>OY039091.1:5693200-10493200 GCA_955850985.1 Elophila nymphaeata | reverse complement strand
ACTTTCGTGAATGATACTCATTCTCGATCATTGAGATCATCGGAGAACCTAAGACTTGATATCCCGAAGCATTCCACCAGATTCTTTGGTAAATCTTTTCCTGTTCAAGCTGCTCTGTTGTGTAATTCTTTACTTTACCATCTACAGTAAGGAAAGCTCAATCGCGGGATGTTTTCATCGCTCAAGTTAAAGAACACATCTTGCTATGTAGCATATATAATTTTATTGTATGTAATATATGTATATTGTGTTGTATGTGTATTATTTATTGGTATTATGTATTTATATATTATTTATTTCGTAAACATATTAGTATTTTTACTTTCTTGTATACGTAGTAAAGAGAAAGTCTTGTAATCGTCAAAAAACCTCAAGATTTTGACGGATTTACACGTTTTGGACTTCCCCGAGTCCAAAAATACCGCTTTTGGAATTATGTCTGAGTGTTAGCACGATAACTCGAGTATGCTTTAACTTATTGCAACCAAATTGAACATGCGTGTATGACATCAAAATATAACGTTTCTATCAACTTTTGAGTCGTCGATCACGAAAGTTAAGCAACCAAGTGCGCGGTCGGTCCTCGGATGAGTGACCAAAATTTAACATGTGTATGTGACATCAAAATATTAAGTTTCTATCGACTTTTGAGTCGTTTCCAGTATACGAGAAAGTCAAGGGGAGACCACTCCCGATTTTTTATTACCCTCTTTTGTTATTTTTTATATATTTCTAGTAAAATACGTAGTAATTTATATTAACTTTATTATTATGCATTTAAAGTACACCGACAACTTCCATCATTAGTTTTAGCCTTTCCTGCCCATACTAAGGTTGTCTGGAAGAGATCGCGCTTTTTAGCGCTAGGACCGCCCTTTGTACATTTTTGCTTTTATTGATTTTTGATATTAATTACTTTCTGGTGTAATATACAATAAAGAATAATCTATTTAAGTAAAGTTAATACCAAATCAAATAATTGAACGCGGCTTAAATTTTTGAATTTAGAATGCTATTGTTATTGCATAAAAAAAGTTTTACTTTTAAATCTACTACCATCCGGGTTTAATTTCAATTCAAATTTGCCAGTATATAGAAACAGCATTTTCATATGTAAACTTCTTTTTATCCTCCTACTTTAACAAC
This sequence comes from Elophila nymphaeata, assembly GCA_955850985.1. Lineage (NCBI taxonomy): Eukaryota > Metazoa > Arthropoda > Insecta > Lepidoptera > Crambidae > Elophila > Elophila nymphaeata. Next base: position 10,492,054 of record OY039091.1, on the reverse strand, counting down.
GTAAAGGCTCTTGACCAGAAGACTCTACCAGAAGAGAGTCTCTAATGTATATTTTTGTCTTCTTAAATTAAACTCTGATTACAGCGATAAGATTATTTGCTGCCAAAAGCATTCATTATCAAAAAATATTTGTTTTTCTCTGAGTAATAGGTTTTAACAGACTCTCATTTCGTATGAAGACTTTTAAAAGTAAACGCTTCTTCCATACGACGTTTTTTTGTATTTATTCTTAATCACTCCATTCAAAATGCTTTATTTTCCTCCTTTTCTACGGACGGCAAAGGGATCTAGCCCATACAGTACAGCACAGAAATAAATCTCTGTGCAGTACAGGCATATGTCTTCAGTTAAAAAAACTAAAAAAACACGCTTTTATACATATTGAATCGGGCTAAAAAGTGAAAAATAACTTTTTAGTATAGAACCTAAATGATGAACGAAAAGTATAATTATTGTTTAGAGAAAAGCTTGGGGTGCTCAATTTAATTGTACCGATCGAATATTTACAAGAACTAATGTAATTGTGTTGAAATAATACTAGCCGTCTATAAGGTTCTTTTTATAAATACCTTTGTTAATCAAATTTAATTTTATACTTTTTGACATGTTTACCCTTCAGCTTTACTTCAATAAAAATCTACACTGAACAACACGTATTTTGCTCTGAACTCGCCAATTCTACCAAATATTCCAACAAATTGAACACCCCACGCTTTTCTCTAAACAGTAATTATACTTTTCCTTCATCATTTAGTTTCTATACTAAAAAGTTATATTTCACTTTTTTTTTATTTAACATAAAAGCGTGTTTTTTAGTTTGTCCTCCTTAGCAAAAAGCTCTGGGAACCTTACTCGCCAACAGAAACACAAACCACAACAAAAATGTAGTGTTATTTGAATTAAAGTTATAGGTATATGACCAAAAACTTGTATAATAGTTTCAAACAAAACTTAATTTTAAATTAAAGATTATACAAAAGTGGGAAATAGAAAAAATCAGTTTTTTGTCATGTTCTCATAACACAACTTTATAATTAGTACAGAGTAAAACCCATACGCTTTAAGTATGAGACAATTTTAATATTCTATGAGTCAATTTCACTTTTGACTGAGATATACTATTAGGAATTTGACATTTCTGTGTATAATATGCTTTTAATATTAGGTATTTAGAAATTTTGTTATTCATCATCTACTTTTGCTGTTCACTGTACCTACCTACCTAAATTTCTAAACAAAAATTCGACTTCATGTTTGTAATATTATATTATACTGGTACCTACATAGATAGGTATCATTTATACTATCGCAACCATAAACCCCATTTGATTTAACATTAAGTTACACTTATAGCCACATCGGGCAATATTGGCCTCGCAGAGCGTTAGAGCAGTGACACTTATGAATGGAAGTGAAATTTGAGTAGGGGAGAATAAACATGAAGCAGAATAAATACGGTAGAAATGACAGCCTTGAAGACCATGACTGGTAGTTTTGAAAGACAGGTTACACAATGACGTGGGAGAGAGGTGTGGTTTGAAGACTTAGGTATTGACAAAAATTGAGTAAGGGAAAACAAATGGTTTGGTCATGTAGAAAGGGGGTCCCATTTGCTGAGGATCCTTCTGGTGGCGGACTCCGGGCAACGATCCTCGTGCAACACCTCCCCGGTTTGTGAGGAGGGTTGCACGCGGACGGCTGAATGCCTCAGCGCAAACAGCCGCTCCCGGTGTCTTCAGCGGAAGACGCATCTGGTTCAGTTGAGTGACTAGTGTGTTGATAGCGGCGGAGACCACAACATTATGGTCAGCTGCTGGGCTTTGCCTGTTGATAGGGTCGTGAGCTTTAGTGCCCGAAGCTGAAGATTGTATTGTGGCAGCCGGCTGCGTTCATCGATTTATAAGACGTTATCACGTCAAAAAATGGTCATGTAGAAAGGATGTGAACGTAGACTGACGAAAAGGATGTAGGTATGAATTGGAAGTAAGTGGAGATGCAGTACGGGAAGGCCTGAATTTGTTGATCAAATCGAAAACATTCTGAAAAAAAGCCAGGTGAAAAGTATTCGCAATATCGCCGAGCATGTAGGATTGTAGGTATTGTATGATGACTGTGATGAAAGTAGATGGAGCGAAAGAAATATGTAAGGATCATAGCAAGTGGAAACAAGTAATGTCTACCCCTACGGGAAAAAGGCGTGACTATGTATGTATGTAACATCATCATAACAGACTTTATAATTCGACCCACTGGAACACGAGACCTCTCTTTGTCATCGAAGGAGGCTTAAGCAGTCCACCACGCTTGCCCAATGCGGATTGGTGGACGAAGTATAAGGTGAGCAATATCCCTTTGCTAATCCATTAGACGCCTTCTACGAAACCCATTGGAGGATATGGGGTAATGCTATTCTACTCTGTCAAATGTATGTTAAAATATTATAAATCTTTAAAATTCATCCTTTACCACTGATTTTTTTTGTGTTATTTGATTGGCATCCAAGCATACGGCCTGTCTGGTGGTAAGCAGTCAGCGTAGCCTATAGGCGCTTGTAACATTAACGTGACACTCGTGTGCTGTGAACCCTAGTCCCTGGAACCCCGGCAGTCTTACTCACCAACAGAAACCGAACCCCACAAAAATGTAGTATAATTTGAGTGCGGTTTTCTGTAAGGTACTAACCCAGTTCGGTGTGTCCCAAAGCGGCAATTAAAGTTGTCTCATACATCATGCGTATGGGCTAAACAATAACCCAATTGACTAGAAAACCAAGTTATACCTTCATTATATAAACCGATCACAATCTCGGCGAAAGTCTGCTGGGAATCGATGGTTTTTATCCACCATTGTTGATTACACGTGAGAACTATGGTTATCCGCAGACAATTATGCGTGCTTGGGGAAGGTAATAAGATGAGATGGTCTGAATAAAAGAACATAGTACATACATACATATGATCACGATCGTTTGCATAAGAGGGGGACCCTTAGGTAACATTTCGTTACACATAAAGTCACATTTGGCAGTATGGGCCATGCAGTGCCTCCAAATAAACTCAAACTTCTTTATTTATTTAGGTACATACCTACAATTTGTACACTCAATTTTGATACCATCGGTTCAAGAGTCTACCAGGAACCTTGCTCTGAGAAGAAACGGCAAGAATCTCGGCAAGTTTTATTGTCCCCTTACAGTTTTGGAAACAGTCACTATTGATTCACATCTTTAATAATTAATCATAATATTATAATAAAAAAGACTAACAATTAAACTTATAATAAAAATGTTAAGAAAAAATCCCTTACAATATTGTCAATTAGAAATTTTACATTGTACACAATTATTGATATCTCCTTGGATTGCAATGGGGAATCGAGCACATTTGGACGAGTCCACGCATTTTTATTGTCTATAGATAGGTATCCTGAACTTTATAATACGCTAATTTTTGTGACGGAAATTCAGTTACATGATGTGGGACATCTCGGAGTTCTTACTATTAATATTGGTTTGAAGTTTGTTGGTGAATTACAAATAACCTTGTAGGTTTAACTGCGTGAGTATGAAATATTGGATCAGCTATAAAATTTTGGATCGTGGATGTGATGTTATACAGCCTATATATAGCCTTCCTCGATAAATGGACTATCCAGCACGAAAATATTTTTTTTCTATTTGAATCAGTAGTTCCTGAGATTAATGCGTTCATCCAAACTCTTCCACTTTATAATATTGATATAGATATAGGGAGCTACATACTGCTTAATATGTAGGTATGTATATTGTATTCAAGCGTGCGTCCTTGACATTCGAAGTCACATCACATGCCATCGTCAAGTTGTTTTTGTTTTCCCCCCACGGCTAGTTCCGGACGGCCCTTTTCAGGGCCACGACCGCGCCCGAAGTACCCCGGGTACGGTCAGATGGCTGCTCCCGGTGTCCTCGTCAGGAGGACGCGCCAGTCGAGCAGTCGTCGGTGGAGGAGTGGCTGCTGATGGCCACCAATTGGTGCAAGGAGTGCCTAGACGGGCAGCGTTGGGACGGTCTCGGTGTAGTTGCGCTCACGTGCGCAGATCCCGAGCCGTCCCGTAACAGCGCACTGGAGGTCAGGCCGGGGAGGATGTTTAGTGGGTATGGAGGGAACGCCTTTACCTCGAGTCCCACATATCCCCTGCGGTTGGCACCACTCCTTATGGACGATGCGTAAATGCATTTGTCCTCCCCGTCTAAAAAAACTATGTATATTGTATAATGTAAGCTCAGATTAGATGAAAAAGTACAGACATGCTCTGCGAAGAAAATATCTTAGCCCGGTTTTATACTATGTAGTGCGTGAGCTGGTTTTTAAGGTTAAGTTTAAGGTAGTTTCTTTAACGTTTTATATAATTTTTAATAGTTTTATATATTATTATTATTTACAATTAATGTTATTGACTAATTTAATTTGATTTCAATTTCTAACTAATCTTATAGGTACTGTTATTGAATTATTAGTATTTGTTTATGTGACTATATGTATTTAAATTTTGACTGTGACATGGTAGTTCTGAAACATATTTTTTAATTTTAATGACTAAGTGTGTCATTCTTTTTTATTCCTCTTCTATTTTAAATTTATTTAATAATAATAATGTTTTGAATGAAATGTAATAATTTGATTTTTATAATTTAATGCCCAATTTTGTAATTTAATAATGTTTTGATTTTAATTATAATTCTAACATGTACTTTTTTTCTAAATATTATGTACTACGGGTTTATGTGGCCTGAGAATAAGTGATGTTTATTTTTTTACATGTGTACCTATGCGTGTAACTGCGTATGTATTTACACGGGCGACTTGCGAGGCGTAGTTTGATTTTACCGGCCTCAGTTTTTCCTTGGCAGCGCTCCATCTTTACTTTTTTAATTGGCCTGAGAATATTGCATTGAAGAAATCGTGTGTCGAATAAAAAACTCTCCCCTTAGCTCCTAAACAGTACTTAGTTAGTCCTTGCACCATTTCATTACATTGCCATAACCTTACCCAACAAATTAACCGCATTCCCAGTAATATCTGAGTGGTGGCCGTTATGAAGCCTGCGCGTGCGCCGAGCACTTGACTTGACCTTTGGCGTTGGAAAAAACACCTGTTTTTTTGCGCGATCAACGGAATTGAACTGCATAACTTTTATATAGAAATGTCAACGTTTCCGTTCATGTGATAGTCGCTTTATCATAACGGAGCAATGGAGTGGAATTGCGATTATTTTTTTAAGAACTGTGAACACTTGGAGATTTATTTATTTTTAATTTAATTTTTGTGTACATTGTTATCGTAAATATAACATATTAGTAAATTTTCCTTTCTAGAATAATTTTATTTTTGCGTTTACAAACGCGTAAATATTAATATAGAAAAATGCACTGAAAAAAAATCGACTTGCCTCAGGCGGGACTCGAACCCGCATCTTCCACAATCCGGGCGGACGTGTTGACCAATTACGCCACCGAGACACTGCTTTTCGCTGTTTTTCAGTGCATTTTCCTTTCTAATTTGCACAGATAGTTCGATTTCTGCGATTGCGATTTCTTTTACAATTTTCTTTGTAGTCCTAATTTTTACCAATGTCTTTGTATTATTGTGGTTGTACGGTATGAGATAAGAGGTTACCGTATGAATGGATGCTAGCCCCATCACAATATCGAGAAAGTCCACGAAAAAAATGAACATTTGTAGATATGATAAGTAAGAGTCTGAGGTATTGATCTTTTTTACCTCACCTAATAATATTATATGATCAAGAGTAAAAATATTATTGTTGAATGAATTCAACTTATTTAAGTAGGTGACCTACTATAAGAAAGTGAAATATTTCCTTGAAATGTTTTTCATCATAGTGTAATAAGGAACAATGCCAAAGTATTAAATAAGAGTTTCTCCGCTCGGAAACAATGAGAATTCAAACAAGCTTATAATTATTATAACACGTAAAAATGAAAAAGACCCAACAGGCTATAATTGAGGATATCACGATTAAAAATAAGAAGCTAAATAAATTCATAAAAAAAATGTTACGCAGCGTCTCCACAGTTGTGAGTAAAAGGACAAGCCGCGTATATCTTTCACGGTTCATAACCTAAGACGTTGTAACATGCATGCTATATGAAAATTATACACACAAGCTGGCTCTATAGATTAGTGTAACCTTTACAGGGCGTCGACCGCGCCTTGTCTAATCCAACTCTACTACTCATAAGCCTAACTCTGGGTTCAGGGGTAATGAGTTTATTAGGTCTATAGTCATGAATTTCAAAATAGTTTAGGTTCCAATTTTTAACCGACTTCAAAAAAGGAGGAGGTTCTCCATTCGACTGTATTTTTTATGTTTGTTGACATCTCTTTACTGGGTGTACCGTTTTTGAAGATTCTTTCAACATTTGGAAGCTGGTGCTTGTTATGTGGTCCCATTTAAATTTGATCGACATCTAACGAGTAATTTTTGAGTTATCTCTAATAATGCCTATTTAATTGACATCGATGATATCGTAATCCTGAAAATTTCTATACATAAAACAATAACAAAAAATAATTACTTAAATCGGATCAGTTATCCTGAGTTACGTCGAGATTTCTATATAATACCTACATAGAAGAAAAAAACATACCAACTGAATTGAGATCCTCCTCCTGTTTGAAGTCGGTTAAAAAGCAAAACATAAATTAATATTGAAAACTTCACCTTCGCCGTGTCTGACTAACTTTTTTGGCCGGAATCTGGCGATCAGATCTGGCACATGTGGGAGTGATCACTGGGTGCCGGAGTAGATTGGTTATATCATTGTAATATTTAGAGAGCAAACAATTTATTAATAAGAAATTTATGTCGTGTCGTCTGGGTAGGTACCACCGCCTTTCTTATTTCGGACGTGAAGCAGTTCGCTGTGTTTCGGATTGAAGGGAAAGGTAGCCAGTGTAATTACTGGGCATGGAGGGCATATCATCTTAGTCCCCAGGATGGCACTTGCGGTTTTAAGTGATTTACACTTAATATTGCAAGTGTCTATAGGCGGCAGTGACCACTTAACATCAGGTGGGCTGCAAGCTTGTTTGCCATCTCGTAACATAAAAAAAATATGTAGATTTTATAGTGCTTGATATCTATGTAAATAATGTGTAATCATTTTTATATTAGAATATTTGCTGTGGATATTTATTTAACATTTTCATCCTACCCAAGGGAGGATAGAAAGAAAAAACAAAAATATTTCTTTTTTATTTCTATCCTCCCTTGGGTTATAGCAGAATACCAGTGCTTTGCTTGAAAAACAAAACCAGTCACTGAGCTATCACCCTTTTGTATTTCTGCAGCACACATATATTGCAATGTAATGTAAAATTATTTAGTGCGTATGGTTAGATTACTCTATAGTTTTTGTTGTGTATGTGTGGGTGTTGGTTTGTTTGTTGGTTAACTGAGGGTTTATTATTGCTTATCGGCTTTGATTCAACTGTATATAGGCAACAAGATAGTAACTCGTCGCAATTTGAGGAACTGCATGGCCCATACTAACAGATGTGGTCTTATGTGTAACCAAATGTTACCTCAGCTGATTCTGATCGTGTTAGTATGCATGTAGGTATGTACTTATACTTCAATGTTGTTCAATTGTACTTTTTTATATATAAGATGCTATTTAATATCTATTTGTTAATTGCATATTAACTTCTTTCACAGTCTAAAAAGTCTGTGAAGAAACTAATTTCGAATAGACTTTTTCCTTTGCATCAATTACTTTGTTCCGAACCACAGTGTAGCGAGAGTAAAATTTAATATTTTAATTTGTGTGTTATATCTCCATAATAAATACGATGTATGCGTAATAGACTACTGGCCCGTGTCAAAAAAAAGGTGGGTCATTTGAACCACCAGGTGACCTATCTAGAACGATATAAGAGCATAACATAATAAGATTCAGCACTATGCCGTCACTTGTAAGCTGTCCAACTGAGTGCAGGTGAGAATTCAAAAGTACAGGTAGAGTGAGTACATTTTGGGCATATATTTTTGTACAGCATTCTTACCATCGATAGATCCATGAAAAATAATAAGAAAAGGCATATGCCGTACACACAAAACTGCTCTACCTAGATCATCAAAACCTTAATAACGACCGTCAATATGGCTTTCACCACCGTCCGTTAACTGGTGATCTTCTAGTGTATCTAACACACGGTGGGCTTCTGCCATTGAGAGTCAAGATGAAGCATTGGCTGTTAGCCTAGAAAGTAAGGACAGGGGTCTTCTATTGCAGTGCAGAAATGTCGCTAGCTTTTAGTCCGGCAGATGCATAAGGGCTGTTGTTGGCGGCCGTTGGTCTGATAGCCTGGATATCAATGCAGGCGTCCGGCAAGACTTGGTGCTGTCCCTGACACTGTTTCTCTCGCACAGTAGACCTCACACGGAGTATTTCTGCTCTTATTTTAGGGCTGCAGCACCCAAATCCCAGCTAGGACCATTTGGCGCAGTCCAAAAACGACCTGTGAGAATCGTTGATGATCGTTCACAGCCAGTATTTGTTTTTTGACTGACAACTGGAGCAGGTTGTCATTGATGACATTCCCTGCGCACAGGGTTTTTGAGAACGCGAAGACCTTGGGGGGTCCCTAAGCCTGTAGGTCGGATATTTCTATGGGATTATTGCGCGACCGAGCATCTCCTTTCGGGGAGTCTTTCGACCACCTAGCGTCCATAGGGAGTTTGAATCGAATGGGAACCACGTGTTCAAGGGTGCCTTTAAAGGCTCGGACTTCGGCATTGAACCCCTTTACCTAAGAAGAAATTTTGCACTTTTTCAACTAAGTCTTGTGTTGAGAGAAAGGTAAGTGTTCTAGTACCGTCTCACCACACGATAATTAAACGATTATTATATTTTATTTCATTTGGTACATGACTCTGTACAATTTTCAAACATAAAAATGTCGTTAGTATTAGCAATGGTACTACTGTAGTCACGTCTGCTCTACGGCTCGCAATTAGTACGCACAATTTCAATTCTCAAACAATGGGCTTGCATTAGAAAACTTAAACTGTGAGAAACACCGCTTTCCTAGAAAACGCATAATTACGATATGTAATTAGTGATTACGAATAATCGATACTATTATTGGTTGTATGCACTTCCACGTTGGTAACACGGCGAGAATATTTTACAAATAAATTGTGTGTAAAAAGAGTTTATTGTTATGACAAATTTAATATTGTCGGGGAAACTCTTGGCCTTCATCACACCTGAGGTCCACGTCTCGAAGCCTCCTCGTGGCGGACCCTGGTAACGTAGTGGAGAAACTTTCTAGGCGGGCGTGTGGCTTTGATGTCATGTGCCATCGTCGAATTGTTTTTGTTTTCCCACCACGGCGAGTTCCGGACGTTTTCAGGGCCACGACCACGCTCGAGGTCCTCCGGGTGCGGTCCGATGGCTGCTCCCGGTGTCCTCGTCAGGAGGACGCGCCAGATCAAGCAGCCGTCGGTGAGGAGGCGGCCTATAAGGCGTCGGCTAGCGGCCCACAGGGGCTGGCGTTAGTCGGTAGCCCCTGTGGGCTGCTGGCCACCAATTGGTGCACAAGGAGTGCCTAGACGGGTAGCGTTGGGACGGTCTCGGTGTGGTTGCGCTCACGTTCGTAGATCCCGAACCGTCCCGCAATAGCGCACTGGAAGTCAGGCCGGGGAGGATGTTTAGTGGGTATAGAGGGAACCTTTACCTCAAGTCCCACATATCCCCTGCGGTTGGCACCACCCCGCAGGGACGATGCGTAAATCACACCTGATGGTAAGTGACGATAATGCTGACGATATAATCAAGCTTCTCCTGGAACAGTCAACCACAGAGGAACTGGATATCTTATTATTAACTGACGGAACACAATAATGCTGCTAACATTATTATTATGGCGATAGATTTTGATGAGATGGTAGTAGCTCCAGGCGGACTGGAAAAAAGTCCTACCACCAACCAAATAGAGTTTAAATTTCCGTACAGAACTAGCCGTGGTGGGAAAACAAAAACAACTCGACGATGGTACGTGACTTCGAATGCCAAGGGGACACACTTGACATCAAAAGTTGCACACCCGCCGAGAAAGTTTCCCCACCACGTTGCCAGGGTCCGCCACGAGGAGGTTTCCGGACGTGGACCCCAACTTGACCCGAAATCCCTAGTTAGGTTAGGAACTTGAAAAAATCGGTAGTGGTCTCCCCTTGACTTTCTCGTATACCGGAAACGACTCAAAAGTTGATAGAAACCTTATATTTTGATGTCATACATGCATGTAAAATTTTGGTCACCCATCCGAGTACGGACCGCGCTCTTGGTTGCTTAACTTTCGTGATCAACGACTCAAAAGTTGATAGAAACCTTATATTTTGATGTCATACATGCATATTAAATTTGGTTGCAATAAGTTAAAGCAAACTCGAGTTATCGTGCTAACGAACAGTGACACACACACATAATTCACAAAACGGTATTTTTGGACTCAAGGAGGTCCAAAACGTGTCAATCCGTCAAAATCTCGAGGTCGAATCTTTTTACGATTACAAGACTTCCTCTATACGACGTATACGAGAAAGTAAAAATGTACGGTATAACCCCACTCAACATTAGGCGTCCCCCAAGGATCTCCGGTCGTTCCTGCGCTGCGCATCCAGCGGCTTCCCTTGACTCTTACCAGATCGTCAGTCCACCTTGTGGGGCTTACAACACTGCGTTTCCCGGTACGTGTTCGCCACTCGAGGATCTTTCTGCTCAAACGGCCGTCAGTCCTCCTCGCAATGTGCCCTGCCCACTGCCACTTAAGGTTCGCAATTGTTTGGGCTATGTCGGTGATCTTGGTTCTCCTGCGGATCTCATCATTTCTTCACGAGAGAAACTCCGAGCATAGCCCTCTCTATTTTCCTTTGACCATGAGCTTATTATGAGGCCCATTGAAGCGGTCAAGTACGGTTCCAACACACATGAATTAAAGACTCGTCTTGAGACCTGCGGTAGATGGGCCTGACATGATTTAAGGGCGTGACCCTACCTACTACTTTTAATTTACCTGAAATGAAAATGGTGTGTGTACTTCGTTATTAAAGGATTAGACAAAGATATTCGTAAGATTCTCGTCCTATAATTGACTTGGACCCAGTGCCTTGTTACGCGGGCTGGTTTACCATAAAAATCAATTTTCACATCGTAAACATTAATCACTTAATCAACAAACAACAAACTTAGAACATTCACTTAGTTAATTACTCATCACATAACCGCCTTCGTATCTTTAATCTGCAGTTAAGTTAATATTTAACTTAAAGTTTATGACGTCATAATGTTTTATCCTCAGGTTTTATCGGTATAATTACTACGCTTAGAATTTACTATGTAATTAGGAATGCTGGTTATTTTGTATGTTAATATATTAATAAGAGCGAGTAAGCTCACTCAACGTGACGAAAACTTAAGATAAAATAAATCAAATTGAGAATTTTAAGAGAGCCTTGAGGAGTATGGCCGGTGTCGAGGATCGCATCTACACGCACGGGATGAGACGCGCGGGAGGAGGCAGCGAGCGGGCGCCGCCATCGGCTCGGTGGCAGCGCTCTGGGGAGTCACGTTGAGAACCTGACCACGCTCGGACCTCGCTTACGGTCGTCTCCAACCTGAAATTGACCGCGCGCACCTAACATTTAATTTGTAAAACGGCATTAAATCAGCCCTATCACAAGTAATACAGTCCACTTTTATTTACCACCCGAAGGAACCTTTACAGCCGGGGAAAAATAAAATGGCAGGTGATAAGAGACAGTTTGATAATGACGTGAAAAGAGAAGGCTTTGGTTTGAAAGAACATTAAACTATAGATAGGTAACTAGCTTCTGCCTGCGACTTCGTCTGCGCAGGATTAGTATAATATATTATAGCTTATCGACCGGTTGCATCAAGTTTAACTTTTTACAATTTCGTAAAAAATTAACATATTTTTAAAAATGGAACAATCCATTCATTTGAATCAAGTTGACTTTTACGTTATATTACTTTTTGCAAAATTGTAAAACGTGAAATTTGGTGCAACTGGCCGTATAAGTTATTCTGATGATATGCGCTATATTATTGTAAAGTTTCATTAAAATCTATCTAGTAGGTAGTTTTCTGCGTGAAAGAGTAACAAACACGCATCGAGACATCCATCCATACAAACTTTCGCGTGTGCGTTTATAATATTAGGTAGTAGGATTCACTTAAAATGTCTAAGGATTCACTGATTACTTATTTGAACTTCGTTTGACCTAGTTTCACCTTAGTTTTTTACACATAGCCATAATATAATCATTGGTCTTAGGCCATAATTGTATGTTTAGTGTCGAAGGAACCTCCATAGCAACCAATTAACAAAATTGCAGCGCACGTCTAATAAAGTGTCAAAGAGATCTCTATTCTATTCTATTCTTAATTAATGGCATCGCGTCGCATTAAGCGTACGCATTTTGCCAATGTCAAGTGGAAATTTATCTAAAGTAACAAAAATTGTACGGTTGATTGAGGTTATTAAAAATGGAGTCTCTCAACACGTCTTTTTAAGACAAGAACTCGGGAGAAACTGGAAGAGATCTCAATTGTGACCTAAATTATCAAACAAATAACAAAATTGCAGCGCGCACGTCAAATAATGACTAAATTATTGAAATTTTGGTAGGTATATCTTATTAAAGATAAGTAAATACAGTAAATTATGGTTCACCCTTGTTTGGTATAACAACGTGCCGCGGCAGCGGCCGGCGAGTGCCAGAAGCGACTTTAGGGCGTTTTCACTGAATTATTACTGAACTGAATATTCGATACGATCTTTCGACCAAATCATTATTAGTCTAGTTAAACATTAGGTTAAATAAAATTAGTGCATTTGAAAATTCGGTGAAATGACATTATGTCAAATAAATAATTATGCTAAATAAAATTCTACCAATTAAACATTAGGTTAAATAAAATTAGTGCAAATGAAAATTCGGTGAAATGACATTATGTCAAATAAATAATTATGCTAAATAAAATTCTACCAATTAAATATTCGGTCAAATGAATAATTATGCGAAATGACTTTATTGCAACTAAAATTAGACGAAACGATTTTCGAGCAAACGTTGTTATACCAAACAAGGGTAAACCGTAAATTATACTCCTTGGTAGAGTAGCTTTCTTTCGGTGAATGAATTTTTAAAATCGGTTTATTCGTCTAGGCGTGAAGGCGTAACAATCAAAGTGACTTTCGCATTTCTAATATTAGATAGAATGTTATAAATAATGCACAGTCATCCACTGAGATAATATCGAGTGTAACACTGTCCTGTTTGTTGGCTCAGAAGGTTTGTGGGTTTGATACCCATTTTATTAATGGCGACCGACTGGCGACCCTGGCTTTTGGGGAAACATAATGACCAATGTCTGGAATATGAGGAACAGCGTAAGTGCTCAAAGGAATCTCGGGCCCGATTTTGATGAAAACTAAAACTGCATCATTGCATCATTGGTTTGTAGTTTGTAACAAATAACGTAAGACAAGGAAAAAAAGTATTTTGTTAAAAATGAGGTCTTTCCTTAAGTTTTTCGTATGTCATTACTTTCCAGAATTTGGTCCTTATTGGCGACACTATTGAATAGTGTAATAATGCAGGTTGTGATTTTTTTGTCAATATCAACGGTTTCGATTCCTGGCTAGGAATATTGATTTTTCAAAAATCCAATGAGGCAGTTTTAGTTTTCATCACAATCGGGCCCGAGACTCCTTTGAGGACTTTTAGATATTCCTCATAGCTTCGGATTGGGCCATCCACGCCCACTTAAAAAAATCACCCTATACATACCCTCTATGTATTTTTTAAATATCATTCTCTCAGTTCGATAAAGCGCAGTAGCATGATTGTGTGCTCCGCAGGGCCCATAATTAAAACAGTCTTGCCTGTCATGTTACCATAACATTAGCATAAAAAATGATTTTATCAACAAATATTTCCTGTTAACACAATTGTTTTATTACAATGCACACGACATTATTCGGTGCCTTTCATATTTTCTTTTCTTAAAATTTTACCAATCAGTTACAATCAACGCGAACTAAGAAATTCGGCAACTCGTTTCTTTGTCGCACAATCAAGAAATGGAATTCACTGCCAGCACACGTGTTCCCTCCTTCCTACAATCCTGGCTCATTCAAAAGAGGCGTGAAGAAGCACCTTGCAGGTCAGCAAGGCGAGGGTGGCTACCGCGGCGGTTTATCTCACGCACCAGCTATCTTCGCATTTGGACTCCACTTCTGCTTACCATCAGGGGGAATGGAGTAATTTGCTTGACCTTTTTATAAAAAAAAATCGAAAGAAATCGAACTAGCTACTCGAAATTGGAGCGCCCGAGCTGGAGTAAGATAGGTATACTCTTTATTGCCCACCAAAGTAAAATAACCACAACCAAAATTAACTTAATACCTACTACTACAATAATTTTGGTCGTGTGATGTTGGCAAAGTAGATTCATCACCCCATATCCTCCAATGGGTGTCGTAGAAGGCGACTAATGGATCAGCAAAGGGGTTGATTCCAGTTAAGTTTTTTTTATCTAAGCGAAAGTACAATACAAGAACTCTTTCTTGCACAGATTATAGATCCCAACATGCCACCGACTGTTGAAAGCTTACAACTGGAATTTTCACTGAACAAAGGACATATCTTCAAAAGGGCATGTCGTAGAACACCACTGGAAGTCTTGATATCAGCCACTCTGCTGATTTCGTCGCTGCATGGGTACACAGCAACGACACGACCCAATCTCCTTTAATGGTGGAAGATTATCTTCCTTATCAACCACCAAGCTATTAATCTCTAGACAGTCTTTGTTGTGAATCCGGCTCGAAGGACCAAATTAAATTGCGAAATGAAATTTCTCAAGTAAGTTAAGTTTTGTTTTATCCAAGCGGAAGTACAATTTTGCTGGTCCATTAGTCGCCTACGACGCCCATTGGAGGATATGGGGTGATGCTATTCTACTCTGCCGGCATCACATGGCGAGGTTCTCGTGATTAGTCTTTCTTCTAGCCTGCTTTCGATTTATGTGGGGGTGGAGTATGTCTTAAGATTGACAATAGTGACTTGGCATTAGATTTTTACGGCCGTGTACCCTGACACTAACCCTCCTTGGGGACGACTGCTATCATTCGACAGCACCCGGGACCACCAGCTCTCCGGTCAATTTTTCGGTCACCCATCCGAGTACCGACCGCGCACTTGGTTGCTTAACTTTCGTGATCGTTTCGAGGAACGTGCGACGTCGCCATCGACCTCCTCGTAGTAGTGTTGTGGTAATATTCTTTAAGGCCATTACAACACGAGACATGGCTTACGCGATAGTGTAAAAAACCGGTCCATTATCTATTTTTCAAACAATATCGTGAACAGCTCATGTAATGTCTTCATCACTCGAGCCTACCCCAATTAGGGGCGATTGGCCTTAGTCAACCATCTGGCCAAGTGCGGGTTGCTCAACTTCACACACAACCTAAGAATTTCTTCATAGGTGTGTGCAGGTTTCCTCACGATGTTTTCCTTCACCGTAAAAGCGTCGAATAAACGTACACATGAATTCAAAATCTGAAAACACATTGGTACGTGGCGGGGATCAAACCAGAGTCTTCCTTGATGATGAACAACACAATCCAAAGAAGACGATGTCACGTTCGCTCAAAAGTTTACAAAGAAAGGTGCTAATGAACACTGTATTGATTCGTAATTAGTAATTTACTGCCATAATCAACAGTTTGATATCCGTTAGGACTTAGGAATTAGCAACTTTGTTGTTTAGTCCATTTGTTCACGCGCCGTGAAGATTATGTCAATTACGGTTGGCAACAGACATCACAGAAAAAAGGTAAAAAGGAGTTTTTGGCGGGAAACCATGACGTCTGGATTTTGATCTTTGTTTCGATAATTCAAAATTGCTTCGGAGTTGGTTTTGTGCAGTGAAAGTGATGTCGATTCGTTGCATAAGCATCTGTGTTGACGATCAGTTATGAGGCATCATTGAAATAAAGGTTTTGTGGTGTGTATGACATTGAGAATTTTATGAGGGATTTCCACCTCATCAGTCACCATCATGAAGTCTGTACCATGCATTTCTCGTCAAGCCTAGATGCATTAAAATGTGTGACACCCACATTTTATTGTGAAAATCAAGAAAGAAGATACATAACTGAAGACTTGGCTGTATGGGCTAGATCCCTTTGCCGTCCCGTAATCAAAGACCTTATATTTACTAACAAGTATAAGGTCTTTGCCCGTCATAGGGAAAATTTTAAGTAGGTATACGGTCTCAACGGTATCCTGAGACGATTGCGGAGAAAAATGCCCCATTATGAGGCACCTTGTAGAGTGCCTTGTAACTAGAATAGTAAGATAATTAAATTAAATATTATGATACCTGTTTACTAACATAATTAGTTCTTAAGGTTTTTGTTACTAAAATTATTGGATCTTTGTTATCTAAAATAAATAAATTATTATCATTTGCCCGTAATAGGGACAATTTAAGAAAAAAAAAGTAAGAGTGTTTGGCGGGAAATCATGGCGTCTGGATGTCGATCTTTATTTCGATAATTCAAAATTGCTTCGGAGTGGATTTTGTGCAGTGAAAGTGGTATCGTTTTGTTGCATAAGCATCCGTGTTGACGAACAGTTATGAGGAATCATTGAAATAAAGGTTTTGTGTATGTGGCGTTGAGACTTGTTAGTGGTTGGAAATCCCACTATACATATCTCATCAGTCACCACCATGAGGTCTGTACCATGCATTTCTCGCCAAGCACTCCCTAGATGCATTAAAAAGTGTGGCACCCACATTTTAATGCAAAAATCAAGAAAGAAGATGAAACTGAAGACTTGGCTGTATGGGCTAGATCCCTTTGCCGTCCCGTAACAGAAAAAAATTAACCAAAAAAAAAGTATTTTTTTTTAAATGTTATTTGGTTGGTAGACAAGCATACCTGGTGCTAAGCTGTCACCGTAGCCTATAGACGCTTGCTTCACTGACGTGACACTCGCGCGCTGACAACCATAGTCCCCTTCTCTACCCCGTGGAGTTCTGGCGACCTTACTCAACACCACAGAAATGTTTATTTTAATATTAAGAGATCGCAAACAAGCTTGCGGTCTACCTGTTGTTAAGCTGTACCGTCGTCTATAGACACTTGCAATATTAAGGGTAAATGACTTAACACTGCAAGTGCGTTGTCATCCTGGGGACTAAGATGATATGCCTTCAATGCCCAGTAATTACACTGGCTACCTTTCCCTTCAATCCGAAACACAGCGAACTGCTTCACGGCAGAAATAAGAAAGGCGGTGGTACCTACCCATATGACCTTACATATGGGTCTACCGCCTAGTATCCTAGTAGTCCTTATAGACTTGTGCGCTGTATACTGGGTGTAAAAGACATGAACAGTCAAACGAGAACCATGTGTTCTATACATCAAAATAAGACATATTTCAAAAAAATTATTGCTGGGAAATGATTTTTATTTTTTGGTGTTAAAAAAAATTGCAAATTGTACCGCGCAATGTAAAGGGCTCAACTCACACGCAACTCGCAAAACCGCGATATTTTTGCTTGACGGTGGCCCCGTTCGTTAGTGTCCGTGCCCATCGAGTGAGCTACATTGAACGCTAACGTTTTAAAGCCATTTTTTGTTATGAAATACTAAAAAAAATGATAATGTTTCTTTTGACAATAATTAAGAAATAACGTATAGAATACGTTTTCATAAAAAAATTAGAAAAAAATTTTATGACTTTGACCTTCAATAAAATCGTAACTATCAATTTCCCAGGTATAGTCTAAAGGAAAAAAAATGTTATGATGGTGAGCAGAATACATGGTTCTCGTTTGACTGTTCATGTCTTTTTCATCCTGTATGTTACATTGAAAACCAAAGAAGTTAAATAATAAAAAGATTATTAAAAATACGGTCTTATCGCTTTATGAGCGAACCTTTGGATGTACAGGAAAGACATCCTATTATAAATAAAGGAAATCTATGATGCCGTGAAATAATGATAAACCTACATATTTTTATCAGTTGTTTTCAATAATTCAATATGTTTATTGTCAGTCACGCGTTATAAAGATGTTATTACATTGAATTAAATTAGACCGATATGTGACACCCTGTCAGGGCACCCTGACACCTTATTGTTTTTAGATAAAGTTTAAATACACAATTTCTCAAATATCTCAAAAGCGCATCATTATTTGGCGTGTAATACATTCACAATAGTAACTGAACCAAATTGTATGCGACTTTTATCATTCACATCGCGTTCACATGAGGCCTCGCTAACTTAGCAATTACACGGTGCTTACTGACAGCCAGTTCGGTATTACTTTGTCTTCATCACAATCGTGGAAGCTAAGGATGGCGATCACCAAAGTTAAGCTACCAAGTGCGCGGTCAGGACTTGGATGGGTGACCGAAAATTTTTTATGTGGATTTGGGCAGGCTAAGCTCGTAAACAAGTCACGTGAGAGGTAAAAAATGGCGAGTTACCCATCGAGCAAGGCTAGAAACAATCGTGAAGGGGACGCGAACGAGAGGGGCGCGGTGGCGCCACCGAACTGCCATACACTCGTTCGGTAGACGCTGATCCACTGCATGTCTACTGCACTCTATCTAGGCATAAAGGTGGTTTCATTTTCACCTCTCACTCGAAATGAAGTGTCTGAACCCAAAATAAAGCACAAAGTGCCACTGTCATGTGTCATTGAAGTGTCAGAATTTCCCGCTGCGTTGTGTGGTTGTAATGCAAAATGAGTACCTACGAAATAAAATACAAGATTCTTAATAGCATTCAGTTCTTTTATTATAAAGTTGATCAGCCACATATTACACCATCAGGCGGAATGTAGTCATTTGCAAAACCGTTTATAATAAAAATAAAAATTAGCACTATGCAATGTTTAACGAATATTTTTACGACATTTATTACTCACGTACAATCGTAATTTATCATTAAAATAACTTAAAGCTTGCAAAAGTACCGTTTCGTTAAATTAAAGTTTTTAATAACACATGATAGAAACGCTTATTTGTTACGAAACCATTGACCGTTCAATGCGCATAAAAACAGGGGTGGCGAACCTTTGGACGTAAAAAATGAATTTATTAACCCCTGCCCAGTCAGGGGTGGTGAATTAAGAATAGCAATGTTTATAATTAGTAATATTTTCCACTCATTAGTGTTTACAGTGGCCAGAGGTACGGAATTTAAATTGCAAATTAAATATATGACATAAGCAGCGGAATTTATAATTAGCGCAGAATTAAAAAAAATAGCCAAGGTCCAACCAAATAACATAAAAAATATCTGATGATTGACAGTTTTTTTTTAATTAGTAGCCAAAGCAATTGCGGCGCATAATTTGTTTTCTATCTTTTTCTAACCTTTGACGAGGAATCTCTTGACCTTTACTTCACTTGGAATCCTCAACCTCAGAGCGACTGGCTATCTGATCATAAACTGCCACAACATAATTATGCTCTTAACACTATTGTAATGTTGTCATTCTAATCCACAAATAAGCCCATACTGTGACGCGGTGGTAACTAAGTCAGAGGTCTAATGTTGATGTAGCGATTACGACACAGCGCTACATAGAGAGTTAATATCGAGTAACCGAGAAATG
The DNA here is from genome assembly GCA_955850985.1 of Elophila nymphaeata. Taxonomy (NCBI): domain Eukaryota; kingdom Metazoa; phylum Arthropoda; class Insecta; order Lepidoptera; family Crambidae; genus Elophila; species Elophila nymphaeata. Next base: position 10,472,310 of record OY039091.1, on the reverse strand, counting down.
GTTGATCAGCGAAAAGAACAAATGTAAACAAGAGCCAAGACACAGAGACGTCGCAATTCGTAATGCAAGCCTTTATCGCGCTTACGAAGTTTCCGAGGTACATCAGTATACTGGGTGTACAAGACATGAACAGTCAAACGAGAACCATGTATTCTATACATCAAAATAAGACATATTTCAAAAAAAATATTGCTGGGAAATGATTTTTATTTTTTGGTGTTAAAAAAATTGCAAATTGTACCGCGCAATGTAAAGGGCTCAACTCGCACGCAACTCGCAAAACCGCGATAATTTTGCCAGACGGTGGCCCCGTTCGTTAGTGTCCGTGCGCATCGAGTGAGCTACATTGAACGCTAACGTTTTGAAGCCATTTTTTGTTATGAAATACTTAAAAAAAATGATAATGTTTCTTTGGACAATAATTAAGAAATAACGTATAGAATACGTTATCATAAAAAAAAAAAAAAAATTATGACTTTGACCTTCAATAAAATCGTAACTATCAATTTCGCAGGTATAGTCTAAAGGAAAAAAATGTTATGATGGTGAGCAGAATACATGGTTCTCGTTTGACTGTTCATGTCTTTTACACCCTGTATATACAATTTCCAACGATGTAAGTACAGTCAGACCGCGGTCCCCGAGAGAACACCTAGCTCGGCGGAAGATATTCCCTTTCCGCTGAAGACGTGGCGAACCCATCCACATCCTACAGTGACATTCTAATCCAGCAGCAGGTCCATACTGTGTCGCAGTGGTAACTAAGCCAGGGTTCAATGGTGACATTCTAATCCAGCAGTAAGCCCATACTGTGACGTTGTGGTAACTAAGTCAGAGGCTTATGGTGACATTTTAATCCAGCAGTTAGCCCATACTGTTGACGTGGTGGTAACTAATAAGTCAAGGTTCAATGGTGACATTCTAATCCAGCAGTAAGCTCATACTGTGACGCGGTTGTAACTAAAAAGTCAGGGTTCAATAGTGACATTCTAATCCAGCAGTAAGCCCATACTGTGACGCAGTGGTAACTAATAAGTCAGGGTTCAATGGTGACATTCTAATCCAGCAGTAAGCCCATACTGTGACGCGGGAGTAATTAAGTCAGAGTGTAAAGGTGACATTTTAATCCAGCCTCAGATCATTTAAGTAAAGATATGAGAATCCAGCAGTACCTAAGCCCATACCGTGACGCGATGGTAACTAAGGCAGAGACAATTATTCAATTTAGATACCTACATAGTGCAGAAAAAAATGACAACTCATTTTTAGCCAACACACGTGTCCCTTCTTACAATCTTGTGTCATTCAAAAGAGTTGTGAAGAAGCACATTGCAAGGCGAGGCCCGTACGGTGGCGCACTTTTGTGCTTAAAACAATTAAAAACGAGTTTCCTTTGACGCGTAAACTGGTTTACTATAGTATTTTACTACGTTTTGCTTCGAGTACGCAAGCGATTTTGATCACTAGCTTCTCTCGAATTAGCTATCTTTGCATGTGTACTTCAGCTTGCCATCATCGTTTGCTGTACCTTTATATACGAGTACCTATATGTAGAAAAAATACTATTAGAGAAGCATCTGGGGCTGGTATGCGAGAAACACATATAAAAAGTGTAGTCAACAACATAATAGTATCAAAGTTTGTTTCCTACAAACAATTATAAAAACAAAAATCATTTTGTATCGTTAGAAACAAACAGATAAAATCATGATTGCAATCCCCTTTTTCTTACTTTATAGATCTCAGTCTGGCTAGCTTACGGCACAGACTGTTTCAGGGACTTCCAGAAATATAGAAAAATATAAAAAATAGCACTCGAGAATGAACATGATGGTGCACAAAATTACTGACTAGGTAAATGTTTCACACGCCACGAAAGTGAAACATTAAACGATGCAATCCATCAAGTTGCTTAAAAACCGGCGCCGATAACAACTTCAAAATGACGCGACACAAACCCACTGACAGCATTAAAAACAAAACACGCGATTAAAGAACACGATGTCTCTAAACGCCCAAAGAAAAACAGGTTACTCAAAAAAGCATAAACAATTTATTCGCCTATCGAGCCAATTAACACAACAAGAATAATTATCGAGAAGAAAATGCGTAAGTATTGCCCAAATTGAAAAAGCGTACGAAAAAAATCAAGGTGTGGCACCCCTGGATTGTGAAAAAGCGGGCATCGGGAATGTAAATTATAAGACGCCGATGTGAAAAAGTGTCTGAAAAAACCTACGTTTAACGTATTCTTAGTGATAAGCGAGACACGCGAATCTGATGGAAGGAATAGTGTGGATGTGACTTTGTCATATAAAATATTTAGTTAAAAGAGCACAGTGTAAATACATGTAGCAATTATTATTTTACATGCTTCAAGAAATTTTTTTTAATTCTGTGAAAAATTGGTACTTAATGTAGGTAATTTGAGGAATAAAACATATTAATTTAAGAACCTGCAAACGTCTTTGATTCCTTACATTATCTGGCGACCGTGTGAAAATAATGGAAAACCTCAGAAAAGCAAACGTCTTTGATTCCTTACACTCGATGATCTTGTAGAGTCTCCAACAAGTGTGTCTTTTAATAGGCTTTGATGAGTCGAAAATTATGTTGAATTCCCATGTCGTCCACTCCTGTGAAGGTTGGAAGCTCTACACTAGAGAAGAGAGAAGAGTAGTAGAGTAGAGAGAAATTGTTAACATTTATGTTTACTTGCCCAAAGGATGTCAGTCTTCCATACCACCCTCTCCATTGTCCTTTGAGTGATTTCGATCCTTCTTATGAGCCCCATTGAAAGCGGCCACCTTTCAGTTTCATAATTATGACCATAGATATAGGAAACTGTAGATCGGCAATGTAAAAAAAAGGGCTTACTAACGCGTACATTAGAGCGAGATAGATAGACGAGACCATTTCACGTACACGCAGGTGGCCTAAGTAGGCCTGTCAGTCATGTAGAAAAGACAGCAACTGTCAGACTGCAGTAGGTGCTATTTATCACGCACACATGCGTATTACTCACACATTGGTGCATTTTTACTTTCTCGTAACGTAGTATAGAGGAAGTCTTGAAATCGTCAAAAATTCGACCCCGAGATTTTGACGGATTTACACGTCCCTGAGTCCAAAAATACCGTTTTTGGAATTATGTCCGTGTGTGTCTGTGTGTCTGTGCGTTAGCACGATAACTCGAGCATGCTTTAACTTATTGCAACCAAATTTAACATGCATTTATGACATCAAAATATAAGTCTATCAACCTTTGAGTCGTTTCCGCTATACGAGAAAGTCAAGGGGAGACCACTCCCAATTTTCACTATGAAAGCTACAGATTGGCGGCTATGGAACGGCAACAAACCGTAGCGCATCGCTTATTTTTCAAATTAAAAATAAGTCAAAGTATATAAAAACCTTTAGGTAACATTTCGTTACACATAAAGTCACATCTGGCAGTATTGGTCATGCCAAAACTGTGAATGTGTTGAGCAGGCTTTGCACGTCTTTGTCAATCAGAATGTGTATAAATAAGGTCACGGTGTTGGTGTCCGGTATACGAGAAAGTCAAGGGGAGACCACTCCCGATTTTTTGGTCTTGCCCTAGTCGATTTATTGCCAATCTATAAACGTTAGTTATTATAAATCTATGGCCATGCATGACTCAAACAAAAATAGACTAAAATAAAACATTATAGAATTAGTACTATCCTCATCGTATCCTCACAATTCTTTCGCAGTCATACCGTAACGCTCCCTCGTTCGAAGTGAGTAAGTATGCTTTTTTTCCAAGATTCGCGAGCGATTTATTTCAGTATTATATTAATTATCGCGGCGTTGGGAAACTTTCCGGAGCACAAGATGGCCGATAGGTGACGGGCGATGGTGCCCATTGATAAATAATACACAATTACATTTCATTTAGAGTTCACTGACATTGTTGCTCAAGTTACATTTCTAGGTTGAGCAGAACTTTGGGGTCCACGTCCGGAAGCATCCTCGTGGCGGACCCTGGTAACGTGGTGGGGAAACTTTCTCGGCGGGTATGTGGCTTTTGATGTCAAGTGTATCCCTTTGGCATTCGAAGTTACATGCCATCGTCGAGTTGTTTTTGTTTTTTCACCACGGCTAGTTCCGGACGGCCCTTTTCAAGGCCACAACCGCGCCCGAAGTCCCCCTATGCGGTCCGATGGCTGCTCCCGGTGTCCTCGTCAGGAGGACGCGCCAGGTCGAGCAGCCGTCCCTGTAGGTAGCTGGCCACCAATTGGTGCACAAGGAGTGCCTAGACGGGCAGCGTTGGGACGGTCTCGGTGTAGTTGCGCTCACGTGCGCAGATCCCGAGCCGTCCTGTAATAGCGCACTGGAGGTCAGGCCGGGGAGGATGTTTAGTGGGTATGGAGGGAACGCCTTTACCTCGAATCCCACATATGCCCCTGCGGTTGGTACCACCCCGCAGGAACGATGCGTAAATGCATTTGACCTCCCAGTCAACAAAAAAAATAAAAAAGGTTGAGCAGAACTTTAAGTAACAATTGGTTACACAAAGCCACATTAGGCAGTATGGGCCATTGGCCGTGTGGGTAGTGTATTAAAACAGTAACAGCTAGGCTGCCAGTCTATAGGCCCCATAAAAGAAGCATCTTTTTTTAGATGGTCGGAGGGATAAACCCACATATAATTTTTGTAATAGATAGTCGCGAAGTGCATTTCTTTGTAAAGGTCAATATGAAAGGTGGATCGGTTAATTTATTGAGTTGGTAGACAAACATACTGCCTGATGGCGATGAATGGCAATTATTTTTTAAGAATTGTTTCATAAAGACTTAAGAAAAGACATAGATATAACAATTGTAAAAAAAATCGTTTTAATAAAAAATGTGTCGATTCTAGCACAAAATTGCCAATTTACTATGATTTTTTTGCAGTCTAGTTTTGATGTACCGTACTTATAATGTGACATCCAAATGTTTTTTGAATGGGTACCTAAATACCTATCTTGGGAATGTGGGACATTTGAATCTTAATACCTAACAGTATGCCTACTGATAGTTTTAAAACGTGCGTAACCAAAGCGCGCTTTATAACACATAACACCTAATGTATCCCGCTCTTAACATATTATTAGTATATTATAATCAGTAAATTTATGTCTCCATTCCTTCATTAGTACGGGGCATCTAGCGTTTTTACAAAATTAAAGTCTCAACTTATAGATTTTAATTTTGGGTGGCTACATAAAAAAAATGTCTAGCAATAATTTATTGACTCCAATTGTAAAACAAGGGAACAATTTTATTTTAGATCAAATCAAATCAAATCTTTATTGCAAACTAAGTGTGTACAGGTGTTGTTATTATTCAAAGAACTTAATACTTAGTCGCCTTTTACGGACACAGCAAATTAAAAGAGGGCCGCCAATTTTACATATTAGATGGTACAACAAATATCTAAATCTACTAAATATCCATAATGAACTCAATCTAGATTCTAAATGCCAGATTTTAGTTAAAAGCAAAAATTTATTATTTGTACATCGAGTGTTCGATGTTCTGACTAGTATGAGTACGTAGCTAAAGTGAATATAGAATTGTTAAATTCTTAGTACAGCGCCATCTATTTGAACAGACCAAAAAAAGTTAAACCGTGAAGTACTGAAAAGCAAAGCAAAGGTCATGCTTTTGAAAATAAGCATTACACTTTTGTATAATTTCAGAAACTATTTAGTTATTAACACTTTTACTAGATGGCGCTGTTAAGATTTGTGCTATAAAATTGTTAGTTACTTATAATGTTTCGTACTAGATGGCAGCAGTTGCAGTTGAAATTTAAATATAAAATATTTTTATATTCCTTCAGGATTTTGTATTTAGTTTTATAGAAAAAAATAAAATTCTAAAATTGCAATATTTTTTTAGCTTTATCCATTGCTGTGCCCTGGTAAGTACTTACTTATCTTATAGGTTATTGCAATATATTTATGATAATTGTATTGAAAAAATAAAGTTAACAATATTAATAAATGTGTACCGGGGAAGGACTGGACAATATATTCAATTTATTTTTATTTAATTAGACATAAAACCCATAAGCAATTTCACAAGCTTACATCTATTTTGAAAAGTGACGATGAACCGAAGAGTTAATCTGGTAAGTAGTTCATCTACCCGGCCAGAGATGGCGTAACAGAAGAACAAAATGCAGACTAGGTCTTGCTTACTATTTATTTTTCTGATTGGATTGTATACATATTGGATTTTTGATGAAATTTTGCATAAATATATAGTCTACATATCAAACGTGATAACAAAATTTAGAATTTAAATTGTGTTTCAGTAACTTTTGATAAGCTGGTTAGTCAGTGGTTCAGGTATCCAGGTTAAGCTCATTTTCCTTCGGCCTTTTTACAATGACTAACTTATAGGTGGTCGTGGATGACCCAATATGTCACCGGGGTTTTTGGTGAAGGCGAGGACCTTGGTGGGTCCTCTAGCCTGTAAGAACCACCCAAGAGAGGATTTCTAACTGGCGAGCATCAGGCGCTCGAGTCGGATGGTGCCTGAGGGTGCTTCTAAAGGCTCGACCCTCAGCTCAGGCGCGCCGTGTCGCGGACGGATAGTGGGTGTGAAGCGCCACGTAGGTACTTACATGTATGTACCGGGTATATCGCGACGTGTGTGACCCTTATCTTCATATATCGAGTGCCTGAATATGTAGTGTCACTAGGTGCCATTGGCGGATTTACAAAGTTGCCGCCATTATGCTAATAAATTATTGCCGTCATCCTTCTGAAATTCGATAACTTAGTTCCATCGAGCATGCCTACTTCACAATCATTTATTAATTACTTGCAACATCATTGTGCTCTATCTTTAGGCTTGCCATAATATTTTAAAGTGCAGTCCGGACGTATAAAAGGAAGACGCGAAAAATTTACGATTGGGTGAAATTTCTAGAATCAGTTTTTTTTACCCATTATTAAAAAAATAAATTTTAGGGCGTTATTTTCTCAAAATTTGGGCCAAATTTGCCGCCCCCTAAAATCTGCCGCCCTAGGCTCCAGCCTACTCAGCCTACTGATAATACCGCCACTGCGTGGTGTAGGACGTTGAGGAATCCATCTTGGGCGTTACATTCTCTTAGGTATCATTAGGTTAGAAGAAGGCCAGGAGAATAAATACGTAGGTAAATACCTAAATAAAAGGTAGGTTACATCCTAATTAAAGGCCTTTTGGCCTGATAACTGCGTGCGGTCACAATTTTCAACCAATCTAATACTTAGTCAGTTTTATTAAAATGAAATGAAATGAAGTGTCTAGTGTACCGAAAACGGTACACGTCGCGTAGCTCTGATGGGTCTGGGTACTATCAACGGTACACAGCTTGTTTTCATTTCAATGAGCTCTAACTTTTGTACCTATCCATTTTGTATAGATTAGGTATATTCTTACTGGTATTGTCAATATCACGACGTACTAAACCGACTCCAAAAAATAGTGAGCAGGGTAGCACAAAGAAGAAGATACAAAAAAGGTAAGTTGTGTCCTTTTAAACAAAATTTATTGAACATACAATAGTCAGAGTAGTAATAAATGTAAGTACCTATCTGTAGTGTATATCGCAAATGGTAAGCTTTTTCACAATAGGTAAATTATGGTGCGCTAAAGGGCAAATCACAAAAATCATGACATCCCTAGAATTACTCTTTGTCCCTAGTGCAATAAAACAGTGTGTCAGCAATATTTAATTAACAAATTAAATTAAGGAACTAATACATAGTTCCTGTGTGAACATCAACTTAATGTGAAATTCTGTGTGAACATCCTTATGGATAATATTTAATTGTTTTTCTTTGTGTCATTTATAATATTATTGTTATTGACTATTTGTAATTATGAAATTTTTAAATGATTTTAATGATATTTTTTTTTATTGTTCAATATAAATTCTGACAAATAATTATTTGAATTGTTTATAAAACTGACATCATTAATGAAACGTAAATAATAATAATGGTTAATGTGTAGGTATTTAATATTATGAATTGCTAATTTTACTAATACATTTTTTGACTTATAATTATGTAAACAATATTTGCACGTTGACATGATCGACAATATGCGGGAAAATCTTGTATCCATCCTTTGTAACCATATTTTTGCAAATAAATTATTATTATATTATTATTAAAAACGTCTCGTGAAATAGTGAGACAATTGGTCCCAGTATTTTCATCTTTGGAAATACAAAATGGGATAAAACTAAGTTAAACTCAAAGCCATATCTGGCATCATGGACCACACAGTTCCCCAAGGGTGCGCATTTTCTTACATAACTTTTCAATTCCTATCATTGGAGGTCCGAAAATATTTCTCATACCATTTAAAACCATAATGATCATTCTTCATAACAAATCATTCTTCATAACTTCATAAAACATAATCATTGAAATTCATAATATCATTAATCATACATTTTTGGGCGAGTCTAGTGTTTTATGCACCTACATGGCTGGGTGATGGGTAGATTAGGGTTATTTTGTTGTAAGCAACAAGGTAGTAACAGTATAAATAAAAAAATATGATCACTAACTGTTATGATCTCCGTTGGTAGTAATAAAAATGTATGAATAAAAAAAGTATGAAAAATAAAATTATGAAGAGTGATTATTATGAACACAAATAGGTAGTAAGACAATGATTAGGATTTAGAATATTATGTGAGCCAATATGGAGCCGTTTCCCAAAATATTAACAGGTTGCCAGCCTGTCACCTATACTAAATGCGCACCAAAACCAAAAATTAACAATCGTTCAGTAAACAAACAAACAAAAGTCAACGACCAGGATAAATGTTACACTCAAAATGATCTCATTAGTCCGGGTATAATTAAAACATGAGTGTAGATAAACAATATTCTTTATACAAATTAATTAATAATTATGAAACAACGTTCCTCTAAACCAGGGATTCCTAAACTTTAAAGATAATGGAACACCAACTAAATACCTTTTATTTCATAGAACCCCTTATCAAATGATTACAAATCAACATTGAAATTTATAGTATACAAGCGACCCGCCCCGGCTTCGCACGGGTGCAATGCTTATGTAAATATGCATGTATTATACATATAAACCTTCCTTAAGAATCACTCTATCTATTTAAAAAAACCGCATCAAAATCCGTTGCGTAGTTTTAAAGATCTAAGCATACATAGGGACAGACAGACGGCGGAAGCGACTTTGTTTTATACTATGTAGTTAAGAACATTTTTTTTAAGAAATGTGTAATGGAAACCCATTATTCTTAACTTAAGGTTTTAATTAGAAAAATGAAATTGTTTGTTTTGCTAACTACCTACCTATTCACATTAAAGTAATGAGTCCTCATCACATAATTTTGCCCTATTTCAAAATAATATTTGCAACCGTAGTATTATTGAATAGCTAAATAAAATAATTTTGGCGGAACACTGATGACTATTCTACGGAACTCCTAGGTTCCGCGGAACCCAGTTTAGTAATCTCTGGTCTAGACCGTTCGTGCCGTGCAAAGATCGTACCGGCACCGGCAAAATATTCTCGCCGACTATAATTGACGCTCCGTTCCTACCCTTTGATACTCTCCTCTCCCTTTGACACTCCGTACCTACCCTTCGATCGTCACCTCAGACCAATGTCACACGTTCATAATACTGTCTTGATATCGACTTTCCAAAGTTTATCGCTGAAATTTCTCCATCTAGGGACAAATAAAATTAGGGAAAATATAAACAAAACACCAATAATGAATCATTGTTTTTATTTTTTAAAATAATTATAGCTAACCGCCGTGGCAATAATAATTACTATTCTCAGATAATGACACAATAAGCGTCACCGATAAACCATTTCTGTCAAGTTTAAAAAATAAACATATCATAATAATATTTGTTCAATAAACTGGGCTCAACTAAACAACTAACTAAAATTTAACTTAACATAAATCAACACTAAATTAACTTTACAATAATAATCATATCATAATCATTGACTACATACACATTGGGTACAAAAAATAACCGTTATAAAAATATAATATTTAATAAACACAAGTTCTAATCTAAATAATAATTAATTAAAACATGGCATCGTTTTATCGATAAAGATTTAAAATTAAATTAAAATTAGCATGATTATAATTATATAATAAAATAGGTAAAGTTGGTATGACAGCAGAATCAACTATTAATTAAAAATTTCAACATATTATTATCTTGTCGCCTAAACATCGATTAGGTACATAATAATAACATCACATCACATCCCTAATTTTATTTACAATCAATTTTGTTTATGTATTTTTGTATAATAATGCCAAACACGAATTTTGACTTTCTAGCTAAAAGTAATTTTTATTTCTAGTTCACTAAGCATTATTGGATTTTACAATAAATTTTTACGCCGAAATAGGTACATCATAATTTTGAATTTTACAAAACTGCGTTTCCAAATGCTTTTTTACAATATCCATGTCCAAACATTTTAGTACCAATCTTAATATTGAAAGTTCAACATTTAAAAATTAGACTCTGCTTTCAAAAGATTTAGTATATAAATAAGACTAGAAATACACCAATCAATAAATAGAAAAATCGGTTGGTACATTTTGCGAAAACAGAAGTTTAATATTTTGTCGTCAGATAAATCTTAACAGAAACTGGTTAGAACCAGCGATAATTTCGCCACATGTGACATTATGAGGTGTACATAAAGTAGACAAATAAATGCGCTGCTAGTTGATTTTTGTATACAAATTTCATGAGACATTTGAACAACAATAAACCTTAAACGCAGACAGAACGTTAAGTCTCAATTTCCCTTAAATATTTTGTAAATTTTTGTACCTTTTGCAACCTTAGAATAGTCGAAATTATTTTCACTCGAAATGGATACGACGCGTACTAAATACTTATTACTTCATAAAACACCAATAAATAGATTTGATTACCTAAGACATTTAAGTACACGGATTTTTTTGTTTTTATGATTTTTTTTTATTTCGTTGTTCACTACTTACGGCGTGGCCAGCTTGGCGCACGCCACAAAAATCTCATTTATAAAAATGTTCGAGAATTAAACGTAGATTTTTATAAACGAGTCCATCTGCATTACATTACATTAATTATACTAGCTTAAGATAAGATACAATGTAAATCTACTGTGTGGTACAATTGAAAACCTGGTTATCCTGTCTACCTTAAAATACGATAATAATGTGTATATTTAGCTATATAGAAAAAACAAGCTGAAATAACAGAAACGACGAAGCAAAAACGAACCTATTAACAGTCAATAAGGATGTTTAATTCAAAATCAACAGCAAATTCATTTTGTAAAAACTTAACAATTGACAATTGCGAATTGCGGGTAGAATTGAAATTTAGTTACTACGCGGCGCGTGCTAAAACGCTAACCGCGTTTCACTGAGCCAGTAATGAAGTACCAAAGCTGATATTTGCGTGCTGATCGCGCAATGTAACTAACGCATTACAATAATATCGCGTGCTCGAGATTTCAGCAAGGTCCTGTACACAGCACCGCTCTGTCACTACGTCAGTATGGTTTTTTGTAATATAAACCTTAAAGAGTGTACCCTAGACACATTTTACAATGACGCCGTTGCGGCAAGGATAATTTTATTGTGTATGTATTTAGACCTAAATTTGAAGATTGGTGAATCAAAGCTTTCTGTGTAGTATGACCATTATTCCGATTGCAATAACGGATAAATTCCTCTGCAATTCACAATGTCGTACTAACATTAAAATAAAAAATGTAATGTAATTGCAAGTTGTTATTGCAACTGTTATGTTGTTTCACCTATATCGAATAACAATTTCATTGTTCTGATGTAGGTACAAAACGGTGTCAAAAGACATATTAAAAAACTTGTCAACGAATTTTCCTATCAACAAAAAAATCAACGTAATCATCAAATCGTAATCATTAAATAGCCAATTAAACTACATCATCGCAGGCATCGTATCCATTTCTCGGCGAAGATAGGACTAACAGCGCATTCCTATTAAAAAACTGTAGTGGACTAGGTTCCACGGAATTTCGTCGTTATCAACTGAATCCAGGTCTATTGAATCTAACGAACGCAATTAAAGTGAACTGCTCTCATAATAAAAGCCACAGCTCCCTTTCATTGTGTTCTTTGCGATGGTAACAGTATACCACCGCATGTATTAGGCTTTATATTAAGTAGTATTAAATGTACACAGCTTACCTACGGATTTTATTTTCGTAAAATAAATGTAGAAAAAATTTTCACTCTTCATATTTTTAATTTTATTTAACATTAAAAAATTTCACCATCAAAAACTTAAAAGTAACCTCTGTCATTTCACAGACACGATCTGTTTATTAACTATTCCTCTTTCGATGATCACAGAAAATATAATTGGGCTTACATTTTTATGTGGCAAGTTTGCGCCCTAACAACTAATCGGAGTATTTTTGTCGTAAATTCAAAAATGCTTACATCAAATTTTCGCTCACGAAAATACAACGTCAATATTTTGTTTTTTACAATTAAATTTTTACATATAGTACGTGCCACGCAAAAATGCAAGCATTATACCGCTTGAACACTTCCTTGGAAACGTAACTTTTGATCTAAAATTCTAATGTTAGGATTCACGATCCGTGCTTTTAAGTTACTTTTGTACAACTCGCGCCGAGTTCAGTTCCCTAACAGGATGTCATAATTACAACTTTAAAAATACCGAACGTCCATAAATTTTCCTTCTACTAAGACCTAAATTTAAAACAATACCATTTATACAATATTCATAGGAACTTCTTTTGTTGTTATATTAATTTATTAATATATTAAATTTATGAGGACATTTTTACATAAATAGCGATCCGTTCACTTTAAATTTTTATTGCGTTTGTCGAAAATGTTTGTTTTTGTCAGTCGAAATGTTTTAGTCTAATGCAGATTCACGTTTCCTTGAAAACATAATCTTAGTCGGGTAGCCTTCGCGTCTTGATGGAACTGGCCGATTCACTCCAAATAATAAATAAAGAATGGCCGAAAAGTTTTGTATTTCAAAAATAAAACAGACATACAACAAATCAATACTCAATTAAAACTCTCCTCTCAAATCAAACTTCACGACATAAATGATAACGAATTTTCGGGCTATTGCATTGTGTTTTTTTCTCCTATTCACATTGATAAACCGCGTCAAGAAAACTTACACCTTCATACGTGTAAAGATCCCTGCGACGCGACAATACCAATATTAATTCAAGAATGAAATAATTACGTACATTAAACTCAGCTTACTAATACCTTACCTACGTTACGATTATACGTATAATATTGCAATTGTTGCGGACAAAATCGCTGCATACACAATCCTGTCCACAAAAATCGCCACTTATATAATACATGATGATAATATTAAAAGAATTAATATTCGGCAACACTTGACATTCTTATGGGCGTGTAGCGAATTTGTACACAGTGAAAAACGGGTGTACAATTTCGCTACCCGGTTGTACTATAAATCTATTGATAATGGCAACTGTTGGGCATCGTGGATGCCTCGTTCTGTTATAGGTTAAATATTGTTTAACCTTTTAAATTATTCACTGGGCTATTGTGGTTCATTTGAAAGCTTGTACATATAGAAAATGAAACGAAAAATATAAAAATATTCGGGCTATTTCGTCAATGTCCGTGTGAAAAAGAATGTCTCGTGTTTCTTTTCGTCCCTTTTTAAGGGATAATGTCGAAGTGAGATGGTTAAACAATTAAAAGTTTGATGTTATTCTCTTTTTCTTCGACTACGTCGTAATTGTGTATATGTATAAGTATATAATGTATTGTCCTGTTGTGTTTGTTAGTTTGTGGAGTGAAAAATCGCTATTTTATTATTCACGTACAATCTCTTGTCATATAATCAATTTATTTACACAAAAAACGGATAAATAACGGCAGTCTTCTGAAAAAAATAATAATAATCAATAATTTTATATACATCTATACAAATTATGTGTTTGTAAATAATTATTTCTTGTTAAAATAAAAATAGATTTAATAAAAATAAAACGGCTTTTTGCAATATGAACAGCATCAACTTTACGTAACATAGCTACGTATGTACATTACTAAACTAATATGGCAATTGTAAACGTTAAAATAAAATATACGCCAAGGGAAGCATTTCTAGATTTAAACAGAAACAAAATTGTAAAAAAATAAAATCTTCAAATTATAATTTTTCTCCAATAGAATATAATTTGTGCGTTCAAACTTGACTAGCATAAGATGTGTTATTGCAAGAAAATAAAACATTATAGAAAAGTTTCACCTACCCTACAGAAACTTAATAAGCAACGAGATATTGCAAGTTCCGCTAAATGCGTTAAACAAAGTGCTTAAAATCAGTTTGGCACATCAAAAATTTTGTACTAAGCTAAGAAATACACTCAGTGGTAAAGCTAACAAAAAATAAATACTTTGTTCTAATAAACACTCAATAATAACCAAACAAATAATTATTGAAGATTGCACTGGTTTATTATTATTTGTCAAACGTTCTACATCTAATTACTTGTTCGGGCGAGTTTTTGTTCCATTTTGCACATTTTAACTATTTTAATAATTTCCCCCATTTATATATACACGAGAAACATTTTCAACTAAACTTCATTTATTTACAATAGTTAGTTCTATCTAAGATTTAGTGTTAATTCTGAATTACCATTATTTTCCGGCTAAAATAAAAAACTAAACGTTCCAAATGTTCCGACAGTTTTCAACCAAAATCACTAACCAGAGGCGATTTCTGTCGCTCCGCAGCAAAAAATACGTTTTGTCGAAAAAATACCGAAAGATGTTTTGTCTATGTTACTATACTAGGCGCTAGTTTGACGAAATCGCGTCGGATTAGTAATAGGTAAATTTTCATGGCTGAGGATTTTGCTGGAGGTGGACAGCTTGTTGGGCCGCTTGCTGGGCCGCCTGTGCTGCCTGGGCCGCCTGGGCCGCTTGCTGCATGTGCTGCTGCTGTGCGGCCTGCTGCGCCGCTTGTGCCGCCTGTGCAGCCTGCTGTGCTACCTGCTGTGCTGCTTGCTGTGCAGCTTGCTGAGCGGCCGCCGCCTGCTGTGCCGCGACTGCTTGCTGCGCCGCTTGCTGCGCAGCCTGCTGTGCCGCCTGCTGCACCGGCGATGGAATATTGAAACCTAGCATCCGCGGATCGTGTAGCCTCAACGCCTGCTCCAATCTCTGCTCCTGCGCGATTCTGAACGCTTCAACCAACTCTGGAGACAGTTGGCCGCCTGCGTCATTCGGCGGCTGGGGTGGGAAGCCCCCGTTGTGTCTTAGGGGACTGGCGGCTTCAGTGTTATGGGCTGCTGCTGCTTGAGACACAGCCAGCCTCAGAGCCTCAGCTTGACTTCTGAGCAGCGCTTCAGCTTGTTGGATCCTCAGTGCGGCTTCTGTAGGCACTGGCGGTGTTTCCGCGGGCGGTTGCGTTGGCGGTGGTTCTCTGGCAAGTTGCTGCCTCATTGCTGATACTAAGTTCGCTGCGGCTACTTGCACAGCGTTGGCGCCTTCTCCTGGCTGCGCCATCATGTTGGCAGCGGCTGCAGCTATCGCTGCTACTCTTTCGTCACCGTAAGCTTGGTGGCCATTGTTGGCTGATCTCAATAAATCTGATAGCTTGTTAACCGCCGCTCCCGCTTCAGACCCAGCAGAGGAGGATAGTCTTCCGTTAGATGACGAGTCTGAATGTGCTGGCGAAGGTGGAGCGAGGTTCAGAAGACCTGATCCTCCAGCGGATGCTGATACGGCTGCAAGAATGTCCCGTTCTCGTCTTTCTGCGGCTGCTCGGGAGAGGACGTACTGCGCAGCGAATTGGTGTTTGGGTTCCATTCTCATGTGTTCCATATGGGAAAGTAGACCTGGAAAATTACGTGGTTCAATTACTGACTGGGTCTGTTTACTGTTTTGTTTAATGTTTAAGGAAATGTAAGACTCTTTACAACAAGAATATAAAGAAATGGAAACTATGTATTGACTTCAGATGCAAAAAGGCCATACTATGACTACACACTTTCACGCTTATAACACCAAAAGGGTTAACCAGAGCCTCAGGTAACATTTAGTCACACTTATAGCCCCATCTGGTAGTATTGGCAATGCTGTTCCTCAAAATAGTGACAGGTCAAGGTTTGTAAGTTTGTTTGTAGGAAGTAATCTCTGCAACTTTGAACCGATTTTGAAAATTTTTTCAGTAATATTTAGAATGGACTTTCAGGGTGAATATTTTATCCTGGTTTATGAATGGGAACTGGTTTATGGTCCCATTTGCGGTTTCACGCGGGTGCAACCGCATATGGGATCTGTCATCATATCATCATAACAGCCTTTATAATTCGACCCACTGCTGGGACATAAGGCCTCTCCTTGTCATCGAAGGAGGTTTAGGCAGTAGTCCACTACGATTGCCCAATATGGGATATGTAGTCTTTTATATTAATAAATATTTCTATTCTTTTCTACACATCTACTTCTGTACTATAGAATTTTGTTGTAAAGATGTCTCCGAAAACGGTCGTGAGTGTAGACACATTACTGTCTGTATCAAGGAAAGTGATGGTTCTAGTAGCGTCCTTGTTTTCAACTTACCACTTTCGTGAGTGAAGACCGCCTGGCACACAGAACACGGCCACATCCTCAGGCCACTGGTCAGCTGCGTCTCCGGATGGCACGCCAGATGCTTCCTCAGGGACCCCTCGTTCACGTAATGCTTGCCACACACGGGACACGGGTGATTTGCCGTCCTCCGCTTGGCTATATAAGGATCAATAGGTTTAGCTTGCGCCGGGTACGGTGAGGTGGCGGGCGGACCTGCGCCATCATCACCAGGAGTTGGAAGGTTAGTGGGTTAGGAGGGGGAAAGAAAAAAATATACAGGTTAGTTCCATTGTTAGTGTATCGATTTCCAACGACCCTTTAGCTTTCGATGAAGAAGAGGAGATTGTAGACACGATCTTGTCAGATGCAGAAAGGGGGTGAATAGTGAAAATGGACGCCATTTTCAAAGCAAAGGGTCGCCGCCTTAAACTATTTTAAAATAAATTCGAATGAAAATAATCGAACTAAATACAGAAATATAAACCAATTAACTCAAAGTAAATGGCAACAAAACGTAGTTGACATTAGAAAATGAGGAAAATGAAGCTATTAGATACGTAAACAAAACATGTTATCATAATAAAGTTGGAACGCCATCCTAAGAATCTGTCATTCTCTTAGCGAGCGAGAAATGTTTACAAAACACTCTACCCTTCTAATAATTCAGTAACAATAACCGACTACTCCGGATGGCGTTCAAACCAGCTTATTTATTAAGTTAGTAATATTTTATGGAAACGATACGTTTTTGTTTTACCGTTGGATTTTAAGGAACCAACACCCCTCATGGCTTTGTGCCAGCTGGAAGCTTTGCCATCGCAAAATGTTTGATTACAAAATGTTTTGTTGTTGCAGTTATTTTATGGAGACCAAACGAATTTAACGTACAAACTTCCAGTGGCGGATCTTATAAACTAATAAATCTCATCTGCGGGAGCGTTATTTTAAAACGAATCGAACAGCATTTAAATTTAGAACGCTCGCCGCAAAGGAGGTTCCGCTTAAACTACTTACAGCTAGTAAAAAAAGAAAGAGATCCATAGACAACGTTCTTTTTTTGAACAACGCAGTTTTAATAGCCGAAGGTCCGAATTCGAAACTTACTGGCAACGCCGGACGCATTTGGGTCCTTGTGGGTGTTCTTCATATGTTCAACTAGTGCTTCGCCACCGAATACGACTTTGTGGCATATTGGGCAAGGGGTAGCGGTGGCGCCACCGATCATAAGTGCGGCGTGTTGCTGCAAAACACCAAGGTGCAGCTGAAGCTCCTGTTCCACCGACGCGGTGGCGATGCGGGCATAGCATTCAAAGATTAGGTTACATTCGAAAAAACATTAAAACATAAACAAAAAACAGTCCAGAAGGAATTTTGAAATAAAAGTAACACTCGAAAGTGAATTTTGATAAAAACTTTGTAAAACAAACATAACGGCCAAATGGAATTTTGTAAACAATTAATAACTTGCCAAAATACAATTTTCTTTGTCAAAATAATAAGAAACAGTTGCATGTAACTCTTAACCAGCCAATAATCACAACATCATGAAATTTAAACAATTAACATCAATATTTAAAAAGAGGGTATTTGAACATTTTCAGCAATTGAAAGTCAAAGGAAAGTGGATCATAAAATTTGGTTCTTAAAGTTCATTTTATACTGACCTTTGCTGTGTGCGTTCGG
Organism: Elophila nymphaeata; assembly: GCA_955850985.1. NCBI lineage: Eukaryota > Metazoa > Arthropoda > Insecta > Lepidoptera > Crambidae > Elophila > Elophila nymphaeata. The sequence continues at coordinate 10,453,929 of OY039091.1, read as the reverse complement.
AGACTACTCTCTGTGGCGAAACCTTTTCCACAGATGTTGCAGTGGAAAGGTCTGTTCTTGGCTCTCTCGACCTGGGCATCGTGGTTCCTCAAGTGCTGCTGCAGGTTCGAAAGCTGTATAAAGGCTCTCCCGCAGTCGGGCAAGTGGCATTTGTACGGGCGTTCACCTGTGGATAGCAGACTTCCTTTAGTATAAGGAAGTAATTAGAACATTCTAGTATTTGTTTTTTTAGTCAGTTTTCTTATATATTAACAGGGAAGATCTTGGCCTTGATCCCACCTGAGGGTAACTGATTTAACGACGCGTCGGTAAAGCTCGCGTCGCGACGCGAGCTTTACCCGTTACCATTAATTATAATAAAGATTGTGACCGGAACTTAAGACGTATAATAAATAATTATACTAATGTGGAAGATATGAATAATGAACTATTAGATATAAATATTTGTAAATACATAAATGACTTATACTATGATAATTATTATTAAAGTATTGCAATCGGTAGCCGAATGTAGTTTTGATATGAAAAAGAAATTTAGTAAAAAGCAATAGGATGGAATTTTCATGTTAGGCGATTTCATGTTAAGGCTAGGGAGCACTTCATATTGTGGGTTCGATATGGTAGGCCATGCTCGGGTTTCTATTATGATAACATGACTGCTTCACGTAGGGAGTTTAACAAAACAACCAAGAGAAATAAAAAAGGAAGTACTGGCCCGGCGTCGTAGTTCGGGAAACTTTACTGAATTTTGGAAGGAAACGAAGAAGCTAGATCGTAAAAAAATATTACCTGTCACCGTAGCAGGGGAAAAAGATAAGAAAAAAATATAGCTAACTTATTAACTGAGAGAAATGTTTACAAAGGTATAGACGACACCAGATCAGCCTATCACATACTGTCGAACTTCTTCAATAGTCTTTGAATTTTACAATCGTAGAATCAGTTTTGGTAGCTTGGTCTGCAGTTGTCTGTGCAGACAACGACTGAACTCTTTTATTTATTTTATATGTGCAAAGGAATATTCTTTGCCAGATGGCGTAATAGATGATATTGAATTTTGTATTTTCAGTATTTGTCACGACGTATATAGTAACACAAAATAGTAGAAAAGCAACATTATCTCTGAAAGAGATCTTATTAAACCGGCCTTCTAGTTTAACCATGTAAGAAAAGTCTCAAATTATGTTTTTAATTTTTTTTTTATTTAGAACATTTAATTTACAGCATTTTAACGGATTAGAGATGAGCTTGTACAGTTATGTTTTAAATCAATGAACAGTAGTCAGAATTATAACAGTTTTGTTGCAAAGATAGTTTGTCTTAGATTATGGCAAACCTTAAACTCAGCAACAAACCAAAATTGAACCCTAAAACAAAGTAACTACGGGCGATTTTGAGCTTAATTCACTACACCCATGGTTATGCTTACGTGGGTAGAAGTTTCTCTACCGTGGGTTGTCCTTTGTAAATCAATTTCTAAATATTTCACAATTCTAAAGGGACTTCGTTATTCTCGCAGAAAAAGAAATGTCAGTTACACAATTATGGACTGTATGACGTTGTCTGTTATAAGAATTACGCAAAAGATCGCGCTCTAAAAAGAAATATAGCTATGTTTTATCTCAATTAACTTTAATTCAGTCATTACTGGGCTATAATGGTGACTCCACTCGGCCCAGTTAAATTGCAGTATCAAATAGGAACATCTGGGCAAACCAGTTAGGCCATTTTCAATCAAAACATTCTTAGAATACCTGGAGCTTGTAAGCTTAAACCTCTATACAACCGAACGTGTTCTTTTGTCAAATTTCCGCATCCGGAAGAAAAAACCAGAGACAATGGGATGTTATCTGTCAGGTCAGTTGAGATACTTTTTGAAATTGCGAAAATATAAATTGTTCCTTAGATTTTTTACGGCAATAAGAACTTGTCTATAGACTAGCTATTAGAAAATTTTGATGCGCTTAAAAAATTCTAGAGACAATATGACACGAAGAAGACTTTCCGGCGTAACAAGCTCTTCTCTTTTACGCATTTAATAATTTGTTTATGGCGTTAACATCTTTATTGAAAAGTTTGTAAATGTCGCCGGGAACTTGAAATCGGAATCCAGCGTAACGGTAACCCGAAAGGTTACACAACCGAACGGTCCCAGAAACGCGTCCGAACGAAAGTTCGCGCCAAAATCCGTGCGCGACCTAACCCAACGAAAGAAAGCGATGACCGCCGTTCCATTTTTAAAATAAGACCATAATAAAACGAACGCATACTTTTAGCCTGTAGTGCAAGCAAATGCTGGGGTCGTTGACTGACGCACACAGGCGCGCGGCGCAAGTACACGTATATCTTTTCTGCATAGTCCTGCGGCGTGCTTGTGTTGGTGATTTTGCATGTTTGAGAAGAATGCGTGTGTAACTATAATATGAGTGCGTTCGTAAGGAGAGATATTGTAGAATTATTTCCTAGATGCTATGAGATAGATATATGGTTTTGTACGAGGCTTGACACAGCGAAATGCATAGAAATATTGCTGGTTTGTGCCTTGTATAGCTAATCGGGCACTAACGGTTCAATTGCTTTATTTATTGGCACTAAATTTTATAACTGAGTTGGGTTTATTAGGTTGGTTTTGTAGATAAAAGTGTGGGTAAAATATTGCGTTATTTAAGCCCTTTATGATGGTTAGGGCTGCGGGTATTTTATAGGTGATTGTTTGTTATTGCGAAACTATATTTATATTGTCGTAAGAGATTTATCTTCACCGATTGTGTTTGTAAGTGTCTCAAGTTAAACATCTATTCGAAACGTGAAGATTGCTTTAACAATTACAATTTAATTTTTAATTTCTTGGTGAACGTTGTTGTATTGTGGTTTTAAGTTCACCTTGTTGACTACCACCATACTATGAAATTCAGTTGAGATTACAAATTGTTATGACAATTCTAATGTTCCAATAGTGATTGAGGGTTCTGGGTTATCAGCCTTATCACCACTTACATAATTGATACGAAGCTTTCAACCAAGATAAAAAATAAGAATAAATAAAACCTCTTCGCCTAATAGAAACGGTATTATATTTATCTATGGTCTGACAACACAAACGCTGTCGCGCACTTTCCATCCGCGATCCTCGGGTAACCTAAATTTACGATCATTTATTTCATAATGGTTAATTATGTACGTATTGTAGACATTATTTATTGTTCATGTCGTTAAGTGCATGATGTTTCATTAAACGAGAGATATAATAATTTGACCACCGATGATTGGGCGCCATTACGGCAACAGTAAACGTACCTATTTTGGTCATTTGAATTCTACAGCGTTCCTAGTAAAATCTTAGAAAATTTACTTAAATAGATCAGCTGTCGTTTAGTGAGATTTTCGATTTTATAACTCAGGAAATAAAAATCAAAATCGTACAAAATGTAACGAGGAAAGCAACATTATTGGGTGATGCTAATCACGACAGAAAAGGCTATCGTGCATTCCGCAAATAGGATACAGTTTCGACTGCCATTGGGACCGACGCCATATTGCTACAGATTAAAAATAATTCTCATTTTGACGGTGCAGCAAACAAAACGTCCATTGCACCACAGACAATATTTTTATTTTTTGGCAAAGGAACCTTATTTTCATAAGAGAATAAAGACTAATTACTTTAATTTTTATAGGTTGATGACTAAAATTTAATAGTTTATTTTTTGAGTTTAATATGAAAAGCAGACTTTTCTTTAAGTTATAAAACATAATATAAAAGTAAAACCAACTCACAAATATAAACATAATTTTAATGTACTCTGATTACAAGAGAGTGCGAATTATGAGGAATATTTGAACCCGTACTAATTTTTTTAGACTATGTCAGTGTAGTATTTTAAGTAAGGTAAGTTTATAACTACTGCAGTCAAATAAGTACGTATTGAATAAGTCATAAAGTTGAAAGTCGTTTACTTATAAAGCAAGAAAAACTAACAATATCTTTACCATTAGAACTTGTCTAGCAAAGGTTTCCGGGTTCGCTGGTCTCCATACTATTGTGGCTGAGCGGTCATTTTTCAACCTATACAACCTACGCGTTTTTACCGACGAGCGAACATAGAGCTCCATATCCGCTTACCCTCAGCATTTCAGTACGGGAGAGATACGCGAGGCGGCTCAAGTTATAGTTGTCGTGCTGTGTATGGCTATTTTTGTTATTTCTCTATGAATAAATGTAGGCAAGGGAAAGGCGTTCGCCTTAACACAGTTTACATGATGCACGATGGTATAAAGGATGTTTTAGTCGAGTGAATTTATTTGTAATGGATAATATAATTTCAATGGATTATCGCATTGTTGGCGGGTTCAAAAAGTGCTTTAAGTGTAAAATACTGTAAAGATACTTATTTACTCCTGTCGAGTAATATCAATAATTATTAACCGCAAGCCAATGATTCCTGAATGAACTAACCAGTACAGTATTAATATGGAACTGATATCACGAATTTTGATTTGATATTTATAATTTATAAAAGTATTAGAGAGAGTTGTGGTAAAACCGTGAAAATATCGTCTGCCTTTATTTTTCAATTTGGTAATTATTAAGTATATAAAGGATTAATAAATATAGATATTTTTTATATTTACGGCCTGTTTGACAGCTTGTATGCTTGTAACACAATACTTCTATAGTCTAACACAAGTTCTTAAATATACTTAATTTAGGCTAACTAGATAATTGGTGTGAGCTTAGAAATATAATACATATATATATATATATTGTGATAATATCTTCCTATATTTACACACGCAACATACCATGTAAGCATGTAAAAATACTTCTATAGTCTTTGGCGAAAACGTGTCGTATGTTTTCGCCAAAGACTATAGAAGTATTTTTAAGCGAGTCTAAAAAGAGTATTTCACAGTTTCTCATTGAATTACTGTAAGTGTGTACATTTATAAATAAAAATACATGATTTGACTTGGTTATTATTTTTTTTAAAAATCCACAAATGTTTTAAAATATTTTTGATGGCCATTTTAAGAGCTTGAAATAAAAGTTGAATAAACACAATTAGCTACCTAAAAGAAGCCTAACTTTATAAGTATTGAAAAGCGGGTCTAGTGCTCGCAGCCGAGCCAGGCCTACGCATTTGATTTACATACAAAAGTACTTCCCAGGTAACACAAGCACCTTTTGACTCGCAGCGTAGGCATAAAGCATTCTTAGCCGTGTCTGGGGCCAATTTAAAAAACGGCGACCATAGACAATTTATTTTTTTAATGCGTTTTTAGATGTTTTAAGGTTTAGGATTATTATGTTAATAACGTTTATAAATTTGTTAGTTTATTAAAAATAAGAAGCTAGTTATATTTTAGTTTCATTGTAATATTATTTGATTTTATAAATTCACTGATTAGTGTTGTTCTTTTAAATGTAATCAAGTATTTGCAATCGAAAATGAATGCCTATGTTAAATGTAAGCGATAGACCATATTATATAGACCATCTTAATTTTCCAACTGTTTTTTTTATATTATGGTACCTACTTATTAATATAATCTCTAAGGTCAAAATATAGTATTTGCAATCGAAAATGAATGCCTATATTAAATGTAAGCGATAAATTTAATCGAGACCATATTATTTAGACCCTCTTATTTTTCCAACTGTTTTTTTTATATTATGGTACCTAACTATTAATATAATCTCTAAGGATCAAAATATGTTGACAAGTTATGATTAGGAGATATGTAAGTACTGGGCAGTAAAACTGACAGTTTATGGACTATTTGTCAAGTAAACGCTAATGGCAACTTTGGTACCTACCTAATATGAAATTCTAAAACAGGTCATAACCAAATGGAAAAAGTCTAACAAACATTAATATTTTGAAAAATGAGTAAGCACTTTTATTTAATTGTTATATATTTCTTTTTTTTCCTTTTCGGTTGGTTCTCGATTCGTCTAATTCTTGTTTGGTCAATTTGCAATTGACCCGATTCGCACTTACGGCCAGTTGCACAAAATTTCACGTTTTATAATTTTGCAAAAAGTAACGTAAAAGTCAACTTTAACGTAAAAGTTCCATTTTTGAAAATATGTTAATGTTTTACGAAATGTAAAAAGTAAAACTTGGTGCAACCGGTCGTTAGTCTATTTTTATTTTTTTCATTTATTTGGGTTAACTAACAGTTTCACAATATGTATTTTACAAATCAATGGCAAAATAAAAGAAGTCTTATTGTGAAACCAACACTGTCAACCGCAAGTAAAAAATATTTATATTACATATTATATTTATATTTTATTATATGAATATAAATTTATTTATTAAAAACTTATAAAGTATAATACGTACATATAACTTAAATTGTAAATTGAAAAGTAATATTTTATTTTATTTATATATATATTTTATTCATCATATAATTCATTCACATCAGCTAAGAGCCGCCCACTGTTGGATATAGGCCTCCCCGGCCTCCAGAGGCTTCCCGCACTTAAAAAAACACTAAACATTTTTTGTATTAAGTTTTCCTGTGAGTAGGTACGTTAAGAGAATACTTCTCCCTTCCCAAAGCGTGGCATGTAAGCCACCATTTTACCTAAACCACGACTTATCCGTGAGAAACTGAAAGTTGCTTTCAAAAGATTTATGTTGCGTCTATCAATTATCACGTGGGCGGAAACTGACTTCACTCCGGATCAACAACACTGGAATAAACTTGCTTCAAACCAAAAATGTCTAAGTATTTACTTGGAGTGTTACTTTAACACTTTATAATAGAGTTATAAAAAATGCAAACATTTTTTTATGTACTTAAATGATTATAATATGCAACGGTATGTGTTTTACATTTTGATCCCAAAGACGTTTGCTTGTTAAAAAAAATCTATTGGATAAAAACACACAAAAAATCATCAAAATCGGTACAAACGTTTAGGACGACTTCAGTGACATACATAAAGGACTAAATAATAATATTAAAATATTAAAGTAATAATCATTATCTTTTCAAGCGAAATACGCTCAGTGTTAGACATAGGCCTCTGCCCATTGGATCTCCAATCAAATTACTCCTCCGTTGCCCGCATGCTGGCGTATTATATATTAATATTCGTGGGCAAAACCGATTAATGAAATTATAAAATAAAAATTGATATTTCGCAACATAAAAATCTATTTCTAAAAAACGAATCACAGTACAATATCGCGTCGATTTTAAAACACGACACAGCAGCGCGTGCGTGTAACGAATTTATTTTTGAATTTGGAACGCAGACTTATGCGCCATTTTGACTTGCGCGAATAATTCCCGCGTGTTTTCGCCGGTTTATTAATTCGTTTGATTTAATACTGACGTTGACGTCGTAAATACTATTTTACATCTGTTGCCGGTCTAGTGCAGGTTTTATTTGCAGTTTTAGTCGAGTTGCGTAACGGTATTGTCAATATTTGCCGACGGTGCACTATTCATTGCGCCGTAAATCGCTGTCTACCTAATGAGGTTACGAACAAGGATTGAAAAACCCTCGTAAATAAATGTTTAAATTAATTACGTACAATTTTTTTTCTTACAATAGATAATGCCCATATATATCACTACACATCTAATGTTCACCAACGGTTGTAAGTTGAAAATATTGTATTGCTGGTAATGGTCAACACCCTAGTTCATTCATAAGAGTGGTCTGCACGTGTATACAATGTTTAAAAGACTACCTGACCTGTGCCCACTTCGCTGGGCGTAAAACATTTTCATATTGGCCGTAGCGTGATGTTATATAGTCTATTGCCTTCCTGTGTAAAGGGACTATCGAACACAAAAATAATTTGTCAATTTGAATCAGTAGTTACCGCGCTCAAGAAAACTAACAAACTCTGCAGCTTTATAATATTAGTATATATAACCGTTACTGACTGATCTATCAACAGACAGCTAACACAACTGAACGGATGGCGCTGAAATTTAGCACGCATATAGTTTTTATGAGCTAGATATATACTAAGATAGGATTTTTCAAAATTCACTCCCTAAGCGGATGAAACGGCAGTCCAAATTTTTTATGAAGAGACTATAGAGTGAGGTATGCTACGCCGAATTAAACGCAAGCGAAGCCGCGGGCAAAATCTAGTATCACTTACCATCAAACCAACACCTAATCTGTCATATAAAGAAAAACACCTGCACTGTCTTTAAGATCACGTAATAAGATTTAAAATTGAATAGCAGATTAAAGCATCCTTTGAAGTTAACTGTTTTTGTATTACGTTATCTTTTTCAAACGTGGGTTCTTTATAAATTGGTCGCTTAACCAATGGGTGGACTTGATCATTTAATTTCAATTAAACTAGTATTAGAGTATCTAGAGGAAGTGAAGAAGCAACATGGGAATATCTAGAGGTAGAAGCAACATGGAGAAGCAATATTTGAAGAACTGTGAAGCGATAAGTGCCGACTCCTTTATTGAATCAAATTTCTTGTAATATTGTGAGCTAATTACAATTATTATTAAACTTACATAAATTTTATTTTTCTGCACTTTTTCTCTATAAGAACTTTACGTCAATAAGCTTAAAAAAGCATACAAAGTTTTTGTTTGCGTGTGGTATATTTAATATATTAACTATGTGATGATAATTTAATTATAAAAGCAGTGATACTTCAACCAGCCGAAACGCACTGAAGTTTTCCATATAACGCAGTAAATAAAGCACATAGCCGGTACATAATATTAACGGCATTAATCATATCTATCGGAAATTTAAATTATCGAGGATTGCGTGCACACATGGCGATGCAGCCCCAAGGGGTGGGGGCCGTCCACGCACACCCCAACTATCCCCCTCGCCCAAACTATTTGGGGGCGGCGGGCAGAAAAAAATGTATCGCCGTTCCACCTGCGTGAGGCCGTATTGGCAAGTTAAATTCGCTCGCCATCCGCCATTTTGTATAAAATCAATAGCGTTATTAAAATGGCGCGCGGATGCTGTTCGAAATTTGAATTTAAGTATTTCTATCTAAGTTTAAAAAGTCTTAAAACAGATGTGGCATTGAAAAAATATCAGTCTTTTTTCTGATTTTTTCCCATTCCAATTACAATGCGCTACAGTAGTTTGGAATTTTGTATTATTTAATAATTAGCCCGCGTATTCAGATATTGCAGAGATCTTCAACACTATGTTTGCATTTAAAATAACACAATCCACTGAAACGAAATCCTCCTTAACTGCCTAAATTAATGTAATCTTTTCTATTTTGCTTAAACTCTGCCTTACATATTTTTTGACAGAAATATGTATATGACTATTTATAAACGTTTACCATAACACCAGGAAATATAACATTACAAAATATATTTCAACGCTAACATGAATTATCTTTTAATAAGAAGTTGTGTTAAAGACACTACTAAACGACCTGCCCCAGGTCGATATTTTTCACAGTATTTATAGTTTTAAAACTATTTACGCGTTTGTAAACGCAAAAATATTCCATACTACAAAACAGCTAAAGACTAGAATTCCCTGCCGGTGTCTTTATTCCTCAGTAGTTATAACCCTGCTCTATTTAAGGTTAGAGTGAATAGGCATCTTCTGGGTACACTTACGCCATATAAACGCTTCCTCTTAACCCTCCAGCTCAGAAAGTTGCCAAATTGAACCCAATTTAAAATAAATAAAAAAACATTTAACAGTAAATCATATAGCCTATTCCGATCCTGAATTATTAATATATAAACAGATACCTTCGAAACAATACCTTGTAATGCCATGTGATACCGGCAGAGTAGAATAGCATCACCCCATATCCTCCAATGGGTGTCGTAGAAGGCGACTAATGGATCAGCAAAGGGGTATTGATCACCTTATACTCCGTCCACCAAACCGCATTGAGCAAGCGTGGTGGACTACTGCCTAAACTCAAACTCAAATTTCTTTATTCATTTAGGTACAATTATAAAAGTCATATTTGATGCTATCGGTTCAAGAGTCTACCAGGAGGCCTTGTTCTGAGAAGAACCGGCAAGTAACTCAACAAGTTTTATCCTCCCTTTACAGTTTTCATAGTATTGATTAGGAAAAAAACCTCGTTCGGTGACAAGGAGAGGCCGTGTATCCCAGCAGTGGGTTGAATTGTAAAGGCTGTTATATGATGAATGCCATTATCCTCGATATAAATGCGAACGCTTGAATGGGTTGATGTTTGTTAGGCAATCACGCTAGAACGGCTGACTAATCTAGATGCAATTTTTCACACACATACTCGTTGATTGTAGTCTGGAATAGTCTACCTTTACTACTGTAGAACAGATTTGATGTATCCAAATTTCATGCGATCGTGTAACAGAGATTGTGGAAGATAACTAAACAGTAAAAACTAATGTAAATACTACACGCTCGCAGTTCCATGAGGGGTTAAGCAGGGCCTTTGGTAGCACTTTGTTACACATATAGCTACATCTGGCAGTATGGGCATTGCAGCGCCTCCAAATAGTGAGAGGTTGCCAGCCTGTCGCCTACATAAACAGGGCAACAAATCCAAAAATAACAATCCCTTGGTAAGCAATCTAATGCAAAAACCAACAGGACAGATGTTATGCTCTAAATCATCACAGTAGTCCGGGAAAGACATGAAAAGTTATGAAAGTAAATATTTATTAATGAAGATAAAAGTAGAGCAAGCGAAAGTAACGAGTGCAGAACATCACACGCTGACAAACTGTGGATAAACTTTAATAAATATAACCAATCAAGACCATTAAGACGATACTTCAACAGAACGAAGTCGAAGTCTCGAGCAATAGCTAGTATCGCCATCTTTTCTTTGGTTTCCCTCTTAATAAATATATATATAAATTTTACTAGACATAAGCCTAAGTAAATACCGTCTACCTATCAAAATCTTGCTCCCATATGTGACTGCTTGAAGAGATTTCTTTTAGAAATAAGCAGTACCTTTGTACAATTCTGTGTGTTATGTAATGTCTCTTTTGTAATTGTCTTTGTGTGTTTTATGAAAAAAAATGTAAAAAAAGTTAAATGTATTTACAACCTATTACTAAAAACTAGTGAACAAATGCACTGGTCCTTCAAAAATGAACCCCAAAGCTCAACAAACAATGCTACAAAATATATCATCAACAGTGATTAATAAGCTCTATAAGAGTTTCTAAAAACTCAACCCTCACACTACGTAATATCAATACTCCGGCAGTGTACTGACCACTCAACTAAGACTTACACCAAAAAATCTCAAAACAGCTTAAAACACCGTTTAAGTCTAAGTAAATTCAAACCAATAAAGTTATTAAAAAGGAAATCCTTTTTAAAATTCTTCTGCAATAAAATAACATTCGCCCCTTCTCGCGTAAACTTCGCCGGGATTCCGAGACTTTTTTTACTTCGTCAGGTTTTTTTTTTTAATTTTCACCGCGGCGCTATCTACCGAATGCTTCAGTGGTCAAATAAAAACTTAAGGAGTTTTCAAAGAGCATAGAGAGGTGTGGAGACTCCTTGGTGCGAAAATCTTTTCTTAGTTAAAATTATTTCTTAGTCGTTAAAAAACTAAACTTTGAATGTTTTTTCTAAGACAAAAACAATACTAAACTTTATAATAACAATACCAAACGTTATGTGAGATGAGACCTTGCTTGCCCTCTGAACTTCCGCATCATCTAGCTACGTTTTAAGAAAGTAATATAATAAATCAGTACTAAATAAATAAATTAAAACCGTTTACTTTAACAGCAGCAATTACGCTTTTAATTTTTGCACTTATGGTTCACCCTAAGGCATTCTTATGATTTCATACTAAATTGAACTTATACATTTTACAAAACCTTTTTTCAAAAAATTTTTATTCCTAGACCAATTTTTTTTATCTTATACTTTTATTGGCGCTTTCATGATTTGTTATCTAAAAATCTAATACAAACAAGTCGCTAATAAATTAAATTTAAAATCATGAAGACATAGTCTAACTTGTGCCCTATATTTATAATCTTCAACACATTTAATTATAATAATTCAATGTTAATTCAATCGTAATTATGATAAGGCGACTCCACTCCAGCCTAGTCCAAAGCAGTCAAGTTAAGAAAGATAGCCAGCCAACTTCTGAAAAGGGTACACGTTTCAAGAGTAAAAAGATTCTGCCAAGTGGGGGTGAGGGAGGGAGGGGGGAGCAAAATAAAATAAAAAAATAACCGTTTTGTGCTCGGGAAAAATGCAAAGAGAACAAGAAAACTATACTTGGCAAGTTTTCTTCGAGTCGGAGCTGAATAGGGTTGCCACTAACGACTTTTCCGTTTGTTCGTGTGCAGTTTGTTAATTAGCGCGCTTTTTTGCGCTGGCAACTAGTTTCGGAGTTGTCATTGGGAGTTTTTCCCTTAGGAGTTGGCTTGTATCTATATGCTAACGCGCAATTAGAGAAATGACTTTTAAAACGATTAAAGATAATTATGTGAAGTTGAAGTTTTAAACTATATGATGTCATTGTTATTCTTACTAACATTATGAACGCGAATTTAAGTTTCACGACTAAATCCTTCAACCAAACATAATTAAATTTTGTACACACATTGTCTGGGGTACAGAAAAATACCACAGACGTAGGTACTTTTCTGTATTCTCTACTTTCATTTAAAAAAGAAAGAACTGTTACCAAGCGATAGAATATTAACATTTTGACAAAAACTACAATACCGCGAACAAAACCGCGGGCAATACTCATCATTTCAGCTGAGACACGCCTACTTGTTAACCATAGGCCTTCCCCAAGGATCTCCAAACCAAGCGGCCCTGCGCTGCCCGCATCCAGTGGCTTTTCACGACCTTTACCATATCGTTGGTACATCTTTTGAGGTGACTACCAACGCTGCGTTTCCTGGTCTTTCTCTACATTAATCATCATGACAGCCTTTATAATTCGACCCACTGCTGGGACACAATGCCTCGTCTTGTCATCGAACGAGGTCTAGGCAGTAGTCCACCACGCTTGCCCAATGCGGATTAGTGGATGGAGTATAAGGTGATCAATACCCCTTTGCTGATCCATTAGTCGCCTTCTACGACACTCATTGGAGGATATGGGGTGATGCTATTCTACTCTGCCGGCATCATATAGTATCATTTGTGGTTAAATTACGATACATTAATGTCTACGTTAATGGTTAAAGTTTATTAATGTAATAGTGGTCTGTACTGGCCCAGTTATTCTCTGCCATTGAAACTGTAAGAGCACAATGTAAGGGAACTAAGTATATTTCGCAGAATAGCAAACTGCGCTTGTGAGAGAGTACGCGCTTATGATCGTCGGTTGTTTTCAGTCACGCCTACCATAAGCCCACACCTAGCTAGTAGCTAGTTCTGTATATTATTGTAACGTCTAACGTTTGCGAAAATAATTATAATCTAAATATATATATATATATAACTCAAAGGTGACTGACTGACATATTGATCTATCAACGCACAGCCCAAACCACTGGACGGATCGGGCTGAAATTTGGCATGCAGGTAGATGTTATGACGTAGGCATCCGCTAAGAAAGGATTTTTGGAAATTCCACCCCTAAGGGGGTAAAATGTCCACGCGGACGAAGTCGCGGGCGGAAGCTTGTGTTTAACAATTTATTAACATTCTTCTGATAGTCAAGTTAGCTGTGGGGACTGGGCATTAGTTGACCACCATTAACTAAACCACGACTTGCTAAGAGGTTGTTTTTTTATTTATTAAAATATTTTTGTCTCGTGTGCCAACCCTAATGTTTGCAGAGATCGTGTGGATAGTTAAGGGTTGTGAGCGTCCTTCTAGACTAATATATTTGTTTTATATCTTGTACAAAGTACAAATATAACTGGAGATAAGATTAAGGCTTAATTATCATTCAAATTCCTTTTGTTTCATATTGAAAAGATATATTTCTAGATGTTGCGAGTCAAATTGTCCTTAATACTTTACAGGCTTTATACGAAAGTCTTTTAATAGTAAATATAATTTCAATGTTGTTAATTCAGATCTTTTAAAAGTAGTACCTACCTACCTCTTAAAAATATAGCTCTAACAAAACAATCAAACATTTATAAATCGATAGGTGTACAATTAGAAAAAAAAAATCGGTTAAATTAAACTAGTTGTATATTATATGTCTTCTGTGTGAACAGGTAGATACTATTTAAAAAAAAATATATATGTTCACATCATCGATAATGAGTAAGACTAATAGAATGTGAGCTAAATTAGTAGCTATGTCTAAGATAATAAAGCACCATTTTAAATTATTATAAAAATTGTATGAAGAAATATTTTCTGCTTTTTATAGTGTTGTTAACAGCTCGTTTTTATTGAATTTCTTTAACAAGCTATCAATATAACTAAGTAATAATATTTATATCTAGTTATTAAAAATGAATTGCAGTTTTTAATAGGTATAAGAACTTGTCAGTCAATAGCTAGTTTTAGTCTTATTAAACGTTTTTATATCGTTAATTACACGTAGGTATCAGTAATTTGAGAATGTTATTTTTATTGTAATAACTATATTTTATAGAACGAATTTAGCAATTCTAAAAAATTAAACAAAAAGGGTTTAGTGGTTTATAAAAATATTTATGAGGTCATTTCCTATTTTCAGTGATAACATTCGGTAATGCATTTTTAAAAAAGGTAATGACATAACATTTTAATGTGCTTTTTTCATGCTACATACAATAATTACCGCCGATCTTAAAATCAAATTTAGAATAATTTATGAATTCCGTTTACAGAACTGTGATTCAGTTCTTTTTATTTTAGAAACGTAAATTGGTACTAAATCTCAACATTAATCGTCATAAATTTAGAGAAAGTATTTTTCTTTTCAATAAATATTACAGCCATAACATTCTCCATTTGGCCTTTCAGTAGTGAGAGAAAACCGACGCTGTTAAACACGACAAAAACTACATTCCATTTTCAAGTTTAAAAACGTCGACACTCAAAGAGGTTTATTTAGACATCCCTTGGTCCGTTAAGCGCAAATCTAAAAAAAGATGTCTGCAACTGAGGACTTAAAAATTCATCTGCATTCTTGGTTCGAAAGAGTTTCAGATTCATTGGGGCGTATGGCACGAACTAAAATGGGGTTTAAACTTCGAATTGATCTTTTGCGACGGGGTTATTGGAATGGTTTCTCTTATTGTATTGAATTGAACGGTTTTTAGCTAAATTCTTTAAAGTAGATTCGCAGCCTCTTCTATTTTCAAATCTTTTGCGAACATCTTTTGTTTCGTAAATTTTCAAATTATTGTTCTTTTAGTTGTCAGCGCCGTGATATTCTGTAAAGGACTAACTAACTTGAATTTCATGGGTCAAATTTTAGAGAAAATCTTTAGTTTTGTCCTGTAACTGAAAAGAAGTTAGCCACGGAATTCTATAACCGAGAATGATGTTGAATATTTATTTTTGTAAACATAACTACAGATTGCTTAAGCTGAATAAATGTATTTAAGTATTATATTTTGATACTTATTATAAGTTGTTGAGCTGTCTAATATTTTTTTATTGAAAAGATAGAATTAATACAACATACTAATGCTTTTAATTGTGGCCGATGCGACACAATTTTTCAGCTGCATTGTTTTTTTGTGATCAATTGTATTTAGTTAACAATGAACCAACTACACTAAAAATACATCATATCCTTGACCGTCAGTGGTGATAGAAAAAAACAATACCCATTTATAAATCTTCGGCATAGAAATTAACCCTTCAATTTTATATTTCGGGACTATTGTCCGCGGAGTTAACCCTTCCGTTACCTGCTGTTTTTATCCGGGTCCAAAGAGCCGGTATGTCAAACCCTATTAATTTTTATACTTAATTATTATTTGGACGTTTGCAAACGGATTTCTATTAATCGCAAATGTGCGAACTGAGGATTGAAATTAATCTGTATTTTGTATTTTTTTGTTTTTAAGTCTCCCTTTTTTAACGGTATATTTTTCTATTCTGGAAGTTATTTGGTGTCGTACGTGTCAAAGCATTTTGAGGCTTTTAGTAGGTAGGTACTCAGTTTTATAATGCCATAAGTGCCCATCACAAATTCCTTATTTCAAATATTAGTCTATACGGATGCTTATGGATCTTAATGTCACCACTTTTACTCAAAAAAATACTCAAAATCAATTAATGAATATATCTGTTATAGGTATTTTATTTAGGTATAGGTATTATACCTGCTGCTTAATACCAGGCAGGCTATATGCTGGTCTTCCAACCACATGATATAAAAAAAATATTTATTAATAATAAAATAACCTAGAAACTGATCGTCGATAATTTATTAGTTGTATACTGTCACAGTCCCAGTAAACTTGGAATGAGTTCCATTTAAAAACATATCAAGTTTTCAAATTAAGAAAAAAGTAGATTTTTTTTTTCGATTCCCACACGAAGAGCGAAGACTATGTCCCTAGAAACCAAACACATAAAAGTTTCGAAATTGCCTATTTTATTTCCCGTCTTTGTCTCTAATCGCGTACTGGGATCGTACAATTAAATGACGCTTTCGTAATTGTCTACAGAATCGACATTTAAAAACTGATACTAGTTGGAGCTCACAATTAGCTAACCGACCGAGAGAGGACGACCTTTTGCGTTCAGGCGTCATCATTACTTAGATAGGAACTATCGGGGAGTCGGGAAAATCATTTTCATTTATTTTTTTTGTTTGAATTGAAGCTCTTTTTTATGTTGACCCCGCCCCCTGTTACAGTTGCCCAAAAGAATACTGTCTTATTCAGTAAGACATCTGGTTGCGATTCATTAAAAAAGGTAATTTTTTGAGACTAATTACGACCATAACATTTACGGCAAAGTTTGCTAGGGCAAATATATTGCATCAGACACCCCTAAACTCTATTGGTCAATAGACTAAGGGTAGTTGTTGACAGAATACAAAAATGATCCTTAACATGTCAAGTTTACCGACTCTCCGATAGTACTATGAGCTGGAGAATGTAGAATAGAATAGTAATAATTTTCGTATCACAACACATACAACGCTTACAAAAACAACGGAATCATTGTCCATGTGAATTTTTTTTGAAATTCAAAATCAATTGTTTTCTCTATCACAGAGTTTGGCATACATATGTAAGTACATTACGAAAATATAGAAAAGGTGGCATTACCACAACTAGGCTAGCCCAAAGTCGATTGTTTGGTAATATTAGTTCCTAGTTTCTAAAGCCTCCTATAAGTTACATATTGTGTGATGTAATTTGAAATAAAGAAGTCAAAAATGTATATTAATACCTATGTATCACTACATAGTATAAAACAAAGTCGCTATCGGCCATCTGTCTGTCCCTATGTATACTTAGATCTTTAAAACTACGCAACGGATTTTGATGCGGTTTTTTTAATAGATAGAGTGATTCTTAAGAAAGGTTTATATGTATAATACATGCATATTTACATAAGCATTGCACCCGTGCGAAGCCGGGGCGGGTCGCTAGTAAAGTATATAACTTTCATTGTCTAGATATTTATGAAATTTAATTTTTATATAGTATATTGTTTTAGACACGCTGATTTACTAATATATTTGATGATAAATACTATACAATGTAATAATAAATTATGAGGTAGTAAAAAACATGGTGTATATTTTTATAGAATTTCTGATCAAATCATCGTCCTTATTCAACCGTAATATTAGACATTACAACGCAACATTTTCGCCAGAACAGACAGTTGCGTAATCAAGCGCAGTCTCGCTCCGCAGAAGCGCATTGAGTTCCATCACTATTATTACCGAAAACTACGGACAATAGCAGAAACAACGAAAAAACAGCAGCTGCCCTTAGTCCATCCCAAAAATAATACTATTGACACTATTATTATGCTAATGTGCACGCGAAAGCTATTATTTTCACAGGTACCATATCTTCCGCGATGGGCCATTGTGTCCGGCCCTGCCGCGGAAGGGTTGAAGGGAAGTTCGAACCTTTTTTTCAAATTTATGTCCGGTTCGTACGTGACTAATTTTGATGAATTATAATAAGAACATATGGTGCGTTGCAGCGAAGGGTTAACGCGCCGTGTGTTCTAATAATTATTTTGAGTGTCACAACTTATTTTGAAATGATAACATTGGGCAAATTTGAAATTCGAAATAATTTTACTGTTAAAAAAAAGAAAAGAAATCATTTTGGCGGCAAAAAATGCACTTTGCATTTGCAAGAGCTTCTCTGATAAAAAAAACCATATCAGTGATTCCTACTAGAATACAATAATTCTAAATAAGAATACTCCTTATTTTCACAGACAAAAAGACGAAATCCTAATAAGCGCTTCCTATTATCCATTGTGCCGATTGTAACTTCATCAAGAGACGAACAAATCCTTAATCTAAAACATTCTAATCGTTAAAATATTAGTATAATTGCCGCCAAAATTATTCTATCCAATTAGAATGCACCGTCTTAACCCTCCAACATATCGGGCGATTGTTCCAAAATTGAATTTTAATCACCAATTCTTTACTGACAATAGCTTGTCGATGGCGCCGCCCCGCTAAGAATGCCAAAAAATTACGAAAATGGCGAGAAATGCTTTCGAATCGAATGAATGGCGCCCGAAGAGCAATTATCTCGAGTATCTTTTGAGTTTAAATTAAGTGAAAAAACTTGGGAAACTTTTTCGACGGTGGCAAAGGTTAAGCCGAATCGATACTGGCTGAAGAGAAAAATTGAGAGTTTATTTTTAATTGCTATCGAAGAGAGCGTATTCTTTATTTGAAAAGTTGAAATCATCACGTCTGAATGGAATTGTTTATTTCAAAATTAGAAATACAAAAACTTTTATTTTCTTTTGCTATTTTTGGATGTAACAATATTTCTCGTGAAAATAAGAATAGTAATTTTTGTAACGTTTTAAGGCTATTGTTTCCATTATGTTCGTCTTTTGTTTTTAATAAATTATAATAATTATGGTCACAGTTTTAGAATGGAGATTGCGGTTTGGGCAAGCGTAGTATAGGATGTCCTGTGACGCGTTGCCCTGATGACCTTAGGAGGACTGCAGTGGCTATATGCGGTAAGTTTTAGATTGAGAGTTTTCCCTGAAGCATCATAAAGGTATCCACAAAAGACAGGAATTTGACTGAGAACTTTCACGTTCAATACAAAAATCTCTTTACCAAATTTAGGCATTTAGTTGCAGTTTGTAGGTACGCAAATGAATAGCAAATACTAAGTGATTAGTTTGTAACTGTATCAGGGGTTGTTCTGAGAAGACACTTTTACGGAAATATCGGATAAATCACGCAAAATTCACATGCGTAAATAATGACAAAAATTATAATGCAAAATTAAAGAAAATTTTATCGCTTTCACGCCCTAATCTTTTCATGGAATTTAATGAACTTTGGTATAGAGATATATAAGTAACAGTAACATAAGCGAAGACATGCAAAAGTTATTTCACTTAAAATTATCGAAACCAGACCAAGACTGTAGCAAACAATAAATTGCCAATCTATTTAGAAAACGTGTCTTTTATCTGAGTTCCGTAATTAGCATTCCCAATACAAAATATAGTTAAAACCTTTCGTTGTTTAGACGATAAATAACTTAGCCCCCAAGCCCAAAGGTCGCGTGTGCCCGCACGCAACGAAAGCGGCATAACGTTAGTAATACCGCGTTATACATCTACATATTTTTACTAAACAAAACCAGTTTTGGCGCGGTATTGCACGCTGTGTCCCGTTACCAACCGCCTGATGCAACTTTTGATGCCTATAATAACATAATAGTGCACTTATCCGAAGCCAGCGAAAATCGTTTATAATGTTTCGCGCGCAAATGTATGTTGGTTTGTGGCGGCCATGTTGTCTTTTTTGAGTGATGTGTCGTTTTTAATTTAGTATTTTTTTTTGGTTGACAAGCATGCGGCCTTCTTGGTAGTAGCAGTTACGTAGCCTATAGAAGCTTGCAACACCAATGTAGCGTTAACGGCGAGTGCTCTGAGGAACTTTTTTCCCTAATGCCACCATCTCCCTTCCTTTTAAGGACTACGCGTACTGGTCTACGTTGTCACCGACAAACTGTGGCTACCATTCCAACGCGAACTAAGAAATTTGGCAACTCGTTTCTTTGTCGCACAATCAAGAAATGGAATTCACTGCCAGCACACGTGTTCCCTCCTACAATCCTGGGTCATTCAAAAGAGGCGTGATGACCTTGCAGGTCGGCAAGGCAAGGGTGGCTAGCGCGGTAGTTTCTCTCGGACCAGCTATCTTCGCATTTGGACTCTACTTCTGCTTACCATCAGGTGGAATAGAGTCATTTGCTTGACCTTTAAAAAAAACACTCGCGCGCTGCCAACCCTGGTCTTCTTCCCTATACCAACAGAAACAGAACCCTACAACAATGTAGTGATAGTTGACTAGTCTTCTGTAAGGTGGCGGTACCACCCCAGTACGAATAGAATAGAATAATTTATTGCATAACTGTTACAAACTGACCTTACTGCCAGATTTTATTGCATACAGGGAGTAATAACAGTTACCCTTGTCGCGTATACAATGTCAAAAATTTAGTTAAATAATTCTGATTTTAATCACATAAAAATTGTCAATTTAAGACAGTTCGCCGTGTGATGCCGGCAGCATAGAATAGCATCACCCCATATCCTACAATGGATGTCGTAGAAGGCGACTAATGGATCAGCAAAGGGGTATTGATTACATTATACTCCGTCCACCGATCCGCATTGGGCAAGCGTGGTAGACTACTGCCTGAACCTCATTAGATAAGGAGAGGCCTTGTGTCCCAGCAGTGGGTTGAATTAAAAAGGCTGTTTTGATGACTACAGTACTTAAAACATTTTAAAAACCAAAACACCTTTACTAGGTGGCAGACCCATATGTAGGGTCGTCTGGGTAGGTACCACCGCCTTTCTTATTTCTGCCGTAAAGAAGTTCGCTGTGTTTCGGATTGAAGGGAAAGGTAGCCAGTGTAATTACTGGGCATGGAAGGCATATCATCTTAGTCCCCAGGATGGCAACGCACTTGTGTTAAGTGATCTACCCTTAATATTGCAAGTGTCTATAGGCGACGGTAACCACTTAACACCAGGTGGGCCTCAAGCTTGTTTGCCATCTCGTAACATAAAAAAAAACCATTTGCAGCGTCACCAATTATTTCATTAGCTTCAATAAGAACTCTATTCGTGGGAATAATTAAACAGAAAAAAACAAAGAAACAAAATTTGCATGTCACAACGGTCCGTAATGGCGCAACTCATTATATCTATTGTCTTTCCGGTGCCCCAGTAATTAAATTAAAAAAGTAAAAGCAACACGCAATCTCATTCTTTGATGCTAATTAAAGAAACAGAAGAACGAAACGCTTAAGTAGCAAGTTAGGCGGAGAAAAAACAAAAAAACGGCCAAGTGTAAGGTATTCGCGTACCGTGGGTTCCGTCTCATTTTCTTTTTTTATTGGTAGGTGGTATCGGTACCCGAGAGGCACCTGTTCAAACCCCGCCACGTACCAATGTGTTTTCAAATTTTGAATTCATCGTGCGTTTATTCGACGCTTTTACGGTGAAAAAAACATCGCGTGAAAATCTGCACACACCTATGAAGAAATTCTTAGGTTGTGTGTGAAGTCGACCAACCCGCACTTGGTCAGCGTGGTTGACTAAGGCCTAATCGCTCCTAATGTGGAGTAGGCTCCAGCCCCTCGGTGGGGACATTGTATGAGCATTGTACAAGCATACGGTCCATTTGATAAGTATTACCGTAGCATATAGACGATTGTACCACTCATATGTTGCTCTTGCGCTGACATCCGTAATCTCATCCCCTACCTCGTGGAGCTCTGGTAACTTACTCACCGATAGAAACCTACTGCGAGAATGAAGAGTTCTTTAATTGCCCTCTTATGTAAGGTGGAGGTATTGACCCAGATCTGCAGGTGCTCCAAATTCTAGTGCCTGTGCCTTAACTCTTTGTGATGTAACGAAAATAAATTGGGGTTTTCGGATTTTTCCTCTATACTTATAGCTTAATTAATGGCATTCACGGCACTTAAAGTTTACGCATTTTGCCAATGTCAAGTGAAAATGTAATTATAGTTACAAAAATTGTACGGTAGATTTCCGTTAAAAATGGAGCCTCTCAACACGTGTTTTTACAACAAGAACTCGGGAGAAACTCCGCTATATACTTTAGTCATTGCCAATTTTCATGAGTGATTCTCTTGCGAGTTTCACATTATGCGACATGAACGGTCATATCTTTTGATTGCGTAAATTTAGAAGCTTTATTTTTTTAATAGTTACGATTCTCTCATTCATTTACTCTGTTCCGAATTTATTTTGGACTCTGTGTAGTAGGCCTGGACTTTCAATTTGTAGCTGCTGCCAATCTTTTTTCTTTCATATCATTTCACACACAGTCGATCCATGTCCTTTGCATCACTTCTACGTCATACCTTTCAAGTCTATCTCTCAGTTACGATCCAAGGAACCGGAGTATTTGATATTAATCTCAACTTGATTCCTCCACGCGTTCCGTACGAAAAGGATTTTGACGGATAGCTGAGTATTTTATGAGAAAAAGGAGAGAAGACAGAAAAAGGATATCGAAGTGATGGTTTAAGCGTATTTACCTTTTGAAGCACGGAACCCTAAAAAAGAAATAAACAAAAGACAGGCGGGGATTTGAAAACGGAACGAGAGCGAGTTTGCATGTCCGTGTCAGTTGAGAAATTCCATTTTTGAATTATTTTTGTAGTAAATGTGCCGCGATTTTAATCTTTTTGTTTCAACCTCTTTTGTTTCTTTTGCTGTGGTCGAAATAATAACTGCCAACATTATTACCTTTTATATGAACGTTCGGATTATTATTTGAACAAAAAAGTTGTTACTGTTTTTTATTTGATAGAATTTTAGTTTTGTTGAATAATTGATAGTAATAACTTAATTATACATGTTATATAAAAAAAATAGTTGCAACAAGTAACCTGTAACTAGATAACATTATAAGCATTGGGTTATTCTAAGAAAATCTTAAAAAAAAACGTCCTTACTAAATAAAGGATGATAATTTGTAATCTAATGAGACGAAATTAAATTTAAAGTATTATTTCTAAAATGACCTTTAACCAGCTCAAAAACTAAACAGTTTCCCGCCATTTTCGATAAACCGTACAGCCATGAAACGTGTCGCGATCAAAATCTTTTTCGTTTAAACTTTTATGAGTCTTTGTTTCAGTTAAAAGGTTAATGACATCTCGTGAGTAGCAATTGCGTCTTGTTACTACAAAAAAGTGTGCAACAAACTTTTATTATTACCAAAGGCCTACGCCGAACATCTGTTTCTCCAAAAATCTTAGTTGAATCTGAAGTAGTTTTTATAATTTATCACTTTTATACTGATACAAATAAGGTTTATTTTATGTTAAATCATTGCCTTATAAAGCCTTAAAAAATCTGTACCGCGGATATTGATGAGCTTTTTCCGGCTTTTTCGAGATTACGCTTAAAAAAAAAGGAAGTTTACGACCGGATCGGATCGCCATCTGTTGTCTGTTTTTACGGAATCGATTTTTTATATCGATCCTGTGTTTATTTATTGCGATGTAATTTTTCAACACGTACGATTAAGTTTCATTGTTATGTTTCTAAATTATTAGGCGTGGCTTTAGTTCGAATTACTTACAACTAATTGACAGTTTAATTTCACGAACAGAGAAGGTACATTTATGTAGGTATTCCTGTTATCATTATTACAATACTTCAAAGTTGCTGAAATAAATAGGCATAGAATTTTTATATACAACATGTAAATTAAATAACCAACACCCTGAATAAAGGTGGTTTGGGATCGGCTTCTGAGTTGATTTCCCTTACTTTTTAAATTTAAAAAAAAAAAATGATTTTTTTTTGCAAAAAAAAAAAAGTACCCAGAAAATCTTGTAAAATATTTTCTGGGTACTTTTTTTTTGTTTTTTTTTTCAAAAAAAATATCGTTTTTATAAAAAAAAATTTTTTGAAATCAACTCAGAAGCCGATCCCAAACCACCTGTATTCAGGGTGTTGGTTATTTAATTTACATGTTGTATAAAAGTTTTTTGAGTAGCTCTGATCAGCGCCCTTGATTGGTCATACATATCTAACGTTTAAACGTATGTAGAAAAATCGCCGGTTCAATATGGAAAGACCATTTGAATTCTGTGCATACCTTTAAGTGTCGCAATCACATTCCTATTTTATTGCTAAGTACTCTACTGTATGAAGAATTATTAGCACATTGTGTAGTGAAATTCAGTTCTCCTAACTTAGAATTTTATCTTTTACAAACTTTACAAAAGTGTAATGAAAATCAGCTAACGACAACTTTGTATAGATCAAAATATTTCAACAAACAAAGCTTGTGTGAAAATCCAGATCGTTCTAGAATATTCTTTGTGCCATTTAAAATGCAGGAAACCTGTTTTTCTCTAACGATATTGTTTCACTCGTGTCTCTCATCATTATACAGTTTTAATTGTCATGTTAAGTCCGACATCTTTGTTTTACAAATGGCGGCCTCGTTTCATTATGCTAGTTGTCTATGGATTGAGAAAAAAATATGCGGAAGTTACGTTTCTATGGCGAATGGTAGGTGATTTAAATTTAGAATTTTCTTAACAAGAATTATAATTAAATAAATAATTAGCTTTAGACATACCTAATCTAATATCGTATAGATATAATCATTCTGGCCGTGTGTATGTCACTCAACTTCTAAGCGATTGCACAGATTTTGATAACATTTTCGTGTGTATTTGAATGATTTAGAATCACATTTGGATCCGATAGATTTTTTAATAAGACAACGTCTGCTAGGTCAATTTTATTTAAAATTTCAGAGATCAGTAAACCAATGTTTTTTTCGCTAAAATAACAGATTACTACCAAAACCAGAAACCTTTTAAACCGTATTTTTACTCTGTTCTGCCACCACAAAACAGTTTGGTTAAGACTACAATTGATAAAAAGTTCCCATTAGCTTTTATTGTTTCTCGAATTCTTTCAAAAGCGGCCATATGGTGTAACAATATTGAAGGGTGAATAAGAATAAATAAAACAAAAACGCTATAATTAACACTTTAATTAATACCGCCAATTAATTGTGTCTTTGTTGGGAGGTTTAATAAAAAAATTAATTGTAAGGCGCCGTTTTTACAACGAAGACGGTAGGGGCGTTCTTTTGTTTTTTTTTCTTTCTTCGTAACTTATTACGTTTCGTTTCAATGGGTTAGATTAATGTTGTTAGATTTTCGTATGGCTTTTTGCGACGTTCTAAGCAAACAAACCATTTTTCATAGAAAAATCTAAACTCTATCTTTTCTGTTCATTTATCCATCTATTTGTATTTTTTTTGCATTCTAATGTTAAAAATATATATCGCAGTAGGTATCAAACATTGCAGAATAATTATGGACTGTTATTTAAGAACTTAGTCTTCGTATTGATAACTACACGACCATGAGCATTTTTGTAAAATCTTTAATCTAAATATGATATCATCATCAGACAACTTTTAAACATTACTTCAATTAATTAAAATGAACCAAACAGTTTTGTAATTTGTATTTGAATTAAAATATGTATTAATTAAAATTTTATATTCGACCTGTAAAACTGTTGCAAAGATTTAATTTTCAGCGGACCCATAACTCTTTGGTTTCTATTATAGTGAAAATTACTACAAAAGTGCCAACAGTCAAAAACAACCATCCATTGAGGATTTATACTTTATTCGATTATTTTTCATGCGTCTGTAGGTACCTACTTCAGTTTTAATGAAATAAATATGTTCCAAAGACAATTAAAAAGAGGGCACAGACAGTAAGTACGATTTAATAACCAATCGAGCCGACACCTCGGAGGGAAAAAATGGCTGAAGAAATTCCGTCCCCAATATAATTTCCTAATCACTGGGCCGAGCGTCCGTTTCCTGACAAAAAACTCAGATACGACCTTAGAAATGTCTTGTCAGAATTCGTTTTGTAAGGATAAGACTTCTACAATTTATTGTAAAAAATTATATAGCTTCTCTCGTGTTTATGAGGATTCAAACATCAAACATAGAGAGATTATTTTATCTTATTTTAGCCGTGTGATGCCGGCAGAGTAGAATAGCATCACCCCATATTCTCCAATGGGTGTCGTAGAAGGCGACTAATGGATCAGCAAAGGGGTATTGATCACCTTATACTCTTTTGACCAATCCGCATTGGGCGAGCGTGGTGGGCTACTGCCTAAACCTCCTTCAAAGACAAGGAGAGGTCGTGTGTCCCAGCAGTGGGTCGAATTATAAAAGCTGTTACGACAAGTTTATCTCATAAACTTTTACTGTGATTTAAGTTATCTTTAGTCTATTTTCTGGTGTGGCGTGGAAGCGTCACTAAGTAATTTAAGTTTCGCATTTGATTTATGATATTACTTACGATAAATGTTTAAGAAAAGAATCTTATCCCAAATCTTATAGCATTTCATTTCATTTTTAACCCCCGACGCAAAAAGAGGGGTGTTATAAGTTTGAGCTGTCTGTATGTCTGTCTGTGGCAGCGTAGCTCCTAAACGAATAGACTAATTTTGATGCGGTTTTTTGTTTGACAAGTGACGTGATCGAGATGGTTTTTAGCTATAAATTTATGTCGGGGATTACATAAAATTTTCAAATTTGTAGTTTTTTATTTTATTTCATTATGTTGATAGCAAGACGTACTGTACCGACCCCAGATAAATTGGGAGCGGTAGGAGATGGAAGAAGAAATGTTTAAGGAATCATATCGATATATATTACTCCGTTTATTACAAATAATCGGATGACAGCCAACAATATTTGTTAATTTTATTCAGTGACTTTTGCCAGGAGCTTCTCCCGAGTACTTGTTGTAAAAACACGTGCTGACAGACTCCATTTTTAACTCAAATCTACTGGACAATTTTTTTTACATAATTAAATTTTCACTTGACATTGACAAAATGCGTACGATTAATGTATCGCGACGTCATTGATTAAGAATAGAAAGATTTGAATTGATAAAAAGTTAAGTACAAAATGAACTAACTAGTAAAGCAGTTTTTTTAATTACAAAAAATCGATTGTCACAAGTCACGATAGTTTAAATTGTCATTAAAAAGTCGTATCCACATTAACCTGTCTCCTGTCAATATTTACCCAGCAAAAGAAGGTGGCAAAAAATAAATTAGGCGAAAGCTCATTTCGCCCCAAAAATCATGCCGTCGTCTGCCCCAAGCGGTGGGGGACGTGATTCTTTATACATTATCATTCGAGAGTTTGATGGGGAATATCTGTTCGGTAAAGGGGCAGCGAATAGTTTATGCTAGGACAAAGTTTAGGAAGCGATTTTGGACCTTATAGCTTAGTCGATAATTGAAAAAAAATGTGAAAGTAATCTCTCGAATTCTACATTGTATTTGAATATTTCGTAAAATAAATAGGCTACGCTCATTAATTTTCTAAAGACATATAAATGTGTTATAAGGAAATTAATGAGTGCGAACTGAACGAAAACGTGTTTCTGTGTAGAAGAGTTTTGATACAATGCTGGACATAGACAGATGAGGTACCTATATTATATTATATTTTGTAAGTTATGATTTATGAAATAGCCTGCAATATCAAAAAATCATTAAGCCTTACTCAAGCTTTTTACAAAGGTTGTTAGGTACAATTTAAATAAACTAGTCATTAAAAAACAAATAAAAAGAACATTTCCTCCATTTTAAAGTCATTTAAAAAGATTATATTTTTTTCAAAAATGATATCTATACTAACATTATAAAGAGAAAAGATTTGGTTGTTGGATTGCATTGAATGGGCTCCGAAGCTACTGGACCGATTTTGATGAAATTTTATTAACTATTAACGCGAGTGAAGCCGCGGGCAAAAGCTAGTTTTTAATAAAAGGAGTTATTAAATCGTGATTTATTAAGGTTTCAATTTATTACACATTTAAAATATTTAAAGACGATCGTGTAAGTATGCTTTGTGTACCTATTGAGTCGGCATACGAGCACCTATATTCCTGACCAAAAATATTTAATAAAATTATAAACAAGCGATTTGTATTCAAAACTTACTTAATTTATTTGAAAACTAAATTTTAATATAATTACTAGTATTTCTTTGTACCTGTTACATCATCCAATATTTCGTTTTAAGAACTTTTAATAATTCACTAATATTTATAGTTCATTTAAGCGAAAAACAACTTTGTCCAAGTTATTTTCGTCGTAAAAACTCGACATTAAAATTGTATCATCTTTGAAACTTCTGAAAATCTTGATTTCGAACGAGAAAAAACACTCGAATTTAATTAAAAGATAACTCAAAGGGTTCGAATCTTTAAAAAAAGCAAAGGAGGTTACTTCGAAGTTAGCTTTGAGTTATTAATGTTGTCTTACTTTTAAAAAATAAACACAGAAAAAGAACATAAAACAATTTTTAATATTCTAAAAATTCAAACTTAGAATGGAAGAGACGGTTTGAAACGGTGCATAAATAAACAAATACCAATCAATTTATAATTATTCTTAAAATTCAAACTTAGAATGAAAAACAAGAGACGGTGCAAAAACGTTGCGTTAGAAAAAGAAGAAAAGTCCTCAGAAAATGATGGGAAGGAAAACAAACGGGCCAGGAGGTACCGACGCGAACTAATTTGGACGCAAACATTGGTGAAATCAAATAAAAGCTGATCGCGCGAAACAACCTTTTTTCCAACTCGGCATCTGCAAATAGGCGTTGTAGGTGAACTGAGTGAATTTGATGGTTACAGCGAGGCATTTAGCGTCTTAATTTGAACACAGAGAGTTGTACACTATTTAGCAAATTTTTTTGCGACATAATATTTGTTTTAGTAAGTTATTAAGTAGTCATATTTTATAGTAATTTTAGCAAGATCTTAAGCTCTCTTAGCAAGCTGGTAAAATACAATAATAGTCTACACCTTATTTTAAGTCTTTCAAAAAAAATTTAAACTATAGTTTCTAATAAAAAACATTCTTCTGTTTTTATTTCAACTTTCGAACGTAATCAATTACTTAAATTATGTAACTCTAAAGATTTTCTAATATAAAAAACTGTCTAAACAACCAACGGTCTTCTTTATTTACATACCACGCGTACTATCAAATGATTAATATGACAAGAAATATGGTTAGGCTGTTATTTTACGATTAAAATAACGAAACTAAGAACTCGTCAACGAATAAATAAACATACTTTTGATGTCACGACAAAAATGTCACTTATGACAAGTTTTGACACATAGGCATTGTAATAACACAAGCACGTTGATAATTAATGGGAGTAATGTTAACAAAAAGCTAACATGCGTATACATAAATTATTGTTAGTAGGGTGAAGATGGACAAGATAGAGTAAGTAAAAATATTTCTAAAATGTTTTGTAATTGCAATTTCATGACTTTAAAATAAATTATTGTGTACCAACTGGTGCCAACACATACGAAAAAGGGTCTACGAAGACAAAAACTATTTGGAATATTATTATTGCTGTATCTGAATGAAAAGGTAAGCATGTATTTATTTTACTGTTAGTTATAGGTCTTGTTCACTTGTTTTATATGTGTGTAGGTGCGTCGTTTGTGCTGTGATAATACAAATTATTTCTATTCTATTCTTATAAATTTATTGCTAAAATACGAAAGTTCAAAGTACCTACTCGATTCAATCCAACTACAAAATCTGCCCTCTTTCTCGAGGGAGGTACAAAGATGTGATGGAAAATGGGAAATAAAAAAAAAGCACCCATCTGTGTCCCGCCCTGTCCAATCATAGAAATTAAGACTTTATTGCCTAACCTTCATATTGTTACGACGCGACGTTTTTAAGAAAATGTCGGCGCAGTTTCGAGAAAATGTAAGAACAGTTTTGAGTTGAGAAAATGCGTGTTTAAATTTATTTTTGTCGAGTTATTTTATTTATTTTTGTTGCTGACTGTACAGGACAAGCTTTACAGTTTTGATCTCTACATGACGTTTATACGTTGGTTTTTCTATTAATAATTACAGACGCGGATGTTACCGGATAAAAAACAGGATAAAATTCTAATAAATACAGCTATAATTTAATAAGAATAAACATTCTTATACCTACTGGTTGTTTTGTTTTCCTAATTAACAATTAACACATTTGATTGATAGTAATATATGCCTAAGAGTTATATTTTTCCGCGGTTTCGATCGCATTACAAATTTAAGTTTTGTTTCATGAGAAAAAATAGTCTATAACGGGTTCCAGGACCTCCATTAACTATATCAAAGCTCATTAAAATTGGGTCACTTTCTTATTTATTTTATTAGTTTCGTTTCTAATTAAATTTTCCTTCAAATTGTTTTTTAGTATTCAAAAATATTTTGTTATTAATGAACATGTTTATTAAATAATGAGAAAAATTATATTTATTTAAGCAGTTTAATGCTGCACGAAAATTTAAATACTCATAAGTCTTCAAACGCCTTTTTTCGGTAAAAATTTGAATTTGAAAATAGAATTCCTTCTAAATATACATAGCACTAATTTTATCAAATTGTTTTTCGTGGAACATTTTTTAAAAGTGTTCCAATTTTAAACAGCTCTTTAAGCACATGCCTCGGATTATACTCAGCTGCTATGGGGAGAGTAATACCACATAATATAAAATCTCTCCCCGTCCCCAGCGTATTGACTTCTTTTCCTCTGACGCCATTAGAAAAATTTTCGAAACCGATAAGATGGATTACGTGGTCGGGTTGCACGAATTCCCAAAGGTCTCCAGTTCATTATCCCCTTTATATTTGAGGCTATTTTTATGGAATTTTAATGTAAGTTGGTAAGACTTATAAGTGGGTTGCACTGAGTACAGTCGGCGACAGAAGTAGATAATCACAATAAGATTTTGGATTCCCTAAAAGGAACAATTATTAATTATTTCGTAAATCTAATAGATAACCGAAATCGATTGTGAATTAACTATTTGTATTTTTGCTTGACAGGGACTCTGTAATGATTATGATGAAGGCTTTTTCCCGGAATCTTCCTGATAATACCTTTCTTGTGGCGATAGAGTTTGATGAAATGGTGTGTGAGTTACCAAAACCACGTGGATTTGGAAGAACCTCCGGAAATAGTACATGAAGGCGTTGAAAATGTACTATACATTTATTAACTAGGGCAGTAAAACATAGAATATGCGATCTGAAGCATTCATTTTAATTCCCAACGCAAAAAGAGGGGTGTTATAAGTTTTTACCACCCAAGGTAAGTAAAAATTTTATGTTACCCCTGACTAGCAGCGGGCGGAAAATATCCATCTACTGTGCAGGTGTCGCATAAAAGTGTTTGCTGCAGGCATTCGTTTTTATGTGATAGAAAAATGTTGACGCCGTCGTGGTGGAGTGGTCAGTAACGCTGCCTACATATCGGGCGGTCCGGGATCGAGTCCAGGTAGTGGCAAATGTTAGTGTGATGAACACGAATATTTGTTCACGAGTCATGCATGGTTGTTTATATATTTATTTAAGTTTATTTATGAAATATCTAGATTATTATATATATTGTCCGTTATCTAGTATCCATAGCACAAGTTCTTAATGATAGGTACTCAATTTGGGCTAGATAATTGGTGTGTAAAAAAAAATTATCACGTTAAATACATGTCATTAACAGTTAACAGAGCTTTTGGTAATATTTGGTTACACAAAAAGCCTCATCTGACAGTATAGTCCGTGCAGTACCTTAAAATAGTGAACGGTTGCCAACCTGTCAACTACGTAAAACCCAAGAATAATTAAAAAACTCTCAATGAACCAACAAAAAAACCAACAACCAGGACAGATAGAACACTCTAAAGGTCACAGCACATTTATCAGATCAAAACCGTATCGCCTCATTTTACTATGAAAAGAAGGCAATGCGCAAGCAGTCCGACTTTTCATAAAGATACGAAATATGTTATCTTTTATGTTCAGATATGGATAATGTTTTTAAAAGGTTACTATTAAAGGCATAAAGAAAATATGTCGCATTTATTATTTCTAAGCGCTATTTCTAGATTTTTTTATTACTATTGCATACTTGAGTATTTGTTCACGAAATAATTGTTCATTATAATTATAGTTGAAATACTTTTCCAGTATTTATAGCCTAGGTTAATCCTAATTTAAGCACCGGCAGCATTATTGTTTGACGATTGTATAGTGGAAGTTTGTATTAGCTAATAAGTCTGTATAAACTTTTGGCTTAAATAAATTATATTATTATATTATATTATACTTATTCTGCGGACAGTTGTCATTACGCTATTTCGAAATTGCATATTTAATACGTTTACAATAGGTATCTACTTGATGTCTGTATTTTAATATAAAGCGTGTTAAACACATACGTATAATTACGCGAGCATTACACAGATACAAATTATCATTTATTTCCACTCACCGATATTGCATTAGTGAAATACAAACCTTATGCATATGAGAGCCGCAGTAATGCGGTTAGACCGTGGAATATTTTGGGTGGAATAGTAACAAACTCGTATTTTAACGCAAATATTACATATCTAACTGAAGTAAATATAAAAAATAACGCATCATCATCATCATTTCAGCCGAGAGACGCCCACTGTTGGACATACATCCCCGAAGGATCTCTAAACCGGTTGGTCCAGCGCTGGCCGCATCCAGCGGCTTCCCGCGACCCTTACCAGGTCAGTCCACCTTGTTTGGGGTTGGTAGCCAGTGTAATTACTGGGCATGGAAGGCATATCATCTTAGTCCCTAGGATGCCAACGCACTTGCAGTGTTACGTGATTTACACTTAATATTGCAAGTGTCTATAGGCGACGGTAACCACTTACCACCAGGTGGGCCGCAAGCTTGTTTGCCATCTGGTAACAAAGTCTTAATTAAAGCTCTACTTAATCTGTTTTAGAGTTAAGAGCGCGATTGTATGTATGTAAAATATAGCTAGATTCTCGAGGTCATCCTACCGTGGATAACGACTCAAGTTCTTTATAGATTTTTTGGATCATTAGGTAGAAAGAATTGCGCGCTCATAAATGGCGGACGGTTTTCTTTATTCTTAAGAGTAGGTGCTCTAGTTGGCTATTTTGGACGTAATCCAATGTTAGGTTAGGTTAATCTAGTTAGTTTAGTGCAGATTTTTGCCCATAGGAAATGTTGAACAGTATTTTTGTAAAATTTCTATTTGTTCTATACTTGTCCATTTCGATACATCGTCACAAACACTTCGTCAATATATTGATTAAAAATCTTAAAATGTCACACTTTCCTTCATCACTAACAGCTCATATAATGTCCCCACCTCGGGCTCGAGCCTACCCCACATTAGGGGCGATTAGGCCTTAGTCAACCACGCTGGCCAAGTGCGGGTTGGTCGACTTCACATACAACTTAAGAATTTCTTCATAGGTGTGTGTAGGTTTCCTCACGATGTTTTCCTTCACCGTACAAGCGTCGAATAAACGTATATATGCATTCAAAAATTGAAAATAAAATGGTACATAGCGGGGTTCGAACCGGTGCCTCACGGGTTGGACGCTACACATTTACGCACTACGCAACCGAAGCTTCTAATACTAATTGTAATACTTGTAAAATGCAAAACTAGATAAATATTCCGAAGATTTTTTTACAAAGTTTGCTTTTTAAATTTTATAAAACAAACAAGTTTTTTAATAATATAGATGGTACGTAATTTTTTTTATTGATTTTCCGTTCTAACTAAGCTTCGCTTAATACGTTACTGGTGCTGGCGGTCGTCAAATAATAAGTCACTTCAATCACAATATCGGAACAAGAAGAGCTTATATTTTTGTTTATTAGATTCGCTTCAACTATATTACCAGACGGGTAAAAGTATAGAGAGATCCTCAATTCATTGCATTAAAAAACATTTCTCGGTAATAATTATATTCCTTTTAAAAAGTAAAACATAATACGCCGTTGGCCTAAAGGCTTCAAGCCTGCTGCTGATAATGGGAATTTAAAAATGTTCACTGAAAACTGTCTGGCAGAGGTGTCCGAACCACGATGATCGTTATATCTACTTTTACTATATGAAATCAGCAGCACAGTGCCGTGGCGCAATGATTCTATTGATTTCCACTATCCCTCCCCCCACCGCCCGCGAACACACGAGATGGCCCCCACTCGCCAACTACCAACTATACATACGACAATGTAAATACATTAATGACAACCACCCCCTAGGTGACAAATTACGCATGCATACACTGGGCGTATTCCGAAAAACTGGAAAACGGTTTTGAATATTCGACTCGCGTTCAATTGTTCTTTTTTGAGTGCTCGTTTTGCGTGTTGGTGATACTGTCTGGTTTTGGTCTGTGGAATATTATTTTAATTGTTCTTTTTAAATTTTGTTTTTTAGCTTCTTTTAATTTCTCATTTTTGTACTAACTCAAAAAACAGGAGAAGTATTGTTAAAACTTTTGTTCAGTTTATAAGCTTGGTTGATAGAAGTAAATTACAGAAATCACTTAATATATTACAATAGTTAAATAATGTAACTAAAGGTGCGTAAAATACTAAATAATATAGATTGGGAACAGCGTTAAACTTTAAGTATTAATAAAGTAGTATACGCCATATACTTAATAACTATTTGAGGGTTTTTTAGAGAATGCCACTAGAGCATGACACAAACATGAGGTATAAAAGTATACTTGTATAGAGCTAGGAGTGATATTTTTAGATTTGTCATCAATAGAATGACAAGAACATTGTTGTTACCTTCATTGTGATGGGGCGATGTATCAAAATAGACCTGCATGTTATTGCACAAGGGGTGGATGGAAATAGAGAATAAAAGACTCACTGAAATACAGGTATTGATCACTTTATACTCCGTTCACCAATTCGCATTGGGCAAACGTGGTGGACTACTGCCTAAACCTCCTTCAAGAACAAGGAGAAGCCTTGCGTCCCGATGGGTCGATTTTAAAAAGGCTGTAACGAAACTGTGTAGGTAGATCTCATACATTTTTCCCTCAACTCTTTTCAAGTTTCAAACTCTCTACTAACAATTATGTATAAATTCATCCGCCATTTTACGGAGCACAGATAAAAAATGGCAGGTGGCTCCTAGTTTCATCTCTACTTTTTGTTTGAGCTAAAACTCGATATTAAACTTCGCAAGTTGGAGCGACGTGAAAAATTCGTGGAGCAAAGAACAAAGACTGTCCGAGTCCGTGAGGAAATATTTTAATAATTCTCCGACCTTTTTCCTCCCCTTTGGTAACTGTTTGCGAGTTTCTTTTTTATTAGTAGCGAGTTGATAACGGTTTTCTATTGAAACTTTTGGCGCGTGTGACAAGTCACCTTCGCTGACGATAGTCCTAACAGGAGTTGCATTCGAGTTTCATTCGATTTATTGTTGTTATAGCACGTGTTCGTGTGAGGCTACATGTTTGTTTCAATGTACAGTACAGTAATGATTGTAGCCACAGAACAAATAAAATAGGTTGGAAGTCGTAAGTAGCTGTAACTGGTTATTAGTAAACACTCATATTAGATCCTTTTCGTAAACATTCGAAGAGGAAAAATATTTAAAAAAATAATCTAAAACACCGTCTTGTGCTATTTTAACTGGCAGGAAGCATAGTAAGACTCATCATCTTACTAATGGATAATTCCACCTGAATGGTACGCAGAAGTGGAGTCCTAATGCGAAGAAAGCTGATGTAAGAGAAAAACCGCCGCGCTAGTCACTCATTCCAGCATTTAATTTATATTAATATTCAGGTTAATTTTTTATTTAAGGTAAATTTTCACTTGACATTGGCTTAATGCATAATCCCGTAAAGCCATTAAAAAAGAATAAGATAATAAATGCTAACATAGGGACACATTTGTCGAAATCATGTACTTTATGTATGAATAAACAATTTATTATATATTATTTGATTATTTACTTTTGTATTATTACCTATCCCTTTATTTATTCAAAGAATTATTTCCGTTGTTAAGTAGGTATTTTCAAAATAGAATAATATTTGATGGTACTGAGGCCTCTATAGGGTAAAAGCCTCTTACATTATTTTCCAAATTTGTCTGTCCTGAGCGCAAAGCACAAAGTTTTCACAACTTTACATATATCCCCTATGTCTCGGTAAATAAGAGGACCTCTTGCCTATTTATTTTTATTTATTTTGTATTTTTTTATTATTTTACTGGATGGCATGTAATAATGGTCTCGATAGTTAAGAGGTTAAATAATAAGAACAATATTATATATCCACGCTCACACCAATTATCTATCCCAAATCAAGTATCATTAAGAACTATTGTGTTATGGATACTAACTAACGAACAAACTTAATATACATAATAGTATAGATATTTTTATAAATAAACTTAAATAAATACATAAGCAACCATGACTCGTGAACATCATGCTTGTGTGATATTCGTGTTCATCACGCAAACATTTGCTCCTAGCGGGACTCGAACTCGGATCGCTTGATGTGTAGGCAGCGTTACTGACCACTCCACCACGACGGCGTCAAAAAGCATTAATATTTAATAAATACCTATGTGTAGATTATATACATGCTTTGGTCATAGATAGATTCGATAGATAAAGTCATACATAAATCCACTTTTGGCGCTACCGCCAAAAGTGGATTTATGTATGACTTTCGAGTCACGATGAACCTCAAGTATATTGTGACAAAGCTATGGAAGAGCGATGCTTCCTTTTACACGTAAAACAGCTTCTTAGAAGAAAGCTTTATTAGTTAAAATAATCAAAGTAAAACATAGATGTTTTTGTATTAAAAAGCGCCTAAACATGAGCATCTCCAATTAACAAATGTACAACACTACACCTTCTATGTTTAAGTCATCGCAATGATTGGCACATCATTAGCGATGTGGCAATTGAAGACTTATCTAATTACTAAGTACAAATTCTTTAGACAAAACAAAAAACTCTGCTACAAAGAGTCCTCGTTCCAATTAATATCTCCACAGTAAATCCACGTTGTTTTTACGTAGAAGAAACGAACAAGTTCCTCTTAATGTTTTTCCATCTTTTGTCATGCTAAGGCGAGGTGAATTGACAGGAGAGAAAAGGCCCATTGATTAGTCGTCCGAGTTCGAAAAAACTTTCGTAATTCGAACGTGGAATTCCTTTTTTAATCTTCATTGAGTGGCTTTTATTTTATTCGTAATTTAAACATTTTCATTCTAATACAATTTTAACGAGACTAGTTACCTTAGTGTTTATGTTTTCAATTTGGAGTCAAGCAATGACTTACCTATTACATAATATCGTTGGTAGTTAAAATAAAAACAATAAGGTTTTATCCCTTGCATTATTACAGGGAAACCTGTTTTAAATAAATAGGTTAATGTCCTTTTATTTTCGCTTTTTATTCCAACCACAAATGAAAATAAATTAAAAGTGTATACAGTAGAGAACTTCTTCGCCTGCTACTATGTATTCTTTGTGTACTTAAAATACGTACGAAATTATTTACAACACATTAATTCTGTATTTTTAAATCTAAATAAAGGTAACACTTACAAGATATCATACATGAAGTAAAATAACAATTAAATCTGATTGAAACAAAATTGTCTGCATGGATAACTTCCTAAGCCGATAAGCAATTAAGAAATACAAAAGAACTGTTCAAATATTCGTTATTTAAAATTCAAAATAGCGTACGTTTTTGCTATATACTTCTGTACAAAACTACATACTTTAATTCTTTATTAATAATACAGTTAGTAAACTACATAATTCAATAAGTTAAGCTCCAACGTTATATAACCAACGTCATATGCAAAGTCATTAAATAACAATTCCTAAAAAGAAAACGATTTCGAAATTGCACCGGCGAGCGATATGGCTTATTATTTCAGTATTTCAAAGAACCAGTGTGTGGTTAGAGGCGAATTATTCAAATATTAAAATGGTTGACTGGTAGTTTTTACGTGCATGGAACTTCTATTTAGCCCGATATGTAATTACGGTGGGCGGAATAGAAAAACGCGATGGAAATATTGTGTGGATTCCATTAATATTTTCTGGCGTCGCTTTTCTTTGTCCTCGCTTCAATTTAAAAGTTGAACAATAAATGAAGGTGTTGATGTAATAATTTGAGTTTAATAAATTAGCAAAAAAAATTTTCAAAGTTAGTGGGTATCCCAATAATGTTTGTGTAATGTTTTTCTTGTCTACCTGCAATGAATTAATATTTACACTCGACCTTGTATTAACTGTGTCAAATCACTTGATAATAAACTCAGCTGTTCTGAAGACGATCTTGCATTTTTTCTCGCAGTAGTGAATATTGCCTACCAAGTCTATTAAACCTAATCAGAAGGTGTGACTAACTTGATACTAGCTATAATCGGTCTTTTTTAGAGACGCTTTTCTGGTCTGGCTATATCTTATTCAATTTCTTTCTTCTTTCGTCCAGCAATAATCCTATATAGGTACAATAATACTAGGTGGTAGACCCATATGTAGGGTCGTCTGTGTAGGTACCACCGCCTTCCTTATATCTGCCGTGAAGCAGTTCGCTGTGTTCCGGATTGAAGGGAAAGGTGGCCAGTGTAATTACTGGACATGGAAGGCATATCATCTTAGTCCCCATAAGTGATTTACCCTTAATATTGCAAGTGTCTATAGACGACGATAACCACTGAACACCCGGTGGGCCGCAAGCTTGTTTGCCATCTTGTAGTTTAAATAAATCATAATCAAAGATTTTTTAACAGTTTAATGAATTTTAATATTGGGATAATGTATTAAGTCTCTTATAAATTAGGTATTGTCAGAGTATTTTAATGAATTTTAGTATTGCGATAATGTGTTAAGTCTGATTTTAATATGCTTAAAATTCAATCCTTAACGCGAAGAATCATCCACAAAGGCAACAAAAATGTAATGTTATTTGACTGTGGCCTTCTATAAGGTTCTTTTCAGGCGCTCCAAATTTACGAAGCTAATCCTCTATGCCCTATATGTATTCTTTATATTGAACATTAACTGGCGTGCAATAAAGAATATGTAACTAAGTATCTATTAAGACTTAGGTCGGAAATCGCTTGTACACTTCTGATGTTCTAACACAGGAATAGATGTCTTGTTGAGAGAACAAAGTTTCAATTATCGAAACTCAATGGTTCCTTTTCGCTTCCTCTTAAAAAAACTACCACTGATGATACACCATATTTAATTAAAACTGGGTTATGATTTATGACTGGAACTTTGTATTAGTAAATTATTAATAATAATAATAATAAAAAATATTTAGAAGTATAATTTTGTATGTGTTTTAAAAGAAATAAAGGGAATAATAATAATAATATATTTCTACGCTCACACCAATTATCTAGCCCAAGTTAAGTATCTTTAAGAACTCGTGTTATGGATACTAGATAACGGATAAATATACTTAATAATCTAGATATTTTTATAAATAAACTTAAAATAAATATATAAAAAACCATGACTCATGAACAAATGCTCGTGTTCATCACACTAACATTTGCCACTACCAGGACTCGAACCCGGACCGCCCGTTGTGTAGGCAGCGTTACTGATCACTCCACCACGGCGGCGTAATTAATATTATAATAAAAAGAATGTTAACTTATAGAATTTCTTAATTAAATTTTTAACACATATTACATCTTCACTTGTTTTTGCAGAGATAAATCCCTCTGTCAATAAATAGTTTTAAGGAAACATTACGAAACCACAATGTTATTTTCAGTTTTAATAAATTGATTATTAATATTGTTTACTAAGTAGGTTTACCTAATAAATGTCAGTAATTACCTATTTGTTTGTATGTTGATAAAAATAATTGCCAAATATGACAGTAAATTTACTGTTTACTATCCAAATAAACAGAATTTTATAACGAAAGCAGTTCTGATTTCTTATACTATTCGACCCACTGCTGGGACACAAGGCCTCTCCTTGTCATCGAAGGAGGTTTAGGAAGTAGGCCATCACGCTTGCCCAATACGGATTGCTGAAAGGAATATAAGGTAAAGTGATAAATACCCCTTTGCTGGACGGACCATTAGTCGCCTTCTACGACACCCATATTACATAAAGTGTTCTTTTCGTTTATAATAGTCAATTTTCATTCGTATCAATATCATCTGAAGAGGTCGATGGCACCGAAGTCAAGCGTCCTTAGTAACGATCACGTAAGTTAAGCAACCAAGTGCCCGGTCAGTACTTAGATGGGTGACCGATAATTTTTCAAATCAAATGATCCATATCAAAGCATACTGCACCAACCCCAAATAAATTGGGAGCAGGGTAGGAAAATGATGACGAATGCATATTTCACAAAAATACAACTTACAGTTTCAATATAATATAGATAAAAGTACCTAAGTATCATTAAGAACTTGTGTTATAGATACAAGATAACAGACATTTTTAATACACTTATAATTTCATATATTTCTATAAATAAACTTAAATAAATATAAACAACAATGACTCGTGAACAAATATCCGTGTTCGTCACACAAATATTTGCCGCTACCAGCATTTGAATCTGGAAGGCTTGATGTGTTATAGCTATACTGAACACTCCACCACGATGGCGTCATCAATATCCCAAAGTAAACTAAAAATGGGTAGTAGCTAACTATATTATAAAACCAAAACCGTTTGTTCGCGTTAAAATTAATAAAGCAAATGCAAAAAAATAAATAAATAACAAAATAAAAAAGTTTACTCTCTAGCAACTTTTATAGAATTCTTTTATCAAAATCAATATCTACTGACAGATTGTTCGTTAAAAATGCTGGCATGTGTGGACACGGCTACGCGACAATTATGACAATTAAAAAACTCATTACGCACTGGCAGTCGACAATTGTGGGCTGTTAGCGGCAAATACTTAATTATTGACTACCACTTTGACTATTTGCCTTAGCTTTTGTAGAATAAAAAAGAGTTAGGCGCGTGGGAAACCGTCAGGTGGACTAAGAATTTTAAATTAAGAACTTTTCACTTTTAATATTAACTGTTTTAGCTAGTTTTTTTCTATATATAGAGATTTTATGTGATTGAAACGGTATTATTTTTATAAGTACCTACATATTATTTTAATACTTGGAATATTAAAAAATGGTAAGTTCATAAACAAGTCTTCTTATGATTTGGTAGGAGGTAGGAAATTAATTAAAATAATGTTGTTATTGAAAAAAGTAAACAAGATATATTTACATATTATGACAAAATAAAAATGTGTTTTTTTAATCACTTTGCTACTTGCTTATTTATATGCCAGGGATATACGTATGTACGAGAGAGTAAAATAATGGGATTTCCGGTAAAATAGCATTACTAAAGAAGATTATTTTTTTAACTTTAACAAATTTATTTTTTGCGAATGTCGTATTACCTATTACTTGCCTGCGAATATACGGATACGAATAAAACCGATTCAGATCCATTAAAACTCTTTCTCTAAATATCTTATAATTAATACACAATACAACAAACGTTAATTGAAAACGTTTCTGTCTTCGATTTAAAAATGAATCTTAAATTTAAGCCAATAAAGATTCCATTTTGTTATAGATCTAAGATTAATTTCCGATTTCCAACGGCAGGTGCGATCAAGGCTTCCTCGTAAGCAAACGAAATAGTTTCGTGACTGCTAAATATTTTTTTCAAGGAAATTTTCTTAATACAGTTTTCGTAAGTTTTAATTTAGCTCGATCAATCGAACTATGGAAATATCATTAATTTTCTAAGTTTTTTAATTAATTTTAGTAGATACTAAACTGTTTCAGCACTTACAAAATAAATCTCGTTTAAGTTATTTAATAATAGCTGAAAATAATTAACCAAAGCGTTTTTAAGTTACACGTATTTTAACAAAAAATATTTATTTCAAATCTTATTACTGAAACTGACTTTAAAATAAACATTTTAATTAAAACAGTTCACTGCAGAAGAAAATACTATAATGTTCGAAATTATATTAACAATGAAAAACACAGGGAATTTTATTACAAAAGAGGTTTGCTTCCAATAAAGTATTATCATTAGAGAGAATGCACTAGATAGTTTTGTTTTATACGTTTATCTTCGCATGTTATAATTACCTATAAGCATCTTCATTTAGTAAAACCGTATATCATCTGCACCGTAAAGATATAATAACGAACATATTTACAACACTATCGGAACACGCATCGCGATGCATTCATAGATGAAACAAAAACGAAGCGCCGTAAAAATACCAACGAAATGAAAGATCGCATAATAACGCGGCCGGCCTAACGCTATTGGCTAGTTTCAAACGTGGAAAAACACGTGAATTTTTTCTAAGCCACGTAGTGTACGTTGCGTTGCGCTCACCCCGCCCATTGGCCGTTCGCCGGACGGCAGCCGGCCATTGGCTGATTTTTTTTACTGCTTTTCACGTTATTTTTTTCCGTAGAAAAGCCCGCCAATGGAGAGCACGTAGTTTTTTAATTGCCTGAGCCGTTCTAAACGAACCTATTTGGAGTGATTTTCTTGTTGTTCGGAATGATAGGAATGTGTGCGTTTAATAATT
Source organism: Elophila nymphaeata (assembly GCA_955850985.1). Taxonomy (NCBI): domain Eukaryota; kingdom Metazoa; phylum Arthropoda; class Insecta; order Lepidoptera; family Crambidae; genus Elophila; species Elophila nymphaeata. Next base: position 10,411,260 of record OY039091.1, on the reverse strand, counting down.
TTGAATCTGTTTCGCGCGCATTCAACGCACTTTTATTAGAACATTATTTGTGTAAAGAGTTTCATTATGTAAAAAAACGTTTATTTAATATTTGAATGTTTATTTTATTAACGAGAGCGATGTGTAAAGTTTTGAATGTCATCTTTATAAAGATTCGAATTGTGTATGTTTGGTGGATAAGTATTGGTGGTAGCCCACCTGTCTAGCCAGCACTATCTTATAAAAGTTTGTCGGCATAAAAATAGTTTTAGAAGCATTTTAGTCATAATATAGCTGGGTTTTATAGATACGAGGGTTCGGGTGAAGCAAGTTTTAAATCTTTGGTCTTTCTCATCAGATAAGATGAAGGCTTCTGCTGATTTGTCAGCGCTTGCTCTAACCACGACTTTCTCACAAGTCTTTTAATCTCAAAGTCGTCCTTTCATTGTCACTTCGCAGACCAAGAACCACACAATCCACACTCCATGGTCTTATTCGAGTGGTACCTAGTACAGTTTAGTCTAGTATCCGTGCTTAAAAGTCTCCATTCTTTCCTTTACTGCCATCTTTTGACTTAATAATATGCCTTCCGAGTTTCTCCCGATTTCTTGTTGCAAAAACACGTGTTGAGAGACTCAATTTTAAACTCAATGTACCGTACAATTGTCTGTTAATTTAAGTACATTTTGACTTGACATTGGCGAAATGCGTAATCTTTAATGTGTCGCGATCGCCATTAATTTAAATGAAGAAGAAGAAGAAGAACATGACTTCCGAAGCACGAAGGAAAATTGAGTTTAATACTTCTACGATTGTCACTAACTAGTGGACGACCGCGGCTTCACTCGCGCTAACGTCAATTTTTTTGGCCCAAAGCCTTCCTCTATAAATGGACTATTTAACAAACAAAGATTTTTCAATTTGGATCTGTAATTCCTGAGATTAACGCGTTCAAACAAACAAACTTCAGCTTTATAGTATTAGTATAGATAAAGAATATTTTTATTAAGAGATACTAAATTACTTTTATATTTATTATGAAATGACTTTATTAAGTATATTTATAGTCCAATGTGCAATATTTTGCTAGTCGATACAAATATAATTAAAAACATTACCTAAAATTGTTATTATTTATGACTAGCGTATTATTAAAAAAAAACTGCATGATATCTATTTTTGACCACGATACATTTTTATTACCTACCTAGGTAATAAAGACACAGATATTTTTATAAAGCTGAACATTGCTGCTTAATAAACAATAATGTGACACCTTTATTGAATTAAAGTGAATATTTTTATAAATTTAATGTCATTGATTTTTTTCCGTGTCAAGGTTGTTTTCAACCTACTTATCAAGATAGGTAGAAACTTTAATAACTGACCTATTTTTAAGCAGATCAATTTAAATTTAGAATAGTGGATTCCGTTATGAACATTTTAAAACTATAAATATAAAAGAGTTACATAAATAGGTAAGTACCTGTTTTTAAATTCCAATGATTAGGTAGGTACTTGCACAAGTACCCAAATAATTAAACTAAGATTTTCCGCGATACAGAGAAACTTTATAAAATTGTATTGGAGCAACAACAATATTATTTTTATGCAAATGCATTTTCAATGGCGTACAGATTTAAATTTGGAACGCGTTTACGAGTTTCCAGATTATAAACGGCCGCGTGCTTGATGCGTTTTATTCAATGTCGAGGAAGATGGACGATGATAATTTTATAATTTATTTCAGATTTTCGACTTTACATTGTAATTTTGTATTTGGAATAGTATATTTTTCATTGTGAACAGTTTCATAGTATCTATCTAAAAATCAATTTCGAGAAAGACTGAGTAGAAAGAATTCTAATAATCCTAACATACATATACCGAGGTTTATTTTTTTCTAGTAACAAAGTATTATAATGAGAAATCAAATTGTGTTCGATTTAAGCACAATATTATACGTACTTATTTGCTTTTAAAATGCCACTTATCACAACAACAATTAAGAATTGGGTGTTGGTTTTAGAATGGTATGCACAGATGTATACCTATAATTGACATACTGACAAGTTTGTATATAATTGCAATTTGCCATTAAATTAAACATACTCATAATTATTAATGATTCAAATATTCATAATTCAGATACCGTTATTATATTCCCTAGATCACCTAAACTTCAATCTCAACCGACTATCTAGAATAAAGGGCTTGGATCCACTCACCGGTATGCAATCTCGTGTGTTGTTGCACGTGGCTCAGTTGCTTGAACCTTCTGTCGCAGTACGAGCATTTGTATGGCTTCTCGCCCGTATGGACCCTGATGTGTTGTACCAGCTGATGGTTAGAGCTGAAGGACTTCAAGCACTGCTGGCATTGGTGCGGCTTGACCTCCCCGCCAAGCCCTCGTTGGAGCTCGCGCGCGTGCATCTGCATTGCGTTCTTGTGCATGAAGATCTGTAATAGGCGAAGTGGTTTGAAATGGATTGGCTTGAAAGTTAGCGGCTTGAAAATTTATTGGAATGGATTTTGGTTTTTGGATTAAAGCTTTGTTTGGATAATGTTTGTCAGTGAAATTCTGTTAAATAAGTGTGAATTTTCATAATGAAAACCGTATACATATTTGTTAAGTGGTTCTCAAGATTAGCGTACGTGGTAATATATATCTTTTTTCTACTATGTATTGATGACTATGAAACATTCGCACAGAATTGGTGAAAGTTGATTCATTTTGGAACTTTTTCAATACAACGTTATGACTTTTAACTAACAATTTCCTCATAAGCTATCTGTGTCATAATTGTGACAAGGCGATAAAGTGCTTAGCAACTTAAAGGCTTCGGTTAGTCTACGTTTTGGGAGATAAGATAAATAACGATATAGCTTGCACTATGTAAACGGTTAAGCTTAAATATTACTATAATGAGGGTGGCAAAGAAAACGTGGTTATTCTGACTACCATTTACCCGCAGTTCGCTCCCGCTGCGGTGTGTTGTTTCAAAGTTTCTAATACATTTTTGACGTGACTACGTCTTATAATTGGATAGAGCCGGCTGCACGCACGAAAAAACATCACGCATGCGGCGTTACCTCGCTCTGAGGCGTTCCATGTAAGGCTTGAAGTGCAAGCAAAAATCTATTAAACAAATGAAATTAAATTTTTCTTTTGAAAAATGCTACCATTCTATCAGTATTTTCTTAAGACGTTGTCACGTTCAACTATCGTCAGTAAACCTTCTTTACAGACAACCAATTTGTAATGAGATATCGCTTAATGTTTTAATATAGTAATTTTCTTGTAGATATCGTGCCCCTGCATTCGTGAGACAAAATCACTGTACAAAGTTATTTATAATTAATAAATGCATGTATAAATATCGGCAAGGATGCGCAAAAGTAATGTCATAACTAGAATTGGCAACCATTTTGTTAGAATTTGAAAAAAGCTCAGTTTTCCTGAAAAGTTTAGTATATACTCTTTATTGCATTTGTAAAATATGTTACAAAATTTAAAAATGAAACTGTTAGCAAAGGCGAACTTATCTCTAAAAGAAATCTCTTCCAGTCAACCCATGTTTATGTGAAGATATAAAATTTATGGCATTAAGATGAATAAATGATATCGCACAAATGAGCACCTCCCGAGTTGATGCACAATTGTGCTCATCAACAGCTCATATAATGTCCCCACCGAGGGGCTCGAGCCTACCCCACATTAAGGGCGATTAGGCCTTGGTCAACCACGCTGGCCTAGTGCGGGTTGGTCGACTTCACACACAACCTAAGAATTTCTTCATAGGTGTGTGCAGGTTTCCTCACGATGTTTTCCTTCACCGTAAAAGCGTCGATTAAACGTACATATGAATTCAAAATTTGAAAACACATTGGTACGTGGCGGGGATCGAACCAGTGCCTCCCGGGTGGGAGACGACGCTCTTACGCACTACGCCACCGACGCTTTTTTTTGGTTTACATATTATTACAATTGTGCTCGTTTTACAGCATTTTGAATTGTTGCTCGCAACTGACTCCAAATTGGAGAGTTTTTCTTCAATGTTAGCTGTCAAAACTTGCAAGGTTTGTGGTTTGTTGTGGTAATCGCACTGTTAGATCTGGTGTTCTGGACGGTCAGTTCAAATCTCCAAACGGGGAGTGTTGGAGTGTTGTCTAAAATTTCACATTCTTCAGGCGTTTTTCGCTCCATGGTGTGGCAACTAATTTTGAATCTGTCTAAAACATCTATGTCAAATCACAATGATATTTGATTCCATTTGCAAAAAATATGGCACAAAACATTACTTTTGAGCCACTTTCTATTCATTCACTATAATGTCAGTCAATAATTTATTAAACTTTTACGCTTCGTGGTTAGATAAAACTGAACTCAAATTCATTGTAACATTATGATAGAATTTCCTATATCACAATTTATTCATAATACAAAAACTAAAAAAGTGATTTGAAACTTTGTGTTAAAGTAAAAATGAAATCTAATTAAAGTTTGAAATTCACATGCCCAAAAAATATTTCGTAACGCCGAAATATGTAAAGCAGTGATTGCAACTTACTGCACTGTAATAAGACTCAATATCCTAATGACATATCTAACGCAACTATAATTTAAAATTCGAACGCGGAAGAATTCTAGAACGCGTTCGATTTATTTATAATGTATGAACAGAAATATATTATTACAGTTCGCGAGTATCGAGTTACCCCGCTTATAATTCCGCTAAAGAAATAGCCTTCTAAGTGAGATAAGCCAAGTTATGGGGACTTAAAATTATATTTATCACACGCCACAGCGATGTATCGGTCTAAGTTTCATTGTTGTGGACGCATTAACATATTATGGTGTTAGAGATAGTCAGGACAGATAATAACTAGGGAGTAACATCTCAAAAATGTACGAAATGATAATAAAAAAATTTATTTAGGAGATTATGATTTAAAGATCTAACCTGGGATATGATTCAACAAACAAAACAACAAGATAATTATGATAGAAATTGATACCAAATTAAATAGAAAACGAAAAAAATGGAAAAAAGTCCTGTCATTGATAATTTTGGTATAAATTTCAATCATAATTAAACTTGCCAAACACAAAAAAAACAATATTTCGTAAAAGAAACAAGATAATTATTCGAAGTCAGGCACAGCGTAGGTACTAGCCTCTCGAATCTGGAGCAGCCCGAATTGTGGTAGTACCTACCTCCACCTTTCAGAAGACCACAGTCAAGTAACACTACATTTTGAGGTGTTGTGTTTCTGTTGGTAAGTAAGGTCTCCAGAGCTCCACGGGATAGGGAAGGGGACGAGGTTCGGCAGCTCGCGAGTGTCACGTCAGTGATGCAAGCGTCTATTGGCTACGGTGACTGATTACCACCAGGCAGACAGTTATGCATACTATCACGTATACAGAATGAATTTTTAAAGTGAGCCTTCAGGGCCAAATCCTAAACTATAAGGAATATTGAAAAATACTCTAACGATTCGCGAGCCCAATTTTGATGAAAACAAAAACTGCATCATTGGATTTTTGCAAAATCAATAATCCTAGCCAGGAATCAAACCCAATTATTTCGGAAAAAAAAAACACAGCCTGCATTATTACACCATTCGATAGTGTTGTTAATAAGTATCGATTTCTGGGAAGTAATGGTATACGGGAAACTAATGGAAAATGTTAAATTTTAATAAAACATTTCTTGTTCCACCTTGGTTGAAGCGATAATCAAAGCGATGATCATTATTTTATCAATCAATCCAATGATGCAGTTTTTGTTTTCATCAAAATCGGGATCGTGACTCCTTTTTTCGATATTCCTTATAGTTTAGGATTTGGCCCTGAAGGCACTTGAGTGGTGTATGTGTAAAATAGGTAAGTACGTTGGATAGTTAACAAAATCGGTTTACAACTCAAAGTTATCGATGATTAAAGTTAAGGCAGGATTTTGCCTGTTATTTTCAGAATTATCAAATTCTACCTTCAGTTTTTAAAATTTTAACATTTTCAACAAATTATAAAGAGACTTTGGTCCTTAAGATAAAAAAAGAATGAACGAAATTGGCTAAAAACTTTCGAAAACATAAAGTCCATATTGCGACTGCGTATTTTCAAAATTCTAAAATAACTACTGAATTGATTTTTGAGATTTCAAATCGAAATATATGAGCTTACTAATGTAAACAAACAGTGATAAAATCGGCAGAGATAAATAGTAAATAAACGATGATCGAAGTAGATCTCGCGACAAACTTTTATAAAATTTTAATTTTATTTTCTTCGTTTTAGCGCATATTTAAATGAGAAAAATTGCTATGAGCACAACTATGATTTTCTGATGAACATAGATGCGTTTGAGATGTGGTGCTAGAGACGTATGCTGCGTATTCCGTGGACGGATAAAAGAACAAATAAATCAATTCTCAACCAACTGAAAGTCAAAACCAGATTATTGAATACTGAGCTATTTCGGTCACATAGCGCGCAGAGGCCCTGATAACCTGGAAATGCTGATACTGGTGGGAAAAGTAGAGGGGAAAAGGCCGCGTGGACGATCACCTACCAGCTGGTCAGACCAAGTTAAATCCCTCACAGGCCTCCCTATTACTACCACCCTGAGACGAGCCGAAGATAGAAGTGCATGGAAGAGCTTAGTAACCAACGTGACAGAGGCATTTCAGGACGGACACGACCTTCAGCAATGAAGAGCTAGACAAGAAGAGAGATGATTTTCTTAAATTAATAATCACGTTAATAATTAATTAAGGCTTTATATAATCAATCCGCCGAGAGATTATCTTGACTATATTTTTACAGATCAAGGTAATAAAGATTTTATTTAGTTGCGTGAGGTAAAGGAAATACTTCACGCCCGGATTGACAAATAGCTGCCCTTCTATTAAGGAATTATGAACGTTAATTTCATCAAGATAGAGTCCGTTCTCGATCGAGAAATCAGGGACACTCCTGCTGACACGTTCGTTTGAATAATTGCGATTATTTATTTAAGTGCTTGTCTTTTAAAGAAATAGAATTACACGAAGTTTATCTGGTATTATTTCGTAAAAGTCGTAGGAAAAAACTTTAACATAGCTATTTATTTAATTTAGATGTCACATTAATGCCTATATTTCCTACAGTTCAATAAACATAATGACGTCCTATTTAAAGACTCTTTTTTCACCACACAGTTTCATTTTATTGCATCGGTGAGCTTTCAAATTCAAATTTGGAACTAGTTCAAATTTTTGGAATGTTGCATTGGTGAGCTTTCAAATTCAAATTTAGAACTTGTTCTAATTGATTGCAGCGTTTGATTTGTAAAAACATTATTTATTAGGTAGGTACTAAGGAGATTTTATTTCGAAATATATTTATAAAAACCTCTTTTCTAATGCTGTAACCAAAAGTGCTCAGATAACAAAATAGCGAAGTTTCGTGCGAAACACTCCGGTGAAGTATGTCAAAGTTTTATCAATAACGGTTGGCATGTATAAATCGTTTAATCTCGGGATAATCTCGCCGCGTATACTTTATACTTGCACGTTGGTATATTTATTGAAATCCCTTCGTTTCTGCGATTGCAAAGAAACGACTTCTAGCACGCAAGCCTACACTGGTGGCCGGGGGAACGGTGCAATGTATTAAGATAAAAATATATTTCGATTAAGACACAAGATATACATCTAAGAGATAATTATGATTAAAACGTGTACACCTAATGTATATGTTATTAAAAGCTCTTAACTGGAAAAAATAATGAACCGGGAAAAACGAAAAGTTATAAACCTTCCAGACATAAATATTATGGTTAATTGTTAATCGTAAACAAATATCCGTAATCGTCAATATTATTATAATTGTAGAAAAATCTCTTCTTTCAAATCTAGATTTATGATTATAATAAAATAAAAAAGATTAACATAATTACGGTAGTATTTCTCTAGTAAAGAGTAAACACAATGTTTTTGCAGTATCATATAATATTTATAAAGAAAATACCTGTAACCAAAGGTTGTCCCCGGAATATTCCAACATTTTTAAAATAATACAACATACACGCACTTCTACGCAACAACATGATAATACTGAATATAATAATATATTTTTGTCCCAGTTCTCTAAGGTTTACTGCTTGATCCCGAATGTCTAATGCCCGATGGATAACTCCATGAAATATTGCCAGATGTAGCTAGGTATGTAATTACTGGGCATGGAGGGCATACCATCTTAGTCCCCAGGATGGCAAACGCACTTGCGGTGTTAAGTGATTTACACTTAATATTGCAACTGTCTATAGGCGGCGGTGACCTTCACATCAGGTGGTCCGCAAGCTTGTTTGCCATCTCGTAACATAAAAAAAAAATTTACGTGTGAGTGTTACCTAAAGCTCTGCTCAAGCCCTTTTGGGATTGTGAGCGTGATAATATGTATGTGTAAGTTTGTGTGGAATTTCCCAATACCATTCACCCCAACGTTCCTATTCTTTTTATTACAAAGCATCGATGTACGTCAATGTCGATTAGCCATCGTTTTAATGATAATCTTATCATACTAATGGTACTCGACCTTACTTACCTTAATGGGTAATCGAAATTAATAATAATAGTATTTTCCTACACTCACACCAATTACCTAGCCCAAATTAAGTATCATTAAGAACTTGTGTATGTGTCCGTACTAGATAACGGACAATTTATATACACACTTTTAGATATTTTTGTAAATAAACATTAATCAATGTATAAACAACCATGACTCGTCAACAAATATTCGTGTTAGTCACACAAACATTTGCCCCTACCAGGACTCGAACCCGGACCACTTGATGTGTAGGCAGTTATACTGACCACTCCACCACGACGGCGTCACATTGGCAATTGTGGTACATCGTTGCTAAGGCATAGGTACCGGCAATTTAGTCGAGGTAGGGTACGGCGGACTAACCGTTTGAATTTGCATCGCCCTAACTGGGGTAGTACCTCCACCTTACAGAAGACTGTACTCCAATAACCCTTTTAGGGTGCTGTGTTTCTGCAGAGTTCCGCTGGACAGGAAACTGGACTAGGGTTGGCTGCCGCGAGTGTCACGTCAGTGTGCGTCTCTAGGCTACGCTGACTTTTCACCACTAGGCAGGCCGTAAGCTTGTCTGCCAAACAAATACATAAGACAGATTCGGATGTTCAAGCGAGGGCTTCGGGGAATTAAATATCGGGCATTTGACATTCGACATCAAGCAGTAACCCCGTTCTTTTCAGGAAGGAAAAATCGGCATAAAAACATTATGTTAACATTGATTTATTAAAAAAATATATATTTTATTTATAACTGTCCAGCGCTGATATCAACTTCCTTGTTTGTTGGTTTATTTGTTTTTTGATTTCACTAATAACTGGGGCTATTTTTAATGCGACTAAATTTAAATTGATTACGTGGCTTTAAAATAAGTTAGTAACTAATAACCTTTAATTGGCTTGGTTTTAAAATGTTTCAATTAAATTATCTGGTGTTAGATAATTCTATCAATGTTGTATAAGACGCCGTCTTGGTGGAGTGGTCAGTACAGATGCCTACACATCAAGCGGTCCGGATTCGAGCCCTGGTAGCAGCAAATATTTGTGTGACGAACACGAATATTTGTTGACGAGTCATGTTTGTTTATATAAGTTTATTTATAAAAATATGTAATATAATTAAGTACTATCGGGGTCTTGCTAAACTTTACAGTTAAAAAAAAATTTCGTTTGGAGCGAGCCTTTTCTGTTGACCCCGCCTTTTATTACTGTTGACCAATAGAATACCCTCTTTTGTTCTGTAAGGCGTCTGTATGGCAATTCAAAAAAAAAACTATTGTTTTAATAAATTACAACCATATATCTTTACGGCAATCTTTGCTAAGGCAATTGTATTGCATCACGCTGGGATCTTCACTCAGAATTCTATTGGTCAACAGGCTAAGGGTAGACGTCGACAATGTAATACAAAAACGACCCTTAAGGTTGAAGATTACGGAGACCGCGATAGTACATTAAAAATTTCTGTTATCTAGTTACTATAACACAATCGTTATTATTATATATAATATAGGACAAAAAGAAAAAATAAACTTTTTTTGTCTTTGGCCGGGGAATTCTTAGCCTATGGTAAGTGACGATAGTGCTGAAGATGTAATCAAGCTTCACCTGGAACCATCAACCATAGAGGGACTAATTATCTTATCAGTAACTTTTTTTTATATGTATTATATTACGAGATGGCAAATAAGCTTGCGGGCCACCTGGTGTTAAGTAGTTACCGTTGCATAAAGACACTTGCAATATTAAGGGTAAATCACTGAACACTGCACTTGCAGCGTTGCTGGGGACGCTAAGCCTTCCATGCCCAGTAATTACACTGGCTACCTTTCCCTTCAATCCCAAACATAGCGAACTGCTTCACGGCAGAACTAAGAAAGGCGGTAGTAGCTACCCAGACAAAATATTGGAGAAGCGACGTTTCCTTGGCCGCCAGTGTAACCCTTTCACGCGTGTTAGAAAGTGGAACTAGATGGTTGGATCACGCAACGATGAAATTGCAAAGAATTTATACCTTTTGATGTGGTATGACGCCGTCTTAAGTTAGTATTAGGGGTTTAAGTATGAAATTGCCGTTTTGTATAGAGATTTTAACGAAAATTAATTTTTCCATACAAACATATTTGCCATTTTTTAAGGAACCACAAATCTAAATTTTGTGTAATTTTGTGGATATGTTTAGACAATATTAAGCTATAGGATACTTAGAGAAAATAGTTGAGAATTTATACCTGTAAAAAAATATTCATATTTTTATAACGGAGACGGGCACCTCTTAGGACGAGCTGTTTTTGAAGATGTATTTCTAGTGAAAAAAATAAAAATAAGAATAAAATTTTAAACATAAATATATGTCCATGTAATGAAGTTTAAAATAGAAAAAGAATAATGGACATAGCTATTGTATCAAAGGAATTATTCACTAATGAATAATGAGGAAAAAATCGGCAATTTCATACTTTAACCCCTATTATTATGTAAAATACTGAAATATTCTTGTCGTCTAGCTGGTGTGTATTAAAAAAAGGTTTGCACATCCAAGAATAACTTTAAGTATGTAAGGGCAATGGCACGTCAAGAGGCGGTCGTGGCTGTCGAAAAGAGGGTGTAGCAGGTAGCTGGCGGTAAAAAAATAATGTTAAAATATATAGCAGTATTGTTGATATCAAGACACCTACCCCAAATAAATAGAAAGCAGGGCAGGAAAAAGAGAAATATGTAAGAGCAATGAAAAATAGCCAGGTTGCCTGTTTTCTTAAGCAATATCTTTGCAATTCATCTGGGCATGTATTTAATGCGGCTACAAATTATTCTGGATTTGTGATTTGAAAAAAGTTAAAGCCGATAGCAAAAATAATAGGTTGGCAGCTACAGTGAAGGATAATTTTAAGTAGAATGTAGCAGCTTAATAATCAGTTGTATCATCATCATCATCATCAACAGCTCATATAATGTCCCCACCTCGGGCTCGAGCCTACCCCACATTAGGGGCGATTAGGCCTTAGTCAACCACGCTGGCCAAATGAGGGTTGGTCGACTTCACACACAACCTAAGAATTTCTTCATAGGTGTGTGCAGGTTTCCTCACGATATTTTCCTTCACCGTAAAGGCGTCGATTAAACGTACATATGATTTCAAAATTTGAAAACACATTGGTACGTGACGGGGATCGAACCGGTGCCTCCCGGTTGGGAGACGACGCTCTTACGCACTACGCCACCGACGCTTTTGTTCAGTCAGTCAGTTGTAAGCTTTGATTTATTTTAAACTGACATTGATTTCCAAAAACAGTGAACTCTGTTTGGTCTTAAACAAAACAACCCAAACACAGAAAAAAATATGTAGTTAAGTTACTTGTATGGAATCCTGTAGTTGCCATTTATACAATGTTTGTTATCCCACTGTTAATATTATAGTCGCCATGTCATTATTTATAGTACCTCGCGAATAATTTCATTGGCCCTGCTTAATATATGTGTTACCTTAAAGTAGCAACCATTATTTAGTTTTTATAAATCCTTGCATTTGGAAGCTCATGTAATATAATTATTGCTAAAACATTTAATCGCTGCCAAGTAATTTTTTAGTCCCTAACAAAACAGTTAAGTTGTTAGTCACCTCGCAAAGTAATTAGCTATTTACCTAATGTAATGTGTTTTAAAACAAAAAAACATTTAAATGAATTATTTTGCACAAAGAGTACAATAATAAAAATAACAAAAAAATACACGAAAAGTTTTTAGGCCAAATAGGTCCCCACTTAGCATATGCCGAGGCACAGAGTGCTTCGACGCTGGTATTCTGCGGATACCTTCATAATTACTACAAATCCCATAATACGTCTAAAATACCGTTAGGCAATGCGCAAACAGTAAGGCTCTTTTTGTCAGTGTTAGAGTGAATAAATAAATGCACAAATAATTTATTTAATAAAATTACTATTTAGTGTAAAAAAATAACGAGTAAATAAATATAAAAATGTTCTAACGATGCGTTATTCGGCTTTTTGAGCATGTAGTACATTTTTGTCTTTTTTTGATGCACCTATGCGTTCAGTTCCGTCACTGACGACCCTACATCAAAAATATTGTAATTTTGAATTTAGAATATAACATTCTAAATTTCAAATAGCGAATGTCTATTCGAACAGTTTTGTGCAAGATTGGCAATTCTTAAGTATTTTAGTTATGTGGTTCAGGCGGCAATTTGAGAAGTTTGCACGTCCGTAATGCTTTTTGAACATGATGTTTGTGAGAAAATTTGGGCTACCGTATTTTCTTTGGAATAGGGTTGAAATTTGAGTGGAATGGTTTCGTGTCAATGACCTTATGATTTCGTGTAATGAGCAATGTTTGTGTAATTTGTTAGTTAAATCTGATGATGGACTGCCTATATTATTACCCACTTACTGACGGAACACAATGCTGATAAACTTTGTTATGATGTTGGTTGACGGTCAAACGGTCCTAAAAGACATTCCACCAAACTGAGTTACGAATTTTCAGAATTTTATTCATGTTACCAAATGAACGAACCATTGTAGTTACCTTCTGAACTCCCCAAGAACTGACTTTTCAATTCCGCTGCTAACCTATCTCTGTATCTAAATTAATAATTCATATTTCAAAAATATTTTAATATTCTAACACCTTAGTTTACAGCAATAAATCTCCCCAATCACCTACTAAACCATAATCCACAAAAACAGCAAAAAACAGAGAGTTGTTAAAACCCGCTCAATGTTAAAGAGCTGTTAATACCACGTGTAAAAAACAAACGAATCATCCCTAAACGGGCCAGCGGGAAACGGGAAAAGTCGTGATTTTTCCTAATAAAAATAAAAAAGCCCTGACGGCCGACAACGTCCCGTGGGAGTGAAAGCGACACTGAATAAAAATGAACTGTAAACGTTAGCAAGGCAACACCGCGTGCTGGGGAAAAAAATCAAGCGATCAGCCGCGGAAAAATGTGAGAGAATTTTTTATTCAATAACGTTCTTTTTTTAAATTGCATGGTTTATGGTACATATTACGGCCCTTCTTTGGAGATTTAAAAGTAATTATATTTTTTTTGTTATTTGCAGAATTAATGGATTGTATTTTAATTATTTTATGAATTTTCATTTCCTAAAATACAAATAAATAATAATAAACATTTCGTTAATATGAGTGAAACATTTAAAGAAGGTAAATCCTGCTCAAAATGCAAATCTACTATAGTTATTTAGTTTGCAGAGGTAAAAGAAAACTATGAAAAGACTCATTTTATTGGCTTGAATGTTTTCCTCATGAAAAATGTGTATTTTGTACATTTTTATAGATAATTATTTTCTCTTAATTATTTAATATTCAGTCGCATTGCATTAATTAAAAATTAATTTTAAACAAACGAAAAGAAAATTCTATTCTAAATTCAAAACTTAAGTTATTCTAGAACGGAAAATTCAAAAATTTATATCCCAATAAAAAGTGGCCTCGCCACATAAACGCTCGCGCTCGGACAACCCCTTAAAGCGTAATTAGCAACGTAAAAAATTGAGTGCTTTCATAAAAAAAGTCGCCATGAAAAATGCAGAGTACATTTTGTACAAATTGTTCCTGAGCCCGGCCATTACGAGTCTATTAGGAAAAATGGCCTCCCCCGTCGCCGGTTAACAAGATTTTTTTACTGTTACAAGCTTCTGTTTTCGTAAGGGTTTGACAACTTTTTGTGGCGGTAGGAAACTTTTTTGATGGTCGTCTATTGTTTTTGATGGCGTTTGTAGGTCAAGAGGAGCTTTGAAGTTTGGATAGTAAAGAAGTACTTCATTTTTTATCCGCATCGAGTTGGTAACTCTTAACTACCGACCCGAATGAATTGGGATTAGGGTAGAAAGAAGTTAGCTTTTTTTTTTCAAAGTGTAATTAGCCGTTCTTATTTCACACATATTTTGTCTTGTTTTCTAAATATATATAACTCAAAGGTGACTGACTGACTGACATAGTGATCTATCAACGCACAGCCCAAACCACTGGACGGATTGGGCTGAAATTTGGCATGCAGGTAGATATTATGACGTAGGCATCCGCTAAGAAAGGATTTTTAGAAACTCCACCCCTAAGGGGGTAAAATGTCCACGCAGACGAAGTCGCGGGCGGAAGCTAGTTCCTAAATAATAACGGTGCACAAAAATCTTATTTATGATTTAATTAAATTTACGATTAACTACTTTATTTATGCAACAAACAAATTTGTCAATTTGGCTATTTTTACAACAATCTTTAGTAGTAGTTGTCTACTAAGTGCAAGTGTCACTTTTTGTGATTTTAAACTTCATTAACAACAATTTGATGCAAAAGTTGAATTTTGTAATTAGCATTATAAAAATTAGGTAGGTACATAATATTTACCAATCAATACAAATTAATAAAAACATTCGAAAATTACTTTCTTACAGATTTTATTTAAAAAAGGAATATAATGTTTTAATTGTGAATTGCCAATAAATAACGTTCCTTGGCTTAAATACGTCGTTCGAAGATATAAAAAGGCAGCGAAAAGAGGTCAGGTCGCTTCATTCTTAAAAAAGAATTGACCCAAAAAAATGCAAGTCAAGTTCAACCGAAATGTTGCATTCAAAGATTTTATGCGTCATTCGATTTAAAAATGCATATCGTGAATCAGAATCCGCTCGATAATGCTACGCAATAAAATGGAATTCTTTTGTGTTCTGTTTTTTGAATTTTATCAATTTTATTCCACATTATTTAAATAGGATACAATAATGTTATTACATTTAGAATATTGACTTTGATGTTGTGAATTTATTTGTAATTAAAATTGTTGCGGATTCTTTTTATATCTCAGTGTATTATTATTGATTTCTTTATTGTTTTTACTCTCCATTATACTTTTAGCTCGCTTACGAATTGTTATTGATTTTATTATAATATTATTTTTAAAATTAGAAAATTCACTGAAAAAATATGTGTCGACATCTTACGTAAACCAGGCGGCTGCGTTAACTACTACGCTTCTGGGACATTGCTTGGTACTTATGTTTTTTATCTTAATATTATTTCATCAAATCTTTGAAGTTTTCACTTCTAAGATCCGAACGAAACATAATTACAAATATTTGACATCCAGTTAGATGAACCTAGCTTATATTATTTCGGAATTATTTTGCGTTAACAAACGCGCGAATATTTTTAAAATAATAAAAAACACTAAAAAAATCGTCTGTCCAGGGCAGGAATTGAACCCAGCATCTTCTGCAATCCGGGCAGCTGCGTCAACCACTACGCTACCAGGACATTGCTTTCGCCGTGGAAATTACTATTTGGTACTTAAGTCTTTATGGTAACATTGTTTCTAATTTTTAAAAAATGCGCGTTTTTAACGCAAAAATAAATCCAAAATATTTTTTTTTCTTTCCCGTTTTACACACCTATCATTCATTAGGAAACACATCACCGCTGTCGCTTGAAAAATTACTTCCACCTCTTTAGTTGCTCACAGTAAAATCCACAAGTAAATAAAATTAATTAATTCACAATACTCCGGTTCTTATAAAGCTTATAGTCTATTAATATTTTATTATTAATTGTTACACTATTAATTACCTTCAATAACAATGTATTTTTATTTTTATTAATAGTTCTTCAATCACCGCGAAATATTATCGAACAACAACAGATACGCGACAGTCCTTTTTAAAAATGCACTGCCACTTGGTTTCACCTGTCAAAGTCAACGGTGCATGTCAACGTTTCCCACTCAGATTACGAGTTATTAGCTAAAAACTGACAGGTGTCAAAGTGACAATTATCAAGTTATCGCTTTCCGGGACGGTGTAATTTCACAGTGTTTTATCGAGGGGATGCCTCGTGTGTAATTAAAAGTTCAACAATATAAAAGTGTTGTTTTTTGCAATACACCATTATTATCGTTCGATTTTGCCTTTTCTGTTGCTTTGTTTGTTGTCGGATTGTGGTCAGATTTGTGTTTTAATTTTTATTTTTGAATGTAGTGGACTGGAACAACAGATTCCCTTTGATTTATTTTCATGACATATTTTTATAATTAAATCTCTACGCATTTCGTGTACGGAGAAAATTTTCTACAGTACAGGTTGATTTTTTACACGGAATCATTATTACTCAGATTTTGAAAATAAAAAAAATGGAAATTTTAATATTTTCAAATTGAATTTCTGAGTAAGTATGCCGATATTTCATATAATTTCTTTCTTGATTTGTCGTCCTTAGCACTTTGACAAAAATACAAGTTTATTATTATTATTAATAATAAACTTAAAAATTTACAATAACTCATAAGCTACATAATGAACTTAAAACACAAAAAAAATTAGTTTAGTGTAAGTTTATTTTAACATTAAATCACATATATTATATTTTTAAAAAGTTGAAAAGATACCTAATATATAAGTATAGTCATGTTATTTTTCCTACAATTACCTAACTTTCTGACATATTGCCGCTTTTCAATGCTTATTTTTTGTGAAATTGTTATTATTACAGTTCAAAGTATTAGTTGTATATTTTCAGTGGTACCTACACTCTAATAACTGGCGCTTGCGCTTATTCGCCAATTCGAGACGGCCCTTTAATCAATTCATCGTTCAATTTAAATGTATGACCCAATCGCCAGTTTTGATTTCGCTAGTTGAAACTGACGGGCGGTGTTATTGCAATATGTTATGATAAAACATTATAAATATAATAGTTATTTTTATGCGATTTGGTTATATTAAGGTATACAAAAATGTGCTTAATTTGTATGGGAGTAGAGTTTATGTTAAGTTCACCCGATTAGCCGCCATCATCTAACCTAAGTCTGCAGTCATCACAACAATTTAATTATATAGATGCTTTTAATCGTAAGTGGATCGCTTTATAAAGCACAAATCCTGTTTTTGTTAATTTCGTTAACATTTAAAATGTTAGTCCATAATGTAATTGTGTACTGAATTACAATATGGACCAACATTTTTTATTGAGTACCTACATTATTAATAGTCGCCTTGCCTCTAGTATTTATACAATTGATTGTGGTTGGGTATTCTTTTTTATTCTATACATGCTAATCAAGAAAACACCTATGGAAGAACTATTTAAGAAAGGAAGAAATTAAATAATGTTTAGTTTCAATAACGCACTTTACCCTTATCGTACTTAATCAATGAAATAATTTATTCATCCGGCTCGAAGGACCACATTAATAATCAATGACGTCAATAATGAACTTTATTTATTAAAAAAGAGAAGTAAATATATTAATAACAAAGTTTAAGAATAATAACTGTATTTTTCAGTTTTAATTATACGCTCGGATACTTAACAATCCACTTACAAGCCGATGGCTATAATAGTACCTACAATGGTCAACATATCAAATGTGACAATCGACAAATAAAAACCTTTCTTGCTACACGGGGATTAGGTCTGTTGATAAAAACAACATATTTTAAATACTTAACAAAGGTTTCTGAATCAAGGCAAGCATTACTCATCGAAGAGATATCTTTCTTTAAATAAATGTTAACCTTGCACTCTGAAAGTAAACAGACTCATTGCATTTTTTGCTCCAACAAAAGAATAAGTATTTCTTTTTGCAAGTAGTATTGTATTTGTTTATTGTTCATGAATACAATAATTGTATATCATAATAACATTACAATTATATTATATAAGATAACCAGTGTGAATTGGACCCCGTGGTCTCAGTCTTAACCACAAATTATTCAAAATCACTTAATGTTTTGTACATTTTATAAAAATGTATTAAATTAAAGAACGAAAGCATTATATGATAAGGAGTTTGAAATATCCGTAACGAATTTAAAGACATTTAATATCCATTTTATTGCATTAAAATAGGTCCAAAAAATTATGGATTGCATTAAAAAAAAAATATTAACTTTGTGTAAGGTCAATGTCAAAGTCAAGTGTAGGTAAAGTCAAAGCTTAATAAAAAGCGTAATTAAAAATACGTTTCATTTCTGATGAAAGTTTCAGAATTTTTAAAAATAGAATTCAATCGGCAGTTCTTATGAATTTATTTGCAAGTTTATTTGTAATTTTTAAATTAGGAGCAAATAAATGAGAAATTGTCTCTCGGCTTGATTCCTAGTTTTCTAATACACCTTCATACATTCTAGTATGACGTCATACGTTTCTAAACCTTGGAGCAATACTTGCAAAATCAGTTTATTCTGTCACTTATCACAATATATTTGATGTAAAGATTAGCGAGAAACGACGTTTTTCTCAATCGTGAGGTTTTGTTTTCAAATTTAAACTTCGATTGACTAGCACTGTTTTCCTAAAATACGTTTAAAATCTTTTTGAAAATCGAACACGATTAAATAATAAAATTTCATAAATAAATATATAGTTTTTTATACCTAACCTTAAAATTATCTATTAAATTACTTTATTTTCTGTGTCTTATAAATGTATTAACATGTCGATTTGCAAACACCTTCTAAATGAACTTTAATCGAACATTATGTTGCTTTTTACAGGTCGTAAAGTGTGAGCGAGACAGCATTCTCTAGTTGAGATAGTTGCCTCGATATATCGACATGGCGAACCGACCGCCCACGGCTTAGTATTGAACTTCCTATAAAAATGGCGAATTGTTACTCATTGTTTATTCTTTAAAGATGTGATGATGACTAAACTTCGTATTGTAATTATTTGACTGCTACAATATAATGATTTATAATTATTATTGACTAAGATGTTTGATTTTGAAATACTAAATTCAGTGGATTCAATGTAATTTAATTGGTGTGACAAAATGTTAGCTAAAGACCTGTTTTACCCTTTTAAGATTAAAAGCTTGCGTGATAGTAGGTAGGTATGTTTGTATGTATAGCACAAGTACTTAATGTAACATAATTTGGAGTTATAGTAAGTGTAAGCGTAGTTATAATAATTACATACCTATTTATTAATAGTTTTATTTCCCCAGAAAACGTTCCTAATTCAAGCGGTGAATTGGCGGTTCGATTCGAAATTGGAACATCGAATCGGAATTATTGTTTGTATTTGAAAAAAGAATCGCTTCGTGCTTTTATAAAATCCTTACAAACCTCTGTGAACGCGAGGAGTGCCAATAAAAAACGTAATAAACAACCCGTCACTGACCTATGTCAACAGACGCTGATAGCGTCACGTGTGTGTGCGTGATGTATTCAAGTCTGTCAGAAAAATGTATACCTAATACCTACTCTTTTCTTTAAATTTCCGCACATTCTGTTTCCATTTTTGAAAACGCAATTTTTGTGGTTAGTTCATCTCGAAAACCATTTTTGTTTTGATAGAGATTTAAATATTGTTTTTTAACTGCGAGTATTCAAATTGTAATGTTTGAATCTGTTGTTATATTTTTTAATAACGAATAAAGTAATCGAAACGCTGTATATTAATTTATTACTATTGTTATGAAATAGTAATAAATTAATTTGAAAATCACAAATATTGACACATTTTCATACCTACTTACATATCTTTTTTGAGTGAGTTTTTCGATTAAACTTTCCGAAGGCCCATGTAGCAATTTCGAGAGCATATTTTACTACCTAGATACCCTGTTAATACTGCTTTTATAAGATATTGGGAACTTAAAATTACATTTAACTATGTATTTCAAATATTTCATAAGCAAGTAAAAACTTAAATAGTGTTCCCCATACATGACGTGGTAATGTGTTTGATGTCTAATGAGTTTGCAAACCTTAGGTAAGTTACTACGAATTTCAAATATAGAATGTATGAACACTAATAATTAGTTATAATGAAATTTTAAACATAGGAAATTCGAAGTCATGAAAAATTCATTATTTGTACAACAAAGGTACTTCTTATGTCTTTTTAGCTACAGTTCCGTATGGCACGTCCATCCCTGACAGACAATGACATCGCATTCCAGATAACCTCATTTCTTTCACTGTTATCGCACTCGTGTGTGCGAGAATCAGACAACGCACACTCAGATACAATGTCACACATTGACAGGACGCGTAAAACATGATTCAGTCTTTGTACATACGTTTTTCATGTTAGTATGAGTTTTTACGTTTGATGGAACGAAAGAGGTCGGTCGGAGTTATGATAGTTTTAAATCAAGTTGCAGTTCCTATTTTGGACGCTACATAATAAATATTATGTTCTAACACCGACCTTATTGTTGCAAGAACACATTCAAATCTTCAAATCGTTTTTAATCTAAGCTATTATATTCTAAATAACACAATAGATTAGAGGGGAAAAAAGCAAAAATTAATAAACCGGCAACTTAGATTA
Source organism: Elophila nymphaeata (assembly GCA_955850985.1). Taxonomy (NCBI): domain Eukaryota; kingdom Metazoa; phylum Arthropoda; class Insecta; order Lepidoptera; family Crambidae; genus Elophila; species Elophila nymphaeata. The sequence goes on along the minus strand of OY039091.1, from coordinate 10,390,380 downwards.
AGAACATTCTTATTCTAAGATCGGCAATTCAAAAAACGAACACGCAAGATCGTTTTGTAAAAGCTCGCTTCTCTACAACGTAAGAATTTTCAACACTTTAATTTGAAAAAAGAACACGCTTCCTCCATTATTCCCGCGCAAACCACAACCTGCACACATAGACACAACAAAGTGTGTGCGTTCTGTGATGCAATAGCTAATCATGTTTATCGGAGAAATTGTGTGTTGTGCATTTTTATTCGATTATATAAGTTTTGTCGTCACCGCGTCCTGTTTCGCAATAGTTTTGTCTATGTTTTTGTCGTGGCTTGTTGGAGGTATTTTTATTGTTATATCATTGTTTTGTTGTTACGAAATTTATTGTTTTGAGTTTGAGAGCTTTTATACAGCGATCAGATTGTAAATCATGTAAAATTTAATTGCAAATTTTGTTAGGAATATCAGGTATTATATTTTTAATGAAACTAAAAAGTAATATTCATATTTTTCTACAATTAAGTATTAGATGATTCGGAGATATGATTGTATTCTTGTCTAAATATATTCTTGTATAAATATATTCGCTATTTATAGTATACTAGCTTTTGCCCGCGACTTCGTCCGCGTGGAATAGTTAAATTAAATCAAATATCTTTATTGCGTATCACTTGCTTTCTTGCGAATAGTTACTTTAGGCAGCATTTTATTTCTTTGTATACGTACTTATTTTGCAAAAAATACACATAAAAACTGCCGTGTACTATACTGTATATGGCATTTTTACAATCTATCATTTTATGTTTTCCCATCCTTTGCTAACTTACATGCAACCTTTCATCCCCACTGGGTCAATATTTCAAAAACGCTAGAACAAATATTTGCTTATTTCTTATCCCGTGCTATTAAAAATTTCATGGTTTTATCTTTGGTAATGAGGAATCTCATAAAAAAATTCATCTCATATTTCAAGCCCTTCATTCCCTCTTTTACAAAAAAGCTTTTATTCCATTTCGACGTTTAGTCTATTTTTGTACCAAACATCAAAATCGGTTCAGGTATGGGCGTGAAAGTCATTAAGTTAAAAAGTCGCGTCCGCCATCTTGGATCTCAAAATGGATAATCCGTACCCTATAAACCACGAAAATGATATCCTTTTTAATAATAAGTTAAAAAGTAGCGTCCGCAATCTTGGATCTAGAAATTTATGATGTATTTGGAATCGACTCCCGAAAACTATGAAAATGATACCCATTTCGATTTTATGTTAAAAAGTCGCATCTGCCATCTTGGATCTCGACATAGATGATGTATTTGGAATCAGGACCCCCGAAAACCTCGAAAATTATACCCATATTCCTATTAAGTTAAATAGTCACGTCACGCCATCTTGGATCTCAAAGTCGATGTTTTATTCGGAGTCAGAACCCCACAAAAACCACGAAAACGATACCCATATTGATATTTTGTTAAAAAGTCGCGTCCGCCATCTTGGATCTAAATTTGGATCGTGTATTAGTAATCGGGACGCCCCAAAACCATGAAAATGATATCCATATCGAGTTTATATTAAGAAGTCCCAACCGCCATCTTGGATCTCGAAATAGATGTCGTATTCGGAATCGGGACCCCAGAAAACCACGAAAATGATACCCATATCGACATTATGTTAAAAAGTCACGTCCGCCATCTTGGATTTCAAAGTGGATAGTGTATTCGGAATTAGGACCCCCAAAAACCACGAAAACGATATCCATATTGACATTTTGTCAAAAAGTCGCGTCCGCCATCTTGGATCTAGAAAAAGATGTTTTATTCGTAATCCGGACCCCCAAAAACCACGAAAACGATATCTACCCATATTGACATTATGTTAAAATGTCGCGTCCGCCACCTTGGATCTAGAAAAAGATGTTTTATTCGTAATCCGGACCCCCAAAAACCACGAAAACGATACCCATATTGACATTATGTTAAAAAGTCACGTCCGCCATCTTGGATCTCAAAATGGATAATGTATTCGGAATTAGGACCCCCAAAAACCACGAAAACGATATCCATATTGACATTTTGTCAAAAAGTCGCGTCCGCCATCTTGGATCTAGAAAAAGATGTTTTATTCGTAATCCGGACCCCCAAAAACTACGAAAACGATACCCATATTGACATTATGTTAAAAAGTCGCGTCCGCCATCTTGATCTCAAAATGGATGGTGTATTAGTAATCGGGACCTCCAAAAACCAAGAAAATGATACCCATATCGATTTTATATTAAGAAGTCCCAACCGCCATCTTGGATCTCAAAATAGATGGTGTATTCGGAATTGGGACCCCCGATAACCACGAAAATGATACCCGTATTGACATTTTCTCAAAACGTCACGTCCGCCATCTTGGATCTCGATATAGATGTTTTATTCGTAATCCGGACCCCCAAAAACCACGAAAACGATACCCATATTGACAATATGTTAAAAAGTCGCGTCCGCCATCTTGGATGTATTTTTGTACTGGGGGTTCTTACGACCTTTCATCCCCTATTTCATCCCCACGTGGGTCAATATTTCAAAAACGCTAGATAAAATATTCTTTCTTTCTTATTAAGTCCCTAATTTCAAAGTAAGTATCATGGTTTTATCTTTAACAATGACGAAGTCCCATACAAACTTTCATCCACTATTTCACCCCCATACAGGTCTAAATTTCAAAAATCTTAGAACAAATATTTCTTTCTGTCTTATTAAGTGCCTAAATTCAAAGTTTCATGGTTCTATCTTCAAAAATGACGAACTTCCATACAAACTTTCATCCCGTATTTCAACCCATACAACCTTTTTTTCGCGATTAAAAGTAACCTATGTCCTTCCCCGAGATCTAATCTATAGTTGTACCAATTTTCATCAAAATCAGTTCAGTGGTTTAGACGTGAAAGCTTAACAGACAGACAGACAGACAGACAGACAGACAGACAGACAGACAGAGTTACTTTCGCATTTATAATATTAGTAAGGATTTGAAATATGACACTGCACTTGCGCCATTTTTAGTTCTGACGAAGACTTATAATTGTACAGATAGTGACTTCAATGTCGAAAAAGTAATAACCATTTTTTTATGTCAAACAGAAAAATAATAAATCTGTGTTATCAGTGTCAATAAAAAGACAATCGAAGACCTTAAAAATGAGGGGTAATGCACCTTCAGGGCTAAATGATAAGGGACAAAGTACTATCACTGTGCAAGCATTACGCACATGTGGTCGGTGAACCTGGGACCTTGGCTTTGCGATAAAAACTTACCTATTACAACATCACTACGGTACGACAGACTAAGGATACTTTTCTCTCTTTTTTTAAAAAAAATGTAGTTTTTTATTGTAATCTATGAGTATTTAACCATTGGTATGTTGTTTTCATTGAAGTTTAGTTTTGATTTAATCATAAAAGACATTTAATGTTCTCTTAGATTTGCGCGAGCACTACACATTATAATATTTAACTATTTCATAAAATTTGACAACTAACATCTTTAGTCATCCCGTGACCACGAACGCTGAAAAGTGTTACGAAACGTCGGGCAATAATATCATCATGTAAAATCTAATTACACGCGAGTTAAATCCGTAAAAGTTGTTTTATTTATAAAAGACATTGAAAAAATTTAAGGCCACAATAAAACATTTTATTTTATGGCATATTATAGTATTCCTAATAAACTAGAAAAGTCTTAAATCTTTATTTATATTAATTTTATTACCGTAGTATTTATAGTGTATATAGTATTTGAAGTTAGGTATTACCAATAATATTACGTTCCCAAAAAATTACGCAGGAATATTTTTTAGCATATTTTTTTTTATCAAATTTACTTTGAAACGGTCTTCTAGCAGAATTGTTATTCTTTTATCTTTCTAATATGGAATTTAAATTGTGAAAAAATATCTAATATCGTGTTCTTCGAAAATTTTCAAGTTTAGAAACTCAATATTTTGACGGCGTTGCCATTCGGCATTCCGTATGTAATACGAACACATTTAAATTCATTATTCGCACACCAAACTAGGAATTGATCTTAGCGTACGAAACGAATACGGCATAACAATTTCTTCTGACCATTAGGAAACATAGAAACGTATTATAAATTAGAATTTTCAATTTATAATTGGTTGGAGAAATTGGCGGTGTATTTTTGAGTTAACATGCGAAGACGGGAAGGTTAGACTTTGTGGAATTACGACTTACGACTAATAAGTTAACGACTCATGTTTTCTATTTGCGTTTTCTATTTTTTATTTTATCACATTCTTTGCGCCAAAAAAGAACACTCGTTTTCAATTTAAATTGGTCATAGATAAGTTACATAAATATTTTAATTGTGTCTCGCGATTGTAATTAAACTCATGCACATTTGAATGACTTGGTTCTATAAATAAAATGTTCTTTAATTTAAATTAATTTCTATTGTCTTACAAATCCAGGGGATATAATCCAGGGCTCTACGGAGATAGCGGCGAGGTGGGCAATGTATGTTTTTTTTATGGAAGCTCAGGAGATTGCTTAAGACGGGGCGAATCCTTACTGCTTTCGAGGTTTTCTAGTGCTCAGATAACTCCTCAAGGGGCCTCATTGTCGTCTAGCTAGAGTTTCTGCAGATTCAGTTCAAAGGGAGAAACGTATGTGTGCCACTATATGTTGCAAGTACAGTTGTAAAACGTTGGACACTTTCTTCCGCGGCAGTTATTTAAGATGTCCTTACAGTTTTGACATATATAGACATATTGGACATTTTCATTAGATTACTTTTTGGATACTAAAACATATTTTAATTATTCCTTAAAAAGGGAACAGTTTTCATCGCTAAGGAATGCTCTATCAGTGTTCTAGTAGTAAAAGAAGTGTCTAAGCAGATTAGGACTGAAAAAAGTGTTTCAAAAGTTGGTTTAGACGCTTGAAACTGTGTATATAATATAGATGCTGAAGGAGATTTTTCCGAAATGATTTACGCTTTTACCCAGAAATTTTTCTTTATTAATATGAAAATATAATAAAACATCTTAGCTTGCTTTCGGCTTTTTTGTCTAAGTTTATATTATTATGTCAAAATTTTCTAGACATATTTGAAATCTAGTACGCTCGGATACTTTCTGCAGACATATTGAAAGTGACTGACGTGTTAAAACTCTAGTTGTAAGCATCTATTACATACCATTAACACTTGTTTGTTCCTTCAATAATATTAAGAAAAATATTACGCTGTTTCTCAAGCGATTCGTTTGAAGCAGTCACATTTTTCTATTAAATAAAATTGCGTTTGTGGTTTTTATTATCTCCAGCGCATCCTGAACACTCCCACTGTCCCGGAAGCGATATAGCTCATATAAATTAACAATTTGCCAAACTACCGCCTCCCGATATTACGCGTTCGGATCCAGACCGATTAATTTGAAAACCACAATAGTGACACGTTCATACAGTATTCATGCGCTCGCGCAGGTCACGATCAGGGACGACGAACTTGCATTTTTAAATCGATCGATAAACGACAATGGCCGATACGCGATCTTTACCGTTTTTCGCGCGAGCAGTTAACAAAAACGGATATTGTATTCCAATTTACGTCCGCATTGTGTGTAAATGTTTTAATTTAGATTTTTTTTCGTAGCCGATGTAAATATATGCAATTAGAACACGAGTACTTTAAATTGCATACTTTTTATTATTTTTATTTATTTGAAAAAGGAATGCTTTAAAACCTTTTTTAGATTGTGCCTTTCTAAAAGCAAACACTGGCCATAAATTGCAGCCAAGAGGAAGATAACGTAGTAAAATCGCTGTATCTGTCGATGGCCAGTCCACGTGCTGCTATAATAAAAATAAATGGACTCAGCGCGAAACCGAGAGGTCGCTCACCTCCCTAACCTAAGACAAGAGTGCGCGTACGCATAACACACACAGGCGCGTTTGTAGGTCGCGACTTGTGCACACACACAGCGCTGCGCACACCAATGCACAACGCGTGCCCCGAACGAGTTTAGACAAACGGAAGAAATATTATTCTCTTTTTAAGCACGCCTTTTGCTACGTCGTTTGCGAAATCAAAGCCGTTGAGATATTTCTTAGAATACGTTTTGTTTGTTTTAAAATATTAAAGTTTTCTATTTCAACTAAATTTATTAATTAAAAATTAGAAATTAATGATTCTTTATCTTAAAAAAAGGTCGGTTTAATAATTAAATGCATGTTTAAAAAATATTTGTTATTTCAACGTCAGCAGTAAATCTGTCTCATTTATTTAGGTACCATTTACTAGTATTCTTACTAAGCAACAGAATGTCCTAGTTCCAAAGTACTGGAGTCTTGTTACGTGATGGCTTTACAAAATGAGCAAAAAACATTGCAATTCGATACTTTAATTATTTACTTGCGTTCTGTTCCCCGAGTTTTTTTCTCCGTGTGGGTGAGGTGTCTTGACCTACCGCAACTGTGCGCTTGTGTGCCCGCTTCGTTAAGTTACGCAATTCCGATGTTGTTCGATTTATGAAATTGTTATTTTTTTCGTCTTGATTGGCTCGGTTTTGTAATACGTATGTTTTGTTTTCGAATCTTAAAATTGGAATATTTTGGAATAGTTCGTATTAAAAATAAGTTGTGGAGTAGGTTTAGGCTTTTTTTTAAATTAAATTAAGAAGAAAATTTACAGATTAAATATTGTTTCCATTCTTCGAGATTTCATCCTCCAAACTACGTGAAATGTTGTTTAAGATAAAACGCAATTATTTATGTTTATACTTTACTAAACAGAACATTTTTTCTCACATCATATTGAAAGTGATCTCGCAAACAAACATATAAAAGTATTAATAACTATGAAAGGCTATTATTATGCAGATTTCAGTCATAGATAGGCAAGGAGTGCGAAGTAAATTAGTAATAATAGTAGAGAGATGATAATTGCATTTTCATAATACGGTATAATGAAAGACATAGAAAGGCGATGAACATGGTCCTTTAATAGTAGCTTTAAAAAATCTAATCACAGCGTGAAATATTACGCAAAAAATTATTGACAGATTTTTGGTTAAACAATAATTGTCTGTAAGTTTGATAAGTGATAATCAGCTCAATGCATTAGTTTTAGATTTGGTTTATTAGAACAATCTCAAACAATTTTCTTGATAACTCGTAAATGCATTTTTTACTATAAATTGTCATACACAAAAAGAACAAATTAGAATATGCTATTATAAGATTTGAAAAATGTTACATTTATTAAATTTCAATATTATAAAATTTTGTGAACTTGCAAAAATTGTCTTACTAAGTATTTCATAACTTAATGACATTTGGAAAATTGTAAAGAGTACTTAAATAGTCTTAAGGTCGTCTTAGTATTTATAGGGATGATGACTGAAAAATGCTGTTTAGTCTGTCAGATGGAACAGGAAAAAAGATTGGACCGGTATTTTTTATTTTAACGTGTAAACAAATATTGTCGGCGATACAGTGCGTTGAAATATCGTGTGAAGTCACGCGTGTTACAAGCTAAGATGCTCTAAATTGTTTTAAATATTTACTTATTCGATTGAGTAAAAATATTTTTACCACATTCATCAGCAGAAGTAGATGATAAAAACAAAACTTCTAAAAGTTTTGTTACTGGATAAAATATTTTCATTTCCATTTATCATTTCGTTTTCTAAATTCAATAAAAAACAAATAAATTCAGAAATGTAAAATTACTAAAAATATATTATTTTGTGGGTGTATAAGTAAGGACTCATTTGAGTAATATATCATTTAAATTTCCATTATCCGTTGCTTTTATTTAGTGAAATAAGTTAAGATTTGGATCATCTAACTTTTGGTGTTGACTGCTACGAGTTTGTGAGACAAAAGAGTGGAAGAAGCAAAGCGTCTAATGTAGTCTATCTATAGGTTTGTTCCACCGTTGTTTCTCTCTTTGACAGCTAGACCACCTAGACTCCCACGCGGAAGATCGACTAGAAACCGTCTACGGGAAGTTCTAGAGAATACACCAAGGTCCTCGCCTTCTTAAAGATCTTAGACGACGCTTTAAAATGCCAGATGCGGTGAACAGCAATACTCATTAAAACAACCATAGTCTCTGTCTCATGGAACCTATTTACGGGTGCCTTTCCGGTCTGGGGAAGGATGGGTATGTGGGACTCCCAGGCGGGATGTATAATGCCTGTCCTACCCACTAAAAACCTGCGGAGGTCAGACACACTGCACCTTACTGTAGCTACTGTGATGGTAGGGAAATAACATCATTGCAGCAGCCGCAGCAGCTGTTGGGAGCTCTTTGACTTAGTGGGGTGAGGATGCCCTCGGATCACAAGCGGCTACCCCCGTCACGAGTGCACTGTTGTGAAACGGATACGTGATCCCCATCTCCACACCAGAACAGAAGTGAAGCTCCCGCCTAGTCACCCGATGTGGGATGCCACTACAAGCCAAGCCTCCGCAGTGGCACCCCCATCGGTCCTCCCCACATCTCATGCTGCCTAACCCTATCTCCTACCAATTGGAGTTCTGGAAAGTTCAAACCAGATAGTTTCCATGGAAGTATACAATGAAATTTAAACAATGAAAGTTGAGAAACCCAAAGGGATTTTATGGAAATAGCAGGGCAAGACGGGGGCTTTTATATTACTCAATAGTACATGATATGGTAGCAAGCAAAAAAGTTAAAAAGACTGTAACCTGACTACGTGAAATAACAAAGACGGGGTTTACCAGGTTAAATCGACCACTCCTAATGTTAAAGCCGATTAAAACGTAGTCTACATAATACATACAAGTACCGTTTACACTATTATCCAACAACGAAAAAACAATTCAGAAAAAAAGACTTGCCTGTTAGATAAGTATTAAAAATTCTCGCAACGTGGTATTTGAGTGATTATTCAAACCACTAAAGTAATTGGAGAAAACTGAGCAAAACTTTTTTAAAGTTTATCGAAGCGAAAGTATTTTATTTGTCGTTGAAATTATCCTGTTAACTAAGAATTTCGATAAGCAGAGAGATACGTACCTAATAAAATACTAATTTAATTTATTTTCCTTCCCTTTTCACTAGCATAAATAATTTCACCTTAATTATGTCATGTAGCAGTGTTATAATTTACGATAACTACTCGCCAAAGATGAAAATATCACATCATTCTTTTAGAACCCCATAAGTGATAAGACGGAAATATAATTACTGTACTAATACATAAACGACTGAAGTATTCAGCTGCATTCTATTAATAATTTAAACAGCAATTCTAATAAATCATAATTTAAAAATGCATTCTAAACAGCAATAAAACGAGTATTTTTTGTGAACAAAAGTTAAAAGAGGTTACATTGAAGTTTAAAATTGGAATACCTGCATCGATATACATCCGAGAACCCGCAAGGCACACAGGGGCCGCGCATCTCCCACAGGATAGACACCACTTCACTTCATTCGAAAAAAGAAACCTCCGAAAGCGCAAACTTCCTTGTTACGTCACCGGGTGTAAATTTAAAACGCGCCGATTGACCATAGAGCTCGCGGCCTCGCGCTTAAAACTTTATTTTTGCCAGCTTTTTTAACGCGCTATATGACCGTTTTCGTCAAAATGTATTTTTCAAATGTCTGTAGCGGCAAAAAATCGCAGTGCACTCGGCTCGTGAGCTGTAGGCGGTCTGCTTATAAGTACTATAGTTGTAGAGAAGTTAGTATGGCATCGTAATGCACTTATGTGTAGGTACTCGCTAAGTTTTTTATTATAGTCAGTTATATCCGCGCGGTTCCTTAGTTTGAGGCTCGCGTGTTCGCTCGGCATGAGACAACTTGATACTTTTTGTGTTACGTAATGGTAGAGACTTAAACAGCATTAACTCGTGTAAGCTATTGAGATAGTACCAGAAAAATGCTACTGCATAAAACTGTGCTATTTTTACTAAGTTATGACCCAGACTGAAATGGGAATCGTTGAACTCTGACTGCATTCATGTCTGTAGTTAAATAATCCTGATATTTCAAATGCCTCTACATAAAAGACTAACAACTTTCAAAGAATATTTTATAAGAATGTAGACGTATTTTACAAAATGTTAAAGCAAGAAATTAATTAAGCAACTCTACATTTCATTTGATATTAAGCGTTTGGTATCTTTGTGTAATATATTTAGTAAGAAAAAGTAAAAGGCTAAAATAAGTTTTTATTCTGAATTTGGGAACGTACTTGAAATTCCCACATTTCGTGTAAATCTCTCTAAATTTTTGGTCAAGTAGGTACCTAATTTATTTATTAAATTTTATTTCATCGATTTATATCAGCCAACCGATTTAATTTTTTACTTTCTCGTATACGTAGTATAGAGGAAGTCTGGTTTATTTATTATGAACAGAATTATTTTCTATCTACACAGAATTTTTCTTTTTTGGGGTAATATATGACCCATACCAGATGTAACTTTATGCGTAATCAAATGTTGCCTAAAGCTCCGCTTAACCCCTTATGGGATTATGAGCGTAATTATTATGTATGTAAGTAGGTACACAGAAATTTCGATTCCACTACAAACTAAGAACTATTACCCAATACTATAGAATAAGGTAAAAAAATTTCTTCTTTCTACCCTGGTTCCAATTTATTTAGGGTCGGTTCAATATTTCACCATACTCGGTCGCTACTGGGATGGATGACCAAAAATTTTTCAACTAGATTTTCTTCAGTGCATCCGAAGGCACGCAGTTTAATATTAAGATGCAGCTCTATTGAAGTACAGATTGCAGTACTGTACGTCGACTGCACACCGACTGTGCAGCTAGCTTGCAGTAAGGGTGCAGTTGTTGGAACTGCAATTTGGCAGTCAGATTCAAATACAGTCCGTCTTAGAGCTTTTCGACACACGGGGTGAGAACTAAATGGGTAGTCATATTCGTTACTTGATCAAACTGAACTTCATTTTTACTTTCTCGGATACGTAGTATAGAGGAAGTCTTGTAATCGTAGAAAAATTGGACCTCGAGATTTTGAATGATTTACACGTTTTGGACATCCCTAAATTTTTTTGGAATTATAATATGTCTGTGTACCTGTGTGCCTGTGCGTTAGGACGATAACTCGACTATGCTTTAACTTATTGCAACCAAATTTAACATGCATGTATGACATCAAAATATATATTTTTTTCAATAGTTCTTTTTTATGTTAAAGTATCAAATCACTGCAATCGCAACGCGCGATAGCTCGCGTGCGACCAGGATAGAAATACATGCAGTTTTTCATTGCGCTCGGCTCTCTGGCTGGGTTTTTTACAAGTCGCCGTTTTTATAACTCGCCTTATTCGTCCCGTGCTTTCTTATAACAAAGTTATTTTTTAGTGCACTCGCGAAAGCGGTCGTAGGTGGTCCTCGTTGGTTTTGAAAATGGATTTGATGAAGCTATTGCGAAGGTACCTAATTATTATCAGGTTCGTAATCCCAAATGGATTTGGCTGACCTTGCGGTAGAATTAAGTTAAAAATTGCGTCTGTCAATACCGGCTATGCAGTGCAACAAAATGGTGACTGGTTGCCAGCTTGTCGCTCACATAAAATCAGTATCAAACCTAAAATCTAATAATTAAATCTTCAGTGAATCGACTACTAGAAAAGATTATTGAATCACAAGAGATAATGATTTGACGATAACTCCAATTGTTTTTTGAATAACAATTGTTTTTTACATATTATACGGCCAGTTGCACCAAATTTTGCGTTGTAGATACAATTTTGCAAAAAGTAACTACCATATAAGTTAACTTAATACATGGGGATGGCTTGTTCCATTTTTAAATTGTTATTTTTTATATAAAATACGCTTAATCACCTTAAAATACAAAAACAAAATTATCCGTCCATCTATCCGTTAACCGTAATCGATGACCATAAATTTTTAACTCGCATTTTGATCTACAAGTTTGCTAAATAAAATTGATTTTTAAATATGGAACAATAAATGTAAAAAATGCTTTAATTAAGACCGTTAACTTTTTCAAAATAATATTCTAAACTACACCACCTACTACATTTTAAGTAGTTGTTTTTTACAGCATTCAATCACAAATAAGGCATAGGATATATTCAAACTAACGTCATTTACAATTATGCGAACATAAAATCAATTGAGGAGTAATAAAAAACAATTCGAAAATAGAACAAAAAAATGTCACACAATAATAAAATAATAAGCGTGCAATTAGTTCAGTCAAACCACCGTGAAAAAACTTAATTGGTGTTCTACGTCAATTTTTTCTTAAGTCATGTATTTAAAAGCCCGATGTCCTGTCGTTAGTGCGTTTGGTTAGAGCGCAACCATGCGGTAAATGTGCGAAATTAGCGGTTGCCGTAATAAGTGTAATGCATAGCTGACTTGTCAACGCAAGATAGGAAAAGTATGGTAATAATAAATTTATGTTCGTGAAATTATTTTATTTAAATTATTGGATATGTGTCTATAAATGCAATGTTATTGTTAGGTTTTAAACCTGTTACAAATAATACGATGAAACTTCATCGTATTATTGGCCTAATCACCCCACATTAGGGGTGATCAGGCCTTAGTCAACCACGCTGGCCAAGTGCGGGTTGGTCGACTTCACACACAATCTAAGAATTTCTTCATAGGCGTGTGCAGGTTTCCTCACGATGTTTTCCTTCACCGTAAAAGCGTCGATTAAACGTACATATGAATTCAAAATTTGAAAACACATTGGTACGTGGCTCTGAAGAAAAGATGGTGTAAGAGTTGATAAGAAGGGTGTTAATGTTTACATGAGATCGAGGAAAGTCGAAGAAGAAACATATAGGTAAGGCTGATCACAAATAAAATTAGGAACAAACTAACGGAACTTCTAATGATGAATATGGATAGGCTATAGGAACTGTCAACTTTTTTGAAATGCTGTTTGTTTTAACAAGCTGTGTCCCGTTACTCCGCCTAGAGATCCCGTTTTTTAAAACATTTTCCATTGATGCTCAACTCCTATTGGTCGTACGTATAGTGATGTTAGCCTTCCTCAATAAATGGACTATCCAACGCAAACATATTTTTTCAACTTGAATTTGAATCAGCACTTCCTGAGATTAGCGCGTTCAAGCGAAAAAAAATCAAGCATACATATCAGCGTTATAATAATAAAAAATAATAATAGAGATGTAGATTTACAGTCATCATCATCGTCATTTTAGCGGCGAGACGCCCACTGTTGGACAGAGGTCTTCCCCAAGGATTACCAAACTTGCACAATTTACAGTGATGGCTCTCAAAAGAGCTGATGTAAGCGATCGTCACCAACGGATATTCGAAACATCTAACAATTTAATTAATTTATGTAGAAACAATAATATCGATGCAATTAGAAGATTTATAAAATTTCAATACCAAGATTTATAATTTTATGTTAATATTTTAAAGTCTCATATTTAAGCGTACTAACCTAAGGCAACGAACAAAAATATTGAATATACAGCAAAATTATTAAAGGTGAGCAACTTATCACCGTTTTGTAGGTCATGTCGTTCATTTTGCTAGTAAAGCAAATATTTTTTGCGCGATTAATTATTTTTATTGAGTCTGTAAAATAAACTAGTAATAGGTACTTAGTAGTGTATAGTGCCTATATATTAGGTATTTTAAACATTTGGCAAAAAGCCGGAGGTTAGAAACTATTAATGAAAAACACACTACTCTGTAAGGCATTATTAAGACACTGCCATACAAAAACAAAATATACACTTACTTATAAAATTTCCCAAACATAGACATATATAAAAATACAAATAAGGAATATAAAAAGTGGCCAGTCCGCAACACCGGATTTAACTCGCATGATCTTTGGTAGTGAGTATGTACTCAACTATGTAGTTGTAATTAGATATAGTTATGCATCCCTGAGTCTTCCTGATAATATTTTTAATAGTATATAATTGGTTTACATACATAATTAGTTACAAATAAGTAAGCGATGTAATATTCTATCCAAAATGCTTTTAAATACATTTTTATCTATTATTATGAGAAATATTTTGTAAAATACTAATACTCTCCACAACATATCAAATGCATTGAATTACTTGTGATAACGAAAGTTATTAAAGATGATATTTAAAAACAAACGCAAATTGCAAAAGAAAATAAATTTGCAAATTATTAATTCAATTACGCCGAAAAACATCTATCCAAACAAAAAACAGAATTTATTCCAAATTCAAACTTTTCACAGCACAAGACATTTTTCTTGGAAGCGAGCAAATGAGCCATGAGCGAGAGAGACGCAAAGCCCGAATGGTGTTCGTTAGGAGCTTTTAATTTCAGCTAATTTTTATCTCCAACGTTTTTTACTTTAGCACAAGCCATTAGCCCCTATGTAGACGCGCAATATAATCTTGATACTTGATTAAGTAGGCGTACTGGCAATATATTTTTTATTTAGACTCGTTCTGTGGCCTTTTTATTAGAACGCGTTAATTTACGCTTCGTATAGAAGTTTTTATAATGATTTTGATGGAATTGAAATTCTGATTCGTTGTGACTAGGTGTTTACTAAGCTACTTGTAATTGTATTGGAGAGAAATTATGAAGGTTGGTTTGACGTAAATCTTTTAGATTTACTAGAGGCGGTGAGCTTTTGAAATAAAAAGTAAGTCTAATATGAATGCTCAAGTAGTTCAATTAATAATACGTCACCTAGGCACTAATATATACTGTGCTTATTGTTAACTCAATGAGTCATGTTTAGTGTAAGTATAATTTAAATATGTTAGTACGGACGACAGCAGATTAGAATACCCAAAACCGTCAAATTTCTCGCCTTGATTTTCAACCCTAAACGTGAGTATTATAAAGACGAAAATCGATTACAGTATGTGATATCTCTGATGTGCTGTTGACTGTACAATTTATCAGTACGACTAATATTTTCTTTTAGTATTAAGTGAACTTAAAAATGTAAAATTTGACTTCATCTTATATTGCATGCTTCGTTTTGTTAGTACCTATATTTTTAAAGGCATATTCAATCATTTTGACTGTCAGTTCTTTGTGTACTTACTGTTTGCTTTAACAAGTCTCGAAATACAGGCTTAAAATGTTTAAAATTGTTATTTGCATTCGTGATTAGTTTGTTGAACCTAATAACACTAAGTCGAATATATATTAAAACTACAGCAACCACCGTGCTCTTTTTAATAACCTACAGAAAAAAATCTTAATTACCTGAAGTTTTTAGTGTTTAAATTTAAAGTGTCAACGTGATGGGGTCGGCGTATACACGACCGAAGAAATCTAATTTTTGTCGAGTTTTTCTCTTACTCCGGCCCCGGAGAACGCTGTTTTCCCGCCAATTTGGGTGTGTTTGTGAGAATTTCACCTTAAACGAGTTGGTTCAAGTACTTTTTATTTTTGAATTTTGAATATGTTGATTTTGCGAAGTGGACAAACATTCTAATGGTAATATTAAAGTGAAGTAAGCAGTAATTAAGATTATTTGAATTCAATAAGTATCTTAAAACATTTTTTGTTAATATTAATAGAAAATAATATGAATACTACATGCTTATATGCCAGTAGACTCCAATAAAAGATTGAGTAAAGCACAAAATTAATAGAAAAGAAGATAAAGCTTTATAATATTTCTCATAGGTGTAATTACACGGCGAATTATCTATTTTTCGTATAATTTACTAGTTTTAGTAATATCAATAAAAATACTTTTTAATTAAGTACTAGATAAAGTTCAATTTCATATAAATGATAAAAAGTTTATTTTCATGAATCATTTTGAGTTTTTAAGCTTCGATATTGCCAAATTTATTTAATTCAAGTTACATTTTCCTGAGCATGTAAAACAAAATTTAGCGGCTACAAGTAATAAATTATTCGCCGCGACGAGCAGGTGTCCGAAAAAACTGCGGAACATTTTTTACGAGCACTAAGGAACTTTTCTAATAATGTCCCCGCGTTTCACCGCTAATTGCAAAATAAATTTTCCAAGTTTCGCGCCAAAAAAGCGACCGCCCGCAATGAGTTATATCGTTAAAAAACGAAAGAAATACACGGAGGTCTAATGGCGCCGTATTCTTAGGGCGGGAAAGCTTAATTTTAAATTTCGAACGATGAAGCCTTTTAAATTTGGAATACTAATTTATTCATTGTATAGGTAGGTACTTACACGTTAATTAATACTTAGATGTTTAGGTAATTTATTAAATAAGTAACTTTAGAAACAATTTTTGATATTTTTTATCGAATTTGAGTAAAATATAAAATTAGGCAGATGCTAATGGATATTTATAGGTACCTATTTATTTTGTCATTAACTATATTAATTGTTTTGTCAGATACAGTACACAGGAGGTCAATGGCGCCGCGGTTGTCCATTCTTAGTAACGATCATGAAACTTAAGCTGACGAATGCGCGGTCGGTACTCGGATTGGTGACCGAAAATTTTTTAATTAGCTTTTACTCCGTGATTCTGAAGGCACGGTAAGCTGCTGGCCCCGGGCGCTCTCGAAAGATGCCGAAAGAAACGACTGCTCGTTCCCAATGAAGGTTTGTCAGACAGACACACGGCCGTAAAAATCTAATGTCAAATCCCTTAGCAGTATTGTCGATATCGAAACACATAGGTATACTTACTGCACCGACTTCAAATAAATTGACCTCCAAATAAAGGGTGAACTTTTTACTAGATGGATTTATTTTCATACAATTAAGTATATAGAGATGAATTAGGGAACAAAGTCAGCTGGTGGGAATTTAAATTATATTAATTGACTTACAACATGTAAGTAAAAATACATTGCAGCTGATTATTACTAGCAAATTCGAAGACACTAAAACTTGAAAGATCCGCAAATTGCAATGAAAAATTATTGCCCAAAACATTTAATTTTAAATCCCGTTATACGACTATAGCCTCCGTTCTAAAGGGTTGAAGGAAATTATTAAAGATAGAAGGAAAAGTAAGAAAAATCGTGGCGCGGCGAGGAGCTCTTAATGTTATATCTTTTAAATTTATAACGTTCGCCGTCACCGAGCAGGGCTACCACGGCGATTTCAATTTTAGAATTTTCAATTTTTGTATTTGGAATTTTATTAAAAAAGGCCATAGCCAATACTGGTACATTTTAAATTAAGTATTTTTTGTGTTCTAATTTTGAAAATCTATTCGAATTTCATCGCCTTTATAATCCTAATTTTTCTGTAAATAAATAGAAAACATAATTATGATTCAATTAAAAAGTATTTTGTTATTTTTGCTGTCTCAGTATATAGGCACTGATTGATCATGACAGAGATTTTTGCAAGGTTTTCTCGTTTCAAATATATTTTAAAATTTCAAACATAACTTATTGTTAAAACAAAACTAGTGCGTACTAGATTTTTCTGTATTCCATAAGAGCATAATAGTTATTATCATTTCCTTATTATGGTAATAGAAATACACGTTCTTAATTAATAAGCTTATCAAAACATGATACATACATACTACAGTTTAAAAATTAAATTTTATCGCTTTCCTCTTTACACACATTATCTAATAATAGAGGCTATTCTATAAAAATACAGTGAATTATTGATTTAAAAAATGTACTTAGCCGGCTTAACTATTATGGTGTACGGCTTAATAAAGAGAAAAGAAAAAAAAATAGATACAACAAAAAAAGATGCTTATAAAATATGTCTCAAAATTAAACGTAATGTCAGCCCTTCCTCACAAACGTATACCTACTCACAAGAAATATACCCGTCTAAGACTATCGTTCCAAACCTATTAAGTTCTAAAGCCTTTCGGTCATTAAACCACTTTTTTAAACGTCCTCGCCCCGGTACCATTTTTCCTTTCCCCCGGACACTTTTCATAATTACCGACCCCCACCCACCCACTTGTAACAAGATGTTACAGTTGGATCCGTCCAAAAAAACAATTTCATTATCTCCTCCGCTTTGACTCGGAAAAAGTAAAAAAGGAATTCGCGCTTGAAGTATTCATGTCGGTGAGTGAAAAGAAAGGAGGCTCCTAAACGCGAGCTATAAAGCACTCAACAACACTTCCAGATTCGTCTGTCATTAAATACATTTTTAAAAACAATATTTGTAACAAAGACCGCGCCGCTCAAGTAAGACAACACAATTGATTTACTATAGCAAAAAACAATGTGCGCAAAAAGAATTTCGCCCGAAAAAAGCGGGCAGCAAGACGAAACTTTAAATAAATTTAAAAATAAAAAGTCGGAACACATGTCTCGTACAGACGGCGGACGTCAAAATCGTCTCAATTTCGAACGGAAAAACAATTGCAATTTGAATTTTAAATTCGGGACGCGGTCATTTCGGGCGGATTTTTTCGGAAAGCGGCGAGCTAATAAATCTCGAGGCAATAACGATAAATTCATTGCGATCGACATGCAAATGTTGGAGATTTTTTTCGACAACGCGTATCATGTACTTTTGTTAAGAATAACGAATGGATGGAGTCGTGTAGCAATAGAAATTAGACAAACGAAATGTAATAAATCCTTGCTTTATATGAAACTCAGTTTAAAAGTATCTATTATCATTATTTTATTTAAAAGTGTAAATAATTCAAATAATGTTGCATAAGTGTAGGCATAGGTGCAAGCATTTTCTCAAGCCGACTAATGTTAATTATCTGAGACAGATCAGTCTCAAAATATTAGTTAGAAAATTACCACAAGGCGAAAAGATTAACGCAAATGCTGATTAAAATGTAGTAGTGTTTTAAATGATGCTCTAAAATATCTTCTGTTAAGTTCGATTGGTACAAATCTATGGCGAATGATTAACCAAGGAAGACTTGTTTTTAAATGTACCTAATCAATAACGGATTTATTTATACAAAAGTACGTAAAGCTGTTGGTTTTTTCTTTGAACGAAATTATCCAAGGGTCCGATTCTCTCACGCCAGTAAATTTTAGTTTATTTTCAATCAAATAAAAATACTTTCAGGATATTGCTGAGTGACTACGTGAGACAGAAAGTGACAATAAGTCTGATGTGTATTTAGCACAAAAAATAATCGCGCGGTTCAGCGAGGTAATAAAGCCAGTGTTGTTCGTACACCACCTGTTTCAGATGACCTAAGTTATTTTGGAAGATAGGTACCAAGCACTAACAAATTTCGACGAGGAAAGCAATGTCCGTAGTGGTTGACACAGCCGCCCGGACTGCGGAAAATTCCCTGGGTTCGATTCCCGCCCTGGACAGTCGATCTTATTTAGTGTATTTTCTAATATTAAGTTAGTAGTTTATAAGTATTTTGTATCTAGTTAGTAACCTTTTAAAATATTAAAAAAATATTTAAATCTAAGTCGACTCCTGCCGTCCTGTTCTAGCGCGCAACTCAAAAGATCAAGTACTCGACTCGACACAAAGAGTACAGTTTTTATTTTGCCCGAGCGTACTTTTCCGTTCTGCAGCCGTTCGGGGGTTAACTCCTGTGTGTTTTTTTTTGTTATTTCTTTTAAGCACCTGTGCTTTTTGACGTAACATAGTTTACTAGGCTTTAACAGTTTTTGTTCTTTGAGAAAAAGGTACAAAGTCTAGGTGTTAAGCGGAAAGACGAATTGAGATATTTTAACCCGTTTTTCGTACGAGTATAATTAATATAAATGTAAAAGTGACTTTGTTACTTTATTACGCCCGATAATGGTACCGATTATGATGATTTTTAGTAAAAATATAAATTAAGAGAACCTATTTCTATCTTAAATATTAATTTAAGTTTTTCAGAAGTTAATTGAGCAATCCATTTTTATTACCAAAGTGTTATATCTATTATTTAAAAAGGTAATTGGTATGAACGTAATAATTTAACCATAACTACAATTCCAAGTCGAGATTTTTAGATATGTATAGGGTTAAGTAATCTATTAAAAATTATTTTTGCACCTTTCTAATGTTTTCCCTATTACAAAAATGTTACAGATTTTTTTTAAATTAGATTTCATTACGACCATGAGTTCACCATAAATTTTGTACTTATTTCAAATCCTCAAACACTGATTTGCCGACTTAATCCAAAGCCAGCAGAAATTTTAAAAATATTAAAGGAGATTTTAAATTGATTTATTACGGCCATACAAAATTAAGAGCCTTATCCATGCAGATGTTAGTAACAGAAAGTACACTTCCGGGATGGTACTTCATGACTGCATACGCCACCTTGTACGCAGATGGTTAATGCTTTCGTAAAAAGGAAAAAACCCGAAGCTCGATTAAATAAATTGTTAGCACGCCCCCGGCGTCTTTATATCGCGCAACACATTTTTTATCTTCCCCGTCTCTATGTGAAAATGTTACCACACTGTAATGAATATGCAAATTATAGATCAAGCCTAGATATTTTTTATGGTTCCTGCAAAAAAGGTTTCTTATCTAACCGTAAAAGTGTTTCCTTTGCCACCCGCAGCTATGTAGGACTAGATAAAATCTTCAATGTTAAAATGTGGGAACGTCTAATAAATTGATAGAAAAACTCACCTTAAAATTAAATTGTTAAGAGTTATTGGTTTGTAACCAATACCCCAATTTATTCGGGTTCGAACATTAGCGGCTGCATTCGATTCGAATTGGATTCTGGAATACGATATTTAAAATAGAATTTGCGAATTGCAATTGTGCATTTAAAAGATTTTATTCTTTTTAAGAATTTGAAATTCAAATATTAGAACGCAGCGGCCAGTATCCGCCCCGCGTGTTTGGAAGATAACAATACGCATTGAAACAGATGCCAACTCACTCGCTGAAGTGTCGACCAGCATTCTTCTAGTGTTCTCTCGCTGATGCTTTGACCGGATCTCGCTTGTTGCTGCGTGGAACGAAACGTAATACATATTATTACACCGAAATTCAAACACAACATTAGATTCTTATTTTTAAAATAATTGAGACCTTTTTGTAAAAGAACATGAAATTTAAAGATAATCAAATTTTTATCTTAATTACATTTACAAAAAGTTTCAATAAGTTAATTAATAAGAAAGAAAGCTGATCTTAGTTCATTCAACTCTTGTTAGTAAATGCGTATTAGTCCAATTAACGTGTAACATTATTATCTCCAAATATTTCAATTAATTTCTTCGATTTGCATTTACGTAAAAGTGAGCTCTATTTCTGATAGATACGAAAATTGTATGAAAAATAATTAGTAGATATGTTTCATGCGATTGTAACCCAAATACGTGAAGAAATAAAGCTCACTGTCGAGTGAATTGACTGTTGTAGGGAAACTCGTTCAGTTTTCAATGTCCCTTTAATAATTGAACTATTTCGGCGACACAAAGAAATTGCATTTAAAAATTATAATTTAGTTCTTAATTTTCGTGCGTTTAATTGGGTTATGTACTTTTGCCATAAAATAAGATCGTCATAGTTGAATTATGAAAGAATTTTGCCTTAGCTGAACAAAAATCTAAGTTTTTTTATATACTTTGTTTATATACCTATTGGCTTTTAAAAGTGTTTTTTTTTTCGATATTTGACGAGTAAGCTCGAAAAGCTTCGGTAAGCCGAAGATGGAATGAAAAGATGTAAAACAAGCTTGCGAACCACCTGGTGTTAAGTGGTTACCGTCACCTATAGAAACTTGCAATGTTAAGGGTAAATCACTTAACACTGTAAGTGCGTTGCCATCGTAGAGGCTAAGATGATATGCCTTCTATGCCCAGTAATTACACTGGCTACCTTTCCCTTCAATCCGAAACACAGCGAACTGCTTCACGGCAGAAATAAGAAAGGCGGTGGTGTTCAGTTTCAGACTTTTTTATTATTATTTTTAGCCTCTTTATTTTATATTATATTATTTTTATAATATGTGACGCAGAGAGAGTCTGCGTCACATATTATGCCGGCAGAGTGAAATAGCATCACCCCCAAAGCATCACCCGCCTTCTACGACCTCCAATGGGTGTCGTAGAAGGCGACTAATGGATCAGCAAAGGGGATTGATCACCTTATACTCCGTCCACCAATCTGCATTAGGCAAGCGTGGTGGACTACTGCCTAAACCTCCTTCGATGATAAGAGGTCTTGTGTTCCAGCAGTGGGTCGAATTATAAAGGCCGATATTATGAGGACTTTTTAAAGTTCTGTTTTAATATATAAAAATTGGTAGGTATTCTAATTATAAAATTTCAATTTCTTCGCCTATGAAGTTCAGCGAAATATTCCCATAAATTATTTATTTATTTTAATTCAAGATAGTCATTTTCTTTCACTGGTATAATATAAAACTTTTCTTAAATAACATTTTATATTTAAGTAAGTCACAGTAGAATATTTATTAGGAGATCCATAAACATTACAGGCGTATTTTGGACATTATGTACAGGTATTTATATTAATAATACGCTTCTGTAAATAAAATACCTCTATGCAAAATACTACATAGTACATTTTAATGATAAAGTTTTTAAAATAATATCTACGTAGATTTATTTAAGCTACATTTTGTACAATTCTATTTAATTCAAATAATATTTTACCTAAGTCTTACTCAATAATTAGTAAGTCTCAACTTTTATATTCTTGGAATGACTTAAATTCGTCATGTAAGTAAATCATAATTTTCTGCGAGTGAGCTTATAAAAAGAATCCATAATTTCCAAAATTTGCAGTTAAGACTGAGATAATTTCGAATGTTTATTTTGAATTCATTTTTGTTGTAAATTCTTAGGAAAGTTTGGATAAATAAAGTACCCATGTTTATATTTCTCACAATAAATATTCGCATGCTAAATTAACATAAAATTAGACATTTCTAAATTCAATCTAGTTTAAAAATTGAATTTTAAAAATCGAACACTTGAAAACTGCCCGAATTGCCGCTCAGAGAAGAAGAAGAAAGGAAAAAATAATTACATCAATATTGAGGCTATTCAGGAAATTTACCAATGCAAATGGCAACATCGAGTTGCGGTCGCCCGCTTGTTCCCCGGTCGGAGACTGCTGCGGCTGGAGAAAGAGGCATTGATTAGAACCAATGGGATGTGATTACGTAGGTCGTATAAAGAGTGGGATGTGTTTTTTTATAGCTATTTCTGTAAGCGTTACCGGGTTATAGGTGGAAAAATAATAAATCCTGTTTTATAATAAATAGTTAGATTTTAATTCTGAGCTATTTGAGTCACTGCGAAAGCGATAATTACGCGATGGACTCGCTTTTATGATATGTCAATAAATCACAGATTTTTGATACAACAAATCGAACGCAAATAAGTTATTCATTTAAATATAAATTTTCGTATGCCAGTTTTTTTATAATAAGGTCAAAAAAATTACTCCATTCCACCTGTTGGTAAGCAGAAGTGGAGTGTGGAAGATAGTGTAGAAGAAGCGGCGCAAGAAACACCTTCAATTTGGCAATAATTTAAAGACATACAGGTATTGACCTGTAGACAAATAAACATGTAAAATTAACTCATTTATACATATTCGTTGATTTTGTGTTGATTTGCTTATTCCCGTGCGTATGGATATTTTATATATAATTACATTTATTTATTTAATAAATCTTTTACACAGGTACTTCGATGTTATTATTTATTTGCTAATAGGAAACTCTCTAACATTATTCTCAAGCCCGTTAAAAAGTACTTTAACCACAATAATTGATTTTTCTGTACTTCGAGTTTTCTGTATCAACCTTAGCCTATAAGTCTGACTTCAGAAATATAAATATGTAGTTCCTATGACGGATGCTACAATATCGAAGGTCTAATCCGCCTTCCATAAGTACCTACTCTGTAATAAACGATCGTAAACTACATACATTGCAGTAATGTAAATTTTATAATTTCAAATATTTTTGCTTATGTGTCATTGTTAGAGAATTAAGAATTTTTTAGGTAAAATGTAATTAACTTTACGTCTCGAATTACTATGAAGTATCTAATTGCTAAATAACATATCTTAACTTTAAAACCTTAACAATTTGATATGTATAAGTTCGCGACACGCCTAAGTTTACATAATACCTATTTGAAATGAAATACAAGTGAGCTGTGAATACATTTCTTTTATATCTGAGTACAAGGATAATTTTGATATTAGGAATTTGTATATCCTTTGACATTATTATTTTGTGTAGAAAGCGTTTAGCACAATATAAATAGAGTTCAAAATTACACATCGTAAATACTAGGTATCCTACAACTTGTGTTGTAGCGATAATATTTTACACATCCCATTCTTTACACAACCTAACAAGAACGCGGAAAGCTTTCCAAAGTAAACCAACCCTTATTACAAGCACATAAAGTGTAAAACTTCGGAATTCTTGCTCGTATATAATTATCTTTCATTCAAACCGATTCACCCGTTCAAACTTCAGAATGTCGGAAAAACCGTGATTTGAGATTACATTAGGAAAAGCCGATTTTCTAAATTTGGAACAATCGTATAGGATGCCGTTACATTGTTCTTTAGTTCTGAGATATTCAAATTTAAAGTAAAAATAAGTAATTTAAGTATATCTAATTGTTATTTCTAGCATAAAAAAAAATAGGTTAATTTAGTAATAAATCATTTCGATTAAAACATATTGATGAACATTTATTTAATCTAGATTTTAATAATAATAAATGAATTCCAAAAATATATAATTATTCTAAAATATCTCGGAATTCATTTATATAAAACTTGACTGTAAACAAGTTTCAAGGTACCTATTATTTCATAGCGTTTTATTTGTTTACAAAAACATATTCCGTCGGGTAAGATTGTATCTAAGTAGGTAATAATGGAGTTGCCTGAAATTAGACCACAAAAATATTTTCGGTTTTTCACAACATTCCTTCGTTACATAAGTTATATTAATTTCCAAAATAAATTTAACTCTACAGCGAAAAATTCTCACATAAATTTATTTTGGAATAAGACACTTACTTTTTTGGTGATAATAAAAACCAATAAAAAATAGTTAGTCAGTCAATGTTAGAACAAAAAACTCAAAATCCACAAAACATAAAAAATAATCCACAGCACTCAAAAACACATGCGGTTAAACGAAAATTAAAAACCACATTTCAAGAAGCACAGTGTTGATGCATTTGCAAAAAAACTCAAGAGTAACTAAACAAAAAGAAAATCAAAATTGTTTTAAATAAAAAAGTCACATGACAACACAATAATTGTGTGAAAAAAATGTATTTACATCGACATTATTGAGTGAAGACAGTAAATTTACCAGCGCAAAGGGCACGAGAGACCGTTCGCTCATCGTGGAGTCGGCTGATGGTGATTGCTGCTGTTGCTGTCCCGTTCCAACGTACGGAAGAAGCGGCGTGTAAAGAAGAGATAGCTATATTTAGTGGCTAGGTCCATTTTTAAACCTAATCTTAATGTGTTAAAATTTTTTAGTTTTTATTAGACATTTTTTTATTTTTAAATTGTTTCTTGTCGTTAAAGAGCAGACTGTTATTTTAACACCTTATTTATTCAACAGATAATTGTAAAACCACAAGTGACGCTTGCACACCCTCAAGTTAATAACGCAATAGAAAATATTAATAAATCAAATTTTAATTAACCGTTATTTATAAAAAGTTGTAACCACAAAAGAGCAACTACTTCACAGCGACGAACCGTTAAATCTCTATTTACGTAAAAAAAAATGTATGAATGAGAAATCCGAACGGGGTATCAAAACCGGTTCCTTGTTCAAACAATTTTTAAAACAAAAAAAAAATCAAAATGAGAACAGATTCGTAGCAACAAATAACTGTCAACACCCCTTCAATGAAACAAAGCGCAGCAAAAAATTAAAAATAAAATCACAATGAGCCCCTAATCCGCCGTGCCGTGGGAAATAGACAAATGCAAGGTGAACGAATCCGAAACTAATTTAAAAAGTAATATTCTTTCGTCTCTTGTTTTTAAATTTGAATTAGGAACGAGCGTTGCAGTTCCATTGTTTTTCGTTCTATTTTGAATTCGAATTGGGAATGGCAATTTCGTTTTGTTTTTCTTTCGCTAACGGCGTCGTAGCTTGATACGGTCAGTTTGTTACAAATTGAAGGGTAACGGAAAAAGGAAATAAATATTATATCATAAAATGCAATCGAGAACCGGAACGTCACCAATAAAATAATTATAAGCCATATGCTCAAAACAAACATTTGTTGCGGCGAGAAAAGAAATCGAAAACGCCGACAAGTTGATCACGGGCTAATCCAGAAATAATAGAATTATCACAGATTATTGTAATTTACATATCCTTTGCGGGACCGGATGCGACATAAGGACAAAAACGATTTAATAATAAGTTTGACTCCAAGGCCTTTAACCCTTCCTTGCGTTAACAAAAGCTTAACAATATGTTACCTTGGCTTCTTTTTTTAAGGAAGAAGGGATCATTCAAATTAGGAACGAGTTCTGAGACACCGTTTAATGTGTTGAGGTCAGTTGATCAGGATTCATTGAAGACGTTACACGTTCGTTTTATTCTAATTTTAAATTTTATTAGTGACTGAGAATTTAGTTGAATTTAAGTTGAAATTTTATAGTCCTAAATCTGTTAGAGTGTGTGCGTGATTTTAAAAATTAATCAAAATTACTAAAGTTTACAAATGTTACGTAAAAACAATTATCTTCAACGAAAATAAACAAATAATTGTCAACGCACAGGTGAGTTGTTTACAGCCGACGGGCGGCCGAATATTTTGTTTCTGTGTCCACGCCAACATTTCTTTCACTTTACACACACTTTAAATATTCAAAATACTTTTTTAGTTTACTAATCCCGATTTGATTGGACGGGTATTACAATTGTTTACGTCACTGTGAATTAGACCGGTGTTTGTGGTAAGGTAAATGGCACTGACCTGTATATCGTTGACGAGTTTGTCAGCGATGATCTTGTGGTCCGGTGTAGGTGGCGGTTGCGGGTGCGGCGGCGGTAGCTCGGGTTCAGGCACAGGCGAAGCGGCGCGGCTGCGGGGCCAGAAGTCCACCTTGAACCTCTGGTCGGCAGCATGCTGCAGGGCGGCCGGGATCTGCAGCGACAGCGGCGCCGCTCGCAGGTCCAGTGCACTGCCAGCCGCTTCGCCACCCTCCGCCGCTGTCATCTTGAACGAGTTCTGCAGCCAGCTCGCCACGAAGCTGTCCTCCTCCTTGGGCGGCTCCAGCAGTCGCGGGTACGGCGGCGCGGCGCTCGGCTCGAACGCGCCTTCGCCGCCGACCTGCTCCCCTTCCTCCGCTATTTTCGGAACTTTAGCCTCCCTCGGTGACCCTTCCTCTACCGCTTCCGTCTTCCGATACTCATGGAGGTCCCTATACCTCTCCTGCAGCGCTAGGGATATGTTCTCATTGAAGTATTTCAACATTAATTCCAGCTTCGAGCGTATCGTCACGACCGATTCATGCGATCTCTCGCGGTCTAACCCACTCGCCGGTTCGCGGATCTGCAAACGAAGAGACCTTTAGTCGGACGCGGTTCGCAACTTTCGAAAGTTGCCGAGAAAAGTCACCCCGGAAAAGGAGACCGCGGCGGGAAAGCGGAAGGACCTCCTTGAGACGCGGGCGGGCGACGACTAACTTCTTGGTGGAAAACTTGAGCGTCGCGACGCTTTCTTGCGGGGTGGGGCGGACGCGCGCGCCAGCCGAAGACGCCGCACCAACTAGCAAGACGGCCCGCCCCCGCCGCCTTAGACGTCCTCAAGAACATCCCCACCGACGCCGGGCGCACGCGCCCAACGTTTTTTCCGCGGAAAAATGCGTCCGGTCAAGGAAAAGACGCCGCGGCCGGCGGCGCGCGGCCGGCGAGTCCGCCCCGCCCGGCGCTCACATCATTTCCCAAAAACGCATGACGGACCGCTCGGACCACGGCCGCAATAAGAACTATTAAAAAGGGCGCGAAGGACGCGCGGGGTGGTCGCCCCTCTCGCTCGCGCGACCTCTTTCGCCGCTCACCCCTCCGAGTTAGAAAGGGACGAGTAGAGCTCCCTATTTTTTTCTAATCGAGGGAGGAAATGGAAAAGAATGGGTTTCTTTGTGATTTTTTTCTTAATGGCATTTGTCTCGCTCGCGCTCGGGCTGTACGTATAGCGCTGTCTCGCGTCGAATTTTTAAGGGATTTCTTTTCGTAACGCCTCTTTTATTGTTGTATTTTTTTTTTGGTTCAGGCGGGGCTTAGCCTATGGGGTTTTAGCCAACGGTGGTTAATGTGGCATTTCCGGGTTGCTTTACCTAAACTTTAGGACTTTTACATCGGGAAGTTGCCTACAGAAATTTCGTAAATACCTTCTTAACATACTTATGAACTGAAATACCAACTGAAACAGGTGCGTAATAACTACAAATGTTACTACACAAGTCCTTCAAATAAAAGTGACTGGACTTAGTTAAGTTTCTTAAGTTTTCTTCTGAGAAAATTTGGAAGGTTCATTTCTAAGTGGCAATAACTCAAACCTTGTTTCTCGTCTCAGACTATGAAGTCTCCTACCCCGCGACAGATGGCGTTGTACGTAGATACGCTACGAAAACCGTAGCGCCTTCTTGATAACTAAGAAACATTTCGTAACTAGGTACTTACTATTAAGTTGATTATATTTAAGTGGTTAATAAATTTTAAACTAATTTATAAGAATAAATCCTTAATAATGTTTTATTTACATTGTAATTAAGAATTATTATTGATTAAAATTTATAAACTGTGACAATATTTTAGTAATTTTCGCTACTAGAGAAATACTAAACTACATATTCAAACTTTGCAATAAGCTTGTTCTTCTATTCAACCTTTGTTAATTCTTTTAAGAATAAAAAGGAATTCAAATAACAATCGGAATAAATTATATTGCATTTTTCGCAATCAAACGCTATCTAGGAACTGTAGGAACTAACAGTTCATTATGGGCGGTCTCACAGTGTTTATCTAGAAATCATTAGGTGTACAAGACAATCACAGTATAATGATGCAATGTACAGGCGTGGTCTAAATGCATGGGAGTGACTATACTTCGGTCGCGGTGCGTGAACACGCGCGGAACCCAATAGTCTGCAAGACGCACCTCTTCATAAACAAAGCATGCCATTTATAAAAAGAACGGTTTTTATTAACGTTCGATTGGGATTCTTTTTTTGAATTACGCAATCGGCCGTGAATTAATTAATTCATGTTCGTTTTAAATATAGAATGCAATATTATTTGAAGTTCCTACTTAATGCAATTTATGAATTTTAAATTGTTTCTTCAAAATTTAAATTAATTCCAACATCAATAACAAATTTAAATTTAAAACTCGTCATTATTATTGTGTTGATTTTATAACTTACACTATTATGTGCCTAATGGTTCATATCTTTGTTTCAGTTTTGGAACCAGGGTTCGTATTAAAGTCGGAGGGCGTTGAATCAAACGAAGAAACTATTTAATTTTTTAACTTTTGTTAAATATTGAGAATAAATAATAGTTCTTATTTAAAACTTTGTTTTATTTACGTCTGTACCCAGTTTTAACAAAGCAAGTAACATGAAACACTTATCTGTGAAAAAGGAAATGTCGTATTCATTTGTCGATTTAATTACCTATTATTTAAATTGAAAACATTTTTATTTTCAGTTTAAAATATAAAATACATATTACCTACATATACCTAGGTACAGCTGACTACTTAATATCAGTGGCATTATTTAGTTTGAATAGAATCCAATACCGAGTAATTATTCTAAAATCAATGATTTTCATACTCAGTATTTTCTAATCACATAAACTTGTAAATAGAAAACATAAATTTTAAATGCAATACTCGTAGCCCACATATTATTCACTTATAGAGTTACCTTTTTCTTAGTACAACAAAATATGTATTGAATATGTTTATATAGATTAGAAATGTTTGCATATATGTACCTACCTACCTGTATATATGGGAGAAATCTTGGAAAACATTATAAACATCGTCATTTTGACAAATTACCTACATTTCTTCAAAGTTGCCCAAACTACTAAACAACGTTATATTATAAAACGTTACGTACATATCATTCATGTATTTGGTCGCCCAAAACCAAAAAAAGCCAAAAGAACCTTTACATCGATAAGAACCACAAAAGATACGACAGGTCAGGGTTCACTTCAAAGTCGGCGTCGCGACGTAAGTAGATTGAGTGTGAGGTTCATATCGAAGTGGTTAAGGTTTGAATAGAAAAACTAACCCACTGTAGGGTTCGAATACATGTAGGGGTGGTTCTAGTCGTATTCATAAGGTTTGTATCTAAGTAGTACCTGTCTTATGGCCTGGCATAGGACTAATAATAGTAGGTATATCTACCTACGACAAGATTTCTTTTAAGTGTACATAATTATTATAACAATAAAATATATTTCCACGCTCACACCCAATTATGTAGCCCAAAGTAAGTATCATTAAGAACTTGTATTATTGATAAGTACATCTATAGGTATTACGGAACATAATAATTTTAGACACTTTTTATAAATAAACTTAAATAAAAATATTCCGTTTTAATCACACAAACATTTGCCGCCACCAGGATTCGAACCCGGACCGCTTGATGTGTAGGCAGCTATAGCACACCACCACGACGACGGCGTAAATTAGATACTTTATTAAAGCATCAAGAGTAGTTTTGATTGATTTTTGTTTTTTATGCCGTTATTCTGGGTCAATGATTTATTAATTTTATAAAAAATAGCACCTATCTAATATTTAAAATACTTAAAGGCCGGTTTCTCAGGTTCGGTTTAAAGAAATGTACTTATCATACAAACTTGATTAGTTAATTTACAATCAGATACAAAATATATGACACTTAAGTATTAAACTACTTGACTCTGTTGAAGGTCAAGAACCTCCATCTCAGCTGATGGTGATAGTGACGATGAGGCCAGTGACGCATCAGCCGTATCAATGATACGGGGCTCCCGGGATACAGAGTCCCTTAACGTGGCAAAAATTAGTAAAATGTTATCCACAATGTCCCTTAACGTGGCAATAAATAGTAAAATGTTATCCACAATGTCCCTTAACGTGGCAATAAATAGTAAAATGTTATCCGCAATGTCCCGTGGCAATAAATAGTAAAATGTTATCCACAATGTCACTTAATCTCGTGCTTCCGTTTGGCAGAAATTTTAGAAAAACTGAAATAGTCATCAACTAATAGATGATTTCAATCAATATTCCAAAAAAAGGCAAGAATAGTTTATATTTAAGTTGAATTGCACAATAATGCACTTAACACTCTGTAGTGGTAGCTTTGCCAGGCGGTTTAAAAATGTCGGGGTAGGTAATCGAGTATTAATTAAATGGAGCACTTTGTATACTTCCCTCAGAATTGAATCCTGGATCTCTGTATCTAATTCCGGTGGCTGAACTACTAAGCCATTATTATTGTTTGCTAAAAAAAATATTTAGGTAACTTAAACTTTTAATCAAAATTGTTTATATAATATATTCCATTTTTACTTTCTCGTATACGTAGTAGGTATAGAGAAAGTCTTGGAATCGTCAAAAATTCGACCTCGTGATTTTGACGGATTTACACCTTTTGGACCTCCCTGAGTCCAAAAATACCGTTTTTGGAATTATGTCTGAGTGTGTGTGTGTCTGTGCGCTAGCACGATAACCCGAGTATGCATACAACAAAAATATAAGGTTTTTATCAACTTTTGCTTAACTTTCGTGATTAATGACTATTAATCACGAAAGTTAAGCAACCAACTGCGCGGTCGGTAGGTACTCGGATGGGTGACCAAAATTTAACATGCATGTATGACATTAAAATATAAGTTTCTATCAACTTTTGAGTAGTTTCTGGTATATGAGAAAGTAAAGGGGAGACCACTCCCAATTTTTTTTACCGCAGTACTTTTGAAAAAATAATTAAGATGCATAGGACAATACGTTGTTAGTTTTGATATGTTGTCGCTTGTACAACTTAAATTGTAAACAATGAAGACGACGAAGAGACCCTACTACAAAACTCTGTTCTATAATGGATGAGCATAGGCTCATGACAAATTCAAATGAGTTAAATAAACTTAATCATTACGGAGACGTCTGTACCTAGTCCCACATAACCCTGCACTTGCATCGTACTGCAGGGATTATGAGTGCATTAGACCAAGCTCCATTAAAAAAGGAATGTGCATATCTCGACAATTTACTTGACACGCACTTCCACC
This sequence comes from Elophila nymphaeata, assembly GCA_955850985.1. Classification (NCBI taxonomy): domain Eukaryota; kingdom Metazoa; phylum Arthropoda; class Insecta; order Lepidoptera; family Crambidae; genus Elophila; species Elophila nymphaeata. Next base: position 10,358,190 of record OY039091.1, on the reverse strand, counting down.
TCCCAATTGCCACTCTGAGTTTAAAACCTAATCTGCTTTGAAAAGCTTTTTAGAACTTCTTCCTCCTCTGTATCCTCCATACCCATTCTCATCACTTCCTTTGTGTTCGTCTTCTCACAAAAATATATAATAGATAACTTTTTAAATTATATAATAACAATAAGAAAAGGTTTAATTATCAAACTACGGTAGGTACAGTCGGCCTTAGAATTAATTTACAGTTTAGTGCCATGCCATAGTAATTTCAGTGCTTGCAAAGTAGTAGTTGCCATCATTCTATGATTATTATGACAAGGTACGAAAGTTGTAATTTAATTTAAAGTCCGATCTTTGACGCTGACCAACCGACGGACGACCCGTGAAATTAATAAAACCAAAACGGAACCACTATGGAACAGCCCGGCTATAACAGCTGTGTGTCTGTTGCTTAATCGTATAATATCCGCTTTTAACATTATGTTTATAGACACGCTTAATCTTAAACTTGTAACGTCCGCTTAATATCAATAGGTATTAAGATTTTTCTGTAAGCGCGTTAGCCATGTGATGCCGGGAGAGGAGAATAGCATCACCCCATACCCTCCAATGGGTGTCGTAGAAGGTGAAGGATCAGCAAAGGGGTATTGATCACCTTATACTGCGTCCACCAATCCGCATTGGGCAAGCGTGGTCGACTACTGCCTAAACCTCCTTCGATGACAAGGAGAGGCCTTGTGTCCCAGCAGTAGGTCGAATTATAAAGGCTGTTATGATGATGATGATCACGTCAGCGCGTAAAGCGCTTTTTGAACAAGTTTATAATTTTAAAATATACAGCACCCGTGTTCACAAACATTACTATGAGGTTTCTCGACTCTTGGATAAGTAAAGGAATTGCATTGAATGGAGCTCTGTGATTGGTTTAATTCTGTTGTCTAGTTCCATCGTTGAATGTACTGACGTTTTATTACTTTAAACTTTTGCCATCTGGACGTTGCTTTTGGCATCTACCTAAGCTGTGCGTTCATTTTAAAGGTATAGTTCCGATCCCCACTTAAATATTGTCTATTCTATGAATAGGTTCCAGTTCAACGCGCACTATGAGACCTCAAAATCCTTGCTAGATGGCATGCACTGAGAAATGCCTTATTTTGCAAAGCATTGTTTTTTACTAAGATAAGTATTGTTTGTGTATACGGGCGTTAATGAAATCACAACCCTGTGCAGTTTGACGCAATTGGCTAAGTATTCAGTAGCAACTTAGTTTTGCTTTTTATGTTATTTGGTTGTCAGATACACATATGGCCTGTCTTGTGGTGAGCTGTCCCCGAAGCCTATAGACGTTTGCAACATTGACGTGATGCTCTCGCGCTGTCATCCATTAGTCCCCGTCCCTACCACGTGGAGCTAATACTCACGTCACGACAGATAATAGAATATTCTTTATTTTCAATAACCGTCGTTTACAAAGATGACATTATTTGTAACAGATCTACGTGATTCGCTGACAGTAGCATGCAAATCTTTACATTTATAAAGAAATTTCACATTTTTCACATATCTAATATTAAATTATATGCACTACATAGGTCAATATAAATTAAATATCTAACATATCAGTCATTAAAATTTATAGTTAAAAAATCATCCAAGTCGTAAAATCTTCTGTCAATGAGCCATTTTTTAAATTTTATTTTAAAATATTTTAGGGGTATTTTATCAAAGATTTTTAAACACATAGGTACCATTACAATTATTTTGATTAATTTCATACCGTCTGACATCATCTGTGAGGCTAAACTTGCCAATGAGAGTCTACTATGCGAGGCCAAAGGTTTAACTTTAATGAAAGTCTAATACTGCCTACATAAAAAATAAGTTTAATTTACTTCCTTCAGTTGTGTTGAAAACAGACGTATGATACTCGTGAGCTCTGCTCATTACATACTCGGCTGAGTTCGCCTTCAGCTCATGTTGCAACCCGCAGCCTCGTGTGTAATGAGCAACTTAGCTCACTTGTATCATAATGTACTATTACTGACCCGTACATAATATTTCACCGAACATTTTTTTATGACCGAATGAGTGGACCTTTTGGCTGGTTTTCTGTTGCTTCGCTTTTCTAAAGGTTGCTAGTCTGTCGCCCACATAAGGATGTTCTTGGGGTTGCCTTGGCGGTGTAGTGTGTGTATCGATATCGTGTATTTTAACGTGTCTTTGCTGCTATCATGAGAAAACGGCGTTGACTCCTCTAGATGGGACTCCCTCCTCCTAAGATAGGTAAGGGTGACATGGTAAAGATATTATTTCGTAGTATGGGTTGTCAACCCATACTACGAAATAATGTCTTTACTTCACTCTCTAAAGGTATCTGAGCAGTCTAGGTTTTATTTGCTGATTTAAGACCATAGGCATGACCGCGGCATTACGATTCAAGACAAGCTCATTCGGTGAAATAAATGACGGTTCTTCAAACCAGACACGGCGCGGTAACTTTTGTGCACATGCCCTTAACCCTGCAAAAACCGTGTCAAAAGATCGTTTGACCCTTCAAAAATTATGCAAATTGTCATTTTGATTGAATACCTTTACAAGGGCTCTAATAATGTCACGACTTTTTTGTCTTTTTTTACAGTAAAACAAATGCTTGTAAAGGAACCAGTTTGAACTAGATTTTGAAGGGAGCGTTTTTGTATGGGAAAGTTGGAGATGTGAGATAAAAGATGTATTGTTCAGTGAATTTTGATACTTGAAAGATGTGGCGATTGTTTTTTGTTGTGAGAAAGTGTTTTAAAGGTGCCGGTTGCCTGTTTGTGAGTTTTGAATGTTATATTAAGCCACAAGGGTGTCATGCTAGCTTACGGCCTACCTGATGATAAGTAGCTAACTTGGCTTTTAAACGACAACAGAAAACCAGAGCGCTGCTAGCGTATTGACATGTCTGAGTCTTTGCAACTAATCACCAACTTGATTTGGTTTTGAAACTTTTCAAGTCAAGTCAAAATATGATACAATAGTTATAGTTACAATAGTTATTTTTTGCTGCAAGTGCTAATATTAAATCACGAACCAGCGAAGTAATAGACTACTGAACGCAGTGAGTGATAGGAACGAGACAAAAAAAATTGCTCTCGTGTGAAACATACAACTTTTCACCTCTCCAGCGAGAAAATTGTTATAGGTGAGAAAAACAAGGCAATACTTTAATACATGTTTATTATCTTTAAAATAACCATTGAAAATTAAAAGTAAGATTACTAAAATAATTTAGATTGAGCGTTACAGTCTTGCTTAAAGCTCGCAGCAAAAAGCATTTTCTTTCGAAATTTTACGAAGCAAAAGAGGTCTTTTGGTGCTGGAGAGGTGGAAAAGAAATTTCAATTTTGGGACGAAGAGAAAGAAGGACAACTTAAGCTGCTTCGTGATGCATCTAACAGCACGAATCCAGAACATTTTTATGCCTAGATATAGTTGGCGTAAACCGGACAACATTAAATTCAACTTTTCCGGCTAATAATTCTACCTAGTAGGTGTTCAAATATCGGACAATTGACAATTATCTACCGAAGACTAAATTTATTAAAATTTCAATAAAATATGATCATATTTATTATTTAAACAATGCATACCTATAACTATTGTTTTAAAATAAAACATTCCTGCACGCTTATTTTCAGAACTTTTATCAGTAAGGTCACTGTGTGTTAAATTGATTTTTTTGCCATGTAATTTTACGATAAAAAATTTTACTCAAATGATAAAAGCTAATTTCCTCAAACCCATCAGTCAAAGTGATATCGCAAAGAATATTGTGAATATCCCTCAATTGTAGTAGCGCACGCAGCGGACGGGTTGAACGATGAAAAAGTTAGACACCGTCTTAATGACCCACCCCGGGCACGCACCGCGACCTATTTTTAATCATTTTTGGAAGAACATTCGAGGGTTATGCTGGGTTATCGTTGCAAAGGCTTATTAAAAAGATATTGCATGGGGACTTTTTGGAATATTATTGTTAGCTTACGGGTTAACCGCCTTTTCGAATTTGAATTCAAATCAAATGTAATATATTATTCAACGTAGATTTTTACAAGTGTAGACGTCATACATAATGAAGTTAAATAATATTTATAAGTACTAAAGTTAAAGCTAAAACTGGTTCGGAAAACAGGGAAAGCCTTCTGAGAAGAGCCAGCAAGGAACTCAGTAAGCTGTTGTCTCTTGACATTAATGAAATAATTAAAAATGTCTTCGAGTTCAATCCCTAAGGGAGTACGAATCTCTGCTTGGTTTGGTTGGTTGTGCCCTTTGATGGTCTGATCAAACAAAAGACCCTAAATATTTGTGTATGAAGTGCGCTGGTTTGAGAGAGATGGCGAGAGACAGTGAAGAAGGCCGTGCTGTGACCCCTGTGACCACGGCTACTCTGTCAAGAGTACACCATTCATCATCATCAACACCTCATAAAATGTCCCCACCTTGGGCTCGAGCCTACCCCACATTAGGGGCGATTAGGCCTTAGTCAACCACGCTGGCCAAGTGCGGGTTGGTCGACCTCACACACAACCTAAGAATTTCTTCATAGGTGTGTGCAGGTTTCCTCACGATGTTTTCCTTCACCGTAAAAGCGTCGTTTAAACGTACATATGCATTCAAAATTTGACAACACATTGGTACGTGGCGGGGTTAGAACCGGTGCCTCCCGGGTGGAAGACGACGCTCTTACGCACTAAGAGCTTTTAAGAGTACACCAGTAAGAAGAAGAATATGAATAAAGCGACTTTTGAAGCGGGTAAAGCCGCGGGTAAAAGCTAGTTCCAATATACTCTTAGTTATAAAACATCTTTGTTATTGATACTAGGTAAGTGATAAACCTCAGATTACTTATATGATCTGAGTAATAAACATAAACCTACTCTAGTAAAATAGAATTCTAATCGAAGTCCCGAAGTCACAAAATTTATTCTGACACAATACTTCATTATTGCTGATAAACAATTTTTAGCACCAGTTTGTTTCAAGAAACGTACTTACCTAAAGCCGTGAAACGATCCGATCTAAATAACATAGCTTAGTAATTTTATGTCACACTAGCTGACCCGGCGAAGTTCGTACTGCCTAACAGTCGATTCTGTAATATATTTTTTTTAATATTATTCTGCTATTCTAGACCCGGTGTCCCGAATAGCAGAAAAAAAATATTATAAGTTTACAATTACATTATGTAATTAAATATTTTTGATTTTTTTTATTTTTTCTCTCCGTAAGAACCATCCTCGTACTTCAAGGAACATATTAAAAAAAGAATTAGCGAAATCGGTTCAACTGCTCTCGAGATTTGCGCTTACCAACACATTCAGCGATGCATTTTTATATTATAGATAATTGTTAAAAGACCATCCAGGGCTATAGAAAAGAGTCCATATTATAAGCAATTTTTTTTTCAACTATGAGGATATTAAACATAATTCAACTTTATGTAATTTGTCGATTGCGCGTGCAAATGTCGGAAAATATAATGTGCTATAGTCACAAGTATGAAGTGCCTAAAGTGACTAATTGAGTCTAGTAGTCTTGTTTGTGTCGTATTGGGTCCGGTTATTGATTTATTGGCTTATCGCGTATCCAATTGATACCCAATTGTTACGTAACACGCTGTCATTGCTTACCTACTTACTTTAGGTGTAACCCTTTAATGCGAGTGCAATCAATTAATTGTAGTTAATAAATAAAAATAATTTATGTGAGTTTTTTGGTTTTCGGACTGAGTAGGTAATTTAAAGCTACTAGGTATATTATTTTTATCGTCTTAAATAGCCTCTCTTGGCTGCATAGTAGACACATAAGGTTGATCCAGAACCTACAGCTGAAGGACTTATATCTGTTATTATTATCTATATTAATCAAACCAAATTTGTAGGTAGGTGCTATCGAAGAGCCGGTAAACTTATCACTTTAAGGGTCGTTTTTGTATTACACTGTCAACAACTACAATTAGCCTATTGACCAAGAGACTTTAGGGGTGTGTGATGCAACACAATTGCCTTAGCAAACTTTGCCGTAAAGACATCAATTTACTTGAACAATGAACTTTTTTTTTAATGAATTGCAACAGATGTCTTACAGAATAAAATAGGATCTTCTTTTGCTCAACTGTAATAGAGGGCGGGGTCAACAAAAAGTACCCGAAACAACGGGCTTCAAACGAAAAAGTTTTTAAAATGGCAAGTTTCCCGACTCTTCGATAGTACGCCTTGGTGAATGACACCGGAACCTTCGGATCTTACTTATATACTGCGATTATTTGTTACAAATCTTATTTTTTTCTACGGGGCTACGGTTCATGGCTCAGCTTGGATTGGTAACAACAAGGATATCCTCAAAGGTATAAAAAAATGTTGACTTATTTATTTTTAGATTTTATTTTCCCCTTTTTAGTTATTAATTAAACTACAGTTAAGTAATCTGCAAAAAAAAATTTTCTTAATTTTTTCGTTAAAATAAAAAGTCGGTCTCCACATTAACCAGCAGCAGTAAAGCGTTATTGATGGTACGATTCCGTGACAAGTGTACGGCACGGAACAAAGAACCGCGTTGGCTGCGTATGATCGATAATACTAAACTGCTTACGTTTTATTGTTTCGTTTTTTAATTTATCGAGCCCTAAAACTTCTGCAGTGCTCTGGGCTCCTAGTACCTCCACAACGAGAACAAAAAAATTTACAGAATATTTTTGTATTTTTTTTATTGAAATGTATATTTTTAGGAAGCTCATGGTCTTTATCTTACCTGATGGCAAGTAAAGCGAAACTACGTTAACCAAAATAAAGTAGTATATTCAGACAGCCAGGCGGCTGTACTAGCACTAAACGGTAACATTCTAAAGTCAAAGCTAGTAAAAGACTACGTGGAAAAACTAAATGACCTGGGGCAACAAAACAAGATCATCAAATGGGTACCGGGTCATTCTGGAATCATCGGTAACGAGCATCGGTAGCAAGGTCTGGGGCTAAAGGTCTACAGTTTGGCCCAGAACCTTTCTGTGGTATCTCAGAGAACCAGGCCATGCAATACTTAAAAACCCACCTCCTCCATGAGGCAAAGAACGCCTGGGTTAACACACCCAAAAGCACTAATCGAACCATACTCTCGTAAGCGCACTGACGAGTTACTGAGGCTCAACAGGAGCAACCTGACCGTGTTGATTAGGGCTCTGACTGGCCACTGCAAGCTGACCAGACATCTCTATAACATGAGACTAAAAATACTCATGCTTGCACATTCTGTGAACAGGAACGTGAAACAGCAATGCACCTCCTGTGATCTTGTGAATGTCTCATTCACAAAAGAAGCCGACATTTGGGGAGACACATTACACACACTAGGAATATCTAATCATTTTTAGATAGTGCCCAGCAAAGGAGTACCTACATGTAAAACCTCAATAGCCACGTATTGTCAAAATAATGGTAAGTGATGTTAAGACCGAAGGTAAGCGAGCTGCAACTGGAACCCTTAACCACAGAGGAACTGGCATAAAAATGTCGAGTTCATACCCTGCCATGTTAATATGGGATAAATAAAGCTGTTGAGGCTACCAACTAATGTCATCTCTACATGTTTTCCTACGTCTTTTTTTTTATTTTATAGAAAAGTCAAACAAATGACTCCATTCCACCTGATGGTAAGCAGAAGTGCAGTCCAAATACGAAGATAGCTGATGGTGCAAGAGATAAACTGACGAGCTAGCCACCCTGCAAGGTGCTTCTTCACGCCTCTTTTGAATGACCCAGGATTGTAGGAAGGAGGGACACGTGTGCTGGCAGAGAATTCCATTTCTTGATTGTGCGACAGAGAAACTAGTTGCCAAATTTCTTAGTTCACGTTGGAATGGTAGCCACAGTTTGTCGGTGACAACGTAGATCAGCACGCGAAGTCATTAAACGGAACAGAGATGGTGGGATTAGGGAAAAAAAGCTCCTCAGAGCACTCGCCGTGGTACAGACGGTAGAATGCTCTAAAAGACGCACATCGCGACGCAATTGGAGAGGCTCAAGATGTTTAGTCACCTCTTCGTCGCCGATGATGCGGGAATCTCCCTATTTAACTAAGTCAATGTTGGAGTTTCTCCCGAGGTCTTGTTGTAAAAACACGTGTTGAGAGACTCCATTTTTAACCCAAATCTACCGTACAATTTTTGTTACTTTAGTTACATTTCCACTTGACATTGGCAAAATGCGTACGTTTAATGCGACGCGACGCCATTAATTGAGAATAGATAGTTGTCTATGTTGTCACGTCCTGCAGGCGCGACGGTAGAGACAAAAATATTTTATCATCGTCATTCTTTCGCACTTTTCCCATCCATTATTCATGACGCCATCGTGGTGTAGTGGTCAATAACGCTGTCAAGCGGTCCCGGTTCGAGCCCTGTCAGGAGCAAATTTTTGTGTGATGAACACGAACATCTGTTCACGAGTCATGGTTGTTTATGTATTTATTTAAGTTTATTTATAAACAAATCATAGCGCATTGGGTACCCAGTGCGGTAGAGTTAGATCAGCTATACCGCAAACCACTGATTCACTTCTGAAAAACGGACTCTTAAAAAAAAGCGTCGGTGGCGTAGTGCGTAAGAGCGTCGTCTCCTACCCGGGAGGCACTGGTTCGATCCCCGCCACGTACCAATGTGTTTTCAAATTTTGAAATCATAAGCACGTTTAATCGACGCTTTTACGGTGAAGGAAAACATCGTGAGGAAACCTGCACACACCTATGAAGAAATTCTTAGGTTGTGTGTGAAGTCGACCAACCCGCACTTGGCCAGCGTGGTTGACTCAGGCCTAATCGCCCCTAATGTGGGGTAGGCTCGAGCCCCTCGGTGGGGACATTATATGAGCTGTTGATGATGATGATGATGATAAACAAATCTATCTATGGAATAATTTTATTTTTGCGTTTACAAACGCGTAAATATGACTCTCACTGAAAAAAACTCTGAAAAAAATCGACTTGCCTCGACGATTTTTTTTTCAGTGCATTTTTCTAGTATTAAATCTATCTATACTATTGTGTATATTGAAGTACGTTTTCTAGTATCCATAACACAAGTTCTTAATGATACTTATTGGGCTAGATAATTGGCGTGAGCGTGGAAATATTATTATTATTACTAGAGTTCATTCCTTATGGATTGGACATTCCGGGAGGAATAAACGCTTGTGGAAGGCCCGCTAATCTCTTGAATCGTGCTGACTCAAATGAGCACATAGACGTTTAAAGGTTATGTCGTCCAGTTGACTGATTTTAAAGTAACGTGCTTTTATTTAGGCAGTGTGGGTAACTATAATACAAAAAAAAATATGTTCCGTGTACCTACTCAACTCTTTTTACTAACACGTTTTTGTGAACTTAAAAATAAAGAGAAAAAAAGTCGGTAATTAACCTACATTAAAAAACCGGACTCAGAAGGATAAAATAACAATGAATCAAATTGAACCTACAGCAGCTCTTATTAATAATTTAAAACACGTCACAACTCTAACACGCAACGAACAACGTTAAAAAATTACCAAAAAAAAAACACATTCAAAAAACCCGCGTCCATCAAACGGACCGTTAAACAGTAGCTTAAACATCAATCCACGGAACACCTCAACGAGAAAGACAAAAAAATTACGTAGAGAAAAAATCACCCTATTCAAACAGCGCGTGTCAAAACCCACATTGGGGGCCAATGAAAAAAGCGTATGCGTCAAAAAAGAGGGCAAAAAAACGCCCCTTTGCCCGACCAATAAAAAAAAGTTGAAACAAGACTTAATTGGCGCGTGGCCTAGTTTTTTTTCTTCGTTTTACATACCACGGACTTCCCTTCCGCTTTTTTTGTCCGTGGGGTGACTTTTTGTGACAATTAGGCAAGCGTGTACCGACAAATTGTTTTATATTATAATTCATCGAGGCCTAATAGAGCAGGGACTTTTTTGTGCTTAAAAAAAGTATCAAAGGAATTTGTTCAAGCGTTGAATGGGTTAATTTTTTTTTGCATTTTATGAATTAATTTGTAACGTGTGTAAGGAAATGGTTTCCTTTGTATAAAAAATACTTTGTTAACAAGGGCTTTGTTAGCTGTTAAATTCATGTTACAAATTAAATATGTCACATTATAACAACTAATAAATGATTTTAAATTAGACCACGTCATCAGATTTTGAGATAACTTTGACTTAATACAAAAAATCACAGAAATTACATTTTCTTAAATAGACAAAGCTGTTATTTAAATAGAATTGAAGTATAAAAAAAATATGCCACACTTGACCAGAAAGTGGCATTTTTCATACGCTACACATATTACAGAAAATCCCGTTTCCTGGTCGGAGGGTCACATTAAATTTTGTACTTATCTCGGGCGGAAGAAAGCCTCAGGCCCGTATTACAGAATGAGACTCAGAGATCGATCATGTTTTGAGAATAGTTTGTCACTTTCTATCAAGAACAAAGTGATAGAGACGTACGACGCTCAAGTCGGCGTTGATTCTTGAGACTCATTCTGTAATATGTGCTTCAGATCGCGTAATAATTGCCCTCACTATTCGTATTGAAAGTCACTATTCGGACCAATAGCTATGAAAAAAATGCTATGAACTGACAGCAAAATGAACCAAATGAATAATATTTAATTTGGGTAAGTAACTCACCTACTTGTCTAAGTAATAATTACTCATACGAAAAAAAAAAACAAAGTATAAAATTTTTGTATAATTAAAAAACATGTCCCTAGGTACTTCGTTATGGCTAGTGATGATGGATAAGCCAATTTCAATCGATAACTTTCAGAAGTTTTTCAAGTTATACTTCTAAGGCGCGTTATGAAAAAATTATGATAGTGAAATTTTAAGATGCGCGCGCATCAATGTAACCCAAAAGTTTACCCACAGATTAAAGTTAAAGTCAAAGTCTCGAAATAAATATATATGAAATAATTTGTACCTAATAAATGTTATAAGATTCTTAATTTCAAATATTTATTATTGCTAAGTTTTTTTTTAAATTTCAGATTTAATTAAATACATAGGTAAGTAAGTACTTATTCAAACCTCGCACAAGATTTTATGATCATGTAAATTATGTATATAGGTTATAAGTTTTTAATGTATAAAATTTTAAAGGAAAGCTATTTTTCTTTTTTTTGCAGCATTTAAATAAAAGGTACTTTTGCTTTTAGTTTATTTTTTACTTTCTAGTTATTTGAGTTACTCTCAACAAGCCCTTTCATTTGATACCCATATTGTGGAAATGCATTACCTAAAAGTAACTATTCCGCCATTTTGTATGGTCCGCCATATTGGATTTAGAATGACGTCACATGGCTCATCGTGTATTGTCATCCAAACTAAACGTGTATACAAAATTTCAGCTCAATCGGTTGAAGATATCTGCTTCAAAATCGATTAGCAAGATTCCACTCGAATAAATACATACATACATATGTACATTGCAAGTTAAATAAAAGCTTTACATAAAAAGAGGCGCTCCCTTTCCGGTCTGATAAGTGTGTTATAACCTTAAATCTTCTGAGCAGTCGAGATTGTACGACTTGCATAATTAAAATTACCTATCAAATAAAATAACCTTCTCTGTAATAAGTTCAAATTCTAATAAGTTGTCATTTTCCTAAATAATTTAAAAAATCCAATAAGAATCGTTTAAATTTTTGTCGCACGCCATCTATTGTTGGGTAGAAATACCAACCGCAAATCAAATTATTATCATGATATGAATAAGCATTAATTTTCTTAAAATAATATTTTTTACCAAATGTGTTTAATAGTCACGTATTTTTTTATTTAGGTAAACTACGTCAATAGTAATTACGATGGAATGTCGATATAATTTTGCTTAAATTAATAAAAAAAAAACAATTATTTTACAGTCACAGAAAACTGAAATCTCAAATTATCGAAAATAATAATGAAATAAATTATAAAAACACGTCACAGTATTCTCTGAGTGGAAACTTATGACCTTCAAGTATTTTACGCAACCACTTCTTTACTACATTTGCACAGTAAAAACGATTTTAAAATAGCACACTTACAATAATAAAAAATAGCACTTAAAAGTTTCGGCACAAAAACTTAAAATTTCTTAAAAAATAATTACATAATTACCTCCTCCACGAAAAAACAACCGCCCCGCGCCCTGGCAACTTATAAAATTTCCGTTTAAAACACAGACATTATTATCTTTTTTCTAACGAAAAAATACATTTTTCGCTACGTAGTTACGTTTTAAAAACCCTTGCAGTGCAAGCGGAAACAAATCTTATAGGGATTTTAATAAAATATCGATTCGATTGAATTGTTCTAGGACTTGCGTCTTATAGGAACACTCAAGTAGCTCCTTGCTCCACTTTATTAGTAGTGTTGTGCAATTGTGTCTTAAAGCTTAGTCAAGAAGTACTCGATTCAATATAATATTATGAAATGAATAAAGTCTGCGGTGCGCTTTCGCCTCGCATCTCGCAAGTAAATTTTTTATGAATCAGGTAAGTTTTTAGAAGTTTTGTTTAATTTACAAAAGAAAACCTATTATCTACTTCATGAATCTTCAAAACTTGAAATGAAAAATTAGCTAAGCCATAAAAGTGTCAGCTAAAAATTGAATCAACTCATAATAACGACTTTTCTTAATATTTTATTCCACTGTAGTCACATCTCTTCATTTTTACTGTTAATATTTTTAGCCAACATTACGGATTTACAAACAATTTCCTTAGAAGCAGTTAGAATAAAAAAAGGAAATTAATTTTCTATAATAAATGGCATTTTCTTTAAAACCTTTTCAACGTAACAACACACGCAGATGTGGCCTTTCTTGGCCTTTTTAGATTATGCACATGAATGCAGTGCCTGACATAAAAGTCGCAAAAACATCAAACTCAATAAATTACAATCCTTAAGTTACCAACAAACAAAGCCAGATCACACTGAAAATCATGTCATTAGCAGTCTTATGCTAAACATCTTTAAAAAAATATTTTAAATTATTATACTCCCCACTCGTCCGTAGCTCAAGTTGTATGAACTCCGTTAAATACCAGCGGCCACACCCACTAAATACCTATGGATGTCACAAAAACTAACAATCAATTTATTGGTTAAGAACCTGCCTTTAAATCAGTAATGACATACGTTTTTTGCATGACTACCTGATTAGCGGAGTGGGCGTCGGGGCCGGTATGTGCGAACCGCATAAAAAGTTCATTCAACAATATATCAGTATTAATGTCTGTTTCCTTCTCAAAATTTATAAAATTTTACATGATTGTTTATCGTTACTAATATACAAACATATGTACATTTTAACAAGATTAAAAACTTGTCAAGTATTTGTAAAAGTATTTCTTTTGGATGTTAGAAGTGCAAACTTCGAAGATTCGATGAAAGAATTTTACCTTAAAAACATACGTAAGTACCAAGCACTGACAAATTTCGACGGCGAAAGCTATATGCCTGTAGCGTGGGAGTTGACGCAACCGCAGATTGCGGAAGATGCCGGGCTCGATTCCCGCCCTTGGACAGTAAATTTTTTTCAGTGTATTTTTCTATTTGGTAATTAAGCGTGGTGTGTCCCACCAGAGCTCCACTGGGTAGGAGATTAGGAACGAGGTTACACATCGTGTTAAGTCGTCTATGGGTAGGCTTGCCATAATATTTGTAAGTGAAATCCGGGCGTATAAAAGGAAGACGTGAAAAATTTATGATTGGGCGAAATTTCTAACCCCCCTCCCCCCATTTAAAAAAATACGGATAGGTAAAAAGTAGCGGTTATGAAGCCCTTTGTATCCTGTAGCGCCCCTTTTTATGGCGGACGGTGCTCAAAAATCCTGCCCGACCCGTATGCGACTGCGATCTGGTGTCCACAAATGTTTCATGAGAGAAAAAGTTCTCGTGGGCGCTCGCTCAGTCAGTAAGTTCTCACAGCACGCTGATAAAAACATATTAAAAATCAACAAATCCGGACGTAACAACTAGTCCCGATGAAAGTCCGGACATGGTTGTCATATCCGGACAATCCGGACGTAAGGCAAGTCTATAGGCCACGGTGACTGCTGACAATTAGACGGGCCGTAAGCTTATTTGCCCATCACATAGCATAAACAAGCGTGAAGTGTTTAAAACACTGACACCCAACTACGGAAAAACAGGAATAAAAAGGTTAAAATCAGGGTTTACAAGGTAAAGTCGATTCGGCCTATTGTTAAAGTCGGCTCAAATGTAGCCTATGTGACCTGGACCATAATAACATATGTAAATACAAACATACGTATATAGACTGCCAAAATCATAACCCTTGCTTTAAAAATTAAAAATACCAATATGAATAGCAAATTTCTTGTTAAAATACCATTTGAAATTAATAATTCTAAATTGCGTATTTTATTCTCAAACTTCGCTCGTAGAGCCATTAAAGTTTTTACTAAACAACAGATGTTGGGACAAAAACTACAAGATGTCTAGTTATATCTGCGAAATTAATGAGGAGGAGTTGCTTAGTATAAATAGAAGCTTTTTGATGTTGTCCATTATTGGTCGCCTTGGATTCTTGTTTGTATTAGAACTTAAGCATCTTTAATAATATTAAAGTAATTAATTCTGTATCTTATTCAAGGCTGCAATAGGTTTAGAAATCTATACTAATAATAGGGGTTTTAGTATGAAATTGCCGTTTTGTATGGAGAATTTAACAAAAATTCATTTTTCCATACAAATATATTTGCGATTTTTTAAGGAACTACAAATCTAAATTTGTGTAATTTTGTGGATATATTGAGACAACATTAAGCTATAGGATACTTAGGGAAAAAAATTGAGAATTGATACCTGTAAATAAATATTCATATTTTTATAACTGAGACGGACACCTCTTACGACGAGCTGTTTATGAAGATTTATTTCTCGTGAAAAAAAAATCAGAATAAAACTTTATACATTAATATAAGTCCTTGTAATGAAGTTTAAAATAAAAAAGAATAATGGGCATAGCTTTTGTATAAAAAGAATTATACACCAATGAATAATGAGGAAAAAAATCGGGAATTTCATACTTTAACCCCTATTATTATAAAGCTGAAGAGTTTGTTTGTTTGAACGCGCTAATCTCAGGAACTACTGGTTCGAATTGAAAAAATATTTTTGTGTTGGATACTATCCAACACAAAAATATTTTTTCAATTTATCGAGGAAGGCTATAGACTACATAATAACAGACATTAACGCGAGCGAAGCCGCGGGCGACCATGAGTGCATTTATAAGTGCTTGGAATCCTCACGAGGCTAAGTAAAGTTAATGCTGGAAGGTTCAAAAGGCTTTTCTTCGGTATTACCATAGGCGGATATATACCCATTATGTATTCTACCAAATTTTTAATACGAATGCTGAGGATGAATTCTTTAGAATCAAGGAGAACCAGGGCGGAGATATCTACTGCTGTAGCGATTTCGCGTGGATCTGTGGAAACGCCTGAGTGTGTTGAACAAATTGTTTCGCTTGTATGTGCCTCATAAATATTTGCGTATTTGTTACGGTCACAGACATCGTCTGTTCGCGCCTCTGACATGTCGCACGGTGTCGCATGCAAAGGCTCTACGTGCTTCTGCTTACTTCCCCAGAATTGGATATGTTTGTTGATAATCCGAAGTAAATAAGTTAAGTTGCTATGTGTAAAATTTTCCGTTTTCTATTTTAGTTTTTTTAAGATGTATACACTGGAAGACATGTTTCACATTTTAATGGAGTGTGCCCGCAACGAACCAGCTAGATCTTATTAAAGATATAAGGTGTAATAGACAGGACTTGTTTTTCACTATTCATAAATGTTTAAGTTCAAACTTCAAATGTGATAAAAGTGATAGAATTGTAAGTTTTTTAATTTGTTCCTTTACAATTAAGTTACACACTTTGTAGCCGGCTTAACCATTATGGTATATGGTTTAATAAAAAAATGTATACACTGTACTACATAATTATGCAACTAGGTTTATTACCTCCAACACCTACGACGCAGATCTACGTGTCCCCCGGCCATACTCTGGCACGGCCGAGGATGTTGTGGACTACATACGGGTAAAGACAAACTTCATCATAAGGGTCGAACATTGAGAGTCCCGTCACAGAGTTAATTTTAACTCATTTGTGGTGAGCGTGCCGACAGATCTCATCATTTCTGATGTGATCACGCAGAGAAACGATCCAATCACCGATATAGCCCAAAGCATTGCGAACCTTAAGTGGCAGTGGGCAGGGCTCATTGCGAGGAGGACTGACGGCCGCTGGGGCGGAAAGGTCCTCGAGTGGCGACCACGTACCGGGAAACGCAGCGTTGGTAAGCCCCCCACAAGGTGGATTGACGATCTGGTAAAGGTTGCGGGAAGTCGCTGGATGCGGGCAGCGCAGGACCGACCGGCTTAGAGATCCTTAGGGAGGCCTTTGTCCAACAGTATAATTACTGGGCATGGGAGGCATATCATCTTAGTCCCCAGGATGGCTACGCACTTGCAGTGTTAAGTGATTAACCCTTAATATTGCAAGTGTCTATAGGCGACGGTAACCACTGAACACCAGGTGGGGTGGGGCGCAAGCTTGTTTGCCATCTCGTAAATAAAAAAAAACGTCACAGTCTAATAACAATTTTTTTTTGGTGTTATGTTCTTGCTCTTGAGTAAGCTTGCAGAGCTCAACGGGGTAGAGGAGAGGATATAAGATGGTGGTCTCGGCTGCTAGCGACGAATAGCAGTCGTTTTCAATGAGGGTTGGTGTCAAGCCCACGGCCTTAAAAATATAATGCCAAAACCTGAAGCAGTATTGCCGATATCAAGGCACTATAATACGGCACCGACTCCAAACAAATAGCAGCAGGGTAGAAGGCCATGTCATGCCGGCAGAGTAGAATAGCATCTCCTCATAATCCTCCAATGGGTGTCGTAGAAGGCGACTAATGGATCAGCAAAGGGGTATTGATCACCTTATACTCCGTCTACCAATCTGCATTAGGCAAGCGTGATGGAATACTGCCTAAACCTCCTTCGATGACAAGGAGAGGCCTGTGTCCCAGCTGTAAGTCGAATTATAAAGGCTGTATGATGACAAGAGGGTAGGAAAAAGAAGGAGCAGTAGTGAAGGAGTTTTTGTGGCTTTCTTTCTCTGAACAATTTCATTCTCACCATCAGCATCGAATTCTCTCATCTAATTGTAGCATTTCGACTCAGCTCCTAACAAAATCTAAAAATCAAAGCGGATCTCGATTATAAATTGCAACGGGGCACATCACTAATTGCATCTGCTCGTGTGTGTGCGTGTTATCAGCTTGTGTGCACTGTGATAAAATTTTGAAAAATGCACAACTTTTCCGCGATAACCCCGCTCGGCGAATGGAAAAAAGCTTCTTAGCCAGATTCATAGTCAGGACTTTAAGATTTTAAGAAGTAACATAATAATTTTCAGACTTTTTTATGCTAAATAGGCAGAAAAGCTTACGGGCTTTCTGGTGGTGACTAGCACCGAAGCCTATAGACTTGCTATACTAATGTGACACTCGTGCGCTGCCAACCCTCTAGTCCCCTTTCCTGCTCAATAGAGCTCTGGCGACTCAGCAACAGAAACACAACACCACAAAATGTATTGTTATTTGACTGTGGTCTTCTGTAAGGTGGTGGTGCTACTCCAGTTGGGGCTGCTCCAAATTCGAGCAGTTAGTCCACTGTGCACTACCTCAATTTGACTGAGTCAGATGCTTTAAAGTGAAATATCTGCACTGGGTCATCATCATAACAGCCTTTATAATTCGACCCAGTACTGGGACACAGGGTCTCTCTTTGTCATCGAAGGAGGCTTAGGCAGTAGTGCACCACGCTTGCCCAATGCGGATTGGTAGACGGAGTATTGGGGTCCACGCCAGGAAGCCTCCTCGTGGTGAACCCTGGTAACGTGGTGGGAAAATTTTCTCGGCGTGTGTGTGGCTTTTGATGTCAAGTGTGTCCCCTTGGCATTCGAAGTCATATGCCATCGTCGAGTCCCACATATCCGCTGCGGTTGGCACCACCCCGCAGGGACGTTGCGTAAATGCATTTGACCTACCCGTCAACAAAAAAAATGGTAGAAGGAGTATAAGGTGATCAATACCCCTTTTGCTGGTCCATTAGTTGCCTTCTACGACACCCATATGGGGTAACGCTATTCTACTCTGGCGGCATCACATGACTACTACATGGGATCTGCACTGGTTGTCGGCGATTATTCGTTGGTTCACTGAAGATTTAGTTGCTTTTTGGGTTTTAATGCTCTTACCGTCGACTAGAACGACTTCAGATTTGGCATATAGTTCGGAGGATCAGACAATTTTTTGCTAGTTTCCAATCTTATATAATAGCTACTACGTAGAATATAATAAATTTCACATTAGAACCAATAAAGTTTTATATAAAAATATTAAATTTATTGCACAACTTCTCTGACACCACGACTATAGATAGGAACGTTCTTATAAATAAACCTTATATGCGGTATTTATTTGCGCGTTATCATGCGCTCTCCTCGTAGGCACAAGTAGTCATAGAGTTTCTTTGTGAGCGTTTAGATAATGGTCTATTTTGAACTGAGCACGCTGGGACACTGTGCTCAACACAGTGTCGCGACTTGTGATAAATAGAAGAAATTGTAACGAAAATCTTGGTCGAAGAAAACTGGAAATAATTTGATGAAATAACGTGAGCTGTCATGGATATTTTTATGTAAGTATTTATTTTTTATATTATCAAGTAATCCTTTGAATAAATGAGAGATATGACTTTCAAGGCTAAAAGCATAAGGCCTCCTCCATGAACCAGTGGTTGACCCACTGTTAATAAATCTGAAAATCAGCGGTTAGTTTCTAAAGCAATTCATAAGCTGAGGATGTAAATTTTATATAATGAAACCTTTTTTGTTATTATCCAGTTTCTATTCTCTTTGAATTTAAATTTAATGTTAGCATGTGTGTGTATATTGTGATGCAAATTAACAATTGTTATCTATCTATCGAAATCCAGAGGTTCCGGGTTCGATCGTCGGAGGAGTATGTACAAATGTATGTTGGATTTGGTGATGACACTTTGAAACGGATAATGTTGTCAAAATTTCGATTGGCATACATCATATGGCATAATAATTTATGGCATAAAATATCAATAGGGATAAATAATGTAATGCAGAATTGATAAATCATTAAATGTGACGCCGTCTTGGTGGAGTGGGCAGTATAGCTGCCTACACATCAAGCGGTCCGGGTTCGAGTCCTGGTAGCGGCAAATATTTGTGTGATGAACACGAGTATTCGTTTATTTTTAAAAATATCTAAATATATTGTTACTAAAAATGTATGTTATCTAGTACCATAACACAAGTTCTTAATGATACTTACTTTGGGCTAGATTATTGGTGTGAGCGTGGAATTATATTATTATATTACTCACATAGTTCTCTTATAGAGATGAGTTCACCCTTGCCAACGTTCGATAAAGTGTTTCTAATGAAATGAAGTTTTCAAGAACACGATTCCCAATTCACTTTATAACAGTCTAAAATTGAAATTTTAGACACGAACTCCTAGTAAGAATAAGAGTGATTTTTGCATAGCAATCGCTCTTGCAGTACTCTTTGTAACACGATCTCTATGTAAAAGTTCCACGAAAAATACTTAAACTTTATTGCACGCCAAAAACAGTCCTTTAAGGCTAGACTTCCACTTTCCTATTGAGTACCAGAAATACCTATAAAACTTCCTTACTGTCAGAGCATCGAACTTAAGCAGTTAATAGTAAACCTTAAAAATAAGATACCATAAAACTTAAATTCACCGGTCACTTTCACCGTACAAAGTAAGCTCTCTTTATGGCACCATAATCTAAATCTTGACCATAGTGTATATGGAGCCAGTAGAGTCCTAATTACTGTACGTGAATATGTACTTACAATGTTTTTTTTTCACTGTCGGTAACTGACGGACGCTTCCCCCAAGGACCTCAAAACCAATCGGTCCTGCGTTGCCCGCACCCAGCGGCTTCCTGCGACCTTTACAAGATCGTCAATCCACCTTGTGGGGATTACCTACCAACGTTGCGTTTCCCGGTACGAGGTCGCCACTCGAGGATCTTTCCGCCCCAATGGCCGTCAGTCCTCCTCGCAATGTGCCCTGCCCATTGACACTTAAGGTCGGCAATTCTATGGGCTATGTCGTTGACCTAGGTTCTCCTGCGGATGTCACTATTTCCGATATAATCACGCAGAGAAACTCCGAGCATAGCCCTCCCATTGCCATTTGGGTGACTTTTAATCTTCTTATGAGGCCCATTATAAGCGGCTACGTTTCGGTTCTATAGGTCATCACCGGCAACACACACAAATTAAAGAATTTAGTCTTGAGACACTGCGATAGATGGGCCCAGAATATGCCGCGTAGCTTCCCGAACGCTGCCCAGCCGAGTTGGATTCTTCGATTGACCGCTTTCTGGAAGTTGGACTTACTCAGTTGGACTGTTTGTCCCAGGTGAACATAATGGTTGACACCTTCCAGTGTTGAGCTTCCAACCTTTACAGGAGTGGGTGCGACATGGATGTTAGACATGATTTTCGTCTTATCCATGTTCATTTTAAGATCCACTTGTTGGGAGACTCTACAGAGATCGTCGAGCTTAAGGAGGCTCTTCCGAGGACATTATTAATCCTTGCTGAAGAAAGTCACAAAGCAGTAATGTCAACACGTTCTGCAATTCGGTGTTAGTGAAAGTTGCATTTTGTTCAGCATGTGGTTTTTGCGAACTCCAACCCACTCTACACTCCGTGGGACTCTAGCGTCCTTACCCACTGAAAAAAAGAAACACACTACTACAAAATCGTACAGTTATTTGACTGAGGTCTTCTGTAAGGTACTAACCCATTTTGGACGCTCTAAATTCAAGCGACTAATCCACTATGATATATTTTTTTTAACTTTTTGCTTTGTAAGTTTTTAAAGCAGAAAGTTCAAAAAACTGTAAACCGACTACGAAAAAAAGAAAAGAATGAAATCGGGGGTTGCAAGGTAAATCGACTCATCCTATTGTTCAAGTCTGTCAAAATGTAGCCTATTTTACCCGGACTATAATAAAGAATCGATTGACACCTTATGCATCAAACTCCGATAAATAGTTCAGGCGCTACTGAGGAACATACGTAAATACAAACAAACATAGACTGCTAAAATCATAAACTTTCCTTTTGGCTTCGCCGTAGTCGGGTAAAAATGTTTTTTTTTTATTTGTCAGCACATGCGATGTTATACCGCCCGCATGTTCACTATCCACGAACTTTCAAAATAGGTAAATGTCAGCGGAATTATTTATAGAAAATGGTCATCGAACTAGAACTCTAATTGACACTTTTAAGGGTAAACTGTACCGAGATTTTGTAATATTGTAGCTGCGATAATTTACGGCTTCTGGGTAACATCGAGGGTTTTTTGGTAAATGTGCTAACGCTTTCTCTGTATCTGAAGCGGAGTTGTTTAAGCTTTGCTGCGATGAGAAAGTTAGAACATTGCAATAAGTTATTTCACCGCGTGTACGTATTTTCAATACGTAGAAATGTGATATCCATTAAATTAATTTTACAGATTATATTGGTGTGTTTTTGGGTTTTTCGTTTTGGTATTTTGCACCACGATTCGGTAATCCGAAATACAAATCTAAGCAAAAACTATTTTTAAATTTAGCTTGTTTTCAAATGATACCAATACATTCTTGTGCGTCACTTTCTTCAACGTTTAAATATGTCAGATAGTAAAAGTTTTCCTCCAAAACTGAACTTTAAATACGCTGTTTTTAGAAGACCTAACTGGTATTGTTTTAATTAAAATTTTCCTAGTGCTCAAATTAAGTCATTTCAATTTTTTTACAGGGGCGGATCTGTGGTATCTACGTGTGAATGATGTTTATGTTGTAGCGAGTGTGGAAACTGCTTTATTCGTTTTATTTGTTGTAAAAACTGCTTTCGTGTCAGACGACGGAATCTACTTACCACCAGGTGGGCCATCAGCTGGTTTATTATCTTAATACTTATATATAAATTATGTATCACGTTGTTTGTCTGCGATGGACTCCTAAACTGCTTAACTGATTTTAATCAAATTGTACACCGTGTGCAGTTTGATCCAAATTGAGAGATAGGATAGTTTTTATCTTGATAAGTAGTCATATTTTTTCTGCAGATACAATGTTATAGGCCAGTAGTATGAAATTACCACAGCAACGCGTGGCCGGGACAGCTAGTAGTAGTATACAAAAATAAGATTTTTGTCATGTATGTCCTTTGTCACAATGCTGATCCAATTTCTTCAAAATATAATTTACGGCAAATAAGCGTACCTAAGCCGTAAATAATAATCGTAGCGTTTAAATAGACGTTTGCATTGCGACACAATTATATTTTTTTACTTTATTGTGCGTTTTAATATTAGATCGCATTCTACGAGTTCTTATTTGTACTTATCGTACCTACTAACGTGATAGTAAATTTTCTAAAAAAAACACCATAATATATAAAGAACTGCATAATAGTTTAGGGTCTTGTTACAAGTATTGAATTTATTCTGAAATATTCAACTAAGCACTTTAGTTAAGGTAATATAATAGACCATTAAAATTAAACCAGGTTTAAGTATGTTAACCGCATTAAAAGTAAGCAGTACCCGATTTATAAATACCGGCGTCGAAGTTACAGCCCTTTGTTCATTGCATCTGTGCAGAGGCGTTGTAGTGATGTTTTTTTATTGTTGTGCGAATATCGATACATTTAATAATAAAAAATCAAAATTATTTATCTGGCCCTCACAATTTAGGCACTTAGTGGCCCTTGTTCGTCAACTGACGACTGTGAAACTAGCGAGCGCGCGTGAGTTGCAAACTTCCGATTTTATCTATTTTTTTTTGTCAACTCGCTCGGTCGTGAAAATCTGACGTTACAGTCAGTTACAGAAATGTTATAATAAATTGTTTATATGTACAGTATACCCACTTATGCGTACGTTGGGTTTATAGGCGGTAGGTTTCAGATTATTTTTTATGACCACACAGAAGAAAATTTTGCTTAGATAAAGGCCATCAGTATGCAATTTAACTAAATGTCTACATGACGTTTAGCCACCTGGTTATACGTTGCGCTGAATGATTTGGCTTGTCCTGCAGCCATTTAATTTTCATAGTTTTTATTTGACTGTACTTTCTAATGCGCTCACGAGTTGACGACGAAAATAATAGGTAAGATTGGAAGGTGCCAACTCGCACGCGCTCGCGAGTTTCATAGTCACCATTGACAAATAAGTCTTTAGTAGTAGTACTTAAGATAAGGTTTTGCAGGTTGGAATCTAAATTTGTGAGGGACGTGGTACCTGAAATAGGTTTCGGGAGAAACTGTGCTACTGAAACTCCAAACTAGTTAAATAAAAAGTGGCCGAAAATAATCCTACGCTTTACCCATCGCCCTTGTTACACAGTTAAACGCACACATGTGTAACGAATCTATGCCTTTCCTTATACATAAAAACACTGGCCGTGAGTTTTGCCACTACATGTCTATAAAGCTGGCCTCAGTGCATACGTAGGGTAGATACATTGGCCACTCGCGAGTTATATCCTTGCCATCAGATGTGTATTAACTTTGTTGTATAATGAAAGCCTCAAAAAATTATGGTCCGTTCCTGATGCCAAAATAAAACCTACAGCGATCCTATTAAAAACTGGAGGGAAAGATATTTCTTTCTTTAATTTTAATTGTTAAAATTGTCAAATTATCAAAAAAAAAATCATTTTTTTGTTTTCAGATTGCAGAGTCTTCTCTTTATCACGAAGACGATCTGGTAAAGGTCATGGGAAGCCGCTGGATGTGGGCAGCTTATCTTTGAGGGAGGCCTATGTCCAACAGAGGGCGTCTCTTGGCTGACATGATGATGGTTAGACTACAGTGGAATAAGGGACCGAAGCACGGCTTCAAGACGTCATGGTTTCAGAAGTGGACAAGATAGAAAAGGTAAAAGGAAGTATAAGACATTAGCCCCCATCCACTAACGTTCATTCCGTATGACTTGTCCTCATAGATAAACTGTAGATGATCATCACAGGGACCCACAAAACCTTTGAGGTCATTAACTAATGTCATCTCTACATGATTTCCTGCGACTTTCTATGTAACTAAGTCAAGGTTGACGCGTTGTGCAGGTGCGACGGAAGGGACAAAAAGATTTTGACACAGCTTTGCTCATACACTAGAATTCATTCCTTATAGATTGGACATTCCGGCAGGAATAAACGGTCGTGGATGGGGGGCTATTACGCAATAATAATTGAAAAAACGTTAAAACCACTAATGCTTTTCCTTCTTGAACATCGCCGCCCTTTTACAGGTACATAAAATTTTATGCAGGTCATTAACTACATTCATTTTAAGCACTGATGACATATCTAATTCGTCTTTATGTGGCTTGGTGAACCTAATAATAGTAAGCAAATCACCGTTTTAGTTTGGTATTCCTTGACAGCAGTCGGAACATACTATGCGAAGCAGTATCGATGATTATTAAATAATTGCTTTATAGTTGCGATTGTTGCGTACGTTAAATGTACAAGTACTAAACATCACATGTACCTGAAAGGCAAACCAATAAAAGTTAAGTAAGAAAGAGGGGCAGACATTTATATTATAATTTTTTATCACGAAGGTATTCATAGAATAGTAACATTTATTAATTAAGATTAATTTTAAGCATTTTCTAAATTTATTTAAGTTTGTTTCAGCTTTGAGATGTTCCGGTAATTTATTGTAAATTTTGATTAACATCGGATAGGGACCTGAATTGTGTACTTAAAGTTAATTTGGATGTTGTTTGCAAAAGATTATTTTTATAACGTGATATATTGTGTCGGGGTGCATCTGTAACTTTTGTATAAAAATATGGATCTTTTCTTACAAACTTACACATTTCCTATATGTATAAGCATAAGCATGGCAACTAATGTTAAATATATTGAGATTTTGAAAATGAGGTTTGCAAATCTCTCTTTGTTTTATATATTGCGAATTTTATACCTTGATCTTCATTATTTGACTCTATACTTAAACTGAAATTAGGCTTTGCCTTTGAATATAATCAAACGTATCTATTATATAGTAAAATAAAACTTATATTATTTTATTATTAACTAATATGCACACAGGTCTGTAAAATTACACAATTACTTCTAAAAAATATTCCAAATCGTAAACTGCTGTTTTAAAATTTATTCGCCTTGTAGCTAGGGGTCACAGTAAGATAATGAAAACGAATATTAGAAAATCTTTACTTTTGCTAATCGTAAACGCTAAATATTCCGATTCAAAGCATTCGACCTCATTACTAAAAGCCCCAACAAAAATTGCGACTCCAATCCGAAAGCAATTAAGCAATGAATCTGTACCGTTAAGATAACTTTATCGATATCGATAGTCCAATTACCCCTCACCAGAGGTCGCTAACGGCGAAATGCGTCTTGTAGCAAGCACATAGATAAATCTTTTTACGGCGCACATTGATTACAAAATTCCTTTATTAATTGACTAGTTTAATTAAAATCATTTTGAACCTTCCGCGTGCTGAATTTTAAGTGAGTTTTTGATTAAATTGTTATCTAATTTCTAATAGAGAAATGAAATAAAAGTGGACGCCGATGAAATTGATAGATGGCAACATATTTTCGCGTTGCGATTATTTAGTTGCTTGGCGTTTATTTATTCACTTAGGGTAATGATATTTATTTATTTAATTGCTTCACATATGAATGTTAACTAATATCACAAACACAAATGACAATAATATCAATCACAAACATATGCGCCTTGAAGGGCATTGCAACGTAGAAGAGAGGGCAGATTTTTCCCAAAAGACAGCCAAAATTGTTACATTACAATCTAAACTTATTTATTATAAACTTCAGATTCCAATATTATATCTAATTATATATTAAGTTTTTGTTATATCATCGAAATATTCCCTAACGGAATTGCCTTATGTATGAGAAAATCTTTTACGAATTTAATGAATTTGGAATAATCTTTTTCGTTCTTAATTTTGATTCTGAAGAAAATCCATCACTACATAATTATAAAACAAAAGTCCTTACCTGCATCTGTCTGTCTATTCGTTCTCAAAAAGTACTGGACAGAAATTCATGTGGTTTTCATCATTTGATATAATAATCCATGAGAAAGATTTAAGTATATAATTTGTCAAGGTTTTGTGTAAATTAATTAAAATTCAAACTGCCTGGAAGCTTTCATAGAATCCCTTTGAGATTTAAAAAAAAACAATGCATGTAGAATTAAAATGCAAGCTTAAAACTGTATAAACTATTTTATTGAAATTGGAGTAGAATTGAAAGAGAGAGAAAGTTGCCATGTGTGAAATATAATATGACAACTATTTCAGGGTGGCTATAAAAAAATTATAAAATTACAACATTTATGCCCAATAATAAATTACGGTTTAATATTAATTAAACAGTGCATATTGGGATAATTCTCTTTTATAAATCTACAAAAAAGTAAGTAAAAGCATAATAATCTTTTAAAAATAGCTTACTATACCTACCCATTCTAGCTTCAAAAAAAATAGTCACGTACCCTACAATGGAGCAGTTAATAAGCTATTTCGACAGTACAATAATGATCCTTATCAACTTAAATACGTTAGTTACCTTAAGGACTTCAGACACATTATTATAAAACTTTTAATAATAATTATTTAAGTAAAATAATTATTTCGACGAAATGGTGGTAGGGATTTCGACGGTTTAAAAGTACTTAGCAAAGTCCATTTAAATAAAGAGCTTTTTCATTTCATTTACACCATAAATATGCCTAATTTAAATGAATGGGTATCATAGGAGTTATCGCGAAAAATTTCACTAATAATACGACAGACAAAACATTACACATGTTTTGTAACTTAAGCAAAATACGGTCTACTCCTAGTCGCTAGTTTAAATACTATTTTAAAGATAATATTTATGATTACGAATTTTCTTAAATTAAGAAACATAGGACATACAATCAGCCTATAATCCCAAACAGAGTTGGGCAAGTACCTTTTGATCCTACTTATAATATTATAGACGCGAAAGTTTGTATGGATGTTTGGATGGATGTGTGTTTGTTACTCTTTCACGCAAAAACTACTGAATGGTTTTTAATGAAACTTTACAATAATATAGCTCATACATTAGAATAACGTATAGGCTATAATTTATACTGACACCGCGCTGAAGAAGTCGCGGGCAGAAGCTAGATAGGTAATATTTGGTTACCCATAAAGTGACATCTGGCAGTATGGGCATCCGGTATCTACTCCTATTATCATACGGAGATACTCCATTTTTAACCAAAATCTACCGTACAATTTTTTGTAACTAAGTATAATTAAATTTTCACTTGACATTGGCAAAATGCATAATCTTTAGGATTTGCGAATGCCATTAATTACTAAGAATAGAACAGAATATTATCATACGTATTTTTAAAATATACATTAATGTAAATATTATAACTATATTGTATTGAATTTATTATTTAGGGTATCTATTTATTGTACGGTACATCAATGACTTCCCTCATTTATAATACCATGTCTTTCCTGTACAAAGGTTGTCAGGAAGAGTTCGCTCTTATAGCGATAAGACCGCCCATTGCACATTTAAATATAATGTTTCTGGTGTTTTTTTTATGTATGTTCCTGATATTTCTGTCTATCTATCTATGGGCCATACTGCCTCAAAATAGGAACAGGTAGCAATCCTATCTAAAACTTTCATTGAGCAAAAAAAAGCCAATTACCAGGACACAAATCATTAACTAATACCAGTCCGGATAAAATCTATAAGTACTAATATTATATTATATTAAAACGCTGAAGACTTTGTTTGTTTGAACGCGCTAATCTCAGAAACTACTGATTCTAATTGAAAAATTATTTTTGTGTTGGATAGTCCATTTATCGAGGAAGGCTATAGGCTATCTAATATCATAACACCCGAATAAAGTCACGGGCACAGCTAGTGCATAAATAAAAGGACTCAATTATTTTTCTAAACCAAGATTATTTTGGAGAAACTTTATTGAGTTTTCCGAATCTTTGGTAGGTCAATAGGAAACTCAGACCTCGGTTTGGTTGGTAGACTTTTTTCAAAGCCGCCCAGCTAAGTTAGCATCATCTCATCAAAATCTGTCACCGTAATAATAATGGTAACAGCATTATTCTGTTCCGACGATTAATGATAAGATACCATGTTCCTCTATGGTTGTGGGTTCCAGGTGGAGCTTGATTCCATCTTCATCCTGAGGTATCGTAGAAGAAGATGAAGGCCAAGACCTTCCGTGTCAAGTACCAAAAAATATTCCCAAATCCCTTTCCTCCTAACGTAATCAAAATAACAAACGGTGAAATAACACTTTCTCTCGCTCATCACTAACAATCAAATAACTATAAAAATCACTAACTCATCATCAAAAATCAAATAATCTACAATAATAACTGTCCAGCAGTAAATAGAGTTTATTAATACGAAAATATGTCATTTTTTTATCATTGATACCAACTTAACCTCTTTACAGTGCATACTATTCGAGCCATCGATCGTCGCCGTAAGCAAAAAAACAGCATTAGAAAAAAAGCTGCCCGAGAAAAGTAAATTCACGTCCCACGCACGCGACCTAGCCCAACGGACACACACGAGGAGAGAGGGACAAAAAAACTGTTAGAGCAAGAAAAAAAATGCACCGCGAATATCCGAGGCGAACGACCTGCGAAAAATAAGACGAAAACACCCTCACACGTGCGTGCTCAATTTTTTTCGTGCCATCCCGCTCTAACGCCAAAAAAGGGCTGCGCTCGCGCACGTCGGAGAGAGACGGGGATAAAAGAAAGCGCGGAAAGAAGACTGTTCGGGTTAGTTGCGAGCGTTGCCGCTAGGGAGCGCGTGTTGGTTGGAAAATTTCTTCCTGTTTAGATGATTCTTCGAGATTTATTTCAAAGGATTCTGCGCATAAGTACATTTTTTTAACACATTGAACGATTGAATCAATAAGCTTTATTGTACAAAAATAATATTTCTAAATAACATATTTCTTAGTCTAAATTATAGGTAATGGGCGGCCTTATCGCTTAAAAGTGATGTCGTCCAGGCAAGTTTTAGATGACAATAATTAAAAAAGATAAAAACTGAAGTTGACGGCGCGGTAATTAATTTTAGACACATACGATAAATAAAACATAAATAAATAATGCAACTCAATTAATAAATCCATTCATATGGTACGGATTGACTCGTGATTTACGTACAGAAAGTTCTCAAAGTTGAATGAGGATTTTCAGTCACTATTTCCTTTACTTTTGCGATGTTAACTTCAGTGGCAGACGTTGATGGCCTACCAGAGGCACGTGTTTGTGATAGAGTCGATTCACCGTTCCTTCTGTAACATTTTCAGTAACTCCGAACACGAAATTCCATTGGCAATGCAAAATTTAAGACGAACTGTTTGTTCCATGTTTTTGTCCATTATTAAATTTACAACACACACTAGATATGAATAACTCAAAACAGCACTGTATTTAATTTAAATAATGCAACTCAAACTCCGAAATGGAAAACAGTTGTGCCAATCTAACAACAACAAAAAAAAAACAAAGAGTTTAATTTGGAACCTATATTATTTTTGGTGCCTATATTATTAGGTAGGTAGGTAATTTAAGACAAAAAATAGCGTGAGATTATTTTAAATTACCTACCTAAAGTTAAAAAGATAAGTGCATAGGAACAAAATTTTGGCTAATTATTTATTTATTTTAGTAATCAAACATTTAGATTTTTTTTAAACAAAATTTTTATTTCTCCGTTTTTAGTTTTGAAGGCTGTTTTTATTATTTAAAAAGAATTTATTTTCTGCTTTTTAGTGTTTTAAGTATAGAATTTTCAGGAAACTATCTCGAGATCTTTTAGACACTCAAGTGATAATATTACGATACCATCGATGTCAATTAAATAGGCATTATTAGGGATAACTCAAAAACAACTTGTTAGATGTCAAATAAATGGGACCACATGACAATCACCAGCTTCCAAAGGTCGAAAGAATCTAAGATTCTGAAGAAATAATGTTCAAAATCGGTACACCCCGTCTAGAGTTATGAGGTAACAAACATAAAAAATACAGTCGAATTGAGAACCTCCTCCTTTTTTGAAGACGGTTAAAAAGATGATAGATTAAGTATCATGTAAGTGATTTATGCTGCTTTTCCACCAGAGATGATCTACGCAACATTGATATGGATGCGTTTGATATCCACCAATTATATTTTTTTTATGAAAAGGTCGAGGAAATGACTCCCTTCCACCTGATGGTAAGCAGAAGTAGAGTCCAAATGCTAAGATAGCTGGTGCGAGAGATAAACTGCCGCGCTAGCCACCCTTGCCTTGCCGACCTGCAAGGTGCTTCTTCATGCCTCTTTTGAATGACCCAGGATTGTAGGATGGAGGGAACACGTGTACTGGCATTGAATTACATTTTCTGAAACGAGGTGCCAAATTTCTTAATTCGCGTTGGGATGGTTTAAAAAATTAAGCTTAAAGCTAATGAACCATAGTCCCTACATAGCCTACTTTTCACATTGGACAAACTGAATCGTACTGTCAATACCTGGACTAAGTAAACTTGAACTTTCACTACAAGCGGCGACAGTTCAAATTCCTACAACACAATCACCTGAGATTCCCGCTAGAACCGACTAATGAAGTGTTCAGAAATCAAATATACCATTTACCGCCCTACAATATAATAAGCTGGGTCTGTTCGTTGTTTAGGTAAATTGGACTTTATGCGTCAGAGTTAAGGGTCAAAACGGTTCAGTGCTTTGTAATGAAACTGTCTAGGGATTGATTTAATGCGTAAGAGTCTTTTTAATTGATGCTTTTTCTTGGCATCTTTATAGCTTGGCGCTTAAGGGGTAGACTATCTAGAAGTTAATTAAAGCTGTAATTATTTTTTAAGCTTTCTACCATAGATTCAAGATTGATATATCTGTGCTTTCAACTGTTGAGTCACTCAGCTTTGGCGGAGGTTTCTTCAAAAAACAACCATTTAACACATTTCCTTAAAAATATATTATGTATCGAAAAGTTTTTATTTATAAACTACTTATTTAAAAAGCAATAGGTATGATTTTTCTGATGAAAGCAACACATAGTTTTTATTTCATTAAAAAGTTAGTAATTTTACATGGAAATTTGAAATTAACTTTTTTTTCAAATCATAAATATTCATCCCCATGTAGCGAAACATTGATTTAAAAAAACCCGACAAAAACCAAATGTGGGGTAGGCTTGAGCCCCTCGGTGGGGATATTACCTATATGAGCTGTTGATAATGATTTCAAAAAATCAAATTAGTTGAATTACAAAGATCACAACAATAAAAGTTTTCAAAAATTAAGTAGGTAACTAACTTTCCAATAAGACTAGAACGACCTAGAGTTTACTAGCATCGCGATTGGTTGCGGGCTCCATGCTCGTAATTAATCTGGACTGGATTTTTTCTACTTTAAAATTTTCATTATATTTCATTTTGATATTTATCAAACATTAGGTAAAATTACTAACACAATTTATTTTCTAACAAAAATTCTGTAGATGTTCTCAAGAAAAACTACCCGCACATAATTTCAGCACAACAAAATCCAAAGTCCGCAACAAAATTTTATTTATTTTATTACATTGAATTGATTAAATCATTATTCAATAAAATAATACATCGCCATCTTCTTACGCATGTATATATTTTACAAACCCTGTCCATCCTAAGGTTACCTAGAACGCTTTTAGTGATAAGGTCGCCCTTTGTACAATCTTTCATAATTGTGTTTTCGTATGATAAAGATAAAGATATTTTCATTCACTAAACATATGTAAGAACATTTAACAATGTATAGATGTTATTTTAATAGCTAATATCAACATGTTTTGCCAGGACTGGCGTGTAAAAATAAAATAAATGCAATATAAATTTAAACGGAACATGTCAAATTAGCAATAAATTTAACTTATATCTATGTAAAACTTGGTTGATGTACAACAAAGCTATATAATATTCTAAAATCCGTAGTTTAAAAAATGTGTCTCCAAAGCTCGTGAACGGCTTGTACGCTGCGCTCATTTGTTTATGGCGTCGTGATTCCAACTTTCCCTTAAGCTAGGCCCGGTCCAACCCGTTTACAACTAAATACTGCAGGATTTGCGAATTATGACACCTTTATACTGTTCTTAGCGAAGATCCTGTTATTTGACGTGAGCAGCTAAATGATCTTCTGATTATGACATTTGAAAAAGCCTGTACGTATGTATTTAAATTATCACCACAGTCATGTGTAAGGCACGCATTTCCGAACGTACCTAACTAGATAATTCATTAGGTGATGTTTCTGAACGTGCGCTCTTTACCGACATTGCTGTCTCTCTTACTTTTGTGTAACTACACGCTCTGTGTGTTTTTGACGTGACAACGTCTTATAATTCGATAGAGCCGGCTGCACGCACGAAAAAACATGACGCATGCGGCGTTACCTCGCTCTGAGGCGTTCCATGTAAGGCTTGAAGTGCAAGCAAAAATCTATTAAACAAATGAAATTAATTTGTTCTTTTGAAAAATGCTACCATTCCATCAGTATTTTCTTAAGACGTTGTCACGTTCAACTATCGTCAGTAAACCGACTTTACAGACAACCAATTTGTAATGAGATATCACTTTTTTACAAATAAGTATTAATTTCTTAATAATTAACGGTGTTTCTCTGAGCATCCTTTCAGCGGGTGCGCATTTTCTTACATAACTTTTCAATTCCTATCATTGGAGGACCGAAAATATTTCTCATACCATTTAAAACCATAATGATCATTATTCATACCAAATCATTCTTTATAACTTCATAAAACATAATCACTGAAATTCATAATTATCATTAATCATACATTTTTGGGCGAGTCTATTGTTTTATGCACCTACTGTGGGTGATGGGTAGGTTAGGGTTATTTTTTTTATGACCAGGCGGAGTGCACTGTTTTTGGGAGATTCTAGTGTTTTATGCAACCTACATGGCAGGGTAGAAAGGTGCACTCCGCCTGGTCTTAAAAACAAATAACCCTAACTTACCCAGTAGCCGACCTGACCACTACCATTTTTAGGCAATAGTCAACTCGGCCGGAGGTCGAGATTTTTATGGTCCAGTACCAGTACAGCCACCTATACCCTTTTTGGCACGGTTACAATCATATCGAAAGGTAGCCAGTGTAATTACTGGGCATAGAAGGTATACCATATTAGTCCCCAGAATGGCAACGCACTTACAGTGTTAAGTTATTTACTTTTAACATTGCAAGTGTCTATAGGCGACGGTTACCACTTAACACTAGGTGGGCCTCAATCTTGTTTGCCATCTCGTAGTATAAAAAATAATATCGGTAATTTTTAACTAAGACTTATGTTATAAGTCCTTACGGTAAACTTAGCATAGAGTACACTTGACCTATTTGTATTAGCTGCAAACTTTGCAGGTGCTATATTTGACAAACATCCTGGGTTATTTTCTACAGTATATTATTTATTTTTAACCCTTATTTTTATAGTGTTGTTTTCACACATTCTTTCTACATGACCAAACCATTTGAGCATTCCTTTCTCAATTCTTGTCACTATCGACTTCTTTCAAATCACACTTTTCTCTATGGAATAATTTTTATTTTTGCGTTTACATACGCGTAAATATTAATACTAGAAAAATGCACTGAAAAAAATCGACTTGCCTCAGGCGGGACTCGAACCGATTTTTCGAAGTCGATTTTTTTCAGTGCATTTTTCTAACACTTTTCTCTTTTCACGTGATCGTATAACCTGTCACTCAATTCACTAAATTTTACACCATTAATAAATATGATCGAATAAAAGAGTCAGCAGTATTTATAATTATTAAATTCTAATCTTTATTATTTTTATTTGCTACACGGAACAGTTACGCAACGAGTACTTAGCGCAAAAGAAATATAATAACATTGTATGTCGGTGGGCAACCTCGCTCAACCTGTTTTTTATACAGCATATCGCGTTACCAACTAGTTGAGATGCTGGCTACGTTACAATTTATATCAAGGCATCTTTTAATGGACTGAATAGATTTTTGAACTAGTACCTTTAATGTATTATGAGAAAGTACCATTTGGACTTCCGTGTTGGACTACAATCGCATTTGTAAATTGAATTAGGGCCAGTTTCATAGATTTCTCGTGAATGCTGAGATGTTTTTGAGTGTAACATTATGGTCTGTTTGACAGATTTTGTTTGTTTGTTTACAGAAGGATAGTTACTTTTTGGGTTCGCCTTTTTTATGTAGGCGACAGACTGGAAAACTGTTACTGTTGCCGACTGATGTTGGTATTAATCCTTTTTGACATATTTTCTGTTTGCTTTTTAACATAGATAAATATAAGTACTTACGTACTTTTTAATATTTTAATATGACACTCGTCAAGTTGTATTTTTGTACATACGTTTACTGAATACAGTGGATTTCCTGGGTTTTTTCTTGAAGTTTCTCTGTAGCTTTTGCCACCGGTTTCGTTTACGTCGTCCACATGGCAGTGCAGGGCCCAAACTGCGAGATATGGTTTTAATGTGTAAAAAAAATATGTTTGATACGACTCAGAATATTTTTTTTTAATGATGCATAGACTTATTTTGTATTACTTTAACTTCTGTTAATAAAATCCTGGCAGGGGATTACTTCTTCTTCTTCTTTAAAATAAATGGCGATAGCTACACAAATGTTACGCATTGCGCCAATATCAAGTGAAAATGTACTTAAAAGTAACTGATAATTGTACAGTAGATTGAGTTTAAAATGGAGTCTCTCAACACGTGTTTTTGCAACAAGAACTTGGGAGAAACTCCAGGGGATTACTTGCTCTAATGTATTTTTGTTAGGTTACTCAAGGCTACCTTTTTGTGAAGCTGTGTAAGATTTTTTTAAGGTTTCTCAATGCTATCGTTTATTTGTATACTATTTTGAGAAAATTAATAATAAGTACATCATTGTTACCTGCGCAGGCTTGTTATTGGCTTTTTGATGTCTACTGTCAAATATAAATACTAATAAAATGAAACTAAAATAAAATGTTAACTAAGCCTCTGCTCTACTCCTCTTGGTACTACAGGCGTGATTCTATGGAATTTTATGTCTTATGACTATGAGAAAGTACCATTCGGACTCACGTGTTGGATTACAATCGTATAAATTTGCAAATTGATATTTAGGGCAGGTTTTCTCAGATTCCAGGTAAGTTCCTTCCCATTTCCTAAGATCCATCACAGCCTGCTGCTAAGCTAATAAGTGTGCGATCGGTATTTGGATAAAAATGAGTAAGTAGACCGAAAATTAATAATATTCTTTTGCTTTCAAGTTAAACCTAAATATTATAATATAAAGAATCATAACAATGTGAATTATGACTCTTTCCAAATCAATACTATGAAAATTGTTAAAAAAGGGAGGATATAACTTGTTGAGTTTCTTCTCAGAACAAGGCGTCCATTACTTAAACATTTGCAATACCATGTATAAATTCAAAATTCATCTAACCAAATTTAATTTAATTTAATAGTCACATTAGATTTAAATAATAATTTTACGTACATTAATGTACTAGTATGTAGACTGATGGGTAATTATTTAGATGCACAAATCAGTCCAAGCGTCTTCGAATAGGTAATTGGGGAATATATCTAAAAGAAACATGCATACAAATTGAGAACCTTCTCCTTTTATTGAAATCGGTTAAAAACCTAAATACATGCAAGTTACATAAAATTAGTTTAATTATGTACAGTCGACTAAATTGAATCATGACCCACCTTAAGATCATTTTCCTACAGTCACTCTATACAAAGTAGGATGAAATTCGCTTGAACGTACATTTCTAAGTAACGAACCTGTTATCAATTTGTTAGACACTGACAGTGTCAAATAAATATGGCTTTTTAAAATTTGTTTAGACTACTACTTGACATCTGACACATTTTATTTTTAAAAATATAATAGTTATTCCATTTTCTCAGTAGTGAAAAGAGTTTAGATTATGAACGACATCTTATTTAAAATTCCAATTGAGACTTTAGTGCAGTAATAAGAAAGATTAAAATTGCATAGATCTCTGACCCGTAATGACGCATTTTTATTCATATTTAAAACGTACTAAGTGCAACACGCATGATAGCGAAGAAAACCTAACTAAATTTATGATTCTAAAGGAATGATCGGCCAAGTGGGTCATGATTCAGTTGGTTCGACTGTACCTACCGGTAAAGTAATAGGTAAGTCTTGAAGTCAAATTGTAAGTAAACATGGCAGTGACTGCTAGTTTGCGTACTGATCTAAACAATGTCTGCTGAAGTTTTATCTTGCTCAACAACCACCAATAAATTACGAGGCCTAGAACAAATTTTATTCCCAACCTATTCAACCTACACCCCCCTCTCCCCGCCGCGTGAGTCAGACTGCGCCCGCGCAATTTTGCAACCGAAATTCTACAAGTTTAAACAATAGGTGAGTCGCCAGTTTGCGTTGAGATCTTTTAAGTTATTTAGGTGGCGTTCAGATGAGCGGAGCGCGACAATTTATGGTAAAGTATTTAAGTGGAAATATTTTTTGAAAAGACAATAGATAATGTTCTTTAGTCTAACCACAACTAGAGTTTTATGAAGTTATAACCGCCATTATAAGATTCAGAGGTACCAGATTCAATCGCCATCGAAATACAAAT
Organism: Elophila nymphaeata; assembly: GCA_955850985.1. NCBI lineage: Eukaryota > Metazoa > Arthropoda > Insecta > Lepidoptera > Crambidae > Elophila > Elophila nymphaeata. The sequence goes on along the minus strand of OY039091.1, from coordinate 10,321,255 downwards.
TTTCGTAGGTGGTGTTACGGCTTATTTTAAACCCGCCTGGCTACTACCAACATCCTAACAAAAACTGTTGCCTTACCAATCTATACACAGAATAATACTCATAATCTCAAAACAGTTGGGTAGAGCTTTAACCACAGATATATCAATCTAAGGAGATCGGTCGAATCGCCGAGTTCATAGGAAGACCGAGTGTCGCCATCAGCGGCCGTACTACATACATGGTTCTAGTTGAGCATGCCGTAATATACACTATTCATTGCGCGCGTCTGCGTCGCGACTGCGAAGCGATGAAAGTTAAGCACAGCCGCAAAGGAGATCGGTCGAATCGCTGAGTTACGTATTCACTTGACTTTATCGGAAGGCGAAGTAGCGGAAATGTATGCCCACAGGGCATACACTTGTCGCAAGTTAAACGCCGGCTTGGCCTATCTCCTTGTATTATTAAATCTGTGGCTCTAACTTTAAATCACAATTGACAGTATGGGCCATGCATTGCGCGAAAATAGGGACAGGTTGCCAACCTGTCACCTACATAAAAGGGGCAACAAACCGAAAAAGAAACTAGCCTTCAGTAAAACCTTTCTTAAAAAAAACCGTAAGAAATGTTAAACCGAAAACCAGATGCAACACTCTACAACATCTAAGTAGTCCGGACAAAATAATAATAGTCCAAGTTATTTAATTAGTCCACGTATAGTAATTATTTCCATAATTAATAAGGAAACTGTTATTATTTCCCAGGAATCAAGAATTTGAAAATCAACAATGATTTTATTATTTAATTTTTCTGAAACATGCCGATATTTTTATACAATGCCTTTATCTCTCTAACGTGCTTTTCTAAGTGAGGAAGCGCTTGTGACTTAAGTTTAACCAAATTAAGGTACCAACGCCTACTAGGTGGTAGACTCATATGTAGGGTCGTCTGGGTAGGTACCACCGCCTTTCTTATTTCTGCCGTGAAGCAGTTCGCTGTGTTTCGGATTGAAGGGAAAGGTAGCCAGTGTAATTACGGGGCATGGAGGGCATATCGTCTTAGTCCCCAGGATGGCAAACGCACTTGTGGTGTTAAGTGATTTACACTTAATATTGCAAGTGTCTATAGGCGGCGGTGACCACTTAACATCAGGAGAGCCGCAAGATTGTTTGCCATCTCGTAACATAAAAAAAGTCACTATCAAAGAATTGCAAACTTAAGTATGCTTAGACATAGCCCTAACTGTCCCTTTGTTATACGTTAAAAAAGATAGCAATTTTGACAAATAATATTAACAGTAAAGTTGAAGATAATTATTCTTGATTTGCTAAAGAATCCCTTTATAAATACTTGAAGTTATTGTCTTTACGCCTACGCAGCTGTCAGCGTGACTCACTCTCTTGAATGGACACCGGTTTTGTACAATAATGGAATACTATGGAAAATACTATCATCAATTTTACTGATTTGAAGTTGGTTTTCTAAGGCAAAAACTCTTTCTCATAGTGTTCCTAATAGTCGTCGAAAAAGCCTAGGGTGATTCTGAAACCCGTGCAGAGTATCGCACCAAGGATTTACTCGTGCGATGGGGACCAAAACCAACCACAACAGCAAGGAGGGTTGGTTTCAGGCAGTTACATGGACATAAACTATGCCAAGACCTAATAGCAGTATGCTGACATACTGTACCCCAACTAAATTAGGTCAAGGGTAGAAATAAGAAGAACCCGGACTATTATCGACCTGTGTATCATAATTTCAATGAAACCCGTTGAATCGTTATCGCGTGATTGACGGACAGTCCAAAAATCTAAACCTTCCCATAGGGAATTGTAAAACTTAAGTGGCAGTGGAGCTAAGGATGTTCATTGGGACCGAAAAGTTCTCCAGTGGTGACCGCATATTGGACAACGCAGTGTGGTTAGGCCCCTACAAGGTAGACTTTCGACCTGATTAATGTTGCTGGTCACGCCTGGATGCGAGCAGCACAGTCGTTGAGGGGTTCTTTGGGGAAGGCCTTTGTTTAGTGGACGTGATGTGGCTGAAATGATGAGGATTTATCCTTCATGTCCGTGATATCGCTGATAAGTAGCAAGAGTGTTACCTATCACGGTCACGTTCTGAGTAAGCCGAAAACCGAATGCTAAGAAATGTCTTACCATGCCACCTCAGACAGGTGCCAGTAAAAAAAACCGCATTTAAAACTAAAAACAGACAAATAAACATTTTGTTTAAAAAATCTAAATGGTTTTGAGGTCGGTCCTAAGTGACAATGTTTATACCAAATATTGAAGTTGGCACCGACATCAAAAAATCATTTATTTTTTTATTTACATTTTATGTACACGTAAAGACAATTTACAAAGGAACACGTTATATAACACAGAAAATTGTACAAAGGTACTGCTTATTTCTAAAAGAAATCTCTTCAAGCAGCCCCATCTAAGGAAGAGAGATTTATATTTTTTAACAAAACTTTTATTTTTCCGTTTTTAGTTTTGAAGTTTTAAAGACATATTTTTTTGCTTGTTAATGTTTTAGGACATAAATTTTCAGGAAACCATCTCGAGATCTTTTAGACAAACAAGTGATAAGATTACGATATCATCGATATCAATTAAATAGGCATTATTAGGGATAACTCAGTACTCGTCAGATGTCAATCAAATTTAAACAGGACTAGCTTCCAAACGTTAAAAGAATCTTCAAAATCGGTACACCCAGTAAAGAGTTATGAGGTAACACACATAAAAAAATACAGTCAAATTGAGAACCTCCTCCTGTTCTTGAAGTCGGTTAGAAAAGCGAGTGCCTCCATGTCACCTGATGGTAAGCGGAAATAGACTCCAAATACGAAGATAGATAATGCAGGGAGACTCCCCGCTCTACAAGCACTTCGTCACGTTTTTCCAAAAGTCCCTGAGTTATAAAGAGACTCGTGTACTGGCTGAGAATCATCATCATCATTATAACAGCCCTTATGCTTCGACTCACTGCTGGGACACAACACAAGGCCTCTCCTTGCCATCGAAGGAGGTTTAGGCAGTAGTCTACCACGCTTACCCAATGCGGATTGGTGGAAGGAGTATAAGACGATCAATACCCCTTTGCTGATCCATTAGTCGCCTTCTACGACACCCATTGGATGATATGGTGTGATGCTATCCTACTCTGCCGGCATCACACGGCTAGCTGAATGTCATAAATTTTGTAAATCTTTTGCATCTCCTAAAATCATTTGAATTACATATTCTACATACAATAACATCGACACCATTTTTAACACAACAAATCCGCAATCATCGGCCCCTAAACCTACAAGATCAAACGTTAGCTCTATAAACATTTCTTTGCAAATTACGACTGCATTGCACACGCTAAATATACCGACTTAGTATATAGCTGGAAAGAGCTGGGAAATATCGCAAATGTTTATTTTAGCTGCCCGAAAGAAGGCAATCTGGCGTTTGTTAGGCTAGGAGCACGCTCACGTAGGTAATAATTGAAGAGGACGGTGGCGATGCGGCCGTGCGTTATTCGTAACGATCTCTAAGAGACGCGTAGAGGAACCTCTCTGTCTACTTGGGGCGTTCGAGGGTATTCGGAGTGACACACGTAACTTAAGACGCCATTATATCATAATTTTTAGTGTGTTATTTGGTTGCCTTGATTTTGGATAAAAAATAAAAAAATGACAATTTTTATAATATTGAGTAAGCGTCGGTGGCGTACTGTGTAAGAGCGTCGTCTCCCACCCGGGAGGCACTGGTTTGATCCCCGCCACATACCAATGTGTTTCCAAATTTTGAATTTATTTGTACGTTTAATTGACGCTTTTACGGTGAAGGAAAATATCGTGAGGAAACCTGCACACACCTATGAAGAAATTCTTAGGTTGTGTGTGAAGTCGACCAACCCGCACTTGGCCAGCGTGGTTGACTAAGGCCTAATCGCCCCTAATGTGGGGTAGGCCCGAGCCTGAGATGGGGACATTATGGGACATATGAGCTGTTCATGACGATGATAATATTAATCAAAACCATTCGCTTTTGTCTGTTACGATCTTTTTTATTGGAATTGTTTAATTTTTTTGTACAATCTACATAAATCCTTTATATTTTTCAGGTTCTTCACTTTTGGTTACATGACTGTTTGGATACGTTGGTCTAAGTCTTTTATACATAAAATTATTGAGAGAAAACTAGATAAATGAAAGACAAAGGAGCAAGAACAGCAGAAAAATAGACGTCTATTTAATTAGCAACAAAAAATTTAACAGTAGGTATATTAAAGGTCCACGTCCGGAAGCCTCCTCGTGGCGGACACTAGTAACGTGGTGGCGTAACTTTCTCGGCGGGTGTGTGGCTTTTGATGTAAAGTGTGTCCCCTTGGCATTTAAATTAGAAGTCACCGATCGTAGAGTGGTTTTTGTTTTCCCACCACGGCTAGTTTCGGACGGCCCTTTTCTGGGCCACGATCGCGTCCGAAGTCCCCCGGATGCGGTCCGACGGCTGTTCCCGGTGTCTTCGTCAGGAGGACACGCGAGCGTCGAGCAGCCGTCGGTGGAGGAATGGCTGCATGCCACCAATTGGAGTGCCTAGACGGGCAGCGTTGGGACGGTCTCGGTGTAGTTGCGCTCACGTGCGCAGATCCCGAGCCGTCCCGTAATAGCGCACTGAAGGTCAGGCCGGGGAGGATGTTTAGTGGGTAAGGAGGGAACGCCTTTACCTCGAGTTCCACATATCCCCTGCTGTTGGCACCACCCCGCAGGGACGATGCGTAAATGCATTTAACCTCCCCGTCAACAAAAAAAAGGTATATTAAAGGTAACATTGCCAATCTCAGCATAGTCCTGGGAACAGCACTTTCCACCTTGTGGGAGGCCTACCAACGCTGCGTTTCCCGGTACGTGGTTGCCACTCGAGGACCTTTCCGCCCCAGCGGTCGTCAGTCCTCCTCGCAATGTGCCCTGCCCACTGCCACTTAAGGTTCGCAATTCTTTGGTCTATATCGGTGACCTTGGTTCTCCTGCGGATCTTATCATTTCTGATGTGATCACGCAGAGAAACTCCAAGCATTGCCCTTTGGGTGACCTTGAGCCTTCTTATGAGGCCCATTGTAAGCGGCCACGTTTCGGTTTCATAGGTCATCACCGGCAACGCACACGAATAAAAGACTTTCGTCTTGAGACCTCTTGTATAAGAAGGAGAAGGCAGGCTCTAACAAAATAATCCGCCAGTGTGTTCCCAGCGCAACGCTAGCGAATTCTATTTTTAATGTTTAGATCGCTAATGCGCCGATGCAGTTTTATGCATAAATTCGCGCACGCCGGATGGGCGCCGCCATTTTTAAATGTAATTTTAGCGCTGGATCGCAGGAAGCCAGCTCTACATTTGAATTTTATTTCGACTAGGCGTGTCTGTTGCGACATAACTCTATGTCAGAACAGTCTATGCATTGAGAGTGCGTTGCGAGATGTTTCAATACTGGTTATCCCTTTGACTGGTGAAGAAATAAATATTTTTCATTGTTTCTCAACCTTATCATATAGATATAAAGTTCAAAATATGGTGGCTATGTCTGTCACTACCACACAAAGGGTGACATTCATTGTCCTACCCTGCTCTTTTTTTGAGGTCGGTGTACTATGCTTTGATATCGACAATACTACTGCTAGGTACTGTAGTGATCGGATTCTTTTTGATTCTCTTCTTTTTGGCAGGTTATTAATTTGGAAAAGAGACAGACGCTTGATGGATGGCGAAATATTATAAGAGGGAGATGTTTTTGTGCAGAATTTGAAAAGTATTTATATTTGTTCAATTTTAATTTCCTGAAAACAAAGGCTTTTCAGTGAAATAGATTAGGTTTCATGAAAGATCCCTACCTATATATTTCGGCATTACATTTTACGGCCAGCCGCTTACATGACCTTCTAAAGCACTGAGGAAAATCTTATTAAAAAAAATCGGTCACCCATCCGAGTATCGACCGAGCTATTGGTAGCTAAGCTTTTGTGATCGTTACGAAGGTCGCACGACCGCAGCGCCATCGACCTCGTCCAAATCCTTCTACCGACATCAAATACCATATCTACATAAAGTGTAATAATGATAAGGCGAAAGAGGGAATTGATCTTAAGCCAGAAATCTCCACCACTTGCCGATTGGCTACCTTATTATTAACTATCAGAACACCTTGCTGCCAACACTTTTAATGACTATTTTGATGAGCTTCACAGCGTCACCGGAGTTAAGTTCTCTAGCCTGTAATGCGAACTTCTCTAGAAGATGCTTGAATCAGTTTCACGGAAACTCGGAGTCCTGAACAAAGTGCGGCGTCTTTTTACCCCTGATCAAAACTGCGTTTGCTATACAAGACGCAATAAATACGGTCCTGCGTGGAGTATTGCTCGTTGAAACAGCTTCACGGAACCTCGGAGTCCTGAACAAGGTGCGGCGTTTTTTCACCCCTGATCAAAACTGTGATTGCTATACAAGACGCAACGGTAACTTACTCGATGCTTTGGATAAGTTGCAGCATCGCGTGATCCGCATTATCGGCGGCTTGAGCCTCTCCAGCGTCATTGAGCGTGTTCAACCGTCTGTACAACGGCGAGTGCTCTGAGGAGTTTTTTGAGCGACAAACTGTGGCCACCATTCCAACGCGACATTATGAGTAACCCTACTACCCTTCCCAACACGTGGTACTGTGTAACGTGGTACTATAATTGTCATACCACCATCATTTTCCCATATCCAACTTTACTGGCAATATTAAAAAAAAAAAATTTCAATCCAAATCAAAATTTTCCTTCACATTTTGTTCGTTTTCCCGTTTCCCGCTTTTGACTTATTCTATTGCTGACCGTGGCTGATTACACCTTATTGTCAAATTACTGGAGTGTCGCTCTGGACACCCACCCATAGCTTGGGATACAAATAATAGTACCTTCTCCCTCCGATGCAAAACAGGCGCATAGTCGTCGAGTTGCACAAACAGCTTGTACGACGAAGAAGAATAGTACCTTCTTATAAAATAACTAAAATTATCTCAAGGCACTAATAAATTACCTTAATATAAGCCTTTTTATATTTATGTGTATCTATTTTAAGTGTAGTGTTCAGTTTTACAGTGCGTTTTATATTCTTTTCAGAGTGCCTTATATTATTACCTTTTTCTACTACTTTGGAAATAATAAAATATAGTTACGTAATTAGTGCCTCATTTCTGGGACCCATACATTTGGTGTTTGCACCCATTGAGGATACAACGTTACCATTTTACTCACCGAGAGAAATACAATACCACAAAAATATAATGTTATTTGACTGTTTTCTATAAGTTTCGGTTCGATTGAATTTGAAGCACAGTTCAGGTGCTTCAAATTCAAGCGGTTACTCCACTGTGCCATAGAAAGACTTACATAGAATAAGTTTTCCAGAATTTTCTTTTTAAAAAAGCTATCGTGTCGAAAAATCTCAGGCGTGATGCATTTCGCAGCGACGCGGCACCACATTCGTGAATCTCGGCTATTTTTGCCGCTGGCGACCTTGAAAATTGTCGGTATTTTTGTATTGCACCCACTGCACTTGGCTGCGAACTCCGATTAAAAAAAACATCGACCCGAAAACTGTTTGCAGTTGGTTGCGCATTTTTCTTGTCTGCATATCCAATTTTCTAAGCTTCGATAGTAATTATGACGTGACTAGAAAGCCGTTAATACGAAGGTGTTCGATTTTGATTTTTAAATGCAAATTTATAAAGTTTTAAACTATCTCTCTTTCTTTCTAAAACCCATAGCTGAACTCGACTCGACTTCGATTTTGAGGGTTATTTTTATTTTATTTAGTAGGCTGTTGACTTTGATCAGAGTTTTCATTGCAATTAAAATAAAGAATTGTATGCTACTCATACTCATATCAAAAAATTTTGCAACCGCTCAGCAAAAAATGGAACATTTAATATTTTCGGGTAACAATTTTTATGTAACCAGAACTAAAATAAATAATTAAATACATAAATATAAGAAGACTTCCCTTAAATCGAAAGACCCACCTTTTTAATTACTGAGTTGATTGCTGAATCGCTTCTATCAGAAGAATGTTCAGTTTCTTTACTATAAGTAATTATTAGAACATCTTAATCTTTGCGAACGTAATTTAAAGTAACATGGAACTTTTTTTTTTAATCAAACCTAATAGAATGCAATAGGCTATTTCTTAAATACAAATTATCAATATTCGGAGAAGATTTATTTGGAATGAGCGATTACTTTGTCTCAGACATAGAAAGACACACAGAAAAAACAACTACATCGCAGCAACCAATATTATACATACGTAAAACATTTCCTATGTAATCTAGCAACGCCCACGCACGATCGCACCGACACACATGCTAAATCTTTTATGTATCGTTCAGACAATTCGTCAAATAGTGGGAGTGTAATTATATTCTTAGAAAAGACGCACACAAAAAAACCTATTCTACGCACCCACACGGACACACGGGGCAAACTAAAACTGACACAGACATAGATATCTGAATGCTGATTGGACATTTACTGCTCTTCAGTTGTACGGTTATGTTAATTTTTCGCGAGTCTATTTTTGCGATACAAGTTTTTATCCCTGTGAAGGAGGGAGTGAATGGTCTTGATACTTTTTAGGTCACAAGCCAGTTGTATTGATTTTATGTGAGATACTACGTTTATTAGAGTTACCTACGGTCCCTGTTAATATTACTCGTAAAATATTCAAACTATCTATTTAAAAGCTTAGCTTGGCAAATTTTGTTACACATAAGGTCTTATCAGTAATTGATCGCTGTTTAAGACTGTACAGAAAATTCATTTTATATGAAATTTTATTTTGCTTTAAGTTGCTTTCGATATATATTTTCAACGTAATAACTACTATAATAAAATGCTTTACAAATGTATACAATTAATATACAGCTTAATAATAATTGTCACTTAGTTATTTATAAAGTATTTAGGTACTATGTGAGGTATGTAAACAAAAGCACACAATATTAATAAAAATAGCCACTACAACATGTAAAATAATAGCCAATGAATGTATTTGAATAAAAAGAACTGGTTTAATGTTTCGCAATAAAATAAACTACGTTCTCTAATTGGCTGTCTTCAACACCATTAGAATGTTAACGGCCACTTGTTATATTTTAGAATAATCAATGTGTACGTAAATGCCGATGTCAACCTCGTGCTAATTGTGATTGTTGGTTTTACGGTGCATTTTTAATATTTTTCCATGTGTTAAGCTCAACTCAAACTAAGAATCAAGCTCGGCTTCTCTCACTTAAAAAGTTGATGCATTTGAATTTATTTTAACATTCAAACGATCACACTACTCAAAATATGACACAGCGGAATAGCCACGTGAATTTGGAGTGCCTGATTTGGGGCTGTAACTTCAACTTACAGAAGACCACAACCAAATTACATTGCATTTTTGAGGTGTTGTGTTTCTGTTGGTAATGTTGCCAGAGCTCCATATGGCAGGGAATGGGTCTAGGGTTGGCAGCAAGCTAGTGTCACTTCAGTGTTGCAAGAGTATACGTATACTTCATAATCGTCGATCCACCTTGCGGGGGCCTATCAACGCTGCGTTTCCCGGTACGTGGTCGCTACTCGAGGATCTTTCCGCTCCAACGGCCGTTAGTCCTTCTCGCAATGTGCCCTGCCCACTGCCACTTAAATTTCGCAATGTCATCATTATCATAACAGCCTTTATAATTCGACCCACTGCTGGGCACAAGGCCTCTCCATGTCATCGAAAGAGGTTTAGGCAGTAGTCCACCACGCTTGCCCAATACGGATTGGTGGACCGAGTATAAGATGATGAATCCCTTTGGTGATCCAATAGTCGCCTTCCACGACACCCATTGGAGTATATGGGATGATGCTATTCTACTCTGTCGGCATCACATGGCAAGTTAATTAAAATAAATATTTTATTTGCCAAGTATCAAGACCGCTGCGGCTACAGTCGACTCCTTTGTGTTTTTTGGCACGGCAGCCAAACATCGGTTTATGTGATGCATCCCACACCGACACGCCGACACGCAAACAACGCTTGTGTGTGTGTTAACAGTGTTTACGTAAAGTAAACCAATGAGCTACACGAAAACTTGTCTGTGAAACATATACATGGGGAAATGGTTTTTTGTTAGTAGTTCTTACTTTTTCGTACAATAATGGATTTAAGGTGAGGGTTCACGGCAGCTGTAGGAAAGAGAGTTTTTTGTCGCGAAGACTGGGAGTCCTGCGTGTGTAAAGGAATAGTGGTTTTCTTTCCGCACCCAGGGAGCCTAGTCCAATTTTTAAAATTTAACTGATTTAAAAGTTACAAAATTAATGTATTTGCGGCGCTAGTTGGCTTATGTCAGCTTCTTAACAAAATTCGAAACGTTGTAAAATCTTCTATTTTGAATTTTTTTAAGTATGAGAAATGTGTTCGAGACTTTTTAATAAAAAACTATCACCCTATGAGGTTCATAAAATGTTGCTATTGTCCACCTAAAATGAATAATCCGCAAGAAGTTTACAAACTAGACACAATCATATCTATTGTCACGTTTTTCCAGTAAATGTTATGTTTTAGTGGACTTTGTCTAAACACCCTTTGTTCTATGACATTGTTTTTACACTAGTTACTACGGAGAAAGTGGCTAGGAACATCGAAATCTTACTAAAATATTAATAATTATGTCTCGTATTCTTAAAACATTACTTGAAAACGAAAATGAAAAATCTCTTTATTTAAATCGACTGTGCTAAGTACTTTTAAATCGTCAAAAGCCCTACCACCATTTCGGGAAGAATAATTATTATTATACTGAAATGGAGAAGAAATGGCGAAAGAAACTCCACAGCTTACAATTTCGTAATGATTTCAAAACATCAATACAAGTCAATAAATAATTATCAATATAATTTAAGTTACATTTCAATATGCGTAAATTTTGGGTAGTTCTTACTCCCACGCATTTGGGTTATTTATCTTGTGAAAAGCTTTTCTATATAGTTTAATTAATCATATTAATGAACTAAGCAATTTAAATTTTGATACCCACCACCATTTTATGTTATTGTTAGATAGGTACTTACAGATATTCCTTTCAATTACTTCGAGCAAAAGCGTCAGCGGAGGCACGGTTATATTATCTACATTGTCAATAAATAATACCAAAATTTTTCAAAACTGGCATGTCCATATTTTTTTTACAGTTAGAGGAGAAAAATGCGCGTGCGCAACTGGTCAGTATGCAGAGTACGTATTTGTGAGACGATGCGCGCACGCCGCGTACGGGAAGAGGAGAGTGTGCACTTTCTCACATTAATTCCAGTTATTAATTTATAATGAAGGTGTGCACAATTTTTGTAGTCTTTAACTTTTAGAAAAAATAAATTGTGTGTGTCAGCTCCGACGCACGACTGGAGTTTACTCCGAGACAGGTGAGATGGCGCACCTGCTGTCATCCGTGTTTTGAAAATTAGAAAGTTGCGCGACATAGGATGCGCACCAATTATGACTTTGACCTTCAAAAACGTAACGAGGTCATTCATCGATAGATTTTACTCCTCACATTTTTCTCATACCGGGCCCCTTATATATGCAAATCGATTCTTAAGGAGTAAACTCCAATAAGTAAATATTTTTATTGCTGTGGAATTCTGCAATATCCCAAAGATATATTGTATAAACGCCCTCAAAATCATTGAAACCTTATCAAACTTCGGACGAAATAATAGTGTTCTATTTTAATTGGAAATGCAGAAAAAACTTCATATCAAATTAAACTACGGTACAAGTAAACAATTAGATATACATTTAAATGAAGCCTAATCTAAATTTTCGTTTAAAGGTATTTTGATCAGGAGCTTTCTTAGCTATAATTCTAGAATATTATAATTTAAGTAAAAACGGGAATTAACGCGAGTAGATAAGCTTGTTAATATTAGCGTTAATTCCCGTTAATTAGGCAACGAAGCGAAGCGTCGGTGGCGTTGTGCGTAAGAGTGTCGTCTTCCGCCCGAGAGACACTGGTTCAAACCCCACCACGTACCAATGTGTTTACAAATTTGGAATTCATATGTGCGTTTAATCGACGCTTTTACGGTGAAGGAAAACATCGCAAGGAAACCCGCATACACACCTATGCAGAAATTCTTAGGTTGTGTGTGAAGTCGATCAACCAGCACTTGGCCAGCGTGGCCAACTGAGGCCTAATTACACCCCTCATGTGGGGTAGGCTCGGGCCCCTCGGTGGGGAATTTTTTTTTTATATTACACCTTATACTCCATCCACTAATTCACATTGGGCAAGCGTGGTGGACTACAGCCTAAACCTTCGATAACAAGGAGAGGCCTTGTGTCTCAGCAGAGGTCGAATTATAAAGGCTTTTATGATGATGATGATGACTGTAGTCTTCTTTAAGGTGAAGGTTCTTCCCTAGTTAAGGCGTTCCAAAAGCGGCTAGTCCGTTTTTTTATAGTACTCCGTAAATATTTTTACAAGTTATTAAATAATTATAATAGTATCATCATCAACAGCTCATATAATGTCCCCACCGAGGGTCTCGAACCTACCCCACATTAGGGGCGATAGGACAGATAATATAATACTATACTAGGCCTTAGTCAACCACGCTGGCCAAGGGCGGGTTGGTCGACTTCACTAACAACCTAAGAATTTCTTCATAGGTGTGTGCAGGTTTCCTCAAGATGTTTTCCTTCACCGTACAGTTTTCAGTACTTATTGTGTAAATAAATATGTTTAAAATATACTATTTAATTATAATAGTATCAAAAATTACAAATAACATTCTTCTCTCAATTACAATTTCTATCGAGCACCGATACTTGGTCAAATCAATTTTAAAAAGTGCAGGTACCGATCGCGGTAACCAACGGCGTTTTTCCATCACACACTGACGATATTTAAATGCATGGTTATGCGTGTGTTGGTTTCCATTGTCGAAATAATATTATAATACTGGCAGCACGACAGACCTTGTATTTTTAAAAGAAAACAAAAAGCGAATAGAATTTGAATCTAAACTATTCGAATGTATACATTACGTAGATTGAGAATAGAGTATAGATGAGCTACTAAAGAATAATAATAATTAGAGTGAGAAAGCTTATATGTCTGATATATACGGGAGAGCAGGACAAAACATTTTTTTTGTCTCTGTTTGCGTATCGGATTTTTATGTTTGCCACTATTGCTTTGGTGGCAGGCAAGTGCGCTTTGATATTTCTCATCATTTTAAGTGATTTTATGTCAGTTTTAACAATCTAATCATTCTAATACGCAGTATTTTGTGTGATTTCGTTTATAGTAATGGTGAATTGTTGTATAATTGTCTGTAAAAGCCAATACTTAGTCTATTGTTGTAGCTATAGGTATATGTAGATACATTGCTATCTCGCTTAGGTGTACACTGATGAATTATCTATACTCTATTCTCAATCTACGATACATTATTAACAAAAAGGAAAAACTATGTCTGTACTTTTTAATTTTTCGACTTACATTCAAAATTATAGTATCTCTACTTTAGTTGAATTTAAAAAAAAAAGAAAACTTACAAAAACAGTTTTTCAAATGTTAAAAACATTCCTTTTTGTTATCAACAACAACAATTATATTGTAATATTTTTTTAGGAAAGCATTTTTCCGTTTGTATGAAGATGTGCTAATCTTGTTGTGTGTGATAATATATATTTTCTTTGAAGACTATTATAAACAATATGTATTCACAAAGATTATCACCGGAATCAATTTCTTCTTCAAAACTACAGTAAAATTCTGCATACAAATGACGTCATAAGAATATTATAAAACTCGTTAGGTACAACGGAAACGCGCCGCTGTATGTGACGGTCATACATAACAACTTATTGCATATTACGTTGCGTAACGAGTATATACAATCTTATTTGTATGTTTGAATATTTAAATAGAAAAACTTAGACTTCACTATAATATGGATTCTATTCTTCAAGCGGCAAGGTTGTATGTCTTGGAGGATGTGATGGAAACATGAATGTATTTTATTTTTAATTTTTTCCATTTATATCTTCTAGAGGAAAACTGTTAGTTTTTATATTATGTTGTAACATATGTAGGTGTCGACAGAATTGACAAAGTAATAATTGCCCTTTTATATATTAAAATTTTGCTCGGATATCGTATTTCCTAAGCAGGGAATGAATCGTACAGCAACATAGGTTAACAAGAAAGTATGTACCTATTACTTCAAATTTATTTATTTATGAGAAGGTGAATTAAGTATACTTAATTCACCTAGGCGAATAAACTTTACTGAAATAAAATACAGGTGAATTAGCTCAGGTGAATTAGTCTACGGCACCGAATTATCAGATTTTTTTATTTTTATTTAACTAGATGACAAGCTGACGGCCCACCTGGTGGTAAGTGGATACCGTCGCCTATAGACACCTAATAACAAGGAAAAAATCACTTTGTATTGCAGATGCGTTGTCATCCTGAGGCCTAAGATGAAATGCCTTCCATGCCTAGTAATTACACTGGCTACCTTTCCCTTCAATCCGCAACACAGCAAACTGTTTCACGGCTGAAATAAGAAAGGTGGTGGTACCTACCCAGACGACCCTACATACAGGTCTACCACCTAGTTAAACCCATCAGAACCCTATGCAAGACCTGGACGTGAAGAAGTATCTTTCTTATTATCACCCTGAGTCTAGCAGATCATGTTATAAGATCAACAAATATTTTCACCACATAACATTTTTTGGTTATTGATGATATTTGGTTGGCAGAGAAGAATACGGTCTGCCTGGTGGTACACAGTCACTATAGACGCTCTCAACACTGACGTGACACTCAAGCCTAGTCCCCGTGAGTAAGGTTGCCAGAGATCCACAGGATAGGGGCCGTGTAACTGCAACCTTACTCACCTACAACGTTTTTGTAGATTACTAAACAGCTATTACAAGCATTTTGAAGAAAAAGCGTTGGTAGCGTAGTGCGTAAGAGCATTGTCTCCCACCCGGGAGACACCGGTTCGAACCCCGCCATGTACCAATGTGTTTTCAAACTTTGAATTGATATGTCGATTAATCGACGCTTCTACGGTGAAGGAAAACATCGTGAGGAAACCTGCACACACCTATGAATAAATTCTTAGGTTGTGTGTGAATTCAACCAATCCGCACTTGGCCAGCGTGGTTGACTAAGGCCTAATCGCCCCTAATGTGAGGTAGGCTCGAGCCCCTCGGTGGGGAGATTATATGAGCTGTTGATAATGATGACGATGATGCATTTTAACGTGTTAAATTGGATTAGGTATAATGACTATCGATAGGTATTTAATCATTCTTGTAAATAAATAAAGACCTCCTTGGGCGGGTAATATTTACTATAATTTCTTAAGAATGATTATTATGAGAAGATATTAAAACTACATCTGACGCGGACTGATGCTGATCTAATTTCAGTGGTTGAACCACTAGATCACGAAGCTGTTAATGTTAAAAGTGCTCAGATAAAAGATTGACCGTTTATTATTAACTGCAACATACGACAAAGAAAAATTAAAACGGACAACAGTGATAATTAATTAATTACAACAGTTTTAAAGCTATTGTCGCTGAGTAATTATAATTCTTTCTACTGAATGGATAATAAAGTGCGTTGTCTGTCATCTATATATTCAGAGGAATTTCTGGCCTTATTTTATTCATATTGTTATTATGCTTCGATGTTTCAATAATAATTATTATTTTTTATTTTTTCAATCATGAGTTTACATTAAATTAAGGTGTCAGGGTTCTTCATTGTCGCCTTACAAGTTTTGCCTGGTAGGGCATACAAAATTATAATGTCAACCAATACTAATTTTTCCTTAGGCCATCATCATCATATGATGTTCTGCCGAGGGGCTAGAGCCTACCCCACATTAGGGGCGATTAGGCCTTAGTCAACCACGCTGGCCAAGTGCGGGTTGGTCGACTTCACACACAACATAAGAATTTCTTCATAGGTGTGTGCAGGTTTCCTCACGTTTGTTTGTTTTCCTTCACCGTAAAAGCGTCGATTAAACGTACATTATGAATTCAAAACTTGAAAACACATTGGTACGTGGCGGGGATCGAACCAGTGCCTCCCGGGTGGGAGACGACGCTCTTACGCACTACGCCACCGACGCTTTCCATTCCTTAGGTCAGTAAAACATAATTATGAATGTCAAAAAAGGTCAAAAATATCCAAATTATGAAATAAAAATGATGTTATACAATTATTATGAGCATGAATAAAACATGTCAGTTATTGCCTTTGTCTATTATTACAAAACTAAATTATCAAAGTCTTCAAATGCTTAGTATGGGGCGTACAAAGTTACAATCAACGAATTTAATTACCTATAATATCTGTCAAATACAAACTTAAAAGTTGTGTCAAGTTTTAACGTGTGACTTTTGTTTGTTGGTTCACTGAGGCTTAATTAGGTCAGTCTCAGACGCCTGATGTTGGACATAGGCCTCAAGGATCACCAACTTGATCAGTCCTGAGCTGCCCGCATCCAGCGGCTTCTCGCGACCTCTCCAAACCAACGTTACATCTACCGGTACGTGGCCGCCACTCGGGGCCCTTTTCCGCCCCAGCGGCCGTCAGTTCTCCTCGCAATCTTTTTGATTGCAATGGTAGTGTATAACGGCTGTGAATTCGTCGTCTATTTCTACCATGTAAGGATAGGTCTATAGTATACTTGTCAGTGGATATTATGTAGGCTGAAGATCATAAATAATGTTAAAGACAGTAGCGTACAGTGCCCTGTATCAAAATTATTTTGGGGGGCCCAATGAAGAGTAAAGATTTCTCACGAAAGAGACAAAATGCTTGAATAAAATTAAAATAAATATTTATCGATTATAAGTTATCACTTCCTCCTAGAAATTTAGCTAGCCAAACTATTCAAATTAAATATATACACTTTTTTTCCTGTTTCGGAAAATTGATTTATTAAATCAACTAATAACTGACGATTTCAGTTTTTATAAAGTTTCTGCTTCTATGGACAATAATGACGTCTGATATTTTTCTCAGGAAGCACATTAAGTAACATTGTGGATAAAATTTTACAAATTTTTGCTAACACACGTTAATTGCCACGTATAGTTGCTCATAGGGTATGCAATCCAATGGGAATTTCTCAATATATAAATTTTCGGTCCCGCGGGATCTAGGTATTTGTGGGATGGGGTCCACGTCTGGAAGCCTCCTCGTGGCGGACCCTGGTAACGTGGTGGGGAAACTTTCTCGGCGGGTGTGTGGCTTTTGATGTCAAGTCCCCTTGGCATTCGAAGTCACATGCCATCGTCGAGTTGTTTTTGTTTTCCCACCACGGCTGGTTCCAGACGGACCTTTTCAGGGCCACGACCGCGCCCGAAGTCCCCCGGGTGCGGTCCGATGGCTGCTTCCGGTGTCCTCGTTAAGAGGACGCACCAGGTCGAGTAGCCGTCGGTAAGGAGGCGGCCTATAAGGTCGACGTCGGCCAGCGGCCCACAGGGGCTGGCGTTAGTCGGTAGCCCCTGTGGACTGCTGACCACCAATTGGTGCACAAGGAGTGCCTAGACAGGCAGCGTTGGGACGGTCTCGGTGTAGTTGCGCTCACGTGCGCAGATCCCGAGCCGTCCTGTAATATCGCACTGGAGGTCAGGCCGGGGAGGATGTTTAGTGGGTATGGAGGGAACGCCTTTACCTCGAGTCCCACATATCCCCTGCGGTTAGCACCATCCCGCAACGACGATGCGTAAATGCATTTGACCTCCCGTCAACAAGAAAAAAGGTATTTGTAAATAATAAAACTTCAGAGATATACGCCAATAATGTACGCAAACATAACAGTACTTGGATTGGGTGTCCACCTCCCATGTGTAACCCTCGCGTGCCCCGTGTTTCGGAGTGCAAGCAAACAATCAAAGCGATCGTCAGTTGTCGCGCAGCCGTGCGCTACGTTAGCATATGAATTTAACTTATCTTTACTCCCGCTGATCCTGTCCGGGATTCCGATTATCTTACGTTACGTTACGATTAGTCCTGGGGGTCTAGACGAGTGGCAAACGATACAACATTTCTATCAAACGAAATGGTAATAGCCCCCCATCCACAGTTCGTGTGTATGGTGATGAAAGGATTGTTTTTCCTCTCAGACTGGCGAGAAATGATAAAGTAGCAGGAAACATGTAGAAATTACATTAAGTTAGTGACCTCAACGGTTTTATTTATCCCTACGACAGTTCATCTATGAGGGCAAGTCATACGAAATAAGCGCTAGTGGATGGGAGGCTAATTTTTGACTACGGTCGCCTTAGAGCTTTCTCAGTTAGATTCATATATTATTATTATTTTCGTAAGACATTCAACGCAATCGACTGGTCACTTGGCTAGGCCCTCTGAACACGACTTGCGGGATCCCGGTGCTTTGGGATCCCGAAATCCCGGTATTGCATTCCCTACTTGCCCATAACGTGGCCAAAGTAGCTCAAGATCCTTCCTTATTCGTTGGATCCAAGAGTGAACGATTGCCGAAAGTCTTTGCCCGACCCTGAGCTTCTCATACCGTGTAGGTTGTTCTAAATATCGTGAAAATGATAAGAAAAAAAATTAATGAAGTCTCATTTTCTCCCATTTCAATATTTGCTCAAATTGCATTTAATGCACTTTCGAGAATTATAAAATCAGTTATAAATTAAGGGAATCAATTTATTATTAATAAATTGTTGATATAAAATTTAAGAATAGTTAATAAGATTTAAAAAAAATATACTCTTAGAAAGAATTTTCGGCAAGCACTTTAATTAGATTTAAATTATCATATTTTAAAAAACGCTTTATTTATATTCAAATCTTACCTAAACTGTGATCAACCCTATTGGAATTATAAGCCTAATAATTCCTAAAGGGTTTATAATTCCCTGCAATTTTCCTCAATAATATAGTACATAAACTACATATTAAATAGTACATAAACTACTTATCGTCGGCCAGTTAATATACAAATTATATACTTAGAATATAATATGTAAGAATAGGCTGAGCTAAGCTGAGCTGGCTAGGTATGTGAAATTCCGTAAAATAAGTAATTATAAAAAATAAATAGAAAATTAAGTATAAATTACGTCGTACGTACGTTTTATTATATAGTTTTATTTTTTGCTTTTTAGTGAAATAAATAAATAATAAAATAATGAGAAATACTATTTTTTCTGAATCGATTGCAAATTCTCATATTCATTTGCTTTAGATCGTGAATTTCAAATAACTTTTTTATTGTCATACAAGCAATTGCTGGTTAGTAGGTAACTGCATAAAATTTTAGATTTTCAAAAATATGGAAAATATTTTCTGGAACAACAAGAAGAACAAGCTTATGCTAAGAAAGTACGTAATTTACCGAAACATAAAAAAAAATATTTTAACAATTTACATATTAAACATTTTTTTTATTATAAAAAAAACTTGGCTTGGTCTTACTAATCGTATAGTTACTATGACTAATTTTTAGGATGTTGGTTAAATTAGTTTTAAGTAGTACTACTTCCAACGTTTTCTAGATTATAATACTAATAAGTATTTTAATTTCTATTTTGAACATTTTGTTCTATTATATTTAAACGTATTTTTAATAGCGCATTAAATATTTTCTGTTTTTTATAAAAAGGGCAGGCAAATGACTCCATTTCACCTGATCTTAAGCAGAAGTGAAGTCCAAATATGATTAAAGGGCAATAAAAATAGACTCTGTATGTCACAACCAGTATATTGTTTTTAAAATAGATGAGTATTTCTGGTATAAATTATAAATCCATTTACGTTATAAATTATAAATCCATTTACGCTATAAATTATAAATCCATTTTTAATTTGAAAATATTTCTGGTGGACTTACATTCATTAACTATAAAATCTAAAGCCACCAAATCGTTTATTTTTTAATAACTTGCTTTATAATAACTTTACACTTATCAAAGAGAGATCTCTTCTAGAGATAAGTTCGCCCTTGCAAACTATGTTATAGACAACCATTTTTATGTATTTTATGTGCAATAAAGAGTATAAAACACCCTTTAAAAACAATTGAGTGCACTTTTTAAGTATTATTAGTTAATCTTTTTTAAACTTTTAGGTATTGGATTTTATAAAAAGATTAGGTACTTGATTTACGTACTCTCATTATAAATAAAAATAGTTTTTAAAGAGTCTAAAACTAAAACAATGCCATTGGCTCTTCAAAATTGTATTGGAAAAAAATCACAAACGAAAATAGAGATTTGTTGCACACAATCTAAGAAAATATCGGTATCATTAATTTATTAACAGAATCGTAGTTAAAAGAATAAAGAAAACTAACCTTTTCAATGTATCCAAACTTCGGAAGTCCAAACTTTTCACAAAACGAACCAAAAAAGTACTTTTAATAATTTTCAGTTCAACAATAAATCGACACGTCCAATATGCGCACGATTCTGTTATCGACGTATTATCAACACTTTTTATATCCTCTTAAAGCTATTTATTACATTTTTTCAATTTCACGCCACGACGAACGTAACAAAAATTACATATTTCGAGGAAAAATCCACTGTTGCAATCTCTTTATTGCCGGGCACGAAATTTAAAAAGTGAACTGTCACATTTTTGGGCGGGAGCAGGCGGGGTTTAAAAAATGGAATCGCGCGCGCTTTTTCCGCCACTCGCTCGTAATGGCGGCCGAATCGAAATAGAATTTTCAAAAATATATTTATGTTTTATCGTGCAATTTCCATTGTCTTGGCCCGATGTCGCGCGCACATGCAGTTTCAACCTATTATGATCTAACACTGGCGGACTCTCGATTGCAGAACATACTTATTCTAACTTACATTCGTTCATATTTGCCTGTGGGGCGTAGGGCTGTGCTGGATTAGAACCTAGGCTATTTTGAATGCGCGGGCGCCTTAGATGCCGAGAAACATTTTTAAAGAGAAATCAGCCTTCTTAGCACTCATAAACTAATATATGTGACAAAGCTTTCTTATAGCCATAAAATTACGCGCCAACGTAATGAATCTTTTATACACTCCAAAGAATTTAATTTTAAGCAATTGAAATTCAAAAAAGTTTTCTTAAATTCTAATTTCTCGAAAGTACAGTGTGAGATTTCTAGTCGTTTCTTGAATGTGAAAAAATCAAATATCTTATTTTAAATCAAATACCAAATACATTGAATATAATTTGTGATTAAATATTCACGACAGTATTACTTAGCAAGCTTTACTGAGATTGTTTGCAGATATTCCAATAATTTCTAAACATTATACTTAACCCAAAAGCCAAAACAGAACAATTACCTTTCAATATAATGTAAACATTGAATGCATTCAACGAAATTATTCGTAAAATATTGTTGGACTACAATTTTATACCTAAATAAAAGTAAGGAAGTGTTCATTGTATTAAATCGCATTCTCACAGCCCTAGTTTTCGCGTAGTACAAGAAACGTCTTGCATATAATAATATGTTTTAGCCTATATCGAGTGCTTACAGGCATTCGACGGAGCTTGCGCGAGACATTGCTATTTCGTAACCGTTATTTTGCGAAACAACGTTAAGGCTTTTAACACAATGCTTTTTTTTCTGAAGCTGTTAATAATCTTTTAAGTATTTTGCAACTAGGTATTGTACTGGTAATTGTATTTCTATAATGAATTATTCTATTTTTAAACACAATTTTAATGTAAATCACGCCACGTCTTGGAAAAAAGAAGCAGCGCCAAATAGATTTCAAAAATATGAATTTCGTACGCAAAATGATTATTATATATATGCTTAGTTATTGCTAGAACCGTCTTGTTAAATATATTCGCCACTGCCCAAGAAAAAGGTTTAGTTTATACAGTCAGTTTTATGACTGCGAAATATAACGGTTATTTTGCAACGTTAAAAATAGCTTCAAGGGCCCAACACTAATAGCTGTTACAACGAATGCGCTTCCCTACTTAGTTGTATGCATCGTGCATTGGCCTGCACTGGTGGTGGGCTGCCTTCTCGAGAAACGGCGTAACTCACAATCCACGCATTTTGAAACCAATTCTATTTCAAGACGGATTGTGTTCAAAATTGTATTCCTTACATTGTCTCGTATGAAAGTTTTCCACTGAAACTTTTTTGAAGCTAGTTCTTATACTTATTCTAGTATGAATTTTAGCTAGGTATAGAGGCATTAGGTATAGAAAGAAATGGTTAGTATCTGTGGGCGTATTACCGTTTCTGGGACAACGAAATGGTAGAAATCTCCTGTTAGCTACATCGCGCTATAATTATAAGGACGCTTTGTTCTTGGTATAATTTTGAATGTTTATCGACGCCCATTGGCGTTTTACTAGTTTGGTAATTAGCTTTATTAATTATGCGACGTTCGGAGCGTTATTACTTGTTATTTTACTGTTGGTAAAGAACTGTGGCTGCGGTATTTGAGATTAATAATAATATGATGGCTGTCTGTTTATACGGAATGCGTTATAATAGTGCGTATAATTTACATTATGAAAGACTTGAATTAAAAAATATGAAAGCATCAAATTTAGTAATGTAAAGGCGCCATTTAATTCTTCATTCTCATTTATCTAAAAATCTCTATAAAAGTAGAATATATCTTTGCTTTTTTTTTACAAAATGTTCTTTGTAATTTTTCGAATATCAAAATAACTAAACCTAAGAACTTAAATTGAAATAGAAAAACATAATAAACTAAATAAGAAGTCTATTTGGATAAGTAGCTATTTATTTGCATTATTAAATAATATCAAAGTAGTCAAGCAATCGCATTTTCTCATTGTAATATTTGCGAAAGTTTATTATTATATAATAAAAAATAACTGCATTCTATAATACCAATTTTGTATTTATTTTATTGCACTTAACGTATTTTGAAAATATTATTACAAAGACAATTAATATTTCCAAAAAACGATTAGTATAAAATTATTTACACAGTTTGCAAGATATTGTAGTTTTGAGTCCCGTCTCCAGTTAGAATCAGTAAGCATAACCTTTTCCATTTTAAAAATATTTTTTTTTGCTTTTTTAATTGGCTTAAATCTTAATACATAAATGAATTAAAATATACTTTATTAAACACCCAACAAACATTGTATACTGGTTCAATCTACGTCATAAAATTTAAGAGTCATCTATTAATTAGGTCGATAGCAGTTAGAATTTAACCGGAATAGTCTACGGTAACCCGAGCACCGTTACACAGCGAAATAAACGAATAAATGGCGGCTTGTGGTGAACTTACAATGTTGATTCAGTTAAAAATGTCTTTAGGTTTAGTTTAAAAACTAAGTTATTTTTTATATTTTCGTTTTTTAAATTTCGTAGTTAGGTACTTTGAATTAGGTACTTAATTTTAATTTAAATCTCGTAATTTGTTACTTTAAAATATTGAAATTTATTTTACGTGTCGGCACTTAGTGTTTTACACAAATACAATTAACAAATTATTTAAATATTATGATCTCGTTCGAAAAAAATATTCTTGTTCGTAGTTAGTAGATATTAATCAACATTGGTTTTTCTAAAACTTCTTAAATGTTTGCTTAATGCATTCGTATGGAAATATGTTATGTTTGAAAAGAAAACTCCATACTTAAATGTAATTTCGTTAATTTAATAGAAATTAGTAACGAAAATAAGGCAAACATATTAATACTCCACTACAAGTGGAATAAACTAATTAAGGTTTTTTTTTTGGTGATTAATAGTAGATAAAGCAGCAAGCAAATCGTTTTGTTTCAGAGGAAATGCCTAACACAGTTAACTCTAAAATAGATTAAAATTAGGTAAAGAATTTGAATAAAAAAATCGGAAGTGGTCTTGACTTTCTCGTGTACCGGAAACGACTCAAAAGTTGGTAGAAACCATATATTTTAATGTTATACATGCATGATACATTTTGGTCACCCATCCGAGTAAAGACCGCGCACTTGGTTGCTTAACTTTCGTGATCGACGACTCAAAAGTTGATAGAAACCTTATATTTTGATGTTATACATGTATGTTAAATTTGGTTGCAATAAGTAAAAGCATACTCGAGTTATCGTGCTAACGCAGGCACACAGATACCATACAAACATACGAATTACAAACATACAGGTGAAAGTAATATAAACGTGTTAATAATCAAGATTAATGTGATATTCTTATCGAATTATTGTAATGCCATCGGTCTTTGATAAGTCTATAAAGTGTGAATGAAACTGACTGTTTAAAGA
The DNA here is from genome assembly GCA_955850985.1 of Elophila nymphaeata. NCBI lineage: Eukaryota > Metazoa > Arthropoda > Insecta > Lepidoptera > Crambidae > Elophila > Elophila nymphaeata. The sequence goes on along the minus strand of OY039091.1, from coordinate 10,296,933 downwards.
GGGTCAAAATCGAGCCCAAAGATTCAGTTACAAACATGCAAGAGTTACAAGCATACATATGAAACTAATAAAACTATAATATGCTTATTTTTTTGTTGTTGTAATATTTTTTACAACAACAAAAAATTTAGAAGGGAAGAGTCGGTGGCGTAGTGCGTGAGAGCGTCGTCTCCCACCCGGGAGGCACTGGTTCGATCCCCGCCACGTACCAATGTGTTTTCAAATTTTGAATTCATATGTACGTTTAATCGACGCTTTTACGGTGAAGGAAAACATTGCGAGGAACCTGCACACACCTATTCCAGGGAATTCTTAGGTTGTGTGTGAAGTCGACCAACCCGCACAGGTTGACTAAGGCCTAATCGCCCCTAATGTGGGGTAGGCTCGAGCCTGAGGTGGGGACATTATATGAGCTATTGATGATGAATAAGGCCACTAATATTTTACCACGCTGGCTTTTACTATTTTGTAGCACTGCATTGCCTATACTGTCAGATGTGACTTTTTAAGTAACAAAATATTACCTAAAGCTCTCACTAACTCCGTATTGTGTTATGAGCGTGATTACAAATGTATTTTGAACCATGCCTATTTTTTGATGCGTGTTTTATATTTTTTTACTCGATTTTATTTTGTATTATTAAACGTAAAAATTGTTTGTTTTAACAAGGATGTACTCATCATATAGGTACATATATCAAGTCTCAATCACTTACACCGCGCCACTCCATAATGTTATAGCTTCATATAAAAAAGAATTAGTTGTTTTTTCCTCCAACCCAAGCATTGAGCTGGTAATGACTTCAAATTAAGCGTGCCAGTAAAAACGTTAATCGCATCACAAGTAGCAGAGTTTTATTAAAATCGTACGTAAGTTAGATTACTTTATGGAAATATGGTGACTTTTTTTGTATTAGTAACAGTTAACGCTATTAAATAAGTATCATTAGTATATTAAGTATATACCTGTATCGAATTTTATACATTGTAATCTTAATATATATATAATAAATATAAAGTTATATACGTGTCACGTTGTTTGTCCGCGATGGACTCCTGAACTACTTAACTGATTTCAATCAAATTTGTACACCGTGTGCAGTTTGATCCAACTTGAGAGATAGGACAGATTTTATCTTGATACAAAGTTCTCATTTTTTTTAAACTGCAAATTCAATGTTATAGGACAGTAGTATGAAATTAACACCAAATTATGTACAACATTTTAGTTAGAAATAATTATTTTCATTTCGTGGCCGGGACAGCTAGTATAAATATAAAGTTATACCCCGAACTTACGCGATAGGTGGGACTGAGCAATTACCGCGTAAGTCGAATCCGCGGAAGTCGGGGTATAATTTTCCATATAAATACATATAAATTATGTTTGATTGGGGCCAGAAACCAAAGAAAATAGTAATTGCAAAAAAAATATTTAAGTCTATGATTATACAAGCACACAATCACCAACCAAAGTTATTTTAATGTAGAAGGCTTCATAAAATTTAACAAGGTAGTTTGACCACTCAATGATTTTTACTTTCTCGTATACGTAGTATAGGAGAAATCTTTTAATCTTCAAAAAATTCGACTTCGATATTTTGACGGATTAACACGTTTTGGACCTCCCTGAGTCCAAAAATACCGTTTTTGGAATTATGTCTGTGTGTGTGTCTGCATGTCTGTGTCTCTGTGTGTGTCTGTACGTTAGCACGATAACTCGAGCATGCTTTAACTTATTGGAACCAAATTTAACATGCGTGTACGACATCAAAATATAAGGTTTCTATCAACTTTTGAACCGTCGATCACGAAAGTCAAACAACCAAGTGCGCGGTCGGTACTCGGATGGGTGACCAAAATTTAACATGCATGTGTATGACATCAAAATATAAGGTTTCCATCAACTTTTGAGTCGTTTACGGTATACGAGAAAGTCAAGGGGAGAACACTCCCGATTTTTATTCCTTGTTTTGTTTCGGAAATGCGCTCTTCGTTGGAGTCTAGTATTTTCTTAAAGTAACCCTTTTTAAACAAATCGACGATATTTGCAAATCGCGTAACTCCGGGTTCGAGTTAGTCGAGGTATTAATGTATTGCTCTTTTATCTGTATATTTAATTTTATATTTTCGGTATTTTTTAATATTATTTTTATTCCGTTCGTCACATCAAAAGGCACTGTCAGAATAACAACGCTCCTGCGGCGCTATACCACAGGAGCACATGCTGAGGCAGGGGCCGTTTGGCTTCTCATAGGGCATTTCTTGTAATATAATTGTTATTTGTCAGTATATGTGTACCTATATTTGCTAAAGTTTTCGTTTTAGTTAGTATTGTCCGTTATCGCTTTTCTTCTGTCATGTTGTTTTTTTTATACGTTTACAAGCTTTTATTTAGTTTCACCTGTCCCGATGTTTGTCATCAAATCTTGCAAATTATAACCTACTAACCTAAAATAAATCCACTTCCCGGTTACCAATTGAGCTGAAATTTTGCATACATGTGTAAATTGCGTGACAATGCAATATTACGAAGACATGGTGCTGATCTGATGATGGAGCGGGAAGGCGACCATAGGAACTTCGCAATGAAACAGCACAACCTCATCGAATTTGGGCTCGTTTGAATCGTCTTGACGAGTAGATTGTTTTTCAATGGTAACCAGGGTCTGATGATGGAGCTGGACGGTGTTCATAGGAACGCTGTAATGAAATGACGCAACCGCATCGAATCAGCTCATTTGATTAACAAGAACATAATAAAAGCTTGTTTTTAAAAAGTTTTTTTTAAATTTTATCTTGTTATTATTTAATAGCCAATAAATAACACCACTTTCCACTACGCTACCAGAGCAATGCTTTTGCTGTCGAAATTTGTCAGTGCTTGGTGCTTATGTTTTTATGGTAAACATTGTTGCATCAAATCCTTGAAATTTACACTTTTAAGATCCGAACGAAATATTTTTTGCAAATATTTAACTTCCAGTTAAGATGAAACTACCTTATATTATGGAAAAAATACAAAATTGAAAATTTCCGACGTAAATTTATAGCTAAGAACCATCTCGATTACGTCGCTTTCAAACAAAAAAAAACCGCATCAAAATTGATTCATCGTTAGGAGCTATGATGCCACAGACAGAAACACAGACATACAGACACACAGACAGGTCAAACTTATAACACTCCTCTTTTTGCGTGGGGAGTTAATATTTTTTGCGTTTATAAACGCGGAAATAAATATTGACAATAGGTCTTACAAAAGTAAAATAGTGACATAGCTTGGTAGGTTTTATAAAAAGAGCCATTTTCATAAAACTTTAGTCATCTTGATATTTTTTTATCGAAATGTTCATATGAGAAAAGTAGCATAATAAGAAAATCAGCAGATTTTTTATGAGTATTTTACGCACGCGCGGAACACTTCATTTAGTATGGCCAGTCCAGGATGGATAGGATTTAAAAATAATTGCTTTATAGAAGATGACGACGTACAACAAAAAAACTTAAAATGAAAACCACATATAGGCTACATACAAATATTTACATATAGGTACGTACATATAAGGGCCACTACATAATATATATTTAGGTAGTTGACCACACAGACCTTTAGCAAATATCTCCATCATCAAGATATTTGTCTCGGCACGGGACTCAAACACGCGATCCTAGCACGAAAGTTGTAGCCTACACTAACGGAGACAAAAGATTTCTTCCTGTTTTTATTCATTTGAATAGTTTAAACTTTAGTGGTAGCGGCTGTAATTAATTGTACTTAACTAAACTACATGTTCCTTTCATCAAATGAGTTTACATGTTTCCAAGTATGCATTGCGTCGATAGATATGGAGAAGTAGTAGCAAGATTTTTTGACGTGACAACGTCTTATAATTCGATAGAGCCGGCTGCACGCACGAAAAAACATGACGCATGCGGCGTTACCTCGCTCTGAGGCGTTCCATGTAAGGCTTGAACTTCAAGCCTTGAAGTGCATGCAAAAATCTATTAAACAAATGAAATTAAATTTTTCTTTTGAAAAATGCTACCATTCCATCAGTATTTTCTTAAGACGTTGTCACGTTCAACTATCGTCAGTAAACCGACTTTATTTTAAATGTTCTGTGGTTTACAGACAAACGTATTACCTATCTAATGGGAAACAGCTACCGTTGCGTATAGACCCTCAACACCCGTCCTATCTAGTCGGTGAGGAGGCGGCCTATAAGGCCGGTGTCGGCCAGCGGCCCACAGGGCCTGGCGTTAGTTGGTAGCCCCTGTAGGCTGCTGGTCACCAATCGGTGCACAAGGAGTGCCTAGACGGGCAGCGTTGGAACGGTCTCGGTGTAGTGCGCTTACGTGCGCAGATCCTGAGCCGTCCCGCAATAGCGCACTGAAAGTCAGGCCGGGGATGTTTATGGAGGGAACGCCTTTACCAAGAGTCCCACATATCCCCTGTGGTTGGCACCCCGCAGGGACGATGCGTAAATGCATTTGACCTACCAGTCAACAAAAAAAGGTAAATTTATACTTGACGAAGTTATCACTTTACAAAATACAATTTCTCGAAATAACTCTGATTAAATTAACAGAAAAACATCATTCGACAAACTAAAGATAACTTTGTCAAATGATTTTTACTTTCTCGTATACGTAGTATAGAGTAAGTCTTGTAAACGTCAAAAACTTTAACCTCGAGATTTTGACGGATTTACACGTTTTGGACCTCCCTGAGTCCAAAAATACCGTTTTTGGAATTATGTTTGTGTTTGTCTGTGTATCTGTGAGTTAGCACGATAACTCGAGTATGCTTTAACTTATTGCAACCAAATTTAGAATGCGTGTATGACATCAAAATATAAGGTTTCGTAAACGAGAAAGTCAAGGGAGACCACTCCCGATTTTTTAAATCCATGTTAATTGGATAACGTTTGATAAAATTATAATATACCGAGTGAGTACCTGACACGGCTGAGAGATAGACAGGTTCACGGTAATTCTTTATGACAATACGGAGTGTACTGTTATTGAGAGAGTTTTATTTATATATTTTTAATTTTCTTTTAACGAAGGAAGGTATTAAGTATATAGGAAACTTATTATTAAATCTTTATCTGTATGCTCTGTTCCGAATTGTACATGGGGTCTTCGGTGTAATATGTTATTGCGTTTATATGATATATGTTTTGAGGTACAGACTGCCCGATGCGTCTTATTTAGTAATCACAATATTACCTAATGCTTAGCTCAACCCTCTTGGGTTGGTTGGTATTGCCTAATGCTCTGGTCAACCCTCTTGGGGTTATAAGCGGGAGACCGATAGCCACAATTTGTTAGTAACAACGGAAGCCAACACGCGTGGTCATTAGAAGAAAGGCAAGGTACAAGTGTAAAGAAACCCTTCAGAACACTCGCCGTGGAAAAGCTAGAACCCAAGCTACGATTTTCCATTTGAATATGCGTACTAGGAATGTCTGTACACTTTTTTTCGAGACAACGGTAAGTTTATGTACCGTGAAAACCGGCACTCACGATCGACAACACACATTTGCTAGATGCGCACAAAACAACGCGCTACACGACATATGACTGTTGTAATGTAATAAGACATATTTTTCTTTAACAAAAACCTGTACTAACTCAGGTAATGGTGTTAGAAAATTGACGCGGAGTACCGCCAAATGCGAGCTGGAGGGAAAGTTGCTCTACTTCATTTTTATCTTATACTAGCTGACGTCACACGTTTTTGTGGTTAATTTGCAAAAAAATAAAAAAAAATATATACTAAGTAGGTACATTATTTTCATCACGCTCATAAGCCCAAACGGTTACATTTTACATTTGTGTGTGTTGAGAATTTGTATGCGTTCTCGTTGCATAGCAACGGTTGTTTGTATCACTCATCAATATATTTTAGATTTGTAATAATTTCTATAAATTTTCTAACTGTCCAATTTTTTACGCATTTTTTTTATTTTTTTTCCGTAACAACCTCCTACAAATTATTAGAAAACTTAAAAAAGATGATCGGTAAAGTCGTTCTGAAGTTATGACGTGACCAAAAGAAACAGAGATTCATTTTTATTGATAAAGATAATTATTTTATGTTATCACGGGGTTGAAAATTCTCTGAGCGCGTTTTAAACAGCACTGCTGATATTTTGTGCCTTTCTAGTTTCTTACTTATATGCATGTATGGAAGATAACGCCCGTTTTATTAATAGTTGGTCTTGAAAACTAAATTTTTGGATTTGCAACGACATTTTATGGCCGACATAAAATGTCGTTGGAAGGCATTTTAATAAGTAAGGTAAGTGTTCTAGTCAGTCCCTCTGTGGTTAAGGATTCCTGGTGAATCTCGATTAAACCTACGGTCTTCTTATCACTTATCATCAAATGAAATGAAGGCCAAGTCCTAGTAAAAATGTCAATTACAAGCATATATTGAAACATATAAACGAAGAATGTGTTTTTCCGAATATTTTAATTTTTAAAATATTTTGTTAAAGTTTACTAAAGCTCCATGTAGAAAAATTATTATTGATTGCAGAATTTATTCTCTAAAAATTTTTGTGTTTGTGTTATCTATTCTTTTTTTCTGAAATTACATTAAATTCTAATTCAACATGACTTAGAATCACAGGTTTCCGGTCCAATTTATCACCTACAATATATTGGACAGTTTGTAAAGAACTTTTCAATTAATTTTAATTTTGATTGTTCCATTCGACCAAAATTTTGTAATTTCTTTTTTACTAGAAAAATGCACTGAAAAAAATTGACTTGCCTCAGGCGGGACTCGAACCCGCACCTTCCACAATCCGGGTGGACGCGTTGACCAATTTCGCCACCGAGGCACTGCTTTTCGCTGTCGAAATTTGTCAGTGCTTGGTGCTTATGTTTTTATGGTAAACATCGTTTCATCAAATCTTTGAAATTTGCACTTCCAAGACCCGAACGAAATATTTTTGCAAATATTTGACGCCCAGCTAAGATGAAACTACCTTACATTATGGAATAATTTTATTTTTGCGTTTACAAACGCGTAAATATAATACTAGGAAAATAATGTAAGGTAGTTTCATCTTAGCTGGACGTCAAATATTTGCAAAAATATTTCGTTCGGGTCTTGGAAGTGCAAATTTCAAAGATTTGATGAAACGATGTTTACCATAAAAACATAAGCACCAAGCACTGACAAATTTCGACAGCGAAAAGCAGTGCCTCGGTGGCGAAATTGGTCAACGCGTCCACCCGGATTGTGGAAGGTGCGGGTTCGAGTCCCGCCTGAGGCAAGTCGATTTTTTTTCAGTGCATTTTTCTATTATTATATTATCGCGTTTGTAAACGCAAAAATAAAATTATTCCATAATTTCTTTTTTGTTTGTAAAGTAAATTTCAGATTTTTTTTTAATAAAGATACTTGAACAAATTAGATTAACCAAAATCTCAACACCCTCCAGATATATCGATAGTATTTGTAAGTTTATTCTTATTAAGAATTTATATTATGTGAATATCTATGTTGTCTTTTTGTTAAAGATTGATTGATTTCAGATTTGAGGTAATATGAAGCAAAACAAATTAAACTTTTAGTAAAACTCCGTATCGGATATATTTTTTACTTTATCATTTCAAGTCACTCTTGAACGGAAATTCATTAATATGGTGTTTGTATTTTTCAGTAGAGCAACATTAACTCCAAACTGGAGTCTGTAGCTTTTTACCCCGGTTGCATTCTTCATAGAAGTTGCATACCGGAGTTGAAGTACAAGCGGCTCTACCCGTGCGAGACTGGCGGGTCAATATTGGCTTTGGGCACTTGAAAGCTTGTCTTTTGACGCTGCCAACATTTTCAACTTAGCTCGAAAAATCATTAAAGAGCTATTTATAGATGAAAAGAAAATTCTAGAAATGTATTTTCGAGCTTCAACAATAAAATTTCGGAAAGTTTCATCAGATTGTTTTTTTACTTTTCCCAGACTCATTGAACACGTTCTGTGTTGCTTAGTTGGAAAACAATCGCCAGGATCACGTAAGTTTGCAGATTCAAATTAGATTTTTTTCCATACATTTGATTTTACTAACAGAAAATATCGTGAGATACATCACGATCTTTTCACAAATTTCTATTTGTATCAAGCGGGTACCTACCCAAGCTTAAATAATGTAAATATTATAGTGACATTTCAAAATTTATTTAATAATTTAGTATTAGGTCCTTACCTATGAAATTGGCATTTTATTATCTTGTACCTAAACTTGCAATTTCTTTAATTCAATAGTTGTTTTAGGTTCTTATTATTATTATTTTTTGAAACTACTCTCCTTGCAAGATTTTTGTCTGTAATTAAATTATATTTCAGTTGTTAAATTCTGAAAAGAAAGTGAAAATGACTCTTCAATCTCTTCATCGGAATTGACTAATTGATGCCGACTAACTCATTTATTAATGTTAGACTAATTTTGTAACATTAGGATTTATAGTAAAAAAAAATATAGAAATAGTAGGGAACAACGCCAATTTTTATGTAGATTTTCAAAAAAATATGTATTTTCATACTAACGTTATTTAAAATTTCTCAAAAACTCCGTTGCCAAATCTTTTGAAAATTGGAGCGTATAATTGGGCAAGACTTAGTTATATATTGCATCAATAATTAAGACAAAAATTAATCCCATCAATAAATTACAACGATTCCAAGAGTTGAATCTGCCGACCAAATAAAAAAGCCACTTTATTTTTATTTTTTTTAGTTAAAGATTTAAATAATCAAAATTTCACTACATGCAAATTCGTAACAGTATAGTCCTTATTCATAATAAAAATATAAAACTGAAACAGCGACTTAATCATAGAAGTTACACAGCTAATAGTGTGTAAGTAAAAAAAACGCCAATTTCATAGGTATAGACCTATTATTTTTTATTACACCGTAGTATATAATATGACTATACGATAGCATGGGTAGTTGTAAAGCCGTGTACCAAACTAAAAAAAGTTTTTTGTATCAGTGTAGCGTTACTCATTTTTATATCAAAGATCAACTTTGTAGCGAACTGGAATCATGTGGGCGCCTCTGGGCAGAATGTAATCGATAATCATCGGCTGGCTTGATGCAACGGAACACTGCCCACGGACCATGCATAAGGGGACAAGAATGAAAATGATTTGAGGGAATACATATTTTTTTCTATTTTATTTTATTTATCTCTTCACTTCGGCGCAATGCTGGTCTCTCTGGAGACTACTTATTTGAGCCGTTTGGGGTAGATACCCTGGGACCGCGCGTAAAGCGTCGATGGCTTAGTGCGTAAGAGCGTTGTCACCCGGGAGGCACCGGTTCGAACCCCGCAACGTACCAATGTGTTTTACAATTTTGAATTCATAAGGGCGTTTAATCGACGCTTTTACGGTGAAGGAAAACATCGTGAGGAAACCTGCTCACACCTATGAAGAAATTCTTAGTGTTAGGTTTCATGTCTTAAATAATGTTGACTGTCATAAATTATATTTATAAATGATATTATAAATAATATGCCATAATAGCCGCTTTTATAAGCGTTCAATTCTGAGTATGTGTGCCGCATAATGCGGCCGCCAAATCACAGATCCATATTTTTAAACGCTGCGTACTAGACTGTGATTATAAACTGTGATTTTAGTATTAGGGTTGTTGAATTGCCCAGGTCTCGTATTTTTTCAACTTCAGTTAAATTAAAGCCACGTTATGAATTTTATAAACGCGCGAAATAAGATTACTGGTTTACCGGGAAAAATTAATATGATAATATTTGTTGAGGTTTAGGTTAATTCCATTAAATTTACACCATGTGCCAAGATTTTGTAGGTCCTGATGCAAATCGATAGCGTCTGATGGATTATCTACAATTGTTATTTTTTTTAGATCACCTGCATACATGTAAGGTGTTGACTTCCTAATACAATCTGGTATGTCATGAACAAATATATTAAATAACACAGGGCCTAGATTAGAGCCCTGTGGCACCCCCGAAGTTATATGACAAGCCTGCGAATGGTAACCATTCACCACTACAAACAAATCAACAAACGCCAACAACCAGGACAGATGTTATATTCGAAAAGATCTCAGCAGACCGGGTGACTTTGATGACACAAAGTTAAAATACTGACTGTTTCTCGTGGTCTGGTAAAAAGTATTGGTAAACGTAACAATTGGCAACATGAGCTATGTGTTTTAGCGACTTAGAGTTTGTCAATGAACGTTTATGCCGAACATCTCCTCCATCCAGGAATCAAATCCAAAGAGTTTCTCACCCATGGAGTATATAGATTTATACTCGATTTGGTTGATGGTAAGTTCTGTTCTAAGCCTGTCCAGCTAGCTACCGCCAGTCAGATTGTGGAATCCGCGTGCTGGCTCTGACAAAACCATCAAAAGAGATGAAGGTTTTCCGTCAAAAACTTGGAGCCAAACCCCAAGGAGGGATGGTTCCAGACAGGCAGCTGGTCATCAAACTATCTCAAAACCTGTAGGCGTAATAATATGGTATGGTTTTGACGATTTAAAAGTATTGGCAAAGTCCATTAAACTAATGAATATTTTAAATTTTGAATTTTTTTATATCAATGTGGCAGCTTATTGCTTCGATCCCATTTAATAAGACTTTAGGACCAGGACAAAAGAACGAGTCAAAAACTGATTGGAACTTATCTTCAGAACTTAATATTGATTATATCTTAATAGCGTTGCGACATTTTGAAGTCGAAGTTGCAGAGTTACATTATAGTAGGTGCTTATTATCTTTTTTTTATACTATTGTTGTTGTTTCCAGATAACGTAACTGTAAAGGTTACAGCTTCACCGAGGTTTTTAAAAACGCGTGGACCTCAAGCTGGAGAGCGAAGATTAGAAGATTTATAGACAACGAGTTTCTTCATCCTCTGCAGTCTCTAGGGAAACTTACTCGAATTAGAATCTCTAGAATGTCTCACGTTTATACTGTCCATCCAAACATTGTTTGGAAGAAATCGCTTGTATAGCTATAAGACCGCTCACATTATCTTTGAACTTATCTCCTTTCTTATGTTTAACATTGAGTAGAGTTAGAATATTATCTATCTAAGTGGAATTATTAACGAAAGTATTTAATATTACAAATTTGGCTGTTGCATGAAACACACCTCTTTCTGTTTTCTGTGGGCTGTTGTATAGTCATAGCATTTATTTGACTTAAGTTTCTAGAATAAAATTCTAAATATGGTTTGTTTTCTTCAAGATGTTGTCAGTATGAAGATTGATTTCTGTATACATAATCAAAAAAGAAGAAAAACTTTTCTTTGAAATTAAAGTCACCAAGAAACCCGTGGCTAATAAGAAAAGCCTAATAGCTATTGGTATAAGAAACAGAGTGTATTTGGATTTAACAAAAAATCTTAGAACTACTATTCTATATGTCCTCCGAAGCAGCATCACCCTACACTGAACTTTATAGCTGTCTGATAGAAGCTCAAATATTTACAATATAAAACGCATATCGTAGTATGAAACTCATAATTAAATACCCCATCAATATTCACGCCGCCATCATCAATTCCTCCCTGTAGGTGGAACCAGAATTTAATACAAAATCCTTCCATATCGATGCGTGTTTTTTTTTCACCCCACCACCCCCCTATATAATTGAGCGTTGTGAAAACTATCACGCGGTTAAATTACCCCCCACCCACCAGTTTTCCAACATGGCTGAAATCAATAATTTGGCTGGGCAATGACTGCGATGACTTGAGCATGCGCACTGGGGCCGCCCAAGTCATCACCAAAACCTGAACTTGACTTGACGAAAACGAAAGTAAAGGCATGTTTCTATGTCATTCTTACGACGCCCGCTAAGCGATAGGTGGCGTTTTTCATTGAGGAATTTTTCTCAAAAATTTAATGACAATCATGACGCTAGACGAAATTTTGATGATGCGTACAATAAAAATATTATTAAGAAGGAAATTCAAACACTAATTGACGATAAATAAGATATAATAACTTTAGTAGACGAAAAAGAAATCCCATTATTTAGAGACGCAAAAGCACTTTTATCCTTTATCCAATTACATGTAAGTGCGAGAGAGACAAATGCCGCTTCCATTTTGTTTTAACGCTGATTTCACGAGCTTATAATTTTAAACATGGCGTCCGTGTACGTGACGGTAATTAAGTACTTATAAAAGATAATTATGAAAAAATTAAGACTTACCTGGGTCGTTTGTGTGGATTGTAGAATTAGTTTGCAGAGAAGCTCAGATGATGTCTCTTCTAGTAAGTCTTGAGCTTCAGTAGATGTTTCTTCTCGAAGATTCGGTTTCGTTGCAGTTGGGAATTTAATTATTCTAGAGTCTTAATCCGGGTTTTTATAATATTTTGTATTGTCTATATTATAGTTTGCCCTTGTTATTTTCAGCCCGTCCAATTTTATAATGATATAAAACGTTACAGGTATAGAAATAACACAAACGATTAACTAATTCTTAACGTCAATTTACTTTTAATTTTGTACTATTAAAGAAATCTAGAAATTGTTCAACAGGTAGGTAAACTTGGATAAATTTAGTATTATTTTTTGTAACTTTTTTGGGTGTAATTTTAATTCTTACCTTTTTACTTATTAATTTAAGGCCAATTTAAGGCACGAGATTTTTTTGTTAATTAATTTGTTTTCATCTTCCATGCAGTCAGGAACGGTTGATGAAATTGGTCGAAACTCTTCCGAAACTTGTTCTCCGAATATTTCAAATATTTCTTAGCCTTAATATGTAGTCCAGAGTCTTTTACTAAATTACTTTCACTAGATATATATAGAGAGTCTGCATATAAAAATTAAAGTAAATCAATGTAAAAGTTCCAAAATTAACCAGTGTTGTTTAAATGTACTTAAAGAACGTAAATATTTAAATTCTCTTTTCTATTGTTTCCTTGTAATAACGGTTGATATAAACTTAAAACTTGTTCTATTGCGAAAAAACGTGTTTCTTTATCGTCAAATGGCGATGCCTGTTATTTGTTTCTCCCTAGATTCCCTTTGCTATGAAATCTTGGGTTTTTTGTGCTTCTTGCGCATTTAACTTATTGTTGGCTGCTTCTAGAGGTCCATAGTCTTTTGGTTGGTTTTTCCATGGATCTTCTTCTCCTCCTTCGTCTTATGTTTGCGGCGGTTCTTCCCGGATGGTCGTGGATGTTACTGTAGCCCTGGCACAACAAATCCGAGCCGAACTGCCTCCAGTTGCCTTAACACTATTTTACAGTTTGCAGAAACAAAAACCGGTTTTAATGTCTATTGCGAGAGTTCAAGTGTTGCTGAATACTATTGTTTATAAAGTCACTTAACAACTATTTGATTATGTGGGAAACTTAATACAGTCTATTGCATAAACCTAACTCTTGAATGTGACGGCGGGCGGTAGCGATGACCCTCACGCATGCGCGCAAATTTTGAATTTCGAACCAAATTTTTGGTTTTTCGAAAGGTATTTTCGTTTCTGGATTTTTAGGCCGATTGATTTTTTTGGTTTGTTTTTAAATTTTTTAGCTTGCGGATGTTTTTTTATTTATTTTTGCGCGGTGCTTTTTTCGCGCGTTGCGTAGGTGTTATGCACGCGTCTTCCTGAGGCTCGCCAGCCACACTAAAGTTGGATGCTTGCACCGCTGCAGCATCGCTCTCCCATGGCCAGGGGTATGAGTGACCCCTGCCACCCTTCCCCACTGCCCATTCCAATGATTCGCGTACACTTCGAATCATCAAATAATGATTTTATGTGTTTATTATAAAACTCGCGGGTATACAAGTGAGCATGTAGGTGCATGCACGACAGCTAGCCCAGTGGTCTAGCTCGGGTTCGGGGTGTGAGTGGCTGGCATTATTTGTGATTTGGATATTTAGAATAAACTATTTGCTTGTTATAAATTACGCGCGAAGCTCTATTGATAAAAGATCAATACGAGCCTCCTGATCCATGTAATCGAGTACATGGTGTTATATTATTCGTCGGCTTATTCGAATGATGGTATCTCGATTGTAAATGCACTCTATGTATTGTTGAGTCGGGATACCTTATCGAGTTAATGAGTATTTCTTGTTTAATTTAAACTGGTAACAACGTAGTTTAATTACGAAAAAGTAGGATTGTCGTTACTTAATTTTTTTTTTTGTATTGAGCAAGGCAAAGGATTTTCTCAATGTGTAACCATTTCTTTATTTAACACGCATTTTGTTTAATAAATCTATCTTTACTAGTTTATGAAATATCGTTTACATGAAGCCTTTTATTTTTGACGCCGCCATGGCGGGTGGTCAGTCACACAGCCTACACAAGCGTTCCGGGTTGAAATCCTGGTCTCCTGGCCTCCTGGTAGACTCTCAAACCGATGGCATCAAAATTTACTTTCATAAGTGTACAAATTGTACCTAAACGAATAAAGTAATTTTGACTTTGACTTTGGTCAACTTGTTAGTGCGATGAAACACCAACATTTGTTCACGAGTGTTTATTTAGGTATATGGACAAAAATACATGTATGTTTGTCATCAAATCTTGCAAATTAAATTAGATCCACTTCCCGGTTACTGATTGATCTGAAATTTTGCATACATGTGTAAATCGCGTGACAATGCAATATTATGATGACATGACGCTGACCTGATGATTGAGTTGGAAGGTGGCCATAGGTACTTCACAATGAAACAACACAATCTCATCGAGTTTGGGCTCGTTTGTATCATCTTGACGAGTAGATTGTCTTTCAATGGTAACCAGCGTCTGATGATGGAGCTGGAAGGTGGTCATAGGAACTCTGTAATGAAACGACGCAACCCAATTGACTTTCGGCTCGTTTGATTCGTCTTGACAAGTACTTTTTTTTGGATGGTTACCACAAGAACCAAAAGCTTGTTTTTAAAAAGTCCATTTTAAACATTTTTCTTGTTAGTTTGTCTGTTAACTAGTATCTATAACACAAGTTCTTAGAGATGTAGCTGGCATTAATGCAAGCGACGCCGCGGCCCAAAGCAGACCGTTACCCGAAACCGTCAAATTTCTACAATGAATTTTCAACCTTGTTTCTTAATATAATCAAAATCTATTGAAGAAATTTTACATTTTGTGGTTGCCGATCTGCAGCTGTACTTTGTACCTACATAGGTACATACCTACCTGCATATCTGTATTATGTGTTTGTCGGAATGCCAGTTAACAGACTTAACGCTAATAATACTTCATTAGTATCATTAGGACAGAATTGGTTTGGTACTAAAATAATGTACTGATTTGATACATAAGTATTTGTAAATTGGACCAAATAAAATGTTATTAATTTATAAAACAAGAGTATAAAAGGATCTTGTCATTATCAAGTACAAGTAACACGAAAAATGTACCTGAGATCTTTCGTCATCCAGGCGATTACTCTTCCAATTGAGCTTTACAGGTCTAGAAAAGTTTAGTGTCTTCAAAAAAATTTGTATCAGAATGTTTTGAATACTAGCTGCCCTTGTCACGCATTGCTGTAGTAATTCCATACGAGGACTACGTATCAAGATCAAAACTGTCCTATTGGTAGTCTAAGTTGGAGCAAGGCTTTATTAGGTGGTAGACCCATATGTAGGGTCGTCTGGGTAGGTACCACCGCCTTTCTTATTTCTGCTTTGAAGCATCTCGCTGTGTTTCGGATTGAAGGGAAAGGTAGCCAGTGTAATTACTGGGCATGGAAGGCATATCATCTTAGTCCCCAGGAGGACTTGCAGTATTAAGTGATTCACCCTTAATATTGCAGGTGTCTTTGGGCGACGGTAACCGCTTAACACCAGGTGGGCCGCAAGCTTATTTGCCATCTCGTAATATGAAAAAAGCAAAATTAGTTTAGTAGTTTTAGAGATTAGCGTGGACGAATGTCATAATACCAGATTTTTATACTTACCTAAAGATAACTCTGTATATTTTTGAACAAATCTTTCCGTAAGTTTTTTTCCCTAATCCCACCTCCTTTCGTGTTGGCATACTTACCAATAAACTGTGGCTACCATTCCAACACGAACTTATAATTTGGCAACACATTTCTATGTCACTCAATCAAGAAACCGGAATCACTTCCAGCACACGTAGCCATGTGATGCCGGCAGTTTAGAATAGCATCACCCCATATCCCCAATGGGTGTCTTTAAAAGCGGCTAATATCTGATCCCAGCAACGCCTTATACTCCGTCCACGAATCTGCATTTGGCAAGCGTGGTGGACTACTGCCTAAACCTCCTTCGATGTCAAGGAGACGCCTTTTGTCCCAGCAGTGGGTCGAAGTATAAAGGCCGTTATGATGACGATGACACGTTTTCGTTCTTACAATCCTTCGTTATTCAAAAGAGGCGAGAAGAAGCACCTTTCAGGTCAGCAATGCGAGGCTGGCTAGCGTGGCACTTACAACATTCTCGCACCAGCTATATTTGCATTTGAACGCCACTTCTGCTTACCCTCAGGTAGAATGGATTATTCACCCTATTTGAATTGCCACGTACGTGTTTCAAGTGACATTGTGTTCCGAGTAACTTATCCATAATCAGGCGACACTAAAAGAAAAAGCCGGCCGGCGAAGAGAAAAGTTGAATCGCGTCACCTTAAGAGTTCCTTGAAGCAAGGAGTTCCTTAACAACATGTTCAAGGTAGGTGCGTTCATTTTCCCTCCCATATACCGCCATTGCGGCGTTGGGAAGCCTTAACCAAAATTTTTTACTTAGCGATTTGCCGGTTACGTGACTAATACAACTTTTAGTGTCCCCTTCAGGACTGGCAACTCTGCCGGACCATTTCTGGTCCTTAGCCAGTGCAGAGTCATTTGGTAGACGAAAATACTGTCAATCACAACCGTAGACCAATGCGAACGCAGTATCGATTTTTATATTATCAGCACGTAGACGGACGTACATAGATACCTACATTGGCCTCCTGTTTTTACATAGTTTCATACATATATTTTCGGCGTCTGTCCGTCGTTAGCGCGTGCAGTAATCCAGGGCTCAGAGCGTGCTCGCACAATTCTATATGTCATTATTAACTGACGCACTGAAAACCTGCGATGTAGAGATAGCAGAAAAATCCAAATTATTCTCTTATTACAATTTTTTTCAATCACTAGTTAAAAGTAAACGGTCGGTTTTATTATACAGAACACACTGTTATTTGCAATAAATGAAAGACAACTAAGTAATTGCGTAAATTAACTCTATGTTCCTACGCTCACATATTTTTTCCACTTAACAAAATCGGCGGTGCCTGGCAATGATTCGTGTTTATCCGTGAAATTTTTATGCACTTTTTAATAACTACCCTCATATACGTTGTTGTGTATTTGATAAGTAGAATAAGTTAATTTGTATTGTAGTATACGTTCTCTTAAATTACGAATTAATTTGTAAATCTCTAACGTAAGTGTAATGAAATCCTTGTGAGAAAATAAAGATCTTAAACCACAACTTCAATTATTTTCGGATAAGACTATAATCTCCATACATAAGTATGTATGTACTTCACGCTTATAATCATAAATAGGGTTGAGCAAGGATTCAGGTAAAAAAATTAAGGTGCCTACACAAAAATCACATAAAACCCAAAAAGCAAAAAACCTAAGTAATGAAGTAATAAATAAATGATAATAACAAGATATCTGACGATTAATACGTATGTAGAAATTATTGAACAATCAGACGCAACAAGGATTATAAAAGCTAACGTTGCTTGTCCAGCGTACCGGCCCGGGCCGAGCTTATTTGATGAATATTAATATTTCTCATTTTATATCAACGGTTTTTTACTTTCTCGTATAAGTAGTATAGAGGAAGTCTTGTGATCGTCAAAACATTTGACCTCGAGATTTTGACGGATTTACACGTTTTGGACCTCCCTGAGTGAGATGGATAGCTATAGTCAAACATATGACAATCGATGAACAGAGTAGGCCTTCTGTACCCTTAGTATGACTTTTGATAGTTGTCGAGCTCGATCAAACGTATCGTCTCTTTTCATACATTGCCCACTGATTCTGATAATGTACGCTAGAAGCGGTAGTGAGTAATGTATGAAAAGAGACTATACGTTTGGTCGAGCTCGAAACCTAACAAACTCATACTAGGAGTACAGACGGATGTTACATTCTAAATCATCTCAGTATTCCGCCCATCATTGCGTTGATTTACAAGAGCTTTTCTTCTGACCGTACTTCACTTTTCCGACCCATAAGCTCTGTGAAAGCGATGTAAAAATTATCAGAAATTAATAAATTTACTGCGCGCTTATGTCTGGGTAATATTGACGTAAGCCATCGAAATATCTTTGTGCGTTTCGTTTGCTTTTTCCTTTATTGGAGTCAGATATTTTTCGTCAGACAACTGACTCCTTTTAGCCCCGACGCAACAAGATGGTTGTTATAAGTATAACATGTCTCCCGAACTGGGTTGCACAGTCACAGACACCTTACTACCTAGACGATAATGTCATTGTACACTAGGACCCGACAGTTCTGTCCAGGCACGAGCAAATCGAGTTTAATAAATTACAAATGGTCCATTCTCGGTCCCCAAAAGCGTTGGTGGCTGCGTGTCTATCTACTGTGTCTGTCTATGGTATCGTCTTTTCTTATGGAGAAGAGGACAACGAGCAGATGGTTCGGATGGTAAGTGACAAACGCCGCCCATGGACATCTGCAACACGAGAGGAATTGCAAATGCGTTGCCGGCCTTTGAGGAAGAAGTACGCTCTTTTTTGCAGATTTAAACATCACATCCGTTCGGGAATATCGCTGGCGATAGCTGTGCTCGTAGCTTACCAACGGATGATACAATTATGTTTAATATGTCTTTGTATGAACGTTATCTTAATCAAATTTATTCCTAGATATTATTTCAAGAAGATCATGAAGGGATCTGAATAGCTTATCCATAGGTCTGTCTGGTCGATCCAAATGTCTCGCCCAGCCGGCTGCTAGAAGGTTCGCATTTCTTTGGGCTACAGAAATGTGTCTGGGCACTTCTCCTCGATCCCTCCACGTCACTGCACACCGATTCCCGAGTCCCTTGAAGCACCTTTAGATCTGCCGGTTCTCTCGGAATCGTACCCTGAAGACTAGACGACCTACTTAGTGAAAGAGAGATATCTGTCTACTAAAAACCATCTACGGGAAGTTTGCTGTAGAGACAAGAGGACCCATCAAATATTCTCGAGTTTTTGAAGATCAACGGCAACGGACTAGTGGTAAAAATTCAACATAAATGGGTAAAAACCTACAGACTAGTTGCTAACCCGCTAACCACGCGCCGTGGTTCAGTGATTTGTCCACCGGAATTAGATTTAGAGGATCGGGGTTGGACCCCTAGGGAAGTACAAATTTGTACTCGGTTTGGATGTTCATCTGGGTACCACTATCTTATCAAAATCTGTTTCCATGATAGTAATGTTAACAGCAAGGTTCCAGAAATTAATGATAAGATATCCAGCCCATCTGTGGTTGATGGTTCCAGGTGAAGCTTCATTACATCTTCCGCCTTATCCTCAATAACTATCAGGTGAGATGAGGGCCAAGAGATTCCCCGTCAATAATAAAAAAAACCTGTTGCCTTAGATACTTTTTCATCGGCTTTCGAAAGACTAACTTTCAGTTAAAAGATTAAGTGTTCGTGACTCCGATGGTACGTAACGGAACGTACTTACGACAGATAACTATTGTTTTCTCATCGCGAATACAATGTTTCCATCCATGAGCCAATTTCACCATCTAAAGTTAAACAGAGTATAATTATTCTGTAAAATAAGGCTTGTTTACAAGTTAGTGAAAACTTTGTAAAGGTATAATTTAGATTGTCAGTTAACCGTAATTAGCGTAATCGTGCGTTTACCAATACCAGGTGAAAACAAAAGTACAGTAAAATAAATATACTGATTTTTAGTAAATAAAATAAGGAATCAGTAGAGGCATTAAAACTAAAAGATCTCTTGGTTTTTGGAGGAGTTACAAAAGAGGCAATTTTTCAAAATATCTAAGAAATTACTCTTACATGCAGCGGTATACAATGTAGTTGTAAGCAATAATTAGTTAGCAAATCGTTCATAATATCACAAATTTTTAATATCGAATCGAACATCAACACGAATAACTTTTTTTAAATATTTGGTTGAAAGACAAGCATAGGAACTGCTTGGTGTTAAACAGTCACCGTAACTATAGACGGTTGCAACATTAATGTGATACTCGCGTTGCCAATCCTAGTCCTCTTCCCTGTCCTGTGCAGTTCTGACAACCTTACTCACCAACAGAAACATTACCAAAACGCCATTTTTGTGGCGTCATTTGATCACTATCCTTAACGTCACAAAAAGGTTGAGTTATTTCACAATGGTCTTCTGTAAGGTATAATCTCAATTCGGGAGCTCCAAATACAAGCGGCTAGTGTCCGCTGTACCATACTCCAACTATATCGTTTAAGTCAACTAAGTCGTTAATCGGAGGTCGAGAAACTGGGCCTAGTCACTTTTCTCAACGAGCAATCAGTTTATGCGTTTGAAGTTCGACCTATTTTTGGCAAAATTTCTCGAAGCAACAGGTCTGGACTGGGTCTGGAGAGCTTGTTTTAAGGTGTGCCTTGATTTTAGCTAAAATTCCGCCTGGGAAATTCGCGTGGTCCCGTTAGATTCCAACCTTATCAAAGAAGCTATAAAGCTTACTATCGTCCAATGATTCGGTTACGATGTGTGTGAAAACGACGATATCCTACATTTTGTTTTCTTGATTCTGTGTTTGCATTCGTGATTGAAGTTTTCTTATTGTTTGTCTAGGTCAAGTAATAGGTTGCAAAAAGATTTTATTTTTATCATCATCATATAACCACGCTTATAATCCTAAAATGGGTTGAGCAGAGCTTTAAGTAACATTTGTTTACACATAAAGCCACATCTGGCAATATGATACAGTTCCCAAAAAAGTGACAGGTTGCCAGCCTGTCGCATATACAAAAGGGGCACCAAACCCAAAAAGTAACCATCGTTCAGTAACTAAACAAAGAAAAGCCAACACCTACGTACGTACTTAAAATAAGTTTATGAGCTTATAATCAGACTATACGCGTCATTAGGACTCCGTCCTACCCTTTAGGAAGGAAAGAAATTTTGACGCCGTCGTGCTGGAGTGGTCAGTAACGCTGCCTACACATCGGTCGATCCAGGCTCGAATCCTGGTAGTGGCAAATGATTGTGTGATAAATTCGAAAATTTTTGCCCAAGTCCTGGTTGTTTACGAGTAGAATAGCATCACCCCATATCATCCAATGGGTGTCGTAGAAGGTGACTATTGGATCAGCAAAGGGGTATTGATCACCTCATACTCTGTCCACCAATCCGCATTAGGCCTTAACCTCCTTCGAAGACAAGAAGAGGTCTTGTTTCCCAGCAGTGGATAAAATTGTAAATGATGTAATGATTATGATGATGATTTATTTATTGTAGCCATTTAGAATCTAAGAACAAAAACGTACCTAAACTCAATATTTTTAAAGTCAACTTTTGAAGTCATCTCTTACATATTTTGTCTCACAAAATTTGTTTTCATTATCAAATTTTGTATCATAAAGTGTTTAATGATTTGCGAGAGTCATTACAACCCCCAGCCGAGCTTGTTGATAGTTCAATGACCTTTAAGGGCACAGGGCTTCCTCAACTAGTACCTAGGTACGTGCGACCAAAATTTAAGCGTCGATGAATGATTTTAAATGACCCCAAATAATTTCTTTCGACAACGGTAATTCTGGTATTACATTTTAACAATTCACATTAAAGGTTATAGCAGGCAATTCATATTGCGCGGCTGCGACAGGGTGGCGAGTGTATAGGTCTAGCTAGACTTTTATCTTCTATCCTGCTCTAGCACTACGCAGACTGAAATCATCGTCATCGCCCCCCAAAAGGGCCCACCCCACGTCAATACAAACGCAGATAAAATACACATACACCACACTAGTCGACATGCACTTAACTCACACATGCATAATATTTATATTGGGCGGTAATTATATAAAGTTGTATAGGTCCCCCCTCCCGGCTATAGGTATATGAGGGGGGGTTTAAAAACGGAATGGAGATTTTTCCGTTTGGTATTTTCCGTCGCAAGTTTAATGCATGTTTGATTGGTAACGCAGGCTTTTAGTAATATTGGTTTGGAATTCTCGCTTGATTTATCGGCGACATTTTCCGATATTTTTTGTTGGATTTTTCACGAGATAGTTTTGGAAAACGATAGTTATCAGATGCACTCTCGCGGATGAAGAATATTGAGTTTACTGTCAGATTACTCGATACAGACTGATGGATTCGTCCATTCACTTTTTGAATGTAACAAGTCTGGAACAGTCCATTTGAGATTTTAATACTGAAGTTCCATTTCATTACTGATAAGTAGACTGTTGGGCTTAGTTATTGAGCTAAAAGGAACGAGTTCGAGTCCTAGCCGGTTGAATTTAGGCGAAGGAGAGAAATATTTTTGCTGCCGTTTAATGGTCGCCTGCCTACTTTTTTATGTGTCGTGCTTCTATGTCTGTTAATAACAATCTCGTAATGTAGTTTGGACAAATGTAATTAAGTTCATTTGTAGGGCATTGTTTTAAATAACATTGAAATGTGAAACAACGCAATTTATACCACGTACCTCTGTTTTGTCATTATTCAGATATTCCGGCGAAGTTGCATACGCCATGGTCACGTCCGCGACTTTAAAAGACTCTTTTCTTCACATTTTAACATCAGTTGTGATAATACCAACCATCAAAATCTAATTCACCTCTGCTAACTGTCCACTATACTTCATAATTATAAATTAAGTAATACTTCAATCAAAAGAGTGACAGAGGTGAAGGATCTCGGGGTAATGCTTGACAGTGAATTAAACTTTATTAAAGATAGCCTCCTCTCTTCTATATTTTATATTAAGATCTTAACTCATTGAATAAGAAGTTTGCGTAATTTAATAAACTGCTAAACGCCAGTATGATGACGAATCCAGTGCCTAATGCCGTTTTCCGTCAAATCCATGTAAACTCCGGGAAGATTCCGACCACAGCCGAACCCAAAAGATGAAATGCCAACTACTTTTCCTCTGTATACGGCTGCGCCTCCGCTATCGCCCTGTGGTAACGTACAATAACATTAGATATTAACTACCAATATGAGAGTTAGACTCTCTAAATTTAATAAAATAACATATAATGGATTAGAATAGATGGAATGTAATAGGCAAGAAGAGACTGAGGCCCGTATTACACCATGACACTTAGAAATCAATCATGTCTTTAGAATAGTTTGTCACTATCAAGCACAAAGTGATAGTGACCTACGATGCTTAAGTGGGCGTTGATTCTTGAGACTCATTCTTTAATACGAACATAGGTATATTTATTTTTTGTAAACATAATTTTATAATACAGGATTTCATTGTTGGTGTTCTCGAACTATACAGTTAGAAGTTCTTATAACTAGTTTTTTGTAGTGTTGTGTTTCGGTCGATGAACAATGTTTACAAGCGTCTATGGGATGCGGTGGTCATTTACCATCAAGGATACTTTACGTTTCTCTGCCAGATTTTCTGTAAAAACACGCAGGTTGGTAAGCGGTTGTAGCCAGTAGCATACAGACCAAAGACAGTTTCTATAACAATAGTATGAACAGCATCCAACCATCAGTGACTGATGGCTCAACCAAGAGTTTCCTTGAATTACATGGCGACCTATACCAATCTTGGATTATCTGAAGAAAAAGAATATTAGAAGAAAGAAACCTTGGACCACCTGAAGAAAAACAGTACTAGAAGCATTTGAACAAAAAGTATGTAAGAACAAAAATTGGACACCTAGAAAAACGAGAAGAATTTGTTTTTCTCGCAAAAGGAATAAAACACAAATACGAAGAAAGAAGCGTACAGGACTAAGAATATAGAATTCCAACCTGACAAGCATCCATTCCTAATCCACCTGCGCAGAACATTCTCTCAGTCAAAGTGTGATTGTACCAATAATTGTCAACTTTCTGACATTCTTCCATTGGAATTACTGTCAGCTTCACCTGTTGCAGAATTTCGTTGTAGTCACCCTGGAAGCAATTCGATTATTCTAAAGTAAGGAACATTTGGGTTGACACTAACAGCCTTGTAATAACTGAGAACCTTTTAAGCTTTTCTTTATTTAACGCGTGTAACTGTAAAGTTATGTGAACATCAAGTCTCACATAGGTATAGGATTTTAAATCCTATTACGTGAGCTTAAAGTCGTTAAAAATCTAAATCTTTGAAATCTACTCAATTATCTTGCTTATCTACTCATATGACCCGTTTCAATATTCTACCTGCTAGTAAAAGTAAACTACTGAAGTTTGGTTGCCTAAATAACAGTTGGTCAGCGAACCAAACTCTGGTAGGGTGATCTGTAACATTCATTGCAAGAACGAAATCAGTCATTGCAAGAACGTACCACTGCGCTGTCCAAATGAATGAAAATAATGTTAAAATATATTATCTTTTACCATTATGGGTGAGTCCACACGGTGTGATATTCCAAAACACGATATTAATAAATAAATAAAATTTCATCCAGGTCAGCTTAGCTCTTAATTTTATTTTTGTTCCGTGTAATATATTTTCTTCCTCCACTCTTCTCGATCAGCCGTCATTTCAATATTAACAGCCCTCTTTCACACAATCTATTCACCTTTTCGTTGTGATTTGATTTGACACTTACTCTACCAGCGAATATTAATTATTAAAACCCTACCACCGTTTCCGGGCAAAATAACTATTTCACATACATAATTATTATGCTGAGACGTAGAAGAAGCGGCGATAGAAAGTTTGTCTGCAGTTATCTATGCCGTTGGCAACGTGCCGCTCGTGTAGAAGAACGCTTAGAAAGAAGTTTGTTCGTAAAAATCGTGTGTAACCGATTATTTCAACGTCTTTGCAACGTTCCGTCGACAGCTCTTTAATCGGATCAGAAATCCAGAACTTATACTTACTTTTTCCTCGGAATAACCCCATCCAGAAACAGTAACGCTATCAACGAATTCCTCATCGCTAATACCAATAGCTGATACTCTTTTATAAAAATGAATCATCTTTCTAGTCTTCAAAAGCTGTACATCAAAATCAAAGCGGTGCTTCTTTCCAAATGTCGGATGTGTTATGTGGGAAATTATGGCCACTTTGAGTCCTGATAAACGTTTTTCACTCCCTATTCTAATAAAGGTGTGTTCTGTGCTGGAAATAAATGAACTATTAGTAACATTCCGAATATAGGGTATGGAAAGGATCATTTCAAATGTGGCTTTAACTGACTATTGATCATCGTCTTTAGCTATTCTTGAGCTTACATAGTTCCTATGTACATTCTAATGTCATCTGGAGATCATTGTTAGCATTACACCATCAATAAATATAAATATTTGTTTGTATGTATGTGTGTGTTTATTGTCTTTAAAAACTGGCTGATGTTAAATTATATGTTATCCCATTCTACTTGGTGGTAGACCTGTATGTAGGGTCGTCTGGGTAAGTACGCCTTTCCTATTCCAGCCGTGAAACAGTTTCCTGTGTTTCAGATTGAAGGGAAAGGTAGCCAGTGTAATTACCGGGCATGGAAGGCATTTCATCTTAGGCCTCAGGATGACGAAGCACCTGCAATACCAAGTGATTTTTTTTTGTTAATGCAGGTGTTCATAGTGACTTACAACCAGGTGGGCCACCAGCTTCTTTTGTCATCTAGTTGTTTTAAAAAAACACCCTACGCCATTGCTATGTACCCTTCT
The DNA here is from genome assembly GCA_955850985.1 of Elophila nymphaeata. Taxonomy (NCBI): domain Eukaryota; kingdom Metazoa; phylum Arthropoda; class Insecta; order Lepidoptera; family Crambidae; genus Elophila; species Elophila nymphaeata. Next base: position 10,271,084 of record OY039091.1, on the reverse strand, counting down.
TTCTTGGTATGGTAGTAGTGACCAGTAGTGACAATGTGTTGAATAGGTATATTTTTTACACTAGCTTAATTTAAAAACGACTTGTATTTAAATTAACACCATACCTAACCTAACCTAATCTACAAAGAACGATAAATGCTACCAAAAAAGTGTAAATTTTAGGTGGCAAAAATATCCATTTTGGTGAGCACTGTACTATTTTATTGGTGGGCACTAAATTTGTTCCCTTTAAAAAAACGATGTCACTACTAAGTATTTAAACTGAGGAAATAGATCGTCTTTTCAGTCTTTATGAGGTTTTTTTTTTAGTGCAATCAAAACAGTTTGAAACTCTTTTGGTTGATCTAAAAAACTAAACAACTGATCTGAGTACAAGCTACGGAGCTATCACACAGATTAAATAGGGTCACTTGTGATCGATTTAATCATCAACTTTGCCATCATTGCTCCGACAAGAGTTTTCTGCCTAAATTCTCTCAGATGACTGACTCATTACACGCACAGAATGACACCTACTATAGGTACTCTTTCTATAATGGATTTCTTCCCGCTGTCGTCTAGAGTCTCTGTGACAGTCTTGAGGGTGTCATTAAGGGAAAAATAATGTCAGAACAGAAATTTATAACATCGACTATGGACATTTCTGCAATCCGTTTATCGGAGAACATAGATATATATACCACATTGACAATCCCAAAAAAGGTTCGGTAGATACTTAAGTAGCATCTGGTTACACATAAAGCTACTTCTCGCAGTATGGGCCATGCAGTGCCCCAAAATTGTCAAGGTTGCTAGTTTGTCGCCTCAATAAAAGGGGCATCAAATAATCCTTCAACAACAAACAAGTAACAATTCTTCACTAGGCAAAACAACAAAAGCCAAAAACCAGGATTGATGTTACACTCTAAGGACGGGTTTCAATAACATAACTACCGATTTTCTTCTTGGTTACTTGGTTCTTGTTGTAAAAACACGTGTTGAGAGACTCCATTTTTAACTCAAATCTAGCTCACCGACTTTTTCGGGATATTGCAAAGCGGCGACGCGAGACAGTAAGTGACAATAAGGCTGCTTTGTATTTCATAAAAAAAAATAGTCTCGCGATTCAGCGAGGTAATGCAGCCAGTGGACTTAGGCGAAGTATTTTATCTCTAATTTAGTTGTTTTTAAGTACCGTTCATGTATCGCGACGCCATTAATTGAGAATAGAATAGAAAATCTTGTGACTATTAAACAAAAATGTAGATAGATAAGTTATTGAAACCGAACATAAAACATCTTCGTAGATAGATATGTTTACGAATAGTATAGATAGATAAGTTATTGAAACCCAACATAAAACAGTTCGGGTAATAAACTCTAAATACATTAGTTATTGGCACAAGGCCGTGTGATGCCGGCAGAGTAGAATAGCATGACTCCATATCCTCCAATGGGGTTCGTAGAAGGCGACTAATGGATCAGCAAAGGGGTATTGATCACCTTTTACTCCATCCACCAATCCGCATTGGGCAAGCGTGGTGGACTGCTGCCTAAACCTCCTTCGATGACAAGGAGAGGCCTCGTGTCCCAGCAGTGGGTCGAGTTATAAAGGTTGTGATGATGATGACATTAGTCATATCTAATCTTCGTTTTTCTTTTGACTGCGTCTTATTTACAATCTATCTTATTTAGCAGCCAAACTGATCTCTTAAAGTCGGCAAAGTGCAGCTCCAGAGCCGCATGTGGCTCTTTGGCTCCTTAAGTGCGGCTTTGGCACAAAACACGGAAGGCGCAATAACCTCTCGATATCTTATATTACGTTTACTTCATGTTCTTCCCTATTTTTCAATGTGGGAGCGCTTCGAGGAATAAAATTTCTACCCGCGTTTGTCGTGAGTTAAGGCAATTACCGTAAACAACTTTTGTCTCTTTCCCGCTGTGTCTTAAGTAATCAAAGCATCTCACTCATTACGTTTTGTACGTAGTTTTTATACTGAATGTCTTATACTGTTTAATATGTATTGGACTCAACTTTTTGTAGCATACCGGACAAATCTTTGTGGTTTATTGGTTTGCTTTTTAATGATTGTTTTGTAATTTTACTTATAAACAAACGACAAAAAAAAAATTTGGCTCTTTGGCTAATAAATTTGCCGACCACTGTCTCAGATTATGGTGATTCAGTATTAGATAGCGGACAAACATCTACAGTAGGTCAAAAAGGTATAACATTGTTAAATGTCTCGTCTACCCAGCTTATTCTACGATAAACCCCCCACACCATTAGGGTAGGTCTGAGCCAGTACAAGCACTGATGTATACCTAAGTGGCTGATGACGCGGCTGCATTCCTGTTGCCTCATCGATCCTGGGGGATAGTCAGCGGCCGCCACGCGTACTGACTCGGATGTTTGTACATCATTGTATTACAGGCAAAAAATTACTTTAACTAACTGTAAATAAGGTTACAAGGTTCTTGCCAAACCCTCTTGGGAGGGTGAGTGTGCTCGTATGTATCTATTATAGCACTTTTAAAAGTGGATTATACTTAATTAGGTACCTATTAAACTTATTTTATCCAATTGTGATTGACATAAAAAATTAAGCGTCCATTTTGTGTTTTCTGACGCCGTACTTACCCACAATGTGCAGAGGTCATTGCCCATCGCTGATGCAACAATACCCCTCCGCAAATGTCCCCATAGCCAACCTGGTAAGGAGCATCCTCTATGCGTATCTCACGTCCACCCAATATACTGAACAAAAGAAAATTTCATTTTAGTATTTTCAGATTTATTTTAATTAAATATGTTTATTATGGAATAATTTAATACTAGAAAAAATGCACTGAAAAAAATCGACCTGCCTCAGGCGAGAATCGAACCCAGCATCTTCCGCAATCCGGGGCTGCGTTAACTACTACGCCACCGAGGCAAGTGGTTAACGCAGCCGCCCGGATTGCGGAAGATGGGTTGAATTCCCGCCTGAGGCAGGTCGATTTTTTCAGTGTATTTTTTTCTTGTATTAAAAATATGGTTATTGATAAAAAAACTAGCACAAATCCAAAATTTATTTATATTCCAAAAACTTAACATTTCCAAATAAATGAGCGTACGCTGTTTGAAGAATTTAAATTAAATATTTGAGATATAGGTTTAATATAACTAAAACATTTTAGCACAACCAAAATCAGAAGTAGCTAAAAAATTGTACCACTCTGCGCGAACATTGATTCCTTTCCTATGTATGGACTACATTATACTTAGATACCCACTAATTATATTATTATTTTTCATTTTGTTAAATTTATTGTAATAAAGCATTATTTTGTAATAGGACAGATACAATGGGGCTGACATAACCATGGTTATAAGCCCCAAATTAAATATAGAATAAACAATAGAAAAAAAAAAGTTTTTTTTTTGCCTAAAGTAAGTATCATTAAGAACTTGTGTTATGGATACTAGATAACGGACATTTTAATATACATAATATTTTTACATATGTTTTATAAATAAACTTAAATAAATATATAAACAACCATGACTCGTCAACAAATACTCGTGTTCATCACACAAATATTTGCTGCTACCAGGACTCGAGCCCGGACCACTTGATGTGTAGGCAGCTATACTGACCACTCCACCAAGACGGCGTCACAGAAAATTGAGTCGATGGGTTCACAATAACCTAATTCGCTTTTCTATAGAACTGCTGTCACACATAGTACCGTTTGCGCGACTGTCGGATACGCAGCAAAGTTTTACGCTCGCCATTTTCTTAAGAAGATTTCTGAAAATTAGCACTTTTACCAAAAGTCCCTTCAGCGCCTTTAGCAGTACCATAAGCAGCTTACGACGCCACCAAGAACCTGGGTCCCGGTGACGCCACATCGAAGTAAAGCCCACCGGTGAGTGATCCCATAAACTTTTCAAAACTTTCTTAATTTTCATTTGCCCAGGGGACCATTTGATAGAAATTCTCCTACAATCCTAATAAGTGCAGGAACAATCGGGTTGGACATAAAGAGGTCTCATAGTGCGCGTGGAGGCACAGGGTCATAAAAACTTATTCATAGATAATACTTAAGTGGGGACCGGCACTATATATATAACGCACACCTAAGGTAGCTAGCCAACTATATTAAGCAACGCACAGCTCGAGATATCAATAGCAATGATGTCAAAAATTTTAAGTTTGAAGAAGGTTTAGAGCAATAAAATGATAGTAAATTCAAAAATGTGCACTACGCAGTAAAAACGAACTAATCACAGAGTTCTAATCAACACAATGCATTTTCTTATCCAAGAGTCAAGAGACCTCATAGTAATGTTTGAAATACGGCTATTTAAGTATTTCACTTTTTACGTCCAACCTTGTAAAGCTTAAACCAAATAAATTGTAAAGTAATAGTTATTTAAAATATTTACCTGTACACATAAACGTTTGACTGCAAAATCAATTTCCATAAGTAAATAATTCTAAATTTTATCGACATAATAAAACCATTTTTCTATTAAATATTGATTTATGTTTGTTCTGAAAATTGGATTTGGGAAATTGATTTTAAAATAATATCTAACAATATAGGTACTTAAGATATCGGTGACGTATTGAATTTTGTGGTTTATAATATTTCAGAAACAACCATTACCTTCCAACCTATTTTGTCGCTACAATTTTTTATTATAATTTCTAGGACGTGATTCCGGCAGAGCTTACCCATGTGATGCCGGCAGAGTAGAATAGCATCACCCCATATCCTCCAATGGGTGTCGTAGAAGGCGATTAATGGACCAGAAAAAAGGGTATAGATCACCTTATCCGACCACCAATCCGCATTGGGCAAGCGTGTTGGACTACTGCCTAAACCTCCTTCGATGACAAGGAGAGGCCTTGTGTCCCAGCAGTGGGTCGAGTTATAAAGGCTGTTATGATGATTATGATGAATTTCTAGGTCTGCTGCTTTTTTATACATACATTCGATCTCGCTCGTAATCCCATGAGTGGTTAAGTAGATCCTTAGGTAATATAATTATTATGGAATAATTTTATTTTTGCGTTTACAAACGCGTAAATATAATACTAGAAAAATGCACTGAAAAAAATCGACTTGCCTCAGGCGGGACTCGAACCCGCACCATCCACAATCCGGGTGGACGCGTTGACCAATTTCGCCACCGAGGCACTGCTTTTCGCTGTCGAAATTTGTCAGTGCTTGGTGCTTATGTTTTTATGGTAAACATCGTTTCATCAAATCTTTGAAATTTGCACTTCCAAGACCCGAACGAAATATTTTTGCAAATATTTGACGCCCAGCTAAGATGAAACTACCTTACATTATGGAATAATTTTATTTTTGCGTTTACAAACGCGTAAATATAATACTAGAAAAATGCACTGAAAAAAATCGACTTGCCTCAGGCGGGACTCGAACCCGCACCTTCCACAATCCGGGTGGACGCGTTGACCAATTTCGCCACCGAGGCACTGCTTTTCGCTGTCGAAATTTGTCAGTGCTTGGTGCTTATGTTTTTATGGTAAACATCGTTTCATCAAATCTTTGAAATTTGCACTTCCAAGACCCGAACGAAATATTTTTGCAAATATTTGACGCCCAGCTAAGATGAAACTACCTTACATTATGGAATAATTTTATTTTTGCGTTTACAAACGCGTAAATATAATACTAGAAAAATGCACTGAAAAAAATCGACTTGCCTCAGGCGGGACTCGAACCCGCACCATCCACAATCCGGGTGGACGCGTTGACCAATTTCGCCACCGAGGCACTGCTTTTCGCTGTCGAAATTTGTCAGTGCTTGGTGCTTATGTTTTTATGGTAAACATCGTTTCATCAAATCTTTGAAATTTGCACTTCCAAGACCCGAACGAAATATTTTTGCAAATATTTGACGCCCAGCTAAGATGAAACTACCTTACATTATGGAATAATTTTATTTTTGCGTTTACAAACGCGTAAATATAATACTAGAAAAATGCACTGAAAAAAATCGACTTGCCTCAGGCGGGACTCGAACCCGCACCTTCCACAATCCGGGTGGACGCGTTGACCAATTTCGCCACCGAGGCACTGCTTTTCGCTGTCGAAATTTGTCAGTGCTTGGTGCTTATGTTTTTATGGTAAACATCGTTTCATCAAATCTTTGAAATTTGCACTTCCAAGACCCGAACGAAATATTTTTGCAAATATTTGACGCCCAGCTAAGATGAAACTACCTTACATTATGGAATAATTTTATTTTTGCGTTTACAAGCGCGTAAATATAATACTAGAAAAATGCACTGAAAAAAATCGACTTGCCTCAGGCGGGACTCGAACCCGCACCTTCCACAATCCGGGTGGACGCGTTGACCAATTTCGCCACCGAGGCACTGCTTTTCGCTGTCGAAATTTGTCAGTGCTTGGTGCTTATGTTTTTATGGTAAACATCGTTTCATCAAATCTTTGAAATTTGCACTTCCAAGACCCGAACGAAATATTTTTGCAAATATTTGACGCCCAGCTAAGATGAAACTACCTTACATTATGGAATATTTATTTTTGCGTTTACAAACGCGTAAATATAATACTAGAAAAATGCACTGAAAAAAGAAAAGCACCAAGCACTGACAAATTTCGACAGCGAAAAGCAGTGCCTCGGTGGCGAAATTGGTCAACGCGTCCACCCGGATTGTGGAAGGTGCGGGTTCGAGTCCCGCCTGAGGCAAGTCGATTTTTTTCAGTGCATTTTTCTAGTATAATATAATTATTGTTACACATAATGCCTTAAAATAGTGAGTTTGCCAACCTGTCACCTACGTAAAAGCGACACCAAACCCCAAAAGTAACAATTCTTCAGTAAACAATCTAACACAGCCAATAACCAGGATAGATGTTACACTGAACACCATCTCGAAATTCTATACAAACTTTCATCCCCCGAAATAGGAGATTGAAGTTTGATTGAACTTTGAATTTTGGTTCTTGATATGAATTAATAAAAACCTATTTGTTCTAGCGTTTTTTTTTAAATTTTGACCCGTGTAGGCGTGAAATATGGGATGAAACTAACCACTAACACCGGAACCGATTATGAAGAAAAGTAAAAAATAAATAGAACATATAATACCTTATGTTGTAAAACGGCATGAAGGGGTTTAAATAAGGGATGACAGTTTGTATGAGAGCTCGTCACTATCGAAGATAAAACTTTGAAACTTTGTATTTAGGCTTAATACGAAGTAAATAAACATTTCTGTGTTTGAAATTTCGACCTACATTAGGGGTCAAACAGGAGAAGAAACTTCAAACTAAAGTCCAAAAAAATCTGTCTATCGTCATCATAACAGCCTTTATAATTGGACCCACTGCTGGGACACAGGGCCTCTCCTTGTCATCGAAGGAGGCTTAGGCAGTAGTCCACCACGCTTGCCCAATGCGGACTGGTGGACGGAGTATAAGGTGATCAATACCCCTTTGCTGGTCCATTAGTCGCCTTCTACGACACCCATTGGATGATATGGGGTGATGCTATTCTACTCTGCCGGCATCACACAGCTGAATCTGTATTTGTTTACTATTTAACAATATGCATATTACTAATTTGCATGATGTATCCTAAAAAAAATGCTGCCCAAAGTGAGAACGTAGTCGCGGGCCAAAGCTAGAAAAAAATATAAACAATCATGACCAGTCAACAAATAAGTCATCATTTTCATCACACAAACATTTGTCGCTACCAGGATTCGAACCCGGACGACCATTCCACCACAATGATGTCTGTAGATACTGCCAGACGTAGCTTTTTGATTAACTAAATGTAACATAAGACTTTGCCACATTATTATTATTTCTTTGGACTTTGCTCAATAAAAAAAACTAAGTGCTAACTCTGGTAAACCCCTTTGTAATAATAGATATCTATTATTATTACTTTTTCGTATACGTAGTAGGTTTATAAAGTCGTGTAATCGTCAAAAAATTCAACCTCGAGATTTTGACGGATTTACACGTCTTGGACCTCCCTGAGTCCAAAAATACCGGGAATTATGTTGTTTTTTTTTAAATCTTTAAGTACATTTATAATTATTGTCAACTATAGCTTCGGCCCGTGACTTCGTCCGCGCAGGATTGGTTTAATTAATTATAGCCTTTATGTTATTCTGATGCATGAGCTATATTATTGCAAAGTTTCATTAAAATCCATTCAGTAGTTTTGCGTGAAAGAGTAACAAACACACATTCATCCATACATACTTTCGCCTTTATAATATTAGGAGGATAAAATAAATAAAATTAATGGTTGTAGTAGTGTTCTGAATATTTACTACAAAAAGATTTGGCTGAGAAGTTTCACGAGCGGCCACCGACCTGACGTCAACTTTCCGGCGAATGATAATGTTGGTCACCGTACGAGGCTTAGACAATTCTTTGTCTAAGGTACGAGGTAACCTTTTTTTTTTAAGTGGGGATATGCATTTATGCATTCCAGCCCCCCTCGGGGGAGGAGGACCGGATATGTGGGACTCACCCGAAGGAATACCCACTAAAACCCCACTTGCTCCATCCTCGGCACCATTTAGCTCGGGCCGCGGGAACGTATGAATTCTTCCGCATGGAGGCACGAGGTAACCTAAGACAAATAAATTATTTTTCAATAAAAAAAACCGCCTTCAAAACAGGAGAAATAAAAATTTAATGTTTTTTGAAGTTAAGGTTATTCCATTCTTTATTCCAAAGGTTGGCACAGACCTCAAAAGAACATTTCGATTTTTTTTTTTTTTTTTTTATATTTCTGTTTTTAGATTTGAACGCGTTACTTCTATTAAATTTTTTTTTTTTAATTTTAGCGTTGTAAGTATAGAAGTTTTCAGGAAACTCTCGAGATCCTTTAGAAAAATAATTAGATAATAAAATTTATGATCAATATATCAACGCCAATTGTACGCGTTATTAGAGAGAACTCAAAAACTAATCGTCAGATCTCTCTCAAATTCAAATGAGACAACATAACAAGCACCAGCTTTCAAATATTAAAGAATCATCAAAATCGGTAGACCCAGTAAAAGATAAAAGGTAACACAAAAATTAAAAGACATACAGTCGAATTGAGAACATTCTCCTTATTTTGAAGTCGGTTAAAATATCTCATAATATAATTCTACCGTTACCAAAGGCACAGATAATCCTTACTAATATTATAAATGCGAAAGTAACTCTGTCTGTCTGTCTGTCTGTCTGTCTGTTAAGCTTTCACGTCTAAACCACTGAACTGATTTTGATGAAAATTTGTACAACTATAGATTAGATCTCGGGGAAGGACATAGGCTACTTTTTATCGCGAAAAAAAGGTTGTATGGGTTGAAATACGGGATGAAAGTTTGTATGGAAGTTCGTCATTTTTGAAGATAGAACCATGAAACTTTGAATTTAGGCACTTAATAAGACAGAAAGAAATATTTGTTCTAAAATTTTTGAAATTTAGACCTGTATGGGGGTGAAATAGTGGATGAAAGTTTGTATGGGACTTCGTCATTGTTAAAGATAAAACCATGATACTTTGAACTGATTTTGATGAAAATTTGTACAACTATAGATTAGATCTCGGGGAAGGACATTGGCTACTTTTTATCGCGAAAAAAAGGTTGTATGGGTTGAAATACGGGATGAAAGTTTGTATGGAAATTCGTCATTTTTGAAGATAGAACCATGAAACTTTGAATTTAGGCACTTAATAAGACAGAAAGAAATATTTGTTTTAAAATTTTTGAAATTTAGACCTGTATGGGGGTGAAATAGTGGATGAAAGTTTGTATGGGACTTCGTCATTGTTAAAGATAAAACCATGATACTTTGAAATTAGGGACTTAATAAGAAAGAAAGAAATATTTTATCTAGCGTTTTTGAAATATTGACCCACGTGGGGATGAAAGGTCGTAAGAACCCCCAGTACAAAAATACATCCAAGATGGCGGACGCGACTTTTTAACATATTGTCAATATGGGTATCGTTTTCGTGGTTTTTGGGGGTCCGGATTACGAATAAAACATCTATATCGAGATCCAAGATGGCGGACGTGACGTTTTGAGAAAATGTCAATACGGGTATAATTTTCGTGGTTATCGGGGGTCCCGATTCCGAATACACCATCTATTTTGAGATCCAAGATGGCGGACGTGACTTTTTAACATAATGTCAATATGGGTATCATTTTCGTGGTTTTCGGGGGTTCCGATTCCGAATACGACATCTATTTCGAGATCCAAGATGGCGGTTGGGACTTCTTAATATAAAATCGATATGGGTATCATTTTCTTGGTTTTTGGAGGTCCCGATTACTAATACACCATTCATTTTGAGATCCAAGATGGCGGACGCGACTTTTTGACAAAATGTCAATATGGATATCGTTTTCGTGGTTTTTGGGGTCCTAATTCCGAATACATTATCCATTTTGAGATCCAAGATGGCGGACGCGACTTTTTAACATAATGTCAATATGGGTATCGTTTTCGTGGTTTTCTGGGGTCCCGATTCCGAATACGACATCTATATCGAGATCCAAGATGGCGGTTGGGACTTCTTAATATAAACTCGATATGGATATCATTTTCGTGGTTTTGGGACGTCCCGATTACTAATACACGATCCATTTTCAGATCCAAATGGCGGACGCGACTTTTTAACAAAATATCAATATGGGTATCCTTTTTGTGGTTTTTGGAGGGTTCTGACTCCGAATAAAACATCGACTTTGAGATCCAAGGTGGCGTGACGTGACTATTTAACTTAATAGGAATATGGGTATAATTTTCGAGGTTTTCGGGGGTCCTGATTCTTAATTCATCATCTATGTCGAGATCCAAGATGGCAGATGCGACTTTTTAACATAAAATCGAAATGGGTATAATTTTCATAGTTTTCGGGAGTCGATTCCAAATACATCATCAATTTCTAGATCCAAGATTGCGGATGCTACTTTTTAACTTATTATTAAAAAGGATATCATTTTCGTGGTTTATAGGGTACGGATTATCCATTTTGAGATCCAAGATGGCGGACGCGACTTTTTAACTTAATGACTTTCACGCCCTTACCTGAACCGATTTTGATGTTTGGTACAAAAATAGACTAAACGTCGAAATGGAATAAAAGCTTTTTTGTAAAAGAGGGAATGAAGGGCTTGAAATATGAGATGATTTTTTTTATGAGATTCCTCATTACCAAAGATAAAACCATGAAATTTTTAATAGCACGGGGTAAGAAATAAGCAAATATTTGTTCTAGCGTTTTTGAAATATTGACCCACGTGGGGAGAAAGGTTGCATGTAAGTTAGCAAAAGATGGGAAAACATAAAATGATAGATTGTAAAAATGCCATATACAGTATAGTACACGGCAGTTTTTATGTGTATTTTTTGCAAAATAAGTACATATACAAAGAAATAAAATGCTGCCTAAAGTAACTATTCGCAAGAAAGCAAGTGATACGCAATATAGATATTTGATTTGATTTAACTATTCCACGCGGACGAAGTCGCGGGCAAAAGCTAGTATAATACTATACTAGTACCAAAGGGAAACTGTCGGTGGTTATGTTCTTGAAACCAGTCAATTCATTTTATGACACCCATGATAGATAACATTACCTTGCATGAGTAGTTTTAGGTGCTTATTCCCAGAGGTCCACGAATTTAATGTTCTTATTTTCCCACCGGGTCCTTAAAAAATAATAACAATTTGTGTTTTAACAAATGATTGACTTCATGGAAACTACTTCTAGTCAGATTATTTTTAAGATATCTAATACGGCCACAATATTCTTTAATGCGTTTAGTTTTAAAATGGGTCTTAGCGATAAGTAGTAACTTTTGACTTGAACCAACCCATTTTCTCATCATTGTAGTCGTTCAATAAATTAGACCGGTTTTATGTTTTCCAAAATTGCTCTGGTTTAGAAGTTGTAATGTTAATTGTTGATGGCGCAAGTTGGCTAATTTCAATATCATAAAATATTACCTAATATCGATTATAATAAATTTGAAAAGTAATCAGAATCATTTCAGAGCTCCAAAAAATATTTATTTTTTAAATTTATCAAAAATCTGTTAGCATTTTTAAGGCAATAATTTTAATATAATTTGATAAAAAAATCCTAAAACATAAGAAAAAGTTAAAATTTTCCAAGAATAATGAAAAAATTCAAAAAATTCATTCATTTTATCAAAAATCTGTTAGCATTTTTTTAGCAATAATTTTAATATAATTTGATAAAAAAATCCTAAAACATAAGAAAAAGTTAAAAATTTCCGAAAATAGGAAAAAAAGAAATTAGGGGACACCCGGGTTTGAACCGGGGACCTCTCGATCTGCAGTCGAATGCTCTACCACTGAGCTATATCCCCACTTGAGACTACTGTCGAAATTAGCCCACGTGATCTACACGCGGGTAAAGTATGACGTCATCTACCTTATCTTGTGCAGTATGGCAAAAATTGTGAGTAAACTCGATGATATCATTCTAATTTCCATATGAAAAGAGTAATAACCGTATCGAATAAATGCTATTTAATGTATTTTTGTTCCTAATAATGGACTTTGTTACAATGCCCTAAGATTCAAACAAATACATTATTACTCGACCAGAAAGTCAATATATTTTTATTATTTCAACTTTAATAACTTGCATATTGAATACTGGGTGACTAAACTATTTTTTTTATAAGTAGACCGGAATCGAAGTTACATTTGATACTGTCAACCACTGTGAGCTTAACTATCTTAGGCGCGATGCAGACATAATAACTTTGATCTCCGTATTGCGGCAACAGGCAACTTGCAACTAACTGTTTACATATATAAACTTTCGATGATCGTATCATTTTAGAGTTGCACTCGAGGATAGAAGCAGTTTCAAGTTGACGCAGTTAGCGACTGTCAATTTTGTACTAGTTGTGTCCAGTAGCTGGTTTCCACAGTCGGCAATCGTGACGATACGAGCGTGTTCACCATGCTTTGGCCATGTTTTGACTATGAATTTGAAATGTTTATTTAGAATGGCGGCAACGATGAACTGGGCCTTTCTGTTGCTGCAACTGCATTTTTTATCTTAAATTTTGTAATGCAGAAGTTGATTAAATACCAGAGACAAAAACAGATCTAGATCAGGCTACCCAATACTGTCAAACTTCAATTAATTTTCAACCTTTTTCGAAATCTTCGTAATCTAAATCTTATTTGATTAGTTAATGGCGTTACTCTATGAACAAGTGAAGAATTTTTTTACAACCTAAAGTTTTCATGTAACCCCACACAAATATCCATAGGTGTGAGGTCTGGGCATCTTGCTGGCAAAGCAATGGGCTCTCTTCTGTCAATTCATCGATTTTAAAAATACCCAAATACCCTCGTCTAAAATGTGCAACATAACCATCTTGTTGCAATTATTTTTATGCAATTTTTCATTACCCCATGTCCTAATAATTCAGGTTATAAAAAAAAGTTCTACACCTATGTTAATGGCTTTGACCTTTTCTGAAAGCTAAAGATATTATGCAAATATTTTTGCAATAATCGAGGTATGGCACAGCGTAGTACCTACCTGCTAGCCGCTTGAATTTGGAGCGGTGGAGCTGGAGTACCATCAGCATCAGAAGCTTGTGCAGAAATAGTTGCAACAATTGTCTACCTATGAATGATTATAACGACCTACCCCCTTACAGAAGATCACAGTTATATAACAATACATTTTTGTGGTGTTGTGTTAAGGGACTAGGGTTGGCAGAGGTTGGCGAGGATATTATTTTCTCCCTAGTTACGAAACGGCAAAGGCATCTAGTCCATACAGAGGCCTTAGTATGAGTTTTGATAGTTTTCGAGCTCGATCAAACGTATCGTCTTTCTTCATACATTGGCCACTGTTTCTGATAGTTTACGCTAGGGGCGCTAGTGGGCAATGTTTGAAAAGAGACGATACGTTTGATCGAGCTCGAAAACTAACAAACTCGTACTAAGGCCTCAGGCATGTCTTCAGTTTTCTATCTTCTTTCTGGTTGTTTGCATTAAAGTGTGGGTGTTAAACATGTTTATGTATCTAGGGAGTCCCTGCCTTATGATGGCGACTGATGAGATGGAGATCCCACTATAAAATTCTCAACACATAGGTACACACCACACCCTTTATTTCAATGATTCCTCATAACTGCTCTTCAACACGGATGCTTGTGCATCAAAATAACACCACTTTCACTGCACAAGATCCGCTCCTAAACAATTTTGAAATATCGAAACTAAAATCTGAATCCAGATTGTGTCCAGATGCCATGATTTCCCGCCAAATACTTACAGCGTTGCAAGTGTTGCAAGCTTGTACGCTATAGTGACTGCTTACCACCAGGCAAGCAGTATGCTTGTCTGCCAGCCAAATAACTTGAGAAACTAAAGTGGTACAAGAATATAATAATACACTAGACCGACCAGATCGATTGACAGGTGAAATTCCACCTGTCAATCGATCTGGTCGGTAAGGAAAATTCCAAGCTTAATTTTACAATTTCGGATCTTTGATAACGCCGTCGTAATATATCCTTGTACATAATTATGACTATGCTTTTTATCGGAAGCGAGCACCTAGCTCGCTTGTTGTTGTACTGTCGACCAAATTGAATCATGACCCACCTTAAGATCATTTTCCTGCAGTCACTCAATACAAAGTAGGTTGAAATTCGCTTGAAAATACATTTCTTAAGTAACGAACCTGTTATCAATTTATTAGACACTGACAGTGTCTAATAAATATGGCCTTTTAAAATATTTTCAACTACTACTTGACATGTGACACATAACGTAATTTTATTTTTAAAAATAGACTAGTTATTCGTTTTTCTCAGTAGTGAAAAGAGTTTAGATTATGAACGGCATCTTTTTTGAAATTCCAATTGTGACTTTAGTGCAGTGATGACAAAGATTAAAATTGCATAGATCTCTGACCCGTAATGACACATTTTTAATCATATTTAAATAGAAGTGCAACACACATGATAGCGAAGAAAACCTAACTAAATTTATGATTGTAAAGGAATGATCGGCAAAGTGGGTCATGATTCAGTTGGTTCGACTGTACATGAAGAATTATAACTTTGCACATTGAACAGTCCAAAACTCATCGGGGTTACATCGATGTTGTATCGTGTCTGTATCACTACGCAGCTACGCGGTCAGCTACTGAATAGCGACAGCATCGCGATTGCATCGCTGTAAAAATTCTAAACTTGTAAATATCATTTACCTTATCATGCAGGAAATAAATATGAAGTGTCAAAAGTGGTAACATATTATTGCTAGTGATTGTACCATGTACCAAATACCCTGCAGACGTCATTCATTTAATAATGATAACATTCAATACAACTGACACTTGATCGCGTTGACGATGATGATGATGATGGAGACATAATGCGAAGAATGATGATGAATAATTTTTGTTAAGCTAAAAAAACTCTTCTCTCTAAAGGAATAGGTACACTTGGGACATTGGAAGCTTACTAAATAATAAATTATTATAAAGTCTCAATGATAAAATCTCCAAAGGAATTCTTTACTGAAGATCAATCAAATTTGATGCCCGTGGTCTGCTCAATCCAAGGCCTGACTTTCGCAACTTTGCTGTAGACGCCGTAAGAGCCAGGTGTGGCGCAGCCGTAACCAAACGACACCATTCCCAGGAGACGGTCGTAGGAAACTGCTGGGCCTCCGGAGTCACCCTGAAAGAAATATTGAATTAGGTTATACACTATCGTCTAGATTCTTTGCAGGGTTCCAGTGTAAAAGAAGCGAAAGCGTTGATGATGTCATTAACGGTAAACAGAACATGAATTTATAAAACTTTCGTTCATGGGAGAACATTGCTGGGACGCAGTGCCTGCCCTAGTTCCCTAGGGTGAACCCTCTCAGGCGCAGCCCGAACTACTATAAGGTCAGGTAGCCCTGAGACGAGGCCTACACTGTGCGTCGTTGCCGAAACGTCCTAAAGGGCTGTGAGAGTGCCAATGGTTTTTAATGGTTTTAAATGATTTTAATCCCACACATGTCGTATTGTCTGTGAACTAGACAGTACGGTCTGTAAAGGGTTTTCCATCGATAGAAAATATAGCATTTGATTAAATTAAAAAGTCATATATAGCAGTGCCCCAAAATAGTAGGAGTGTGCCAGCCTATGTTCTACATAAAAGGGGATCAAACTTAAAAAGTTCCTTAAACCTTTAACTAATCAACAAAGAAAAACTGATAACTAGAACAGATGTTGCATTCCAAAGCATCTTAGCACTCCAAGCAAAAATATTGGCTTCTTATAGGTAGTTCTTTAGAAATTGTGAAAGAGGTGAAGGAGAGAGAGAGCCTTTCCCATAAAATGGTAAACTCTAATATAAACTTTATTAGTTCCACTAACTGATCATCGCACTTTTTACCTTACCTAAGGTAAACAGACAACTATTATTACACCGCTATTGCAGAATATGCCAGGAAACAGCCGCCCACTTTCTAATGTAATTCAACACCGTGCCACCACTCCGGGCTTGCTGCCTGGGCCCAGGTTCCAGGATGTCTTCAGAGACATCCTGGAAGACGCCTGGAAGGTTTGAGGGGACTGAAGTGATCCAACCTCTCACCATTCGACACAAAATAATCGCAAAATAGTAATATTATCTACTATCATATTACACATTGTGATAGTTACCTGACATGCGTCTTTCTTTCCTTCAGCAAAGCCGGCACAGAACATTCTAGGCGTAAGACCTCCTCTGAAGTACGGGAACGGAACGTTCTGGCAATTTTCCTTGGATATAATCGGCACACGGACAGCTCTTAGTACGTTGGAGTAAGGACCCTGAAATAAGTCTTCTTTTTATGTAATTCTTACACGCTAGCTTAGCTTTGCTGGAGTTTAAGTATTCCAATGTCAGTACCGTCATTATCAAATCTGATGCCATCATCTAGCAGCTTATTGGTTAAGCGGCAAGAAAAGTCAACGTGGTAACTAAATACGTAATTATATACAAAAAAACTTATTTGACTCTTCAACAAACGTTCGTGTCCATCAGACAATTTGCCTCTATCAGCTTTCAAGCTTGGACAGCTTCTGTAGCTTTCTCGACTATTCCTGTTGGCCGCAGATGACCTTCACAACGTCACCAGTGTTTCTAAAAAGACCTGGTGAACCCTCTAGCGTCGTAGAAGCGTCGGTGGCGTAGTGCGTAAGGGCGTTGTCTCCCACCCGAAAGCCACCGGTTTGAACCCCGCCAAGTACTTACCAATACCAATGTGTTTTCAAATTTTGAATTCATATGTACGTTTATTCGACGCTTTTACGGTGAAGGAAAACATCGTGAGGAAATCTGCACATACAGCTATGAAGAAAATCTTAGGTTGTGTGTGATGTCGACCAACCCGCACTTGGCCAGCGTGGTTGACTAAGGCCTAATCGCCCCTAATGTGGGGTAGGCTCGAGCCCCTCGATGGGGACATTATATGAGCTGTTGGTGGTGATGGTGGAACCCTCTAGTCTCTAGAACATCTCTAGAGGATTTCTAATCCGTGAGCATCTCCAATGAAAGAAATACCGATGAGTGTTTCTAGGGAGCGTTCGAGCTGGAAGAGACCGTAACGCCTGAAGAGCACTGTGGAGTGGATGACTCCACTCCACCACGACGACGTTAAAAATCAGTAATTTGTTCGTTTCTTCTAGTTCTATTTTTATTGATACGCGGAATAGGCACAATAGCAAGCTATTAATCATAATGCCATTACACACTCAATGACATGTGCGAAGTGTGAAACTGATTGAATTTTTAATGCTGTTTGTTTTGTGAAAAACGATTGCTTTTGCTGGATCGATTCGTCACGCGTATTAAAAGTGTACAGTGTAATAATAGATAATGATAAAAATGCATATCTCTCACCACTTACAGTCAGAAAAATACCCATATATGACTATTCTCTTACAAGTCTTCAAATTTTAATTTAATCACATAGTTACGCATGACGGCAAACGCATGTTGTCCAAATATTTAACACTGGCCCTCTATTCTTAAGAAACAAGCCTACTTTATTTACGATATGATGTGACAAACATTCTATCGTACTTGCATGAGGTAATTACCGTACTCCTATCTGTAACCTGGTGGGAGAAGCTCGCCGACTAGAAATCCTCTTGGTAAGTTAGACTAACAGGACCAAGGCCTTCTTATAAACCTGGTACAGTAGTCATTAAAAGTGGCTACCGAAGCCTAGTTTACAATCAACATCGCCCTTACCAAATCACTATTTAATAGAGACCTAGAATATCCATACTCACAAAGAGAAATGCCAGATTTGATATTACTTCCCCAGAGCGATCGGTGGCTATAAGCTCTAGCTAATGGAATTGTCCCACCACGATTTTATTAATTAATATACATAGATTGTCAAATTCAGGCTCACTCACATTTTCTTCAGTATTACCCCATCCCGTAACGGTCACAACTTTACCAATAGTCATGTCCTCTATGTGAGCTATCTTCACTGGTTGCACATTCTCGTCAAACTTCAGAGACTCTTTCAACTCCAGGAGTTGGAAATCATAGTCAAAAGGATGTTCTTTATTACTGGCTCCCCACAAAGGATGAACATGAAAGCTCTTGACATCAATTCTTTTGCCTTGATTTAGATATTTCGATCCGACTCTAACATAAGGCTTCTTGCTTTAGGATAAAAAGAAGTTTGATTAGTATGTATGCCTTTGCTAGTGTGTTCAAATAGACTTGAAATATTATAATCACAAAATTCTTACCCACAATGTCCAGCTGTAATAACCCACTTCTTATCTACGATAGCACCACCACAATTCGTTCCATAAGACACGTGATAAGGATACAGGCTGATGTCGACCTCATACCCACCCACTATCTTATTGTCACCATAATTATTGACATCATCATAGACTCTTCCGTCTCTAAAGTCGTCCCTCTCCATATTATAATCGAAGTGATCAATATCGGGCATGTCAGTAGGTTCTTCAAAATGTTCAATGTCTAATTTCAACAAGTCATCTTTTCTGTGTGTCTTCGCGTGACGATTTCTATTTGGGAAATTCAACTCCAAGATCTTCGGGCTAGCCGGTATTGTTTTCGGTACTGGTATTATGATCAAGTCGTAAGCTGCTAAAGCGTTTACATAGTTGAGATTTAGTTAATTCGGTGCATTTTGTTGTGCAATAATACTATGAGAAGCACAATCAAGTACTGTTTTTATAAGAATACCATAGTTATTAGTCTTATCCTATCTACCAGCGCCAAGTAGGTACTACTTCGCTTGAATAATGTATCTTTTTCTCAAATTTCTTATCAGAGTTACCAAGTTTTATTACATAATATTTTTGAATAAATTAAGTATAATAATTAGAGTGAAGACTTCATACGATTTTGAGACCAGTTTTCGAGTTATCGAAAAGAAAAAAAAGGCGATACTAATATGTATTTTTGACTTTTTCATAATTATAACACTTGACGCTGACGTCAATCATATTAGTAACCGTACTAGCTCTTATAGCTACACCTGCAAAATCAAGATCTTTCTTGGCTGCTGTCAACATTAAACCCAATCCGTACCCGGATCCCCTGGGAGGTATTGAAACCTCTTTTTGCTACAGTTTCCACATTTTTTTAATTTACCTTACTACCTAACCTATGGAGGTTTTCCTTCTTAATAAAAAACTATTGAACATGGATTATGAAATTTAAAATTTACTAAATATTACGGTAACATTTCCATCCTGCGGAAAACGCGAAGGATCGTAGCAAGCAGAGACCACGACCAGTGATCGCTGCCTACATATGTATCTATGATACATATGTAGGCAGCGATCACCACAGAACAAATAAAAGAAGTTAGAAGTCGTAAGTAGGCGGGGCGCGCGCTGCTGATTATGCGTAAACACTCATATTCGATCCTTTTCGAAGAGGAGAAATATTTAAAAAATAAATCTAAAACACCGTCTTAAGCTATTTTGACTGGCAGGAAGCAAAGTAAGACTCATAATCTTACTAATGGAGACATTTCTTTTCACCGGTAAGTACAAATAAACTGTTAAATAGAAAAATATTATGTCGCGTGTGGCGACACTACCTCTGGTATTAACATCGCTTGATACGACTTCTTGACCTTATTGTACAGGTATTTCCAGGTTTACTAACCTTCAGATTGTGTTCGCATCAAGTACCAAGACACACAGCATATCACCATCAGTATTTTGGCAATCATTATTATAGGAATTTGACTTATCAACTAGAAATATGGCAGCTAACAATACACGCACACATCACTGCACCAATTAAACGGTACTCTAAAAAGCGTGTGTGCAATACGATATTTTTTTATCGGTCCTTTTAATGTGACGTGAAATTGGTAATCTCGAAACAATTTGCGTACAATGTTCATTTTAATTAGAATTGATTTCGGTGACTTTGTTGATTTATGTGGTTTTGAGAGAATGATTTTCAGTATTTAAGTTCAAGTACCATTCTTGATCGCTCTTAGCGCTAAGGCAGCTCATTATGTGCAATACTAAGCATGTTTCAGAGATGTACTCATAGGTAGGTACTGTATAAAGACGATGTGTACAATACAGTTCATTATCTATTGTATTCTACTACCTTTATTTTTGTTGAACGGGAGGTCAAATGCATTTATGCATCGTCCCTGCGGGGTGGTGCCAACCGCAGGGGATATGTGGGACTCGAGCTAAAGGCGTTCCCTCCATTCCCACTAAACATCCTCCCCGGCCTGACCTCCAGTGCGCTATTACGGGACGGCTCGGGATCTGCGCACGTGAGCGCAACTACACTGAGACCGTCCCAACGCTGCCCGTCTAGGCACCAATTGGTGGCCAGCAGCCACTCCTCCACCGACGGCTGCTCGACCTGGCGCGTCCTCCTGACGAGGACGCCGGGAGCAGCCATCGGACCGCACCCGGGGGACTTCGGGCGCGGTCGTGGCCCTAAAGAGGGCCGTCCGGAACTAGCCGTGGTGGGAACACAAAAACAACTCGACATTGGCATGTGACTTCGAATGCCAAAAGGACAACTTGACATCAAAAGCCACACACCCGCTCATCTAAAATTTGGAGCTCATCTTGACAGACGCAATGTTATAGGAAATTGTATTGACTAATTTTTGTATTTGAAGGTCAAGTAAAAGACTCCGTTATCTTTACCTGATGGTAAGCAGAAGTGGAGTCTAAACGCGAAGATAGCTGGTGCGAGAGATAAACTGCCGCGCTAGCTACCCTCGCCTTGCTGACCTGCAAGGTGCTTCTTCACGCCTCTTTTGAATGACCCAGGATTGTAAAGAGGAACACGTGTGCGGGCAGTGATGAATTCCATTTCTTAAATTATTGTGCTACAAAAAAACGAGCTTACAAATTTCTTAGTTCGCGTTGGAATAGTGGCCACAGTTTGTCGGTGATAACGTAAACTAGCAAGCGTAGTCCTTAAAGGGAAGGGAGATGGTAGGGAAATGGCGCCTCAGAGCACTCACCGTGGTACAGACGGTAGAACGTGCTTAATGACGCAACATCGCGACGCTATTTGAAAAGCTCAAGCTTCATGGGATTTAGATTCTCCTCTTAACCATTTCATCTCTCATCGTCATGCATGAACAAAGCATGATGCATCATGTCTACCGTCTACCGTCTACAGTCTTATATATTAACTTCATCTTAACATGTTAAGATGAAGTTAATATATAAGACGGTAGACTAAAAGGTAAAAATATTTAAAAAAATATATTTAGAGTTTCTTTAAAAGATTACAATACAACACAGCCAAAAATTGGTGTCCCGAGTGATGTTAACATTACACTGTTAATCAGGCCCGTAATCCCAAAAGGGTTGAGCAGAGCATTAGTTGTAACAACATAAAGCACAATTTGGCAGTATGGGCCATGCAGTGCCTCCAATAGTGACAGGTTGCCAGCCTGTTGCCTACACATGGTGTCCCGAACCAAAAAAAATAGCAATCCTTCAGTAATTCAACGAAAAAATAACAACCAAGACAGATATTCCATCTGAGGCGTATCTCCATTCCAGGTAAAACCAAACTGAAGAAAAATTTACCTACCCTTCTAGGTATCTACAAGTATACAAATAGTTTAATGTGCATAATTTTACCTACAATTTGGACACACCGAAATTAGTTAAATAACTTTACATTGTATTACTTATTTAGATGTGTTCCTTGCTTACACAGATTTAATAATACAAGCTTGGTTATATTATTCACGTCATTTCGAGTTGCGCTGCCAGTTCTCGACTTTCTCAAGTGTTAGAAGACCAAAACTTAAATCCTTTCAAAAACACCCATTTACAAAAGTTATAACTACAAAGTGAGTAATAGCTGCAGCAAAATTATAAAATTGAAAAAAAAAACAGTTTTTCTTTTACACTTAGAACATAGAAAAAAAATTTTCTAGTATTATATTTACGCGTTTGTAAACGCAAAAATAAAATTATTCCACTTAGAACATTATTTTCGTTGCAGGCGAGAGTTGTCAACAGATGGCGCTGATTACAAAACTGCAAACATGCTTTTGTTATAATGTTTATGAATATGCCAATTTAATACCTAAGTAAAACGTGTTTAAACACATTTAAAAATGCATCTGAACAAAAAATAAAATTTCCTTTATATTTTGCTAAAAATAGAGCATTTTTAGTGGAAAAGAAATATTGTTTATTTTTTAAATTCCTGATTTTTTTAATATAGAAGTATTACTGTTTTCAATACATATAGACAAAAAGAATTTTACGTACCATCCCTAAGATAGTTCATGTATTTTCGCAAGTTATTGAAATAATTAATTAGTCTAATTCCTAGCAACTGCTGCCCTCTAGCATTTTAGTTATACAACATCATAACACAACTAAGCGGAAACTATTGGAAATAAATTACCAAAACAAGATTTATTAAAATCTATAACGATAAAAAAGAGATTTTGAAATAATCAGTTATAAGTAATTATATGATGATTACAGCTAGGAACCTCGTGATTCATTACTAAAACGAATAGTTGAATTTAATTTCAATGGCATCAAAAGTAACATAGCGCCATCTATGGCCGAATAGCAGAACTAAAAGAACAATTAAATTTTAATTATCTTAGGTTTAGAATACTTTAATTTATATGCATTTAAACCAAATTTAGGCCTACAATTTTTTTATTATAACCAAAGTAAAAATTACGTTGTTTTTTTTCCTACGTCCTGTCAATTTTTTACTTTTTCTTACATTTTGATTTCTATGTATTTCAAAACCGAAACAATTATAATATATTTTATTATTTGCTGGAAAGTATTTGATTAATTTTGATGGTCCATAAAGACGTGACTACAAAGTGCCACAAACTTAACAGACCCAGTGGTGGTGTCGCTAGTGGTGAACAAATATGTCATAGAAATGTCAAAATGTCTGTGGTTAAATTCTGCCGTCGTCAATGAAAACACAGTAACTTAAAAAAATCACGTTTTGAGAAAAACGCGGTTAAAGTTCATTTGTTAAATCTTTTTGTTATGAAGAAACTAATAAATATAGATCATGTTTTTAATTACTTTTTCGTATAAGTAGTATAGAGGAAGACTTGTAATCGTAAAAAAAATGACCTCGAGATTTGACTGATTTACAGGTGTTAGACCTACTTGAGTCCAAAAATATTTTTTTGGAATTATGTCTGTGTGTGTGTCTGTGAGTTAGCACGATAGCTCGAGTATACTTCAACTTATTGCAACCAAATTTAACATGCATGTATGACTTCAAAATTACTTTAAGTCGTCGATCACGAAAGTTAAGCAACCAAGTGCGTGGTCCGAGTACCGTTGCTTGGGTGACAAATATAAGGTTTCTATCAACTTTTGAGTCGTTTCCGGTATACGAGAAAGTCAAGGGTAGACCACTTCCGATTTTTTAAATAAACTTAAATAAATATATATAAACGACCATGACTCAACAACAAATATTCGTGTTCGTCACACAAATATTTGCTGCTACCAGGATTCGAACCCGGACCGCTTGATGTGTTGGCAGCTATACTGACCACTCCACCACGACGGCGTCAATGATGGAGATTGGTTTCAAGAGTACTAAGCCTAATGTCCTTTGGATCTATTATAAATAAAACAACTTTTACGGATTTAACTCGCGTGTAATTAGATTTTACATGATGTTATTATTGCCCGACGTTTCGTAACACTTTTCAGCGTTCGTGGTCACGGGATGACTAAAGATGTAGGTTGTCAATGTTTATGAAATAGTTAAATCTACCGTCACTTTAATTATTAATTTGGAGTGTTCCGTTTCACGCAAACGGAGCTAACGGTGTCATTAGATCTTGCTGTGTGGTGGTTTGCCTGAGTTTTAATAATTTTAATCACTGGATCCCAAGCACTTGGTACGGCCCAACCATCTTCTCTATTGAAATTTGGGTGTTTCTTTATTTCAATAGCCTCGCGCAACATCCTTGGGATGTATCGACGTTCCTTGGCGAGAATGTGTGGTTTATCGAACCTTATATAATAATTGGGCCCTTCTTGCGTATAATCTTATATAAGGTTCGATAAACCACACAATAACTGAATGTTTTTGAGGTCGGTGTCAACCTCAATATTTGAAATAAACGTAGTCACTTGCACCTACGAATGACCACAAAAATTTTTAGATTTTTTAAACATAAAATTTTTAATTTTGAAGGCGGATATTTTTTAATTAAAAATACTTTTTTACAGACTGTTGTTTTTGGCCTTGGGGGATCATCAACACCTGTAAAGCGTACTTGAGGATATCTATTTGGCGAGACTCTCATGCGAGCAAGTCTCAACTTTGTGCTATATAATCCTCTATATGTTATCTAACTATACCTATGCTATTTTTCGACCGAGGTCACCAGCTTAAAGTACCTTCTGAAGCACAGAGGAAATTCAACCCATCCGATAACTAACCGCCGACGCAGTAGCCCAACTTTCACGATCAACGGACGCACTATTGACTTAACGCGAAGTTTTAATAAGCGATAAACATTAGCTTACGGGAACTTCCCAAAACCTGTTATTGCACAAAAAAAACAGACTCAACAATAACTCTTCAAGTAAATAAGATCCAGGAGGGTGGGGGGATGAATACATAATGAAATTTTGCCCCAACCGTCCGTTAATCAAAAACTGCTGCAGCGCTCGAAAGACGCAAGAAAATGGAAATTTTCCTACCCTCCTTTTTCCTGTTAAGCCCCCCCAGACTGAGAGGTTGGACACCCCCCTTCTTGGGAAACGAGGCTGGCGTCGGCTTTGTTTAATTTTTACGGAGTAATGTTTTGTGTATTTATTAAAAATCTGTTTACGATTAACAAGATAAATCTTTTTTACTTTCTCGTAGACGTAGTATAGAGGAAGTTTTGTAATCGTAAAAAAATCGACCTCGAGATTTTGACTGATTTACACGTTTTGGACCTCCCTGAGTCCAAAAATATTTTTTTTTTGTAATTATGTCTGTGTGTGTGTGTCTGTGCATTAACACGATAACTCGAGTATGCTTTAACTTATTGCAACCAAATTTAACATGCATGTATGACATCAAAATACAAGGTTTCTATCAACTTTTGAGTCGTTTCCGGTACCTATACGTGAAAGTCAAGGGAGACCACTCCCGTTTTTTTTTATATTACGAGATGGCAAACAAGCAACCCGCACTTGGCCAGCGTGGTTGACTAAGGCCTAATCGCTCCTAATGTGGGGTAGGCTCGAGCCCGAGGTGGGGACATTATATGAGCTGTTGATGATGAAACAAGCTTGCGGCCCACCTGGTGTTAAGTGGTTACCGTCGCCTATAGACACTTGCAATATTAAGGGGAAATCACTTAACACTCCAAGTGCGTTGCCGTCTTGGGGACTAAGATCTACCTGGCTACCTTTCCCTTCAATCAGAAACACAGCGAACTGCTTCACGGCAGAAATAAGAAAGGCGGTGGTAAGTACCTACCCAGACGACCCTACGTATGGGTCTACCACAAGTAAATCTTTATATATAAAGAACACACTTTTAGACACATCTTACTTGGTTCGCAATCAGCCCAAGAAGGAGATGTCATGTTTTTATTTTAACCGACTTTCAAAAAGGAGTAGGTTCTATATTCCAATGTATGTACTTTTTTATGTTTGTTCTTCGATATCTTTATCACTTGAGGACCGATTTACAAGATTTTTTATTCGATAGTGTATATACTCCTTAGGTGGTCCCATTGACATCAAGTCAGGATATATTGATGGGAAGAGGAAGTTAGAGGAATCGAGGGCAACCCTTGGAATTTTAAAGGCACGTATTACGTTTTTCATATTTTTTCTAAACTTATTCTAGTATTTGCGTTTTGCGTCATCGTCTTGTGTTGATGAGCTGATGATGGCAGGTAAAACTCCTTAACGATTAAGAGTAGGATGATAATTTAAATATTATAGATGCGTATAGATAGATCGATAGTTGTATTTTTTCGTGTTATTCATGCGAGCTGATGATGGAAAGAAAACTCCTCAACGGCTAGTAGTTGGATGATAAATCTTTAAATATTATAGGTACAAATAGGCCGATAGTTGTATTCTTTCAGGTTATTCAGGTAAGCTGATGATGGAAGAAAAACCTCCTTAACCCTTAGGAGTTGGATGATAATTCTTTAAATATTATAGGATAGACCAATAGTTGTATTCTTTCAGGTTATTCATGGGAGCAGATGATGGAAAGAAAAACTCCCCGTTAGAAGTTAAATGATAATTCTTTAAATATTATAGTTACGAATAGACCGATAGTTGTATGACAGACAATAATCAGATTGTGTAACTGCTTCTTAAGCATTGACCATAAACTGACAACATGACGTTTTGTAGTTTCGTAGGTATTTTGTTAACTAAAAATGTAAGGTATAAAATTATTAGCGATATTTGGTGACTAAGACGGATAATAAGGTTACATCTTCGCTTGCTCTATAGTTTTACTCCCTCTGCCATTAATCATTAAAGCGCGCCAAACCCTCTCTATATTATTACTCTGTGATCTACCTACAGTGCTCGTTAAGGCCAAGAAAAAGTGATCATACAGCCATCGGGTAAACTTTGTTCTTTCTCGGAGAAGCAGCCTCCACGCTACCCCGCCACACCCCGCCTGCAACGCCCGACTCTCGAATGCAAATTTTATAATGCCCCCCGTTTTCTTATAGGCATTGTCGTAAACCGGGTGCCTACTTCTTTAGCGACGGTCATTTGTTTTATTTCTATACACCCGCTGGCTTTTATATTAATTGCTGTAGGCTGTACGTTCCGCAACCCCTTTTCCTTGGTAGTGGGATTTAAAAAAATAAATTGGTGTTGGCGGGAGTTTGTGTCGGTTTTATGGTTTGGAGTTCTTGTTTAAGTTGATAGTGTAGTTAGTTATTTTAATACATATTTTTATGTAAAGACAAATAGGTTTTGTTGTTTTGTTTAGTATAAAAGAAACAAATAAATGAAATAATATTCATAAAATGATGAAATTTTGGATGTAGTACCTACATACAAGTTAAATTTTGTAATTTTGAAACTAACGAAATAGAATTTTTAACTGTTGTTAAGAATAAAAAGTAATAATTCACTATTAATTTAATTAATTGGGAATATGACTTATGATTCGTACAGTCAACAGCACACCATAGGCCGTATGGCATACTGTTCTCATGTGGGCTGTAACGCCCCCCGTGGACATTGAGACTTTCAGGAGTACAGTAGAAAAGCCACAGAATATTAGGAGGCATTTGAGATGTCATACTTCGCGACAGATTAGTATCTGAATAAAATTGATCTTGAAAGATCTATAAGAAAACATATTCTCAAAATTGGAGGGCAAAATAAGTTTGAGAAACAATGCCGTATGCTAACATAAAATCGGGAGTGGTCTCCCTTGCTTTTCTCGTATACCAGAAACGACTCAAAGGTTGATAGAAACCTTATATTTTGATGTCATACATGTATGTTAAATTTGGGTCACCCATCTGAGTACCGACCGTGCACTTGGTTGCTTAACTTTCGTGATCGACGGCTCAAAAGTTGATAGAAACCTTATATTTTGATTTTATATATGCATGTTAACTCGTTAAGCCCCGTTCGCGCTCAGGAGCGCGAGAACACAATTAAAATCAATTGTGTCTGGATATTAATAATCGTCCAGGGATTAAATTCGGTTGCAATAAGTTAAAGCATACTCGAGTTATCATGCTAACGCACAGACACACACGCATACATAACAAAACGGTATTTTTGGACTCATGGAGGTCCAAAACGTAAATCCAAAGTCAAAGAGGTCGAATTTTTTTACGATTACAAGACTTCTTCTAAGTAGTAAGTACACGAGAAAGTAAAAATAGTTCGCAATCTTATTTTCGTTGTAATTTATCTGTGAGCATATTGATTAAATAAACAAATAAAATCATTTAAATCACAAATTTACTAAATCCTAGTTAAATAAGTACTTAACATTATTTTAATACATTTATCAAAAATCTAAAAATTACTAATTACGTAACCAGAACGCTATTCCAACATTCTCTAACCGCCATCTTTGAAAGGTTCTTTACAATGTACATTATCCGAAGTCATTCGAGTTAGGTGTTTTACAATGTCAACGGATGACTACATTTTTGCAGGTAGAGCTGCCTCCACAGATAAGTGTAATAAAAGTTGCGCTAATGCGAAAACTTGGTAATGTTATCGGTATACGTGATCTCTCGGCTTTTCGGGCTGCCGGATTGTTCGCCAACTAACGTTTTTCGAATTTAGAACTTGAGCAAAAACTGTTATTATCTGTGCTCCGCGCGTGGAGCCACTACCATGCTATAAAATAGTTTGTCTAGAAGTGTTTGACGGGAAACCATGGCGGCTGGACGTCGATCTTTATTTCGATAATTCAAAATTGTTTGCAGTTGATTTCGTGCAGTGAAAGTGGTGTCGTTTCGTTGCATAAGCATACGTGTTGATAAACAGTTATGGGGAATCATTGAAGTAAAGGTTTTATGGTGTGACTGCCATGCATTTCTTTCCAAGCACCCCAATACCCTAATAAAACAACTTATTTTCATTAAATAAATAAAAGAAGAAGTTTTATTGCTAAAGAAGTTCTATGCTAATAAGGCATTTGGCGCGTTTTTATTAGATCTGTCACACATTAATTTCGGTAGTTGAAAGATTGTTTAGAAGTGAATTTTTAGAATAGAATGGAATTGTTTAGAAGTGAATTTTTGTGAGAATTTTATATCGGTTTCAGCCATCACGATCTCTGTTGCCATACATTTTAATTTCTAAGTTTACTTATAAAAGACTGAAAAGACTTATGTATATTGATGATCATTACTTAATATCCAAATAATAAAAACCAAAGAAGATATATCCAGATAATAAAAACAAAAGAATTCACTGACATAAAGCTCTTAATTACATTATTAAGAAACCGTAATAGTACGTATTCAAAATTCGAACGTTTGAAATCAAAAAGCTATCTTCCACTTAAAACCAAATAATTCCACCCTCGTACGAGAATCAGTGGTAGGGCCGCAACAAACCGAGCTGGATTCTTTGCGCCATTATTCCGCAGAGTTATAATCGACTTTCTGAATATTTTCGCTGAACGATACTGTATGTAAATCCCTTGAAACTTTTACGGTTTTTAAACAAGCGCAAGTTTTGTGGGTTTTGAAATGAAACAATTCGCGAGGGGAGTTTTGTTTTTGATTTCAAATTCTTTATTACAAAAACATTTCACTACCTTCATGGGTTAGTAGTTCGCCTGAATTAGGTCCAGTTTAATTGGTGTTAGGACTTGTATTAAGTCCCCTGGCTGACTACCATCATAACAAAGTCCCTCGCCATAATAGTAGTGTTAACAGCATTATTGGGTTGCAATACTTACGGCTTCGCCAAACAGAAAACGTAGTTAGCGCACGTTAAAGCCGGATCAAGATATTATGTATCATTTGCCCGATCCGATCAGCGTATCCGTATCGCCGACGCGTATCATGATCGCATATGTGGATGGGTGATGATACGCGATCTTGATACGCTGTTATGATACGAACCGTCCCATGTCATGGCGGTTTCATACGATTGTCATTCGGAGCAAATCGAGGCGTCCACAACTTGATACGGGGCTTGATACATGATACGCTGATACGGATATGCTGATTGGACCCGGCTTAAAGCGTCCTAGCGTCGCGTCAGAGCGTTGCATACTGCTTGCGCCGACGCTCAGTGACGCTGTTTGACAGTATAATACCACAGCGTAAGAACATACAGTGGTTCAACGCTTTTGAAGTTGAGGAAAACGCCGCTTTTGTCTAGACAGCAGTCGACGATGGTCCACTGTACCATCGTCTACCGAACGAGTGTATGGCAGTTCGGTCACGCCACCGCACCCCTTTCGTTCCGCGTCCCCCTCACGATTGCGCTGTCTAGATTTGCTCGTTGACTGACTGAAAAAAGTTATAAAGACTGCGGTACAACACAAATTGAGCGGTATGCGTTCTGTTTCGCGAAAATTGTCTCTCTTTTAGGTAATTATAAGATAGCCTCTGAGGTTGAGAATTCCAGGTGAAACTCGCTTTCATAATCAGTCTTATCGTCACTTACCATCAGTTTAAATAAAGGCCAAGAGATTCCTTGGCCTGATGAGATAAAAGTATGGAGCGTACTAAATAATACACTTTTTCCTACGTATAAAAATCCCGTGCGAAGCCAAGAGCTACCTCCCTTAGCATGTTTCTGCGATATAAAGTACCGCAACCATGCTTCTTCTTATTAACTTATTTAAATAATATTAATAATATATTTCTACGCTCACACCAATTATCTAGCCCAAATTAAGTATCTTTAAGAACTTGTGTTATGGATACTAGATAACGAACAAATATACTTAGTAATCTAGATATTTTTATAAATAAACTTAAATAAATATATAAACAACCATGACTCATGAACAAATCATGTTTTTTTCTCTATTTATGAAATATCTAGATTATTATGTATATTTTTTCCATTATCTAGTATCCATAGCACGAGTTCTTAATGATACCTACTCAATTTGGGCTAGATAATTGGTGTATAACCCTAACCTACCCATTACTCAGCCATGTAGGTTCATAAAACACTAAACTCTTTTTGAACAGCAAATAATTCTAGTTGTTACAAAGGCATTTAGCAGGAACTAGTTTTAACTAGTTATAACGCGTTTTGACTGTGACATATACATCAGATATGGTTTTTTTTCAAGTGCTTCTGTAATTAGACTGTACCTAAAGATATAGATTTATTTTGCTTCAAAACTAAATGAAAGCTTAAAAGTCGAATTATAGAATGACTATGGCCGGATTCAATAACGTATCATCTACACTTTTGCTCATTAGTCACAACATTTTGACCGATAGATATCCTATACAAAATGTGTCAAAATTCTATCGTTACTAAGGGAAACTATCGGTAGTTATGTTATTGAAACCGCCCATAAATAAATATATAAACAAACAATAGAAATAGTAGCCTTTTTCGTATTGTAATATTGATTTATTTTAGTTAAAATGTACAGACAAAGAAATTTAATAAATGTATTCTGAATGAAACAGTCTATACTAAAGCTATTATTAATTTACTAAATAAGAAAATGCAAATTGATAGATACTATTTCATTATATTTTTGGTTCAGATTTTCGCTTGAACGCCAAAGGAGAACATCTGAAACAAAGGATAAAATAATTATAATACAAATTGCAATGCTACGTTTTTAAATGAAATCAACCATTAGTAATTTGTAAGTTTATTACCTGACTAAAAATTAAATGTAAATAGTTTCAAACGTAAAAATTATAAAAGCGTAGAAATGGAATATTATGGAATTAACTTTCTACTTTTTTAATAATATTTCGGAATTGATGTCACAATCAAACATGATCGATATCCAATCTGATTTTTTGAGTTTGTTTGATTTTAATACAAAGATCCGTGACATTATTAGTATATAATAGGTTGGGGAAAAAGTTTCTTCGCATTTTTTTAAGAAAATTCAAAACATTTTTTAATATAGTTTATTTACATTTAACTAAAGTATATAGGCACCATTTTGTTCGATAACTTTTTGCCATCTTGTAGGTAGGGACATGATCCCATTGCTATAGAAATTTTGGGACTTCTGGTCAAAATACCGCGACAAGTGGTTTTGGCAGTCCTCTCGTGATGTTAACCTGACACTGCCTAAAGAATTCTGAAGAGACCGAAACAGGTGGAAATCTGAAGGTGCAAGGTCAGGACTATACGGCGGATGCATTAACACCTCCCAGCCAAACTCTCTTAAATTTTGCTGAGTGGCTAAAGATGTGTGAGGTCTAGCGTTATCATGATGAAAAACCACACCCCTTCTGTTGATTAATTCCGGCCGCTTTCTCTCAACTTCTTGCTTTAATCTCATCAGTTGTTCGCAGTAGAGTTCAGAATCGATGGTCCTGCCTGGTGGTAACAGCTCATAATGTATAATGCCCTTCCAATCCCACCACACACACAGCATCACCTTGTTGCGAGTTAACCCGGGTTTCGCCACAGTCTGTGAAGCCTGACCGGCCTTTGACCACGACCTTTTTCGCACGTTCTTGTCGTACGTGATCCACTTTTCATCACCAGTTATCAGTTTCTTCAAAAATGGTTCGGTTTCATTACGTCGTAATAAAGAATCACAAATGAGTACACGGTTCATTAGGTTTCTTTCAGTGAGCTCGTGAGGTACCCAAATGTCGAGCTTTTTTGTGTACCCAGTTTTTTTCAAATGCGCCAATACTGTTTTGTGGTCAATTCCCAGTTCTTCAGCTACGTCGTAACTACTGACATGCCGATCTTGCTCCACTTTTTCAAAAATGGCATCCATTTTATCTGTAATAGGGCGACCAGAGCGACGTGCATCTTTGACATCAAAATTTCCGGATTGAAAACGCTTAAACCAAATTTAAACTAGGTCCATTAACATCGCAAATTTTTTTCGCGGCTTGCGTTGCATTTTTACCTTTTTTGTAGTAAAAGTTTAAAATGTATCGAATTTCTTCATTAGATTCACTCATCTTGGCGGTACGAAAAACAAATGAAAATAACACATTTTGCTAATTTGAATTTGGAATTATGTTCTTTAAAATTTAAACTTTCAATGATACCAAAACCAGCCAGATACAAATAGTATAGCCAAAGAGATTTTATTACAAGTTTATACATACTATAATGCGAAAAGACTTTTTCCCCAACCTAATAGTTTCTCATCTTTAGTATAAATGGAAGCTAAATGTAAAAATTGCTAGTTTAAGAGACTGTATGAAGTCCGCCTTTTTTTTGCTACCTCATTAAGATCTTTCTTCATGCCTTGTTTGAAAAACCTCATGTTAAATAGAAGGTTACAACTTAATAAAATGTCTATCTATAGGATTTCTTGAGCATGTGGTGTTAAAAAAAACTGATAACTACGAAAATATAAAGACATAGGTACACAGAATGACGCTCATGTACCTACTCATTAAAGGGTTTCCGTCATTAAAGCCACATCTGGTAAAAAAAATATGATGTCAATTTATAGAAATAATATACTTTCGACTATAGTTACTTACTTTTAACAAACACAATTTCGCGCTAAGTTTTCCGAAATCGCTCAAGAAACAAAACCTACACAATTACAAACTCTAGTCGCCTCGAAACAACTAAAGTCAAAGTAAAACTAGACGCAATAATTATTCGCGCCTCAGCTAAATCGCCAGCCATTTGATACGCCGGTAAACGATCGTCAAAGAGTCGATAGATTAAACCCAAAGAAAACGGGCTGAAACTCGAAGAATACCGGCGTATTTTCATTAAGTTTTCGTCGCGCGATTTGATACCTTCGCCAAAGCTTGTAGATTAAACCCTGAATGAAAGCTTACATTTGCATAGAAATTAAAATTTACCTGGACCGACGCTTGGACCCGAGTGCCATTCCGATGGCGGGCAATCTAGCGTTTCCAATTTTGAATTCACTATTCTAGAATTTTGCAGAGAAAAGTTTTTGGTGTTTAGATACTTTTTTGTCACTTTATTTATTTATTTAGTACCGACACATTGTCACGCTGTGATTTGTAGGTTCACGCTTGATAAGAACATTAATTAGTTATTGCTTTGATTATAGTTTTCCCATCATATTCGGGCTAAAATTTAAGGGGGTTTTCACGTAACACCATGATACATATTCCACAAACTAAATTAGCATTATAGAAAAAAGAACAGCACTATTTGATCTTTATGTGCTCAACTCGTTATTTTTGCTTCAATATTATTAGTAATTAGGGTCAAAGAGAAATTTCGACCTAAGATTTTACAAATACAATGCAATTAGCCTCTCAGTATATTTAAAGTTGTATAATTTATGTGCGGAAAAATTTACATTTGTATAAGAAACATAGCAATGTGCATAATTTTAA
Organism: Elophila nymphaeata; assembly: GCA_955850985.1. NCBI lineage: Eukaryota > Metazoa > Arthropoda > Insecta > Lepidoptera > Crambidae > Elophila > Elophila nymphaeata. Next base: position 10,236,541 of record OY039091.1, on the reverse strand, counting down.
CACAATGAATAAAAATAAGCTTTTGTTACCAAATTTCAGACTGCATAAAGTATTTAACTCCTTTATGGGTCAAAGCTTTATACTTTAACAGGATTCCTAATGATATAATAGAATTACCTTTAAATAAATATATGATTCATGTTAAAAATACTCTTATGTCTAAAGGTTACTACACCATTAAAGAATACTTGGAAGACAAAAATGCTTGGCTGTAGCGTTATTCTTTATATTTTTCTCAATTAAATCATGTGATATTACTTTGAATTTAATATATTTGATTTGATTTGAATTAACGAGAGAAAATAAAAGCGGGCTTTTATAAAATCACTATTTAGTATTACCGTAGCATATAGACGCTTGTACCACTGATGTGACACTCACGAGTTGTCAACTATAATACCCTTCCAAACCCATAGAGCTCTAGCGACCTTCCTCCCCAACAGAAACACATCACCACAAAAATGTAGTGTTATTTGGCTGTGGTCTTCTGTGAGATGGAGGTGCTACCACAGTTGGGGCTGCTACAAATTCATGGTCCGCTGTGCCTACCTTAAATAGTATTTATTTGTTCAGTTCTTATCCTATTAAAAAATATACTTGGTACCTTTATTGGCAATGATTTTTAAAAAAAAGATTTTTGCAGTTTTGTACATCATTTAATTAAGTTCTAGGATCAATTACAGACTAAATAAATTGAACGACTTAATTATTAAATAATATCCTTATGCTTAATCGTTGTTATTTTATTATTCCGAAGAAAAAAAGTTTGTATTTACTAATTGTTACTTGTATTAGCAGTGTCCGCGACTTTGTTCGCGTGTTATGTTGTATAGCCTTACTCGATAAATGGACTATCCAACACAAAAACAATTTTTCAATTTGAATCCGTAGTTCCTGAGATTAGCGCGTTCAAACAAACAAACTCTTCAGCTTTATAAGATTAAGTATAGGTTAAACATTTCTAATGTTGTAGCTAAAGTGCTAGTAAAGTTACGCGTAAAAGTTTTTTTGTTAATAATACAAACATATTTTTACTGAAGCCTAAGTGATTGTGCGTAGCCGAGCACACCTCGACCGTATATCTACGAGTAACGTAATTATCTCCGTCAATTACTTTCCGACGTATTATGGCACCAACTTCGCGTTCTCATAGAGTTTACACCTCAAACGTATAAATATTACCCAAGAAAATTATATCAAAAGTTCTCCTGAGGTATTCACGAAAAGATATTTGGTAGAATTAAAACAACACTTCGCCGAGAGAAAAGTGGATACCCCTCCCTCGGCCCACCCGCCCCCTTTGGCACCCCAAACCCAAGATGGCTTCTTTTAAAATGGGGTGGACTGGGCTGGCCCCAGGAAGAATAAAAGTGTGCCGTACCTTCCGTAGATAGATATTCGAGGTGGGGGTAAGATGTCGGGAGCGCGTTCGATTTGCGTTCCAAATTTAAATTGCTTTTTGAAATTCGAATGGAGTTTTTGTCTTTGTACCGTTTTTGTATTTCGAATTGGCGCGGCGTTCTGCGGGCGATTTTGTTCGGAGAAATGTATTTTAAAAGACTGTCTCTGACTTAGTTTCGTTATAAATGTACTTACAGGCACTCGTGTCAATTGGCCATAAATTGTAAATAAAATAAAGCAGTACTCTTCTTTATCAAAAGTATCTATTGCACACGTAATTAATATTAATAATAATGTTATTATTTTTTCTGATTTTTTAATACTAAGCAGTTAAGTTGACAGTTTTGTATGGCCGATCTGTCTAGTAAAGGTTAATGAGAACTGACTTGGAAATTGTAAAACAGACCCTTAGATAATAATGATAAGATATCCCTCAGCAGTAGAGGATTCCGGGCGAAGCTTGTTTCTCCTCATCTTCATGTGAGGTGAGGACCAATAGGAGCTCTTCGTCGAGATACTGTTCGAATTTGAATTATGATTGAAAATTGACCAGGATTACAGCGACACGTGGAGATTTTAAAGGAAGCGATGTCCTTAATGATCCATTAGCCTAGAGTTAGTAGCTCCAGTGAGGGTGTGCTATTGTCGTCTAGCTCTGCTGGGTTCGAGTTTAAAGGAGATGCAGACTGCCCAGACTGAAAGGTGCCTCTAAGGGTGTATACATAAAGAATGCTGCTAACCGCCGCACTTCTGCCAACGCTTTTTGGTACTGGTCCGCGGTGGTAGTCGTGTTTTGCATACTATGTAGCATTGACATTCTTTTATTTCACCCCATATCAATGGGTGTCGTAGAAGGCGACTAATGGATTAGCAAAGGGGTATTGATTACCTTATACTCCGTCCACCAATCCGCATTGGGCAAGTGTGATGGAAACATCCTTCGATGACAAGGACATGCTCTATGTTCCAGTAGTGGATAGAATTATAATAATAATAATTATTATTATCATTATTATTCGTCGGCACGTGAGACGCACACATTACTTCGTGTTTATCGTAATTGTAATTGTAATAACAATTACACATTTGCCATACCCAATACCTGGGTCATTAAGTTGTAAGTACTAAGTAGCTTTAAGACCATAATGTACACTCAATATGCAAATAAATAAATTGAAATTGTTAAAGGAAAGTAAGTGTTAAGTAATTAAAATAAGGTTGAATCTAGCTCCAGAGTCTACATAGTTCTTACATTCTACAAGTGACGGCATGGCACATCAAAGGAACTTTTTGTGGACAAATGATTTTGGACCTTATTTAAGTGAATTAAGCACTGATATTTTAACAAGAATAGATAGAGGTGTTCCGCGGCATCCTTCGGTATCCCTCTGCGCGGTATCACGAAAAGTGCCGACCTGCTCCGATGCTGGTTTTCCAGGTTACTACAGGCAGGCCCGTCGATATCAGCTTGCTTTATGTAACGGTTATATCCTTTTTATTATTATTCCTGTGCTTATAGCCAATAAGCGCCGACAAGCGCTTGTGGATCAACGCTGTCAACCTCTATATGGATACGCCCTAAGGCCCTAAGGCTCGGAGGACTCATCTCAGGCGTGACGTGACGTGGAATATCTTTTTACTTTCTCGCATACGTAGTATAGAGGAAGTTTACACGTTTTTACACGGTTTTTAGACGGATTTACACGTTTTGGACCTCCCTGAGTCCAAAAATATTTTTTGTGGAATTATGTCTGTGTGTGTGTCTGTGCATTAGCACGATAACTCGAGCATGCTTTAACTTATTGCAACCAAATTTAACATGCATGTATGACATCAAAATATAAGGTTTCTATCAACCTTTGAGTCGTTTCCGGTATACGAGAAAGTCAAGGGGAGACCACTCCCGATTTTTTGGTCACGTTTCATCCTGTGCAACTAAAATGAATTACAATTAATAACATAAAAACCAAGCTTTGCAATGTAGGTATTTAGTAAGTATATTTGTAAGATATGATTATGCTTAGTAAAAGTTATAGAAGCATTTTGCAAAGTTAATGCATGTCCCCACGAACACGGTGCATCCAAATCCATAAACATATTCTACATTTGTTACCTCATATTATTTACTATTAAGTATGTATGACTATTGGTTATTGCTTATGAGCATATACTTAATGTAAGTCGTTATTTTTATTGAAAAATAATCTTAACATTTTTTAACTCATGTTTTTTGTTTGTTTATTATTTTGTACAAATATATGTTTTGTCAATTATTATGTAAGTACATATTTTCAAGTGCAATAAAATGTAGGTTTTTAGAAGACCATTTCAAGGCTACGCGAGCCAAGCCGGAGGGAAAAGCTAGTAAGGTTTTCACGTCAATGTATGCAACTTCATGAATGATTCGAATTTTAAAATAGTTTGTTAAAGTTTCTAACAGCTGTAAGTAAAACATCGTAAGACACACGCAACGTCTAAAAATAAACTCTATACAACTTTGTAATTAGAGTTAAATTGGCGTAATTGCGTTGTTTAGAGGTCCTTAACCCGTGTGACGTGTGTGTTTTGATTTGGGGCGATATGTGGGTCACTGTGTTGCTCTAACGGAATGTATGGTTCCTTTTTTGAAATTATGAAACAATTTTGTTAAAATTACCTATCTTTCTTATCTTAAAGACGTAAGAACCTGCAATAATAAGTAGTGTTAAACATTTATAAATTTGAAATTGTCGGTATCACACGTAGTTTAGAATTTTATAACTTCTCAAATTCAGAGTATAATCAGTATAATGTTGGTAATTATTCGAACTTTTAAAAATGGTTTTTTTAAGGAATTCGCATTTTGATAATTTTTTTTAAATTGAACACGCTTTTCTAAGTATTACTGACCAATAGGTAAGTACTGTATTATGTATTATGACCTGTATTATGACGATAACGGTGCAGACAATAAGATGTCTTGTCTAAATGTCAAATGTAACATATTATTGTGCGTGTACTTAATTACATTGTCTTTACTTTATTAACCTTTCTTTCTTCTTTGTTGTTAATAATGAAAACCATTGAGTATTCGTTTTTAAGGAATTACCATAAAAGAAATTTTCAAAATCATTAAAAGGGAACTCTGAAAAATCATCTTCCGTCCGTACTTTTTCATCCGCATAACTTTAGAAGCATAATTAGTCGCGCTGCGCCCCATCTTAATTGAATCCCCACCCCAACCCCCCCATGGTCCCCTAGGAAAAACAACCCTTTCTTATTTTTCGACTCAGGTCCTATCCCCCTTGCAAGACGATAAATCCTTGCTAGAGACAGCGGGGAGATAACTTACCATGTTATCCATGCATCTAAAAACTAACACGGGTACCTTATGCCTTCGAATTAAAGTTTAAACTCCCTAGTCAAGTCCTTAATTAACAGACCGTTAATTTTGTGACATCAACAAGAAAAACCCTCCACGATTCGTCATTGGAATTCCGCGGACGAGTTTAAAGGCGCTTCCATTTTCAAACCTCACGGGTATTTTGAATTTGGAATCGATATTCGACCGCCATTGTCTTTTCGTGTAATTTAAAAAGTATTGTGTGTTATTCTTTTCAGGGTTTGTATTGTAAATTGAACTGAATGTGAAGGCATTAATTGATATAGTTGTGTGATTTCAAATAAAAAAATAATATTGCTTAATAAAATAAAAAGTAAATTAGACTGCTTTTTATTATTACTTTGTTATTAACGGCTTTCTTATAATGATTTTTGGTGATTGTTAGAAAATAAGTATCGTTTAAAATGTAAGTAAAATAAAAAGGTTGTTTTTAGGTAACATTTGATTTCTGAGTAAAAATAAAATTCAAACGATTCCTTAATTGGATGACCGGTTATTGTGTGCCTCACTTAATAAATATTATATGACTAATTTACACGTAATAAGTACTATAAAAAGTATGATTTTTATGTTTGTAATAAATGGACACAAAAATTACATCTAAGTAGTAATTCGATTCGAGCGATTCGATCCAAAAATTCTTTCTCCTGAAGAACGATAATATTTTTTTGAGTAAGATAGGCTAAGTATATTTTATTTACCAAATAAAATATCTAACAACTAAATTACTACTTCTAATAATTTATTAAACTTTATTTTAAAAGAATAAATAACCTTTTAAGAAAAAAAAATATCATCTTACTTACATTCTTTAAACTTGTAAAGGTATCGAAATTTCTCAAAACGAAGTATATAAAACAATTCTTACCTAAACAATCATTTACATGAACGCCAACAAAAAACTAATAACAATACAAATGAATTTATTCGAAATAAGAAGGGTACAATTTTTAGGGGTACACCCTCGAAAGAAAGGGACCAGCGAAGACAGACCTCTGTCCAAGGAGATAGTTGGTTGCGTCCGTTTGGATTTCTAGGGAGTGAGGGGCCAAGTTAGACTGGTTAGGCTGGGGTGATGGGGGGTGAAAGGGGGGAAAAGAAGAAGAAAGAACCCCTGTTTTAAATTGCGAAGGCGCGTGGGACGCTATACTCTTTAATTTCGTCTTTCTTGTATATTATGGGACGCAATTCGTTGCGTCGCCTTGACAAAAGGGGATTAAGGAAACAGGGTAATAATTAATTTTATAAATGCATTGTAAAAGATAAAATAATGAAAAATAATATATTTCAGTAATCTTAGTTAGGTACAGTACTACACATTGCTGAGATTGTTTGATAGTTAAATACGTACTGCATGTAGCTTTTTGACGTTGACGATCATAGATTACAGTTAATAATTATGGTGGTTCGAATTCGAAATCCGTCTCGACCGCTACCGACTCGATGAACTCGATTAAAGTTCGAATTCGAGATTTATTTTGAACTCGAGACTGTTTCGAAGGCATGAGATTACAAAATTATTACGAACAGAAATATTACGAGAAGAAACAAGACCTTATTTATATAATTTATTTTAGCTATAAGTGGCTACTTTTAACTAACCCATTTTAAAATATAATGAAAGGATAAAAATTTGTGTACAGTCACTCAATAAATGGGATTGGAACGGTTTTTTTTTGGGATACCTCTAGGAATCCAAAAATACAGGCCTACCAAGATTTTTGGAGTTTACTCTTTAAGAATCGATTTGCATATATAAGGGGCCCGGTATGAGAAAAATGTGAGGAGTAAAATCTATCGATGAATGACCTCGTTACGTTTTGGAAGGTCAAAGTCATAATTGGTGCGCATCCTATGTCGCGCAACTTTCTAATTGTCAAAACACGGATTACAGCAGGTGCGCCATCTCACCTGTCTCGGAGTAAACTCCAGTCGTGCGTCGGAGCTGACACACACAATTTTTTTTTGCCTTCTTAACTCTGGTTTCAATAACGGAACTACCGACAGATTGCCTTCGTAATGGTAGAATCATGACATATTTAGGGTAAATATGTCAAAATCTTATGAGCAGGACAGATAATATAATACTATTGTAGATAGTTAAGTTATTGAAACAGGTCATTAAAGGTCTGTATCTGCAGCCAGCAAAAGTATTCATAAAAAAAAACATTTGCAGTTAGATGAGGTATAAATTTGAAATGTTTCAAAAATAAGTGGGGTCTTACAATATAGAATACTAATCACGCGCATAAACTCAAAAGGGTCGTGCAGAGCTAGGGGTAACATATTTTTTTATAACATGTGGTTGGTAGACAAGCGTAAGGCTTGCCTGGTAACAGTTGGTTACACACATAACTACAATTGGTAGTATGATAGTATGCTATGTAATAAGTAGACATAAGTCGCCATCTTCCCTCATAGTTACTTTTTTTTACAATCCTGCCCATCCTAAGGTTACCTGGAAGAGATCGCTTTTAGCGATAAGGTCGCCCTTTGTACAACTGTTTATATATATTTTAATACTATTGTTAAATTGGTTGATGTATGTACAATAAAGTTTTATTCTATTCTATTCTACGCTTTCATTCCATGTTGTACCTCAAAATAGTAACGGGATTCCTTAAAACACGTCCACTGTAACCACAGATATATCAATCTAAGGAGATCGGTCGAATCGCCGAGTTCATAGGAAGACCGAGTGTCGCGATCAGCGGCCGTACTACATAACATGGTTCTAGTTGAGCATGCCGTAATATACACTATTCTTTACGCGCGTCTTAAGGACTGCGAAGCGATGAAAGTTAAGCACAGCCGCAAAGGAGATCGGTCGAATCGCTGAGTTACGTATTCACTTGACTTTATCGGAAGGCGTAGTGGCGGAAATGTATGCCCAATGATACACTTGTCGCAAGTTAAACGCGGGCTTGGCCTATCTCCTTGTATTATTAAATCTGTGACTGTAACTATATCTTACGTGCAATGAAAGCGACCCACCGGTACGCTTTGGTTTGGAACTCAATAAATCAAAATATCTAGAATTTATAAATAATAACTTTTAACACTGTGTGTTAACCAAGAACCAAACTAACATTACACCAGTTTTAATTGTTACAGATTTTGGTTTATTGATTTTACAAATTAATAAACCAAATATAGTTAAAAGAGTTAAATTTTTTGGGGAAATCAGTTGAATTTTAAGGGTCAATAAATCTGTAGGATTAATCAATTATTAAATAAACAATGATTCAATTAACTTTCAACACTCTGCATAGTCACCCAAATGGCGTATGACGTAAAAATGAGAAACCAGGGTTTCCGAAGAAATGAGTCTATTGTCACCAACACTTCGTATAACGATGTTTAGAGTAGATTAAATAAAGCTTATGAAATAAACATTTAAAATATCTTTACAAGTTTAGTTTATCTAATATTCTATTTATATACCGATATATTAGTAATTGAAACCCACGATTGAATTAATGTACTTTGTTGAAGAAATTACAAAAATCTGTCTCAATTTAAGTTCATAAAGACATAATTGTGGTGAACCTCCTGCACTGAAACCATCTACACATACCTAAATTTCGTTTGATTACTAGAAAACTTGAAACGTACAATTAGAACAATCTTATTATCCTAACGGTTCTGCATTTCTATTTTATGTTACTTTTCCATTTGAACTCGATTCCGACGATAAAGCACCCGCTGATCAAGTTTCCATTGGCAGACATTTTGAAAAACTTTCCGAACTCGCTCATAATTAATTCTTACCCTCTCCCTTATGTACCGGAGGGGTAAAAATGCACTCAGTCATTACATTAAAAGATATAATTAAGGGGGTGGGCCGCCCTAAGCGAAATTCGCCTTCTTTCGACATTTTAAAGAGCCCTTTTCTTAAGCTCCTGCGAACGTAGACATCTGATTCGCTGGATATGATAGACGTTATTAATAAGAAAAATATATACTTAGATCAAAATTTAAATGAAATTATAAGTAATTGAACTTAAAATCACGGTCAAAATGGAATCTTTTTCGTAAACAGCTTAATAAATCAAAACATTTTTATTCACAGCAAATATACTAAGCATTTTACTAAAAAAAAAGTATCAGTAAAATAAAAATAAAACTGCTGAAAACATTTCAAGAAAGCCATGGGACTACATACACTACATACATGGGACGCCCAGTAATCCCCTAGGAACGTTCGACTGACAGGCATGAGGACTCTCCAAGGTCTTCACCTTTTTAAATAATCGGTACGCAAGAAATGTCATGAGCAACATAACCCGCAGTTGTCAATAAAAAAAAGACTGATCTATCAACACACAGATCAAACTACTTAAAGGCACGCAGATAGTTTTTATGACATAGATATGCGGTAAGAAAGGATTTTCCAAAAATCACCGCCTAAAAAGCTAGTTTAAAATCAAATGGAAAATAAACATAATTACAACTAATTATTTTAAGTAAAGCGTTAAAACCCGAGAGTTTTAGAAGGTAAACAAACTATACTCATCATGCTATTCACTCCTACACAATCGTTAAAAAGTACTAACAATCTAAGGTCATATAATGTTTCTTTTGAAAAACATTCTCGACAGATTCTTGGAAGTTACCAATAAACAAAGCTTCTCGTAAGCCATATCAAGTGTTTCTACGTCATTGCGATTATCCCCCAAAACGTCGTTTAAGACAAATAACGCTTATAATTGCCAAAGGAACGTTGCACAAAGTTATATCGCACTTTAAAAACTTATTTTATGAGCACTCGAGGAGGAATTAACTCAAGTATTCAGATATTGGAGGTTTCTGGTATTTCACGCATTTAAGAGTAATTGTTATAATTTATGAGACAAAGCAATTTGTGAAGATTGTTTCAAATATTTTTAAATTGTATCTAATGATTAAAATTGATTAGATAAGCAATTTGTCGCCAATGAATCAACTGCACTAGAAGAAACCTAAGTAAATATAATTGAAGCTAAAGGGACTCATTGATTTTATTTACATTAACGAGGTTGATCTTGGCCTTCATCTTACCTCATTATAAGTGATGATATAAGGCTGATGGTGGAAGCGAAATTCACCAGAAACCCACAAACAGGGAGGAACTATGCTATCATAAACATTATTGATATGAAGGCAGCCTTCGACAAGACAGTAGCCTTAATAAGTTAGAATAAAAGGGACTGATCAGGCAAAACTATTCACGACCGTTCTTTTTGAGTTTGGCAATCAAAGAAAGTATCTTCCAAGCAAATTGACATTTACATTAGCTTGTATGAACAGCTATCCATGGGTATATCAAAACACCGTGACAGCAAAAATAGCTGTCAAAGTACAGAAAAAGTCGTTTGCAAAGGGAAAACCCGTCAACATTAAAAATGACGTCAATTAAGAATATCCCTGTCCGGGGGAAACAAAAAACGTTTCAAAAAGAGAACACGAAAACGTTTGTCTTTCAAAATTGGCGGGTAAATTTCCCGCGTCACCGAGGAGGGACGCTGAAAAAAGTTGGAAAAAAAGAAAAAAGGTTCGAAAAAGGAGGTGGAGTATTATCCTTGTTAATTCCCGGGCTAATTTAATTCACGCCTAATTCTATTTGCCGAGCAAAACGGGGAGGTGATAATTGCGGACTTTTTCGTGACATGAAGGAAGAAAAAAGGGCCTTTTTAATTTTCGCCAGCGCTTAAGTGTTGCCCGTTCTTTTTAAGCGTGGGAAAACGACCCGCTGTGAATTTATATAATGCGTATTACGGGCAATTCTTTTTTGGTACGATCTCTTTTGAATGCACTGTCGAACAAAATGGTAAAAGTAAATTTTGATTAATTAAATACGCTTAATCTAAGAAGTAATTATATTTGATTAAGTAAATGATATGATATAAAAATGAGCTAGAAAACTTAATACACACCTCTAACATGCACAAAGAGAAAACACCAAAATTTCGACGATAACTCTAGAACAATTTCGTTTCTGCACAAGCATTAGACACTTAACACATCAAACGCAAACGAATTCTAATCACAAACTGACCACGTCTTGCACCTTTCGTAAAAATCGGACATTATAACAACAATACATTTTCACAACCCTTTTGATTTAATACCGGTTTTGTAAAGTGACCGGTGTCCCCCAAGGGTCAAACCTAGGTCCGTTATTGTCTATTTTTTGAATAGGACTGGTCAATCTGGTTTTAACTGACCCTTCCTTATCCTTTTAGCGTTTTGTCGGATTTAAAACAGCAGCTGCTTTTTTGTATAGTCCGGTATTTTTATGCATATTGTCACGTCCGTGGGCACATTATGAGTGGATTTAATTTTATCTTTTATTCGCGAGGCGCAACTGTCCCGATTGTTAATAGAAGAACATTATAATGTTTCTCAATTTTGTCCATCATATAATTTTATACTTTTAGAATCTGTTACATGTTAGTTGTAGTTATTCATTACCAAAACTATTTTAACTATTAACATTTTCAGATTTATTACATGCTTCCGCCCGCGACTTCGTCTGCGTGGACATTTTACCATTTTAGGTGTGGAATTTCCTTAGTGGGTGCCTATACTGTATAAGGTATCTATGTGCAAAATTTCAAGTCCCTAAGTCTAGTGGTTTGGGCTGTGCGTTGATATCTCAGTCAGGACTTTGAATTTCATATAATTTTTTTGTATAAATTTAATTGTATTATCGTTATAATGGGGTTTAATTAAATTCATTGAATCATTCTGCTTTCGTTGTAGTAGTTGTTGATAGGTGTACATTACATACTGTATATTAGATTTTGGCTTTTATTTGTTATTTATCTTAGTAAATGTATTTTGACTACAAATAAATCGATTGAGTAATCTTAATTCTTAAGTTATTTATTTATTTCAAATGCTGACTTTACGCTTTTGAATTTTAATTACTTCACTAAAAAATAAGCTAAAATAAAGCTCTGCTCAACCATCTTGGGATTATGAGCGTTATAGTATGTTCGCATGCATGGCTTCATATAAAAATATAAAATCAAAACTAAATCCATGAATTTTGAAATAAATGATTGATCGAAAAATAAACATGTCACCAGATAATTTTATGGCGATCATGAATCGGCGGTACCAGTCTAGTGCGGCGGAATTTATAAAACAATCGATAAAAAGCGACATCTTTCGGCTGATTGAAATTTTATCGAGTGATCGCGTGATTGCGAGACTCTGCGTATTTCAAGTGCACAGAGATGTAATAAGGAATACAGTAATTCGTATTTTTGTTAAATTGTATTAATGAACAACAATTGTCTCTTATTGGGATTATGTTCCTGCTGTTTTGGTTAGGATTTCTAAAGATGTACTTACCTACGCGGCGAACATCGGTCAAGTGCTTCAGCATCAGTCTGCATTTACGTTTGTAAGTTGAGATTGTATTTACAAAATAATCGTAAATTGTGACTTCGCTCGCGTTAATGTTGGTTATCGCGCCAAAAAGTATCATCTATGTGCATACCAAATTTCATCAGAATCGGTTCAGTGGTTTAGGCGTGAAAGCGTAACAAACAAATTCACTTTCGCATTCATTAGTTGGCTTTTCAAGACTTTAAACAAAAATAGCTCTAATTAAACCCCTAGTACTAAAGTCTAGCACTTTCACCTTACAGAAGACCACAGTCAAATAACAATACTTTTTTGTGGTGTTCTGTTTCTGTCCATGAGTAAGGACTAGAGCTCTGCGAGGAAGGGAAGGGAAGGGGGAGAAATAAAGATTTTGTGTTTAAATTTTTGGAGTTTACTCCTTAAGAATCGATTTGCATATATAAGGGGCCCGGTATGAGAAAAATGTAAGGAGTAAAATCTATCGATGAATGACCTCGTTACGTTTTTGGTGTGCATCCTATGTCGCGCAACTTTCTAATTGTCAAAACACGGATGACAGCAGGTGCGCCATCTCACCTGTCTCGGAGAAAACTCCAGTCGTGCGTCGGAGCTGACACACACAATTTCTTTTTAATGTCTTTTTGAGGTTGTTCCCTAATACAAGGGACTACTTTAATCCAAATATTGAGGTTAGCAATTTAGTTTTTAGTGTTGTAAGTATATCATTTTTCAGGAAACTATCTCGAGATCTTTTAGACAAGTAAGTAATAAACGGATAACGATAAAATCGGTTTCAATTAAGGCATTATTAGGTATAACTCAAAAACAACTCGTCAGGATGTAGATCAAATTTAAACATGACGAGCATACAGTCGAATTGAGAACCTCCTAATTTTTAACCGGCTTCAAAAAAGGAGGAGGTTTTCAATTCGGCTGTATTTTTTATGTTTGTTACCTCATAACTCTTAACTGTGTGTCCCCATTTTAAAGATTCTCTCGACCTTTGGAAGTTGTCGCTTGTCATGTTGTCCAATTTAAGTTTGATCAACATCTGACGAGCGGTTTTCGAGTTATCCCTAACAATGCTTATTTAATTGACATCGATGATATCGTAAATTTCTATACTTAAAAGACTAAAAAACAAAAAAATAATTACTTTTAAATAAAAAAAACGCCTTCAAAACTAAAAAATAACGGAGAAATAATTTTTTTTCTATAAAAAATAAATGTTTCTTTCAAATTTCCAACTTCAAAATTTGGAATAAAAGTTCTCACTTGTAGTTAGGACCATCCTCAAAAAAACATTTAGATTTTTACAAAAAAAAAATCTTATTTCGCCGTTTTTAGTTTAGAAGGCGGTTTTTTTATTTAAAAATAATTTTTTTTTGTTTTTTTTTATTAAGTCTGTTAAAAATAAGTCTAAATTACTTTGTCTAGTAGACAGTCCGCCCCTGTTCTAGTACTGATGTACACAAGGCCGCATGGGTGATGACAGGCCGTAGTAGTTTCTGATAATCTTATATATTTTTACTCGACATTGCTGAAGTACGTTCGTAAGGTAAGTTGTAAGAATAGAATAGAATCTTCATTTGCATTTCCCATTAATTTACAGTACAGAGTACATCGATCTTAATAATAAGGTAAGTATACATGTGACGCCCTGCAATGGCGCAGCAAAGATAATTAAAATATTGGACAAACCTAGTTACTTTATAAGAATTAGTAAATTAAATTTTCTAAATACTTCTAACATAAAATAAATTCTAATAAAAAAATAATATTTTAATTCTAATTAACAACTATAAATGAATGCTATGCTTTACATTATTTGCAATCAAAAAATTCTTGTAAATTGTAGAAACATTTCTCAGAAGGCGCGGAAAAATAAAATTTATAAGTAAAATGTGTTTTGATAAATGTAGATGAAAAAATCGGCACTTTTTGCCGACCAATCGGATTTTGATAAAAAAAAAATATGACCATGCGAGGATTCTAGCCCGGAACCCGCTGACAACAGTGTTTATCAACCGTTCACTTAAGCAACAAATGCTGTATTTACAAATGACCACAACACAAAACTGCCGATACAAAAACTCCCCTTCGACGCCGAACAAATAAACATTTTTTACCCAAAGAGCACGTTAACCACGTCAACAGTATTCAATTTCATTCCCATTTCCTGACCACAATTTAACCCTATTCAATAAACTAAAATCAATAGATAAGGCGTGACCAAATTTCTTAACCCTTCCGCGGCATATGGTCTTAAATGACCACGTTGTCGATACGTCACGTACGCGCGCGATGCAAAAAATATTGATTCCAAGCACTGATGTCCACATGTCCTGTCTATTGTTGTTTTATTATTATAATAAGTATTTTTAAGAGGACTGGTGTAGGGGAATTTTTGATCGAATTGATTTCATCGATAAGTTGATTCATGATCAAAGTCAAAAGGACGGATATTGTTGTTTTTTCTTATTTTTTTGTAATTGTGATTTGAAGTGATTGTGAAGAATTATAAAATCCTTTTCATATGACGCCCTTATTACTGTTTTGACTATTTTTCAACCTAAGTTTTAGTAATTTTAGTACTTTTTAAAAAAAATATTTAACAGTCAGTAAAAGATTATCATCTTCCGTCACTGCATGATTAAAGATTTTTCTGTATTCTTTTCTGTATGCAATTTTTTGAAGTGAGGGATCCATGAATTCTTGAAGCACATTGACTATTTCTGGACATTACGGAGAACATACCTGCGTGAAATTTTAAGTGACAGAATTCCATGTCACATCAGAAGTATGGAAAACAATTCTATCATTTTATCGGGTTGCGTGACCGAAAATTTTATGACGCAAAATATTAATAGGAAAATAACACAATAACAACACTTTCTCTATTCAAAAGCCAGTTTTGGCAAATCCAGTAACCGCGTCAGATCCGGTTTTGACCAACGAGTGACCCTTCCTTGCGCCTATTGTCACCTGAGCAGATGTTGCCTAGTTGCATATTGCGACACGGAAGGGTTGACCGGACAGACAAGTTTATTATTGTTAAATATAATAAAATAGGTAGCTCGATGGTTCAAAATATTAGTAGGTAGAATGAAGTGATGCAAGACAAAAAATAATGTTCCATTTTTTTATAAAAAAAAAGTTTTTTTTGCTAGACACAGCTCTTGGCTTTTGTCTTGCCTGATGATTTTTTTTTGTGGGTAAAGGGTAGGTAAAGTTGGATGTGAACTTCACCTGGACCCTCAACCACTGATGGAAGCGCTTTAGAATTTTTTTCTAGTTCTTTAGGTGATTTTCCACCAGAGTGGCGAGACGAGACGAGGCGAGAAGATAATTGAAATCGCACTGACCATTTTCCACTAAAAAAAACTATCGCCAGCTCGCGCGCATTGTCAAGATAATAACACGGTAAAAAGTAGCAACGAACAACAATAAGCCTATCGAGAGAAGCGTGTTTCTGTTTGCGAATTTACTCTACATCGGAAGCAATACGGTTCATTTTTACACAAACAAATATTTTAATTCACGCCTCGCATACTCTCGTCAATCCTCACTGTTTCCTCCAAAGATGCGCTAGGAGAGGATTGAAAATTTACCATACAAATTTCAATTATCTTCTCGTAGCACTCTGGTGGAAACACTTTTAGTAGCGCATTTTTTTACGCCTTTAGTAGCGCATTTTTTTACACCTTTATTAGCGCATTTTTTACACCTTTAGTAGCGTATTTTTTACACCTTTAGTAGCGCATTTTTTACACCTTTAGTAGCGCATTTTTTACACCTTTTGTAGCGCATTTTTTACACCATTATTAGCGCATTTTTTACACCTTTAGTAGCGTATGTTTTTACACCTTTAGTAGCGCATTTTTTTTACTATGAAAACGAGGCGATGCACTACGTTCCGTAGATGTTTCGTAGCCGCCATTCCGTAGCGTTCATAGTTCAAAAAGAGGCGCACTATGACCTTAATGCTGCATCTAGCAGTAAGAGCCATATAGTGCCTGCAAATAGTGACAGGTTGCCAGCATATCGCCTAATAAAATTAAATGTCTTATTGTATCTCAATTTGCATTGCATATCAACCAAATATGAGCATTTTATAATACGTAACCAACTGTGGAACGAACAAGTGTCGTGCCCCGCTCACGTGAGGCGGAGGAACGCGAAAACGTGACGGAAGTGTGTGGGGAGCCTAAAGGTAGTGCACACGGGAAAGCTAAGCTATAAACTCGAGCTGAAAACTGCGTAACTACATCAGGCACAGAGCCGGATAAAAGCTTCTCAATAGGAGTTACACGATGTGTTCTTCTTGATTGCTCGCTTCTTATGAATAACACTCACTTTTGCTCACAACTTTGTCCGCGTTTAATAGTTACTTTGGCAGCATGTACATTGTTTTTAGGGGACTAAATTATATATTTTTTTTTATTTCTTATCAAGTCCCTAAATTTAAACTTTTCATGGTTTTATCTTTGACAATGACGAAAAAAAAACATGTTTTCAGGATTTGTCACCCTATTTCTTCCTATTACGAGAGTTGCATTTTGAAAAAACGTGAAACAAATGTTTACTCATTTATCAATAGCAGTACTCTTGTGCATTTTCTAATGAAATACTCTAACTAATCTTGTTTCCGTGTATAAACTTTCATCCCCTATTTCACTCCCTATAGATTGAATTTCTATTGTCTACATCATAAAAGAAAATTATTTACAATTTTTCAGCTATTTAGGTCCAAGGGTATCGGCTGCGCGTCGATCAGTCAGTTAGTCAGGACTTTTCTTTTTTAACCGACTTCAAAATAGGAAGAGGTTCGCCTTTAAAACTAAAAACGGAGGAATAAAATTTTATGTTTAACAAAATCCTATTTTTTTTTTTGAGGTGGGTGTTAACCTTATTGGAATAAAAATTGTCACCTGTATTTGGGACCGACATCAAAAAAAACATTTAGATTTTTTTAAGATTAAATTTTTATTTTAGATATTCAGATTTTTTATATGTTCAGGTTACTTTTGGCATTAATCTCATAGTCAGTTTCAGACATTACATTCTATTGGTAAAGCGTTAGATGAAACAGATTGGCATTTTGGCACGTAAATCTAGACCAGGCGGTCAAAAACTTATTATAAAAAACCTATCATCCAATTAAATCAAGGTTTACCTCAGAAAGAATCGCATATCCAACTATTTTCACAAAATTATATCTTTCAGAGGACACCAGGGCTTAGCGATAAAGTAGCAGCACGGCACGCGACCGACGTGGCGGGAAGAATTCGCGAAAACACCAGCGAGTTATTGCCGGCTTCCCGAGATATGCAGTACAGGCGGAGACAAAAGTAACAGCTAATTTTATTTGATTTCTTAGAGACAACGTGATCCTTATTCTTCTTCGTCATACGGGCTGTTTTACGCTACTCGACGACTTTGCGCATTTTTTGTGTCGGAATTTGAGTGACTGAGTCACTCCAGAGCCTCTTCAATTAAGTGTACTAACGCCTTGATGTCTCTGAAGACATCCTGGAGTCTACCTGGGTGACTAAGATAGTGAGTCCAGTGTGCTGCTGCTCTTTGCATTCCATCAGCACGTCAGCGGCTGTTTCTTCTGCTTTATGCATCCTCTGCATAGGGGGCTGTCTGTTATATCTAAACATAACAGTGTTTACCTGTGTCATGAATACGACTGTGAAGCGGCGGTGGCGTAGTGCGTAAGAACGTCGTCTCCCACCCGGCAGGCACTGGCTCGATCCCCGCCACGTACCAATGTGTTTTCAAATTTTGAATTTATATGTACGTTTAATCGACGATTTAACGGTGAAGGAAAACATCGTGAGGAAACCTGCACACACCTATGAAAAAATTCTTAGGTTGTGTGTTGAAGTAATTCTTAAATTCTTAAGTTGACCAACACGCACTTGGCCAGTGTGGTTGACTAAGGCCTTATCACCTCTGAAATTTTGCTCAAATGACTGCACTATGTACCAACGGCGTTAACTTTAAAACACAGAATAAAAAATCTATCCCATTTAAGCAGGATAACTAAAACAGTTTCCCTGACAACTGTACCCGGGTCTAATGTAAGATTTACACCGGTTATCCGGCACGGGAACCAGCTCCGGACATCCGGTTACCGTCACACTAAAAATTTGCCCGCGAATAGTTCACTCGGATATTTGGGGGAGGGAGTGACAAATGGCGCAAATGTAACCTACATTTCGGTTGTGCGCATAAATTAAGCAATTTGCTCATTGTTAAGTTTTATAGAAGTACCTTTTTTATTTGGAAAAGCAGGGTTTACTCTCACCATCTCTCTTCCTTTTGAGGACCACGCGTGCTAGCTTACGATGCCACCGAGAAACAGGGGCTACTATTCCAACTCCAACGCGAACTAAGTTTGGCAGGTCATTTTTAAGTCGCACAATCAAGAAATCTAATTCATTCCCAGTACACGTGCTCCCTCTTTTTTACAATCCTGGATCATTCAAAAGAGGCGTGAAGAAGCAGGTCGGCAAGGCCAGGGTGGCTAAAAGGGCTTTATGTCTCGCACTGGTTATCTTGAAAATAAATGAAAAACTACTGTTAAAACATTTTGTGACGCTAAAATTTAATTTTAAGAATATATTGTTAGAAGTAAACTTTATTTTTTCACTTGGACTCCATTTTTGCGTAATCTCAGGTGGAATGAAGGCATTTGCCTTTTCATAAAACTTGGAAATGGATCTCAGGACTAGACCGTCTGAGAAACCTTTGGATATCTATTGACACATTTCACACTATTCCTGTTACTTACATACATGCCTATTTCTCTTAAAATATTCTTTAAACGCAAAGCTTACAATTTTCCGTAAGGCCTATCGCAGATGACGGACTTTTGTCTGTTCCAGTCAACAACATGAAATTTATCAGTAAAAGATTATGGTCGTGTCATTTTATAAGCAGACAAGTTCAGCTTTACGGGCTTATTAATAAAGTTCATGTTGCGGACTAGATCGCACAGTAAGTCCGCCGTCTGGACCTAATTGTGTAAGAGGCGCGCGGAGTTTAGTAGTTTCCTTCACCCACTCAGGGGTCATCTCTCAGAAACAGTTCTTTTTCATCCATAAAGCAGAACCAATTATAATGTTTGAAATAAGTGAAAATTACCATAGGATAATATCGATTGCCTATGTCCTACAGTGGGCGTCTCTCGGCTGAAATGATAGATCTCAATAGAATTTGGGTCCAATTAGGACAATTTCTACTCTAAATAAAGATTTGTAAGGAGCAAATTGCTATAAAACAATTCCGAAACATTCTCATAAGCAGAGTTTCTAACCGACAAAGAGTGTTAACAAAAAACGTGCCGAATCAAAAAAGGGTTATGTTATGACAATTATTTATGACAACAAAGTAAAAACGTCCCTAGAACATCTGTACCAATATGTTATCGGCAATGATTTTTGGACTTTCCCTTTTACGTAACGTTTCGTATTCAATACATTCGAATCTCGATCTTAGACTCAAAGTATAAAGGTCTATAATGACACAAATGCAAGAAAGCACAGGTAGCGGAAATATTTTACCATTGAATAAGCGTTTAATAAATAAAAATTCGACATGACTTTAGACGTCAAAGATTATTTTCTAAGAAGCGGCAGAAATGACCGTGTGTTTAAAAAAGTCAGCGCTAGAATTTGGAATGCCCATAACTCATTATCCATCTCGAAGAAGTTAGACAGGTGTCAGAGTTTTACGCGACTTCTGGCCTTTCTTTGGCAGGAAAGCTTTTGGCCCTCCTCTCACCTGATGAATGGTGGAAGTGAGTTTCATCCGGAACCCTCAACCACTAAGTGACTGGTGTCAATGTCTTAGCTTTAACTGCTGCAACATAATGATACCACTATCTTCATCATCATCATCCTTACGTTTTCCCGGTTGTACCCTCAACGCTTTTGAGGTAGCACTTCCACGGTCCACTTCGCGCGGTCTTCGCCATCCTTTGTAGAGAGGCAGTTGGCAAGTCCGACAACACGTCACGACATCAAGCCAGCGTTTCTTGTGCCTTCCTCTTGTAGGTGGTATGGCATAAGACTGATACACTCTAACACGTTATTTTGGTGACTAACTTTGATGAGAATATGGTAGTTCTACCATCAACCAAACCGAACATCGACCATATTTTGGGACCTGTATAACCCATACTGCCACATTTGGCTTTATGTATAAGCAAATGTTACTTAAAGCTCCACTATTCCCCGTTAGGGATTATGAGCGCGACAGATTTTATGTATGTTCGTCTTCTTCAACCTTGTTTCACCCTCTGCTAGGTACAGGTCTCCTTATGACCTCTCTGGAGTGCCCAATTTTCTGCCAATCGCATTCACTGCCGACCCATCGTCTTGGGTATATCATAGATGCATCTTGTAGGCGTACGTCCGATGCTTCTTTTGCCTACTTTTGGTTTCCATGTGCAATTCTGTAGTTCTGTGCTAACTAATATTTTATTTTCAGTTTTCGCTTATGCCGTTGAGCGAACTACTAAACCACGGTTGGCTAGAAATGTCTAAAGCAGATCTCGCGCAATCTTATTAAATTTGACTGCGAAGAGAGAGGAAACAGGGTAGTGGAGGTAATGCTGAGTGCCTTGATGTGTAACAAAAGGGCTTCTTAAGCCTATAGGCTTGGGTCACAGGTCCCAAGCACAGCTACTGGCTCTCGGACGTTGAATCGATGGGATACTTAACGATTTTGTTACGTCTCTGTAGGCATGAAACACAGTAGGACCAGTATATCAAGTCTGCGTAGCAAGATCAATAATCTTTGCCGTCAAGGGTGCTATAACGACATATGTGTACCCTTCAACAGCTTGGACAGTGGCGCACGCCAACGGTGTTTGTCCTTGTCATGTTATGATGACAAGTAGCTTTTTTTATGTCAAGTCCAGTTTTGTTGATTTATGTATGTTTAAGTATTTTTAAGTGAAAGTTTTTAGCTTGCGATTTGATACGGATAAGGTGTGGCTGGCCATAAAATTATGCCAAAAGCTAGCAGTTGGTGATATATTGCACCGACTCCAAATGAATTGTGACGAGGGTAGGAAGCAGAAGAAATAGACGAGGAATAAAAATAAAATGTTAAGTTATTAAAATTTTATTTTTACGTCTAAAAGTTAAAGGTTACTTGGGGTCAAAAAAGTTGTCTTCGCTTTTGTATTGGTAGTGTGGCTTACAGTTTTACCTTTAAATTTCTTGGAGACAGCCAATAGCGTTGTTCTATTTGGATCACACAAACACATGGATCGTAATGATACGATTTCTTTTGACCGCGCGTTGAAAGTAATGTTTCTGTGCTCGCGCTATGCTTTGCGAGCTCAAAAAGGACACGGAAAAATCCTTTATCTATAATATAAAAATGAATCGTTTAATGTGTTGGTAAGCGCAAATCTCGAGAGCCGCTGAACCGATTTCGCTAATTCTTTTTTTATGATTTTCCTTGAAGTAGGAAGATGGTTCTTACGGAAAGAAAAATTTTAAATATTAAAAAAGAAATAAAAAAATATTTAATTACACAATGTAATTGTTGTTGAAAAAATTAAAGAATTAACTTTCTTTTTTCTGCTATTCGGGACACCGGGTCTAGAATAGCAGAATAAGTATCAAAAAAAATTAAAGAATCGACTGTTAAGCGGTACGAAGTTCGCCGGGTCAGCTAGTGTTGAATAATTTAATCGTGCGATGCGAACGTATGGTGTGTGTACGATCATTTGCAAATTAGTTGTTGACACAGAATGCTGCTACTATAGGTATTATGTTTTTCTTGTAGTTGTCCGTGATCTGAGTTCGCGAGGAGACTCCCACTCTCATTTTCGTAAGACTAGGTCAGTGTTCATAAACACTGGTTTATTTATGGGTTAGCCGTGTGATGTTGGCAGAGTAGAATAGCTCCACCCCATATCCTCCAATGGGTGTCGTAGAAGGCGACTAATGGATCAGCAAATGGGTATTGATCACCTCATACTCCGTCTACCAATCCGCGTTGCAATCATGGTGGACTACTGCCTAAGCCTCCTCCACAAGGAGAGGCCTTGTGTCCCAGCAGTGGGTCGAATTATAAAGGCTGTTATGATGATGCTCGTGGGTTTCCAGAGCAAACATTTCGCTGAACTCTCGCCTATTTCGCCTGCTGCAGCACACACGCACACATGCATTGTTATAATTTCTACCCCTTGTTTTTTCTTTTGTATATTTGTGTATCCGCTTTGTGTGTGTGTGTGTGTGTGTGTGTGTGTGTGTGTTGTAGCAAACAAACAAAGTTTATTATTATTATTATATGACCAGTCAGCTAGCCGTGGTAGAACGTGGGACAACCGCTGTTGCAGTAAGTTCGAGCGGCTATTCCCTCAAAAACTCTTATAAGACGCTGCGAAACACTCACAAACAAAACAGCCCCCATCTCCCGCTGTAGAAGTCTATACATAATACAGGGTGCTACAAAACAGGGCAAGTCGCCGCTTGGCTATGTAAGTGCAATTTAAAATGTAAATTAACACACCAAAGAAGTGGGGCGTCTCACCACTACACTCGGAAAACTCACCAACACTTTCTTGAAACAGCCTGTATATACAACGCTTGCTTAGTACTGGACTTAAGTGTTGTGAAGCGCATGGGAAACCCGGCTGTATTTGTACGTCTTACAGCTCAAATTCGAATGCGTTTTTTGTTGGAACAAAAGACAGTGCGGCGCGAACCGTGAAACTTCGTAAAGATATAACTGCAAGCGATTTGCAACTTTATCTCTATTGGCAGACGGTTGATGTGGAAGGTCAGGGAGACTCAAACTTAGGCCGTTTTGCCATTAATTTTTATATTTCTTACCAGCACAAGGGATTTTGTTTGCGAACGAAATTTTAAGACAGGACGGACTGTCTGATGTGGGGATATTAATAATGGGGGTGGGGGGGTTAATAATTACTTTTTAATGCTGTTTATGGTGTGGTGAGGCATCGGCAAGTATAACGCGATTGATTTATGATTTACCTTAGTATTTTAAAATGTACTTTGAAAAGACGGAGATATGGATTCACCAGGTGTTGCAGAGAAGGGCCAGGAGTAATGCCTGGGACATTCAACCTCACACACTGGAACCGAGCTGGTCACGTACTGTGCGTTTCAGAGGAAATTTTCTTCCGCGTACGCTTCGGTTGTGGAATGAACCTGTCGAGGTTTTCCCTAAGGACTACAACATGGGTGTCTTCAAGAAAGGTGTAAAAAGTTTTTGCTAGGTCGGCAACGCACGTGTGATACCCCTGGTATTGCAAGTGTCTATAGGCTGCGGTGACCGCTTACCATCAGGCCGATCATATGATTGTTCGCCACCAATGTGGTATAAAAAAACTTGTGACACAGGAGTAAGCTTAACCCCTTGTCTGGTAGTGGCAGATATATTGCCACCATATTTTGAACTTAAATCTAATGTGATAAGGTTGAAAAACAATGAAAAATATTTTACTCTTTACTTACTTATTAGCTCGGAACCTTATCGCCTATTTTTACTATGAAAAAGAATCGATACGCTACGGTACGGTCTGTAGCCGGTTTCGTAGCGTTCATAGTAAAAAAAAAATTAAAAACTAAAAAAAAACCCTGAATAAAAAGACTATTAGTCAACTGAAAAGATGGAAACAAGATCAAACATTAAAGATAAACTTAAAACATACTGATGGTAGTTTTTAGAACTTTTGTTCAACATAGTAACATGCAGTCGGAGGCATAACATTATGAATGATTTGATTTATTATTAAATTCAATGCCTCCCACTGCATGATATGTTGAACAAAAGATATGTTTTTTTGTTTTAGTATATCATCATCATCATAACAGCCTTTACAATTCGACCCACTGCTGGGACACAAGGCTTATCCTTGTCATCGAAGGAGGTTTAGCCAGTCTACCACGCTTGCCCATGCGGATTGGTGGACGGAGTATGTGGTGATCAATACCTTTGCTGATCCATTAGTCGGCTTCTACGACACCCTTTGGAGGATATGGGGTGATGCTACTCTGTCGGCATCACACGGCTATATTTGCCCGGGTAGCTCAGTCGGTAGAGCACGAGACTCATAAGGATAGCTTTTTGTTACTTTATATAAATAATAGTTGAAAAAAAAATACTTCTGTCAGTCTTATTTACAAAATAAACTGATCTCTCAAATGTGTCTCATCAGTATCGTCTATTTGCGGAAACATAAAGATATAAGTATCTATTACTCTCCCAACAAAGGCTATTTTCCACTACCCACAAAAACACTCGCTTAAAAGCAATTTAATTACTGCATAAAACCATTAATAAGTCTCCACAAGATCTCGTTGCCTGGCAACGCTGAGGCCATTTCTTTTTTCTCCTTCTCCTGAGGTGGGGGTGGGGGAGAGGGGGGGAGGGTCGAGAAATGGAAAACTCGGGAAAATTGTAGCATTCTTGAGGCGACGCGCCCGCTCACACCTTCTTGGAGCAGGGGTGCGCAACATTTTGTTTTAATAATAAAGGTATTTATTTTTCATTCGTTTTGTTGCGAAGTAATTTCAGTGGGCGGGTAGAGTGAAGGAAAAGAAGTGAACTTTTGCCTTTACGTAAAAGTTCAAGGTATTTTACGAAGAGTATATTTTGCAATATTTTAAGCAAAATTTAGATTATCTTGTAACTTGTAAATACAGGTAAAAAAATCTTGGAATTTTGATAAATGCGATCTTGATATATTGTTTGGTGATATGCACCTACGCGAGATTTAAATTTGCCTCCTTCTGTGAGTATGTGAGTTCGGAACGCGCTCGTGATTCCTCCGCTGAGCCAAACTGCAGGACAAGAGAAAGCCACGCGAGCGAAAGCTTCAGTCGAGGCTAAACTCACCGTAGATGAAGTTGCTGACGACGGGACGGATCCCCGTTTCCTGACCCATTGCGAACCCAAAAGATAAATGCCTGTGTATTTATTTATCAATAAATACACAGAATACGTTATAGCTACATCTTAACACATTTACTTCATTAATAACCGGACTGCTTAGATGATTTTGAGTGTACCATCTGTCCTAAGGTAGATAGGAAATTGAATCAGGGTTCGATGGGGCTGACATATCTTTTAAGATAAAAGCCTCTAAAAATAAAAGATAAAAAAACCATCTGTCCTGGTTATTGGCTTTTGAGTTAGATTGTTTACTGAAGGATTGTTACTTTTTGGGTTTTGTAAGCGACAGGCTTGCAATATATCACTATCTAGAGGCACTGCATGGCCCATACTGCCAGATGTGACTTTATGTGTAACAAAATATTACCTCTCTGCTCAACCCCTCATAGGATTACGTGTGTGATCGTATGTATGTATGTACAATCGACAAAATTGAATCATGACCCACCTTAAGATCATTTTCCTACAGTCACTCAATACAAAGTAGGTTGAAATTCGCTTGAACATACACTTCTTAAGGAACGAACCTGCTATCAATATAATAGACACTGACAGTATCTAATAAATATGGCCTTTTAAACTTTTTTCAACTAGTACTTGACATCTGACACATAACGTAATTTTATTTTTAAAAATATAATAGTTATTCGTTTTTTTCAGTAGTGAAAAGAGTTTAGATTATGAACGGCATCTTATTTGAAATTCCAATTGAGACTTTATTGCAGTGATAACAAAGATTAAAATTGCCTAGATCTCTGACCCGTAATGACACATTTTTATTCATATTTAAAACGTACTAAGTGCAACACGCATGATAGCGAAGAAAACCTAACTAAATTTATGATTGTAAAGGAATGATCGGCCAAGTGGGTCATGATTCAGTTGGTTCGACTGTACTTCATGAAGGGGCCTTTTCAACCCTGTAACAGTTTTCGCTCAGTGCTGGTTAAATAAAAACGCGATTGAATAAAACAAAAACTCAAATCTCAGCTAGTTAAAGGTGCTATTGGCATTTTGGTTGTACGGGGATACTTTTATACCCGTGATGCAAAATGGAGTAGCACGTTACGGGGCCGCTCTATGCACTTTAACACTCTTGATTCAGGACTTTGTTAGTTGGTAGATTATTCGTGTAGATTTTTTTAAATTTTACTTATAATCAGCACCAATTATACAAAGAATACTTATAACAATTACTACTGATATTGCTTTAATAACAATGGCATATTTACCTAAATAAAAATCACACAACAATTTAGATATAAAATAAATCTTAAGAAACAGTTTCGCTCCCCTGGGACGGCGCGGAACGTAAAAAGGAGCGCTGTGTCGGACGCCCCCTGCCTCCCGCGGCCGGTCA
Source organism: Elophila nymphaeata (assembly GCA_955850985.1). Taxonomy (NCBI): domain Eukaryota; kingdom Metazoa; phylum Arthropoda; class Insecta; order Lepidoptera; family Crambidae; genus Elophila; species Elophila nymphaeata. The sequence continues at coordinate 10,210,091 of OY039091.1, read as the reverse complement.
GGGGTGCGAACTCGGCGGTTATTTATACTTAAAGCGAATTTATTCCACGTTTATAAAGTAAGAAAGTATTTAGTTTGCATTTAGGACATTAATTTTGAAATATATTACTATTTGTATACAGAATGAATTTTTCAAGTGGGCGTGGATGACCAAATCCCAAGCTATGAGGAATTGCAAAAACTACTCAAAGGAATCTCGAGCCCGATTTTGATGAAAACTAAAACTAGTAGAAGTCGACCAACCCGCACATGGCCAACGGTTGACTAAGGCCTAATCGCCTCTCATGTGGGGTAGGCTCGACCCCCTCGGTGGGGACATTATATGAGCTGTTGGTGACGAAGATGATGATTTGAATTTATTAAAGCATAGAAAAATGCACTGAAAAAAATGCGGGACCCGCCTGAGGCAAGTCGATTTTTTTCAGTGCATTTTTCTAGTTTTAATATTTACGCGTTTATAAACGCAAAAGTAAAATTATTCTATTATTAAAGCATTTTAAATTATTAAAATGTCTCAAATGTATGATAGTGAAAGCATACACAACGCATTGTTAGTAGTTTTTAATTAAAAAAATATTTAAATACATACTTTACATTCAAACTTTTACTAAAACTTAATTATTACTGTGTATTTATAACTACTAAGTACTTAATATCCACTTAAAAAAATATCCTGCTCTATTTTATCACTTTTATATCTTTGGGGTATGTCAAACCCCATCTAGAACGGGACGCGACTTCTAGTCACCTGGTACACGGAGAGTTAAGACTGCCCCTTCTCATTCCGTGGATGTAGTGATAGCTCTTACAGACCATCGCACCGCGGGGTCACTCACGCGGTGTCAGTGAACCACCCACAACCCCATTCCGAAGACCTAGTCCAGAATATCGAATTAGCGGCGAAATACATTGCGTCCACAAGCTTCGCGCGAGTTCCTAATTCGCGCGTTGAGCCTCAGTACGGCGCGTTATGTATTCGCGCGTAAAGATTTGCGGCAAATTCGCTCTTCTGGACAAGGTTTTAGGAGGGTTGGTGTCAGGCAGGCACATGGACATATAACTATGACAAAACAGTATTTTGACTTATTGCATGAATCCCAAAATAAATTGAGACGACGGCCATGTGATGCCGGCAGAGTACAATAGTAACACCCCATATCTTCCAACGGGTGTCGTAGAAGGCGACTAATGGATTAGCAAAGGGGTATTGATCACCTTATACTCCGTCCACTGATCCGCATTGGGCAAGCGTGGTAGACTACTGCCTAAACCTCCTTCGATAACAAGGAGAGGCTTTGTGTCGAATTATAAAGGCTGTTATGATGATATAATGAATATCGGTGACCGGGCGCACGTTACGACGTCTCGGGCACTGAAGCTTCGTCGCCGGCCTGAGCACGGACGTGTTTGAAAGGTCATATAAAAAGAACGTAATAATATTTCTTCAAGCCACTGACAGAACACGTGTCCTGTGCAGGTACAATACGGCTTGGACATATTTGGATTGAGATTTATTCGTGACTCGGAAGTTAATCGATTACTGCATAACCCACTTTACCAGATATTGGTATTGGGATTGTCAGCATAGTTGGAAGTATAGGCTACTGTCACCCGACTACGTGGCGATTGGAATAAATAATCTTTTCACCTCTCCAGCACCAAAAGGTCTCTTTCGCTTCGTAAAATCTCGAAGGAAAAACGTTTTTTGCTGCGAGCTTTGAACCAGACTGTAACGTTCAATGCAAATTATTTTACTAATCTTACTTTTAATTTTAAATTATTAATCGTGTATTAAAGTATTGCCTTGTTTTCCTTACCTATAACAATTTACTCGCTGGAGAAGTGAATAATCTTCCATCGTACCCGCCGAGTCCACCCCTGTCCGCCGCTCGGGGTTCCGTGGGGTTTTACATATTTCTTTGGCGAGCACCGCTATTGGGGCGATTTAGCTCGCTTTGTTCTCTCTACCTAGATTTAAATAACTATCGCATTATAAATAAGATTGTACTCAAACTCGTACCTACACAATGCAATTTAAAGCGCCGTTTTTTCAGATTTTAGTGTGGTTGGACATTTTTCGTTCGTATTACTTTTCTACAGAGAAACAGTACCAAGTTGTTAATTGTAAGTGGTTCGTTAATTTTTAGAGGTAGAGTACGGTGAGTACGTCCCCATACAAATGCAGAAAACGTTCACTGTACCCCTATTTCATATTGATTATGTTTTTAAAAAAACCGTAAAAGAGATTTTTAATAGGTACCTTTGTACAATTTTCTGTGTACTATTTGTCCTTTAGTAATTGTTTTTGTGTGTACGTAAATTGTTAAATAAATAAATAAACTGTGTACGCTTTCCTTTTTTAAAAATTCGACATACATTCAAAGTTATTTACTTAAAAAAAAGAAAAAAATATATTACAAAAAAAAACACAAAAATGACATATTTAACAAGTCCCCACACTAGGTCAAGCGTAAAGAAACAAAAACATAGTTTTTTACTATGTTAAAAGCATTCAGAAATATCAAAAAGATCGGATAAGAAGTAGGATGATAAATAATAAAAGTAAAAAAAAACTGCGTTTGTACGCAGATGTTAACAAATTCACTTCTTACCAATTCCGTAACAAAATACTCATTTTCAAGAGGGTTTCTTTCAACTGTTGCTAGCTATTAATTTTGTAAACTACCAATATAATAGTTGAGAGTGCCGCAAGCAACGAAAATAAAAATCGCTATTCTTTTATGGCAGTGGCAACTCTAATTTAAATACGTTCACTTAAAAATCGATGGGCAATTGGTTGATGTCAAGACAACAAGATGCTAAAAATATTAAATGAGTTCACTCATTATCATTCTAACAATACAGAAATACATCCTTAGAAATACACCCATCTCTGCCTACGGTATGGAAGATAATGAAAGATTCATTCTATGTTTCACACCACAACATCAATAAATCCTTTCGCTATTTTAAAAGCCTCACAGGCAAATGGCCCGAATCATGACGTAACTTCGATGTGTCAGCGTTTATCTGACCACTTTAAATTGATCCCCCTCTCTAAATAAACTCATCGATCAGCTCAAACAAAGCGCCGTCTGCAAAAGAGTTCAAAGGCTCAAGGTTGTTCGGTCGCCGTGTTTTGTTCCGTGAATCTTAAATGATGCAAAAAGCTTCAAGAAATTATAACGAAAACAGTATAAAGGGAAGCATTGTTCTGCCGTGAATGGAGTTATTATTCAGAATTTTACATTTAGAACGTAGGTTCTATGTAAAAGTGTATATAAAACTTTTTGGGGGAGCTCGTTGGTGTGCGAGAGTATTGCCGTCGCAGGGGTTATCAACTTTTATTGGACTTAATAATTAGATTTATTCACAATGAAAATTCGTATATTTTTGTACTTAGAATACGTAGATAATTCTGAGAGTTTGCCACACATATATGACTTTTATTATTTTCTTAGAAGGAATAGCTGATAAGATGCCCACCATATTCCCTCCTTAGAATCCTGGGTCATTCCGAAGTAGCATTTTAGGACAAAAAGGTGAGAGTGGCTAATGCAACTCATACATTATTTATCACGCTGGTCACCATCATGCGATGGAGCTACTTCCTAGAACTTTGTTTAAACAAGAGAAAAGTGTGAAACACTATAAACCTGACTACGGAAAAAGAAATGAAATCGGTCAAAATCGAGGTCAAAATCAAAATTATAAGATAGAAAATAATATACGGGATGAAGACAAAATGAACTAACAAAAAATAAATTTGGAGCAGGGTAGGGCGGAAGAAGTAGATTTTGAATGATTATTGCTAATGACTTCAACATACAAGAAGATCGCATTAATAAGTTCAACACACAAGATTTCTTCAAAGTGTCCTCATTGAATCTCGCAAGACATCGCGCGAGTACAGAAAATGCTTATTGACGATCGTACGATGGGTTCCATCAATCTACCAATCAATCTACCAATCAATCATGCAATCAATCTACAGTTCTCTAAGGTATCCTAATTGGTCACGCGTCATAGCGCGAGCACAGCAATACGGAGACAAGTGATCACCTCTGTTGAACTATCGTGCGGCGTAAACGCATTGTGTCATGTTACGATTGGCAATTAGGACGATGCCTTATAGTGTCACCATAGACTTTTAAGACGCCTCTGGTGGTTCCTCTATCCAGTATCAGAATTTCCTATAGAGAGTTTCTAGTCCACAGGTATCTCACTCAGAGGAGACACACTCGCAGTGGTGAGTGAGTCTTATTGTTATCTGGAGTCTCTGCAAGGTTCGAATTAGAAGTAGCTGCAGCCAATTTGACGACATTGTTAAGGAAGACGCCATGAATCACAAAGTTTTATTTTTATTATAAATGTTTAATCTATTTTTTATTTTATTTTTATGATTGTTTATTATAGTCTATTTGAACTTATTAATCTTGACCCTTTCCAAATCAATACTATGAAAAATGTAAAGGAAGGAACAAATTTGCCGAGTTTCTTGTCGGTTCTTCTCAAAACAAGGCCTCATGGTAAACTCGTGAACCCAACACCTGTGTACAATAGCAAAGCTGAAGACCCCATCTGTAGAATGTGTGGTGGGGAGGAAGAAAGCATGGAGCACATACTATGTGACTGCGATGCACTAGCCAATAGGCGACTAAAGATCCTGGGTCTAGGTTACCCTAAACCAGAGGACTTTATAGACCTTATTCCCGCCAACATCGTAGAACTCGTACAAAATGTTTTCGATGTTGGCGGGGATGGGTGATAAGGAAAGGGGAAGCACCAAAGATCCCATAGGGTCGAAGTGCTCTGAGACACAGCCTCAAGCCCCTTGCATAAGAATAAGAAACTCGTGAACCGAGGGCATCATATTTGACTTTCATAAGTGTCCCTTAGTGAATAAACAAATTTTGAGATTGAGTTTAAGTTCGACATGAGGAATGATGACCTCTAGGAAGAAGAAGCAGAAGAGACTCTGAGGTAGGTTATATCATGTCCATTGCAAAACAAATCCGTTTGATGCGAAGCGTACAATGCGAGCTCACATGCTCGCTTACCTTAAAGAGGTGCCTTGTGTGGAGTACGCCTTCTGCCTTCACCTACTCTATGTCAGGATAACTATCGCAGTCTGCGAGTGTTGCCAGCATGATATGTCGCCAAATTTATGTTTTTCGCCAACGTTTTCGCTTTGTTTCGTTTTAATATCGTATGCAAGTGTAATTTTCTCTTTTGGCAACAATACTTAGGTACTACAGACGGGGTTGTATGTTATATTTTTTGCCAGACATCTTTGTAATACGGTTAATGACTTTAATATAGGAGTTAATGTTTATTTCATTTCTTTGACAGTATTCTTATCTGACGAACTGTTAACAGCACTGTTTGTGTATACAACATGTAAACTAAATAACCAACATCCTGAATACAGGTGGTTTGGGATCGGCTTCCGAGTTGATTTCAATTTTTTTTTTTTTTGAAAAAAAAACAATTTTTTTTTTGAAAAAAAAAACAAAAAAAAAGTACCCAAAAAATGTTATACAATATTTTCTGGGTACTTTTTGTTTTATTTTTTGTTTTTTTTTTTTTTCAAAAAAAATCGCTTTTTTTCAAAAAAAAAAATATTGAAATCAACTCTGGAGCCGATCCCAAACCACCTGTATTCAGGGTGTTGGTTATTAAGTTTACATGTTGTATATATGCACATTGCCTAAGTATGCGTTAGTACTGACACTGAGTGCACCTGCAGTAATAATATTTATTTAAATCAGACATAATTTAGGTACAGTCCATAGAATGTTAGTTCCAGTTAGAAACAATAATCATCTTAAAGCTATATTAGTAGTGTTAGTTTAATAATATGTCATTGCAAACCTATCGCCAGTTCAATCATATGTCACTGGATAGTATATAATGAATAAATAAATATAAATACACGCTCACACCAATTATCTAGCCCAAAGTAAGTATCATTAAGAACTTGTGTTATGGATACTACATCATAATTTTATTAATAAACTTAAATGAATATATAAACAACCATGACTCGCAAACCAATACTCGTGTTGGTCACACAAATATTTGCCGCTACTAGGATTTGAACCCGGACCGCTTGATATGTAGGCAGCTATACTGACCACTCCACCACGGCGTCAAATGGTGGAGTGGTCAGTATCATCATCATGAACAGCTCATATAATGTTCCCACCGAGGGGCTCGAGCCTACCCCACATTAGGGGCGATTAGGCCTTCCACGCTGGCCAAGTGCGGGTTGGTCGACTTCACACACAACTAAGAATTTATTCATATATGTGTGCAGGTTTCCTCACGATGTTTTCCTTCCTTTATAAAAGGTAGAGCGTCGCTGGCGTAGTGCGTAAGAGCGTCGTCTCCCACCCGGGAGGCACTGGTTCGATCCCCGCCACGTACCAATGTGTTTTCAAATTTTGAAATCATATGTACGTTTAATCGACGCTTTTACGGTGAAGGAAAACATCGAAAACATCGTGAGGAAACCTGCACACACCTATGAAGAAATTCTTGTGTGTGAAGTCGACCAACCCGCACTTGGCCACCGTGGTTGACTAAGGCCTAATCGCCCCTAATGTGGGGTAGGCTCGAGCCCCTCGGTGGGGACATTATATGAGCTGATGATGATGTATAAAAGGTCAGTATACAATAACATAACTGTTACGTAATTGCTATTGAAAGCAATTTAAAATTGCAATCCTATTAGGACTTTTCGATATAAAATAGACTCATAAGCCTTTTCCACTGGATTAGGAAATCTTAATCTACGTAACTATGACACCGTTTTTATTTTAAATAAATTGTCTGTATCTAACTACTTTTACTTAAACGTAAAGTAAACTGAGAAAGATTATTGAAGGGTGTTCAAAAGTTGGAAAAAAAATCTATTTGAATTATTGCATTCTTGCTTGGAATTATCGAGTCAAGCTTTAACGGATAAAATTACATACCTACTCACAACTTCCGTATATAATGAAATTAAAAAGGATAAATATCATAAAATAAAATTAAACAAGATTTTGCAAAATAATAATCATATTAATAATAGTTAAACCTCTTGTACATATCGATGTTTATTTATTTTATTTATTAAGGCTTACAAAACAAAAACAGGTAGATTTTTTTACAAAAAGTAAGTCCAGACTATAACTCTTAACATGTAAGCACAGTATGAGTAGAATATGATGGAATATTAAGAGGGTTAGTTTGATTTATTTAAACTTATAATTTATTATTAGTAATATTGAAGGCAGTAATTACAATTTCAATAAGTGTTTTATATGATATGAGCTCATTCTATTATAGAAATCAATTTAAATACTTTTCTTCTAAATTGGCACAATATAGTGCCAAAAATTACCAAAAAAAAATTGAACCCGGAAGTTCATGTCACTTTACCGAAGACGGTCTGTCCGCAATCTTGATATTTTTTAAACCTTGTTAGTTAAGTCCTCACTATTATGGTCCAGTTGCTATCACACAGATACGAGATCCAAAAGTCACTGATTCGTTTTCCGGGGTGACACAAATTTTTTCTCGCTTATTAGTATGGCTGTGTTAAATCCGCCAGTCCAAAGTCTGTTATTACAATAGACTGCAAATAATGCAACAAGAATCTTATGATCATTTCCAAAAATATATACTCGAAAGCATGTTCGAGACAGTAACAAAAGATAACTTAGTACATTTAATTGACGGTATACACAAAAAAGCGGCCACTAACGCAGAGGCACACCAGCACATTTTTCTCTCGCCTACACGGCCGCGTAGCTGTGTGCGTGCTAGCCGATGCCACCATTGGGCACGGAGCAATTTCTTTATTGATCCATATTTCTTCTTCTTTAGACTGCCCCAGGGCGGTGGGAGGGGAGTCCCCCGGAGGTGTTTTTCTACAGTTTTAATGAAAGACCGAAAATGGCGCAAGGAGTTTTGGGGGGAAGAGGTTATTAATGCTTTTTAAGCGTTGTAATTTTCGCGGCGCTCTTACGTTCTCGCGGTTTTTGTTTTTCATACCAGCTCATTGTTGCGAGCGTTTAGGGTTATTGTCTGTTTCTAGATCTTGCTTCGTTTATTTAAATAATTACTTCGGACGGAATTAAGTGTTGAGTATTAGCTGTAATTTTTGCTTTTTTGAGTTTTTAACCGACTTCAAAAAAGGAGGAGGTTATCAATTCGACTGTAAGTTTTTTTTTATGTTTGTTACCTCATAACTCGTTACTGGGTGGACCGATTTTTAGGATTCTTCTGACCTTTGGAAGCTAGTGCTTGTCATTGGGTCCCATTTAATTTTTATCGACATCTAACGAGTAGTTTTTAAGTTATCCCTAATAATGCACATTGATGATATCGTAATTTTATCACTTGTGTGTATAAAAGATCTTGAGGTAGTTTCCTGAAAATTTCTATACTTGAAACACTAAAAAGCAGAAAATAAAATTAAATAAAAAAAACCGCCTTCAAAACTAAGAACGGGAGAAATAAAAATTTTGTTTATAAAAATCTAAATGTTATAAAAAACATTTAGATTTTTATAAACAAAATTTTTATTTCTCCCGTTTTTAGTTTTGAAGGCGGTTTTTTTTATTTAAAATTTTTACGGAGCTGTTTGAATGCAATTTTCAATTGATTTGAAAGTTATTTACTTGACATTTCACATCTAAACGTAACTTTATACTCAAGGGACTGATACCAGCTAACCTAGCGCGATTCTAAACCATACCAATTTAAAAAATCTAAAAGGGTCTCAACCACATAGAACGCGTCTTATTTATTGAATTGACTGTTCACTTGTTTTGGCTTTTTATTGTTATTTAAAATGGAATCGGACTGTTGAGATGATTTTGAGTGTAACGTTTGACATAGTTTTGCGTTAGATTGTTCACTGAAGGATAGTTACTTTGTGGATTTGGTGCCCCTTTTATGCAGGCGACAAGCTGGTAACCTAGTCACTAGGTACTTGGTGGCAATTGCATAGCCCATACTGCCAGATGTGGCTTTATGTGTAACAAAATGTTACCCAATGCTATGCTCAACCCCTCATAGGATTAAGAGCGTAATCGCATGTTATAATGGGCTTAATGAAAACACATTATATTATTAGCTATTGCAATAAAGTATTTTTAGATATTTAAGTTAAAGACTACTTATACTTCAAATCATTGCTTATGATTTATAACGATTATCTTGACAGAATTTTGTGTTGTTGCATAATGGAAGTCTAAATTTGTATCAGGATACAGGATAGGAGCAAATGATTTGCGTGTCAAGAGCGAAAGTCTGTAAAAATAATATTAATTGCAAGATGAGAGAATGCCATGGGATACCAGCAGAGTAGAATAGCATCACCTCATTATCCTCCAATGGGTGTCGTTGAAGCAGACTAATGGATCAGCAAAGGGATATTCATCACCTTATACTCCGTCCACCAATACGCATTGGGCAAGCGTGGTGGACTTCTGCCTAAACCTCCTTCGATGACAAGGAGAGGCCTCGTGTCCCAGCAGTGGGTCGAATTGTAAAGGCTGTTATGATGATTATGAGTATATAGCAAGATAGTTTTTAGTATTTTTCGCGTTAATGAGATAATAATACTGTAACAAACATTTATAAAGCTTAACTTTCGATATTCCACCAACCGATTTTGCACCAAGAAACCACTGAAGAACGGTCGTAAATCCCACGAAAGCTTCAAAAAAAATCTGACCTTAAAATATCGCTTAAAATAAAACATGTCCGAGCAATCTCAAAGGCATCCCTAATAATTCGGCTCATTACCGCGTGTAGGAGAAACATATTCGCCCCTTAACTGCGCCCATAAATAAGGGCGGGAGGGAAAAATTTTATTATCCCTACCATCCCCTAAAGGAGGAATATGAAATAAAATGAAAATGTAATGGGGAAAAAATACGGTACGATGCAAGACAAAGGGTTAGAAGGAGGCTCGCGAGTGTGGAGAAGGCTTCTTGGAAGATCTTTGACGGAACACTTCGCATAATGTTGGTTTTAAGCTACGAGATGGCAAACAAGCTTGCGGCCCACCTGGTGTTAAGTGGTTTCCGTCGCCTATAGACACTTGCAATATTAAGGGTAAATCACTTAACACTGCAAGTGCGTTGCCATCCTGGGGACTAAGATGATATGCGTTACATGCCCAGTAATTACACTGGCTACCTTTCCCTTCAATCCGAAACACAGCGAATTGCTTCACGGCAGAAATAAGAAATCTCCGCATTATTTTTATCCAAAGGCATAATGTTCTTATTAGAGAGAGCCTAATGTGTACATATCTCCGTGATTGGTAGGTTCAGGGCTATCATTTTTATTAACAGCGGAGCTGACCTTTGAGAGAGAGCCCAAGGTCGGTATTACAGAATGACACTCGGAAATCAATCATGTCTTGACAATCGTTTGTCACTTTCTATCAAGCACAAATAGATAAAGACGTACGCCACTCAGTACGACGTTGATTCTTGAGACTCATTCTATAATGTTAGCCTAATTGTCTATGTAGCTACATATCTGTGTGGTCAGAGGGTCAGAGTTAATTTTTTGACCAAGTGGAGCTAACTTTTGAAAACGTCTAATGTATCCTATAGTGTCCTGTGGCCCAATTCACGTAAATACATGCGATCTAAAAATCGTTGTAGTTTAGAAATCGTTCGATCGTAGTCCTATCCAATTTTGGTATTCACGTGTTACTCAGCTACATTTCGATAGGACGACAACTCAATAGGATCGGAACTACAGCACATCTGAACGACTTGTCAACGAAACAAAAAAGATACCCGTAAAATTATTTTATTTTCTACTAAAAGGTTCAAATATACTTTATACTTCAAATACAGTGATTTACGATAAATTAATCAAATTAAATTAAACAATATCGATATTATTTAACATAGAACGTGATATGAGAATATTTTAGCTGAATACCTCTCAGTTGACATTTCAGGTGCGATTTTAAAACGATTTATTATCTGAATACGGTTCGACGATGGTTCAACGACATTGCGATCGAGCTACTTCAAAATCGGTTCATTTGACGTACGTGAATACGAAAAAGTGTTTAAACGACTAAATCGCTGCGATATGCCAACGGTTTTAATACGTGAATTGGGCTACAGGTCTCGGACAACTGGTCAGAATAATTATGTTTTAAAAATAATGCATCAATTTGTTTTGCTTCGATTGTAATACTTACGACAAAAAAAATCTGCTACAAAATATTACGATTGCTTCAATCGAAATTATGTATTATGATCTTATGAGAATATATTTTATGCCTATAATTACCTAGTGAGCAGTTTGACGGTGAAGCATGGAATGAGTGTTGGTGAGAAACGGAATGGTTTTCCGTTCATGCCTTTCTTCTACCCCTGACATTTGGCATAAGTGAATTACCCAAAGTATTCCGCGGATATTTGCTCATAAACTCGGTTTGGGTCACAACATTGGGCCAACGTTGTTCATTAACGAATTGAAGTTTGAGTTCTCGTGCTGAAAAATTGACGATATCTCGCGAAGTAATGCCTGTGTTGCTAGTAGTATTTATTCTTTCAATGAACGCTTTCGCACAAGATAGATAAAAAATCTTTCAGAAAAAAGGCTAAAATACAGGGTGTAAAAGACATGAACAGTCAAACGAGAACCATGTATTCTGCTCACCATCATAACATTTTTTTTCCTTCAGACTATACCTGGGAAATTGATATTTACGATTTTATTGAAGGTCAAAGTCAAAAAATTTTTTTTCATTTTTTTATGAAAACGTATTCTATACGTTATTTCTTAATTATTGTCTAAAGAAACATTATAATTTTTTTAGCATTTCATAACAAAAAATGGCTTCAAAACGTTAGTGTTCTATGTAGCTCACTCGATGCGCACGGACACTAACGAACGGGGCCGCCGTCTGGCAAAATTATCGCGGTTTTGCGAGTTGCGTGTGAGTTGAGCCCTTTACATTGCGCGGTACAATGTGCAATTTATTTTAACACCAAAAAATAAAAATCATTTCCCAGCAATATTTTTTTTTAAATATGTCTTATTTTAATGTGTAGAATACATGGTTCTCGTTTGACTGTTCGTGTCTTTTACACCCAGTATAATGTAATCAATTGAAATTTAGTTTTAAGCAGACTTATTGACATTGTAAGTATCAGTTTGAACAAGGCTCCATTTTTGACTACTGCCGTGACTTGTCCACGACCACCGTCTTCTGACAGCTACTGGAGGACTACTAGCTTAACGTGCCTTCCAAAGCATGGAGGAAAATTGAAATGAAATAATTTGGGCCACCCATTCCGATATAACCACGCAATTAGTTGCTTAACTTTTCAATTAGTTTGAAAGCGCTAGAACACGGCCATTCTCATAAATAAATGAAATTCATCATTCATCATCTTCATTTCAGATGAGAGACGCCCACTGTTGGAGATAGGCCTCCCCCAAGGATCTCCAAATCGGTCGGTCCTGCGCTGCCCGCATCTCATCGTCATCATTTACCACATCGATCGATCGACCTTGTGGGGAGCCTACCAACGCTGCGATTCGCTGTACAAGGTCACCGCTCGAGGATATTTCGTCCCCAACGGCTGTCAGTCCTCCGTGCAATGTGCCCTATAGAGCTCAAATATTAATATACAGAGTCCATCTCCACAGTAGCCAGTCTCCTCGGAGGGGGCATCACACGGCCTCCGGCAGCGAAGACTCGTTTCTATAAATCTGCCTTATCGCAAAAATGTACCGCCCGCCTTACTCACACGTGCGCCTTCTGTCTGGGCGGGCGGGGAAGCGACAGATTAGCGCTTTTTTCCGCAGTATTTTTGTGCAGATATTTTTATTTAATATACTCACTTGATAAAAAAAAAATATAATTCCTTTTAGCTTTATCATTATTTAATGTTATTTAATTACCCAAACTACTGAGATGATTTTGAGTGTAACATCTGTCGTAATTGTTGACTTTTGTTTGTTTGTTTACTGAAGAATTGTTACTTTGGGCTAGAAACTCCTTTTATGTAGGCGACAAGCTGGCAACCTGTCTTTATTTGTAACAGAGTGTTACCTAAGGCTCTGCTCAACCCCTAATGGGACTACAAAGGTGATTGTATGTGTATGTATGTATGTATTTTAAAATTAAGGCTGTAAAATGACTTAAAGGAACCTTCTTCAAGTAATTTTCATATGAATAAACAAAAATTACACAGAGTGGTATCGTAAAAAGTCAATCACATTTCTCCAAACCACAGAGTAGCAATCTTTACCCTTAGTAAAAGACAACAGAGTTCAATTTAGTAAAACCCATCTGTGGGAGGTGTGTACTAAGAGCATTTTTCTCCCGTTCGGGGGGTATATTGTTTCAACTTTTTGTAAAGGATACCCAAAGTGAATTTTGCAGATAATACACATGCTTAGCGGCCGTGCCAGCTGATTATGGGTAGAGGCTTTTTAATACAGTTTGCTGGGAGTTGGGGGAGAATATTTATTTATTTACATGATTAAGATATAGACATGTTTGACAATAAAATTGGAGACACAGTGTAGCTTCACTTAGGTGAGTTATTTTTAGCGATTTCTTTCTTACATACGTACTATGGCGGTCTACCTAATCTTCCACCTTAAGGGTCGTTTTTGTATTATACTGTCGACGACTACCCTTAGCCTGTTGACCAATAGAATTCTGAGTGAAGATCCCAGAGTGATGCAATACAATTGCCTTGGCAAACATTGCCGTAAAGACTGGTTGCAGTTTGTTAAAACAATGACCTTTTTTATGAATTGCAACCAAATGCCTTACAGAACAGAAGAAGGTCTTCTATTAGTGAACAATAATAGAAGGCGGGGTCAACAGAAAGGGCTCGCTTCAAACGAAGATTTTTTAAACTGTAAAGTTTAGCAAGACCCAAGATAGTACATTATTATTCTTTCGTTGTTTTGGGGATATTTACGTCACTGCGACTTGTAAAGGTCTATTGTGAGAAGCTTCCAATTAAGTCCTATTAATAATATTTGTCATTTAACTACAACATTCTTAATTAATCTGATACGCTTGACCAAGGTCCGCGTAACAGAAAAAATCCCACTTCAGAAATCAGAGATTCAATAATATTCTAATAAAATAATAGTAATATATTGTCTCAATTAGATCACTGTCCTCGAACAGTCTCAACATTAACTCCCTTCTTTTCCATATCATCTCGCACACATCTATTCATCAACTAATCGACGTCGATGATATCATAATAGTTCTACTACTTGTTTGTCTAAAAGATCTCGAGATAGTTTCCTGAAAATTTCTATACTTAAATCCCTAAAAAGCAAATATAAAATCGCCTTTAAAACTAAAAATTTTGTTTATAAAAATCTAAATGTCTTTTGAGGTCGGTGCCAACCTCAATATTCGGATTAAACGTTGTCGCTTGTATTTGGGACTGACCTCAAAAAAACGTTTAGATTTTTATAAACAAAATGTTCTTAGACTGTACAACCAAATTAAATTGAAACAAAACTTCCTCTATACTACGTACGAGAAAGTAAAAATAAAATTACAAATTACCTAAAAACTAATTTACTACTTCATTTGCAAGATTAGTGTAGTAAAAATCATAGAAGTATTTTTGCAAGTACAAATACAAATACAATAATACCTACGAACCAAAATGTTATGAAAAGTGTTTTTTTATATACTAAGAGATGGCAAACAAGCTTGCGGCCCACCTGGTGTTAAATGGTTACCGCCGCCTATAGACACTTGCAATGTTATGTGTAAATCACTTAACACCGCAAGTGCGTTTGCCATCCTGGGGACTAAGATGATATGCCCTCCATTCCAAGTAGTTACACTGGCTACCTTTCCCTTCAATCCGAAACACAGCGAACTGCTTCACGGCAGAAATAAGAAAGGCGGTGGTACCTACCCAGACGACCCTACATATGGGTCTACCATCTAGTAAAGTTATTTGTATTGCGAGATCTTCAAATGGTTTGAAAGTTGTTGGTGTTTTACAAGCCTGTTTATCAAGAATACGGTGTATGTAATATGGAAGGGATAGGATAATACAGACTTTATCAAATTCCTAAGTCATTTCATTTGATTTCCAAGAAGGGTTGGTCTCAGGCGGCCGGCCATCTAAGCCAAAACCAGCAGTATGCTGATAGCAGGACATACTTAACCGACCTAAAATAAATGGGGAGCAGGGGAGGAAAAAGAACTATTTTTAACTATCTGACCACGCGAACTTCGTACCGCCTAACAGTAGATTTTTTTAATACTTATTCTGCTATTCTAGACCCGGTGTCTCAAATAGCAGAAAAAAAAGTTAATAAGTCAACAATTACATTATGTAATTAAATTTTTTTTTTATTTTCTCTCCGTAAGAACCGTCCTCGTACTTCAAGGGATATTATAAAAAAAATAGCGAAATCGGTTCAGCTGCTCTCGAGATTTGCGCTTAGCAACGCATTCAGCGATTCATTTTTATATTATAGATATAGACTAGCGACCCGCCCCGGCTTCGCACGGGTGCAATGCTTATGTAAATATGCATGTATTATACATATAAACCTTCCTTAAGAATCACTCTATCTATTAAAAAAACCGCATCATAATCCGTTGCGTAGTTTTAAAGATCTAAGCATACATAGGGACAGACAGACGGTGGATAGCGACTTTGTTTTATACTATGTAGTGATAGTGATAACTGCGAAAGAAACATCACAGTTTATAATTTGAAAATGATTTACAGATCGTTAGGATATTGTAATGTACCATTAAAATCGTATAACAAAACACGTAAGCGTATGCAAGCAAACAGTGGTAAAATTTTCCCATTTTTATTTTCAGGGAGTGAACCTTACAAAACCAACTCCCGAAGCAGCCCTCAAAAGACTTCCATCCTTCCTCACGCACACAAGTGTACCCGAAAAAACAAAAATACAAAGCTACTTCGAATCGGGCAATCCCTTCAAGTTGCCGGAGGGTCGCCCCCTCCCCCCTCTTCATAATTGGGGAGAGTCCCAAGTAACGCCCGCGGATTAAAATATTTATTTTTGCGATGGAAAGAAAAAGTACGGTTAGGTAACGCTGGGCACAGAGCATGGGGTGGAGTGGGCCTTAGATTAGAAAGTTTTGAATAATACTGATATAACATATAATTGACGCCATCGTGGTTAAGTGGTCAGTATAGCTGTCTACACATCAAGCAGTCCGGGTTCGAATCCTGGTAGCGGCAAATATACGTGTGACGAACATGCATATTTGTTTCCGAGTTATGGTTGTTTATATATTTATTTAAGTTTATTCACAATAAATATCTAAAATTATTATGTTTATTAAAAATGTGTTTTAGTATTCCGAACACAAGTTCTTAATGATACTTTGGGCTAGATAATTGGTGTGAGCGTGGGAAAAAAATTTAATAGTAGGCACTTGTTACGGTATACGGGGTCAAACAAATTGTAATATAGTAATATCATATTTCCACGTGATGGTGGCAGAGTAGAATAGAATCCAATGGATGTCATAGAAGGTGACTAATGGATCAGCAAAGGGATATTGATCACTTTATACTCCGTACACGACAATTGGACAAGTAGTCCACCATGGACTGCCTAAGCCTCCTTCGATGACAAGGAGAGGCCTTGTGTCACAGAAGTGGGTCGAATTATAAAGGCTGTTATGACGATGAGGAATATCATATTTCCACGCGCTTCCAAAAGAACTTGTTTTAGGGATAACAGGTAATGGACTAATAACTTAGATAATCTTAAAAGTAATTTAAATTCGTGTTCATCGCTTAAACATAAGTACCAGGATTCGAACCCGGATCAATCCACCACAACACTGTCAAATTAAGAAAATAAGTGTCTCGCCTTTTCTAACGGTAATATACTTCTCAAAAAGACAAAACTCAAGAATGAAAATATGAAACAGTCCCAAACTTACAACCAAAACAAAACAATCAGAAATAAAAATGATGCTATACTAACCTTAGTTCCACAAACATTCTCACACATCGATTTTCAACTATTAATTAAGTAATAGCTAGCAGACTTTAACTCCCGTGTATGTAAGTTTTCCATTGTCAGCAGTATTTTCTAATGTCATCAGAATAAAGATCGCAGTGTGTCAAAGTCAAAATTTATTTATTCATTTAGGTACAATTTGTACACTTATGAAAGTCAATTTTGATGCCATCGGCTCAAAAGTCTACCAGGAGGCCTTGTTCTGAGAAGAACCGGCAAGAAACTCAACAAGTTTTATAAGTTTTCTTATTTAGCTTCTCAACTCCAGTAAGTATTCGACATTCGAAACGATAGACCGTCTCATGGCGTTTCGTCATCGCTCGGAGTGAGTTCCACCCGAGTTTTATTGTAATAACACGTGCCGTGAGAGTCTATTTTGAACTTAATCTACCGTAAAAATTCATTGTTATAGTTAAATACTACTTTACTTGACATTGGGTAAATGCGTATTTTTTTTATAAAAAGGTCGAGCAAATAACTAGAGTACTTACACCTGAGGGGAAGTAAAAGTGGAGTTCAAATGAGAAGATAGCTGGTGCGAGAGATAAAACCCTCACTTTGCCGACCTGCAAGGTGCTTCTTCACACATCTTTTGAATGACCCAGGATTGTAGGAAGGGTCCCTCCTTTCTACGTGTTCCCACTTGTTTACTGGCAGTGAATTCCATTTACGCTCTAAAGCGTTTTTAAGAGTAAAGATTTGAGACGTAAGTTGCCTTGCCCTGGTGTTTTGTTAGTAATCCGTCAGTTTCATACATCGTCTTCTGATTGTTAGATGGTATAGATTGACCACTTGTCTAAGCACTCTATTCTATTCTATTCTCAATTAATGGTATTCGCAAATCTTAAAGATTATGCATTTTGCCAATGTCAAGTGAAAATTTAATTATAAGTTACAAAAGATTGTACGGTAGATTTGGGTTAAAAATGGAGTCCCTCAACACGTGTTTTTACAACAAGAACTCGGGAGAAACTCTGGCAACCAAATCCGATTTCATACATTCTTGATTGACAGCTGTCAGATGATAATATCAAGTAGTCTCATCTGCTCCAACTTCGCATACTATAACATTTATTTATTGATATTAATTACAGATGTAATTTCCTAACATAAAATTATGAGCAATTTATTACCAACACAACTCCACACCGGCGCTGTTCCCTGGCTCTGTCTAATGGAAAAAAGGATGAAAATTCACGGGTCCTTTTAATATTTTTTTCATTAAAGTTTTTAATATTAATGGAACGGTATCGGTGTGGTTGGGTCCCTAATTATTTTGCCGGGCCCGAGGAGTTGGTTAATACTTTTTTGGTATCTCTCTTCCAAAAATGCAGGTGTATTAAAATTAATTCGTTTTTATGGACTGTCTGGCACATGTATTAGTGATGCTCCGTTGGCCGTCGTAATTTTTTCATGTGAAGCCTACTGTGATTTTGTTTACCTCGTTATGATTAAAATTGTGAGTCGTACAAGGAATTGTGCGAAAAATTTCATTCGAAATTTAGCTACGAGAATTTTATCGTCATTTGAATGTTTGTGGCAGTTATATTTTACAATATAAGCTTGTAAAGTCGGGTGCTCATTTAGAGATGTAGCACGTAATGTATCTGATACTGTATCAATCTATAAGTGTGTACGACTCGTCCATGGTCACCGAGTATCGAGTTACGAGCCCCCGGATTCGCGGTGCTCGCGACGATTTCACGAAGACTAAACTGACTTTTCATTCCGTCCACTTCATGATGATGTTCGTTGGACGTTGGCACCGACCTAGGGCGTTAAAAACGGACGATTGACGTGTGCTCTTTCGTCCGTCTTTACTCGGACCGGTGCGGTGTAGTTTAGGGTTGAAAGTAAACGCCACGTACTCTACGCGTAATTACGCTAGGAATGGTAAGTATCTTGGAACGTCGGCAGTTGCTTGCATTATTACTCTACGTCTGAAGACTTCGAAGACAAAAAGAATTGTGCGAGCATCCCCTTATAAGTGAAAAGTACCTGACAGGGACATTTTACATAAACCACAGTTAATTGAGGCAGGATGAAATAGTTTTCTTTAACTACTATCTACTCTATCTACTAGTGCACAAGCTTCAATACGTTTTGATTGCTTGGAAAAATCGGCCCATAATGGGGAAAAGTAAAATGTCGGGCGATAAAATTAGGTGTAGTGCACAAAATAGTAAATACATTTATGGCGTGCCATATCGGACTGTAAAAATCGGACTGTCAGACAGTAAAATTCCTGGTAGTGCACAAAAGCCCATCGCTATACGTTGCCGTCCACGAGCTTGCTGCAAGCGCCACCCGGCGGGTCGCAGCGAGCTCTAGGATAAGATATGGAAACATAAGTCTGAGAATAGGGATGTTCACATCGTCGTGGAGGAGTAGTCAGTAACGATGCCTGCACGTCGGCCGGTCTCGGTTCAAAACCTGGAAATGTTTGTATGATGAAAACGATTACTTGTTCACGAGTCATGGTGGTTTATATATTTAATTAAGCTTATTTATACAATATTTAGATTATCCAGTACATCCATAACTCAAGTTCTTAATGATATCTACTTAATTTGGGCTAGATAACTGGTGTGAGCGTGTATATAGAGACTTTTATTATTAAATTAATAATATTATTCACAAATAATTACAAGATATTAAATGCGACCGTAATTTCATTTATCTAAAAATTCTTTGTTTCTAGGTATGCGTACAAAAAGTTGGATAGTTTATCTCTGCTAGCGCTATCTAGTGGCGAATAGCAAAAGTTATTAAAATAAGTATCATAATAATATGCTTATCACGGACGTTTGAAAAAATATTTATTTGCATGTGCCTGTTTCAAAATTAAATAACCATATTTATTGAAAAAATATAACCTTTCTCCAGGCTCAAAAATCTGTCTCGTTAACACTGCCATCTAGTGTCGAGTAGGCAAACTGATAGTAGTTATAATTGTGAATTAGCTAAACTAAACAATGTGAATGAATAAAAAAACAAAAAAGAAACTACCATGAACATTTACAAAACAATAAGGCCTTTCTTATTAATTTTAATAAAGAGAAATAGGGATATTACATATGATAATAATTTAATAATTAAAATTTAATTAAACAATTAGATACAATAATAAAAACACCTATATTTGTGGAATTATAATTGACTTTTACCTAAATTTTCATGACTTTTTTGTGTGAAATTTTTGATCTGTTATTTTTTTCTAAATATATTTTTTTTATATTTTAAATATTATTTGAACTGTTAGTTTTTTTATGCTAATCCTTCTATTATTAGAGTGTTGCCAACATAATTGTGTTCTAACAGTTAATGATAAGTTAGTGAGTCCCTCTGTGGCTGATGGTTTCAGGTGAAGTTCGGTTCCATCATCATCCTTATCATCACTTACCATCAGGTGACATGGAGACCAGTGAATAAAAGTGTGTATATTTTTCAGTATACTTACTCTCAGTAGGGTAAAAGCATCTAAGAATACGCCTTACCAAACAGTGCGCATTATGAATTTGATAATATATTTATGTCTTAGTAGACAAACTTATGTTATGCATAGCCAGGTCTACAGTTTGCACAGACCATACTCCCAAAAAGTAACTGAATAGGTTATCTTATATATAAAATTCTCGTGTCACAATGTTCGTTCCCGTACTCCTCAGAAACGGCTTGACCGATTCTCATGAAATTTTGTGAGCATATTGAGTAGGTCTGAGAATCGGACAACATCTATTTTTTATCCCCCTAAATGTTAAAGGTAATCCACCCCTAAATTTTTTTTAATTTTTGGAAGAAATTTTTGGTTTTTATTTTTTTATTATGTGGCATTAAAAAATACATGCAATCCTAAATTTTTACTTTTTTATCACCAACCCCTATTTTTTTATAGCCATTTTAGTAATTTAATCATTTTTGTAAGGCAAAATAACGTTTGCCGGGTCAGCTAGTTTTCTTATATAATTGTTTGACAGACAAGGAGGTCAGCCTGATGGTAAGCAGTCACTGTAGCCTTAGATGCTTGCCAACCCTACCACTATTTGCTTGCGCTGCCAACCCTAGTCCTCTTTCCTATCACGTGAAGCTCTGGTAAGCTCACTCACCAACAGGAACACTACACCACAAAAACGTTGTGTTATTTTATTGTGCTCTTCTGTATGGTGGTCTACTTCCCCACGTCCGCGCCTCAACGGGTAGTATTTTTTTTTCTTGAATTAAATTATTATACGTTCCTCTTAATAAGTAAGCAGTTCCAGTACCCTTACTATGAGTTTTGATAGTTTTCGATTTTTCTATTCCTACATTGCCCACTGTTTCTGATAGTATATGCTAGAGGCGCTAGTGGGCAATGTATGAAAAGAGACGATACGTTTGATCGAGCTTGAAAACTAGCAAACTCATACTAGGGGTACTGGTGGCTTTACCTTACCTATCATATTTTATTGCAACAACGAGAATCAAATCTAATCCCTTATCGGCGTTAGCTCATCTCGGCGCCGAGTTTTTCAGCGTTCAATATCAATGAATACCGTTTTCATTTCCCTCTTGAAGGCTTTTAAAGGTTCAGGGTTCGTTTGGCGCTATAATTTTTTTATGGTTAACAATAAATATATATACCCAAAAGGGTTGAACAGACCTTAAGTAGCATACATTTGTAACACTTATAGCAAGAGTGAAGTGACAGGTTTCCAGTCAATCGCCTACATGAAAGGGGTAACAAACCCAAAAAGTATCTTATCTTATGATGAGTCCGTGAGTTTCCTCACGGTACACTTTTACCCAACGAGATCTTTTGTGTGATTCTAGATAAGAGACATAATATTTTGAATTGCTTTATTAATAACTTTAAATACATATATAAGTATGACACACATACAAATGTTCGTGTTCATCACACAAACATGTTTCTCTGTGAGGATGCAAACCCGAACCGCTTGATGTGTAGTGAAGGCATTGCTACTGATCATTCCACAATGGCGTCGTCATGTGAAATACTGAAATGAAGGCGAAAGGAACATGTCTCTATATTTTTTACTAATCGCATTTTAATAAATATCACCGTTGCCCCAAAATCCTACCTTGTTATTGCCATTCCAAAAGACTACACAAATATACTTAATTTCGCTGCGTTTTCCCCCAGTGTCAATATTACCGATACACTCCCCACAAGCAACAAGTAAGAAATAAAACCAAAAAAGCGACGGAACCCACGGCACTTATTTTGGCCGTATTTTTAGTCGACCTTTTGCAATTACATCTCGCACGGCTGAACATCACTGACGAATTTTTATACTTTTGTACACCCCTTTTTTTCAATTTATCTTTTTTTCCACGTCGAGGAGGATTTTTCGCTTATTTGCTCGCTTCATTGGCTTGTAAGTGAGATGGGTAGGAGGGTGAAATGTTTTTTCCCTCTTTTGTTTTGGCTAAATGACGGCCCTCGCTTTTATTGGATTTGGGTCAGGCTTTTGCGTGTCTTATTGGAGTTGCGGTGCTGCTGCGCGGCGGACTTGGGAACTAAATAGTAACAACGCCATCTAGTGTCGAGTAGACGAACTTTGGTGTTATACCTTAGCCAAAAATCTTGAATGTCAAGGATAATTTTTAGTTAAAATATATTTTTCATAGTAAAATAAATATATTTTTTATAGTACAAAACATATGTTTTAAAAATTATTTTATGGTTTCACCTTTCTTCGGATAACTAAACATTTAGCCCCACTATAGTGAAAGAGGTGGAACTTTATTTTTGAATAATATTGATGGATCTCGGTAAGTAGGTAAGTAAATACCTATTTAATAACCCTGACTTCAATTAGTGAAATAACTCTAATAAGTTACCATTTAGTGGGTATTGAATCACTTTCCAATAAGGCCAGGATAAAACAGGTTTTTTTTTCAGTTATTAGTACTTTGGTAATAATTATGTTTTAACCTGATGCTATTGACTACTTTAGTAACAATCCAATAAACAAACAAGCAAAATACAACAACCAGGACAGACGTTACAGTCTAAATTATATTAGCAGTTCGAATACTAGACCTTATTTATACCTTACTGTTAATTCCAATTTAGCAAAACTAATAATCCATTGCAGTCTGTTACCAAACATATATTTCTTTCAACCCGCTGTGGGCAGACGGCCAACAGATTTTCCCCACATTAGAGCAATGAAAATCTTATTAGAACCAATAATCGGTTTTGTTAATGGGATACGAATATAATTCTGCTTTTGAACTATATTTTTTTTTAAATAAAAAAAGTTACTTTAACTTTACCAATTGGTCACATTTTTAACTTAGCCTAAACGAACATTACCTAAATCAGTAGATAGGTATACATGATAAAAAATCTAAATCGATACTGATCTCTATATAATAAGATGTTTCGACTCCGGTTAATTGATTACATATTTTTGTTGGCGTTCAATATTGCGGCATACTTTATTTACGGGTAATTTACACCTTTGTCTCTTTTTTCTGCATTTTCGTACCCGTCTGACAATTAATTTTTGTTGAGTTTTGGTATTCAATTTTTACGGCCGCCTGCCTGAGACAGCTTAACGTGCCTTCCGAAGCATGAAGGAAAAAAGAGCTGGTCACCCATTCGACTGACAACCTTTACCAACCTTCAAACCATTTGAAGATCTTATCAATACAGACAACTTTGTCTATGGGAGCAATACTGAAATCGCGAAAAATATTTAAGCAGTTCCATACAAATTTACAAATTAACTCGTCTGAAATATGGAACAGTAGATTTTTTCTTCGCGATTCTAGTGTTGCTTCCATAGAAAACGCTGTTTGTATCTTTAAATGGTGTGAAGGTTGTTGATGTATTACAAAGAACCTTGTACAGTTTGTTTGTGTATCTTACAGCTAAATCGCTCAGTTTCAAATATTTCGTGAGTACTGTACTAGATATTTCAACTCATATTTGCGGAGTCGTAGCAAACGAGAAAAGCCAGGGTAGTGGTGAGTGCTGCTGAATTATAAGATAGGCCCTTAACTCTATTTTTTATGGAAAAAAGGGACAAACGAGTAGACGGTTCACCTAATGGAGAGTGATCACATCCGTCCATGGACATTTGCAACACCAGAGGAATCGCAAATGCATTGCCGGCCTTAAAGGAAAGAATACGCTATTTTTTGAAGATGTCCGAGTCGTATCGGTTCGGGAACACCGCTGGCGAAAGTTGGTTCCACATTCTTGCAGTCCGCGGCAGGAAATTGCGCGAAAAACGCACGGTTGTGGATAGACAAGGGTGAATTTCCCGGGACCAAAAATTGCGTGGCATCGATGAAATCGGTATTAAAAAACAAAGCTATAACGTTCTTATTTTTTTTCTAGATAAATGAAATAGTTATCTATGTGGGGCACTAAATATTTTAATAATAGGAATAATAGGTACTTCAAAAAAAATTATTAAACCTCGAAATCTTTCATTGCCGTGTTTGTCCACACGTCACCTTCATGTATATTATACCTCATTGCTAAAAATCTATTGATTATTTATATTGAAATTTAGTTTTATTTGATGCGTGAATAGTTAAAGTATTGTTACGGAATACATTTATTCAAATTATTAAACAATACAACGAATGGTTATTCTAAATGCATTTGTCCCAGAACAAACTTTCATCGCCATGTCCTAAACATTTTTAAGAATATTGTTTTATCTAACAACTTGCGGTCCCCTCCTTGTGCGCTAAGCGTTGCATATTAGTGTCGCCTAAGTACTCGACGCAGAAGGACGTACACAAGTGCATGCGTTTTTGCGCTATAAATAAAAGTATTCCATTTTTTATGTTGTCGTCATTTTTTCTTTCATCGCCGTGGATAGGTATAACTTCTATATGAATAAGTTTGTCCTCATGATTGAGTTTTCAATAGAATGCCATTTCTCATATGTTTATTTGTGAAGTGTTTATTACCTCGAATAACTAATAGTTTTTTTGTTATTTTATATTTTTGCCTTGATTTTCATCGCCATGCTTTCATTTCTGTGGTTTCCGTGGCCAAAATTTGCTATGGCAATGAAAAAAAAGACACGGAAATGAAAAAAATTTCATTGCCATGCCTTGTAACACAATTTAGTTTCATTGCCGTGGCCAGGTGTTTCATTTCCGTGGCCAGGTGTTTCATTTCCGTGACTTATGTTTTTATTGCCATGATAAGATAAGGCAAAAAATACATCTTTACCTGTAATACAGGTAATGCCGAGTATTGACCGCAACAATATACATATATGAAAATAAACTCAAAATTGAAATTATACGCCTCTGCCCCACATACAATGTTGATAAAAATATATAACCATATCCCAAAAAAAAATTAAAAATACTGAAAAATTAATCAGTTTTGAGAATCACCAAAACAGTTTTTAATTACAAAAAGTTATAATGGCATTAAAGAATTTTTTGATAATGAAACTAAATACCAAATGCTGGCTTTTCTCCTGCAGCTGCGCTTGCGTGGGTCGGTGTAAGGAATAACCTATATTTCTTAAAGTCTAATCCATGTATATTCCAAATTTTATCAAAATAGGTTCGGTGATTTAAGCGTGAAAGCATAACAGACAGATAGAAGGAGTTACTTTCAAAATGATGACGATAATACTCAAGTAAGTACATATATAAAACTAGCTTTTGCCCGCGTGCTAGACTTCGTCCGCGTGGAATAGTTACTTTGGGTAGCATTTTAATTTTTTTGGGCACTTATTTTGCAAAAGATACCCATACAATCTGCTGTGAATTACTGTAAATAGATTATTTTAATACATTTTTACAAACTACCTTTTTTGTTTTTCCATCCTTTACTAACTTTCATGCGACCTTCCATCCCCTATTTCATCCCCACATGGGTCAATATTTCAAAAAACGCTAAAACAAATATCTGCATATTTTTTGCGTGCTATTTAAAATTTCATGGTCTTATCTTTGGTAATGAGGAATCTCATAAAAATATTTAATCTCTTATTTCAAGCCCTTCATTCCCTTTTTTTTTACAAAAAAGTAGCTTTTATTCAATTTCGAGGTTTAGTCTATTTTTGTACCAAATTTCATCAGAGTCGGTTCGGGAGTATGGCGTAAAAGCGATTAAGTTAATAAGTCGCGTCCAACATCTTGCATCTCAAAATGGATGTTGTGTTCGGAATCAGGACCCCCGAAAACTAAGAAAATGATCGATTTTATATCCAAAAGGCGTATCCGCCGTCTTGAATCTCGAAATAAAAGTTGTATTCGGAATCAAGACCGCCGAAAACCCTAAAAAAATATACTTATATTGCTTTTAAGTAAAAAGTCACGTCCGCCATCTTGGATATCAAAATAGATGTTGTATTCGGAGTCAGAACCTCCAAAAACCACCAAAATGATACCCATATTGATATTAAATTAAAAAGTCGCGTCCGCCATCTTGGTTCTCAGAATGGATGTTGTATTGGGAATCGGGACCCCGAAAACCATAAAAATAATACCCATTTCGATTTTATATTAAAAAGTCGCAACCGCCATCTTGGATCTCGAAATACATTTATTCGTAATCCGGACCCACAATAACCACCAAACCGATACCCATATTGCCAATGTTTAGTGTGTGGTGTGTTAGACGTGAATGTGTGACTTTGTTTTTATTTCCTTACGAACGCGCCTCGCCTTTACCGCTTGTCCCTTAAGACCGGCAAAGTTCCGAAAGCCTGGAAGATTGCCAATGTTCAACCTGTACCTAAAAAAGGTAGCCGTGCCGACCCTGCCAACTATCGACCCATAGCAATCACGTCCATACTATGTAAGATTATGGAACGTGTATTGAACAACCGTCTCCAGGCTTACCTCGAAGATAACGATCTCCTCAGTGACCGTCAATTTGGTTTCCGCCGTGAGCGGTCTACTGGGGATCTTCTTGTGTATGCTACTCATTTATGGAGCGAAGCCATAGAGAAACACGGTGAAGCTCTCGCCGTCTCTCTCGATATCTCTAAGGCTTTTGACAGGGTTTGGCATGCAAGTCTCATTGGCAAGATTTGCTTCATATGGAATCGCTACCGGGCTTTGCACCTGGATTGCGGATTTTCTGGGGGGTAGATCAATTCGAGTAGTCATTAACGGCTCCTCGTCAGATCTGCTTGGCATAAATGCCGGAGTCCCCCAGGGTTCTGTTCTCTCCGCGACTCTATTCCTGCTGCATATCAATGATCTGCTCACAGCTCCCGGTATCTTTGGGTACGCAGACGACAGCACAGTCTCGGAGAGGTACTTGTCTGATGCGAAGTCTGGTGCAGATGTCCGATCACTGAGGGAGGCAATGATGAAGGGAGTGAATTCAACCCTGGAAGCTGTTTCCCTCTGGGGTGAAGCTAACTTGGTTGGATTCAATCCCTCCAAAACACAGGCTTGTCTTTTCTCGGCGAAACGGAGTCCACTCCATCTGACTCCGACTTTCCGAAATGTTTCCGTGCCGATTAACGACCATCTCGAGCTTTTGGGTATAGATATCTCCGCCAACCTAAATTTCGGTCGCTACATCGAGTCCATCGCTAAAACCGCTGCCAAAAAACTTGGCATACTTTTTAAGGTCAGACGATATTTCACATCTGAGCAGCTCCTAAGCCTATATCGAGCGCAAGTTCGCTCCTGCTTAGAGTACTGTTGTCACCTTTGGGACGGATCTGCTCGATATCAGTTAGATGCATTAGACTTGGTGGAGCACCGTGCGAAGAGACTCATCAGTAATGACGCACTCGTTGAAGAAAATCTCCAAAGCCTTGACCATCGAAGGCGTGTGGCTAGTCTCTCGGTCTTTTACCGGTTACATTTCGGAGAGTGTGCGGAAGTTTTACATAATTTGATCCCCCCTGCCCCTTTCCACCACCGGACGACCAGGCGTGGCGAGGGCTTTCACCCTTATGTTGTCGACATTCCTCCAATTCGCACGAAGCGATTTGCTTCAGCTTTCATTATGCGAACTGCTAAGGAGTGGAACTCCTTGCCGAGGTCTGTTTTCCCGGATCAGTATAATCTGGACATCTTTAAGGCCAGAGTGAACAAGCATCTTCTAGGCGAGCGTGTACCACCATAGGCCTCATCATCGCTTTCCATCAGGCGAGATTGTGGTCAAACGCCCAGCCTATTTAACATAAAAAAAAAACTTTCATCCCCTATTTCATCCCCACATGGGTAAATATATCAAAACCGCTAGAACAAATATTTATTTATTTCTTATCAAGTGCTTACATGCAAAGTTTCATGGTTTCGTCTTTAACAATGACGAATTCCATACAAACTTTCATCCCCCATTTCACCCCCTAAAAGGTCAAAATTTCAAAAAATTTTGATCAAATATTCATTTTTTTCATAAGAAGTGCCTAAATTCAAAGTTTTATGGTTCTATCTTCAAAAATGACGAACTGCCATACAAACTTTCATCCCCTATTTCAACCCCTTCAAGCCTTTTTTTTGCAAATTAAAAGAAGTGCCTAAATTCAAAGTTTTATGGTTCTATCTTCGAAAATGACGAACTGCCATACAAACTTTCATCCCCTATTTCAACCCCTTCAAGCCAAAGTAGCCTATGTTCTTCCCCGAGCTCTAGTCTATATGTGTAACAAATTTCATCAAAATCGGTTCAGTGGTTTAGATGTAAAAGCTATAATATTAGTAGGGATTTTATGTTGAATATAGATTTTCATTTCCGTGGATGCGTTCATTCCCGTGGCATAGTTCTTTCATTGCCGTGGAGGCTTGTTTCATTGCCGAGCACGCATGTTTCATCGCCGTGGCATGAAATTTTTAATCTTGTATATCTCGTTTGTTTTTTATGATATCTGCTAGATATTGAGCAAGAATACATACATTATCAAAAACTTTAAAACCCGCGATTTAGTTTTTAAAAAAACTTTAAGATAAAAAAGTCCACGGAAATGAGAATTTTTTTGGACCTGTTGAAATTCACCCACAAGCATCAAGACTGCTGGGATGGATTTGCTGTCGCTAATGCAGTAGCTGGTATAAGTCCGAAAAACTCCTCAGAACACTCCCCGTGATACAGGCGATAGAAGATGCAGAGTGATGCCACATCTCTACGCAATGCCCTATTCTAGGGTCCCAAGTCCAGGGTATTGCTCCTGACTTCCCTTTCTGCAATGCTATGGACCCGGTAACCGCACGGGGAATCCATAAAATGCTTTTAAACGGTGAATCCAAGGCAAGTTTTCGTCTCCTTGACAAAAAGGATTATATTTTTAAAACAATAAACATTTAATTTACCAAAAACGCCGTAGACATGCTCACGATTGTTAATTAAACCAGCTCCCTTTTATTAGCTCGGACCTGGTTTCCCTCAGGAGGGAAAAAATATAAAACAGCGTTACATCCCCTTTACATGTACAAAAAGGTGTTGTTTTAGCTTAAAAAGTGATACCCAAAGGTCTTCATTACATAGTTGAGGTAGAAGACAGTAGCATTCCCGGAGTGATATGTATAGGGAGCCGGCGTCTTACACGAATAATCAAGGTATTTTATAAGCGTAAAAGACGAGGGCATGTATGTCAGAAAATCTCCTTTGTTTCAATTTATCTCCAGAATTTGATTTGCGCATCATATTCACTATAGGAACTTATGACGTAACAAATTCTTAATGTAAATACAAAACCTAAGGAAAACTTTAGCTTTTGACAACTAGCAAAAAGTATGTGAACTGTCTTCATAACATCTTTATTGCTTGATATGAGAGGAAATAGAGTTTTAGTAGCGCCTTATTACGGCATTTCAATTAAATTCCTTTTTTTTAATTCCATAAAATTTTACCCAAAAATATTTTTTAATTACAATTATTTACTCATTCCGGACAATCATTCCGTCTAAACAAAAGTGTAGTATTACAAGGTGATGAGAGTTGTTTTGTTGTTTTGTTATATAAAAAGAGATAAAAATACCCCTAACTTAAAGATAATGATAAGGGCTCTGACTAACCACTGTAATCTAAACATACACCTCTACAATATGAGACCATAAAAGACTGATTCATCTCTGCTTTTGTGAACCTCCCATTCACAAAAGAAACCAATATTTGGGAAGACATATTCTCAACCCACACGATAATCTTATCATTTGAATACAGTGCCCAGCTATCGGAATATCTTATTATTTAAAGTCAGTGCCCACCTAAAGAAGTACATATAAGGCCTCAATAGGACTTCCTTGGATGCTATTCACAATAGATCTTTATAGGTCGCAGTGACGCAAATAACGAAATAATAATAAAAAATGCCTATGATTTGAATAAAATAAAAATGTCTGAAATTTATTAATTTGCATTGATTTTTATATAGATAAAAAATTTATGGATTTTTATCTACATACCTACATCGTCACAAGGTTACCTTCTGTCTGTTTGTGCACTGTGCCCACGGGGGTGGAAACGAATGGATTTTTAAACGGTTCACTGATTTATTGTAAGACACCTCTGTAACGGCAGTCAAGTGTGGAGAGGGACGGGTTCGCGTTTTATAATATTTTTGACTACATCCCGTAATATGGGGTATCGAATATCTATTGAAGATTTTGCGAGAAACGGCGAAAAGAGTGGACTCAAAAAAATATTGCTGATCAGTTTTGTATTAAACTATAGAGACAAGACATTATTAGAAAGACATCCAGTTAATGAAGAATTTAACCGATTTTATTATTTTAGCACTCTATATATAAGTTATGTGTGTATATTTGTATGTACGTATGTTCTTCCGTAGCGCCTAAACTATTGATCCAATTTCGATAAATAAGGTGTCAATCGATTTTTTTTATAGTTCGGAGAACATAGGGTACATTTTATTTATGACGCTGTCGTGGTGGAGTGGTCAGTATAGCTGGCTTCACATCAAGCGGTCCGGGTTCGAATCCTGGTAGCGGCAAATGTTTGTGTGACGAACACGAATGTTTGTTTGCGAGTCATGGTTGTTTATACATTTATTTAAGTTTATTTATAAAAATATCTAAAATTATTATGTATATTAAAAAAAATGACCGTTATCTAGTATCCGTAACACAAGTTCATAATGATACTTACTTCGGGCTAGATAATTGGTGTGAGCGTGGAAATATATTATTATATTATATATTATTTTATTTATTTATTCAGGCACATCAACAATATAAACACAAAAATTTCACAGTTTTTTACATTTATGTAAATCTAGTACTTTTATCAATTAAAGATATGCATTACATTTTTTACCTGTTTTTTACGAGTAGAAAGTGTGGACTATAAGATAACATAAAAAATCGGGAGTGGTCTCCCCTGGACTTTCTCTTATACCGGAAACGACTCAA
This sequence comes from Elophila nymphaeata, assembly GCA_955850985.1. Classification (NCBI taxonomy): domain Eukaryota; kingdom Metazoa; phylum Arthropoda; class Insecta; order Lepidoptera; family Crambidae; genus Elophila; species Elophila nymphaeata. The sequence goes on along the minus strand of OY039091.1, from coordinate 10,178,706 downwards.
AAGTCGATAGAAACCTTATATTTTGATGTCATACATGCATGTTAAATTTGGTTGCAATAAGGTAGTGCATACTAGAGTTATCGTGCTAACGCACAGACACACAGACACATATACACACAGACATAATTCCAAAAACCAAGGTAATTTTGTACTCATCCCTGAGTCCAAAAATACCGGTCCAAAACGTGTAAATCCATCAAAATCTCGAGGTCGAATTTTTTGACGATTACAAGCCTTACTCTATTCTACGTATACGAGAAAGTGAAAACACAAAACAAGGAGTATCTCTTACTCCTACCTCCAATAGAACATTTATAAAAATAAAAAGTTACATTTCTAAAATTTTAACCAAGTTCATCGATAGGAGTTGATTTTACCTTGTAAGCCCTGATTTTAACCGATGGCTAGTGTGAGATGTTATGTTAACGCCACTCTAGCCACCCTCGCCTTGCACCTGCAAGGTGCTTTTTAACCGACTTCAAAGGAGGAGGTCCTCAATTCGACTTGTATATTTTTTATGTGGTACTCAATACTTTATTGCTAATAAAATGGGTTTTACAAGGTATTGTCTTAAAAAGATTAGAACATTATAGACCCTGTAAGGGCACTGCAATTGAAATTGAAGAGAGGACGATTAATAACCTTAATGTATTCTAAGAAAGTACTACCTGTATAAATATTTATTATTTATTAAATTATTATTATTATTATATATGTATTTATTTATTTAGGCATAGAGATTATTAATCACGTATTTAAAAAAATATATTTACATCAATAAATTTATTTTTCTATTATATTTTATCGCTTAAATATTCATTTAAATTGTAATAAGATTTATTAATAAGAAATTCTTTCAATAATTTTTCAAATGTTTTGCTATTGTTTTCTTTATTAATTATTTCCTTTAATTTTACCTCATAACTCTTTACTGGATGTACCGATATTGAAGATTTTTTAAATTTTTGGAAGGCGGTGCTTGTCATGAGTGGTCTCATTTGGATTTCATAGACATCTGATGAGTGGTTTTTAAGTAATCATATAATTAACATCGATGATAAACTTTGCCATTTTATTACTTGATTGTCTAAAAGATCTCGAGATATTTTGCTGAAAATTTCTATACTTACAACGCGCGCTAAAAAGCAAAAATTAATTATTTTTGAATACTAAAACCGCATTTAAAATTAAGAAAGGGAGAAATAAAAATTTGTTTAAAAGAACCTAAATGTGTTTAAGGTCGGTACCCCACAATATTTGAAATAGACGTTGTCACTTGTATTTGGGACTGACATCAAAAAACACTTTGATTTTAAAACAAAATATTTATTTCTCCATTTTTAGTTTTCTGCAAACGTTTCGTTTGACAGGATTTATTGTAAGTATTAAAGTTAGAAATTAATGTTGATTTTTTTGTATTCTATTTAATGGCTTATAAAACTCTTGCTTTGTCTATTTGGTCAATAATGTTTTAACACAATTAGACGTATACCTACATTTCACGTAACTTAATCTAATCTTATGTTATGAAGGCGACAGGCTGGCAACTTGTCGTTATTTTGATGTACTGCATGACCCATACTGATACATAACCAAATTTTACCTAAAACTCCGCTCAACCGCTTTTGGAATTATAAGCGTATGCATGCACGTATAAATTATTTATCCACATTTCCTCTCCATAGTTTCTTAGCTTCAGTGACGATTTTTTCGTCCGCATTTCCCGGAGCTCCGATGATTACCGGCACTGGATCAGCTAATCGCTCGTTTTTTAAACCACTGTTAACTCAATTTAACGCTTGTTTGTGTGGCTGGCCGCAAACCACTAGAGTGGTATATTTTCGTTAGGAAAAAGGGGAAAGGTTTGTTTTTTCCAACGCTTTTTAAGCGCCGCTTAATATTTTGACGTGACAACGTCTTACAATTCGATAGAGCCGGCTGCACGCACGAAAAAACATGACGTCATGCGGCGTTACCTCGCTCTGAATCTAATTCTCTAATTTGAATTTGGAATTATGTTCTTTAAAATTTAAACTTTCAATGATACCAAAACCAGCCAGATACAAATAGTATAGCCAAAGAGATTTTATTACAAGTTTATTCATACTATAATGCGAAATCTATTAAACAAATGAAATTAAATTTTTCTTTTCAAAAATGCTACCATTCCATCAGTATTTTCTTAAGACGTTGTCACGTTCAACTATCGTCAGTAAACCGACTTTACAGACAACCAATTTTTTTTAATGCTTATTAACTATTAAATGAGAGTATGAAGTCTAAGGATAATTTATCGTTAGTTATTATCCGTAGCTACTCGATTCTAGACTCGGCTTCAGACTGATTCTTCTTACAGACACGTATGAGAAGCAATACAAAACGGCAAATGACGTAGCTGTTTCTTCATCTAGAACGGATATTTATTTTTCCGGATACTCAAGCGTGTACGAGCTTACTGTGGGAAAACCAATAAATTTTACTTGTGTTAAACAGACCAATTAACAAAAAAAAAACCGGACAAGTGCGAGTCGAACTCGCCCACCGAGGGTTCCGTAGAAATTTGTAATTACAACATTATAAATAGTTCAGGAATCGAGCCTCGCAATTTTTTCCGAGCTTTTCCCAAGATTCAGTTTCCAAAACCTTATTGTGTTTTATAATTGTGGTTATACTAATAGTTCATACCTAAATTAGTTAGTAACATAATTAAAGTTGTTTTTTACTTAAATCTCAAATTTAATTCAGATATGTAAGCAGTGACTAACAAAAGAATGGATAGTTATAGTATTGGATAGTTATTATAGTATTTTAATTAAGGATTTATGTTTTTTTTTTTATTTAAGTTAACAAGTTTGTTAGAGAAATTTGATCCTTATGATTAACCCTATCGGTCGATGCCATAAAAGTACAGGTTGTTGTTTTTTCGGATTTTAGCCAGTTTGATTCCGGGGCATGGCAAGCGAATTTTGAAAAACATTCGAATGCAGTTTTGTTTCTTATTAAAAATAAAGGAATGTTTCCCTTGAGTACAATTTTCTATCTCCAGTATTTAGAGTACTTTCCCTCCAGGTGGCATTGAAAAATTCCACCCTGTATATTAGTGTCTTCAGACGAGAGTCTTTAATACGTGTGTGTTGCCAGTGATGACCTACGGCACCGAAACGTGGCCGCTTACAATGGGCCTCATAAGAAGGCTCAAGGTCACTCAAAGGGCAATGGAAAAGAGTTTCTCTGCGTGATCATATCAGAAGTGATGAGATCCGCAAGAGAACCATGGTCACCGACATAGGCCAAAGACTTGCGAACCTTAAGTGGCAGTGGGCGGGGCACATTGCTAGGAGAACTGACGGCCGTTGGGGCGGAAAGGTTCTTGAATGGCGGCGGCGTACCGGGAGACGCAGCGTTGGTAGGCCCCCCACAAGGTGGACCGACTATCTGATAAAGGTCGCAGGAAGCCGCTGGATGCGGGCAGCGCAGGACCGATCGCTTTGGAGATCCTTGGGGGCTTATGTCCAACAGTGGACGTCTCTCAGCTGATATGATGATATATAGTAGATAGACAGGGTGTAAAAGACATGAACAGTTAAACGAGAACCATGTATTCTGCTCACCATCATAAAATTTTTCTTACTTTAGACTATACCTGGGAAATTGATAGTTACGATTTTATTGAAGGTCAAAGTCATAATTTTGTTTTCATTTTTTTATGAAAACGTATTCTATGCGTTATTTCATAATTATTTTTTTTAGTATTTCATAACAAAAAATGGCTTCAAAACGTTAGCGTTCAATGTAGCTCACTCGATGCGCACGGACACTAACAAACGGGGCTCCCGTCTGGCAAAATTATCGCGGTTTTGCGAGTTGCGTGCGAGTTGAGCCTTTTACATTGCGCGGTTCAATTTGCAATTTTTTTTAACACCAAAAAATAAAAATCATTTCTCAGCAATATTTTTATTTTGAAATATGTCTTATTTTGATGTATAGAATACGTGGTTCTCGTTTGACTGTTCATGTCTTTTACACCCAGTATTATTTATATATTTGTAAGTATATGTATTAGTTGTCAACAACTGTATATTTTGTCTTTATCTATTTGTATTAGTACACGTTATTCCCGCTTATAATGTACTCACCAAAGCTAGGGTTGTCTGGAAGAGATTTCTGGTAGAGATAAGCTCATCTTTGTACATATCTTTCTGTATCTACTTCTGTGACCATTTTTATGTGTACAATAAAGGATATATAATGAAAATTAATTAAAAATGATCTTGTCGTTGGAAGCTTCAAACTTTTGTACTATTTAATTTATGTATTGTATAGTATAAAAAAAACTACAGTCGGTTTTGATGAACATAAGTATCTAAGTATCTGCCAGATAAGTCAAAAGGTGTGTAGTATAGCAGTTCAAATAAACTTTTCTGTGCATATTTAATTATGATTGAAATTGATACTAAATAAAATAGAAAACAAAAACATGGAAAAAAATCCTGTCGTGACCTATTTAATTTGGTATCAATTTCAATCATAATTAAACTTGCCAAACAAAAAAAAATCAATATTTTCTGCGCATAGTTGAAATTTATATGTATAAATTTTAACACACACTAATCAACGTAAAAGTTTCAAGTTTACAGCGACAAGTTTTTTTTTACACTTTTAAAAACTTAAGGGCTAATGACGTACTTAGCTGGTGGCCAGGTGGCGGATATCGTACTTGACATGCTTCAAATCAGTAAAAAAAATCTAGCCTTACAAGAAGCCCATCTTACGGCCGGCCGTTTGCCTGCCACCACTGTTGCTTAGGAACATCTGGTACCTAGTCAGTAGCGGGAACCACCAGCTAACCGTGCCTTCGGAAGCACGGAGAAAGGCTGACATAATTAGTCAGTCACCCATCCGAATACTGACCGCGCTCTTGGTAGCTTAACTATAGCGATCGTGAATCTAGAAGTACCATAAAAATGGCACTAAAGGAGTATTGTCAAAAGAGGCACCTCAGGGAATGGTTGTCCACTCCCCGACTGAAACACTCAAAGAAATTTTTAGGATCCTCACACACAGGCTACCTTAAAAGAATGGGAAGAATCAGCAGAACCCAAATCCGCTGCCTCATAGGCGCTCTCACTGGCCACTTTGCCACTAGAAGACACCTGAGCACAATAGGCAAAGCTGATGACCCCATCTGTAGAATGTGTGGTGAGGAGGAAGAAAGCATGGAGCACATACTATGTGACTGCGATGCACTAGCCAACAGGCGATTAAGGGTCCTAGGTTTAGCTTACCCCAAACCAGAGGACTTTATAGACCTTATTCCCGCCAACATCGTGAAACTCATACAAAATGTTTTCGATGTTGGCGGGGATGGGTGATAAGGAAAGGGGAAGCACAAAAGATCCCATAGGGTCGAAGTGCTCTGAGATACGGCCTCAGCCCCTTATTTAAGAATAATAATAAGAATAACGATCGTGGGCCATCGACCTCCTCGAATCTATTTCTGATAAGTGCCAACTCTGTATTTCCTATACACGTATACTGTTTCGAAGTCATTATGTAACCAAATGTTTTCGTCGAATCCAAAGTAGCGACGCGAGAACGTCCCTTCCAATCAATGTTACCGCCATCTTTCCCGGCGCGTCTTACGCAAAGGAAACGCGTAGAATTTAAATAATATGTTAATACAATGTTTGTTTTGCCCCCAAAAACTTGGCGCCCCCTCCGATATTTCTTCTCCCACCCCCGGGGTGCACCCCCAATTTTAATTAAATCCCACGGAGCAGGAACGCCTTGGAATTTTCTTTGTAACGCAGGTGGATGAAGGAGCCATTGGTGCGTGATTTAAAAGTTATTTATTTACCTTGTAGGTACCAGAAACATTTATGTATGACGAGGGAAGGGCTTCAAAGGTTAGGTACCTACAAATAATGTTGTAATATGTCTACTATTGGTGCTGTGATCATGAAAACTAGAAAATTTGACCGATTTTTTTTAAACTCGATTTTCCTCCGGCTGCTGTCGAAATATAGGGTCTCAACCGACAAACCACTCTGTCCACCTGGTTGGACGGATAGTATTTTTTTTTCTTAACCAACAACCTAGGTGGTTGGTTGAGATTTATTTTTCCTAAACGACAATCTGGTTGGTTGGTTGAGATTTTATTTTTCTATCCAACAACCTAGTTGGTCAGTTGATATTATTTTCTTCTTAACTGACAACCTAGTTGGTTGTTGGATTGGTGTAACAATCTAATACTAAAGTCTATATAAGTATATCCATACTTTATCTATACTTCGTAAAGCGCACCGTTGTGCTCAACCAGGCATCAAGACTCAAAGCAATGTAATGTTAAATTAAATAATTTCCCGGAGCAAGCTCTGCTTGACTTGCTATGCTTGGTGACTTGCTAAGCCATACTATCAGTAGGTATACAGCTTACTAAAAAAATATCTGTCTTAAAATTGACGTCAGATTTTTAACCTTGATTTAACTTTTTTTTGTATTATCGAATGATTTTCTGTACTTTTAAGGAAATCATGTTTTTACTTTCTCGTATACGTAGCATAGAGAAAGTCTTGTAATCGTCAAAAAATTCGACCTCGAGATTTTGACGGATTTACACGGTTTGGACCTGCCTGAGTCCAAAAATACCGTTTTTTGAATTTTGTCTGTGTGTGTGTCTGTGCGTTGCACTATAACTCGAATATGTTTTACCTTATTGCAAACAAATTTAACATGTATGTATGACAACAAAATATAAGGTTTCTATCAACTTTTGAGTGTTTTCAGGTAACCGGAAGTGATCGTTTATCTGACGCGATTTTTTGAAATATAGCTTTTTTCATTGAAATGTTATATAAGTGCCTTACCGTTAAACAAAACAAACAACAACAAAAAATAAATATAACAACTACTTCTATAACTAACTTTTAACTATTATGTTAGTATACGAGAAAGTTGTTTTTAAATTTTTTTTTAATACCAAATGGACGACAAACAAGCTGATGGCCCACCTGGTGGTAAGTGGACACCGTCGCCTATAAACACCTGCAATAACAATGAAAACAATCACTTGATATTGCAGTCAGTCAAAGTGTTGGTCAAAGTTTCTTGATGACAGCACTCGTAGTCCTTAAGAATGAGGGAGAAAGTGGGATTATGGAAAATAAACCCCTTTGACCATTAGCAGAAGACATTTAATTTCGCAACATCCCGACGCAAATATACTGGGTGTAAAAGACATGAACAGTCAAACGAGAAACATGTATTCTATATATCAAAATAAGACATATTTCAAAAAAAATATTGCTGGGAAATTATTTTTATTTTTTGGTGTTAAAAAAAATTGCAAATTGTACCGCGCAATGTAAAGGGCTCAACTCGCACGCAACTCGCAAAACCGCGATAATTTTGCCAGACGGCGGCCCCGTTCGTTAGTGTCCGTGTGCATCGAGTGAGCTACATTGAACGCTAACGTTTTAAAGCCATTTTTTGTTATGAAATACTAAAAAAAAATGATAATGTTTCTTTGGACAATAATTAATAAATAACGTATAGAATACATTTTTATAAAAAAAAAATTATGACTTTGACTTTCAATAAAATCGTAAAAAAAAGGAAAAAAAATGTTATGATGATGAGCAGAATACATGGTTCGCGTTTGACTGTTCATGTCTTTTACACCCTGTATAGGCTCGAGGTGATTGGTCACTTGTACCTACGTCGCCGATCATGTCGCTTTTATCTTTCTATTTATAAAAATATAATAATCAACAAGTAATATAAAATCAAAACTCGCTCATTATAATCATATCTTATGCAAAATTGCAGGGCTTCAATCTTGTAGATTTTCACGATAGTAAATGCACATTTTTTTGGACCATTTGATACAAGTCTGCTATTTGCACTCCAAACACATGTACTGTGTCCTACGTTTCTTTTTAGAGTTGCAGGTTAAACAGTTTTTTCGAGAAGGCAAGCTGTCTTCGGAATGGATTCAAACTTTTCTCCTTGATCTTGAGCAGATAAGCGAACGACAAAATAGTCACACAACCACCTACCATGCGTCTCACAGACGCAAAGTTACCGTTTTTTACTTACCACGACAAGCACATGGGCGGCACTGGAGGACACGTCAGGAAGGTACAGGGACATACAAGTTAATGCGTGTTTTGTGCCCCAAAATATCAACGATTTTGAATTCATAGCGTCCGCCACCACGCTGGTCGGCGGGCTGGTGCCGCCGCCGCGGGAACCAACCACGGCGGCAGAGGCTTTCTGGAAGATGCCTCACAAAGGTCAGTATGCATACACAATCACTCTCTACATGTTTTTCTGAGAGACGTATGTTAGGTGGTTAAGGGTTAAGATTTAAATCCGTATGTGCAACTTTCAGTACATAAATAAGGAAAAACCGAGCCTAAAAATTATGTTTAATAAATTTTTCTCAATACCTCCGAAGCCTCTGCTCCACGCCCCTAACCGAATCAACATCGAACCTCAAAATACCCTTTCATAATTAAATTCCATCGCGGTGCAGGTCTTAATAAATTTATAAATTTTCCGAGAGGGCGCCACTTTCTTACAAAGCAGCAATTTGAGCTCGCGTACATACATACACGCGCACACGTGCAATTTAAGATGAATAATTATGTGGCAGCGCGCCTTGTACGTTCAGGCGAGTAGACAGTCTTAGTGTGGACACGTCTTCCCTGAAAGAAAGAAATAAGCATTTATTTACAACTTATCTAAGGGCGTATAAATATTTCTATACAAAATTGTAAGTTATAAAGTTCTAACAAATACCTACAACATTTGTGTGTCAGCGTTTGGCGCATCCATTTAGAGCGCTTATTGTTGAAAAAAAAAATAACATCACCATCAACAGCTCATATAATGTCCCCACCGAGGGGCTCGAGCCTACCCCACATTAGGGTCGATTAGGTCTTAGTCAACCACGCTGGCCGACTTCACACACAAATAGGAGTATGCAGGTTTCCTCACGATTTTTTCCTTCACCGTAAAAGACGTACATAATGAATTTAAAATTTGAAAACACATTGGTACGTGGCGGGGTTCGAACCAGTGCCTTGTGGTTGGGAGCAATGCACTACGCCACTGACACTTACGTCGGACCCATACTGAGGAACAAACTTGCCGAGTTTCTTGACCGTTCTTCTCATAACAAGGCCAATAGACTTACGAAGGATAGCTTAGAATATGAATTTCATAAGCGAATAAATTATACAGACATCGGATCAGGCAACACGAAACTGTCAAAATTCTTCAATACAGTTTTAATCTTATCCCACGATCATAGTCTTAAAGTTTGACAGTTTGTTGTCGCTAGAGCCGTCCTATTATTATTTCGTTTTTTCGGGGCTATTAATGTCTTTCAGACATATAATGATCTATTGGCTAGCCTCCGAAGAAGTCATATTGAGGCCTTACATTGATTCCTTTAGCTAGGCACTGTCTAAAAATTATAAGATATCCCCAGCTTGGATTTGAAATCGCTGGGTCAAGAATGTGTCTCCCCAAATGTCGGTTTCTTTCGTGAATAAGAGGTTCACAAAAACACAGGAGATGCATTGTTTCCACGCTCCTGTTCACAGAATCTGCAAGCATCAGTATCTTTTAGTCTCATGTTGTAGAGATGTCTGTTCAGCTTTCAGTGGCCAGTCAGAGCCCTAATCATCACGCTCAAGTTGCCCCTGTTGAACTTCAGTAGCTCGTCAGGAGTATGGTTCGATTAGAGCTTCTGAGTATGTTAATCTAGACGTTCTTTGCCAGTCCGCGTTTGTCGTCTGTACGGTGAATGAATGTAAATGAATAAAGAAATTTTGAGTTTGAGTTTTTTCCAAGTCATATCCACTCTAATCTAACGCCTCCTCAAGAAGGGTACCCCAAGAAAACACATACTACACTTATTTATCTACGGCTCCACTCTTTATGAAAGGAATGATTAATGTCTGCCGGCATTAGGGCTCGCTAACGAAGCGCCACCCACCCTCCCCTCCGCCTACCCTCTTGTAATTATTATTCGCACTTTAAGAGTTTCGTGAGTTAAGAAGCGATCTGTTTTAATTTGAGCGTAATGTCTTTGATTAATGCCGCTGGTAGGTATAAATTTAAGCAGACGTAATTATATTGGAGTACTTTGGAGCACTGAAAATAGGCTAACCTTACCCAATATCCAGCATCCTCTGTCCAAAACTCTGTTAGAGCTATGTAGATCTCGACTCCGATTAATTACAGGGGCCTTGACTGGACATAGCAACTTCAACAGACATCTTTTCAATCTTTTTTTTTTTTTTTTTTTTTTTGTAAGACTACTGCAGTTTGCCGCTGATGGCATTCACTGCTCCACCGGATTTTTTGAGAAGGCGAAAACCTTGGGGGGTCCTCAAGCCTGTAGGGCGGACGTTCCTAGGGGATTACTGGGCGACCGAGCATCTCCCCCATGGGGAGTCTCTCGACCGCCTAGCGTCCCTAGGTCGACCGGATCGGAAGGGAGCGACACGCCCGAGGGTGCCTCTAAAGGCTCGGACCTCGGCTCGGGCGCATCGGGTTGTGGGGGACACGGCGAGAAGCGCCCCGGCACATATCTGTACCGGGTATAGCGCGTCGTGTGTAGACCGGGTCGACGCACCCTTGTTCGACGAGTGCGGTGATTAAAAGGTGTGACACTAGTGCGTGAGTGTGAAGTGTTGTTGTGAGGCGGTAACGAGGCATTTGCGCTCGTGATTGAGTCGTCGGCGTCCAGTAGGACGTTTTTTGGACGGCGCGAGGCGCGCGCGGCATCTCTATTAGCACAGTAACTAGAGGATTTGACTACGAGTGGGTTTGGATGGTGTGGAGCTTTGTCGAAGTAGCGCCTAGACGCTTCCTTCATGAAAGAGGATATGGTTGGGAGATCGAAATCTCTATGGAGATCGACATTGCGTATGTACCAGGGGCAGCCTGATGCCATGCGCAGAAAGCGGTTCTGAATGACCTGCAGTTTTTTGATATTTGTGGGAGCCGCGTGTGCAAAGACAACGCTAGCATATGTCATGATAGGTCGTACACAAGCTTTGTAAAGCGTCCTCTTATTTCTAAGAGACATTCTACTCCGCTTGCCTATAAGGTGGTATAGGCGACCTAGGACGAAGTAGGCCCTATCTCGGACTTCCTTGATGTGGGGTGCAAACGTTAGTTGTCGGTCAAGGGTGACCCCCAAGTATCTTTTCAATCAGGGTATCACGGACAGTCCACTATGCATAGCCTACATGGTGACAAGGAACAGCCGTCCACGTTCTGCTAGAATGCAATGGAGTGCAATGGAAAATACCTGGGATCTTCGGGTAGCCTCCAGGAGGCATTAGGTAATATCGAAGCGCTGGGTCACTTCTTGGAGGAATTAGGATGTCTGGAGTGAGCCAGCCCCACACCCTCTGACGCAAAACGCAACAGTCGTCGACTTGCGGAGACATTAATTGATTAGCACAGCGAAATAATCGCTTACAAAAGACCGCAGAAAAATAAAGTTCCTTTTTCTCGCAAACACTAGCGGCAGTGGTCAATGCAGATCAGACCAGATCAGACTACCCAAAACTGTTAAACTTCAATTGAATTTCAACCTTAAATGCGTGTAATATGAAAACAGCAAAATTGATAGAGAAAATTTGAAGTGGTACAGATATATTAATCTAAGGAGATCGGTCGAATCGCCGAGTTCATAGAAAGACCGAGTGTCGCGATCAGCGGCCGTAAAGAAATAAATCCAGGTAGAATGGCGAACGCAAGTGCTTAGCTGAATCGCTCGTGTCAATTTTTGCGCCTACGCCCCCTATCGGGACGTTACATTTAGCGTCATTACTAATGAAATAGTGATGTGTGACTTTCGTACTTCTGTATTTACAATTATACACTGCACAATAAGGCATTTTTTCACAACCGGTGTGTTCAGTCGAGACGTGTGCGCCTACCGAATGAACGTTCAAGAATCTTGCACTATAGTGCAAGATCGAGCCACGCGTACACCGTCCGCGTAACCGTTCTTGATTTATTTCTGTGGTACCTACCTATACACTTATCACCTCTTCTACTTATGTAAGTACTTACATAAATGTTACCTACCTATGTAGGTACCTACATACATAAATATAATCACGTTCGTAACACCAAAAAGGGACGGCCAGATTTTTAGGTGTAACATTTAGTTACATTAACAACCACATTTGGCTGTATGGGCCATGCAGTGCCTCCAATAGTGATAGGTCTGTCGCCTACACAAATGGGACCATCTATCCCAAAAATCGGGAGTGATCTCCCCTTGACTTTCTCGTATACCGTAAACGAATCAAAAGTTGATAGAAACCTTATATTTTGATGTCATATATGCATGTTAAATTTTGGTCACCCATCCGAGTACCGACCGCGCATTTGGTTGCTTAACTTTCATGGTCGACGACTCAAAAGTTGATAGAAACCTTATATTTTGATGTCATACATGTATTTTAAATTTGGTTGCAATATGTTAAAGCATACTCGATTTATCGTGCTAACGCAAAGACACACATACAGACGTAATTCCAAAAATGGTATTTTTGGACTCAGGGAGGTCCAAAACGTGTAAATCCGTCAAAAACTCGAGGTCGAATTTTTTGACGATTACACTTATTACTTCCTCTATACTACGTATACGAGAAAGTAAAAAAGTCATTGGCTTACCCGTGTTCGTGAGCTAATAATATTATACCTCGTCGTAGTGTAGTGTTAAGCCTGGCGTCGACAGCAGAGGCGCGTCGAATTGAGCCGAATCGTATTTTTTCCTTCAATCCCTGTGCGTTAATGCGCTCGGTCGATTCAATTCGGCGCGCCGCTATTGGACGCCGTTTCACAGTAAATATATAGGAAGCGAATTTCTGCGATTCCATTTTACTCGACTCAGCGCGCCTAGTGGACGCTTAGCTTTACTACTATCGGGGAGTAAGACCACAGTATACCAAGAACAGTAGGTTAACTACGGGCTGTCGGCGTGTTATTAGCCTACTCCTGCGTTGACGCTAGGACTATCGTAAATGTGCCGGGCGGGAACGAGCAGCGAGCGAATGTGCAATGACATAAAAACGCGCGATCACACCGAGACGGCAAGACCACCTTTTGCCCCCATATTTTTATGTCAATGTGTGCGTCACTGTGCGTGCGTACACGGCGCTGAGTACGCACGCACACATTCTAATGGATAGCGGCCAGTTTGTATGAAGACGTTTTACTGTTCTTGGTATACTGGTAGTAAGACTTCCAAAACTCTATGAGCTCGGAGAGGGTACCTATTATGATGACGAAGCTGAAAATACGAATTTCGAACACTTATGAATGCAAACTACCAAATATTAAAACATCGAATGCTTATTGGTTCGAATTGTCTTCGATCTGTTGAGCAAATTAAGCTTCATAGAGGTCAAGTTACCCTTGCTTTCCAAATGATCGCGGAACTGAACGTCACTCGATATGGTGACTCCAAGGATTCCTATACTGGATTAGGCTGTCGGGGGAGTATTTTTGGACTGAGGGATACGACAAAAGGTATTTTTGCAGTAAACGCGCAAACTTGTGTCTTCATTAGGTTGAATTAGACTGACTCCAAGGTTGTGACCAATCCGAGACTTTGCTAAAGGAGGTCTCTATTTCAGACTCAAGTTTGTTTTGGCATGGTTAAGGCACTCGATGATGACTATATTTTTTTGAAATTGCATGTTTTTTAAAAATGTTTAGTTATATAATTATATAATACAAGAATGCATATAACAAAACAAACAAGTTTCATGACGTTATCAGTTGGAATCGCTGAGAAATTGAACAAAAGGTTATTACGTAAAATGCGCATTCTAGAAAGAAAACATCATACAAAAACCGCAATTCCTAAGGTAAAGACCTAATGTTAAATTTAGAACATAATTTAAAAAGTAAATTTATCTATCTATAATTATGTATCCAATCGTTCTCTAAAACTCTGCTATCATTTTGGGATTTCCAGCGTGATGATATGACATTAAAAAGATATTTTGGCTACTGTGTGTGTTATAAAAATACACTTTATTTCGAAGAAAATAAGACTGAAACTCCGGACTTACACAACGTCTTAAGTTTTCAATACCATTGTTGGATCCATATTCATTATTATCCTAACCCTTTCTTAATCCTTTTGTTCGTTCATATAATAGCTATATGTAATGTAATGTATGCCTGTATATAGAGCCTGCCTTAGACGGGAGAGAGAACGTTTTTTGCTAAGAAAAGGCCTCCTTCGTCGTTAATTACAACGCTGAGAAAATTTGTTACAGGCTGCTCCTTTTATGAACAACTTTTTGGATAATTATATGCTTTTATTTTATTATATAAAGGTACTATTACGAAGGACGGAAGAAGGAGGTGGTCGGTAACGCTGCCTAAACATAGGACGGTCCGGTTTCAAATTTTGGTAGTAGCAAATGTTTGTATGACGAATACAAATTTATTTAATTCACGAGCTATGGTTGTGATGTATATTTACTATATAATAAACTTTTACAGTAAAGAAATACTCATCCGCTCGTTTCGGTACCGAATCTGTACAGACTCCCTACAAACCCTTTACCGAGTGAATGCAAATACTATAGATTCTGTACCGAAACGAAAATACACCGAGCCGGTAAGGAAGGCGCCTTAAGCTTATGTCAGTAAATTGCTTAATTTACACAATTTGACGGTGACGTGAGACGCTTAGTGGTCTCAGGTAAACGGCCTCGGAAAAGCCGGAACCATTCACCTTTCGGCCAACTATTCTTTCATGAAGGTTGTTAGATTTTCGTTGAAATTTGCACAGTGGTGCGACTCCAACCGCTCAACCCTCAAGTGGAACTTGGTCCTTACTCTACAATCTACTCTGCCTTCGTAGAGTAATGCCGCCGGCACACGTACTTACAGCAGTGTCGTCGGTACAGCTGGACGCAGCAGGTAAGGTCCGGTCGTTACAACATCACAGGAATTGCGGCGGGCGGCGGATCCTCTTCTTCCTCTCAAACACTATAGATATTTATTTGTTAATTATCCTAGTATCTATAATACAAGTTTGCTAAGAATACTTAATTTGGGCTAGATAATTGGTGTGAAAGTAGAAATAAATTTATTGAAACGAAGTTCCTCATCGCACGATACGGCCATGCCTGATGGTGGCGGGGCGAAAAGAAGTGTAAAAGTTTTACGTCAATCCTTTCCTTACTGTAGATGGTTATTCATAGTGCGTTTGCTATTGGCTGTGCCCAGTCATAACTTCGTTCTAGCCGAATGTTCCACGACACTCATGCATTTTTTATTATCACTAAGACTCTGATCACCATTTATCTTAGATTCATTAATTCCTATCCAATGAGCCTAAACATGCCACTTCTGGAGCATCAGCAGTAGATATCACTAAAGTTACAGTATACTAAATTTTGAATCAACCACACAAGTGGTAGATCCTTTTATCGACTATATAGGAGCTGATGTTCTTCAAACGGCTTAACAGATGTCATTAAAGCACATAGCTAAGAACACAGTTACCTTACTAGCAACAAAATATCACATTCAGATTATGTGTTTAGAAGCAAATTAAAAAGTTGGGGTAATTTTATTTTAGCGACCTCAGTGCGTTCTTCAAATGCCACAGACAGACACACAGACAGGGCCTAATCTATGGAGGGACAAGCAGGACATTTGTCCAGAGCGGCAAACACGAAGGGTGGCAAAATGAGAATTGAGGTCGCGGCGTACAAGATTAATAAAGTGAAAATAGTTTCAGTAGTTTCCGAGCGATTTTGCCCAGAGCGGCGAAATGGCTAGATCGGGCCCTGCACACAGACACACACTTCAATTACAAGACTTGTTCTTTTGCGTCGGTGGTTAAAAGAGAACAGCCACTTTGTATGGATCACTGGTACCAATGTCTAAGTCATTGTACAACTATTAAATGTATATCATTTTATAGCTTATTACAATAGAAAAAAGTGGTGTTAATTTAACTTCATTAACAAGTAGGGTTCGCTCATAAATAGGTGATTTAGACAAAGTACTTTAGAGGTTAGAACTGGGGCAGGATTATATTTAAAGACTATATCGGACTATAATCGGAATCCGTAAAACATAAAACAATGCAGAAAACAAAGATATTAACACCGGTACATTCAATCAATGCAATCACAATAACACACAACCAACAACAACGACGTAATATTTTTTTAATCAGTCTAGAATATATCGACAAAGGAATCTACTGTACAAACAGCCATTGTTCAGAAACGCATTATTTTAAGTTTTCGAACCAATAGCCTTTTCGGACAGATAAACCACTGATGCACAATATGCACCAGAAACCGGAGTTTTTAAAAAATAAATATATGTTTCCGTTTTAAGAAACGAGAACTAAAAGTTTCTTGTCATAAAAAACATAAATGGATATTAAAAATGTTTCCTGCTGTTTCCGACTACATGGCATATATGAAAATAATCCTTGAAAAACCGCAAATAAAATGGTATATAATATGTAGCTGTACAACTCTGGTACCATTTTGGCTGGTCTCCTTTATTTATATTTCTACGTCACTTTCGAAGCAGCCTGTATAAACAAAATTCGTCTAAGAAAACGTGGGACCGGGTTCGCTGGCAATTTATCACGAGTCAAGTTATATTAATGTGGATAAATGGGGCGTTCGCGGGGGGCGGGGGGAGGAGGGTGACGGACCGACAGCTCGGCTCCTTGGAGGCTTCGACCCGTCAATTATTGGGGTTTTTTGCCCGTCTTCTTTAAGTACCTCCAACTGAAAGCTTTACCGAGCTTTAGCGCTTTTGGAGTACTTATGAAGAATATTTACTGGGTTCCACAAACTCATTTTCAACCGACTTCAAAAAGGAGAAGCTTATCAATTCGACCTTTTTTATGTTTGTTACCTCATAACTCTTTACTGGGTGTATCGATTTTGAAGATTCTTTCGACCTTTGGAAGCTCATGCTTGTTATTTGGTCCCATTTAAATTTCATCGACATCTGACGAGTAGTTTTTGAGTTATCCCTAATAATGCCTATTTAATTGACATCGATGATATCGTAATCTTATCACTTGCGCGTCCAAAAGATCTTGAGATAATTTATATACTTAAAACACTAAAAAGCAAAAAATAAAATTATTTTTAAATAAAAAACCGGCTTCGAAACTAAAAACGAAAAAATAAAAATTCTGTTTTTAATCTCAATGTTGTAAATAAATGTAAGGTCATGCACTTTAAGCAAAGACGATTCCCAACAGTGAGTCTCTATTCTGTCAGTGGAGTTCTGTCAGTAAGAAAGCTGTATATTCTACTCGCTTTGTTAAGAAAACACAAATCGATTACTTACAATCCCTCTATATTGTTAAGGAGAAGAAAATACTTTGTTTCTTTCCCTAAAACCAAAACAGCATTTGCTTCTATGCAATATAATTACCGTTCGGCTCATCTCTATAATAAAATTAGTAAAAATATTAACCTCTATTGTGAAACTGCTCATAAATGCAAAAAACTGATTACCAATTTCATAAGTTCACTAAGTTACGATGAAACTGAAATTTTGCTGAAATAGATATGTAAAATAATATTTAAATAACAAATACCTACAGGTTCATACACAGACACTATTAATCAACACAACAAGTATGTAATTTATTGTTATAACCTACTTAAAATCTAGTATATATAGGAGAATTTTGTAGTATGATGTTTGTTTGAAACAGTTGATTGTTTTATCTAGCAAAATTTAAGTCTTTCTTTGAGATCTTAGTATACTTATTATATAACATAGTATTTCCGAAAACCAAAACTAACTATTTCCTACTTATATTTAAGTCAATGTAATTTTTAGCTATGGAAGAGCGAAGTCACCTGTCACAGGCATTTTTTGCTTACTAGGTGACTTCGATCACATTGCATAAAATGTAAATTAATAACATTTAAAGAAAATAAATTATTATTATTATATATATTATTATAAATGTGTAATATTGAGGACGGTGCCACAACCTCAATTTGGAATAAACGTTGTCACTTGTATTTGGGACCGACCTCAAAAAGATTTTTAAGAACAGTTTTTGTTGTGAGGAAGCAAATATCTCTTCGAATACTTCTCTAACGAAAAGGAAACTTTTTGAATTGATTGCGATAACTAAAAATATCTAGTTAGCTTTATGTTTCACTCTAAAACATGTAAGCAGTCCAGTACCCATAGTGTAAGTTTTTTAGTATACAAAACGCAATGATGGTAGTTGCGTTAAGAGCTCTATTTGTATGGGAAACATGATTTAAGCTTATTTCCGCTAGGGGCGCTGTTCACGTTTCCTATACAAATTGAGCTTTTAACGCAACTAAAGTAGTCCCGTTTTTTATACTAAAAATTTACACTACAGGTACAGTACGTGCAATCAGCAATATTTTTTACATTCAGAATAATATCTCTAGTTGTTCAATGTTCAACTTATTAAAAATTCTGATTATTACGTTTGTTTATTTTAAAATGTGTTGGTAGTAAAAATATCTTTCCGAAACCGGTTACACCCAGTTTGAGCCGGTGCAAGCTCACAATAAACCGGTTTAAATAGTGCAAACTCCTTAAAACATCCATTAGGCACAGATAACAAAGCAGAGTAATAAATATTGGCGCTGTCAATACACACGTATAACTGGCAACTTATCTCACAGATATTATATAAACGCCGCAGGCTTTTCGAGCGGGGAGTATAAAGGTGATTGTACACTGCTTATATAGTCGGTAGTGTGAGGTTCGTTGATGAAATAAATAGTGTGTTTATTGCCCCCTTCAAACTAGTACATATTCATAGATACGTAGAATATGTGAGATTAATCGAAATCTTTACCTTCAAAACAGATATACATCCTCATACACAGTTTTGTTCTGTAGTTTGTTCACAAAACGAGCTACCGACAAAAGTGTGAAAGTGTGATGAAGTGTTAAAAAAAATGCGATTTAAGATTTAGTTTTTTTTTGTAGTTTTAGAAAGTTCTTCGTGCTTTCTCGATACGACTACATTACGAATCATTTAAATGTTCGTGCTTGGGGCACTGAAGTAGCAGTAAAATGAAATCAATTGGTGACACTGGTTCTGCTTCTGCGCCTTAAGACATATTTTATATAAAAAGAGTTTTAAGAGCTAAGAAATTAGTAAAATTTACACAAACACATACACACACACGTGCGCACAAGAGTGAGTCAAAAAGATAAACAAATTAAAAATTAAATGAAATTAAAAATTCAGTTAAATTAAAATAATATAAAATAATTTTATAAATTAAGTTTAAAATTAAATAAAATTAAAAATAAGCATAATAATGAATTATTTTATTTACGTTAACATTTAACTATTAACTATAATAATATAATAATTCTACTGTTACAGTAACTTATAGGTAGATACCTACTGTTACTTGTAACCTTATAAACTCTATAAGCTTGTAACTATCTTATTTGCTGTATACATATATATTGTTGTATAGGTACCTTCTTTAACCTATATAAATACGTATCTTTTGTAATTTTAGAAAAGGAGATCCCAGCGACTTGTTTTGTAAAAATGTAAAAGATATGGAATAAAATATTTTCATTTTCATTTTTAATAAATTCACAGAAGACAGAAAGGTATTAAACGAAAATAGCAAATAGGTAAGGGCCTAATATATAATTATGTCTAGGGTCCATATTATTAGTAGGTTAAGTTCGGAGGGTGTGCCAGCTCCCGAGCGCCGGTAATGAGCCCCGGCACAACTTTCTGCAGAGCCGCGAAAGTAGCACGGAAAACTTTAACAGCGTCTTCGGCGACTAGTGGGCGTGATCTTGCTTGATACTTGCGCATAATTATCAATACAAAACAATATTTAAGGCTCCTTTTCCATACATGCACATGCACATACAAACACATAAGCACACACACATACACACAAATGCGTCACCTAACTCCCTGATTTCTTTTTGTTGTTAAACACAAATATTATTTGTGGTAAAATAAGGTAGTGTATAGAGCTGGAGTATAGTAAAATATGAAATAAAAGTTAAAATGTACGTGTAAACAGGAAAGTATATTGTTATGAAGTCAATCAAAATTTTACATCAAATATATACAAAGTGCCAACGTCAACTTTAAGTATAGAACTTAAGATTGTACTAACCAGTATTACAACACGCCCCCTCAATCTGAATTCTAACTAATAAAAACATAAAGCAACTTAACTAAATACTACAAATCCTCTCAAAAATAAATTACAACAAATTCATATATTTTAAACAATTTAAATGTTTCATTTTTACCAGAGGTTTTGTTAACACATCAGCAGGTAACATATCAGTGCTTAAGTATTTAAGTCCAATGGTTTTATCATTAACCTTTTCCCTAATAAAATGAAATCGAACATCGATATGTTTTGTCCTACTGTGGTGGATTGGATTCATAGCAAGTTTTTGTGCACTTTGACTATCTGAAAATATAGTAACAGTTGGGACCTTACCAGTTAACTCTGATATAAGGCGTCTTAGGTAACAAGCTTCTTTTGCAGCGCTAGCTAGAGCCATATACTCTGCCTCAGCTGAAGATAATGCAACAGTCGGCTGCTTACGAGACTCCCAAGCTATTGGCCCTCCTGCTAATTCAAAGAAGTAGCCAGTATACGAGCGCCTGTCCATTAAGGAGTTACCCCAATCAGCGTCAGAATAGCCTTTCAATGATATATTTGTCCCCTTTTTCCTGTAACAGATACCGATATCCATAGTACCTTTTAAATATCTAAGGCATTGTTTAGCACTATTAAAATGCTCCAGAGTATACTTCGAATTGAATTGACTGAGGTAACTTACAGTAAATGCGATATCCGGCCGAGTATTCACAGCTAGAAACATCAAGCAACCTATTAAAGCTTGGTACGGGCAATCGACTTCAGTAGTTTCATTTTCATTGCAACCCCAAATCTCTTCGATAAAGGCACCGACGAAGCTTTACACTCTGTCATATAAAATTTTCTTAATATTTTCTCAATATAAGTTCTCTGATTTATTTTAATATAATCATCGGTAACTTCTATATTTAATCCGAGACAAAATTCAATTATTCCTAAATCTTTGCAAGAAAAATATTTACTAATATCAGACTTGAAGTTGTCAAATGTCATATCATTTTTATATAGACAAATTAAATCATCGACGAAAACTGCAATTAAAAGAGTTTCCTCATTATTAAATTTTTTCATAAATATGCAAGGTTCTGATGGAGTTTGCTCGAAACCTATGACTGCTCAGGTCTCCTTTAACTTTATGTTCCATGCTCTAGGAGCCTGCTTGAGTCCATAAAGTGATCGTTTGAGCAAACACACCTTATTACTTCCTTCCTTGGATACAAAGCCTTCAGGTTGGCTCATAAAGACTTCTTCTTCCAAATCTCCATTTAAAAAGGCTGTATCAACATCCATGTGACGGACTTTGAAATTGTGTTGAGCAGCTATAGCCAGCAATGTTCGTAAAGAGGAATTACGAACGACTGGTGCAAAGGTTTCATAATAGTCTACTCCATAAGTCTGCTTAAATCCTTTAGCGACTAAACGAGCCTTATATTTTACCACGTTGCCAAGGGCATCACGTTTTAATTTGTACACCCACTTGCAAGGGATACATGGCTTATTCTTCGGTAGATCAACCAGTTTCCATGTCTCTTTCTTTATTAAGGCATTATATTCGTCTTGCATCGCGGCTATCCAATCCTTTTTGTCTTCTCTGCTGATAGCCTCGGAATATGATAAAGGATCTTCACTAAGCATTGAGCTTACATACGCAGAACAAGAATAGAAATCAGGTGCCTTGCGTTCTCTCGTCGGATAGCGGCGAACTACAACATCATTTTCTGTAGTGGAGGATACACTGTCTTCCCTTCTTTCTGGTAGTTCCTCGACCACTTCCGAATTTTGACGCACTGTGGAGTCATAATTTTGGAGAGAACACACAGTAGGCGGAGAAACCGACAATGGGATATTAATTATGTCAACTCCAACACTATTATTTTCATCTCTATTCATACTAATACCCGAAAAATTATTTTCGAAGAATGTAACGTCTCTTTCTTTTACTATTTTACGTGGGCAATCTGCGTGTCTAAAATAATAGTTTCTAGGATCATCTGAATATCCTACAAAGACGCATTCAGTCGTTTTCATGTCAAACTTTGTCCTATGACAAGCTGGAATATGAATAAGTGCCCTGCATCCAAACACTTTTAAATGGGATAAGTCAGGTACTTTATTAAACCACAATTGATACGGGGTTTTAGTTATAAGTGCCCTATGTGGGGACCGATTTTTTAAATAGACTGCCGTTTCCACAGCATCTTGCCAATAGGCTTTAGAGAGGTTGCTAAGTGACAACATAGATCGCGCCTTCTCAACAATACTACGTATATTACGTTCACTAACTCCATTCTGCTGTGGACTGTATGCCACTGTAGTCTGATGTACAATTCCTTGTGAATTAAAGTATTCAGACATCTGTTTATTAACAAATTCCGTCCCATTGTCACTACGGACACACTTGATTTTAGCGCCAGTTTGTCGTTCAACAAGAGATTGAAAATTACAAAATTTATCAAAAACTTGAGTTTTAGAAGAAATACAGTATACAAAGGTCATGCGACTAAAATCGTCTATAAAAATAATAAAATATTTATTACCTTGAAAAGAAGAACATGTAAAAGGTCCACAGAGGTCTGTGTGTACCAGTTCTAAAATTGTAGTACCTCTCTTGTATTTCAGTTTCTTAAAAGGTTTTCTGGATTTCTTACTTTGTATACAGGAAATACAGGGCTCCTTATCAACCTCCTTATAATCGATGCCAGTAGCTTGGCCTTTGTTAAGCTTGTCCATGCCAATACGACACAAGTGACCCAAACGCCTATGCCAAAGTTGATACTTGGTAAGGTCTCCGTTCACAAGTAAGGCTGAAGACTTATGTGGCTTAATTACATCACAATCTAATGAATATAGTCCACCACAGTAAGACCCGTGTAATAAAGAATAACCTGTATAACAAAAATTTGCTGAATTATAAAAATTACAACCATTTTTATCAAAAAGTACAGAAAAACCTCTATCAACTGCATTTTTGACTGAAAGTAAATTACAACTTAAATTAGGTACATAAATGACATCTTTAATTTCACTAACGCTTGAGTTACTAGTAGACACAGATATATTACCAACACCAACTGATGGTAAATTCTCACCATTTGCGATTGTTACTGTACCATCATGTAACCGAAAATTTTCTAGTAGCTCGAAGTTTGAAGTCATATGACTTGTAGCTCCTGAATCAATAAACCATTTGCTACTTGTAGTATGGGCAACATTGGTATTTAGAGCCGAATTTGAAAGTAAAGTAGTCTGTCTTACAGATTTCGAACTAGTAGCTTCCTCAGGTTGGTCTGTCACACATTTCGCCTTCATCCGCCTTTTATTTGGACACTGAGGACTTTTGTGACCAGGTTCACCACACTTATAGCATACTATAGGTTTATCTTTCTTTACTCCTCTTCTAAGCGATGATCGAAAAGCTGTCATTTCATTTTGGATGGAAATGTCATTTTTCGACATCTCATTCAAAAGTTTGGTTTTGACCAACTCACTCGTCACAACAACATTCGAGTTCTCCAATGCCATAACAAGGGGTTCATATTTAATAGTTAAACCTCCCAAAATAATAGCAGCAATAGAACTATCGTCAATAACTTTCCCTATATCTGCTAAGTCTTGCGCCGTACTCATTACTGCATTGAGATATGACTCAATATTATCAAAATTAGATAAAGAGTACCTGTACAACTTGCGCTCCAAAGACAGTTTCCGACCCAGACCTTTATCCTCGTAAACATTTGCGAGAGCATCCCAGGCTTCCTTGGCATTTTTCGCCGTTCGAACATGAGTGATAGCCGAACCATCCAAAGTCAAGGATATTTTTGCCAAAGCCTTTTGATCTTTCGCATCCCTAGCGTCTTCAGGTGTTCGATCACTCACCTGGTATCCTGCTACTGCTTGCCAAAGGTCCTCATGGATCAACAACGCACGCATTTTAAACTTCCAAATGGAATAGCCATCCTTGTTATTTAACAACTTAATTCCATTGAAATGATCACACATTTTACTAACGCCTCACCTCGTGCTGATAACGAATGTGGTAAAATAAGGTAGTGTATAGAGCTGGAGTATAGTAAAATATGAAATAAAAGTTAAAATGTACGTGTAAACAGGAAAGTATATTGTTATGAAGTCAATCAAAATTTTACATCAAATATATACAAAGTGCCAACGTCAACTTTAAGTATAGAACTTAAGATTGTACTAACCAGTATTACAACATTATTTATTTAATTTTATACAATTATTATGGGGTAATTAGCAATTCATTGATTATTATTATATTTGTTTAAGTATAGTATTTTGAATTTGTTTCTTTTTTCCTCTGTTTAATTATAAAGTTTACTATTGTGAGCTCTAACTCACGCACGACTTTAACTGTCACGCATACAAAGTGAGAATCTGTAACTGGCATTAAGTTTTAAATGTAAATTGTAAAATGCTCAAATACTATCATAAAACTGCAGATTCTATGTTCAATAAATAAGAAAAATAAAATAAAAAAATTGTTTATTTTTGGGAACTGGGATTAAACAATAAATAAATAAAAGGAAACTATGATAAATGCAACACTATAAAAATTAAATGTCAACCAATACGACATTTCCATCGTAAAACACCAAAGTCGTAAGGAATACACGATAATAGTAGTTTATGCAACTGTCATATAATGAAGGGTATTAAAACACGAGTGTGAGTTACTATTATGAAACGAGCGCAGCTAGTTTCATAATAGTAACGAGTGTTTTAATACCCGTGTTATATGCAGTTGCATACACTACTTTATCTACACTCATACATAAATTCAAATAAAACAACAGAAAAGACAAATATTACGTTTTCCAAAACAAGTGCTTTTTTCTCATTTTCTTTTTGAATATGCTTGTTCGCACCGTATTGGAAACCCAGATTTGTTTATTTTTTACTAATCACCAAGCGCTCCGCCAGAACTGTCTAATCAGAAGCGCCCCGCCCGCCCGCCGCCGTGACGCGTTATGCAGCGAACCAATAAGAGGGATTTCTTAACGTGACTAATCGAGCCATAGAATAATTACACACTAAAAACAATAACATGAGGGGGCTCGTCAATTTTCCATTTAATTATTTTAAATCCTAATTAACCTTTGTTTGTTTGTTCCCTTTCTGTAAAATTAGTATTTTTTTATTTTTCTGGCAACAAACTATTTGTTGTGGCTTTTTGCAAATTATTAGGAGTCAAATTTTTTGTATGGGTTAGATCCCTTTGCCTTCCCAGTATTTAAGAAAAATAACTGTATCATAATGAGTCGAACCGGTGTTATAATGGTCATTATGTTACAGGTTGTTTTTTTTAATTTTAATTTTCATTATCTGTATTAAAAAGTATGTCATTTTATGTTCACCTTTGATATCGTAATTCGAATATTATGACATGAGTGTAGATAAAAAAGTTTTCAACACCATTGCTCGTAATTGGTATGTAACTTCACCAATTTTAGTTTCACAATGTATCATATTACCAACTTATAATATCTTTCGAATTTCAAATTCGATTGCCGCACAGTTTCGTAATCAAAAGTTAATAGTTTCGTAAAGAAAAGTCACGCTTTTATTTATAAGAAAAAAAAGTAGGAACCAAAGAGAATTTACATGCAAAATGCTGAAACATTTTTGTAAATTAAATAAGTTTGGCGTTTAGAAACACTCTGTTTAAAGATTTACAATTATAAAAACCTTATTTAAAATTACAACTATCAAATAGAAGTCATACATAAATATTAAAAGAATATATTTATTTTGTAAAAATTATATAATTTGCTGTTTTGGCTGTATAAGCGTCGGTACCTTAGTCTTTCGCGCACAAAGCCGCCAGTGAAAAAGTAAAAGCGGAGTGTTTGGCGGGTAATCATGGCGTCTGGATGTCGATCTTTATTTCGATAATTCGAAATTGCTTCGGAGTGGATTTTGTGCAGTGAAAGTGGTGTCGTTTTGTTGCATAAGCATCCGTGTCGACGAACAGTTATGAGGAATCATTGAAATAAAGGTTTTGTGTATGTGGCGTTGAGAATTGTATAGTGGTTGGAAATCCCACTATACAATTCTCATCAGTCACCATCATGAGGTCTGTACCATGCATTTCTCGCCAAGCACTCCCTAGATGCATTAAAAAGTGTGGCACCCACATTTTAATGCAAAAATCAAGAAAGAAGATGAAACTAAAGACTTGGCTGTATGGGCTAGATCCCTTTGCCGTCCCGTAACACGGAAAATTTTACCAAAAAAAAAAAAGTAAAAGCGCGCCATTTTTCAATTTTCAGTACTATTTTGCAAGTAGATATTTTGCATTATGTATTAATTACTCGCAATGGTGTTGAAAAACGTCGTATAACACTCGTAAGCAGTTAAAAATTACATTCTCGGCTGAATATTAAGCACTCGCTGCGCTCGTGCTCAATGTCAGCCTCGGACGTAATTTTCAACATTACTCACTTGTATTATAATGTACTATTAAAGTACATCATGAAAAGAGGTCTGTTTCACGGCAAGCACCAAGGAACAGATGGTTCTGATGATGGTAAGTGATCACCGCCACCCACGGACCTCTGTAACTCCAGAGAAATGCGGGAATGCGTTGCCGGCCGTTGCGTTTAAGGAAGGAATACCACTCTTTTTTAAGTTTTCAAGGTCATTTCCTGGTCAGATTTAAATATAATTAAATCAGCTCTGTCGCCACCGCGGTACTGTGATTTCTTCCCATTCATTAATGGGAGATCACGAAGGAAAACTGCGTCTTGTTGTCCCATATCTACGTCCGGAATTAAGAGCATGGTTTGTGATAAATGTAAATGTGTGTATTAGGAGAGAGGGAGTGATTATTATTAAGTATTACTAACTGCACAAGTGCTACCAAATTGCAGTAAGAATGCAATAAACAGGACTGCTATGATATTGCCAACCAACTGTGCAGCTTGCTATGCAGTCGCTGAAGTCGCTGAAGTCGCCGAAGCTTGCAGTCAGTGTGAACTCTAACTGTTGCATATGTTACTCTGTTATATGTTATACTCTAACTGTGCTAACGGCATACAAACTGCAATTTGGCAGTAAGTGGAGTTGAAATTCATTCCGCCTGTCCATAGTTTGAAATCAAAAGCGAAAACGATTTCTTTCATTATTATTATTATAAAATACAATAATAGCAAATTATTATATTGCAAATGCTTTCACAAATAATTGTGAAGTGGCAGAGGGCAGGACACATTGCGAGGTTAAATTTAGTAATAATTATAATCTATGCAACGAACTTCAATTTCACTTTAAAAGAAATACGTTGCATCATTGCAATTTAACAAAATCTTTTTCCCATAGTAAAAAAGAAAAAAACTTTCGCTTGTCTATTCTTATTCTAAGTAAACCGGTTTCACCCCTTCAATGGTCATTTTCTCACGCGCTGACCACTGTCCGGTGTCGTCTTGGGTCATTGCGACCCCTCATTAGAATGATAAAAACCTGTTCCTTACTATTATAATAATGAGGGATATTTCAAGAAAAACTGGTTTTAGTTCTCACAGTGGACTTTTGAATAAATTAAACTTTATTGCCACTTGTTCGATATGGTAAGAGTTTTAAAGAAGGCAAATCCTAAAGTACAGTAGGGATAAGAAAACAGTCAGTGTGGACCTTATAGTCCAAATTTGCTTGCACCAGGTCAATTTTTATCAACTAACATTACTATTCAAACGGAACAGAATGTCGCATACACAGATTAAATGTAGATAGGCCAAGCCGGTGTTTAACTTGTGACAAGTGTATGCCCTGTGGGCATACATTACCGCCATTTCGGCATGCTCAACTAGTTGAGCATGCCGAAATGAAACCATGTTATGTAGTACGGCCGGTAATTGCGACACTCGGTCTTCCTATGAACTCGGCGATTCGCCCGATCTCCTTAGATTGATATATCTGTGGTCGCATATATACGATACTTACAATCAAATAAAAATATTTGATTCGAACTTCGTAAGGAATATGTTTGTTATTAATGTGAAACTAAAAGTCTTGAGTCTGTTGTACATGAACAATTATATTCCTTCCTCACATCCCACTCATTATTATGCCCATTTCAATCTGGCTTTAGACAAGCTCACAGTACGGTAGGTGCGCTGCTGAATGTCACGGAAGATATCCGGTTTTATATGGATAATACTCAACTCACAGTAATGTGTCTACTGGACTTCAGCAGTGCTTTCAACTCTGTTGACTTCGATATACTTCTGGGCACCCTTCGCTCGGCTAACATCTCGTCTTCTACTATTCAGTGGTTTAGCTCGTTACCTCTTTGGCCGCCAACGATGCGTATAAATGGACGATATGAAATCTGATTGTTGCCGTTTGGCTGCTGGTGTGCCTCAAGGTGGCGTAAAGAACAGCCTTTGTAAGTAGACCCATTGCTGGTTTAGGCAGTAGTCCACCACGCTTGCCCAATGCGGATTGATGGACGGAGTATAAGGTAATCAATACCCCTTTGCTAATCCATTAATCACCTTCTACGACACCTATTGGAGGATATGAGGTGAAGCTACTCTACTCTACCGGCATCACACGGCAAACTCTCTTAGCTACTTCACTATGCCTTACCGCAACTA
The DNA here is from genome assembly GCA_955850985.1 of Elophila nymphaeata. NCBI lineage: Eukaryota > Metazoa > Arthropoda > Insecta > Lepidoptera > Crambidae > Elophila > Elophila nymphaeata. The sequence continues at coordinate 10,149,878 of OY039091.1, read as the reverse complement.
ATATATATCATAGCTTAAATTGAAACATCCCATAAAGAAAGTACTCTCATAAAGACTACCTTATGAGAGTAGTTTTTTTATGGGTAGCCTATTTTTTCTACCTACCTACCTACCTATACTTCTACCTCGTTACGTAACAGTAAGTATCAACTCCACGCAGTCACACTACAGCATGCCGGAGATAAATTTCGGAGCGTCAGTGAAATTTTAATAACTAATTTTCTTGTAGACGCAGAACTGAGCCCGCGGCTCGAACCTCGCACACAGATAGTATACAACTTGGTGTAAACGTATACGTGACGCCTGACGGTTATGTACGAGGTGTGATTATTTTTGTATACTTTGATTACATAATCTTGATATTTAAATGCCTTCATTTCTTAAATCTTTGAATTCCTTCTAAAATTATACAGTGTTTTCCTTATATTAAAATAAATTTTGTAAAATAGTTGTGTTTATGTTATTACAAAGGGATGTACTTGGAGTTTCTTTTCGTGATCATATAAAAAATGATGAGATCCGCAGAACTCAGTTCACCGACATAGCACAAAGCATTATAAACCTTAAGAGTACGGCTGATTCTTAACCGACCTTTATGATGTATTAGAATGATTTTAATAAAAAGAAAAAAATATGCATTTTCCTTTGTTTAAAATTCGACATTCATATAAGGTTATTTTAATAAATGATTTAAAAAAATGAAAACGTATAGTATCTTTTAAAATATCCTAAAATATTTTAAAGATCGTATAAGAATTTAGGAGTAGGAAAACATTTTCTTCATTTGTGCTATTTTTTATAAAGACGTTGCTCTCCGTGTCCGCTTAAGTAGCTGTGAAAAGGGCACAATGCGAGTAAGACTTCGACGTTCCTCGAGCGTACAGGGAGATGGTGGAAAGGCCACGGGTAGATGCTGGATGCCAGCAGCGCGGGACCGATGGGATTGGCTAGCCTTGGGGACGCCTATGTCTAACAGTGGGCGTCTCTCCGCTGACATAATGATGATGATGATAATTTTATTTGCTGCAGCCTCAGATCATATCAGTAAAGCGTACAGCCGTTTTACGGTTACACTTATGCCTAATGCGATATTAAATTTAATCTTGTATTAACCTTCTTCGCTTCCATGTATGATATAAAATTAAACACATTTTTTATTATTAAATTTAATTTTAAAAGAAAAGACTGTTCTTCGCATTTTCATTATGAAGAAAGTCTCGACATCTGCTTGGAAAGATTTTGTCAGACGCGGGGCAGTTCAAGGTCCTGAAACAAAAAAGTGATATTTTATACTAGGTAAATTGATGTCTTTTTAAGTGGTATTCTCATTTTAAAAGGGCAAGAGAGTAGCCTCTAACTATAAATTTTCCGTTCGTACTCAAGAATGCGCGTCAAAATATTTCTCTGAAGAGAAACTCGCTAACGCATTCTTAGAATTAATTTAAAGTTATTCGTATCTTATTAACTACATTTATCTTAATAATTATAAAGTTGAAGGTTTTGTTTACAATTTACTAGTACAAATTGCGTCGGCGCTTATTGACGTTGTATTTTGGATTTTATAAAAACTAAGCAAGTTTTCTCCTGGCCGAACCAGAACGTTTTTTTTTTGACGAGGGAAAGCCTGTGTAATTCTACAGATGAGGTCTTCAGCTTTGCCTATTGTACACCGGTGTCTTTTAGTGGCAAGGTGGCCAGTGAGAGCACCTGTGAGGCAGCGGGTTTGGGTCCTGCTGATTCTTCCTATTCTTTTAAGGTAGCCTATGTGTGAGGATCCTAAAAAATTCTTTGAGTGTGTCAGTCGGGGAGTGGACAACTATTCCCTGAGGTGCCTCTTTTGACAATACTTCTTTAGTGCCATTTTTATGGTACTTCTAGATAATCCTACAAAAGGCTCGGGCCCATTGAAGTCTTGAGCCGATCCTTTCCTTTCTAGTTTGTCTATTTTCGCATTATATTAAAATAGTTTTAAGAATTTATCATAATAGAAGCCCTTTGAAATCGCGCACAATTGAAGATGAGCTCGGAACCTCCGCATCGAAACTCCATTGATGAGCGAAGCATAGGAAGAGGCAGTCAAACTTCAGACATGCAAGACGTTTGTTCCAACTAGTTCTTATATACAGAATTGTTTACTAATTATACTTAAATCAATTAAAAACTTACACTCCCGTGGATCCAAATTAAAAGCGACTATAGTCAGATGGTCCAGAAAAGGCAGAGCCGCCCCACCTACCTGTTTCGGCGGAGCTAGTTAAAGTTAACTGGGTAGGGAGGGCTCAAGTTAAACTGGCGCTAAATTGCCTCGGGGAGAGGGTGGTTAGTACCGGAAAAGCGCGAAAATTACACGAGAAAATTTCTCTATTCAGCATCTTTGTGTTTTCCTTCAAGATGGCGGGGCGCCCGGCGCGCCTCGTGCATAACAACGTAAGTATGAAATATGGAAATTGTTCGAAATTATGCAATAAACCACCTTTCTCTAAACCAACATTGACAAGTGCCCTTTATTATTTTTCTTTTGCGTCATATCAATTTTCAAATTAATCCATAGAGACATCATGATGTGGTATTATATCCATATATTATACCAATTCATGACAGAAATTATAGTGGTTGAATTGTATACATTTTCGACACTATTTTGATATATTTTTATTTGTTTTTATTTTTCTTTCCATTGGAAGTGTTCATTTCTGTTCAGCAGATGTTTGAATGCCGTATTAGAGACAGAACATGCACGTTGGGATGCTTTGCTTGGAAGTTTTTTTTATTATTTTATTTTACAAGATGGCAAATAAGCTTGCGGTCCATCTGGTGTTAAGTGGTTAGCGTCGCCTATAGACGCAATATTAAGGGTAAATCACTTAACACTGCAAGCGTTGCCATCCTGGGGAATAAGATGATATGCCTGCCCTGCCCAGTAATTACACTGGCTACCTTTCCCTTCAATCCAAAACACAGCAAACTGCCAGACGACCCTACATATGGGTCTACCACCTAGTAGGTTACTTAGGACTACGTCTTAGTATCATATTCAACAAACTGTTGCACTGATTGACACCAGTGCTCCTTTATGAAAGCTGTTGTGGGTTGATTTAGTCGCCACCGCTCCAGTAACCCCTTGGTTAATTTTTTCATCCTTTGGGATTCAGAAACACCCTCAGTCGACTTTTACTGTACCCACAGAATAGTGTGTACAGTAAATGTCGACTGAGGGTCCTCATGAGACTCGCCGATGTGAGCTCATGCTACTGCGGGGGTAGCGACGTAGAGGACGTACACCACGCTCTGTGGGAATGCGAACTTTACGGGGAAGCGCGTAGGATTCTTCTGGACAAGGTGAAGACGCTTGAGGTGGGCTCGGTCTATTACCCGGACCGTGGGGACGGAGGCGAACTTCAGACAGCTACGGGACTTCGCGCGGCGATTGCACAAGATTAGGAGTGGGCTAGAAAGAGAGAGGTGAAGAGCGAAGACGCAGCAGAAGAAGCAGAAGACTGGGCAGTGGGAGCAAGCGGTACCACTTCGGGTGGGCTCGGACGATCTGGAAGGCCCGGAAGGCGTACGAGTGATGTCCGCCCCAGAAAGGGGAGAAGGACCATAGGGACAAGGAAGACAGACAAAGAATAACTTGTAGGAGAGATTAATGTGCGCTGTGAAACCAGAGCCTCCGGCAACTAGCAGCGCACTCTCCCGTGATTCGGCCTGTGTAACCGTAAGGTTGCGTCGGGCCATGGGAAGGTGGTGGGTTTGTACCCACAGAATATTTGTGGCCGTGAACTACACTGTTGTATATGTACTTTTCTGATTCATAAATATTATAATATCGTGGAGAATATTTTTAAAAAACTCAATAGCTAGAAATCTCAGTAGCCCCCTTTGCTTTGTCGTTCGTTCTAGGAAGTCAGCACAATAGCTGGCTCGGCGTTCTTCTTTGATCATCGCTTTAATTAACGCCCGCACTTACTTCGGCTGCCTCTTGTAGGGGGTTATTTTTACATTAACCTCCCTACCCCCTCTTATTTATTTAAGAAAAGTTAAACACATAAGAGTGAAATGCTTAGTAATGTTCAGGGTGATAACGACTATAAAACAACGTTAGCAAATACATTCAAAATATCTCCCTAAAGAAGTTCTTTATTTAAATAACAACTTTATATTTACGTCACACACAGCGAAAATAAACAATTTTAAGATAATGATAGTTGATAGTAATAACCGCTGACGATGGATTGGACTACTAGTGACGTTATAGAACACGACTACGTCTTCAGTGGTAATTGTGACAACCTGGTGAGCCAAGGTGCGACCTAGTGATACAGAAATGAACCACGAACGTTCGCCTTAAAAACGAAAATATAAGCATGTACATTAGAAAAAATAAATATTACACATATTTTTGAACATTCAATGTACTACTGAAATTTCAAAGTTACCCAAACTCACCTTAGTCTATGGCATTTCAATAAAAATAACAAAATAAAACAAGTTTTTCAAGTTACACTATTACGCACGTGTAACCCATTCCAATTATTCCAAATTCAAACACGTTCTAAATACAAAATTATATCTAGTTTTCGAAATAATCAAAAGAATTACTTTTAAAAACCGGCTATAACCCTTCGGTAGACAGCGGGACAGTTATGTAGCGCGTCTTGTTATTTGAAAATGGAACTTGTTTTTTTAATTTGAATCTATTGATTTCTTTGGCGTGAATAACTTGATAACCGTCAATGTTATTGAAATGTTTGCTACTGAATGTAAAAATAGGTAAAACCTGTCCGTAATCAGGGGGTATATTTAGTTACAAAAATAATCATCTGCTTTTTTATTTTTGCATTGAAAAAGTTGATACTTATAAAGATATTTTTGCAATATTTTAAAGGGAGTTTAGTCAGATATTTATGCTATGTTAGTGAAGTGTGTCGCCATACATTTCTTACGAAGCTTCCTTCCTTGATGAAAAATATATTACAATACAATATACTCTAATAAGGCGACTGATTAGGTGAAATCTATTTTAACATTCTCTTCTGCATCAAAATAACGCTAACCAAATAAGAACTTGACTGACACCACGAAAGAGCCTCAAACACTACGCCTTAGAAAACGCAAGCTCATTTCGAACGCGTTCTTAATTCAAATCCGCCGCCATCTTAGGTCTTTTATCGTGTCGCCAGAAAACGTCGAGCTATTTTAATTATAGTACATAACGGTATAAAAGCAGTTTATCGCGGGGGGTGGTGGGGACAAGAAGCACAGATTTTATAGCTCACAGGCAGCGCTTTTAATGGCTTATTTGCCGGGCTTTTGAGGGAGGTCGCCCCTCGCTTTGTTGTCAATTTTATTCGACCGGGGAATGATAACGGGGATAAGGCTGTCTTGAGATTAGGTGGGGGTGGGTGGGCCTTTTTCTCACTTTACTCTTAGGATGAAATAAAAAAATAAAAAAGGCTTTTGTTTTGTTTGTGGTAAGGTATGAAATCCCTTTGAGTTAGGGGCATAAAATTTCAATACAATTTATTTGCTTACATAAATAAGTTAAAAATTTGCACTTCAGTCCTCTGTACCATGTCTTTTGGGCTCAATGACCTACTCCAGTGGTGTTCACCTTCACTACTATTAATCAAGGTGCAAAAAGAGTCTGTTTTAGAACGCCAGTCCATCGCTTCTGTTGTCAGCCAAAGGGGTGAGCCTTTGGTGTTCTCGAGTGGGATCGATTCTGTAACTTTTTTTTGGTCCGCTTTGGGATGTTCTCTCAGCATGTGCTTTTCCCATCGGAATTTTCGATTGGTGGCTATCACTTCTTTCCACTTGGTGATTTATTTTCAAATCTGCAACATATTTGCGGAGAAATTTTAACAGTACCTAGGCACTTATTCAAAAGCTTTTGCTAGTAAAGCACCTTATCATTAAACAAATGTTATTCTAGAGAAATTTTTTATCACTCTTCCGACTGCCAAGCAAAGGTTACTTATTTAAAAAAAGCTTATATTCTTCATTGTTAGGAACGCGCGAAAAAAAAATCTGATCGTTTTTGTTCGAAATTTGAAATCAGTCCCACAACCGTTATCAAGTAACCGCCAAACATTTGAATCCGTTCTCGGCGTATCAATATTTTATTCCAAGCTAAAATTCCGACGCGGACTCAGACGGCCCCCTGGGTACGGCCCTGTCTTGCGTTCCGTCTTCCCTGCATTGTCTAAGCTGAGTTAGTATTAAATTTTGAACAGCAATTTTGTTGTGTTAAACTGAAGTTGGAAAGGCATGTTAATTTTTTTTTATTCATTATTTTGCAGAGACTTGCCTTTTGACGGAAATTTAGAAAAGTTTGTCTGGGTTCTTGGACAGGTTACGAAACTTATCTAGTCTCTCAGCCGAAATTACGATGATGAAGTTGCTGAGTGCTAGAGATAGGTATATATTTTTTTGTTGTATCTGCCATTAATGTGTCGGTGTTGTGTGAGATGAACATAGTTTTTTAAAAACAACCTCCCTTTTTATATTTTGAAACTCGTAATTTAATGTAAAATTATGCAAAAGTCAGAATTTTTGAGCAAAAGTTAGCTTAGCGCGTGAATTAAAAAGTTTGATTAACGTCTCTGCTATAATTATGTTGTTACTTTTGAATAATTTAGGATAAAATATTAGTTAGACAAAAAATTTAAAACGAAAAATTTTTAACAGCATAGGTAATACATATTTTCTATAAGTAAAATATATTTATATTAATTATTAAAGTCTTATAATATATTAGATATAATTAACACATAATTATGTAGGTATACCTATACACACGCACAATATTGGGCCCTGCACATGAAGTGTAAGTATATAAAATAAACTAAAATTAAAGTAATATTTACATAAATATTCTTTTAGATGTTAATATTATAAAATAATATTTTTATTGCGCATCCTGACACCTGCTGGCACGCACATTTATTGTTTAAAAGGAGGTTCTAATAATAAACTGTACACTGTTAAACTCCTTTCCAACCACAAATCTTACGGAACTTTTACATAAAAATGTAACCCCAAAATCCACGCGAATATAAACTCTATAAGAACTAAAGCCACAACGGCTTAACTGGAACAAACAATGACCGCTTCGGATATCGACGCAGTTAAGAAGCCAATCCCGCAAACGATACACAACAAAACAAAGACGACTCCTAATCTCGAGCTAAAATCAATACCTTTTTACCTTACCCCCCTAAAATTTTCCAAACTACCCTCTCCCCAAATTTCAATTTAAACGACAAAGTATTATTTAATTTCCATCGTCTTTTCTCTATTGTAAGGCGAGGAGCGAGAGAAAAGAATGAGTGTAGCCCTTCTCTTTTCTTTTCACTTAAGACGCCGCTTCGCTCGCTCTGGCGCGAGTTTTGGGGGAAAAAAGCGCGGGTGCGAGCGAGATGGACGTACGCAAGACGTCTCCGTTTTCTTAATGACGTCATATAGATTTATAGATGTGCGCCGGGGGCCGCCCCGCCCCGTGTGGGGGCAAAAAGTTTTTACTACCCTCTATGAATGTTTTAGTGGTGATTTTTGTGTAGTTTTTTTGTCAGCGGTCTCGCTGGCGGAGGTTTTACGGCGCTGTGTGGCTACTTTTGCTTAATTATGTTCGCGAATGATGTGAAATTAGCGGAATGAAGTATGTTGATTAAAAAGTAGCTAGTTGGCACTGGTTAGCGCTTTTGTTCGCGTTGGTTTCATTGTATTAAGTTTGTATATTAAAATTGAGAATGTTATAATATTGTTTACTAATACTTTTTTTGTTCGCTGTGATAATAAAAACTATGATGATATCAATTTGAATTTGTATTCATTTTAATGGGTACTTACCTCATAAGTCGCAACACGAAAGCGACCCAAACGGTTAAATTAAAAAACAAATGAGCCACGTTCCAAATTTAAATCAAAACGGCACGAATTAAGCGCGCTTAATCCATTTAAATTCAGAGGCGCGTTCTGAAACCAAGGCATAAAACGCAGAGACGGCTTCGAAATACGAAAAAGCCGTTGTAAATCGCCTAATCTTGAGACCTCCGCTCATGACGCATGTGAGGCACGTCGAGGCCCGCCGCCGTTCAAATTTGGAACGCGCCCCATCTTGGGCGGACCACAGACTAATTGATTACACCTCGATCGTTGGCATATTTGAAATTCAAATTAAGAATTGTGAGCAATGAAAGTTTTAGAAAACAAGAGGTGTAAAGTTTTTGATTGATCGTGTTAATATAATATAAATTTACATTCTAAAGTTACGGAGATATGAAATTAACCGTTTTAAAAAAAGTGTTTAAGGCTATTTTTACGTAGATACCTATAAAAAATTATAGGTACTAGTAATAATTATTTAATCAGTACAAATTATGCTGGCTTGTTGACTTCTGTAATCTGATTAAAACTAAAATATTTTCAAATACCGAATTCCAAACAACACAAAATAAAGTAACAAGATACCATTTTTAAAATTCGAAGACCGTACCACAGCTATTTTTTGTTTTAAAATCAAAGGGCAAAGGGTACTAGACCCATACAGCCTTGTATATTTTTTCATAATACAAACAGAAATAATCTTTTTTGCAGCTTTCAAAGTTGCTTAACCTGTGGATCGTAAGGCACCCCAGTGAGAACACCGCAGAAGCAAATAGAGGAATCTTGGGCAGACTAATCCAGCAATTACGCATTTTAATGGCGTTCGTTCGTCGTGCCGGTTTTAATATTCTGTTCCTTGTTTTACGGCTCACGGAGCTGAGGCCCTTTGATATTAATGTATTTAGTTATTTTAATTGTAACAGGTATTGCTAGATTGTGGGTGTTGTAAATGGGAAGGCGTGTACTTACCTATGTGTGTGTGCGTTTGGTCGATCACCTTTAAGGACTTTTTGGCGCGCCTTAATTGCGTCAGTAAATTTTTACTTCGACCTCAAGATTTTGACGGATTTACACGTTTTGGACCTCCCTTAGTCCAAAATTACCGTTTTTGGAATTATGTCTGTATTTGTGTCTGTGTCTGTTCGTTAGCACGATAACTCGAGTATGCATTAACTTATTGCAACCAAATTTAACATGCATGTATGACATACAAATATAAGGTTTCTATCAACTTTGGAGTCGTTTCCGGTATACGAGAAAGTCAAGTGACCACTCCTGATTTTTTCAATACTAATAGGAATAATAATTTTTGCTCTCTCTTACTTGGTGACGACGAGGTAAAAAGTATCTCAACTGACTTAACTGACAGCCTTTCGAAAGGCTACTCCTGCCTCCCTAGCAAAAATTGACGAAAAGTCTACTAAGCAATACAGTTAAATACTAAGTATTAGGCAAGGTGGGCTCAGTAGACTGGCCACACGATTTCGGAACGCCCGAGCTATGGTTGAAATTGGTCTAAAATAGAGATACTGCTCAATTATGTGTGGTAGCTAATTGAATCTGGATTGACGCCGAGAAAAAAATTCCGAAAGCATAATATATAATATATTTTCACGCTCACACCATTATCTAGCCCGAAGTAAGTATCTTGTGTTACGGATACTAGATAACGGACATTTTTTTAATGTATGTAATAGTAATTTTAGATATTTTTATAAATAAACTTAAATAAATATATAAACAACCATGACTCGCAAACTAATACTCGTGTTCGTCACACAAATATTTGCCGCTACCAGGATTCGAACCCGGACCGCTTGATGTGTAGGCAGCTATACTGACCACTCCACCACGACGGCGTCAAAAGCATGTATTAGCACATAATAAATTGCAAGTTTTTTTTTCACTTGCAGTAAAGATGGAAGGTCGAGAAAATTTTAGTAGTTAACAATCGTTTAACATGTTGAAAAATTGACTTTAAGTAAAATTTTTAGCAAGGATAAATTCTTTAAAGGGTTCAGAATACACCATAATTATATGAAAAAATTTAAACAATATATTCAATATTTTAAAAAGATTAATCTATGTGTCGTACTCGTTTCTGACGCCGCGCGCAAAACCTGAAAATGTAGCATGGAGACCCATTTTCAGCGTTAAATTAAAATTACAAATAATTGTGATAGTGTTCCAGGAGACAGAAGTTTTTTATTGGAAAATTCCTATAAGAGTACTTTTTATTAATAGTTTATTAAATATAAGCGAAAACCCAGATGTCTTTTTACCATCTTAAATTTTATTTTTTATGTGATCCAATGAGCTATTACATACAGGGTGTAAAAGACATGAACAGTCAAACGAGAACCATGTATTCTGCTCACCATCAAAACATTTTTTTTCCTTTAGACTAAACCTGGGAAATTAATAGTTACGATTTTATTGAAGGTGAAAGTCATAATTTTTTTTTTTTCATTTTTTATGAAAACGTATTCTATACGTTATTTCTTAATTATTGTCTAAAGAAACATTAAATTTTTTTTTAGTATTTCATAACAAAAAATGGCTTCAAAACGTTAGCGTTCAATGTAGCTCACTCGATGCGCACGGACACTAACGAACGGGGCCGCCGTCTGGCAAAATTATCGCGGTTTTGCGAGTTGCGTGCCAGTTGAGCCCTTTACATTGCGCGGTACAATTTGCAATTTTTTCAACATCAAAAAATAAAAATCATTTCCCAGCAATATTTATTTTGAAATATGTCTTATTTTAATGTTTAGAATACATGGTTCTAGTTTGACTGTTCATGTCTTTTACACCCAGTATAATTTTAAGAGCAGTCATCTCTATTTCGGACCATTATCAACTAGTCAACAACTAGACTACAACACTACTTTTTTGTAGTGTTATGTTTGAGTTGTTGTGTAAGGTTGTCAGAGCTCCACTTGGTAGGGAAGGGGGATTAGGCTTGCAAGGTTACGGTGACTGCTCCAGGCAGGCCGTATGCTACTCTGCCAATCAATCACATAAAAAAAATCCTTATTCCAACGCCGTAAATTTTAAAATCCCATTGCAGAAGTCACTGCACTTGTGAACGCGAGCGTTTTCTGAGAGCCGGCTCACAATGGCCGCGGAGCCTGAAATATTAACGAGTTCATAACAAAATATATTACGGGTGTAATCCAACTTTCCCTATAAACACGATATTAACTCGAAAGATATTTACCAAGTTCCCACCTTTCATCCTTAACGCCCAACTTTTGTGCTAGAAGACGGAATATTTACATAAATTTGTGAATTTCGCAAGCGAAATAAAGTAGAGCATAGTTTGCGCGGGTCGCCCCCCGGGGGGCTAGTGGGGGGCGGGAGGGACCCCACCCGTTTTTCATGTTTAATTTTAACTTCGCAAAACTGGCGTTTTAATAAATGCTAGCCGTCTTTCCCGTTCAGAATTTTATGCTCCGCTAGCAACCTTTTGCCGTTTCCAAATGGGAATTTTGTTATAATGTCGCTCAGGAGACGTGTTTAAGTTTTATCGTGTGTAATTAGTTTTGTGCTGTTATTTTGCTATGGCGGAATTTTTGTTTTTGTGCGGATTGCTTGCTTTTTACCTGACTGCGCCGAAGTCAAAAGGAAGATTATATATTTATAAATTATGATTTTAACAGTCTATTGAATAATCATCTGGTGTTGATGAATAAAGTTTCAACCGATTTCAACAATAGGAAGAATCGATTATACCTTGTTTTAACCAATTTCATTCCGTTTTTAACCGACTTCAATAAAAAGGAGGAGGTTCTGTATTCGACTGTATGTTTTTTTTTGTATGTTTGTTCCGCGATTACTCCGTCAATTATGAATCGATTTTGATGATTCTTTTTTCGTTAGGAATGTCATACTTCAAAGGTGGTCCCGTATAAATTATACCGAAATTGGTTCAGTACTTTTTTGTTGAAATGATAATTTCATTGGGGATGAAATAATGATATCGTCCACGAACACAAAAATAATGAAATGCTTTTTTGAACTGCCATTTTTAAATATATTGAAGTATGAATTATAAATACAGAATTATAAATGTGTATCAATACTTTCCTTGGTTTTCTATGACGCTCTTTTCAACTACTTCATAAAAATATTATTTATTTCTTACTTTTTGACGTGACAACGTCTTATAATTCGATAGAGCCGGCTGCACGCACGAAAAAACATGACGCATGCGGCGTTACCTCGCTCTGAGGCGTTCCATGTAAGGCCGGCAAAACAAATGAAATTAAATTTTTCTTTTGAAAAATGCTACCATTCCATCAGTATTTTCTTAAGACGTTGTCACGTTCAACTATCGTCAGTAAACCGACTTTACAGACAACCAATTTTAGTTTAAATTTGTATGCATTGAAGTCGGTTTTCCTATCTTTTTGCTAAAAATATTTTATTTCGGGTTACAGTTTTTTAAAAATTTTACTTATTTTCTCATATAAGTACATCTTCGTAGGGAGAGTTACTGCAACGCAATGACTAGTGCATCTATTTTGCGTCGAAGAGTATAGGCTAAATTACTCCAATCATTCCAGCTTCACCATAAAGTCCCTCAGCACCTTAACGTTGCCAATCATTTCCAGTTCGCGAGGAAACGGGCCTGGTACTCTTCTACTCCTCTGCACTCCAGTACTCTGTGCGAAGCTTTTTCTTCTTCCTCCACACACAGGGTACACCTACACTAGCACTGTTACACCTACATTGAAAAGCTGTTAGAGGTTCTATGTCCTAACATAGAACCTCTAACAGCTTTTCAATCTATAATACATCTCCGGTGATGGCACCTGTGACAAGACATATCTGGTACCTGCTTAGCTTATCTGCAATAATGTAGTTCTCATAAAAAATAAAAAGCCTGCCGGACCCTGACTGTCGTTACAGAAGACGAGTTTTGGAGTGGAAACCGCGTTTCGGCAAGCCTAGTGTAGGACGCGCTGCGACTCGTTGGTCTGATGATCTTAAGAGGACGACTGGCAGTGGCTGGATAAAGGAAACCCAGAATTGAGAGTTTTGACGTGACTAAAGGGAACCTAGGTCCAGCGTTGGACGGACAGGCGATAATTACATAAAACAAGATATTGCAAGCGACTATAGTCCATCTGATGTCAGGACAAAGAGTTTCTGTGAAACGTATGGAGTAATTTTTGCGTTTAAAAACACGCAAATATTTTTAATACTAGAAAAAATACACTGAAAATGAAAATGAAAAAGCTATTTATTTAAATGGACTTTGCTAAGTACTTTTAAATCGTCAAAAACCCTACCACAATTTCGACGAAATACTTATTTTACTTAAATAATTATTATTATGCTGATATGGAGAAGAAATGGCGAAAGAAACTCCACAGCTTACAATTTCGTAATGAATTCAAAACATCATTACAGTCAATAGATATATCAATATAAATAAATTACAATTTTAAATGCGTAAATTTTGGGCAGATTTTACTCCCACTGAAAAAATGGATTCCCCGTGCGGGTGGTAATGTGGCAAAGAGTGGCCAGAAGCAGTGCTCGGGACTTGTCTTTGTCTAGATTTAAGGAGTCACCATGGAAAATGGAGCGTACTATGTTAGGTATAATCCTTAAAGACCTGGTGAGGAATACGGATCCCGTAGACGAACTGGAATACCTGAAGTAGTCAGCTCCGTTACAAGGAAGATGTGGCAATGGGCTGGACACATGTGTAACAGACAGATGGAAACAGGGAAAAAGGGAAAGGGTGTTGGAGTGGAGGACGGGGAGTAGGAGTGTCGGACGTCAACCGACGAGATGGAGTGCGCGAGAAGAAGGTGGCGGGAAAACACTGGATGAGAAGGGCACAAGACCGAACAGATTGGCTGCGAATGAGGAGACCTATGCCCAGCAGTGGTTAAAAATGGGTTGAGAAGAAGAAGAAGAAGGAGTCGCCTCCATTGCTCCGGCCTCTTTCTCTGGCTAGCCATATTAGTTAAGATTTTACTAATTAAAGCCAACAAACAGACCAAAACACAAATCAATATTTGTACAAACTCGATCTATTGTAGACTAAATTTTAATTACTGCCAGAACTTCGGTTTTGAAGTGTATTTACTTTAAGAAAACCGATTAAAACTAAATTTTGTTACGCCATTCACCGGGGCCCGAGTCGTTTGAACTTGCGAGAATTCAATTAAGAATTACATTTAGTTGTTCGAAAGCTTTTGTTAGAATGTATAAAACTATTCAAAGGCTGATTAATAGTTGGGCATTCTTTGGCTGCTAAGTTATTTGGCTTACCCGAAGATATATTAATACTGTAGCTATCTGAAATTTACAGTCATCTTAATCCTAGAATCTTACCCATCATAAACTTTCAGTATCGGTACCCCAGTATTTTTTTTTACATAATTATAAACATTTATCAATAATCAGCTTATTGAAACTGCTATGGCACTTATTTTATTATCACATGATAGTGTAAGGCCTAAGTAAAAATTACTTGTTTTAACTGTTTTGGCAAATCTCTCTATACAGGGTGTAAAAGACATGAACAGTCAAACGAGAACCATGTATTCTGCTCACCATCATAACATTTTTTTTCCTTTAAACTATACCTGGGAAATTGACAGTTACGATTTTATTGAAGGTCAAAGTCATAATTTTTTTTTATGAAAACGTATTCTATACGTTATTTCTTAATTATTGGCCAAAGAAACATTATCATTTTTTTTAGTATTTCATAACAAAAAATGGCTTCAAAACGTTAGCGTTCAATGTAGCTCACTCGATGCGCACGGACACTAACGAACGGGGCCGCCGTCTGCCAAAATTATCGCGGTTTTGCGAGTTGCGTGCGAGTTGAGCCCTTTACATTGCGCGGTACAATTTGCAATTTTTTCTAACACCAAAAAATAAAAATCATTTCCCAGCAATATTTTTTTTGAAATATGTCTTATTTTGATGTTTAGAATACATGGTTCTCGTTTGACTGTTCATGTCTTTTACACCCAGTATATAGGAAAGTTTGACATGTTTCACATCGAAAAACAAAAAGCGAGATTTACAGTCTTTTCATCTGAGACAAAATTTAGCATCGTCCAGATTTTGATTCTGAAGGGACTGGAACATCAGATGCTTTGCCCTAATATACCTCCATTTCTCACATGGATATGCATAGGCAAAGGGTACTGCAGCACCTTACTCGCATTTTGCCACGACCACACAGTAAGAGGACTTTCACCCGATGGACGGTTTGACAAAACCATCCACAATTTGCAAATACGCGGTAGCGCAAAAAATCTGTTATGAAACAAAAAAGTAATCACAAATTTTCAAATATTTTTTTGTTTTGTGCCCCAGGGTACGGTTCTAGGGTTAAAGCAAGTTTTTTTATACCTTAAACGGGAATCTTTTTTGATGATTGATTCTTGTTCTCGTTCGTTAGGTTTACAAACGTTTTTCTTTTTTCATTTTTATGTATGTCGAATTTTGAGAAATGGTAAACGTACAGACATTTTTTTATTGAAATCATAACGATCGGATAAGAAATAAATGTAAGTAGAACGTTATCTCCATTTATAAGGAGACGAGCTCACCTTAAATAGTAGTTTATGCAACTGTCATATAATGAAGGGTATTAAAACACGAGTGTGAGTTTATGAAACGAGCGCAGCGAGTTTCATAATAGTAACGAGTGTTTTAATACCCGTGTTATATGCAGTTGCATACACTACTTTATCTACACTCATACATAAATTCAAATAAAACAACAGATTTTTTTTTGTATGGGTTAGATCCCTTTGCCTTCCCGAGTATTTAAGAAAAATAACTGTATCATAATGAGTCGAACCGGTGTTATAATGGTCATTATGTTACAGGTTGTTTTTTTTAATTTTAATTTTGATTATCTGTATTAAAAAGTATGTCATTTTAAGTTCACCTTTGATATCGTAATTCGAATATTATGACATGAGTGTAGATAAATAAACAAAATAAATTTAAATATTATAAGACTAAAGTTTCGTGGGCTAATAAAGCCGTGCATTCATTATAACGCTATAATAGGGGCTTATTGTGTACATAAAACATTGTGATTGCCTTTGACAGTGCGCCGCGAGTGGCAAGTTTTAATAGAAATTTAAATTAGCTAGCGGTTGTTTCAAATGCTTGTATTCCGACTTGAGATATTAAGTGTGTGTCAACTGTTTCACAGAAGTTCGGATTTAGGTATTTCTTAAAATAAGGAAATAAGGGTTATATTGGCATGGATTTTGATTTTGTCATTTGGATTTCGTTCTGAGAATTCGAGTGTCGGATTTCTTAAAATAAGGATGTAAGGGTTAGATTGGCATGAATTCTGTGATTTGGATTTCGTTAATTTTCGTATCCATGTACTCTCGAGAACATAGAAAAACAAAAAAGTACAAAACTCATTATATAAGTTTAATTAGGAAATGTATTATTGGTATATCATAGAAAGTATCTTCCAAGATTCTAACTAAATTAGAAAGAAAGCAACAAGGAAAGACATAACAAAATCACAAACATATTTTAAATCTTAAGATTAATTTTAAATTAATAGGATTCCTTATCAAGGAATCCTATTATACATTATTATATCGATCGACAAGTGTATCTGTCCTTTTCTATCTTTAAGAGTTACTGTCAAATTAATAGATTGTGCCGATTCCGTCGAATTTTTCTGGCTAATTTTATTTATCGAGCTATCCATGCTTGTAGGGTAGATGAAGTACTCTCGCTTACACACATTATTCAGGTGTCTTATGGCGTTATGGAAAGTTAATGCGTAACCAATCAGTGGCACCTTTTTTATTACTAGAAGGCATACAAGCTTATGGTTTTAAGTGGTTATTGTCGCCTATAGACACTTGCAATATTAGGGGTAAATCACTTAACACTGCAATTGCGTTGCCATCCTGGGGACTAAGATGATATGCCTTCCATGCCTAGTAATTACACTGGCTACCTTTCTCTTCAATCCGAAACACAGCGAACTGCTTCACGGCAGAAATAAGAAAGGCGATGGTACCTATCCAGAAGATCCTACATACGGGTCTACCACCTAGTAAACCGTAACTTGCTTTTTAAATTATTCGGCGGGTTATAATCTCACGTAATAATTAGTCCTATTCCTTCACAACAGGGCGTACCTGAGTCTTGCAAGCCCATAGAAGCGTCTTCGCATGCCATTCCCTTACTAAACGCCTTAAAAGATTCTATTCGACATTCTGCCACTAGAGAGACTTGATTGACTAGAAATCTACTATGAAGGTTCGCCTAAGCTTGAGGAACGACCAAAGTCGTCTTATTTTTAACCCCAGACGCAAAAAGAAGGGTGTTATAAGTTTGACCTTTCTGTGTGTCTGTCTGTGGCATCGTAACTTCTAAACGAAGGGACCAATTTTAATGCGGTTTTTTTGTTTGAAAATGTTATCATGATGGTTTTTTATGCTTTAAGCTATAAATTTATGTCAAGGGTTTAATTTTGTTATTTTTTAACCCCATGATGCTACGAAGGCCTTTTGAAATGTTTAAAAAAAATCGGCTTTACTATCTCGTATACCGGAAACGACTCAAAAGTTGATAGAAACCTTATATTTTGATGTCATACATGCATGTTAAATTTTGGTCACCCATCCGAGTAAAGACCGCGCACTTGGTTGCTTAAATTTCGTGATCGACGACTCAAAAGTTGATAGAAACCTTATATTTTGATGTTATACCTGCATGTTAAATTTGGTTCCAATAAGTGAAAGCATACTCGCGTTATCGTGCTAATGCACAGACACAATTCCAAAAACGGTTTTTTGGACTCAGGGAGGTCTAAAACGTGTAAATCCGTTAAAATCTCGAGGTCGAATTTTTTGAAGATTACAAGACTTCCTATAGGTAAGTATACTACGTATACGAGAAAGTAATAAACCAAAAAAGCCTCCATAGGTCAGGCTTTTTCTCTACTGCTTCTATATTATACAAGATAAATTTATATAATGTAATAACAAAAACCAATAACAAAAGGGGGTAATTCTCAAACTGTGTATTAGCATATCAAACACGAAACTTAGCGTCTTCTCGCAAAATAAAGGAGCCGACTCGCGATTGTCAAACAAGTGCCGTGGAAACGACTGGCATAGGCCAGGGGCAAAGGTATATTATTATATTAGATGATAGTTGTAAAAGCCGGCTGATGGAGTATAATCCTTAAATATTGTAACAATATGGTGAGTGGGGGTCCAGAAATAATGCACCGATTAGGTCACTATGTGTTTATTATTGGTAATATAAAGCAAAATTACCCATGTGATGCCGGCAGAGGAGAAAAGCATCACCCATATCCTCCAATGGGTGTCGTAGAAGGCATTATGGACCAGCAAAGGGGAATAATTGATCACCCTGTACTCCGTCCACCAATCCGCATTGGGCAAACGTGGTAGCTCCGTCGATGACAAGGAGTGGCTTTGTATCTCAGCAGTGGGTCGAATTATAAAGGCTGTTTTGATGAGTTAGTGCCTTGATATATGTACCTATGTATTATTAGATAACTCCATTACATGACATCTTTATGTATCAGACTTTTATATATAACTAGCTAACCCGTTACACGTTGTTGTGGTTCATTTGTAAAAAAAATGTAAATCACGCTCATAATTCCAAACGTGGTTACACTTGTATTGAGAATTAGAATATGAAATAAAGAATTAGTATGCTTTCTCGTTGCATACTTTTCTAATCTTCCAATTCTCTACGCAATTTTATTATTTTTTCTTTCAGTAAGAATTTTTTAGAGAGTATAAGAAATTTAAGCAAAAAAGGATGAAGTAAGGTAGGAAAGGATGGGCGTCAATAGCGAGACTCTAGAAGTTAGTTGAGAAAAAAATGAAGAGTCACACGTTTAGCATTAGAATGATCCATGACCGGGAAACCTAACTAACCTAAACGCCAAAGTATTATATTGAAATTTGACATAAAATTACTTTTTAAATATTGCCAATAAATTTCGAAATGAGAAAAGAGGTGCTAACATCTCAATGTTATAGTTACCAACAATACAAGAGTCACCTCATCGCCTCAAATTTGTGTAAATGAAAGAAACGGGGATTTAAACCACGTACCCTTTGATTTTTGATTAATCCGATATTTCGGTATTTCGCAGTGACATGCGCCATGATCACGGATGAACGTGGTACGTGGTTTAAATCCCATTTTTCTTTTTTCTTTCATTTACATGATAGTAACCACGTTAGCTTAAAGCAATACATTTCAATTTGTAACGTAAAGGCATACGTTGGCCAGTCAGAAGATCACAATGAGCTTCCCTGTCAATATACAAAAAAAAATAACGAAAATAAAAGTTAATGATTTTGTACACCGTCTCCTGTGCTACATTCGCTGGCGCTGCGAACTCGAAGCTCGTTTGGCGCAAGTTTTGATAGAATTTTCAATTACCCTCCTTTGTTTCAAGAGTTTTCCCGCGGCGCAGCTCCTGTCTCCAGCCTCGATGGTCTTGTAATGGCGACAGATTTTCTATTAGGTATATTATTTAGCTAGCTACTTTATAATAATAATAATGTCTATTAATTTCCTTAAAAATAGTTTATTAAGTTGTCAGTAAGTGTATTCTCATTAGGACTTATGTTTAGACTTAGTATGTTTATCGAAATACCTTCGTGTCCGACAGGGTCCTTCGCTGATCACTGAGTTTTAAGAAACATCTTGTTACATTTAAGGAGTGCAGTGAATAATATGAAGAGACTCCTTCAGGGCCCCTTCTTTTACCTAGTAAACCGTTACTTGCTATTTAAAATTATAAATATTTTTTTGTGTATAACGTTAATTATAACTGTAATTATTTCTTTTCTTTCTCACAATTGTTAATTTCTCTGCTTAACTGTCTTTATGATTTGTCATACTGTTTAAGGGTAATACCAAGATCAAAACTTGCAACTCTCAATTTAATGTAATTGTGGCAACTATCGTTTGCGTGCCAATAAATAAATAAATTACTTTCATCGCGCGATGAAAAGGTATCATGTCACCCTACAATCGATATCAATTAGGTCGACGCCTTAGCTTTCCATTCAATTAAATTCAATTATTTATTGCAATCCATAATGTTACAAGAAGTAAGATCTTAAAGTTAAGCAGAAATCATTATGGACCCTGACGGGCACAGCAAAAACATATAAGTATCTAGAAGAGTTTGTTTGAAACTTAAGATACTTACAGAAGAAAATAAGAAAAGTTTATGCTAACAATAATAATAGTTACACCATTTTAAAATTAATGAATACAGATCAAATTATCTTATATCGATAATCATTTACGTAGAATGTCATGTTAATTAAATTATTATGTCAATTTATTTATTTACAATGTCTATTTATGTATTTACAATATCAATTTATTTAAAATGTCAAAATTCATTTATAATTAATCTTAGCTATGCTGTCAGTATTAAAGAACTGTAATAATTATTAAAAATTAAAGTCATATAAAAAAGATAAAAATAATCATAGGTCTAATTTTTAATGTGAATTGTTTTTCATTTTATATAAGTCAACAGAGATAAAATTAATTTCATGTTTTAGTAATAGGTATAGTGCAAAGTGTTTGTTCGTTGATTTGTTCAAGTCTAAGTTTTGTTAAGTCAATCGTTAGGACCATTATTGTTTTTTAAGAAGCTTTTGCTACTAACTTAGATACTTATTAGCTACGTAATTTAACGATGACTTAAGTCTATTCCATAAATTTTGTTCTTGTTGGAGTTCGTTTTTAATTTGTTTCTTTGTCTATGCCCGCAAGATCCGGAAACATGCCATAACACAAACTACAGAATGACTAACGCCCGCCAAATGCAACTGTCGGCGGTATGCAGATATCACAATCTTCATTTGAATTTAGAATAAGTACAAGATGGCGCTCGCGTCGCATCCGGTCGGGGTGGATTATGCGCGAAATTAAATGATATCCAACTTTTGCTGCAGGCTGGTGAATCTGATCCGTAAGGATATGTTTTCATACGATGTGAGAATTATTCGTACTTTAAGTAAGTAATGTAATTGAGAAAATTTTTAATAATTTGCGCAGTATTTATACAAGTACCTAGCATAAAGTCGATGACCAAAACAGAACAATTTTATTAATGAAAATCTTATTTATTTTTAAAACACGTGTTGAGAGTCATCATGATTCAGGCAAAGGAATTATCCAATATTTTTAGTAGTTTTATAGAAGCGGCAAGGTAATAAAGTCCTCCTTTCCACCCTTCATTAATAAAAACGAACGCATTCCAAATTTCGAATTTTCCGAAAAAGATTCCCAAAACTAATCAGCCAGTCCGCGCAAAGTTGAAAAATTGATTAAAACGCGGCGACCGCTTGCGAGAGACGTAGTTCGCTACGGAAACGTCAAAGTTTGGGGTGGGGGGCGGAGGGGGGCAAAAATGAACGCGAAGACGGATCGGCGAAGTTTAAATTTGGAATTCGAAATTCGACGTGCTACGTGTTAAAAGGATTCTTAGTTGACATTACGGAGTAATTGTTCTAGAATTTCCCAGGAAACATGGCTTCTTAATATCACTTAGCTGATGATATCTATAAGGTATGCTTATGGTTCTGCGTAGGTTGGTAAGTAGAAAACTGTTAGTATTCCATGGAATCGCCGTGTGGGTGTCGGGTCCATTGTATTGCATAGAGGGGAGCCAGGAATTATGGGACTTTTGAGCCATGTGTAGGTTTAAGGACCCCTTTTTGATACATCAGCACTCACCTTCAATAACCTGGCTTCAATCTCTGTTCAGCCATATTTAATGCCATTCCGCGAGAGTTGCTTACGATACTCTGTATAAAATTACCTGTCTAAAAAGACGCCCGAACTCGACATTAATTTTCTGAGCCTATCCAAGTTCCTTAAGACTGTGAAATGTATTGATCTATTTGATATTTGTATATATCATAAAAATAATAAAAGGCATAATAATTTGTTTGTTACTAACTCGAATTTTATTTAATTGTTGTTGATATAATTGATTTTAGGTTATTTGTGTCATATTTCGTGGTTAGCAGTTACGTGTCATTTAATAACTATGCATGCTGAGGTCACTTATTATTGTAAAAACAGTTAGTTTCATTAAGTCATTGTCATTGTGAAGATTATTGTTATAGAAACACTGATACTTATATGTTGGTAATCCTATAAATCAGTGTATTTCAATCTGTCGGTCAGGGGGTGGCGAAGCCTTACTCGGTTGGTCACCGTAGAAAGGAAAAGGCAAGGTTTTATACTACAACACAAAGCCATGTTTCAGTGAGAATGTGCTTATTTATATTTCAAAAAATTGACATTTTGTGGTGCTTTTTTGAACTAACCTCTTACTTACTTCCAAACAGCTTTAAAGCTCTCGCGGCTTCGTACAGTGTTGTGGATCTTAATAATTAATATAGGTAACAAAATAGAGACTTTTGTAGGATCATCTAGAAGTACCATAAAAATGGCACTAAAGGAGTATTGTCAAAAGAGGCACATCATGGAATGGTTGTCCACTCCCCGACTGACACATTTTGAAGATTTTTTTAGAATCCTCACACATAGGCTACCTTAAAAGAATGGGTCAGCAGAACCCAAATCCGCTGCCTCATAGATGCTCTTTGCCACTAAAAGACACCTGTGTACAATATGCAAAGCTGATGACCCCATCTGTAGAATGTGTGGTAAGGAGCAAGAAAGCATGGAACACATACTATGTAACTGCGATGCACTAGCCAACAGGCTAGTGCATCGCTTAGGTTGCCCTGAACCAGAGGACTTTACAGACCCAAACATCGTGAAACTCATAGAAAATGTTTTCAATGTTGGCGGGGATGGGTGATAAGGAAAGGGGAAGCACAAACGATCCCATAGGGTCGAAGTGCTCTGAGACAGCCTCAGACCCTTACATAAGATCAAGTGTGGGTAGTCTTGTGGTACACACGCAAAATAAAGTGCTCTGTCTTTAATTTTTGTTTATTGTATATTAATAGTAATTACTTACATGTTTTTTATGTAAAGTCAGTGCTTGACTCACTACCACACACAATCACTTAATTATTTGCACTTCACCATTATTATATTCCTCATAACGATCCAATTTCGCCTTGAGTATGGATTCTAGGCTGGTCAGTCATATTGAAGAGCTGGAGACGCTATTTACTTCACGCATGGGTGCTTATGAAAACCGCCTGCAAGAATATGTGATAGGCAATGCATCGCACAGTGAAATATCATCATTATCTCGTGAGTTTATAGATTTTAAGACATTTGCCTGGAAAGCCCTTGCTAATATCAAGTCGCAGATCGAACTAATATCTCTTGGCCTAGACAGGCACGAAACTATTATGAGACGCAAAGTTTTACTCATACATGGTCTGCCTGAGTCTCCGAATGAAAATTTGCCATCGGCCATCCAATCTTTATTAACTGACCGTATGAAGGTGTCCGATATCAGGGCTGGTGATCTTGAAGTGTGCCATCGCCTTGGATCAGCACCGAATAAAACTAGACCTGTGCTCATCCGATTTCGAAATATCGAACACAGACATCTTATGTGGGATAGTAAAACCAGTTTGAAGGGTTCAGGCATCACAATATCAGAATTCCTCACAAAGTCAAGACATCATCTTTTCTTATTGGCTCGCAAACACTTTGGTATTAATCGCTGTTGGACTGCGGATGGAAGAATTGTGGTGATTCTCGAGGATAATAGTAGGCGTAAGATCGAGACTATTTCCGATCTAAAGAAGGTAATCTCGCAGGATCCATTGACTAGTGAAGATGCCGCCAAGGAAGCTACCATTGCTGCTGATCTACCTCATAACAAACAACCTGCTTCTTTGCCTAATGCCCCCAAGAAAACTCGTAGAAGGATGTGAATAATTGTTTGTTCTCGTACTCATTGTCCCTTACTTAAAATTACTAGGTAACTCTTCACATGTTACCTTTGAATAGTTAGTCTTTCTTAATTTGTCACTCTTTTAAGCTTTCTCTTTATTTGTTATTTTGGTGGTATGCGTACTTTTTTCGTTGTTTAATAATAAATTTTAATTTCTACCCTTTCACATCAACCTCTTTAAAATCAAGTTGTTTTTCTGTCAACTGTCATGGTTTTGTGTTTATTTTAACGTTTGGTTTGATATGTCATGATAACTTTTTTTTCTGGCAGACGAATACATGTCATACAGCCATGTTTCGTTACTTTGCTTTATGTTTAAAACTCATTATTTCATGTTTTCTCTGTGTATATTGCTTGATTTTAATTCTTAATTTTATATTTGCACTGCGCGTGTTGCTTGATAAGTAGCTATAATTTGGTGTTATGTTTTATTTAATATTTTTTTGGCTTTACATTTTTTTATTTTTTTTTGTTAAATATAGATCTCTCTTTCAGCCATGTAGTAGCGAGTCGAAGTGTGTATTCGTTTTTAATTTAGTGGTTTTTTTTTTTGCATCTTATTTCATAGGTATTATAATTATTTTATCTTATTATATTTATTTTATATATACATATATTTTCTTATACTTATATAATTATTCGTATTAATTCTATCATACATATTGATAATATTAATATTATTTTTGGCTATGAATGATATTATTGACCTTAATGACAGCTTTTTCTCGTGTTCTTCTTCTGGCGGTTTCGTAAGCGCGGATAGTGATTCCTCCACTTGTTTACACCTGCATGATCAGTTGGACTCCATATTTTCTAACTTTCCTAAAAACTTAAATATTGTCCACATCAATGCCCAGAGTGTTCCTAGCCACCATTCTGATCTCTTAGCGTCGTTCAGTAGTGATCGAGTGGACGCAGTGCTTATCTCTGAATCCTTCCTCAAACCCTCCCTGCTTTCCGCACACTTTGCTCTTCCTGGCTACATTCTTGTTCGCAATGACCGCTTAGGTAAAGGTGGTGGTGGTGTTGCTGTCTACCTTCGTGCTGATCTACCATTTCGTGTCGTTAGTATTTCTCCTTCCTCTTACTCCGAATCATGTGAGTACTTGTTTATAGAACTTATTCTTAATCATAACAAAGTCCTCCTAGCAGTACTCTACAGTCCTAATCTACGTGTTGACTATTTCAGCACTCTAGAGAATATTTTAAGTGAATACCGTCCCTTATACGAAAATTTTATTTTGATGGGTGATTTTAACACTTGCCTACTGAAAGGTGACCATCGGGCTCATAAACTCCAATCCATAATTTCTTCCTATGATCTCCATATCCTACCCCTAGCCTCTACTCACCACTCTCCTAACTTTAATCCTTCCCTCTTAGATTTAATCATTGTTTCTTCCGCAGACAAGGTTGGTATTCATGGGCAAATCGTGGCATCTTTTTCATATCATGATCTGATTTACTTATCTTACCGTGTCCGTGCACCCAAGCGTCGACCAAAGTACCTATTTCTTCGTAACTACAAGGACGTGGACTTGGACGCGCTTGGACGCGATGTCAGCGCCACGGATTGGACTTCGGTATTGAGTAGCACTGATATTGACAATAAAGTGGCTGTATTTAACTCTTTACTTTTGAAACATTATGATCACCATGCTCCTGTTAAAAGGGTAAAAGTTAAACATATCCCTGCACCTTGGCTCTCCAATGACATAAAAGATCTCATGTCGCTTAGGGATAAAGCTAAGCGAAGACTTAAGCGTTGTGCCTCTGAACTTAATATAGCCAGATATAAACACCTGCGTAATAGCTGCAATCGTCTAAGTAGAGATGCTAAGAGACGCTATTTCCATGACTCACTTATTAATAAAAATTCTGCAGATGTGTGGAAGTTCCTGAAGTCTGTTGGCATTGGCAAGTCTCCAACTGTGTGTGGCTTTAATTTGGATCTGAGTTCCCTGAATAATTATTTCTCTTCTCCTCCGGCTCTCATAGACCCATCATTGAAGTCCAGCACTTTGTCGGGTTTTTCCACACAATCTGCACCTTCCTGTTCTGTCTTCAACTTTTCTATTGTTACTGAGGATTCTGTCTCTAAGTCAATTTCGGCCATTTCTTCTTCTGCAGTCGGTAGTGACAATGTTTGCTCGAAGATGATTAAATTTCTTATTCCCTCTATCCTTCCTATCTTAACCCACATTTTTAATGTTTCACTTTCCTCTAACTGCTTTCCATCTATATGGAAACGTGCGCACATTATTCCTTTACCCAAAATATCTAACCCTACCTCACTTAGTCACTATCGTCCTATCTCAATTCTTCCTTTCCTATCTAAAGTCCTCGAGCACATTGTCCACAAGCAGCTCTCATCTTTCTTATCTAAAAATAAACTTCTCAACCCTTTCCAATCTGGTTTTCGCCAGGGCCATAGCACCGTTACGGCTCTTATAAAAATCACAGATGACATTCGTTGGGCTATGGAGAGGAAGCTTGTTACTCTTTTAGTCCTCTTAGATTTCAGTAACGCCTTTAACTCTGTAGATTTTGATGTTCTTTCTAATATCCTTAAGTCCTTAAATATTTCTCCTCAAGCTGTAACATGGTTCGATTCGTATATTCGGGGCCGCTCTCAGCGCGTTTGCCTTGATGATTCACTTTCTGATTGGTGTGAACTCTCTGCTGGTGTGCCTCAGGGTAGCGTTCTCTCTCCTCTTCTGTTTTCCATCTTCATTAATTCTATTACTAGCATAATTTCCTCACATTTCCATCTCTACGCGGATGATTTGCAACTCTATAGACACTTCCCTGTTTCTGACCTTGATGATAATATAGCATCACTAAACAGGGACCTACAGTGCATCAGTGTTTGGGCGAGAAGTCACGGTTTGCTCATCAATCCTAACAAGTCGCAAGCTATCATTATTGGCAGCCGAGTTATTCGGAACTCAATAGATTTTTCTTGCCTTCCTCCTATTAGCTTCGAAAATTCCTTGATTCCATATTGCGAGACCGTTAAGAATTTGGGCGTAATATTTGATGGTAACCTATCATGGAGATCGCACGTCAACGAAGTAAGCAAGAAGGTACATTTTTCTTTCCATTCCTTAAAATGTCTCCAAACATATTTACCATTACCCACAAAAACCTACCTCGCCCAATCCCTTATTCAGCCCATTTTTGATTATGCCGATGCATGCTATCTCGATGCTACTGAAGACACATTAAACAAACTAGAGCGTTTACAAAACCTTTGTATAAGGTTCATTTTCGGCCTAAGAAAATATGATCACGTGTCTGTTTTTCGTAAAAAACTTAACTGGCTTCCCATCAGGGATCGTAGGAACACTCGCATCCTTTGTCTCCTCTTTAACATCCTTTTTAATCCGTCCTATCCTAGCTATCTCCGTGAGAGATTCTCCTTCTCCAGGTCCCCTGATATTCCCTGTCGTCCTCACCTGCGCACACTCCTTAGCTTTCCACCTCATAAAACTGACTTTTATTCCTATTCCTTCACTGTTCATGCGGTTAGATTGTGGAACTCACTGCCATTCTCCATTCGTGATTCGCAAACTTTACCGCAGTTTAAGGCTCGAGTGAAGGCCCATTATTTTTCACAAATTAAATAAATATGCGTGCATTTTATTTTATATATTTAAATATATGTTATGTTTATTTTATAATTATACTTTGTTTTGTTGGTACACACTTTTCTACCATTAAAAATATCTCTCTCATATGTGGGGCTGCTGGAAGAGATTTCTAATAGAAATAAGCAGTACCTTTGTACAAATTTCTGTCTATTGTATTGTTCTTTTTGTAATTGTTTTGTGTGTACATAAATTGTTAAATAAATAAATAAATAAATAAGAATAAGAATAATAATAAGAACAAAATAGAGAAATAGATACTAACTTTTTGTCTGTCTATTGCCTATTGCCTAAATTTTTCAACCTGTAAAGGGGTCTCATAATCAAAAAAGATTGAAAAACACTCTTTAAATAAATTCGCGTTTCTGTACTACTACTAGTAGTAGGTACTAAGGGCCAGAACCGCATGCGCGTCGCCCGCAACCAGTCATTTCATACATATTTTTATTGTCATACATGCGGCGTACCGAAATATCTGCTTTGCGTGCAGCCTGCAGCACGCTTGCAGGCGGATGCAAACTCTCTCTTTTATTTAAATTAAGTATAATATTATTATTAAGACAATTGTAAAATGACTTGCCTAATGTAACATTGATAGCGTCGGTGGCGTAGTGCGTAAGAGCGTCATCGTCGTCTCCCACCCGGGAGGCACTGGTTCGATCCCCGCCACGTACCAATGTGTTTTCAAATTTTGAATTCATATGTACGTATATTCGACGCTTTTAGTGTGAAGGAAAACATCGTGAGGAAACCTGCACACACCTATGAAGAAATTCTTAGGTTGTGTGTGAAGTTGACCAACCCGCACTTGGCCAGCGTGGTTGACTAAGACCTAATCACCCGTTATGTGGGGTAGGCTTGAGCCCCTCGGTGGGGACATTATATGAGCTGTTCATGAATGTAACATACCCTGTTATAAGGTTAATAAATGATTTGATTGATAAGGAAAAAGAGAAATGGCGAAATGTGGTTTTAATTAAATATTGTGGATGCAGTTCTATTGCAGTTGAGGTGAACTTGGTATAACTGCATTAGGACTACGCGTCGACTGCACAATGTTTGGCATTGGGAATGCAGTTGAAATACAGTCCGTCTGTCTGGAGCCTAAAAGGGCCCTAATCTCTTTGTATTTTTTTCATCAATCAACCTTCTAAAAATTCTTTTCTCTATAAAATAACTGATCTCGATCAAAATAGTTGGACACATTAAAATTAGAAATTAAATTTCGACAATAAGACACAGGATACATCGAGCATATATGCTCGATGCTAGGATATCAGAGAAAAAATCAATTAAAATTTTAATACTTACACAGATATAATAAAAATAACAATAACCTCAGAAGACATAAATTAAGCCTTCTATAGTAAAGGACACTGCCATTTTGTTTTTGTCTAATAGATGAACTTATGAACAGACAATTGAAATGTTTGAAGACAGATGAAATAGGCATGGCGACTGAGTGTTTGGAAAAAAGATACCACGAAAAACTAAGCCTTCATTTGAATAATTCTAAAAATTGAAAATTGTTATATAAACCTGTATAATAACATTACATTTTCCACATAATAGGAAAAGTTATTCAATAGTTAGAACTATTCAAAATTCAAACGCACCAATCACCCGACCATAGACCTCTTTCATCAAGCGACACTCCTTTAGCAACGTCAACCATAAACAAAGGCGTACAAACTATGATAATTACAAACAACATCATCTGCGACCGTTAATCCTTTCCAAATAGAACGCGTTCCATTTTCAAAACTAAACCAAACAACATTGCAACACCAAAAAATTATACCACCCCACTTCGGACCCTGATAGCGGACTAAAAGAGTTTTCCGAAAGCAATCCTCACAATTTTACCGTCGAACTAAAACTATCCGGTCCCTAAAGGCTAAAAAAGGTTCGCCTAACCAAACAGCGACCCTTATAAAGTGCCTCCCAAAACTAAAAACACCCAAAAAGGCAGTAAAACTAAAGGAATTAGGGCCCCGCCAACTACTTTTCAAAACACTTTTGAACCTTCGTTGAAATATATGAATCCCAATTTATATTTTCTGGTTAGGGTCGGCGGGGGCCGGATTTGGGACGTTAATTTACTGTTTTACGATCGTTTATATTGAGCTGGTTATGGCTTACTTTCTTTGGGTGATTGGTTACTTATTACGATGTATTTTGGGAGATTTCTCTATTACTGTCCTTTATTTATAACAGTCTTTAGATGGTAGAGCAAGATGATGAGTTTTGTCAATAATATTAATAAATAGTTATGGAATAATTTTGGCATTTCTGGAATCGCCGTGTGGGTGTCGTTTTTTTCTAGTTTTAAAAATATTAATTGTTATTAAATTAAAGATCTGATAAAAGATGTATGGAATTGACATAAGCAATGGAAAGTTACTTCGATTGTTTATATCAACCCCATACATTTTTTGAATAAGCGATAGCGAGAGTGAGTGTCAAAATGCGTGTTGTCTAAGCCCTCAGGACTGCTTAGAAGATTTTGAGTGTAAAATTTGTCCTGGTTAAGGCAACAACTTTTGTATGTTGTCTCACTGAATTGCTACTTTTTGTTTTTATGCACTTTCTATGTAGGCTATAGGCTGGCAACCTGTCATTATCGATGCACTGCATGGCCCATGTTACCCAAGGCTCTGCTCAACCCCTTTTATGATTATGGGCGTGATTGTATAGTGATAAAAGTAAAGGCACCCAGCAAATTTAGTGTGAATGCAGTCCGAATGCCAGGATACCCAACGTGGCAGAGGATACACGTGTCGCTCAAGCCACCCTTACCATGCCACTCCCAACCTACAAGATGCTTCTTGAACATAAATAGTTTTTCGTTATCTAAGTGTAATCTCTACTCACTATGGACAAGGTCGCTAGCCCTTATGGTCGCCTTAACCACAACGCTACCAGAGCACTGCTTCGCTGCCGACATTTGTCAGTACCTACTTGGTGCTTATGTTTTTATGGTAAACGTTGTTTCAAAATTTCAAAATAATTTCAAATCTTTAAAATTTCTAAGATTCGAACGAAATATTTTTGCAAATATTTGTCGTCCAGTTAAGATGAAACTATCTTATTATTATGGAAAAAAAAACGTTTACAAACGCGTAAATATTTTTAAAACTAGAAAATACACTGAAATCCTTCCGATTTCGATTTCTGGTTCGAACCCAGCATCCTCCGAAATTCTGGATGTTTTTCAGCGGTTTTCTAGTTTTAGAACTCCTCTCCTAATCGTGACCGTTTTACCTACAAGAATTATTGATGAATAAGTTTATTATCATTTTCTTATTATCTCTCAATTTAAAATATCTGAATACGTGCCTGTACTATACATGATGGACCGCCCCGAGGCTTAGTCAGTTTCATGTCATTTGCTTAACCTTTAAAGGACATTATTTTTCTATAAAATACGACGAAATACAATTTATAGGATTACTCGTACTTGGAATGTCTTCAGGGCTATGATAATACTGAATAATTATACATTATTGATAGATTATGTAGTAAAATTTAAACATGCTAACTCACAAATGAAGGTTAGTAAGATTAATATGTACCTACCTACAATTATAATTCATCATAATTTCAGCCGAAAGACGCCCCCTGTTGGACATCATAGGCCTACCCAATGATCTTCATCCCTATCAATCCTGTGTTCTTTGCATCCAGCGGCTCCCCGCAACCTTTACCTTATCGTCGGCCCACCTTGTGGGGAACCAACTCACTCACTCAGTATCACGATATCGATGAATACTGACATGTTTTTATAATAGCCCTTGCCCAAGGAGGGTGAAGAGAATTTGTATGACCCAGGATCGTAAGGAACACATGTGCTGGCAGTAAATTCCATTTCTTGATTGAGCGACAATCAGTTGTCTTTCGTAATCTCAGTTAACATTTCTATTAAATTCTCATACAGAATATCTTTGTACTCCATCCCTCTGCTTCTTTTTGTTTCTCCTGCTTCTGTGCCCTGCTTCCATTTATTTATAGTCGGTACGATAAATCTTTTTTATCATACAGATATAGTCAGTTCCATCATACCATATCCTTTACATTTTGACACAGTAATAGGTACTTAATACTATACACGATTGACAGACACAAAGAGTGGCATTTGTCCTAGTTTATTTACAATTTAACAGACCATGGAAGCAGCTTTAGACTGAGGCTTTAGATGTTGGTTCTGCCAAGATTTGCTATATAACACCAACGTCATTTGATTTCAAGTTTAAATACGTCATCAATACTTGTCGCTCTGTTTGATTTCTAACACCACCAACAAGTGATGCACATATTTGATCACCTCGCAAGTGTCACAATTAGGAGACTCCTCCTTTTTCATTAGATGTGTGAATTTGTTTGATGGAAAGTGTCCAGCTACATTACCACCATCTTTTATCGCGATCCAATTTAAGACCTAAACTGTATAGAATCGTCAATTCGCAATATGACGCTATCTACGCGACCTCAGTTTTGGCACTAATTTCGACAGCGATTCAGTTCGGAGTTGTAGGTAGATTGAGAAAACCATAAGTCATATTTATATAGCGCTCTCTCTTTCACTGCATAACAGACCAGCGGCAAATTTTATTCATTCTTTCGTAAATTTTAAGTTTCTTGAGTCTTTCGATGCAAATGCGAATCAGTAATATGAAAATGATGGTACGAAATAATACGATTTAGTTTACGAACCTATACTCAACCGTGTGGAATTTGAATCGCTTTTATAAAGGTGGCGGTAAGGCCCCTGACCTATGTGAAGCAATAAAATTAGAGATTTGAGATCTGTAATGTTCTATACCAAATGCCTTTCATTGTAGATTTCTCCTCAAAATATTCAAACGTGTGCTGATATCGAAAATACTGCTACAGGTTTTGTCATTACATTTTTACGGCCGTGCGTCTACCTGACACCAGCCCTCCTTGGAAGCGACTGCCTTCTTTAGGCACCACCAGGCACCAGGGATCTTAACGTATTTTCCGAAGCGCAGATGAAAACCGAAAATTTAGCGTTCGTCATCTACGATGAACACACAACCACGGCCATTGATCTTTCCACTCCATCCCAGTGTAGTTCACAAAAAAGCCATTAGAGCCTCCTCTCCTCGCCCCCGCGAACACAAAAACACCGTTTCAGATACTCGTTCCTAAGAACGACCCTCTTCCCAACATTCCCCGAACGCGAAAGGAAATTTAATTGTCGGATATTAATTCGACAGCTAATTTCTATAGTTCCATAGATAAGAGTCCCGCTTTCTTGGGGAGGCCATAAATTGCCCGATACGAAAGGCGAGTAATTGCCATCGTATTTTCTGCCGCCATTGTTGCGAAAAAGGAATAGCTACCGTTATTTAGCTTTTATGCTTTCGGCAAAGGAATTGTGTTTATGCTGCCTCGTAAGTTTTTGTTATGGTAATGTTTTATAACACATACAAATAGGTACTTTTTTTAACGCTCATAATTCCAAAAGGGTTACCTCAACCTTGCTTAGGGTAGCATTTGGTTACAGTCATACAGTAGTATTATCTCACGAACGCGGGTGAGCCAAAGTCAAAGTTTTTTATTGCATCATGTTGTCACACAGATGTTAACAATAAAAGGAGAATCAAACATGAACCTCCAAGGGCACAGCAATTTCTAATATGTAAAACTAAATTAAAGTATTATTACTTTCAAATTATCATCATTACAGCCTTTATAATTCGACCCACTGCTGGGACACAAGGCCTCTGCTCAACGAAGGAGGTTTAGGCAGTAGTCCAGCACGCTTGCCCAATGCGGATCGGTGGACGGAGTATAAGGTGATCAATACTCCATTGCTGGTCCATTAGTCGCCTTCTACGACATTCATTGGAGAATATGGGGTGAAGCTATTCTACTCTGCCGGCATCACACGGCAAACGGCAATGTCAAATATTAAATTAATATAATTATTATTACTGTATGAATCATATTATTATTCATTAATTGCATCCATTTAAAACTCTTGCAGCGAATAGTAACATTTTTCAATAAGATATTTTTTCATCTTCTTCTTTTAAATTAATGGCAATCGCGACACATTAAAGATTACATATTCCGCCAATGTCATGTGAAAATGTAGTACTTAAAGTAATAGACAATTGTACGGTAGATGGTTCTCAACACGTGTTCTTACAACAAGAACTTAGGAGAAACTCCAAGTCATATATTTTTTAATTGTTTAAATTTATTGTATTTTTAGCCATGACAGTATTTATGAGTGCAGGTATATCGCCTGCATAAAAATTTTCTTTATTTAAAAATATATAATGCATTAACACTCCCCTACCCGGCTCCCCTCTCTTTCCAACCATATTTGGTAAGTCAAAAAACACAAAAAGTCGGATTTTCTCTCAGCAACATAAGACTAATTAAGAGAAAATTCTCAACTTCTAGAGAGTTGCGCAACCAAGCACCATTTCTTAGGTAGCCAAGATGGCGTTCCTCATTCAGATCACGAACACCTGACAAAAGTACTGCATCTGACTCCGAACTTCAACAAATTCAATAAAGTTGAGCCGAAA
The DNA here is from genome assembly GCA_955850985.1 of Elophila nymphaeata. Classification (NCBI taxonomy): domain Eukaryota; kingdom Metazoa; phylum Arthropoda; class Insecta; order Lepidoptera; family Crambidae; genus Elophila; species Elophila nymphaeata. The sequence continues at coordinate 10,115,838 of OY039091.1, read as the reverse complement.
CTACGCTAAGGGGAATACATAATTTCTTAGTGTCTCTTTGTGTGGGAATTAGGGTTGTGTCGTGTCAATATAATTTTTATCGATAAAAATAAAAGTGGATGAGATTTCGATTAAAGTGCACTTCAAAAGTACTCAGTGGAGAACAAATTAACAAAAATCTAAAAGGGGGTTGACTTTGTCTCTAATTTTTATTTGGCATGCTTAGTTTTGATTGAAATTGATACCAAATTAATTAAGAAACACGTAAAACATGGAAAAATATATTGTCATGGATGAGTGCTGAGAATTGTTAGGCACACGTCACCTTGATGACGTAATCAGAAGGGATAGACATGGCTAAATTCGTCCTGTGTATCTCAGGGAAGGAACAGTCGCCCGGATTGTGAAAGGTCGCGTGTTCAAGTCATATCCATGAAAGTTTTTTTTTCGAGTTTACTCCTTAAGAATCGATTTGCATATATAAGGGGCCCGGTATGAGAAAAATGTGAGGAGTAAAATCTATCGATGAATGACCTCGTTACGTTTTTGGTGCGCATCCTATGTCGCGCAACTTTCTAATTTGGTTGTGAGTGTAGGGTATAGGGACACGTGCATAGGATATACTGCAAAGCGACTATACTTATATGTTATTGGGTTTGTTTATTTCTATCAATGTCGACATACTTATATTGCTGTTTTCATTATAAATATCAATAATTAATATTGTTATTGTGAAGTTTTAACCTGTCGACGCGGTCGTCAAATAGTCAAAATACGGATGACAGCAGGTGCGCCATCTCACCTGTGCGTGCGTCATCAGATTTCGTGACTACGCGTTACAAAAAAAGCAATCATTCTACAATAAAGCCTAACATTAAATTGGTAATTTACCCTTTCATACAGTATTAATCTTTTTTAAGTTAAATAAACTCTTTTTGCGTCTGGTTAGACTATCGAACTTAAGGAGTAACTCCAGTCATGTCATGATCTAGAACCATTCAGATGTGTTTTTAATTTATATCTATCGATGCGTTTTCATCGCATGATGAGTTCAAAATGAAAGATTTCTTTAGAGTTTCCTGATAGAGCTCGCAAGTCATCGCAGGTGCTCGGAAATATTACTTTCATCGCGCGATGAAAAAGGTTCATGGCGATCTATGCTAATTATGACGACGTCTAAGGTCACTCTCAATGTCACTGTCACTTGTGACATTGAGAATCGAGTAAAAGCTGACCATGGTGAATAGTGTTAGCACGCTTTAATACGTCATAAAGTGTCTAAAACACACGTCATAAAGTGTCTAAAAAGACACGACAGGCTGTGCATGGCGGTGTGCTGGGGAACCCAACACTGATATATGGAAGGGAAAGTCGAATATTTTAGAAAAGACATGAAAGCAGAATAAATGCGGTTGAAATGGGGTTATTTAATAACGTATTAAGAGAGAGGTGTGGTTTGAAAGAAGATAGTCACAACAATTGGGATAAGGGATGCTAAAATGTTCTATGGGAAAAAAGCGTGACTTTATATGTTTTTATGTTGTTCACAGCTTTTTTTGTGTTTGTCACTAATTAATTATTTTAAATAAAAATTTGATTCTCTTACAAAATATCGATATCACACTATCCCCGCTTTCCCCGCTCCAATGGCGTTACTATTTAAATCTAGTTACAAGTTCTGAATGTATTTTGTTAATTTCAAGTAAGTTGGGGACATGAAAATTCCGTTCGTGAAACAGGTGGCAACTTCGTCCTTATACATTTTGAATAAGAGCTATTTTCGTGTTGAAAGATTTGTAAAATTTACGCTCTTTATATTTTGTTATACTGTAAATTAAAATAAGAAATACTGATGAACCTTGGAATTTATTACGAAACAAGATTTGGTAGAATAAAAAATATTAATAATTACTAATAATTAAAACAAAAAAAAATAGGTACACTTTCATTGAAACAAATCTATGATTTCAATGTTTGATTAGACTTCCCAAAACTGTGATGTGTATTTAAAGCGCAACATCGATTGGGGCAGTTTGACAGTTTGTGAACCTGATGTGCTGTTGACTTAATTTGACTTGTGGTTCTCATTTCCTTCGGGATATAGCTTTATATAAAATTTCAAAAATGTGCCTATATTATTAAACGCAAATGAAATTTGTACGTAAGCTTAAGACTTTACAATATTTAGCTACAAAATTATTAGCATTTGAAGTTATTTATTGATCAATATCATATCATCATTAAACCTTAACATAATTATAAGCACCCTTACTTCTCATTAATATTAAATTTAGCGCGTATGCTTACCAAAAATCTTATCCGGCTCGCTCGTGACGCCATATTGTATTTCATTCCCGGCAAGTCGCCTCAATTTTCGAATTTCGAACTTTGCTGTTCCACGTTTAAATTTGAAGTTGGGATTGAGAGTTTTCGTATTGCTACGGGTTTTCGTACTGCGCCTCGATTTTTGGCAGCCATTACTGTTATAAATAAATCTTAATATATCAAGACAATAATAAGATATTATGAGTTAAAATCAACACTATTAAGTAAATGTCATAGTATGATCAATTATTTTTAAGTTATTTTAATAGAGCATGATTAAGTAAGGTCAACAACTTTTCAAAAATTACTATGCTTTGCTGTGTGAATAATAATTTATTTGGTCATACAAAATAACTACATAGTGTATGAGGAGTGCAAAGAATTTGCTTAGTCACATTGACAAACTAAAGAACTCCTAGAGACAATTAATTTAAAATACTTTGCAAAAATAGACAAATAATTGAATGTGATTCAATAATTAAACGTCTGATTATTTAAATTTATTTACCTACATATATAATTTAATTTTGGCTAGAGGATTGGTGTGACCGTGGAAATATATTAAGTACATTTTTGCCTAAATATTCCGAGAGAAATAATTTAAAGTGTTTTGTGGGTGAAATATTGCAAATAAACAATTTATAAAACAGAAAACAATTATAACATTTATTTACGTATAAAACCAGGCGAATATCAAAATTTTATTCAAGTCACGCGTTTTCATAATCACGCCTTCTGAACTGAAAGCTCATGAATTGGTTGGTGGTGGTGTAGTTATCGGACAAAAATATTCTGCTTCGTGGAACTAGTGGTTATTTACAAACATTTAAAGTATATTTTTAAAATAAAAAACACTACTAGAAGAAGGGAATGGAATGTCGCCCTTCGAAAGGTGTAACGTGAAATTTTCGAACATAAAGATATACAAAAACTAAACAACAATTTAGTTTGAGAACATTTCAAAATTTGTTCATATTAGTGTTTAAAGAAAAATCTTGAAAACAGTTCTTATACCATAATTAAATAGTAAATTATTGCTGGAGGAAAATTCTTCATTGGTGCATACAAATTTAATAAAATCTGAAATAATATTAGTAACAACAATTTGCACCTTTGTTACATTCAATAATACAATGTGTAATGTTGCACGCATGCTATAAATTTTTATAAATCAAAGGATAAGATTCTCAGTTCTATAATCCAACCCACTTAACAACTCTCTCAATACATTTTTATGCGGAATTTTGGCAACGGAAAATAGTTAACATAAATTAATATGTCGCAAGAATTTATACCAAACAAAATACGCGAAAAGCATTCCAACAAACAAAGAAGATCCAGTAACGGCTGAACCGCACATTATCGACCGCGCGGAAGCGAACCACATAGTTACGTTCAAAAACTCACGACCCTTTTCAATTCGTTTAATAATACCAACTACACACACACAAACATGGCTGCCCCCACCCGCCTAACACCCCGCGCCTTAGGGCAATTCTTCAAAGGGTGAAAAAACCCCTTTTCACCCCGGCAGGCGGGGCCTTACCAGTTCTTAGGTTAAAAAAGGGGTGGATACTTTACTTAGCAACGGTACAAGAATAGATGCACGATTGATTTTTAAGCGTACGGCTGAAGGACAAGAAGCGAGGCCGGTGGAACTGTTAAAAATTAACAGTTCGAATTTCAAATATCCCTTTCTTTGTAGAAGTTATTGAACTTTTATTGCCAAGTAACTAATTATAGCAATTTTCGAACGTATTTTAATTAGGACTACAAGTTTTATTTTAATTATTTTAATTCAGTTTGGTTTTAAAAAATAGTTGCACCAAGTGTTTGAATTTCGAATACTTTTAAATATTTCTACAGAATATAAGTAAAAACATATTTTTTCACAACGTGTCGCTAAAGAGTCTTGAAATCTGTAAACCATAGACAGTATAAGTAAAACTTAAATATTTAAGTTTTGAACGTGTTCATCCTTAATTCAAAACGTAAAATTTACGATTAATATTTCGAAATGTTTTGCAATTACCTACGTAGGTAATTACTGCGTAGACGGTTTCGTTTGAAAGTTTTATCTTAATTACGTTATTAAGATGTCTAAATTGTCGAATTTAGCTCAACAAATCCGTTTTGCCAATGTTTATTATAATCATCTACTTCAGAAGTTGTTTAATTATACAAAAGTGTATTTTCTTGAGCGAGAGATTAGGTAGTTATGAGTAAATTACGACATGACATTAATTTAAACTAGTTTAAAGAAAATGATTTGTAAAAGTTTATTATTTTTAAAAAGAAAACTGAAATAGCAAGTCCTTTTCGCTTTCTGAAAAAACAGATTTTTGTTGATATCTTCAACTAATAAAATAAAGGTTACACAAAACTACATTATTAGATATCAATAAAACATGCTACAGACTTATCAAACAAGAATAAAACAGAATACAAAACACTTTCTGTCATTAATATAACACTTAAGTGAATATAAATTAGTGTAAATTATCAACAAAAAATTAGTAAAATAGGTCTATATTCTTTGACATATCGTGCCAGGGTGCCACCTATTATTAAAAATATTATTGTTCCATGCAATAAATTTGAATTTGAATATGCATAAAACCTCTTTAAATAAAAATAAAAAATAAAAATAATGGTACCATCGCGCCTCCTTAATCCCCGGACCTTAATAGCGCCCTCTTTAAAACCATCTTTCTGAAATATCAAATTGGACCCTCGTCTAAAAAGGCTTAGCCCACACTATTGCACTACACCCACACGGATAAAAATCACCCGACAGTCTACACACACAAAAAACGTTAACTAATCTACAGGGTTGTCTACTAAGAGAAAAAAATTATGTAATAATTATGGAGAAATTAACGAGCATTTTTGGAATGTTTATTATGGTCAGTCTCAGTTCAGTCTTTAAATTATCAAATAAACTTCTCTGTTGTAAAATTACGAAAACGAAGAAGGAACAAATAAAGGTATCGTAACCGCTCTTTTTACTGTGAACGCTACGGAACGGCGGTTACGTTCCCTTTCCAAGCTGATAAGTGTGGTACGACCTTAATGTAACCATGTGCCATTGCGGCTTGAAGAAAAAAAAGCGTGTGTGCTTTAGACCACACGAGTGAAGTAAAACTTTATAATAATAATATCCAGGATTGTCCATTCCTTTCTTTCCTTGTCATCCTGACCCTTAGCCGTCTGGCCTCCTCTGCTGAGGGGTATCCTCCCATGCCTCGATTTGTCGCCGGACTGGGAAGAGTTTTTATTAATTATCCTTCATATAAATAATAATAATATACGAAACGGAAGCCTCTCTCTTTCTATCTTCACTGGCTAATGTCTCCCTCTCAACTTCCGTAACGCTCTCGTCAGCTTACTCTCCAAGTCAAGCGTGCGTGCTCTGGATCTAACTCCGATAGGACAATTACTATATCACGAAGCCGTGTAACTGCAGATTAAGATTATCAATTTTTGGTATGAAATCTTAAACCGACTAAGGCGAACATCTACTTTTTTTTTAACATAGAATGGGTTCACTCTTGGCAACACTCTGTGCAGGAGAGCTAAGAGGAAGCCGAAGATGGAGCGAGTTTACCCAGAAGATGCCTATTCACTCTAACCTTAAATAGAGCAGGGTTATAACTATTTGGGAATATGGAGGCCGGCAGGGAATTCCACTCTTTAGCGGTGCGCATAATAAATGATGTAGAAAACCGCTTAGTACGCATAGGTACGAGGTAGGGATGGTAACCTGAAGTCCGTCTAGACCCCCGACGGTAAAAAGAACTTTCTGGCAGTTTAACCAAACCGACTCACACGATGAATAACGAATTATATTTGAAATATTTTTTCTTAATAGATACCTTGGCACAGCCCTATAGCGCCCCCCTACGCCCCCTTTCCCCCGGGCCCTCATATCCTTGCAGAAAATTTGTTTACTTCTCTCTCGGCAAGGAGCGCGGATCCGGGAAGCGACTCGTTTGAAATACGAACGGATGCTGCGTTCTAAGTTTGAAACTGTCTGCTTTGTTCCGAAGCGGATATGGAAAAACTGAGCTGTATGTTGGCTCTGGGATTATTATTTGGCGTAGAAAAGAAAAGATGATTTTTTTCATTTATACTTTCTCGCATACGTAGTATAAAGGAAGTCTTGTAATCGTCAAAAAATTCGATCTCGAGATTTTGACGTATTTACACGTTTTGGACCTCCCTGAGTCCAAAAATATTTTTTTTGGATTATGTCTGGTGTGTCTGTGCGTTAGCACGATAACTCGAGCATGCTTTAACTTATTGCAACCAAATTTAACATACGTCTATGAGATCAAAATATAAGGTTTCTATCAAATTTTGAGCCGTCGATTACGAAAGTTAAACAACCAAGTGCGCGGTCGGTACTCTGATGGGTGACCAAAATTTAACATGCATGTATGACATGAAAATATAAGGTTTCTATCTACCTTCGAGTCGTTTCTGGTATACGAGAAAGTTAAGGAGAGACCACTCCCGATTTTTATTTAGGTGTACGGCTACATAGGAAAATTATTTGAAATAAGAACTGAAGAGATATATAAAACTATTGTACAATATACCAAAAACATCTTGTTATATTTATGTCACATCATGTTCCATGAACCTTAAACTCCGTCGTAGGTTAGTACATATCATCATGACATTTACACAAGTATATTTAAGAAAACATGTTTACAGTTTTTGCACCATAGGCGGCCATAGCCTTACATTATAAATTGTTAATGAAATGAAAAAGCTCTTTATTTTAATGGACTTTGCTAAGTAATTTTAAATCGTCAAAAGCCCTACCACCATTAAATAACTATTTCTGATGGAGAAAAAATGGCGAAAGAAACTCCATAGCTTACAAGTTCGTAATGATTTCAAACATCAATATGGGTCAATAAATAATTATCAATATAATTTAAGTTACAGTTTAACATGCGTAAATTTTCGGTAGATATTACTCCCACGCATTTGGATCATTTGTCTTGTGAAAAACTTTTCTATATTATTAAATTAATCGCATTATTGAACTTAGTAATTTAAGTATGTTTTAGTCATTATAGATAGGAGTACCCCGTGAAGTTTCGAATGAAATAATTTAACTAATCTTGTTTCCCCGTACAAACTTAGGACAACCGTTTCACCAGCATGTGACTTTTGAAAAATCCTTTCTTAATGCACCCCTAGACCTCATAAGGAACCTACTCGTACGTGCCAGATTTGGCATCTTTAGACTGTGCGTTGGAATTTCAGTTAGTCACTTTTAACTTTTATATATTTAGAGATATCCAGTCGCCATCGTGAGGTCTGTAGCATTCCCTAGATGCACCAACATGTGTGACAGCCACATTTTAATGCGAAAATCAAGAAAGAAGATGGAAAACTGAAGACATATCTGTATGGGCTAGATCCCTTTGCCGTCACGTAATAGAGAAAATCCTGTCAGTCATGCATGACAGTGTGGGAACTAGGATCCAAGAAGGTTGTAGCTAGGATCCAGTGGGAACGCTCAGTGACGTCACTGACACACACATACATTTATCTACAAAAAATATTCGTGGCCCACTCGCTATCGTGAGATAAAAATACTAACAGTAAGATTTTTGTGTCAATTTAAGTTTTTTGTCTGTGCCTTTTTAAAAAAATATAATTATCTATTTTGCTACTAAAACAGTAATAAATAACCATCAATTGAATCAAAAAGATTTCTTATTTCAAACATCAAAGCGCTATCTACCCACCTTTCCGTGATCTCAAAACATACGTAGGTAATTAATACAAGACCCGGCTCCCTGGTCTCCCCTCCCTCACAATAAAAGTACAGGGGCGCGAGTTAATGCCATCTTAACGAAGAGTACATAAAGATAAGCGAACGAGTAGCGAGCGTACGTCGCGAAAGAAATATGTACAGGATGTTTGCAATCGTGACTATTATTGAGGACTTTTTTATACTCGACTGCTGAAATGTTATAGGGTGTAAAAACTGTTCTAGTCTACGGCTTTTGTTTGTTGGTTTAATGAATTAATTTATTTCATCATCATCATCATTTTAGCCGAGAGACGTCCACTGTTGGACATAGGCCTCCCAAGGATCTGAAAACCGCGACCCTTACCAGATCGGTCTACTTTATAAGTAGACCGATCTGGTAAGGGTCGCGGTTTTCAAGGATATTTAAATTTGTTTTAAGGGTGTATTTATATAAATATATATTTGTCATAGTTAAACATACATATATATTTTTAAAACGTGAAAAAATACACTAAAATCGACCTGCCCCAGGCGGGAATCGAACCCAGCATAAATAACTAATATAAGATAGTTTCATCTTAACTGGGCGTCAAATATTTGCAAAAATATTTCGTTCGGATCTTAGAAGTGCAAACAAAGATTTAATGAAACAATGTTTACCATAAAAACATAAGCACCAAGCACTGATAAATTTCGACAGCGAAAAGCAGTGTCTCGGTGGCGTAATTGGTCAACGCAGCCGCCCGGATTGCGGAAGATGCGGGTTCGAGTCCGCTGAGGCAAGTCGATTTTTTTCAGTGCATTTTTCTAGTATTAATAATTACGCGTTTGTAAACGCAAAAATAAAATTATTCCATTATTATATGTGAGTAATCGGGGAGCGAAATGTCTTCCTACCTGCATAAGGAATGATAATTTATCGTATTATTGGCGGTGTTCTAAAATGCGTGTGTTATTGTTATTGATATTTTAAAATTGACGCTGAGCTACGGTGCACAGAAAAATCTTTTGTGTTTATAAGGCACCGTATTCAAACAAAAAAAAATATCATTAAAAAATATATAAAAAAAGGTCACGCAAACGACTCTATTCCACTTGATCACAAGCAGAAGTGGGAGTTCAAAGGCGAAGATACCTAGTCATCATCATCATAACAGCCTTTATAGGACCCAGTGCTGGGACACAAGGCCTCTCCTTGTCATTAAAGGCGGTTTAGGCAGTAGTCCACCACGCTGACCCAATGCGGATTGGTGGACGGAGTATAAGGTGATTAATACCCCTTTGCTGATCCATTAGTCGCCTTCTAAGACACCCATTGGAGGATATGGGGTGATGCTATTCTACTCTACCGGCATCACACGGCTACAAGATGGCTAGTGCGAGAGATAAACCGCCACGCTAGATTGACGATATACAAGGTGCGCTTAACGAAAAGGATTTATTGCATGAAACTGATATTATGGCGACCATCGTGTCGACATTGACAGTTGACATTGTTACTCGGAGCAACGATTTGTAGGTATCGTTTGGCACTTGTCTAGGTCATCTGTTATGTCATAAGTCATAATCATCATCATCATCAACAGCTCATATAATGTCCCCACCTCGGGCTCGAGCCTACCCCACATTAGGGGCGCTTAGGCCTTAGTCAACCACGCTGGCCAAGTGCGGGTTGGTCGATATCACACACAACCGAAGAATTTCTTCATAAGTGTGTGCAGGTTTCCTCGCGATGTTTTCCTTCACCGTAAAAGCATCGATTAAATGTACATTATGAATTCAAAATTTGAAAACACATTGGTACGTAACGGGGTTGGACTCCACCGACGCTTCTGATGTCATAATATGGCTCACGTATATGCTCAATGTAAATATTTTTATTACCTTTACATTTGCAAGGAAATAATCACACAAATAATTACCAGGTTAACATAAAATAAGACCTATTAACCCGCCAAGAAACATCGGAGAACATAAATTAACACTCTATATAAACATTTGCACCCTTGTGAAAATCTTCGCGAGTCATTACCCCCACCCCAAGGGGAGGGAACGAATCTTCGTTCAAATCTCTGACATTTTATCTAAATGGGCCTCGGAATGGGTGTCGTTTGTACTAATGACCCCGAAGAAATAGTAAGACGTGTGACGTTGAAATAGTGTACGGGTGGGCAAATAAATTGCTGCTTCATGCCGTGGCTTATGACTTTTTAAAATCGAAGGCGAAAAGATTAATTTTACAAAATATATCTTGGCTGCAAAGATATAGATTCCTTTGCCCAACCAAACAACGGATAACAGTCAAAGAAATAAATTAAAATTATGATTCTAAATATGAAATAAGGAAAAGGATTTCTAGTTCGAAATTTAAAATTAGAAATAATAAGGAAACCTATCAACATTTAACCAAATAATTTCGTTCGAAATTTCAATTTAGGAATTAAGTGAAAACATCGTAATTATCATTATACAGCCATATTTATTGTACATTCTTTGTTATTTAACTTAGGCAGTTAATTAGCAACAAAATATATTTGAAAAGACAAATGGTTCTTACGTCAATATATTTTAATTAGTAATATACTTAAGCGCTATATTTTTTATGATTACTAACTCCATAAATTATTATGGCATTTTATGTTTTTCCATTTAAATGTAATAAAGTTTTATATAAAAAGTCCACATATCCATTTCAAAACCGCGAACTATGCCCAAAACTCGACCCTAATCGAATCAATCAAAGTCTGACACAATCGATTCCAACGCATCTAAATCGATACTATTTCATTAGGAACGGAACGCAACAATATCGTTCCAAATTTAAATGCAAAGGAAATTTTGCCGAGACGCGGGAGGCTAGCAATTTAGTTCTAACTGAGTCATTTGGCGCGGGCGTCTTGAGGGGCCGGGGGGAGGGAGGGGGCAGATGATTTGTAATTTGTTTTCTGTAGCTTTCGCCTCCGCCGGTAGAGACGGGGGCAAGTGCGATTTGATTGGTCGGTCTTGGAAAAAACCTTGAACACTTTTAAGCACCTTATATAGAAGGTGTACTTAAATACATTGATCAGCGTCCAATACGATTTATTAGATTTGTGTTCGTTTGTTACAATTGTGATACTGACTTATAATATTAACATTAAGACATTTTTTTTATTTGTATCTGACAAATGACAATCAGTCTCTATTTGTATAAAAGCGGTCACAGTTGTGGATTATCTGTATTATAACAACTATTTTGTATCTATACGCCCCAAATAAAAGTTTCTTGTATTGTATTTTTATAGGTATTGTATTTTAACGTAAATGTCAACTTAGTTCGTAGGAATGTGTCGACCTGTTAGTTTGAAATTTTGAATAAATAAGTGTAAAAGTGAATAACAAATGAGCTAAAAATATTATGTTCCATCAACTAAACAGTCACTTTACCTTGGAACCACATTTACAGTCACAATTATTGCTATAAAATTTTAATAAATTTTAAAAATAATTTCGGATAGTAATCATTTAAATAAATTATATTTTTTTTTCGAAATAAGGCTCTTTAATGTCACATATGAGTACTTACCGCTATGAGCTAAATATTACATCTTTTAAATCTAAAACCCTTTATAGCGTATACTGTTCCTGTAAGCGTTGGGGAAATGTATACAAACGTAACTCGGTAAGTACCTTAATCATATTTACGGGTCCCATAAAACATAGCTGACGTTTTTTTGTGTCAAGAGGTTGTCAGACAAGCATATGGCCTGCCAGGTAGTAAGCAGAAACCGTAGCCTATAGACGCTTGCAACAATGGCGTCACACTCGTGCGCTTCCAACCCTAGTCTCCTTCCCTTCCCCGTGTAGCTCTGGCGACCTTACTCAACAGAAACACAACACCACAAAAATTAGTGTTATTCGACTGTGGTCTTCTGTAAGCCCAGTTAAGTTAAACTACGTTGCTAAAATTAGGCATTAGAGTATCTCAAAATAATTTAATATCACAATAAAATCATAAATTTCTCAGTTGCCCCGTTCTCCCCGCCGAGGCGGCTGACTGATGCCGCCGCCTCCAGAAAATGCACGGCGTTTCATTACGTTTTCTCGTTTAGAAAGCCACGATTTATGGCTGAACACCTAGCTTGCCCGCCCGCCTACAGTCGGCAAATACCTAGTGTTACCAGCGGAGATAATTTTCCTTTGCTCTGGCATGGATAAATTTAAAAACTTACCCGTGAACCTTATAAGCGCAAGATGGAATATTTATGACAAAATTTAAATTTTGGAAGGCGTTCTTTTTTGCGTTAGAGTATTGTTTTGTTTTGAATGAAAAATTAATTAAAAAGAAAATATTTGTATGTACTGGAATTATTTGAAATACTATTTCACCTACAAGTGAAGTTAGTGTGGTAGATAATTTTCCTCGTCCTAGGATAGATAGGTACTAAATTTAAAAACTTAACCGCTTTATCTAGAAGTGCACGTTGGAACATAACCAAGTTCATTTTTTGTAATATTCTTTGTTATACCTATTCAAGTAGTTACATTGTATGCATATTTTTTTACTTTTTTGCTAAGTCAGTGTGATTTAAGACAGACTTCTACCATTCAGGGTTGTATTTACATACATACATAAAATCACGCTCACAATCTCAAAAGTGTCGAGCAGAGCTTCAGGTAGCATTCGGTTAAACACAAAGCCACATCTGGCAGTATAGGTCATACAGTACTCCCATAATAGTGACAGCCAGCCTGTCGCCATCAGAAAAGGGGCACTAAACCAAAAAACTAAAAAATATATTCTAAATAAATATATTTAATCTAGCATAAAATAAAGAATATTCTAACAAAAGTACCCATTCGGCCAAATCTGTTGCCCTACTTCTCTTAAAATATCCTCTTTATAAATACATTTTTGTATATAAATAACTAGGTGACCCGGCCACGTAGCTTATTTATTTCTATACGACAGTTCTAAAACTTTCAATAAAAAAATGAGGACTATTTATTATGATAAAAACTATTCTATAGTCGAAGTTTGACCAAGCAAAACATATTTACAAAATTTCATAAATGTCGATTCAGTGGTTTCCGAGGTTACCACAGATTTAATAATACAAGGAGATAGGTCAAGCCGGCGTTTAACTTGTGACAAGTGTATGCCCTGTGGGCATACATTTCCGCCACTTCGCCTTCCGATGAAGTCAAGTGAATACGTAACTCAGCGATTCGACCGATCTCCTTTGCGTCTGTCTAAATTTTCATTGCTTCACAGTCCTTAAGACGCACGCAATGAATAGTGTATATTACCGCATGCTCAACTAGAACCATGTTATGTAGTACGGCCGCTGATCGCGACACTCGGTCTTCCTATGAACTCGGCGATTCGACCGATCTCCTTAGATTGATATATCTGTGGAGGTTACCATGGACGAAAATCATGACAAGAGATTTTAATGTAAGGATTACCTCAGTCTTATGCTATCCTTCTTGATGTCGATGCTTTTTCACGGTTTCCACTAATCACTCTCATATTTAAAATTTAACACGTTAACTTTTATTTCACATTTACACGTTAAAATAACTACGCAGATTTATTGTATAATTATTTCCAGTTTCACGTTTCACGAATTTCTTCCCATTGTTAAATTTATTGAACTTTAAAAATATATTTTTAAAATGACTAACTTAACACTTCGAATGCTTTTACTAAAATGACAAAAATCGCCGCTGTGAGAATCGAAACTTGCTTGCTATCTTAACCCTTTCTTTACAGACAGGTTTTATCATTAAGGATTTGGGGTGGAAGTGACCCCAAGACGGCCAGTGGTCAGCGCGTGGGAAAATGGGGTCGGGGCCGGATAATGGGCAAGGGTTATTGTTTTAGTGTTAAGGATTGATTTGTTATTGGTGGGCTGGATTAGCTTGTTTGTAATATATTGATATGGAGAGATAGATGGATAGATATACTCTTTGTTGCATACCAAAGTAAAAAAAAAATACAAAATGAACTTAATACTAAAACAATAAAAGTGGTACAATTTGCGGTCTATTCGCTAAGAGCGATCTCTTCCAGACAACCTTTGACAGGACAACATTGTAAACATCACTTAATTTGAGGGTATTCATGGTGTACCTACTGACAAACAAAAATTACATAAATAGTCAAATTTATAACATACATAAATACTCAAATATTAGACTCAAAATAGGTTTATACATAGGTACTTAATTATACGAGTATGATACAAAACGCCGTCGTGGCGGAGTGGTCAGTACAGCTGCCTACACATCAAGCGGTCTGGGTTCTATTTCTAGTAGCGGCAAATATTTGTGTGACGAACACGAATATTTGTTTGCGAGTCATGGTTGTTTATATATTTATTTGAGTTTATTTATAAAAATATCAAATATTATTTGGTATGTTAAAAATGTCCTTTATCTAGTATCCAAAACACAAGTTCTTAATGATACATACTTTGGGCTAGATAATTGTGTATTGGTCTGAGCGAGGCAATATTTATAATTATTATAAATGCTCGAGAAAATAAATAAATACAAATGGGTTTATACATAATTACATATGGGATATATAGCAAATTCTAAAGACATTAATAGAATTAAAATAAAATACATAGCTAAGTAGTGATCCCTTATCTGTTTAGTGATCCCTTATCTTTTTAGTGTTGTAAGTATATAAATTGCCAGGAAACCATCTCGAGATCTTTTAGACAAACAAGTAATAAAATGATAGCGATATCATTGACAGAAACTACTCGTCAGATGTCGATCTAATTTTAATAGGATCACAGGACAAGCATTAGCTGCCAAACGTTAGAAGAATCTTTAAAATAGGTATACTCAGAAAAGAGTTCCGAGGTAACACACATTAAAACACATACATTCCAATTGAGAACTTCCTATTTTTATGAAGTTGGTTAGTAAATTTAAAATATTTAATTTTGAATCGAGCGCTTTACTTACAAATTGAATTAAATTTAATTAAATCCACACAACTAATTGTAAAAAAAAATTAAAACCATAAGCAAGCAGAGTTTGAAACTGAAAATCTCAATTCTGGTTAACAGACAGAACAATAAAGTTTTTGAATGAATTTCCTTGTTCAAAATACAATAATCTGTCCTTTTCGAGATTCGAACAATCAAGTTTTAGTAAGAATTTTCATGTCCGACCAAAATCTGTTCCTATCTAGAAACATTGGTTCAGCAGATGCCTGCTGTCCACTCGACCAACTGGCTATTATTACAACAAAACCAGTATAGCATTATTATCTGTGATTATAGTAAGTAAGAGAACTCAAGCGTCTTCTAACTTTAAGCCGTGAGAATCTAAACCGGTTTTAAATGCAATCTTTTACGTAAACAAGTTTTATCTTGCAGCGCGGTCAGTTTGACCCGTCGTGTCTTTGACAAAGCCGGACAAAGGTCATCGGAAGGGTTGTGGGGGACAGAGTGACCGTTGTATTATTGTACGGTTGATTGGAATCTTCGAGACGTTGGAACAAAGTAAAAAACAAAATATCTATATATTGTATTTTACTTTACTAATATAACCATTGGGCAATTTGCACAATCTTAGGATCAGAGAATTCGAACATAAAACTGTTCTACGTAAGGACTATTTGGGGTAATAGGTGTGCTAGGACATCTTACGGGAGCGCAAATACTAAATTTTTGGAGTAGGGGGGACAGTAAATTCTATGATTGAAATTATGGAATATAAACGACAAATCTAAAAGTTAATTTTAAACTATTTTTATTTGTAATCTTATGATATTTATTTCTGTAATTTTATAAAACAAAAAATATTTTAATATCCAGAAAAATCATCCCTATTTGAATGGAGTTAAGAGGCACCTTGCAGGTCGGCAAGGCGAAGGTGGCTAGCGCGGCAGCTTAACTCTGGCACCAGCTACCTTCGTATTTGGACTACACTTCTGCTTATCATAAGGTGGATTGGAGTCATTTGCAAGACCTTTTTAACCGACTTCAAAAAAGGAGGCGATTCTCAATTCGCTAGTATGTTTTTTATGTGTGTTACCTCTTAACTTTTGGTGCGTGTACCGATTATAATAATAATTATTCTTTTTACATACGGAAGCTGGATAGTAATGTGGTCCCATATTTGACTTATCCCTAATAAAGCGTATTTAATTGACATGGATGATATCGTTTTCATTTTATTGCTTTTTTTTCTAAAAGATGTCGAGATAGTTTCCTGAAAACTTTAATATAAAATGTTGATGCAAAATTTGCTAGGTAATATTTTGAAACTTTCATGAAATGAAGTCAAAATTGACATGTTAATTAAATGCCTCCGTCCATACCGTGTTACTATATAAGAATAATATTAAAATTTTATTTTGCTAATTAATTTATCATGGTAATTAGTTTGGATTCTATTCTTCTTCGATTTTATGCTTATTGGAATAAGTGATATTTCGCTTTCCCGGTTGTGTCCTAAACGCGTTCTCGCGAGGGCCCGGGGTCCGCCTTCCTTACCTTTCTTGCCCACTTCGCTCGGTCTTCGGCATCCTTGGTGGAGAGACCGTTGGCACGTATGTTCTTTTTCGCGACATCAAGCCAGCGTTTCTTGGGCCTGTGTGATATCGAAAACTAATAAGATAATTAAATTATTCTAATTATAAAAATGACAGCATTTTTTTCATTGACTACTAACTGGTGGCCTCAGATTACCTTCGTCACCAGATGGACCTTGATGGACCTTGGGGGGTCTTCTACCCTGTAAGTCAAACCACCCAAGAGAGGATTTCTAACAGGCGAGCGTCTCTCGTGAGTCTCTAAACCTATTAGAGTATTATTAGGGTATAACTCGACGTGTGTGACCCGGGTATAAATAACTAGCCATCATCCCACGATTTCGCATGATTTTTTTAAAAATAAAATACAGTCTATGTTGCTAATAATGGAATTTAATGGCATACCTGTCAATTAACGGTTGATATTTTAAATATTTTGTATAGGATACCTGTTAAAATGTTATGCTCTGTTAGCAAAAACGAAGATAGATAAATTATTGAAGCCCAGCAAAGTTACAAAATAGCATTCTACTGGTGAAATGTTTTTTTTTTAAATAAATCTAGTAGATTTTGCGCCTATTCATTAGAATCACTCACAATATTTAATCATCGTACTGTTATTTTATAGTAGAAATAATAAACCAACCCCAAAAGTTCTAGCTAGCTCCATCTAGTGACAATTTTATACACCTCTACAGTCTTTTACTTTATAGGCCTCTATTTTAAACAAAAAATAATAAATAAAATCTAAATGAAATGTTGCTTACAAAAACATGTCTATTAGATTCAAATAAAAAATACTAGCATATTTAAATCTTATTAGTATTTATTTGAACTAACACTGCCATCTAGCGGCGAAAAGATGAACTTACGCCTTACTAGAAACGCCTTACAAAATTCGGAATTCAAAAATGGCGCCATCTATTGGCTGGTAGAAAATTTAAAATAAATCGCTAAGACACTAGCAAAATAATTACTACTTATTCTCAATATAAGTTTAGCAGGTTACATTCAAAGGAATTCATTTAGGAAGTTACCTTTCTGTTATCAAGTAAAGTCATAAACTTAAATAGTATCTATTCATCGTACAGTTTACAGTCAAAGTCCCTAATATCAAAAATAGAACACCTAAAATGAAGAGAAAAGATTATAATTATTTCAATGAGGTACTATTAATATAGCGTAACTCTTATTGGTGTAAACTCAAATAGGAAATTTGATCTTTTTATTTTCTCGTATACGTAGTAAGTATAGAGTCTTGTAATCGTAAAAAAATTCGACCTCGAGATTTTCACGGATTTACATGTTTTGTACCTCCCGAGTCCAAAAATACCGTTTTTGGAATTATGTCTGTGTGTCTGTGCGTTAGCACGATAACTCGAGCATGCTTTAACTTATTGCAACCAAATTTAACATGCGTGTATGACATCAAAATATAAGGTTTCTATCAACCTTTGAGTCGTTTCCGGTATACGAGAAAGTCAAGGGGAGACCACTCCGTAAACCCAAAAAGAGAGTGTGGGAGTTGAACGTGAGTGTTTCTGTCGGTCTGTGGCATCGTAAATACTTGGCACCCTACGGATGATCCGATTTTGATTGTTTTTTCGTTTGAAAGGTAACTTGATTTAGCTATGATTTAAGAATATCTGTTAAAATGTTTGAAGATCATCAGCTCTGTTATAGTTAAAAAATAAAACGCTCGCAGCTTCGCTCACGTCAATGTTGGTTATCGCACCAAAATGTATTCTATATACTTCCCAGAGTCTTAAACTATCTCCATAATAAATTTCATCAAAACAGGTTCAGTGGTTTGGGCGTGGAAGCGTAACAGACAGAGTTACTTTCGCATTTGTAATATTAGTAGGGAAAATGTAGGGATAGGGAAGTAAGTACCATAAAGTAGTCAAGAGTTTTATTAGCCATGTGATGCCGGCAGAGTAGAATAGCATCACCCCATATTCTCCAATGAGTGTCATAGAAGGCGACTAATGGTCCAGCAAAGGGGTTGATCATCTTATATTCCGTCCACCAATCTGCATTGGGCAAGCGTGGTGGACTACTTCCTAAACCTCTTTCGATGGCAAGTAGAGGCCTGGTATGCCAGCAGTGGGTCGAATTATCGGTCGGCTATGATTTGTGGCGTAGTACGTGAGCACGCTTAAGACTTTTGTCATTTCTAAACGCAGACCAATGAAGTGAAAACTCTATAGGCACGTATGAGTTTTTCTAATGTGTTTTTTTACTAAGTAATAAAAACCTAAAAAAAGCTCGGTCCTTGTTAATGTCATATAATTTTCGGAGTTTTTTTTTTAATTTTTACACAAATATCAATGAAAAATACTTTTTCATTAAAGCACAGTATAGAATATTGCTAAATTGAAAGATATAAATCTGAGCTTTAAGTTGTTTAGGTAGAATTATACATACATACTGACATTGATTTTTTTTCTTATTTTATTTCCCATAATTTGAAATCTATACTGATGTAATGATTTTCGACGATTAGTGTTACGAAAACAAGTAGAACCACAACTTTGAAATTTATACTACAATTAGTCGAAAATGACAGCCAGTAAAATAAGTGAATTATATGTTATTAGCTATTTATACCTATAGCCATTGCGATTAGTAAAATTATGTGGACAAAAATTAGAGTAAAAATTATATTTGTAATAAGTACTTACCTATTACCTAAATTCTTCTGTAACACAAAAGAGGACCGAACAAATATCAACATACATGCTTAAGTCAATAATAAATAATGTTTGTTCATATTAATTACTTACTAATAATGGTTTGTTTGTCCGTTGTTTCAGAGACGCCGGTCAATCACTGAGAGATCGCCGAATGGACGCTGACCTCGAACAAAGGAATGGAGTCAACGCGCGACTAAATTATTTATATAGCAACCTTACAGCCAATCTTATTTTATGAGTCCATTATTTTTATTTTAAATAGCTAACAAAACTTATTTAATTGATTAAATGCATTCGTAAAGAATTTCCAAAATAAAGTTAGATATGCGGGTAAGCAATCATTACGAATTTGGTTAAATTTTATGAGAATGTTTTAAACAAATATATTTAGGTTTGTTCACGTATTCCATTGGTTAGTTACGTAATAGTTTCGTAATTAATTAGTGTTTTAATTCTATTGAATAAGGTAAAATGTAGAGTTATGTTTTAATTTTAAATTCTTTCCCGGATAACATGTTAGCATTTCTTTCTTATGGGATTATTCTGATTGGAATGTCTAATTGGAACATTTTATTGTTAAATGTAATAGAAAAATAACAATAAATATTTAATTTTAAGTACAGACAACTGCACATTAGGTTACAACAAACTATCAAATTTCTCGTTCTCTGTGGCTATAGTAAAGCTTGACCTGCTGTCGTCTGTACAAGTAAGTACCTAAGTGTACAACGTATCGCTAGTTGTATTTTACATACAGTTGTATTATATAATCATCGAATTCGCACATAAAAAAGGAATAAAGGACCAGTTCAGCTCTGCAGCACTGCTTAATTTGTAGAGATCTTATCAATGGAAACTAAGTATTCTCACTGAAATACTTTTATTTTCAGTGAAATTACAAATTTTAAAAAAAAGCTTATATACCAGACAAAAACATCTCACCAACTTTTTTATTTTCTTTCTTTCTTTTATTTTCTTATCCAAATTATTAGCCTATCCACTCCAGTCAACCAACCGTCTCTTTTTTCAAATTAACAACCTGCCAGTATACTTACACCAAAAAGATCCGATCACCACATGCTTAGTACATAACTTACCTATTACTAAATATACTTTTATGCCACACCTGACCAGAAAGTGGCATTTTCCGCACGCTAATCCCACTTCCTGGTCGGGGGGTGACATTAAATTTTGTACTTACCTCGGGAGGTAAATAAGTCTCAGATCGCATCGCATTATCGCCCTTTAACTTACTCATTTTGTTAGTTTGTATTATCTGTAAAATTTTAAGAGTACTATCGGGGTCATGCTAAACTTTACAGTTTAAAAAATTTTCGTTTGAAGCGAGCCCTTTCTGTTGACCCCGCCTTCTATTACTGTTGACCAATAGAATACCCTCTTTTGTTCTGTAAGGCATCTGGTTGGCAATTCATAAAAAAAAGCTATTGTTTTAACAAATTGCAACCAGATGTCTTTACGGCAATTTTTGCTAAGGCAATTGTATTGCATCACTCTGGGATCTTCACTCAGAATTCTATTGGTCAACCGGCTAAGGGTAGTTGTTGACAGTGTAATACAAAAATTACCCTTAAGGTGGAAGATTACGGTGACCGCGATAGCCTCTACATTATAGATACTGTCGTGGTAGAGTATTAAAAAATGCTGCCTCCGCAAATGAAGAATACGAGGTGATGAACACGAATATTTGTTCACGAGTCATGATTGTACATGTAAGTTTATGTAGGTAAAAATATCTAAGTCTTTAAGTAGATTTGATTCTTTTGATCTAACCAGGTTAATTAAATTATATCTAGATTAAGGTAATATATCTATTCTATCTACCTAATTGTTAGGAGGGTAAAAATAAATGTTTGTTATTTATTTTCTTTTTGATATTTTTGTTCTATCAAAAGTCTTGACATTAATTAAACTGTCTACTCCAAGGGTCCCGTGTTCGGATGGTCCGACGGCCACAAACAATCCGGCTACAGTATGTGTGTCACTAATTAAATGGCCGTGCGGTCACGCGGCCGGACTAACACCATTGACAGATGCTTATACTTACCTGCAACGTTTGTTGAGGTGTATTGAAAATTAAGCGTATGAAGTTTTTTTGTAAGTACTTGACGCGAAAGTTGACCTTCACCTCATCTGATTTTAAATGATGATAAACCGGAAGATTCCAAGGAGGCCTTACGGCGGTGGCGGTGGAAAGGTCTTCGAGTGCCAGCAGCGTACCAGGAGACGCGTCGTTGGTAGGCCCTCACAAAGTCTGGTAAAGGTCGCGGGAAGCCGCTGGATGCAGGCAGCGCAGGAAAGATCGGGTCGTAGGCTTCTTCAACAGTTGACATGTCTCGGCAGTAAAAATGATGACGATAAATGCCAAAGATGATTAATCTATATTACTGACATTCAACATAGTAAAGTATTCTCGACATAACTAAACGGTGAGGTGAAGTGTACGGTATATTATTTTGACGTAGTGTATTTTGATGTCATACATGCATGTTAAATTTGGTTGCAATAACAACACACACACACACACACACACACACACACACACACACACACACATAGACACATACAGACATATTTCTAAAAACGGTATTTTTGGACTCTGATCAAAATCTCGAGGTAAAATTTTTTGACGATTACAAGACTTCCTCTATACTACCTACCTACGTTTACGTATAGTAAAATTTCGAAAACAAAGAAGAAAAGTCGAATAAAGTTTCGATAAAAAGTCATCGATATTTTGTAGCAGCGAACAAAAGTAGATCGCAGAAACAAGACCTCGTACTATAAAGTCATCGATGTAATTATTTTCGCAGATCAGTGTTTCAAAGACACAGGTCACCTAAATTTTCAACACCAGAGGAAGCTCAATACTCTTTCTCTTGTTCTTGATCTGGAGCGGATCAAGAAGCAATAGAAAAAGTATGACACACTTGACCTGTTAAGTATGATGTACTACTATTTCATAATCTCATGTTTGGTTCTGAAGTGGATTATATTTTATTTTTTAAATAATTGGAAGTTTGTAAATTTTTGTAACACTTCCATAAATAACTTGTGGATAATGTAGTGGGTTTCACAATGAATATTTATTGTTACGTATAAGTTTTTAGCAAATACATATAGTGATAAATGTTGATTGTCCCTAATAAAGAAAATAAAATAAAATGAAAGAGTTCCAAGCGAAGTTAGCTTCCACCATCATTATGGGTGAGATGATCATTATGGTTAAAGATAAAAAGTATCACTACATAGTATATAAAATATTTTTAGCAAAAAAATAGGACAACCGACTTCAATGCGTACAAATTTAAACTAAAAAGTAAGAAATAAATAATATTTTTATGAAGTAGTTGAAAAAAGCGTCATAGAAAACTAAGGAAAGTATTGATACACATTTATAATTCTTTATTTATAATTCATACTCCCATATATTTGGAGCCGGTGCCAGCTAGCCAAGGAGGATAGTGTTTCCAATTTTCGAACTTCACGGAGCGGCGGATTATTTCTTATCTTCATCATTCATTATTATGTATAGTTAATGGATTAATCAAGCTCGTATCTATTAGGTAAGTTTATTTTGCTTAGGCTGGCACCGACTCCAAATATATCGGAGTATGAATTATAAATAAAGAATTATAAATGTGTATCAATACTTTCCTTAGTTTTCTATGACGCTTTTTTCAACTACTTCATAAAAATATTATTTATTTCTTACTTTTTAGTTTAAATTTGTACGCATTGAAGTCGGTTGTCCTATTTTTTTGCTAAAAATATTTTATTTTATTATTTTTAGTGGAAATAAAGTATATTTTATTGAAAACGGATAGGCCTACTAGGCGCTCATTGAAACTTAATGGAAACTTTAACTAAAACGTTTTTTTGTTATTACTGATTTGTTCAAAAAGGATCGAATTTATATCGATACAATTTATACGGGCCATCTCTGATCTTGACGTACCTAAAAAAGAATCATTAAAATCCGAGTCGTAATACTCATAATTGACGAAGTAATCAGGTAACAAACACAAAAAAACAGTCGGATAGAGAACTTCCTCTTTTTTTTAAGTCGGTTAACAAATAATATCACGTCTCAGACCTATAGCTCATTACAAATGCCTGCCATTCATTCAAAATGAATGGTAAGTTAATGAACTATGAACCTAGTTATTTAACTTAAGTTCATAAAATAATTTTTCATAGTTTATGTGTTGACTATTGGACCTACTAACCAAAATTTCACTATTGCATATTAAATAATAGCAAGTTCAAAAAAAAAATTACATTATTTTTGTGTTCGTGGACGATATTATTATTTCATCCCCAATGAAATTATCATTTTAACAAAAAAGTACTGAACCAATTTCGGTATAATTTATACGGGACCACCTTTGGAGTATGTCCGTCCTAACGAAAAAAGAATCTTCAAAATCGATTCATAATTGACGGAGTAATCGCGGAACATACATACAAAAAAAAAAAAAAAAAAAAAAAAAAAAAAAAACATACAGTCGAATAGAGAACCTCCTCCTTTTTTGAAGTCGGTTGAAAACAAAGTCGCTATCCGCCGTCTGTCCTGTCCCTATGTATGCTTAGATCTTTAAAATTTTGATGCGGTTTTTTTTAATAGATAGAGTGATTCTTAAGGAAGGTTTATATGTATAATACTTGCATATTTACATAAGCATTGCACCCGTGCGAAGCCGGGGCGGGTCGCTAGTTATACATAATTTGTCCATCCCTTGAAACTTGAACTTCAGATAAGGCTATTGCTGTAGGTTCCTTGGCCTTTACACCGTTACTGGAGATTTTAAGCAGGCGACAACCTTGGTGAGTCTTTTAACCTGTAAGGGGAACTAATGAAGTGAGCCCGTGAAGGGTTTCAAGTTTACAGGTATGAAAAAGCACTTTATTTAAATGGACTTTGCTAAGTACTTTTAAATCGTCAAAACCCTACCACCGTTTCGGGACAAAATAATTATTTTACTTAAAAAAATATTATTATGCTGAGATGGAGAAGAAATGGCGAAAGAAACTCCACAGCTTACCATTTGTTAATGATTTCAAAACATCAATACATGTCAATAGATAATAACAGTATAATTAATATTACAGTTTTACATGCGTAAATTTTGGGCAGTTATTACTCCCACGCATTTGGATCATTTATATAAGAGTTTATCTTGTAAAAGCTTTTCTATATAATTCAATTAATCACATTAATTAACTAATTAATTTCACTTTTGATTCCCACCATCGTTGGGTGTGAATGTCAGATAGATGCCGTTTAATTTAGGTGCTAAGCATACATTTATGATCCTCTGGTTAACAAATATACCTACTTATACAATGTGTAGCATACCAAAAAATAAATTGGGGCCATTAATTTATCACGTTAAGGCAGATTTTCACAGGTCAAGTATATGACTCGCAAATTCGAAGAAAGTCAGTGTTCAATTGGTACTGAACTAGTGTAATTTGATTCGGAGTCAGTACAGCGCTGTCGCGTGGTCGCTGTCTTCAATATTCCCGCTTACTGATGCATGTAATGCTGGCACTTCGTATTTGGCAAACATCTGTGTAGCATCTATTTCATTCTGTATATATTACGTTAGAGATGCAACACAAATGTTTGCCAAATACGGCCAACACAAATGTTTGCCAGCATAGACTGTGTGGTCAGTTTTCGCCAGTACTGACGCCTGTTACCGACTCTTTACCTACCATAATGTAAAATCAATTGTAAAATGATTTAGGGGTCGACTGTGTCTTATTTTTTAACCGACTTAAAAAAAGGAGGAGGTTCTCAATTCAACTGTATTTTTTTATGTTTGTTAACTCATAACTTTTTACTGGGTTTACCGATTTTGAAGATTCTTTCAACCTTTGGAAGCCGATGCTTGTTATGTGATCTGACAAGTAGTTTTTGAGTTATTCCTAATAGTAATGCCTTTTTAATTGACGTCGATGATATCGTAATTCCTTGTTTGTCTACAAGATCAAGAGATAATTTATGAATAAAAAACCGGCTTTCTAAACTAAATATGGAGAAAACATTTAGATTTTTATGAACGAAATTTTGTTCATAAAATCTAAATGTTTTTTTGAGGACGGTGCCAACCTCTTGGCATAAATGTTTTCACTTGTATTTGGGACCGACCTCAGCAAAACATTTAAGTAAGTTGATTTTTGTAAACAATTTTTTTATTTCTCCGTATTTATGACACAATTACAGTTTACAAACCATCACACACGAAAATATCAATAATAAAATAAATTACAATCAAATTTGCAACCGATAACAATTGTGCACAACATTCAATAAAAAATAAGAATACACCATATAAATTAAATCGAACTACTTTTTTTAATATGAAATAATATTATAAATATTTTGTGAAATTAACAATTCAGATACCTACCCAATCTTAATAACAATAAAAAAACAAATTTCTACATAATAATTGTGATTAATTTACAAATTTTGAATGACAAATAAATAATTTTTCAATTTAATATAAAATAATGAAATATAATTTTATTAAAAATTAAAAATAAATTGTGAAATTCAACAATCGGACAAGGGACCTTGACCCTGGCAATGTAACGTTATACTAGACTTAAAGGCTCTGAGACTTTGGTGGAATTTAGTTTTGAATGCGGTTTTTTTTTAATCAAAAATTTTTTTTCTCGCCGCTCGATAATCTCATTACGTCGTGTTAGATATGCGTCGAATGATGAACGTTCGTCACTCTGCTGTTATTATAACAGAGGTAAGCTACTCTTCTGGGGTCAGAAATGACCCCGATACCAGCAGTGTGCATTTTATAGTAAGAGTTATTTTATATGTTTTATGTTGTGCCTATAAGGAAGCGGTGGTATTAAGTAGTTTTGAAGGTACTGCCATAATATGCTACCATAGTATAGTAGTCACTTACCTAAACCAAATATTAGACATTTCAGGCATTTATTTTTGTTTTATTTTGAAGTAAAACTTCTTTAGGCACGACTAGGGGGTAACTCAGATTTTTCTAACGGAAGTAACGCTCAGTATTCTATAGTCTGTGTAGTTTCCGCTATTTAAAAATAGTAATTTCGATTGGTCGTAAGTATCTGTCATATTTTATTTTTTTTTCAGTTAAAATTTAATCATTTCAGTGATCTACGTCAAATAAGTTTTACTTCAATCGCGCGTAAAGGTTACACGCACACAATTTTTTTTTTTAAATTACGATTTGTTTTTGTTTCTTATTTTTACATATAAACATGGTTTGTTATTTTGTTTCTTAGATTTTTTATAGAAATTATTATCTAAAGAAGAGTCTTAAAAAAAGTAATTAAAAAAATTGGTGATTTCTGAATAAAATGTGCCAAACAATTTAATTAGTACTATTTGAATTATGAGATATATTTTCCTAAAAATAGAAAATAAATGATTATTTCACTTGGTTTATTATACCTAATGCATATTCAATGTGGGTCATTTTTGATCTCCGATAACAGATGTTTTTCATGTCATTTTGTTCTCGATGTAATAATATTTTTTTTAGAATAAATTCGTTAAACATAAATTATCACTACACCTTACACTATTTTCCACCCAAACAGTGGCCACTTTTGACAGTACTTAGCTTGAATCGTTTCGTTTGTAAACTACAGAATAAGCAACAATATGCCTAGAATGGTTCTGTAAATAATAGATGTTTTCCTAAGGGACCTCACTCCATAATTGAAAAATTATCTTAATTAGTATAGCATTAAAATGAAATTTGTTAGCGCTTGCTTTTTACAAAAATATTATACCTATAACGTTTTGTTTTTCTTTTTTAATTTTAATAAAATATAATTTTATATACATTTGAAATTACTAGTCGCGGCGAGACGTCTTGGAAGTAATATAACAAACAAACGGCACCATAACGAACGAAACGCAGTGAAACCGAACCAAAATCCAATAAAACCTCCGCACTTCCAAAACTTCTTCCAAACTTGTTCCACTATTCGCGGAACGCCCTCTGAGGAGAACCGACATGCATATAAACGTCTCGCTCTAACGTACACAAAAGCTTAACTAGGAAAGGAGACAGCGATAGTTAAAACGTGCGCTTTGTTATGATAGTTTTGAATTAGGAACGCTTAAAGTCAGAATAGGAATTCAATCGCCAGCGACTTTCAACTCTATTTTCAATAGAGAAGATGTCAATATTATTTGAGTTGTACATATCATACGACCTTTTTCAATAGACCCGCAAGACGGAATCTGGCAACATTTTTACGCGAGCGAAATACCGTCGTAAGATTGCGCCGTAAGGGCTATAGTGGCGTAAAAATAGGTAACTTAAGACGTTCTAGAAAAAAATACGCGCGCTCTAGTTTATTCTCTATCGACGTCTTGCACAAGATGGCGGAGGCGTTCGAGTTTGAATTTCTCGGAGGAATTAGGTGGGGTGAACGTGCCTGATTATAGAGTTTGACAGCTCAGCAGCTGAAGCGCTGACTCTACAATTTATGTAGCGCTTAATACAATTTTATTATTTGCATAGATCGTCTGTTTTTTTATGTTCGCAATAGTTATGTTAGGTAAAGATTGATTTTAATGTCAATTGTTTATTTAAGTTTTAATTATGATAGTATTTACCTACGTCTGTAATTTTTTTGAGATAATCAATAAAACGAATTGAATAAAATTTCCTTTTCAAAAGATGTTTTTAGTATTCACCTCAATGTTATATGATTGATAGACTTAAATTACTATAAATTCCAGAAAAATAGGTAGGTAATGTAGAAAACAAGGAAGGTACCTAAGTGAAAGCACATACCTAATATTTGGGAGGACTGTAACGTAATCTAGATAGTTATATTTTAGAAATATGTAAGTTTTTTAGGAACAACGCGTCAAAGTTTAAGAATATATCAGATATGAGAGTGAGAAAAGTCCCCATGAGACAATACAATAAATTGGTACCCCCAAGAATCAACTCTAAAATTTTCGATAAAAGTACCTATGTGTCTGCTATACGCATTTATAACAATTTACCTGTAGCTCTGAAAGATCTCCCTGACCATAAATTTGCCAAACATTTAAAACGATGGTTAATATGTAAGGGTTTTTATGACACCAATGAGTATTTTATTAATTCTAATATTTACCACTTACATTTGACATTAAATCTATAATTAAATATTTATTAAACTTAACGACATGATAATCAATAGAATGTTAAATTGTATCTATTAAGTTGACAAATTTTATTAATGTGTGATTAAAATTAGAATTACTTATATAATTTAATTTTTGACATTATTAAATCTATAATTGAATTATATTTTATGAAACTAATTAACATTATAATCAATAAAATGTTATTAAATTACAGTAGTGAATTGACAAATGTTAGTAATATGTGATTAAAATCAGAATTATATAATTAAAATTTTGACATTGTATACCCGACAAGGGTAAGTGAAATTACTCCCTGTATGCAATAAAATCTAGCAGTAGGGTCAATTTGTAACAGTTATGCTATAAATGATTCTATTCTATTCAGCCACAACCAAAATTTTTGAAATTA
Organism: Elophila nymphaeata; assembly: GCA_955850985.1. NCBI lineage: Eukaryota > Metazoa > Arthropoda > Insecta > Lepidoptera > Crambidae > Elophila > Elophila nymphaeata. Next base: position 10,086,936 of record OY039091.1, on the reverse strand, counting down.
CAGATGTAACGTATTAGTAGCAATAGGTAAATAATCTTTTGGGTAATTGCATTCGCTTTTTCGGTCACCCATCCGAGTACCGACCGCGCAATTGGTAGCTTAACTTTCATGATCGTTACTAAGAAGATTGATTTCGTCCTCAACAAACTATAAAGTATTAACGTTAAGAATACAATACACTACACAAGCACAACCAACACACACTCAACAACCACACATACTGATTCAAAATCAAATTAGGGCTCTGCAAAATCCTTTAGAACTAGTTCTGTAAAAACTAGTCCAAACTATTGAGAGATTTCGTAAATGTAGTCTTTCTCATGACTCTCTTGACCTCATAGATAACAAAACTTCTTGTTGAATAAAAAAGTAAAATAAAAATATCACGCTAAAAAAACCGGATCGGATTCTAATTTCAAATTGTAAGATTGAACGTAGGATTTTCTGCAAGCAAGAAAAAGCACTTTGAAAATTGAGCTTTATATTCAACGGCATTAAAGATTATAATTTTTTGTCCCATAACAGCGTATATGATCCGGTTTTTTCAAAACCTGTCATTTTCAAACAGGTATTCTTTTGTTGACGAAGTTTGTCTTGAGGTGTATTTTTTTCTTGCTTCGGCAAAGGGATGAATTTCTTAACTTTTAACTTTTGAAAGCGTGATTTTTGGTTATTCCAGTTTTGAGCAAGTGGACAATATAGGTACATAAACCATGTGAAAATTTTAAGTCTCATGACCTTAATAATAACAAACTACTTGTGAGTCAAATAAAAAGGGTGAAAGTTTGAAACACGCTATTAAATATTATTTTCTCAATTTCAGGTATTATAGAAAAAAAATATGTTTGAAAGGTAATGATATGAATAGAAAATGAGTGGAAATGCGAGAAAGTACTAAACGTTTCTCAACCAAATTGAAAACAGAAGGGCCAGGTAAAAAAAAACTCTAAATCGCGGAGAGTACCTTTAAGAAGACTATAATGAGAGAAGATGAAAGGTAAAAATATGGTAGGATAGTAGCAATCTAAAAGAGAAAGGTGTGACTCTTTCTATGTATAGTTAATTAAGGTAATAGCACACTTATCAAGTCGAAACTGTATCGCCTCTTTTTACTATGAAAAAAGAGCTGAAGGGCTGTCCGTAGCTGTTTCGTAGCCGCTTTCCGTAGCTTTCATAGTTAAAATAGAGGCGTTCCCTTGCTGATCTGATAAGTGCACTATAACCTTAAGTATCTAAGCTGCGGAACGTGACATTAGAGATCGGGTATTTTCTGCGCAAGTCTTTTATTATAGGTAGGTAGAAGTAGCTTTACAATAGTAGATGAAACATCATTGATTACACTGTACATTGTTTGTTTGCGTAGATATTACCTTGGGTTACCTAACCAAGGTAACAAAAATTCAGTCGTTGGGGTGAAAAGGTCCTCGAGTGGCGACAGCGTACTGGGACTGGGAGACGCAGCGTTAGTAGTAGCGTCCCACAAGGTGGAGTGACGATCTGGTAAGGGTCGCGGGAAGCCGCTGAATGAGCCTGTTTGGAGATCCTTGGGGGAGGCCTAAGTCCAACCGTAGGCGTTTCATGGCTTGATGATGATGAAGAGCCAACTATTGAAATCAGTTCTGCCACCAACCAAATTCAGTGCAAATTTGTCAACCCCTGGGATGGCACTTAGGTCCACTGGATCTTCCGTTGGACGAACCACCAGCTGTAGACACCGGGACGTTCATATTTTGATCTTTTTATAGTCGTACCTGGGTATTTTTGTGGTTATTAATTAGGTTCAGACATTAGTCCAGCTTTAAGTGATTCAAAGGTTTTTCATGTCAGTAAGAAAAAAAACTATTACCCATCTTGACATGTGAGTGCGTTGCTAATTGTACGCCTTTGATGCCTTCCAGGTCGCCCGAGCCCACCCGAAGTGGAACCGCTAGCTCCCACTGCCCAGTCTTCTGCCTCTTCTGCTGCCTATTCTCTCTTCACCTCTCTCTCTCTAGCCCACTTCTAATCTTGTGACATCGTCGCGCGAAGTCCCGTATCTGCCTGATTTTGATAAGATCGCTTGCCTCAAGCGACCTAGTCAAAATCCAGAATTCCAGAAGAATCCTACTCGTTTCCCCGTAGAGTTCACATTCCCAGAGTGCGTGGTGTACGTCCTCTACCCCCACAGTAGCATGAGCATATATTGGTGAGTCTCATGCGACAGTACAGTCCAAGATGGTTCAACATTTAGCTGTTATTTTTATGGTAAAGGGACAAACCAGTAGACGATCCACCTGATAGTAAGTGATCACCGCCGGCCATGGATTTCTGCAACACCAGAGACATGCATTGCAGATCTTTAAGGAAGGAATACGTTCTTTTTTGAAGATTTCCAGTCCTATCGTACTGCTAGTGTCAGTGGGTTCCACAGTTTTGTAGTTCGTCAAGACTGTGGGGATGCAAGAGATACAAGAAATAGAAGTTGCAGAACTACCCAATGCCAAAGTGTCGAGCCGATTAGAAAGGGATGGATGGTCAACGATTCGAGTCGCTCTTGTTAGTATATAATGACGTTCAATATTCGGACCCAGCGGAATCAAAACAATCTATTTGCGGCGGGCAATAATTGGGCTGGCCGCCCTTGACCGGTCGACGCCCTGTGACTTAGGGTGTAATGTAGGCCACTATCTTACGCCTCAGATTTGGGGGATTAATTTACTTGTATGTATAATCAGCGCCATATATTTAGGGACAATCATTAACCAACAAGTAGCATTAATCGCAGATATATTCATTCAAGATTTAACATCTTGAATCTTGCTACATCGTAGATACCTATGTAAATTTTTTCGAAGAAATATAACCAAGAAATGAAAATACGGTACCTAATCATAAAATAATACGTGTAGTTTTTATGTATTAAGTATAATTTATTACATTTTCATGTTGTACATTCGGATGTTACATTTCAAAAGACACAAACATTACTCCTGTAAGGACACAGCGATCTATAAAAATAAAATAATATTGTTGGAAATCTTGGAGAGAAAATGTGAGTTAAACGCAACACTATGAGGGGGATAAAACGAATTTAATTATAAATAAACTATAAAACCGAGCAGACATAAAATTTACATTAACATACGTTAGATTCTAGACTACGACAAAACAATTTGAAAAACGCACCGAAAAAACATGACATAATAAGAAAAGTATAACAAATTCATTGATGGAAAAAGGTTTTGTGCTGACGAGATTTCTAACAAATATTTCAAAATAATTAATTGTAGTAGGACATAACATTTCAGTATTAAGAATAAGTAATTAAAGTTTATATGTCAATATTATACTTATAAGTTTATAAATAGTTACAAACTCTTATAATAGCTTATTCATCAAACAACTCCTGTAGCGAATAATAACATTCATCAGTGAGATACCCTATTAATAGTACTCATTAAATAAAGAATAAAGTTTTTTCTTTCTTTCTTTCTTTCTTTCATTAATATTTCTTATTTCTTTAATATTGTCAGTTATTAATATTTAAAAAAATCAATGCACATGCCAAAACTTTCGATATTCGAACTATCCACAGTATTTTAATTGATATTTTTTATCCAAAGTATTTAAAATGATTTTTTAGTTAATATCAATAAACTAATATCATAATGGTCTTATAACTTTAGTTTCTATACCGTCAAATTAATTTTATTATTTTCATACATTAAATTAGTTGTAAAATGGCATTTCAGCTTACATTATTAAATTTTGTTTCATCACATTTATCATTTAGGTCTCATAACGACTAGAACAACGAATTAGACTCAGAACGTTAAAAAGTAGAGAAAAAAAAATGTTATGTATAATGTGTATAACTTACATTTCCCTGATTCTAAGCATTTTCATTATCCTTTTACCTAATCAATTAAGATTATTATAAAATCTCTATTCAAATCTTTTGAGTGTTTCAAAATCCTGCAAGTTTTTTCTTTAAAACTCTACCCGCAGAGATAAGTCTATAATATTATCCAAAATACGGTTTACCACTAGTTGGCTATTATTTAACCTTGAACGTCTGTCTAGAATTCGGGTGTGTGGATATTTAATAAGCATTATTTAGTTAACAGCTGGACATTCCTAGCCCCTACTATCAGTCAAAATGAGTTAATATCATACAATTTATTGACGCTCGGTATTTAAACTTATGTGACCAAAGATTTTTAATTTTTTATGCCAGATAACTGATGCTATAACTTTTACAAGACGTTTTATGAGTTAGTTTTCGTGAATGAGTAACAAACATCCATACAAACTTTTACGCTTATTATAATAGTAAGCCATGTGATGCCGGCAGAGTAGAATAGCATCACCCCATATCATCCAATAGGTGTCGTAGAAGGCGACCAATGGACCAGCAAAGGGGTATTGATCAACTTATACTCCGTCCTCCAATCCACATTGGGCAAGCGTGGTGGACTACTGCCTAAACCTCCATCGATGACAAGGAGAGGCCTAGTGTCCCAGCAGTGAATCGAATTATAAAAGCTGTTATGATGATAATAGTAGGAAATATTTTCAATTACCCAGGATTGAAGGAAAGAGGGAACACGTGTGCTGTCAGTAAATTCCATTACTTGATTAAGCGACAAAGAAATGAGTTGCCTCTTAGTTCAAGTTCAAATGGTAGCCATAGTTGGTCGGTGACAACTTAGACCAGGCCGCGTAGTCCTTAAATGGAAGGGAGATGGTGGGATTAGGGGAAAAGCTGCTCAGAGCACTCGCCGTGGTACAGACGGTAGAATGCGCTCAATGACGCTACATTGCGACGCAATTGGAGAGGCTCAAGATGTTTAGGTACCTCTTCGTCGCCGATGATGCAGGTCGCGTGTCGCTGCTACCTATCCAAAGCAGCGAGTAAGTATTTGGCGGAGCCAAAAAAAACTGATAGATAAAACTTACTTCATCATTTCAGCCGAGAGACGCCCACTGTTGGACATAGGCTTCGCCCAAGGATCTCCAAACTGGTCGGCGGCTTCCCGCGACCTTTACCAGATCGTCAGTCCACCTTGTGCCCCCGCCTACCAACGCTGCGTTTCCCGGTACGTGGTCGCCACTCGAGGACCTTTCCGCCCCAGCGGCCGTCAGTCCTCGCAATGCGCCCTGCCCACTGCCACTTAAGGTTCGCAATTCTTTGTGCTCGCGATTCTTAAACTTACTTACTGATAAATACTTATTCCAGATTTTGTTATCTGGTCTCGAAACAGCTGGAATCGAGTAACATTAGTAGGGGCTTGTTTTGTGTCCAGGGCAGAGGGTCGACCATCGGTATGTGTTGATTGCCCACACGACTACTCGGTAATCTGTTTCGGGCTCAAATCTTTGTTTTGGTGCTTTCATCAAGTCACATTGGATAATAGCTTTTGATACAACACCTCAATAGTACTGAATAAAGCGTATTATTTTAATAAAGTTATTGGGCGCCAGAGTTATTCTTAATTAATTTAGACTCAATAAAATTGACAAGAAAAATCTCTTCCATCTGTTTTAGCATCATATTGAAATAGTACGTGTTTGGGTGTTTCTTCATTGGATGACCCGACGATATTCACTGAATTATGATCTTTCTTGTGTAGAGTGAGGGACCACTTTAGTTGTTAAGTATATTTTTTTTTTATCTTTGATGCTTTGTGGTCTGTGTTGCAGTAGATATCTTTACAAGTTCGCTACTGAAAGTATGTTGTTACAATACTTAATTCTTTCAGATACTTTCCGAAATCTGGCTGGTGGCTTGTGAGGACTGAGGGACCGTACCTTATGGGCTGTAGTTTTTAATATATTTAGGCTACATTTTTTTTAGATTTGGCCTACATTTTTTGTAAGTCTACTACTAAATCCTTTGAAAATTATTATGCAAAAAACCAGTGTGGTCCCTCAGTTCACACGCAGATGACCCGGCATAGACCGACACGATACGCCGTTTCTTTGAGATTTCAAAGACACTTCCCACACGCACACGTAGAAACTTGCGTAGCTACAAAACAAATACATAACGAAGCCCAACGACATCATTGGGAGCCTTGCTGTCGAGACATGCTGGCTTCCAGTTAGACAGCGTACCATACATTTTCATAGAATTATGTGTCCACCGATGTCGTGTCGCTATCGTTGCCGTGTCGAGGCCGGCCAATGAAGAAACGCTCTTTATTTGCTATATGTTGACGAAAACCGACTAAATTAACTTCGACCAGCAGTGATAACAATGCTATCAACACAGTTTTTATGCCTACCATGGATATAGGAAACGAGATAGATAGACGAGACCATTTCACGTACACGCAGGCGCCCTGAGTCGGCCTGTCAGTCACGTAGAAAAGACAGCAACTGTCAGAAATAATTTTCTAATTGACAATATTGGAAGGAAAAGTGTCTTAAATCACTTTTTTTTATTGTAAGTTTAATTATTAGTCTTTATTTTAGTATATTATTATGATTAATTATTAAAGACTTGACAATGTGAATTATGACTCTTTCCAAATCAATACTATGAAAACTGTAAAGGGAGGATAAAACTTGCTGAGTTTCTCGCCGGTTCTTCTCAGAACAATAAGGCCTCCTGGTAGACTCTTGAACCGATGGCATCAAAATTGACTTTCATAAGTGTACAAATTGTACCTAAATGAATAAAGAAATTTGAGTTTGAGTTTGAGACTATAGTACTATTTTTCACGCACACATGCGCATTACTCACACATTGGTGCATTTTTTTAGTCTCGCCCTAGTCAATTCATTGATTGGCAATGAATCATATGTAAACGTCAGTTATTTTAAATCTATGATGCCGACGAACTTCAAGATATATTAAAATGGAAGCCAGCCTGTTAGACTTACATGGGAATCGAACTTGGAGATCTAAACCCTCGCGTTAGAAATTTATATTAAAAAGTGTGTAATGCTGGGGCCGCACTTGCGCCTATCGTCACGAAGCTTCGTGCTAGGACACGATACACGCAGATGTGACCGGCCGTTATCGGCTATCGTCACGAATATTCGGGTTGCTTGTGCGTTATCGGCCGGGAGGCGGTACGTCAGGGTTTTAGCGCGCTAACCTATCGCGCTGCGTGGTCAGACATGCGTTGTTCATTTCGAAGGTTGTTCTCCATTAGTTCAGACGCGTACGGGTGACTAAGTATACGATACAGCTGAGTCATTTTTTATAATAAATGTATTACGTAATTATTAGCACACAATTTTGAAGTAAAGAAAGTGATTATGCATAGTTAAACGCAAAGAAGGATAATAATACTACGCAATTTACACGTCTGGAAATGATTTCGGCCATTTTGGATTATTGCACGATAGTTCGTGCAAATAAAGAAATGCCACATGCTTTATCGCGATAACTTTGCTCGGGCCGCACTTGCGTGTATCGTACGAAGTATCGCCACGCATTACTTCGGGACGATAGGCGCAAGTGCGGCCCCAGCATAAGAAGGATAATTCATTTCTAGACAAAATGGGGTAGAAATGAGATACATAGATACTCTGATGCTTTCAATAGCTCTTGTTATAAAAAATTCTTTAGCCGCCACCATTTTAACCACATATTAAATTTCTATACTCAAAAAATCGGGAATGGTCTCCCCTTGACTTTCTCGTATACCGGAAACGACTCAAAAGTTGATAGAAACCTTATATTTTAACGTCATACATGCCATGCATGTTAAATTTGGTTGCAATGAGTTAAAGCATACTCGAGTTATCGTGCTAACGCTCAGATACACTGACACACACACACACAGACATAATTCTAAAAACGGTATTTTTGGACACAGAGAGGTCCTCTATACTACGTATACGAGAAAGTAAAAAAAGGTTTGTCAAATAACATGAGTCGCAACGAATTAGGATCATTCCTAATTCGTTGATGAGTCGTCGTCTTGTGAATGAGTAGTGAACCATACTTGTCATATGGAAGTTACTCTTTTAGTGGGTTCTTCGGGAACAATAGTTTTTGATGGTATATACCATACTTCATAACCTCATAACTTGTTAAATAAAAATTACCAATCTTTCCTACGACTAGACTACAGGTGACTGTCATTTCGAACTAAAGCTGTGGCCCAGCCAAAGATGATCACACAAAAACACCTCAATTTCCATACGAAAACGAAACAGCAATATTGTGAGCGTTTAACAGCCATTAATATTAAAACAATCCCCTTACATTCCTATATATCACGGTAAATAACCGGGCCCCTCTTACGTCCTCAAATAAATAATAAACTAGCAGGTACTCGCGGAATCTTTCATCTCGCTTCAAACCTACCCTATCGCCTTTACAACCGAGGAAATTAACCTTAGATAAGAACTTGGAGACGTCTGCAAGAGTAATGTTCCCTTTTCACCCTCCTACCCTCGGTGGGGTAAAGGGCTTATCATACAAAAGGTATTGAGAAATTCCCTCGCCCCTCTTTATACAATTTTCGGGCGGGGGGTGGACCCCCTTTTTGCTACGTACATTTTCATTTCCTTCATCTTTCTCCGCTTTCGAGGCGTGCTGGGGTGGACTAAGGGGCTCGGTTTTTATTGTTTTTAGATACATACTTGCTATGTCATGCCGGCAGAGTAGAATATCATCACCCCATATACTCCAATGGGTGTCGTAGAAGGCGACTAATGGGTCAGCACTGTCTATTGATCACCGTCCACTACTCCGTCCACTAATCCGCACTGGGCAAGCGTGGTGGACTACTGTCTAAACCTCCTTCGATAGCAAAGAGAGGCCTTCTGACCATGCAGTGGGTCAAATTATAAAGGCTGCTATGGTGTCGATGATGACATTCATATTAACACCCTCATAACCTTTAGATTTGGTTACGTAATAAGCCAATCTGTCAGAATGGACTTTCCCATTGCAACTACATAGTACGTATATTGCATTATAGATTTCACTTTACGCCTGAAAGAGATCTGTGTAGAATCGTTGATAAGAAAACTATTTTGGAGAATATACGATGAAAGGAGATTGCTCAGATCCCATACATGTTTTGCCCTAGAACCAACAATCATGAAAAAATATTTTCTAGGTTCTAAATTATAAGTAAATGACTGTATAAACATTGATTATTGACGGACACTTCTGAGAACTTAATTATTAGTATACTACTTACTGATATTGAGGTTATGTTTCCAAACAAATGTAAAATAATAAAAAAAGAAACTAGTAAGTAAACTAGGGAAATCATGCAAAAACTTATTTACAAAGTCCGTAGTTCAAAAAGATATCAAGTCCGTTGTCCGAAAGGCCAAGTAAAGTTAGAAATAAAAAATCGCATCTAACACCGTAAACAAACACAAACAACATGTTTGTTGTAGCAACACAAGCACCTTATAATTTTTAAAACTCTCCCTATTAGGGGAAGGTAAAGGGATCTAGGTCATACAGCCATGCCTTCAGTAGTTTTATTTCTTTTTTAGGTTTGTATTAAAACATTTTAATTGTGTAACACCTTTTAACGTATCTAGGTAGTGCTTGGCGAAAAATGTATGACAATAAACTTCATGGTGGCGACTACCATCTTTATTTTGGCTTTGCATGTTTGCATTTAGCGTAAATAATGTTGAAAATAATAATATTGTTATTGATTGATTAATAAAATGTAATTTCATTTTAATCAATCTCTACCAAAGAGATTGTATTTTTGTAAATTAAACAACTTCGATAAATCTTTGGCTGTATGTTAGAACACCAAAGCCATTAAAAAGGTGATCTTATGGTTTCTAAAACGGTAGAATGATAAAGTCCTTTTTAAAATGAATATAATATGCAGAAGTGTCCGTTAGAATCTAATGACCGTTAATTATAGCATAAATTATAACAAGAATTTTCAAATATCCCAATATTTTATTGGTTCTTAGGCCAATTTGAGCAATCTCCTTTATATTAAGAACTTTTTTAACCTCGAGAAAGTCTAGTCTACTGTATATAACGAGCCGCGCTGTCATACCATCTTCGTCAAATCCACCAGCTTTGATTTTACTTCAATCTAGACCCGACTAGATTAAACCACCACCCCGGTGGTTCGATCTTATATTTTTCGATCTCAAATATCACCTCATCTGTTAAACTTAGAGAAAATAGGTCGTCGTGAAAGTTCTATCGACTTTTGACAATATGACAAAAGTGAATTCTTTGTCAAGATTGTCATTCTCGTGTCAATATATCACGATCTATAATATTATCTCGAGAAAAACTACATTATGATACAGTCAAAGGTTTTCTCCAGGTCCTTATGCTATACCAATATTTGTACACACTGCGAGATTTCGTACGCCTCTTAACAATAATTTTTGAATCGTTCTAACAAGTTTCCCCTGAGCCCGTCCCTGTATCCAATTCCCCGTCTTACAACCAACCTTAGACTCCGACCGCACCCCCGCCCCCCTTCGTTAACTTCCATACTTTGTAATATGCAAATGTGTCTAGGGATGCGGTGTTAGGCGTCTTAAAATGAATTAATGACGCAGGTGACTTGCCTACTGGCGGGTGGGGGCGGGCGGAATTACTTGTGTACACGGAATAGGTAAGTTTTCATCGCGAATCGTTTTATTTACGATAACTTTTTACCTGTAAGTAGGTAGATTCTGTGTAAATAAATGTGTATTATTTATTTCTGATCAATGGAACTCGTAATGAAACACATCAGTCGCCTTATCGTGTTGTAAAGAATTGACAAACTACCCGATTTCTTGTTGTAATAACACGTGTTGTGAGATTCTTTTTACTAACTTAATCTACCTTAGAATGTTCCGATATCGGTACCTATTTATCGGAAGCCGATATGATGTTGCGTCGCGATGTTGCGTCATTGAGCGCGTTCTACCGTCTGTACCACGGCGAGTGTTCTGAGGAGCTTTTTTCCCTTATTTACTTACCTTATAGGTTTACGGTGTCACTGACAAACTGTGGCTACCATTCCAACGCGAACTAAGGAATTTGGCAACTCGTTTCTTTGTCGCACAATCAAGAAATGGAATTCACTGCCAGCACACGTGTTCCCTCCTTCCTAAATCATTCAAAAGGGGCCTGAAGAAGCACCTTGCAGGTTGGCAAGGCGAGGGTCCCTAGCGCGGCAGTTTATCTCTCACGCCAGCTATCTTCACATTTGGACTCTACTTCTGCTTATCATCAGTCGGAATGGAGTCATTTGTTAGCCCTTTTTAAAAATAAAATAAAAATATGGGGGCAAGTCAAATTTATGAAGTATGTTTAAGATATGTTTGTCAGAAAGTGGTCAAGATGATTTCTTCGCTTTAGGACGCGATCCAAAATACGCCAGTCACTATTTTGCAGATCATTTTCGTCTTTGATAAATTTTGAATACGGGCGTAAATTTTCTTCGAGGGCCACCTTAGTTTGCCCTTTGTCTCCCATAGTGCAGGAAGAATGCACAGAAGAGGTCTCTCATTTCTCGGATAATTTGGATGTTTGGTATGTGGCGTAGACTAATAACCTTGGTAAATTTTATCTAGGTCTTTCAAAGTAGGCATTAAAGCAATGAATAAATTTAAAAAGATAAATATTTAATATTAAAATACGTTGCAACTTATCTATTATAAATTTAAATTTTAACACATTTGGAAAATGAGAAAATACACGTACAGAAACACTGTGTACAAAAATCAAACAGGGGCCTATTTAATAAACGCGACAATCCGACAATTTTGTCAGTTTTTGCCACTTTTCATACATATATTCACCTTCTTTCACCTTTTTCTACTTGCCTTTCACATTGTCCGGTCCGATATAGGATATCGGACTGTATATTTCAAACATTTTACTTGAGCCGATATTGGATTGGATCACAAAACATAGATATATCTATGTTCTGTGGATTGGATAATGTGGAAGCGCTCTCACTTTACATACACTCTTACTTGTTATTGGCAAAATGAATCTTTATATGTCATGAAGCTTTTCAATGAGAATAGAATAAATTAAAATGGAAGCGCTCTGGATTCGATCTGGACTCAGTTCTAAAGGCTCTGATCTGCCGCTCCCTTTCGATTCGAACCCTGGCAGAGACTCGCCAGACAATATGACACTGGCTCGCAGAAGGTGCCTCTTGATTAGAAACCCTCTACAACAGGGATTCTTCAAGTGGGTTGGTTCTTAATTTACAGGTCCGTAGCAGCTCACCATAACAGCCTTTATAATTCGACCCACTGCTGGGACACAAGGCCTCTCCTTGTCATCGAAGGAGGTTTAGACAGTATTCCACCATGTTTGTCCAATGTGGGGTGGTGGACGAAGTAGAAGGTGATCAATACCCCTTTGCTGATCCATCAGTTGCCTTCTACGACACCCATTGGAGGATATGGAGTGATTCTATTCTAATCTACCGGCATTACATGGTGTAGCAGCTCAGTTAACCCTAAGCTCATCATCTCAAATGCGCAGACAGATGTATGGTTATCTTATTTTATCTTATCTTATCGTACGTTAGACTTGTTCCGGCGCGGCAACATTTGCAATTCTGGAAGTGGTCTATAACAGCTCTACGAGAAGTTAACTTAACAAGCCAGAGGTGGAGGGAAGGAAGGAAAGGGACAAGAAAGAAAGGACAAAGATCGCCTTCTTTAAAAATCTCGTTGCAATAATATTATGTCACCACTCATCATACAGCTAAATGATTTCGCAAAGTTTCGTGACCGGCCGCTTGCCGGCTCACAACCCTCCTTGGGAATAAATCCCATAAGCTACTAACAAGCAAAATCTAGTCCTCAATGATATGAGCAAGTCCACTTTCTTACAATATGTAAACAAGTTAAGTGACTTTCTTTCCAAAAAGGTAAAGAGGGTGAAGTCGGGCGCTTCTCAAAAGTGATATTTTTCACTCGAAAACTAGTCCGAATAAAAAAACTAGTTTGTTTATCGGGTTTCAAATGTGATGTGGGAATTTTATTGAATTGTAATGGTGTATTTTACCATTTTTTTATGAATACATATTTAATTTTTTTTTTAACTCCTGACGCAAAAGAAGATTTTCTTTTAGCGCAAATGAGTTGTAAGAGTATCTAGAATCACAAGAATCAAGCTATTTTTGACGAATAAAAAAATAGGTACCTAACAACTACGAGATTCTTGTAATTGAATAAGTATTTTAAATTGTGCTTAGACTCAGATATCGATGATGGAAAGCTAAAAGACGAAAAGAGTAAAAGCACTGATGAATATGAGAGGTGATGTTATCTAGAACAAAAAGTAAAAGAAGCTATAGAAACGATGGATGAAAAGAAACGCAGCTAAAAGAAAAGTCATGACAAGAAATGTCATGAATGACAGTATCTCTGGAGAAGGGAGTCAGCATCTAAGGAGTCAGCCGTTTCCGTAATGAAGCTGACATAAATGCTCGTAGCTAAGTGAGACATCCGATACTGGATCGAGAAGGGATCGAGTGTCTCCCATTTCGATCCCAATCAAACAGATCAAAGTACAGACAGGAATATAACTTGTTTTAGGCAGAGACAACTCGGGCGTAAAGGTCGGTAATGACCGAGTGAAAGAACTCAAACACAAAAATATATTTGACTTCCTACTCGTCACTGGAGATGATTTTTTATTTATTTATTTAATAATGACGCCGTCGTGGCGGAATGGTCTGTAACGCTACCTACACATAGTGCGGTCCGGGTTTGAGTCCTGGTAGTGGCAAATGTTAGTGTGATGAATACGTATATTTGTTCACGAGTCATGGGTTGTTTATATATTTATTTAGGAAATATCTAGACTATTATGTATATTGTCCGTTATCTAGTATCCATAGGACAAGTTCTTAATGACACTTAATTTGGGTTAGATAATTGGTGTATTATTACCATTTTATTTAATTTAAAATACATACAAAATTATATTTCTAAATATTATTTTTTTACAATGTATAACACAAAAAAATATAACATATACAATAAGTAAATTAAATAACCAACACCCTGAATACAGGTGGTTTGTGATCGGCTTTTGAGTTGATTTCAATAATTAATTAAAAAAAAAACTTTTTTTTTTTGAAAAAAAAAAAACAAAATTACCCAAAAATGTTGTACAATATTTTCTGGGTACTTTTTGTTTTTTTTTTATAAAAATATTGAAATTAACTCAGAAGCCGATCCCAAACCACCTGTATTCAGGGTGTTGGTTATTTAATTTACATGTTGTACCTATATATATTATTAATTTTGTCATTTTTTCTCTTTTTTTCAACCTAAAGGTTTATATAATATACTTTGACCTATTTTTCACAAGCTTATATTAGTTTCACTTGTATGTTTGTGACTGACTCTTTGGGCTCGATTTTGACCCACTTTATACGGTCAGATTTCATTCAAACTTTATAGATTTATTAAAGACCTATAACATTACATTATCCTGATTATTAACAGCCTTATATTAGTTTCACCTGTATGTTTGTAACTGAGTCTTTTTACTTTGAAAGAGGCGATGCGCTACGGTTTGTAGCCGTTCCATAGCCGCCAATCCGTAGCTTTTATAGTTATTGTTCCCTTTTAGAGTTGATAAGTTAGCTTAAGAATCTACTTAACTCCTTTTGGGATTATGAGCGTGATCATTCAGGGTGTAAAAGACATGAACAGTCAAACGAGAACCATGTATTCTGCTCACCATCATAACATTTTTCTTCCTTTAGACTATACCTGGGAAATTGATAGTTACGATTTTATTGAAGGTCAAAGTCATAATTTTTTTTTCATGTTTTTATAAAAACGTATTCTATACGTTATTTCTTAATTATTGTCCAAAGAAACAGTATCATTTTTTTTTAGTATTTCATAACAAAAAATGGCTTCAAAACGTTAGCGTTTAATGTAGCTCACTCGATGCGCACGGACACTAACGAACGGGGCCGCCGTCAGGCAAAATTATCGCGATTTTGTGAGTTGCGTGCGAGTTGAGCCCTTTACATTGCGCGGTACAAATTGCAATTTTTTTTAACACCAAAAAATAAAAATAATTTCCCACTAATATTTTTTTTGAAATATGTCTTATTTTGATGTATACATGAATACATGGTTCTCGTTTGACTGTTCATGTCTTTTACACCCAGTATGTATGTAATCATCGTAAATTATAATGAAGAAATAAACAAAACTTACTGTGTGGCGTTTTGGTTAAAACATAAAACTCTAAAAGACCCGTATTCTTTTTTTTTAAATAAATGGCGTTCGCGATAATAACGATTTCACCAATATCCAGTAAAAATGTACTTAAAGTAACAGACAAATGTTGTAGGTACGGGAGATTGCGGTTGAAAATGGGGTCTCTCAACACGTGTTTTTACAACAATAACTCAGGAGAAACTCCAAGGCCCGTATTACAGAAGGACACTCAGAAATCAATCAAGTCTTGAGAGTCGTTTGTCACTTTCTATCAAGCACAAAGAGATAGAGACGGACGACGCTCAGTACGGCGTTGATTCTTGACGCTCATTCTATAATACGTGCATAAGACTAGATTGTTCACCTTAACATTATGCATTTTATTAAAAATAAACATTTTCGTTTCCTTAGGTACGTAGGTTTTAAGTTCAAAATTAAAAGATAATATTTCACATTTATTTCGTGGTAGTTCAATATCCGAAAGACCTATTTATCATAAATATTGGACAAAACTATCGGACGGTAATTAATGGACAGTGGGGAGGGGGATGTCGGAAAGTGAAAAGGGTTGGATTGTACGAAAATATTAGAGAATTCTTACGAGAAATGTTTTATTTGTTTTGTATTTTACGATATTTATAACTGTAGGCAAACTTTTGTCTAATTTGCGCACTGTAAATTGGTTAAAATAGGTTTCTTCTTATGAAAATCTTCATCTTTTAACACATGCCTTTTGCTAGTTAGACTAGTGTAATGTTTATTTTCTATTAATAGAATTTCAACTTGGTTCTTCGATCGAAGGTAAGGATTAGTATAATAATTTATAACGTTGAAAAACTAAATAGGAACTATTGTTTTATTTTTTGTTTGGCAAGTTAAGTTATGACTGAAATTGATACTAAATTAAATAGAAAACCGAAAAACATGGAAAAAATCCTGTCATAAGGCTGGATAAGTGCTGAGACGGGAACTTATTCGTGACAGGAATTTTGGTATCAATTTCTATCATATATAGGAATTAACTGATTTGTTGCCAAATGAATTATTCCCCTTTATTTAAGGGGACTTTGCAGACCTATTATTTTTGTTTTCTAAACGATTCTTGATGTAGTTAGTAAAAAATATAGTACAGATTCATTATGCAAGTTTCATGACAACGGCAGTTGGAGATGTTCAGCCGTCGAAAAAGTTAGTATGTATAGAAAATACATTTTCTTTATAAATGTCTTGGGAAACGGCAATTTCAACGGTTAATTCATAATGATTTTATTTTTATTATTCTGTATTACGGTACTATATGTGTAAACTCTTTTCCCCGATGTTCTCTGAGATTTGCACGAACACATCTATACTGATATTATAAAGCTGAAGAGTTTGGTTGAAAGCGCAAATCTCAAGAACTTATCATTCAAATTGAAACTCTCTTTTTGTGCTGGTTATTCCAACCATCGCGGAGGGCTATAGCCTATTATGACATCACCCTACGACCAATAGGGGCTGAGCATCAATGTGAAATGTTGCATAAACGGGAAATCCATGCGAATGAAGTCGCTGGCACAGCTAGTATTGAATAAAGCTACTTTTTCGAATTCAACTTGGCCTGGACCTTCGTAACACTGCAGCGGTCGTCTTTCGTCTTCCCGTGATCACGAATGCAGCAAAGTGTTACGAAACGTCGGAAATAATAACAGATTGAAAACCCACAAGTTTTATTTCATAGTCCTTTTCTTTACTATCCTTCTTAGGACTTTGGTCGCCATTTTTACTTTCTCGTATACGTAGTATAGAGGAAGTCTTGTAATCGTCAAAAAATTAGACCTCGAGATTTTGACGGATTCACACGTTTTGGACCTCCCTGAGTCCAAAAATACCGTTTTTGGAATTATGTCTGTGTGTCTGTGCGTTAGCACGATACCTCGGGCATGCTTTAACTTATTGCTACCAAATTTAACATGTATGTATGAATCAAAATATAAGGTTTCTATCAACTTTTGAGTCGTTGATCACGATAGTTGAGCAACCAAGTGCGCGGTCGGTACCTACTCGGATAGGTGACCAAAATTTAACATGCACTTATGACATCAAAATATAATGTTTCTATCAACTTTTGAGTCGTTTTCGGTATACGAGAAAGTCAAGGGGAGACCACTCCCGATTTTTTTACTGATTTTTAAGTAAGTCTTGACTTGATTGACTTACAAATTTAAGTAAGTTGATTGACTTACAAAAAAATATCATAAAAATTATCTTGTTTTCCAAAAGTAAACGGGTAGACATAATAAGTATTTTTGATTTAATCTGTTTAACATAATTGATGCATTTTTATTTTCTCGTATACGTAGTATAGAGAGTCTTGTAATCGTAAAAAAAATCAACCTCGAGATTTTGTCGGATTTACACCTTTTGCACTTCCACGAGTCCAAAAAAACCGTTTTTGGAATTATGTCCGTGTGAGTGTCTGTACCTATATCTGTGTGTCCGTGCGTTGGCACGATAACTCGAGTATGCTTTAACTTATTGCAAACCAAATTTAACATGCATGTATAACATCAAAATATAAGGTTTTTTTTTTTCATTTATTTGGGTTAAAAAACAGTGTACACAATAGTACATAAAATTTAAAGAAAATGTATACAAATATTTCATTGTGTCACCCACATTATTAACCACGACAATATTTAAACAAACGTAGGTTAGGTGTTGCTAATTAAACATCTATAGTAATAAATAAAAAAAAACCAGTGTTGCAAATTATAGCCTAGAAGATACTGATAAGATATCAGATCTCCCAAGCTACAACTACTAAACTAATTAAGTTATTATTTTTGACAAAATATTTTATTTTTGTTGTACTAATAATTCTACTATGCTTTTTTTAAATATACTTACAGAGTTGGAGAAAATATCAATTGAATTAAAGTTATTGTTGTATGAGTTGGTAATTCTATACAAAGGTGAGCGTTTGCCAGCATTAGTTCTACAGGTATTACTGGCAAATAAACAAGTTGCATTTCTAGAATGTGTTCTATAAGGCACACGATAGTACAATTTATTATTAAGGTCAGCACAATCATATCTATTCCAGCATAAGTCATATAAGAACATAGATTCAAGTTGCAGACGTCTTGATTTAAGAGTCAAGAGCTCATATTTATTCAAAAGTATATCATAAGACAGAGATCTATGACAACATCTATAGTACATAGTTTTCAAAAATCGCTTCTAAACAGACTCAAGTGCATCAACATATTTATTGTAAATGGGGTTCCATACAGACACAGCGAGTTCAAGGTTTCTATCAACGTTTGAGTTGTCTATCACGAAAGTTAAGCAACCAAGTGCGCGGTCTTTTCTCAGATGGGTGACATCAAAATAAAAGGTGTCTATCAACTTTTGAGTCGTTTCCGGTATACGAGAAAGTCAAGGGGAGACCACTCCCTATTTTTTTACTTATTTTTAAGTAAGTCTTGACTTGATTGACATACAAAAAAATATAATAAAAATTCTCTTGTTTTCCACAAGTAAACGGGTAGACGTAACATTTTTGATTTAATCTGTTTAATATTATTGATACATTTTTTTCTAACGTAAATGTTTTTCTAACATCTTTAATTCTGACATCGCTTTTGCGATATTGTAAATCTTATTGATATTCTAAACGCGAAAGTTTGCATGGATGTATAGATGTATGGATGGATGTGTGTTCGTCTCTCTTTCACGCAAAAACTAGTGAATCAATTTTAATGAAACTTTTCAATAATATAGCCCATATACCAGAATAACATATAGACTTTAATTCATACCGATACTGTGCAGACGAAGTCGCTGGCAGAAGCCAGTCTGCTATTAATATTATAGAATTAAATCACCAAACCATTCGCTTTATTTCAGTAGAAAATAATTCCTATCCACTAACGCTTCACATCAGTCATAATAAATTGCTTGTGGCCAAATTTAAAAGCTTCTATTTAGGGACTTTAGATTGTGTGAAAGCATTCTATTGTAGTTCAAACAGAGATTTCAGGCCGTGTTCAATATAATTTATACTAAATGCAAGTTTGCACAGACACCCTCTCGCATAATGTTAATTAACCGAAGAATGAAAACCCCAGTAAACCGAGGTCGTCTTACGCTTGAGCTACGGTTCTCAAACATAAGATCGATAACCCCAACTTAAGATTGTTGAATAGTCACTCCAGTGAATGCTTCATTTTTATTTCATTCCATGTTCACATGGTCGAACTGGAATGAAACAGAAAAGAATATTCATCTCCTCTTTTCTTTCAGTACGTCGTCGAAAGAAGACCATTTTGCCGCGACGTTTTCTTCTACAAGACTCGAAACAAAATGACCGAATCCGAGTGAACGTTCTCTCAGTGTTCAGACTTTTCATATATCGTTCATTCCGAGTGGAAGTGAAAGATGCCGAACGCCAATATCTAACACTGTTAGATCGGATCATGAATGAATTCATTCAGCACTCGTGTTTTATTTTGGGTTCAGACACTTAATTTCGATTTAAAGGTACCGAATAAAAGGCGAGAATGAACGAAGAACGAACCGTCTTAAGCAATAATTACTATTATTTAACTTGACGTGAAAAGTCTTAATGATAATCTCATCGCAACTTCACCGCTTCCATGGTCTTGAAGTAGGTAGTGGTCTGAACAACGGAATTAGATCCATAGGTCCTGGATTCGATCCCCAGGAGGTTATGGTTAGGTTAGGTATTTTTACTCCTAATAAAACGAGAATTGTGTCCCTAGAGGTGGATGCAAGCTTTATCTTTAAACGTTCAATACATCAATTCCTTTATCGATATTCCTAAAGTTTGAGCATCACAGTTCGCTTTGTAAGTGGCTCTATAAAATTCCTGTATAGCGCCTCCAGAGTACAAAATGGCGTCATCTTCGTCGTTAGCATTTGAAAGGGCCGCCTTCACAGGCATTTTGATTCCCTTCCTTAGGGTAGAAATTCTGGACATATGAGATAGTTACGGCGATATCTGAATGAAACAAAGGTAAAATAGGACTACGTTTCGCTAACTGTTTGACTTTTATCTTTAAAAAAAACGCTCACATAAATCACACAGTATTTTTTGTCTCGTCTTCTTCATCATAATTAATAGCTTCAAGGTGATAACGCATTTAGCCAAAGTGAAAGTAGTATTTATCTTTATCAATAAATTGTACAGTAGATTGAATTAAAAATGAAGTCTGCTGTGTGGTTGCCACTTGGCAATTGGATTTTACCCGAACTGCTGAGTTGATTTATGACGACTTTAAAGAACATAACTGGTGTCACGCAATAAATTTATTTTGACATTATAATAATTTTGTCATTGTTTAAATTTGACATTACTTAATTTTGACTATTGTATTTTCATTGACTATTAAATTTTCATGTAGGTAAGAATATATTTTTTTTCTGTTGGATATTTTTTTTTAACTGACGCTGTATTTTATGTTATGACATTAAGTAAGTATTCTGTTTTAATCAATTTGAAAGTTTTGACCTTGACAATTGTTATTGACCAGGCTTATATAATTTGCATTCTTTATTTTCTTAATTTCTTTTGCTTGTGTGGTTTTGTAATCTAATCTTCTAAGCGTTTTGGATAAATCTGTAAGCTTTTAAGATGTCATTGGATAAATAAATAAAAATCGACTGCATGCAGTCTTTTAGACCGATTTGTACTTCTTCGGACTTCTACGTCCTCAGCAAGAAGAAATCTAGAGAAACTGTTATTTATAGCTTAATACTTTACGGGATTAAAACGTTGATATTTTCAAAGCCCCGAAATTTAACAGAAACATTCTCAGTCGCTGATCTAACAAGGAGAATTTAACAATACATAACCAAAAACTAATTCAGCCAAGAATAAAGGCTTACATCTCGCAAGTCGTAGATTAATTCAATTTAAATTTAATTGAAACGTCTTGAGTATAATAATGTAATAATAATAGAATAGTTTATGTAATTTTATACGCCCCCCCCTCCACCCCAGCCGGTGGGATTAACAAGATGCCATTAAAATTACTGTAATATTCGCGGTGCTTAACACTAGAATGTTCTAAACGACCTTATTTAGTTTAACTAAAACCTTTTTTTCTATCAAGCAAGCAAATTAAAAAAGATTTACATTAGGTCGTGTATGAAAATTATTTTTTAAGATCATCAGATCATCATCAAGGCCTTATATAGCCAAGCTAAGATCTTTTCTCTATCAAGCTGCGTAAGAAATTTATTAGTCTGTAAAATAATCGTCAGTAATTATAAATCTATGTGTATACTTAATATTATAACGCTGAAGGCTTTCTCTGTTTGTTTGAACGCGCTTATCTCAGAAACTACTAATTCAAATTGAAAAATTCTTTTTTTGTTTAACAGGTCATTTGTCGATGAAGACTTTAGGCTAAAAAATCAGACGTTAATGCAAGCAAAGCCGCGGGCGTCCATTAGTCTATAATAAAAAGGATACATTAAAAACATTAAAATTTCTGAGTCACGTTGGAATAGGTACCTACCACAGTTTGTCGGTAGCCTTCGGTCACTTGTGTGTAGTCCTTACAAGGAATAGAGTTGGTGGATTTTTTTTATTTAATTTATTTATTAGGGAAACAAACATTATTTATGTACAATTACAGTTTAAGAAATAGAAGCTATACATTGATCAATTAAGTTAACACCTAAAAAATATTTAAGTCATGACAAAAGTTAGGTAAAGTTATGACATTATGTTATTAAAAATAATAAGATAATGTCATAACTTTAAAGAACAAACAATACAAAAACAATCACATCATTAAATAAAAAATACAATAAAATAAAAAATCAAAGTTAATAATAGTATAATACTTAATCAACACAATAATAAATATTTATTATTATTTTTGGAGTTTACTCCTTAAGAATCGATTTGCATATATAAGGGGCCCGGTATGAGAAAAATGTGAGGAGTAAAATCTATCGATGAATGACCTCGAATGACCTCGTTACGTTTTTGGTGCGCATCCTATGTCGCGCAACTTTCTAATTGTCAAAACACGGATGACAGCAGGTGCGCCATCTCACCTGTCTCGGAGTAAACTCCAGTCGTGCGTCGGAGCTGAAACACACAATTTTTTTTTTAATATCACCATAGTATTTTTATTATTATATAATAATAAAAATAAATAAAAATACTCTTATTATATAAAGTCAACTTTAATTATAATGAGTACCTACTTGTATTAATCAAATCCCTTACACGGTTTTTAATGAAGAAAGTGAGTTAGGTATTTGATTGTAGGTATATGAACGTATTGAGATGTATTTACGTAAGATTATATGAACGTAAGAAGAAAGCATGGAGCACATTCCTACTATGTGACTGCGATGCACTAGCCAATAGGCGACTATAGGTCCTGGGTCTAGGTTAGCCTAAACCAGAGGACTTTATGAACCTTATTCCCGCCAACATCGTAAAACTCGTAGAAAATGTTTTCGATGTCGGCGGGGATGGGTGATAAGGAAAGGGGAAGCACAAAAGATCCCATAGGGTCGAAGTGCTCTGAGACACAGCCTCAGCCCCTTGCATAAGAATTAGAATAACAAAGATTATATGCGATATTTTGTTTCGTTTGAAATTGTAGGTTGCCATAACTGATAATTGCCCTAGAGCAAGTAAATGTCGACGAACCTTACTTACTTGACGGAATACCTAGGTACAAGAAACCTGTGCAAGAAACGATGCCTAGTCATATGAAATTACACAAAACCTTTTTGTTCATACTATAAGCTAGTTCTGTGACCTAGTCAAAGAAATATCGCTCATATTTATCAAATTCATTCAACTAACTAAAAACGGGGCCCCACCCAAAACTATTCAAGAAAATCAATACACCATTTTCTTACATACACGTATCTTAATTCATATATACCGAAGTAGGTACATACCGTTATTTATTCACCCCGGAGTCGCGAAAATAGGAGAGATCGCGAGGGGGTTTGCCCCCCTAGGGTGGGGGGAGGGGTGGGCCACCTGAGACATCGTCAAGACGGCACTCAAAATTTCGCTTACGTAACGCGAATGTTCCGAATTAATTAGTTCCAGTTTTATAGCTGTTTCTGAGTACGATAAATTTCGAGATGTGTCGAACTGCGGTATCGATTTTGTCGATTTTGGTAGTTTGTATTTTTAACTGTCTTTAAAAGGGTGTTTGAAGGTATGATTCCGAACTCCACTGCTAACTAATGGTCTCTATATATTCTCTCACTAAAATAAAATTTTATAACTTTTACAAGCCTTCATTTAACTTGCACAATTCGTTGTCGTTCGTTGCACAAGTTGTCTGTCAAAATTTACAAACCATTTTTCGACCACTTCTTGGTATTCGATTGAGCTGAAATTTTGCATCAGATGAACATGCTCAAATAATATAGCGAACGACCTAAGACGGTGGACTAGTTATTTTTTGTGCACTCGCATGGTAACAAATGAGAGGGTTTGCAGAGAAAAATACTAATAAGGTGACTAAAAAATAAAAAATAAAATTTAAATAATCTTTATGCTTTTATCTCAATAAGTATGCGCTTAAAAGAAGAAAATAAATTAAACTTTAAATTTAAAATATTATAAGAGCTTGTCACGGTATTGACTTGTGTAGATAAACAGCGATAGAATCGGCAAAGGGATAGATAGTAAATAAACGATGATCGAAATAAATCTTGCGACAAACTTTTATAACATTTTTAATTAAAAGTTAATTTTATTTTCTTATTTTCGGTGCAAATTTAATTAAAAACTTGTTTTTAAAACATTTTAAAAGACTTTTTTTAATATTATATTTCCAACTTCACAGTTTTACACCAATTATCTAGCCCAAATTAATAATTAAACGGACAAATTTGAGGGATTACTGGTTGCTATATATGATATCCTCTTGCAAAAACTTACGCATGACTTACTATCATGATTGTGCTTGAATTTGTCGTCTTTCTTAGTAATTTGTGCTACTGATCGCTGGGCAAATCCTGTTATGCAACGTTTCAGATAGGACAATTTTTCTCTGAATTTTTAAATCACTTTTTCGCATCTTTCTTGTAGAAAATCTCAGGTTTCTTTATGTTATTCTTACATAGGTACTATGTTCTTCATTGTAATCATTGTTATGTATTCAATTTTAATATTTGATTTTTTAAGCATTACTCAAAATATTGCAGAAAAAGTAGCTAAACTATTTCTTTAAAGCTTAAAACAAAGCACGATTTTATTTACTGTTTTCAATTTGTTTTTATTAAATATCTTTATCTGTTGGTTTTTTATTATCAACATCACATAAATACAGCGGAATCTATCTCGTTCAAAAATCCAGTAAGTAACAGTTTACAGCTATTCCAAGTTGAAAATACGGTACTATACAACCGTGTCAGCTACGTACAGGGTGTTCTAATATATTTGAAACAAATGAGTTCTGCGAGGCGCCTCAACAGGCGCGACTTAGCGCACGTACCGCCTTACCCCACCCTCTCCTTATAATTTAGCTCTAGGGCTGCGCTAAACGACATTCTTTAAAATATTTTTTACATGTACCTAATGAACGACTAGGTACGTCGTGTATTCATGACAAGTCGTACCTATGTAGTTCCTGGTCGCGAATAGGACTACGCCTTTCTCATTCCGTTGCTGTAAACGAAGTCGAACAGTGGTCTCCTTCTGTGAAGCGGTCATGCTTCAGAAGGAGGACGTAGAGCGGGATCTGAAGAGGACCTATCCCACTCGGCGGCGGCGACCCTCGCGGCGTCAAGCGATCGGTGCGAGGGCAATCGATCACTAACAACTCGACGCCACGACGACGGAGTGACACATGACGTCCGCTTCGTCGTTTATGGGGAGTGGGCGAAAAAAACTCTCCCCCGCGCTGAGGGGTTGTTCGGGGCGTCATCACACACCGTACCGGGACATCTTCTCGACAGCGCTAAGGCGTCAAGCTAGGGTTTTAGTGGGCAGGGTCCCATTCACAGACAGTTCCACTCTACTGGTCTACTCCCCTCGGTGGAAAAAAGGGCTCAGCTGACTAGCCATTACTGTTAGGAACACTTGAACTGGGGTAGTACCCCCACCTTACAGAAGACCACACTCAAATAACACCACATTTTTGTGGTGACAGAGAAGGTGACTAGGTATGGCAGCGAGAGAGTGTCACGTCAGTATTGCAAGCAACTATAAGGTACGGTGACCGCTTACCACCAGGCAGACCGTATGCTTTTCTACCAACCAAGTGACATAAAAAAAAGTATTTATCACATCTATTCAAAAAAAAATTGTGGTAAAATGGCAGGCCTTATGTCTTCAAAGAAGTAAAGTAAAAGTAAAATTTAAATTGCCAGAATTAAAAATAGTAGACTGCTGTAGAACAAAAAACTATTTTAAAGCTCTAGCGATGTACTTTAAATCCTTCGCTCCATTCTGGATTCAAAAAATTTTCCCGCCCTTTAAATAGGTCCTTGTTTGCAGTCTACTTTTTTTTTTGTCTGACTACTGCAGTTTGCCGCTGATGGCATTCACTGCTGGGTCCTCAAGCCTGTAGGTCGGCCGTTCCTAGGGGATTACTGGGCGACCGAGCATCTCCCCCATGGGGAGTCTTTGGACCGCCTAGCGTCCCTAGGTCGTATTTTTAATTCTGGCAATTTAAATTTAATATAGGTAGAGAAATTCATTTGGGCAAACAAAACGTATTATTTGAAGACAAAAAAAGAAACAAGCATTCTACGGAAAAACTACTTTGGAAAAAGTTTCCCAAAATATTTATTGCTAACATACAACAACAACTATAATGATTTACGGCAACGACTGCAAAATTCGACGATTTATGTCTCACACCTTTCATTCAGTGACAAAAACATTTCGCATTTATTTTTCGATTGCGTGACAACCCTAATAGTCAAGAAAGCGCAGCGCGGAACAAAGTTAGATTGAAAGCGAACGAACTAGGTAAGTACACGGGTTCCGAGCGCCTTGGCTCCGATATGAGTTTACTGCGGCTCGCTTTGAATATTAAACTTGCTTCAGGAAAAAGGGATTGATTTTGTGAGGAATTCATATCGACGTGACGTACTGTGAGATACCTTCGAGTTTAGATAACTTATTATACGGTTTAAAAGGTGTTGTAGAGGACAGCGCGCTGCGATCGCTCTACCAGTCGCTAACTGCGATACCTCTCGTGCCGAACTCGCGAGCTCAAGGTCAAAGCGCTCTTTGCAACCGGCGCTAAGTGCAATAGTATAAAATGTAACAAATGATTTTTTGATTATATTATTAAGTGAATTACCGATGAGAGTTTCACTTCCTAAGAAACAAGAAGAACCTTCCTCACCACAACAAAACACGCCTACAAATCACATACAGTCCTGGTCCTCCGAGCCGGATTCAAACAACCCGTACCAGGACACAACAGGTGCTGTGGATATGAACGATGTCTTCCAGCTTTTTGTTATTATTATTATTTGCTAATGTATTGTTTTTCATAAGGGCTTTTGCTTTTTATATTACCGATATTGTTTTATAATTATTTGTTTAACATTAACCTCGCGCCGCGAAG
Source organism: Elophila nymphaeata (assembly GCA_955850985.1). NCBI lineage: Eukaryota > Metazoa > Arthropoda > Insecta > Lepidoptera > Crambidae > Elophila > Elophila nymphaeata. The sequence continues at coordinate 10,060,204 of OY039091.1, read as the reverse complement.
CGCTTGTTACTAAATCTTTTGAAAAAAAAATAACGAGGAAAATTTTCGGTATGCCATCAAGTACTTATAACGTCAATTACTTACTACGACTGTCTTGACTGAGGTACTTACTTCATAAGATACTTCTCCAGGCTGCTTCAAGTTCCAGGGCTAAGTAGGTTGTGACATAATTGTCAAGAAACGTAAGAAGACAAAATGACATTCCCACTACAGAGGGAAATTTATGATCACAATTTATACGGTTGTGAAAATCCAATTATTAGTAACAATTTCGATATTCTATGGTGACGCCCTAAAGCCCCGTAGCAAAAAAAGACGTTACGTTCCCTTTCGAAACTGATGTGTACTGTGACCATTAGACAAGTTTCTTAGACCAGGGGTTCTGAACAATAATAAAAACATCAAATTTACTCTTGCCTACCTGGCTAAAATTATGAAATAAAAAAAATTGTTTTTTTTTTTAGGTGACATTGTTATACCTCTGAAAAGTTTTTTAAAGACTATATTGTTGTATAAACTTTCCTGTAAAATATGCAATGTGGCCTTTTCGCTAAGAGTAAACAAACTTTATGAAAGAGCGTTGAGAGTAAATAAGTTAAGTGTTAAGTGGTTACCGTCGCCTATAGACACTTGCAATGTTAAGGGTAAATTACTTAACTGTATGTGCGTTGCCATCCTGGTGACTAAGATGATATGCCTTCCATGCCCAGTAATTACACTGGCTACCTTTCCCTTCAATCCGAAACAGCGAACTGTTTCACGGCAGAAATAAGAAAGTATTTATTTATTTCTGCCGTGAAGCAGTTTAAAATAAGAAAATATTTATTTACATTTTTTTTTAATTATATTTTTTTAATATTATTATTGTATATTTTTAATTGTATCGATTTGAAAGCCGATTCCGATCAAACTAATTTCAGAGTGTCTTTTTTTTCTTACACGTAAATTAATACATTCTTCAAAACAACTGCATATCTAATTGTGAGAAAGATTACGCAACCGTATCATTTCTGTTAACTTTCTCATCGTGGAGTCGAGTTCAAAGGTTATTTTGGTTTTCTTTTCATAAATATAATTTATTAAAACTAAAATTAGATTTTTTTGAAGCATTAAAATAAATTATCCATTAAAAATTGCAAACTGTAATTTCACTTAGAAGATTTCCACGTCGTCTCTTTGAGAGCACCCAATGTAAGCAAGCGTAAGATTGCACCTCAGTGTAAGTACATTTTCGAGAACCGCTAAGAAGTTGACGTACTGTATTTACTGTACTATGCTTATGTGGTACACAGGCACACATGTGTATGTAGTATTTTAATACATTATCTCGCGGCACGTAAGTAACGTGCGAGGCCGAGATGAGATTCAAGATGGCGCCGAACACTTCTTAGCGCGAGCTGTTTCTGCGGGTTAGTGTGGAGGCGGATTATTTAAATTTTAATTAATAATAATCTTAATATATATAAATTACGTGTCACATTGTTTGTCCGCGATGGACTACTTAACCAATTTTAATCAAATTTGTACACCGTGTGCAGTTTGATCCAACTTGAGAGATAGGATAGTTTTATCTTGATAAGTAGTCATTTTTTTACTGCAGATACAATGTTATAGGTCAGTAGTATGAAATTACCACAGCAACGCGTAGCCGGGACAGCTAGTAATATAATATATTTCCACACTCACGCCAATTATCTTGCTCAAAGTAAGTATCATTAACAACTTGTGTTATACTTATGGATACTAGATAACGGACACTTTTTCATGTACTCATAATATTTTTTAGATATTTTTATAAATAAACTTAAATAAATATATAAACAACCATGATTCTCAAATAAATATTCGTTTTTGGTCACACAAATATTTTGCCGCTACCAGGATTTGTACCCGGACCGCTTGATGTGTAGGCAACTAAATTGACTACTCCACCACGACGGCGTCATACTTTTGAATAATACAGTAGATAATACTAGGATCAAAAAGCATTATAACAATAGATTTATAATTACTGCCGTTTATAGATTGGCAATGAATCGACTAGGGTGAGACCAAAAAAATGCACCATGTGTGAGTAATGCGCATGTGTGCGTGAAAAATAGTATTGCAGTTTGACAGTTGCTCTCTTTTCTACGTGACTGACAGGCCTCCTTAGGCCCCCTGCGTGTACGTGAAATAGTCTCGTCTAGCTATCTCGCTCTAATATACGTGTTAGTATGCTCTTTATATTTCACATTGCTGATCTACAGTGTCTTATATCTATGATTTTTACTGCCTCCGTGGTCTTGTAGTTCATCCACTGGAATTCAATCTGTCCCTGGTTCGATCCCAGTAGAGTACAAATTTGTACTCTATTTTTTTGGTGGTAGGACTTCTTTTAAGCATATCTTTCTTACTTAACAATAAATTAAACTCGGCATTAAATAATTATCCTTAAATATCGTATGAATGTAAAACTATATTTAGGAACTATCTAATGGGACTTATTACTATGAAACGGAAGCACTAATGAAACTACAAGAGCATCTAGGTACACATGAGTATAAACAGACCTAGGTAAGCACACACACATACAAATTCACACACTCACAAACACAAAATGTCAATCTTGTAGAAGCTCTGTTTTTAAAGCCTTATGCTTCGGGTGATGTTTCTAAAGTCCTGATATACAGGAATTTCCTAGTCTAGGCTCAAGTCCTCCCAAACATTATGTGTTTTCGCTTACCTGGTTTTCAGCATAATTTCTCTGGTATTTATATTAATTTAATTCTAACAAACATGTAATACCTATTGAGGTGGAAAATAAAGAAGTTTTTATTTAATTTTATTTTATGATATCTTTGGCTGAGGTTCCTGAGCTTACCTAGTTGCCGTCAATGACCTTTTAATCACGGACTGTCAGGTGAGATAAAGGACTGTTCTATTTTATATTTAAACAAGTTTGGACAGTATAACTTTTTTCCCCAGTATCCTCCAGTGAAGGACAAAAGTGGGGGACAAACTGTATAGATCTAGATGAAAGGTACGAGCTCCTGTCAAATACAAAAATAGATTTATAAGTTCCAGTTAACTGGTAAGCTAAAATCTCTTCTCTCTACCCTGTTCCATACCATTTAATCCCACCACTTCGCTTCCTTTTAAGGACTACGCGTGATAATTTACGGTGTCATCGACAAACTGTGGCTACCATTCCAACGCGAACTAAGAAATTCGGAAACTTATTTCTGTGTCGCACAATCAAAAAATGGAGTTCTCTGCAAGCACACGTGTTCCCTTCTTCCTACAATCCTGGGTCATTCAACAGAGGCGTGAAGAAGCACCTTGCAGGTCAGCACGGCGAGGGATGGCTAGCGCGACTGTTTATCTCTCGCACTAACTGTCTTCTCATTTGGACTCCACTTCTGCTTACCATCAGGAGAAATGGAGTCATTAGCTTGACCTTTTTATAAAAATAAAAACTTGTGTTCGGTACAATATGTCACTATATCCCCTTAAGTGGCAGGCAGACATAATATGTCTGACAGTTTATATCGCGCGTGTGGCACGCAGTTTTATTTTTGTGCCACTTGTCTGCCTATTTTGGCACATCGCAGACAACACTTTTTTTGTGTGATCGAGTCCGTGGAGAACAAATAGGCTGCGTGGCGCGCTTTGGCAGATGTTTCATGAAGAAATCGGGAGTGGTCTCCCCTTGACTTTTTCGTATACCGGAAACGACTCAAAGGTTGATAGAATCCTTATATTTTGATATCATACACGCATGTTAAATCTGGATGCAATAAGTTAAAGTATGCTCGAGTTATCGTCCTAACGCACAGACACACTGACATAATTCCAAAAACGGTATTTTTGGACTCAGGGAGGTCCAAAACGTGTCAAAATCCGTAAAAATCTCGAGGTCGAATTTTTTGACGATTACAAGATTTCCTCTAAACTGCGTAACGAGAAAGTAAAAATACGCCAGTATTACTATAGTGTGTCTGTATACTAATGAGCGCGAGTTGAAGCAAATTTTCTAATTCATCAAATTTTTCCTTTAAAAGTAATAAATATTATTTGCGAGTACATTTAAAAAATTAAGTATATAAAAACAGAATCCGTCTCCACACTACCGACCCGCAAGTACACGAAGTTATAATATCGCTAGTAGTTTTCGCGGGGGTCTCGAGGGTGGGGTCCGGGGAGGGGGGTGATAACTCGCTACTTCATCGTTTGCTTGTTTACATAATTACGTATAATTCTGAGTCGCGTTACGTGGCTTCAATATGAGAACTGGTGGGTAATTCTGTTCCCTTGTTTGCTGAACTGTTGATTGCTTTTCTTGTGTACTGAGCCTTATATTAACTACGAAAAAATCTAGTCAGAAAACCCTTGAGCTACCAAATAATTAGGACCAAGATTTCGGTACATACTCGTCGTCTTCGACTTCGACATTCCACAGTAACGATCTTTCGAACTAACGTGCATCGCAGTATTGTAGCATCGTAATAACGTGCATCAGTATTTTTAACCGACTTCAAAAAAGGAGGAGGTTATCAATTCGACTGTATGTTTTTTTTTAATGTTTGTTACCTCATAACTCGTTACTGGGTGGACCGATTTTTAAGATTCTTTTGACCTTTGGAAGCTAGTGCTTGTCATGGGGTCCCATTTAAATTTTATCGACATCTGACAAGTAGTTTTTGAGTTATCCCTAATAATGCCTATTTAATTGACATTGATGATATCGTAATTTTATCACTTGGGTGTCTAAAAGATCTTGAGGAAGTTTCCTGAAAAATTCTATACTTAAAACACTAAAAAGCAGAAAAAAAAGTTTGTAATTAAAAAAAAACCGCCTTCAAAAACGGGAAAAATAAATATTTTGTTTATAAAAATCTAAATGTTTTTTGAGGTCGGTCCCAACCTCAATATTTGTAATAAACGTTGTCACTTGTATTTAAAAACATTTAGATTTTTATAAACAAAATTTTTATTTCTCCAGTATTTTGAAGGCGGTTTTTTTTTATTAAAAAATTTTGTGCGTCGACATTGCGTATTTGACTCCGTAAAAGCAACATCTCTTTTTGACTGTGAATGCTACGGGTTACGAAACGGCTAGAGACCGTTACGCATTGCGGCCTATTTTTACTTTCTCGTATACGCAGTATAAAGGAAGTCTTGTAATCGTCAAAAAGTTCGACCTCGAGATTTTGACGGATTTACACGTTTTGGACCTCCCTGAGTGAATAAATATTTTTTTTAGATTCATGTCTGTGTATGTGTCTGTGCGTTAGCACGATAACTCGAGCATGCTTTAACTTATTGCAAATTTAACATACGTGTATGACATCAAAATATAAGGTTTCTATCAAATTTTGAGCCGTCGATCACGAAAGTTAAGCAACCAAGTGCGTGGTCGGTACTCGGATAGGTGACCAAAATTTAGCATGCATGTATGACATCAAAGTTTAAGATTGCTATCAAGTTTTGAGTCGTTTCCGGTACACGAGAAAGTCAAAGGCAGACCACTCCCGATTTTTCATAGTAAAATGAGACGACACGCTTCCTAGGTACAGCTCCGCTTTTCATCTTCTCATTTCTTTCATAACTTCAGATAATGCTAGCGTAAGAACACGTAACTAACACCTCATTCCCATATTAGCACTAACAAAGGGTCACAACTTTAGATGACGTGTGAGAACAAAGAACCTCGTCCTTCTGACTAAAGGTCACAATATGCATGTGAAGATCGCCACTGTGACGCAACGAGTTACGAAATTGTTGTGAATAGACTGCGAAACCTTTGCAAGAACGGACTCATTAATTCTTCAACGTTACTCCTGTATAGGTGTACCCCTGACAAATTGTTTTGAAATGGCCGGCAACTTACGTTAGGAACAAATATCTGGCCGTTCCAGTAAAAGAGCCAGTCCCAAGAAATTCTGACTTGACGTCACGAAGGATGACTTACGTGCAAAAGTCCCTCGCTGGAAAGCGTTTAGGGTAGGATCCGGGAAAATGCCAGGATGATGATGACTTTCGTATATATTCCCGTCCGACTCGAACGCCCAAGAGACTCTAATCGGTGCAGAGACTCCCCCGAGGGAGATGCTCACCGGTCAGGAATCCCCTTTGGGGTGATTCGACTTACAGGCTAGAGGTTTTTACCTAGACCTACCCACCTTGGTCCTCGCCTTCACCAAAAAACCCCGGTGATGCAGAGAAGGTCATCAGAGACATCCTGCAAAATTAATTAAAAAAAAGACTCTTATAGGTGTAAATACGGTGTTCGTTTTTTTCAATCCAATCCAATAAATACAGCAATATCTTTTATCATACCGTGTCTACGTCGAAATGAAATACTTAAAAAAAAATCTTGACATTTATCTAAGACATTTGTTAATCATAATTTTGATTGTAGACATCTGTCAGTTTACAGATAAGTTTTGGAAGTACCTATTTTATATTTAACTCATACAACATAAATGGACAAATTTTTAGAAGAGGGAATAACTAAACAACCAAGCCCATTAGAATTTGATACATTTTTACCTTGGGCTTGCAATCAACTGCAAGTCAAGGAATGTGTCCATGTCACCAAGATCAAACAATGTAAGTAATATGCGCTGTAAATAAATTTTAAATCTATTCGTGAGAAGCTCCTTTCATCCCTGGACGATTATTAATATCCAGACACAATTGATTTTAATTGTGTTCTCGCGCTCCTGAGCGCGAACGGGGCTTAACGAGTTAAATGTAAATTTTATGATCCGAAAGTTTCCCCTTTCCACAAGTTTCTCCTTCTTTGATGGAAAATTTAATAAATGTCAAATAATCCATGAAATTCTTGATGTCGTGTACTTTATTTTCACCTTTGCCCTTTTGCCAAGAATCAACATAGAACACCTTTAATGCTTTTTAGAAATTTATAAATATTTGTATTAATTTCTTATTGTCATAATTTCAGCTGATTACATGAGTATTGCTGGTTTATCAGACAGATCTCGAAAGAAGATAAAACCGAAGATATCCAAGCACGAGACGACGGTAGATCTAGATAGAGAAGACCAAAGTTTCAACCAGGAACCATCTGTACTGATAAATAGAGGCCATGGAATACAGATTTTAGCAATTTACGATAGCTCAAACCATCTAAACCAGCTGAAATTTCAAAATAACAATTCTATACCCAGGACAATTTTAAAAGTTTTGAACCTAATAATAAAGTACCATGAACATTTGAATACATTGTCTATTAACCGTGGACTAGATCTATACACGTTACATGACATTAGCAAGTTCCTACCATACTCGAATATCACTGACATTTGCTTAGACAACACTTATCTTGAGGAAGCCAATTATCATATACTGCTGGAGCAAAAGTCTTCTTTACGCTATCTCTCTCTCAGCAGGTGTAGCATAAATGACAGAGTTATGGAAACATTAGCGAAAACTCTAACCCATCCAATCCCTGGCTCACAATCTCTCTCCATATTGAATTTATCGTCAAACAGAATCACTGATGATGGATGCAAATTTTTAGCTGAAGCTTTGAGATCTAATCGTAAAATAAGTTACTTAAATTTGTCAAATAACAATCTCACAGATTTTGGAAGCATGTGTTTATTAAATGCCCTTCTCAAATTCCCTTTAACTTTTAAGGAACTGCTCGCATCCAGGGCAAGGCATGTAACTTACCTTAAAGAAAAAGAAGTGTTAATAATGAAAATTTCAAAAGACCTTCGTACAGGAGACGTCGACAAGCGTAGTTTCAAACGTAAATCAGCTAAACCATCACCTGCTCCTAAGAAAAAAATTGGAGTAGAAAGGGAGGGTTCTGCAAAATCTATCCCTGATTCTAGAAGCTTTGGTAACATAGATAGTGCCTTATTAGAAAAAGCTGCAACCATGGCAGACAATTCTCTTGGAGTATTCAAAGACCCATTTGATAAGGATAATATAATCGTTGAAGATGGCATTGCTTACTGTCATGGAAATAACACACTGTGCTACTTAAATTTGGCGTATAATAACTTAAGTTATGTAACTGTAACGAAACTTTTGAGTGTTTTAAAATATCAGAAAGAAATAGATAGAAGACCTAGAGGGCTAGTGAATGTATGTATTGAAGGTAATAATATGCCTAAATCGTGTAAGGAGTTGACACAAATTGATAATTTTATAGAAATCAGTTTAATATCACAGAACAGCAGATTCTCACTGCAGAAAAAACGACCGATTCCAAAATCTGGAACACGTTAAATAGTTAGTTACTTTCTTAGTGTTTATTTATTTTAGAGAATACTGTTATTTATAATAATTTTAGTCATGTTTTAGTGTTTTTAAAGTAAGTTTATTTTAATAAAATGTGTTCAATTATTTATCAATGTTTTCTTGACTGTTAATAGTAGAAGATCCGAACCTATATCGACCTTCACCGAGCTGATAATAGAATGAAACATATTTTATTATTAATTTAGTATATTAGAAAATATATTAAAAATGGGTTGTCTAAAAAAATCCTGGACAGACAATTTTTTTTTTTTTATTAAAAATGATTTTTAAAAAAAAATGAATAAAATATTGCAACATCAAGATAATAAGAAAATTTTGTCCTGACTGATAGTAGAAACCGTATAGAATGTGCAGGCATTGGGTTGTCTATTATTTACCTGCGCGAACTACTGGGTTGTCAGGTATGAACAGGTATGTCGATATCAGTTACTTTCACTCGATTGGATAATAGAAAAAAATTTATATCATCATAAGCGCGCGACAAAATTTTCTTATTATCTTGATGTTGCAATATTTTATTAAAAATCATTTTTCAAAAAATAATTAAAAATAGTCTGTCCAGGATTTTTTTAGACAACCCATTTTTAATATATTTTCTAATATACTAAATTAATAATAAAATATGTTTCATTCTGTTATCAGCTCGGTGAAGGTCGATTAGGTTCGGATCTTAGACTATAACTATATAGTATTGAAGGTAAGTATTAAAGTCAAATTTGTTTCCTACACTTGTCAATAGTAAACGCCATCGACGTTTTAATATAATGGACAAATGTTTGGAATTTTCCTAGAGTGGATCAAGTAGAGGCCTAGAGTATAGCTCGTATTTTATATTGTAGAATTAGTGACTCTGGGGTACTTGAAATGTTGTTAATATCTTAGTACTTATATTAATCTATGGTCGTTAGTGGTCTATCCGGTCTTTCCCATAGATTTAAAATATCTAAGGTCTATCCACACATCATTGGTCTGAGATCCACACACATCAGGGTCGTGCTCGCGACGTGGCCGGGACGAGTCGGGCGGACACTCTGGCTATGAAGCTCCGTCGCCAGCCCGGATACCTTAGTACTTATATTAATGCCTTATCACAAGTGCCGGCAACCGGGTAGCCGGTGCCAGGTACCCAAATTATACCGGTACGCGTGAAAGCTAATGAACATGGCTATACACTTCGCCACCGAGTACCCGGCACTGGCTACCCGGTTGCAGGTACGCATTTATTTATATTAAAAGCAAGAGCGTATTAACGCGTATATTAGAACGGGACAGCTAGACCGTTTCACGTACACGCAGGTGGCCTATGTCGGCCTGTCAGTCGCGAAGATAAGACAGCAACTGTCAGACTGCAGTACTATTTTTCACGCACACGTGCCCATTACTCACACCTTGTAATTGCTTAGTCATTGCTCACACCGTAGAGCAATTTTTTGGTCTCACCCATCAATTAAATATAATATCATTGGTCTCACCCATGAAGCTTATACTCGTATTTTACCTATCTCGCCCAATGACTTAGTAATTAGGTCATTGATCTCGCCCTAGTCGATTCATTGCTTAGACACAGGATTCTTTGTCTAAGATTCATTGCCAATCTATAAACGTCAGTATTTATAAATCTATGGTTGAATACGTGTACGTGGTATGACGGCTTTTGACGATTTTAAAGTACTTAGCAAAGTCCATTTAAATAAAGAGCATTTTCATTTTCATTTTCATTGAATCTCAGACAAATAAATCATTGGTCTGAGGATTGAATACTACACCTACACTTTCATTCTTGAGAATTCCTACGGCATTGCCTTCTTGCTGTTGCTGCGCGATGAAAGCAGTCTGTTGGCATTCTGTGACGTTTTGCAATGTCATTTAATCTTTTCAGTGGTAAAGTTGCTTTTCGATAATTTACAATATTATTCCGAAGTCCCATGGATACAATAAGTGTGAATGAATCGATAAAACCTCCAAGCCCAGCAGATTTTGAAAAATTCTTCCCATGGGCTTGTGCTCAGCTACAAGTGCCTTTGACGGTGGTAGTATCTAGAGTCAAACAAGGTCAGTAGGTCTGAGTATTTTAATGGCTTAAATATTTAATACCCGGCTCAAATAGAATGTACCCGTATAACAAGCGAAAAGTTTAGAAAACTGTAACCCGACTGCGGAAAAAATAAAGGAATGAAAATGGTTAAAATTCTTATATAAAATTCTGGTTTTACAAGGTAAAATCGACTCCCCCTATTGTTTAAGTCTGTTAAAATGTAGCTTGTGTTACTCGGACTATAATAACATAACAAACAGATTATCACCTCATCAATCATAATCAGATGAATAGTTTAGGCACTATGAAGGAACATTACATACATACATAGACTGCTATAAACATAACCCTTCCTTTTGGCTTCGCCGAAGTCGGATAAAAAGGAAATAATGTTATCCGCACTTCAACCAAACCTTGAAACCAAAAGTCTTGCTTGAAACGAAATTAAGGAACTTTCTGAAGCTACATTAGTGAAACCACGGGGTCTCATTGCGAAGAAAGAATTTTTTGTTCAACATAAATTTCAATAGAGGGCGTTACATATGCCATAAGGGCATATACTATTTTTAATGTTATTGTAAACTAAAGAATACAGTAAAATATATAATGTAAAACGTAAATCTGTTATTTTAATAAAATTCTAAGTACATGTAAATGAAATATAGTGTGTAAAAAGCATATTTCATTTATATAAAAAAAAATCTGGTGGTGATAATTTGTACTACATGGTACCTAGTTGAACATGGTCAAAAGCATGACTTGGTAAGTGATTCTGTGTTACGACTAAAGAGATGGCGCTTTATTTACCTATCAATTCGTGTCAATCAGTGTCAATTTTGAAATAAAAACTGTGTATGCACAAATGAAATAGATACAGAAGGTCGGCACTAACTAATTTTGATATCGATGAGTACCTTTTTTTCTGACGGTGGAAAATCCATTGACGGACCATACCGCACGCTGGCTAGGCGCACGGCGTGTGTGGGACTCACCCAGCGCGGAACAACGCCGGACCTACCCACTAAAAACCACCGGTACCCTCCTAAGCCCTTCTGGAGGCGTTTTGAGGTCGGCGTACTTAACGTACGCCATTTCACAAAAACGAAATATCGATGAGTTACCTACCTACATTGCAGTGAACGCCTATAAAACATTTCTACAAGGTGTTAGACCCGTAGGTAGCCACTAGCCACTGCCTTTCTTATTTCTGCCGTGAAGCAGTTTGCTGTATTTCGTTCAATACGAACGTAAACGGGAACGTAGCCTGTCTAATTACAAGGCATTACAGGCATTTACCCTTATTATTGCAAGTGTCTATAGGCGACAGTAACCGCTTAACACTAGGTAGGCCGCAAGGTTGTTTGTTTGCCATCTGTTAATAAAAAAAAATTGAAAGTACCTATTCCTAATGCTTTGAAATGGCCTCAATACGCCAAGTAGGCAGGGTTTATAAAGTTTGCCACAGTTAAGGTGGTTTAGTTTTATTGTTGCCAAGACAACGAGCGGTTGTCAAACGAAAATAAATAACCCCCGACACAAAACAGCTTTGAAAAGTATTTTTTTTCTTTTGGCCATAACTTTATTAAAAGGACCTAATATGGCTATTCTAATTATAAGTTATATCTCAATTTATATCAGAGTATTTTAAAATAAATATTTTATTACAAACAAGTCGAGCAAATTATAAAGTAAGTAGAAGTGCTAGAACAAGAGATAACCGCGCTAGCCACTCTCGCGATTCCGAACTGAAAGGTGCTTCTTCATGCCTCTTTTGAATAGCCCATGATTGTAGGAAGCGTGCTGCCAGTGAATTCCATTTTTTGTTTGTGTGACAAAGAAACGAGTTGCCAATTCACATTGGAATGGTAACCACAGTTAGTCGGTGACACCATAAACCAGCACACGTGTATTCCTTAACAGGAAGGGAGATGGTGGGATTAGGAAAAAAAGCTCCTGAGTGTGGTACACTCAGTAGATAGAACGCGCTCAATGACGCAACATCGCGACGTATTTGGAGAGGCTCAAGATGGTAAGTTACCTCTTCGCCGCCGATGATGCGGGTCACAGCGACACTAGAACCTATTTAAAGCATCGAGTAAGTACTTGACGGTGTCATCCTACGGGTGCGAGCAATACTCCACACAGGATCGTACTTGCATCTTGTACAGCAAGCACAGTTTAGCAGGTGTGAAAAAACTCCGCACTTTGTTCAGGATTCTGAGTTTCCGTGAAGTCTTTATCACGCTTTCCATGTAATCTTCGGATTCAAGTGGACGCGAACCTCCATACTGAGCAAGGAGATACTGCCCTGTAGCGTCAGTATTGTAACCTGAAGAGGGAAGGGAAAGGAATGGCGACGTTTTAACCGTAATTACGCATACCTGAGTTTTGTTGGCATTGGACTCAACCAAAGCTGTAACCAATTTTGAAACAAGGTTCAGCTCCCGGTTGAGTTCAATGACAAGATTCTCACGAGTCTCCAAGGTTTTCGCTAGTCCCAGCCGCTGCGTGTACGAAATAGCCCGCATGTACTGTATTGTCGTCTGTGTAGCAATGGATGTTCCCAAGGGAAATCATATCATTGATATGCAGAAGAAACAGTGTAGGGAATAAAACGGAGCCCTGGGGAACACTGGCATTTACTGACATGAACTGCGAACTGTATCCGTCAGATAGGACACGAATTCTACGTTCGTCTAGGAAGCCGGCCACCCAGATACAGAACTGAACAAGCAGTCTACTATATAATTATGCCTTAGGAAGCTTAGAGTGAATATTTTTGTGCCAGACCCTGTCAAAAGCTTTGACGATATCAAGGCTGACAGCCAATGGCTTGACACGATTGTCCATAATTTTACCCCAGACAATCGTCATGTACGCTAGAAGGTTACCCTTCGATCGTTTCGGCCTAAAGTCGTACTATCGATCATTGATCAACAAGTGACCCTCTAAGTAATGGTTATCAGCTGGTTGTTGAGGATCCTTTCAATAACTTTGTATAGTACTGACTACTGATGTGATTGCTATTGGTCAATAGTTGGCTGAGTCTGAGAGGTCCCCTTTTATGGGTACAGACTGCACATTAGCCTTGCTCCAAGCTTCCGGAAAATGTTCAGAAGCGTATGAGAGCACGCATAGGTGCGCAAATACGGGAGACAACTCCACTGCACATTTTTGTCCACTAGCTTTCCGGACGTCGAGTGACTGCACGAACTTCACACTGCTTTATTTTAATATTCGGCATTGTGGTGCCACAAATGAGGTAGTGACAATGGCTGTGTATTGCAATCATCGGCCTGGGAATTAGTCGCAAGGAGTATTGCCAGCAGATCAGCTTTCTCCTGCGGCTTGTGAGCTCTGGACATCTCAAGGGTGGTAGCGACGGGTGGCAGAAATTGCTTTGCACGGCTTTGGCCAGTAACTTGTAGGATGCGCTACCAATGCGTGCGACGCGCTAGACATACGACTATTATTTGGAATCATTACATTATGTCGGTCTAACACATACACATAGCTCTGTTCATATGGAGTGGGGTACAACAGAGAATCGAATAACAGTGACTGCGGTACCTACACAAATGTAAGAAAACACCGGTCGTGATTTTCAACTTGTTAAAAGCATTAAAATAACGCAGAAATTAGTTTACCGGACCATCAAGCGTTACAATGAGTTGTGTTATATATCAATGTTAGGCCAAAAGCCGGTCGACATTGAACAACACGGTACCAACAGCTATTAACGCTGTCATAGAAAGAATTCAAAGAAATCCGATTCGTAAGCACAATATCATGGCAAGCGAGAGATGCTTGTCAAGTTTTTAGTTCCTTTATTCAGTTTTTATGTTATTTTTAGAAATATTTTTTTTTTCAAGAATTCGTGAACCGTGCGTATTCCTGTTCGCGCGCGATGTAGGCAGCTGACCTTCTGTATCTATTTCTCCTGTGATGTGTGTGTTCTGAGTGAATTCTTGAAAATTGTTGTAAACGGATTGAAATATATTTCATTATTTCCCGACTCTCTGGCAAGCATGTCAAACACTCCCAAAACTATTAGGTACTAATTTCGAAGCGGGCTTTTGAGTAGACTATGGCGTAGCTGTTAAAATCCCGGTATTAGTTAAAAAATCCAGAGTTCAAATCCAACGATTTTTTTTTCATTTTGATATTATTTATGTACTTTTTTAAATATATGTTTTGCAATTATGCATATTCCCGATATAACAAAAACATTACGTACTTAATCAAAATTTACTTTCAATTTTTTTTTATTTTGTTTTTTATATTCTCAAACCGGACAACTTTTATAAAGTATCTACCTACTACATCAGTCAATCAACACATAAAATTGTTTATCTAATTCTAAAACCTTCATCGTCTTATATACCGCGTGCCGCTGATGCCGCCGCGCTGTTCAAAGAAATCTGTTTGCTGTGGAAAACCGGAAATTTTGTCGCCTCTGCATACGTTGGAGAAAGTAAAGCCATAAAATAGTAATATTTCCTGTAAACCATATTGTATTAATACTAGAAAAATGCACTGAAAAAATCGACTTGCCTGAGGCAAGTCGATTTTTTTCAGTGCATTTTTCTAGTATTATATTTACGCGTTTGTAAACGCAAAAATAAAATTATTCCATATTGTATTAATATTTATACTTTATACCTACATATTTTTGCTACTTTAAGGTTTGATTATTATTAATAATATATCATAGAATGAAATTACCTATAATAAAATCAAAGTGTAACTCTTTTTTTGTTCACAAATTATTAATAATTTTAATTTGGCATGTTAAAATATTATGTAGGTAAGTATAACGCCATCTATGAATACATTTACAATTACACAACACATTGTTTGTAAACAGCAGTCGTCAGCGACCTCTATCGCCAACAAATGTAAGCAAGAGTTGCCCGAAGAGCTGCCCGAATTTTTACGGCCGTTTTCTTTGTATGAGATGAGGCATCTGTACTAGTATAGTATTATATTATCTGTGGTGAAACCTAAGTGTTCAAAGGTTCTTAGTGTTAGTAAAGTAATAAAATCATTATTCATTTTAACTATGTGCGTTATTATTAGCACAGTCAAAGATGGTATTTAACTCAAAAGAACCAATAGGCTGATTAATGAATATATTGTAACTTTTTGCTCAAGTCTATTCAAAAATGCTTTTCTCGACTTTGATTCGTTTACTTTTCTTAGATACTTTTTTTGACGTCTTGAAAACTACAAACTCTAACTTGTAACTTCTTATTTTACAGAGGAATACGTAAATGTTCATTCTGATCGTGCCAAATCGAAATTGAAGAGTAGAGCTAAGATTTCTTCTCAACAAGACTTAAGTTCCAATTTTGATAGTGCTTACGGTGTTACTGCACACACCACGGCTCATGATGATGTCATCTATGTTGAAGCAGTCTACGATTCTTACAATGACTTGGTACAAATCAAATTTGAAAATAACAAAAATATACCAAGACTTGTCTTTCAGATAATAGGGCTTATAATTCAATATCAAGTACATTTAAGAAATATCACTATAAATAGTGGGATAGACCAATATATTCTATATGAGATCAGCAAACTTCTTCCGCATTCTCACTTAACCGATGTCTGCTTAGATGACACGTGTCTCAAGAATGCTAACTACCAAGTTTTGCTTGAGAAAGAAAATTTTATAAGACACTTATCCTTGTCAAGATGCAGTATCAATGACACAGTACTTCAACTTATAGCTGCTACATTAATACATCCACTCCCATCATCTAAAACACTATCTATACTAAATTTGTCATCAAACCTTATATCAGATGAAGGAGCCAATTATCTTTCAATGGCCTTAAAATCCAATCGACAGCTAAGCTACCTTAATATTTCTGGCAATATGCTAACAGATGTTGGTGCAAGGTATTTGCTTCATACTTTGAAAGAGTTTCCGCTATACTTCACAGAACTGCTAGCGTCTAGAGCACGACGTGTAGCATATTTAAAGGCGAAAAGTGAACTAGCGAATCGTATTGCGAGAGAATTGCGTGCTGGTGATTTGGATAAGCGTTCGTTAAAAAGAAAACCTGTTAAAGCAGTTCCGAGAAAAGGTAAAGTAGAAAAGGAGGCTTCTAGAACATTGTATGAATCCCGAAGTGCTACTAATTTAGAAGGATTTTTAGAAAAAGCCTACACGCTAGCTGAGAACACTCTGGGAGAATTCAAAGATCCATTTAGCAAGACGAATACATATGTGAAAGACGGCTTTGTGTATTGTTTCGGCAATAACTCTCTGTGCTATTTGAATTTGGCGTATAATAACCTAAGTTACGGGACTGTCAGGAGTTTGCTAGACGTGTTGATGTATCAGAAAGGCCTGGATAGGAAGCCGAAAGGATTGATAAGCGTGTCTCTTGAAGGTAACTTGATTCCTAACATTTGCGAAGAGTTGATCCTTATCGAACAACTTTTAAGCGAAGGTCTTTCGCTCCATCAGAGAAAAACGTCGAGTTCCAAGAAAAAAACTCAAGTCAAGGCGACTCAGAAGTAGAACTTAGTTTTAAATGTACTTATTTATGGCTTGGTTTTAATTGACCCAACTTTAATATAAAGTTTACTATTTAAGGTACTTTTTAGTTAATTTAATTATTATTAATAATTAAAGGTGTTTTAATAAAGAGATATGTATAATGTCTCACACTTGTTTTGTCTTTTATAATATTTCATTAATCTTAATATAAAAATCAATGTTTGTATGTTTGTCCTCTATGCGTTTCGAAACCATTGATGAGATTGTAACTTAGAGTAAGACTTCATGCCAAGTGCAACTAGTTTCTTTATAAAAACGTCACCTTTTACTCAAATTAACAAATTATAGTGAAGCCTGAAATGATAATGTTTTTCACATGAAGTTGCTTTCACAACAATCAGGCTCCATAAGTTCAGGCCACGTTCAGGCGGTTTGAGTTCGAATCCTGGTAAGCACAAAAGTATATTGGATGAACACGAGAATTTGTTCCAAGTCATGAATGTTTATTTATTTATTTAAGATATAAATATGAATAGGTATCTAAATTAAACACAAGTTCTTATACTTACACAAGATACATAATTTGGGCTAAAATAATTGGTGCAATGTGAGCATGGAAATATCTTCTTTTAAATTCTGAAAGTTTAATACTAGAAAAATGTATTACATGTATACATTTTTCTAGTATTATATTTACGCGTTTGTAAACGCAAAAATAAAATTATTTCACTTCTGAAAGTTCTTTATTAAAGACCCAATACGAGAAAAAAAAATCACTAAAATCTTTTCAACTTTTTTCCAAACCGATGTAGTCCTTTGTTTCGCAAGCGAAGTTTTTGCAAGCAAAATAAAGAATTTCGTTTCGCAGATTTTTATTCCGAGCAACTATTATTATTTCACATGGGTGAGTGATAGATAGGTTGAGGGTTTTTTTATGACCATGCGGAGTGTGCTGTTCTAGAGAGAGTCTAGTGTGTTAGGTAGATTAGATTGCAAAGTATTCTGCGTATTGGTTATTGAATGAAGTGGTAATATGAGAAAAAAATTACGTGAAATGAAAATCTATAAAACTACCTATTATCTATTTACCAACATACAACTCCATAGGTCACAACGCACTGTATGATGGAGATTGGAGAGTATCCACTAACCAACAAAAGTCAAAAAGTCAAAAGTCAAAATTTCTTTGTTCATTTAGGTACAATTTGTACACTTATGAAAGTAAATTTTGACAATAGCATGCTAAAGGGTTACTGTTTGGTAGGCAACTTGTCATATTTTCAGACAAATCTTTGTTAGTTATACAATTATTTAAGTAGAAGAAAACATGTTACGCCGGCCTGCGTTGCTGGAAGCAGCTCAGGCAAACGATTTCGTCACTCGATTGGACCATAGAGCTTTTTTGCTGGGCGAGAACTCCAATCTACCCTTTCATCCCAGAACGTTACTGTAAACCGCAGAAGTAGAAGATCAAACACAAAACTCCAAATCCATTTTAATAATAATTAATCTTTGAAGAAATGTACTACCTGTAAAATATTTAATTTATGTGTGCGATTAATCATTAGTGTAGTTCTTCATTTATGTCTTTACTCTCCAGAGGTTTCGTTAAGTATATTATAAAGCTTTAATTTTTACGTTTGCTGCTGACGTATAGTCATCACGAGTCGTATATTTCAGGCCTCACGATGGATGATGTAGATTTTTTTTAAATAAATGATTATATAAATGGTTCAAATTCGTGGGACCAAACACATCAAATCACATCATTTATTGGATGTCACATTACAAAATCACATGGCAAAATGTGATTAATTTATTAATGTTGAACTATTAATAAATATTTCATTTAATTGGACGGTACTGTTATTTTTATTTAGATTGTAATATTGTAAGGATAAATTTTATGTATTCCACACAATGTATGTTGTTTAGAATAAAGAATTGAATTGAATAACTATTGAACTGTAATATTGTCTTTAAATAATTACCAAATTATAAGCCGTTGCGGAAGACAGGGCTTGAAGGATAACTTCCAAATGTAAACTTTCCAAAAAAAAAACTAATAATTGCTTGAAAAAATAAAGTATCGCCAAAAGACATTACAAACCTAGAGTGTACAAAATTCGCGCGCTCTCCGCAGGGCGCGGGTGGAGTACCGCGTCGATATTCGCCCTCGGAAGCCATCTTAAAATATAAGACCCCTCCCCCCGCCTTAGACGCTCGGTTTTTCAAACTCCGACGGTATGGCGCGCAGGGGTCGCCAACATTTCGCGCGAAACACCACGGTTTTAACGCGGGGTTAGATCACATTAGATTATTTTCTAACATTTGTTTTATATTATATAAACTATGGACTCTTTTCTGGAATGCAATAGATAGAAAGAGTATTGAGATTGAGACTCTATAATATAAAGTTGGTTTTTGAATACTTTTAAGAACTGACTATTTAATTTTTCTTAGTTTTAATTTCGGAAGTAAAATTACACATCGGGCGACGCGAACGTTACTTTTTAAATTTGGAACACATCGCGTCACGGCCGCTGACCAAGGTGTGTGTTGGGTGGGTGTTGCCTGTCAAGTTGAGACACTTCTTTCATTATTACCACTTCTTCTGCTTTTAAATTAATGGCAATGGTAAAAAAGGGCTGAGACGGGACTCGAATATGCAACCTTTAGCTATTCGAGCGAGCACTCTTCCAACTTAGCTATGATCATTCGT
Source organism: Elophila nymphaeata (assembly GCA_955850985.1). Lineage (NCBI taxonomy): Eukaryota > Metazoa > Arthropoda > Insecta > Lepidoptera > Crambidae > Elophila > Elophila nymphaeata. Next base: position 10,040,653 of record OY039091.1, on the reverse strand, counting down.
AACAGGGTTTCTTTTTCTTGTCTTTAATTTTTTATGTAATTTGTTATTTTTTTAATCTTCAAAAGTATCTAGTCACGCATCATTAAACTACAAACGAAAAATTACATTCTTCTCTTAAAATCTTTGACTTAGAACGAGAGCCCGATGATTTTTGGCGCAAAATTCCTCCGGCTCGATCACCAAAGTACTTTGTGTAAGTAACGTAAAATAGAGATAGGTTGTAAAAGCGCAGTAATAAACCCTTACTAGAGAATTTTAAGATTTTAAGAGCAATATAATAAAAAACTTTTATTTTATCATTTGAGTATTTTATACTTAAATTTAAAAAAATCAAGTCGACATCCCTTATGGTTTCTTTTCTTTGTCGTGGAAAACAACTCCGCGTACGGGTACAAGTGAGGACGGCCCCGCTGTTAAAGGGTATATGTATTTATTCCTGATAAATATTCCTAATGAATTAAGGAAAACAACATAAATACCGTATAGCACTTAAAATTATCAACATTACACCATATATATTATTATCTTACACATAAAGAGGAGTATGGTGAATTCAAAATAAAATACGAAGTGCACGGTTTGGTGATTTAGAAGCAATAATGTGTTTCAACGTTTTGTGCTACAAAAGTTCAAAAACATTTAAAATATAATTCTACTGTCAAGTTCACGGGTTCAAAATAAAGGTGACTCTGGGTGAGCTGTAAATTAATTACAAAACCAAATATGCAGCTCTTAAAGCAATTAAGTGTGCAAGAGCTAAATAAACTCAATACTCGCCAAGATAAAGCCACGCTCCATAAAACTCCCATCTTGGAGATTATATATTTCTTGCGAACTTACCCCTGGCGGCTAAATCAATACGGCATTAACGCGCACACGTGCACCCACACCGATGCAACGCAAAAACTATAGAAATGAAAATATAAACCCACACTAGCGCAGCAACGAACTCACCCACACAGCTGCCTCAGGTGTGTACACAGCCGCGATCGCCCGCCTCCCCCGCTCCACCCTCCGTACGCCTTAGACGTTGGGTTTTTACATGAGTGTAAGCAGTCGTGCAGGGGTGCGAAACATTCGGTTTCAATTTACGAAATTCAACTGTGCTTAATATTAGTCAGGAAGCGTGTTAAGTGATTACGACTCGTATGGCTTATGTAAACTGAGAAATTTCGGATGCGTATCGTCTACCTGAATTAAGTACAGTTCTGTTAGCGGGGAAATAACTTGTATGTTTGTCAATATAGTAGGGAATTAATATCATAGATTCCGTACGACGTTCAACCCCGACAGAAGCTTTTTACTTTAGAAAATTACCTTAAATTGAAATAAATAATTGTACCTAAAATAAAATTTTAGCAATGCCTAGTAAGAGAAGCAATAGCTATAGAAAGCATGATACGAAGTATTGTTAGTAAAAAAAAAGTATATTTTTGTTTACTTACCATAGTTGTTTTAATTGCAGAATAATCATAAAGGCTTTTAATGTCTCTGGGTTTTATGTTATTCACGTGCGAACTTTTTTGATTATTTTTGTATTATTATCATTGTCACATTTTTTTCGTTGCAAATTCTATTATTATGAAAACAATACAAAAAAAATTGGTGTTCTGCATGCGGAGGGTCAAAATGTATGTCGTACAATAAATATTATATTAGAATCCAAACTTACATTACCCTAGATTAGTCCCAATTCACAAGAAAACAGGTTCGATTTAATATTTAAAAATGAAAGAAACAATTTCACAAAACGCATGAAATTCAAAGCAAACCTCTTTGGATTCCCAAGACGATTTTTATCTATTCGACTTTAAAATGTCACCCCTAACTAAAACCGGTTGCTACAATTGGATCTCATTTCGTTTGTAATAGAGTCCGCCTTACGAAGTGTCCCGAAGCGACAGGTTTAGAAAAACGGACACAATGCTCAAAATATGTGTGGGAATACAGATTTTTGAATGTCCAACATTTCTCGACCAACCTGTTCGCCTTTAACTTCGACCCGTTTACTTGAAGACGAGTTTTGGACGATTTACTTTTGGATTTTGAAGCTACTGAATGGGTACTAATTTTTAAAAGCGTAGGTCGTGAGAATGATCGTAGAGGTTATGAGAATTTTTCATTCGTGGGCTTTTAGAAAAGGGAGTAATTATTTTTGAGTTAGAAATTAAATTTTCAATGAAAACTTGATTTGGTTATCTCGTGAGCCGCGTACTGAAAATATTTTTATAACATTTGAATCTTGTCTTTTAAATTTCAAATAACTTATATACTTGTTTAGCCCCGCCGTTAGACGCCGTCTTGGTGGAGTGGTCAGTATAGCTGCCTACACATCAAGCGGTCCGGGTGCGAGTCCGTACCGGCAAATGTTTGTGTGACGTGTGTGAGTCATGATTGTTTATATATTTATTTATGTTTGTTTATTAAAATATCTAAATAAAAAATACGGATTTTTTTTTAACATACATAATAATTTATGTATGTTAAAAAAAATGTCCGTTATTTAGTACCTATCCATAACACAAGTTCTTAATGATATTTAATTTGGGCTAGATAATTGGTGTGAGTGTGGAAATATATTATTATTATTACTTGTTTAGGTTTAGTATTTTTTTCTTATAAAAATCGATAAATGAAATAAGAAATGCACATACATACACACATAAAACTACACATAGATCACGCTCATAGTCCCAAGTGGGGGCACAGTAGACCCTTAGGTAACATTTCGTTACACATAAAGCCGCATCTGACAGTATGAACTATGCAGAGCCTTCAAATAGTGACAGGTTGCCAGCCTATCGCCTAGTAATAAAATATGTTACGATAATATTTTATTCAGTTTGAAATTAAAAATCTATAACTTTTTGCATAATTATATTTTAATTTTTATACATGTAATTACTTATTATTATTTCATATCAATTACCATTGATTTTAGGCAAATAAAAAATACTTAAATTGTTTTTTACTTGTGTGTTAACCAACTTCAAAAAAAGTAGGTTGTTTAAAACTTTGAGCAGAAAAACCAGATACTTGTTTTTTCCAAGTAAACGCAAACTTATTTTTTAAATGCGCATATGCTGATTTATTATCATAAGTAACAAAATTTTTTATCAATGAGGAAAAAAATCATCATTCCATCTCTCCGCAACATATTTCAGTAATCTCTCATTTTAAAAATACACTAAATGCGAATGTCCCTAATATCCACAAAAACATCTAGAACTGGTTTTTTTATAGTAACAAAAAAGAGTTCTCACGGAGACACTTGAACCAGTTTATTTTAAAGAAGTCCGTCTTCGGATTCATTGTATCAACCATAACCTGTTCTTCATATTTACAGGTGAATGTTGTGGTGTTCTGATCTGAATGTCCAGTTGACTTCATGGGTTCTTAATGATAACAACGTCGTGGTTTGTAATGTTTGATAAGTTTTAATTTTTTAAAGAAAAATGTGTTTTATGAAACATGCATTAAAAGTGACGTAAATAAATAAATGAAATAAATGTAGAAGAAATTAAAAACTCTTTCTTCGAGACTGTGGATTTGAAAAAATGCTGTTTTTAATTAATTATTTTCAAGAAGAACCAGTGGCGTGTGTACGTTAGTATCGATATTGATTATTCAAATCTGAACTTTATTTTAATTTGGATAAAATCTCTTATACTTAATCATAAAATCTTTTACATACACCGTGTTCCTAAGGATATACATTAACTTTAAATAATACTTCTATAGCTCTTGTTAAACATATCCTACAAAGGAAGTAGTAGTTTAAATAGCATAGTTTTTAACTTATTAGTAATTTAAGTTTAACCAGTTTAATTGTGTTGTGCAGTGAGAAAGAGTCTTTATCTGTGAGATGTTGCCTATTTGGGCAACCAAAACTATCAAACTGAATTTCAAGAAAAGAACGTCAAGAAAAGTTTCGAAAAGTTTTTGTGGACATGTGGACCAAAGTTTCAAATGCGACGTTGCCAGCTCAGGTAAAGAGTAATTCATATTAGAAAAATTACATCTAAGCATTTAGTTTGTATGAAAATAAAAAATGTTAAAGAAATTGGAATTCATAAAAGTGTCCATAGTAAAAATTATCAATTTAACAGTCTGAATAACATGCCGAAGTTAATATATAACCTGGAACACGGTGTATAATTCCCTTATCACGATGTTTGTACAAGTGATCTCCGAAACTAACAATCCGATATTAACGTTTTTTTAAAAAAAAAAATCAATCACGTCTTTAATTTAGTGAAGGTAATATTTCAAATTGTACAAAATAAATTCATCAATCAATTTTAAAGAGCAAACGACCATCTGTCTTTCTGTGTGACTAAGTTCTCCTAAAGATAACCTCTCATGAATATAAAAAACAACTGCATTTAATTCAAAAATATATTTTTTCATTAACAATTTGCTCTAACTAATAAAAAAGTGAAGGAAAATAAGTAAATAAACAACGCAATTCGCAATACAAATTGAACAGTTTAATACTGTTGCTTATTAATAATATTTTTGTCATAAAAAAGTTAAGGAAAATAAACAATATCATTGTTTCAGTTATAATTATCTGCATTTAAAAAAAAATATTAAAAAGTATTTATTACTATTGCTAGTGAAATCAAATAGAACGTGCCAAGAACAACAATCGATTTACATACACAAAATTAATATTCAAAGCGCACGTACAAAAACAACGCCATACCCCTAATTAGGCATTTAATTATAAATCCTGCATGAATTCTTAACCGACTAGACGTATTAAAATTTCATCTTCCCCCATTCTACGCCTATAGCGTATCGCGTAGCCCATCTCTGCTGTCTTTCTAGGGGACCGCATAAAATAGTTATAGAGGGTAGGGGGTGCTACTTAACCGTTTTTAGGAGACACCCACCCGGAGAATCACCCCACTACTTCAACCCTGCTTCCTACACCCGGCGCCTCCTTCGAGGCGGCACCCCACTCGCTATAACTATTCCTATATTTTTGCAAAAGTGAATTCTTACCGAGGGTTGGCGATACCTGGCTTTTATAGTTCGAAATTTAAATGGACGCCATTGGTGTTTTTGCAGTAGTGTGGGGTTCCGAATTTGAATTCGGGTCGCGCAATTTAGTTTTAATTTCGCGGGATTTCGTTAAAATGGAGGTTTGTTTTCGTTTTTGTCGGATGCGGTGTGCATGCGAAAAGGTTTCTTGCCGGCTTGGGTTTATGGATGCCGAATTGAAAGGGAAAATGTCTATTTCCACTATCTCTTGACTTTTTATCTCGTTTTAACGTGGGGCGGATTTGCGTATATTTTTAGAAAGGTTTTCGAGGGTTACTGAATTTAACAGCCTGAATTAGTTTTGTCTGTTTAGAGGAAAGTGACGAATAATAGTTTAGTATTCCTGATATGAAATATTTCTTGTATGTAACTCACATTCAAATCGGGATGAACGTTTTATTACAATAAACCTTATTTATTTAGTATTTTTAAGATATTTTTACATTGTTTACTTAAAAATTAAACGTTTTCGTATGTGTATGTCAACGTAGATCAAACCTCTGGCTTTGGATTAATAAAGACCAGACATTTCATGAAAAATATTTATTTATTTAAACTTTAATGTTCAAAAATAAATGTACTTTTGGCGGACTTAACAACTAAGGTCGTTCTTTAACAGTCAACTATTGGGCTAAGCAGAGGCAGAGGGAAATATCGCGATTTTCAGTGACTATCAAAAAAGCGCTTGATCTACAGACGTTTTCGATAAATAATAAGCGATGATGAGGGTCTATCATTATAACATTTTGCCTAAAGTAAATTTTGTACTGTTGACTTTGAAAAATATGTTGAACTACGTCCTTCTTTGCTAGCCGAATTGACAGATTTAATTGTAACTGTAAATAGTAGACCATTTTTACTTTCTCGTATAAGTACGATAACTCGAGTATGCTTTAACTTATTGCAACCTGGCATGCATGTATGACATCGAAACATAAGGTTTCTATCAACTTTTGAGTCGTCGATCACGAAAGTTAAGCAACCAAGTGCGCGGTCGGTAGTCAGATGGGTGACCAAAATTTAACATGCATATTATCAAAATATAAGGATTCTAAACTTTTGAGTTGTTTCCAGTATTCGAGAAAGTCAAGGGGAGACCACTCCCGACTTTTTTTTCTGCGTACCTGTTACTATAACGTATTCCTGACTGCTAGATTCAATACTCTATCCGTAGATAAGGCTAAGCTTACTAAAGTTTTGTTGAAGAATACCAAAATTTTTTTTTGTTTTTATTTCCATAGCCCATAGTCTTCCTTGATAAATGGACTTTTTTTATTTTTGGGAAACATACAATTATTATAACACTTAAAATACAATACAAAAATTCAACGTTCGACTTTTCAATACAAAAAGATTTTTTTTTCTGAAGCTAGTATCTGGTCTATGTTTAATTGGTTGATATACAATAAAGCTGTATTCTACTATAGTCCGGGTGACGTCGACTTGATGGAGTGGTCAGTATAGCTGCCTACACATCAAGCGGTCCGGGTTCGAGTCCTGGTCGCGACAAACGTTTGTGTAACGAACACGAATATTTGTTGACTAGTCATGGTTGTTTATATATCTATTTTATGTTTATTTATAAATATATCTTAATATTATTATGTACTTATATAAAAAAATTCCGATATCTAGTATTTATAACACAAGTTATTAATGATACTCAATTTCGGCTAGATAGTTGGTGTAAGCGTAGAAATATATTACTCATACTTCACAAAACAGAGGTACGTGGGATAGATCCTGTTTCCTCACATTCTCACATGGTTCCTCACAGTCTATCAAATTATAGCCTATCAACTTCTACACATTATAGCCTATCTTTTGCCCACGATTTCGTCCGCGTGGAATAGTTACATTAAGCAGCATTTTTTTTGACTTGTTTGGACTGCTTTACGACCTTTCTTCCCCGTACGGGCTAAAATTTCAAACACGAATATTTATTTCTTATCAAGTGCCTAAATTCAAAATGTCATGATTTTATCTTCACAAATGACGAACACATAATACAAATTTTATTTTTTATTTCAACGCCTTTAAGTCTTTTTCGCAAGCAAAGGTAACATATCCTTTTTCAACATCTAATCAATATTTGTACTAAAAATGAAAATCGATTCAGTAACTTTTGAGTTTTTTCCTTACAAATATACAAATCTTTCGTTTTTACGATTGGAAATATTTGTATATTTGTAACGAATAAAATCAAAAACTACTAGACCGATTACGATCAAATTTGGTACAAATATTGATTAGACGTTAAGAATGAACATAAATTATCTTTAAAATTTATTTATTTATTAGTTTATTGTACACGAGAATTACAGAAAAGGAACACATAAAATCATAAAAAAGTACAAAAAGTGTTGCTTATTTCTAAAAGAAATCTCTTCCAACCCACCTGTGATAGGAAACACGTTTTAAAAACGTGGATGTCGCGTGTACTAAAAAAAAGACTTGAAGCGTTGAAATAGGGAGTAGGGAAGTTCGTAGGGAAGTTCGTTATTTGTAAAGATTTTTTATTTATTTATTTTTACATGCCAATAACAGAATAAAAAATACAAATACCTACCTACCACGAAAACCTTTAGAGGTTTATCTGGTTAGGAGAGCCGCACGTTATAATTACAGTGTTGGTGAAAGTTTTAATGTACAGTTAAGACAAGATTTATGCCTTTTTTTCAGAATAACAAAAAACCTAAACTATTTCCAGACTTTTATCTTTAAGACAAAAAAAGAATCATTGAAATTGGTTAACAACTTTCGAAGATATCGACGCATAAAGGTGGAACAGTTTGAAAAAAATCATATTGTGACTGCGTATTTTCACGATTCTAAAAAAAATTACTGAACTGATTCTTAAAAAAAAAATATGGGACCAAATGGCAACTATTTTGCATCGAACAAAAAAAGTATCACAAAATAGAATCCGAAATCTCGGCGTAATTGGTGTACATACCTACTCATGGATATCAAAAACATACCAACTGAATAGAGAACCACCTCCTTTTTGAAGTCGGTTAAAAATAGATACACATAAATATAAAGAGGTACTTTCAATTTTATTAGTGCCTTGAGATAATTATAGGTATTTTATAAGAAGGAACTAGTATTATTTATAGCCCAAGCTATAGGCGAGTGTCCAGATCGAGACCCTAGTAATTTGACATTAGTGTGAAGAGTCGCACGGTCAGCAATTAAAAAGAATGAGTCAATAGCGGGAGACCGAACCAAACGTCCTAAAATATAAGCTCCTTGGTCCAAAATTTAGAATTTGATTGAAAATTTTTTTTTCTTTAATTTTCCCTGTTACGGGACGGCAAAGGAATCTAGCCCATACAGCTAAGTCTTCAGTTTCATATCTTCTTTCTTGATTTTTGCAATAAAATGGTGGGTGCCACACGTTTTAATGCATCTAGGGAGTGCTTGGCGAGAAATGTACAGACCTCATGATGGTGACTGATGAGAATTGTATAGTGGGATTTCCAACCACTAATGTCATCAAGGGCGGATCCAGCTTTGGCGCCAGAGGGGGGTCACATAGTCGTGGTCAAGTCCAGTGGCGTAAATATAGGATGGCATGGGTGGCAAAATGCCACGGGCCCCGCGAGGAATTTCAAAACTAGGGGGGGGGGGGGGGGGGGTTCTAGATTTGCATAAAAACCCACCTCCTCTGAGAGGCAAAAGCGGACTAGCAAAGAACGCCTGGGTTAACACATTCAAAATCGAACCATACTCCCGTAAGCGCACTAACCAGCAGTGATGGAAATCGTCCCGAAACAACGAAATAATAAAAGTGGCGCCAGGTCATGGAATTCTCTATGACCTGGCGCCACTTTTATCAGTAGAACCAAAATGTTCTGAGCCGGTTCTCTCGACGGAGTGCTTGTATCAGTCTGCTCTGAATTCCGATACCTGGGCTATACATACAGCACAACGGTAATATAGACCGAGATGTCAATCATCAAGTAAGCTCAGGATGGATGAAATGGCGGCAGGTTACGGGGATAATATGGGACTCCCATTGAGGCCCCTCAATGGGAGTATGTAAGCGGCCTCAATGGGCCACTTACAATGAGCCTCATAAGAAGGCAAGGTCACGAAAAGGGCAATGGAGAGGGCTATGCTTGGAGTTCCTCTGCGTGATCATATCAGAAATGATGAGGTCCGCAGGAGAGTCAAGGTCACCGACATAGCCCGATTGACGGCCGTTGGGCCGGAAAGGTCCTAAAGTGGCGACCACGTACCGGGAAACGCAGCATTGGTAGGCTCCCCACAAGGTGGACCGACGATCTGGTAAAGGTCGCGGGAAGCCGCTGAATACGAGCAGCGCAGGACCAACCGGTTTGGAGATCCTTGGGGGAGGCCTATGTCCAACAGTGGGCGTCTCTGGGCTGAAATAATGATGTCACTCCCCTTGATTACCTCAAAATCTATAAAAGCATCTTGAGATCTGTCATCCTGCATGGGTCAAAAGTTTGGCATTAAAGCGAATGGATGAAAATAGATAACACGTGCATTTGTGGCAACAATTTTTAAGAACACTATTACAGATTGAAATTTTAAAATGTTTTAACTTAGTACTTTATTACTAAAGTTTAGTCGTACCGGTTGAAGTTAGGTCTAGCTAGACGTTAGTCGAAACCTTGTCGAAACATGGCAAAAAACCCTCAGGAAAAACCTCAGATCAAGAAAAACACGAAGGTGCATGGCGGCCATGGCGCGGTAAATTCAAATTTTCCCGAATAATGCGTTTGCCGTCAAAGTATTATATTAAATTATTTAAATATATAAAGTACTTAATTAATAAAAAAAAAAAATATATAAAAACATTATTTTAATGATTCCTCATAACTGTTCGTCAACACGGATGCTTATGCAACGAAACGACACCACTTTCACTGCACAAAATCCACTCCGAAGCAATTTTGAATTATCGAAATAAAGATCGACATCCAGACGCCATGGTTTCCCGCCAAACACTATATTTATTTTTTAAATATTGCCAGTAAATTTGGATATGGGAAAATTGTAGAGGTACTTTATCATGACAATGATAAAGTAGGTACCACGTTACAATGATAATACAGGTGTGATGTCATAAGCGTCGGTGACGTAGTGCGTAAGAGCGTCGTCTCCCACCCGGGAGGCACTGTTTCGATCCCCGCCACTACCAATGTGTTTTCAAATTTTGAATTCATATGTACGTTTAATCGAAGCTTTTACGGTGAAGGAAAACATCGTGAGGAAACCTGCACACACCTATGAAGAAATTCTTAGGTTGTGTGTGAAGTCGACCAACCCGCACTTGGCCAGCGTGGTTGACTAAGGCCTAATCGCCCCTAATGTGGGGTAGGCTCGAGACTGAGGTGGGGACATTATATGAGCTGTTGATGATGATGATGTCTTCCTACTACCTCTATGGAAGAAATGTGAGAGTATGAATGTATGTACTCATATTACACATACATTCATAAAGTCTCGCAATACATGAAATATTATAAGGACCGGATAAGAAATAGGGGTAGTTAATCATTTTCTCCATTTGTATGCAAACGGTGCTCGCCGTACCGTCGTAAAACTGTTCGCTATTGTGTGTGCCTAAGAAGGCATCAACTTTAACGGCCGGTTGCACCAAGTTACACTTTACACAATTCGAAAAGAAAATAACGTTATATTAAACATAGATTTATAATTACCGACGTTTAAAGATTGGCAATGAATCGACTAGAGCGAGACCAAAAAAATCGGGAGTGGTCTCCCCTTGACTTTCTCGTATACCGGAAACGACTCAAAGGTTGATAGCTTATATTTTGATGTCATATACTGGGTGTAAAAGACATGAACAGTCAAGAGAGAACAAAAAAAAAATGCAAAATGTACCGCGCAATGTAAAGGGCTCAACTCGCACGTAACTCGCAAAACCGCGATAATTTTGCCAGACGGCGGGCGGCCCCGTTCGTTAGTGTCCGTGCGCATCGAGTGAGTTACATTGAACGCTAACGTTTTGAAGCCATTTTTTGTTATGAAATACTTAAAAAAAATGATAATGTTTCTTTGGACGATAATTAAGAAATAACGTATAGAATACGTTTTCATAAAAAAATGAAAAAAAAATTATGACTTTGACCTTCAATAAAATCTTAACTATCAATTTCTCGGGTATAGTCTAAGGGAAGAAAAATGTTATGATGGTGAGCAAAATACATGGTTCTCGTTTGACTGTTCATGTCTTTTACAGGTATGCGTGTTAAATTTTGGTCACCCATCCGAGTACCCACCGCGCACTTGGTTGCTTAACTTTCGTGATCGACGGCTCAGAAGTCTCGAGTTCTATTTTTTACGATTACAAGACTTCCTTTATACTACGTATACGAGAATGTAAAAATCCACCAACATGTGAGTAATGCGCATGTGTGTGTGAAAAATAGTACTGCAGTCTGACAGTTGCTGTCTTTTCTACGTGACTGACAGGCTGTGAATGGTCTCGTCTATCTATCTCGCTCTAATATACGTGTTAGTATGCTCTTTCTTTGTCACATTGCCCATCTATTGTTTCCTATAACTACAATATTTAAAAATGGAACGACCCATTGCAATTTCCAATTTTGCAAAAAGTAGCAAAATAACGTTCTATGTTTTTGACGTGACAACGTCTTATAATTCGATAGAGCCGGCTGCACGCACGAAAAAACATGACGCATGCGGCGTTACCATGTAAGGCCGGCAAAACAAATGAAATTAAATTTTTCTTTTGAAAAATGCTACCATTCCATCAGTATTTTCTTAATAGCCTAAGAGCCAGTGGAAAGCTACCTGTATGTATTTGACCAGACTTGGGGTTTTGTACAGTGAGGCCCCTATACCTACCATATATTAAATGGGGGTTCACTAAGCCCCAAGTGGTGGACACGGCGCGCGCTCAGGTAAGACAGGTATCGATTTTTGGCGAATTTTTAATACATTTGACGACGTCTGCCGTTTTGGAATTTGATAACATATTATTATTATTATCTAAAAACAACAATGGCAGACCATTATCGCGCGTTTAGCATTGTGGCAGACAGTTTTGAAAGTGCTGAAAAAAATTAAGTTTTGAATTTAATTGAAGAGATCTGCCATTGATATATTTAATTTATTAGGGTCTTGAAAACTTATATTGATCACGGCAGACGACTTCATTGAGTACACACATCATCAGACAACAAAATCTTTGCTACTATCCGGTCAGATGTATTGTATTACGTTCCCTATTTTACATCAATATGATTTACTTTATCACTGCATGCATAGAAATGTAAAATTTCATTTTGTAAACTATTTTCAGCACTTTCAAAACTGTCTGCCACAATGCTAAACGCGCGATAATGGTCTGCCATTGTTGTTTTTAGATAATAATAATAATATATTATCAAATTCCAAAACGGCAGACGTCGTCAAATGTATTAAAAATTCGCCAAAAATCGATACCTGTCTTACCTGAGCGCGCGCCGTGTCCACCACTTGGGGCTTAGTGAACCCCCATTTAATATATGGTAGGTATAGGGGCCTCACTGTACAAAACCCCAAGTCTGGTCAAATACATACAGGTAGCTTTCCACTGGCTCTTAGGCTATAAGACGTTGTCACGTTCAACTATCGTCAGTAAACCGACTTTACAGACCAACCAATTTTTAAGTGTTATTTATATATACAACAGGATATGAAAAGTTACTAAAACTAGATACAAAACACTTAAAAACTACTTAATTACAAATTAAAAACTTCGCCTAGGTCTTTTGAAACAGGAAGTCTTCCAATAACACTGAATCGCGAGACTAATTTTTTTTGTGGGAAATACAAAACAAATAGCAAAATTTTAAGTGAAACAAGGGTGTATAATATATGTCGCAGCACGCAGCCATATCGTATAACACGCCGCATTACAATACGGCGCGGCGGATTGTAATATGCCAGATTGTTAACCAAATATATAATAATAACAATAATAAAAACGTTTGTTGATAAATCCGTACTAGATTCCTTCAATATTAGTCTGTAATAATAATAATAATAAGTACTTCTGGACACAGCCCGTATAGTGAGGAGGTTCCTGTCTCTGGATTCTTAACCACCGGTAGCCGGGACCCTGATCTTGCTACCGATGGGGAACTGCAGTTTTGTATTTTTAAATGTTATATTTTTTAGTGTTTATACATTGTAAAAATTTAATATTTAGAAATATAATTTTGTATGTATTTTAAATGAAATAAAGGATATAATAATAATAATATATTTCCACGCTCACACCTATTATCTAGCCCGAAGTAAGTATCATTAAGAACTTGTGTTACGGATACTAGATAACGGACATTTTTTTTTTTTTAATATACATAATAATTTTAGATATTTTTATAAATAAACTTAAATAAATGTATAAACAACCATGACTCGCAAACAAACATTCGTGTTCGTCACACAAACATTTGCCGCTACCAGGATTCGAACCCGGACCGCTTGATGTGAAGCCAGCTATACTGACCACTCCACCACCACGGCGGCGTGCAAGCGAATAGTTATCGCTTATTATTAGACGGTCCAGATTATTTTTTTCGGTAACCAAGTGGAGTGGAATTATTGTCACACCACTCTCATACACTACAATCCACCGCGCTTTTTGTAATGCGGAGTGTTATGAGATTCAGCTGTGACTTACATACGCAACTACACAAAGTCATAGCCAAAATTTCTTTATTCATTTAGGTACAGTTTGTACACTTATGAAAGTCAATTTTGATGCCATCAGTTCAAGAGTCTACCAGGAGGCCTTGTTCTGAGAAGAACCGGCAAGAAACTCAACAAGTTTTATCCTCCCTTTGCAGTTTTCATAGCATTGATTTGGAAAGAGTCATAATTCATATTGTCAAGTCTATAATAATACAGCAATGTAATAAAATAAAGACTTATAATTACAACATACATAATGTTAACATACATAATTTTGTCATATATATTTATTAATTACTAGCACATGTCTCACACACATGTCTCTGAGACGTAAAAAAGAAATAATGTTCATTTAATATACATACACAAACATTCATAACTCACCTAAAATAAAAATACAAAGCATCCGAAAGTCATACTCAAATACTTACAACGGACTCTTTGTCTAAAACAATAAGGACGTAAACCCATTACAATGAAAATGTAACAGTGTAGTAGCCACCAGCATGTTTACTGTCGGGTATTCTGTTAGTTTACTGCGGAATGCCGTTACACTGTGAACTCTTTGTGCGCGAAATGACACAGACAGAGCAGGCGTTGTTCGAGCGAGGTAAAATTCGAGGGAGGACCACTCGCGGGAGAAGGGTGTAACTGAGAAATTAATACCTTTATTAATATTTTTAATATATTATATTCCGGGTGTAAATTTTAATTGATTAAATCGTAACTAATATTATAAATGCAAAAATGAGTTTGTTTGTTACGCTTTCACGCCTAAAACACTGAACAGATTTTGATGAAATTTGGTGAGGAGATAGTTTGAGGTCATCGAGCACATAACCAATAGAGGAGAAATGTCACTTATTTTGTTCTAAAATTCCGCCAAACTAAATAAAGAATTAATGACAAAAGAAAGTTTGACATTGGCAGTCAAATAAGTAAACATAAAATTAGGAAATCATAGGGAGTTACACCATAAAATAATTCAGAAAGTAACACATAAAAATCAGTGAAAAGTGGAAAATATCAGAGGATGTGCAAAAAGTGAATTAGTTACATAAAACGCGAATAATCATCAAACAGTTTTAATAATATTTTTAACAAAGAAATGTATTAGGAACAAATAAAATAAAGCTATTTCGAAGGAATAGTGTGGTATTGCTCTGAAAATATCGATACACGTTTAGATTTATGATAATGCAACACTAATAATAGTGCGATTGACAGTTTGACGTTAGCGAAAAAACGCTAACCTGTTTCGGAGACAGAGGGCGCGTATTACCACTCTATTGGTTATGTACTCGATGATTGAGGCCCTGGAAATAGGATAGAATACTTTTTTGTATTTTTTGGGACGATAACCGACATGGACGTGAGCGAAGCTGCTACCGCTAGTGTTAAATAAAAGTTCCCGTCCACGAATAGCCCTACCCTTTTCATCCCGTGGTTGTGATAAAAACCGACTGAGGCCACCACCACTTCTTAGTCAGAGGGTGACATAATTTTTTTTACTTACCTCGGGCGGTAAATAAGAAAGCGTCAGATTGCATTCAAATACCTGCTCTGCGATCTGAGACATTCTTTGTTTTGCCGTTCTAGTTAATAAATGTGCTATTTCATTTCTTTAGACTTAATATAATCTCAATAATATAGATTAGCTTACTTGTTAATTATGTCTAAATTTTTTTAATAGTTTCTCGGATACGGATTACCTGCTTTTTCATTATTTTAATTGAAGTTCTGTAAAATTTTATGTAGGTAAATAATTTATTATTATTATTTATTACTCAAAGATAACGGAGACCCACTATTGGTAGTATACTTAAAACTAATTGAAAGTAGTAAAAATACAATGTAAATTTGATAAATAATTACTCTATATAAATAATTAAATTTTAATAAAATAATGCTTTATATTTGACACTTTCGGAAAGGGATTACATTTTTAGTTGTACGTTTGAAAGGAAAAAACGACACACGTTTTTGTAAGGTTATTTATTAACTTTGGTCTATAAACTAGCCTGCAAGAAAAATCATAGTAAATTGGCACTTTTTTTGTGTTAGACGCTAAAATCATCACATTTTTTATTAAAAGATTGAAATCTTACTTTTTTTATTTGTATATACATATAGTCTTTACTAGTCTCTTTCTTAGTCTATAAAACCAAGGTGGTTTCACTAGGTGGTAGACCCACATATAAGGGTCGTCTGGGTAGGTACCACCGCCTTTCTTATTTCTGCCGTGAAGCAGTTCTCTGTGTTTCGGATTGAAAGAAAATGTAGTCAGTGTAGTTACTGGGCATGGAAGGCATATCATCTTAGTCCCCAGGATGGCAACGTACTTGCAGGGTTAAGTGATTTAACCTTCATACTACAAGTGTCCATAGGCGACGGTAACCACTTAACATCAGGTGGGCTGTAAGCTTGTTTGCCATCCCGTAATATAAAAAAGAACAAATTCTTAAAAAATATGCTTATTCCTATATAAAGGATAAACCAAAAACTCATAGGTAAGCTAGATCCCCCACGATATGTATGCTTAAAATAGCGAGTGTGGCTTTGGCATTACTGGCGTAGCCGAATACTTCGAAAAGTAAAGTTACTTCCTATTTTTTTTATTTTATTGTTTATTTTTTTATTTTATTGAACTATAAAGCAACTTATGCAGCTTCTATTTTACAAATGACAATGGTTTGCTTCGTTTGCTTAGATAATTAGAATTTCTTATGATAAGTTTTTCATATTGTTGACAATTAGAAGATTTACTATAAAGTATATAGGTATATACTTTTATTGTACTCAAAAACAAAAAAACATATTGTGTACTTACGAAATAAAATCGAACGCTTCAATATAAAAAAAAATCAAAACGTTGTTACTTAAACCTTTTTTATGTTTATAATATAAAATGAAAGCGCATGTTTTGTATTTTTTTAATTCCCCATATAAAAATTACGCTGTATTAAAAATACATTACAAATTTTCACGTACCACCCTTTCCCCGTGGCTTGTGAGTGTCTTGATACAGCATATAAGTCGATCGTAGGGTGGTTTTTACATCTCCCCTCAAGAGTACCCACACTACCGCGGAACTATCCCCACATCTCCCGTTGAAACAGCACCCTTAACGCAACGCGACAACGCTTAGATTCGCTTGGTAAGTTATCTGAGTCAAGCTTTGCCCGGGAAAGGGGGGCACCTAATCTTAATATTAATATCGTCTTGGGAAGTGTCTTATATGATGAAGTTTTATGTTGATATGTTATGTTGTCTATGTTAGATTACATGGTTTATGTGTTGTATAAGCAATTTTATGTTGGATTAATAATGGAGGTGGAATAATGACGCAACTTTGTCTCTTGATGTTATGGGGACTTTAACGATCTACATAATTGAGTTGTCACGTAAAGCCTAGAGATATTTTTATGCTATAATGTTAACGAGCACACGTCCTGCCTGTAAGCAGTCACCTTAAGTTTAACATAGCTTACCGAATTTGTGTTAGCCAGTGAACGATTCTAGGAAAAGGCAATAGTTTTACAAAAACCCAATCATAAGATTCTGCTTATGGTCATCAAATTTAACCAAAAAGAACCTTACCTTCCAGCGGTCGCGCGCGGTCTGTGAGACCAAACTGACTTTGTGTTAACCATAAAAAATAAAGAACTCCGCTTTCGTGACATACCTACTGGGAGGGTTGGGGCGAATATAACTGGGGTACTGAGACCACATAGTCTCAGTACCCCAGTTATATTCGTCGCAAGCGTCCATTTTTATATTTGCGGTCTCAGATTCGTGTCAGATTCCGCGTGCGATTGGTTGTGTACTTGAAAATAATCCCTTTAATAATAAAAGGAGTCGGGTAATGATTTGTATTATAATATTTAGAAATATTGTAAACATAATAAAAATTAACAATATAAAATATTTTTGTTTTGTTTACTTATTATTTTTTATTATACCTTTTTTTTGTGTCAGATGTCTAAAAAATTGAGATTTCACCGACTATTACACTATTATGTAGGTACGAAAAAAAGTGATTGCCAATTACTCATATAGTTATATTATTTACACAGTTAAGAAAATTATTCATTTATTATCGCTTCCTATATTACCTATGTATATATAACTTAACTTACGTAACACCAATTTCAAGCATTAAAAAAGACTTTTTTACGATTTTACGACGAAACGACAAGGAAATTTCTAAGTGAAAGTTTGGTTAACCATCCAAAAACCTAACGTTACTTCACTTACGTTATTATTTATCAACATCACTGCGTCACCAAGCTCAGTGCAAATGAGTTACACTATTTAACGATTAAGAGCTTTATTTACTAATTTTCTTAACTGTGTAAATAATATTCTTAACTGTATTGTATAGAGAATATCATGAAATAGCAGTCGTCTTCTAAAACCTAGCCAAAAGTTGAGGAATCACAGACCCCGCGCGGCTGCTTATGTTCGGCGGAAGAGTGCGATTACTGGAAGGTTGAAAAATGAGACTATCAATGACCTGAGTATTTGTCAAACATTTGTGCTGCATCTCTTTCATTCTGTATGTATTATGATAGAGATGCAGCACAGCACAAACGTTTGCCAAATACGGCCATAGGAAGTGTGAGCATTAGTGTCTAACATATTATGTCCTGTAGGCTTAGACATAGTCACATTCTATTGGCGGTTTCTATAATATAAAACTTAAAAAATCGGGAGTGGTCTCCCCTTGACTTTCTCGTATACCGGAAACGACTCAAAGGTTGATAGAAACATGCATGTTAAATTTTGGTCACCCATCCGAGTACCAACCGCGCACTTGGTTGCTTCACTTTCGTGATCGACGGCTCAAAAGTTGATAGAAACCTTATATTTTGATGTCATACGCGCATATTAAATTTGAAATTCGCTATAAGTTAAAGCATGCTCGATTTATCGTGCTAACGCACAGACACACACAGACATAATTCTAAAAAAAAATATTTTTGGACTCAGGGGGGTCCAAAACGTGTAAATCCGTCAAAATCTCGACGAATTTTTTGACGATTCCAAGACTTCCTCTATACTACGTATACGAGAAAGTAAAAATGACACCTGCGCTGGATATGTCGCATGACTCTTGTTGACTATGCAAAGCTGGCAACATGCAGTATATACTCTTTTATATTGTTTATTGTTTTTCTATGGTTTTATTGATTGTATTTTGTTACTTTTTCTTATTACATTGTCACTGAGAGCAAACAAGAAGAAAGTTTTATTTTCAGCTTTTCACAATTTCCAACAAAGTGGTGTCAGAAGCGGGATTAAACATGTTCACACATTCCAAAAAAGCTATGGAGGCTCAGAATGCCATTAAAAACAAAAATAATAGTGGTAAGTCTTCAACAAAACTTTCATCTTCTTTGGTACGGCTCCAAGTAGAAGCAGCGTATGCCAAGCGCATGGCTATAGCGGAGCGGGAGCTAGCTGCCGCTGAGGTCGCCGCTGCTATGGCTGAGGCGCAGCTTGCCGCTGCTGTGGCTGAGGCCGACCGCGCTGCTCGCGTGGCTGAAGCCCAGCTCGCCGCTGCTGCCCGGGTGGCCGCAGCGGAGCGCGCCGCCGCTGAGGCGGAACGCCTCGCCCAGCTGGCTAGGCGAAACTCTGGTAGCCGTACCGCCTCTCAGTCTTCCAGCAACGACAGCCGCCCACAGACGCGGGGTAATTCTCGCAGCAGCTCGCAGTCGGGTGCCTCTGCGCATGAAGCGCTACTAGAGGACCCGTCCGCGGAACTCTCTGTGCACGCAGTGCCTATCGAGGGTCTTGTCGCGGAGCCCCTAGCGCACAGAGCGCTCATTGAGGGGCCCGTGTTCACCGCGTCGACTGCTGCGCAATCACCTTGCGCGTCATTTTCTACCGGCTATATGTTGGAAGCCTCACGCCACCACCTTGTGGCCACACGCCACCATCTTGTGGCCTCATGCCACCTACTTGTGGCCTCTTACAGTTTCGCGGAGCCCCTGTCGCATCCAGCGCTTTTCTGGGGGCCCGTGATAACCCCGCTGGTCTCACGCTTTTCCGCTGTGGTGCAGCGCCGTGTGCCAGCGGACTGTAGTCCCATGACTACTTCGTTTCATCGCGTTCATTCTGTTCATTTACACTATACATTAGGTACACGCACGCAAAATTATAACATTAATAAAAATAGTCTTTATTCAAACACTTCACACATTAACATTTCTAGGTTAACCGCTAGCGTGGCCGATACCGCCACTACTGCTACGGCTGTGAAGGTAAGATCTATTTCTTTGCATATTTTCGGTGGGCATCCAACCGATCGGTTCGTTTTTATGAGACCCTACAAAGTCACGAGCCTATCTTTCTGGGCCCCTGAAGATATGTTGAGGATTATTGCTGCATATCACGGAGTTTCTTGCAACTCCGCTGGGGTCATTCAAGCTCGCAAGGTTCCGTTCGCCCGTCCAGAACAAATGGTTTGGATGGAGCGTTTGATAGTACGCGGTTTTTATAGGTTTTATAACGTTGAGAGCTTGAAGGACTTCACCAGTATCCATTGTATGTGTAGTGTACAGGCAGTTCGCCCGTTGAAGCAGTCGCAGTACTTAGTGACTTTGGTGTTGCGTTACGAGTTTTTACGCGAGCTTACTCCGCTGCTACGAACTGGCTCAGCGGGCATTAAGCTTCCATTTTATTATAATTTTTTCAAGCTTTTACTCTTTTTATTTCATGAGAGATATCATCGCTTCATTTTCAAATTTATCGTGCCTTCAAAGTATTGTCATTTCATTATCAATTTATTTGACAAGAGTACGTCATTCAAATACGTGACATATTTCTTTGTGGCTAGTAAGGTAGTAAAAAAGATCGTATCATTTTTATTTTGGAAAAATTCGTTCATCATATTTTGTGTAGAACTCATCTCTCACTACATTACTATTTTCTGTGTACAGTCAGTACCAGAGATTTCGGTTCACGCCGACAACAACTCGCTGGTTACCATGACAACTGGTATCACTTAGTTACTTACTTTATTTCTCTTTTTCATACATCTACACAGTTAGTTTGAATGATTTTGTTTAGGTTTTTTTTTAACGATTTAGCTAGTTTCGGTTCAGTTCGTTCATTTCATTTTCGTAGTTTAGTTTTCAACAAGTGCATTTACTGGCACCAATGGCTGTTTTTTGCCTTTGATAACGTTTACTGTTTTTTTTTTTTGTTGGGTATTATTTTAGATGCATGAGCGTCATGCTTTGGCTTTCACCTTACATCGCTCATTAGATTATTGCCCTGACCAAAGTATGATGTTCTCGCTTATA
Source organism: Elophila nymphaeata (assembly GCA_955850985.1). Lineage (NCBI taxonomy): Eukaryota > Metazoa > Arthropoda > Insecta > Lepidoptera > Crambidae > Elophila > Elophila nymphaeata. The sequence continues at coordinate 10,019,591 of OY039091.1, read as the reverse complement.
CCCCACCGGTGAGCCTCACAACTCACGCTGTTTTCCTTTCGCTTTACCGCGGCTATCGCCAAATATTTTTGCATTATGAGAACTTAGGCTTTTGGCGCTGCGTTTTGCAATATCAAAGCACAAGCTTTTGACGTTTCAGTCTACTGTCTTTTCGACTGTTCTTTGATACAGCGTAGCGACGTCCGCTCAATTAAACTTTTTTTTTGTGATTGTATGTCCTTTAACTGTTGTGAGCGACGACGCTATGCGTAGGTAGGTAGGTAATTATCAAAATTTTTCTTGGCGATTTTTGTGGTTCCTACTGCTTTCGCTTTAACTTTTTTACACAAACGGTCACAAAAGTTGTCAAGCCTACTGCCTACTACTTTTAAACTCTTGAGTTCAGTTGTGAATTTATTTTTTAGGTAGACAGATTGTTTCTTTTGCAAAACTAAATTAATGTTGTTGTTTTTTATATAATTTTGGTTTTTATTACTTTATAGAAGATTGTTAAATTTGTAACTGGGCTCCTACGGGGACGAGTACGATTACCCAGCTTTATTAGATACACGCGAGAAAAATGCTTTCAAGAAGTCATCGTATTTGAAGTCTACCTGCGAGGCTGCTTGATGATACCTACGTGATGGATCGAGGGACTGTTGTGCGGTTGCTCTTTCTTCGGTGTGCAAGACGACGCCTACTGTGCCCACGACGAGGTCACCGGCTACATTTTTCTTCGGGGGTTTCCACTACGTTGGTCTTCGTCCGGCTATGAAGAAAAGTCACTGTTCGCCACCGCCAGGCGTAATTATGACGTCTGGCTTTCTACAAATAAACTGCGACGGGACTACTTCTAGTCGTTCTTACTCTACGAATGACTGACGTCAGCCCATTAACACTGGACGTGGAGGACCTGCCGATGCCTGATGACTTCCATTTGGAATTTCAATTGGTTGGTACGGCTTTCCTGAGTTTGCGCGTCGAAGTTTTTCTACGAGTTTCGATATTTACCGCACAACCCAAAGACATTTTCCTCTACAAGCACTGGCACACGTACGATTTTGAACATATACTACGTATACGAGAAAGTAAAAATGACACCTGCGCTGGATATGTCGCATGACTCTATTAAGCTAATACAAAAGTGGTAGCCAAGATGCTGTCTACTAGGATTCTATTCTTTATTAATAGAAAATATGGCGTTTTCTATCTTGACAATAGATTGCTTCCATATTAATTGCGTATTATTGCTGTTTGATTGTTTTTCTCCCGGGCGCGCCTTATGTCAGGCGATTCTTCCGGGCATGAATTTCGCCGGGCGATTCTTCTGGGCGCTGAGTCAGGTGAGTGGGCTAGCCCGAAGACCTCGGTCTCCTGGCCAGCCCGAAGGCGCTGATGTTCTCGCGGGGTCACCAATCGTAGCGGGCTCCGTATTAAATAATGACACCACTATTTGATTGCTCTTCTTCCGGGCGTGACTTACGTCGGCCATTCTTCCGGGCGTGAATTCGTCCTTTCCTACTTCCGCGATGAATGTAGGATTGTCTGTTGGTAGTTTACTTCAGCGATGAATGTTCAAGATGCAGTTTTTGATGCAGTAAAGAGAAACGGTTCTATTCTACTAGTCGTCAACTGAGCAATTGCTCACGCCTAAAAAAAGTATAGTCGATTTAGTTTGTCGTTTGTAATTAGAGAGTTTTTGTTGAAATAACAAAGTGAATTGCATTCGCTAACCCTCTACTGCATGAATTACTGAGGAGATAAAAAAAAGTATTTTCTTTGTGGATATTGTTTTATTTAAATATGATTAAGACAAATAAATCGAAAAAAAATTAAAAAGTTGTTTAATGTAGAAAAAAAACTGCGATACCATATATGGGCTCGTATGCACTGAGACAAAAACTCGCTTGGACATATATGGTATGGTATGCAGTCAAACAAAAAAATAGCCACCGACTACCCGCACAAAAGTGAGGTTATTTCTAAATATCATCAAAACATAGACAAACTTAATTATTGCGTTTTGTTGTTGCTAACTAACCATTACATGAATTTAAAAATGTAGAATGGCTTATTTATTATTAGTTTGGAGATAAAACAATAATAAAATCTCCATACCATATATGGGCTCATATGCAGTAGAGGTTTTTGTGGACAGCGGAAAGTGATGAAATTTGTATTAGACGAAGGACGAGAGTTATAAATCGTAGGACACTAGAAAAAATCAGTGACATGCTCAAAACTTTGTTGGTTTTTCCGATTCAACAGACAAATTTTAAGAACTGTGTCTTGTAAAAGTAGAGTCGCTTTTAAAGAGCTAATATGAATTACCGGTGGAAATAAAAATAAGTACAGTGTTAAGTATTTGTAAGAATATTAAGCGGTAATTGTACTAATATTTACCGCTAGACTAACTACCCGGTGCTTGCACTATAAATCATGAAGCGCTGTAAGCGCTCGCGACCGCCACTACATAACTCAATGTTACGCAGTCGCTGTACTGTGATCAGCACACAAAACGTTACATCTTAGAGTAGATATCTTTGTATTTTGTAGATTTAGATTCCACTACTGCTTATCGTCAGGTAAGTGTAGAGTTATGTTAGATTTTTTTATAAAAAAGGATAGGAGGATCTTTTTATTCAACCACAACGTATAATGCAATCCCTTCTCTAATATTATAAATGCGAAAGTAACTCTGTCTCACTGTTACGCTTTCACGGCTAAACCACTAAATTAACTTTTATGAAATTTGAATTTCTGTTTAATAAATATTTACTTATTTTATAGTATGAGAGTAAGTGTAAAAAAAATCTGGAGTGGTCTCCCCTTGACTTTCTGGTATACGAGTCAAAAGTTGATAGAAACCTTATATTTTGATATCATACATGCATGTTAAATATTGGCCACCCATCCGAGTAAAAGCCCGCGTACTTGGTTGCTTAACTTTCGTGATCTACGACTCAAAAGTTGATAGAAACCTTATATTTTAATGTTATACATGCATGTTTAATTTGGTTGCAATAAGATAAATTATACTCGAGTTATCGTGCTAACGCACAGGCACACCGACACACACACACACAGACATAATTCCAAAAACGGTATTTTTGGACTCGGGGAGGTCCAAAACGTGTAAATCTTTTGACGATTATAAGTCTTCCTCTATACTACGTAGGTATACGAGAAATTAAAAATCTATACATCGTCAGGAATAGAACCCATAATTAAGTAAGTTAAACTTTGGGTACCTAATCTAGGAAAAGAAATGTAAAATAAAACATCACTAACCTCAGACAAAATAAAAAAAACACAGACGGAGCGCTGATAAGAAATGAAATGAAACTCTTTATTTAAATGGACTTTGCTAAGCACTTTTAAATCGTCAAAAGCCCTACCACCATTTCGGGACGAACCAATTATTTTACTTAAATAATTATTAATGTGCTATGACGGAGAAGAAATGGCGAAAGAAACTCCACAGCTTACAATTTCGTAATGATTTCAAAACATCATTACAGTCAATAGATATATCAATATGAATAAATAACAATTTTAAATACGTAAATTTTGGGCAGATTTTACTCCCACGCATTTGGATCATTTAAATAATAATTTATCTTGTAACAAGCTTTTTTATATAATTTAGTTTTACAGTTTTTTTTTTCAATTTGTTAACACGCCGAACTCTAATATTCTTCAGAAGCTTATTGTAAAAACCATGTAAAAATAGTTTTAGTAGATAGTTTTCGGAATAGTATTGGCGTGGAAAGGCCAAAATCGCACTTATCGTCTCAGATTTCCATTTTTTTCTTCAAGAAAAATACTATACCTACCCATAATATTGATTATACGTAGGTATATCGAAGCCAACGTTTTATTGTATCTGAGGCTGTACATAAAGGGCCGGAGGTCGGCTCAGATCGTAATCTATTTAATTGGAAATTTCCTTTGATTAAACGCAAAGACGTTGTTAGAAGTTGACCTAATAAAATATGTAGCGTCAGCAACTGTGCTCTACGCATTTTGTTACTACCAAAATGCGTAGAGCACAGTTGCTGACGCAATTGGGGGAAATTCGAAATTTTCCTTGTATGCGTTATAATAAAGTTTAATTTAATTTAATATTCTATTCTATTCTTAATTAATGGCTTAGCGACAGTTAATTGTATTACGCAATTAGTCAATTTCAAGTGGAAATATTGTTTAAAGTATATTTAAAAAAAAACAAGTGTTATAACAATTACAACTTCAGTGAAACTTCCTAATTGCCTTTTTAACGGTAGTGATTTTTTTCATTTACTTTTGTAACGTCGTGCCCTATGGTCCAACTCTGTCAGTATGGTCCACTAATCAAAACACGTTTTCCGTCACTATTTTATTGAGTTATTGAACAGGTTTAAATGGTATATAAAAGGCACTCTGAAAATAATATAAAACACACTGTAGAGACTAAACAATAAAACACTTAAAACTGATACACAAGAATATAAAAAGGTTTAACAAAAGGTTCTAAAATTTAAGTGCCTTGATATAATTTTATGTAAGTACGTATTATAGTAATAGGCCCAAGCCGAGGTCAGAGCGAGACCCTTAGGTACGTTAGTAATGATGTGTTCTAGGACACGGTCAGCAATGGAATGAATCAAATAGCGCGAAAATGAACCAAATGTCATGATGAATGATGATTTTGAATTTGATTGTTATTTTTAAAAATACAGCCAGTAATAATGATGACGATGTTACTATAACATGGCAATGTTATAGGGTTTATGTTGATCAAGAAGCTTATATTTTATGTTGATTTATGCAAAAGTAATATTGCACACTGAAAATAATAAATAAAACTAAAAGATAGACAAACAAAAAAGTTAGATAAAAAATATTTTATTACTTAAACAAAATAATGACGGAGACTACCAAAAGATTGGACTACCGGAGATTACTATTATTCTATTTGACGGACTTCATAGAATAATTACATTTTTACACAGTCATCCCTATTAAAAAAAAAATGGGTGCGTGTACTTGAAATTATACTTATTTGCACACAGCAAAGAAATTTTATGTGTTGTTTTTTATTTTATTTCTTTATTTTTATATTAAAGAATCAATAATAACAAAAAAATAAGAATCTTTTAACATTTAGTACAAATTATGTCTTAATTACTTCGAGACTATTACCTTAACTTTGACTGTAACACAAAAGTCACAGGTTGACCTATGACTTTAGTGTTGACAATCTTAAAATTTCACACATCATTTTTTCATTACGCGCTTAAAAAAGCATAACTTCAAAAAAATAAGCGCTCCTACTCGTGTTTTAAACTGCGTTATAGTTTGAGACTCCCCAATCAAGAACGGAAAGTAATCGAGAATATTTTAATATGTGTCAAGTTAAATTAATTACAATATAGATATGGAAATTATTTTCGACGCCCACCTAATTTTCCGACAGTACAAGATTCGTATATCTTAAAATTTCCACCCAGTGAATCTTGCGGCGGCCGAGATTATACCAATAAAATTTATGTGCGCCCGCACCGCTATCGGAACTTGCGATACAACTATTTTACTTACAGCCGACAGGCATTGTTTGTTCTAGTCTAATGTAAGGAGATTTATATGTTGTACAAGCTGAGAACTTCGAAATTTAGACGGTAAATAGTAAAATTATGTTACCACTTTACGTAGCGCAACATAGTGGTAGGTATTGCAATATAAACAGTAGGTCTATTCGCTAACTTTTTTTGACAGATGAAAGTGATGATCACAGTGATTTACATATCCATTGCCGTTTTACACGACACGCTATTATGGCACTTGTCGTGTATAAACCGCAATGGATATGTAATTCACTCAGTGATCATCACTTTCAACTGTCAAAAAAAGTTAGCGAATAGCCCTGGTCTGCAAAACTAAGTAGTACACTTTTAATATTACAATTGAAAGGAAAAGGATTATTTTTGCTTTTAAACATTATTTTAGCCCATTCTTAAAAAAGATCCTCGACCATGAAGTATTTTTTACAGAATTAAACTCTTTTTCGAGTCCTTTTTATATACTAATGAAGTTTTTGTATACTTACAAAGTTATTGCAATATTTGCAATTTAAAAGTGCGATGCTTAGTTTCGCAAGCCAGTGTATATTACGTGCTTGTCACGGGGTGTGCATGAAGGCGTTGTGTGATAAAAAAATGTGTAAACATACAGTAAAAAATATATTTTTAACAAATTTAATAGTAATTCTTCAATATTTTTCCGGTTATGATTGACAAAAATCCTGTCATGGATAAGTGCTGAGACGGGACCGTCTCAGCACTTATCCATGACAGGATTTTTTTCCATGTATTTCGTTTCCATTTAATTTGGTATCAATTTCAATCATAATTAAACTTGCCAAACAAAAAATAAAAATAATATTTTTCCGGATCTCAATTTTACTGAGGTTGAGCGTATCTATTTAAAATATAGAGATTTTTGATTTATGTAGCTTAGATTATGATTGTGTTATATTCAAGACTTTCTAATAGGATATTTTAAAAATTCTGATTAGTAATTATTTACATATCAGAAATAAAAACTTTGACGCCGTCTTGGTGGTCAGACTGGTCAGTATAGCTGCCTACACATCAAGCGGTCCGGGTTCGAGTCCTGGTAGCGGCAAATGTTTGTGTGACGAACACGAATTTTTGTTGACGAGTCATGGTTGCTTATATATTTATGTATGTTTATTTATAAAAAAAATATTATGTATAATATATACTTATTGTCTGTTATCTAGTATCCATAACACAAGTTCTTAATAACACTTAATTTGATCTAGATTTTAAATAACAAAGAATACATTTTATCTTTATAAAGTTGAGCATTTTTTGACGTTTTGTTATTACACCTTTTCATAAAATCATAATAGTTTTTGGAGGTGATAGTTTGTTGTTTAAATCGTAGGACGCGTATCATGTTTATCTACCAAATTAGGTTCCTCGAACATTTCTTCGACTTGATGACGATTTTCTTCAGTTATAATGATTTTGAATGGAAGAAGTTTTTTAGGCAAGTACAGAAAATATAAGAATTTATATATACTAAAGCCACAGAACTCTGCTAACTACAGTGCCACAAGCTTTTCTGGCCCGTTGGTGGTGTGGCTAATGGAGAACTATAAAATGTCAAAATAATATAGGTATGTTGTTCTTATTTTAATTGTGTGTATATGTTTACCAAAGATTACTTTAATCTATTCTTATAGCGTAAAAAATAAAGCTTAAATTATCGTACATAATCATAAAAAACACTCGTCACTCCACTCGACAAGAATATCAATTTAACTCCATATAAAAGCTTCTACGATACAAATTACGCAATCATACCACAGGAAACCCTAGAGGCGGGAAATTAACACGCGCAAAAACCTAGTAGCCAACTCCCTCTGCCTCCGAATAAAAAAGGGATAAACAGCGGAGTTAACGGGACGATAAAAATCGTGTTTAAATTTGGAACACGTCCCGTGGCGGTGGAAAAAATAATAAAAAAAAACAAGGAAAACGAAATGAATACTGACCAGCTGTCGGGAGGGTGGGGATGCAGTGGGTGTGAAAGAATATTTTTAGATTACTGTCAAAATATTGTGTACGATTTTGTAGCTATAATGTATTATTATACATGTATAGTGTCTCGGATGACTTTATATTCAAATAGCCCATTTGTAATGTCAATCAGAATTTACAATAAACTACCGGATTTAATTAAAAAAATGTGTGCGTGTACTAGTGTACACACGTAAGAAGTGAAACTTCTTTATGGCCTTACATAGACATGAATACAAAAAAGATGGCGCGTAACGGAAAAATGTGACGCGTAACCGAAAAATGTGACGGTAAATTTTTTTCCAACGCCGATAAAGAAGTTTCACTTCAAAAAGAAAATAATAGCAAAACATTTGAAAAATTATTGAAAGAATTTCTTATTAATAAATCTTATTACAATTTAAATGAATATTTAAGCGATAAAATATAATAGAAAAATTAATTTATTGATATATTAATATAACACGTTTTTATAATACTAGAAAAATACACTGAAAAAAAAAAAAAAAAAAAAAAAACATTTTTTCTAGTATTATATTTACGCGTTTGTAAACGCAAAAATAAAATTATTCCATAATGTAAGGTAGTTTCATCTTAGCTGAGCGTCAAATATTTGCAAAAATATTTCGTTCAGGTCTTGGAAGTGCAAATTTCAAAGATTTGATGAAACGATGTTTACCATAAAAACATAAGCACCAAGCACTGACAAATTTCGACAGCGAAAAGCAGTGCCTCGGTGGCGAAATTGGTCAACGCGTCCACCCGGATTGTGGAAGGTGCGGGTTCGAGTCCCGCCTGAGGCAAGTCGATTTTTTTTTTCAGTGGATTTTTCTAGTATTATATTTACGCGTTTGCAAACGCAAAAATAAAATTATTCCATAACACGTTTTTAATATGCGATTAAAATCTCTATTAATATACCGAAATAAATAAATACATATATAATAATAATAATAAATTAATTAATAATAAATATTTATACAGGTACCTTCTTAAAATACAATAAGGTTATTTAAGCGTCCTCTCTTCAATTTCAATTGCAGTGCCCTTACAGGGTCTATAATGTTCTAATCTTTTTATGACAACACCTTGTAACATCCATTATAGATGCAATAAAGTATTGAGTACAGAATTGTCTTCAAATTTGCATTACCCATAAGGATGCAAATAAATAATTGATTGATTGATTGACTATTTTTGAAGTTTACTCCTTAACTGGGCACTAAGGGGATCTTTCGCAAATTGCATGTAACATGCAATTTCATCACGCGTTAACAGTAACTTCGTACATTTTGTAAAAATATAAGTACTTATGAAGCTTGACCAACCAATCCGCATAGGGCAAGCGTGGTGGACTACTGCCTAAACCTCCTTCGATGACAAGGTGACGCCTTGTGTCCTAGCAGTGGGTCGAATTGTAAAGGCTGTTATGATGATGATGATGATGATACAAATTAGTATGAGAACATTTCAAAATGTGTACATCTTATTGTATAAAAATCTTGAAATTAGGTCGTTCATTAAAAAGTGACATCTCTCAGAAACTACTCAAGTTATTTTCAGTAAAACTTGGTTGTTCTTGTAGAAAATTTGAAATACTTCTTTGCAAACAGCAAAGAAATGATTTTTTTGAAGTAAAACTTCTTTAGGCGCGACTAGGGGGTAACACAGATTTTTCTAACGGAAGTAACGCTCAGTATTCTATAGTCTGTGTAGTTTCCGCTATTTAAAAATAGTAATTTCGATTGGTCGTAAGTATCTGTCATATTTTTTTTTTTTTCAGTTAAAATTTAATCATTTCAGTGATCTACGTCAAAGAAGTTTTACTTCAATCGCGCGTAAAGGTTACACGCACACAATTTTTTTTTGTTATTTTTTTAAATAATCAATAATAAATATTTTAAATTAAGAGTCTTGTAATATTTAGTACAAATTATGTCATAATATACTTCTTTCGAGACTTTGACTCCAACCTGTGACTTTTTTGTTACAGTGATGCGTGCGCCTTTGCCATATCATCTCTCACACAATCTATTCATCTTTTATTCGGTCTTTCCTCTCTCTCTCTCTCTCTCTCTGTGTGTATGTGTATCCATTCAGATTCATGTTCACCGCCTTATATGTATATCACATATTATCATCTCTTCTCATTACATACCCGTACCATGCAAGGCGCTTACATCTCATTATTTCTGCCAGTTTCAGACTGCTTCTAATATATTAATTGTTCACTTTGTCTATTTTTGTTACTCCACCTCAACCTCGTGTCGGTTATCGCGTTAAAAAGTAGCTTAAGTGTTATTCTAGACTACTTTTTGGTCGAGATGAAACTAAGTCTTACAGAATAACTTGAAATCAATATTCTTATATTGTAACTTTTTGTATTGTACCTAATGTAATGTAATTATTGTAATATGCCGTACTGTTTCTGCCTATCTAATGTATTTTAAGTAAATTGTTAACTTAAGTTATCCTAGTTTTACTAGTGGGGACCTCTAATTGGCCTCAGTTGTTACTAATACGTCTTTTTAGTTTAAAGCTGTTGGTCTTCCTGAGGTAAAATAAATAAATAAATAAACTTATCTCATCACACCCAGTGTGTCACTGGCATTTGCTTTGGGCAAAAAAACGTCTAAAAACAACCGCAAGCAACTACCCGTTTACAAACGAAATCCGTTTACGTCGAGTTGATTTATTTTACAATTGATTTAATTTTTCAATCTCATCAATGAATTGGAAATATTGGCCAAAAAAGGTGATGGGAGTTTGAAAGTATTAAGCTCAAGTGACAGAAAAACTGAAGGGGAATCGTTTAGGTTGGTATGGACACGTTATGAGAAGGAATGAAACGCTAGGAGAGGGATGGACTTTGAATGTTGGGGGATGGAAGGATGGTGAAAATCGCAGAAGACATTGATGGTTTGGGTAAGAAGTGATACGAAAGAATAACCCTTTTTCTCTTTAAAAAATCGGGAGTGGTCTACCCTTGACTTTCTCGTATACCGGAAACGACTCAAAGGTTGATAGAAACCTTATATTTTGATGTCATACATGCGTGTTAAATTTTGGTCACCCATCCGAGTACCAACCGCCCACTTGGTTGCTTAACTTTCATGATCGACGGCTCAAAATTTGATAGAAACCTTACATTTTGATGTCATACACTTATGTTAAATTTGGTTGCAATAAGTTAAAATATGTTCGAGTTATCGTGCTAACGCACAGACACACACACAGACATAATTCCAAAAAAAAAAATTTATGAACAAGATAAAAAGCAATATACCTGTTAAAATACGATCGCCGAGCAGAGATAATTTTGTACAAAGACAAAGGTCATTGTCGAAGACAGAAACTGAGCTACTGGCAGTTGGTGAAATTTATAAAATTTTATGTTTTAATTATATCCTGTGTTATTAACATTATTCACAATTATGGAATAATTTTATTTTTGCGTTTACAAACGCGTAAATATTAATACTAGAAAAATGCACTGAATAAAATCGACTTGCCTCAGGCGGGACTCGAACCCGTATCTTCCGCTCGGATTGTGGAAGATGCGGGTTCGAGTCCCGCCTGAGGAAAGTCAATTATTTTTTCAGTGCATTTTTCTAGTATTATTCACAATGTTATGCGGAGTTCGGGCTTGTGATCAACTACGCATAGCTATTACCGATGCAATTAGGTAAAGGCTATAACGGTCGAAAATATAAAAATATTTTAATCTTTTACTACTTTTAGCCATGTGATGTTGGCAGAGTAGAATAGCATCACCTCATATCCTCCAATGGGTGTCGTAGAAGGCGACTAATGGACCAGCAGGGGTATTGCTCACCTTATACTCCGACCACCAATCCGCATTGGGCAAGCGTAGTGGACTACTGCCTAAACCTCCTTCGATGACAAGGAGAGGCCTTGTGTCTCAGCAGTGGGTCGAATTGTAAAGGTTGTTAAGATGACTACTTTGAGCCGAGAGACACATTATTGGACCAATCGGGTTAGAGATTCAACCCGATTGGTCCTGCGCTGCCCGCTGCAGCGTCTTCCCGTGACCTTCACCAGATCGTCGGTCCACGTTGTGGGACGCTACTACCAACGCTGAGTCTCCCGGTACGCGGTCGCCACTCGAGGACCTTTCCGCCCTAACGGCCGTCAGTCCTCACCAGGGCCCGATGTAGGGGGGGACAACCAGACATTTGTCCAGAGCGACAAAAACGAATAAAGGGCGGCAGAAATTAAAACTTTCTCAGACTAATTTGTTGTGTTAGTAGTGTAGTTTCCAATCTCCGGACACTTTATATCCTAGGGGGGGTGCTTTAAAATTCTCTGCTAGATCGGGCCCTGCTCCTCTCAATGTGCAGTACACACTGCCACTTTTAACTTGGGACATGTAGATTTGTTTTTTTCTATGTGTGAGTGAATTCTAATAAGATTCTCGTTCTGATAAGTATGTAAACATTAATAGGAGTATCGGTTTTACCGACTAATAGACTAAACGGACTAATAAGAAGTGTGCATATTTCTATGTACTGATTAAAGTACAGTCTATCTTTCTGTCCCTTTCTCAACGTATTTTCTTCTCATTGTCACGTCACTCAACTTGTTGTTGGGTCTTCACAATGACGTATTGGGTCTTCACTATCCAGGTATATAATCCAAGTCACTATCCAAAGCTTTCCCGCCGCTTTCAATATCGTCAATCAATATGTTCGTCATCGTAGCTAGAGGGTAGTGTTGCAGAAATAACAAGGCGGTTTTATTATAATAAGTAAAATAAAAACATTTATTGAAAAGTAAAATTGAAAAAGAATGAACAACAATGTTGCCATAGGCAAATATATACAAAAGTATTTATAATAATAAACAAAAAGTACCCAAAAAATATTGTACAACATTTTCTGGGTACTTTTTGTTTTCTTTTTTTTTCAAAAAATCTTTTTTTTTTAAATATTGAAATCAACTCAAAAGCCGATCCCAAACCACCTGTATTCAGGGTGTTGGTTATTTAATTTACATGTTGTAGACCCTCTTTAGAAGTTCGAGTCAAAAGGTAGCGGCAGACTGCCAGGGAAAAAAACAAATTCCCTGTTGAATATTTATTTGTTGCGGCAACACTTAACACAATTATTAGCCGTTAAAAAACCGCAGCACGCCAATTACCTCACCCGCAAAGTTTAAATGTACCAATTACCACAAACATTTAAAAAAAAACGTGCGAACGCCCCGGGCCATTGAATTAATCACTTTAACGGCCGGAACATCCGGAAAAATCCGGGGAAAAAAGTGGACACTTAAAAAACGATTTATTATCGTCGCCGGGCAAGATGGGGCTGTCAACAGGTGGTTGTCGACCCGGGGGCAAAATGCTGGAAAATTCGAGATGTTCCGATAAGAGATGTAGGTAATTACATGTTGTTTTATTTTGAATACTAGCTGTGCCCGCGACTTTGTTCGCGTGTTATGATGTTATGTAGCCTGTAGCCTTCCTCGATAAATGGACTATACAACACAAAAAGAATTTTTCAATTTGAATCAGTAGTTCCTGAGATAAGCGCGTCCAAACAAACCAACAAATTCTTCAGCTTTATAATATTAGTATAGATTACGGTAATGTATTCACAATTAAACAATACACTATTTAGATACGCAAAGAATACTCAGCTATTTCAGACTGAGCTATTTTCATGCAGAAGTCCTGATAACCTTGAAAAACTGCTACTCGTGGACAAAGTAGAGGGAAGCGGCCGCTTGGACGATGACCACCCACTGGTCGGACCCAGTAAAATACCTCCCTATTACTACCCTGAGACAGGCCGTAGATATAATAGCATGGAGGAGATTTGTAACTTATTATTGAAATCAGCTTCAGCAATGAAGATTACGATAAGGAAGCCAGAAGCAAAGCAAGGTGTGGGCGATGAAGCGTGTGGAATCCATGGAACACCTGATGCGTGAGCGTAATTTCATAGCCAGGATTAGAATGAATATCCTGGGGTTGGCCTATCCAAGACTGCACTGCAGGCTCTTCAAGCCCATGGACATAGGCTGATGGCCTGCATATTCAATAACCGACAAGAGTAACGGGAAAGGGGAGACATATATATAAAAAACCGCCTTCAAAACTAAAAACACCGAAATTTTGTTTATAAAAATCTAAATGTTTTTTGAGGTCGGTCCCAAATACAAGTGACAACGTTTATTACAAATATTGAGGCTGGCACCGAACTCAAAAATACATTAATAATTTATATAAAAAAAAAAAATATTTCGCCGTTTTTAGTTTAGAAGGCGATTGTTTTTATTTAAAAATAATTTGAACTCGCTTTAAAAGATCCCGAGAACAAAATGTACGAAAATTGCAAATTTTATATCTAATCTCATATATAAAATTCTCGTGTCACAATGTTCGTTCCCGTACTCCTCCGAAACGGCTTGACCGATTCTCATGAAATTTTGTGAGCATATTGAGTAGGTCTGAGAATCGGCTAACATCTATTTTTCATACCCTTTAGTAATAAGGGTTGTCCACCCTTAATTTTTTTTTAATTTATAAGGCAAAACAACGTTTGCGGGGTCAGCTAGTCTAATATATAAAATTCTCGTGTCGCGGTGTTTGTGGTTAAACTCCTCCGAAACGGCTTTCCCGATTCTCATGAAATTTTGTGTGCATATTGGGTAGGTCTGAGAATCGGACAACATCTATTTTTTATCCCCCTAAATGTTAAGGGTAATCCACCCCTAATTTCTTTTTTTTAATTTTTGGACGAATTTTTTATTTTTTTATTATGTGGCATTAAAAAATACATACAACCCTAAATTTTTACTTTTTTATCACCAACCCCTATTTTTTTATAGCTATTTTAGTAATTTAATCATTTTTGTAAGGCAAAATAACGTTTGCCGGGTCAGCTAGTATCATATAAAATTACAAAAAAAAATATTTTTTTACAATTTTGTATTTTTAATATCACCATTATGACTATGTTAGTATGGGTAGGTAAACAACTCCTGATTGAGACTCGAGGACACCTGGTACTCTGCCAATACCCATCATCAAAGTTTGCGGCGATTCTTTCCTTCAGAGGCGGAGCAAGACTAAATGACATTGCCGGGCGCCCTTTTCTAGTGCAGACGAAAGGTCGTAGGCAGTGGGGCCTTGGAGCCTCGCGCTTCAAACAAGCCGAAACATATTAGAAGCGCGAGGCGCTTCGCTCACGTTGCCGTTATCTTATCTCATGACCCATCCTCAAGATGCACTTCAACCCATCAGGGTCTTTTGTGTCTCCCCTTTCATTTTACTCTTGTCGGTTATTGAATATGTAGGCCATCAGCCTATGTCCATGGGCTTGCAGAGCTTGTAGTGCTCTGGCATTGGATAGGCCAGTCCCAGGATATTCATTCTAATCACAGTCACACAGCAGGTGTTCCATGGATTCCACACGCTTCTATGCCTCTACCCTACTTGTCGTACATTGCTGAAGATCGTGTCAATAATTAGTTAAAAATCTAATTCTTTCTTCGGCCTGTCTCGGGGTAGTAATAGGGAGCCCCATGAGGGATTTTACTGGGTCCAACCAGTGGGTAGGTCATCGTCCGAGCTGCCGCTTCCAGAGGGTAGGTTATCGCTGTGATGAGAGTAGATAATGAATGTGATTCAGTGAGTGGGGACCATCGCACCAACGGGTCACTCGCGCGGTGGCGAGTAAAGGTCGTAGAACTAAGTACCTAGTTGGTAGACCCTTAAGTAGGGTCGTCTGGGTAGGTACCACCGCCTTTCTTATTTCTGCCGTGAAGCAGTTCGCTGTGTTTCGGATTTAAGGGAAAGGTAGCTAGTGTGGAAAAAATATCATCCATCTTATTCCCTAGGACGCACTTGGAGTGTTAAGTGATTTATCCTTAATATTGCAAGTGTCTATATGCGACAGTAACCACTCAACACCAGGTGGGCCACAAGCTTGTTTGCCATCTCTTAGTACATAAAAAAACATATTTTTTGAATAGGTATGTTTACCTACCCCGTCACCAAGAGAAATAGGTAAACATACACCTATTCAGTAGGATTTTTCATTGTACTTACAATTACCCAATTACCACCTTCGTTGGACAAAATATGCTTATAATAAAATTGTCATATTAACAATATCCAAATTACATCAGTGAGTCGTCATAAGCAAATTCACAATACTAAACAACCTTCATAAGTCACTTACTGACATCTAGCGGTGAGGAGAAAAGCATTTTTGAGAAGCATCTGTTTCTTTTCACCTTTTACTGTAAAAATATGTTTTATAAAGCAGGTACGTCGTTCCCAAATAAATGGTTTTCAGATTTTTTCTAATATTAAAATTATGTTATTAATAAATTAAATTTTCACACTTTTAAAAAATTCTCCATTTTTGCGAGGTGAAGATAAATTCTACATTTTTTTCTTTAAAGTTATCAAATGTAAAATTTATGACAGTACGAATTCAGAAAATAAGATAGGTACGTATTATTGTTTAATTACAAAACAATTCTACAATAAAAATAATGGTTTATCTACTTGCCACTAGATGTCACTACCGTAACAGTGCTCCTCATAGACACTAGAGGGCAGCACTACTATTGGTACCGCCTTACGTCACTAGATGGCGGTAAATAGTGCAATTTCTAGCTAACAGATGGCGCTTATTTTCTAGTTGTACTACTCAACACTAGATGGCTTTCAAATTGTTGTGGTGATGCAAAATTAGTGTTTTGGAACTCTGGAATAATGTTTTAAGTTTTATGTTTTGCTAGCTGACCCCGCAGACGTTGTTGTTCTGCCAAACGTTTTTTTCTTTGTAGCGGTATGAAATATACTTTACAATCATACCTATCATACCAAATATACATAAAAAAATTAACAAAAGTCGGTAGAGCCGTTTCGGAGTGCAACTACAAACTCCGTGACACGACACGATATTTTTATAAAATATGTCTTGGGCTTATCTTATAGGTTGGCAGATCGTATTAGTTATGCCAGGACAGGACCATAAAAATCTCGACCACTGGTCGACTAACCCATACTACAGACTTTAACTACAGGGGTAGGGGGCGCAAAATCGATTGGGAAATTTTGACAGTTCGTGGCAACCTGACGTGTTGTTGTTGACAGCACAAATCGTCGTCTTAACGCTAAGAGTAAGTAGACTTTCGGAGTTTCTCCCGAGTTCTTGTCGTAAAAACACGTGTTGAGAGACTCCATTTTTAACCTCAATCTACCGTACAAATGTCGGTTACTTTAATAAAATTTTCACTTGATATTGGCGCAATGGGTAATAATTAGTGTCACGATCGCCATTCATTTAAAAGAATAAGAAGAATCGCTAAGAGTTATATTTTCCACAAAACTGTTGGACGAGAAAAAAGAAACCTAACAGAAGATAATAATAATCCTAATATATCCTAATATATAATGCAATGATGACAATAATTTAATATTTTTTATCAAATTAATTGTAGTTTTGGAGTAGGTAGTGATATTGTTACCAAATATTGAATTGATTGAATATAATATAGTTGCGGTGCCCTTCTCAGGGTCATGTCATGGTTCTGTAAACCTTAATTGTACACCCATAATACCACATGGATGCAATAAATATTTGAGTTTGAGTTTTAATTCGTTGTAATAAAGTTAAACAATATTAAACAAAGAAGTAAGTAATTACACAAAGAAATACAATACATAAAACATGATTTTATCTACGCATTTAATTATTGGGAATCGAGGGAAACGCATTCGGTTTGTACGTTGAATAAAATTTAAATTGGTAATAATATTAAAATCCCTTTTTTTCAACTCAACATGACACGCAGACGAAAAAAATAATAAGGTACTTTTAATTAACGAGGGCATTCCCTACACAACATAATCATGGATTTTATTTCAATTTATTTCAAAACAGTACAGCTACGCACAAAAAACTGGTTATTAGAACGTTCAAAAATATACCAATCTGTCTGAGGTGATATTCATCCTTCAGTAATAGCGCGATGGCGCGACCAGATTCACGCTCTGACTTGGGACTCAGAAAATAGAGAAGTGTTCAAAGAAAACTACAAACATTCTACTGTGTATATGTGTATTCCTATCCTGAACCGAAATTAGGTTTGTCTGGTGGTGGAACAACAGTGACTCAAGATCCGTTCAGTGATGCTTCCATCATACCTGATAATTTTACCAAAAAAAATATTATGTCTGCATTCCGAAGAAATTGTACCCTGCGTTCTTAAGCACTCATAATTAAATATCTATAATCACTATATTTTTATATTTTATTTTAAGCTTGCCTAAGCCCACAGTAAGTTACCCATCTTTATATTGGTACTTATATATTTCTTCTTAAATTTCTTCTGTCCGTGCGTATGTCACTGAACTCATATCAATCGGACTGATTTAGTTGAAATTTTTTCTGTGAGCTTGTTACCGTTATTAGAATATCAAAATTCGACATAAATTATCGTCATATCAGCCGAGAGACGTCCACTGTTGGACATAAGCCTCCCCCAAAGATCTCCAACCCGAACGGTCCTGCGCTGCCCGCAGGTTCTTGAGTGGCGGCCGCGTGCCGGGAGACGCAGCTTTGGTAGGTCACGGGAAGCCGCTGGACATAATCTATATTCCAAGTCATTTGGGAAAAGAAATTAAATATTGAAAAAAGGAAAACGTACAGACATAGTTTCATATTAAGTATGTTAAAAGCATAGATTTATAATTACTTACTGACGTTTATAGATTGTCAATGAATCGACTAGGTAGAGACCAAAAAAATGCACCAATGTGTGAGTAATGCACATGTGTGCGTGAAAAATAGTACTGCAGGCTGACAGTTGCTGTCCTTTCTACGTGACTGACAGGCCGACTTAGGCCGCCTGCGTGAACGTGAAATGGTCTCGTCTATCTATCTCGCTCTAATGTACGTGTTAGTATGTTCTTTCTCTTTCACATGCCGATCTAGAGTTTCCCAAATCTATGATACAGACATAGTTCTTTAATAAGTATGTTAAAAGCATTTTAAAATATCTTAAAGCGTGGATAAGAAATTGGGGTAGTAGATCTATTGTCTCCGTTTATTATTGTTAACTAGATGATCCGGTGTACTTCGTATCACCTACCCACGGGGTACCTACTAAACGTCTTTGCACCTAACCTAACGACATTAAAACTCTCCCTTCGCTAAAATGGCTCAAAATTTTGAAGCGTAATATCAGGCATTACAATTTTCATAGGTGTGTGTGATGTCGCGTAAAGTTCTTCGTAAAAGTTTTCAATCTCGGCCAAATTTATGTGTGAAATAGCACAATAAAGACTTTTTTCTATTTACATCCCAAACATTGACAACCATCAAAATAATTAGGTATGTCAATACAATGACAAAATTTTCTGAACGAACTAACAATGACAAACAAACATTTCAAGACCAAGATAAGATAAATCCGTTCAGCCGTTCTCGAGTTTTAGCGAGACTAACGAACAGCAATTCATTTTTATATATATAGATTATAATATCCTCTTAATTGTATAATTATAAACGACTAGTTGTCGGTAAAATTGGAGCCTCTATGTTATTTTGATGTATCTGAAATTTGATGAATAAATTTGGAAAAAAGTATTTTTTTACTAGGTAGTAGACCCATATGTAGGGTCATCTGGGTTGGTACCACCGCCTTTCTTATTTCTGCCGTGAAGCAGTTCGCTGTGTTCCGGATTGAAGGGAAAGGTAGCCAGTGTAATTACTGGGCATGGAGGGCATATCATCTTAGTCCCCAGGATGGCAAACGTACTTGCGGTGTTAAGTGATTTACACTTAATATTGCAAGTGTCTATAGGCGGCGGTGTCCACTTAACATCAGGTAGGCCGCAAGCTTGTTTGCCATCCCGTAACATAAAAAAAACCTTAAAATATTCTATCACTGTAAAGTTTCATTAAAATTCGTTCAGTAGTTTTTGCGTGAAAGAGTAACAAACTTTACATTCAAACACTTCATCTCCTATTTTTACCCCCTTTAGGGTATAATTTTTACAAACTTTGAATGCCGTATTTATTTACGTCTAACCAAAAGCCTAAAAAATAAGTTTGAAGCTTCTAGCTTTAAAAATGACGTAATTTGCATACGAACTTTCACCCCCTATTATGTCCCCTTACAACTAGTTTTTCGCATATAAAAGTAGCCTATGTCCTTTCCTAGACTCTAGACCTGCCGTGGCATAACTAAAATGCCGTTATCCGACATCTGGTCGATTTTTACTTTTTGATGGAGTATTAATAAGAATTAAATTCTCTATCGATCTGTCTAATCCGTATAATTGTAAGTTAAATAGTTTTTAAAATACATTTTACAATAATGCCGTTAAATTACTTGTTTTGATATGGATATTTAACTAAAAGGCGATTAAGTAACATTATTTGTCTAAATTGCCGTTAAAGTACTATAACTCAGATTTTTGTCAAAAATGTTTCATCCTCATGTTTCGCTAGAATGCGGTTAACTAATTTTAGTACGCTATAATGCCACAAAGATACTTTAACTGTTTTGTTGTTATTCTAATTAATATATTATTTGTCTATTTATGTTAAGCTACAACGTCGTTAACTGACAAAGGTAGACATAAATGTGGTTATAGGCGCTTAACGGCATTATAGCTTAAAATAAGTTATAATAATTTTTTGACTGTACGTGTCATTAAAAGCCCTTAACGGCGTTTACAAAATTAAGTAAAGAAAAAAAATCCTTTGCTGTTACTCTTAAGTGCTGCTATCCAACATAAGTACGCTATAATGCCGCTATCTTCTCTCGCGGAGGGAGTTAGAGGTACACACCACGGACGATGCACGTCACGGATGGGGGTGTATTTATTGTGGCGCATGCGCCTATCATAAAGGACTTGTCATATGCTGTGTGCTATGATGTCGGAGCGACAAATTAGGTAAGTAAAATTGTGTTTTTACTTACTTACGTTTGACGGACGCAGGAATTATGACACACATGCTGCTTAAAACACCCCTACGTGAAGAATATGGTTGAGGTTTCTTTTACTCGCAACAGCCATGATCTCACATATAAGAACGATTTTGATGAGAAATACTTACATTTGCAGGGGTTTTCAAGTAATATTTTAAAACCCCTCAAATAGTAAACTGAGTTTCTCCCGAGTTCTTGTTATAAAAACACGCGTTGAGAGACTCTACTGTTAATTCAGTCTACCGTATAATTTAGTGTAGAATAACTATTTTCACTCTACATTGGCTAAATGCTTATTGCGGAGCCATTTTTAATAGAAATAATGAACTTTGAATTTAGATCAAAACCAAAAGGCATAGATGCTGAAAGAAAAGCTGATATTCAGCCGAGAGACGCCCACTGTTGGGCAAAGGCCTCCCCCAAGGATCTCCAAACCAGTCGGTCATGCGCAGCCCGCATCCAGCGGCTTCCTGCGACCTTTTCTAGATCGACAGTCCACCTCGTGGGGTACCAACGCTGCGTTTCCCGGTACGTGGTCGCCACTCGAGGACCTTTCCGCCCCAGCGGCCGTCAGTTCTCCTCGCAATGTGCCCTGCCCACTGTCACTTAAGGTTCGCAATTCTTTGGGCTATGTCGTTGACCTCGGTTCTCCTCCGGATCTCATCATTTCTGATATGATCACGCAGATAAACTCCAAGCATAGCCCTCTCCATTGCCCTTTGGGTGAGCTTAAGCCTTCTTA
Source organism: Elophila nymphaeata (assembly GCA_955850985.1). Taxonomy (NCBI): domain Eukaryota; kingdom Metazoa; phylum Arthropoda; class Insecta; order Lepidoptera; family Crambidae; genus Elophila; species Elophila nymphaeata. The sequence goes on along the minus strand of OY039091.1, from coordinate 9,998,297 downwards.
TGAGGCCCATTATAGGCGGCCACGTTTCGGTTTCGGTTCCATCGGTCATCACTGGCAACATACACGAATTAACGACTTTCGACTTGAGACACTGCGGTAGATGGGCCGAGAACATGCCGCGTCGCTTCCCGAACGCTACCCAGCCGAGTTGTATTCGTCGATTGACCTCTTTCTGGAATTTGGACTTACCCAGTTTTACTGTTTATCCCAGGTAAACATAATCGTCGACAACTTCCAGTGTAGAGCTTCCAACCTTTACAGGAGTAAGTAACCTTTACAGGTGTAGGTGAGACATGGAAATTTGACATAATTTTCGTCTTATCCATGTTCATTTTAAGATCCACTTGTTTTGGGAGACTCTATAGAGATCATCGAGCATTGTGCCCGGGTCTTTCATGGTCTCAGCCATAACTACGAAATCATCTGCAAAGCGAAGGTGAGGTTGATGCCAAGTCCTCTCCAGTCCAGAAGCTTAAACGCGTACTCCAACGCAGCTGTGAACAGTTTTGGCGATATAACATCACCCTGTCTCACGTCTCGCTGGAGCTGTATGGGTTTGAAATTTTGGTCCTGAAGGCGGACTGACATAGTGGCGTTTTCGTACAGTGACCGCAACACTTGGATGTATCGATAGTCTATGTCGCTCCTCTGAAGTGATTGGAACATGGCCTAGGTCTCGACAGAATAGAAGGCTTTCTGATAGTCCATAAACGCTAAGCATAATGGTAGATTACACTCTTCGGACGTCTGTATAACCTGCCGCAGCGTATGTATGTGAACTATGGTACTGAAGCCTTTTCGGAATCTGGCTTGTTCGGGAGGCCGGAAATCGTCAAACCTGCGCGCGAGACGATTCGTTATAACCTTCGAAAACAGCTTATATAAACAGGTCACAGGAGCATGATGGGTCTATAGTTCTTCAATAGGGCCCTATCGCCCTTTTTGAAGAAGAGTCTCACCACGCCACCATACTATGCCTCTGACGTTTTGCCCTCGAGTATAACGAAGTTGAATAGCATCTGAAGCTCCGCTGTTACTCCGTCATCACCCGGCGCCATGTGGCTCTTGAGTTGTTTGAGAACTACACTAATCTCGTACAGACTGACGTCCAGGATATCTTTGGTATAGTGTCGAGTTAATTTGGCTATTGGATCCTGAATGACAGGTGTGTTCGCATAAAGCTGTTCGTAAAAGTTTTTAATCTCGGCCAAAAGCTCAGGTCGTGATGTAACGATTCTGTCGTCTTCAGCTTTGTCGGCAAGCTGTCTCCAAGCGACAAATCTCTAGCGAACACTTTGGAGCCTTTGCGCTCGATAGCCTCTTTAATACGTACTGTATTAAATGCGTGGCGCATGTCGCGAGTTAAGCACATTTCCCCACATAAATTAATAGTTTAGAAAAATTAACTACATGTTAAAATTGTTCTTGTAAGAAAAGTTATTTAAAATTTTAACCGACTTTATAGGTAACTGAAAAGGGAGAAATAAAAGTTTGATAGATGTATGTAGAAACCCGTCAGTAGTTTCTACGTACCCTAGAGTAGTAAGAAAATATACATGTTGCATACTTCGCCTCTATTGCCATTTTGTAGTTTAAGTCCAAAAGTTCTTTTCGGTTATCTTTTCGGTTCTTTTCGACTCCGATAGTATTTTTTTATTAAAACATTACATAGGACCTACAACAGTTGTGTGGTCAGTTAAAATTCTTTTTAATTGAATTAATTGTTTTAATTTTCATAATTAATAATTAAATTATTAATATCATAATAAATGTACTTATCAGAAAAAAATTTGAACTTTAATTCCTTTAATTTTATTTAAAACGCGTTAAATAAATAATTGCCAGTGGCGAATAAAAAGATATCGATAAAAATATGCCTTTTACTACTGCGGTAAACTTCATTTTATGCGATATGTCTACTTATGTAAGCATGATATTAATATGCTATAATGCCGTTATGAAATAAGCTTTTCAGTTTAACGGCATTTAAGTGTAACAGTCACTCTAGTTTTTGCTTTAAAGTTAAACATTATTAGACTAAAAGGCAGTAAAGTGTCATTAACCGCACTGAAGTCTAACAAGAGTCAGCTTTAGTAACCTCGATGATAAGCTAAAACAACGTTATGTACCTTAACGGCATTTAAGGTTATCATTATTAATAATTTTTTTTAGCATTTTTTGTGTCAATATTTTTCTATAAATATGATTCACTAAAATGCCGTTACGCTTCACGAAGCGGCATTTTAGTGAACGTTCGATGAAGTTTAAGTATCGCCCATGTTAAACTAAAACATATAAGTAGATTTTTTTATAATATAAAATTCGATTTAAAATATGATAGAAAAATCATTTGAAAGAACATTTTTTGACCTATTTTTTGGTACCTCTAAGTCTCAAAAAGGTGTTGTCTTCACGAAGAAACAACGTTTTAAAATTTTTACCGCGTTTTTTGCGTTTTACTCAAAACTAGGTTTTGGTATATAACGGCATTTTAGTTATGACACGGCAGAGACTATCTCTGTACCAAATTTCATTTTAATTAGTTTTGTAGTTTAGGCGTGATTGCGTAACACACAGACAGATTTACTTTCACATTTATAATATTAGTAAGGAAGTAATGATTTTAGTTAGCAACATAATAATGCCACTGAAGATTTTATTCTAATTAAATAACGGACAATAATTCCAACCCTTCAATGTCCATCTTAACCCTTCTAAGACAAACATTATTCTAACGTATCTTAGAGGCAATTAATCTGAATAACAATAAGATCCCGGGCTAATTTGACCCCGTTTTTTGAATTAGGGTTAAGCTATTGTCTCTGTGTGACTATCGGACACTGGTGAGAGAACTTCTTAAGAAGGGTTGATGTTTTTTTTAATTAATTCTAACACTCTTTGTACTGAGTCTTTGAGTTATCTGTCGTCATTTATTCATAATAGCTTTTGTGGTCCACGTTTTTAAGATAAGTCTTGATCCTTTTCGAATTATTTATTATATTTTATTAACTAGTGGTTGCCCGTGGCTTCGCTCGCGTAATGTCTGTTATTATTTAGCCTATAGCCTTCCTCGATAAATGGACTATCCAACACAAAAAGAATTTCTTAATTTAAATCAGTAGTTCCTGAGATTAGCGCGTTCAAACAAACAAACTCTTCAGCTTTATAATATTACTAGCTGTGCCCGCGATTTTGTTCGCGTATTATAAATATTATAATGTTACTAGCTGACCCGGCAAACGTTATTTTGCCTTACAAAAATGATTAAATTACTAAAATGGCTATAAAAAGATAGGGGTTGGCGATAAAAAAGTAAAAATTTTGGGTTGTATGTATTTTTAATGCCACATTATAAAAAAATAAAAACAAAAAATTTCGTACAAAAATTAAAAAAAAAATTAAGGGTGAACAACCCTTATCACTTAGGGATATGGAAAATAGATAGTAGCCGATTCGCAGAACTACTGAATACACATACAAAGTTTCATGAAAATCGGTCAAGTTGTTTCGGAGGAGTACGGTAACTAACATTGTGACGTGGAAATTTTATATATAAGATATAGCCTATAGCCTTCCTCGATAAATGGAATATCCAACACAAGAATTTTTTAATTTGAATCAGTAGTTCCTGACATTAGAAGTTTATATGTGCAACACGAACACAATAAACTCAATTCAAAAGTGGTCGTCATCGGTCCATGCACCGGAATTAGATGCAGGTCCTGGATACGGTTCCCAGGAGAATACAAATTTGTGTTTAATTTAGTGCACTATCTTACCAAAATCTTAGTCGCCATAATAATAATGTTAACAGCTCATTGTGTTCCGGCAGTTAATGATAAGATATCCAGTTCCTCTGTGGTTGATGGTTCAGGTGAAGATTGATTACATTTTTCGGCAGTTGTCTGTCCGGATACATAATACCCGAGGAGCTGCGAGGCTGGATGGCCGGATAAATCACATTTTTTTTATTATAAGTTTAATTATTACTCTTTATTTTATTACTTATTATTCCCTTTATTTAATTTAAAACACATACCAAATTATACTTCTAAATATTAATTTTTACAATGTATAACATTTAAAAATATACAAATGCAGTTCCCCATCGGTAGCAAGATCAGGGTCCCCGCTACCGGTGGTTAAGGATCCAGAGACAGGAACTTCCTCACTATACGGGCCGTGTCTGGAAGTACTGCCTTCTGCATCTGACTCTTGATCCAACCACCTAACGCGAGCCGCTTAAGGTGTTTATCGAGACTCTTGGCTATCTGTCCATGTGCAGATATGACTATCGGAACAACAATTGCTGAATCGATGTCCCACATGTCAACAATCTCGTGAGCTAAATCAAGATATTTGTTTTCTTTATCTTTTTCAGCTTTCACGAGGTTGTCGTCATGGGGAACAGCGATATCAACAATTACTGCGCGACGTTCTTGTCGATCTATCAATACAATATCGGGCTTATTGGCTACAATAGTCCTGTGTGTAATGATAGATCGATCCCAATACAATGTGGCATGGCTATTTTCAAGAACCTGTTCTGGGGCATACCTGTAGTACGGCACCTCGGTTGCCACACGATTGTATTTCAAAGCAAGTTGTTCGTGTTATTATTTATATTATTATGATTAATTATTATTATGACTTCAACATGTGAATTATGACTCTTTCCCAAGAAAAAAAAACTGTAAAGGGAGGATAAAACTTGTTGAGTTTCTTGCCAGTTTTTCTCAGAACAAGGCCTCCTGGTAGACTCTTGAACCGATGGCATCAAGATTGACTTTCATAAGTATATAAATTGTACTTAAATGAATAAAGAAATTTTGACTTTATTTCGATTTTGATATCCAGCGGCCGGATTCAGGCCATTGTCTCGTTGCATGTCGTGAAGAGTTTAGCACCACACAGGTGCGGCGAACGCGGTCAGATCTATTCGGCGGTTTCGCTAAGTTTTTACCATTAGAGTGAATATGTCAGAAGAAAATTTTAGTTTTTTGGGAGGCTTTAAATTAAAAGCCGTCATCATTATAAGCCATTTTATTGATATTTACCTCACAAAGATTAATGTATTGCATTTTATTATAGGACATTGTCGTAGTTTTTGAATATCCGGTATCCGGCCGGACATTGAATTACTATCCGGTATCCGTCCGTATAGTAAATTTAGGCCAAATAAGCCGGATACCGGATATTTACCAGATATCCGTTTCATTTCTACTTCTAACCTTTCTGAACGATTCAGAAAACATTGACGTAAATTCACTTCGTATAATAGTTATTTATTATACAAGAGTGGAAAGTTCCTTTTTAACCGCGTGCTCGATTTGGATGACCGAGCAAGCGAAGGATTCTAAAGTTGAATCACGAGCGCAGCGAGTGATTCTAAATTAGAATCCTGAGCGTCAGCGAGGGAAACAAACGAGCACAAGGTGAAAAATCTTTCCACTCGAGTGCAATACGTAACTTTTCATCCCACCTCAGCGAGGAAATGACAAAATAATCTTCATTCTAATCATAAATTTGGCACCATAGAGGTTACATTAAATAGGTTTAATGACGTTTTGAATTTACAATTATATTGAGTACTCATTATATGTGATGTTCTAAATTCAAATCTACTTTGCCGCTCAAGCGAATAAAATAGAATTTTCCAGCCAGATTTCGAAGCGCAAAATTACACTTTCCGAGGTGGTGGGATGAAAAAGTAATTACTATTTACCATTCCTTCTAAATACCGTCCTAAATACTGAGACTGTTTCCACCATTAATCATTGCTTAGTAGCTGTTGCGAAGAGATTCAATTTAATTTGATTTTAAAAACCAAAATAACTGTTATTAATCATTTTCATAATCATCCTATCCTACTAACATTGTAAACGTGAAAGTTTGAATGTATGTATAGTTCCGAGAATCCGTTCAGTAGTTTTAGCGGGAAAGAGTAACAAACTCCATCCATATATCTTATGGAAAAAGCTATAAGGTTAGAAATGAGGCTTTTTAAGATACCTTTGTATAATTTTCTGTGTTATGTAATGTCTTCTTTTGTAATTGTCTTCGTGTGAACATGAAATGTTAAATAAATAAATGGATTGATGTTTGTTACTCTTTCGCGCAACACAACTGAACGGATACTAATGAAACTTAACAGCAATACAACTCATACATCAGAATAACATATAGGCTATAATTTAATCGACATTAACTCGAGCGAAGCCGCTGGCCACCACTAGTTAATTAATGTTGGCGACTAACAAAAATTTTCAATGTTAAATGAATGATTTTATTGATGATACAATAGTTATTTGTTCAATGTTTTTGAATATATCACGAACAAGCGCAGTAGTCTAGAAGTCATAAATACTGAGCGCAGAAGTGATTTAAAGGCATGAGACAAAAAAAATTTGCTCTCGTGTGAAACATAATCGTGTTTAATCCATGTTTTGACAATTAGAAAGTTGCGCGACATAGGATGCGCACCAATTATGACTTTGACCTTCAAAAACGTAACGAGGTCATTCATCGATAGATTTTACTCCTCACATTTTTCTCATACCGGGACCCATAAATATGCAAATCGATTCTTAAGGAGTAAACTCCAAAAATTTGCTCTCGTGTGAAACATACAACTTTTCACCTCACCAGCGAGAAACTTGTCATCGGTGAGAGAAAATATTTAAATTCACTGTTTATTACGCTAGAATATAGTATTGAAAATAAAAGTAAAACAAAGTAAAAATTGTGTGTGTCAGCTCCGACGCACGACTGGAGTTTACTCCGAGACAGGTGAGATGGCGCACCTGCTGTCATCCGTGTTTTGACAATTAGAAAGTTGCGCGACATAGGATGCGCACCAATTATGACTTTGACCTTCAAAAACGTAACGAGGTCATTCATCGATAGATTTTACTCCTCACATTTTTCTCATACCGGGCCCCTTATATATGCAAATCGATTCTTAAGGAGTAAACTCCAAAAATTTGCTCTCGTGTGAAACATACAACTTTTCACCTCACCAGCGAGAAACTTGGCATCGGTGAGAGAAAATATTTAAATTCACTGTTTATTACGCTAAAATATACTATTGAAAATAAAAGTAAAATTACTACCACTGTGTAAGTTGAACTTTATAGTCTTGTTCAGAGTTCGCAGCAAAAGGCGTTTTTCCTTTGAGAGTTTACGAAGCAAAAGTGGTCTTTTGGTGCTGGAGAGTTGAAAATAAAATTGTTTATAAAGATTTTTTCCTCTCCTGGTCTCAATTTATTTTGGTGTCCGTGCAGGAGGTCTTGGTATCGGCTATCAATGGTCCATTTTTTTAATACATAGTGGGTTTTTTTGGTCTACAATAATATTAGCGCTATTGGACGACGCTAATATAATGGGAGTGTTAATTTTTATTGGCTAATATGTTATTGATTTTGGTTTATTGTTACTTTTTTATTTTAAGATTTATTAATAACTTATATTTCTGTTGTTGATAAGTTGATATTGATATTGTGTTTTATGTAGGTAATGTTGAATTTTTTAAGATTGATTTTATTTGTTGATCAAAAGTTTGAACGAGGGAAAATCGAGTAAAAAAAAATCGGTCACCAATCCGAGGACCGACCGCACACTTGGTAACTTAGCTTTCGTGATTCGTACGCACGACCGCGTCGTCATCGACGTCCTCATGTTTAGATCGTCTGCTTAAATAGCTACCTTTTTTGACGATTGAAAATCCATTTAGAGACCGTACCACACGCTAGAAGTGCGGCGTGTGTGGGATTCTCCGAGGCATTGACATTGACACTGGTCCTATTAGGGTTGCCATTTATCAGGATTATTTCTCTAAGCCAATTATACTGTTTAATAAAAAATAAATAAAAAACATACAGTCGAATTGAGAACCTACTTCTTTTTTGAAGTCGGCTAAAAACAGTATTATACTGTTTTCACTACATTATACCTTTTACTGTTGAACAAAAATAAAGTATACAAAATACTGTTTCGAGCAATCATTGGGAGACCTATGAGGTTTTTAAAAATAATAATTTCGATAATTCAAATTTGCTTCGGAGTGGATTTTGTGCAGTGAAAGTGGTGTCGTTACGTAGCATAAGCATCCGTGTTGACGAACAGTTATTAGGAATCATAGAAATAAAGGTTTTGTAGTGTGACTGTCATGCATTTCTTTCCAAGCACTCCCTAGATGCATTAAAATGTGTGACGCCCATGTTTTAATGCAAACATCAAGAAATAAGACATCAAGATTTTTTTTTTGCGACGGAAAAGATTTTATATCTACCCTAGCTGCGATAAGGGGCCGCACTGGGGTTATGTGGGACTCTCTGGGACTCCAGCATACCCACTAAAAACCGTCGACGTTCTCTACGCTCCGCTTGTCGGTGTGCCTCACGAGGAACATTGTATACGTCCGCGAGGTCACCTGCGGCTGGCTCCATTAGGCCCCCACGGTGGTCAAAGAACATCCCGAGAACGCTTGGGATGTTCTATTAGCTTCGAAACTTGTAATGCGAGCGACGGGGCCCTATCCCATCACTCGCGTGTCTCTATTCAGGCGGGTGGAATATTTATGACTACCTAATAAAATCTATATTTGAAACATTTTTATAGCAGAATACCTACCCCTTGCACCTCCGTCAACCTCAATGCATTCAGTTTCCATCTTCATCTGTGAACCTTAGAAAATAATCAACGGATTAACTTGAAACCTCTACATGTGTAATAATGCATTTTATTCAAAATTATTATTAAAGTTGTAATAATCAAAATATGGTCACGTGGTTAGTCGGTACGGGGTGTCCGCGGCCCGGTGTACGACCCCCGTGAGAACCGGTCCGGCCGGTATGCAAATCACGTCCATTCAATATGGACAATTCTTCGCTTTTTAATTGTCGACGCGTCGTCTGCTTATCTATGGGCATGGGTGGCAGATGTGTTGTATCGATGAAATTCTTTTAAGATATGAAGTCTGAAATTTTTTTAACGTAAACTTTTAAGGTTTGTCAATAAAATTGATATAATAATATCACGTACTATTTTGTCATTTTACTATTTCAGACCATTTTGTATAGAGTTTATAATAAAAAAAAAAAACAATAATTTATGTTTCGTCATTAATATAGAATATGTATTTAAATTTGTGTCACGTAAATATAAACTTTAAAATGTATTCTTTATGACAAATAAAAGGATAAGAAAAGAAAAAAAAATAATGTATTCCAATTTATAACCAAAAACAACCATTCTTACTTGCTTAGTTTTTATTCCACTCTGCTGACAAAACCAAATGATAAATAGTTTCCTTCAATAAAAGCCTGAAAATAATATTCGTTAAAACATTTATTTTAAAAATTGCGCATATCAGGAATACGTCTATAGATGAATATAGCGTTAAAGTAAAATCGTATTTTAAATGTTTGACACATCCCAATAATAATAATATATTTCTACGCTCACACCAATTATCTAGCCCAAATTAAGTATCATTAAGAACTTGTGTTATGGATACTAGATAACGAACATTTTTTTTTTATATACAATTTTTTTTAGATATTTTTATAAAAAAACATTATTAAATATATAGACAACCATGACTCGTCAACAAATATTCGTATTCGTCACACAAACATTTGCTACCAGGACTCGAACCCGGACCGCTTGATGTGTAGGCAGTTATACTGACCACTCCACCAAGACGGCGTCAATAATAAAAATTATATACTTAATACCTCTATTTTTTACATAGTACCCACAGACTTCATCGACTCATGCTTATCGACAGCGACCAACACTACGTAGTAACCGCCGAAAACCGGTTAGGTCAGTTCCGCAAAAATCACAATAGCTAACCCAATGGATACTTAAATAGGTCCAAACACTATAATGCACTATTATGCTTCCGGACCCTTTCAAAGGTGATTCTTTTATGTCCAGTTTGCACCCTTCGGGCCTATTGTGCCCGTCCCCGAGGCAAGATAACCGGTAAGACAACTTTGACCCACGGGGCTATCGGTGAAGGGTTAACTCAGTTGACGTATGACCGCCAGAGTGAAGTGTTCAAAATGTGAATTTATTTGTTTAATTTCTTCAGGTGAGTTCTGTGTTTTTTTATAATAAATTATTTCTCTTAAACGCTAAAAGTCATCAAGAGGTAACACCCACCGCTGCTCCCGACATCTCGCTTTCAGGTGAGTTTTAGCAACCTTACTCAAGGCAGCAAACTCCAAAGAGTATCTAATTGAAATCTTATGCTCTTGTTCTTCGTTCCGTAGTTCTTTTAGTATATATATATATTTTTTTTTTCAATATATTGACTCATTGAAAATACAACATTACATCAAATTTGATAATGTTAGTTTAATATTTTAACAAAACTATGGTATTCGCCGTCTTTGTCAATTTTTGACGAAAAGTAAACTATACGTTTACTTTTCGTCAAACTATTCTAAAAATAAAAATTAAAAAAGTTACTGTTTCTATAATATATCAGGCTAGGTAACCAATGATTTCAATCACCTTAATTTTGTCGAAAATAATTATTTAAATATTTTAATTATCACCCAACTAGCACCCCATTTCTAATCGTGCATTATTATACCACGGCACTCATTATCTATGATTATGATCGCCATTTTTTTCCGCCTCCCGCGCTTATCGATTCCATTTTTAACCGAAGCGCGTCTATTGGTCGCTCGTCCGACATTTTTGTTCGAAATTCAAAAGCTTTTTCTATAGTAGGCGTCTTTAGGGTGGGAGAGGGTGACTCAAATATGGGCGCTTCTTAAATTTAGCGATGCTCGGAATACCCTTTTAATGGGTTTCGGATATTCTTATTTTAAAACTGCGTGTTTTCGGTTAAATATTATATTTTACTTTTTTTATTTTGTTTTATTTTATGTATACGATTGCTGTAAGTGCTTAGATCTTTTCGATTAATAAGTTGTTGAAGACTAATACTTTGTTTTAATATTATTGTAAACGAAGATAAAAAATATTTTGAGAAATGACCATAAAATGCTGAACAAAAAAATCAAAAGTGATTTTACGCTTATTTTTATCTTATTTGTTTATTATTACACAATTAACATAAAAGGTACTGTATTACTAATATAATTATGATAATTCGTGGCCACTGTAACTTAAGAAAATCTATCGTGACTAGCCACCAAGTAAGTCCTATTAAGGCCTTACATGTATTACTCCGTTACCTGGGCACTGTCTAGAAATAATAAGCTTGGATTGTTTTGATGTCATCTGGGTCGAAATTGTGTTTCCCCAAATGTGCTTAGTACCTACGAGTATTAACATAATATATAGGCGAGTACGTGCATACTATCAAAAAAAATCTTACTATATTTAAACTTTAATTCACATGTAGCTCCGATTATCTTAGATTGATAAATTATACTTATATACCGTGTTGGACTGTTGATGGAATGGTTAGTAACGCTGTAAGCGTATCGAGTGGTCGAGTTACAATCCTGGTTTCCCAGGACCAAATGGCTTAAATTATTACTTCGAATTTGTGTTATGGACACTAAATAACAGTCAAACATACTTAACATTGTAAACTTTTATTAATAAACTAAAATAAATAATATAAGCAACCATGGTTAGGCGACAGGCTGGCAATATTTCACTATTTTGTCGTACCGGCCCATACTGCCAGATGTGGCTGTGTGTGTAACATTCGGTCTAGAGTAACTCTCAAGCACTGCTCGACCCCTTTTGAAATTGTGAGCGTGATTTGATTATAGATATGTATGTATGACTCGTGAACAAATATGACTGTTCATCATACACACATTTGGTTTTACAGAAATCAAATTCAGACCGTTTGATGTGCAACTATCGTTACTGACCACTCCATCACGACGATGGGAAATTAATAAATTACTTAAATGGACTTTTTCAAGTACTTTTAAATCTACAAAAGCAGAAGCTATCTTAGCTTCAGTACGAAAACATTTTTTTACACACGCCAGTGAAGGAGCATTAATAAAACACTTAAAAATAAATGATTATTTGTAGTTATTTTCTGATCAGATACAAAGGGTCATAGCAGACAAGTCCATCAATACTTGGAGATCGTTACATAAATATAATTCGCATCCATCAGAGGGGTCCAAGAAAAACTCCCGGCAACTCCTTAAGGGCAAGGGGAATTGATTTTATTTGCGAGACGACACGATTTTTTAATTAAAGCCCCGGAGTTGGCGGGAAATTTTAACGACGGCCGCCATCTTAAATCGACGATTCTGATCCATAGAGGTGAGGGATTGCTTTTTTAATTTCGCCCGAAGAACGTTCCAAGGAGTACCTACCTACTTTAATAATGAATGTTATTCAAAGAAAGGTTTTAAGTGTTTGTGCTCCGTGATTAAATACTTCTTCTGGCTTTAATCTTCTTGATATTAGAGTTGTGCAGTTTATAGGTAGGTATCTGTACTTTTACGATTTTTCAAAGTCTAAAAGAGTGCTTTATTAAATGAACTAGTCGAACCTAAGGCTATACATTAATCTTAATGTATAAAATTAAAAGTATATAAAAATACTTCTCCATCCAATAGCGATGCTGACTGTCAAAACACAATTCTTCCTTGGATTTTATATGGTTATATGAACTAGCGACAGAGTTTCTCCCGAGTTATTGCTGTAAAAACACGTGTTGAGAGACTCCATTTTTAACCAAATACCGTACAATTTTCTTTTACTATAAAGTACATTTTCACTTGACAGTGACGAAATGCGTTACATATCCCCCTGTATATTTAACTCAATGTACAGTCAACAGCACGTCGGGCTATACAAAACGATTTTCAACCTAAGGTTATTCAATATAAAGTGCATAATCGATCGAGAAAATTTAACAGTTTGTGGCAACCCAACGTGCTGTTGTCTGTACATATCGTGAACGTTATTTATTTAAACAAGAAGACGTACTAGATTCATCATAATTTTTATAGTCTTATCTTATTTTAATTAATGGCTTTCGCGGAATTACACATTTAGCTAGTATCAAGTCAAAATAGTAGTACTAATGTTTTACATAAATATTTACGGTATTGAAACAAAAATGGTGTCTCGAACACGTGTTTTCACAGCAAAACACGGGTAAAACTCGTTTTCTATAGTCAAGTGACTCGATGTGGTTGGCTTTGTCTAAGCACTTAGAACAGTTGTTAGTTGTTACACTCTAAAACATGCTATTTATTGTTTATTTTAGTTTTAAAGTACTTATAAACTTAATAAATAAAAATATTATCAACGAAGTTGTTAAATGTAATTGAAATTATTGCTTCGCGACTCTCAATTCATAGACGTCCTTTATCGATATGAAAGCGGCGGGTTTTATTCATAATTTTAAAAAGGTTTTACTAAACAAAATGTCTTTATTTCAGTTCTGTATTTCTCGTTTTGAAGGATTATTTACAAAGAGAAGTAATTGAATGGAAGTACTTTTAGACGTATTTATTTAATATTTACTCGGGAAGGTTTGAATTTTATGTTCTAAAGGCTAGGATGTTTGCTAACAATCAATCAATCGGGCAGGTCGTGTGTTTTTTTACTCATATAATAAAAAACTACGCATGTTTACAAAATAGTTTTTATTTATTTTGACGGTGTCGATATAGTAAGTATGTGAATTCAACAAAACTATGGAAACTTTTGGTAGTCACACAGAAGTCTCATAGTCATGCTGTGGTCATGCTCGTGGTCATGCCTGTGACCACGAGCGCTGAAATGGGTTAAGAATCATTGGGCTAAAATAACATAACGTGAAACTCAAATACACGCAGGTAAAACTTTAAAAGTACTAATTTATATTAATATTAAAGTTATTAAATGCAATCTTAAGACCTCAAATTTAAAACGCTCAAACTAATCCTTGAAATAGAAAATATAATTTTTCGAGTCGACCCAAATTGAGGGCCCTCGTAACCAGCGGCGCGGCGTAAGAAATACTTAAATAGCGAAAATTACTGATAACGCGAAGTGAGCGGGTAAAAATATTAATTCCAAGGGGGGAAGGGTTGCTTAGGTACTTTTTGGCCCCACTATACCTTTTTTCGAAGGGAGAACTTTGCAATTTAAATATCTTCGCAACGAGCGAGCCGATCTGGGCTTTGAAATAAACAAGAAAGATAAATTATTTCTTAATGTTGTAATGTTTGCAGTTGTTTTCCTTTGATTGCTTTCTTTGTTTAGGTTTTTCGTGAGAATTCAAAAGTTAATTTATAATTTTAAGTCATTCGTGATTTTCCATTTCTAAATAAGTTAAATAAGAATATCAACAATACCTATAATATAACATGCTTACTTACCGACGAAGATTTAATAGTACTTAGCAAAGTCCATTTAAATAAAGAGCGTTTTCATTTTCATTTCATTACCTGTTATCACCAATTATCTAGCCCACATAAAGTATCAGAACATATTGTGTTATGGATACTAGGTAACTATACCATGTTTCATGTCCATCACACAAACATTTGTCACTATTAGGATTCGAATACGAACATGTGCGGGCAGCGTTACTGACCACTCCACCACGACAGTAATACTTATGACTTTATTAAATTCAATGGATTCCATTATGTAAACTTTGATTGCTTAGTATTTCTATTAACGTCCTCCGTATTATATACTTGACAATAGAGAGCGTAAGAAAAATTTGCGCTGTATATCAGTGAAATTACCAAACGACCTCAATCGAAAAACGGAACATCCCAGCGTAAATACCAGTGTGGAAGTTGAAGAAGTTATGTTGATGTTTTTAACGGACAAATGGCGGCCATTAGAGGGAAAATTGACTTCGGAAAGTTCAGACGAACCGCGTCAAGCTGAAAAATTTAGAACAACTCCGAGTGATCTATAGATCGAACGGAGAACAGCGATCAAAGCCGTTATCGCTTACACGAGTTCCGCGAAACTTAGTGCGTGTTGTTGGAAAATACGACGCGTTTTCAAATTTCGAATGTCGTCGCTTTTCTTTTGTTATAGTCCGCGCAATATAATAGGCCCGTTTTGACAGATAGATACGTCAGTAGAATGTAACTGGGACGAAATCAAAACAGACGCAAACAAGAAATAAAAATATATTATTGCATTTTTCAGTAATACAAATACAATCATATTTTAGTAAAATAATTAAAATGTCATAATAAAAATATAAACTATTCTTTCTCGCATTATATTTAAAGTTAAATGTAATTTTCTAATGTTCTGAAACTTCATAAAAACAGTTACATTCTTAATCTTTATTTTCTTTAGTGTAGTTTAAATTGATCGTTAATTTCACGAATATATTCGGTGCATTATACGAATATATTGTATCGAAATTGAAAAACAAGATTTCTAGGTTTCTAAATTAAATTAGAGTTAAAAGATAAATTTAAAATTTTCATAAAATATTTTTAGCAAAAAAATAGGAAAACCGACTTCAATGCGTACAAATTTAAACTAAAAAGTAAGAAATAAATAATATTTTTATGAAATAGTTGAAAAGAGCGTCATAGAAAACCAAGGAAAGTATTGATACACATTTATAATTCTTTATTTATAATTCATACTCCGATATATTTGGAGCCGGTGCCAGCTAGCCAAGGAGGATAGTGTTTGCAATTTTCGAACTTCACGAAGCGGCGGATTATTTCTCATCTTTATTATGCATTCATTATTATGTATAGTTAATGGATTAATCAAGTTCGTATCTATTAGGTAATTTTGTTTTGCTTAGGCTGGCACCGACTCCAAATATATCGGAGTATGAATTATAAATAAAGAATTATAAATGTGTATCAATACTTTCCTTGGTTTTCTATGACGCTCTTTTCAACTATTTCATAAAAATATTATTTATTTCTTACTTTTTAGTTTAAATTTGTACGCATTGAAGTCGGTTTTCCTATTTTTTTGCTAAAAATATTTTATTTTATTATTTTTAGTGGAAATCACTACATAGTATAAAACAAAGTCGCTATCCGCCGTCTGTCTGTCCCTATGTATGCTTAGATCTTTAAAACTACGCAACGGATTTTGATGTGGTTTTTTTTAATAGATAGAGTGATTCTTAAGGAAGGTTTATATGTATAATACATGCATATTCACATAACCATTGCACCCGTTCGAAGCCGGGGCGGGACGCTAGTTAAGTATATTTGATTGAAAATGGATAAATGGATAGGCGCTCATTAAAACTTAACGGATATGTAAACAAATTTTCTTTTTTGTTATTAATGATTTGTTTTCATAAAGGGTCGAATTTATATCGATACAATTTATACGGGCCATCTCTGATCTTGACGTACCTAAAAAAAGAATCACTAAAATCGAGTCGTAATACTCATAATTGACGGAGTATTAGATAACAATAACAAAAAAAACAGTCGGATAGAGAACTTCCTCTTTTTTTTAAGTCGGTTAACAAATTATATCACGTCTCAGACCTATAGCTCATTACAAATGCCTACCATTCATTCAGAATGAATGGTATAGTTTTAATGGTAAGTTAATGAACTATGAAACTTGAAGAGAAACTAGTTATTTAACTTAAGTTCATAAAATAATTTGTCATAGTTTATGTGTTGACTATTGGACCTACTAACCAAAATTTCACTATTGCAAATTAGGTAATGGCAAGTTCAAAAAAAAATTGTCATTATTTTTGTGTTCGTGGACGATATTATTGTTTCATCCCCAATGAAATTATCATTTCAACAAAAAAATACTAAACCAATTTCAGTATAATTTATACGGAACCACCTTTGAAGTATGACCTTTCTAACGAAAAAAGAATCCTCATGTTAATCGTGTAAGGAAATAATCGATTATTTTGGTCGCATCACCACTTACGATATTTTGACATGTGTCAAATCGGGCCTATTATATTGCGCGGACTATACCTAATATTTTTATTTATCCGGACTCCTGAGATGTGTTGAGATGCTGTGTTTATAGTAAAGCCACCAAAGAGTACGCAAACCTTGTGAAAATTTATTACAAATAGGTGGTATATGTTTTGTGGAGCAACGTGTCCAAGTACTACCTCTCGGCAATATCCGATAGCAAAAAGTTGTTCATTGTCGGTACTTATCTCAGACCAAATAAAAAATGTTGACAGAGTTCTACGAAGAACTAAAGCCTTCTAGGCTGTACGAACTTAAAATAAAAAGTAGGAAATCATATTTTAATTACTTCAATGCAAAGAACGTTATAGGACAATCAAAGAAATTATTAATACACTTAGACATACAGTCGAATAGAAAAACTCTCCGTTTTTGAAGTCGGTAATAAAAACAACTTTAATAGCCAAAAGTTCATCAAACCAAAAAAACTATTTTTTTCAAAACCCGCTCAAACAGTAAAGTTGGAAGCTATTAAACCTCTTCGCACCTCACCAAACTTTGGCGCGATGAAAAATTCGACTTTCGAACGTGGCTCGCAAATTAAAAAGTTTACAACACTTTCCCTCCGAGTTGGCGTTCGAACTATTCCGTTGCCATTTTGGTTGGCTTCTAACTTTTTAATTTTCACGCTGTGACACCATGGTTTTTGGTCGGAAGTTTTTTTTAGTTGCAATCTGGTTTGGGCTCTCTGTTTTTAATACACTTAAATTGTTAAAGCTTCTGTTACAATGTTTATTGTTATACTAATCAATGATTTCACTTTTTTTGTCTTTAGTTTTCTATTTAAAAGTCCTAGCACACTTATCAGGTCGGAACGCTACGGAACAGCGCCTACGAAACTACGTATCGCCTCTTTTTCGTAGTAAAAAGGGAGATACGAATCCGAGTTGATAAGTGTCTTTCGACCTTTAATTAACATTTTCAAACACAGAAGAGAGAGCTTTAACGGATATAAAATGAGGTTAACAATAATACGTAATTATATTCAGCCTTAAACGCATGTATTATAAAACGCAAAATTGATTGAAAAACCTTGACAGTTTCTGGTAACCTGGTGCACCTTGACTGTATAATAATATCAAGCAGAGCTTTCTGTTACCTAGTCAATATTGATTCATAAAAAGCAAATTAAAAATGTGGATCTCATCAGAATAAAAGCGAATTGAAACCTCCAAGGAGTATCTAGTAATTTGTGCGATGTAACGGACTCAGCGCCATTTTGTGAAAAATTACCCTAATTTGGAAGTTTCCGCGTTTCCCGCTCACCCGGAAGTGACGTAATGGCCGTCTTCCGGTTTGACAGGATGTGCCGGCGCGGTGCCCGCATAGTTTTCAATACACTCTTTAATTATGTTAGACTATGCCACATTGGCATTGATGACCTCCAGTGAAGGGTTATGGGTGGTATTAATAAAATAATTTAATGAAACGACCAGCTGGCAGAGCTTTTTAAAATCTACTAGGTTGTAGACCCTTATGTAGTGTCGTCTGGGTAGGTTCCACCGCCTTTTTTATTTCTGACGTGAAGCAGTTCGCTGTGTTTCGGATTGAAGGGATTGTAATTACTGGGCATCGAGGGCATATCATCTTAGTCCCCAGGATGGCAAACGCACTTGCGGTGTAAGTGATTTACACTTAATATTGCAAGTGTCTATAGGCGGCGGTGACCACTTAACATCAGGTGGGCCGCAAGCTTGTTTGCCATCCCGTAACATAAAAAAAGAGTAAAAGTCAAAAATTCTTTATTCAATTTTCAAAATTCTTTATTTTCGTCAGGATACAATATAATACAATTACAAAAAAAAAACACATTTTAGCAATAATAATTATATTACCTAAATGATAACATTTATTAAAAAATCACAATTTAGTCGAAAAAACTGTACAAATAAAAAACATATAATATTATATCAATATAGCAACAAAGTTTTAATAAAATATTAGATCCGGTGTTTTCGTTTGTAAGCTGACGTGATTGAGATGGTTCTTAGCTGCAGTTCATGAAAATGTGTTCAGGCGTTTCAAGGGCATCAGCCACCTCTTTAAAAATATTAAAGAATTATGTAATTTATGTCGTATATCTATCGGCAATAGGGCCCGCGAGAAATTTAAAAAGAATAAAATAAAAATTTCAAATGACGCCCGATACAAAAAGACTAAAAAGCAAAAAACGTCTCTCGGCTTTTAAGTCTTTTAGAGGTTGTTTTGTGTCGAAGATTGCTTGAAATTTTAAATTTTAATTTTGTTATAATCATTTTGCGAAAGACTACACGTATGTTCTAGAAAGAGAATAAAACAAAAATATAATACTATAACCAAAATCCCCAAGCTATGTTTCAAAATTAAGGGACAAACAAACGCGAAAATTGCTTATAAATTACTCCTAAGCGAAGTAACTTCAAATTCATCGTTGGAAATTAA
Organism: Elophila nymphaeata; assembly: GCA_955850985.1. NCBI lineage: Eukaryota > Metazoa > Arthropoda > Insecta > Lepidoptera > Crambidae > Elophila > Elophila nymphaeata. The sequence goes on along the minus strand of OY039091.1, from coordinate 9,978,960 downwards.
CATTTTTACCCGAAAAAACTTATCGACAACTCATTTTCGTCCTTTCACCTAACAACTTAAAGCGTAATTCTGCTTAAAGCTCCACTCCCAATATTAAGTTTCTTAAGTTAGTCGCCGGCAATTATTCTTGAAAATGGCTGCAGAAAAAGTAGGGGATTTCAAAGGATTGGGCCAATTTAGATTTATTTTTCTCCCTTTAAGGGGTCCAACGAAAGTTTTGTTACCACCTAGGAGGGTGGGCAAGGCCGTGGAAAGTACGAGCGAGTATTTAAAGAAAATACATTTTCAATCGAACATTTTTCATGGCGAAAGCGTCGGTGGTTCGAACCCCGCCACGTACCATGGTGTTTTCAAATTTTAAATTCATATGTACGTTTATTCGACGCTTTTACGTTGAAGGCGTACCTGCACACACCTATGAAGAAATTCTTAGATTGTGTGTGAAGTCGACCAACCCGCACTTGGCCAGCGTGGTTGACTAAGGCTTAATCGCCCCTAATGTGAGCTGTTGTTGATGATGATGATGATTTATCATGGTTGTTTTATACAACATGTAAGAGAAATAAAGCCCACTGTGCAAGTAACTTTCTTGGAATCGGCTTCTGAATCGATTGCAATGAATTTTTTTTATATATATAAAGTTCACCAAAAAATATCGCTACCACAAGTCCTGATATTTTTAAAATATTGGCTCAGCGGTGACCTGTTGTCCTTTATAAAGCATAAACTTAGAAATTGTAATTCAAACTGGGAGAGAGTTTTTCCGATTATTTTTTAATATAGCGGATACAGACACTAAAATTTACATTTTTAATTATGCCTATTCTTAAACTGAAGAGAAGGTTAACCTTGGAAATATTTTGTGCTAAATTTTATTCAATAGGAATAAAATCAACAACATACTGTTGTGATTTAAACAAAATGAGCCACGTACTTTCTCTCACCCGTACATGCTTATAATTGCGAATAGATAAAAAAAATTAAAAAGGGGTGCGAGTCACCCCTGTAAAAACTTCTTACAATACCACCCTGTCTATCTAAACATAATAGTTATGTGCAACTGTCAACCTATAGGGAGGAAGGAGTTTGGGTAAAAAAATCGATTCCGCTTGTAAAAAAAAATGTTTTTGTTTGTTAGACATTTATAGAAAAAAAGTGTTGATGTCACCTATTAGTTGTGCTAGAAAGGTACTACCTAGCACGACCGCGGCCTTTAAGTTGTAACAGCAAAGATATGAGAGTACATTTTTTAAACTCTAGAGTAGAAAAAAATACACTTTTTAGGGTTCCGTACCTCAAAAGGAAAAACGGAACCCTTATAGGATCACTTTGTTGTCCGTCTGTCTGTCTGTCTGTCAAGACCCTTTATCTCAAGAACGCGTGGACGTATAAAGCTGAAATTTACATGAAATACTCAGGTCTATTGTCTCTTTAAGCTGTGAAAATATCAAACTTCTAAGCCAAGCCAATCAAAAGATACAGCCGATTATGTCGATATTTTCAACAAATTTCCGACACTCGCAAAGGAATCAAAACCTACAGGATACTTCCCGTAAACTCAGAATCTTGAAATTTGGCATGAAGCATTGTCATATAATGCAAATATAGGAAAAATTGCGAAAATCACATTTTTTTAGTTATATAATATAATAAAAATATTTTAATAAAATGAAACTTACTACCTTATTTCTCACGAACGAATAAAGGTATCAAATTGAAATTTATACCAAATACTTAGGTCTATTGTCCCTTTAAGCAGTGAAAAATTCAAACTTCTAAGTTAACGCGATCAAAAGATACAGCAGTTTATACCGAGGAACCCTTGGTGTGCGAGTCCGACTCGCACTTGGCTGGTTTTTTTTCATGAATATGTACCACATTGAACTTAAGGTTGTGGTCGTGTTGGATAGCATCACGTGTTTCTAAAAGGTCCTTTATTAAGCACTTTTTTTGTTTCCAAAATTTACAGCCAAAATTAGTTATTTATGTAAGCCAGCAAAAACAAAGAATCCGACATAAATTTCCCATTTTCCCGCGAAAACATAATAAAACACCAACAATAAAGAATAACAAGCATTGTTGGTAACTGCGAACAACAATTCACCTCGGGAAATAGCTATTATTTTTCTTGTAACAATTCTTGTAGAGCTCCCTTCTCTCCTTTAAATTAAAAACAATTATGGGGGTGCGGGGGGGTGGTCGCCGAGATGAAAAATTAAGACAATTTGTGCGCCGCCGACGGGTAGACTGGGTACTGGTCATAGAGCCTTGTAATTATTAATGTCTCCCGTTTTTTCGTAACGCCATCAACAATTAAGCAAAAATCACCGGCGAAGCTCCATAAAACGTATTTGTAAACGAACAGAGAGTCTAGACAAGTGGTCAATCGATTGCGTCGAACGTTAAAGGACAAGAATTTAATGTATGAAACTAACATATAACTGAGAACGCTCAAAGGCGACCGTCGTATCAAATGAATGAGTAGTAGTCAAAATTTATCATTCATTCGATAGAAACGTTGTATCCTTTGCCACCTTGTCTGAGCCCTCTGCAATTTATTAGTATTCTAATCTTGTATGTATGTGTATTCATGTGACAGAGATTTAATTTTGTCAGATACCGAACTCTAACAAAAAAGCACACGTCTTGAGTAAAATTCTTTGTAGCTGAAAGCGATCGATCTATACCTGATGTCTGAATCTGAAAAGTTCACTCACTCGCTTAAATAATACTTACCTATTGAAATAAAAAAAGTTTTAAGTCAAAACTATTTCAAAAACTCAAATGTTAATTGGTTAAGGTAAACATTGGTCTCTCTCACAAAATTATTGTATTCTGTATGTCTATATTATTATATTGTTATTTTATTTTACTATAATATTATGTATCTGTAAGAATCTGTTCATCAACGGGCTCATCTATGTACATCTATGTACTATGTGTGGTAATATAGTATTAAGTGCTTTACTATAATGACTGTTTAAAAACAGAACCCCTAATACGAAAGACTGAAAGGAAAAAAAACCAATGGATTTTATGAAGTTTTGATTTTATGTATTTCTCTTTACGTAAATATACATGGAATCCTTTACACTTTCAAAATAAAACGATTTATTAAAACAATATTATTCTAAGTAAGTCTTAAGCATGATTAGCTTACTAATTACATAGATACAAAATACTATAATTAAATTAATAATTGGCCAGATCATGAAATGTGCGGCATATCATGAAATGCTACTGGACCTTAAAAACTCGACCACTGGTCGAGTAGCCCATTATCTACAAATGGTAGTGACCAAGTGTGGTATCAGTAGATTCAAGGTAATTTTTTTATGATCAAGGGGAGTGGACTGTTTTTGGGAGAGTCTAATCTACGTATCTGTGTGATCGGTAGGTAGACGATATGCCCAAACATTTCATGATCTGCCCAATTATGCGATCGGGCCACGACATATACATCTTTTAAAACTGTTAATTTTCATAACAGAATTGAATGTATTGAAAAAATAATCCTTCCGCTTTTTACCCTACTCCTAAGTTTATATGGAGTCGGTCCAGTATGTCTTGCTATATATATATATATATATATATGTACTTAACTAGAATCCGTCATTGTGATTTTATGACAGCATTTATCTTAGGATACTTGTCACCAATATTAATCAAACAATAGCATAATTCGTCCAACTCCGTTCAACAGATCTAATGATACGAAGGCTTAAGGAATATCTAAAACTTACAAAGGTCTGTCATATCTCTACAATAAGCTCCAAAGATCTGGGTATCGGGTACGCAACAGCAACAACAGAAGAAGGCTATTGTGGATAGGTTTGACTGTCCATCCATAAACACTGGGTGAGAATAGTGACAGGTGCTACTAGGAATAATAATAAAAAATAATGTATTTAGGCTAGATACTAATAATACTTACATCGTAAAACCAATGTTACTAATATAATGAACTATGCTTGAAATAAATATTTTATTATAAGACTCTGAACTCTTTATAATGGGAAAGTGGTCAAATTTGTTCAATAAATTTAGAAAAATTTATTGCACAAATTTGACCAGAAAAATGCACTGAAAAAAATCGACTTGCCTCAGACGGTCAGTGCTTGCTTAAGTCGATTTTTTTCAGTGCATTTTTCTAGTATTAATATTTACGCGTTTGTAAACGCAAAAATAAAATTATTCCATGAATTTGACAATTTTGGTTAGCCTGATCTGCTGACGACTCTACATGCGTGGTTGTCAAGAACATAACCATTTGGCAGTTGGGTAAGATGAAGTTTCAGGTAACGCACTAAAGGTGATTGTCCACCAGAGTGGCGAGACGAGAAGAGAATTGAAATCGCACTGACACTTTTCCACTAAAAAATAGCTTTCGCTAGCACGCGCGTGAACGCCGTAGGCTTCATTAGATAAAAATATACAGTGCTGTTGAGTTCGTCTTGCGATGCATACGCAATTTCTGTATTATGTCCCGGGACACGGGACTGGTCCTAGTCACGCACAAATAACATACTTAAGCAGCCCGCCTAGCATGACCGCCGAAACACGATGTAATATAGCCATTTATCACGTTGAACTGTCAAAAATTATTGGATATAACCCCAATCTTGGGATTTTTTCGAAACTGCGAACATGTATAAGCCATATATACATATTCGCAGTTTCGATAAAATGACAAGTTAACGGTTATATCCAATAATTTATGACAGTTCAACGCGATAAATGGCTATATCATATCGTGTTTCGGTGGTCATGCTAGGCGGGCAGGTATGATAATGATAGTTGCAAGTGTGTACTTAGACTACAATAAGCCTATCGCGAGAAGCGTGTTTCTGTTGCAGAGTTAATTTATACTCTAAGTTAATTTATACTGTATTTCGGAATCAACACGGTTCATTTTTATACAAACAAATATTTCAATTCACGCCTCGTCAATCCACACTGTTTCCACCAAAGATGCGCGAGGATTGAAAAATGATTGAGGACCAAGGACGTCACGAAAAGGCTTCCGCAGAAAACCAGTGTCATGGTACACTTTGGCTTATACTGAGCGGAGACCCTTTTGGTACAATTTGTTTTATGTTAAGTTTTGTGTGTGTGTAAATGTTGTTTTTAAGTTTTACCAAATAAAGATCTATTATATTCTAGATAAAAATCGGTCTTAGTTGGATCGTTATAAGGCTTCTCAAACATGAAAAATTTGTCCACTTTCACCTAAGTTTGGAAAAGGATTATTAATTAATTTATAATTATGAGAAGCATTTATGTACACGTGTAAAGGATTTTTCCACGAAATTCTGTCGAGATTCACAAAAACAACTCAACACTCCTGATATAAATAGATACCAATCTTTCCTCTCGAGAATCCGCCCAACGCTAAAAGAAAACAAATTAATCTACCTACCAGTCGCCTTCACCTCCCTACAACAGAAAAAAACTACGAAAGAATGAAACAAAACATCCTCTGTCAAACGTCAGAAAAGAACAGAGAACCTCCCTGCGAAAAATTAAGATTCAAATCGTAAGAAAATTAAAATTCGAGGAGCGGTCATTGTTGCATCTCTCTCCCACTTGGGGTGCTCGCCGTAGTCCGTCCCTTTTTGTCGTGAAAAAAAGGGTACGATTGGCGTTCCATTACCGGGTAGGGTCTTCGAATAATCTCATTGAGATGCTAATGAATGTTTGGCTGTATAAGAGTTGGTTCTTTGTCTTGAATGTGGAAATGGATTGAAAAGTTTTGCGAAACTTGTTACTGATTTTTTTCAATAGTTAATTTTTAATCAAGTTTCGTGAATTAATAAGAATACTTTCATTATTTTATTACAACATTTTTAAAGTAAAATAATCATTACTAATTTTATAGGTAGGTAACTTAAGGATTCGGGTATGGGGGACCGATTTCCATCAGTTAGACTTATACTTGGCCCTTTCTGCAATTTTGAAACATTGTTATTTTTTAGTAAAAATGAGATATTTGAAAAACATGGCTGGTGTAAAATTGAGTAATCGTTTCTTTAAGGACGTGATAACACCAGTGAAAATAATTGAGAAAGGGATTTTGGTTTAATAATAACATTAAAAATTTATTCAAAAAAGAAAGTACATTGACAGATAGTACATTGTTAAAGTCGCCTCAAAGTAGAACAATATTGCTTTATGAAATTAGGTGATCCCTAACTCTTAAGTTCTGTCTAGAAGTCCTGTATTTTAGGAATTAGTAATTCCTCCAGCAGTAAAAATTTCATGGGATGGCTTGGTCATGACGAAGAAGGCACTAGTGCCCTTAGTATCGCTAGTTTTCGAGCTCAATCAAACGTAGTCTCTTTTCATACATTGCCTACTGTTTCTGATAGTTTACGCTAGAGGCGCTGGTGGGCAATATATGAAAAGAGTCGATACGTTTGATCGAGCTCGAAAACTAACAAACAGTTTAGACCAGCCGCTCGAATTTGGAGCTCCTGAAATGGACTTTCCCTTTGGCATCAACTTTTCTGCAATGATTCTGTGCCATCTCTACCTATCCTCAGCAGTACGTGGAGCAACGTGCAGATTGGTTTCTAGAGTGGCACGTACCTGGCTTTTCCAACGTATCGAGCTGCCTGTGGTATCTTACCCTTCTAATTTGCCAGTAACCATGAGTTTCTCTAGACCTCCGTTCCTTCTGGCAATGTGACCGAAGATTCGAGAACTTTCCCTAGGCAGATGGTTGACATACTTGCTGATGTTTGGAGTTCGCGCAGGATTGATACGTTGGTGGGTCGTCCAGAGGATATGCAGAAGACGCCTTCAGCACCGCATCTCAATTATTGTAATAAATGGACTCAAAAACTACTGGGCAGATTTTAAAATTTCTTTCACCGGTAGAATGATGATACATTCACTCAGAAAACCTACCTAAGCTGTATTTTTTATCCACGTGACAGAGGTGGCGGACAGAGTGCTAGTCTATTACAAATAATATAATTATTAATGCTTTGCTAAATCAATTTGTTTTGGCTTTATGACTAAAAAAAGATTAACCGATAGTCATGAATTTTTTTATTCACGTTTTAGAGGCAAGTACAGAAAAGGACATAGGGTCAGTCACGAGTAATATTTTATGTAGGTAGGTTACCATTTTGACAGCAGGTGGCCCTTTGGTTAGGGCATAAAGACGGCGTCCACGTCCGGAAGCTTCCTCGTGGCGGACCCTGGCAACGTGGTGGGGAAACTTTCTCGGGGGGTATGTGGCTTTTGATGTCAAGTGTGTCCGCCTGGCATTCGAAGTCACATGCCATCGTCGAGTTCAGGGCCACGGCTGCGCCCGAAGTCCCTTGGGTGCGGTCCGATGGCTGCTCCCGGTGTCCTCGACAGGAGGACGCGCCAGGTCGAGCAGCCGTCGGTGAGGAGGCGGCCTATAAGGCCGGCGTCGGCCAGCGGCTCACAAGGGCTGGCGTTAGTCGGTAGCCCCTGTAGGCTGCTGGCCACCAATTGGTGCACAAGGAGTGCCTAGACGGGCAGCGTTGGGACGGTCTTGGCGTAGTTGCGCTCACGTGCGCAGATCCCGAGCCGTCCCTCTATAGCGCACTGGAGGTCAGGCCGGGGAGAATATTTAGTGGGTATGGAGGGAATGCCTTTACCTTGAGTCCCACATATCCCCTGCGGTTGTGCACCACCCCGCAGGGGCGATGCGTAAATGCATTTGACCTCCCCGTCAACAAAAAAGGTCATAAAGACGGTGAGCTGTCAATAGTAGGTACAGTCAACAGCACATTAGTTTTCCACAAACAGTCAAAATTTCCCAATCAATTTTGCGATTTAATATTAATGCGTTTAAGGTTGAAAATCAATAAGAGAAAGTTGACAGTTTTGGGTAGTCTGATTTTCTGTCGTTCGTACATAATAATATTATTGGTCGTAAATGTACCTCTCATGTAGAAGAGTTGACAGCGTTGCCAATAAAAAAATCGGCACTGTTGATCTCTGCATAGAACAACATGTTGCGCCTCAAATTTTGCTTAACAAACAACATTGATGCCACACTTATCTCTTTAAAAAAAAAACTTTTTCAAAATGGCTGCCAATCTATTGTTTAGCGAAAAAGACACCGTTTTTTCGTCGGATAATTAAACGGCGACGTCAAAATGTCTGATCAAAGAGGGTTGAAGACGCTAAAAATGTCCCCCCCGGGTGGGGCGGTGGGGGCATCGTTTCTTTGTCCCGCGTTATCTATACAATTATTTGAAGAAAGTCTCGCAAAAAGATAGGAAGGCTGGACTCCTAGGATGTGACCGTCGCCTCTCTTGTTACGTCGATTTTTTATTTCAATAAAATTGTAGAAAAAAATTTTGTTCTCAATAATATTTTCTCTGGAGCTTATACTATTGGAGTGTATTAGAATTTGTTACGGTGTATTAGATTTGTAATTTACTATGAAAACACTTTCTTTCCTGTACTTCACATATAAAAAACTATGATAAATTCAAAAGCGTCAGTCAAATACATTTGTTTTATATAAAATTGACAGATAATATAGTTATATGTCAGTTTCATAAGAAACGATGTTTTCTATTAGGTACATACTTGGGTGTCACAATGTCAGACGACAATTACTTGTTGGGTTACTTATTAATTAATACAAAAAAAAAGGTTTAATAATATTAAGAACTTTGTTATGTTAAACATTCTCATTGAGTAATATTTGTGGGTATTGTTTCTACCAATGAAATGACTTAAAAAGTCAACAAGTCAAAAATTATTTATAAAACTATACACACATATACGGTCTCTCTAATCGAATCTCCAATAAACGTGTTCTTCAAAATTTGTTCATATGAACTTTGATATTAGAAATATAATATATTTTTAAAATAGTTTTAAAACATACTAACATTTTCACAATATTTCCCCTTTGAAACACCATCTGAATTGATATTTTTAAAAATGAATCTAAAATAATTACGTTCATAATTTCTTCAGGGTGTCATTGCTAATTTTATTTTTCTTTCCTTCCAGGCCACTAGAGAGCACCACGCCGCTGCTCGCTGGACGCCCTACAAAAACGCCGGGAGAGGGGAACCGTGGCAAAAATGACGCTCCAAATAAAATATATACTCGACCAATTTACATCGACCCCCGTCGACTCCCCCCGCCGAACAAGAAACAAACGAAAAACGCGCATTCTGTAGAAACTTCAGAGTTCTTTTTTGCATCAAATAAATTATAAAGCTCACGGTTATTTATAAGCCCCTTTGTCTTATTGAGTTTTCGAAAGTTTTAGACGAAAAATATATTACAATATTTTCCGAGATTGCTTTTTTCCACCCATTAATTTTCAGTCATTACTATCAAGTTCTGATAGCGACAAACGTTTGTGCGATAAACATTAACATTTGTTGACGATTCATGGTTGTTTGTGTCGGTATTTATTTAAAGTAATATCTAAATTATTATTAAAACTAAAAAAACACACCGAAAAAATCGACCTGCCCCAGGCGGGAATGCTGGGTTCGATTCCCGCCTGGGGCAGTAATAGTAGATTGTAAAACAAGGGAGCAAAGTTATTTTTTGCAGCGAGTGCCGATATTAAATCACGAACTAGCGAAGTACTACTGAGCACAGTGAGTGATTTAAAGGCAAGAGACAAAAAAAATTGCTCTCGTGTAAACAACTTTTCACCTCTCCAGCGAGAAAACTGTTATAGATGAGAAAAACAAGGCAATACTTTAATACGTGTTTATTATCTTAAAAATAACCATTGAAAATTAAAAGTAAGATTACTAAAATAATTTAGATTGAACGTTACAGTCTTGATTAAAGCTCGCAGCATAAAACGTTTTTCCTTCGAGATTTTACGAAGCAAAAGAGGTCTTTTTGTGCTGGAGAGGTGAAATAGTTATTTATTATACAAGAGTGGAAAGTTCCTTTTTAACCGCGTGCTCGATTTGGATGACCGAGCAAGCGAAGGATTCTAAAGTTGAATCACGAGCGCAGCGAGTGATTCTAAATTAGAATCCTGAGCGTCAGCGAGGGAAACAAACGAGCACAAGGTGAAAAATCTTTCCACTCGAGTGCAATACGTAACTTTTTATCCCACCTCAGCGAGGAAATGACAAAATAATCTTCATTCTAATCATAAATTTGGCACCATAGAGGTTACATTAAATAGGTTTAATGACGTTTTGAATTTACAATTATATTGAGTACTCATTATATGTGATGTTCTAAATTCAAATCTACTTTGCCGCTCAAGCGAATAAAATAGAATTTTCCAGCCAGATTTCGAAGCGCAAAATTACACTTTCCGAGGTGGTGGGATGAAAAAATATTTACAGGTTTGTAAATGCAAAAATTATACCATAATCTAAATTTTTATTTATATTAATTTGTATAGTACATAGTAGAAGATCCGAACCTATATCGACCTTCACCGAGCTGATAATAGAATGAAACATATTTTATTATTAATTTAGTATATTAGAAAATATATTAAAAATGGGTTGTCTAAAAAAATCCTGGACAGACTATTTTTAATTATTTTTTGAAAAATGTTTTTTAAAAAAAAATGAATAAAATATTGCAACATCAAGATAATAAGAAAATTTTGTCCTGACTGATAGTAGAAACCGTATAGAATGTGCAGGCATTGGGTTATCTATTATTTACCTGCGCGAACTACTGGGTTGTCAGGTATGAACAGGTATGTCGATATCAGTTACTTTCACTCGATTGGATAATAGAAAAAAATTTATATCATCATAAGCGCGCGACAAAATTTTCTTATTATCTTGATGTTGCAATATTTTATTAAAAATCATTTTTCAAAAAATAATTAAAAATAGTCTGTCCAGGATTTTTTTAGACAACCCATTTTTAATATATTTTCTAATATACTAAATTAATAATAAAATATGTTTCATTCTATTATCAGCTCGGTGAAGGTCGATTTAGGTTCGGATCTTAGACTAACAAGTTCTTAACGATCCTTAATTTGAGCTAAATAATAATTGTAAGGTAATTAAATAAAAAATCTATCATCACAACAAAGTCTGCCCCCATAATAATAGTGTTAACAGCATTAAGGTTATAGCATACTTATCAGTTTGAAAGGGACACCTTTTTTACTATATTGATTGACATGTAATGCTATGATATAGATTTATTAATCATTATTTTGTACTCAGATTTTGTATGTATTTCATTGACTTGCTGGTGTGTTGGACTTGCTCTGTAAACCAGCATGTAAAACTGAATTGAATAAATAAATAAATATAAACGCTACGAAATATTGGCTACGAAACGGCTACGAACCGTAGCGCATCGCCTCATTTTCTTAGTAAAAAGAGGCGGTACGGTTCAGAGCTGTTAAGTGTGCAAAGACCTTTATTGTGTTTCGGCATTTAATGATAAGATAGCAAGTCCCTCTGTGCTAGAAGGTTCCAGATGAAGTTTGCTGTCGGCCTCATCATTATTTACATTAGATGATATTAAGGCCAATTTTCTCATCGAGTAGATAATGTAAGAGAAATATTGATACCGTCGTGGTGGAATGGTCAGTAGCGCTGCCTACACATCAAGCGGTCCGGGTTCGAGTCCTGGTAGGAGCAAATGTTTGTGTGATGAACACGAACATTGTTCACGAGCCATGGTTGTTTATGCATTTGAGTTTATTTATAAAAATATCTATGTTATCATGTATAATAAATTTGTCCGCTGTCTAGTATCTTTAACACAAGTTCCTAATGATACTTAATTTGGGCTAGATAATTGGTGTGAGCATGGAAATATTATTATTTTATTATTATTGATAATTGTTTATACGGATAAAATTGCCGATTTCATGTTAAACGCTAAGTTAACAACTTCCATGATTTTAAAGTCACTGAAATTTCATATTAAATAGGGTATTGTGCAATAATTGCAATAAAATATAAAACATTGATAAATTCAAAGTTTCTAATTTTGTATTTTGTTTCTAATCTAAATTTTTATTTAAGAAATCCTATAATAGAATATAGTTGATAAATTCAAACACAAAAATCTCTTGTTGTGGACAAAATCTGTGAAATCCCTATGCTTTATAAATACACACATATTTTCTTTCAAAACTTTCATATATATTTGCAATTTGACAGGCAAAGTGGTAAGTAATAAGAAAACAAATAAAAAAAAATTCAACAGAAGTTTTTTACTTTTTCCCCTAATCCCAGTTTCTTCATTCCTTCTTAATATTACACAAAAGTTATCACCGAAAAACTGTGGCTAGCTACCATTCCAAAAGCCACTCATTTTCATGTCGCACAATGAAAAAGTGGGTCATTCAAAAGAGACATGAAGCACCTCGCAAGTTTGCAAAGCGAGGATAGGTCGTATGGCGCTTAAGTAAAAAGTCAGTAATACTGATGTATACGGATGTACGACAGCGCTATACTGACTCCAAAGAAGTTATGTGCTATACTCATACAATACCACATATGGTGAAAGTTATATACTATTTGCTATGCACATTATTAAAGCTGCAAACGGGCTTAGTTTATAAAATCCTGGAAGGTCCGGGAAAACTCAGATCATTTAGAGAAAGTGTTGGTCACTGTTTTTTTTTATTTATCAGTGTGTCGGTGAGTGATGGCAGGAATACATAAACCTTTTATGGTTACTCTTGCTGCAAATCAAGTGTATGTATTGTTTTTTGAGATCCATGTAAACATGAATATATAAATAAATAAAAAATCAGAGTACACTAAAAGTCAGTACCGAGTCAAAATCGACTTTCCTCGAATTTGCGAGTTACTTAGCCTGTGTAAGTCTGCCTACTAATCCTCGATCGTCGGTCCGACGATCTGGTAAAGGTCATGGGAAGCCGCTGGATGTGGGCAGCACAGGAACGACCGGCTTGGAGATCCTTGGCCAACGTCCAAAAGGGCGTGTTTCAGCTGAAATAATGAGACTCTTGTGCAGCCAAGTGAGAGCAGGAGTTGCCTCGATAACGTAAATAAATTGTACTTGGCCTTCATCTCACGACATGGTAAGATGGCTTCTGCTTGCCATCCGGTGGAATGCAGTCTGAGACCTTTTTATAAAAAAATCCTGGATCAGATTGACACGGTAGCGAGTTCTCCAATATTATAAATTAACTATAAGCCTATATATACAACTAAAGTGAAAGATAACGCGACGAAAAAGTAGGTACAGTCGAAGAGACTGATAAGTGGCCATTCTAGACGGAGCTAACATAATATGTCACTGTGTGAAAGGGAGATAAATAAGTTCTGAGAATAGTAGCATAGGTATGCATATCGCTTTCGCACAGTAACATTCTATTTTAATTCCGTCTAGAATGGTCACTTGACATTGGTAGCTGTTTGTACTAAATCCTATAAACCTTTACAAAAGAATCAACATAACCTTTCAAAATTTTCCCTCAAAATAACGAGAGCTTGAAGCCGTTTGAAAGAATACAGCAATAACTTAAAACGGAACAAGAACAAAGGCTTCTATAACAAAACTGGACAAACAAAATGCTGCGCGAAATAAAATAACATCTTATAAAATAACGGGGGGAGGGGGGAAGACGCCGCCCCAAGCGGACCACTTTTCTTTCTCTCGCCAAAGCCATTTTGAAAGGCGCGGCGAGTTAGTGTGGATAAGACGTTTTGTGTACACCGTATTACTTAAGTAAGGGATAGACATTTTGTCACACTTAGCCCATGGATATGTATGGAGGTGCGTGCACGTTCGTCGTACGGGCTGTCTCCGCAACTCGACGACTGTGCTCCTGTTTTGCGTCGGAGGGTGAGAGGCCGGTCACTCCAGCCAGCCCAACTCTTCCAGGGAGTCTCCTAGCGCCTTGACGTCTCTGAAGACATCCTGGAGTCTAACCGGATGGCCCAGGTAGTGAGCCCGGTGTGTTGCCACTGCGTTGCATTCCATCAGGACGTGGACGGCTGTTTCTTCTGCCTCCATGCACCCTCTGCATAGAGGGCTGTCAGTTATACCTAGGGTGAAAAGGTGTTTGTTAAAATTGCCATGACCGGTTAAAGCGCCTACTAGAAGAAGAAGACGCGATCTACTTAGCTGTAAGTAGACTTAGCTGTAAGGGCTTTTGATAGCCTCGAGTTTATAGTTGACAGTGCTGCCCTGGCTTGTCGACAGTCTTCTAGGTTATGCCAGTGTTGATTGTGCATGATGTTCGTTAGTTGATATACTTTGACTTTATACCAGTGAGTTACCGTGATAAAAGTCACCAGTGCGCACCTGCCCAAATATTAGCCTTAGGACCGTATTACAGAACAACGAATTAGGAATCGTTACAAAATGACACTCAGAAATCAATCATGTCTTGAGAATCTTTTGTCACTTTCTTTTAAGTTTAAAGTTATAGAAACGTACGAAGCACAGTACGGCGTTGATTCTTGAGACTCAATCTATAATACCAGCCTTAGTCATCCAAATGAAATCAAATCATTTGCTCTTTGAAATAGACACTCCTGCAGACATTCGTCAGACTACCACAAATTTTAAATTTTCTCCGTCGATTTTATACTTTATTCCCATAGGCAAAAGTTGAGAATTAATTGTGGAGATTTATTTGGACGATCTGTCATGTTGTTGTCCGCAATCAGCCCGACCAATGACAGCTCACCGCAATGAGGTTAAATCGAGATAATTTTACTACACATAAAGAAAACTTGATTGGCGGGCTTTTAACGGTCTGCAATTCGGAATTTCATTTAAATAATTCAAAAATATGTCATATGGACATTGTGCGGAGTGGTGCGGAGGAAGCAATACTATTTTGAAATACAAAACAGCAAATGCCCAAATTAATTGGCGTGGAAACCGTTAAAAGCATATTTTTTTAACAGATACTGAAAATGTTATACATTCGACATCATTTTCTTTTAATATTTTTAAAAAAAAGGTACCACGTGTAATTTTAGAAGTGAAAAGCTAAAATAAAACCAGTGATGTAGGTAATAAAAAACCGATACATTCAAGGGTCTTATGTGGTAATTAGAAAAGCAGTCATAATATTATTCTTTGCATAGATAATATTCTTGACATAAAACTAATTTGTCGATATAACATTTGGATTTTTTTCCATCTTGCTTTACTAAATTAGAAAGAGTCGAACAGCTTTTTGGCGCGTTTTAAAAGTATGGTTTACTCATAAAATCCGAAGAACGAATAGTGCAGTGTAGTAGTTCAATGGTTTAAACATTGTAGGTATTTTCCTTGGGGCTAGGCACACCCGTCAACTTATGGCACTCCCACAAAACGATTGAAGTTCGCACCGGTCTTATCCACACTATACCAACGGCGACAGAAGCCGATGTTTTTTCTCGTTTTATATTAAAATCGGGCGGGCCGAGGAAATTGTCAGTCGAATAGGAAATTGCCAGCTCTGGCGTAGATCGTGACCAGCGTCGCTATGACTCCATCAAGATAGGCATGGCTGTGTCTAACTATTGCTTTTAAAAAGGTTTTTCTTTTTGGCGCTGACAACATTTTGCTTGTTTTTTTTTTTTGAAAAAGTAACACCGCCTTTGTGGTCTAATGGTTCGGCGACCAGATATATTTTTTCTTACGTGAAAAATTAACCGTTTTCTAATTTCCTTTAAGTTTGGTTTTTATACTCAGGGATTGCAAATGTGTGCTCAATTTGAATGTTGGTTGGCTATGTTTTTTTAAGTACTCCCGGCTAGCTTCCTGTTGTATTTGACCTCAATTTTCACAGTTAGTAATAAGATAACCCTAAGTTTCTTAAGGTTCTATGAATAGCCCGCTTTCGCCTTCAGCATTAACATCACTTACCGTCAGGTGAAAAGAAGGAAGCTTCCGCGTCAAAGAAAAAAAAGTTTTTAATAGTTTTGTGTATTATGAAAGGCTTTTGTTTCAGTGTATAAGTGAGGTTTCTAGAAGACCATGAGGCCCTACCTCGTGAATGTTCAGAGATAGCCACGCGATAGTTGTATTGGAACGATACAGCGATCGTTTCCCATTAAGACTTAATTACCAGCTCTTTCACATACTGCACTGCCGGAGGCGTACGCGAAAGGAGAAGAATGTACACAACACTCCAGCTACCTTAGTTGGAGCAGCAAGCGAAGGGATATGGCTCCGTCGCTTGCCAATATACCCTGGCGACTAAGAGGACATTCAAGATCCTTGGAAGGAGAGAACAGATCCGACAGTTTAAGTGGGTATACCAGCCGTTAGGACTGATGACTCCCACATAACCCTGACGGGGTCCCATTCTCGCTTTAAAATTATTATTTTTTTGTCGAATAAAGTAGATAGGTCGTTTAAACCCGGTACAAGCGGATCTTTCGATTATTTGCCACTTTTTTCTCTGATTTTTTTACTCACTGGCAGGAGATTTTGGCGAAAACTCTTATGCAAATCTCAGTTTAATCAGGGTATATTGAAAAAAATGACAATCTCAACTGTTTGAGCTGTAAGAATTGTTCAAAGTTTATATAAAGCGAGCCACAGCAATTACTTCTTTGCCCAAACTACGAACGCTACGACGTAGCAAGCTACCGTAGCAACTACGAAACTCTGTAGCAATCTACCGTAGCGATTACTAAAAATTGGAGAATTCGTGAAAGCGATAGCCATAAAATAAACGAACACTACAAAATTGTTAACATACAGGCATCGTGCTCGATGCATACAGATCAAGGAGGTGTCTGGCGCACTGTCATAGCGCCAAGAAAATGTTTATTGCATTAGTAAAAAAAATGGGAAGTGGTCTCCCCTTGACTTTCTCGTATACCGGAAACGACTCAAAAGTTGATAGAAACCTTATATTTTGATGTTACACATGCATGTAAAATTTTGGTCACCCATCCAAGTACCGACCGCGCACTTGGTTGCTTAACTTTCGTGATCGACGACTCCAAAGTTGATAGAAACCTTATATTTTGATGTCATATACGCATATTAAATTTGGTTGCAATAAGTTAAAGCATGCTCGAGTTATCGTGCTAACGCACAGACACACAGACATAATTCCAAAAAAAATATTTTTGGACTCAGGGAGGTCCAAAACGTGTAAATCCGTCAAAATCTCGAGGTCGAATTTTTTGACTATTACAAGACTTCCTCTATACTACGTATGTATACGAGAAAGTACAAATTGTCTGAGTGGATTTTGTGCAGTTAACGTGATGTTATTTTGATGCACAAGCACGCGTGATATTAAATTTTGAAGAATCATTAGAATGAAGGTTTTATAGTGTGCATGACATCGAAATTTTTGTAGTGGTATATCCACCTCATCAGTTGCCATCATTTTTTTTTTTTTTTTATTTATTTAAGGGCAGCCAACAAAACATACACTAATTCTTACAAAAAATAGGTACAAATTTAACTTATGTCTAAGTGTTGTTTTACTTATAGGTAGCCACGGCATGCATTGATTGACAACAGTATGATATAACAATATCTTTATAATCAAACGCACGCATACACTTTCCCACATATACACACACAACACACACACATACACACACACACACACACACATACACACACATACACACACATACACACACACAACACACATACATACGCATACATACACACACACAGAGATATATACCTTATTGTATACATATACATAAACAGGCCATTTTATTTATTTAATTATACCTGTGAAATCGCGACGCGACCAAGAAAAAAGTTTATTTCATTTACTATGTTCTACTTTGAAGAATCTCGAGTATCATGAAGTCTGTTGCCATGCATTCCTCGCCAAGCACTCCCTAGGTATACTAAAATGTGTGACAATGAAAATAAAATTAAATATCTACACACAGCCATGACTTAGTCGCATTAATGAGGTAAAAAATACATTAACCCAAAATTTTGTGTCCATTTTACTTTATTATTTCGTCTGTTCCAATAAATAATCGAAACTTCAAGCGGAAGTATAACTTTCACATAGTTCTAGAGAACTTCAGATCTTTAGTTGGTGTAAACAATCAAGGATACCAACAAAGTTTTGTTTTGGTTCCAAAATATCCTTAAAGAATCGCGTGAGAGTTCAAATTGGATATTTGATTAGCATAAGTTATTGTATTTATTAAATGTTTGCAATGCCTCACAAGGCCCATAATTGTTACCTTAAACCTGCTTTAGTTATTTGTTCGACAAGTGAGCAAAATTGTTTTTTGCTGCAAGTGCCAATATTAAATCACGAACCAGCGATAGACTACTGAGTGCAGTGAGTGATTTAAAGGCACGAGACAAAAAAAATTGCGCTGGTGTGAAACATACAACTTTTCACCTCTCCAGCGAGAAAATTGTTATAGGTGAGAAAAACAAGGCAATACTTTAATACATGTTTATTATATTAAAAATAACAATTGAAAATTAAAAGTAAGACTACTAAAATAATTTATATTGAACGTTACAGTCTAGTTCAAAGGTCACAGCAAAAAGCGTTTTTCCTTCGAGGTTTTACGAAGCAAAAGAGATCTTTGGTGCTGGAGAGGTGGAAAAATATTTTTACCATCTGTGTTTTTTATGATCGGTAGCTATTAATAGGATCGTATTTAACTGATCAACAGATTAATCTAACCAAACCCATGCAAATACTTAGCGACTAAAAATATATAAATGGGTGACAAATGAATTTTTAATCGCTCATTCTGTTTGTAGGTTAATTATTTCCCCTATTGATATTAATGCAATACAAAAGTAGGGTAAGCCCCTCACAAGGTGGACTGACGATTTGGTGAAGGTCGCGGGAAGCCGTTAGATGCGGGCAGCGCAGGACCGACAGGTTCGGAGATCCTTGGGGGAGGCCAATGTCCAACAGTGGGCGTCTCTCGGCTGAAGTGATGATGATGATGAATTATATATTAATCACTGATTAGTCGGCAAAAAGTGCCGACTCTTTTTTTACTTATGTAATATATTTTTTTATACTACGAGATGGCAAACAGGCCTGCAGCCCACCTGGTGTTAAGTGGTTACCATCGCCTACACTTGCAATGTTAAGGGTAAATCACTTAACACTGCAAGTGCGTTGCCATCCTGGGGACTAAGATGATATGCCTTCCATGCCCAGTAATCACACTGGCTACCTTTCCCTTCAATCCGAAACACAGCGAACTGCTTCACGGCAGAAATAAGAAAGGCGGTGAGACCTAGACGACCCTACATATGGGTCTACCACCTAGTAAATTATATTGTGATACATTATTATGTATTTATTAATAGAGAATATTATTAATAGAGAAGTGCTGAAAAATACAAGTATGTATAATTATACATACTTGTATTTTTCAGCACTTCTCTATTATGTACTTTAATTATAGCAAATCTCACTCACCTCTGTGCACGAAATATGCTTAAAAGGTTTTAAAAAGGGCGTTTTTCTTCATTAATACATACGTAGATGTCGCAGCCGTATCTTTTTTTTTTATGTTACGAGATGACAAACAATCTTGCGGTCCACCTGATGTTAAGTGGTCGCCGCCGCCTATAGACACTTGCAATATTAAGTGTAAATCACTTAACACCGCAAGTGCGTTTGCCATCCTGGGGACTAAGATGATATGCCCTCCATGCCCAGTAATTACACTGGTTACCTTTCTCTTTCTACAAACACCCTGTATTACAAAACGGGACCGCATTGTAGTTTGAGAAATGGTCTAAATCTGAGCTCGCGGCCATTTTTCGGACGTACACCCGGGTCTTCCTAGCTAGTGGACCTATGTGTATGGAGTCACATAGACATGTGTATCTAACAACAATACAGCGAAAAAAATATGATTGGTTCTTCGATGAATGCACGCTCCTAAATAACTTAAAATTAACTAATAAAATCACTGACATCGGCACGTGTACAATCAGGTTGTCCTTGGACATAGGCCTCCTCCAGATTGCCCCGTAGTGGATTTACAAATTCGCCGCCAGTAGGCTAATAATTTTTTGCCGCCCCAACTTACTTATGAAATTAGATACCCTAGTTCCATCGAGCATATGCCTAGTACACAATCGTATTACATTTGCAACTTTAATGTGATCTGTCTTCCTTGTTACATCAGCTCTTTTACCTTTATTAATAAATTAAAATTTTCGGGGCTCGTCGCCGGGGAAAAAAATTCGGCCAAATTTGCCGCCCTAGGCTCCAGCCTACTGGTAAATCCGCCACTGCCCATTAGTTTCTGTTTGCAGCTACCCTTTACCACCCCTTGAATAGGTCATCTTCCCATCTTTTCTGCTGTCTGCCTCTTCTGCGTTTAGCATTCCGGGGGTACCATCCAATGATGTCTTTCGACCACTTGTCTTTCGTCGATCTGATAATATTCCCAGTCCATCTCCCCTTTAGTGTTCTAACTTTTCAAGTTACATCTACTACTTTAGTCATTTTCCTAAGGGCAGTGAGTCGAACTTTGTCTTTCAGTAACTTTTAAATTAGCAAGGTCCATATAAAGAACTTTTTCATTTCATGTCAATTTCATTTCGAATACTCGTAAAAACTGTTTCGACCATTTGTCACTTGTTTGAGCTCACAAGACAGATGTTACATTCTGAAATAATTCAGCAGCGACAAATATAAGTAATAGGTATGGAATACCAAACCGCGAGTCACGACTTTCCATCACAATTCAAGTCTTTAAGTGCTCGTCTCAATGGCAGACCAAACAACCGTTTTTACTAAAGGCCTCGATTGATTTGTATTCGCTAAGATAAGTAATTACGCGCCCACTCCGGGCCAGATCCATAAATCCAAGGTGGGGGTGCCCACCCTTAAAAAAGGGGGTGTTCTTCTTATATTTAAATATCGGACCCCTTCCGGGTAGGTGCCACGGTTTTTCCAGTAAAAGGGGTAAGTGACAGAACCAGCGGATAAGGCGGCTATGGAGTAGGCATTGTCTAAAAAAATATTAGATGTTCCACTTCTTGATTTAAAAATATGAGTGCTAAAGTATATCTAATAACTGTTCATAGTATATTTATTAACAAGGGCGGTAAAACAAAGAATGTCTCAGTTCGCAGAGGTATTGATTTGCGATTAATACATTCTTTTTTACCGAGGGAGGTGAAAACAAAATTTTATGTCACCGCCTAACCGGGAAATGGGATGTTTCGTACGGGTAGTGGGCGGAAAATGCATTTTGCAATACCTACATACGTACAGCGTAAAGAAAGAAATTCTTTTCCTATTATATATATGGTTGCTGTATGTAATATTTATGTAAGTTTAAAAAGTTTGAATAAATTATAATTTGCTAAAGAGGTTGAACTCCGCAACAATAATAGTTTCGTTCTCTGTAGGTTTGGTTGGTAACCTCTCGTATGTGTATATAAGTTCTCTTTTTGTGCTTCCGTACCAGAATAGTAGTCTAAGAATAAGTTTAACTTCGTTCCCTGTTATCATAGCTGGGCATTAACTCGTTAATTAACGAAGTTAACATTTCTATTAACGGATTATTTTTTTAAGTTAAAAATTGATAATGAATAAGTTAATAAAAATTGTTAACGGACCCGTTAACTTCCTTTAAATTATCCTAAGTCCGTTAATCGTTAATCTTCCGAAATGTAAACGGATTAATGAAGTTAACTATTTGATTAACGGTGCCCAGCTATGTCTGTTATAAGTACCCAATCCAATACATATTACGGGGATATTGAAGAGGGACCCAAAATCAGTCAAAATTGTTATGTTTCAGCTTTAATTCTTTTTGCATACATTGTATGAGTGTTTTTCGTTATAAGAATTAATAAAATAAAACATATCAAGCACCTAGTAGTTTTTATTAACTGTGAAAAAAGTGCGTAGGTGTTTAAACGTGGCGCAACCTACTCCAATCGTTTCACAGTTCCTTCTCGAGATGGACTTAAGAAGCAAAAAGGAAAGAGTCCGGGGCCGCCACCCTCCCCGACCCATCGGAATACAGAATAATAATCGCCAAAAGAAAGTGGGAGCAAAAATATAAATAGCTATCCACCCTAGATATTAAAATTTGTACAAGAAATATTCGGCCTCTTTCAAATTGGTTGAAACAAAATTATTTTGCTGGACCCTTTGTTCGCTCTGGCTGTGTAGCTTTGTTTCTTTGCGTTTATTTTTTTTATTACAGATTACTGTAGCTGTTTCTGCGGAGAAAAAGATAATTATTAAAATTATATTTTAATTGAAATATTATCTTTTTCTAATTGTTTTGGACGTTTTGATAAACCTTTTTAATTTTAATTTTGCAGAATTGTATTTTAACTTACCTATAGGTAGGTCATCTCCTTACTTATGTGAATAGTTGTGAAATATGTACCTATGTACAGTCACCATCAGACATATCGTAGCATACAAGGTGACCAAATACTTTTGAACAGTTTAAAATGTCATAAGATCCATACACTAGGTACACGTTACCATTAATATCTGAATATTCATTGTTTCATTGTTATCTGAACAGATGTTTGTCAATAATATCTAGACACACAAGCATGCAGACAAATCTAATTCGTTACCGAGTGATATAAAGGTCAAACCAAAAACCAACACTAATCAAATCTGTTGTATACGATGAAAAGGGAATAAAAATTGCCATAGAAAATAGTTTGTATAGCACCTATACAAATTTATTTTCTATAGCAATTTTTCAGATACCTACTTTTGGTTCGTTGTGTGTACAAAAATTATTGATAAGCATCTGATCAGATAATAATGAATATTCAGATAATTAATGAATATTGAGGTAATTGTGTAGTGTATGTATCATTATGGCATTTTAAACTGTTCAGAAGTATTTGGTCACCTTGTCTGCTACGATATATCTGACGGCGACTGTACATACAACCGCCGCACCGGATACCAGAAACTTTGATAATCCCTTAACAGACTGACATGTATGCCTAAATGCCTACAGCATAAGGTTGAATTTTTAAAAATGAATTTAACAGTTTTGCGCTCTTGCGTATGTTCCACCAAGAAGGTTGTATATAAGCTCCTTGGGTAGCTCCACAGAGTAAGGAAGGGTATTGTTAGGGTTGGCAGTGCGCGAGTTTCAATGTCAAGTCAATGTCGCAAGCGTCTATAGGTACAGTGGCTGCTTACGAGGCTGGCCATATGCATGTCTGCTGGGTTTCTCCGAACTTCTTGTTGTAAAAACACGTGTTGTGAGACTCCATTGTTAATACAATCTGCCGTCAATTTTAATGTAGAATAGAACTATTTTCACTCGATATTGGCTAAATGCTTAATGCGAGAAGCACACAATAAATGCTTATTAAGATTAAGAGAAGATGCTTGTCTGTCAACCAAGTAGGTAACTTAAAAAAGGCATAGGTAATTCTTAGGCTCTGGCTACATTGCAGCGGTCTAGCGGTCAGAGTTCCGAGTTCTGTGGTCCGCGTTCACTGTAATATATGCGGTATCTTGGAACTCTACACACACAAAAGCAGTCAGACCGTGGCGGTCAAACAAGACACCGCATATATTAGTGGACGCGGATCGCAGAACTCTGAAATCTGACCGCTAGACCGCCGCACTGTGGCCGGCGCCTTCCTTTCGATGCGGTAATATATATTTTTAATTTAACGGATTATACAATTCAATTATTTGTGATTACACTATGATCATTTTTATGATGAAGTAAACATTACTCCTCCAATGAAAAGTTGAGTTCAAATGAAGTCCTAATGAGAAGATAGCTATAACAAGACGAGTAGGTATATGCGCCGCCTTACCCACCCTCGCCTTGCTGACCTGCAAAGTACTTCTTATATCTCTTAATGACCCAGGATTGTAAAAACGCAGGAACACGTGTGCTGGAGTGAATTCCATTTCTTGATTGTGTTACACGGAAATGAGCTGCCAAATTTTTTAGGTCGCGTTGGAATAGTAGCCAGTTGTTCAGTAGCACCGTAACCCAGCACGCTTAGTCCTTAAAAGGAAGGAAGATGGGTGATAAGGGAAGAAAGCTCCTCAGAGCACTCGCCATAGTTTAGACGGTAGATCGCACCCAATGACGCAATTGGAGAGGCTCAAGAAGGTTGGTCACCTCTTCATCGATGATGATGCGGGTAGCGCGACGCTGCAACCTCTCAAGTAAACAAAGTATCAAGTAAGTAGGTACTTTTCGGAGCCATCCCACCGGTGCGAGCAATTATTTATACTCCACGCAAGACCGTACTTGCGTCTTGTATAGCAAACACAATTGGTCAGGCGTAAAAAAACGCCGCACCTTAATACACTGATCATATATATATAAGTACTTTCAAAGATTTGATGAAACAATATTTACCATAAAAACATAAGCACCAAGCACTAACAAATTTCGACAGCGAAAGCAGTGCCCTGGTGGCGTAGTGGTTAATTGCTGAAGATGCTGGGTTCGATTCCCACCTGGGGCAGGTCAATTTTTTTCAGTGTATTTTTTCTAGATTTAAAACATCATTTTTTTACAAGTCATAATTACCTAATGTTGAGTATTTATGTTTACCTACTTATTTTACCTGGGATGGGTTATCGCAGAAATCTCAGGAGTCCGGGCAGTTTATTATCATACTTATAAAAGTCATACCTACAACCAAACCAAACTCAAAAAACGGCCCCAAAGTCAACCAAGCCAGCTTTACCCTTAAGTCAGCTAATTAGGTCGGGAACTTTAAGTAAATGTCATAAAATTAACGTTAAGATATAAAAGTGGTCTATTGACACGGTGGACCCGAGGAAGCTCGCCGTAAGTGAAAATCACCCAAGTTAGGTAGCAGTTTAAGCAACTTAAATCGCGCTAACTTTAGTGAAGCGTTAAAGTACGGACAGAAGAAGCACGTGCTTTTTATTTTTCTTTCTTTTTGACTAAAAGAAAGTTTTTCTTAGAGATGTTGTGCGGAAATCATATGAAAACGATACTAAGAAAGACTCAGGTATTTAAATCCAGATATTTTTACTGACAGGTAAGTAATAAGTAAGTAATTAATTTTAATGAAGCGTCGATGGCGTAGTGCGTAAGAGCGTCGTCTCTCACCCAGGAGGCACTGGTCCGATCCCCGCCACGTACCAATGTGTTTTCAAATTTTGAATTCATGTGTACGTTTAATCGACGCTTTTACGGTGAAGGAAAACATCGTGAGGAAACCTGCACACGCCTATGAAGAAATTCTTAGGTTGTGTGTGAAGTCTACCAACCTGCACTTGGCCAGCGTGGTTGACTAAGGCCTAATCGCCCTTAATGTGGGGTAGGCTCGAGCCCCTCGGTGGGGACATTATATGAGCTGTTGATGATGATGATAATTTTAATGGGCTAACACGCTCTAACTAGCGCTACCAATACGTTTAATTTTATAACTTCTAAAATAGATCCGTTTAAAAAAATCTATAATGGGCCAAATCATGTGCAGAGGAAGGTCTTTTGTCCGCAAGAAATTAAAATTCCCAAACCAAACAAAAAAATCTAAACTAAACTTATTATAAAACGTAGACTAAAGTTAGTCATAGTTTGAAACTGATGCTGTCACTTTTATTTGCTGAATGAAAGACAGAATTAGCATCAGAGCGTGTCAAAACTGCTTGAAACACACTCCATGTGCGAACATATTTTCTTGCGCGGAAGTTTAGTAAAGCGAGTGCTATGAAAACGTTGTGTTGTAATTTACGCCGTTGATGTCCTCGATTGTTTGGGGGGCTTTATAATAATAACAATAATAATTCATTTATTTCAGGCAACACAATGCTTACATAGATGTTAAAATAAACAAAGGGCCCATAGATAAATACCTTAAAACTAACATACAATAAAAATATAACATAAAAACTAAGGCACACGTTGGGTCGGCGACGTGTAACGCAATTCGTTAGGGAGCCGTCCTCGAAAACGCCGAAAAAAAGTCCTTCCGGCCAGAACTCCTCCTTCATGAAAGTCGGCAGATGTTGGGTTGGCACTCTCACCACAAAGGAAGAAAAGTTTACTTTGTAGCGAGGCTCTAATCGCTCGACTCTCGGCTTCCAGGTGGTCTTCTTCCTGACATAATCTACGACCTCCTCCACCTTCGTAGACCAGTGCAACCAGGACAAGTACAGCTGCGTTTGGACAAAAAAATGGACAAAATAATCCGCGGACAAACATACCCCATCTTCATAGGCTTTAAACACTGTACAGGCGTATTTTCAGGTATAATTGTCATTTCTTTATATAAATTGGCTATTTATCTATCCTAGGGATATCCTAAATCCACCGAAAATGGAAAAATCGCAAGAATTTAGTATAAGGGCTTTACTGCTTAACTAACATTATAACACCTACTACCTACGTTGTTATTACACTATGAGAAATCAGATTTTACTTTTTTTTACTTTATTTACACTATTATTATAAAAAAAAGATTTGTATATTTGTAATGAATACACTTAAAAAGTATCTGTCTACTATAACGATTTTGAAAATTGTTTCCGTGGTTGAATGCTGCGAAGCTTCAGACTATTTTTCATTAAAAAAAATTATTAAAAAAATAGTCTGAAATAGTTTTAAAAAGGGAAATAATAATAAAAACACTAAATGTTGAACTAAAAGACTAACAAATGATTAGTCGCCCATTACTTGTTTTTTTTTGTCGCAAACTCAGTTTTTTACGCCAACTCGGTTTTTCACTAAATCTATGCATTTAATAGATTTAGTAAGGTTAATCTGCTGACCATTTAAATACGATCCTTTTAAAAATAATGTAGGTACTAATAATAAATGTTAATTGATGTGAGCGTGGATAATACAATATTATTATTTACATTTTGTCTGCTATCCGTACTTATTACATAGTGAGCCACCTGTTGCAAACATGCCACGCCTAGAGCAGAGTGCAGATTGGGTCATATGACGAAGATTATGATAACATAAATAAAAACGTAGACTTAAAATTTATATCAGTGCTACCTGTAGAGGCTTGTTACTGGCTTCTTGTAATGTAACGACTAAAAACGGGAATTAACGCGATTAAATTTGCTTTTAAATGCCTGACGTTTCAGCCGGGTTACACCGACTATGGTCACAGGCGGACTGGAGATATCCGTGTATGCAGCAGGACCCCATGTATGTTTGGTTTAGGTCCTAAATAATCTAGTTTGTATATGTTTCTATCTATCGATTTATGTACTTTAAAATTTCTACCTTTGCAAATTAATGAAAAAAAAAAGAAATAATTCTGTGCAGTGCCAGCGGGGCCCTTCGTTAATTGAAAGTTTACAGACTAAATGATTTATTCCCGTTTTCACCAATAGTCTCTTATGCTTAGGGCTCCCTTAAGCGAAATTTAAGGAACTCTTACAATGAAATTCGTTTTCACCACTAGGTATCACCTAAAAGCTTAAGGAACTCTTAATATTTAAGTCCCCGATTTTGCTCTCCCTATCGGTTCCCTAACCTTGTTTACCATTCGTGAGTTAATTTTTGTATAGAAAATATGTGTATTTTTCTTCAATAAGCAGTGATTTGCATCAGTTTTTACAAATTACAAGCGTTAGAAACCGTGAAAATGATTTCGAGTCAACTGCCAAAAATACTACAAAAAGTTGAGAATTGGATTTGTTGATTTTTTTTATTATAACTAATAAGTATAAAAAAAATATTTATTAAATCGTGACCGCACGCCGCCGTTTTACGACTTAACGTCTTCGGTCATATTATGACCGTAATCACAGGTTAGGGATCAAAGTAGTAGTAAATAAAAGTAGTATATTTAGAGCCTAAAACATTGTAACTTAACAATATCTGCACCTTTTTCGTCTTTATTTTTTACTAAGTGTTCAATTTTTAAGATTTAAATGAATATTTACACTTTTATCCACATAAAAATGTCATAGCTGTCACTTAGTAAAGAGTCCCCTTATTAGGTAACACTTAGCACTGTGAAAATGAATTTAAGTAAGTATTCGATTTAGGTGTTACTTAGGGTAAGAGACGCCTACTTAGGGATCCGTTAGGGACTGGTTGGTGAAAACGGGCATTAGTATTCTAGGAGCCTCTTATTTCTACCTTCCAAATAACTTTTCACTACACCCTAGAAATAAATAGTTTTTGAGAAATATGCGTTCGAAGATTTTGTCCTTTGCCATTTAGTGACTAACCTACATGACCCCAGGTAGTTTTAAAAAACTGTCGGTTATTTCTACTTAGTGAATCAATTATTACCAACTTGCTAGTGGAGAGTTTCAAGAAAAAGAACCTACCTGAAGACGTGGTATGAAAACAACGATGACGACGTTTGTATGAAAATATTCAAAGTAACGCGGGCGATTAAAAATTGTCATTTTTTTCTTTTATCATAGCTTTCCCAAAAGGTTCTTGAAACGTCGATACCTTAATAACTATCAACGCAACGAAACCGAAATCTCTCTAGAGAAAAATGAAGCAACATCCAAAGAAATTCGAAAAGCTTTTATCAAACCGAAGAATTACCAGCGACGTCGGTGCCAATTAAATTCAAAAAGCATCCAATGACACAGCGAGCGAAAAGGACAGAAAAACGGAGAGTAATTTTTGCCGATACTTAAACGAAGACAGATAGAGCCTCCCGGGTGGGGGCGAAATTTTAACTTTTCTTTATTCAGGAATACCTCCTTAGGGAGGTGGGCGGCATCCCATTTTTCTTCGCGTATTCTCTTTGGACTTTCAAAGGAAATAACACAGTGCTCTCTCCACTTAAGCATTTATTAAACCCAGCATTGAAAATGAATTGCTAGAAAAGTGTTTCAGTATTAACGTTTAATATTTCAGCGGAATTTTTAAGGGCTGGTTCTTGTGAAGTTTAGCTAATTTTAGGCTGAGATCGAGTCAATATTTTTTACTTTCTCTGTGATAGGAAAAGCGTAATAATAATAATAATAATAATAATAATTTATTTGCTTTAAATAGGGTGGATATACAATTGTGGTCTTAAGGTAGGTACATGTCAGGAGCTTAACCTATTTAGCCATCTTAAATAGCATGCAAATTTTACAGAATTTATAAATTTTAGATTTAGAATTATATTAAATACATTAAATATTAAATGTCAAATTATTAGTATTACATGTCAAATTATTTCTATTAGATGTCAAATTTTTACTATTAGATGTCAAATTATTTCTATTACATGTCAAATTTATACTATTACATTGTTAACCTATATGATTTACACTTTAGGATGTCTTATTTGTCTTGTCAAACATTATAGAACAAAAACACCCATGATGTAATCTCTTATCGACATGAAACAATTTCAAATTCACACAACTACTTGTTTTTGTGTCTTAAGAATTCATCAACTGAGTAGAAAGCATTGTCCAACAACCATTTGCGCAATAATAATTTAAATCGACCAATAGGAAAGTCTTTGAAACTATTTGGTAATTTATTGTAAATGGTCGTACACATGGCATAGGAATTCTTCAAATATTTGACAGTATTTGGGACAGTTACTAATACTAATCTGGAAGGATATCTCAAGCTTCTTTGAGTTAAGTCTCCTGCTTGTGTGAACTTTTGACTATTTTGCCTAACAAATAGAGCTACTTCTAATATATAAAGGCAGGGTAGTGTCAATATGTTTAAAGATTTAAAATAAGGTTTACATGATACATCAGATCTCAAATTGCATATAGCTCTAATGCATCGCTTTTGAGCAATGAATAGTCTTCCAATGTCAGTACCATTTCCCCAAATCAATAAACCGTATCTTAAGTTTGATTCCACGTAAGCGAAATAGGCAGTAATCGCTGTATGGACACTGGCGACTTTTGTTAGTCGGTATAAAGCGAATGCAAAACTGTTTACCTTATTGCATACTTTATCTATTTGATCTTTCCATGTCAATTTAGAATCCACTATTAAACCTAAAAATGTTCCACTTGTAGCATTCTGTAGGGTTTGTCCATTGTAGTCTATATTTATTATTTGATTTTTGAAATTATTAAAATTTATTATATTTGTTTTTGATAAATTAATTTTAAGATTGTTGTGAGAAAGCCATTCAATGATTAATGTCAACATTGTAGTTATATCATTTTTATGTTGGTCTAAGGAAGCGTTTTTATCAGTTGTGATGATTACAGAAATATCATCTGCGAAAAGTATTGTTTTATGATTTAGGATATCTGGTAAGTCATTAAGTGTAGAAGAAACAATAACGGGCCAAGAACACTGCCTTGTGGAACACCGAATTTGTTTTGTTTAAATTCAGATTTGTAAATCTGAACCGTTTTAGTGGAGTCTATTTTGGTTATTTCCACACATTGGGTTCTGTTTGTCAAAAATGATTTTAGCCAACGTAAGGCAGGACCTCTAATTCCACTACATTCTAGTTTTTTAAGCAATAGTTCATGTGGAACGCGGTCGAAGGCTTTCGACATATCAATAAATAAAACAGTTGTAAAGTTTTTTATGTTTACGCTTTGTAATATTACATTTATGAGATCAAAAGCTGCATAGGTCGTTGATTTTTGTTTTTGAAATCCGTATTGATTCTGTTTTATAATGTGGTGTTTATTAAAAAATGTAAGAAGTTTGCTATGCATTACCTTTTCAAAAATTTTTGAAATTGTTGGTAATATGGCAATTGGCCTGTAATTATTTATGTCTGATTTATCCCCTTTTTTATGTAATGGTTTTACAAGTGATATTTTTAGTTTGTCCGGGAACTGCCCAGTCTGTAGAGACAAGTTAACAAGGTAGGCTAGAATAGAGCTAAGTTCATCTTTACAGGATTTGATTACCTTAGTACATATAGAGTCATGTCCTTCAGATGACGAATTTTTTAATGACATAATAATTTTACTTATACACTTATCATAAACGGGTGTCAAAAAAATGCTGTTTGATAAATTTGTCGTTAATGTGTTGTTGTGAGTGTGATTTTGATTGATATTCATGTCGTCAATAAAATAATTATTAAATGTTGAAGCGATAGTCATAGGATCAGTAATATGAGTACTATTTTTAATTATGCTGTTTATGAAGTTTTTTTCAATATGACTACCTGAAGTTTCGGTTTTTATTACAGACCAAGTTGCTTTACAGATGTTGTTACTCTGAGATATAAATTTTTGATTAGACATTCTTTTTGCATAATTTATACATTTTTTAAATAGTACGTTATAATTTGTGTACTTTGTTCTGTTTGTATTAGTTTATAGACATAAAAGAATCTATATTGTACCGACACGAATAGAAGGTAGAAAATTATGTTTAAATAAAAAAAAAAACGATTACAAAACTAAAAACGCGGAAATAAAAATTTTGTTTATAAAAATCTAAATTTGTTTGAGGGCGGTCCCAAATAGGTACAAGCGATAACGTGTATTCCAAATATTGAGAAAAAACATTTAGATTTTGGTACATAAGTAGGTAGGTAAAAAAAATTGTACCTACTATAATGGGTGTAAAAGACATGAACAGTCAAACGAAAACCATGTATTCTATACATCAAAATAAGACATATTTAAAAAAAAATATTGCTGGGAAATTATTTTTATTTTTTGGTGTTAAAAAAAATTGCAAATTGTACCGCGCAATGTAAAGGGCTCCACTCGCACGCAACTCGCAAAACCGCGATAATTTTGCCAAACGGCGGCCCCGTTCGTTAGTGCCCGTGCGCATCGAGTGAGCTACATTGAACGTTAACGTTTTGTAGCCATTTTTTGTTATGAAATACTAAAAAAAATTATAATGTTTCTTTAGATAATAATTAAGAAATAACGTATAGAAGTCGTTTTTATAAAAAAATGAAAAAAAAAATTATGATTTGACCTTCAATAAAATCGTAACTATCAATTTCCCAGGTATAGTCTGAAGGAAAAAAAATGTTATGATGGTGAGCAGAATACATGGTTCTCGTTTGACTGTTCATGTCTTTTACACTCTGTATAAACAAAATTTTTATTTCTCCGTTTTTAGTTTTGAAGTCAGTTGTTTTATTTTAAAATAATTTCTTTTTTGCTTTTTAGTTTTTTAAGTACTTACTTATAGAAATTTTCAGGAAACTACCTCGAGATCTTTTAGACACACAAGTGATAAGATTACGATATCAACGATGTCAACTAAATAGGCATTATTAGGGAAAAATCAAAAACTAGTCGTCAGATGTCGATCAAATTTAATTGGGACCCAACGATTAGCACTAGCTTCCAAAAGTCGAAAGAATCTTCAAAATCGGTCCAGTAACGAGTTAGGAGGTAACAAATATTAAAAAAAATTATGACTTTAACCTTCAAAAACGTAACGAGGTCATTCATCGATAGATTTTACTCCTCACATTTTTCTCATACCGGGCCCCTTATATATGCAAATCGATTCTTAAGGAGTAAACTCCAAAAACATACCTACAGACGAATTGATAACCTCCTTCTTTTTTGAAGTCGGTTAAAAATACAATAATCAACGGGCGGACGAGCTACAATCCATATTTTCGTTGTGTGCGAAACTGAGCGAAATTGTATAGCGGCTACTTACGAGAGAATACGCGTACAAAACCAGAGTCGCTTGTGAATAGCGTTGTGGGAGAAAGGCCTAAGTTTTTAGAATTGGTTACCTACCTGATCAACAGCTCATACACAAGGGCGGATCCAGCTTTGGCGCCAGAGGGGGGGGGGGGGGGGGGGGGGGTCACATCACAAAAAGTTATAATTTAATTTTGATAATAATAGATACGGGTAAAAAGTAGCATTCGCAAATGATGATATTAAAAAACCGGGGTTTTCCGATTTTCATTTAAAAAAACCGGCTAAATCGGTTTTTTCGGGTTCGAGTAGTCAATAAAAATTGTAAAAAAAGAAAGTTTTTTTTTTAATTTCTACTAAATTTTAGATTTGCACGATAAACCCTTTTTAGAATATCTTTTGCGTTTATAAACGCGTAAATATTTTTAATACTAGAAAAAATACACTGAAAAAATCGAACTGCCTCAGGCGGGAATCGAACCCAGCATCTTCCGCAATCCGGGCGGCTGCGTTAACCACTACGCCACCGAGGCTCTGCTTTCGCTGTCGAAATTTATCAGTGCTTGGTGCTTATGTAAACATTGTTCCATCAAATCTTTGAAATTTGCAGTTCTAAGATCCGAACGAAATATTTTTGCAAATATTTGACGTCCAGCTAAGATGAAATTACCTTATATTACTTGCAAACTGCCCGGATTACGGAAGATGCTGGGTTCGATTCCCGCCTGAGGCAGGTCGATTTTTTTCAGTGTATTAATCGTGTAAAGAAATAAGTGATTTAGGGTACTTATTTCATTACACCAAGAAGTGTTTGAATGTCCACTTCTCGCAATGACATCAGATGTCTTGCTTCCAGAGTTAAACTTCCACAAGAAGTACCGTGGAACTGATTAAAAGGGTGGACTGGGCACAACACCGTAATAATGATCCGGTAGCCGTTAGACTCAGACCAATAAAAAAATTATTGGTCTGAGCCGTAAGAGTGGGTCATCGGTAGCGAAAAGGGCAATAAAGCTAGCAAGGGCTGGGTCTCAAGGACTGCAATTTGGCCCAGAGCCGTTCTGTCGTATCTCAAAGAACCAGGCTATGAAATACTTAAAAACCCACGTCTCCTGAAAGGCAAAAGTGGACTGGCAAAGAACGCCTGGGTTCAAAATCGAACCATACTCCCGTAAGCGCACTGAGCGACAGTGATGGAAATCGCCCCGAAACAAGGAAATAATCAGTAGAACCAAAATGTTCTGCTATTTCGGTGGTCTCTGCAACTCTGAGCTGGTTCTCTCGACGGAGTGCTTGTATCAGTCTGCTCTGATTTTTGATACCTGGGCTATATATAATGATTTATTTATGATAGACTTCGATTGGCCGTTCATGTGATGAAGGCCTGTGTGAATGTTGTGCCACGGTTTAGGCCCGGACTCCACGAAGGCGGAGATGTTTGAAGCGGAGACAAGAAGATATGTTTTTCAACAAAAGTTGAGCGGAGATGCGTACTGACTAGACTGTTGAAGCCACAGATATATCAATCTAAGGAGATCGGTCGAATCGCCGAGTTCATAGGAAGACCCGAGTGTCGCGATCAACGGCTGTACTACATAACATTGTTCTAGTTGAGCATGCCGTAATATACACTATTCATTGCGCGCGTCTTAAGGACTGCGCAGCGATGAAAGTTAAGCACAGCCGCAAAGGAGATCGGTCGAATCGCTGAGTTACGTATTCACTTGACTTTATTGGAAGGCGTAGTGGCGGAAATGTATGCCCAATGATGCACTTGTCGCAAGTTAAACGCCGGCTTGGCCTATCTCCTTGTATTATTAAATCTGTGCTTGTAGCGGAGATGTGTGATAAGTTTGCAGTTTAGTTCGATCCGGCGACCTAGCGACGCCGCTCACATCTCTTCTCGTCTCCGCTGCGTTCAGTCGGCCGGCGCCAGCTTGCGAGGCACAGCTCACATCTCCGCTAGCTTGATCGCGCCATACAAATATGATATACCTCCACTCGGTGGTATCCACTGAAGCTGAACGGAGACGAGAAGTGTGAATAACGAATTTCTATTGGTTGTTTAACACAGCTCCTCTCTCTCGTCTTGGCTTTGGTGGAGTCCGGGCCTTACAACTGGTTTAATGAGTTTAGAAAAACGTGTTGCCAATGATCTGCGTGAGCTGCCCTTCTACTGCGACGACTGAAGATAACATTAGTGTTGTGCGGCGTATGATAGAGAATTAGAGACTGACAAAAGAGTGACCTGTCAGCAGATTCGAACAAGCTTAGGTAATTGGTA
Source organism: Elophila nymphaeata (assembly GCA_955850985.1). Lineage (NCBI taxonomy): Eukaryota > Metazoa > Arthropoda > Insecta > Lepidoptera > Crambidae > Elophila > Elophila nymphaeata. The sequence goes on along the minus strand of OY039091.1, from coordinate 9,944,257 downwards.
TGAGTCAATTCTCCATGAACAATTAACGGTCAAATTGACCAATACTCAAAAACTCCGTCCTGCGATTGGTGCCTTAAATGGTTCAAAGATATAACGGAGGTGAGACTCAATGCTGAGTTTGACATACTTAGGTACATACGAGTGACGCAAGCTGGATTCATTAGTTATGATCCCGAAACCAAAAGACAGTTTGCTATAAGGAGATCGGTCGAATCGCCGAGTTCATAGGAAGACCGAGTGTGGCGATCACCGGCCGTACTACAAACATGGTTCTAGTTGAGCATGCTGTACCTAATATACCTACACTATTCATTGCGCGCGTCATAAGGACTGCGAAGCAATGAAAGTCAAGCACAGCCGTAAAGGAGATCGGTCAAATCGCCGAGTTCATAGGAAGTCCGAGTGACGAGGACGGGGAACTGGCGGCAATACTTTGTCACGAATTAAACGCCGGCTTGGCCTATCCAAGCCGGCGTTTAACGTTTATTAAAAAATATTCCTTGTATTATTAAATATGTGGTTTGCTCAGTGGGTGTTTCGTTGCGAGGAGTTGCCAACTAAAGTGAAGAGAGGACGAAGCGTTGGAAAAAAGATTGTGGCCCCGTTCTTCGGAAGGACAGATCATTAGGTCATAAGAAGCAATTATTATGCTAATCTTGTATCTATTAGGTATTCTGCATAAGTTTCTTTTTTAATTAATTATGAATTAAATTCAGTGTTTGAACAACTACCATTGGGTTTGTTTCGTACAATAACTTTCTCTCACCTCTCACTCATCTAATCTTCAAACACACTACAGCTTTTGGTCCTTCGAGCCGGATATGAACCAGTGACCATTGGATGGATTGCTGAAGTTTGGCGGAAGGTTCAAAAATTCTTTACTCAGTCAATCAGAGAAACATCCCACGATACTATCGAGTCTACTAGCTAGAAATAGTGTTAACAATATTATAGTGTTCCGGCTGTTTCTCTTATATTACGAGATGATAAACAGGCTTGAGGCCCACCTGGTGTTAAGTGGTTACCGTCACCTATACACTGGCAATATTAAGGGTAAATCACTTAACAATGCAAGTGCGTTGCCATCCTGGGGACTAAGACGAAATACATTTCATGCCGCGTAATTACATTGGCTACCTTTCCCTTCGGTTTACCCTTGTTTTGGTATAACAACGTTTGCACGAAAATCGTTTCGTCTAATTTTAGTTGCAATAAAGTCATTTCGCATAATTATTCATTTGACCGAATATTTAATTGGTAGAATTTTATTTAGCATAATTATTTATTTGACATAATGTCATTTCACCGAATTTTCATTTGCACTAATTTTATTTAACCTAATGTTTAATTGGTAGAATTTTATTTAGCATAAATATTTTTATTTGACATAATGTCATTTCACCGAATTTTCAAATACACTAATTTTATTTAACCTAATGTTTAACTAGACTAATAATGATTTGGTCGAAAGAACGTATCGAATATTCAGTTCAGTAATAATTCAGTGAAAACGCCCTAAAGTCGCTTCTGGCACTCGCCGGCCGCTGCCGCGGCACGCTCGCTTCGCTCGCTCGGCTCTTGCGCTTTGTTCATGTCAACCTAACTCGCTCGTCGCTTCGCTCCTCGCTAACCTATTGTTCAATTGAACATTCAATGAAATGAAAATTATACCACCTGAATAATACATCAAATGAACATTATACTTTTTGATCAATAGCGCAAATGTTGTTATCGCAAATGAACATTCGATGAAATGAAAATTATACCACCTGAACAATACATCAAATGAACATTATACTTTTTGATCAATAGCGCAAATGTTGTTATCGCAAATGAACATTCGATGAAATGAAAATTATGTCAATCGATATTATACAAAGTGATTATTTTCTTAAACGTTGTTCGAAGAAATGATTTTCGACTAAACGTTGTTATACCAAACAAGGGTGAACCTTTCCCTTCAATCCGAAACACAGCGAACTGCTTCACGGCAGAAATAAGAAAGGCGGTACCTACCCAGATGACCCTGCATATGGGTCCACCATCTAGTAATATGTTTCAGTTATTGATAGGATACCCAATGCCTCTCTGGTTGATGGTTCCGGGTGAGGCTCGCTACCACTTTCATCACCATCAGGGTACCTACCTATAAAATACTTAAAAAGTCTACCTATCGAGAATTCAGACACACAGCCATCGATACTTACCAGAGCTTAGTAATTAAGTAAAACGCAGAGGAGTTTCTCCCGAGTTCTTGCTGTAAAAACACGTGTTGAGAGACTCCACTTTTAACCTCAATCCACCGTACAATTGTCTGCTACTTAAAAGCACATTTTCACTTGATATTGACGAAATGCGTTACATATCGCGAACGCCATTTAATTAAAGAAGAAGAAGAAGAAGTAAAACGCAAAAGATCAATCGTATATTTTTTAATGAAATCCGATTTATGGTACAATTTCATTTAAAATTACAATTAGCTCGGACCGCGTTTAACTAGACTTCGCACTTATTTATTGTGTTGTGTCAATCGCAGCATAAATATTATCAATAATAATGTAAACAAATCATTGAGACGCTACTCAAAGTATTGCCACGTTTTAAATGAACGTACCGCAAACGATTCACCGTTACTTGGTAGGAGTAGGTTTTTATCTTACGAACACGGGTTAGCCATGATAGTGAGATAATTATGCGGATTGTCTCTGAGTGCATAATATACACATATATCTAATATCAGTCTGACCATATTTTTTACTTTATTCGTTTGTAATAAATGGGGGTAGTTAGAATTTTTTGTGACATGTTTACTATAGAGAGGCGACAAGCTGACAACCTTCACCTATGTTGAGGCACTACGTAAGTCGTACTGCCAGCTGTGATATTGTCTAAACCACAGAACAGATAAAAGAGGTTAGAAGTCGTATCAAGCGATGTTAATACCAGAGCCAGTGTCGCCACAAGCGACATAATATTTTTTTCAATTTAACAGTAGGTATATTTGTACTTACCGTTGAAAAGAAATGTCTCCATTAGTAACATTATGAGTCTTACTTTGCTTCCTGCCAGTTAAAAAAGCACAAGACGGTGTTTTAAATTTATTTTTTTAAATATTTATCCTCTTCGAAAATAATCTAATATGAGTGTTTACTCATAACCAGCAGCGCGCGCGCCCCGCCTACTTACGACTTCTAACCTCTTTTATTTGATCTGTGGTCTAAACCATAGATTACTGACGTTTATAGATTGGCAAAGAATCGACTAGGGCGAGATCAAAATATGCACCAATGTGCGAGTAATGTGCATGTGTGCGTGGAAAATAGTACTGTCTGACAATTGCTGCTTTGTCTACGTAACTGACTGGCCTATTTAAGCCGCCTGCGTGTACGTGAAATGGTCTCGTCTATCTATCTCGCTCTAATATACGCGTTAGTATACTCGTTCTCTTTTATATAGCCTATCTACAGTTTTCTATATCCATGCTCTAGCCAAATGTTTCCCAAAACTGCTCAACGTCTTTTGGGATATTATGAACGCGATTGTATGTTGCTTACCTAACTTTATTTCTTTATATTGTAGTCGGGAATTCAGCCAATGTCAATTCAGTCTTGAGAGTGACACAGGAGGAAACTGACATTACTTTCGATTACAAGCCAGGAGTTTCTCCCGAGTTCTTGATGTAAAAACACGCGTTGAGAGACTCCATTTTTAACCTCAATCTACCGTACAACCGTCTCTTACTTTAAAAGTACATTTTTACTTGACATTGGCGAAATGCGATAAACAACGCAAACGCCGTTATTTAAAGAAGAAGAAGATTACAAGCCACTGTTTATAATTCACCTTATTCGTTTTAAGTCTATTTCATCCGTCAGTGTAGTGTTATGCTCAATTATTTTTATTTGGTGTACAGTTATGCTTAAACAGAAGGCGTATAGAAACAGAAGATATACAAACCCATGCAAAAATATTTTGATTCCCACTATGTTACGATTGACACAACACAACATTCAACTTTATTAATCATACAATAAATTACATTTTACAATACAATCGCCCTGGAGAAATTCGATTGGTAATAACTGCCACTTAAGCTGCGATATTCACAAACCTTCCTATTTAGAACATAATTTTTATTTCACTTACAAAAGGCGATGAAAAATCACGAATGTCAAATAAAATTTTCCATGGAGGTTGTTATCTATTAATGGTACTGGCAAACTGACAAATTCGCTCAGTAAAATTTATTGCAATTACAACCTTATTCCATAATATATACAAACCTATGCGATTACCTAGAACTGAAAGATATTATAAGTAATAATATCCATTGTAACCGTAAAGCTTCTATTTGTGCTCAGCATGTGGTTGAAAATACGTTTCAAAGTCTATTGAAGAAATTTGATAGCCGTATTTTGTTAATAGATTTTGATCGTTATATATGTACAGCGTAAGGTTTCAAGATATTTCAGTTCTAGATAAATCAGTCACCATGTTATATGTACAAAAAGTTGAATGTCAGAAGACATATTTCCTCAATAGACTGAACACTATAAGACTATGGAATAAGGTGTACAATTTGTTAAAGACTTTCGACAATTTTGTGTAGTCTGATCGGCGTCAAATGAAGCATATCTGATGTGAGGCACATCAGATCCGTTCCATTTGACTGTTGTAGATTTGACCTTTAGTAATAAGAATCATTTAACCAGTTATGATTGACGTTTTAAATTGGAATGTCGGAGTGGCGGGTAGCGGTAACCCATGATCAGGCTACACGTTCGAATAAAGAATCAAAATGGCTCGTATTAGGTTGGGGAAAAAGTCTTTTCGCATTATATAGTATGTATAAACTTGTAATAAAATTTCTTTGGCTATACTATTTGTATCTGGCTGGTTTTGGTATCATTGAAAGTTTAAATTTTAAAGAAAATTGAAAGTTTAAAGAACATAATTCCAAATTCAAATTAGGAAAATGTGTGATTTTCATTTGTTTTTCGTACCGCCAAGATGAGTGATTCTAATGAAGAAATTCTTTACATTTTAAAATTTTACTACAAAAAAGGTAAAAAAGCAACGCAAGCCGCGAAAAAAATTTGCGATGTTTATGGACCTAGTGCAGTGTCTGTGAGAGTAGCACAAATTTGGTTTAAGCGTTTTCAATCCGGAAATTTTGATGTCAAAGATGCACGTCGCTCTGGTCGCCCTATTACAGATAAAATGGATGCCATTTTTGAAAAAGTGGAGCAAGATCGGCATGTCAGTAGTTACGACGTAGCTGAAGAACTGGGAATTGACCACAAAACAGTTTTGGCGCATTTGAAAAAAACTGGGTACACAAAAAAGCTCGACATTTGGGTACCTCACGAGCTCACTGAAAGAAACCTAATGAACCGTGTACTCATTTGTGATTTTTTATTACGACGTAATGAAACCGAACCATTTTTGAAGAAGCTGATAACTGGTGATGAAAAGTGGATCACGTACGACAAGAACGTGCGAAAAAGGTCGTGGTCAAAGGCCGGTCAGGCTTCACAGACTGTGGCGAAACCCGGGTTAACTCGCAACAAGGTGATGCTGTGTGTGTGGTGGGATTGGAAGGGCATTATTCATTATGAGCTGTTACCACCAGGCAGGACCATCGATTCTGAACTCTACTGCGAACAACTGATGAGATTAAAGCAAGAAGTTGAGAGAAAGCGGCCGGAATTAATCAACAGAAGGGGTGTGGTTTTTCATCATGATAACGCTAGACCTCACACATCTTTAGCCACTCAGCAAAAATTAAGAGAGTTTGGCTGGGAGGTGTTAATGCATCCGCCGTATAGTCCTGACCTTGTACCTCCAGATTTCCACCTGTTTCGGTCTCTTCAGAATTCTTTAGGCAGTGTCAGGTTAACATCACGAGAGGACTGCCAAAACCACTTGTCGCGGTATTTTGACCAGAAGTCCCAAAATTTCTATAGCAATGGGATCATGTCCCTACCTACAAGATGGCAAAAAGTTATCGAACAAAATGGTACCTACATACTTTAGTTAAATGTAAATAAATTATATTAAGGAATGTTTTGAATTTTCTTAAAAAATGCGAAGAAACTTTTTCCCCAACCTATTATTTGCATTTTATAAAATTGGATGTTTAAAGGACTTTTATAAGATAGATGGTATTAGATACAAATTTCACCTCTCTCGCTCGGTCTCGTTGGCTTAGCTCTCAGATACATCTAATGGAACAATTTATTGTTTAGGTCATAAACCGGAACATCGTCAATGATAGAAATTGTATTATTATGAAAACGAACATCCCAAAAGACAATGCTATTAAAACTAATAAATAATTTGATATAATAAACCAATTAGCAAAAAAGGCTAAATCATTGGTTTGTATTCGGTTAAGATAGGCGCGAGGGGTATACCAGTTAAATCCCTCTATACATTATTAAAAGATCTCTGCTTGTATAGAACTTCAGTAAGTTCTGTACTGGAATAGTATCTCAACCAACTCTCGGGGAATTATACCAAATACCAAATAAATAGCGAAGCAAAAGAAGTGGAGCCGAGTACTGATGGGGGTGTACCTTACCCTTAAACCTAAACCTGGGAGGCAAGGCATTGCTTCTGACCTGATTCTATGCAGAAACACGATGGATCCGACATCCGTAAGGTTAATCCATTGAATGCTAAATTTTCATCTCAAAAGTGTATAATGAAACTTCAGAATAGTAGGAAAAGTGATTTCAGATGTTTATATTGGTAGTCAAAATATTGAACTACAAACTTCTAGCGCGTCAAATGGTCACGAACTTTGTGGTACCGCTTTTTCGATTCATTGAATTTTCAAATGAGAACGGTGCTAAAGAAGTTTCAATCATAGAAAATATAAGTCGATCTGAATCGGAACGGAAAAGAAGGCAACTTTCATTATTAGAGCGCAATGAGTTTGTCATAGTCCTTCCTTACTTAGTCCCAGTTTGGGCGCCAATTTCAAAATTCTTTATACGAACGCACGTCATTGATTATTCTTGCCATAACTATTTCTAAACCTCCAGAAACGATGAATACACAAATTGACATTAAAATTAATACTGATCTCACAACTTTTGGTACATCTATTACTTAAATAAGCAGTCGAAATAAATAACGTGACAACATTCACACGCTTTTGTTACAAACAGACGTTGCGCAAGTTAACAATAGTTTTATATACAAGTCACGATAATTACAATACAATATCACAGAGCAAAATAATACTGAACTTACATAGGAATTACGTTACAACTAAGGAGATTAAATTCCAAATTAACTCTTATAGTTACATAGCATAGAGTACACGAACAAATAAAGTGTATTTTGCGTAATTGGAAGTGCTTATGAACATGTTTTTTTTTTCAGTCTACCTTCAGATTAGAAGATTCAAAATTTAACATAATATTTGGATAAAAAATTATGTTAAAATCATAATAATAATCACTTAGGGCGTACCAAATTCACTTAAAATGAAGTGTTAAAAATCTATAAATAATTATATGAAAACCATACCACAATTTTATCTGTCAGCAATGGGTCTGTCAACAAATAGTCATTATAAAATGCTATTACAATGTAGAGATTCAGGCAAATCACGTCGATTTTAAACGCTCCGCAAACGGACCAACTTTTGTTGACGAAATTGTGCGACAAAATAACCAAGTTTACCCTAGTTTTTAATGGTAAAACCCTAAGCATGATAAATAATCTAATATAACCTCGTCATTGTCCATGAATAATGGAATCAGGAAGACAAATGCTACAATAATAGGCGTTATAACAAATTAAAATGAGATCATTACGTAAAATTCACAAACCTTATATGTCAAATGAAACCTAACAGCAATTTTGAATGTAAGTGTACATACAGGCGTTTTTGTAGGCGATCTCCAGGAGGATTTTTTTCCCGATTTCGATGATGGACCCATAGCAAGAGTTGTTTGTATTGTATTGAACTACCTATTAAAATAGCGTCAGCTCGACAAACACTAAAATTTCACCGTGTAAACATCGCTACATACAAATGTTGCGCATATTACAACGTAATTAAATCTTCGGGCATCATTAACTAATTTCGTGACCATTAAGGTGCTGATAGATCGAGCATTCGCAGTTTTTATATTTGTCGAACTGAACAACGAGCCGAGCCAAGCATAGAGCCAAACATTGCTATGAACATTTTCATGAGCATTCTAGTGAACGCTCCAATCGATGCTCGTCAAAAAATATTCTTCACGAAGATGTTTGTCAGACTTGACGGTCGCATGTGCTACTTTTAAACACAACACTAAACGCACAACCAGCCAATACTAATAATGACTTTACACTGTCACACTGGAGAGCAACTGGGGTGCGGAGAGGGACGTCGCAGAGCGGCAGGGCGCGGAACGATGACCGAAACTTGGCTCGGCAAAAAGCTCGAAGCAATGCTCGCTAGAATGCTCGCTAAAATGTTCTCGTATTTTTCTGTGATGTAACATTCGTACAAATGCTCATTACAAATGAATGCTCAAGTTTATCAGCACCTTTAGAGATGTAACGCCAAAAAATCAAAAGTGATTTTAAAACTTATGCAGACGAAATTGGATCGTTTATTGCTTGGCAACTGTTTATGTAGTCAGATTATCAAAATTACAATGTGATGTCTCCCTTAATCTATATCAGTAAATAATCAAACAAATCTTTGATAAAAACTACTTATTAAACTTTTAGATTTAATTGGCTGTCTCAAAACAAAAATTAAATCATTTTGGCATCTTCACTCCTGTCCCCTTTGCCTAATAATAAAGGCACTAAACGAGTGCATTTGGGGCTTATTCCTATATACAAAGTCACTTAGCCAATCCAACGAACAAGTTAATATACAACATACCTCATTAAGTACCGCTTTACTATCTGGAATAGACAGTACCTACTAAATAATATGTAGAATTTGGATTTATGGAAAAAATTTGGCAAATTCCTGGACTTAAACGAATAATATAGACACTTGAAATAGACTTTTAAAATGCAGCGATTTATAACAATGAACGTGTGAATTTGAGGTTAACTTAACCGTACGTGTGTTTCAAATATCATTATCTATAAAAGATCGGTTATTCCACTAATCCCCATTCAGTGCTAATCAGTCTATGTGATTGGTAGCTGTTTAGGGTTATTTTTTTTTTAAGACCAAGCGTAGCCGACCTTAGGGAGAGAGTCTAATGTGTCTCAGTACCTGGAGGTCTGTGTGATCTTCCCCATTATCAAATTGATTAGTACCGAATGGGGATTTGTGGAAGAAAAGTTCACAATCCCCCATTGATGGGGAAATTCGATGGGGATTAGTGGAATAGCCCTGAAAGTTGTCTTGGTTTTCCGGTTTTGTTCTTCGGTTCACTGTTAATTTAGTTATTTTTTTGGATAATTTTCTGTTAGATTACATAAGCCACACATTCTCGGCAAGGAACGTCGATACATCCCAAGGATGTTGCGCGAGGCTATTGAAATAATAAACACCCAAATTTCAATAGAGAAGATGGTTTGGCCATACCACTTGCTTGGGATCCAGTAATTAAAATAATTAAGCAAACCTCCACACAGCAAGACCTAATGACACCGTGAGCTCCGTTTGCTAAATCGGAACACTCCAAATTAATAATTGAAGTGACGGTAGATATAACTATTTCATAAAATATGACAGTCTACATCTTTAGTCGTCCCGTGACCACGAACGCTGCAAAGTGTTACGAAACATCGGGCAATAATAACAAAATGTAAAATCTAATTACACGCGAGTTAAATCCGTAAAAGTTGTTTTATTTAAAATACTTTTTTGGATTGATTCCCCTTTTATGTGAGCGACAGGCTGGCAATCTGTAACTCATGATAACAGCCTTAATAATTCACCAGCATTACATAGACTTTATAATTCAATGTGATGCCGGCAAAGTAGAATAGCATCACCCCATTTCCTCCAATGGGTGTCGTAGAAGGCGACTAATGGATCAGCAAAGGGGTATTGATCACCTTATACTCCGCCCACTAATCCGTATTGGGCAAGCGTGGTGGACTACTGCCTAAACCTCCTTCGATGACAAGGAGAGGCCTTGTGTCCCAGCAGTGGGTCGAATTATAAAGGCTGTTATGTTATTATGGGTAGCTATGCTTCAACTGTCTATATTATTGATAAATCATTGAAAATAACTCTTTAATTACATTTTAACTCGTCCTTAAAGGTTCAACATAGAATTTTATTCGAGTGTTTTTCTTTATACATAACTATTTAAATTTTCACTACTCACCTGCAGCTAGTACCCGTGGTTGAACCAATTCAAAAATATAAAATTATTTTAAATTATCTTTTGAAGTAAATTTTGCATAATATATTACTCTGGTCATTACTCTGATCAGTTTGGTTGTACCAACAAAAATAATTTTACTATATCAATTATTTTAAAAGATATTTGGCAAGAGCAGTTTAAAACCACGTAAAAATTAATATTAAATAAACTTTAGAAGTTAATTCTGAGTATTTTCTGTGGTCACACCAAAAACAATTTGGTTGTACCAATAAAAATTTTTACTTAATTATTTTTAAAGATTTGGCATTAAGACTTTAAAACTAAGTTAATAATTCTCAAAATTTACCATAACAGCTCTCTCCGAGATAAAATTCTTATTTTTTTCATTTCATTAGACGGAAAACTTAAATTTTTTAATTTGTTGCGCAAATTTTTTGGCAAATCCATATCAGAAAGTTTACATTACTTAACAATAGATAGAGATATGAAACGATACCGTGGAAGTTAGCCCATCATATTTCATACCAATTTTCAATATACCTATCTATAAGAGGCAACCAATCTATTGACCTACCGCACAAGCAGCCTCAGAAACACTATATTATACTATCTACAACGAAGCCAAGCTCGGAATTCATAGAATATAATAAAAAAACGCGACGACCCTAAGTGTAAAAGCTAGTTCAAACTGGAATCTACCGCAAAATTGTAAAAGTTCTATTTAACATACGTTTTTAATTAATTGGCCCTTTTTTAGTTTAACATTAACCTAACTTTGGCACATTGTCTTGGCACTACACTGCACTAAATACTTGCTCTGTGCGGCGGCATGTTGAACGTAAGAGTGTCATTTACGAAGTACTGTTCTTGTTCCTCGTCATCAGGCAGATAGTATCCATAGCTGCCATCATTCGAGATCTGATCAGCAGATTTCTTCGGCAACTCACACATGTAATCCTCCCACTTTTTCTGCAACGATTTTCTCCTCTTCGCGAACAATATCGAACCGTCGAACTCGTATTCGTCATCGAATCTCAACTCGGCGTCATCGTAGAAGTAATTCTCCTCTCGTTTCGTGTTTCTCGCGATGTTTTTCATCAGCTTCTTCTTAGCGTAGCTCGACTTTTCCGAGTCGTAATCGTCAACTAAAGGATCGTTGCTTCGGTTTTCAGATCTCAAGTTCATAGAGTAGAGAGAGGAAGAAGGGGGACTGACTCCTCTATTGCTAATGCTTTGTCTGTACAGATTTATGTACTGTTCATTGTTGTTATATTTAATGTCGTACTGCATCATTCCTCTTCTGAGCTGTTCTCTTCTTTTAGCGACCATTTCTCTAAAGTCCTCAGGGTCTAACTGGAAGTCATTAGTCTTGGCATTCATGTATAAGTAACCAGAAGCAGAGTTCAGTCTCAAAGATTGGGATCTGTTCTTTGATGAGGACTTTTCTATGTAGCGAGGTAGTCCACCCAGTTCCCGATAGTTTTTAGATTTGATGTGCTTTATGTTTGTGGGAGGAACCGGAGATAGAGGATCACGGTATGGTATGGATCTGAAATAGCCATGAAATATATTGAAAACTGGAAAAAATATTTCATCGCAAAAATTATTCCATCATAAAATATATGTCACATAAAAACTCAGTGGTGGAGACGCATTTTTGAACCATAAAAATTCCATATCGTGTATGAAATCGCAAGATTAGTATATGCGAATCCCTAAAATCGCTATTTTTTGATATTCACACTCGTGAATTTTGCAACGAGTGGTCCGACCCACTCGTTTCCGATATTGTACCAGTAGAAAATCAAATGACTGACAGTGACATTAAACTTTATAATTTACGTTCCGTTCCCCCGTAACTCATTAGCGGTTTTTAAAATCAACAAGTTATGGCTTTCCGGCTTTTATTTTTTCTGCATGTAACGAAAAATGTTATAAGATTCGAGTTTTAGGGCAACACTCGTTTAAAATGTTTCAAAAATACGTAAAATTGGGAGTCATCGAAACTATTTTCTCATACGTTTTGCTTTCGTGCATGAATTTAAGATTCACTTCGAATGATTAAAAAATGCGTCTCCTGATCTACTCCTAAATGTTACAAATGTGGTCAAGACCATTCAGGTGAAAATTATTCAGTGGATGAAAATTCTGTATGTTGTTGTATGTGTTCTGGTGCTCATTTTGCTATAAACAGAAAGCCTTGAATTTGCTTGACAAACATCCATTAAACAATCTATGGCCAATCTGCATCTCATATATGGAGACTAAATTACATCCTCCAATTGCTAAATTATATACATACATACTGATGTTTTATCTTCTAGTACAGTATAACAAATAAAAATGTAAAAGATAAACTGAAGCAGTATTTTCTAAAATCCGTTTATAACTATTTTATTTTGTGATCTGAGGAAAGGAATTTTGTATGTTTAGAAAATTAAGCTTCAGTACCTAACTCAATAATGTAATTTAATGTGATTTTTTTAAAATACTCTTATTTGCTTGTAGGTAATAACTTCGCGGATTCTTTTATGTTTCTGTGAACTCAATATAGCACAGGTTTAAGCGTGGCGCCACACTAGCCGGGCGTTCTTTGCTACCTAGAAAATACCATAAAAACGGGTGCATTGTAACACACTCACCGGTGGCCGGCCTTTCTTATTTGGCGCTCAGTCGGAGTCTAGCGCTTGCCGAGAGAGGTACTCGTGTACCTTTGTAATAATACGTAAAAATCGTAATGGACGATGATGAACTCATGCCCTTTTTTTAAAGTGTGTAAAAAGGTTATACTGCATATTCCATAAACACAAGAATTTTTTGGATATGTAAAATAAGAGATTCTATCGATCCCGCCATTTTTCGCAACTCTGAAACGAGTCCAATGAAGCAAAATCGCCGAGGGGCGTGGTCCCGTTGCTTGCTTACCGGGCGTTCTTTCCGTTTCACACCGGGAGGTGTGTGATTTTGTATTGCATTCTTGCCTTCCGGTTTTATGGTATTTTCTAGGTAGCAAAGGAGGACCGGCTAATGTGTGGCCACGCTAAACCTCAGTGGTTTTAAGTTGCTATTATAATTAAATTTTTTTTTCTTCTAAATATGATAATAAATAAATAAAAAGAAATACATGACTCTATGTATGTTTGTATTATAAAGAGTTAACTCACCTATTCGGCCCAAAGCAGTTACAAGAACAACTGCACACACTAGGTGCGTACTCTTCGTCTACATATAAGGGCATAAGCGACGCGTTCCCTGGAAACATTGATGGTTGACTTTCTATAATTGTAAGAAGAAAAAACATATATTTGACAACGCGCCTGAAAATCGGACTAAAAGTTGTACAGACAACAGCACTTGAGGTTACCACAAACTGTCAAATTTTGCCAATAAATATTGCACTTTGTGTCTAACGCTTTTAGGTCGAAAATCGATTGGAGAAATTTGTCGTCCTGTGGTAACATGACGCGGCTGTTGACTGTACATTTTAGTTCATTTACAACGAAAATAGTAGGTAAAGTTGGGCGTATTATGACAAGCATTTCTGAAAACGTAAGCATCATAGTTATGGCGGAATACGGAGCGCAGTCCCAGCCATTAATTTTTTAAATTTATGAATCCGGGTCGAAGGACCATTATGTAACTTATATATTAACTGACTGTATGGACTGTAAGTTTATAAGGAGGTGAGAGAGTACCCGCTTTGGACAGAAAACTGAAGAGAGAAATTGAGTACTACCCTACTCACTTTTTCCAACAACAGTCGGCTTTCCTTCACCTTCAAAAGTTTAATTGGACCTGATTCAACATCCACTGGTGTTGAATCAGGTGCAATTAAACTTTGGTTGACAGATGGTGTAAGACCAGAAAGTTTTGAGAAACCACAGCGTATGTTTTTTAAAAAACAGCTTCTGAGAGATCTGCTATTGCGCTCACGCCATTCGCCACACACGGTTTTTTATTCGCTTAAATTATTTTTTTATATATTATGGGATATATTACTGGTGTTAAGTGGTTACCGTCGCCTATAGACACTTGCAATGTTAAGGGTAAATCACTTAACACTGCAAGTGCGTTGCCATCCTGGGGACTAAGATGATATGCCTGCCATGCCCAGTAATTACACTGGCTACCTTTCCTTTCAATTCGAAACACAGCAAACTGTTTCACGGCTGAAATAGGAAAGATGGTGGTACCTAGACCTACCCAGACGAAGACGATCCTACATACAGTTCTACCACCTATTAAAACGGTCCAGTAAGAGTGCTTCCTATTTCTTACGAATGGTGACGTGTGACGTGGTACTACTAGCGCCAAGGTAAGGTGACGCGGTGCTTTTTGGAACTACCAAGCTGAGTATCGATAGGAATTAGCGCGCCCAATCTTCCACCAATTTTCGTCCAAAAACCGGGTTTAATACACGGTAATTTCTTCAAGTTTAATGTGTATGAATTTTAGAATTATATTTAACCCGGTATCATTGTGGCTGGGTGTCTAATATCCGACGGTTTTTTAAATCTTAATAACTTTAAAACAAAGCATGTGTATTATTTGCCGCTTTCAGTAGCCTTTTGCACTCACTAGCGTTATTTCTTCTAGTCAATGTGTATCAATTTTAGAATTCTATTTAACTCGGCGTCATTGCGGCCGGGTGTCTAATACCCAACGGTTTTTTAAATCTTAATAACTTTAAAATAAAGTCAGTGTATTATTTTTCGCTTTCATTAGATGCGGTCCTTGATCTTTTTGAGCAAATTAGCTGATCTATTTAGTATTGCTGCGGCTAATATGGAATTGGCACGTCTATCAAGAGCGCGCAGTATTAGTTTTGCCAAAGTTGCAGTGATTTCGAGAGCGTTTAACTTAGTATAGAAATAATATTTTAGCTTTATTTTACATGGTTCATAATTTAATGTTGATATCAATTTTGTTTATAAAGTTTGCTTTTTTTTAATATTTCTCGTAAGTTAAGTCCCAAAATTTATCTTAGGAGAAAAATATTTTTAAACTTAGAAGAAAAACACTGAAATTTCGATCTACCCCAGGCGGGAATCGAACCCAGCATCCTCCGCAATCCGGGCAGCTGCGTTAACCACTACGCTACCAAGGCACTGCTTTCGCTGTCGAAATTGGTCGGTGCTTTTGTAAAAAAAAAATTCAGTGTATTTTTTCTAGGTTTAATAGTTATTTATTATACAAGAGTGGAAAGTTCCTTTTTAACCGCGTGCTCGATTTGGATGACCGAGCAAGCGAAGGATTCTAAAGTTGAATCACGAGCGCAGCGAGTGATTCTAAATTAGAATCCTGAGCGTCAGCGAGGGAAACAAACGAGCACAAGGTGAAAAATCTTTCCACTCGAGTGCAATACGTAACTTTTCATCCCACCTCAGCGAGGAAATGACAAAATAATCTTCATTCTAATCATAAATTTGGCTAGAGGTTACATTAAATAGGTTTAATGACGTTTTGAATTTACAATTATATTGAGTACTCATTATATGTGATGTTCTAAATTCAAATCTACTTTGCCGCTCAAGCGAATAAAATAGAATTTTCCAGCCAGATTTCGAAGCGCAAAATTACACTTTCCGAGGTGGTGGGATGAAAAAAATCTTTACGTGTTTGTAAACGCAAAAATATTCCAGGAATATATTTATTTATTTAAATTATGATGATTATATTTATAGTAAATAAGTGCTTAACTTTCACAAATAATGTATATAACCTATTTCCCTAGTACAGAAAACCAATATTGATTTTGTGTAAAATAATGTACATGGGTATAATATACCCGGCGACAACGGTCGTGTTCTGTTTGGTCGCCACAATGACGCCGGGTTAGTAGTATTTTCAGGTCTGAAGTTAAAGGGATATTTTCCATCATGGTAGTTCATCAAGTCTTACCTGTTCCCATATGCCTAGGGTCTGCTGGCAACCTGGTGCCTCTTGAGACCCCTCGAAGTACCGCCCCGTCAGCCGTGATGACGTCTCCTTCTAATCTCACCGCTACTTGTTGAGCCTGTAGCAAAAGGTCCGTGTCAAGCCATTTTAATTCTGATGTTAGGTGGTTACCGTCGCCTATAGACAATTGCAATATTAAGGGTAAATCACTTAACACTGTAAGTGCGTTGCCGTCCTTGGGACTAAGATGCCTTCTATGCCCAGTAATTACACTGGCTACTTTTCCCTTCAATCCGAAACCCAGCGAACTGCTTCACAGCAGAAATAAGAAAGGCGGTGGTACCTACCCAGATGACCCTAAATATGGGTCTACCACCTAGTCAAGAAAAAAATATTATAGTAATTTATTTTTTATCACTTTATTCGTATTCTTCTCAGGAAACCCTTTCAATTGATACCCATAATAAGGTAGTGCACAAACTATAACGAGACCGCCATCTTGTCCGCCATATTGGATTTAGAATAACGTCACTTGCTAACCAGGTATTATCATCAAAACAAAACGTGTATGCAATATTTCATCACTTAGTTGAGGAGAACTGCATTACAATTCAGTTGCAAGATTTGGCGAGATCATACATACATACAAACATTGCAAGTTACTAAAGAGCTTGTGAAATAGCCACCTTTTCCGCCATATTTGATTTAGAATGACGTCACTTAGCTAAACAGGCATTGTCATCCAAACAAAATGTGTATACAATATTTCATCGCAATCGGTTGAGGAGAACTGCTTTAAAATTTAGTTGCATGATTTGACCTGAACATTGATACATACAAACATTGCAAGATACTAAAAATCTTGTAAAATAGTTCACTATCATTATGTAATCTAATACTATCTACTAATCTAATATCAAATTGTACTTTTGTTAGTGTAAATCTGACCTGTTCCGCCTGTTGTTGATCTCTCTTCTCATCCTCCGTGTTCATGGTAACGAATCGCAGCACCAACAAGTTGAGACACGCAGCCACGATCGCTAAGCCGAACAGGATGAATATCAGCGCGAACATCACATAGGAAGGCTTGCGGTTGAGAGCATTGTCGCGTTGGAGAGCCACCATGTCGCCGAACCCTGAGAAAGGTTATAAAATAAGTTTGATGACTATTTAATTAAGATTAAGGAGACGACGTATGCCAAAACGCAGGGTTTGAAATTATCAAGATAAGTATGCCCTTTCATAATTGTCATGGTAATTATCAGATAATTATCAAACAGATATAATCCCTGTTTCTTAGCATTACCTACGTAATGTTGAGGAAACAATCTTTTCCATATTTTTGAACACACTCAAGTTACGCTAAGAATTAAAAAACCA
The DNA here is from genome assembly GCA_955850985.1 of Elophila nymphaeata. Lineage (NCBI taxonomy): Eukaryota > Metazoa > Arthropoda > Insecta > Lepidoptera > Crambidae > Elophila > Elophila nymphaeata. The sequence continues at coordinate 9,926,669 of OY039091.1, read as the reverse complement.
ACTTAATTTCTTTGTTTCGGCCACACACATAACAAATTAATGAAATGAATAAGTGACAGTTCAAATACGAAAACCCGACGACGTGGGGTATCCCCGCTATTGACGTTGTGGCGCGTTCCATACACGCAGTCATTGGTGCGACAAATAACAAGTAGCAAATATGTTCGATTAAACTTATCAAGATAATTATCAACCTATATTTATCTTAATAATTATCTGGATAATTAGCAATGATAATTATCACTTCAAACCCTGCCATAACGCTATTGAGAGAAGGAAGTACCCTAGACTGGAATATGTTATAGCAAAAGTCAAGAGATTAAAGTGGAAATGGACAGGACACATAATTAGAGGAACAGACAAGTGGACACATAATTAGAGGAACACAATTACTCATTATACTCTTCAAGTGCTGGGTCAATGAAATCAAAAATGATGCCAAAAAAATTGGCAGGTGATTTGTGGACCAGGAAAGCTGGCAATATGATGGTATGGAGGCATGAGCTGGTTTTTTTCTCTATAAATAGGGGATGAAAGTTTGTATGGGGGAACAAGATTAGTTAGACTATTTTACTCGAAGCTTCATAAATGAGTCGATAAATGAGTACTTAAATGCTATCGATAAATGAGTACTTAAATACTGTTTCGTCCTGCTATCGATAAATGAGTACTTAAATACTGTTAACGCCTGTGCTATATTGAGCAGCAAAGTTGACGGCACCGCCTCGCATTGCGTGCTAAGCAACAAAAGGATGTTTATTTCTAGTTTTCGAGTCAACCTTCAGTTCACTTTACTTTTATATAAACCGTTGATTGTTAGACATCGCATCATTAATTGTTCTTTTGTAACCTATAGAAGGTATTAAATTTAAGTGTGTGATGCATTTCGGGGTTTCATTCATGTCCCAAGAAGAGACAAATACGTTTCTGGTTATGGAATAATTTTGTTTTTGCGTTTACAAACGCCTAAATATTAATACTAGAAAAATGCACTGAAAAAAATCGACTTGTCCCGCCTGAGACAAGTCGATTTTTTTCAGTGCATTTTTCCACGTTTCTGGTTTTAAAAAATTCTACCCCTAAGAGGGGGGATTTTGGTGATAATTAATATTAGTTAATATACTTTGAATTTAGGCACTTGATAAGAAAAAAAAAATGAACATGTGTGGATGACACAGAACACAAATGTACGATAAGTAAAAAAACGCCCTTAAAAAATTAAAATGCTGCCCAAAGCAAAAATAACTATTCCACGCGGATAAAGTTGCGGGCAAAATCTAGTCTTAATACAAATGCATTGGGATGTATACTTATTAAACCTAAAACACTCCGCTTCAATAGAAAATTCAATCAGTATATTATAATTCAACTCAAAAATAAGTCACTCACCTATAGTAGTGAGCGTAATAAAACAATAGTAGACGCTATCGAAGTAACTCCAGCCTTCGAACTTGGAGAACGCGGCGGCACCCCCAGCAATAGTAAGCGAAGAGAGAGTTGTAACTACACAGATTAGATCCACTTCTGATGCGTTAGTTTGTTGGCAATCCATTGCCTTTTTGATGGATCTGATGATGACGCTGGAGAAAGATAAGGAAATAAAATTATTTTAAATCTCTGAGCTACATGAGCATCTGGAACAGAACACTGTGCTTCAGGAGATAAAATCTGAAAGATACAGATCGCGAATGGAAAAGCATCCTAATGCTCTCACCAAACCAACATACAGCAGGCTGAAGCGATCTACGGTCTTGGACCACATCAACCAGCAGATATAACTGTATAAAATGAGTCACACGAACACATCGAAAGTTTAATATAGATCAAATGTACGCATTTTGCCAATGTTACTGCATTTAATGCGCGTACTCGTGCCAGTAATAATAGTCTTTGTTTCATCGAAATCGGGCCAGGATTTCCAAAGTTACAGAGTTGTAAAGTTTCACCGGTTTATTAAATTTGCCTTCCTTCGCGCGCTCGTGAGATGACGTCACGGTGCGACAGTAATGTCCGATTATGGTGATGCAAAATGTTCACACTCTTTAAATTTGATTTGTAAAGTGGTTTGCACTTATCATTTTAAGTGTTTGTGTTAACAGTTACTTTAAATAGTATTGTTATTAAATTTATATATACAGGATGGGAAAAAAATACCGTGGTTGGAGGAAAAGTACCCTTAATATTGATGATGGCAAATTTTACTGAAAGGAAACATACCTTTATTTTCAAAAATAGTTAAAACTGCATTTAAAGATTTTTGAAAAATCACCTGCTGGAGCCGGGAATCTCATCGGTGAAATTTGAAAAAAAAAACAAGCTGTATTTTATGATATTAACCGAAAGAGTCATTCATAAGGACCAATTTCTTTAAAACAAAATAGTATCTTAAATTAAAGAAAGACCGAGAAAAATGTACTTTTTATCATTTTTGTTGCGCCGTGACGTCACGCGCTGGCGCGGACGCTTAGTCGGACTTTGCCGCGGAAGCCGTACTTTAACGTTTAATATCTCAGTCAGTTTTGAAGATAGGAAAAAAAAAACAGATTCTTTTTTTTTCGAGTTGCCTACTTTTTAAATATGCTGATAACAAAACGTTGGTGTGACTCAATGAAAAAAAAACCCCTTCCCAATAGGGAGGTGCTTTGGAAAGCCGAAACAGAACGTATCTGATTATAGTCCAAGGACTTGTTGCAGATTTATAAAAGAACAAAAAAATATTATTTTAGCAGCACTAAGGTTATTAATTTGTAAGCTTTGGAAGTTTATTCTTTCATAACTTCAAATAGAACAGTTATTATTTCGTCCGAAGCAGTGGTAGAGTTATGGCGATTAAAAAGTACTGAGCGAAGTACATTTAAATATAGAGTTTTTGATTTTATTGTAAGCTAAGTGTATACTCGATGGTTCAATTCGAAAATATTTTTTTACTTGGTTATGTACGGACGACACCAGATTATACTGCCCAAAACCAGACACTATTTTGGTAGATATTAATAGAAAAGAATATCGAACTATCTATCCCAGTTTAATGTATATAAAAGAATTAAGTTTTTTTTAAATCGTGGCTCAAGCTAATGTATTGTTTTTCATTTGATTTTTTATTTTAGGATTTTTGCAATTTATAATATTATATTTATTTCTAATTAACAGCTAACTGAGTTTCTTCTCTGTAGGCTCCTAGGCTCTCTCAGTTTTAGCTTTAGTATAAAAAATATGTCATTCAATTATGTATGACGTCAAAAGGAACTTGTACAAGTCTATGTTGAATAAGTTATTTTGAATTTTAATTTGATTCGACTTGTTCACAAACCTTATTACAGTATTTTTAGGAATAACTTTAGATTCACGTCTACAATGGAATCCTCATATTACTACCCTATCAGGAAGACTTAGCTCTGCTGCTTTTGCTGTTAAAAAAATTAGATTATTGTCTGATGTTGAGACGGCAAGACTTGTATATTTCAGTTACTTCCATAGTGTTATGTTAATGGTATATTGCTGTGGGGATCAGCAGCTGATATTCAAGACATTTTTGTATTACAAAAGAGAGCCGTACGCGCCATTTATAAACTAAGACCTCGTGACTCGCTTAGAGAGTTATTTAAAGAAATCAATATATTGACGGTTGCTTCCCAATATATATATGACAACATTATGTATGTTCATAAAAATTTACATACATTTTTGAAGAAAAGTGATTATCACAATTTAAACACAAGATATAGAAATAAACTTTCTGTACCAAGTTTCAGACTTCATAAAACTAGTCACTCATTCATGGGGAAATGTATACACATATATAATAAACTCCCACATCATGTAACTGAACTTCCGTCACATAAATTTAAGCTTCACATTAAACAAATTTTAATAAAGAAATCGTATTATAAAGTTCAGGAATATATAGACGACAAAAATGTGTGGACACATCCAAATGTGCTCGATTCTCCATTTTAATCTAGTGAGATATCAATGTGTAAAATTTCAATTCTCTAATTGACAATATTGTAAGGAAAGATGTCTTAAATCACATTTTTTATATATATTTATTTATTGTAAGTTTAATTATGAGTCTTTATTTTATTATATTCTTATGATTAATTATTAAAGACTTGACAATGTGAATTATGACTCTTTCCAAATCAATACTATGAAAACTGTAAAGGGAGGATAAAACTTGTTGAGTTTCTTGCCGGTTCTTCTCAGAACAAGGCCTCCTGGTAGACTCTCGAACCGATGGCATCAAAATTGACTTTCATAAGTGTACAAATTGTACCTAAATGAATAAAGAAATTTTGACTTTGACTTTGACTTTGACTTAAGGGCCTGTTTCACTGGTTCCAGATAAGTTCCAATTAGTGTTTATTCTATTCTATTCTTAATTAATGTCGTCGCGACGCATGAAATGTACGCATTTTGCCAATGTCAAGTGAAAATGTAATTAAAGTAACAAAAACTGTACGGTTGATTTGGGTTAAAAAGGGACTCTCTCAACATGTGTTTGTACAACAAACACTCGGGTGAAACTCCTTGTGTTTATTTGACATGTAGTGCATACAAAACTGGCTTTAAAACTGATATCTTACCTGCTGAGTCGATTGACCCTCTCACCGATGCTCTGGAACATAATAAGTCCGAGGGGAATGCCCACAATCGCATAGAACATAGTGAACAACTTGCCACCGATCGTCGCTGGTGTGGAATGGCCATAGCCTGAAACACAAAATAACAAATATCCCTTTAGACCAGTGGTTCCCAAACTTTTAATTTCGCGTACCACTGGGCGCCGCCGGCACCCGCTGGTCGGGTGAGCGCGAAATATTTACCTACTTTCAACTTAACCTCTTGTCTGTCCCGACGCCATAATCAAGCGTCTGTCAAAAAGTGACTGTCTGTCAGACACTTGAATATGGCGTCTGTTTTCCAAAATTGTTTGAAACTTAATTTGGCCGGGTATTGTTTCTATCTCTCTCAAACTTTACTACAACTTAAAGAGTAGAACAGAGATGCAATATAACGCGGCCATAATATTAAACTAAACCTGTCAACGTTGTGAGCCCCTTTCATTTGGCGATCAGTCATTCTGTGTCTGAGGTACTATAAGTTTACGCGCGAAATTTGAATTTAAATGCTTGTTTTTCAGTAAATTATTGTTTGTAAAAGTAAATATTTTATATATAGCTCCAAATAAAACAACTATCACTTGTAATAAAAGTTTTTTTTTATAATTATAATAATTATTGAATTAAATCGAGGAAAGTGACTTTTCTTATTTTTACCTTCAATTTACTAATTTTATTCACCATTAAACTATGATAAATTATACATCATCTGAAAGCTTATTTCATACCGATTCCAATAATATATTGGATGGATGGATGGATGGATGGAGGTTATATATAAATTTGTATATAACCTCCATGCAAATTTCTTTAGATATCGTCATTTTTAGGTCCGGAAGTTAACCGGAAGTACTCCGGAAATGGCGGGACAGATACGCCATATTTGATAAAAGGGGTTGGACAGATGAGAGGTTATTATAACGAGTTTATAAGAGAGCGAAAAAACGTCTTATCTAATTATTTAATGTGTTTGTCCTATGACCATGGCTGCTTGCGTACCACCTTAATAATTGTCGCGTACCACTGGTCGTGCACGTAACATAGTTAGGGAATCACTGCTTTAGACCATACCTTGTTGAACCAAATCTAGCGACTTTTAACCAGGGGGGAGACCCCCTGGTAAGAAGTCGCGAGATTTGGTTCAACCATGGAAGAATCTATACTGATATTATAAAGCTGAAGAGTTTGTTCAGGAGCGTCGGTGGGTCCGGAACCGGTTCAAACCCCGCCACGTACCAATGTGTTTTCAAATTTCGAATTCATATGTACGTTTAATCGACGCTTTTACGTTGAAGGAAAACATTTTGAGGAAACCTGCACACACCTATGAAGATTTTCTTATGTGAGAAGTCGACCAACCCACACTTGGCCCCTGATGAGGAATAGGCTCAAGCCCCTCGGTGGGAGCATTATATGAGCTGTTGATGAAGACTTTGTTTGTTTGGTTGAACGCCTTAATCTCAGGTACTACTGATTCAAATTGATGGCATCTCGGGGGTTGTTCAGCGATGTGAAAATATGCAGCGGAGTTGTCTTCCGTACTTACGCGCCCATACTAGCTCTCATACTCTTCTGGACGTGTGCTGGAAGCTTGGGGAGAGACTAATGTGCAGCCTGTACCCAAAAATGGGGACCGCTCAAACCCGGCCAATTATCGGCCGATAGCTGTCACCTCAGTTATATGCAAAGTTATGAAAAGGATCCTTAACAACCAACTGATCCGTTACCTAGATCACTGTCTAATTAACGATCAACAGTACGGTTTTAGATCGAAACGATCGATGGGCGACCTTCTAGCGAACATGACGCATGTCTGGGGTGAAGCTATGAACAAGCGTGGCGAGTCACTGGCTATCAGCCTTGATATATCCAAAGCTTTTGACAGGGTCTGGCACAAAAGTCTTCTCTCCAAGCTTCCGACGTACGAGTATGATCTGCCTGTTCAGCTCTGTACCTGGGTGGCCGACTTCCTGCATGAGCGAAGAATTGGTGTCCTCTCTGACGGATGCAGTTCGCGGTTCATGTAAGTGAATGCCGGTGTTCTCCAGGGCTCTGTTATCCTCTACACTGTTTCTTCTTCATATCAATGATAATTTGGAACATCCATTGATATGCAGACGACAGTGCATGGGGGCTATTTCAGACACGCAAAAGCTGGACGACCGGAAACCCTGGAGAGTCGTGAGAATCTTGTCATTGAGCTCAACCGATAGCTCGACCTTGTTTCTAAATGGGGTACAGCAAATCTGGTTGAGTTCAATGCCAAGAAAACTCAGGCGTGCTAGTTTAAGGCTAAAACGTCGCCATTCCTTACCCTTCCCTCTCTCCAGAGCACAACACTGACGCTACATCACCTTGCTCGGTATGGAGGTTCGCAGCGACTTGAATCCGAAGGACTACATCGAAAGCGTGATAAAAAAGCTTCACGGAAACTCGGAGTCCTGAACAAGGTTTTTTCACGCTAGATCAACTGTGCTTGCTATATAAGACGCAAGTACAGTCCTATGTGGAGTATTTATTGCACCTCGATGGCTCCGCCAAGTACTTACTCGATGCTTTGGATAGGTTGCACCGTCGTGCGACCCGCATAATGCATAAGAGGTGACTAAACATCTTGAGCCTCTCCAACTGCGTCGTAATCTTGTGTCATTGAGCGCATTCTACCGTATGTACCATAGCGAGTGCTCTGAGTGGCTTTTTCCCTAATCCCAATCTCCCTTAGTTTTAAGGACTATGCGTACTGGTCCACATTGTCACCGACAAACTGTGGCTACCATTCCAACGCGAACTAAGAAATTTGTACAATCAAGAAATGGAATTCAATGCCAACACACGTGTTTCCTCCTTCCTACAATCCTGGGTCATTCAAAAGAGACGTGAAGACAACCTTGCAGGTCGGCAAGGCGAGGGTGGCTAATGCAACGGTTTATCTCTCGCACTAACTATCTTCGCATTTGGACTCCACTTCTGCTTACCATTAGGTGGAATGGAGTCATTTGCTTGACCTTTTTATAAACAAAAATGCAAAGCCAGTGGACACCGGTGACTCAACGGTGCTTTAAAGTAAACTAGATAAGGTCACGGGTGACCCCATGGCATTTTATTTGTTAAAAGTGTTTGCAACTTACCGATGGTGGTAAGCACAGTGGTTGCATAGTAGAACGCTCCAGTAAACTTCCATTGCTGTCCTGCCTTATGGGGCTCTGACTTGAGAACCACTGTCTCCATAACACGGAAATCCTCTTCCGTGATATTGTACTTCCTTATTATTATACCTTCAATTGCTGGAAGAGACAATTAACAAAATTAATAACAATTTTTTAATGGAATATAAATAAAGATAAAAAAAAAATATTTAGTTAACTTGAACGTTCTGTGAGAATCTCATCGTCACTTTCAGCCTAAATAATAATAAACAGTTGTATTGCACACAAAAAGAGAAATAGTAAAAACAATACAAGTAAATACAGTACATGATAGGCAGCCTTATTGCTAACAAGCAATTCCTTCTAGGCAACCCGTGTTGATGGAAAACAAAGAGAAGGGAACATATAGGGTGCAAGCAAAAACAAATTACGTAAGAAATATAATTAAGCTTATTACTTATAGCAATTGATACAAAATAATGTTAGGTATTGTAAAAAAAATTAACAGCAAAGAATAGAAATAGTAACAGTGTTGGAAACACAGCTAAGGTCAGTGGAAAGAAAATGAGTCTAAACTTGACTTTTGAAGGACTCCCGAGTTCTTGCTGTAAAAACACATGTTGAGAGACTATTTTTAACCTCAATCACCCATACATTTTTTGTTACTTGAGTTAAATTTTTACTTAACATTGGCAAAATGCGTACGCTTAATGCGACGCGACGCCATTAATTAAGAATAGAATAGGACTTAACGTGCGAGCTCTTCTAATACTCTCCGGCGGAGTATTTCACAATCGGACTTTTTGTACAGAAAAGGAATAGGACAGGAAGTCACAAGCATGAGGTAGTGTAAGATCAAAGTTAGAATGTAAAGTGCAACTTGATAAAGAACAAAAGATAAAATAAGTACGAAGGTATGGTGGCGAAGAGGGTAGAAACCGATTCAATAAAGGAGTGAGAGAACATGTAAGTCTCGCCACCGACGAATTGGTAACCAGTTTAAATGGGTACGATAGGAAGAAACATGGTAAATTTTCCAATTTACACAATAATAATAATAAAGCGTTTTATTTCCCAAATTTACATAAGTTACCTTATCGTATCATCTTACAGTGAGTGGAGTAGCCCTGTGAAGTGTAAAAAACTCAAGATTCATGCTTAATATAAAATTACCTTGTAATACTTCAAATCTGTGCCTCTCAGTTGTTGACTCTAATGCATCGAACACAGCTGCACCCACCAGCAAGTATGTAAATGTGCACACTATTAAAGATAGAGTGCGAACATTTTGCTTCTTCATCACTGCCGAGTGCTACCCCGGCCTTAGGGCGGAAGGCCCAGGTATAAACCCCTTACAAGTGAATCAGTCAATGATCACCATATTGTCTAAGTTACTAAAAAAATCTTAAAATACTAAGTCACCATTTCAAATTCTGTACACTCAGCTTCACAAATATTTAAATTCAGATCCCATTTTTCAATTTTCTTGGCACAAGGCAAACATATAAAGCCTTTATTGTTGTTAGCTACTAAAGATGATATGCCTCACTGTTATTTTCAATTTAGAATTCTTTATCTGTGATACAGAAATCCATATTTAATCACTTTTGGCAGTGAAAAATATCTGTTTGTATCTTGTGAAATAATATTTAAGTACTTTATTTGTAAATGAAATTAAATTCTATGAATAAATTGATCCCTATTGAGGAAGTCATTATCTAGACATTGTAGAAATGAAAAATTAACTTGTGATGGTCTTTCTGTACATAAGCAGTTTAGTGTAAATCCAGCCATTGTCATTCATTTTATGTTTATATCACCTGGAAAAAATAAGTTAAGAATATTAATTACGATTGTAAACGGTGTAAGTAGTTAAAAAGATGTGAAGTTGTCAAGTTAAAAATTGCAATTAAAAATTGTCTGTCACGAATTCGAAAATCAAACAAAGAACTCACCATACATCAAATTATCGTCGCACAGTTGTGTTAATTTGTTGTTTTCTCAATCCGGTATAACGTACGGCATTTATAAATAATTAATTATCTGCAAAGCTGTATCCTAAAAATAACATCGTGCTTTAGTCCGCATTCATGTCCATAGGTCAACGCACACGGCAAGTAACTGGGTCAAATGTTATGACAATTATTTTTAATGAAAATTCAGGAAGTTGAGCTGGCTATTACCTTCAGTGGGACATTTAGGTGCATAATGAGCCAATAAACTGTTTAATGAACTCAAATTCAATTAATTTACAGCAAATCTATGCGGCACTCTTTTCTGTCACTCCGCCTAGTTTCCCTCTGTCCCAATCACACCCGCACTTAAAACTATCATATCTGAAAATGTTTATCTCGCTATCATCTTGAAGAAGCAACAACAAATAATTTACATAGCTGCATTTGTTAAAAATAACAAAAAAATATTTTTAGCGAGCACTTTTTCTGCACTTCCTTGACCTGGTTTGGGTGGTCAGCTAAGAAAAATATTTAAGATATGGCATGGAACTTAAAAGTTTTATTGACATAAAGCTATACAGATATCATCATAAATGCAACTGCTGCAATACAATGATTATACTTATAAATGACTTATGGCTAAAAGCTTAGAATTCGTTTATAATTTGTATTCAAATAATATTTTTATGTTGCATCACAGATATGGCAACCTCATGAAATAGCATAGTCGCAAAAAAGCAGCAAAAGCAATATCAATAGCATCTACAAAAAGCACAGAATGGCGCTTTTCAATACCTAGTTTCCATAAAACTCACTAGGTGGCAGTATTAAGCAGTTTCTTGTTAATAATGTAATAATTAATAATATTAATTATTACATTATTAACAAGAAATATGTAAATTACCAAGTTACATCATCTTGGTAATTTACATATTATGTAAATTACCAAGATGATATTTTTTTTCAAAGTTGATTCCAAAAAATTTTTTTTTTAAAACGACGTTTTTTTGAAAAAAAAAACAAACAAAAGTACCCAGAAAATGTTGTAGGGTCATTACGCCTGTTATCGTCCACTTAGTGGAGTTATCAACTTTGAAAATAAAATTAAAATATTTCTTTATTATAATTTTATAAAATAACTACTGAAATGAATTCCTATATTAGTCTATTTATAATTATTGCGAACGTGTTAGTGGTGAAAGTCATGTTGTTTTCAATATTTTAAAATAAGTAATAAAATGCCAATATTACCAGTTTCCGACCGCAAAGTTCAGTTTTCGTCCACCAGTTGTCCTATTTTCGACCGCATCAATTGAGTATGGATTTCATGAATAAAAATATGTTTTAAAATGAAATTGTAAATCAAGATAATAACTGTAGTCTAAAAATCAGTCTTCGTTACAAAAAGTTGTTAATAGTTATCTAATTAAAAAAAATACAAGCGATCAGAATTAGTTTTCGTATTAATTAGGCATTTCTCTTAATTTAAATTTTGTTTTTATATCTTTACTCACACACTCACATGATATCAATCTCATAATACAGACAAATCAATTAATATTTATAAAACTTATAAAAAGACAACGAATAATATAACAAGACATAGTCTTATTCAACATAAATATCATAATTTTCTACATCACAATCACGACATTTCTATAAAACATATTTTTAAAATAAATTAAAAATAATATGTAATAATTTTTGCGTTTACAAACGCGTAAATATTTTTTTAAACTAGAAAAAATATACTGAAAAAGATTGACCTTCTAAGATCCGAACGAAATATTGCCGTATATAGAGTAAATGTAGGGCACAACAGACTAGCCGCTAGAATTTGCAGCCCAAGTTCAGGCTGCAAATTCTAGGTAGTACCTACCACCCCATTACAAAAGACCACAGCCATATTTTTTTTTTTGTGATGTTGTATTTCTGTCTGTAAGTAAGGTCGCTAGAGCTCCACGGGGAAGGGATAAGGGTTGCCAGCGCGCGAGTGTCAGATCACTGTTGCAAGCATCTAAGGCTACAGTTGCTGCTTACCACCAGTCAGGACGTATGCTTGTCTGCCAACCATTTACCATAAAAAATAACACCGATCACTATTCAAATAATGAGGTCATTACTATTATCCATTATAATATTACAAAGTTAAAGAAAATTGGCCGAAAACAACCCGTTAGTCCGTTTTGCCTTTTTAAACCCTAAAATATGATGTTAAACTTGCATATTTTTTCATTCATCATCATCATATCAGCCGAGAGACTTTAGGACATAGGCCTCCCCCAAGGATCTCCTAACCGGTCGGTCCTGCGCTGACCGCATCCAGCGGCTTCCCGCGACCTTTACTAGATCATCAGTCCACCTTGTGGGGGCCTACCAAAGCCGCGTTTGTACGTGGTTGCCAGTCGAGGACTTTTCCTTCCACCCCAATGGCCGTCAGTCCTCCTCGCAATGTGCCCTGCCCACTGCCACTTAAGGTTCGCAGTTCTTTGGGCTATGTCGGTGACCTTGGTTCTCCTGCGGATCTCATCATTTCTGATATGATCACGCAGAGAAACTCTGAGCATAGCTCTCTCCATTGCCCTTTGGGTGACCTTGAGCCTTCTTATCAGACCCATTGTAAGACATTGTAAGGCCCATTCATTCAACTGTTTGAATATTATTTGAAAAAATAATATTGTAAAATTTTATTACACTATCATAAAATAATCACTTTAATTTATTCTAAAATAACAAAGTATGTCGAAAACTGGGATTTTTTACTTTATATCGAATTTTCGACCGCATGCCATTTAAATGTCTTACATTTATACTTAATTAAATCTAATAAGCGGACTGAAATTGGCCGTCGTAATATATTTTTTCATTCAATTGTTTTAATATTATTTCATTTAATAATGTTGTAACATTTGGTTGCAGGTATCATAAAATAATCACTTTTAGTTTTTTGTAACAGAGTATGTCGAAAACTGGGACGTATTGTACTTTATGCCCGATTTCCGACCATAGGCCATTTCAACGGATTAGGTTTATAGTCAAAGTCAAAGTCAAAGTCAAAATTACTTTATTCATTTAGGTACAATTTGTACACTTATGAAAGTCAATTTTGATGCCATCGGTTCGAGAGTCTACCAGGAGGCCTTGTTCTGAGAAGAACCGGCAAGAAACTCAACAAGTTTTATCCTCCCTTTACAGTTTTTATAGTATTGATTTGGAAAGAGTCATAATTCACATTGTCAAGTCTTTAATAATTAATCATAAAAATTTATTAAAATAAAGACTAATAATTAAAATTAAAATAAAAATAAAAAATATATATTAAAAAAAAGTGATTTAAGACATCTTTCCTTACAATCTTGTCAATTAGAAAATTAAATTTTTACACATATTGATATCTCACTAGATTACAATGGAGAATCGAGCACATTTGGATGTGTCCACACATTTTTATCATCTATATATTCCTGAACTTTATAATACGCTTTCTTCATTAAAATTTGTTTAATATGAAGCTTAAATTTATGTGACGGAAGTTCAGTTACATGATGTGGGAGTTTATTATATATTTGTATACATTTCCCCATGAATGAGTGACTAGTTTTATGAAGTCTGAAACTTGGAACAGCAAGTTTATTTTTACCTCTTGTGTTTAAATTGTGATAATCACTTTTCTTCAAAAATGTATGTAAATTTTTATGAACATACATAATGTTGTCATATATATATTGGGAAGCAACCGTGATAATATTTATTTCTTTAAATAACTCTCTAAGCGAGTCACGAGGTCTTAATTTATAAATGGCACGTACGGCTCTCTTTTGTAATACAAAAATGTCTTGAATATCAGCTGCTGATCCCCACAGCAATATACCATATGACATAACACTATGGAAGTAACTGAAATATACAAGCCTTGCCGTCTCAATATCAGACAGTAATCTAATCTTTTTAACAGCAAAAGCAGCAGAGCTAAGTCTTCCTGATAGGGTAGTAATATGAGGATTCCATTGTAGACGTGAATCTAAAGTTATTCCTAAAAATACTGTTGAGTCAACACATTGTATAATTTCTTCGTTAATTTTAATATTTGTACTGACCTGCTTGACATTTGGTAACGAAAATTTGATACATTTAGTTTTATTTGAATTTAGTAACAAGTTATTATTAGTAAACCAACACATTACTTTGGAAAGGGCATTATTCACATCGTCAACATTTTCTGTTTGTCTATTTAGTTTGAAAATAAGGGAAGTATCATCTGCAAATAATACCGTCTCACATAAGTTGCTTAAATAGTAAGGCAGGTCATTTACATAAATCAAAAAAAGTAACGGACCTAATATCGAACCCTGAGGCACGCCCATGAGCATAGGGGCCCCTGAAGACTTCGCTTTATTTATAACTACTGTTTGTAATCGGTCACTCAGGTATGATTCAATTATTTTTATTGAGTTCATTGAGACGCCATAATGTTGTAATTTGGCCAATAAGGTTTTATGTTCTACACAGTCGAAGGCTTTGGACAAGTCACAAAAGACACCTAGAGCATCTTGTTTGCTTTCCCAAGCATCAAATATATGTTTCATTAACGCAACACCTGCATCTGTCGTATTTCTACCCTTAGTAAAACCAAATTGTCTGTCGTGAAACAGTTTATTCAATGTAAAATGAGAAAGCAATTGATTGTAAATAACTTTCTCAAATATTTTACTTAACGCTGGTAAAATGGATATGGGACGAAAATTAGTGGGATCACATTTATCCCCAGACTTAAACAAAGGTATAATTTTACTACATTTCATTAAATCGGGAAAAACCCCATCTTTAATGCATTTATTAAAAATAATCGTTAAATATGGGGAAATTACTTTAATTATTGATGTTATAACTGTAACCGATAAACCCCATAGATCTTCCGTCTTTTTCTTATTTAAAGATTTAAACGTTTTTATAATGTAATCGTCATTAATTTCATGAAAGTTAAAAGAAATATCACATTTATCAACATTAGATTCTAAAAAGGAAACCGCAAATTCAGTAGATGAATTCAGTTTACTAGTGATTTTCATGGGAATGTCTGAGAAAAAGGCCTCCATAGCATTTGCCACTGCTTCATCCGTTTTTACCATTTTACCATTAATATTAATTTCAAAAGACCTATCTTTAAATGACGTTTTACCAGTTTCTTGGTTTATAATTTTCCAGGTGGTCTTAATTTTATTAGCAGAATTTTTAATTTTATTACTAAGGAAGTTTGCTTTTGCAACATTACAAACCCTTTTAAATATTTTAGAATAATTTCTGACATAATTTATAAATGACTGGTCTGTGGACATAGACTTTTCATAATATAAATCATATAATTTTCTTCTACTAACATATATGCCTGGAGTAGCCCAATCACTAAATTTCTTTTTTGAGTTAAGTGAAACAGTTTTTTGTTTAAATATGCTATTAAATTCTAAATTTATTTGATTAAATAAATTTTTATACATTACAAAATTAAGGAACCACCTCTAATGGCAGATTCTCTAGTGAATGCACTTACAATGTTATAACTTTCAATACAATTTAATAACTGAGTTCTTTTTAGCCAATGTTCTGTGAGACATACTACATGTATATTTAGACTCTGTAAGAATAAAGAAATTTCTAGTTCCTTTCCAGATAAGCCTTGAATATTTTGGTGAACTATTTTAAGTGAGCTATTGCCAGAGGTGTCCTCTGTTGTCTTACTAATTAATTTAAATATTGATTTTGTGATGAGCTTATCTGTGCGTCAAAGTTAGTTTGCTCAACAGGAGCAATTGTTATATTATTATAGCTAACTTGCTCAAAAGGAGCACTGTCAGAACTACAATGCTGTATAGGGGCATTGTCACACCGTGATGGCCCAATAGAGGCAATGTCAGAATAAGGTTGCTCAATAGGAGCTGTCCGTACAGCCAAATTCTTGGCTGAAGTAGATATAGAAAAGCTTAGCAATTTTGCTAATTGTTTTTTAAAATAATTTGATAGAAAAATTCTATCTCTTGTCAAATAATATTTTTTGTTACGATTATTACATGTCAATTTATTAATGTCAAAAACATGTATTTTGTCTTCATAATATGACAAAGTATCTAATTGTATGTTTAATTTATATCTAATTTCATTTTCTGACTGTGGCAAACTATCGCAATAAGGAAATGTAAACATTACAATGCTTTTTACATTTAATTTCAGTAGGTAGTCATAATATTTTAGTAATGATCTTTTGTTTACATTATCCCTATTTCCTATAAATAAAATTAAGTTATCATTATTTTTGAACTTGTATTTTGTAACCTTCTCTATAATATCATCATAACATAAACCTGGCATACAGTAATTTATCACATTTTGCCCCAGCTGATTCATTAATAATAGGCCCAAATCCTTTCCAACTTCATCACTAAATATTACATAATTGTCTTTTATTTTTACTGAGGAACTGTTTTCAATTGTGCTCATAATAGATTGACTGAGTTGTTCAGAGATAGATGGCTCACACACCGACATAGACCATTCAAGTTGATCCAAAGCAATCAGGCCAGGAGCTGTGGAACAATTTTTTAAATCACAAGATTCCTCAAATTTTGGGTTGTTCATAAGGTGATTTAGTGTCAATGTGTGGTCCCTCATACCTCTTTTTGATACATTATATTTGTTTGATAAGGTAGTTAAAGATTCCTGTAGCAAACTAATTTTCTTATTTAATAACATTATATTGCTGTCATATATTTCTTGATTTTGCTTAATTTCATTAGAATATTGTTCTAGTTTATTTAATAACATTATACGTTCTTTACTATATTTCAAATTTTTAAGAAAATAGTTATGTTTCTTAATTAATGACTTGTTCTTTCTAATAAATTTATTTATTTTTAAATATTTTTTAATTTTATTTTTGCTGCATTCAACCTTGACCACTGTGCCAGATGTGTTAATTGTGTCATTACATGTTAAGTTGAAAGACACCGCAGGATTTATGTTGTATGCAGCAGAAACCATTTCCGGGGCATTACTAACGAGCTCCTCAAATAAACTTTGGTTCTGTGAGGCTGTCCAATTTAATTTGTCGGTTTCTAAAGAATTAATGTGGTTATTTGCCTCTTGTAAACATTGCTCCAATTCAGTGATGCGCCTGAGGGCCTGTTCATACTCATCACTGCATTGGTCGAACCGGTCTACTAAGGATTGCAACTTTTCCTTTTCATCCGTAACTATCAAATTTTGAGTATGCAACTCAGCCATTTCCTTCTTAAGTTTACTGTTGTTGTCTACCGCTTCTAACAGTTCCTTCTCACTGTCATCCCTTTCCCTAAGTAGTTGTTTAACTAACTCCTTGGAAGCCTTTAATTCCTGCAAAACCAGGTGGCACTCCTCCTGGCGAGCTAAGGCCTTACGAGTCATCATCTTTAGATACTAATAATATAACCGAAATCAATAGATAATACCCAAGAAGTAGTAAAAACAACTAAAAATTTAAGTTACTTATGTCAAGTAACCAACACTTCTAATATCAACAAAGTGTAAAAAATTAATGTGTTCGAATTAATAGTCTACTTTAAATAAATTATTACAAATTTTTACTCACGTGAAAGGGAAAACACTGATTAAATACCTTTGTTGTGACAATTCAAATTGTGATGAATCACTCGCCGGTACACACAGTTCTTAAATTACAAATTATGCACAATTCGATGTCACTAAACACTAATACAAATTAGAAATTTTATTAATACGGTTTATATTTAGTGAATTGAGGAAATGGGGCCGTAAATAATAATTATTTTTAAAATAAATTTAAGGAGCAAATTGTAACCGAATAATGAAACCGAGTAATTGAAAATTGTATATTTTATTAAAGCTAATAAGCGGACGAAAATTGGCCATTGCAAGTATTTGTACACATAAAGTTCATATTGCTAAATAAAATTTAGTTTACTTACATGCATTTTCGTATATCAGACAGAACCTAATTGACATGGGCGGGCCTGTTATAGACCACCCGGTCGAGATTCGGACTTTCTAATAAAAAGGGCGTACCCTTTCTCGTCCACTTCGTTTTATATATTAATTATTGTAAATTAGAATAATAAACTAATCGTTCACACTATATTTATAGCAAGCTATATGTATAAACAGTAAACAAACCAAGAAACACAATAGAACTATTTTTTATTTACTGCGTAAGTTCCGGCACGTCACTATTTTTTCTGCAATATTTGACACATTTTCACTTTTTCGCCGGGTACCATAAACTGCATAGCTTAATCCTAGTTAATGGCCGCGTTCCAGTGCACTGTGTAGGCATGTACTTACTGTGAAGTCATTCAGGTCGTAATACATAAATATTTTAAGGACCTATGTATAACCGTTTTGCTATTTTTTGACGTTATATCAAGGACGGCGGTTAAATGGACGAAAAGGGGAAGCGGTCGGCAAACAGGCGCAATGACCCTATAATATTTTCTGGGTACAGCTACTTTTTTTTCTTTTCAAATATTTTTTTTTTTAAATATGAAATCAACTCGCAAACCGATCCCAAACCACCTGTATTCAGGGTGTTGGTTATTTAATTTACACGTTGTATAGGTACCTATCCTAACCATAGGTAGCGTCGGTGGCGTAGTGCGTAAGAGCGACGTTTCCCACCCGGGAGGCACTGGTTCGATCCCCGCCACGTACCAATGTGTTTTCAAATTTTGAAATCATATATACGTTTTATTATCGACGCTTTTACGGTGAAGGAAAACATCGTGAGGAAACCTCCACACACCTATGAAGAAATTCTTGGGTTGTGTGTGAAGTCGACCAACCCGCACTTGGCCAGCGTGGTTGACTAAGGCCTAATCGCCCCTAATGTGGGGTAGGCTGGAGCCCCTCGGTGGGGACATTATATGAGCTGTTGATGATGATGATGATAGGTACCTACCTAAACCTATTAGTCTTTGATAATATCTAATAAAGTGTGTATTTTTATGTTTTACCTACACTACACACACATGCTAATATTAGGTAAATGTTAGCATGTGTGTGTAGTGTGTAGGTATATTGTAATGAAGGTAGAACCTACCTAAGTATGTAGGTACCTACCTACCTATTTTTTTTTTAAAATCAGCATTTATTGAAGTTTTTTCGGACTTTCGGAGCCTATTATGGTAGGTAGGTACCGGCCGTTGGAGAAATCAGCGTGCAACATCTATCTACCTTACAGCTACGTGCCGAATAACACGCGGTACTGAGAGGTCAGTGACTTTGTTTATAAACAGACGATTATCCTTCGACGTGGGTAAGTACCTCTTATATAACAAATTGTTTTTAATACCTACTAACCAAAAAGTGTCTCTCTATAAAATCATTTCGATAGGTAGATTCTCGGAGATTTCTACGATTATCACCTTTATGCGTAGGTACCTAGGAAGTAGCAACAAATTAAAAACTTCATCGTTTCAGCCGAGAGATACCTACTAACTCACTGTTATGCTGCGGCCGCACACATCGCACTGTCGCGAATATTCGCGCTATCGCGATGTGTCTAGCCAAGTATTCGCGAATACTTCGGCACTTCGTGCGAAGTCGCAAAGACATCGCGCCGTTGTCGGTAAACTGGCGCACATCAAAGCGTTTTTATCGCGATGTCCTTCGCTTGCGTGGCCACACTTCGTGGTCTTCAGTCGGCGCACAGACATCGTGCGCACCGGACGTATTGGTTTAAATTAGTTTTCTACCATGGCTTGGAATAACGACAGGATTTTAGAACTTATTAGCAATTAGGAGTGTGAGTCAATATTGTTTAGCCTTGCTTTTTCTTAAACAATAATTCCTGACAGAATAAAAAATAATTGCCTTAAAATATAGGCTGACCGCGGCGTCCACTTTGTTTTTTGCGTAACATCGCGGTCACATCGCGACAGACTTTACAGCGCGCAATGTGTGGCCATGCCCATTCGCGGTAGGCCGAAGGCGAAGATTATCGCACGAATGTTATCGCCACGGTAATATTATCTATGCAGTATTGTGACTCTGCCCTGTCCTTGAAATAACTGGCTACGGCCGAGCGGGGCGTAAACACGCGGAAGGGCTGCCCGCCTACAGTATTTTAATTTGAAAGAAAGAAAATAAATTTATTGGCCTTCACAGAGCACGATATTACCTAATTATTAATAAACTATAACAACACATACATAAAGAAAAGAAACGTTAACAAAAACTAACATACACACATTATATACCTACTATTTACTTTATATTTAATTTCTACATTTCTTGTTCTATGATTGTAAATATTTTATTTTACTTATATGTAAAAAAAATATGTTGTGAATGAAATAGGAAGTGTTCAATAAAATACATGTTTTTTTAGGTAATATTTAATAAAAAAAAAATTATAGATTTGAGACAAAAATATTTACGCATTGACTGAGACGTAGGTACTATATTGTCACTGAAACACTTTTATTTTCAAGAAATTACATATTATTATCAACAAACAAAATATTGTTTTTTAAACTCCGCACAAATATCCCTATTTTATAATTTTCCATCTATCAATTCCTGTCAACAATCCGTCTCTTTTCCAAATTACCTAACAACCTGCCAGTATACACCAAAAAAATCCGATCACTACAATACCTACCATTTATTACTCTCGTAAATTATTTCATAATGATATTTCATCATATTTAATAATATATGTAGTTAAGTTATATGTTAGTACATAAGTAAGTAGATAGCCTAGTCTAGGAAACTACCTACCTACGTATTATGTAGTTTTGTTTTTAACGCGACCGTAGGTAGGTTACTTGTTTGTGTCTTTTTTCACCCTATCCACTTATTTATATATTATTCCAGATTTTGCCCGATGGAAAAATTGAAATACCTAAATATTAAAAACAAATTACGTACTAGTAGATAGGTACATAAAAAATATTGCTCTTTGCCATTTTGAATTATGTAGGTATCTACTTAATTCAATCAAATATTCACAATACAAATATGCACGGCTAACTGCTTAAAAAACAATTCACACCGTTCGGTCGTCGCTGCGGCGCATTCGCGACTGGATGCCCACCGGGTGCCCCGCGAACTCGAGGCGCGTAGCATGACGCGCTTTCCGACCGTTTGTATGAAGATAGAATACTGATAGATAATATTACCGTGTTATCGCGATGTGTGCGGCCGTAGCATTAGACATAAACCTCCCCCAATAATCTCCAAACCGAACGGTCCTGGGCTGACCGCATCCAGCGGCTTCCCGCGACCTTTACCAGATCGTAGGTCTATCTTGTGGGGGTCTACCAACGCTGCGTCTTCCGGTACGCGGCCACCACTCGAGGACCTTTCCACACCGAATTGAAAACGTAGGAGTACTTACTTAGTTAATATCCGCCATGTTTTTTCGATAATATCGTGTTCGATATTAAGCAAAGGCGTGAGAACTGGCTTTTGTTTATTTGTTTACTGGTAGGATTGTTACTTTTTGGGTGTGGTCATGGTGCCCCTGCCCCTTTTGTGTGCCCGACAGGCTGGCAACATTTTTTTTTTTTTTTTTTTTTTATAAAAAGATCAAGCAAATGACTCTATTCCACCTGATGGTAAGCAGAAGTAGAGTCCAAATGCGAAGATAGCTAGCACTATTGGGGTAGGTACTGTATGGCCCATACTGCCAGATGTGGCTTCATGTGTAACCGAATATTACCTAATGCTCTGCTCAACTCCATTTGGGATTTTGTGCGTTATTATATGTATGTATTTATAATGCCCCACGGCACGGGCATAGAATCCAGGACACCTGTATCTGATACCAGCGGGCGAACCACTGGGACTCTGAGGTGAGTACCGCCTAGGTGGCTTTGTTTTAGAATCTGCTAGGATTGACAATAGATATTGTGATATGATCTGGTCTGGCTCCGTAGGGCTCCGGTGTCTGTGCGGTGTTGCGCGGGCGCAACTAGGCCGTGAAGCGAAAGCGGTAGGGACGCTTTCACGGGCGCACCGAGCTACTCAAAGTGTGCCTTTGAAGATTTTGTTGTGCCAATCGGTTCACCCTTGTTTGGTATTAAAATCACTTCTTTGAACAACGTTTAAGAAAATGATCACTTTGTATAATATCGATTAACATAATTTTCATTTCATCGAATGTTCATTTGCGATAACAACATTTGCGCTATTGTTAAAAAAGTATAATGTTCATTTGATGTGTTGTTCAGGTGGTATAATTTTCATTTCATCGAATGTTCAATTGAACAATAGGTTAGCGAGGAGCGAAGCGACGACCGAGTTAGGCTGACATGTACTATCGGGGTCTTGCTTAACTTTACAGTTTAAACATTTTTCGTTTGAAGCGAGCCCTTTCTGTTGATCCCGCCTGTTGGCAACTGGCTGGTTCTGCTATTGATATATTTAAGAGTGGTGTGTTTGACGTTAAGACGTATTGGCAGATTTGGTTGGATTGTCAACGGGCAAACAGCGCTCATTGTATTTTATATATTTAACAGATATTATAATTCCTTATAACTTATGTAAGTATTTCATTTCATTAATTAGTTCTACAGTCCACGCTCGTTCGCTATCATTTTGGTCATTCTCGCCGCAAACATTTACCATTTCATCCTATAAATTATTTTATCTGTCAAATTTTTTCACTGTCAAAATTATTTGAAATTTTATTTATTTTCACGTAGATATTTCGTTTATTTGTTTAATTATCATGGTGAAAACACGCGCTATGTCATCTCGCCTACCGCCCGCTGACAATCTACCGGCATCGGACGAATTCAGAGTCACATCCGCCCCTGGTCTCGGGAGCGATGGGACGCTTAATTCGTACGCGAAACCGACGGGCCAGGCCTCGTCATCCATTGCGCCGCAGCTCGCGCTGCCGTCTGTTCCTACAGTTTCAAACACAGGCAGCGAGCCTTCGTCGCATCGCAGCAAGCACAGTTCCCGAAGTGCATCAACTGTGGTTGCCCGTAAACTCGCCGCTGTGGCTGAGTTACGACGTCGGCAAGCTGAAAAGGATTACGAGCTTGAGCAAAAACGTGTCGAACGTGAGAAACAGGTTGAGGAAATCGAGTTACAGGCCACCCTAGCTGCCATTGAAGCTGGACTATCCATCAGCGAGGTCAGTAGTTCACGCTCCCGCACTGCGTCATGGGTACAGAACGCGAGGGTTAATCAACACCCTGCTTCTCCAGAGCCTACCGTTGATGAGGGCATTTTTCCGCCGCAACTGCATGCTGCGGCAACCCACATCAATAACGTGGCCACTTACCCACATCCTACGCACACTGCAACCCCGATGGGGCATACTAGCGTCGAACCAATTACGCAACTGGCATCAGCTATAGCCGCGTTAAACAACAACTCCAACAAAATTCCACTTCCTGCATTTTCCGGCAACTACAAAGAATGGTTAGCCTTTCGGCACACCTACAACAAATCTAAATTGTCATTTACTAATTCCCAAAATCTGACACGCTTAGGTGACGCATTACGAGGCCCCGCTCGCGAAGCCGTCGAGTCGTTGCTTCACACCACCGAGAGACCAGACGAGGTCCTGCAGGCGCTGGAGCAGTCGTTCGCTCGGCCACAAATAGTCGCAGCGCGTGAGATCTCGACTTTGCGCACGTTCCCTAAAGTCAGTGATGCTGAACAGTTAAACAGTTTCGCCAATAAGGTACGTAACTGTATTGCCACAATGAGGGCACTGAACCAAAATAAATTTTTATATTCTCCCGAGTTATTAAGATGTGGCTTGTCAAAACTTAATGATTTGACAAAGGCAAGGTTTTCCGATTTTGCCGCCGACACTCACAAGGAGGAATCGACAGTATTCGAAACCTTTTCTCTTTTTCTCCTTCGAGAAGCATACAGGCAGCTGAAATACACTTATTTGCCTGATGTTTCTTGTTTTGTCCCTTCCATGTCAAGCAAACCTAGCCCGACCGTAGGCACCAAGAGATGGGAGCCTGAGCATGCTGTAAATAGCGATAAAACTACAGCTGTATTTTGTATATTTTGCAAACAAAGTCATAAATTAACGAACTGCAAGGATTTTAAGCAGTTATCGGTCGACGATCGATGGCGTTGGGTCCGTGAGAACAAAGTATGTTACAGATGTCTGAAGAGTAACCCTCATAGATGGAACAACTGTAAGTCAAGACCTTGTGGCATTAATAAGTGCCTTAGACGTCATAATGCTCTCTTACACGGCAGTGAAACAGACACAGTTTCTAATGCCGTTAATGCGGTTACCACTTCTGTCTCAGACATCGTAGGCCCAACTTCGTCCATAAAAGACGTAAAGTCTTCTTGCAACGCCGACCAATCTCAAGTTCACTTATCTTGTCATGTTTCAGAGAACTTGTCAAGTAGCGTTCGTAGCCGTGCGTTACTCAAGGTGCTCCCCGTGACCGTGCGCGGCCCGACCGGCGAAGTTGATACATACGCACTCCTCGATGACGGCAGCTCTACGACGTTGATCGATGGTACTGTCGCGAAGAAAATTGGAGCTGAGGAGCGGCACAGAGAGTCAATACGTATTGACGGAGTCGGCGGAATGTGTAGAGAAGTAGTTGTAGGCTACACACAATTTTACATTCGGGGTCGCGGTCTCGGTGGCGAGTACTTGATAGAGAACGCACGTACCATACAAAATCTTTCCCTGCGTCCACAAACCGTAAATAAATCCGACATAGTCAAATATTCGCATCTAGTTAGCCTAGCGGACTTGTTTACGGTTGACAATGCTACGCCCTTAGTTTTGATAGGTGCTGGCGATTGGTTTTTGACTGTGAGTCAAGAAGTTGTAGCTGGTAAGCGGTCTGAACCAGTAGCAACCCGCACTCGTTTAGGCTGGGCATTGCACGGGTTTATTTCTGATAAGTCTAGGCCCACGCAGTTTATCAATCACATACGCGAGGTAGATACACTTTTTATTGACCATCGCATGCGGGAGCAATACAGGCCTTATGCCATAGGCGTAAGTAAGTTACCACCAAAATTTATCCCCGAAGACCAACGCGCGAACAATATGATAGAGTCTACTGCTCGACGTTTGTCTTCGGATTCCTGTAAAGTCGATCTGCCATGGCGCCAGGTTCACCGTAAATGTTTACCTAATGTCTATCCTCAAGATTTGTCCCGTGGTTTTTATTGGGAGGAACAAAAGGTTTTCCAAACCCTTTTACGTAGAAGTCGCACCCCCTCCAGGTATAAAGGAGGTGGTGGGATTTCCAAGATTACTTGATTTTGGAATATCGGCTATCGCCTATCCATGTCGCTTTTGTATCTGGAATAGGCAATTTGCTGTTTTATCTAATATGTATACAGTTTGCTCCGTTTTAGTAACATTTCCTTTGAATTTATGTAAATTAAATTTTTAATCGTATACATGCCCCTTCTGCAGGTAATTAACGTGATTTTGACCGAAAGGCAGATTCAGAGCTTCACTTAAGAGATTTTATCGTCCAGAGAGTGTGAAACGGTACAAAAAAAACGTCTTCTCGCTGGCCTGGAGGTTACTGGACGGTCATACTGTCATAGACTCAAGAACGAAGAATCTTCCTTCAGACGTAATTGCACTGAGAACTCTTCTACTTGATGGCCGCCACAACGTCACTTGCCTCATCATCGCTCACCACCTTGTCAAGACAATCATGACTTTAATGAAATGGGTTCCCGACTGCGTTTTGGATGTTACATGGACGAAGACCAATGAGGGCTATGTCGATTGATTACAGAGAGCACCAACGACACAAGAAATAACCTCAGCAACATCCTACAGGAGACCTGCCTACATCACTTTACTCTTGCCTTGTGACTTGCGCACTACTTTTAGAAGTAGTGTTCAGCTTGACTACACATTCTGCAATTATGAGCTTGAGACGCTTCATAGCCAGAAGAGGCTGCAAACGAAAATTATATCTGTTAATGGCTTTTGTTGGAGCCAGTAGAGAACTGTCTGCATTATTTGGACCCTCCTTCCAGGACTTCACAGCTACCAATAAAATTAGTTGGACGTTTTTGCCGCCGGCAGCTCCGTTTATGGCTGGCGCTACTGAACGAATGGTGCGCACGGTGAAGAGTGCCCTGAAGGCCACATTGCGAGAGAGGGCCCCTAAGGATGAGACACTTCAGACCCTTTTGCTGGAGGTAGAGGCAATCTGCAATTCCCGACCTCTAACTTACGTTACTTCCTCGGACAACACTCCACAAGCAAAACTCTTTTCCATTTTATTCTTGGCACTTCGTCGAATAACCAATGGCTGGCTGGTGAGCTTGACGATGGCGATTTGTTAAGAAGAACCCACTGGAGACGTGCGCTCAGGTTAGCTGATCTTTTCTGGGGGAGATGGATCCGCGAATACCTCCCGACTCTCATCAAGAGGCCGTCCAGTAACGACCCTACACCTGTTATCAGGGGAGGCGACATAGTGGTTGTCGCTGATTCCTCCCTACCCAGGGGCGTGTGGCCTATTGGCCGAATTTTGAAGATTTACCCTGGGCAAGATGGTATTGTTAGGGTAGCGGACGTGAATACCAGGGGTGGGGTTTTAAAGAGGCCAGTGAGAAAGCTGGTGCCCTTAGTCGCGGCTGACCAGGCAGTTGCCACTACCTAGCAGTGCTTTGCACTAGGGGCGGGGATGTTGGCAACTGGCTGGTTCTGCTATTGATATATTTAAGAGTGGTGTGTTTGACGTTAAGACGTATTGGCAGATTTGGTTGGATTGTCAACGGGCAAACAGCGCTCATTGTATTTTATATATTTAACAGATATTATAATTCCTTATAACTTATGTAAGTATTTCATTTCATTAATTAGTTCTACAGTCCACGCTCGTTCGCTATCACCGCCTTCTATTATAGTTGACTAATAGAAGACCCTCTTTTGTTCTGTAAGGCATCAAGTTGCAATTTATAAAAAAAAATTGGTTGTCTGTAAAGTCGGTTTACTGACGATAGTTGAACGTGACAACGTCTTAAGAAAATACTGATGGAATGGTAGCATTTTTCAAAAGAAAAATTTAATTTCATTTGTTTAATAGATTTCGCATTATAGTATGTATAAACTTGTAATAAAATCTCTTTGGCTATACTATTTGTATCTGGCTGGTTTTGGTATCATTGAAAGTTTAAATTTTAAAGAACATAATTCCAAATTCAAATTAGAGAATTAGATTCAGAGCGAGGTAACGCCGCATGACGTCATGTTTTTTCGTGCGTGCAGCCGGCTCTATCGAATTATAAGACGTTGTCACGTCAAAAAGGTCATTGTTTTAACAAATTGCAACCAGATGTCTTTACGGCAATGTTTGCTAAGGCAATTGTATTGCATCACTCTGGGATCTTCACTCAGAATTCTATTGGTCAACAGGCTAAGGGTATCCGTCGACAGTGTAATACAAAAACGACCCGGTCACTACGGAGACCGCCATAGTACATAGCGCACGAGCCGAGCGAGCGAAGCGACCATGCCGCGGCAGCGGCCGGCGAGTGCCAGAAGCGACTTTAGGGCGTTTTCACTGAATTATTACTGAACTGAATATTCGATACGATCTATCGACCAAATCATTATTAGTCTAGTTAAACATAAGGTTAAATAAAATTAGTGCATCAGAAAATTCGGCGAAATGACATTATGTCAAAGAAATAATTATCTACGAATTAAATATTCGGTCAAATGAATAATTATGCGAAATGACTTTAGTGTAACTAAAATTAGCTGAAACGATTTTCGACTAAACGTTGTTATACCATTCAAGGGTAAACCGTGCCAATCAATGTAAAACGAGGCGGTAAATTTATATTCAAATCTCTTTATTCTATGCCATTGTACGTTATGGATGATACATGATTACGTGTGTCATCCATCCATCACAAACGTGATATTGGCAGATTTCGTCTAAGACGAGAAATCATAAAGAGCATATATAAAAACTGCTTACCATTAGGAGCCCACAACCGTTGTTTGCCTACCCAGCATCCAGCATAAAGAAAAGCAATATACTCTTATATGGTTATAACAACTCTATGTGACACTCAACTCGTGCGGTCAGTGTCATAAAATTGAGATGCAAAATAGTCTGGCGTGCAAGAAGGGGGATTGGCTGCACTAGACCTTTCTCCCAAGTTCTGGGTCACGCTTTATGTAACCTCGTTGTGTTTACGTCTTTGATTTGACTTCGCATTTTAATGGAATTCATGAGCTTATAACAGTAGGTAACAATAGTTATTTTTTCAAACATGCATCGAAATGTTGTCATTATTTTCGAAAAAAGAACATGCGAAGTTTCGAATTTACGCTGCGTTTGTCTTGGTGATAAATATAAAATTGGTGGCAAAACTGAAAATTCGTCTTGATTTGTTATTTACATATATTTATAAATTTAATAATAAAAATTAATTCCGACGGTTCAGAGAGTGAAATGGAGATTGATTTTACTTCACCAGATTTAAACGACAATCGACCGGATTTAAAGGCAGAAACATAAAGCAATATTTAATTAAAGCCCCAGATGATATTTATTTAGCGACAAAGGTAAAGTATGTTTTATTTCCCTGCATTCTTTTGAGAAAAGCACTATATATGCCTCGGCCGAAATGGCAATTGCCTGTCTCGTATTAGTGAAGTCCTCGCCTGCGGCTCGGCCTTCAAACTCATACTCGACCTGCAATTGTCTATTTCGCGGCCTTTGCAATAATGTACTATTGTTCAACAAGTGAGCAAAGTTAGTTTTTGCTGCGAGTGCCGATAGTTTATCCCGAACCAGGGAAGTAGTCTAGAATTGAATCACGAACATAGCAAGTAATTCAAAAATAGACGCTGAGCACTACCCTCAGTGTCTATTTTTGAGTGTTTTAAAGGCACGAGACAAAAAAAATTGCTCTCGTGTAAAACATACAATTTTTCACCTCTCCAACGAGGAAATTGTTATAGGTAAGAAAAACAAGGCAATACTTTAATACATGTTTAATATCTTAAAAATAATTATTGAAAATTAAATTGAACGTTAGTCTTGTTCAGAGCTCTCAGCAAAAAGGGTTTTTCCTTCGAGATTTTACGAAGCAAAAGAGGTGTTTTGGTGCTGGAGAGGGGAAAATAATTATTTAGGCGTCTCGCCGTCGTGGTGGAGTGGTCCAGTAACGCTGACTATACGAGCAATCAAGCGCGCCGGTTTGAGCATAGATTTAGATTTATGGTAACATTCGGTCAAACATAAAGCCATATCTGGCTGCATGGGCCATGTACCGCCTCAAAGAGTGACAGGTTTTCAGCCTGCGCCTGAATTTGTGTAGGTAATAATATGTGAAAAATGCGTCGGTGGCGTAGTGCGTAAGAACGTCGTCTCCCACCCGGGAGACACTGGTTCAATCCCCGCCACTTACCAATGTGTTTTCAAATTTTGAATTCATATGTACGTTTAATCGACGCTTTTACGGTGAAGGAAAACACCGTGAGGAAACCTGCACACACCTATGAAGAAAGGTTGTGTGTGATGTTGACCAATCCACACTTGGCCAGCGTGGTTGACTAAGGCCTAATCGCCCCTAATGTGGGGTAGGCTCGAGCCCCTTATTTATGAGCTGATGATGATGATGTGAAAAATAGCGAAAACCTGGCCAGTTAAGTTTGTTAACCTTTAGTGATAGTTAATAGTTTGTTAATTCCATAACAAAAATGACACCCGGACTTCTAAGGCGATTCACTTTAGTTGGCTTTTGGCAGTATTTCTTTGAAGGTTAGATACTTTTAAGGTTAGATTTCCTTTTTATGTAGATGGCTGTCAACGTGTCACTTTTGTAGCACTACATGGCCCATACTGCCAGATGTGGCTTTATGTGTACCTAACCAAATGTTACAAAAAGCTTTGCTCAACTCTTTTTTGAGATTGTGAGCGTCATTGTTTAAGTATAAACCTTGCTACCGTCATCTTGTATGTAGTTGTATGTAGGTACTATTTAAAATATTTCTGGAAAACGTTTACGCAAAGCGCACATTCGTTGGAATTAGAAAGGAGTGCATAAACGTAGGATCTCACTGAATGTTTAGGAAAATTCTAGACTAGCCCTTTCACTAGGAGAAACTTTTTAAGTGGAATGACTGGCGATTGTCACCCCGTATTGAACACAAATTGCGACAAATCGGATTTAAAAGGAATCTATAAAATAATCATCATAACAGCCTTAATAATTCGACCCAATGCTGGGACACAAGGCCTCTCCTTGTCATAGAAGGAGGTTTAGGCAGTAGTTCACCACGCTTGCCCGATGCGGATTGGTGGACGGAGTATAAAGTGATCAATATCCCTTTGCTGATCCATTAGTCGCCGTCTACGACACCCGTTCGAGGATTATGGGGTGATGTTATTCTACTCTGCCGGCATCACATGGTCAAATAATATAAATTAATAGGCGAAGAAAAAAATCCTGATTCCTCGCGACGTCAAATCCATCCCCACAGTCTGGATCACAGATATATCAATCTAAGGAGATCGGTCGAATCGCCGAGTTCATAGGAAGACGGAGTGTCGCAATCAGCGGCTGTACTACATAACATGTTCTAGTGGAGCATGCCGTAATATACACTATTCATTGCGCGAGTCTTAAGGACTGCGAAGCGATGAAAGTTAAGCACAGCCGCAAAGGAGATCGGTCAAATCGCTGAGTTACGTATTCACTTGACTTTATCGGAAGGCGAAGTGGCGGAAATGTATGTCCACAGGGCATACAGTTGTCGCAAGTTAAACGCCGGCTTGGCCTATATCTTCTTGTATTATTAAATTTGTGGTCTGGACGCTTGGTTCCACAGCCGTAGGTACGTCTTCGCGTAAATTTCTGCCGCGAACCACAAGACTGTGGAACCAACTATTGCCAGCGGTGTTCCCAAACCAATACCTAACCGAAATCTTCAAAAAATTAGCGTATTCCTTCCTTAAAGACTGGCAATGCCTTTGCGATTCCTTTGGTGTTGCTAACTGTCCATGGGTGACGTCACTTTACCATCAAGTAAATCGTCTGCTCGTTTGTTCCCTTTCCCATTAAAAAACACTCTGTACCCCTTGTACATTGAGCGATCCTATCACTACACGAGCGATCTCTTTCAGACAGCCTTTGGATGGAGAGGATACATGTGATACAATGGAAAGAGAGTTGTTAGCTTACCAGATAAAAACAGCCATACAATTTCAATTTAATTAATTGAAATGCGTCGGCATCGTCGGTTCGGGGATCGAACCGACGATGCCGACGCATTTCAATTCCACGTACCAATGTGTTTTCAAATTTTGAATTCATATGTACGTTTAATCGACGCTTTTACGGTGAAGGAAAACATCGTGAGGAAACCCTGCACATACCTATGAATACATTTTTAGGTTGTGTGTGAAGTCGACCAACCCGCACTTGGTCAGCGTGGTTGACTAAGGCCTAATCGCCCCTAATGTGGGGTAGGACATTATATGAGCTGTTGATGATGACGATGAATTATTGAAATATGTTTTTCTTGCATAAATGATGATAAAACTTTTTTTCTTTGAAAGGGTACCTACCCTTTAGGCATACTTCCAAATGGTCCCATGAAAAATTTGCACGAGATGGTTCAGTAGTTTTTTTTAATCATGAAAATACGCATTCTCAATATAGATTTTTCCAAGTTTTCCATCTTTAGGTTTCTAATATCTTCTTAATAAGATATCTTCGAAATATCTTCGAATATCCTGAAAATTTTACAGGGTTAACTCCTGTAGTTTTTATTTATTTCGAAAAATAACAGGCAAAATCCTGTCTTAACTTTAATCATTGATAACTTTGAGTTCCATTCCAACGTACCTAATTTATAATTATAGGTACCACTAAAACGCAAAAAAAAAATGTTTAAATAAAAAAAACAGTCTTCAGAAAACACATAGGAACTAAAAAGAATCGCTTTCATAAACACCTAGGAACTAGCAAAAAATATTTGTTAGAAAAAATAAAAATCTAAAAGTAAATAATATTACATATACTGGGTGTAAAAGACATGAGCAGTCAAACGAAAACCACGTATTCTATACATCAAAATAAGACATATTTCAAAAAAAATATTGCTGGGAAATGATTTTTATTTTTTGGTGTTACAAAAAATTGTAAATTGTACCGCGCAATGTAAAGGGCTCAACTCGCACGCAACTCGCAAAACCGCGATAGTTTTGCTTGACGGCGGCCCCGTTCGTTAGTGTCCGTGCGCATCGAGTGAGCTACATTGAACGCTAACGTTTTGAAGCCATTTTTTGTTATGAAATACTAAAAAAAATGATAATGTTTCTTTGGTCAATAATTAAGAAATAACGTATAGAATACGTTTTCATAAAAAAATGAAAAAAAAAAAATATGACTTTGACCTTCAATAAAATCGTAACTATCAATTTCCCAGGTATAGTCTTACGGAAGAAAAATGTTATGACGGTGTGCAGAATACATGGTCCTCGTTTGACTGCTCATGTCTTTTACACCCTGTATATATACACCAAACATTTTTTTTAGTCCAGTGCCAACTTCAATATTTATTTTGGAAAAAAATAGCTGACAACTTTTCGATTTTAAATTTTTGTAACAAATATTTTTTTTTTAGTTCCTGCGTGTTCTTTTTTTACTTGTACTATAATATTAGTAGTATGGGTCACACTACCATAATGTTACTTAAAGCTTTGATAAACCCTTTTTGGAGTATGAGTGGGGTAAATAAAACGGTTTACCAGTTAATAACGTTAATACTTGATTGTTCTAATTGCGCTTATGTATTCGTTTGTATCCATTTCACCCAGTTAGACACCTTTCTTTACTCGCACAACGACTCACCCGTGTATGTGTGTTGTGTACATGAACTGTGTGTATTGCGTTTACGTATGTGTGTATAAGATCAGTGTCGCTACGATGGTATAAGTAGTTGTGTTTGTGAGAATTAGAGGTCACGATTCACGAATGAGGTTTTAATAAACTTTGTGGTTAAACCGTAAGTTTTATTAAATGTCGATGAGCAATATAATTGTAATTAAGTATTATAATAATATGTTTCCTGTTAGTAACGGGAAAGAAATTGGCAACACATGGTTGCGAAATAAAATTTTAGACTTATGTGATTATTTAAAAATTTAATCCTTTAAAGGTATATTTATTACCTATATTTCTACAAGCTGTCCCGGCCACGCGTTGCTGTGGTAATTTGATACTACTGACCTATAACATTGTATCTGCAGTAAAAAAATATAAGACTATTTATCAAGATAAAAACTATCCTATCTCTCAAGTTGGATCAAACTGCACACGGTGTACAAATTTGATTAAAATCGGGTAAGTAGTTTAGGAGTCCATCGCGGACAAACAACGTGACACGTAATTTATATATATTATGATATTAAGATTAGAACTAAACTTTTCAATGCACTTAATTTTCATTACAGACTGTTCGACTATTACAAGTTGAACGCATCATTTGAGCAGTGGGGAAAAAGAGGTTATATTATTAATTTGTTGCAAATAAGTAGAAATGATTGAAAATTATACCAAATTAAACAGAAAAATCTGGAGTGGTCTCTCATATGAAGATGTATTTTTTTTTTAAATATAAATTTCAATAATTTCAAAACATTCCAAATATAATATTTAGACACAAATTCAAATTTTCTTCCAAATAGGTTGCAATCTACAACAGTATTCTACTGATAAGAAAAGCGGGGGAAATGAGGGGCGCGTCACACTTTCCCGCGCCGGAGCCATGTCTGTGTTGTCTATGGCGTACGGCGTCATCTTTGTGTTTTTTAATCTGTATAAGTATTGCGCGTGTTTGTGTTGCGTATGCGCACGCAACGCGGGAAACCGGCGCCGGCGGGGCTCTGTAATATTACAAGACCGGAAAATTTCCTGTTAACTAGGAAATTTAATTTCTTTCGTGTTTTGGGTTAAATATTTTGGAATCTTGATGAGAATTATTATTATGGTTGCATGGTCGGAGGCTTAACGCATTATTTGCGATCGTAAAAACCAATACCCGGACTGCTAAGATTATTTTAAGTGTAAAATGGTCCTGGAGACGCATTTTTTAATCATTCGAAGTGAATCTTAAATTCATGCACGTAAGCGAATCGTTTCGATTGCTCCCAATTTTACGTATTTTTTTGAACCATTAGTAATGAGTGTTGCCCAAAAACCGTAGATTGAGAATAGAGTATAAATAAGTCATCAGCGTACACCTAAGCGAGATAGCAATGTATCTACATACTATACCTATAGCTACAACAATAGACTAAGTATTGGCTTTTACAGCCAATTATACAACAATTCACCATTACTACAAACGAAATCACACAAAATACTGCGTATTAGAATGATTAGATTGTTAAAACTGACATAAAATCACTTAAAATGATGAGAAATATCAAAGCACAATGCACTTGTCTGCCACCAAAGCAATGGTGGCAAACATAAAAATCCGATACGCAAACAGAGACAAAAAAAATGTTTTGTCCTGCTCTCCCGTATATATCAGACCTCAGACCAATGATCTATCAGACATCTACGCTTTCTCACTCTAATTATTATTATTCTTTAGTAGCTCATCTATAGGTACTCTATTCTCAATCTACGCCTAAAACTCTAATTATAAAGTTAGATGTCAATGTCAGTCATTTGATTTTCTACTGGTAGCTACTGGTAGAATATCGGAAACTTACACAAAGGAATCCTTTGTCTATGATCGAAAACGAGGGGTTCGGACCACTCGTTGCAAAATTCACGAAAAAAATATTCAAATTAATTTATTTATTCGAAAATCATATTCAAAAATAGCGATTTTAGGGATTCGCATACGAATCTTGGGTTTTCATACACGATTTGGAATTCCAATGATTCAAAAATGCGTCTCCAAGGTTGGGCTTTAGTTTGTTTGTGTATTGAAGGATTGTTAATTTTTGCGCTAAGTGCCCTTTTCTGTAGGTGATAGGCTGGCAACCCTGTCTCTATTTAGGGGTACTGTATGGCCTATACTGCCAGATGTGGCTTTGTGTGTAACCGAATGTTACCTGAAGTTCTGGTCAACCCATTTTGGGAGTGTGAGCGTGATTATATGTATATGTATGTATGTACGAGTATGTATGTACGTAAAAACCAAATTCTTCTTTTTTAATGGCGATCGCGACACACTAAAGATTACGCATTTGGCCAATATCAAGTGAAAATGTACTTTTAGTAACAGACAATCATTCATCATCATTTACAACAAGAACTCGGGAGGAACTCCATCATCATCATTCATCATCATTTCAGCCGAGAGACGCCCACTGTTGGAAATAGGCCTCCCCCAAGGATCTCCAAACCGGTCGGTCCTGCGCTGCCCGCATCCAGCGGCTTCCCGCGACCTTAACTAGATCGTCAGTCCACCTTGTGGGGGGCCTACCAACGCTGCGTTTCCCGGTACGTGGTCGCCACTCGAGGACCTTTCCGCCCCAACGGCCGTCAGTCCTCCTCGCAATGTGCCCTGCCCACTGCCACTTGAGGTTCGCAATTCTTTGGCCTATGTCGGTGACCTTGGTTCTCCTGCGGATCTCATCATTTCTGATATGATCACGCAGAACTCCGAGCATAGCTCCCTCCATTGCCCTTTGGGTGAGCCTTCTTATGAGGCCCATTGTAAGCGGCCACGTTTCGGTTCCGTACCACGAATTAAAGACTTTCGTCTTGAGACACTGCGGTAGATGGGCCGAGAGTATGCCACGTAGCTTCCCGAACGCTGCCCAGCCGAGTTGGATTTAACGGAGGAACTCCAATGCTGCTTTATTATCATACATTTTGACAACAGCTTTTTTTGCTATTGACAGGTAAGCTTGGTCTTTATCTGTGTCCTTCTTCCAATCCAACGGTTGAATGTACTGTTCCTTTTATATTGTAACACCTTTATATAGCTACGTATATTCTGCAAATAAATCATTTGAATTTGAATTCCAACATGGCTGTTTACTTCGTTTCGTTATAGCTCCGCATATTTAAATTTGCTACCGCCATTAGTTATTTAAGAACAATTTCGTGGTGAAATAGAAGAAAGGGAACTGATTATGACTCCCAGGATTAGTTGTAGACGCAAGTGCAATACTCACGGGAACATCGCCAGGGCGCGCCCTAAGTTGCCGTCGATCGCTAGTTAGTAATAATTGCGTTAGATAAAGAACAAAAACGCTGTCAAATAATAAAAAAAAACAACTCACACCAGAGGCTTAAAGAACCACAACAACATAGAGGCAACTCTAGTAGACAATTTGACAGCCCTAAGTTTAATTAAGCGAGAGATATTAATGTTTACCACATTAATAATAATTACCTTTCTCTTCTGTCTCGCCAATTATATTAAAAGCATAAGAATCTTAGCAAAAGTCCTGCTCGAGCCACGAGACCTATAAAAATTACCAGACTTTTATCTACTAATAAATAATAATAGCAACAAATTAAGAAATGTGAAGTAATGGTGCTCCCACACTGCTGTTATAAAATGTTTACAAACGTTTTCTAACACAGATAAGTACCTACATTTACTCACAAACACGTGTTACTAAATGTAGTTATCAGTGTTAGAAAATGTTTGTAAACATTTTTTAACAGCAGTGTGAGAGCACCATAAGAGCCAAGTTCCACGAGTTTAAGGGTGCACAGTTCTGTGTTCACTCGGGATGTAATTCAAGCATAACTTGTTCTTCACAAGCTAAGAGGCTAATAAATGTACCAAATTTCATGTCATAATCATCAACAGCTCATATAATGTGGGGGGGCTCGAGCCTACCCCACATTAGGGGCGATTAGGCCTTAGTCAACCACGCTGGCCAAGTGCGGGTTGGTCGACTTACGCACAACCTAAGAATTTCTTCATAGGTGTGTGCAGGTTTCCTCACGATGTTTTCCATCACCGTAAAAGCGTCGATTAAACGTACATATGATTTGAAAATTTGAAAACATATTGGTACGTGGCGGAGATCGAACTAGTGCGGAGGGTGGGAGACGACGCTCTTACGCACCACACCACCGACGCTTCCTATTTGTATGTATCTAGATTGAATTGTTTAAGAGTTGTCAAAGGGTCCAAATCAGTAGCTCGAAATGGTTCGTGTAAATTACACAAGGCGCATTGCCAGTTCCTTTTTACTTTCTCGTATACGTAGTTTAAAGGAAGTCTTGTAATCGTCAAAAAGTTCGACCTCGAGATTTTGACGGATTTACACGTTTTAGACCTCCCTGAGTCCAAAAATATTTTTTTTGGAATTATGTCTGTGTGTGTGTGTGTCTGTATCACTGTGTGTCTGCGCGTTAGCACGATAACTTGAACATGCTTTAACTTATTGCAACCAAATTTAACATGCATGTATGACATCAAAATATAAGGTTTTTATCAACCTTTGAGTCTTTTCCGGTATACAAAACATGACTGGACAAGTTGCCGCGTTTCTAGATCTATCCAAACAACAACATCTACATTGTTCAGAAACAAACAGCTATCCACCCTAGTCAATATTAGTAAAGTTTGAGTGTAAGCCGTTTTTATTACTGGAGCATCAGATCCACCATTTGCCTGACGGTCTCAGGGCGGGAGCGAAGAAATACCGAGCTTTAAGCTCGAGGAATTTCTCTTAGAGATAAAAACATAATTTAATAATAATCATGAATTTAAACTAAAATTTTATACAGACATTTATTTTATACAGGCATTGTTATCTGAAACGTAGGTGTATATAACAAATAATAAAATTGAACATTTATTACCTTTACATTATTTGTAGTAAAAGACTCTTTAATCCTATGGAGAGCATAGTCATAAAACGCAGTGGCATTACACCGACCTTGCTACCATCTAGGCTCCAGAATGTCTGTAAGGAACTCAACCCAAGTTCTGAAGCAAAAAGGCGTAAAAAGAAGAAACCACCTTCATTTTCTTGTTCTTCTACTATACAGAGCTAACTCTCCAAATCCGATCGGCAAATCTGTCTTGCCTCTTCAATGAATAACTTAATGCTACGTTTTGACAAAAATAATAAAACAACGTTTGCTGATTTTTATGAATAACAATTATTAACAAAGAAAATTTCTGTTTTTCTATGAATTTGCATTAAAATAGGCTAACTACTCGCTAACCGCTGTGCAGTGAAAGCTGCGCCCGCATCGCGGTGCACTCATGCAGCTAGCACGATCAATGTGTCTTGATACTTTCTAATTTAACTTAACACCTAATAACCATTTCGGAGTGTAAACTTCTAGTCATAAATGTCTAAAATGCCAAAATCGCAGACAATTTAAGGTATCAACCTAAGAGAAATGTAAACTTCTATCCCAAATTACATAATGAAAATTAAATTTAAGATAGAAGTGAGTAGAAATCTTTTAACACTGGAATACTAATTACACTCAAATTATTGTACGGTCAGCATCAGAAGTAGATTTAAGGTTTTGGAACGGTATTGCCTTTTTTACTATAAAAAGAAGCAATACTCTGCTGTCCATAGCTGTTTAGTAGCCGCCATTCTGTAGCTTTCATTTTAAAAAAGATGCGTCCCTTTTCCTTGAACACCTTGTCATATTAATAAATAATTTAAAATGGTGGTAACTATTACTGCATAAGGACTCGCGTTACTATGACATGGTGCTAAAGTGTTAATCCACTTCTGATTGGCTTGAATCCACAATTGAATTCACACCATTGGATACATGGACTACCCGGTCTGTTGAGATGATTTTGAGTCCAACAATTATGTCCTGATTGTCGACTTTTGTGCATTGGTTCACTCAATGTTTATTTGCGATGTGTTGCCGGCAGAGTAGAATAGCATTACCCTATATCCTCCAATGGGTGTCGTAGAAGGCAAGTAATGGATCAGCAAAGTATTGATCACCTTGTACTCCGTCCACCAATCCGTATTGGGCAAGCTTGGTGGACCTTAAGCCTTAACCTCCTTCGATGACAAGGACGCCCGTGTCCCAGCAGTGGGTCGAATTATAAAGGCTGTTATGATGATGATTACTTGTTTTCTTGCTTTTTGAGTTTGATGCCTCTTTTATGTACGGACCATGAGTGGGAACCTAAACCTAAACTTTTTTGATTTTGGCTATTTTGATTTTGGATATTTGAAAAGTTACCTCAAGCTCAGTTCAACCTTTTGGTATTAAGAACGCGATAGTATATGAACAGTTAAGTGTGTATGAAATAAAAATTTTAAGCAAAAGTATCAAGATTATTTTGCTAGGTCCATGACACTGTAGCCGGGAGATCTAAGCAGGGAAAGTTGTGCTTACCGTTAAGCTTGTTCTAAACGCCCAGACGTGATAGATTCGTGTCTGCTATGTGGAGTGACGTCATAACGTTAACGTTATTCGTAGGGCTGGCCTTTACTGTTAATTTTGTCAGTGCTAATTTTAAAGTGAAAATAATGCAAAGTGCACATTGTTTGCCCTTTGCTTGTGCACTGAGTGTATCCTAATAAATAATAAATGCAAAAGTTTGTATAGATGTAAGGATAGATAGATGTATGGATGTGTGATTGTTACTTTTTCACGTAAAAACTACAGAATAGATTTTAACTAAACTTTACAATAATATAGCTCATCATCATCATCATCAGCTCATATAATGTCCCCACCTCTGGCTCGAGCCTACCCTACATTAGGGGCGATTAGACCTTAGTCAACCACGCTGGCCAAATGCGGGTTGGTCGACTTCACATACAACCTAAGACTTTCTTCCTAGGTGTGTGCAGGTTTACTCACGATGTTTTCCTTCACCGTAAAAGCGTCGATTAAACGTACATATGAATTCAAAATTTGAAAATACATTGGTACGTGGCGGGGATCGAACCAGTGCCTCCCAGGTGGGAGACGACGCTCTTACGCACTACGCCACCGACTCTTCATATAAGCTCATACTAACTCAGAATAACTTATAGGCTATAATTTATGCTGATACTGCGCAGGCGAAGTCGCGGGCAGAACTAGTATATTAACACTTAAAGAAAAAACTTTGTGCCCCATTTTATGTAGTGGGAGGAGTGTGAGGCCTGCACGTGGCGAGCCACTACATGTGCAGGCCTCGTTTAAGGTCTGGAAAAGACTAGAGGCTGGACTAGCGGCCATCTCCCGCCTTCTCCTGTCCGTCTATGTACGCTGGATGGGGGCAGCTCCTTCTCGCTCTCTCCGGCCTCCTTCTAGAGTGTCTTGGACCCCTAGGAAATCACCTACCATATTTATTGAAAAACGTCACGCTAATTTGCATTTTGTACAGTGTACTCATAAAAATGGCACAATAAATGTGTTCACTATTGGCAGCCCGTTTTGCAAATTAACTAGGAGTACTTAACCCAAAACAATAATTAAAGATTATGTAAATGCCACAATGGTATAGATGTCTTGCGAAAGAACCAATGGATGCCCAATTATTGAGAATGTTATAAACGAGATAATATTATACGAATACAGTTATCACATAGGTACTTTCTCACCCAGTTTTATAAGTGGAATGCTTGATAATGAAACAAACATTTTAACGTGTAAATGTCATAAATATGCATAAGATACCTACATCATAAAAAAGAAAGTAGTTGAGCCAGTTTGACATCCACGATTATGTGGGTAATGTAAACAACCACATTACATGTGATTTAACAAATTGATGTAATAAAAATAGCATTTAAGTACTTTACAATAGCTTCATGTTTATAGCTTGTAATTTGCTATTTTTGTTTGTAACGGTGCTATGCGATAATGACAAAACCAAACGACACAATGGACATGAAAAATAATACTAACGGTAACTATTTGGCATCACAAAATGTAATCTCAAACTAGTCCGACAAAACAACAATGCAATAGAACAATGACTAGCTGCCATCATGGCGACCGATAAAAGTAGTGAAAAAAAGCGCTGTTCCAAATTCAGATAATTTCCCACACGTAACGTTACGCGGGCGGACAACGAGCGCGAGCCGTTATACGCGCGGCAGTGACCCACATTGGCTTGACAACACTACGCCGCCATTACGCGAACATTTCACTTCGTTAACCTTGATGGCTGCATCGCTAAGAATCTAATCCATCGCTTCTTGTCTACTAACTTTCATTTTACTATCTGTACTGACGCACCGTTAGTTTTCAAACCTTGCGTTTATTTCTGTGTCTGTGTGCTCTCAAAATGGCCGGTGTAAGTTTGCCGCGCTTTCTGATTTTAAGTCAAGAAATCTGGCTTCAAAGTCACGTACTTATCTATCTGGTGTTACGTAGGATGGAGCAATTATTTATTATGTAGTTTATTTGCATTATTTACTTACTTTTCAATCAAAATGTTCGGAAAATCGTCTTGGAGAGTTAAAGCTGCCTAATAATTAATTTGTAATATTTAAGAAATGTTTGTGTTATTTTTCAAAACAGAATTATTACTAAAATAATTGTTTTTAAATTACTACGGAAGCTCTGATGTACTTAGTACTTACCAACTCATTTAACGATCCAATGAATTTATGAAATGTTTGGGTAAATTATTACCGATTTCCTACAATAGCAGTTCTCTTAAAAGTTGTTCTAAACCTCAAATTCCTTAGGAAACATAAAGAATTTGAGGTTTAGAACAACTTTTCCTTTGGTGAGTTGCGAGTTGTTTAGTTTCATCACGCTTAACCATTATCCAATTTATATCAGTGTTGAGTGATCTCGCATCCTGCAAATTGAAGAATTATTGGCCAATTATTGATTCTATTCAAAACCAAATATTCCATTGATTCCAAGATTGCATGACATATCCTGCCCGCAACATTGATGTCATGAAATGGGTAGTTTTATTAGTTCTAACTGAAAACTCTCACATATTGGGGCAATCCGCATCCGGAAGATTTCCTATATAAAAAAGAAAGTCTATCTATGTCACTTCTCTTATTACCTACACGATTTATTTTTATCTGAAAAACTCCTAGAAAATGATTCTATTCCACCTGATGTTAAGTGGAGTCGATATGCAAAGGTACCAAGAGAACATTATAATTATGCATATGCACCGCACTATGGACACCGTCGCCTTGCCGTCCTTTTCACGCCGCTTTTGAACGACCCATGATAGTGCTGCCAGAGGATTCCAGTTCCTAAATTGTAGGACACATAAATGAGTTGCCTTTCTTTGTTTGCAATGTAGAATTTTAGTTCATGTAGGTAGGTAAGTGAATACGCGTGATTCTAAGAAGGAACGTGCTCCTTGCCCTTCAGCCTTCATAATGGTCACTGGTTCGCAGCAGAAATGGGACTTTTCCCACGGATATCTTCCAAAATTGTAACTCCTCTTATTTATGCGCATGATTTGTGTAGTACCTATGTTTGTGCCCAAATCGGTGGTTCACGAGGTGCGTGGGTATACACCGTTCTCCTTTGATATTACCATTACATGTTGACTCACGCTTGTGCTCGTTTACATGCGGTTAACTGTTAATAACTAAGGGGTGGCAATTCTGAGAAGAATCGATCTCTAATATAGTGACTGGATATTTGTTTTCTGCCAATATGGAAGTGCGGTTTATATACATTACATAGAATGGCTATAACATCAGCGGCTTTGATTTTTCATCACCGCTACCAGAAGGCAAATATTGCGACATAACCCAGATCTTCGCGCGAATATAGTTACGGGATGTGATGCAGGAAAGGCAGTGATTCATCTCTGACGGAATCAGAAACTAATCGGCAATAGAGGAGGACCCTGTAGTTCCCAGCTTTGAACAGAACTACGTTTTAATCCTGTGGGTGTCGTAAAAGGCGACTAAGGTCGTTTTTTGAACCTTTTCTTCCTCCTCCCTCTAGCGCTCACGTCCGACTATTCAGATGCGCACATGTACGCAAGGCAAAAAGAAGGAAATAATTAAGGACCAAACAGAGCACACCTACAAATTACCCAAATATTTCGATTGAAAAATTAAGGACACTTCTGTGAAAAATTAATTAATTCTCTTCTATTTTATACCACATTGGTGACAAGCAAGTATACGGTCCACCTGATAGTAAGCAGTCACTGCAGCCTATGGACTCTTGAAATACCAAGGGTATCACATGAGCTAGCTAGGGAGGACGATCCCTTAGCGGAGCCCATCCGCAGGAGGCGTACGGGCAGGAGGAAGCGAATGTTCGCCCTCCACCCGCCTGAATAGAGACAAGCGAGTGATGGGATATAGCTCGAAGCTGATAGAACATCCCAAGCGTTCTCGAGATGTTCTTTGACCACCGTAGGTGCCTGATGGAGCCAGCCGCAGGTAACCTCGCTGACGTATACAGTGTTCCTCGTGAGGCATACCGACAAGCGGGGCGTGGAGAACGTCGACGGTTTTTAGTGGGTATGCTGGATTCCAGAGAGTCCCATATAATCCCAGTGAAGCCCCTTATCGCGACTAGGGTAGATATAAAAATCTTTTCCGTCGCAAAAAAGGGTATCATATGAGCTGTGCCGACCTCAGATGAAATTTCATGTCTTTGTTGAAGATACCCATGTAGTAGTCCTTTATTAGAAAACCTCGACAGGTAGTTCATTCCAATACCG
The DNA here is from genome assembly GCA_955850985.1 of Elophila nymphaeata. NCBI lineage: Eukaryota > Metazoa > Arthropoda > Insecta > Lepidoptera > Crambidae > Elophila > Elophila nymphaeata. The sequence goes on along the minus strand of OY039091.1, from coordinate 9,883,348 downwards.
AAGCGTACGTGGAAGGAAAATCTTCTGAAACGCTTAGTACCTTTTTTCATATTTCTCAAGTCTCGACAGCCCTACAAGCGCTATATTACTTTGTATTACATTTCGCCGCTTAAATTCAGCAGATTCTGATGGCCGGATTTTATTTATGTCACATTACTGTTAGATGCATTGTACCGCGACCTTTCGTGGCGTCATAAACTGAGTGATATCACCAATGAGCTTTATTACGCTCTAATTAAACGAACCCGAAATATGGGCTTAGATAATTAATTATCCGGTCTTATTTTTCGAAACTCGTATTGGTCATAGCATTGTTTAATATTATTGGTGATGCAAGATGAGATGATGGCATTATTACCTCTATTGGGTTTATCTTTTGTGGTAATATTGACTAATTGCTATAAATATAGCTACCTTTAGGCGCGGACGCCCGTGGGGTTCCATACTTAAGTGCTCCGTCGTGTGCCCCCGCGTGGACACTATTGTATGGAACCGCGCGGGTGTCCGCTTAACACAGTTTCAAACTTTGCGGATTAAATTTATAAATGACAAGCTTCCATTCCCTGTTTTACCCCCTTGGGGGTTGAATTTGGAAAAATCCGGCCTTATTCCTTGTCTATATCATAAAAGGAACTTCTGTGCAAAGTTTCAGCTATCTAGATCCAAGGGCTTGGCGTTGATCAGTAAGGACTTTTATTTTTAAAAGCTTTTATTTAAACTTGCATTGTATGTTTGTTCGGGTGGAATCTTGCAACTCGATTTTGAAGCAGATTTCTTGAACCGATTGAGCTGAAATTTTGTATACACGTTTAGTTTGGATGACAATACACAATAAGCTGTGTGACGTCATTCTAAATCCAATATGGCGGACCATCCAATAATTATTTTTAATGCATTTCTACAATTTGGCTATCGAATCGGTTTACTGAGAAGAATACGAATATTGACTAAAAAATAAAAAATAAAATAAACTAGAAAAATATTTAAAAAAATCTTTTACTTATTTTAAATTAAATGCACTAAAATTATAAAAATAAACTTTTAATAGCAATAAAAGCTTTTCGCGAGATTTATCGTTTATCTTAATCACAAGTAAATCTCGCGACAAGCTTGTATTGCTATTTAAAGTTTATTTTAACCGACTATAACGCGAGCGAAGCCGCGGGCGCCCTCTAGTACTTCCATAAAATATGAGTCGCATACGCATTTGATAAATGTACCATAAACAAATGCTTTGTTTTGGCTTTGGTATACTCGTTCAAAACTCGGTGACCCAAATGTCAAAGGTGCGCCATTGTACTGCAGCTGCTCTCTCTAGTAAATGCGCACAGATTAAAAGAACCGTTATTTCGATTGGATAACACTAACCTTGTTACGGAATTCGGCGCGAGTTTCCATGACAACCGTCAATGAAAAGTTGAATTTGTTACTAATAGTCCAGTCAACAAGTTCAAAAACGTGAAAAATAGAGATAAAGCTCCTAAAAATATGAGCAATAGCTCATTGGATTCGGAACGACCTCTAGAAAAATGAGTTTTGAGGATTTTACTGCACGTAAAAAATTGCAATTGTTATTAACAAAATAAGATGAAAAAAAAGAGGTATTTACGTTTTTATTAATAACTCATAAACTATTAATATTTACGATATTTGGAAAAAAGGTCCTTAAAGAGGAGGAAATTTCCGAAAAAAAAGTCCCAGCTCCCGGAACTCTACCTCTATTATTTATAATTTTAATTTAACACTGAAAATAGGGCTCCGCGCAGCCATTACGGCATGGGCGCACTGCCGTTAAAGACAGTTTCTTACATAAAATTATTTTTTTATAGTAACAAATATGAATTTAAAAATTTAAATAAATTATGGTGTCATCCAGATACTTGAAAGAATATATTCCCGTTGGAAATTTTTTTTTAAATTAATTTTTCAAAAAGTTATGCAATTGTTAATTAACGAAGTTTTTTCCTATCTCCGTTTTCATAAATGACGACATAAAAATTTAAATAATAAACCTATAAATTTTTGGCTCTGTGGAGCTCTTCTTATATATATACTTAACAAGATCCCGCGATAAAAGTTTATTAAAGTTAATTATTTTGTTTTTTACAATTTTTTAAAGTTAACAAAAAATTAAAAGTCTAAGAAATGTTATTAAAAATTTTTTTTTAAACAAATGTTATATTATTGCTGCTTTCTTATCCAACAATGGCATTAAGTAACATCGGAAAAATTTTTTTTACATCATTTGTTAAGAAATTGTTTATAAACAAATAGACAAGTTTAATATTTAAAGAAATTTTTTTTTTACCATTATGTTGACTTGGCAAAATATAGATTTTTTTAAAAAAAAATTTTTGTTAAATAAATTTTTTTATTGTTTATAATCGTTTTTTTTATATTTCGATTGTTTAAATAATTAGTTAAGGAATGATTTTCTCCTTAAAAATCATAATTGGCATTTCTTCATAGGTAAATAGAAAAAAAAATTTTTTTTATCAATAATTTCATTGTTTGTTAACTTAACAATTTGTTATAAACAAATTCTAACTACCGTTATATTTTTTTTCTAGAGCTAAAAAAAATAACAAAAACAGCCATATATATCAAAATACTAAAAAAAAATTTTTACTATTTTTTATAACGCTTTCATATTAAAATTTTTTTTAGTATTTTGATATATATGGCTGTTTTTGTTATTTTTTTTAGCTCTAGAAAAAAAATATAACGGTAGTTAGAATTTGTTTATAACAAATTGTTAAGTTAACAAACAATGAAATTATTGATAAAAAAATTTTTTTTTCTATTTACCTATGAAGAAATGCCAATTATGATTTTTAAGGAGAAAATCATTCCTTAACTAATTATTTAAACAATCGAAATATAAAAAAAACGATTATAAACAATAAAAAAATTTATTTAACAAAAATTTTTTTAAAAAAAAATCATTATTTTGCCAAGACAACATAATGGTAAAAAAAAAAATTCTTTAAATATTAAACTTGTCTATTTGTTTATAAACAATTTCTTAACAAATGATGTAAAAAACTTTTTTTCCGATGTTACTTAATGCCATTGTTGGATAAGAAAGCAGCAATAATATAACATTTGTTTAAAAAAATTTTTTTAATAACATTTCTTAGACTTTTAATTTTTTGTTAACTTTAAAAAATTGTAATAAACAAAATAATTAACTTTAATAAACTTTTATCGCGGGATCTTGTTAAGTATATATATAAGAAGAGCTCCACAGAGCCAAAAATTTATAGGTTTATTATTTAAATTTTTATGTCGTCATTTATGAAAACGGAGATAGGAAAAAACTTCGTTAATTAACAATTGCATAACTTTTTGAAAAATTAATTTAAAAAATTTTTTCCAACGGGAATATATTCTTTCAAGTATCTGGATGACACCATAATTTATTTAAATTTTTAAATTCATATTTGTTACTATAAAAAAATAATTTTATGTAAGAAACTGTCTTTAACGGCAGTGCGCCCATGCCGTAATGGCTGCGCGGAGCCCTATTTTCAGCGTTAAATTAAAATTATAAATAATAGAGGTAGAGTTCCGGGAGCTGGGACTTTTTTTTCGGAAATTTCCTCCTCTTTAAGGACCTTTTTTCCAAATATCTTAAATATTAATAGTTTATGAGTTATTAACAAAAACGTAAATACCTCTTTTTTTTCATCTTATTTTGTTAATAACAATTGCAATTTTTTACGTGCAGTAAAATTCTCAAAACTCATTTTTCTAGAGGTCGTTCCGAATCCAATGAGCTATTGCTCATATTTTTAGGAGCTTTATCTCTATTTTTCACGTTTTTGAACTTGTTGACTGGACTATAATAATATATAGGGATAGTGACTGGGTAACAGTATAATTATTATCCTCCGTCAGATAGATCGCCAAAAAATTATAGATACGTATTTTTTACATAAAATCGAATCAGTAAATATTGAAAAAGATTTAAAGAGTCTAAGTTCAGGCGTGGGTGCATGTGACGTCAAGCTTTCGTAAAAGTACCTATACGAAAGCGTATCGTCACAATCATGTTATCGCGCCGAGGCCATTTCAAACAACACTTGCTATGAGACCAACAATCCTCAACTATGACTTAATCTCTAAAAATTTGGGAGATTGAAATCAAAATTGTACAAAATATTAAAGAATAAATTAGTTTTATATTATTTAGCTTCAACATAGTATAAAATTAACATTGAACACTCCAACATCTTCTTCTACTCATCACTATAAAACTACTCCTTTTCGAAGCAATTGTCGCAAAAAAAGCGAGCATGCTCCATACATATTGGCTTTCGTAAATATGCAAGAAGGCTTGGTTTTTCTGTCTTTGGCAGTAGGGCAGTCCCTACATCGATATACTTTCTCACTTTATTTTGAAGGCACATTGATGATGGTTCTCCCAAATACAGAGATATTTCCTTAGGAAGGCGAATTGCTCTGTCTTTGGCAGAAGCTAGATAGCTTCTGCCAAAGACAGAGCAATTCGCCTTCCTAACTACCTTCCTAACTACCTTGTTCACTCCAAAATGCCTTATTTGTGTTTGATAGCAGATGCTATCAAACACAAATAAGGCATTTTGGAGTGAACACACCTAAAAACAAGGCAATTTAATTATTATACGCATAAAATTAAAATATAACCAAAACACAAAATAGTTACATGGACTATGAGGTAGGGTATTACGTACCCGCTTTATATTTGTGCACGTGTAGTTTACTCCGCTGCTAGCACAGCACTGTTATTGTCGCTTAAAATCACTCCCCACACCACCCCCTCCAGTTACTGAGTCAGCCAAGTTCCAGGAATCGCACAGTTAAAAAATATTTAGTGTTTTTAAATCGGTGGGTATGAGATACCCGACCTCATTCACGCCGGGTTAATGAGAGAACTAATTTTTAACAAAATCCTTTTTATTTTTCTTACTTTATCTTAATTAACAATTGATTTTTCTAAAATCCAATGATGCAGTTTTAGTTTTCATCAAAATCGGGCCCGAGACTTCTTTGAGTACTTTTCGCTATTCACCATATGACCATCCACGCCCACCTGAAATATTGAAAATGAAAATGAAAAATCTCTTTATTTAAATGGACTTTGCTAAGTACTTTTAAATCGTCAAAAGCCCTACCACCATTTCGGGACGAATAATTATTATTATGCTGATATTCACCTGTACACTTAAAACTTTTTTACTTAATCTATTGTAATCACAGAAATAATGATATTATTTCTGTGACTTTAATTCTATTACTTAGTTTATTTATTCCAAAATTCGTTAAAACAGGCGGCCATCTTGCGCGGATATTGCAATAGAAACTGGAGCGCCTGCGCCGTTTCGGGGCCGCGTAACACTTCGGTAGAAGAAAGCTGATGTTTTCATGTCTCAGCGGTCAAGTTCATGACTGGCCAAACTTGGTGACGTGATCAACTATACAATTTCAAAGCCCAGAGTTTGTATACAATAGATCTGTTGACGCCATTCACAAATAACGACTAGGGCGTGTACCTAATGAGTAGAGATGATAATCGTTGATAAAGAAGGCGATGAAAATGAATATGGATTTTTTTAGAAATAAGTGAAACTAATGACTCCATGTCACCTGATGGTAAGCAGAAGTGGAGTCCAAATGCGAAGATAGCTAGTGCAAGAAATAAACCGACGCGCTAGCTTAGATTAAAGCAAAAGGGAAGATCCTCCTTATAGCATCTTTCAAAAAGCAGTTTTGATAGTTTTCGAGTTCGATCAAACGTATTGTCAGGTATCGTCTCTTTTCATACATTGCCCACTGTTTCTGATAGTGTACGCTAGAGGCGCTAGTGGGCAATGCATGAAAATAATAATAATAATAACAAATCATTTATTTGCATGAATACGTTAATTTACAGGGTCAGCGTTCTTACATCCCTAGGTGCGTTATTCAGCCAGGTAGTTACAGGCGTGCAAATTTTACATGTCAATAGAGTAATAAAAATAACTATCTAATTAATTATAGCGAGAAAAAAAATATATATATAAATGTGCAAAAATAATGTCAAATGCTCTAAGTCACAATATTAAACCGAATTACAACATTAACAATTATCATAAATGTCAAAAGTAGGTATATTTGTAATATTTTTCCAAGAATACATGTAAGCAAATTAAAATGATAACATGTTAAACAATCACTTAAAAAATAACAATACAAAAAAAAAAACTACTAATTGGCACAATCAACTTTATTCTTTGCGTTCTAGGAATTCTTTTAGGTTATTAGAAGCATTTTTCTGTCAGCCATTTTTCAGCCAAAAGAGACGATACGTTTGATCGAGCTCGAAAACTAACAATATCATACTAGGGGTATAGGCAAGAAGATTATATTTTACCTATATCTTCGTGGGTATAGGCGTCGTCTACTACATAATCAAACTATGCTGAACGTGTCGCTTTCGCACGACTCTGCATTTTATATCTCGCTCACCTAACAATGCAGCTGAGACATAGTAGGGCCATTGGTCTTAGTTTTGTAGGCACAGTCGCGTTACTCTAGTAACGTATCTTCCCTTTTTGACACGCTTATATTAGTTTCACCTGTATGTTTGTTTGTTTGTATGTGTGTACCTAACTGACTCGTTTAGGCTCGATTTTGGCCCACTTTAAACGGTCAGATTTCATTTAAACTTTATAGACTTATCAAAGACCGATGACATTACAATAATTCGAAAAGAATATCCCATTATCCTGATTAGAATCGACAGGACTAATGAATTAAACGTTTGGAATGTTAGTTCAGTTATACGTCACTAGATAGCGTTGTCATGTAAAGTTGGCGGTGTTAAGAATTTTTTTAATAATATAAGTAAGTACTTTCATCGGCGGTTATAATTCGCACTCAAAAGTGTAATAAAATAATAGTTATAAAAATAACTTTTTACTAAGTATAGAAACTAAACGATGAACGAAAAGTATAATTATTATTTAGAGAAAACCATGGGGTGCTCAATTTAATTGTACCGATGGAATATTTTAAGAACAAACTAATGATATTGAGTACCCCACGCTTTTCTCTAAATAGTAATTATACTTTTCGTTCATCATTTAGTTTCTATATTAAAAAGTTATTTTTCACTTTTTATTACGATTTGATATAAAAGTGTGTTTTTTAAACTATTATTTTTTTAATGTTTAAAAAATATTGTAAGTGACGAATCTATTCCTACGCGTCCGGGGCTATTCGCTAACTTTTTTTGACAGTTGATAGTGATGATCACCGAGTGAATTACACATCTATTGCTGTTTTTACACGACAAGTGCCTAAATAGCGTGTCGTGTAATACAGCAATGGATATGTAATTAACTCAGTGATGATCACTTTCAACTGTCAACAAAAGTTAGGGAATAGGCCTACTGTACGTGCTAAGTGTACGTGTGAATACACCCTAATCGGCTTTGAAAACTATCAAAACAGAGTGTAGAACGATCGCACGCAAGCAGCCAGCGCTGCGCAGCGGATGTCCCAGTTCGCGGCGTCCCGTTAACGAGAGAAAGTGGCCGACACGCGCGCTGCACCGGCTATGCAAATTATGCAATTAAGTTCAAGAGTAGAGGGCGCCACTAGCTGGGAAATAAAAATATTACTGTAATATTGGGTCTTTGCGAAGTTGCTGTTTTTCTTACTGGTAACTTAAATGTATGTTGTATATTTAAGTTACAAGTAAGAAATTTGTAACTTAAATGTGTGATTTCAATTTAGTTCAAGAGTAGAGGGCGCCACTAGCTGGCAAATAAAAATATTAATGTAATATTAGGTCGTTGTTTAAAGGTCGTTAATTAAAGCGTCGGTGGCGTAGTGCGTAAGAGCGTCGTCTCCCACCCGGGAGGCACTAGTTCTATCCCCGCCACCTACCACTGTATTTTCAAAATTTGAATTCTTAAGTAAGTTTAATCGACGCTTTTACGGTGAAGGAAAACATCGTGAGGAAACCTGCACACACCTATGAAGAAATTCTTAGGTTGAGTGTGAAGTCGACCAAGCCGCACTTGGCCAGCGTGGTTGACTAAGGCCTAATCGCCCCTAATGTGAGGTAGGCACAAGCCCGAGGTGGGGACATTATTTGAGCTGTTGGTGATGAATATTAGGTACCTAGGTGGTAGACCCATATGTAGGGTCGTCTGGGTAGGTACCACCGCCTTTCTTATTTCTGCCGTGAAGCAGTTCGCTGTTTCGGATTGAAGGGAAAGGTAGCCAGTGTAATTACGGGGCATGGAGGGCATATCATCTTAGTCCCCAGGATGGCAAACGCACTTGCGGTGTTAAGTAATTTACACTTAATATTGCAAGTGTCTATAGGCGGCGGTGACCACTTAACATCAGGTGGGCCGCAAGCTTGTTTGCCATCTCGTAACATAAAAAAAAAAAACCTATGAAGTTACTATTTTACTTACTTGTAATTTAAATGTATGATTTCTGAACTCCGCTGCATGCAGCTGTGTTGCCGCGGCACCCATACATTCTTATTAGGTTTACTTGCTGTCCCGGTCACGCGTTGCTGTGGTAATTTCACATAATAGTACTGTCCTATAACATTGAATTTGCAGTAAAAAAAAGAGGACTACTTATCAAGATAAAAATTATCCTGTCAAGTTGGAAGAAAACGCACATTAAAAAAATCGGATTGTTAGTTTCGGTGTTTATCCTGGACAAACATTGTGTCACGGGAATTATACAAGTGACTGGTTATTAGTGGCGGACCAGTTTAGGGGCGATAGAAGAGGGCAATACTAGTCGATTCTACTATGGGATGTACTATCCGAAAGCGAACCGTTACGGTAAGATAGTAATCTTACAAATTGTATTATATTGCGGCTGTGCTTAACTTTCATTGCTTCGCAGTCCTTAATACGCGCGCAATCAATAGTGTATATTACGGCATGCTCAACTAGAACCATATTATGTAGTACGGACGCTGATCGTGACACTCGGTCTTCCTATGAACTCGGCGATTCGACCGATCTCCTTAGATTGATATATCTGTGGTACACACAAATTTGAGATTAATTACATATTACAAAGAAATGTAATATGTATGTATGATACAAAGGCGCTGCTTCTAATGAAATATTTGCCAGCAGACCTGTGATAGGAAAACCTGACAATAATGAACACTGTGTAAACAAAGAAAAAAAAGACATGTAAATATAATAAATAAGAATATAAAATAATATACACTAGTATTTTTATGTACCTAATTCCTGTTCCGATAATTATTAATGATAAGATATCCAGTTCCTCTGTGGTTGATGGTTCCAGGTGAAACTTGATTACATCTTCGGCATTATCGTCACGCACCATCAGGTCAGATGAAGGACAAGAGATTCCCTGTCAAGCAAAAAAGAATACATGAACGAACACCGTTACCGAAGATTTTTAAGAAGACGTGATTGTCCTCCATGAAACTTGGTGTGCTCAACAGATCGAAGCGGTATTTCAAGCCGGCCCATCGCCTACAACTATATAGGGCGCAAATTTGGCCCCAAATGGAATACTGCTCTCATCTGTGGGCGGGTGCATCCCCAGTACCAACTTCTAGACCGCATACAAAGGAGTTCAGCTCGAATTATTGACGAACCAGCACTTTCTGATCGATTCGATACTTTGGCATTGCGTAGAGATGTGGCATCATTCAGCATCTTCTATCGCCTGTATTGCGGGGAGTGTTCTGTGGAGTTATTATGACTTATACCAGCTGCTGCGTTCCGCCATCGTTCTTCGCGACAACAAACCCATCTCCACAGTCTTCATGCTTGGCTATACACAACCGTGCGTTTTTCGCGCTATTTCCTACCGTGGACCACAAGAATGTGGAACCAACTCTCGCCAGAGGTGTTCCCGAACCGATACGACTCGGACATCTACAAGACAAGAGCATTCTTTCCTTAAAGGCCGGCAACGCATTTGCGATTCCTCTGGTGTTGCAAATGTCCATGAGCGGCGGTGATCACTTACTATCAGGTGAACCGTGTGTTCGTTTGTCCCCTTTTCCATAATAAAAGGTCCTGGTCACTCCTCTAGCTTGTAGGGTGAACATCCCGTAGAGGGTTTCTTACTAGTCAATATGTAGTGAAGGATTATTATCAAAAAAAAGAGCCTACGCTTTTTCATCGGGAGGAGAATAAGTGCGATGAGGAGGGTTTCACCAAGGTACAGAGGAGGAAGAAGAGGCCCGTACTGACGCAGCTGTACTTGTCCCGTTTGCACTGGTCTACGAAGGTGGAGGAGGTCGTAGACTATGTCCACCTGGAAGCTGAGAGTCGAGCGATTGGAGTCTCGCCACAAAGTAAACTTTTCTTCTTTTGTGGTGAGAGTGCCAACCCATCATCCGCCGACCTTCATGAAGGGGGAGTTCTGGCCGGAAGGAGTCGTTTTTCGACGTTTTCGGGGACGACTCCCTAATGAGCTGCGCTACACGTCGCCGACCCTACGTGTGCCTTAGTGTTTAAGTTATATTATTTGGTATAATGTTAGTTTTAACGTATTTATCTATGTGCCCTTTGTTTATTTTAACATGCATTGCGTTGTGTTGCCTGAAATAAATGAATGATTATTGCATTGCAATCCGAACCCTGCAGACACTGTCTGCAGGGTTCGGATTGAAATGGAGCATTACCATAAATATAGGTAAAGTTACTGTGTCACTTTTCTAAATTGCTTGTGAAAGGTGATTGACCCAGACATTGGCAGCATATAAACATGTCCTTATGCCTTCTTTTTCGAGTTCACTTTCTACTACATTGCTACTACATTCTTAACCGAAATCCTTAGCATTCTTTACATCATCCGATTCACAGTAAAACCTGTTGAAAATTCTTTACATTAATGCTCTTACGAAAATGGAAATGTGTATTGTAATAAATTTTGCAATTCGAATAATCAATTGGATTAGGTAAATAGTTGTATTTATGTTTCTTTTAAGTGATTTTTTTGTGTTTATTGTTGACAAATAATGAAGGTTTGCTCTGCACCATTGTACTAAATAGTAGTACTTTGCTAATGTTAACCATAACAGTGTCTTCCAGTCGTACTAACAGACAGCCGCCTTCTACGACACCCATTAGTTATAGGGGATATTAGGGTGATGCCACATAAATAATAAGAAATTGCTTTGCTTCGCATTTACGACACGCGACTAAAGCACTTCTATCCTCTATCCTCTTTTATTATTTCTGTGGGTGATGCTATTCTAATATGCCGGATAATATCACATGCGAACAAGGTGAAATTTCTTGAGTAGAGTTTGGACTCTATGATTTTGGAATAATGTTTCAAAATTTATTTAAGAAATTTGTCAATTTTGGATAGCCTGACTTGTTGTCATCTGTACACAGGCTCAGGATTGTAGTTTCTTCCCATAGAAATTAATAATATTTGTTGAAGAAATTTTAGTAACATTCATTTTTGATTAGATGTTTGGTAAGAGCGTTAAATTAATGTTTTGCATTATTATTTACTAGCTATCCCGGCCACGCGTTGCTGTGGTAATTTCATACTACTGACCTAACATTGTATCTGCAGTAAAAAAATATGACTACTTATCAAGATAAAAACTATCGAATCTCTCAAGTTGGATCAAACTGCACACGGTGTACAAATTTGATTAAAATCGATTAAGTAGTTTTGGAGTCTATCGCGGACAAACAACGTGACACGTAATTTATTTATAATTAAAATTAATAACAAGACGTCTTTTATGAACGTTGATTTAAAAAGTAATTAAAAAAAAGACAGTGTCTATTAAAGGGTTAAACATTCAAATTCAAATTCAAATGGTTTATTGCATTCCTTAAGTAGGTACAGAAGGTGTTACATAAATTGTTGGTCCTTTATGGACCCTGTCGGGCATAACAATACAATTCTATGGATATTGTCTATTTACATTTTTACCTACTTAATTTGTACTACTTACCTGTTGTTGTTTTTTTTATACGTAAGGATTAATAATAATGATATTTAACAGGTATTCTATTTTATTATGTTTTTTATGTTCTAACAAAAATACAAAATACAAAAAAGCGCTCCGCTAATTAAAGAAAAAACAATCAGCTCCAATCTGTAATCGTTTGCGTTTATCAAGAGCAATAAAGACTGAGCAAAAAGGAGTACAGCCACAGTACAGCTATTACCATTACGTCATTTCTTCTCGCTATACAGTTATGCGACTGATTCCGAACGCAGCTTTCGAACACCGTCTAACAAGAATTGAACAAGAATTATCTAACGTGACAAAGCGAAAAAACGATGCTACCCGACTAGTGTGATGGCGGCTACAAAAAAAACTAACGGCACAAAATACCTAACCGCCAACCGGAGAAAGGCTTTCGATTGTCCCACATTTCGCCGCACGCGAACAGCACTAGCGTTCCATTTTCAAATCTTATAACGGACGCGGAGCTGTCAGAGTCGAATGGCGCGCATTTTGACGTGCAACGCTCGAATTCGGAACGTTCGCGGGCAGTGCGTCCCGTTCTAACCATTACATACAGTTGCATTGTCTTGCTCGCGGCGCGACATTGAAAAAGAAAGCACTGAATTTTTTGCCGGGCGTCCATTTTACTCGTTAGTATGTCGAAGAAAGCTGAAATGCATGTGTGTAATATTAGAAACGTTGCTTTATGTGACGGTTGCATCGTGGTATGGGTTGCATAAGAAAATTGCATTTCCCCGGTGATCTGGCGTCGGTTATAATTTCACCGATAATTAATCTGTGCTGTAAATTGTTGTGAGTTCACATGCGTTCATATATTACCATTAATTACGTTCCGTCTAACGCATTATGATGATTTATGCGTTCTAAATTATTTTATAACGGTATATCAAATTCTGATGAGGTGAACATAACAATAAATTATGCTGGTTGTGCTATGCAAATCTTGTGACATTGCAACTGTATTTTATGCATCGCGTTATGTAATAGTTTTTAACAAAATTATAATGCAATACATTTTAATATTACATTTTAAATACTTTCTCGTAGTCTTGTGCTTCTGTGTTCTTTTCCTCCAAGGAAAATGAATGCTAGCTCGCTTTATCCTTATGTTTATTGGTATTATACTTGTCCCTTTCTAACTTTTTGCACCAAGACTCTGTTCGCTTCTGCCCCATATCTATATATATAAAAATGAATACTGACTGACTGAATGAATGACTGACTGACATATCAACGCACAGCCCAAACTGCTGGGTCTAGATTCTAAATTTGGCACGTAGGTTCCTTATAAGGTCTAGGGGTGCACTAAGAAAGGATTTTCGGAAATTCACCCTCTAAGGTGGCGAAAAGGGGGTGAAACTTTGTATGGAAATCCGTCAGTTTTGAAGCTAAATCGATAAAAATTGGTATATAACTACGTAGTTAGAAACTAAGAATTACCTATTTCAGGATTTTTGAAAATTCTATCCCGAAGGGGGTAAAATAAGGGATGGAAGTTTGTATGAAAAACCGTAATTTTTTAAAGTAAAAACCATGAAAATCGGTATATGGCGCTTAGGTTAGAAGAAATAATAAGAAAATTTAAATGCTGCCCGAAGTAACTATTCTACGGGGACGAAGTCGCGGGCAAAAGCTAGTTGATTATAAAATTTAAATCTTGATTCTAGTTCCTTACATAAAAACCCCACATGGCTATCGTAAAAGGCGTCATAAGGAATTTTCACCTGACGTAACATTCTGTGGTTATAGGTCACCCATATGGTGGAAGGTATCCACCAACTATAGCATCTTGTAGATAATATGATTATTTAAATATTCATGAGAAAAAGTAGTCTTTTTAAGGAAAATCAATAGCTTTTTCGTTTTCTGTGTATTTTCAGAGTGTGTTATTGATGCGCGGGATAGTCCATTAAGTATGGCAAGGTCGCCAGTCCTTATTGTCGCCTTAAGACAGGGGTATATAGCGGCTTAGTCGCTCCAATCTGCCGATACGTAAGTCCGGTCTTGGGAAGTGTTACTTACACCATGCCTTTGGACGTAGTCTAAGATATGCCAAGACCTTTGGATTCGAGACAACAGTCAGACTCCCCAGCGGGAGGTATAACCGTCAACTAGAAGCTCCCTAGAAAACAGAATAATAGCAAACTATCTATTCATTGAGTGGTTTCTGTCGATGATTATATCATACCTTTGTTATTTTTAAATGGCTCTTGGCCAGAATCTCACCTATGGCATGTGACGATAGGGCAGAAGGTGAATGCAAATTTTAAGAGTTGTTAGTTAAGGTCAAAATTGTCTTATTCGCCTTTTACGATAGCCATCAGTAGTGTTGGGTGTAGACTTCACACAGCATTATAAAATTACACTATGGTTCTAATTTTGTGGTCTGTCAGTAGTCTATTTATAGGAATAACTAAAACTTTGGTTACGTGTACGTATTTGCTCTCTTGTGTGTTTTCCTGTGAAACGAATTAAACATTAATATTTATCATCATCTATACTGAAATTATAATGCTGAAGAGTTTGTTCGTTTGGTTGAACGCGCTAATCTTAGGAACTACTGATTCAAATTGAAAAAATATTTTTATGTTGGATAGTCCATTTATCGAGGAAGGCTTTAGGCTATATAATATCGACATTAGCGAAGACGCGGACAACCACTAGTTGTGAAATGAAATCGGGATCAGATTAGGCAGATGATGATGATGATTATCAGAATTGTGTTTGCTATTCAACACCCAAAGCCTACAACTATAATTAGAGTATTATGTACTATTATTTATGGCTAGTTTTACAATACACGGTCAATTAAATCAATAAAAACAATGACTAATTGTAAACAACTCTCGAAAGCGACTGAGAAACAAGTCAGTTCACGGTCAAAATAATAACAGCCACAGATAATGCCAACATAACAATATCGTGCTTTATGCCGAAGTCGGTCAGACAGAGAGAAAGTCCGGCGAAAGGTGGCAGAACTGGGTCACAGTTACTAACATTACGTATGTTGTGTGACACTTTCTTTAATTGAGATGTATGCGCCATTTTGAGTGTAACGGTAAATGTGAGCGGCCATCTTGATTTTGGGCGACAATTTTAATGTCTTACGTAATTGCTGATCGTTAAAGCGGATTGTAATAAATATTAAACCGATACAATTGTTAAAGTTTGTAAAAAAATACATCTATACTTTATGATAAATAGGCTAGCGTGTGTAGACGGCAGTCCTCACACGCTGTCGTTGGTTGTCAGTTCGTCGATTGCAACGGAAACTATTCTCATCCCCAATTAATTAGATTATGTTGTCAGTTAAGGCAGAAATCTTGCAATTCTAATTATGAATGTTTTGCCAACAAATCTGACTGTGACTCCCTACAACAAGACTTCACTCGACAGTGCGGCTTTAGACCGAAACGATCGACTTCTAGCGTACTTACATGACGGGTGTCTGGGGTGAGGCTATGGACAAACGAGACGAATCACTGGCTATCAGCCTTGACATCGCCAAAGCCTTTGACAGGATTTGGCACAAAAGTCTTCCGACGTACCCATGCCTATGCCTGCCTGTTCAGCTCTGTACCAGAGTGGCCGACTTCCTGCATGAACGAAAAATTGGACGACTGCGGGCTATTGCGGACACGCAAAGGCTGGACGAGCGGAAACCGTGGAGAGTCGTGAGAATCTTGTCATTGAACTCTACCGAGAGTTGGACCTCATTTCTAAATGGGTTACAGCAAATTTGTTTGACCTCACTGCCAAGAAAACTCAGGTGCGTTTACGGCTAAAACGTCGCCATTCCTTTCCCTTCCTTCTCTTCAGGGCACAACACTGACGCTACAGTCTACTATCACCTTGCTCTATATGGAGGTTCGCAGTGACCCGAATCCCAAGAATTACATCGAAAGCGTGATAAACAAAGCTTCACAGAAACTCGGAGTCCTGAACATGGTGCGGCAATTTTCACACTTGATCAACTGTACTTGCTATATGAGACGCAAGCATGGTCCATTTTGGAGTATTGCTCACACCTGTGGGATGGCTCCCCCAAGTTACGCGATGCTTTGGATAAGTTGCAGCGTCGCGCAAACCGCATCATCAGCGACGAATTCTACCGCCGCATTCTACCACCTGTACCACGGCTAGTGCTTTGAGGAGCTTTTTTGCCTAATCCCATCATGCCCCTCCCTTTTAAGGACTACGCCAACTAAGAAATTTGGCAACTCGGTTCTATGTCGCACAATCAAAAAAAGGAATTCATTATCAGCACACGTATTCTGCCGCCATGTGATGCCGGCACCGCCATGTGATGCTAGAGTAGAATAGCATAACCCCATATCCTCTAAAAGGCGAATAATGGATCAGCAAAGGGGTATTGATCACCTTATACTCCGTCCGCATTGAGCAAGCGTGGTGGGACTACTGCCTAAACCTCCTGCCTAAGCCTGTCTAAACTGGATGGCAAGGAGAGGCCTTGTGTCCCAGCAGTGGCCGAATTATAAAGGCTGTTATGATGATATAAGTAATCAAATATCTTATGTATAATATTTTTTATTATTTTTCAACCTTTGTCGATGAATAATAAATAAAATATATTTTTTTACATTCATGCCTCAGTTTGGACGTTACAAACTCGAGCGGCTAATGCGTGTGTGAGTTCAGACTCGCAAAGTTAATTATTTTCAAATACTTTGCTACAATCTTAAATGCAATAAAGTGCAAATTCATACAGTATTATCCTGACCTATCAAAATATCGTCCTACTATAAAGAGTCAATTGGCATTTGTGTCAACAAAAGCCAGTTGAATCGTTGACCTATTATGTGGACAATGCAATATTCTGACTCCACGCCCCTCTAGCTCAAGCACAATATAAAGAATAATGTGGCTCAAGCGTCCTGGACGAAGAGTAGAACTGACTAACATGTTGCGTTATAAATATACCCTGGTTTCTTTTTCCATCCCATCTTAATATTACTAACGCCCAAAACAGTGATAGCCACAATTGTGTGCCATCTCAAAGCCACTTGATATTATCTGATTTTTCTACAGGCCTTCTTTTAAATATGGTGGAAAATGCATTTGCGACCCGTACCGCAACGTTGGCTAGACATTGGGACTCGCTAACGCCTTAACATTGACGCCGGTTCTACCCACTAAAACTACCGGTCTACACTACTTCCCGAGGGGGAAGGAGTGTTAGGGCTTCGAGCGTTGGCCTACTGCCCAGGCATCTTCTTGGGCGTTCGTTCAGCTCGCCTTTGATTTTAACGCCACCGTCCCTCTCTGCTTTGACCCTGGCTTAGGAGGCGCAACCTTCAACGCGGTGAGCCCACCGAGTGAGATGGTGTTAGCCAAGGTCCAGTGAGCGTCAACGAGCAAGCTTACGGCTTACACTTCAGCCAGGGAAGGCTGGTGTCAGTCCGAGTGGGTTTGGTTCGAAGTGGAACTGCCACGGGGCGCTCAGCACTGGAGGTGCGATGAGCTCGTTGTAGCGGTGTCATGTGGTTGGGTACAGAAAATCGCAGCCAAATAACTCTACTACATTTTTGTGTTGAGGTTCAGTCAGCGAGGAAGGTTACCATATAATATAGTTGAAAATGAGAAAATTGGCACGCTCGTCCTGAGAAGTAGATGAAAACTTTAGTACCATGTCATAGCAACGCCCAATGTAGGAATAATTATCATGACAAGGTTCTATACTTCGAAGGTCGACCGTACAAAGGAGATATTGCTTACGCCACAGCCGATCACAGAGCGATTTCCTTCCCCGTCGTTAGGATGTTAATTAACTAATAACAATTACAATGCAGTTCATTTCTCATTTATTTCCCTCCAGTTTCCATTCTCCCCAAACCTCCAATAGGTTGTTTTTTTTACCTTAAACTGTCTTACGTAAGAAGGTCTTTATATGTCATCACGAGATTGGTCTAATTATCAATAACCTAATGAACCTATCGTCTTCTAATATGATAATAATGCTAAAACCAATTTGGGTTATTAGTTTTTTATTTATAGGAATACCTATCAAGTTTAATTAGTTGACCCTAAATTGAGAAGTTGATTATGTAACATGTAGCTTATCTATAAGGACACGGAATATAAAAATAAAAGAAATCCGTAACATTTTCTTTTGTAAACATTGTGATAATATTTATAATTAAATTTGAAGTGAGTCTCACGATTCTCTTGGTAGACGCAGCTTTGGCAGGCCATGCACCAGGTGTGCCGACGATCTGGTAAAGGTTGCGAGAAGCAGTTGAACGCAGAATAATCTAGTTGAGTATCCTTACCGATCGGGTTGAAGATCCTTGGGGGAGGAGGCCTGTGTAAAGCTGTTGGGATCTCTCGGCTGACATGACGATGATGATGAAGTGAATAAACTAGTAGCAGCCTTAAGTACTACTTACTACCATACACTCTAATTGCCCACTGCATAGCAGACATCTCTACAACATAAGACTAACAGAGTTGCTTGGAGATTCTGCGGATAGGAGCGTGAAACATTATTGCACCTCCTTTGCTTTTGTGTAACTCTCAGTCACAAAAGATATCAAAACAATACAAGCTAGAACTATCATTTATTTTTTATCTTTACATTTTTAGACAGAGCCCAGCCAAAGGAGTACATGGCCTTCTTTATGTTTACGCTTATGTTTATTCTTTATCAGAGGTCGCAGCGACGAAAATAGCCCGAAACAATAATGATATAAAAATAAAACCCCAACACGTGTAAGCGGTGTCGCAAAAGGCCACTAAGATAACTTTGACCTGAAGTAAGATCGTCTGTCGTCATACGTCACTCCGTTAGGTGGAGGGTATCCAGCAGACCTGACTATCACGACCAAGACGGGTTGACGTCTTGTATCCAAAGCTTCATTGCTAAATTATGGGAAGTGACAAAGAAAACACTTACTCATACGTACGACCCCAAATAACTAAGATCGGTGGTGTATACGCCGTGAGCACCAAACTATCGTATGTGATTAATAAGTCAATTCCAAATGTTCTCAACCGATTTTCTTCTGTCGCTGCAATAAATCTTTTTGAAGGATCATAAATACTCAATCTTTTATGAAAATGCATGCGATTGTTGGCATTAATGCGGCTTTAAGAATTAGGTATTTGAGATTATAACATTGAGAATAGAGACGGAATGCTAGTTAGATTAATAGGTCTGTGCGCCATCAAAAGCTATAAAAAAGTGTACAGTTTCAGACCAAATATTTTTTTTAAAACGGAGCGCTGCGGAAAACACACTGAGTCTGGTTTTATATCCACTACCACCAGGTGGGCCGTCAGCTCCTTCTTCTTCTCCAATCGGGCGGTCTCAGCAAATAGACGACTGTTGCGCCTGTTTTATGTCGGAGGGTGTGGAGCTGGTTTACTACAGCCATCCTAATTCCTCCAGGAAGTCAACCAGCGCCTTAGCGTCACCAAATGCCTCCCGGAGGCTACCCGGAGATCTTAGGTATTTTGCCCGGTAGCAGGCCACTCCAGTGCATTCCAACAGAATGTGGGCGGCAGTCTCTTCTGTCACCATGCAGGCTCTGCATAGTGGACTGTCTATACCTACCTAGGTTAAAAAGGTGTCTGTTAAAGTTGCTATGTCCATTCAAGACCCGTAATTAGTCGGAGTCGAGATCTACTTAAATGTAATAGAGCTTTTGATAGACGGGGCTGGATGTTAGGTAAGGCAAGCCTTTGGGCAAGCTTTTGTCATTTAGTTGTATATGTCTTGGCCCGATTGAATAATTGGCCAGATCGTGAATTGTGAGGCACATCATGAAAATGAAAAAGAAAATGAAAAATCTCTTCATTTAAATGGACTTTGCTAAGTACTTTTAAATCGTCAAAACTCTACCACCATTTCGTCAAAACCCTACCGTCATTTTCATGAAATGCTACTGGACCATACAAATCTTGACCACTGGTCGAGTAGCCCATTATCTAAAAATGGTAATGGTCAGGAGTGATCTGTAGGTTCAAGGTTATTTTTTTATGACCAAGCGGAGTGGACTGTTTGTGGGAGAGTCTAATCTACGTATCTGTGTGATCGGTTGGTAAACTATACGCCCAAGCATTTCATGATCTGGCCAATTATACGATCGGGAAACGACATATTTAAAAAAACATACGTACATAGACTGTTAAAATCATAACCCTAACTTTTAGTTCCGCTGTAGTCGGATAAACATTATCGCACGTGATTAAGCGTGCAGGCTCCCCGCGTGTAATTCTGTACCTATTCTGAGAACGTGATAGAGCATTATGTCCTCAACAGCTCATATTATGTCCCACCGAGGGGCTCGAGCCTACCCCACATTAGGGGCGATTAGGCCTTAGTCAACCACGCCGGCCAAGTGCGGGTTGGTCGACTTCACACACAACCTAAGAATTTGTTCATAGGTGTGTGCAGGTTTCCTCACGATGTTTTCCATCACCGTAAAAGCGTCGATTGAACGCACGTATGAATTCAAAATTGTAAAACACATTGGTACGTGGCGGGGATCGAACCAGTGCCTCCCGGGTGGGAGACGACGCTCTTACGCACTACGCCACCGACGCTTCGAGCATTATGTAAAGGCAGCTAATATCTTCACAGTGGCTAACGGCCCTAACCGGTTGCATCGTGAGAATGCATGCGCGGGAAGTATTCTGTAATTTTCACCACTTTTACTCAGGCACGCACTTTCCTATTTGGTTTTGTGTTACGGCTGATTGGAAAATGATATTAATTACGGTAGCCATTTTCTTATTAGTACACCTTGTCAGTTGTGCTGTTAAGAGGGCCGCATAGGGATCTAGGAAATTAAAAGTTTCTCCCGAGTTCTTGTGTAACACGTGTTGTAAGACACAATTTCTAACTCAATCTACTGTACAATTAATTGTTAATTTAAATATTAAGGGTATAAGTATGAAATTGCCGTTTTGCATGGAGAATTTAACGAAAAATCGTTTTTGCATACAAATATATTTGCGATTTTTTAAGGAACCACAAATCTAAATTTTGTGTACTTTTGTGGATACATTTAGACAACATTAAGCTATAGGATAGTTAGAGAAAAAAAAATGAGATTTGATACATGTAAAAAATATTCATATTTTTACAACAGAGACGGGCACCTCTTAAAACGAGCTATTTTTAAAGATGTATTTCTACTGAAAAAAATAAAAAATAAGAATAAAATTTTATACATAAATGTAAGTCCTTGTAATGAAGTTTAAAATAAAAAAAGAATAATCGACATAGCTATTGTATTAAAGGAATTAATACACTAATGAATAATGAGGAAAATATTGGCAATTTCATACTATAACATTTTCACCTATTTTGATTTGACATTGGCTAAATGCTGAAGTGAAGATAATATTAAGAAGAAGAAGTAGGAAATTAACTTATAGTGAAACTTAAGGGTAATATTTTAAGTATGATGTATGTACCATTTTGACTTTTTTTGGAGTGATGGCTTGTCGTGATGTGGCTTGGAGTTATCGAGAGTTTCCCACTTAAGGTTGGCTACTCTTGGTCATAAAAAACTTACCAGATACACAGACTTAGCACTAAATGAGGATTTGTGGAAGAAATGTTCACAATCTCCCATTGACGGGGCAAATCGATTTGGATTAGTGGAATAACCCCTTAAAACAAGCTCTCATACCGATTAAATCGAGTACAGTTACCTCTGGGATTCGAACTTCGGACCTCTGGGACCCTAAACCACAAACTTATTACACAAGTATGAAATAAATGTATTACGCAGACGTTTTCATTTGCCGTGTCAACTTTTATAAACACGAGCAGTACCGTTATAATCTGTAGCCGCTCTATGCTCTATGGCCTACACTCCGCCGCTTGTCTATGCGCTTCGAGGTCGCTTTCGCGTTTCACCAGCATGGCGGTCACCTCATTTTGACATCTATTCACAGGGGACTGGAACATTTTCCCGCGTTGCACAGTAAACGTCATTCACGAGCTATTAAAACTAATTAAGATGGTGGCTAAGCATTTTCTTGTGGTGCATTTAAAATAAAGTGGATGTGTAGGAAAGCGTACTGGTTATTGGCGTAATTAAAAAATAAAAGTTCTTGCTAAATAATCTAATAAAATATTTAATTGACTAATTACTTTTAAATTATGCACGTGTGAATTTTAAAGGTACTCAAATTCAAATTCATTTATTTGCATAAACATGGGTGTAACTTGTAAATTACAGATGATATTTGTTATAATATAACGTACTCCACATTTTACCTATTATGCGTGCAAAATTATAAATATCATAAATAAAATGTCGAAATCAAGTAAACTATATGTATAAACAAATATGTCAATAAAAAAAATACGAACAAAAAAAGAAAATTAATTAATAGAGATGTCAAACAGTTAATTTGTCATTAATGAAATCATTTACAGAGTAATATGCTTTTCCAGTAAAAATTGTTTCAGTCTTGTTTTAAATACATTTATTTAGTGACTCAATACTTTTAAAACATTGAGGAAGCTTATTGTATAATTTTACAGACATAAAAAAGACACTATTTCTTAATGAAGTCGTTCTACCTTCAACTGTTTTAATGTCGTTTGCTATTTAATGCCTCACAATCTTAATATGTCCACCCATCTTATCTTCGGTCCTCCACTCCCTCTACATTCATCTACATTCATCTACTTTCATGTCAATTACTTCCTTTATAAACTTATCAGTTTACAGAAGTGTTGGTGCACTTCTCACCCATTGCTCCACGATACAGAGCACCCGAGCTGAGTTCCACTCTAGTACAGGTACCAGTGTTCTGCTTCCTTCCGGCTCGAAGGTCCTACAGCAAGGGGCCAACTTAATTAGACCTAAAGACCCAAGATCTACTGCTTACTGCCGAAACCCTGTATGATCTAATGTGCCAAAAACAAAAAAAAGAGAGAGAAAATAGGCTTAAATTTTCCATTTAGCATATGCTGTACTGTGTTATATGTACTTACTTAATCATATATAAATTGAAATAAGTCTTAACAAAGTCGAGGTACTGGAAAGTTTTTCTAGAAATATCAAATTAGAGCTTGAATGCCGAATGGTGTCATTTGCTTGAGCTTTTTATAAAAATAAACTAGCAAAAATAGTCTTACGTAATAAATTAATGGCCCCGTGACACTGTGAAGGTCACTTGTGGCCAGCAGTAGTGACTAAAAAACCAATAATTTTCTTAACAGAAAATAAGCCTAAAAAGCAAAAATAAAACGCTACGTTACTTTCATAGTTACCTAAACCAACCTTCAATTATAGCACAGCAACGCAACTTGCGTAACCCAATTTCCTCAACTCACATTGACATTCGCCGAGGTCACCGACCCCACTTTCACTCACACACCCCCCCTTCCTGTTACGTAACGGAAATGGCGGATGCGGCTAGTGACGTACGCGCGCGCGCACCGTATAATTAAAATCGGAATTACCGCTACTATCAGAACATTTTCCTATATGTGGCTACGTCGAGTTGTTTTGACGGCTGTCTTTTGATACGTGATTGGTTAGCGTACAATTTTAGAGCCTTTATCTCGATGTGGAATTTTGGGGAGTCTGTACCTACTACGTTGGTATTACATAAGAAGATTACATAGAATGAGATATTTTGTGCGAGTCCTTTTCATTAACAATGTAGTTTGATTTTTATTGTATTTTATATTGCTGATTGCCTGATGACAATGAAATGTGCACGCATTATATTTAAATTAAATTAAAGACGAAAAAAAGCGTCGGTGGCGTAGTGCGTAAGAGCATAGTCTTCCGGGAGGCACTGGTTCGAACCCCGCCACATACCAATGTTGTACGGGACCGACCCGACAGGCTGTTGTCTGGTGTCTGTGTCCCTTGTACGTAGACTATGACGGTGGGGTCTTGCAGAAATAAGAAGGCCGGTTTTCTTGCTGTAGTACTGTTGGTTTGAGCAGGGAGAGGTGGAGACGGCGGTGGCTGGTTTCTTCGGTGCAGAGAGAGAGTCCGATATGAGTGAAGTGGAGTGCGATAAGTGCTCGACTAAAATCTGCGCTGTATATAAGTGAAACCAGCGTATCGCAACTTGTGCCTGGTAGTACAAGTTGCGCCCACCTATTCCTGCTCAATAAAAACAACTCTTATCTATTTATTTATTCATAATTATACAATAAAACACACGTAAAACACTTATAACTAACACGATAATAATTAAGTAATTAAACACACAACATTAAAATTATAAAATTAAACAATATAAAGGAATTATAAATTGATCGTGAACATTTCTCCCGCCGTGTGGGGTTGACGAAGTCTGCGCCGCACATCTCTCCGGTGAGCGATCACTGCTGCAGGATGACCAGCTTCTTGGTAGGTCTCTTCAGGGTACCGCCGCTTGCTGTCTGTATGAGCACCGATCTGACGACGCCGTCTTTGCCTGGGTAGGTTTCTATGACTCGTCCTCTTGGCCAGGTATTTCTCGGCAGTTGACTGTCGGCCACCAGTACCAAGTCCCCGATGTGTATGGTGGGACCTTGGCCGTGGGGCTCCCGCCGGTTTTGGAGGTCCCGACCTCCAAAACCGGCGGGAGCCCCACGGCCAGGTACTCTCTGACCCATCGCTGCCAGAATTGGTCCGCCAGGAGTTGTGCTCGTCGCCAGTGCTGTCGGTGGTTTTCATCGCGTTCGTCGAAGTTACCCGGGGTAGGTACCCGAGCGGAGCCCCCAAGTAGAAAGTGATTGGGGGTTAGGGCTTCTTCGTCGGTGGCTTCTACGGAGACGTGCGTCAGCGGTCGGCTATTTACTATGTATTCGACTTCACATAGTAGCGTGGTGAGGGTTTCTTCATGGGGTGCCCTCTCAAGTAGTATGTGGTTAAGCGATGTCTTCACGGCTCGTACAAGACGTTCCCACGCGCCGCCCATGAACGGAGCCCCCGGTGTTATGTAGCGCCATTTGATAGCGCGTTTCTGTGCCTCGGTTTCTGTCGCGTCTACTGCGGCCTGTAGTTCTCGATCGGCGCCGTGCATGTTCGTTCCGTTGTCGCTGTATATTTCGGTGGGGCAGCCGCGTCGTGCTATCATGCGGCGTAGTGCTTGTATAGCGGAGTCGGCGCTCAGGCTGGCGGCTACTTCCAGGTGCACGGCTCTGGTGGTGAGGCAGGTGAACAGCGCTACGTAACGTTTCTGGCGCTGGCGACCCACCGTTACGGTGAGGGGTCCGAAGTAGTCGAGTCCCGTAAATGTGAAGGGTCTCGAATGGTGGGCGAGGCGAGTTCGTGGGTGGTCGCCGGTAGGTGGCGTAGGCGGCGTCGCTCTTCGTATGTGGCAGTGTCGACACTTCTTGATGACGGTTTTCACGTTCGGTCGCAGTCGTAACACCCAATAATGTTGTCGTATCTCGTTGACTATAAGTTCGGTGCCGCCGTGGCTCAGCTGTCGGTGTGTCCAATCTATGTAGAGCCGTACTATCTCGTTGTCGCCGTCTATCACTGTAGGCGATTTTTCTGTCTGTACATCGGTGGCGGCTGCGATACGCGACTTCAGGGTTATGACGTCATCTTTCATATACACGGCGAGGCTTCGCAGGCGACTATCGGGTGCGACACCTTGTTGTTTTTGTAGATTGATGATCTCGGAGGCGAACGATTTCTGTTGGCTCGCTTTCATGAGTAGGTATTCCGCCTGTTTGATGTGTTCGGCGCTCGGTGCTATTATTTTGGTTTCGTTGAAGGTGCGCCGTTTCGTTCTTGATGTCGGCGTAGGCGTCGGCGTAGGTGTCGGCGTAGGCTTCCAAGCGGGGTCGGCTTCCGCGGTGTGTTTCGTTCTCATGTAGGCGACGGTTTCTGTGCGACGTCGGCATAGGGTGATGAACTGGAGTACTCGCGCCGTGGCGCGAACAAGTCTTTCCCACTTGGAGAACCGCTCTGGCTGCGGTATGCTCTCGCTAAGTCTTGGTGACGGCGCCTTGGTGGTTACGTGTGTGACGCGCTCTTCTCCGGTATTTTCGTACGGCGTCGCTTGCTCTGTGGGCCATGTCGATGGTTCGCCTCGTAGGTAGTCGGGGCCGGTGAACCATCTATGTAGCGCGTCGAAATTTGTGGGCGCTCCTCTTGTGGCTTCATCGGCGACGTTCTGTTTGGTAGGTACCCAGCGCCACTCGTCGACGGTGGTGTCTTCTTGGATTTCGGCCACTCGATGTGCGACGAACGGTTTGAAGACTCGCGGCCCTGCGCGCAACCATGCGAGCACTGTCTTCGAGTCAGACCAAAAGTAGCGTCGGTCTGGCTTGTAGTCGTATTCTTCTGTAGTTGACTTGGCCAGGCGACAGCCCAGTAGCGCAGCTTGTAGTTCTAGCCGCGGTATCGACGTTATCTTGAGAGGTGCGACGCGAGCCTTCGCGGTTGCTAGCGATGTGTGGGGCCGCCCGTTGCCGTTGATGACGCGCCAGTATACTGCTGCGACATATGCTTGTTCGCTGGCGTCTACGAAGGTGTGCAGCTCTCTTCTTTCGGTGTGCGTGTAAGACGGATGACATCTTGGTATGTTGACGTCTCGAAGTGTAACGATGTCTTGCAGCCAGCTGTGCCATTTTCTTCGTAGATGAGTAGGTATTTCGTCGTCCCACCCGGTGCCTGTTCGCCATGTTTCTTGCAGTATTTGTTTGGCTTGTATGACGATCGGTGTTGCAAGCCCTAGCGGGTCAAATATCGACATCGCTATGCGCAGGGCTTCTCTCTTGGTGGGGGTGCGCGAGCCGTCTATGAGGTCGGTAGGCACGCGCGCGAAGCTGAGGTTGAAGCCGAGGGTGTCGGTGGACGGCCGCCAGGTGAGGCCGAGGATCTTCTCTTCCTTGTCGTCGTTGAGGTTTCGATCTTCGTCTGCGCCGCCCAGTAGTGCGCGAAGCTCGGGTGCGTTGGACGTCCACTTTCGAAGGTTGAAGTTCGCCTGTCTATGTACGTGTGCGACTTCGCTTGCTGTTCTGTGTGCTTCTTCGATCGTGGGAAAACTCTGTAGGTAGTCATCCATGTAGTGGTTGGTGACTATGGCGTCGGCGGCGGCTGGGTGCGACGAACGATGTTTCTCGGCGTTGTGATTCTTGACGTATAGAGCGATGCACGGAGAACACGCTGCGCCGAACAGGACTGTCTTCATTCTGTATTCTGCGGGGGGCCCCTCCCGCCGGTCACCTCTCCAGAGGAAACGTAGCATATCTCTGTCTTCGTTTCGCAGACCGATTCTCAGGAACATTTCTTCGATGTCGGCAGCTACGGCGATCTCGTGCTGGCGAAAACGCATCAGGACGCCGGGCAGGGATTGTAGTAGGTCTGGCCCCGTCAGTAGGTGGTCGTTGAGAGACGTCCCATGACATCTTGCGGCTGCGTCGAACACGACGCGAAGTTTGTTCGGCTTGGCTGGGTGAAGCACGGCGAAGTGAGGTAGGTACCAAGTTCTACCGGGCGTAGGCGGTGCGCAGACTTCTTCAGCGTAACCCTTCTTCAATAGGTTTTCTATCTGTTCGGTGTACTTCTTGTGTTGAAGTGGTTCTTTTTCTATCTTCTTTTCGATGCTGTGAAGTCTTCTTAGCGCGTAATCGTAGTTATTCGGTAAAGTAGTGCTGTCTCGCTTCCACAGTAGTGCTGTCTCGTAGCCACCGCCGTCTCTCTCTCTTGTCTCTCTCTTGAGTATTTGAAGCGCACGTTGTTCTGGGTCGGACTGTGTTGTTCTTGGTTGTACGCCAATCGATTCTAGCGTAAAATATCGTTTCATCTCTTCGTCGAGCGCTTCGATGGTTAGGTGGTGCGTGCGATGTACTATGCGACGGCGTTCGGCTGCTTGTCCGTTGCCGTGCAGTACCCAGCCGAGCGCTGTGAGCGCGGCGGCTGGTTGTTGTGGTGGTCCGCTTCGGTAGTTGTGCGTTAGCAGCAGGCCCCAGTTATCTTGCCCGATCAAAAGGGTAGGTGTAGCGCCGACGTACTTGAGATGATCTTCTATATCTTCTAAATGTTTGCAGCCTCTGATGTCTTCTTCTAGTATCTCTTGCGGTGCGAGCTTCAACTTCGGTAAGGTGTGCGCTGTTATTCGGTGAGCGTCGAACTGTCCTTGAATTTCGATGGTAACGGCGTGTGACGTGGCGGCGTTGATTTGTGCGCCGGCTACAGCTTCGAGTCGCAACGGAGAATATTGCCCTCTTGCTCCAATCTTCTTGGCGATATCGGCGTCTATGAGCGTGACTGTCGACCCGTCGTCCAGTAGTGCATAGGTGTCGACGTAATTCTTCAGCCCGGTGACGCGTACAGGTGCAATCTTCAAAAAGGTTTTCTCTGATCGTACGAAAGTCGAAGTAACTGTTTCTTTCTTCTCTGTTTGGCGCTCGAAGTGTAGTAGTGGATGGTGAGTTCTTTCGCAGCCGTTTGTTTCACATCTCTTCTGTTGGCATTTGTGGTTCTGGTTTCGACGTTGTAGACAGCGGAAGCACAGCTTGGCTTGGCGCGCTAGCTCCCATCGTTCGTTGTTGTCGGCTGCAGTAAACTTCGCACATTTTTGTTCGATGTGTGTTGACTCGTTGCAAAAGGCACAAGTTCGGATACCCTTCTCGGATGTGGCGAATGCTCGTTGCGGACGTGGTCTGCTGTGACGTTCTTCGGTGTGGATGAGTTCGGGCGGTGAGTACTTGCTGCAGCGGTTGGCTTCTGCTGTGATGAATCGGTCGAACTTCACCAGATCGGCCTCTTCTTGTGGTTGTGCGCTGTCGTAGTCGAACCATCGGTACCGAAGTGTCGGTGTGAGCTTCTCTGTTATTAGCTTCGCCACTTCTGGGTTGTAGAGGTAGTGCTTCTTGTTGAGTGCTTGAATTGTAGCGATGCTGTTTCTTATGCGGCTTGCGAATAGGCACACATCTTTCGGTGCGTCGGTCGGACGGGTGATGCTGCGAAGACGTTCGAGTTCTGCTATGGCGATTGCTTCGGGGCGTCCGAAGCGGTTCTCGAGCATGGCCATGATGTCGGCCGGGCTTGAGTTGGCTATGAGTAGGCAGTTGACGGCTTCTTTGGCGTTGCCCTTGAGACATCTTCTTAGTCTTGCTGTATTTTCGTTTTCTGTGTAGCGATGTGTCGATTCTGTATAGGCTGCTTTGAAGGCCAGCCATTCTTGGTGGTTGCCGTTGAAGCTGGGTAGCTCTTCGTAGCGATGTGGCGTAGAGCGTGAAGCAGCGATGATAGCGGCGGTAAGATCGGAGAGGCTCAGCTTGTCCGTCTTATGTTCTTTGTTTTCTGTTTGTGGTTGCGGTGGTGACTCATCGACGCATGCGGTGTTCTTCACCCACTCATCGGTTCGGCGGCGAAGTATCGGAGCTTCTTCTATTGCTTCGCTGTCTTCTGTATCGTACTCTTCCTCTGCTTCTAGGGCTTCTAGGCGTGCTTCGGCTAGTTCGAGCTTGCGTAGTGCCACTTCTTTCTTCGCTTCGGCGATCTGTTGTGTTCGTTGGGACTTCGTAGTGCTGGCACGTGACGTTCTGCGGGTTATGGTTTCGATTTGCGGTGCCGCAGACGCTTCTGTAGGTATTGGTGCCGGTGCCGGTGAAGATTCTTGCACCGCTGGTTGCCGTTCTTCTGTCTCCATTCTCCCTGTCTTCGATCTGGTTACTGGCATTCTTCGGTTTTTCTGTAAGATTCGGCTCTTGAAGGACCAAAATGTACGGGACCGACCCGACAGGCTGTTGTCTGGTGTCTGTGTCCCTTGTACGTAGACTATGACGGTGGGGTCTTGCAGAAATAAGAAGGCCGGTTTTCTTGCTGTAGTACTGTTGGTTTGAGCAGGGAGAGGTGGAGACGGCGGTGGCTGGTTTCTTCGGTGCAGAGAGAGAGTCCGATATGAGTGAAGTGGAGTGCGATAAGTGCTCGACTATTTTTTTTTTTTTTTTTTCCTCCCCCGACCCCCTCCGTTGCTTTCCCTTTCCTTCCCCACGAAGGGGAGCGAGAGACAGAGCAACGAAAAGAGTCAGAAGAACCTTCCGGACAACGGGGGAAGGAGGGGGTGAATCCTCATGGATACCCTAAGGGCCGGCCCCTAGGGTTATGTCGGACTCTTACCGACTAAACACCCCCTATTGCCTATTGCTAAATAGCTATAAGGCTATCGGAGCAGCCGCCCCCTCAGGAGAGGAGGTGGTGCACGCGCTGCCAAAGACATATAGACTAGGGCATATGCGCGGAAGGCGAACGAACCCCCTAACGGGGTCGAACGCGTTTGTGTGTGGGGATTTTCTCTCGCAGAGGCGGAAAGCCACGCGACAAGCCTAAGTTGCCTGAAGGGCAGTGAGAATATCTGAACAGTCGCCCCCCCCAAAGTGGGGGGGGGGATGATGTAGCGCTGACCTATGTGTAATCACATTAGGACATTAGCACTAAAATAACGAACGACACCATAGTGGGCCGAACGCAACGGACATGGCCTAGTGCCGAGCGTACTGAGGGTAGCTCATAATGACTGCCTACGGGGGCGACGGCGCTGATGCCGCCGCCTGCAGGGCCAGTAGGTCCTGCGTCAAGCTGTTTGGAGCGTCTGTGAGGACGTGTCGTGGCCTACGGTACCTATGCCGTGAGGTTGGAGGGGGGGCGTAGATCGCCGCCCCTTGGATGAGGGGGTTGGGGTGCTCTTCTGCGGCCTTGAAAAACCGTTCAGAGCAGGTAAGGAAGTGCTGCTGTATCGTGGGTAACTCTAAGTCCCTGTGTAGGTCAGAGTTTCTAACGAACCACGGGGCACCGGTTGCCCTGCGGCAGAACGCGTTTTGGACTACCTGAATAGGCTTAAGAATCGCGGGTTCGGTGTGCGCGAAAACAGGACTGGCGTATGTCATCACCGGGCGTATGCAAACCTTGTAAAGGGTCCGCTTGTTCCTGAGGGACATTTTACTATGACTGCCCAACATAGCGTTGAGGCGAGACATGTAAAGGCGGGCGTTACGCGTGACTCGGGTGACGTGTGCTTTGAACGTCAAACGCTTGTCTAAGGTGACACCTAAGTACTTAACAGTGCGCTGCCACGGGATGACAGTGCCCTGAAGAGTAAGTGGACGGGTGTTGTAGGGGACAAGACGGTTACGGCGTTTCGAGTCAAAGCAAACTGCGGAGCTTTTCTCCGGGTTTACCTCGATTCGCCACAGCCGAAACCAGTCGCCTAGTTTACTAACCGAGGCTTGTAGCCTGGGGATTATATTCCTGGTGTTACTGGCTCTGAGGTAGAGGGCAGTATCATCAGCGAATAGGGCTAATTGGACTCCCTTAAGGGGAATAGGAATGTCGTTAGTGTACGCTGAGTACAGAATTGGTGATAGGACAGACCCTTGCGGCACACCGGCTCGCAACTTGTGGGGTGTTGAGAAAGTGCCTTCGTGTTTGAAACGGAAGGAACGATCTCGCAGATAAACGTTGATTATGCGCACTAACCGGTCGGGCATACCTAACTGATAAAGTTTGTAAATTAAACCGTCGTGCCAGACCTTATCGAAAGCTTTGGCTACATCGAAAAAGACGGCTACGGTTATGAATTTACGTTGTGCAAAACCGCTGAGTGCGTATTCCACTATGCGGTGTACTTGTTGGGGACATGAATGTTTGGGCCTAAAGCCGAATTGGTGGGGGATTAGAACATCATTATCGAATAGGTGTTCTTTTAGGCGAGCTAGAATGACCCTTTCGTACACTTTACCCATAGCACTAAGTAGGCTAATGGGGCGGTGACTGCTGGGTACATTGAGGGGTTTGCCCGGTTTGGGGATGCCTATTACGACTGCTTCCTTCCAGGCGGCCGGAAAGTAGCACTTTGCGTAACAGGCATTGATAATGATAGTGAGCACGTTAAGTACTTGCAAGGGTAGGTACTTAAGTGCTTTATTGGAGATGCCGTCGGCGCCTGGCGCCTTACGGTTTTTGAGACCTTTGATGATGTTGAGGACCTCATCATTGGATATCGGATCGGGGGGTGAGCCCTCGTCTAGGGGGAGGGAGGTCCTGCGGTGGACCTCTTCCTCCACTGTTTTGACGTGGGTGGGGACAGTGGGTTGAGTGCTAGGTGAGCATTGTGATTCAACGCTGTCAGCAAAGCACTCGGCTTTCTCATCGTCCTCGAAGGCCACGGTGCCATCGGGGCGGTTGAGGGGGGGGGTGTGGGTGATAGCATCACTACGAAGTCTACGTGCGACTTGGTAGTAAGCTGTGTGGGAAGGAGAGATGTCCGCCATCAGGTTATCCCATTGGTGTGCTCGACTAAAATCTGCGCTGTATATAAGTGAAACCAGCGTATCGCAACTTGTGCCTGGTAGTACAAGTTGCGCCCACCTATTCCTGCTCAATAAAAACAACTCTTATCTATTTATTTATTCATAATTATACAATAAAACACACGTAAAACACTTATAACTAACACGATAATAATTAAGTAATTAAACACACAACATTAAAATTATAAAATTAAACAATATAAAGGAATTATAAATTGATCGTGAACAAATGTGTTTTCAAACTTTGAATTCATATGTATCTACGTTTAATCGACGCTTTTACGGTGAAGGAAAACATCGCGAGGAAACCTGCACACACCTATGAAGAAATTCTTAGGTTGTGTGTGAAGTCAACCAACCCGCACTTGGCCAGCGTGGTTGACTAAGGCCTAATCGCTCCTAATGTGGGGTAGGCTCGAGCCCCACGGTGGAGATATTATATGAGTTGTTGATGATGAAAGACGATTCTATCTTAGTTGTTATTGTAAAAAAATAATCCTACACCGATCTCAAATAAAATTAGCAAGTAGGTAAGTAAACGATGAAACAGGATTTTTAGGGTTTGTTTCAAGTAGGCAAAAAAGTATATTTTATTACAATTTATAACACAGTATCACAATTTAGTCGCAGCAGCGTACAGGAGACTAGCAGCTTATATCTGGAACAGCTCGAACTTGGGTAGTCTTCCTGACAAAAGACCACCAGTCAAATAACATTATATGTTGCGTGTAGTATTTCTGTTGCTCCATGGAGGGGCTGATTACCACTAGGCAGGCTGTATGCTTGTCTTCCAATCATTCTATATACATAAAAATAAATACTGACTGACTGACTGATTGACTGACTGACATATCAACGCACAGCCCAAACCGCTGGGTCTAGAGATTCCAAAATTGGCACGTAGGTTCCTTATGAGGTCTAGGGGTGAGATTTACTTATGATTAAGATAAACGATGGATCGAAGTAACGCGACAAGCTTTTATTGCTATTTAAAGTTTATTTTTATCATTTTAGTACATTTTATTTAAAAATAAAGCTTTTTAGAAATATTTTTTTTCTGGTTAATTTATTTTTTACTTTTTAGTCAATATTCGTATTCTTCTCAGTAAACCCTTTCATTTGATACCCATATTGTAGAAATGCACTAAAAATGACTATTCCGCCATCTTGGATGGTCCGCCATAATGATGTCACACAGCGTATTGCGTATTGTTCCAAACTAAAGGTGTGTACAAAATTTCAGCTCAATCGGTTTAAGAAATCTACTTCAAAATCGAGTTCCAAGATTCCACCCGAACAAACATACATTTATTTATTTATACTTTATTGTACATCAACAAACAATAAAATTACATAAACAAAAATATACTAAAATTGGTACAATGGGAGGCCTTATCACTGTGTGCGATCCAGGCAACCTTAGGAGGGACAGACTCATTGCAATTTAAATTTTAATGAAAGCTAATAAAATAGATTTCAGTAAAAAACCTCTTCCGTATTTATTTATCTAAATATTTATTCACATTTTTGTTAAATATCTGTCTTCTACTCTCTCTCTCTCTCATGTACCTTTCAGGTTGACTGATTGATAATGATGTCTGGACGCAGTCTTAGACAGAAACAGATAGCGCAAGATAGTGAGAAACATACGTCCTAGATGTGACGACCCTCAGCATTGAGGAATACGACAAATCGTTAGTAAACTTTACTGCATTTTTCCTTCTCCTTGCGTCGTATTTTTTATTAGGTGGTAGACCCATATGTAGGGTCGTCTGGGTAGGTACCGCCTTTCTTATTAGCAGTTCGCTGTGTTTCGGATTGAAGGGAAAGGTAGCCAGTGTAATTACTGGGCATGGAAGGCATATCATCTTAGTCCCCAGGATGGCAACGCACTTGCAGTGTGAAGTGATTTACCCTTAACATTGCAAGTGTCTCTAGGCGACGGTAACCACATAACGCCAGGTGGGCCGCAAGCCTGTTTGCCACATTTTAGTAATAAAAAAAATAGTTAAAAGCAAAGGCTTTGTTAAGAAGGCGACGTTATCACTAATAGTTATCTCTTCCTGGTAATCTCCAAGAACGTAGTATTCGAGGTAAGTAGGTGACGTATCAATATAATGAAACCTTTAAACGTCCACAACGTCAGAGTGAAGAAGAAAGCATATTATCTAGGGACCTCCGGAGAAAGTACAGTCGGCGACACGACGAGAATACTAATGGGCGGAAATTGGGTTACGTCACAAAGTACGAGTCTTAGACAAATTTAGCGAAAACTTAAGAATATGGCGCGCAAGTCTCCATATAAATGAAGAAAACCATTTTCCTACCCTTTTCAAATCCGATCTTATGATGAATTAGAATGTTTTCAATAAAAATAAAAAATCTTTGTATGTTTTCCTTAATCCAAAATTCAAAATTTTCCAAATCTTTTAAGGTTATTTTGAAAAAAAAAAGAAGTTTGAGTAAAAAGGAAAACATTCAAACGTATTTTTTAGTACGTTAAAACATTCTTAAATATCATAAAGATCAGTTAAGAATTAGGAGTAGGAAAACTTTTCTCTATAATTGTGTTATTTTGTATGAAGACGGTGCTCGCCATACATCCTCTTAACTTTGTGGCGTAAGTTCCTAATATTTTTATTTTTACTTTATTTATTTACTCAAATATAAAAAAATACAGCAGTGATTTCTTAAATTAGGTGTAAACATAAACTTATTCAAGTTGAAGTTTACATAATTTTATGTTTATTTTTGGTGATAATTTTTTTGTCTTTTTGCCTTTACATCGTCTCGATCGAGCTTTGATCTTAATATAGTCCATTTTTGAAATGAAATTTTCCAAAAACAAAGAGCAAATTAAAACATCTGTCTTTAATGATTTTTTTCTAAACATTATGATTCGCATGCTAACAAACTCTAAAATCGCATTTAAATTTTTTTTCTCTGTCTGTTTGTTCGGGCTAATCTCGGAAACTACTGAAGCGATTTTAATGAAACTTCGTATAAGTATTTTGCTTAGTCCAACTAAGACTATAGAATAGTCTTGTCTTGATAAATAGTTTTCAATTATTATTATTTTGCAAAATGACCACAACGTGTGGCGTGTCAGCTAGTACTAAATAACAATAACATATTGGAATACGGTCAACACTCTCCACTGTATCGCATGTGTTCTTATTATAATTCTATCAGATTTAAGTTTGACATTTTCTCTGGTTCTTCAGCCTCAGCAAAATGCACAATGAAGTCTCTCTTTTTTTATTAATCCGAGCCATTGTTAGTCCAGCAACTAAATATTAATTTATATACATTTTAATTTTATAAGTTTGAAATTTTTAAGTATATTAGAACTGTAAAAAATAGTGCATGTAGTGCTTACATCTAGTAGGGAACAATCTATCATGATATCATAGAACAATATTAATGTAAGAAGTGATTGTAACCAGTTTTGTAAGCCAAAAAAAAAAAAAAAAAAAAAAATACAATAATGCTTCTAACATCAATAATATGACAACAGACTTTGATAAGATGCTGATCAGATATGAGGACTTAAAGGAAGCCTTACTACCTACCAAACTGGGTACAAATTTGTACTTTACGTGTATCGAACCCGTAATCTCTAAATTTACTTCAGATGGGCAATTACACCACGGACGGTGATAAGAGTAGTAATTAATCAAATTAAATAAAAAAGCTTACGTAATTATGTACTTAACTGACGTAATTTGCCATAAGCTCTATGTACTTGGCAATAAGGGTGAAAGTGGGGTCTATGACCGTGCGCGACGAATGTCAATGCAAGCGCACCTACGGAAACTGGGTTACGCAACAAGTACGCAGTGGAAATGAACTTCGCGATAGGCGTTTAGGAAAATGCACCTTATTGACATACATTTGGACCTTGTCAATTAATATTTTCGTTGTGTTTTGCGTTCACACCATCTATCATGCGACAGGAGAAACAACAGGCGATTAATACATGCATTCGATACCCATTCAGTGACAACTCCTTTTAATTATTTTTATTTTAATGATTTTTCTTTGTTCATGTATCTTTATCAAAACTTTGATTAAGACAAACTAGTTTTAGATTTATTAGCTTCTTTTATAATTATTTTTATTATGATGTAAATCTGTACTGATAAGACGACATAGGAAGAGCGAGGCTCTCCCAACGCAAGTATCTTCGGATTACTTTCTGGGAAGCCCCGGAAACTTAATTGTAAAAGATTTGCTGAAATAAAGCACATTTTATTTATTTATTATTTCATTCGTCCATTCACTAGTTTTGTATATACATGCACTCTCCCCTTTAATTTAAATTCGAATACAACGTCCCATATTTAAAGATCTGTAATTTACCTACTATGATTAATTATCCTACAACCTGAATATTCGTTTTAATCAAGAAATCCAATCGAATTGTATATGTCGTGGCCCCCAGATCATGAAATGCTTGGGTATATAGTTTACCTACCGATCACACAGATACGTACATTAGACTCTCCCACAAACAGTCCACTCCGCTTGGTCATAAAAAATGACCTTTAACCTACTGAACACTCCTGATCACTACCAATTTTATATAATGGGCTTCTCGACCAGTGGTCGAGATTTTTATGGTCCAGTAGCATTTCATGATATGCCGCACATTTCATGATCTGGCCAATTATACGATAGGGCCTAGACATAATATAAGAAGATTTCCTAAGATATCGAACAATTTGTTTTGTTGCGGGGTATAAAATTACCAGGATCTTCACTGGAAAGGATTAAGGTTTATGTTTTATTGGCAAAAGTCACAGCGCACCCTCGAGCCTTTCGGCCTAGGCTTTCAGAATTTATCACATTCAAGTATGTATTGGAAATAAAGCTTCACAGCGCCTTCCTCGAGTCTTGCGCTCTAGGCTTCAGTGAATAGGCCTTCAGTACATGTCTTGGTATCCACATACTGCTAGTACTCCACCAGCTAGTAGTATGCGTAATGTCAGGCGGTTGTGTATTTGTACCCTGAGGATCGAACCTGGGACCTCTTGATCAAATTCCGATGGGAGAGCCACTAGACCACGGAGGCAGTTAGAAATACTTTAACCTTATGCTAATAAAACTTAATACAAATTACATAACTTTCTGTTTTATTACCAAGAGAAAAAATGCATCGTTACAATTATTACCGGCGTCAGTCACGTGTGAATATGTTCTTCCTATTACGTAAACGGGAAGTGGTCGTACTCATGTGACATAGGATTGCGCTTGCGCATCGGGAAATACAGAAGACAGCACGTATGACAGAATCGAATAGTAAGACCTGTATTATTTTTTATTTGCTAAAGAAGACGACATTTTTGTGTCCTCTGGGTTGTATGTCGATTTTTCCGTAGTTGGTTTTTACTCGACTGGTATCTTCGAGGTATCTCTATAGACGAGGTCTCGCATGACATGACAACTTTAGTTTCTGGCGTTACACCAATACTAACACTCGATGATCTTAAGTCTAAAACAATAACTGCAACTGACAAAATAAGAAACCGCTCTACAAGAGTTAGTAATCCAGCCAACCTCAATATTTGGAATAAACTTATGCACTTATTACAGAATGAGTCTCAAGAATCAACGCCGACTTGAGCGTAGTACGTCTCTATCACTTTGTGCTTGATAGAAAGTGACAAACGATTCTCAACACATGATTGTTTTCTGAGTATCATTCTGTAATACGGCCTTAGTCACTTTTATTTGGGACCGAGCTCGAAAACATTAAGTTTTTTTAACATAAAATTTTTACGTGACAGACAACATCCTCATTCACTGCCAACACATGTGTTCTCCTTCTTATAATCCAGGGCCATTCAATAGAGGCGAGAAGAAGCATTTTGGAGGTAGGCAAAGCAAGGCTGGCTCTCACCACTAACACCTTTGCAATTGCACAGGTTTCACTTATCGTTGAAAGGAGAAATTAGCTAGATATTTATATAAAAATATCCCACATTCTTGGTAGATGTTATCTTCGGTTTATAAAAAAACCTGACCAAATTCCAATTTGGTCAGGTTCGAATGTCATCACTGACGACATTCGAAGCGGTATGGAGAATCGTCAACTTACTGTCTTAACGTTATTGGATTTTAGTAACGCGTTTAACACTGTGGACTTTGACATTCTCATTGGAGTACTACGTTCTCTTAACATCTCTTCATCTGTTATTGAATGGTTCAGAAGTTACCTGTTCGGACGACGGCAACGTATTCGCATAGAAGACAATTTGTCTAAATGGTGCGACCTATCTGCTGGAGTTCCACAGGGCGGCGTCTTATCTCCTCTTCTTTTTTCAATTTTTATTAATTCCATAACTCTTTCTCTTTCAAGTTCCTATCACTTGTACGCCGATGATCTTCAAATCTACACGCAAGCCCCCTTAGCTGATATTGATCGTGCAATTCATTCTACTAATGCTGATCTCACAGCAATTTGTAATTGGAGTAAATCCTTTGGTCTGCATTTAAATGCTGCAAAAAGTCAGACCATAATTATTGGCAGTCCTTATTTTATAACCAGACTAGATGCAGACCATTTGCCTCCTATTTACCTGGCTGACTCCATAATATCTTACTCTAAAACTGTCAAGAATCTTGGAGTTATTTTTGACCAATGTATGAGCTGGAAGCCGCATATTGACAACGTCAGAAGGAAAATTTTTGGATCCTACAACTCTCTCCGTCGTTTGCGTAATTTCCTGCCTACTTGTACCAAAGTAATGCTGGCACAATCACTCCTGCTCTCATTAATTGATTACGCTGACGTTTGCTATGTAGATCTTTCGGAGGAACTGCTCAATAAACTCGAGCGTCTGCAGAATCTGTGTATCAGATTCATTTTCAATCTGAGGAAGTTTGACCATGTTTCATACTTTCGCTCCAAACTTAATTGGCTCCCTATTCGCCGGCGCAGAGACTTACACGTTCTTTCTCTTCTGTACACTATTCTTTTCTTACCTACTTCTCCTTCCTATTTAAATAATATCTTCTCCTTCCGGTCGTATTCATTATGTCGTACGTTACGATCATCTTCTACTCTCATTTTGGATATTCCTACCCACTCCACTGATTTCCTTTCATATTCCTTCGCTGTGCATGCTGTCCGTTTGTGGAATTCTTTACCTG
This sequence comes from Elophila nymphaeata, assembly GCA_955850985.1. Taxonomy (NCBI): domain Eukaryota; kingdom Metazoa; phylum Arthropoda; class Insecta; order Lepidoptera; family Crambidae; genus Elophila; species Elophila nymphaeata. The sequence continues at coordinate 9,843,938 of OY039091.1, read as the reverse complement.
AGCATATAAGGAGGGCTCGGACACTGGTTTCCTTCAAAAACCAAGTTAGGAGTCATTATCTTCATGTCTCTCAATAGTTTATTTTATATATTTCATTATCTACTTATCAATCTTATCATATACTTTTTATATTTATTTATAATATTCTTATATTTAATGTTGTATCTAAATATTATTATTAATTCCTCCTTCTTGCACCCGTTTTTATTGATATCACACCATATTTTCTTTTACTGCAGGTTGCCTGGAAGAGATTGCTGCTTAGCAATAAGGCCGCCTATTGTACTGTCCTGTGTGTAAACTTTTTTTGTACTGTTATGTTAAATGTGCAATAAAGAATATTTGTATTGTATTGTATTGTATTGTACTTTTCACGGGTTTTCCCTGATCGTTCAATTTGCATTGTGTGATGCGTCGTAATATTAATACGACTGCGGTTTGTTTATTCATTTACTATATTACGTAAAGATGTGTCATGATAATAATTGTTCGATCGTAACTGTCATTGGCAAGGTCGTGGGGTTTTCTAGTTCAGGGGAAAACCTGCTCTATAACTAGGTGCTTAAATTTTAATCTATTTTAAAGTGATATTCTTTGGAACGGAACAATTCCCGGACATATGCATCAGGCAAGCTTACTGTTTTAATTTTATTCAAGAAGGTATTGTAAATTGGGAGAGTGAGAGATAAATATTGAACTGGAACAGTACTATAGGATGGAGTCAAATAACTTCTCTTCATTTTCGTACTGCGACAAACAAGCCAACGGTTCGCCTGATGGAAGGTAAAGTCGCCTGCACTGCAACTGGACTGCAACACCCGAGGGATCACATATGCGTTGCCGGCCTCTAAAGAAGGAAAACGCCTTTTTCGAGGATTAAGAGGTAGTATCCGTTCGGGAAAACCGCTGGCGGTAGTTTCATTTTTATTTTATTGAAGTATAAAGAAAATTACAGCTTTTATTTTAGAAATGACAATGGTTTGCTTAGATAATAAAATATAGACATTAGCCAATTATAGTTTCAAATGCTAAGTTTTTCATATTGCTGACAACTGGAAGACTTACTATAACTAGGTATATACTTCATCATCATCATCATCAATAGCTCGTATAATGTCCCCACCGAGGGTCTCGAGCCTACCCCACATTAGGGGCGATTAGGCCTTAGTCAACCACTCTGGCCAAGTGCCGGTTGGTCGACTTCACACACAACCAAAGAATTTCTCCATAGGTGTGTGCAGGTTTCCTCACGATGTTCTCCTTCACCGTAAAAGCGTCAAACGTACATATGAATTCAAAATGTGAAAACACATTGGTACGTGGCGGGGTTAATGCGGGTTACTACGCACTACTTCATCGGTGACGTAGTGCGTAAGGGCGTTGTCTCGCTTCAGGTATATACTTATATTGTACTTTAATACTTAAAAACCATTAAAAACATAACGATATTTTCTGTTGCTCTTTAGAAAAACAAAATCTAAACGTTGTCATTTAATCCCTTTTTACAGATGCACTATAGTTACTTACTTTAGTAGTATATGTGCTGCAATCTCGGACCAGAAATCGGTTCTAGGAGTAATTAGTTTTGCATTTAGGAGTTGAAAAAGTTGGGTCCACAGTCTTGTTTTCGCGAAAAACGCATGGTTGGACAGTCAGGTATCAAGACTGTTCTTATCGGGGAGTCAGGTAAAGCTGAAAGAGGAAGCAAATTGGGGACAGATTTTGATGAGATGGTGGGAGCTGAAAGGCCAGGTTTAAAAGACCATCATTAGGCTGTCCTTCTATATGGCAGTGAAGCGTGGCTTGTGATAGAGCGACATAAGCAGGATTTGCGAATCCCGGAGATGAAGATGCTGCGTTGGGTGTGTGGGGATTCACGTAAAGACCGCGTACGAAACTCTCACATTCGCGGCAGCCTTCGTGTCCGTGACATCGCAGATAAGTTGCAGCGATGTCGCCTGCGCTGGTACGGTCACGTTTTGAGAAGGCCGGCAACCTACTTTGGCGACAAATGTATTGCCATGCCACATCCGCCAGGTGCCAGTAAAAGAGGCAGGTCCAAGAAACGCTGGCTCGATGTCGCGAAGGAGGACTTACGTGCTAACGGTCTCTCCACCAAGGATGCTGAAGACCAAGTAAGGTAAGGAAGGCGGACCCCGGGCCCTCGCGCGAAATTGTTTAGGGCATAAGGAAGCCCTAGCAGCCCCCCCCCCCCCCCCCCCCCAAATATGGAAAGATAAAAAGTCAGGCCCGTGACGCCCTTTCAATGAATGGTTAGGCACTCGACGCTCTATGGGTCGGGAACGGCACTCGGCGCCCCCTAATACCCGGCGCCCGGGTGCACCGCGCCCCTTACACCCCCGGGTAAAGACGGCTACCATTCCAACACGAACTAATTTGCCAATTCATTTCTATGTGAATCAAAAGATGAAATTCACTGCCAGCACACGCGTGCCCTTTTTAATATCCTGCGTCATTCGAGGCGTGAAGAAGCACTTAGCACTTTGCAGGTCGGCGAGACGAAGGTGGTACTGCGCTTGCATTACTCTCTCGTACTTGCTATCTTTGTATTCAGACTCCACTTCTGCTTACCATAAGATAGGGGCCCTTTTTATAAAAAATATTATTCAATCAAAAGTCGGGCCAATTTAACTTCGTTTAATAAACTAACGGCCAGTTCATTGCACTTCGCGTATTAAGTTCATCGTCACGTGACGTAAGGTGAAATGCAAGGAAGTGTTTACATAAGGAGGCCTTGAACGTGCTACATGCCAGTGATTGCATAGGAAATTATGAAACTAAGAACTTCCTTGGCACTGGGCGTTTTGTATGGCAGCGGGCGCTGTTGTTCCTGTTTGTGTCTCTTGAGAGATAAGTAGATGTTTAATGACAGTGGCAGTTTTCCGCCAGTATAGGCCGGTTTCATCGCTTGCTGATAACACTAACCGACAGCTAATGTACTTAGTTTATTCTCTGTTTCAGCATCCAAGTGCTGGAAAATTTATCTGACACACAGAGTTACGTAATAATTAAGATTGCACGAATTGGCAACATCCTTTGCTTCCGACATTTAGTGATAATTGTGTAAAGTTATAAATAGATTGACAGCGACAGTCAATTCGAACTATTTATTAAATTTTGTAACTAATCTGAGATAAGGAAGTTAAATTTGAGATATAATTATATTTTTTATTGTCAACCTCATATATAATTTGTCTTGGAAATATCTTAATATAGTTGCAGATTAAACAAAACGCACAAAATGCTATTGACGGGTGTGTGGAATTATTGCTTTTTCACTTTTCTTATTTTGTTCGGTCGTTTAAGTTTACTTATAGATTGTGTTGTATTGTTTAGTTGTTTCTTGTTTTAATAATTTTAACGTTGTTTTGTGTACATTTTGTCGCTAGCTGGTAGACCAATGGCGGGTTTCAATTACCTATATAAGTACCGACAGTTTCCCTTGGTAACGGTAGAATGTTGACATTTGTACAGGACATCTGTCAAAAAAGTGAAGATAGATAAGTTATTGATTTTTCTCCCGAGTTCTTATTGTAAAAATACGTGTCAAGAGACTCCATTTTTAACCTCAATCAACCGTACAATTTTTGTTACTTTACTTACATTTTCACTTAACATTGGCAAAATGCTTAATGCGACGCGACGCCATTAATTAAGAATAGAATAGAATAGAAGTTAATGAAACCCAGCAGTTGTTATAGCGTTTTATTGTTTCGTTAAAAAAGAGATAGATACATAAACATTTAAATCTTTTTTCTGTAAGATGTAAAAGACTTTCGCGCCAAAATTTCTATTTTTTTATTTTGTTTCCCTTTGTTTTTAATGGTGTTCCCACACTGCTAATATAAAATTGTAACATTTACTAACAAACACGTGTTACTAAATGTAGGTATCACAGTGTTAGAAGATGTTTCTTAACAGCAGTGTGGGAGCACCATAATGCTCTAGTAGAAGACAGCGTAGAAACGCTGTCCAAAAATCCTAGTGTTCAGGATAAAGTGGCAGATTCTAAGTAGTCGTGGGTTTTGTAATGTTCGGACCTTTGCCTATATATTTCTAAATTCTTTTGTACCTTCCTGTTAAATATTGCACATCTTAGAAATGTAATTCACTGCCAGCACACGTGTTCTCTCCTTTTTACAATCCTGGGTCATTCAAAAGAGGTGTGAAGAAGAAGAAGAAGTGACCTTGCAGGTCAGCAAGGCGAGGGTGAATAGTACTTTGTGATTTCTTTAAATTTGGACTCCACTTCAGCAACCCAAATCCAATCCAATGTGAAGTGGATTGGAATAATATTCGGTTGGGGTAAATTGTTAGTGGTTATCAGTGAGAAAAGCCAGCATTGAAGGCAAAGGTGCGGTAACATTGTCCACAAATGCAATGATCTAACACAAGGAACCATGAGTCCATGACACTTTCAGACACTCTTTATGCCTCTGATTTACGTAGTAATTTGTTATAATTGTGTGTGTGTTGCGTGTGTGTTGTGTGTGTATATGTGGGAATGTGTATGCGTGCGTGTGATTATAAAGATATTGTTATATCATACTGTTGTCAATGCATGCCGTGGCTACCTATAAGTAAAACAACACTTAGACATAAGTTAAATTTGTACCTATATTTTGTAAGAATTAGTGTATGTTTTGTTGGCTGCCCTTAAATAAATAAATTAAAAAAAAAATTACTTTTAGTAAAGATTCAGCAATAATGAAGGCAGAGCGCAAGGGTAATTTATATACGTTGAGGAAGCTATAGCTTTGTTAGTGTCTGAAAGAGGTGTTATGGATGTGCGAGGTTGGCATGAGAGATGAGGACATTTGAATGTGAAAGATCATAAAAAAACTCTTAAGTCATTACGTCATGAATTACTTTCATGACAGAATGATTTAAGAGTGATGACAGATGAGAACTTGAAAGTTGTACGATTGTGGTGTTTGTGTGAGGGGTATGATGACATCTTTGCCGTTTACGAAGTCCAGTGGACATTGTAGTGAAAAGTTACGAATAGTTTATTCAGACGACGTTGGCCCATAACCTCTGTTTGTGTCTCCTGTAAAAGCGAGACCAGATATGATCATTTGCCCGATTCGATCAGCGTATCCGTATCAGCGTATCACGTATCAAGCCCCGTATCAAGTTGTGGACGCCTCGATTTGCTCCGTATGAAACCGACATGACATGGGACGGGCCGTATCATAACGGCGTATGAAGATCTCGTATCATGATACGCGTATCATCACAAATGCGATCAAGATACGCGTCGGCGATACAGATACGCTGATCGGATCGGGCAAATGATACGTATCTAGACCCAGCTTTAAATCATTCTGTCATGAAAATAAGGATGAAAGAGTTGTACGATTGTGATGTTTGTGCGAGGGGTAAGATGACATCGTTGCCGTTTACGAAGTCGAAGACATTGTAGTGAAAAGTTACGAATAGTTTATTCAGACGACGTTGGCCCATAACCTCTGTTTGTGTCTTCTGTAAAATGGTTTTCAAAGTAAATAAACTGATTTTACACTATCTGCCGATAACCGCTGATAACCACGCGGAATTTACCCCAACATATTCTAGAACTTATTATAAAAAACTAACAATATAAAAATTATAATTCTAAAAAGACAGGGTTCAACGCACGTTGGTACTATGTTTAAATTTTCTAAAAATACGTCATTACTTACATAAACTGTGTTTGAAGTAAACATAATGTCTTCCAACTATCATAGCGAACTTAGTTCAAGGCCCGCTTACGTAAAGCCTTTCTTCTTACGTCAGTGCGCCTGCGCGGTGTGAACGAACTTTGCGCGTTAACCTTGCGCGCGTCCTTTCACGATTTTAATCAGCCAATGTCCTGTTATATAATAGGCGTGTATTTTATTTGTGATTGGGGAAGACCGGAGTCGGTTGACGTTGAGGTTTTGTATTTAAATTATAATTTGTAGGTAAGTATTAAAAATTAGTTTGAACCCCAAATCCCATCCACTACTCCGTAGAGTTCTAGCTAATTTATTTTAGGAACGTTCAATTCAAAATGGAATAAATAATAGAAAGGAACTGTCTATGAATTTAAAAATAATAAATATAAATCATAGGCAATTATTTTGTTACAATTAACGCAGCTGCCTACTATTTTTATAGATCATCTAACGCGCGGACTGTCAAACGTGCGAAAATATAATGGTCGATATGTTTTCTGAAATAAACTTACTTTTATTTAAGTACCTACTTTCCGTAAGAACCGTCTACAAAGTATTTGAAAACTTAAAAAGAAAATGTATGAAATAGGTAAAACCGTTTTGCTGTTATGGCGTGACGAAGGGAAACGTCGATTCATGTTTTTACCTACATAATAATTAGATAATAAATAAACATATTATATATGAACCCCAACGAATTTTGATGAGCCCTGTAAAATTCAAATGACGCAAATCGATTTTCATATTATAATTTTTGTACAAAGATAACCACGGAACAATGCGGCTTAATCCGCTGTCTCCCAACGCGCAACGGTCTGTCTATATGGATGTAGTATATCCAATTTATTTATTTTATTGATGCACTAACGACACGATACACTAATACCTACACTGGCCCCATATGGAATACTGCTCTCATCTGTGGGCGGGCGCACCCCAGTATCTACCAACTTCTTCCCTTAGACCGCATACAAAGGAGAGCAGCTCGAATTGATGACGAACCAGCCCTTTCTGATCGGCTTGACTTTTTGGCATTGCGTAGAGATGTGTCATCACTCTGTCTTTTTATCGCCTGTCTCACGGGGGGTGTTCTGAGGAGTTGTTCGGACTTAAACCAGCTGCTGCATTCCGCCATCGTTCCTCGCGACGACAGATCCATTCCCACAGTCTTGATGCTTGGCTATCCACCAGCCTTTCGTTTTTCGCGCAATTTCCTGCCCTATTTTATCCCCTTAGGGGTTGAATTTCGAAAAATCCGGCCTTATCCCTTGCCTACAACATAAAAGGAACCTCTGTGCAAATCTTGAGCTATCTAGGTCGAAGGGTATGGGCTGGGCGTTGATCAGTCAGACAGTGAGTCAGGACTTTGCCTTTTGTATTAGATTAGTTAATTGTACCTATATGGTGAATAATAACAATTGAAAAACCCCGCGAGATTACCTTCCGTATTTCTAATTTAACTTAGGGATAATAATTATGATCAAAATTATAAAACGTCTGGCATTTTTCCGTGTTTTGTTTTCAGTTCGGAAGTGGGTTGACAGAATCCGCGATTCTACGTATTTTACGCACAGATAGGATAGTTATTATCCTTCCTTTGATAACTCCTAATAGGTAGACATACATACATAATACATACATATTATCATTACAGGCAGCTATACTGACCACTCCACGACGCCGTCATGGTTGTTTATATAGTTATTTATACAAGGTGTTTGGTACATGGGGTATAAAGCCGGCACCTACCCATGCTAACAAAGTCATATAAATACTATGGTGATATTAAAAATTCAAAATTGCAAAAATATTTTTTTAATCTTCCACACATTTTGTTTTTTGATCGAACTATTTGTATGGAGAATTCAATTTTTTTTTACAATTTAAAGTTTTTGATCTCACCATAGTATTTATATTATGACTATGTTACCCATATACCAAACACCTTAATGGGTAACAAGTAAAAAGACGTTCCTTCCCAAAAAATCACATGGATAATTTTTGATAGTGACAATACTTCAAATTCCGTTGTCAAACACAAAGCACCTTACGACATTGAAATTGATTGCATGACAGTTGACACGTTGACACACACAAACTGTAACTTTAACGCTAACCGTCCGAAGTTGAGCGGTTATGGTTATCGTTATTATTACATCTTTTTAACCATTGTTAAAATTATGCAACCTGTAATTCGCTTAACCAGAGATTTGACGGCGCCTTTGGCATTTGTTATCGTTATAGTTATTTGGTACAACTGAGCCTTAATGTAAGTACCTACCAAAGATGTGTTTTGTCAAATATTTAACGACATTTAAGAAAACTGCGTGATCGCTTGTTTATGTTATTACGTCAGTTTGTTAAACAATTATGATGCCGTTCTATTGTATTTCATAATTTCCTTTTGTATAACTTTCTTTTTGAATACAATAATTCACGTACTTATTTAACTTAACGAGAAAGCTCTTGGGCTTCTCACTTCTTATGGGTGTGGGCTCGATTTACGTCAAAACTGACCGAATTTTGAAGCAATGTGAAGAGAATTTGCAAAATTATAAAACTCAAAGGACGATTATTTCTTGATAAAACAGTTACAGATAAATATTTTAAGGTTATAGTTTTGTAAAGCGCGGAGAATCTTATGGCGCAGCCGACTATCTTTTAGATGAAAAATGGCAAAAAATACTTTGCGAAAATTGTATTACCAATAGAAAATATACTATTGTAAATCGCTACAGAGCCTTAATAAGAAAAAAATGAGACAACATATTAAAAGGGGATACCAAAAACAATTATAAATTGCAAAATTTTAATGAGGATTTTTACAATGCTTTTGATATATTACTACACAGACCATTTTTCAAATAATTATTAAAAGTATCGAATTACATTTAAAAATGCTGTAATATCGTTATTATGTCAAATATGAAATGTATAATAATATAGTAAGTATATTTTTGAAAGCGGTTTGTTGTTATTAAATATTTTTGTTTTTGCTTTTTTAGTGGCGAGAGTATAGTTATACAGTTCTAGACACTGTAAAATTTTCAGTAAACTATTTCGAGATTTCGGTCTTTTAGACAAAAAAGATTCATCGAAATTGGTGTACAACTTTCGGATACATCGCCGTATAAAGTTGGAAAAGATGGAAAAATTTATATTGCAAATGCGTATTTTTACGATTCTAAAAAACTACCTTACATATTCATGTAACTTTTTCATGGGACTATTTGGAAATTTTACCCTTTTAAACGAAAAAAAGAATTACCAAATCAGTCCATGGGTCGTCGAAAAGGTAATTGGGGTACATAGATAAAAAGATAATTATGAATGGAGAATCTCCTCATTTTTTGAAGTCGATTAAAATACACCGTCCAGCAATAATAAAATTTAATCTATGCCACAAGGTCATTGTCCAAGGAGTTATCTAACCTTTTTTCTCACCGTATCCGGTCAGAAAGTACAAACATTCGCCGTTTCACTGCGCAGAGGGCGCACGCGTCGCATTCATAATACGCGCACGCGAAAGTAACGCGCGCGCTGCATCGTAAGTGGTCGGAAGTTTGGGCGGATGGACGTTGTTTTTTTATTTACTAACGTTAGCGTGTTGAGTTCTATTGGTTAATTGACAGTTTTTTTGCTGAATTAATTCTATCGTGTCTTTTGCATAATATAGAACATCTGGGCCCCGATCGCGGTAAATAATTTCAAGTCGAACGCAGATGAAACACAGACGCTGTCAAAGTTACGTTTCTGTTAAGCCCTGTCCGCACAGCAATAAAATATTCGCGCGGAAATAATATCGCGTTCAATTTGAACGCGATATTATTTATCGCTGTGCGGACAGGGCTTAACAGAAACGTAACTTTGACAGCGTTTGTGTTTCATCTGCGTTCGACTTGAAATTATTTACCGCGATCGGGGCCCTGTTTTTAATTTTTTAACCCGACGCAAACACCCCTAGTGCTTAAGTTTGACCTGTCTGTGTATCTGTGTGTCTGTCTGTGGCATTGTAGCTCCTAAACGAATGGACCAATTTTGATGTGATTTTTCTGTTGGAAAGCTGACGTGATCGAGATGGTTTTTAGTTACAAATTTATGTCGGGCGTTACATAAAATTTTCAATTTCGTAGTTTTTCAATCTCTCCTTAAGATAGTTTAAAAAGGTACGGTTGGCCTCTGAAATAGATTGACAAGAATTTTACCATAATAAGGAGGTAGTAGAAGGCGCCACGGTCGTCAGTAGTCGGATGGGTGACGGGAAATTTTTTTTAAATCGAGTTTCCTCCGTACTTCGAAAGGCACGGCTAAGCTGGTGTTCCTGGCTGCTGTCAAACACTTCTGCTTACCATCAGGTGCAATTGAGTCATTTGCCTGACCTTTTTTATACAAAAAAGGAGGGATGGTGTCAGGGAGACGACCGGCCGTATTAATGTAATGCCGAATCATTTAGCTGTGTTGTCGATATCAGGACACGAGTAAACGCGTGCGAAAGAACGTGTGTTGAAACAAAATGATAAAAATAATCGCGCATGATTGATCGTGCAGACTTTCCCGCGTGCAATCCCGTAGTCCGGTTAACACACGATAGAGCAAAACGTTAAGGCAGCTAATGGGCATGTATTACAAAACTCCACAGTTTAAAATTTCGTAATGATTTCAAAATACCGTGACAGGTCTATAGACATATCAATATGAATAAATTACAATTTTAAGTACGTAATTTTTCGGCAGATTTTAATCCCACGCATTTGGATCTTTTAATTGAATATTTATCTTGTAATAAGTTTTTTTATGTAATTTAGTTTTAACAGTTTTTTAATGGAATAATTTTTTCTGGTAAAAAATAATCGCGCGTGATTGATCGTGCAGACTTTCCCGCGTGCAATCCCGTGGACTCCAGTAAACACACTAGAACATAACGTTAGGCAGCTAATGTGCATGTATCATACAGTCATACATGACCCACCCGCGCTTGTGAGACAAAAATATTTTACAATAAGAGGTCTCTCACATTAGCGTTTGTCCTTCGTAGGCGTTCGATGAACGTTAGTGCCGCGATAACGCGACGTTTCTTTTGCAGTTGGACGCTGTGCTAGCGTGTTGCAGACGTCACACTATTGTAAATGACGCCGCAGAAAAGCGGTGTATGCGCCGTGTATGAGCGAGGCGAACAACCGTATTCACAAATATGATTGACACAAGACTCTCCTGGCACTCCCAAATTGAGCTAATAGCAAGCAGAATTAGGAAGTTGATTTGGATATTTAAGAACCTTAGACATTCCTGTAGTGAAGAACTTCTTAAAAGAATCTATGTAGCCTTAGCACAGTCAATAATGACCTACTGCATCCCGGTTTGGGGTGGAGCGTCAAAAGTAAAATTCTTAGAGGCAGAACGTGCTCAAAGGTTACTTTTAAAAATTATGTTATTCAAAAGGCTTAGATTTTCAACCCAATTACTATACTCATTAACGGACTTATTAACAATACGACAACTTTATATTTTGCATACCATTTAAAAAAAACACAAGTCGCTACCTGTACAGACCTCAATTTTAACCAGAAGAAGAAATGACATCGTAGCTAAAACCAGCAAATGAAAAACCTATTTCGCAAAGCACCAGTACCAAAATCAATCGTCTCATCTATATAACGCTGTAAACAAAATTCTGAACATTTACACGAAGACAAATATAGAAAACAAGCAACTGCTTACAGACTGGCTGAAAACACTTAGTTATGAGGATACTGAAAATTTTGTACATAAGTGACTTGTAATTGTATCTTTATCAAATTAAGTAGAACTTTATTAGTATGTATGTACTCATGATCATTAATCTACAACTACGAATTAGTTTTAAAGTTTTAGATTAAGCAATAATTTTAAGTATTTTTAATTTATTTTAACTAACACTGCACTGGCTATGTTGTATACTACCACTCCAAGCTATGGGAGACTGGTTTTCCCTGGCACAGGTGTTTTCACACTTAAAAGGGGAATCCAACCTCTGTTTTGTAATACCCTTATGTTGCTAAATAATAAAACATTTTTCATTTTTTCATTTTTCAAAAATTACTATGAGATCTCTCGACTCTTGAATAAAAACGAACCAATCACAGGTCTCTATTCAATGTCATTGCGTTAAATAGAACTCTGTGATGATTGGTTCGTTTCTTATTCAAGAGTCTAGAGATCTCATACAAATGTTTGTGAAGACGGGTGTAATTCAATTTACTGCAGAGAAAACATACGTTGCGTTGTCGCAGCGTTTACGCTGCGTGAAGGAGCTCTCAGGTGTCTGTTATTATTCTTAGTACAAATTATTAGGTGGCCTGTTATTCAACACAGAAAACTGCGGAAAAGCTGACGTAAAAATGTAGGTGCGACCATAATACTTTTGAAGGCACGACCAAAACATTACAATATTATCATGAATGCGTCACAAACAAATTTAGCTGCGTCATCGTCGATTTTTCCGGTAAGCTTGTAAAGGACCAAGTGAGTCATGCATTAGGTTTTCGCGCATGCGTAGCAGCCTCCGCGACGTCATGGGGAAGGACCGGGAGCGGTCATAACGATGACGTCATAATTACGATTGTTTTCATAAGCTAAAGGTTCTTTGTAAGGAGTTCAATTAAAGACGAATTTAGTTGATAATTATGTTGAAATATTTTTCTCGTTTGCTTATGCAATCACAGCAATGTTTAGATTATAAATCTATGCATTGCTGTGATTACCAGCAATGAATAAGATCAGAGAAATTTACACGTTTTGGACCCCCCTGGGTCCAAAAATTTTTTTTGGATTATCTCTGTGTGTGTGTGTCTGTGCGTTAGGACGATAACTCGAATATGCTTTAACTTATTGCAACCTTTAACATGCATATATGACATCAAGTTTTTATCAACCTTAGAGACGTCGATCACGAAAGTTAAGCAACCAAGTGCGCGGTCGGTACTCGGATGGCTGACCAAAATTTAACATGCATGTATGACATCAAAACATAAGGTTTCTATAAACTTTTGAGTCGTTAACGAGACCACTCCCAATTTTTTGATTACACCACAGTCTTCTTTTATAATTTATTAGCATGGGTAGATTTTATTATACCATGACATATAGACAGTTTATTATACCATGCATGCATACCAGTAAATAATATTGGATTAAACTACGTACATAACACAACTTCTGAATTTTGACTTGATGTTTTTGTATTATATTTGATGAAATAGATATTACGATTTTTTTAAATCAAGTAGACTATACTGTAATTACTAAATCAGACCAAATTTTAATTTCCAGATTTTCCGTATCTTATTAACCATTTGAACTATACTTATGTAATAAAAATCATGAAGATGATTTTGTTATATAAAAAAAAACTGAATATGAAAATGAAAAAGGCCTTTATTTAAAAGGACTGTGCTAAGTACTTTTAAATCGTCAAAAGCCCTACCACCATTTTGGGGACGAAATAATTATTATTATGCTGAGATGGAGAAGAAATGGCGAAAGAAACTCCACAGCTTACAATTTCGTAGTTATTTCAAAACATCAATACAAGTCAATAAATAATCACTACATAGTATAAAACAAAGTCGCTATCCGCCGTCTGTCTGTCCCTATGTATGCTTAGATCTTTAAAACTACGCAACGGATGTTGATGCGGTTTTTTTAATACATAGAGTGATTCTTAAGGAAGGTTTATATGTATAATACATGCATATTTACATAAGCATTGCACCCGTGCGAAGCCGGGGCGGGTCGCTAGTTAGCAATATAATTTAAGTTACAGTTTTACATGCGTAAATTTTGGGTAGTTAGTTGTGATAATAAATGTGAGTTTTCAACACGAACATGTATACTACATGAGATATGAACCGGGAACTTCTTGTTGAGTAGACAGGTCATTGACCACTCAACTAGGCGGCAGCCAACCCCTCTGACTCCATCTTGATAAGGTATTACGTCATGCATGACTCATACCTTTTCATGTCGACGTCATATTTCGAATATTGACGATATCGTTGTGAAATACTTAAATATTAAAAACTAGCGGACCCGACAGACTTCGTCCTGTCATAAAGAAATTATTCGAATTGTTCTCGCCGTAAAAACCATCCTTGAACTTCAACGAACATTTTAAAAAAAGAATTGGCCAAATTGGTCTAGGCGTTGTTGAGTTATGCGCTTATCAACACATTTTGCGATTTATATTTATATTATAGATAATGTGAAATCTTCACCATATTTAAAATTAAATACATTTTCATATTTCAGTTAAAAAAACTGAAATATGAAAATGAAAAAGCTCTTTACTTAAATGGATTTAAAGGCCCTAACAATATATCGGGAAGAAATAATTACTTTACTTAAATAATTATTATTATGCTGAGATGGAGAAAGAAACTCCACAGCTTAAAATTTCGTAATGATTGCAAAACACCATTACAGGACAATAGGCATATCAATATGAATAAATTACAATTTTAAATACGTAATTTTTGGGCAGATTTTACTCCCACGCATTTGGATATTTTAAATAAATAATAGGGGTTAAAGTATGAAATTGCCGATTTTTCCTCATTATTTATTGGTGTATAATTCCTTTAATACAATAGCTATGTCAATTACTGTTTTTTCATTTTAAACTTCATTACAAGGACTTATATTTATGTATAAAATTTTATTCTTCTTATTATTTTTTTCACTACAAATACATCTTCAAAAAAAGCTCGTCCTAAGAGGTGTCAGTCTCCGTTCTAAAAATATGAATATTTTTTTACAGGTATCAATTCTCAATTTTTTCTCTAAGTATCATATAGCTTAATGTTGTCTAACTATATCCACAAAATTACACAAAATTTAGATTTTTGGTTCCTTAAAAAATCGTAAATATATTTGTATGCAAAAATTAAATTGCGTTAATTTCTCTATACAAAACGGCAATTTCATACTTAAACCCCTAATATTTATCTTGTAATAAGCTTTTTCATATAGGTAATTTAGTTTTAACAGTTTTTTATGGAATAAGTTTTTCGTTTACAAACGCGTAAATAGTTTTAAAACTAGAAAATATTCACTGAAAAAAATCGACCTGCCCCAGGTGGGAATCGAATCCAGCATCCTTCGCTATCTGGGCAGCTACGTTAACCAATACACTACCCTGCCTGCCTACTACCCTGGTAGCGTAGTGGTTAACGCAGCCGCCCGGATTTCGGAGGATGCTGGGTTCGATTCCCACCTGGGGCAGGTCGATTTTTTTCAGTGTATTTTTTCTAATTTTAAAAATATTTACGCGTTTGTAATCAAAAAAATTATTCGATAAGTCTACTGGAGCTATTTTCATGAAATTTTATTAATATTGTTGATAATTTATATATTCATAGAATAAAATAGAATCGATTACACACAATTATACACAGGAAAACATAAAACAATTTAATTTATACATCTTTGACATTCAATTTTATTAATTCACACATTTAATTAGTTAATTAATTATTTAGAGTTGGTATCTAATAAATAATTTATCAAATTATCATTGAACCTATTGTATTTTTACTACTAACATCTAGTTTTAAGTATTTGAACTAACAATAATGGGTCTCTGTAAATAAAAACTGTGTAATAAAAATAATAGTACCTAATAATAATATACACGATTTGTACAAAGGGCGATTCATGTGCGATAAAGTAGCATCTTGTTATTAAAAATCAATAGTTTTCTCGTTTTCTGTGTTTTCTATACAGATGCGGTACGTTACGCCTGGAACCCATAGTTATCGCCGGCTCATTATTGAAATTCAAGTTAATGTTAACATAACTAGTCGCTCCGTGGTTGAGGGTTCCAGGGAAGCTTGATGCCATCTTCATCATTATCGTCACTTACCATCACGTGAGAAGAAGGCCAAGAACTTCCCCGTTGAAAAAAAGGATTCATGATTAATATTAATTACTGATTGTAATCACAGTATCAATGAATCACTGAACCAAAACATAGGAGATTCCTTTCGCCAAAACAAGCAATTGGCTCGATGTCTCATTCATTACACTCACAAAGATGACTCATACATTCATTTCTCCGAGAGTATTATCGGGAATTTTGTTCTCACCCTTCTTTCGTGTAGTCATTCAAAGGTGAGCAATACAATTGTTTCAGCCAAACAAAGAAAAATTTTCACTCTCCTAAATTATTGTAAACCCGCCTGGGGCACATCGATTTTATTCAGTGTCTGTATGAAGTCTCCTTTAATTCTTAGTCTTTATTTTATTATATTATTTTTATTATGATTAATTATTAAAGACTTGACAATGTGAATTATGACTCTTTCCAAATCAATACTATGAAAACTGTAAAGGGAGGATAAACTTGTTGAGTTTCTTGCCCGTTCATCTCAGAACAAGGCCTCCCGGTAGACTCTTGAACCGATGGCATCAAACTTGACTTTTATAAGTGTACAAATTGTACCTAAATGAATAAAGAAATTTTAATTTGAGTACAATTTCAGATGCAGTATAATTATAGTTTCTTTTTATCCTCATCGCATACCCGTGAACTACCTGCAAAGTCATATAATACTTTGGCGGTGACGAATCCCAGGAAGATTATGACGTGGAGGCTCTGAGCGAAAAGATATACTTAAGGGAAAAGCTATGACTCATAATGCTATACTTGCTGAAAATTAATTGGATGACTCATCAATACTACGAACGATTTATCTATGTAGTCTACTAATCCGACGATAGATAGGGGGAATTACCTTTTCCAAAGATTTTTTACATTTTCATCTTCTTCTTCTTCTTTAAATGAGTGGCGTTCGCGACACATAAAAATTACGCATTTCGCCAATCTCAAGTGAAAATGCACATAAAGTAACAGACAATTATTGTACGGTAAATTGAGGTTAAAAAATGGAATCTCTCAACACGTGTTTTTACGACAAGAACTCTATTCTATTCTATTCTTAATTAATGGCCTCGCGTCGCATTAAGCGTACGCATTTTTCCAATGTCAAGTGACAATGTAGGTAACTAAAGTAACAAAAATTGTACGGTTGATTGAGTTTAAAAATGGAGTCTCTCAACACGTGTTTTTACAACAAGAACTTGGGAGAAACTCTCGACAAGAACTCGGGAGAAACTCTACATTTTCATACATTTTGACAACTCCTTGACAGCTGTCAGATGTGCAAACATCATCAGGGCTCGAGGGAAAATGTTTGTGTGGTCATCGCAAATATCTTTTCACGAGTTTTAGTTGAATATAATTTATTTATGTTTTTTTTATGAAATATCTGTATTATCTACACACATAAAATGTTTTGTCCTGAATGACTGACTGACGGATAAATGCACAGGCTAAACCGCTGATCGTAGAGACCTGAAACTTGGAGGATGTGTTCTTTGTATGACGTAAGCATCCGATAAGAAAGGATTTTTCGAAATTCTATCTCTAAGGAGATGAAGAAGGGGGGCAAAGTTTGTATGGGATAACGTGATTTCTTGTTCCAATCTACTTCAAATTCTGCATAAACGTTTTTTAAGAGAATTGATGGAAGACATGTTTCGTAATTTATTGAAATTCATCCCCTAACGGATTTAAAAAGGAGTAGAAAGTTACTTTGGCGGTGGTTTCCTTAGAAGTTGATATCAATACTCCTTCACCGAAAAAACATTGCACTAACAAAGGACCTTTTTGGCTCAGTTACAAGTTACAATCATATCAGTAATTTTTAACTAAGACTTAATTATAATCTCTATGTAAACTTGGCATAGAGTATATTTTGACATATTTGTTATAACTACAAACTTTGCATGTGCTATATTGACAAACATGATGGGTTATTTTCTACAGAATTTTATATATTTTTAACCCTTACGTTTTTTCAGTGTTACTTTGATGCAGAAGCAGAGGTGACGAGCAGTTATGGGGAATCATTGAATTAAAAGTTTTGTGGTGTTTATAATATCGAGAATTTTACAGTGGGGATATCCACCTTATCAGTCACCATCAAGAGGTCTGTTGCCATGAATTTCTAGCCAAGCATTCCCTAGATGCATTAAATTGTGTGACGCCCATATTTTAATGCAAACATCAAGAAAGAGGCCATTACCAAATGAAGATATGGCTTAAAGGTTTTAGATACCAAGCCAAAAGGCCCAAAAAATCTCTTATATGTGATACCGTGCGTAGGAAAAAATTGTTACGAGTTTTTTCCTTCTTATTCAAAAAAAATAAAATAATATCATTTATAAATTCAGATTACCCTATGTAATTTATGATAGATATAACGGAAGAGGTAACTCACAGTAACCCGCAGTTGAAAAAGAAAATAGTTTGGTAAAAGGTAATGACGATGCTTAGACGTTTCTAGCACAGCCCACACTAGTAAAATAAGAGCAGAGAAAGTATGTGTCACGGATTACCGAAACCTTGAGTCACGCCGAAATAATTTTTATCATACGAGTGAGTTAACCGTTATGTAAAAACAGCTAATCTATCCATCCGTTCAATCGATACAGTTAGATCTGTCCATAATTTATGTTCGAGTCTCGGACCGGTATATCGCCGATTCGTAATTTACATACATTATATACAATTATATTTTTTTTTATTTATTGGTTTACCAACATATTTATGTAGGTAATACTGCATACTACAAAGTTTTAAAACAGTAATTATAGGTAAACAAGTAATTAGAAGAAAAAACAAGCAAAGTAAAATTTGTTAAAAAGATAAAACACATACATGTCATCACGCACGTAATTGGAATTACGTGCGTGATGACATGTATGAAGGGGTTGAGAGCAAAACCACATTTGGCAGTATGGGACAACATTTGTAATTTACATTTTGCATGATTGTTCCAAAGCTCACATACAGACGCTTTCACCATGCTTTTGTCGTCTACACGGTGTAATTGGAGTGTAATTAGCTCAGTATTGGTTGACCTGACCGCAAACAAAAAATACAAACATCATGTCGTTGAGTTTCTTACCGGTTCTTCTCAGAATAAGGCCTCCTGGTAGACTCTTTAACCGATGGCATCAAAATTGACTTTTATAATGTACCAATTGTACCTAAATGAATAAAGAAATTTTGACTTTGACATAATCTCATAATTTCAGCCACATGACGTCCACCTGAACGTCAGCTTCTCAAAAAGAACGCCACACCGACCGGTCATATGCTGCTTGCATCCAGGCGTGATCAGCAACCTTAATCAGGTAACCTTGTAGGGGGCTACCCACACGTCCAGTGCTCGGGCGCCGCTCGAGAACTCTTCGGCTTCAACGACCATCTGCTCTCCGAGCAATGTGAGCAGTGAGTTCCGCTGGACTTAAGTTTAATAATTCATTGGGCTATATCACAAACTTTGGTTCTGCTGCGGATCTCCTCATTCCTGATTCGATCTCGCAAAGTCCTATCCTGGTCTCAAATAGTTTTATGACCTGCCTGGCACCAAAATTCCTTGGCATTGTTTTTCCGACACCACGCGAGTGTCTTCTTGTTCTGCAAGGGTTTCAGATGACAGACCTCTTATTAAAAGATGGATTTAATTATCCTTTGATAGAAAGAAATGACTATGATATTTTATTTAAGCAACTGCACCTAATTTTTAACCCAAAGTTACACAAGAAACAAAAATATAATACGAAATTTGATCATTGGAAAATACTACAAAAACTGGTAATTAATAATTTGTCCTCAATTTAATAGGTACCTACGCTATGTTTTGTTTCCGTTTTCCCCACTAATAACGTTCATAAGAATTACTGAAAAAACGAACCGAAAGTAACTGCGTAGTATTTACATAG
Source organism: Elophila nymphaeata (assembly GCA_955850985.1). NCBI lineage: Eukaryota > Metazoa > Arthropoda > Insecta > Lepidoptera > Crambidae > Elophila > Elophila nymphaeata. The sequence goes on along the minus strand of OY039091.1, from coordinate 9,824,391 downwards.
TGTATGTATAGAACCAGTAAAATAAATTAGATTGAAAAAATCAGAGAAGTTAAGTCCAATGGTTCCTCCACCGGTATTCGATCCAGAGGTCCTTGGTTCGATACCTAGGGAATCAAAATTGATTTTTATGCAACTAGATCACAATCAAGCTGACGGCCCACCTGGTGGTAGTTTGATACCGTCGCCTAGGAAAAAATCACTTGATAATGCAGGTGCGTTGTCACCATGAGGTCTAAGATGAAATGCCTACCATGCCCGGTAATTACACTGGCTACCTTTCCCTTCAATCCGAAACACAGAAACTGTTTCATGGCTGAAATAGGAAAGGCGATGGTATCTACCCAGACGACCCTACCACCTACTGTTTCATGCCAATTGTGCTCGATTGGACTACCTTGCTCCTACTTTATTTGCGGTTGGTATGTGGTAAGTAGCCACCGTAGCCTAGAGACGCAGAGTTCATGACCGACCTCCTTCCCCGAACACTTATCGTACTGATTTCCTGTTAACTATGTAAGTGCGGTCACATGTTCCAAGGGCGTATTTTGAACTGTTGCGTCATACATTTTCCGGGAACAGTTTTGTGTTGCAAATGTTTGCATCATTATTAATAACGTAAATATGAGATAATAACACTATAAGCTAATTACTATGGTAGAAGGTATCACTAGCAGAAAATGTTTACAGAAAATTCACTGACGTCTGAAAAATGAGCCTTATGAAAATCTTCATCTGTTCCTAATTTACTTGATTTTGGTGCAATGGTATAGGGTATAGGTTTTTGCATAATATATTGGCCGACCGATAGCCTGACACTAAACTTCTTTGGGAATGCTTTTATGGTTAGTTTACTGAATCCGCGCAAGTGATTTCTTGGTGCTATCGGTCCTACGGTGCTCGCGTCCAGCAGCTTCCCGCGACCTTTACCAGATCTACCAAATCTACCAACCAACGGGAAGGGAATCTACCAACTTCAAAGGAGACGCAAAACTCAGGATTATAATAATATAATACACATATATTAGCCCACCGAATTAGCAAGCTGAAGTGGCAATGGGCCGGCTATATTAGCCGCAGAACTGACAACCGTTGGGGTAAACGAGTTCTTGAGTGGAGACCACGTCTCGGTAAACGTAATGTGGGACGCCCTCAGGCCAGGTGGAGTGACGATTTGCGCAGGATGGCTGGCAGGAGCTGGATGCGTGAAGCCGAAAATCGACCGAAGTGGCGAACATTTGGAGAGGCCTATGTCCAGCAGTGGACTGCGATAGGCTGATAATGATATTGATGAGCCGTGTGATGCAGGCAGGGTAGAATAGCATCACCCCATATTATCCAATGGGTGCAATGGGTGTCGTGGAAGGTGACTAATGGATCAGCAAAGGGGTATTCATCGCCTTATACTCTGTCCACCAATCCGCATTGGGCAAGCGTGGTGGACTACAGCCTAAACTTCCTTCGATAATAAGGAGAGGCCTTGTGTCCCAGCAGTGTTATGATGATGATGTATATACATACATATTACAGTTCTATTGGAAATGAACATCCTCCAAAGACCACGCTATAAACCAATAAGAAAAGTTGAATTATAGAATGTCACGTGTCTAAGCAAGACACAGTGGACTAGTAGAATTGTTCTATTTCTGTTGTGGAGTAAGGTTATCAAACCTGCATGAGGTAGGGAAGAGGACACGTCATTGTTGCGTCTATAGGCAACGGTGACTGTTAACCACCAGGTAGACCGTATGCTTATCTGCCAACCAAATACCAAAGAGAAAGGTGGACCCCACTAAACAACCTCCCCGGCCTGACCTCCAGTGGCTCGGGATCTGCGCACGTGAGCGCAACTACACCGAGGCCATCCCAACGCTGCCCGTCTAGGCACTCCTTGTGCACCAATTGGTGGCCAGCAGCACACAGGGGCTACTAACTAACGCCAGCCCCTGTGGGCCGCTGGCCGACGCCGGCCTTATAGGCCGCCTCCTCACCGACGGCTGCTCGACCTGGCGCGTCCTCCTGACGAGGACACCGGAAGCAGCTACCTGACCGCACCCGGGGGACTTCGGGCGCGGTCGTGGCCCTGAAAAGGACCGTCCGGAACTAGCCGTGGTGGGAAAACAAAAACAACTCGACGATGGCATGTGACTTCGAATGCCAAGGCGACACACTTGACATCAAAAGCCACACACCCGCCGAGAAAGTTTCCCCACCACGTTACCAGGGTCCGCCACGAGGAGGCTTCCGGACGTGGACCCCAGCGAAAGGTGGACATGTTTTACCGACACTGAGATTCTGCCATTTATAATGCGTGTTGCAGTAAAGCCCCTTTTACGTATTATCTCTTCTAATTAACAGAGGATTAATGACGTCATTATTATACCACATATTTGTATGTATAATGTTTTTAGTGAGAATAGGTTTTGATGGGTGTGTCTCATTATTAATAGCAATAATTTACCTAATTTCCACATGTAAAGTCGATATGAGTCAACAATAAAAAAGCTTATTTAAACTAAAGAAATAAAAAGTTTTAATTTTCACGTTTATTTACTAGCCGTTGCCCGCGGCTTCGCTCGTGTTAATGTCGGCTATCGCGCCAAAAGTATCCTATGTTCTTCCAAGGGCATCAAACTATCTCCATTCTCCATACCAAATTTCATAATAAGCACTTTGGAAGCTGAAAGACTGAATAGAAGAGATACGTCAAGAAGACTTGCGAGGTGGGCCTTGGTGATACAAGCTCAAGTCATGAGTTTTCTCCCGAATTCTTATTGCAAAAACACGTGTTAAGAGACTCCATTTTAAACCCAATCTACCGTACAATTGTCGGTTACTTGATATTGGCGCAATGCGTAATCTTTATGCGTCGCGATCGCCATTAATTTAAAAGAAGAAGCTCATGACATTGACGTAGTGCACTGCTCAGGAAGACACAAGGTTGAGGTGGTCATCACAGTACCTAACAGAAGACCACAGTCAAATAACACTACATTTTTGTGGGGTTGTGTTTCTGTTGGTGAGTAAGGTCATCAGAGATACACGGGGTAAGGATTAGGGTTATCAGCGTGCGAGTGTCATGTCAATATTGCAAGCATAGCAAGCATAGATTTATTTCTGACGTTTATAGAAAAGGCGAGACCAAAAAATGCATTAATGTGTAAGTAATGCGCATGTGTGCGTGAAAAATAGTACTGCATTCTGACAGTTGCTGTCTTTTCTACGCGACTGACAGGCCGTGAAATGGGTCTCGTCTATCTATCTCGCTCTAATATACGCGTTGTGGCGGCCAACGCCGCCTCCTCATAGAACTCACAGATGGAAAGGCGCCTACAGCGTTAGTATGCCCTTTCTCTTTCACATTGCCGATCTACAGTTTCCTATATCTATGGTTGCAAGCGTCTATAAAGTCAAAGTCAAAGTCAAAATTTCTTTATTCTTTAGGTACAATTTGTACACTTATGAAAGTCAATTTTGATGCCATCGGTTCAAGAGTCTACCAGGAGGCCTTGTTCTGAGAAGAACCGGCAAGAAACTCAACAAGTTTTATCCTCCCTTTACAGTTTTCATAGTATTGATTTGGAAAGAGTCATAATTCACATTGTCAAGGCTACGGTGGCTTACCACTAGGCAGGCCGTATGCTTGTCTGCCTATCATATGGCATAACAATTTTCGTGGTCTTATAGTTTAGTTGAAGAGCACATAACATCGCGAAAGGTCGCAGGTTCGCGTCCAGCCTCAGGCACTTATCAAGGACAGATTTTTTTGTCTTTCGATTTCTAATAAATTTGGGGTACATTTCAAATTTTGATCTTTGTGTATAATGTCTATTTTAACTATCATCATCATCATCAACGGCTCATATAATGTCCCACCTCGGGCTCGAGCCTACCCCACATTAGGGGCGATTAGGCCTTAGTCAACCACGCTGGCCAAGTGCGGGTTGGTCGATTTCAAACACAACCTAAACATTTCTTCATAGGTGTGTGCAGGTTTCGTCACGATGTTTTCCTTCAACGTAAAAGCGTCGATTAAACGTACATTATGAATTCGAAATTTGAAAACATATTGGTACGTGGCGGGGATCGAACCAGTGCCTCCCGGGTGGGAGACGACGCTCTTACGCACTACGCCACCGACGCTTTGACGATTATATCTAAAAATCTAGACGCAATATCCTCACTATTTTATTCACAACAGTAGATTGCGCACAAAATTATTTCTGTAAACGAATGTGCCAAATTACCCCAACGAATGTGACCCGTGTCGAGTTCATTGGTGTCATTGATCCAAAAGTCAACAACATTAGAAAAATTGATCATGCGCCTTGTCTGTAGCGGCTTACATTTTATTTATGTATCTTTTATTGAGAGGTGCCAATGGCCGCGAATTGCGCGTAGAGTTAAAAGGAAAAACTTTTGGATTATTTAGTTTGTGTGTGTTTTCCTGGCTAAGGCTCTCAATGGGCTAAAAGCGAGTGTGTCCTTGCTAATATTACACACACTCAGAAAGCACACTTAAAACCAGTAAACTAATATTCATTTTTCTTTACAAGATGCTCCTTTTTCTCATTGTGAATACTTAAATAATGAAATTGTCTACAAAATGAATACAAGTTAATGAAAATAGATCCAGTAGTTTCAGAGTAATGTTTTTTTTTTAATTTTGATAAGACTTATTGTAGAAACATGTGCTGAAATGTTTACAAACTGATTTGTTGTGTAAGTAGTATAGTTTTATAAGTATATTTTTTTCAAAATTTACGCTCTTATTCTTATGTTCTTTCGAAAATCGGTAAAGATTACATGTTATCACTTAGATATTGAGAATTATTGGTGGTAGATTTGGTTGGTGGTAGCATACGAGGATTAACGTGAAGGCAAACTAGGAAAAAATAGGCTGGCTAAACACGGTAAGGAAAATGTGCTGGTTACAACAGCATATGAAGTTCTGGTTACTATAAGTTTGAGTAAATTTATGCTAACTCCTACTTTGAGTAATCATTACCACACATATATGTAGTAACACCACGTCACACCAACTATAGTCATCGATGTTATAGAGCACCTATCAGTTAAATTTGTATAACATGTAACCGCTAGAGGGGCGCCGATGAGGTGCCTAGGGCTCTCTCAACTATTAATCAGCCTCTGTGGTAGAGTTCTTTGCAAACTTAGGAGGGTAAACGGCTTGGATAAAGAAAATTCTACTTACGGCTAACCTTCATGGTACAAGGATTGGCGCCTTCGATTAGAGTCGAGGGAGAACAAAGAGTGTAGAGACGATAGAAAGATAGAGAAAGAAAGAGGTTATAATGAAAGAAAAGGAAGAGGTAGTATAGGATGAGAGGAAAAAGGATCTTACATTTTTTTATTTAATATACAAATTCTGTGTAACAACAACGATGGTCTTGTACATGTAACAATAAGAGTGAACAGTGGCTTGAGGCAACTCCGTCGAAATAGCAATCAAAATTAAAACGGGGTTCCGGGTAAAGCACGTTCCACCTTCGCCCTTATTATTAATTACTATAAGGTGAGATAGAAAAAAGAATACCTACTGACTAATCCCGTCTTAATCAAATCATCAGCTAACTGATAAAACAGACAAACTGAAACACGTCATTATGTAACATCGTGAATGATATCATAACTTTATCCCAGTTATAATACTTACTTTGTTTGATCAATACAGACACAAGTATTGCTTATGATAATAATACGCAATAGATTTTAAGGCTTAGTAAAAAAGTAGACCAACAGAGCTTGTATCTTAGGAATTGATTATAATATCGCAATAATACATGTTCTTCGAGCCTTTGAAAGTCAGGCCTAAGGTATCCAAGGTCCTGTACACACCTCCACCTCCAGCAAAACTCAAAGTCCACTGTAAGGTTTCGTAAGCATGAAAGTCATTCCGAACAAAGTACCAGGCAGGTATAACTATTGAGAAGTGGAATATTACTCCAACTTCATCGACGTTTTGCTCCGATGTACATACCCTTTAATAAAAGCTGAAAATAAGCGCGCCTTGCTTCTCATACTTCTTTGCATAAAAAGCATAAGCGCTTAAATTATCAAAGTCACGTAGAGATGGACTGAAGGAGTGCAAAAATCAAAAAGATAAAAATTTGGCATAAAAGCTCTCGATACACCCCAATGTTTGATGGAAACTTATAGCATAATGCGTAAAGAATTCCCTTTTTTACTCATGTGCTCACAGCCCGATAGGATAAGATAAGATTACGAAAGGATTGCGAAAGACATTCTGAGCAAACTACGTTAGCATAATCTAAAAAAAAATAAACCACCGCAATTCACACATGGAGAGTGTAACAGGCACGAATCTTATATATAAAATTTCCATGTCACAATGTTAGTTACCGTACTCCTCTGAAACGGCTTGACTGATTTTCATGAAACTTTGTATGCGTATTCAGTAGGTCTGCGAATCGGCTACTATCTGTTTTCCATACCCCTAAGTGATAAGAGTTGTTCATCCTTTTTTTTTTTAATTTTGGACGAAACTTTTTGTTTTTATTATGTGGCATTAAAAAATACATACAATTCTAAATTTTTACTTTTTTATCACCAACCCTTATTTTTTATAGCCATTTTAGTATTTTAATCATTTTTGTAAGGCAAAATAACGTTTGCCGGGTCAGCTAGTAACCATATAAAATGACTTATTTAATGTTTGCTGGGGAAAATATTCATTTTGCTTTTCAATTATCTTGCAAATCGTAAAATAAAAACTACTTAATTTCGTAGCTAAGCAATTTACCACTGAAATATTTGGAAATGACACACTTCTTTGCCGCACCACGTAATTGACATCGGATGAGGTACCAGGGACCCAGAACTATCAAGAAGCTTTCATTTCAATATTTTTGCAGCAGATATTCTTCTTCTTCTCTTCAAGTGGACACACTAAAAATAAAAATAAATAAGCCTTTGGTCATAATTCCTTCTGTTTCTTTGTTTATTCATTCTTTAAAGAACCATGTAATACACCCAGACTAAAGTACCATTTTTACTACCTTAACAACTGAGAAACGACAAACTTTAATATTTTTGCGGTAAAGACATTGTTTTGGAAATAAAATTAATGTAAAAAAAAAATAACTTATTTTAAATCTGTTCATCTCTTACATTTTAGCTGTCTTTATTGAACGAAAAGGTTTCAGGCGAGTTTACAGATAATCAGAACATTGTAGTAGCCATGTGATGCCGGCAGAGTAGAATAGCGTCACCCCAATCCTCCAATGGGTGTCGTAGAAGGCGACTAATGGATCAGCAAAGGGGTATTGATCACTTTAGACTCCGTCCACCAATCCACATTGGGCAAGCGTGGTGGACTACCTAAACCTCCTTAGATGTCAAGGAGAGGCCTTGGATCCCTGCAGTGGGTCAAATTATAAAAGCTGTTATGATGAGAACAAACATTGGAGACGCGATTTAGTTCAATATATTTGCAGCAGATACAGGTTCTAATACTTAACTGTGCATTGTGTGTATTCTTCAAGTGCACATTAATGTATGAATGTGCTATGGCTGTGTGTGTGTCCATCTATTTGGATAATACCTACTTATTCTCCAACATTCCCACCGAGTGAAGTACCAGGTAACTATAATACTTGAGATACTTACCTGTGCATTGTGTGTACGCTTCAAGTGCACATTAATGTATGAATGTGCTATGGCTGTGTGTGTGTCCACCTATTTGGATTATACCTACTTATTCTCCAACATTCCCACCGAGTGAAGTACCAGGTAACTATAATACTTCAGAAGTTATTGAATTATTTTTTTTGGCTGTAAAGAGTTGCTTTAATGTTATCACTGTAATGACAACGGACATGGCACAAAGGATTAATGGGGTTTATTTATTGGACATGGTACGCACAATCAACTTAATTCCGTATTATTATTATTATAAAATCAGTTATAAGAATGTGTGATTTGAACCCAGTATATGCCGTGCGAGGTACCAGGCAGTCAGAACCATGTAGGAGTGACACATTCTTACGCAAGAAGTCAAAGACCGGACGACCTTCAGGTCCACGCGGTCGATGCTTGCATAATATTTTTGGCGGTGACGTGTGCTTCATTTCGATATTTATCTGATAGCATTTGTTTGTACTGTACATGCCAAAATTTATAAATATATTATTATTATATACACCTTTTGCAATTGAAAAATACATTGAATAATGTATTGTTTTAAACTAACGTGGTCACTATCATTTGAATGAAAGAAAAAGGGATTTAAACCACGTAAGTACCTTTGATTTTTGGTAAATCCGATATTTCGGCGCAGTTACATGCGCCATGATCACGGATGAATAACTTAAAAATAATAGATAATTGGCAAGCGCGGACTTATCCCTAAAAGAGACATTTCTAGACTTTGTTTTAGTTTAGAAATTGGTAGAGACGAGTACGAGAAAGAATTCGACCTCGAGATTTTGACGAATTTACACGTTTTGGACCTCCTGTCTGTCTGTGTCCGTGCGTTAGCACGATAACTCGAGTATGCTTTACCTTATTGCAACCAAATTTAACATGCATATATAACATCATAATATAAGGTTTCTATCAACTTTTGAGCCGTCGTTCACGAAAGTTAAGCAACCAAGTACGCGGTCGGTACTCGGATGGGTGACCAAAATTTAACATGTATAAATGACATCAAAATATAAGATTTCTATCAACTTTTGAGTCCTTTCGGGCATACAAGAAAGTCAAGGAGAGACCACTCCCGATTTTTTATTTTTCACTGCAACATCATAATATCACTTCTGACTTTTCATCTTTCCTTCATTCTTCCTCTAGCTTTATATTGATACACATATTTTTATGGATGCAAGGAACATAAATGATCCATGCCTCCATAAACATATTAGATACTAAACCTAAAATCTAACTCATACATTTAATTAAAACAGCTTCCTAATAATTTGCCAATTAGTACCAACCATGTTATAAAAAGGACGAAATCAGCATAAAATAAATCTTCTATAATTTCTGGATTTTCCTTCAAACAAGTAGGTAAATATCAGCTCATTGTATTGTTTGTTATTAAATATTAAATTGAATTTTGATTTTGATAAAGAGTTATTGTTTCGGTATCTCCTATAAGTTTTAATGAGTAGGAAGTAAGTAATATCTATTTTTGTATGCTTAGTAATAAGCGTTGTATTCCGAAAACCTAAATAATTAAAGAGGATAATTTAACACAGTATTATTTTTATTAAAGTTTGAAATAGTTGCCTGGACTGCAAAGAATCTTATCTTGAGAAGGGTTGACGTAGAGTAGACGGTCAGACTTTTAAAAGTTATAGTAGGCAAGTGTTATTCACACTTTCAGATGCGAACTACGATGTTTTTATGCTTACACACATCAGCAGGCAACAAGTTCTTACAAAAAAAGCCTTAGCTGTTAGCATTATAGAAGAGTTAACCAAACTTATCAGCTTAATCCTTTTTGTATTATGTTCATTAATAGATATTACGCCGACCTCATATAAAACTGAATTTGGCAGACAATTCGATGAACAAGTAGGTATACGAATTACTAATTACCAGTTGCCCTATTAACCAATTATTCGTAACCCTCCTGTGGTTTTGGTACAATTGCTTACGTAAATGAAAGACAATATTGAATGGTAATAATGACAAATTTACCTTAAAACTCCAACAGTACCTTTTCCTATCAGAGAAAGTAAAGGAACAATAGGTCATATGAAAGACTCATTACTTATGTCAAACGTGACTAACAATGTTACTGTGGTTTATTGTTGAAACAGTTTAAGAGTACGGTTGACTCACTATTTATGATATTACCGACATAGCCCAATAATTGCGAACCTTAAGTGGCAGTGGGCAGGGTACATTGTGAGGAAGCCTGACTGCTTGGGGTGGAAAAGTCCTCGAGTGGCGTCTGCGTATAGGAGACGCAGCGTTGGTAGGCCATCCACAAGTTGGACCGACGTTCTGGTAAAGGCCGCGGGAAGCCGCTGGATGCGGGCAGCGCAGGACCGACCGGTTTGGCGATCCTTGGGGGAGGTATAAGACCAACAGTGGGCGTCTCTCGGCTGAAATAATGATGATAAGGGTGAATTTGGGCTGGACTAGGTAACTTAGGTCTTCACTCTAGGTTAATCGGCTTAGGCCGGCCCTTGGGGTGGCTGCGTAGGGCTCACATCGGGACTGGACATGGCCACGGCCGCGACCGGCCCGGGGGTTAGGCCTGGTGCCCCGCCCTAGGGCTGACTCCAGTCAGTTCTAGTATCAGGCTGACCGGAGGTGGCTCGGTAAAATGCTTCGGCAGACCCCGGGTCGTCTCCAGTAAGAGCATGGGGGAAACCGGAGTGGTTTAGCAGTTATTACCAGTGCCTTGGTGATTAGGTGCTGGGCGACCCCTGCACAGGCCCACGTCTAGCCTACGATCCGCTGGTTCACTGAACCAGCGCTTTAGGGTATCGTCCGTATGCGGATTACACACCGATAAAAAAGGGTAACTTAAGTTACCCTTTTATTAGGTCTTATAGGAATATAGATATTTTTTTTTTACAAAAAGTGATAAGGAATCTAGACACCTAAATATTTTCCGTCATTATCATAATAACAAATGTTAATAACGATAAATATTGCGTCAATGATGATATTGCGGAATTTACGGATATCTTAAAACATCTGTGACGTTGAAACTGACGTATACTCCGGCGGGCCTAGACAGGTGACTGTAAAGACATGAAATTAGATTTAAAAATGTTAACAAATCAATAGAAAAAAATGTTTTCATCATTTTTGGGTAAGTTGTTGGTCTTCATCTCATCTTATATTAGTAATATCTATCTCACAATCACTCCTCTCAAGAATATATGCCATATCATCCACCGAACCAAGCAGATAATTGTGCCTCCATAGTAATTGAACCAGGGAACTCTGTTGTTCGGACCACTAGACAACAGGAGCATTAACTTAGAACAGAGATTATCAAACTTATTTACCCTTTTGAAAATCAATTATTTTTCACTGTCCCCTACTTTTTATACACCTAAAACTTAAAAACCACAATTACATTGCTTTAATTACACAAACACGCACAAACTTCTGCACCTTCCTCTCTCCTGAGGCTGCTTCTGATAGCTTTATAGCCGCTTTGGCAATAGGCAAAATGGGGGTGTTTAGTTAGTAAGAAGGAGTATGGCACAAACTCGTTTATCTCTTTCGACGCTCAATCGTACTGAGCAAGTCAGGACAAGTTTCGATGAACCAGCCAATTGCTACCAGATTGCACCAATAGCGTTATTTAACAAAAACTTGTTACAACTTGATTGCGTGCGGCGTACCCCGTATGCCGTTAATGCTACGGCCACACTATCGCGATAACGCGAAGATTTGCGTTGTCGCGACACGTCTGGCCAACATGTTAGTCCTATCGCAAATCATGTTCGCGAATGCGAAATATAGCATATAATATAGCGCAACCGCCTCATCCATTTTTATTCGCGAAATGAATTTAGCGCGACGTTCTAGATTATCGCGAAGTAATGAAGTTTTTTTTTATGTGGCCAAGCACTTCGTCGTAGAGCGAACACGAAGTTTTATCGCGACAACGCGAACACGAATCTTCGACTTCAAGTGTGGCCGTAGCATAAGTATTTTTAGTTTTTATACCATCATACAGGGCAGAAATATACACTAATTATTCGATATTGAGTAGAAGGTAAGGTAGGTTTTAATATTAGTGAATTTTACAATATAGTAAATGAAATTACAAATCAACCATCGCCCCCTAAACTACGCCAACGCCCCTCATTTTTTTCTTGGCCCCTGAACACCCCCCTCTAGGTTTCCAACGCCCACAAGGGGGCGTTGTCGCCCACTTTGAGACAGCCTTTTAGAAACTTATCAATAATACAAGTAACACAAATCCAGCAGATTACCATTTTAAAATCATCGTGACTTAACACCATCAATTGTCTACGCCCAGGATTAAATATATAATGTTAATTTTATAAATATACAACTCATTCTAATAAACAAAGTAAGACATTGGCCATGACGCACGTGGCGCATAATTACATAATAATTTTATGAATTTAAAATAAAATTTTCATCAAAATTAGCACAATAAATATCTTCCGGGCTAATTAGGCACATTTTAACAAGCAGACGAATTTAGTGAAATCATGCCCCCTTTGTCCCATTAAGGAACGCATAGGCGACCAGTATTATAAGTGAGTCTCGAAGACTAATCGCCACGAAGTATCTTATTTAGCTTTATTATGACAGAGCAACTTTAGTTGAAATACTATCAACTCTTCAATATTTTTCGGCTATCGGTGGCAGCAACAAAAGGCCCAGTTTTTTTATGTTACGGGATGGCAAACAAGCTTGCGGCCCACCTGATGTTAAGTGGTCACCGCCGCCTATAGACACTTGCAATATTAAGTGTAAATCACTTACACCGCAAGTGCGTTTGCCATCCTGGGGACTAAGATGATATGCCCTCTGTAGAACCTGTCTTACACTGGCTCGTACACGCACTTAATGGCACAGACTACCAACACGCTTACTCTCACCGAATGGCTCTCGCACTCTGCTCTCGCCGACGGTTCTCGTATAACTGACGTGGTGCGAACGAGACAGTTATTGTCTGTGGAAGTGAGAGGGTGAATAGGATGCGCATACACTACATCCCTTCCTTATCATATTTTTTTTATTCATTCAACTGCTAAGCATTGAACCAAATAAAAATAAAATAAATTGTACATAACTCAAAACGCCTTGTTTATTCATCTGAACTTTCTTCACCTTCTCCTTCTCCTTTTCCTGTACTACAGTTTTCCCTTTCCCTTCTACCTTTTTCAAGTGAAGGATATTTCTTCGACAAGAATGTCCTTTTAACATTCCTCACAACACAATCTTCTGCATTGCGTACTCATGTCATTAACATAATATAACCTCACACATTACTCTCCGTAAGACTCTGCATAAAACATTACTTAAGACTCTACATAAGACTCTTCATAAGACTACATAAGACTCTACATTAGACTCTATATAAGACTGAATCACTGATGACCACAGCTACTTTCCTTCGGGCTTAATCTACCATGAGAATGAGAGACTTGTATCTACGCCTAGAGCTTAGTGCCTTTAAAACTTAACGGTCATTGTCAAGTGCTCATATAATTTTAAATGGCCCCCTGAATTCCAGGTCCAACTCAATCTAATTGGTCTGTTCATTTTCAACCAGAACCAGAAAATATCAAAATTACTAAAGTATGTGCTTCGACCACTCTTAACTATTGCTTTGTATGCGAATAAAATAGTTTTACAGTATTTTCTTGGTCTTTCTAACAAAAATAACATTAGAAATCTCTACCGAAATTACATGGAATAAGGTCTTTAAAGACTTAGTACATTAAATCAATGCTTAGAACTAAGTATTGCAACTTAGAGATCATAATAAAACATGAACATCATTAACTAGGGTCATGTACCGCATATCAAACGTCGCTACTGCATTGAATTAACTGGAGTTAAACCTCTAATTTTACGACTCGCAGCCGAACAGCGATCACAATTGCTCTCAATGACACGCGCGTCCAACACCGTGGAACCCTGCGCATGTATGCATCATCCACTTACTACACGCTACGGTCAAATATACGGCCATTAGAACACTATTCGAGTCCTCGTATAGTATTCGAGACTCATTAGGTATCACTTAGGCCGCAATAGACCTCGACCTTAACTTCCGAATGGTACACAACATTCTGGCATTTATCTCTACATTACCCTACACGTGACTCACAAGAAACTTGCAAAAATCCGCAAAAGACTCTCTTGAGACTCCACACATGCGACTCCACACATGTGACTCAACACATGTGATTCAATGGCACAATTGTGAAATAAGACTGACTGTCAAGTTCCTACTACCTTCCGCTCCATCAAATATGACCATGATCACACTACGGCACACACGCAAACACGTGTTATCAGTAATGTCAACCAGTCCTTCAGTCAAGAGTACTTCGGCTTCGAATAACGCAGTACAGTCCTTCGGCTACATCAAAACTCAGTCCCTCGGTTTTTTGATTCCATATCACACAGTTAATGGTTTCCAATAGGTATTAGTCAAATGCATGTCGTGAGTAGCCACCTAACTCCCATCTTAATCATTTAACGTTACTTACGTAAGCAGCTTTACTCATTATGTTTCTAACCGCCCATGATACTACCTGTGACTATACCAGTCAGTCTACAAGTCACTTGTCAATACTATACAAACATGAGGTCTAATCCGTCAAGTCTAATGAAACCAAAGTTTTGACTAAATTAATTGTTGATCACACCACGACAAAATAGGGCACTCCGCGAGTTAGATTTTTTTTTTTTTTTAATTATTCACGACTCGGACCTAATTTACGTGACATGTATTTAAATACAACCCTTTAGATCACCAGGGTAAAATAAAAATAAAAACCAAGGTAAACTATATTGCAGTCATAGCTGCACAAAATGACACGGAACTAATCTCAACGTTTAAAATGACACGGAATAACAAAATAATTATAACTACGACAATACGGTCGTCATAATATTAATTTCTTTACGTACACATAAAATTTGCAAAGTGCTACTTTTTGGGCTCAATGTAATTCTTTAACAATTAGGAATACAAAATGTAATTGCAACTAACCAACTACATTTATACCTTCTTATAAAGCTGTTCACAAAAATAATACTAACAGCATTGTGTTTTTATCGCTACAGTTTTGTGTTGCAATTAGCAAACGAACTGCTATGTCGTGAAATCAGTAAATAATTCAAATTGCTGTAATTTAATTACAATCTAATTATTAATTTTAACGACATAAGTTCGTAATCTAAATTACCATTTTTTATCTCAAGACCGCCTTATACAAAACCTGCCTATTAAATAGCAGCATATAATAATTATAATCTGCCAATTAAATGACAACATTACCTACCACTTAAATCGCATCAACAGCTCATTTCCAACGAGGGGCTCGAGCCCACCCCACACTAGGAGTGATCAAGCCCCAGTCAACCACGCTGGCCAAGTGCGGGCTGGTCGACTTCACACACAACTTATTAAGAATTTCCTCATAGGTGTGTGCAGGTTTTTTCACGATGTTTCCTTCACCATAACCTACCAATTTAATGGTAGCATCATATAACCTACCAATTTAATGGCAGCACCTACCAATTTAAAGGCAGCATGATATAACCTACCAATTTAATGGCAGCACCATATAACCTACCAATTTAATGGCAGCATCATATATCCTACCAATTTAATGGCAGCATGACATAACCTACCAATTTAATGGCAGCATTATACACCTACCAATTTAATGGCACCATGACATAACCTACCAATTTACTTTTGCTACTTTGTTTGTATCGTTCCAATGTCATTAGGGTACATTTGTACCAAAGTTCTAATTTAAACGCGGTACATTTGTACCAACTCAACCATGGGACATTTGTACCCATTCAACTGCGGTACATTTGTACCAACTCAACCATGGGACATTTGTACCCATTCAACCACGGTACATTTGTACCAACTCAACCATGGGACATTTGTACCCATTCAACCACGGTACATTTGTACCAACTCAACCATGGGACATTTGTACCCATTCAACCACGGTACATTTGTACCACTTAACCATGGGACATTTGTACCCATTCAACCACGGTACATTTGTACCACCTTAACCATGGGACATTTGTACCCATTCAACCACGGTACATTTGCACCAACTCAACCATGGGACATTTGTACCCATTCAACCACGGTACATTTGTACCACCTTAACCATGGTACATTTGTACCAACTTTGCCATAGTACATTTGTACCAATTTTACCCCGGCACATTTGTACCGACTGAACAACTTAAGGTATGTATGTATCACATTATCATGGATTTTACTTATATGGCTAGGTATAATTCTACCGTATGTGAGCAATTTACCAGTTCATATTTTAATTATTATTATTATATATTTATTTATTTTACACGTCACCCGATGAACATTTAAACAATAAGAGTGGACTAGTATGATTTATACATTTGTTATAAGTTAATTTAATTACTATATAAAGTTATAAGAAATCATTACGAATTTTATTAAAGTTGATTATTACCTTTCGTCAATTAAGAGATTAGAGCTATACAATTAATTGTGAGAGCTATCGTGGAATGAATTCCGTATGTACAAAGTGGTACTGCTAGCGACATCTATGTAACTACGACTACAATTTTTAACCTATTCGGTAGCATTCAGATTGATTTGTTAGCAAGCAGCTTGCTGCAAGCTGTTGTTGCTAGTCTGCAACAGATGGCGCTGTTTTACCAAGGCAATACATACTTATTTATCTATACATCGATAAATCATGATAATATATTATTATTTTAAGCAATGTTTTATGTATATGTACTGTTTAACACACCTCTTAGAACAAATAAAAAATACTGAGGAAACCGACAAAATTGTAGGTAGATAATAGTATTAAGAACAAAATGTGAACTTAGGTGTACTCTCAAATGTCCAGGCAATTTTATTATTATGGCGCATCTGTCCCGCAATTAAAGTTGAACGAAACGAAATACTGAATGTAAACACTATTACTATTTTAAGGCACTTTTATTTGTAACAAACCGCTTTACAGATCTGCCCACTTTGTTATACAAAATAAACAACACCTGCAAGAATTACACCACGAGTATTTGGGTAAAAGCTATTTAAGTTGGGTAATAAGTACCTACATTTTTTATCTACAATTTAGACAAGAGTATTCGTAGCTTACTGCAGTACTATACTTATAGTAGGCAGCATAAATCTCTCATTTTGCAACGCTATAAACAAGTACCTACCTACCTATTTTTTTTTCATTTGTGATACATACATACTGTAGAACCTGTCTTACACTGGCTCGTACACGCACTTAATGGCACAGACTACCAACACGCTTACTCTCACCGAATGGCTCTCGCACTCTGCTCTCGCCGACGGTTCTCGTATAACTGACGTGGTGCGAACGAGACAGTTATTGTCTGTGGAAGTGAGAGGGTGAATAGGATGCGCATACACTACATCCCTTCCTTATCACATTTTTTTTTATTCATTCAACTGCTAAGCATTGAACCAAATAAAAATAAAATAAATTGTACATAACTCAAAACGCCTTGTTTATTCATCTGAACTTTCTTCACCTTTTCCTTCTCCTTTTCCTGTACTACAGTTTTCCCTTTCCCTTCTACCTTTTTCGAGTGAAGGATATTTCTTCGACAAGAATGTCCTTTTAACATTCCTCACAACACAATCTTCTGCATTGCATACTCATGTCATTAACATAATATGACCTCACACATTACTCTCCGTAAGACTCTGCATAAAACATTACTTAAGACTCTACATAAGACTCTTCATAAGACTACATAAGACTCTACATTAGACTCTATATAAGACTGAATCACTGATGACCACAGCTACTTTCCTTCGGGCTTAATCTACCATGAGAATGAGAGACTTGTATCTACGCCTAGAGCTTAGTGCCTTTAAAACTTAACGGTCATTGTCAAGTGCTCATATAATTTTAAATGGCCCCCTGAATTCCAGGTCCAACTCAATCTAATTGGTCTGTTCATTTTCAACCAGAACCAGACAATATAAAAATTACTAAAGTATGTGCTTCGACCACTCTTAACTATTGCTTTGTATGTGAATAAAATAGTTTTACAGTATTTTCTTCGTCTTTCTAACAAAAATAACATTAGAAATCTCTACCGAAATTACATGGAATAAGATCTTTAAAGACTTAGTACATTAAATCAATGCTTAGAACTAAGTATTGCAACTTAGAGATCATAATAAAACATGAACATCGTTAACTAGGGTCATGTACCGTATATCAAACGTCGCTACTGCATTGAATTAACTGGAGTTAAACCTCTAATTTTACGACTCGCAGCCGAACAGCGATTACAATTGCTCTCAATGACACGCGCGTCCAACACCGTGGAACCCTGCGCATGTATGCATCATCCACTTACTACACGCTACGGTCAAATATACGGCCATTAGAACACTATTCGAGTCCTCGTATAGTATTCGAGACTCATTAGGTATCACTTAGGCCGCAATAGACCTCGACCTTAACTTCCGAATGGTACACAACATTCTGGCATTTATCTCTACATTACCCTACACGTGACTCACAAGAAACTTGCAAAAAAATCCGCAAAAGACTCTCTTGAGACTCCACACATGCGACTCCACACATGTGACTCAACACATGTGATTCAATGGCACAATTGTGAAATAAGACTGACTGTCAAGTTCCTACTACCTTCCGCTTCATCAAATATGACCATGATCACACTACGGCACACACGCAAACACGTGTTATCAGTAATGTCAACCAGTCCTTCAGTCAAGAGTACTTCGGCTTCGAATAACGCAGTACAGCTACATCAAAACTCAGTCCCTCGGTTTTTTGATTCCATATCACACAGTTAATGGTTTCCAATAGTTATTAGTCAAATGCATGTCGTGAGTAGCCACCTAACTCCCATCTTAATCATTTAACGTTACTTACGTAAGCAGCTTTACTCATTATGTTTCTAACCGCCCATGATACTACCTGTGACTATACCAGTCAGTCTACAAGTCACTTGTCAATACTATACAAACATGAGGTCTAATCCGTCAAGTCTAATAAAACCAAAGTTTTGACTAAATTAATTGTTGATCACACCACGACAAAATAGGGCACTCCGCGAGTTAGATTTTTTTTTTTTTTTTTTATTTATTTATTCACGACTCGGACCTAATTTACGTGACATGTATTTAAATACAACCCTTTATATCACCAGGGTAAAATAAAAATAAAAACCAAGGTAAACTATATTGCAGTCATAGCTGCACAAAATGACACTGAACTAATCTCAACGTTTAAAATGACACGGAATAACAAAATAATTATAGCTACGACAATACGGTCGTCATAATATTAATTTCTTTACGTACACATAAAATTTGCAAAGTGCTACTTTTTGGGCTCAATGTAATTCTTTAACAATTAGGAATACAAAATGTAATTGCAACTAACCAACTACATTTATACCTTCTTATAAAGCTGTTCACAAAAATAATACTAACAGCATTGCGTTTTTATCGCTACAGTTTTGTGTTGCAATTAGCAAACGAACTGCTATGTCGTGAAATCAGTAAATAATTCAAATTGCTGTAATTTAATTAAAATGTAATTATTAATTTTAACGACATAAGTTCGTAATCTAAATTACCATTTTTTATCTCAAGACCGCCTTATACAAAACCTGCCTATTAAATAGCAGCATATAATAATTATAATCTGCCAATTAAATGACAACATTACCTACCACTTAAATCGCATCAACAGCTCATTTCCAACGAGGGGCCCAAGCCCACCCCACACCAGGAGCGATCAAGCCCCAGTCAACCACGCCGGCCAAGCGCGGGCTGGCCGACCTCACACACAACCTATTAAGAATTTCCTCACAGGCGCGCGCAGGCCCCCTCACGATGTTTCCTTCACCATAACCTACCAATTTAATGGTAGCATCATATAACCTACCAATTTAATGGCAGCACCTACCAATTTAAAGGCAGCATGATATAACCTACCAATTTAATGGCAGCACCATATAACCTACCAATTTAATGGCAGCATCATATAACCTACCAATTTAATGGCAGCATGACATAACCTACCAATTTAATGGCAGCATTATACAACCTACCAATTTAATGGCAGCATGACATAACCTACCAATTTAATGGCAGCACCATATACTTTTGCTACTTTGTTTGTATCGTTCCAATGTGATTAGGGTACATTTGTACCAAAGTTCTAATTTATACGCGGTACATTTGTACCAACTGAAGCATGGGACATTTGTACCCATTCAACCACGGTACATTTGTACCAACTCAACCATGGGACATTTGTACCCATTCAACCACGGTACATTTGTACCACTTAACCATGGGACATTTGTACCCATTCAACCACGGTACATTTGTACCACCTTAACCATGGGACATTTGTACCCATTCAACCACGGTACATTTGTACCAACTCAACCATGGGACATTTGTACCCATTCAACCACGGTACATTTGTACCAACTCAACCATGGGACATTTGTACCCATTCAACCACGGTACATTTGTACCAACTCAACCATGGGACATTTGTACCCATTCAACCACGGTACATTTGTACCACTTAACCATGGGACATTTGTACCCATTTTACCCCGGCACCTTTGTACCGACTGAATAACTTAAGGTATGTATGTATCACATTATCATGGATTTTACTTATATGGCTAGGTATAATTCTACCGTATGTGAGCAATTTACCAGTTCATATTTTAATTATTATTATTATATATTTATTTATTTTACACGTCACCCGATGAACATTTAAACAATAAGAGTGGACTAGTATGATTTATACATTTGTTATAAGTTAATTTAATTACTATATAAAGTTATAAGAAATCATTACGAATTTTATTAAAGTTGATTATTACCTTTCGTCAATTAAGAGATTAGAGCTATACAATTAATTGTGAGAGCTATCGTGGAATGAACTCCGTATGTACAAAGTGGTACTGCTAGCGACATCTATGTAACTACGACCACAATTTTTGACCTATTCGGTAGCATTCAGATTGATTTGTTAGCAAGCAGCTTGCTGCAAGCTGTTGTTGCTAGTCGGCAACAGATGGCGCTGTTTAACCAAGGCAATACATACTTATTTATCTGTACATCGATAAATCATGATAATATATTATTATTTTAAGCAATATTTTATGTATATGTACTGTTTAACACACCTCTTAGAACAAATAAAAAATACTGAGGAAACCGACAAAATTGTAGGTAGATAATAGTATTAAGAACAAAATGTGAACTTAGGTGTACTCTCAAATGTCCAGGCCATTTTATTATTATGGCGCATCTGTCCCGCAATTAAAGTTGAACGAAACGAAATACTGAATGTAAACACTATTACTATTTTAAGGCACTTTTATTTGTAACAAACCGCTTTACAGATCTGCCCACTTTGTTATACAAAATAAACAACACCTGCAAGAATTACACCACGAGTATTTGGGTAAAAGCTATTTAAGTTGGGTAATAAGTACCTACATTTTTTTATCTACAATTTAGACAAGAGTATTCGTAGCTTACTGCAGAACTATACTTATAGTAGGCAGCATAAATCTCTCATTTTGCAACGCTATAAACAAGTACCTACCTACCTATTTTTTTCATTTGTGATACATACATACACATTTCCATTTTTTGTTTAAATAACTTAAACAATCTGACCTTTGTCCTCGTCGCCAATTGTAGAACCTGTCTTACACTGGCTCGTACACGCACTTAATGGCACAGACTACCAACACGCTTACTCTCACCGAATGGCTCTCGCACTCTGCTCTCGCCGACGGTTCTCGTATAACTGACGTGGTGCGAACGAGACAGTTATTGTCTGTGGAAGTGAGAGGGTGAATAGGATGCGCATACACTACACATACACATTTCCATTTTTTGTTTAAATAACTTAAACAATCTGACCTTTGTCCTCGTCGCCAATTGTAGAACCTGTCTTACACTGGCTCGTACACGCACTTAATGGCACAGACTACCAACACGCTTACTCTCACCGAATGGCTCTCGCACTCTGCTCTCGCCGACGGTTCTCGTATAACTGACGTGGTGCGAACGAGACAGTTATTGTCTGTGGAAGTGAGAGGGTGAATAGGATGCGCATACACTACACCCTCCATGCCCAGTAATTACACTGGCTACCTTTCCCTTCAATCCGAAACACAGCGAACTGCTTCACGGCAGAAATAAGAAAGGCGGTGGTACCTACCCAGACGTCCCTACATATGGGTCTACCACCTAGTACGATTGCCGTGATTTTAAATAAACTTTTTATATCCATATTCAGCACTGTTCTGTGGTCAGCAGTCATTATCAGGCAGGTTTTTACCTGCCTGATAATAAAATTGTAACAATTTTTTGTTACAATTTTATTGCCGATTGGGGAAACCACTATTGGGGAAGCTTGACGTAACTAGTCTGATTAGGTCAATTTCAAATTAATTATGTCTTCAAGTGCACGCGTAATGTTCCGTTGCGCACCGCAAATAACCCGGTCGACAGTGTCTGCGCTAAACACAATCTTCAGCGCAGCCACGGGTACCTCGTCGAAATTCGTACAAGCCATTTTTCTGGACATCTCTGGAGCCTTAGATAACGCATGGTTTGTGGCCCATGATAGTGCTCAAAGTGAAGCGCGGAGGTTACCCTTCAACATCTTCAGGATGCTGGCGAGGTACTTCGAGAATCGCTGGGTGGGCCTGTTCGTGGGTGATCGGGTGTTATGGAAGGCAGCAACGATGGGTTGCCGCAGGTATCGGTGTTGGGACCCACCCCACACTACCACCTATATATAAAGTAGCCGAATAACGCGCGACTCTACGAACCTATGAATACAAATATTGAAAAATAGGACCACGGGTCACAAAATCTTCAAAAACACCTCACGTATGGACGCCCCCTTACTTTCTGTTGGGTACACCTTGTATTTGAATGGAGGCTTGCATACTTTGCGGAGGCATCGTTTTAGCCTTCACAGCTCACAGCATTATTAAATATTATTCTGTGCACTGCAGTAAGTATCTTTCTTTCTCTTATTTCAAAAACTAACTTCTACATAATTATGTAGTTACGTTAGGATTGCGAAGGAATTTGAACTCTAATACCTTAAGGAAGAGTTTATTTTCGTGTCGATCGATTTCCTCCTGGACGCAAATTTGTTTCCTTAATACGAGTTAGTAATTAAAATGACACACGACCGCCAATTCCTAGATTCGACCTAACCCGGTTAGGAAGATACGATTCTGCGTAATACGAAATGCTATTGACCCAGGCAATGAAATATTAATTCACGATCTCTTTGGTTTGACATTAATTTATGTCCTGAGATTTTTGTGATATGATTCCTGGTTGTCTATGATACCTGGTTGTCGGCTTTTCTTTATTGGTTAACTGAAGGTTTTATGGAAATCCAAATATGGAATAATTTTATTTTTGCGTTTACAAACGCGTAAATATAATACTAGAAAAATGAACTGAAAAAAATTTTTCTAGAAATCCAAATAGTCTAAGAACCAGTGAACCAGTATGTATTTGACCAGACCTGGATTATTGTACACTGATTCTCCAATGCCTAGGTGGCTGCCGCGGCTGGATATCACGCACGACGGGTACCAACATTTTATTGATTTTAAAAGTATTTTCCATTGTCTGCCTCTTGGAAATTTGAAAATAAATATACATTAGATTTCTTAAATATAATTTTTTTATTTCTCGGTTATACCGCAAACATTAATTACAATAAAAAAGCACAGTTATAACAGCTATCATTAGTCAAACTCAAAGTCAAATTATTAAAACTTAGTTAAGTGATTATTATTAGGATTATTATTAATCTAATTATAGCTTCGCATTAAGTATTTAGACAATTTATCAACTGACTCCCTCAGAGAAAAGTTCAAGGAGATAAATATTCTGACTGTGTCATCACAATACATACTGGAAAACTTACGTATGTAAAGAAAAATATTATAATTTGTTCCGAGAAATGTCATACGCACAATGTAAATACTAGGAAGAAACACGATCTGGTTGTATATAAAACTAGTCTCCACAGAATAATCAATTCCTTTGTGGGCCAACGTATACGTTTTTACAATAAGCTTCCAAAAATATTAGAGATTTGCCTATTAATAAATTAAAAAAAAACTGTAAAATATAAATTGTATAAAAAATCTTATTACAAGATAAATGATTATTTAAATGATCGAAATGCGTGGGAGTTATGCCCAAAATTTACACATTTAAAATTGTTATTTATTCATATTGATATATCTATTGACCTGTAATGATGTTTCGAAATCATTACGAAATTGTAAGCTGTGGAGTTTCTTTCGCCATTTCTTCTCCATCTCAGCATACTAATAATTATTTAAGTAAAATAATTATTCGTCCCGAAATGGTGGCAGGGCTTTTGACGATTTAAAAGTACTTAGCAAAGTCCATTTAAATAAAGAGCTTTGTCATTTTATTTTTTCTTTTTCGAGTGAAAATAATTAATCTACACTTAAATTGTACGGTAGATTGAAATATCAACGGAGTCTTTCAACACGTGTTTTTACAACAAGAACTGGGGAGAAACTCTCCACGTTAAGTGATAAATTTATCAAACTATGACGCTACTAGCATGCTAGTCATAATTTGAT
The DNA here is from genome assembly GCA_955850985.1 of Elophila nymphaeata. Lineage (NCBI taxonomy): Eukaryota > Metazoa > Arthropoda > Insecta > Lepidoptera > Crambidae > Elophila > Elophila nymphaeata. The sequence continues at coordinate 9,799,965 of OY039091.1, read as the reverse complement.
TATAACCAATCGTGTAACGGTCATTCCTCTTTACATAAGACCTGATCATCTTCAGGGCATCGAACTTGCTACAAAATAAAACAATTAACTTACGTAACAAGCCATTGTGTGAATCGTGCACGGTGACATTGTTAAACAGAAAGATATGGTATAATAATGGCAATAATTGTCTTGTTGATGACTTCATAATTTAATCTCATAAGTGTACAGGATGTGAAAGACGACGCTGTGATGGTGTTATTTACTTAATAGTAATAATAATAAGCGCACATTCTCCATCCAGCTCTGCCACCATTTTGGGATGAAATAATTATTTTACTTAAATAATTATTATTATGCTAAGATGAAGAAGAAATGGCGAAAGAAACTCCTCAGCTTACAATTTCGTAATGATTTCAAAACATCATTACAGGTTATTAATCTAATTAAAATTACAGTTTTACATACGTAAGTCGTCTACTCTCTGCATCACCACCACGCATTTGGATCACTTATAATAAAGTATTGACGCCGTCGTGGTGATGTGGTCAGTATAGCATAGCTGCCTACACATCAAGCGGTCCGGGTTCGAATCATGGTAGCGGCATTTACTTGTGTAACAAACACGAATATTTGTTTGCGAGTCATGGTTGTTGATATATTTATTTAAGTTTATTTATAAAAATATCTATAATTTTTGTGTAAATTTTAAAAAAAAGGTCCGTTATCTAGTATCCATAACACAAGTTGTAGATAGTTACTTTGGGCCAGATAATTGGTGTGAGTATGAAAATACAAAAATATTGACTTTTGATATTCACCGCCATTTTGTGTTAATGTCAGACAGATTCCTCCCCCCTCTCTGCAACACTACTTATGGACCCGGCATCCGTACGGTGACTCCATCGTATGCTAAGGATCTTCGTCTCTTGATTCACAATATTTATAGAATTAAATATACATACATATATGCTTATAACGAGAAGGCCTTAGGTATCACGTCACGTCTTGCAGAACATCTCCTATCGTAGGTGGGTTGAAAGAGATTTCTTTTAGAAATAAGCCACACCTTTTGTACATTTTTACTTTCTCGTACGTAGTATAGAGGGATTCTTGTAATCGTAAAAAAATTCGACCTCGAGATTTTGACGGATTTACACGTTTTGGACCTCCCTGAGTCCAAAAATATTTTTTTTTGGAATTATGTCTGCGTGTGTGTCTGTGTATCTGTGCGTTAGCTCGATAACTCGAGCATGCTTTAACTTATTGCAACCAAATTTAACATACGTGAATGACATCAAAATATAAGGTTACTATCAAATTTTTAGCCGTCGATCACGAAAGTTAAGCAACCAAGTACGCGGTCGGTACTCGGATGGGTGACCAAACTTTACCATGCATGTATGACATCAAAATTTAAGGTTTCTATCAACCTTTCCGGTATACCAGAAAGTCAAGGGGAGACCACTCCCGATTTTTATTAATGTGTTTTTCATTTTTGTTTCTAAGTGTTCAATAAACTATCAAATAAAATAAAGCCGCATCCGGCAGTATGGGCGACAGTGACAGGTTGCCTACCTGTCGCCTACATTAAAGGGACGTCAAACCCAAAATAGTAACTAACCTTAAGTAAACCCAATCCAACAACCAGTAAAGATAAAATATCGACAATATTTTCATTTGATTAATTACGCAACAATAAAAATCACACGCAAAAAGAAAAACTATTTAAACGATCAAAAATTTCATTGCGTCTTGCGTCACTTATCAAGTGTTCAGATAAAAAAGTTCGCAAATTTGAATGTTCGGAACGTCCTCATTTGGGCACACACACAGGCAAAGCTACACCGATAGGGCAAGATAACAGTGTGCGTGTGTACAGACGCTGGCGTCGCGACGCTCGCAGCTGTGTGCGTGCTAATACCGTGGGGCAATAACCCCACAATTTTTGGTAGACTAGAGTATTGCACAATTAGCGATAGGTTCAACCACCGTAGGCTGACCTGCTTACGGGGGTCCATGTCCCCGGACAACGTCCTCGCCAAGGGCGTACGAAGGCATAAACCTTTGGAAAAAGGATCAAAGAAAAATCTTTATTAAATGTGCAAAGAAATACTACGCATAAATGAAACTTATAAAGACTTTAACTATAGAAATTGTGTTTTTTTGTTACCCGTTATTGATTTTAAGGCTCAAGGTCGCTCAAGGGGCTATGGTCAGTTTATCTGCGTGATCGTATCAGAAATAATGACATCCGCAAGAAAACTAAGGTCACCGACATAGCCTAAATATTTGCCAATCGGCATTGCGAGGAGGACTGACGATCGTTGGGGCGCGAAGGTTCTCGAGTAGCGAATGCTAGCGAGGAGACGCAACGTTCTTGGGCCTCACACAAGATGGGCTGACGATCTGGTAAAGGATACAGGCAGCGCACGACTGATCGGGTAACAGCGTCTTTGGCTGATATAATGATAATATGTGGTTCGCAAACAACCACAAGACCCACTTGGTAAGCAGTCATGGTAGCTTATAGACGCTTTTTCTATTATAAAACCAAGAGAAGTCAAAGAAGAAATAGTTGTAAGTAATCTTTGTACGTAAAACCCTATGCAGTGATAGAAATTTCAATTACCTTCATCATAAAAACCTTTGATGAAACAGGTAAATACATTCAAATATCTGGGAAAATGAAAATGAAAATGAAAAAGCTCTTTATTTAAATGGACTTTGCTAAGTACTTTTAAATCGTCAAAAGCCCTACCACCATTTCGACGAAATAATTATTTTACTTAAATAATTATTATTATGCTGACATGGAGAAGAAATGGCGAAAGAAACTCCATAGCTTACAATTTCGTAATGAATTCAAAACATCATTACAGTCAATAGATAAAGAAGGGAAGTTTTATAACCCCAGACTCAAGATGCACTTCAGATATCAAATCCAGAATAGCCATCGGGAAGCAAAATTTTCTAAGTAAGAAGCAAATCTTAACATCTAAAATATCGAGAGAAACAAGGAAGAGATTCATCAAGACTTATTGCTGGAGTATTGCTCTGTATGGATGTGAGATATGGACAATGACACAAAGAGATAGAGAAATCTTAGAAGCGTTTGAGATGTGGTGTTGGCGAAGAATGGAGAGGATTAGTTGGACACAGAGGGTAACCAACGAAAGAGTACTGGAAATGGTGAACGAGAAGAGAACGCTGCTGAATGCAATAGGCAATAGAAGGGGAAGAATTTTTGGCCATCTTGTTCGACACGACGAGTTTTTTAAAAATATCATGGAGGAAAAGGTGACGGGAAGGAGAAGGAGAGGAAGGCCAAGGTTTAGCTACACAAAACAAATTAAGAAGAAGGTTGGCGTCGAGTCGTACATATTGTACTTATAGAAAAACGCTGGTTCACACAACACTTTTATTTACATACAACACTCCGACAGTAAACAAACAACAATGACATACAAAAACAATAAACATAGAAAACGGTATAAATTCAAAACGAGATCCAATAAATGTTTGGCCAGGATTACGGTTTCCAACAGGACAGGGAGTTCAAAGAGATGGCAACGGATAGGGTGAAGTGGAGGAATTCTCATGCTCATAGGCTGCACCGACAAGAGCACTGCTCTTAAATGACGATATAAAAACCTTTATAATTCGACCCACTGTTGGGACACAAGGCCTCTCCTTGTCATCGAAGGAGTTCTAGGCAGTAGTCCACCACGCTTGACAAATGCGGATAGGTGGAGGGAGTATCAGATGATCAATACCCCTTTGTTGATCCATTAGTCTCCTTCTACGACACCCATTGGCGGATATGGGGTGATGCTATTCTACTCTGCCGGCATCACACGGCTACAATTACCTTACTTCAAAATAAATCCGATTGTCGCAACACGGTTCGTTATTTACCAAAATATTACAACAGAAATGAAAAACTCAATCACTTCAATCGACTGAAGTGTAATGTCTAATCGTAACAGCGCTTAGTAACAAAAACTGTTTAATTAAAACATTACCTAATAATGTTTGAATGTAAAGATAGTGGCGCACGTAGAAAAATAGCGGCCATATTTAAAAGAAAGTTAATGAACTTTATCTCGGATAATTTTGTTTTAATTAATCGTAACTATGTTACGTGATGTTTTATCTGTATAAAAACGAGCTAAAATTGTGGCTATGTCAGTGGGATTTAGGACCTTAAAGTTAGGTTTGTAAGAGTTACACTGAGTAGAGGATGGCATTAGGGTTGCGTCTATAGGTGACAGTGACCGCTTACCACCAGGCGGATCGTAAGCTTATCTGCCAAAAAACATAATACCTAATACAAAAAACAAAGAAATAAAAATTCGGTTTTTAAAAATCTTAAATGTTGTTTTGAGGTGGGTCCCAATTACAAGTGACAACGTTTATGGAATAAATTATTTTTTGGGTTTACAAAGGCGTAAACATTAAAACTAGAAAAATGCACTGAAAAAAATCGACTTGCCCGCCTGAGGCAAGTCGATTTTTTTCAGTGCATTTTTCTGACAACATTTATTCAAAATATTGAGGTAGGCACCGACCTCAAAAAAACATAATTTAGATTTTTAAAAACAGAATTTTTATTTACAGAAAGCGGTTTTTTTATTTAATTATTTTTTAATTTGGTATATAAATTTTTAGAAAACGATCTTGAGATCTTTTAGTCACACAAGTGATAAGATTACGATATCATCGATGTTAATTAAATAGACATTATTAGGGATAACTCAACTACTCTTCAGATGTCGCTTAAATTTAAATGGGACCAAATGACAAACACCTGCTTCCAAAGGTCGAAAGAATCTTAAAAATCGGTACACTAGTAAAGAGTTATGAGGTAACAAACTTAAATAAAATATACATACATCTTAGGTTGTGTGTGAAGTCGACCAACCCGCACTTGGCCAGCGTGGTTTACTAAGGCCTAATCGCCCCTAATGTGGGGTAGGCTCGAACCAGAGGTGGGGACATTATATGAGCTGTTGATGATGACACGTGCTCCCTCCAATCCTGGGTTATTCAAATCATTTGTGAAGAAACATTATCTCTCGCAATAGCTATCTTAGCATTTGGACTCCAAGTCTGATTACCATTCAGTCTGGTTCACGTCCGGAAGCCTCCTCGTGGCGGTCCCTGGTAACGTGGTGGGGAAACTTTCTCGGCGGGAGTGTGGCTTTTTATGTCAAGTTTGTCCCCTTGGCATTCGAAGTCACATGCCATTGCTGAGTTGTTATTGTTTTCCCACCACGGAAAGTTGGTAGAACGGTGCCAATAACTAGCCTTCCATTAATCCCGTGCAAGTGTTCACGCCAAAAATAAGATGAAGACCAAAGTAGTAGAAAAAAGAAGAATACAAGAGATTTTTAAGCATGAGATTGAATAATCATTTTCATAATCATTTAATCGCTCGTTATAAAATTGTTATCATGAATGAATATTAATTTAATAAAGGACTGGAAGCGTCAAAACAAACGTACAATATCAACAGGTCAATACACGGATAACTTAATTAAACTCCTACAAAAATTTCATAACGGAAATAAATGTGACTATAACACAACTAATTCGGCATAAATTTAGAAAGATCCCGTTGGTTTGCAAAATTGGTTTTTATCACGACGGAATAGAATCTCTGATGTTGCTCAAAATATTAGATACGAAAAGTGTTCAAGGATTCGAATGTTTCATTATCTTTACACATTATTATCTTTACATTATCTTTACACACATTATTCCCAAAAGGGGGTAGCCAGAGCTATAGATACCATTTTGTTTACACAAATCATCAGTCCACCAATCCATCAAATACTTTCTGCATACAAAGCACAGAAGTTAATTTCTTATTCATTGTATTTGTGAGTTTTTGGTGAACAGGTGAATTTTTAATGGTTGTTGAGCCGAGGCCATTTTAATGGGTAGGCTATCTTCTATCCATATAAGAGATTTAGTCGCCATACGAAGTAAAGTGAAGAAGTACCAAAAGTGAGTTTTCATCGAGAACACCACATGGTAATACTCACCGTGACTACGAGATCCGACTAATCTCGACTTCTCGACCCACCTCGGTAAATACACGAAGATTTAATCGGGCATTGTCGGCTATCATCCGTCCCAAACATTCGGGAATGTATACAGGATGATCTGTCCAATACATTTTGCAGAACTTTTTGTAAAAATTCCGGTGTTATGGCTTCAATTTCGTGGCGAATGTTTTTTTTTTCAGCTGTGGTATGGTCGCTGGCTTATTTACGTATACCCTTTCTTTCGAACAACCCCAAAAACAGACATCCGGTGAGCGTTCGCCAAGGAGGGCCCGTAAATAAATTCAATAATTGTTGATCGCTGTTCTGTTGTGTGGTATCCCATTTCAAATTCCCCAAGTTTTCTTCACAAAATTCTGAAAAAAAAATATGAATAAATTTAAAAAGTTATTAAATATTCAAACCATAACGGTAGTTTTGCGCTACCCGGTATAAGATGATGTGTCGCCCCGCGAGTTGACTTTGATAAGAGCACCCGCTACTTAGGCGGCTGAGTAATGTCCCCCTACCAGAGTCCTGTAATTTCCGAATTACTATTATATTCTTTACTATTTTTACGATAAAGTCACGGAGAATAGAAAATAGTAAGAAAGTTTTAAGGATGTTTAAGAGTATAGGTAATTGTTTATGTACAAAAATATTTCAGTAGATTGTCTATACAAAAAACAAATATTTTGTAGGACCCATATCCCGAAATTACTGTATAGCATATTCTACTACATAAAGTTCCAATATGCATAATGAATTTTCTTAATTGCCGCAAACATGATAGCCACGACACGGTGGTCTTTCTGTGATTACCACAATGCGTTCTAAACATAATAGTCACACAATTTTTGCAATGAGGATGTTTGACAATGACCGCAATGCGTTGTGACCTGTTTTTTAAGTCTTTGAGGGTAACATAACAAATACGAACTTTTATAAACTCAGTGCACTTATTGACAGCCCTGCATACATCTAGCCAAGTGACAGTCTCCTTTCAAGGTCGCTTCGCAACATTCTGTTGGCAACGATTGTTGAGTCGTCGCAAGATATTGCATCAGACATGCAGGCTAATTTGACGGATCAGATGGTGTTGAAAATGACAGAGCCTTATTTGGACGAGTTTAGGATTAGATTCGTGAGAACGGAGTCTTTGTTTGGAGCAATTAAATTAGATTACAGTTTACATAAGGGTAATTGCCACCCTGGTTGTATACAAAAAGGCATCGTAAAGCATCCAAAATGAGGTGATAGGGGTCATAGAAATTTTAATAATCGATTTTCTAGTGAGAAGATAGCCAGAGAATTGTACGATGATGCTGCTTATTAGTTTATGAAATCTTTTCCAGCAGCCCCATATATGGAAGAGAGATATACTCTCAGATTGTGCCTATTGATTAAATAGATTTATTTTAGAAAAATGCACTGAAAAAAATCGACTTGCCTCAGGCGGGAAGTCGATTTTTTTCAGTGCATTTTTCTAGTATTATATTTACGCGTTTGTAAACGCAAAAATAAAATTATTCCATAGATTTATTTTTCTCACTACTAACTTATAGGATACAATATAGTTAAGCCTAATAAAGAGATGTCTCATGTCTCTGTGGGAAATTGGAGTCTATAGACTAGGCAGTATTTTGTATTTATTTCCGAGCTCCATGCCCTCAACCCTCTATAACTATGTATCCAATGAAACAGCTTCTGGTTGAAAGGCTGTATGGCGCTTAGGCAGCACAACCGTAGACGGGATTAACTGTTGGCGAAAAAAAAGAAAATGAGTAAGACACATAACTTAAAGAAAAATAATGCACTCTTACGCACTTGTTTTAAACAGTGTTTCAGAGTCGCGAATCGTGAAAGGTAATGATTACACAATGTAAAGCATACAACACTGCAGGATTGGGAATAGAAGTCCGCTTTGTGGGGTGGGATATAAGGAAGGGTGCGAAGATGAGGTCGGCATAGCACATCATGGGACTTGGAGAATTGAAAATTACCTTAGTCAATCAAAATTATTTTATAGAATAATTTTTGCGTTTACAAACGCGTAAATATTTTTAATACTAAAAAAAAATTATTCGTAAGTTAAGTAGTTTCATCTTAACTGGGCGTCAAAAATTTGCAAAAATATTTCGTTCAGATCTTAGAAGTGCAAATTTCAAAGATTTGATAAAGCAGTGTTTATCATAAAAACATAAGCACCAAGCACTGAGAAATTTCGACAGGCAGAGCCTCGGTGGCGTAGTGGTTAACGCAGCCGCTCGGATTGCGGAAGATGCTGGGTTCGTTCCCGCCTGAGGCAGGTCGAATTTTTTCAGTGTATTTTTTCTAGTATCAAAATTATTTTAATCAAATAATTTGGAGAAACTAACCTTAATATCGTGACTAGCGGTAACGCCATCTGACTAATAAACTGCAATTGGAAACGGTAAGCTTACCGTTCTGTAGCTGCTGTAACCAGTGACCAAATTCAATGGAAATAACTTGCGTGGTTTTGTATTTTATAAAAAAAAAATACCAGACTTCATTCCATGTGATGTTTAGCGCAAGTGGAGTTCAAATACGAAGACAGTGTGACGGTGAGGTACTTCTTCACGCCTCTTTTGAATATTGTAAGGACGTGTGCTGTCGGAGAATTCCATTTCTTGATGGTGTAGCATAGAAATGAGATGAAAAAGCCCTGACTACTCAAAACAAGAAGACAAATTAATATCCTCGATATTCTCTATTGCTCTTTTACAAAGTTCTGATCACTATTTAACTATCTGTCTATAAACAATTCATTGTCACACTCTTGTAATTTCGTTAGCAGTTGGGTGTTACTGCATACTACCTACAGGGAACTGGTGAAAATAGTGGACTGTATAAGGAATAAGGAAGGGCTCAGAGTAAAATATATCCCAATTTATATTATAAATGCGAAAGTTAGTTACTTTCACGCCTAAGCCACTGAACCGATTTTGTTGAAATTTGGTATGGATATAGTTTGAGGCCCTGGAAGAATATAGTTTCTTTTTGCGTGATAACCAACTTTAACACGAGTGACACTTCCGGTGACAGCTAGTGTATCGATAAAAGGAACAAACTACTTACAATCAGGAATAATTTTATTTTTATTAATATTAATACTAGAAAATTACTTTATACTTAATACTAGAAAAATGCACTGAAAAAAATCGACTTGCCTCAGGCGGGACTCGAACCCGCATCTTCCGCAAATATTTGACGCCCAGTTAAGATGAAACTACCTTACATTATGGAATAATTTTACAGTGAAAAGCAGTGTCTCGGTGGCGTAATTGGTCAACGCAGCCACCCGGATTGCGGAAGATGCGGGTTCGAGTCCCGCCCGTGCATTTTTCTACTTACAATAATATAAAAATAGGGTGAAAACACAGAACACAGGAGAGCAAGTGTACAAACAAACCTAATATGACATGAAAGACGTCACAGACGTGAATATAAAAATATATAACTCACCGGCCAGACAATGACGGCCAGTTTGTAACACTAACAAGTAATGCAGCATCATTGAAGTGACGGCTTACCAAATTTCGAATCATCAAACCTCTAGAAGATATTCAGAACCATTCATCGAACATAAAATAGCTAATAATCTTTAAATGGCTTAACAGATATTCTTGAATCATAGCTAAGAACCTAAGAACCTTTCCCGTGAAGTCTGATTTTTTTAGGTTGTTATGTTTTTTATTTTGTACTTGGCGTTTCCGCGACTTTTTCGCGTGTTATGATGTTATTAGCCTATAGCCTTTCTCGATAAATGGACTATACAACACAAAAAGAATTTTTCAATTTGACTCAGTAGTTCCTAAGATTAACGCGTTCAAACAAACAAACTCTTCAGCTTTATAATATTAGTATAGATTGAACTTAAGTTACTAATTACATTGATTGTTTACGGCCTGCATGCGTCTCAGGGCTAAGGACTACACCGTACGACAATATGCAGGCCACATGTTTACAATGTTGTTTTTATTGTTAAACTTATGTTATATTGAATTCCTGTCAAGTTAACTTTCAAATTAATCAAAGTCAGATCACCTTGGAAGCTGCGATGCCACAGACACACTTACGTGAAACACCCCTTTTTTAACTTCGGGGTTAAAACTTACATTGTTCTTAGTGAAATTATAAAAATGCGTTATTTAAAAAAACAATAAGAATGAATGAAAGCAATGGAAACTTTAAAGTAAAACAATTGAATTCCAAGTCCTTTGCATAAAGAATACCGAGTGATTAAATTCGAATCACCGTGCAAAATAAACGAACGAAAAGTGATGAAACAAAAACGAATCGATATCAAAAATAAAGCTATTGAACTTCGAAAAAAGAACGCGAAAAATCTAGAAATAAATTCGATAGTAATTCGGGCGTAGGCGGGGTGTGGAATGAAAAAACCATTGCCCTCGGATTCGACCAAAACAGTTGACCCCTGAGCTTTCATACGAATCACCTTAAAAGTTCCCACGGTTCGTAGCAGGAGAGGGCGGCCTGGGGTTTTGTAGGCTGGTCGATTTTTCCTTAGAGAAAATCTGCCGAAAATATTTCTCATGTCATTGGCCTACGAACAAGGACGCCACGCAAGGTCATTAGCCTTCAGTTCGACGCCCTGTAGCAAAACAGTATAGCCGATGTAGTTACTATCATATCGTTTTGTGTGTTATGTAAATAGTTTGATAACTGTACAACTGATTCTTGGTTTACGTCACTTTTGGTGATCTAGGTTTGGTGCCATTTTCGCTTTTTTGATCGTCCCATCACCTGGGGGCCGTCACCCATAGGCTGGCAACCTATCACAATGTTGTAGTACTCCATAGTAATGCAAGATATTTATAGCTTTTTGTGTAACTAAATGATACCAAATTCGACAGGTTGGCAACCTGTCACTATTTGGAAGCCCATACTGCCAGATGTGGCTTTATGTAAAACAAAATGTTATCTAAGGCTCTGCTCAAACGTCAGCGTGATCGTATGTATGTATGCAAGTATAAATGTATGTATGAATAATAATAATAATAATCTTCATTTTGCACAAAAGCAGGTTAATTTATAACATAAGAAATCCTTTATATACTAACAGACAATTGCCTCGTTCGATACAATTAAGTTTGCGTTGTAAGACAGAGGTCCCCAAATTAGGCTATGAATGTATATATTATTTATTTCTTACTTTATTGTACACCAGCACAAATGAAATCTATATCTATACTAATAATAAAGCTGAAGAGTTTGTTTGTTTGTTTGTTTGGTTGAACCCTAAGATCTCAGCAACTACTGACTCAAATTGAAAAATTCTTTTTCCGTTGGATAGTCCATTTATCTAGGAAGGCCATAGGCTATATAACATCACGGTATGTCAAATGGGAGCTGAGTATCAATGAAGAATGTTGCAAAAACGGGTGAAAAATATTTATTTTTAAAGCTTTCACTGCGTGCGCTGCGTAAACGGTTAAAGTTACGGAAAAACCATGTATCACGGAATTGTTCTCCATTAAATTTTATAAAAAAAAGTCCGCGACAGCATATGTCTATCTTTTATGGTTAGCTCACTATAACCTTTCTTTTTGGTAATCAAATTTGTTTTAAAATAATGCATTATCTGTGATGGTGTTTTTGTATGCATGATATTATTCCTTATCAAAATAAATACATTATTCATCTGTATTTAATTTTGAACAAAATTGTTCATGACTTCATTTGATTTCAATGAATATCTTAAGAAATATCATAGTTTGAAATAAACGGAAAATAATAAATTTTGATTTTCAGAGTTTTCTTTGCGTGCGCTGCGTAAACGGTTAAAGTTACGCAAAATTTATGTATAACGGAATTATTCTCCTTTAAAAGTTCTACAAAAAAGTTCCAGACAGCATTTATCTATCTCTTAAGGTTGACTCGCTATAACCTATTTTTGTTAATAAATTTTGTTCTAAAATAATGCATTAGATTCGAAGGTATTTTTGTAAACATAATATTGTTCCTTATCAAAATGAATACATTATTCATCACAAGTATTTAATTCTGTACAAAATTGTTCTTCACATCATTAGATTTCAATGAATATCTTCAGAGATATCATAGTTTTAACATAACTCCGCCGCTAAATAATGATCAAGTACTACGCACGCCTCTATACTGAGTTGTTTTTTGTTTGGTTGAACGCGCTTATCTTAGGAACTACTGATCCCGTCAGATTCGGACGCCTTAGAGACTCTATTAGGTTCAGAGACTCCTCCGAGAGAGATGCTCACCGGTCAGGAATCCTCTCTGGAGTGATTCGACCTTAAAGCTTGAGGAGTCACTGAGGTCCTCTTCTTTACTGAAAGCCCTGGTGACTCAAAGAAGGTCACCAGAGACATCCTGTAAAAATAGTAAAAAAACCGCCTAGAAGGAGTCGAACGCGTGAACGAAGTGTTCTGTGCCATAGATTTTATCAAAACTGTCCGAAAATTATTTGAATTTAAAATTAAATATTTTGTTAACATTTCAAGTTTCTGTTATCGATATTGACACCGAGAAATAAATCACGTTTGTTGTTGAGCCCCCTTAAATATTAATTTTATTTTAATTTAATTATTTATTTTTAAGGTGAATAATATAACTAAATATTCTGTGAATATTTCAAGCGTCTATCTGTTGCCGTTATCAAAATCGACCAAAAAAAGTCACGTTTACTTTATGGGAGCCCCTTCAATATTTATTTTATTCTATTTATTAGTATTTGTTGTTATAGCGGCACCAGAACTACGTCATCTGAAAAAATTTCAACTGTCTAACTATCATGGTCAATGATATACAGCCTGGTGACAGATGGACAGACGGACGAACGGACGGCAGAGTACAGAAGCCTAAATAGGCGAACTACTGATTCAAATTGAAAAATTATTTGATTGTCTATTTATCGAGGAAGACTATAGTTCAGGACTCCCCAAACTTATTTTCATAGTGACGCTGTTCGTGACGTGTTCCTTAGGAATTTTTCAATTTTTACGAGCCCTCCCCCCGTTATAGTAACAGCCAAGTTAAGTACATACCTACAAAAACAAAAAAAAAACGGACGCAGCCGCCCGGTTGCGAAAAATGCTGTGTTCGATTTTATCGCCCGCCCTAGACAGTCGATCCGGGCTCAAGTTTTGAAATCGCGACTTTCATTTCTTTCTCTACATTTATTTTCGTTCGACTAGCTCGCAAAGCAGCTAGACAGCCATTCAATGTGGATCGTGTCACTACGCCCGCCCCCGGGATAGAACCGCGAGTCCTGGGGTGCCAGGGCATCGCGACGCGCAGTATGGGAAACCCCGATATAGGCCTATATACCTCCATAGCATCACTCTATGACTAATAGGAGTTGAGCATCAATGAAAAATGTTGCAAAAATGGGAAATCCACGCGGACGAAGTCGCGGGCACAGCTAGTTACAAAATAAAATACATATTGCAAAATATGGTACAATGGGCGGCCTTATCGCTAAGTGCAATCTCTTCCAGGCAACCTTAGGACAGGATCTACATGGAGCAAGTAAGTTAGAGGGAAGTTGGCACAATATGAAAAATATTAATAATAACACTATTTAAAATATAAATACACAGTTTAATATACAATATTAACTATAATAAGTAATTTTAATAGGTATACCTACTTACAATATGTAAATACAATACTACATATACTTACATTAATACTTAAACTACACACACATCGATACAAATAATATAAATAGTAAAAAAAAAACAATAGAATCTATAGTACTGCAGACAGTGACAGGTAGTGATCTTTCACTAATATCTTGAATGTTTAGAGAATTAGCACGTCTTATCTCGACCGGCAATGCATTCCACAAACTGACAGCATGCACTGTGAATTTCGTAAAATGCATTGCGATTTCCAATCTCAAATTACTAGATGATCGCAAATCTCGTGAATAGGTGTCTTGGAGGAATGTAAAACGTTGTTTGAGATAGGGCGGGGGTATGTGAGCGACAACGTGATTGAATGTATGTAAATCCTCCTGGTTAGGCGACGTGAACTTAGAAATTTGGCCACTTATCTGCGTCGCAGAATCAAGAAATGGAATTTACTGCCAGTTGTGTTCCCTTGTTCCTACAATCCTGGGTCATTCAAAAGAGGCGTGAAGAAGCACCTTGCAGGTCGGCAAGGCGAGGGTGACTAGCGCGGCGGTTTATCTCTCGCACCAGCTCTCTTCGCATTTGTACTCTACATCTGCTTACCACCAGATAGAATGGAGTCTTTATAAGAAAATATCTCCTTATACTGGGTGTAAAAGACATGAACAGTCAAACGAGAACCATGTATTCTATACATCAAAATAAGACATTTCAAAAAAATATTGCTGGGAAATGATTTTTATTTTTTGGTGTTAAAAAAAATTGCAAATTGTACCGCGCAATGTAAAGGGCTCAACTCGCACGCAACTCACAAAACCGCGATAATTTTGACAGACGGGCGGCCCCTTTCGTTAGTGTCCGTGCACATCGTGTGAGCTACATTGAACGCTAACGTTTTGAAGCCATTTTTTGTTATGAAATGCTAAAAAAAATGATAATGTTTCTTTGGACAATAATTAAGAAATAACGTATAGAATACGTTTTCATAAAAAAATGAAAAAAAAAAAATATGTTTTTTTTTTCCAGTGTATTTTTCTAGTATTAATATTTACGCGTTTGTAAACGCAAAATATAAATTATTCCATAAAAAATTATGACTTTGACCTTCAATCGTAACAATCAATTTCCCAGTTATAGTCTAAAGGAAAAAAAATGTTATGATGGTGAGCAGAATACATGGTTCTCGTTTGACTGTTCATGTCTTTTACACCCTGTATGTAGGCACAGCATGGCCCATATTGCCGAATGTGTAACCAAAGGGTTTGTTCAAATCTTTTGTAATCTTTTGTTGTATGTAAGTATGTATATTTGTAAACGTGCTTAAGAGTACATTAATTAACAGTGTTAAAAATCGGGAGTGGTCTCCCCTTGAATTTCTCGTATACCGGAAACGACTCAAAAGTTAATACTAGAAAAATGCACTGAAAAAAATCGACTTGCTGAGGCGGGACTCGAACCCGCATTTTCACCAATCCGGGCGGCTGCGTTGACCATTACGCCACCGTCTGCATTTCGCTGTCGAAATTTGTCAGTGCTTGGTGCTTATGTTTTTATGGGAAACATTGTTTCATCAAATCTTTGAAATTTGCACTTCTAAGACCCGAACGAAATATTTTTGCAAATATTTTGACGCCCAGTTAAGATGAAACTACCTTACATTATGGAATAATTTTATTTTTGCGTTTACAAACGCGTAAATATTAATACTAGAAAAATGCATGATGCGGGTTCGAGTCCCGATTGAGGCAAGTCGATTTTTTTCCAGTGCATTTTTCTAGTATTAATATTTACGCGTTTGTAAACGCAAAAATAAAATTATTCCATGACTCAAAGTTGATAGAAACCTTATAATTTAATGTCATTCACGCATGTTAAATTTGGTTCCTATAAGTTAAAGCATGCTCGAGTTATCGTGCTAAAACACAGAGATATAATTCCAAAAACGGTATTTTTGGACTCAGGGAGGTCAAAACGTGTAAATCCGTCAAAATCTCGAGATCGAATTTTTTGACGATTACAAGACTTCCTCTATACTACGTATACGAGAAAGTAAAAATACACAAACAGCTAATATTGTACATCCACTAAAATGCTACTGTTCTTAAAATAAAGTTATAAATATAGCTTCAAATACAGACTGCTCCATTCATAGTCAACGCAAAATCTATAGCACAGTTTTTATATATTTTTTTAAATAAAATTCGTTTATTTCAATAATCCTTATTACATAAAATTGCTGGGACTTCCCAGTAAGTAATCAATGATACTTGTATTGGGAATGACCCGCTTCTTCCCTTATGGATAACAGTAGAGTACAAACATATTAGCAATTAAAAATTTATAAAATATATCAGGACTATGTTAAACTATTATTTAAGCTACCAACACAAACTTCTCTAGAATTTTTAATGACCACGTCGTGGTAAACAAAGCACATTCGTGACAACGCAAATTGCAAATGTTCATGTGTGTGTGTGTGTGTGTGTGTGTGTGTGTGTGTGTGTGTGTGTGTGTGTGTGTATGTGTGTATGTGTGTGTGTGTGTTATTCATTTAGGTACAATTTGTACACTTAATAAAGTCAAATTTGATGCCATCGGGCCAAGAGTCTTTGTTATTCAGGCCTTGTTCTTAGAAGAACCGGGAACATGCTCAACAAGTTTATCCTCCCTTCACAGTTTTTATAATATTGATTTGAAAAGAGTCATAATTCACATTGTCTTCTATGTATTTCAACATTACCACTACATAGACAGATAGTATCGAGTAGCCGTGAAACGGTTGATCAGCGAAAAGTACTAATGTAAATACGAAGCCGAGACACGACAGCGAAACGTCATAATACGTAAGCCTAAATCACGCTTACGAATTTTCCGAGGTTACACCAGTATTCATACAAGTTCCAACGATACAGTCGGCGCGCGGTTCCTAAGCGAACAACTAACTCGGCGGAAGAACTTCCCTTTTTACTGAAGATATGGCGAACTCAGCCACTTCCAACAAGTACGATGTAAATCTCAACATGTGTTATTATAATAGGAACTCAGATGAAACTCCTCAAAGAGTAGTACAGAAATATGTAAGTCTCGTTCGGCTGTCAAGACATCTGTCAAATACGATTAGAAAATTCTAACTCATTCCTTACGCTCGAGTCTTGCGAGTCGTAAATATCAGGAATTTAGTTCTTTTCAACGTCGTTATTCTTGACAAACTTATCTCGATTTTATTATAATCATCATCGTCATCATTTCAGCCGAGAGACGCCTGTAGGACATGGGCCTCCCAACAAAGATCTTCAACCTTATCGGTTATGCGCTGCCCGCATCCAGCGGCTTCCCGCGACCTTTACCAGCTCATCAGTTCACCTTGCGTAGCCTACCAACGCTGCGTCTTCCGATACACTCGAGGACCTTTAAACCCCAACGGCCGATAGTCCTCCTCGCAATGTGCCATGCTCACTGCCGCTAGCATTATTTTAATAGCCGTAAAAAATCATTAATGAATAGACAAAATTTTCTTCGACGTTTCTTCCGTAGAACAAAAATATTAATTTTGTATCAGCCTGTATATTTACAGGAAGTGTCAAAAGAGTGTAACTACTCGTTGGCATTTTGCCAGAATGACGTTTGTTGTGATGTTTTCTTTGTAATTTTGTAGATCAATAACTCTTTCTTTTTCGTTCTTTGTTATTTTGTTATGCATGTAACAAGAATTCCTACGTCATTGATGTAGCGTTACAAAATAACAAAGAAGAAGCAAGAAGTAGGTGCAAGGGGTAAACAAGATAAAGCTAAAACACACTTACACGTTGTTGGTATTTCTTTAATGTTTTTGTTTTTTCTTCTTGTTTTTGTTACTAGCATTTAACGGTATTATTTGTACCCCAATTGCCCCATCCAGTGAGGAGAGTGCTGGTGCTCTGCAACATAGGCTCTTAGCCTAGCTCAGACGCCAGTCTCTCACAATCTTGTCTGAACCTTGGTATAACCCATTTTATAATTGTATAGTTCTAAGATCTAAGATTGTAAAGAAAAATAAAGATTTTTTTTTATTAATATATAAAAATCTCATGTCACTGTGTTTGTGGTCGTACTTCTCCGAAACGGCTCCACTGATGTTTATAAAATTTTTCGTGTATATTTTTCCTTAAGGTTTTCCTTATGGTAGAACAGCACCACCCTAACGTCTTTCTGCCCATCCATATTTGATAAGAGTCTGCGAGAGTCGATCTAAATACGCGTTCCAGTTCAGTACCACTAGTATGAGTTTATTAGTTTTTGAGTTTACGCTAGAGTGGGCAATGTATGAAAAGATACGATACGTTTGATCGAGCTCCAAAACTATCAAAACTCATACTAAGGGTACAGAACTTACGGTAAAGTACGGTTGCCGAGCAGAGATAATTTCGTACAATGACCTTTCATTCTACTGGCAGTTGTGTTAAACATTTTTACTAATGGTCAAATTTATAAAATTACTAGCTGTCCAGGCCACGCGTTGCTGTGGTAATTTCATACTACTGACCTTTAACATTGTATCTGCAGTAAAAAAATGACTACTTAACACGATAAAAACTATCCTATCTCTCAAGTTGGATCAAACTGCACACGGTGCACACATTTGATTAAAATCGGCTAAGTAGTTTAGGAGTCCATCGCGGACAAACAACGTGACACGTAATTTATATACAGGGTGTAAAAGACATGAACAGTCAAACGAGAACCGTGTATTCTGCTCACCATCATAACATTTTTTTCCCTTAAGACTATACCTGGGAAATTGATAGTTACGATTTTATTGAAGGTCAAAGTCATAATTTTTTTTTCATTTTTTTTATGAAAACGTATTCTATACGTTATTTCTTAATTATTGTCCAAAGAAACATTATCATTTCTTTTTAGAATTTTATAACAAAAAATGGCTTCAAAACGTTAGCGTTTAATGTAGCTCACTCGATGCGCACGGACACTAACGAAAGGGGCCGCCGTCTGGCAAAATTATTGCGGTTTTGCGAGTTTCGTGCGAGTTGAGCCCTTTACATTGCGCGGTACAATTTGCAATTTTTTTTAACAACAAAAAATAAAAATCATTTCCCAGCAATATTTTTTTTGAAATATGTCTTATTTTGATGTATAGAATACATGGTTCTCGTTTGACTGTTCATGTCTTTTACACCCAATATATTAAGATGTAAATTATTCACCAAAATATTCACCAAAATATTCGTAGTGTTAACCGTAATTTCTCAAATTTTTTAACTCTCCTTGATCGCTCTGCAACTGACTGGGATCTTGTCATTCTTACGGAGTGTTGGCTGCGACATACATCTCACGTTCCTCTGCTAGATGGCTACAACTATGCAAAAAATCAACACAACGTTACACAAAATGAAGGGGTGATAATTTATTACGAAAAGAACATGCGCATATCTATATCCGAGCCCAGCTTACGGGAAGCTAACTGTCTAGCCATAAAGATTAATAATAACACGATCGTATTAGCAATTTACAGACCCCCCGGATATAAGAATATCGATCTCTTTATTGAATTACTCAACGAATTTCTATGCAACTCAAATTATAAGAACGTCATAGTTATCGGGGATATTAACGTGGATATTATGACTGGTACCAAGGACCCAAATTCAGCTGTCTATTTGAACTTACTAGCTTCTCATGGTGTTTTACCGGCCCACCTGTTACCTACGCATAGTAAAACTTGCCTAGACCACGTCATGCTCAAAAGCAAACTTCCAGCCTTCTGCTTTGTTGCAGAAACAGCGATAACTGATCATGATTGCGTTATCTTTATTTTACATCACCATGTTCATATCGCGAAGTTAGCTGAAATTAAGAAAATTAATTACGTTAATTTGGACTTTGATATGAACAATTTATGCCTGAACTCCATCTCTGAAACATCTGATGTTAATGTAGCCACCTGTCAACTTATTAAAGAGCTGAATAATAAAATAAACTCAAACACTCAAATATACCGTATTCCAAATCGCAAACGGATCAAAAAACCCTGGATAACGACTGGTTTACTGAGATGTATAAAGAATCGGGACAAGCTTCACATCAAATCTAAGAAAAATCCGAACAATGAGATAAATAAGATCACGTACACAAGGTACAGAAATTTTTGTAATTCGCTATTAAAACGGCTAAAACGAGAATATGAAATAAAATTAATAAATAATGCGGCTGAAACTAACACAAAGGTCTTGTGGGACGCCATAAAAGAAATAACACACACAAGTAAAAACCATATCCCGGCTACTGAACTTCTCTCTTCCTCTGACCCAACTGCATCCGCAAATAAAATAAATAATTTCTTTGTGTCCATCGGTAAAAGCCTCTCTGATGAATTCCATGATTCCGACTGTTCGAATTGTTGCTTAGATGTAGACACACAGCCATTTTCTTTTGCCTTGGTGCCTACAGATGAAGTTGAAGTCCGTAACACCATATTTAACTTAAAAAGGAGTAATTCCGTGGGCCGTGATAACATATCCAGCGCTTTCCTAAAGCGGTATCACCAAATACTTGCCCCACCCCTAACACACATATTTAATCTAATGTTCAGTTCTGGAGTCTTCCCGAAAGAGTTTAAATTAGCCGAAGTTATTCCCATTCATAAAAGTGGAGACACGGGCTGTGTCAATAATTAAAGACCGATTTCCATACTTACTGCCATTTCCAAGATTGCTGAAAAACTTTTGAATAAGCGTCTTATAAATTACCTAGAGACCAAACATCTTCTGTCCAGTTCTCAGTTTGGGTTTAGGGCTGCCAGGTCAACAAACGATGCCGTACATGAACTGACTGATCACATTGTTTGCAAACTTGATGAGAAGAAAAAGGTAGTGGCAGTCTTTCTGGACTTGGCAAAGGCTTTTGATACGGTCCGTGTCCCACTCCTACTAGCTAAACTCGAAAAAATGGGTATTCGTGGCATTCAACTAAAGCTATTTAGAGATTACCTAACTGGAAGGCAGCAAAGAGTTAGGGTTGGTGATATCGTCAGCAATGATCTACCGGTTGATTGCGGAGTGCCCCAAGGCAGCGTCCTTGGACCTACGCTTTTTCTCACCTTCATAAACGACCTATGCAGCCTTCCTCTTGGTAACGGAAAGGTAGTAACATATGCTGACGACACCGCATTGGTTTTTCATGGTGATTCTTGGGATGATGCTTTTGTGTTCGCACAGCTAGGCTTTAACAAAGTTACCTCATGGCTTATAAGAAATGGACTCACTCTTAACATTAGTAAAACAAATTATATGCCGTTCACAATCAGGAGCCAATCATCAGCAATACTAGACAGTCATATAATAAAATATCATACATGCTCACTCACTCATTCCTGCTCGTGTACACATCTTAACAAAGCCTCCAACGTTAAGTATCTGGGAGTGGTATTAGACAGCTTACTGAATTTTAACCACCACCTAGACCTACTTTCTACCAGAACGCGCAAACTAATGTACATCTTCAAGAACTTGCGTCACATAGCGGATGCACAGGTCATCAAAATGATTTACTTGGCCCTCTGCCAATCAGTATTAAGCTACTGCATAACTGTGTGGGGCGGAGCATGTAAGAGCAGCTTGATTAAAGTGGAGAGAGCACAAAGGGCAGTTCTAAAGGTTTCTCGGTCTTTGCCATTTCTTTTTCCTACCAAAGACCTGTACCAGCTTGCCGACGTCCTCACAGTAAGACAACTGTTTGTTTTAGGGATCGTTCTGAAGCAGCATGCTAATCTCCCTTTTGACCCCATTGCTCTCACAAACAAGCGTCGGAAGTATCACATTTGCGAAACTAATGTTCGGTGGAATACAGCGTTTTCCGGAAGATTCTTTGGTTTCCTGGGAGGTTATTTATATAATAAAATTAATAAAGAGATATGCATTTACTCACACACACGCTTCAATTGCAAAAAGATGGTTACAAGCTGGCTGAAATCACTTAGCTACGACGAGACAGAGAATCTTTTGCACACTTTTTACTGAGCTATTGCGCGCACACACACGCACCAATGAGACAGCACACACACACACACACATACATATACATATATACACATTAACACACACACATACTCACACACACACACACAGACAAACACACTCTCATTCATAAGCTAACATACTGGTACTGCACGAATCCA
Organism: Elophila nymphaeata; assembly: GCA_955850985.1. Taxonomy (NCBI): domain Eukaryota; kingdom Metazoa; phylum Arthropoda; class Insecta; order Lepidoptera; family Crambidae; genus Elophila; species Elophila nymphaeata. The sequence continues at coordinate 9,778,114 of OY039091.1, read as the reverse complement.
ATGTCTGGGGAGGCTGGTAATCTGTCATACAGGTCTCCTAGTACAGATACCAGTCTCTCACATAGTATCAATACATATTGTATAGAATAAGTTTGTTTTGTTAATTGTATTTTGTGGCTATGTGAGAGAGAAACAATAAATTATTATTATTATTATTATTATTATTTATGTTTTTAATTACATTCTGTATTAATAGCATAATTCACAAAGTTATGCGGAGCACGGGCTTGTTATCAACTAACCAATAGGTGTACCTATTTGCTGATAATTAAGATATGTATGCTTACTTTACTTCAAATTCAAAAAATTCAAATTCAAAATTCAAAATTCTTTATTTGTGATACACAGGTATAATAGGTTAACAAGTTTAAGGATGTTTCACTGTGACCTGCCTTACGGCGTACAAATTTAATAAACGGATAGAAAACAGTTTAAGTTAATTCAGTCATAAATAGTTGTCAAAATATTTCAATTATTATGCATATAAATTAACAAGAATTCGTCAGAGGAATTTCATTATTCACAATGTCAAAGAGAAAACACAACATGTCAAAAAGAAGGGATAAAGCAAATAAGGTACATATTATAAATTATATTTCTAAATTAATTGTGATTAATTTCTTAGTGATTAATTTCTAATTCTCTAAATGAAATTAATCTGTGATTAATAAGTGATATTTATACGAAATTATCTCTGTTCGACGTCTGCACTAAAGTGACAGACGGAAACAGGCAAGGTGTCAATAATTCACAGATGTACACAAAAGATTCAGTTTCAGACATTATAAATAGTATTCCGCTTAGCAAACGATTAAAAGCTCGTTTAAATCTCAGTTTTAAAGAGGCTGATAAACTGGGTTTTTGAACTAACAAATGTTCGGTCAATTTAATTTGACATCTGATTTGACAATAACATCTGATCTGTAGCACTATTCTACAAAGACGCCACTTCTCTCTTTGACGCTCACTTCGAAAGTAATCGTCGATCGCTAAGGATAATTTTACTTAAACATTTTGGGATTATGAGCGTGACTGTAGGTAGTACTCATATTATATGTCGTAGGATATTTAGAAAATTTGGATCTTCCCTGGGCTTGAATTCTATTCGTGTCAAGCTTACTAACATTTCAACGTTCTATTTGAAAGATATATAAAATATTTTAAAACCTATAAAATCAAGATCGATACGCCGATATATCGATTCTAAATTCGGAATCGATTGGCAAAGCCGAGTAGTGAACACAGGCTTCTGTGACGCAAATTGTAAAATGTGAGTTACTGTATTCGTGTTAAGGGTTATAACTGTTAAGGGGGAGTATATTCACGGGCCTGCAAAGTACTACACTTTTAAAATTTACTGTTATTCTAAACTATAGAAGTTAGAAATTTTAAATAAAAAATATTTTACAGCAGTTTTTATCAGCTTTCTTCAAAACTATAGTACGTAAACATTAGGAACATTTTTTAACCGACTTCAAAAAAGGAGGAGGTTATCAATTCGAATGTATGTTTTTTTTTTAATTTTGTTACCTCATAACTCGTAACTGGGTGGACCGATTCTTAAGATTCTTTTGGCCTTTGGAAGCTAGTGCTTGTCATGGGGTCCCATTTAAATTTTATTGACATCTGACAAGTAGTTTTTGAGTTATCCCTAATAATGCCTATTTAATTGACATTGATGATATCGTAATTTTATCACTTGTGTGTCTAAAAGATCTTGAGGTAGTTTCCTGAAAATTTCTATACTTAAAACACTAACAAGTAGAAAAAAAATTTAAAACCAAAAACAAACTGCCTTCAAAACTAAAAACGGGAGAAATAAAAATTTAACTCAATTACGTTAACTGAAATCTGAAGTTGTCTTTAAAAACATTTTACATCGCTACTTGAAATCCTCCCCTTAACTTTTGAGAGCTTTTCGAACATTGACCTTAGGAAATGTGCCACGCACGGGAGTTGAACCCGGAACGGCCGTGCGCAAACTAGGCCTTCACCATAAAATTAACACTCATAAAGAAACAGGCATTAGTTTGAAAAATAGAGTTACATAAACAAAGATTATGTGGCCATTAGCATTTGCTCAATGGTCTATTACTGTGTTTAATAATATAAGTAGTTTTAATAGTCTCCGTGCTCTGACGGTTAGTCCACCGAAATTGATTCCTGGATTCGCCCCAATGCAGTACAAATTTGCAGTCGGTTTGGTTGGGGGAGGACTGATCTTCGAACGGGCTTCGCTACTGGTGTCAATTTCACATGACATAGTTTTATAATACGCATATTATGAAGAGCTCTTATCGGAGTTAATATAAACTGTTTATGACATTCTTAAGATCAAGTAATATCGAACAATACCACGTGGCTCCCCATGTGCAGACCGTTCACGTAACGTTCCCCTAAAGGGCTGTCAGGGTACTGTTTTAGTGGGTATTCCGCACACACCGCGTGGTCTAGTGCGGTATGGACGTCCATAAAGATTTTCCATTTGAAAAAAGGCGGGGGCGCGGGAATGACACATCAGAGCGTTAGGGTAAGAACATGCCGAAGCTGCCCTCGGTCGCGGTCGATATCTCGATACCTCGATGTCGATACTCGCTGTTTCTACATGGATGGCGGTGCCAACATGCCGATTCAGTCGCACCTGACAGCTCAGTTGCTCAGTGTTGTATTTGTTGTAAAAATTAAATCAATTTAACACCTCCTTATCCATAATTCAATTCACCAAAAAACAATCGAACAGCTAGCCGATCAATTATCGCGATGATAGAAGCGGTATGAGAGCGAAGTAGATGCCTACAACTTGAGGCGAACCGACTTGACCAATCACGAGCCAGGTCACATCGATGCCTGCCGTCGACAGCGATGTAAAAACAAAATATTTTGTTAGCACGTAGGCATCGAGCTAAACCGCGAAGCTGACCGCGATGTATCGCAGTGAGGTATCCTTCGGCATGTGCGTTCGCGTTTATTAGCATGCATTTGTTTTACATGGAGGTAATATCGATGTAGCGAGCTAAACAGCGAACGCGAGGTATCGCAGTGAGGCATCTTCGGCATGTTCTTACCCTTACAATCGACTTTAGACCATGGTGACTGGACGGGTCGCATGTTTGTTCGCAAACCACAATAGCATTAAAAACTATTTACAAACCATACTGTTCACTCTTTGGAAGAGGTCGATGGTGATGTGGTCTTCGTAGCAATCACGATTCCTCAGTGCTTCGGAAGACGCGTTAAGCTGGTGGTCCCAACTGCTGTCGAAATATAGAAGTTGTTCCCAAGGAGGGTTGGTCTATGCTGAGACCTGTAGAAGAAAGAAAAGAAGAAAGAAAGAAAAAATATTTATTCAGTGAACAAAACTTACAATTACTTTATAATTGAAACGGCTCACTGAAGAGCCACATACTCAGCATGTGTCGAGGTGTCAAAGGACGCCCCGACGCTGGTCTTCCGTAGGCATCTCGAGTGAGAGAGTAGCTACTATTGCGCGCACCAATACAAGTAGTAGAACAACACACATAATATTAATATTATGTGTGTTGTTCTACCACCACCACCACCAACAACAACATCACAACAAATGGGAATAATCAGTACGTACCCATGTTATTATGGTATTAAAAGTATATACTTAAATGATATGCATTTATATATATATCGACGGTAGAAAGATCAAAAATTAAAACAAAGAAGCCTTTTGAAAAAAAAAACTTGAAATTACCTCAGAAGGCGATCCCTAACCACCTGTATTCAGGGTGTTGGTTATTTAATTTACATGTTGTATATACAACAGTGTCGAACAAAGCTAAAATATATTTTCAGTTACTTTTTTGTACATTAAGAATATATACTTTGTAATTACATCGAAAAGATCCCAACGTTCAATACTTCTGAAGGGGCGGCGGTATACTATTCCAGCATTTCGGCACCACAATGTAGGCTTTTTAACAAAGCACTTATTGACGTCAAATACAAATATGTAGCTATTGAAATATAAATTATTACCAATGGTATTAGATATCGAGTAGGTACATACCTACTCTCGTCAGTATAACTATGTAGAAGCTATACATAACTTTTTATTGCCATGGGTGGTTATCTTCGGTGAAGTCTTTCACCCTATAGTACGCTTTAGCGATCAGTTGACTTTTAATTCTCTCTTTAAATTGTATATGCGTCAAAGTTAACAGTTCATCTGGTATTCTATTGTAAAACCTTATGCTATTGCCTACAAATGAATTACTAGTCTTAGTAAGTCTGAGCTTTGGAACCACTAATTTATCTTTGTACCTAGTATTCAGATTCCTAACGTCACTTTTCTTTTTAAAATTGTGTATGTTCTTACCGGTGTACATAATGCTCTCAAAAATGTAGAGAGATGGCAGCGTCAGAATACCTATGTCTCTGAATTTACCTCTCAAGGAAGCACAGTGCTTCATTTTATAAATAAACCGTACCGCCCATTTCTGCAATACAAAAATTTTATCTATATTAGCTGCCGATCCCCACAGCAGAACGCCTTACGACATGACGCTATGAAAATAGGCAAAATAAAATATGTGAAAAATAAAATATAAATGTTGCAGTCACTTCATCTGTTAAGTTCCTAATTGTCGATATCAAATAAATAGGAAACAGTTTAGGAAAGACAGTACACTCTTTGTTAGTGCTCATCCTTAGCTGGCGTAAATGAAACATAATATAAATTAATTTCTGTTTCGCCCCAACTGGGTGGAAAGCCGAAACGTGTTGGAGGTTGACGTCAGGCGAACTCCATCGGTGGCGATGACCTCGCGAACCTCGCTAATTGACGAGCTGGTGACTCAATCGCGAATTGCGTGGCGATAACGGCGGAATTATTTCATCTTTGTAATTAATAAGTGATTTCATTTCGAATAACCACAATGGCGAGGAAATATTATGATTAATAGAATAGCTAATGTAATAATTAAAAGAACACAACGGTATTGTTTATCGGTACTTGTCTTAATAATGTATATTTGCGACGATTTTAATTGATTGAAAAATGTACCAAAATAACCTAATTTGCTTCTTTTTTAACACACTTATATTAGTTTCACCTGTATGTTTGTTTGTTTGTATGTACGAGTATGAAACTGACTCGTTTGGACTCCATTTTGACCCACTAAACGGTCAGATTTCATTTAAACTTTATAGACTTATCAAAGACCGATGACATTACAATAATTCGATAAGAATATCCCATGATCCTGAATAATCGCCAGGACTAATAAATTAAACGTTTGGAATGTTAGTTCAGCTATACGTCACTAGATGGCGTTGTCATTAAGTAAGTACTTTCATCGGCGGTTATAATTCGCACTGGAAAATAAAATAATAATTAAAAGAAAATAAAAACACGCTTTTAAGTTAAATAAAAAACTAAAAAGTGTAAAATAACTTTTTAGTGTACAAACTAAATGATGAGCAAAAACTATAATTAGTCTTTAGAGAAAAGCGTGGGGTGTTCAATTTAATTGTACCGATCGAATATTTTCAAGAACTAATGTAATTGAGGACCCCACGCTTTTCTCTAAATAGAAATTATACTTTTCGTTCATCATTTAGTTTCTATACTAAAAAGTTATTTTTCACTTTTTAGTTTTTTTCTTCTTTTTTTTAAATTTAATTCGGTGGATTATTTAAATATATCAATATTTATTGTTGTTTAACATTAATTATATAGCCACACCACTTATCTAGCTTGGCGTAAGATATGGATATTTGATAACATTCAAATAGACGAACTTCGTAAACTAACCAACCTCACATGATCGCTACATACGCTCAACTCGGTCGCAGTCGTCGATATTTTTATGTTCTCTGAGTGCATTCACGAAAATTACATTGTAAATAATATGTTTCAGTATCTAGTTAAGCGTCGGTGGCGCAGTGCGTAAGAGCGTCGTCTCCCACCCGGGAGGCACTAGTTCGATCCCCGCCACGTACCAATGTGTTTTCAAAATTTTGAATTCATATGTACGTTTAATCGACGCTTTTACGGTGAAGGAAAACATCGTGAGGAAACCTGCACACACCTATGAAGAAATTCTTAGGTTGTGTGTGAAGTCGACCAACCCGCACTTGGCCAGCGTGGTTGACTAAGGCCTAATCGCCCCTAATGTGGGGTAGGCTCGAGCTCTTCGGTGGGGACATTATTATATGAGCTGTTGGTGATGAGTATCTAGTTTATTTTTGCTACTTTATCGCATTAGGTCTTGATTCTTGTAATGGCAAATGATTAATTCTTGATTAAAACCGCTATTCAATGCAATATTCAACTCATTCACATCAGGTACGTAGTTCTATCTATGATTGCATGTAGCTCTTCACTGGTGTCGCAGCTTGTACATTTCACAATTAAAGATCTAAAATCAGTCAATTAAGGATACAAACAAATTTTAAAATAGTTACAAGTTGAATATTGCACAGAAAAAATGGTCATTATTTCGAACATAATACTTAATTCGCCGCCGTCGTGGTGAAGTGGTCAATGTTGCTGCCTACATACACATCAAGCGGTCCGGGTTCGAATCCTGGTAGCGGCAAATATTTGTGTGACGAACACGAATATTTGTTTGCGAGTCATGGTTGTTTATATATTTATTTTCAAGTTCTTAATGATACTTACTTTGGGCTAGATAATTGGTGTGAGCGTTAAATAAAAAATAAAAAAAAAATTAAATGAATGCAGTAGTCATGTAATGTAGTAGTCATGTGTTATTTCTTGTGCTCGCTGCTTTTGAGTTTAATTTTATTGATTAATGAATTTTTTTTTGTAATAGTACGTCTTAAATATAATGCCGTGTACACCTATAAAGGCAATTCATAGTGTCCTATAATACTATTGCTAACCAAAATTTATAGAATGTATTGTGAATGCGTTGGTGTATCTACAAATAAATAAATAAATAAATAGTATTTAAGTAATTTGAACGTTTACTACTTATGTCCTACATAATCGATATCCAAATAGAAAATAATGTAGGTTTTTTTTTCAATACAGAGTTCAATTCCCAAACTGAGTACAAGTTTTTTAAATATCTATATAGGCTATTTTTCTTGCCATTAAAATAGCTGAAATGGTTGAACTCTTGTATATCTTATAGTTACAGACTTGCCAGTGACCAATCTAAATGTGCCATTTTGTATAGAAGATACAGGCTGCGTTTTCCACGTTCTAAACGCGTGACTACGTCATTGATAGAACACCTATCAATGGGCTGGCACATTCGTCGTATTGACGCGCATGCCGGTCAGCGCCCCCGGGAAAGCGGTCGGAAGCGTGGAAAGCGCGGAACTTGCTATGACGTCAGCAATTATCTAACCGTTCGCATTTCGAACGCAGAAATTTCTTTTTTAAGAACTTTGTAATGGTTCTATTTTCGTTTTCGCGTTTCGGCTAATGTCGTGTGCATTATTTATTTATTAAAAATGGTTAAATTTTTGTATGAATTAGGACAAAAATTTAAATCCTGATATAAAAGTTACCAGTCGGTTAAATTATGATAAACATAATATTATATGACATATTATAAATAATTAACCTAACAGAAGCAAACAAATACATTAATGCAGGACACATGTGCTCGATGGCAGTACACGATATGACCACTGACAACCTAATTTTAATTATAAGGAATAGTAACCATGAGATTGTGTCCCAGCAGTGAGTCGATTACCCTTGATATCTATCGAATAAAAAATGTCTAGGCATTGAAAATATTTTTACTTTCGGTATGGCTTATTTCTTTATAATAAGGTCCAATATCGTTTATCTAAGGTCGCTTTGACTCTTACAGTAGTGTGCGAATTAATGTGAACAAAAATGATAATTTGTAAAGGTCTAAACATTTATTGGTTACCAAAAGATAATGTTGAAATTAATTCGCACTATATTATGCCTCAACACATTTCAATAGAATCAGTGACTGAGAATATAAATAACTTTATAATATAAGTCAATTTTTATGTATGTGTATACGTGTCTATACTTATCTATAAACGAAATAAATATAATAAATAAGTAAAGTAGTTTTCGTAATTTTTCTAAACATAAATTCAGGTAAGTAGGGTCTTAAAAAAACCCTGTATAACTTACTATATTACAGAACTTATATTTTACTTGACTAAGTATAAAAAATATTCTCTTATTTCAGGTTTAAACTTTTTGAATGATCCCGAAATCTGTACAAAAAAGTGCTATTATTAAGTAAAATTAACAATATTATTATTACTAGTATTAGTTCTAAATTTATACTTATAGTTACGAACTAGCCCGCGAACCCCGTCGCCATAGCAACGCTGAGGCACCCCGGAAAGATAACCACAAGGTTCGTAACCCTGCCGTTTGAGGCCGTGAGGTCGAAGCCCCGCCTAGCACACTTATGGCAACACTGAAAAAGTTCTTTCACCCCACTGTAATAAACGGAAAAATTCTTTCTCATTAACCGCTTTATTACGGCACGTAAGTCACGTAACGGTAGGGTTATTTTCGTTTGCGACATAAATATTTTTGGGCTGATTTTTCTTTTATCGGTTCTTAGAAAAATAGCAGGAGAAAGTGATGGAATTGAAAGTGTTTTAGCTTTGAGGACAATTTAAATAGATACTAAAGTAAAACTTTTGAAGAGAGACTTTCGAAGGACTATAGTCTGGACAGATAGATACGTCAGTAGAATGTAACTGGGACGCAATCAAAACAGACGCAAGCAAAAAATAAAAATATATTATTGCATTTTTCAGTAATACGAAATAATTAAAATGTCATAATAAAAATAAAAAATTTTCTTTCTCGCATAATATTTAAAGTTAAATGTAATTTTCTAATGTTCTGAAACTTCATAAAAACAGTTACATTCTTAATCTTTTTTTTCTTTAGTGATAGTGCAGTGACTTAAATTGATCGTTAATTTCACGAATATATTCGGTGCAGAATACGAATATATTGTATCGAAATTGAAAAACAAAATTTCTAGGTTTCTAAATTAAATTAGAGTTAAATTATAAATTTAAAATTTTCAAAAATAGCGAATTGCATGTTTTTAATGCAAGTATCTTTAATGAAAACAGAGAATTGATCAAATCCCAAGTGATTTGATCAAACCACTGAGGATGTTAAAATAACAACATGATTTTATTATTTTACTAAATGAATGTCTACACGTAGATCGGTGGGATTTTTATTTATTATTAAAACCAGGATATAATTACGATTACAAAGCTCATATAATTGTGACTCGATTTCTCATGTTAATCGTGTAAGTAAATAATCGATTATTTTGGTCACATCACCACTTACGATATTTTGACATGTGTCAAATCGGGCCTATGACTATAACGCCCGTATTCACAAACAAGAATTATCATAGTAAAAAACAATGCTATGCAAAATAAGGCATTTCTCAGTGCGTGCCATATGGTGCCATATGGTAAGGATTTTGAAGTCTAGTGCGCGTGGACGCACAGGATCATAATAAGCTATTCATAGACAATACTCAAGTGGGGATCGGAACTATGCGTACTTTAAAATGAACGCACAGCTTAGGTAGCGAGCTAGCTATATTACACAACGCACAGATGTGAAATGCAACGTCCAGATGTCAAAAATTTAAAGTTTGAAGGAGGTTTGAAGTTATAAAATGTCAGTACATTCAAAATGGGAACTAGACACCGGAATCGAACCAATCACAGAGCGCTATTCAATGCAATGCGTTTACATATCCAAGAGTCGAGGAACCTCATAGTAATGTTTGTTAATACGGGTGTAAGTGCGCGGTCGGTACTCAGATGTGTGACCGATTTTTTTTATCTCAATTTTTCTCCGTGCTTCTGCTGGTCCGGGTGCTGTCAAAAGATTGCATTCATTCTTATTATACATTTTTAGGGCCTCTTCTTTATAACAGACTAATTCTATATTCAAGATTTATTGTATGTAATGTATTAAATGTATTACAAAAACTGTAAGAAAGCCCTTCAAGATGGCTTTCAAAACATGTCCTATGAAGATACAGAGAACTTATTAACTGTATTTAAATAGTTTTAACTTATTTCAATCACTAATTTGTTTTATTTATTTTATTTTATCGGCACACATTATGTTATTTTATAATTAGATTCTAATTTGTAATATAGTGAAATTTCTGAAGATTATTTATATATTTTTACACTTATTTTAGACGTAATCGCCTGAAACACAGGTTTATCGTAGTTCAGGCTCCTAGATCATAAATGTTACCTTTGTAGTTACATTTGTATTCTATTTGTTTGTATTGTGCTCATCTTTCAACATCATCATCATCATCAAGGCACAATGAACCGACCCCAAGTAAATTGAGCGGGGCAGAAGAGAGAAGACTAGGTAATGTTTAAGCTTTTTAACACGCTTAGATAAGCTTCAACTGGATGTTTGTATGTAACCGACTCCCTTTTTTTTAATTCTATTGCAGATTGTCTCTGAATACATTTTCTGCGTCACCGGGTTTTTAAGAAGGCGAAGACCTTGGGAGGTTCTCAAGCCTGTATGTCGAACGTTCCTAGGGGATTACTGGGCGACCGAGCATCTCCCTCGTGGGGAGTCTCTCGACCGCCTATAGCGTCCCTAGGGCGTCCGTGTCGGAAGGGCCGACTCCCTTCTACGCAATTTTGACCCACTTTAAACGGTCAGATTTCATTTAAACTTTATAGACTTATCAAAGACCGATGACATTACAATAATTCGATAAGAATATCCCGTTATCCTGATTAGAGTCCCCAGGACTAATAAATTAAACGTTTGGAATGTTAGTTCAGCTATACGTCACTAGATGGCGTTGTCATTAAGTAAGTACTTTCTTCAGCGGGTATAATTTGCACTAAAAAGTGGATAATAATATAATAGTTTAAAAAAAACACGCTTTCATATTAAATCGGACTGAAAAGTGAAAAATAACTTTTTAGTAAAGAAACTAAATGATGAACGAAAAGTATAATTACTATTTAGAGAAAAGCGTGTGGTCAATTTAATTGTACCGATAGAATATTGTCAAGAACTTATGTTTTTCCGCGCCCCACGCTTTATGCGTAACCAAATGTTGCCTAAGGCTCTGCTTAACCCCTTTTGGCATTATGAGCGTGATTGTATGTATTAATATTAGTACACACAAAGTACATACAAATTATAAACATTAAGCGCGTGCACTAGATTTACGTCAAAATTATCACATTTTGTGGATTTTTCAGATCCAATTTTTTAAGCGATGTGAACAGACTTTGCAAAGAAATTATATATTATAGAAAGATAAATCCTTGATTAAAGCCAATATAGAGAGATATTTTAATTTACACTTATAGTTCTTTCAAGCAAGGTGAATCTTATAGCACAGTTTTACGAACATGCAGTTTGGAGCTATCTTTCAGATGAAATACCAGCATTATAATGGCAAAAAATACTTTGCAAAAATTGTTTTTTTTAATAGAAAATATACTATTCTAAACCACTATAGAGCCAAAATAAGTAAAAATTTAGATAACATATTAAAAAGGGACACCAAAAATATTTATAAATTGGTAAATTTTAAGTCGCTTTTTACAATGTATTTGAATTTTGAAATGAAACTCATTTAATGTGCTTATTATATTAAAATAGATATAATGCTAGACATAATGATGATATTATAACATTGTTAAATGCACTCAGATATTTTTAATAATTTAATGAAAAATGGTCTAAATCCGAGCTCACAGGCAATTTTCGGTTCAACCAGGGTCTTCCCTAGTGGACTTAAAGCTCTGCGAGCAATGTCTGTGTGTGGATGGGTTCACATAGACACGTGTATCTAACAAAAATACACCAAAAAAATTATTAATGTTACTTCGTTGAATACACGCTCTTAAGCGGCGGCGGCTTAACTAAAAGCGGCAATGTATTTTGCCAATAAATAAGTAAAAACAAAAGATGCAGTGCGAACAGGAAATTGAAAATTCCCGTGAGCGATGGACGAGCTTTTTATTTTCAGAGGCCGATAAAGGCCGACGGACGAGTGGCCTTGACGTGCGATTCGTGAGCGAGCCGTGTTGGTATTCTCTTCTTGTGAGCATACGGTAATGTGTGGAGACGACTAAAGTTTTTACAAATAAAATTTGTAAAAACCTAAGTGCATAAAGAAGTATAGAAAAATCGTATAGCGAAATGTGTTACATTTGTTTCTTGTGTGCTAAAATTAAATATTTAATGAGCATACATATACGATCTCGTTAGTAGTCGTTGAGTAGAGTTGCTTGAACAATTCGCTGCACATTTTGCAAACCACCAAGAACAAATTTATGATATATTGTAAAATGTCAAATGCGGCTGTGACTCTGCTAACAGCTAAATCGATTGAATGCCTTCTTGGTAAGATTTTTGGTTTTTATATCACTAGAATCAAAGTGCCGGATAGTAGCATTCAAATTTAATACCTACTATTTTGAAAAATATATGTATTCATTTACACAAAGTTATTAATAACCTACTTTATTGATAACTTTGTGTAAATTAATATTTTTTCAATACAATTTTTTTTGTAGAATATTGTGTCCACGAATGTCCTCAGTTGAACAGTGTTTTTTACTGCTGAAGTATAATATACTCGTATATTTAAAAAATATATATCACTACATAGTATAAAACAAAGTCGCTATCCGCCGTCTGTCTGTCCATATGTATGCTTAGATCTTTAAAACTACGCAACGGATTTTGATGCGGTTTTTTTTAAATAGATAGAGTGACTCTTAAGGAAGGTTTATATGTATAATACATGCATATTTACATAAGCATTGCACCCGTGCGAAGCCGAGGCGGGTCGCTAGTAAATTATAATACATCGAGATATTTATATTTTTGTGATAATTTCAATAATTGTCTTCGTTTGAAATAAAACAATAATGTTAAATTATTTTGTTGCAGTATATCTACTCCACGGTTACTGTAGTGACGCCCTTGAGCGCCATGTTGCGGCAGGTCGCGACGCGCGCGCAGCCCAGTACAGTTATAGCCCGGGATCAACATTGCACATGCGCCGGGCGTTACAACGACTCCATATTGAATGTTTAAATGCTGCATAAATATGACTTAAGTACATTGTTCAAATAAACATGCTGTGTGTTTTGTATGTTAAAATTATCAACCTTATGTTTTTGTATAACATTTGTGTTAAAGAAGATAATAATTTATGAACATAAATGAATATAAATAAGAAATTCATAGAAAGATGGATGTGCTGATTATTTATTACCATAATATATTAATAAATTTACATGTCTAAATCATAGTTAATCAATTAATAGGGGTGCTGTGTTCCAAGAACTCCCCGCGGGGCACTCTAGGCAATGTCTGGTGCAAGACAGACGGCTGACGCCGATACACATGAGGCCGTTTCAGGGCTAGCAGAACATTTGGTCGTGGTCGATAGGCTGGTGGGCCGCTTTGAGCGGATCAGGATGGCTCTGGCTTTCGGTGTTGGATGTCGACCATTGGTTTGGTTTTCCGTTGTAGTGTCACGGGGGGCAGCCTCTATTGAAGTTAGTGCCTGCAAACCACAGCCGGATCCATTAATCATCCCTCAATGGCGACCAGTATTCCGGATGGCTGCAGTGTTATGTAAAGGGACCGACGGCTTAGAATAGCACACAATCTGTCTGGTAGTCGAGTTTTGTTTGTTAATTCACTGAAGATTCAGTTGCTTTCAGAGTTTGCCCTCTATAAGCCTACTTATATAGTCCACCGTCTGGCTGGCAATCGATAACTTTATTTTGAGGCACTGCATTTTCAAAAAAAATACATTTTTAATAAGTTAATCAAATTTAAAGTAAATAATGTTTCTAGCATGTTTGCCCTTTTTATTGAATATAAATTTAACTTTGTTCATTAGCTAATCTAATTTACTATGTAAAAATTATGCTATGAGTTAATGTTAAATTTTCATACATCAAAATAATTAGGCTCTAGAGCTCCTGTTTACCTAATTCAAATTTCAACGCTCAAAACAATAATTCGAGTGTCTACAACATCCCTTAAAATTTTATTAAGATTGGTTAAGTAGTAACATTACTTCGACTACAAATTAATCGCTTATCCATTTATTTCTTTTGACATGCGCACAAGAATATAATCTTCTCATAAATTTAAGCGAAAGAAATTATATAAAAAAAGCCGTCACATAAACTTCTCAATATGTCTGCGATGACCATGAAAGTGTTGACGCAAGTAGGAAGAATGCATATAGGGTCGTTAAATTACGTGTTTCCTTATTCTGAAGATGCATCGGCTTTTGTTGAGATACAAATTATTATCCTGGTTGATATCGTGTCGTTTATCTTCGAGACTAGCGTGGAAATTGGTATTTGTAGTCTTTTCTTATTTTGGTTTTTATCATAAACTACGCAGTTTTGACGAACTGAAAAGTACCTACTCATATTTTATCATTCGTGATATCGTAATTTTAGCACTTGTGTGTCTAAAAGATCTTGAGGTATTTTCCTGAAAATTTATATACCTACTTACTTAAAACACTAAAAAGCAAAAAATTTTTAAACCTCAATATTTGGAATAAACGTTGTCACTTGTATTTGGGTCCGACCTCAAAAAAACATTTATAGATATTTTAAACAAAATTTTTAGATCTCTGTTTTTATCTTTGAAGGCGGTCTTTTTTTATTTTCTTTGGACCTGAACTAGTAAAGAATATTTCATATTCGCCTTCAAAAAATATTTATGAATAGGGGTAGATTATTTAAATCGTTTTCGATAGCAAAATATTATCGTACACATTATTCTTAGATATGGTTGGATGTAATGAGCATTTAGAAACTATGTCCACTGAAATGGACACCAGGTTCGAAGGGGTTGAAAAAAAATCGAGTTGAACAACTACCAGGATTCGAACGGAGGACCTAGCTAAGGTCACTGACCACAACACCGCGTGATAATTCTGTAACAAGGTAATCATAAAGAGCGCACACGAAGCACGCAACAAAAACGCGAGGGCGGCGTCTGCGCAGCGTCCATGAACCTGCCGCTAAATTTACACGCGCGTCATCCGGTGCGTGGACACAGATTATGCAGTTGCAGACATTGCTGTGCATTTTTACGATTCGATAGATTGTCATTTTGGGTACCCGGACTCCTTTTTTTTTTGCGACGGAAAGGATTTTATATCTGCGATAAGGAGCCGCACTGGGGTTATGTGGGACTCTCTTGGACTCCAGCATACCCACTAAAAACAGTCGACGTTCTCTACGCTCCGCTTATCGGTGTGCCTCACGAGGAACATTGTATAATAGCGAGGTCACCTGCGGCTGGCTCCGTCAGGCCCCTACAGTGGTCAAAGAACATCCCGAGAACGCTTGGGATGTTCTATCAGCTTCGAGACTTGTAATGCGAGCGACGGGGCCCTATCCCATCACTCGCTTGTCTCTATTCAGGCGGGTGGAGGGCGAATATTCGCCTCCTCCTGCCAGTACGCCGCCTGCGGGGGCTCTGCTAGGGGATCGTTCTCCCTAGCTCGTTCCGCAGTCTGGGTACCCGGACTCCTGAGATGATTTTGAGCGTAACGTTTGTCCTGGTAATTGACTTTTATTTGTATGTTTACTGAACGATCGTTACTTTTTGGGTTTGGTGCCCCTTTTGTCGGCGACAGGCTGGCCATACTGCCAGATGTGGCTTTGTGTGTAACGAAATTTTACATAAGACTCAACCTCTGTTGAACTACGAGCATGGTCGTATCATTTGGTAACGATCATTAAGCGAAATAGTCCGCGGTCGGCACTCGGATGGATGACCGAAGAATTTTCTAAAATAGTCAGTACTTAGTACTTAAATAGTCTGAATTATAGTCCAGAGTTAACGCATATTCTAAGGAGCACAGTGTCTTTCATTTCAACACAATATTAGATCTCTCGTTCTATTTATTCTTGCAGCATGAGTAAGAAGATGAAGCAATGTGAAGGCCACTATCCCTTTATAGGAAGACGAAGACTTTTAATGCAAAATCAACCCTATTACTGTTGAGTAAAGTTCTGTCCCGGATCCAGTCTTGCCGTAGTTATATTACGAGTACACTCGTAAGTTGTCTGCAATGCTGGTTGAATTTCATTAAAAATTTCAGTCAGACTATGAAGTTATGGGATTTAGTAAATGAATAATAAATCATTAATATGGCATTTTAATCTTAGAACGCGGGTGAGCTATGTATGCGCCTATGACACATGTCTCAACGTAAAACAACATTATAATAATCAACCAAATAATAAAACAGAATATTCCTTACGTCGCAATCATCAACTGCTTATATAATGTCCCCACCGAGGGGCTCGAGCCTGCAGCCTACCCCACATTAGGGGCAATTAGGCCTACGCTGGCCAAGTGCGGGTTGGTCGATTTCACACACAACCTAAGAATTTCTTCATAGGTGTGTGCAGGTTTCCTCACGATGTTTTCCTTCACCGTAAAAGCGTCGATTTAACGTACATATGAATTCAAAATTTGAAAACATATTGGTACGTGGCGGCGCTTCTTACGGCTCCCCCGTTTGTTTCATCTGACTGTCAATTGTTTTAACATTATGGCCCCATTTTAAAAATTAACATGGATTTAACTCGGGAACATTTTCGTAGTATGATCTTCTACGATTTTAATTTTTGCTTTAGGAGACGAAGCACCATGCAAGACGACTATTTATAGCTGGTTTGCAGGATTCAAGCGCGGTCGTGTCAATCTCAGTGAGGTATCTCGCGATAGTCGCCCGTCCACCGCTGTGAACAACAAAAACATCGATGCTGTGCGCCGTATGATTGAAACAGACAGGCTTGTGACCTACCATGAGATTCGCGCATCCTTAGACATAGGGATGAGTCAATGAATAAATCTTACACAAACATTCGGGTGTGAGAAAGCTGTGCTCGCGGTGGATCCCACACAATTTGACTGAGGCTCAAAAAACGGACCGCGTCACTTGGTGCAGTGCCATGCTTACCAGATTCAACTAAGATGCGTCAAATTTGGTGTGGGACATAGTAAGAGGTGACGAAACAAGGATCTATTGCTACGATCCCAAAACAAAGCAGCAATCGAGCGTATGGATCTTTCTAGTTAAGACGAAACCAAAAAAAAGCGGCGCGCGTGAAAAGTGCTTCAAAGGGGATGATTGTTTCTTTTTAAAACGCTTATATTAGTTTCACCTGTATGTTTGTTTGTATGTATGTAACTGACTCGTTTGGACTCTATTTTGATCAATTTTAAACGGTCAGATTTCATTTACACTTTATAAACTTATCAACGACCGATGACATTACAATAATTCGATAAGAATATCCCATTATCGTGATTAAAATCGCCAGGACTAATAAATTTAACGTTTGGAATGCTAGTTCAGTTATACGTCACTAGCCATCATTGTCATTAAGTAAGTACTTTCATCGGCGGTTATAATTCGCACTAAAAAGTGGATAATAAAATAGAAGTGAAAAGAAAACACGCTTTTCTGTTAAATAAAGAACTAAAAAGTGAAAAATAACTTTTTAGTATAAAAACTAAATAACGAACGAAAAATATAATTACTATTTAGAGAAAAGCGTGGAGTGCTCAATTTAATTGTACCGATCGAATATTTTCAAGAACTAATGTAATTGAGCACCCTACTCTTTTCTCTAAATAGTAATTATACTTTTCGTTCACCATTTAGTTTCTATACTAAAAAGTATTTTTAACTTTTTAGTTTTTTATTTAACATAAAAGCGTGTTTTTTATTTTTTTTAAACTATTATTTTTTTTAATAAAACTGGGCACGTTGCTACTGTTGCTTTAGAGAATCGTTGTACCGTGAATAGTGACTGGTACACGACCATTTGTTTGCCGGAAATTATTAACGAACTCCGTAAAAATAACCGTAAACGACGTATCATCTTGCACCACGACAATGCTAGTTCCCACACGGCCAGACGAATTTTTAAAGGTGAAAAACGTAGAACTTATGAGCCATCCTGCATACAGTCCCGACCTGGCACCTTGTGACTTTTTTCTGTTCCCAAAAATTAAGAACCCATTACGCGGTCAACGAGAAGAGGCTGTCGTACACGTTTCTGAGGTCGCCGCGGAAGAGTGGTACAAAAGTTTTCAAAATTCGTTTAATCGAATGAAAAAGTGCATTTACTCAAAAATTTAAATTTCGCTTACTTCAAATATAACAATATAGCAATAAATAACGAAATTTTAATGGTTCTTTCTAAACGTGTGCGTGTGTTATGAGGAGGACAAGGGTTCTGAGCAGTTTTCCCTAATCCCACCTCTTCCCTTGGCTTACGTTGACACCGACAAATAGCTACCATTCCAGGTATTTGCTTTTGAGATGGCAAATGAGCTCGTGATCCACTTCCCTTCAATCCGAAACACAGCGAACTGCTTCGCGGCAAAAATAAGAAAGGCGGTGGCACGTACCCAGACGACCTATTATGGGTCTACCACCTAGTAAAGGTATGTCCATTCCAGCCATTCTAACGCGAAATAAGAGCCAAACGTGCGGTTGCGTTTGGCTTTTGTCCAGAGCGGCCTGCCAGGGTGACTAGGGTGGTGTTTAAATGATCTCTCGCAATAGCTTTCTCTGCATTTGGAATCTACTTCTCCTTACCATGATCCATCAGGTGCAACAGGTGGAAAGAAGTCATTTTTTTCTACGTTTCCGTGAGACCCGCATTGGATACATCTTAAAGTTGTTGAAGACCTGTCGAAGAAAACCAAGGGAACCAGGAAATCAATATTGAATTGGACTCTAACTTTTGATTATATGCAACTTTTATAACTATTTTGCCAAGAAACTGAGGAGGCCAAAGACTTGATTCTGAAACAAAATAAAGAAAAGTCTGGATGTGCCATTTTAAATCTTAAATACAATGTAAGTAATACTTACATAGCTGGTTACTCACTGAGAATAAACAACCCGGTGATTGTAAAAAAATGTCTTCCTTCGATTCGAAATGTCACGCTTAAAATATATCTTGAACAGGCTTCGAAGATTTTAATGTATGAGCACTTAATTCATATGGTATACTTAGGGTCCCTCATCCCAATATTTGTTCTTCTTGATACAATATAGTTTTCATTATAAATCAATCTTTTGTAACTTAAAAGAGTTAAAATATTAGAAGTAGACAACAAAAGTTAAGTCATAAACCGTTACTTTGAAATTCGTCGGCGTAATAATATATCTTTATTTCTTCCACTCTCCTCGTCTCAACACACCTTTCTTTACCATATCATCCTTCACACAGTCTATCTATGTATCCTTCAGTTTTCTTCTCCATATACCGGGTGGAATTTTGTAATGCCACCTGAAGGGAAAGTATTCTTAATACTGTAGACAGAAAATTTTACTCAAAGGAAACATTCCTTTATTTTTGAAAAGAAAGAAAACTGCAATTAATTTTTTTTCTAAAATTCGCTTGCCACACCCGGGAATCGAACCAACTAAAATCTGCCGTCATTTATAAGTACAGTCTACAGCACGTCGGGCTATACAAAACTGTCAAATTTTTCCAAACGATTTTCAACCTAAGTATGTTCAATATAAAGTGCATAATCGATTGGGAAAATTTGACAGTTTGTGGTAACCCAACGTGCTGTTGTCTGTACATTAAAATGAATGAATTTGTTAGAAGAACAAATTTGTGTATTCAAGAGAATGGAGCCCATTTCGAGCAACTAATTAGTTAGTTTATCATTTTATGTAAATAAATAAAATAATTAAGGGTTTTATGGCTTTCCTTTCATTTAATTTATCAAGTTTTATACATAGATTTCGTCTTAATAATTGACCCTAACGATCGATGCAATAAAAGTACAGGATGTAATTTTTACAGATTTTAGTTGGTTCGACTCCCGGGTGTGGCAAGCGAATTTTCGAAAACCTTTGAAAGCAGTTTTCTTTCTTTTCAAAAATAAAGGAATGTTTCCTTTGAGTAAAATTTTCTATCTACAGTATTAAGAGTACTTTCCCTTCAGGTGGCATTACGAAATTCCACCCTGTATATCCATTCATATTCATTCTACTTGAATTCATAATGATCATCCATCACTATGAGGGATCTTATCATATTACACTTATCATCATATCTAAGGGAGTTTTGGTTTGGATTTTGACGAAATTATCGCCAAGAAAAACTTTTCAGAAATGTTAATCACCGGTGTTAGAAGTTGCAGGATCTAAAGACTAGCAATCTAGGGGTTTAGAAATAAAATATTTGTCGCAAATCGATTTATTTATTTATTCCAATTCGCTATACGTATACATTTTCTCACTGTATGTCACATAATATACAGTAATAAACTTAATGATGAATACAATAATTGGAAATAAACTTCACATTTTAATATTATATTTTGACCGAGATACATTGTAAATCTTGTTGATCGGTGTTCGATTGGGCTCGAAAGATCCCTTTCCTTTCGTTCTCACGCAAGATTATTAATTGTACTGGGTTTGTTTGGAGAACATGTTTGAAGTGCGGCTGGCTAGTTATCACCATCTTACCCAATTCTGCCGCCCTAAGAATAGTGCAACAGCATTAATGTCAAGCAAACCGAACATAGACCTGGACTGCGGAGATGATTTTGAGTGTAACATCTGTCCTGGTTGTTGACTTTTGTTTGTTTGTTTACTAAAGGATTGTTACTTTTAAGGTTTGGTGCCCCTTTTGACTTTGACCAAATGTCACTTCATGTATAACGAAATATTATCTAAGGTTCTGCTCAAGCCCTCTTGGGACTACGAGCGTGATCTTATGCATCTATATAAACCGAGCATAAATTTTGTACCGCTCTGGGGACCGCGGCTGGAACCTCTTGGTCAAACTCCGGCGAGTGACCAATAGAGCACGGAAGCGGTAGGCGGCCATTGTCATCACCTATTAACACTAAAATTCAAGGCTTCTATAAAGTAACAATATTAACTTGTAAGCGTCAGTCTTGCATTCCACAAGTTAGCAAAGATTAAGTTAGCAATTCCAAGATAAATGCCGCCTCGAATTGCAACATTTAAAATGGCTGATGCAATGGAGACCTCGTCTGGCAGGGTTTACACATGCTACGAATTTCTGGGAACATTTCTACTTTGAAATATAGCATGCAATAGTAGGGTAGGCACATTCATGATTCGCCTAGCCCCTGTCCCAATTTTTTTTATTGGGCATATTTTTTATATCTCATTAGTGGCAAAAAAGCATACGGTCCGCTTGATGTCAAGCCTATGGACACTTGCAATACCAGGGAAATCGCACGTGCGTAGCCGACCTAGCAGAAACTTTTTCAAGCCTTTCTTGAAGACACTCTTGTGTAGTCCTTAGAGAAAACTTCGACAGGGAGTTCTGTTCATTTCATAATCGAAGCGTACGCGGAAGAAAATTTCTAAAAAGGCACAGTACGTGGCCAACTCGGTTCTAGTGTGTGAGGATGAATACCCAATATGAATAAGCTGTTGCATGTAAAATAGTTCCTCAGAACACATTCCGCTATACAACCGGTAGAAAACGCATAAGGAGGCAAATTCTCAGCTAAGATATAGGGATTCAATACCGGCTGTGAGCATTGGATCGTCAACGATTCTCGCAGCTCGTCTTTGGTCATATCTGGCATCTACCCTTCCGTTCCTCTTCCATAGAGAACTAGTGTATTGGCACTTTAAGGTGAAGAAGATTACTTCTGCAGAAGAAGAAGCACCAAAAGCTCTTTAGTATTAACTGAAGACTTGTTGGTGCTTCTCCTTCTGCTGTTTTAAATGATACCTACGTTTGTTTCATTTATGTCTGAAGCGCGAAATAAACTTTTTTCACTTTCATTTTCTTCCATACATCTATGTCAGCCATCATTAAGCATTAACTCCTTTCTTTGCCATTTCATCTCAAACATAACCTATCCATTCGGTCTTCCTCTCCATATATCCATCTAAATTCATGTTCATTACTTTCTTCATCGCATGATTTTCATGATCTTCTCATTACCTGTTTGTTGGCAACGTGGTATAAAAATATAACAATAAATATATACCCATAACATTGTCCTTTTTTATGACGATGGAAAATCCACTTACGAACCATACCGCACACTGGCTAGGCGTACGGCGTGTGCAGGTCTCACCGGCGTGGAACAGCGCCGGTCCTACTCCGCCAAAACCCACCAGCACCCTCCTAAGCTCTCATTGGGACGTTTTGGGATCGGCGCACCTGTGTGCGCCATTGCACTAAAACAACCTACATTACATTGTCCTAAACATTGCCTCAAAATGTCCAACAGTGAGCGTCCTCCGCTGAAATGACGATGATGGTAAAAATGTCCCACCTAATATTATTATAAATGGGAAAGGTTTTTTGTGTAATGCTTTTCGTCTCCGCGCAATTAGGACGCTAGCAATGTCCTCGTTTTTTCATACATTTGTATAGACGCTGCACAAAGTTTCCGTGGCGACCACTGAACACCTTCGTTTTCGCGAAAACAAAGGACGTGGCGAGTGACCGCTACCGGTAGACCATTGGCGTGGAGCCGATAAATTTTGATATAGAGATAGATTAAGCTTTCTAAAGACCGTTAGGTGTAAGATCCATTTTATCGCCAAAAATAAAACTTAAATCTTTATTAGCCCGAGAGTACTTGCTTGTAAAATCTAGTAAGTACATAATTATTATTAAATGCAAAATCAACTGGTTTTATACCAAGATTCTCTTCATCGTCATAGCCTTCTTGATTAAAAATCCTTTGTATTAAAAAATACAAAGAGACAACCTTACACCAGAGTTTTAACGAACATCGAACTATAAAAGGCCAACAATTATGCATATAACAACGACATAGTGCATATTTTCACAGCAACCAGGATCCAACTGGATAACATTGAAAAGTTCATTGGTATTACATGCACTTCCTGACTCGGCGAGGTCGCGGCGACGCCATCTTGTGTTTTTGACGTTTATTTTTGGCGCGCTTTTTACGAGCTCACAAATGGCAAAGGGACAACGCTCTTGCGTACCTACATTTAATTGTCACTTGCGATTGGAAATTGTATTTTTCATGTGAGTTTCTTTTTTTAATGATCAACAACTGACGCTTGTAATGGCGTCACTTCACTAGGCTATTTGTTAGCGTCGCGGTATTGCTGTATTTGTCTAAATATTTTGTGTAGGTATTCGGAGGAACGTGTCTTCAATACGTGAACTGCGTAATTCAATACATACACGGACCAATAATTTTTATTATTTACGTCAAAATATTTGTCTAATTACAAACGAATAATAAATACTAAACACAAACTAAGTACAGTTTTTAATTTTGTATTTAGTATTAGGTAGTTTGCAATTACACCCCGCATTTGTTTTATGGCGATTTTCAATAACATACAACAACTAATAACTACTGACAGTTTCCATGGCAACGGTATAATTTTGGTATATTTTGTACTAGAAAAAGAATCCTGATCAGGATCAGGATTCTTTGTCTAAAATTTTGTAATATAGAATATCTGTCAAAATTTTATCCTAAGTAAGCGAATGTGTAGTTAGATGAGATAATGAAATCGGCCATTATTAGTCGCTGCGTGTATACGCAGTTGTATATAAAGTTGTTTCGAGGGATATAGGAGGATTGCAACTTACTTTCTGAACCATAGATAATTTGATGTACCTATGTTATTTGATTATATCATTTAGTTTTTTTTTTTCATAAATTGTAATATGTATATATAAAAATGAATACTGACTAACTGATTGACTGACTGACATATCAACGCACAGCCTAAACCGCTGGGTCTATAGATTCCAAATTTGGTACTTAGGTTCCTTAAAATCTATGAAAATTTGTGGGTATGCTGCCCGAAGTAACTATTCTACGCGGACAAAGTCGCGGGCATAAGCTAATTTAATATAATAATAATAATAACACACGCTCACACCAATTATCTAGCCCAAATTAAGTCTCATTAAGAACTTGTGTAATGGATACTAGATAAGGTTTTTTTTAAATATACGTAATATTTTTAGACATTTTTGTAAATATACTTAATTAAATATAAACAACCATGACTCGTCAGCAAATTTTCATGTTCGTCACATTTTTGCCGCTACCAGGATTCTAACCCGGACTGCTGATGTGTAGCTAGCTATACTGACCACTCTACCAAGACAGCGTCATATACGATAATAATGATAACGTGCTTGAGAAGTTATAATTCCTTGGCATCCTTAAACTTAATAAGAAATATTTAACATTAATAATTTGCTTATTCACGCCTCTTTTGAATGTGTTGGAAGCGAGCGTCTCGTCGTGTTGTATACGTCTATAGTCTACGGTTACCGCTTACCACCAGGCAAACCGCATCCTTGTCTACCAATCAAATAACATAAAAAACCGGACAAGTGCGAGTCGGACTCTGCCACCGAGTGTTCCGTACAAATTTGTATTTTTTTGCGGCATAAACGTTTTTTTCGTTAACTAAGAAGTTTGATTTTTTTCACAGCTTCAAGGGACCGTAGACCTGAGTATGCGGTTTTAATTTCAACTCGATACCTCCACTGGTTCCCGAGATAAAGGGTCTTGACATACATACGGACAGACGGACAACAAATAATCCTATAAGGGTTCCGTTTTTCCTTTTGATATCCGGAACCCAAAAACGGAAATAACTTTCCATGCTTATTGCGTAATAGTTTTGCCTCATTTATGACGTATTCTATAAATATTGTCTTTAAAAACATTTTTGAATATACAGAGTGGAATTTTTCATTGCCACCTGGAGGGAAAGTAGGTACTCTAAATACTGGAGATAGAAAATTGTACTTAAAGGAAACATTCCTTTATTTTTAATAGGAAACAAAACTGTATTCGAAGATTTTCCAAAATTCGCTTTCCATGCCCGGGAATCGAACTGGCTAAAATCCGAAAAAACAACAACCTGTACTATTTTGGCATTGATCGATAGGGTCAATCATAAGGATCAAATCTCTGATCAATCTCAAAACAAAGGTTTTAAATTAAATGAAAGAAAAACCATAAAATCTTAATATATTTTAATTGCATGAAAAAAAAAGTACCTACTAACTAATTAGTTGCTCGAAATGAGCTCCATATTGTTGGCTACACAAATTTTGAGGAATTCATTTCCGATAACTTTAATGCGTGCTGTGATGAACATTCAAAATTGTACTCTGAACCCAATCTAAACCTCAGTTCTTAACTCGTTTACAGTTGCATAGGATTTTTGGTAAATTTGATTTTTTACATATCCCATAAAAAGAAATCTAAAGGCGTGAGATCTGGTGATATTGTGCCGTTTTACCAATCCAGATATTATGTGTATATCTTTTATTTCATTTAACACGTTTGTAAGAGAGATTCCACAGATTTAATAATAGAAGAGAGATTCGATCCTTATGATTGACCCTATCGATCAATGCCATAATAGTACAGGCATTTGTTTTTCGGATTTTAGCCGGTTCGATTCCCAGGCGTGCCAAGCAAATTTTCGAAAATCTTTGAATGCAGTTTTGTTTCTAATTAAAAATAAAGGAATGTTTCCTTTGAGCACAAATTTCTATCTCCAGTATTTAGAGTACTTTCCCTCCAGGTGGCATTGAAAAATTCCAGCCTGTATAGAATCCGTCATAAATGGGACAAAACTATACGCATTAAGCATGGAAAGTTATTTACGTAATAAATATTGTCTACAAAAATGTTTTTGTAGACAATATTTATAGAATACGTCATATATGGGACAAAACTATTACGCAACAAGCATGGAAAGTTAAGAACACGCTCCATAAACACTTGCAACTGATTATTGTAAAGTAAATATTATTGTCATTCTGAAAATAACCTTGGCCATAAATTTTTACTTAAAAACAAACGTGACCAACTGCCTATAATTTATTTATTTATTTCTGTTATGAGAATTTTCCGCATAATTAATGTTTGAAAAATGCAGGAAAATATCATTTTTTTCTTTTTATTAAAATCTCTTCGCAGGGTGCCCCGCTTGATCAGGGTGAGAGAGAGTCGAGAGGAGATTCATTGCAATGATGTAAGTATATAACTTAAGTAAGTGCATACCTAGTTAGGAAAATAAACTTAAATAAAAAAACATTACTTAATTAAAAATAAAAATAAACAATTAAATAAGTTTAAAAATGACTTCCAATGGCATAACTAAATGATAAAACGTGATATGCTTCTGTATCAGATTGTGCACAACACAGGTAGTGTTTTAAATATTTCTTAAAAGTTTGTATAGTGTGTATCTGTCGCAGGGGTGGTGGTATGTCTTTCCAGATTTTACAAGCGGCATATCTAAAGGTGCCCCTAAAAGATGCTAGAACTATGGGCTGGTGCGAACACTGCCATCTTTCACATTTTTTCTGGACCAATCTTATTATACATATACGACTATTTTAAGCCACATATTATTATAAAATCGTCGCCCTTAAATCATTAAGTTTTACGACTTCTTACAGTTGCAGTTTCCTTCTAACACTAATGTCATTCACGAGAACATCGTTACAATACAGTCGGCAGTCGGACGTCCTAAAATAATAGAGGATGCGACGCACCCGCTACTGATTTTATTCCATTTTTGTAAACCATAGTGAAAGGAGTGACAGTGTACTAACCCTGATGCAAAAAGACGGGAGCTGTGTGGTAGCGGAGTATAGAATAACCCAAAACTACTCATGTGTATCGTAAAACCGAATTTATGAAACATCAGGCAGGTGGACTCGGTTTCAGTGTAAATGGAGGTCGATTCGATGCCGACGTGTACTCATTCCTAGCGCAAGCGCATTAGCTTATTTGAAAGGGTTAACAGGACTATTATTACCTAAAATGTTAGTAGCACATTAATATTATACTTTTTTAATATTAGTAAGTGAATTCTGACCTGACAAACCTCAAACTCATTGAATTTGTAAATAATTTTATTTCATAACAGCCTTTATTATTCAAGCCACTGCTGGGACACAAGGCCTTTCCGTGTCATCGAAGGAGCTTTAGGCAGTAGTATACCACGCTTGCCCAATGCGAATTGGTCGCAGTATAAGGTGATCAATACCTTTGCTGATCCATTAGTCGCCTTCTACGACACCCATTGGAGGATATGGGGTGATGCTATTCTACTCTGCCGGCACGATTTAAAATGTTTGAATGAATAGCATAAAATATTAAATTAAATAGAAAGGGAAGAACAATGATTTTTCTTTATAAAAACGTCCAGCAAATGACTCCATTCCACCAATGGTAAGGAGAAATGGAGTTCAAATGCGAAGATAGCTACTGAGAGAGATAAAACGCCACCCTAACCATGAACGTCTTGTATCGATGTAATAACGAAGTTACACTACTGCTTATATCGTTTACTATTATAAAGGGGTTCCATTTTATAATTAGACCGGCGCGGGCGGCGGAAATCGCTAGTGGGTGAATCATGCGCATCTCGCCAGTTATGGTTTGAAAGTTACAAGTTTTATAATACGGTGCAGTTGTTATTGCATTTCTTTTGTAATGAGTAATGCATATAAACGCTAAAGACGGAAAAGAATAAGTAATTTTATATTTCTAAATTAATGTTAATAGCAGAGTCCAGTATTCAATTAGCGCTGATTTTGAGGGTGTCGGGATAATAATCTTTATTTTCAGGTAACAATGACCCATAGATAAATACCTTACGGACTAACATACATATCAACTATTAAATATATAAAAAATGCATTCATTTATGTTGCACTGTTCTGGTGGTGAGTACCATGAATACCATGGAAACGCCGTTGCCGGTACACCACCCCTTTTGGCCAGTAGTCCTCCTTCATAAAGGTGTCCAGCTTTTCTGTAGGGACTCGTACAACAAACGCCTTAAAACTGACACTATGTCAAGATTCCAACGGCTCCGCCCTTAGAAGGAAGTTGGTCTTCATTTTAATGTACTCTGCGACGTCCTGCATGGTCACGGTGTGGTGCAAACGTGACAGGTACATCGGCGTGGTCGTTATCCCAGCTCGCAGTAGGAAGTTGGGCCCTGTCGGTGCGGTATCGCAACGGTTTAGATTCTGCCACGAACGCTTTCTTTCTTTGGACCAAGACAAAACCTTCATCGTCATGATCCTCGGTTCTGGCCCTTCCTCTACTATTCGTTTAGATCCAGCAGTAGATGCGTAGTCCCGGCGACTGCACTTTGATGGTTTTGCGATAGATACATCTGTCGGCATTGCGAGTGATGGTGTGGTGCGGGCGGTCGGTTGCGTCGGCGCTGGCGGTTGTTGGGCTCTGGCTCGGGGTGCCGGCGACTGCGGGGCGCGTTCTGTCAGCGTCCGCGAAGGGGTCATGGTAAGGGTTCTTTTAGAGTCAGTCGGGCTTAAGCCCGCGTGCGTGCCAGGCCCCAAGATGTTTCCATTCAATTTCCCTTCGTGCTCCGGAAGGCAGGTTAAGCTGGTGGTCCCCGGGTGGTGTAGAAAGATAGGAGTCGTTCCCAAGGAGGATTGGTATCAGGCAGAAAGCCGTAAAAATATAATGCCGAAACCAAATGTGCAAGGACATAAAAACGCGCGATCACACCGAGACGGCGAGACCACCTTATGCCCCCATATTTATATGTCAATGTGTGCGTCAGAGTGCATGCGTACACGGCGCTGAGTACGCACGCACACATTCTAATGGATAGCGGCCAGTTTGTATGAAGACATATTATTGTTGTTAACTGTGATTGTAAGGCAAGGCATATTGCGCCGACCCCGAAAAAACCCCGGAGCAGGGTTGAAAAAATAAGACGACTATTTATTTTATTTTTGTTTATTTAATAGGGCAACCAAGCAAAACTTAAACTAGACACAAAAGTAAATAGGTACATGAGAACAAGGACTTATCTTAGTTCAGTTTTGATTACTGGTCGCACCTGCATGCATAGTGGACAACAATAGATATAAATGAATAATAATAATAACAACAATCTTTATTTACAACAAGTATCATAAGTACAATTGTTTTTGCACAGTGAGCTTATTGCAGATAAATGTTCAAATGCTTGTAGTCTACAAGAAAATACGTTAAAATCCGAACTAAGAATTCACTACAAATAATTAAATGAATTTAGGAAACAAAAACAAACAAACCATGGAATAACAAAAGTTTACATTAAGATTATTAACTTTTAGTGTTTTAAATTCTACATTTAGATTTTAATTTTAACTAGATTTTTAATTGTAGCCAGTGTTCTTGGTACACTTCCTGTCTCAGAGGACCTAGGCGAAGTCTATAGAATATTTTATCTGTAATAGGATATAACGTAGATTTGATTTGTTTTTATTATGTAGTTTTATTCATTTGTTAAAATACTTGTATTTGTACCAATTAGAAAATAACGTAATAACTTTAACGTGAAGAGAGATTTTTCGACTATTGTGATCATAGAGTTTTTTACGGTAGCATTTTAATTTTAAGTTAAAATCTGCAGAACCGACCGTGAAAGATGACATGATTTTTCTTTTTCTACTACTGATGAATGTAGGGATTGAAAGTGTTTGTGTACGTGTTTACTTTGACATTGTCGTGCGTGATAAAATCCACAGAAGACTACACAATGCAGTTTCGCATTATTTCTGTGAACAGCTTTTTCTATGAATGGCGATAGCAGTTTCAATACTTACAAAGTCACAAACTGAATGGAAGACAGGTTTAGTCCAGACCAAGAATTCACCATCATCAACCGTTCATCTCGGTTGCGTCTAGTGACGCCTGGAGTCCTTTTTCTTACATTTTCTCGTCCACTTCGTACGATCTTTGGCGTTCCGTTTAGTGAGACCATCGGCACAGATTTCCTCCCCTATGACGTCAAGCGGGGTCCTGGTTCCCCACGTAGCCAGGTGGTTGCCGCAAAACGTGACCATACCAACGAAGGCGACACTCTTGCAACTCATCGCCAATGTCACGGACACTAAGGTTACCGCCGATGTGAGAGCGCACATCCACCACAGAATATTCGTCTCCAAGACACGCAGCTCTCGTTTGTTTCGTTCTAATATCAGTCATGCTTCACTACCATGTAAAATATCAGGAACAAGATTTTTCTCTGGTCTTGTGGTCTTGTTCCTTCTTCACAAAGAAGAAGGAACAAAACCATTAAAAATGTTGGATCATTCAGTGCTAATCCAGGAATTCTTGGATTAAATTCTGATCTGTTAATCTACGAATGTGAGCATAGTTAGCTGTCCTTCGACGCACAGAAAAGGAGTCACTTCCCAGTCCTGAATAGGACTACCATTTTGAAAAACGACTAACGGCATTTCTGAATCCTGTGCAGACCTGTGTATTCTAAACTTGTTTTCTAGAATAGAAAACAAGTTTAGAACACAAGTATTATACATCAACCAGTTACAAAAAATACGACCGAAAACACTGTTTTGTAAAAAGGGTCCGCTTATCACTAAAGGTGATCACTTAGACAGAAATAAAATTCGAGAAGGGGTTGTCAATGAATCAATAGACATAATAATCGCGACCACATCGCGATCTTTACCAGATCATCGGTCCACCTTGTACGCGGGGCTGCAACTCGAGTGCCACAAACTTTTTGCCTCACTCACTTTTCTCTTTTAATAATAATAATAATAAGAACGGTGACAAAAACGCCGCGCAGTAATTGTTGATGTCGCTGTTCCCCATGACGACAACCTTGTGAAAGCTGAAAAAGATAAAGAAAACAAATATCTTGATTTAGCTCACGAGATTGTTGACATGTGGGACATCGATTCAGCAATTATTGTTCCGATAGTCATATCTGCACATGGACTGATAGCCAAGAGCCTCGATAAACATCTTAAGAGGCTCGCGTTAGGTGGTTGGATCAAGAGTCAGATGCAGTATAGTACTTCTGGACACGGCCCGTATAGTGAGGAGGTTCCTGTCTCTGGATCCTTAACCACCGGTAGCCGGGACCCTGATCTTGCTACCGATGGGGAACTGCAGTTATGTATTTTTAAATTTTATCTTTTTTAGTGTATATAATATACATTGTAAAACTTTAATATTTAGAAATATAATTTTGTATGTCTTTTAAATGAAATAAAGGACATAATAATAATAATGCTTTTATTTGTCTCTAAGTAAACAATACAAAAATACATAGTTATTTCAAAATTAAACTTACAAGACAGGACGGCTTATGGCTCAGTGGTTGTAGAGAATCCACAACCTCTGTTAATCTGCCATATCCTTATACCAAATTAAGTAGATAGGTATTTAATTTACATCGAGTAGTAGATACAACAAATAGAGTTTATAATCAGAAAATATTAGTAATTGTAATATAAGTGTGAGCTATAATATGAGATGAAAAAAAAATAGTACACGGCAATACACGCGGATCCAGTCAGCCTCGGGCGAGTGCCAGGGATTGCCGTTTGAGCAGCCATTCGCGACATTTTCCGAAAAGTTGTAAGTGATGGATTAACTTTATTTAGTGACAATATCTGTCGATTGTCACTAACACCCGACGCTGTTCTATGGTGATAAGTAATTGTAAATATTATAAACAACCATAATGCCTCTGTACAATAATTCGTGTTGATCATACAAACATTGGTCCCTACAAGAATTTGAACCAAAGTCGCTTGGTCTGTAGGCAGCGTTACTGACCACTGCCTCAAGAGATCGAAAATGAGAATGAGATCAGCAAAAGCCATGCATATCGTCCAATCTTAAACACAGATTGCAAAAGTAAACAAACGCGATTTACGCCTAATCATGTTTACAATGTCAGTGACTAGATTTTGTGCAGATAATATTGTGTTTAAAGCATCGGGGTCGGCGCACGCCGGGTGCCTGACCTTGGGCGGGTAAGGCCGGCGCTCTACTTCGCAGAGAGCTATAGAAGCCAGCAAAGGTTACGTCATATTTAAATCAAATAATTAGATTATCTATCTATCTATACTATATAAAACTCGATTACCACTCACTCACTGACTGACTCACTGATTGGGCCATTTTTTCGGATATTTAGCGACTCTGGATCGCGCTCAAGTGTATGACCGACTTTAACTAGATTTTATCAACGCAGTTTTTTCATTTTAGTGAGTTTGAAATCCAAGATGGTGGCTCCGGGCGAAGGACCAACTCTTTCATTTCGAGTCTTGAATTTTTATTTTTCGGTTGTGGGTAGATTTGACAGTTTTGAATATGATTTTTTTAGAAAAAGTCGGAAATTCGAATTCTGTCTCGCAGGGGGGAATTCGGAATGACACCACAGAGAGATGAGATGCGCTGATGGTGATTTTCTTTCGTCGTCTCTCTCCAAATACGGTCTTCTCTCTCGGGTGAGTGGAAATCCAAGTTGGCGCCGAGGCCAGCGGCCATTTTGTGATTGCGAAAAAATGCACCATTTTCAGAGTCACTTTTCGAGGAGATGGCCACGTCCGAGCGCAACCGTAGTATGAGACCTGAGACTCCGTGAGACGTGTTGCCAGGTGCAAAAACAGTGCTAAAGTATAACAGTACTATCACGCTCATCACCTGAAAAGCGACTGAGTAAGCTTCAGGTAACATTTGGTTACCATCTAAAGTCAAAGCAAATCAGTTTAGTTGGCACAAAATGTTCTCTTTGTGATTGACACTAGACCAAAGAACAAAGGGGTTTTTTTAGAAGAGTCAGAACCCAGTTCTAAAATAACTTAGTTGGAAGAACAATTGCTTGTACAATAAGGTCAAAGTCTCGTTTGAGTTCGGATTTATTTAATGCTGAAATTAAATTTAATACTGATATCAACACAAAATTGGCGTATCTACCTATAATAATATGTGAATTTCCAAAAGTCTTCCTTCCGTCCATTGTTCTATAATATAACAATGCCAATAACTATGGGTTATACCCTGCTTCCATTACACACAATAACCATTAAAAAATATTCTACATATTGTTTAAAGTAGGTAGTTTTATAACAAAATTATTTTCTAACCTTCGACTACTTTTGATATAC
This sequence comes from Elophila nymphaeata, assembly GCA_955850985.1. NCBI lineage: Eukaryota > Metazoa > Arthropoda > Insecta > Lepidoptera > Crambidae > Elophila > Elophila nymphaeata. The sequence continues at coordinate 9,745,093 of OY039091.1, read as the reverse complement.
GTTTAACAACACAAATTATTTTGTTCATAAATCATGGTTGTAGATTTATCTCAGCCAAATTCAGCCAAAACGCGTCCACTGCTGAACATAGGCCTATACCCCCAAAAACACTAATAACGACCGGCCTCTGCTGCCCGCAACCAGACGTGATCAAGTCATCGCGACAGTCCACCTTGTAAGGACATCCACATTCATTCATACGATGCGCGCCCACCACTACCGAACTCTTCGGCCCCATCAGCCAACCATTCTCTGAGCAATATTGCCTGCCATTTAAGCTTCGCAATTCTTTGCCTATGTCGTACACTTTGGTTCCTCTGCGAATCTTTGATCCTGATTAATTCTCGCTAAACACTGATCATAGACTTTTGGGTAACCTTAAACTTTGATAGCGACCACGTCCCAAAGAAATATTAATTTTACCAGATGTTTGATGACCACTATTGGACGTAAAATAAAAAAAATAACCAAGAGCGCGCTATCATGGCGCCAGGAAAATTTTGATTTCAATAATTCAAAATTCATATTGCTGAGTGGGTTTTGTGCAGTAAATATGGTGTTATTGAAACGAAGGTTTGATGGTGTGATGATGTTGAGCTGTTTATAGTTGAGTTATAATGACCACCTCATCATGAGGTCTGTTGTCATATATTTCTCGCCAAGCACTCCCTAATGTCACAACAGCCTTTGTAATTCGACGCACTGCTGGGACACAAAGCCTCTCCTTATTATCGAAGGAGGTTTAGGCAGTAGTCCACCACGCTTGCCCAATGCGGATTGGTGGACGGAGTATGAGGTGATCAATACTCCTTTGCTGATCCATTAGTCGCCTTCTACGACACCCAATGGAGGATATGGGGTGATGTTATCCTACTCTGCCGGCATCACACATAACATGTCACATCCATATTTTTAATGCAAATATAAAGAAATAAGAAAACTGAGATCACTTTGCCATCCCTTAATAGGGTAAAATTTATTTATTTATTAATACTTTATTGTACACCAACAAACAATAAAATTACATAACAAAAAACATACAAAAATTGGTACAACGGGTGGCCTTATCGCTGAGCGCGAACTTTTCCAGGCAACTTAAGGGTGGATAGGATCAGCATGGAGCAAGTAATTTAGATAGAAGTTGGCACAATATGAAAAATAAAATCAGGAGTGATCTCCCTTTGACTTTCTCGTGTACTGGAAACGACTCAAAAGTGCACAGAAACCTTATATTTTAATGTCATAAAAGCATGTTAAATTTTGGTCACCCATCCGTGTACCAACCGCGCATTTGGTTGCTTTACTTTCGTGATCGACGACTGAAAAGTTGATAGTAACCTTATATTTTGATGTCATACATGTTAAATTTTGTTGCAATAAGTTATATCATACTCGAGTTATCGTGCTAACGCACTGACACCCAGACACAGAGATACACAAACTTAATTCCAAAAACTGTAAATCTGTCAAAATCTCGAGGTCGAATTTTTTGACGATTACAAGACTTCCTCTATACTATGTATACGAGAAAGTAGAAAAGCTAAACAATTACAAACACAGAATAAACAAATATTTAGTTTTAATTTATACATGAATATTTAGTGAAAATAACCTTAAACCTTCTTCTTTCTTGTCGTACTCTTCATTGCTGAAGGTCGTCCGCGCTGTCTCTTCCTCTCTACCTTGACTACGAGTAGGTACCAGGTTTTCCAGGTTATCAGGACCTCTTGCAAATATAGTTTGAGCCTCGCTTTCAGTATACGCTCACCCTTCCCGCCCTTATCCTTGAAAAGTGACTTTGAACATCGACCCGGCTGCTGCAAAATAGGATTCTTGCACTCATAAATTCAGCTTCAAATTAACGCGACACTTTTATTGGAATTCAGGAGCGGCTCGTTACGAAATTTAATTTATTTGCGCCTTTGACTGCATTTGCGAGAAAATTGCAATTCGCCGTGAATATGAGCATTTATCATTGTAACGATGTTCAGGTTGGCGTAAATATGTAAACAGCTTATTCATCTGTTTTTCTCACCATTTGATATTTTTTTATGTCCGTTACTAAAACAGAAAGAGAGATTCGTCTTGTCTAGAACTTCAAATAAACTGACGGCCCGAATTTTAATAGCCAGCTGCAGACACCAGTGTCAAATGCCTGCTGCCAATCCTACTGACCATGGCGGAGTTTGTCCATTCCAGAGAATGTTTATCGCAAAGTTAATCTTCTACTTCTTTCTTATTCTTTCTTCTTTCCTTCTTTAAATAAATGGCGTTCGCGATATATAACGCATTTCGCCAATGTCAAGTAAAAATGCACTTAGAGTAACAAACAATTGTAGGGGGTTAAAAATGGAGTCTCTCAACACGTGTTTTTACAACAAGAACTCGGGAGAAACACTTTCTTATTCTTATTTTAGTGTCTCTGCAATTATGTCAATAATTATTTTAATAGCGTATTTAAATTATATAAGCAGATACATACAGTATATCTCTCCTGATAAGTTCGATGATTATCTATAGATATTCGATATTATGCGTGTTTGTTTTTCGTCCTCTGCCAGTGTAGGTCGCAGGGCATTCACCTGCTTCGAGCAACACTACTCATTGGTGATAATTTATGTCAATTTTTCAATTAGCGAGCTGCCGAAAAAATATTGCGTTGTTTGTGTTATCCAACGTTTGATTTTATAGAATGCGTCCAAATTGTATTATCTGTTCTTTTTTATGTAACAATGGTGCCAAAGAGTATTCTGTCTTATCTTATAGTGAGATAGATTTCACTTTGTACCGCAGGGAAAATGGTTCCGGGGATGTTTTCGATTGACGAGGCGTCTGTAAGAACGCCGATCCCGAAATGCGTACAAGGGCTTCCGCTGACGTGCATACTCGCTTACCTTTCTTAGATCACGCTTCTATTCATCACAGGTAGAATTTTAACTAGCTAATCAGTTTATCCAAACAAACTCCACATTTAATCTTATTATTTCTTGGTAACGTTGCTCATCTTCATTTTACAATACATGCCTATATCATGCGAGTCTACTGTTACCTCTAAATCTTTCTGCCACTGGTATGACTTTCAAACTTCCTCTAATGTACTCTTCACTTTGTTCATTCTTGTAGCATTCTCATCTATCCGCCTTAACCCCCAACTTTCTGATCCATTGACACAGGACAGGTGTAATTGGTCTTATGGTGGTTTTAAAAAGAGTTTTTCATTTTATTTAAGGGGAATCAGTGAGTCACATATTGTCCCCGCAATCTGCATCCATCCGCATAAACTTCCTGATCCATACGGACGATTATGGCCCAATGATATCACGGCACAAATTACGTAAACCTCGCCAAATACTCGAGGTTACTCTTATCTCCCAGGTGATATAAGATTTGGGTCATTGTGTTAAGGATACATAGTGTTTACATCTGACCGACATATTATCATTTGTTTTAAATGTACTGGCTTTGTTTAATAAGAGATAAAAGAGTTTATTGCGATGTTTTTTTTATTATATAGTTCAAGATTTCTTTGTTATGACTTGCATTTGTTTTGTCGATTAGGACAAAAGGCGTGTTATATTTTTTATGACAAGGCACATGTAAACGGCTGATTTATATTAAACTTCCTTCTTCTCTTAACTCCATCTTCTCCTTTCCTATTCTTCCTTCTTAGGACTATTTTATCACTGAGTTGCGATAGATGCTTTTCTAGAGCGATCAAATAAATCATACAATTTATTTCTCTTTTTTTTTATAAATTACTTTCTGCAATCGGCCTTGTCTTATAGCCATTATCAGAATTGGGGCGCTTAAGATTTTGTTAGCCGAAGGTCCATTAACCATCGCAGCTAGTCGAAAAGAAGCAATTCAGTTTCTCTGGTCCAAGTTTGATATTTGCCATCGCTTGAGTCTTTGTTTCTGATTTTCTTCGTTGAGAAGATCTCTAGCCAGCTCGTTTGGATGTCGCTTAAGACGTTCCTTATATTTTGTACAGCTTCTATTTACTTCCTCAATAACTATTGACATTTCAGTATACTCGTGTATTTCTGTATTTCGTGCAAACCATGGTGCATTTGTTACTGCCCTCAATGCTTTGTTCTGTAGCCTCTGCAGCACTTCCATGGTCGAGTTACTAGCTGATCCCCAAAGTCCAATACCGTAGGTCCAGATTGGTTTAATAATGCACTTATACGAGTATGTAAATCCTTATTAGGCAAATAAATAAAATGTGTGACAGATAAATAAATTAATAAGTGCATTATTAATTTATTTATCTGTCACACATTTTATTTATTTGCTTAATAAGGATTTACATACTCGTATATTTTTTGACGATGGAAAATCCATTGCGGACCATACCGCGCGCTGGTTAGGCATACCTACGGCGTGTGTGGGAATCCCCGGCGCGGAACAACACCCGGTCCTACCCACTATAAAACCATCGGTACTCTCTTAATACCAGTAGGCCTATTCCCTAACTTTTTTTGACAGTTGAAAGTGATGATCACCGAGTGAATTACACATCCATTACTGTTTTACACGACACGATATTATGCCAGTTGTTGCGTAATACAGCAATGGATACGTAATTCGCTCAGTGATCATCACTTTCAACTGTCAAAAAAAGATAGCGAATAGCCCCCTGTACTGCAAATAGTCGAGTACATGTTTAAATTCCTAAAGCACCTTAATATTAAAAAAATCTTGCTTGTAAATTCCTTATCCTCTCAACTGTCCAACCTATTTAATGAAATATAGCGTCATGCCATTTCCGGAGTACTTCCAGTTTGCTTCCGATCTTCATTAAGTTGACGATATGTAAAGAAATCTGTATGGAGGTTATATACAAATTATATATTATTGAAATCGTTATTAAATAAACTTTCAGATGATGTAGAACAAATTATAGTTTTACAGTGAATTAAATTAGTAGATTGAAGGTAAAAGTAGGAAAAGTCACTTTTTCCTCGGTTTAATGCAATAATTATTAATAAAACCTTTATTACAAGTAATATTTGTTTTATTTGGAACTACAAATATGTAATATTTACTTTTAAAAACTTTTGGAAAAATAAATAAATAAATTTAAATCGCGCGCGTAAACCGTAAACGTAGACACAGGATGAATGATCGCCGATTGAAGGGGCCTCGCAAGTTGATAGGATAGTATGATAATATGGTGGCGTTATATTGCATCTCTTTTCTACTCTCTAAACTGTAGCAAGGTTTAATAGAGATATAAACAATAAAACCCAGCTAAAATTGATCTTTAAAGTTGAATGAGAACACACGCCAGAACCAGTCGTTGGACAGACATGCACTTTTTAACAGACGCCAGATTCTGGTCGGGTCAGACGAGATCTGTTTTGGTCTTAACATGGAACATAAGCGGATTACTAAGCGTTTTGATATTCAGCCATTAGCCTCAGTACGGTTATTAACACCTATTCTAAGGCTGCGATGACCGTTTATCAAAAGGCGCGATAGAAAAAAAATAGCCATTCTTTGTCTTATAAAACTAAGCCCTTGCAATATTATCTTCATTGCGAAACATGTTTGCAAATTAGTAATTAGGGATTACAGTGGAAAAACATTGCTTTTTCTTTACAGATAACAGTCAAGGTATTGCGATAGAGCAAATAAGGATATTATGTTCGTAGGAATGTTATTTTTCTTGGAGACAATGGATACACGCGTAAAAATGACGCTTATCTAATGAGTCACCTGAAGAAAGTAATAAAATAGAAAATGGCGTATGTTTTTTATGCTATGATGATAAAAGTCAGCCTGATGGACAATAAATAAGTCTGTAAAGTTTAAATGAAATCTGACCGTTTAAAGTGCGTTAAAATCGAGCCCAAACGAGTCAGTTACATACAAACACACAGGAAAAAGATTTCATTGAGTCGGTAAACTAGGCCAAGCCAAAACGGACAATATACATTATATTATTATATTACAGCATTAGCATTCATTAAAAAAAAATATATGTAAAAAAGCCGTATTCAAAACTGAAAACGAAGAAATAAAAAATACGTTTATAAGAATCTCAATGTTTTTTGAGGTCGATCCCAAATGCAAGTGGCAACGTTTATTCCAAATATTGAGATTGGGATCGACCTCAAAAAGACATTTAAATAATAAACATTTTTTATATTTCTCCGTTTTTAGTTTTGAATGTGTTTTTTTTTTCATTAGAAATAATTTATTTTCGTTCTTTAGCGTTTTAAGTAAAGAATTTTTGAGAAAACTATCTCGAGATCTTTTAGACAAACAAGGAATAGAACTATTACGATATCATCGACGTCAATTAAATAGGCATTATTAATAACTCAAAAACTACTCGTCAGATGTTGATTAAATTTAAATGGGACCAAATGACAAGCACCAACTTCTAAAGGTTGAAAGAAACTTCAAAATTGGTAAACAGGTACATGGTAACAAACATAGAGAAATACATTCGAATTGAGAACCTCCTCCTTTTTAGAAGTCGAAATTTTTCGAAAATTCGCTTGCCACACCCGGGAATCGAACCAACTAAAATCTGTAAATATTACACTATGTACTTTTATTGCATCGATCGTTAGGGTCATTTATAAAGACGAAATCTCTCCAACAAACTTGATAATTGAAATGAAAGGAAAGCCATGAAAAAGAACTTATAAATTCAATGGGTCAAGTTAAAGCACTTTTACTCAAAGATCCATCTGCTATCCATGTTAGTAGTTAATAATTATCATTGACGACATTTATAAAAAGTCAGCCCGATGGTGAAAATGAGTCGTAAAACTTGTCCAAAGCCGACATTATACATAAATATTATATTATGTGTAATGTCTATATTATAATGATAATATATTTCTACGCTCACACCAATTATCTAGCCTAAATTAAGTATCTTTAAGAACTTGTCTTATGGATACTAGATAGCGGACAAATATAAGTACTTAATAATCTAGATATTTTTATTAATAAACTTAAATAAATATATAAACAACCATGACTCATGAACAAATGATCGTGTTCATCACACTAACATTTGCCACTACCAGGCTCGAACCCGGACCGCCGGTGTGGGCAGCGTTACTGACCACTTCGCCACGGCGGCGTCGATTATATTACAGCATTAGAATTTATAAAAAAATATCTTTTAGAATCATTTATATTTATCCTAGATCAACTCCCGGATTCGCATATTGTCCCCGTAATCTGACGTTATTTCATTTTTTTATTCTATTCTATTAAAACGTATAGCCGCTTCACAAAGGTAAATGACTACATCCATTAAATAGAGAGGACGCAATGAAATTTCTCGATAACCTACTCGCCAACTGTTTTCCAACGTCAACATAACAATAGATTTATTACCCGTCGTTACCCGATATAGGATTTATTATATTACTGACCTTGCTCACCGTTGAAAACGCAATCAATCATTAGTTATCTGACGTATGATGCAACCGCTTACAAAGAAACGCAAATAACTTGTGCTTTAATTGAATGAAATAGCCAATAAAGAGATAAAAATTTGTTTGTTGACGATTCAATTAAACAATTATTATTTGGGGTTAAAGTAATTTTAATTGAAAAGATCACAAAAGTTAATCTACCTAGTGTGCGGTCGATACTCGTATCGCTTGAAAATTTTCATCTCAAATTTTCGTCCGTGTTTTGGAACCTCGGAAGATAAGTTAAGAGGATGAGGTCTTCATACGAAATAACACAAATAAAGAAAACGTTCTTCTACCCCTAAGTATTATACGATCTTTATGATATAAAACTATGTTTGTAAGTTGTCCATTTTACTTTCTCGTATACTGACGTAATATAGAGGAAGTCTTGTAATCGTCAAAAAATTCCACCTCGAGATTTTGACGGATTTACACGTTTGGGACCTCCCTGAGTCCAAAAATAGCGTTTTTGGAATTAGTCTGTGTGTGTGTATGTGCGTTAGCACGATAACTCGAGCATGCTTGAACCTATTGCAACCAAATTTAACTTGCATGTATGACATCAAAATATAAGGTTTCTATCAACTTTTGAGTCGTCGATTACGAAAGTTAAGCAACCAAGGGCGTGGTCAGTACTCGGATGGGTGACCAAAACTTAACAATTATGTATGACATCAAAATATAAGGTTTCTATCAACTTTTGAGTCGTTTCCGGCACACGAGAAAGCAAGGGGAGACCACTCCCGATTTTTTCTAAATGAATTTTTTGTAAAATAAGTGTACGTTAAAGGAAAACATACTTACAGACATTTTTTTATTTTTATATAATACATTTTAGTACATCACACTGCTTAGCCATATGATGCCGGCAGAGTAGAATAGCATCACCCCATATCCTCCAATGGGTGTCGTAGAAGGCGACTAATGGATCAGCAAAGGGGTATTGATCACCTTATACTCCGTCCACCAATCCGCATTGGGCAAGCGTGGTGGACTACTGCCTAAGCCTCCTTTGATGAGAAGGAGAGGCCTTGTTCTAGCAGTGGGTCGAATTATAAAGGCTGTTGTGATGATGATGATGAATATATCACAAAGATCGCATAAGGAATAGGTGTAGAAAAATATTTTTTTCCGTTTGTATTGAGACGTGCGCGCCATAGTATCCTGTTAAGGTCTTACATACTTATCAACTCGGAAAGGGAACACCTCTTTTATATTATGAACGCTACAAAACGGCGGCTACGAAACAGCTACGAACCGTAGCGTATCGGCCCTTTTTCAAAGTGATACGTTTCCAAACTGTGCTTTGTTGTGTGCTGTGACCTTCAAGCTGGTGGTCCCGGGTGCGAATCTTCCTTCCTCATGGTCAAACTAGTAGTCAAACTGATTTGTCCACGAGGAATTTTAACATTCTTCTTGGTCAAACTATCGAATTTATTAAAACAATTACGCCCCGTGTAAATAGTCTTTAATTTTTTTTTAAGTTACGAAATGGCAAACAAGCTTGCGGCCCACCTGATGTTAAGTGGCCACCGCCGCCTATAGACACTTGCAATATTAAGTGTAAATCACTTAACACCGCAAGTGCGTTTGCCATCCTGGGGACTAAGATGATATGCCCTCCATGCCCAGTAATTACACTGGCTACCTTTCCCTTCAATCCGAAACACAGCGAACTGCTTCACGGCAGAATTAAGAAAGGCGGTGGTACCTACCCAGACGACCCTACATATGGGTCTACCACCTAGTAAAATTGTAGAGAACGTCTAATCTAAACCTCAACGCCCCTCCATTGTCTTACTCTTGCACAATCAGTGTACAGATGCAACACACTAAAATTAGCTGTAGTCGTTGGTCATTCAGTTGATTCAGTCGCTGGCTAGATACGAACGTGGTAGCACGCTTCGATTACTCTTAAAAGTACCGTCAGCTTCAAGTTTAAAGTTCAGTTTTAGATTAGACGATCCTACAGTTATAGCCAAAAGTTTTGTCTAACGTAATTCATTTTAAAAAGTTACCTACACCTATATCGCCATGTATAATTTCCATTTGACACTTTATTATAGCGACATGCAGCGTTGGTAGGCCCCACATAGGCCCCCCACAAGGTGGACTGACGATATAGTAAAGGTCGCGGGAAGCCGCTGGATGCGGGCAGCGCAGGACCAACCGGTTTGGAGATCCTTGGGAGAGGCCTATGTCCAACAGTGGGCGTCCCTCGGCTGAAATGATGATGAATGATAATGGCTTTATTATGAATTCGTCTCGGAATATTTGTTCTTGGCGTCGAGGAGATGGATCAGTATTTTCTTTTTTCATTAAATTTGCCAGTAAACAAGCAACCGTGATTGGATGATATCGTTTCATCGATGAGTTGTCCATTCCATGATTCAACTATAATTATTTGTACGAAGTAGCTGACCATTTACGGACCATTGTTTTTTAAATGTTTTATTCTTCATCCATGTAGTCTCGAAATATTTAAAAAAAAATCAGTTTTCGCGGTGTTGGGACTATCAGATATAACGTACTTCCATCCTTCCTCTATTTAATAAGACTACATCATATACAGTATCTTCAAAGAGGTTAATACAGAATTACAGTTTGACATCGACAGAATGTTAAGATTCCTCGTGGTCAAGTCAGTTTGACTACTAAGTTTGACCACGAGGAAGGAAGGCTCTAGAAAGATAGCAGACGTTAAAAAGCCACGTCAGTTTATGTTCTGTACTTTATTGACAGACGGACTACTCCTACTACGCTGTGATGCTGTTAAAAGCACAGCTCAGACTTGTACTACCAATCAAAATAAACTCTTGCATCCTCTTTAATAGAGTATAATGAAGCACACCATACAAATCGAGTGCCACGCTGTCGACTCTCACAAAACCAATCAAATTTTTAATGTCCAACAATCAAAACAATTATTAATTTAAATGTTCTTCGGCAAGAAAAACAACAGGGTTACCTGTCAATATTTAAATATGAAAAAACAAACTAATAAATAAGTCAATGTTTTACATGTTTACCTAAGAGCGTACATAATAAGATAAAACATTTTGTAATGCAATTTATATAAACACTACGATAATATTGCTAGTATAATGTTAATTAAGAAAATCGCTTCGAGACGTAATGTCAAGTAGAGATTGCAAAAACATTCGAACTTTGTAATCACTTCTGTTCCTTGTTGGGGTTCGTGCGATAAATCCACATCAAAATCAAAAGTTTATTTAAATGTACTTTCAAATAGTCAAAAATTAATTCACAGTTAGAGGACGAAATAATGATTATGCTAAAACGGAGAAGAAACGGCGAAAGAAACTCCACAGGTTGGAATAATAATAATAACAATAATTACTTATTGTTGACATGTGGGACATCGATTCAGCAATTATTGTTCCGCTAGTCATATCTGCACATGGACTGACAGCCAAGAGCCTCGATAAACACCTTAAGAGGCTCGCGTTAGGTGGTTGAGAGTCAGATGGAGAAGGCAGTACTTCTGGACACGGTCCGTATAGTGAGGAGGTACCTGTCTCTGGATCCTTAACCACCGGTAGCCGGGACCCTGATCTTGCTGGGAACTGCATTTTTGTATTTTTAAATGTTATATTTTTTAGTGTTTATACATTGTAAAAATTTAATATTTAGAAATATAATTTTGTATGTATTTTAATTGAAATAAAGGAGATAATAATACTTTTTTATTTGAAACTTGATACAGTACTAATTGTACGTTAATAACTGCATTAGTTATAAAAACTGTGTCTTACACAAAAACGTTAGTAAAACTCATTTTATTAAATATCACTCCTTCCTGTTCACTGAATAAAAATTAGTAGCATGCAGAAGGTGGTCCCTCAATCGATCACCATAAGTTCACATTGTGGGAACCAGAATATTTGAAATTTCCGTATGTTGAAAAGATGTTCCACGTCCATCATCGGTCGGTAATTTAAATAAAACTTCGCTATCTATATTGCATTGTTTCCTCGCTCCAGTTTTTTCTTTCGCAAGGCAGATTGAGGGTTAGCAAACAAAGTTATCAGTAGGTACAGACAGAAAAACAAGAAAAATATAATTATGCTTTAATAATAAAAATGAGTACTTCTTTCAGTAAACTTTGCAATATTTATGCTTGATGTTTGAATTTTGCATGCATTCTTTTTTATTGACTTTGCTTGGAAAAATAAAGTTTATGGAATCGCTTAGTTAAACAGCTGGCTTGGGTGGATAAACTATTGCTTAAACTAAGAGTTCCATTCTTTTTAACAGCCTTCATAATTGGACGCACTACTGCGACACAAGGCCTCTCTTTGTCATCGAATGAGGTTTATGCAGTAGTCCACCACGCTTTCCCAATACGGATTGAAATGAAATGAAAAAGCTCTTTATTTAAATGGACTTTGCTAAGTTCTTTTAAATCGTCAAAACCCTACCACCATTTCGGGACGAAATAATTATTATTATGCTGAGATGGAGAAGAAATGGCGAAAGAAACTCCACAGCTTACAATTTGGTAATGATTTCAAAACATCATTACAGGTCAATAGATAATAATAATATAATTAAAATTACAGTTTTACATGCGTAAATTTTGGGCAGTTATTACACCCACGCATTTGGTTCATTTATAATAATAATTTATGTTGTAAAAGCTTTTCTATATAATTCAACTAATCACATTATTGAACTAATTAATTTAAGTCTTGTTACCCACCATCATTTTTCGTTATTGTTAGATAGATTTCGCTCAATTTAGGTGCTAAGCATACATTTATTATCCTTAGGTTAATAAATATATCTATAAGAATACAATGTGTGCGTGCATACCAAAAATAAATAAATAAAAAAATTGATCGACGGAGTGTAAGGTGACCTATTAGGTGACCTAAATTTTTCATCTCGATTTATGCCGTCCTTCATCAGCACGTTAAGGATGTGGTCCCGGGTGCTGTTAAAAGATAGCAGTCGTTGCTAATGAGGGTTAGTGTCAGGCAGGCACATGGCCGTAAAAATCTAATGCTAAAACCTATAGTAGGTATTATTGTCGACTACCTTTTGCCCGCAACTTCGTCCGCGTAGAATAGTTACTTCGGGCAGCATTTGAATTTTTTTATGGTATTTATTTCTTATCAATTGCCTAAGAGGAAAATATCCCCATGTTGATTTTTAGCCTTTGTAATGTCACATCATTTTCCCCTTTTAGGAGCTAAATTCTGAAAATGTTGGGGTTGAGAGTCACCAACAGTTACCAACTTGAGTAAAAACAATATAACAGGTAAAACTTGCAGTTTATTCGTGACATCAAAGTAAACAATAAACAACTCGGTATCCTAGATACTTTACGCAGACACATATTCGTAAGTCGAATATAACTTAAGGCCAGATACAAATTAACACCATTAAGATCAATATCTTACAGAAAAAGCATGAAATACGTGTTTACTTATTTATCGATAGCAGTACTCCCGTGAAGTTTTGAATAAAATAGTCTAACTAATCTTGTTTCACCATACAAACTTTCGACCCCCGTTTCGCCACCTTAGGATGTAAATTATAAAAAATCCTTTCTTAGTGCACCCAGATCCCCTAGACCTCATAAGGAACCTACGTGCCAAATTTGGAACCTCTACACCCAGCGGTTTGGGCTGCGCGTTTATATGTCAGTCAGTCAGTCTGATTTAATTTCTAACCGAAATATCATAAACCAATTTTCATGGATTTTACTTAAAAAATTACGGATTTCCATAGAAACTTTCATCCCTTATTTTACCCCCTTACAGATTGAATTTTCAAAAATCTTAAAATACTTCTTTCTTTATTTCTAACTTAAAGGCTATTTTCCAATTTTTATGCATTTCAATTTAAAAATGACGGATTTCCATAAAAACTTTTCACCTCCTTTTCAACAACGTAGAGGGTGAATTACCAAAAATCCTTTCTTAGTGCACCCCTGGATCTTATAAGGAACCTACGTACCCTAGACCCAGCGGTTTGGGCTGTGCGTTGATATGTCAGTCAGTCAGTATTCATTTATATATATATATATATATAGAAGAAGATATCAAGGCATATTGCAAAGGCCCAAATAAATTTGGAGCAGGAATCTCCTACTTTCTATCTAGAAAGATAAAGTATTCCTGAGCTGAGCATGTGTGTTGCATTAAAAAAAGAAATAAATTTAATCGTATCTTCAATATGCTATTCGAATACTAAATAATGCAATCTACCTCCAAACTCGACTGCATAAACAACATTAAGAGGTGTCTAATTGACTCGTGACACCGCTGCAAAACATGCGCGGGCGCATCCATAAAACGGCCCATGAACTTGAATCAAAAGAACTGCGCAGATGACATTGAGGGAGCGTTGGGGCGAGTTCGGCACAAAATAAATAAATTAAAGAAGGCAACATAGAATTACGTACAAAAATATTAGATATTTAATTATTCATGTTAACACGGATCTCAAATAACAATACATACATTTGATTAGCAGCAAGAGAAACCATAAAAGGTTTATATATTGCTGCCATCACTCACCGTCCATCCAAGATTTTATCAACTAAGCCCGTTTGCAGTTCGTTTAATAATGCAGGTAGCTCATAGTAGCTAAATCTAAATGGTGGCCTCCAATTATTGGCGGCCACCAAACAATCTTGGATGACCCTTTACTAGGCCAATGCCTGTATTTGGAGGCACCGTCTTCCTCTCTCCTAAAATTATAAGTTTATAAAAAAAATATCTTTTTGTATCAGCTCTGTACCTGAGTATCTCTCAAACTCATCTTAAATTTGTATGTATTTAGATATATATAATATGTATTTAGATTTTGTGTACCTAATAAAGTGTATTTATACCTGCATAATATTAAAAGACAATAATACCTACTATATTTTTGGCATTACTCGCTCGTATTTGCTTTATAATAACCAGCTTTGTCAGAAAAATAAACTGCTTACTCTCGAGTCTAGACGTCAGCTACATTCTATGATGTTCTTGTTTAAACTTCTCAATCATGGCATTGACTGTACTGAACCAAAGAAGCTCATGCAAAAGCCGTACTTTCTATATTAAAACGCACAGAACGAATGCTGGTGAATGTGCACCTTTATTTGATGATTATGAAGATATTTGATAATTTGATTATTATAAAAATGAGTTGGCAAATTTCTTAGTCCGCGTTGGAATGGTAGCCACAGTTTTTCGGTAGCACCGTAAGCCAGCTCGCGATGGTGGGATTAGGAAATAACTCCTCGGAGTACTCGCCGTGGTATAGACTTAATTGCGTTATCCTTATTTATTTATTTAAACTTTATTGTACACAAAAGGATACAAATGGCGGACTTAATACCGTAAGGCATTCTCTACCAGTCAACCGGAAAGCTGGGTACAGAAATATCAACAGGCGGTGCAGAAAGTGAATGCCGTTATGTAAATAAAAACAAAACCATGATTACTTACTTACATAATATTAATATACTTACATAGGTTTTTAACATACATAAACATATAGTAAATATATACATATATATAATTATAATAATATATACGAAATATAATAATACATATTAATGTCAGATGAATAGATATAATGAAATTTATGTAGGAGATTCCAAATAGTAATTGCGAACCAGATGTTTAAAAGCGAGTTTGTTTTTTGCTCTTTGGATATGAGGTGGGAGTGCGTTCCAGAGTCGTATTGCATGAAGAGTGAAGGAGTTAGAGATAAAACCAGTACGGTGAAAAGGCGTTGAAAGAGTGAGTTTGCTGTCTGATCGAAGAATACGATTATGAGAAGCACCCACCCTTATATTGCTCTTAAAATTGTAACAATTTTAGCGCTATTAATTTCCCGGGACAATACCGGGAAATTTTAATTTATTTTTAAGCACACGTTTATGCAATAATAATAGGTACCTACAAACCACGATTTTATTACATTTTAAACTGTAATCTTCCGTTGTTATATCGTTTGGGTATTTCCAAGATCTTAGGGTTAACACTGGCGTGTATTTTGCAACAGAATGAAATTGAAAACTTTTCAAAAACAAAAAGTTTTTTAATGAAATAGACTTTGCTAAGTACTTTTAATCGTCAAAATCGGCATGACCGTTTCGGGACGAAATAATTATTTTACTTAAATAATTATTACGTATATGCTGAAATGGAGAAGAAACGGCGAAAGAAACTCCACAGCTTACAATTTCGTAGGTTTCAAAGCATCATTGTCAACTGATATATCAATTGTATGAATTATAGTTTTAAATGCGTTATTGTTGGGCAGATTTTACTCCCATACATTTGGATCATTTAAATAATCATTTATCTTGTAATAAGTTTTTTTTTTATATAAATGAGCTTTAATAATATTTTTTTTATTTATAGGCAAATGAAAACTTATATACATACTAGCGGATTTTCGAAACTGCTTGAACACATACAAAAAATTGGGTACCTATCAAAATACAGATTTTTTTGATATCGAATTTCATTTCACCGAAAACTATTCCACGATTTTCAATATCTATTTTTCTTGATTGATCGAATAGCTAATGATCACCGTTTCATATTATCGAACAAACATTCATGAAAAAAATGTTTCAAATTTGTGTTGGTTACCAGAATAACGGTCTATCGAACTAACATTTCATATAAACTATTAAGTTATCGATAAAACTATTCATAAAAACATGTTTCAATATTTGACGGTACACATTATAATGTTTTGTTTAACAACTTTCCATCGCAGTAACGTTTCATCGAACGATGCATTGGCATTCAAGCAAGTTCAAGCATTCGTTCAAGCAAGTACACAGTATGCAAGCAAGCATGCAGCATGCAAGCAAGCATGCAGCATGCAAGCAAGCATGCAGCATTCAAACAAGGATACAGCATACAAACAAGCATGCAACATGCAAGCAAACATGCAGCAAAACAAGCATGCAGCAAGCAATATAATGCTCCGCTCGCTTCGCTCGCTCCGCTATGCGTGGTCACAAGTCTAACCTAACCTAACCTAGGTTTATTTTCGTATTCATAGTTTTTCTTTATAGCGGGGGGCCTCAGGCCCCCCGACCCCCCCGAGCAGGGGGGCCAGCCCCCCTGCACCCCCCGGCAAGCATCTTGCAGGCAGGCAGGCATACAGCATGCAATGCAAGCAGGCATACAGCATGCAATGCAAGCAGGCATACAGTATACAATTCAAGCATGCATACAGCATGCAATACAAGCATGCATACAACATGCAGTGCAAGCATGCATACAGCATGCATGTAGCATGCCAAAATACAACAAGCAATCTCCGTTAGCTTCGGTTGCACCGCTGCGTGTGGTTTTAAATCTAACGTAACCTAACCCATTAATAGGTTTTCTTTACAGGGAAACAAATGTATTTTCGATGTACACTAACTTTAGTGTAGTAAAAATTGATGTTTCAACTATTCTGCAAACTGAAACTTACGTGGAAACAAAATTATGCGTAACAAAACATTGATTTAACATTATTTCGATAAAATAAATAAAATAGGAAAAGAATTTACGATGAAATGAACTTGTAGATAACAACTATTCGAGGAAAGGAAATTGCGATGTAACCTGATTCTAGGAGTTGTTAAATATTGTTTAAAAAGATCTGCGAATAGTTTTATGGGAAATGAATATCGTTGAAGTTGATTGCGATAAAGTGATGGGTTCCCACAAAAAAATTACATCAAAATCGCTCCAGCCGCATTCTGTTCCACTAATGGCAAACACACGAACAGGAGAATTTTATATATAATAATAATAATACATATATTTCTACGCTCACACCAATTATTTAGCCCAAAGTAAGTATCTTTAAGAGCTTGTTTTATGGATACTAGATTACGGACAAATACTTAATAATCTATATATTTTTATAAATAAACTTAAATAAATAATATAAACAACCAAGACTCGATAAAAAAAATTGGTTGTCTGTAAAGTCGGTTTACTGACGATAGTTGAACGTGACAACGTCTTAAGAAAATACTGATGGAATGGTAGCATTTTTCAAAAGAAAAAAATAATTTCATTTGTTTAATAGATTTCGCAATATAGTATGTATAAACTTGTAATTAAATCTCTTTGGCTATACTATTTGTATCTGGCTGGTTTTGGTATCATTGAAAGTTTAAATTTTAAAGAACATAATTCCAAATTCAAATTAGAGAATTAGATTCAGAGCGAGGTAACGCCGCATGACGTCATGTTTTTTCGTGCGTGCAGCCGGCTCTATCGAATTATAAGACGTTGTCACGTCAAAAAAGATCGTGTTCATCACACAAACATTTGCCACTACTAGGACTCGAACCCGGACCGCCCGATGTGTAGGCAGCGTTACTGACCACTCCACCACGACGGCGGTGGGATATAAAGACAGATGTTAAAACTTCTGCGTGATCACATGTCAAAACTGGTATTCTTGTTCTTCTTATCGGTTTACCTGGTATCATAGTTTTTACAAACCGAGGCCATTGGCTTGACGTTCATTCCGAAGCACGGAAAAAAGTCGAGTTGAAACATTTTTGGTCACCTATCCGTGTACTAACCGCGCACGTAGCTTCACTTCATCTGCGATCGTTATGAATAAAGCACGATCACAGCGCAATTGACGTCTTCAAATCAATTGAACCGATGAAATATTTGTTCATCCCTGAATTAAACTTACTTATTAACATTTTATCGCTAGCTACTCCACTAAAGAGTAAATTACGAATTCAAATCACACGCCAACTACAACCAAATCGGAATACGTATCAATTATGTTAGTCATGTCTAATAACAATACAATTCGCGATAGCAAAACGCGCAAACGACAACCCTACCTCAATCCAGAGTTTATTGTGCATTTTCCTCTACTTTTACGTGTTTTCTTTTTGGGTAATTTTTAGTAATAAAAAGTAGTTGGTGTAGTTTACCTTAATGTCATTTACCTTAAGGATCATTTTACCTGTTTCATAAATTATTAATACATACATACAGTTGAGCAGAGGCTTAACAACATTTAGTAACACATAATATCTGGCAGTACGGGTCATGTAGTGCCTGCTCTACTCCCAAAATTATATGACGATCCTCGGCGATCCCCGGCCGCCGTTAATACCGACGTGAACCCACTCCATTTTTATAGTAGGAAATGCTTTATGCATACCCAGTAGCGATAAGGGGCCGCCAAAGGGCTATGTGGGACTCCAGGTTCGGACTCCGGTTACCCACTAAAACCTACTGTACTCTTTATGTGCTAATTGTCCGCTACACGAGTAAGCGCAGGCGTTCGCACGGCGGACAGCACTTGGCTTACAGGACCCCATGGGGAAAAGAAGTTATCCATCGAGTACTCACGAACAACTCCTCAGCGCCAGGGGGTGATGGTGGTGGGGTCCACGTCCGGAAGCCTCCTAGTGGCGGACCCTGGTAACGTGGTGGGGAAACATTCTCAGCGGGCGTGTAGCTTTTGATGTCAAGTGTGTCCCCTTGGCATTCGAAGTCACATGCCATCGTCGAGTTGTTTTTGTTTTCCCACCACGGGCTGTCCAGAACTAGTTCTGGACAGCCCTTTTCAAGGACCAGGACCGCGCCTTAAGTCCCCCGGGTGCGGTCCGATGGCTGCTCCCGGTTGAGCCGTCGGTGGAGGAGTGGCTGCTGGCCACCAATCGGTGCAAGGAGTGCCCAGACGGGCAGCGTTGGCACGGTCTCGGTGTAGTTGCGCTTACGTGCGCAGATCCCGCGCCGTCCCTTAATAGCGCACTGAAGGTCAGGCCAGGGAGGATGTTTAGTGGGTATGGGTGGGTATGGTTATGTGGGTACGCCTTTACCTCGAGTCCCACAAATCTGATGCGTAATTGCATTTGACCTCCCCGTCAACAAAAAAAGGGTCATCGGTGTAGATAACACCGCCTTTCTATTTCTGCCGTGAAATAGTTCGCTGTTTTTCAGATTGAAGGGAAAAGTAGCCAGTATAATTACTGGGCATAGAAGGCATATCATCTTAGTCCTCAGGATGGCAACGCACTTCCAGTGTTAAGTGATATACCCTTAACACCAGGTAGGTACGCCGCAAGCTTGATTGCCATCTCGTTATATATAAAACAGGTGACAGGCTGGCAACCTGTCACTATTAGAGGCACTGCATGGCCCATACTGCCAAATGAGGCCTTATGTATAACTAAATATAACTTAAAGCTCTGCTCAATCCCTTTTGAGGTTACGAGCCTGATTATATGTATGTCTATAAATGACATTCTATACATTTTAGAAATCCTGTCCATCCTAAGGTTACCTGGAAGAGATCGCCTTTAGTGTTAAGGTCGCCGTTAGTACAAATCTTTCTTAAGTTTTGTTGAATGTCTATGTCTAATTGGTTGATGTATAATAAAGCTATATTCTATTCTATTTATGTAAGTGATTTCTTCTCTGCGTATATTCGACTAGACAGGACGAGACTTGAACATTTTATAATACTAATAACAGTATAATAATAGGCTTAAATAACAAAAAAACAACTTAATTCCCATACTTCACACGTCCACCGTATCCGCAGAGCGGACGGTACCCGACCTGCCTCACTGCGCGTGCGCATGTGTGCGCGGTATTTTGAGACGCAACGTACAGACTGAATGCAAAGTTGCGTCCTTGAATTTATTCTGGAAAAAATATTTGCGTTTTTAACAAAAGATTTCCTCCTATATGTTTTTTTTTGTTTAAAACCAATGTAATAATAAACAGGCTTATAACATTCTGAGTAGCCGTCGCAAAATTTAACGAATGATAACACCAAGTTATACTTTTTACAATTTCGTAACTTAAAAAAATGACATACTTACATAAATTTAAAAACAATCCATTCCTATGATTTAAGTTGACTTTTAGGTTACTTTTTGCAATATTGTAAAACGTTAAACTTGGTGCAAATAGCCACTTGACTTCTTCAACCTCATCATTTTCTTGCCTGCTCCCTTTTTTATTTCATCATCATCATCATCATTGTTGGTATAATGTTTTTTCCACCCTTCTCGATCAACCGTCATTATCAACATACCGTTTTTTGTCATACTATCTTTCAAACATTCTATCTTTTCTCAAGTCTTCCTATACTCCGTGCATTTGTAAAGTTTACCACGGAAGATTTGGACGAAAGTTTTGTGACCGACCGCCTTACAAAGTTTATCCCTCCTTGGGAAATGCTATTGTTGGTGGGTATGTAGCAGCCATGTTGTATAACATGCCATATTACTAAACGGCGCGCCGAATCATAATGTGTGAAAGGTTAACAGAATTAATCCATTCGTCGATAAGTGGATTCTAACAAAATTAGTCTGTAGGTATAATTGAATGGAGATCGCTTACTATTGGTAGATTCAGGTTATTTTTATGACCAATTGAAGTGGAATTATTGTCACACACAACTAAGTGCATATACACTACAACCCTCTGTAATACGGCGTGTTACACGATACGACTCCGAGGTGTCACTTAAGGCGACAAAATTTTGTTACGTCAGGTCAATGTTCTCTAATGACGGATTTCAATAACACAACTACCAACAGTTTCCCTTGGTAACGGTAGAATTTCAACATTATTTTGTATGGGATATCTGTCAAAATCTTTGCCTGTTAAGCGAAAGTGTAGATTAGTTTGTAGTTATTGGAACGCAGCATAATTCGCCTCTTTTGACACCTGCGCTGCCCGCATCCAGCGGCTTCCCGCAACCTTAACCAGATCGTCAGTTCACCTTGTGGGGGCATACCAACGCTGCGTTTCCGGGTAAGTGGTCGCCACTCGAGGACCTTTCCGCCCCAGCGGCCGTCAGTCCTCCTCGCAATGTGCCCTGCCCACTGCCACTTAAGGGTTTGCAATTCTTGAGGTGAGGTTATTATTTTACCTTTAAGGTACAACTCAAATCATCTCAAAAGAACGTGGCAGCGTGACATATTGTTATATTCCTTTTGTTGAATGTTAACATAATGACAAGTGCTGGTGGCAGCAGATTGTGGGCTGGTAGACGCCTTCCCAGCGTCACCGAGGTTTTTGAAAAGGCGAGGACCTTCGTGGGTCTTGAAACCTGTAATCCAAACCTACCTTACAGGGGATTTCTAATCAATGTGCATCTACCGCGGGGGATCCGTACACCGATTAATCTCTAGGGTGTTCGAGCCGGAAGGTCGGTGTGCCTGAAGGTGCCTTTAAGGCTCCCTCGGCTCAGGCGCACCATGTCGTGGAGAGATAGGTCAGAAACGAACTAGTACAGCGTATAGCTCATCGTATAAGGCCCGGGTCTTCGCACCCGTCAGATAAATTGACTAGTTGTATGATTGAGTTCGTTCTGGGTTATTTATTATGACCAAGGTGGACTCCTTGTCAGAGAGTCTACTGTAAGAGGTCCATTAGCAGCAATCTTTTTATAAGGGGCGTCTTGAGTCAACTGCCTACATTTGAGGACATGACCCAATAAACAGAGCTGCCCACACAACTCACACTCACCCTCCACGCACAGTCACATTAACACACACAATAAATTCCCTTTTTTTATTGAATTGTATTAATAGCGAACCGAAATCTGTATGTCTTTTTTTATATCTACGCCAACAAAATTTGTAATTTAATTTGACAAACTTTGTAATTGGCTGTTCAAGATTTTTATGTGTGATTCTAAGTTTGCTTATAAATAAATTAATGTACTTAGTTTATTAATATACCACCTACATTAGACTATCCACAAAGACTCCGTCTCGCTTGGTCGTAGAACAAAACCCTCAATCTACCGAACATGCAAATAGTCAATTAACTAAGTTCCTAATAACATTGATAAATACAGAACAATCTAATTATTTTACCCATTGCTGGTGGACTAGAAGGTACTCTATGTAATCCCTAGGCATTCTTTTCAATACCATAACGGTACAGATTGCCGGCAACATATATATAAAACATATTTTACTAGATAAAATAAAAACCGCACATTTCCCGTAATAATGTTTTTATCAATAATTATGTAGGTATGTTTACACATTATTGTATCATAAACAATAACAACACATTAGAATGCAACGCGATTAATTAAACATCTATCTTTTTCTTTCTGACGCTACGTGAACTCGCGCCATTGACTTGATGCCATTAACCGAATAACCCATTGCACAAAGAACTGACGCTTTTCAAGGTGAACGCACACATCATTAGAGTGTGTCGGTATACGGTTCAAAAATAAGATCCTTCCAAAGTATCTGACGAAACCCGTCAGACCATTCCCGACCGTATTGCGAGGGGGGAAAGACTGAGTTCACGCAAAGCTAAATCGGTCGAGACACTCGAAGGGTGCACGCATACATCGAAACGTAGACATTGCATATAGAATGCAGTCTGCACTCACACTAGGATGGTTCGCTACGGGATTTTGAACCGTAAGAACGGAGATTTAATATTAATAAAATTATGAATATTTAAATACTACTTAATTGGTATTCATGCATTATTCAACTTTTTGGTAAAAAATCATAAAAGGCAAAGTCACGCTTACATAGATACACGTAATAAAATAAAGTTCTCACGCACACATGTAACTTACAGGAAAAATGCGGATTCATCTTTATTATACACACGCACATGTCCTGTAAGAACAGATTTTGCTTATGTGAGTGTGATGTAATGCATTTTATTGTACTGACAACATATCAATAATATTGATGTTTGCGTATATTGTTTAGTATGTAATTTTACAAATAAATACTTAATTGTTCGATTTCTTTCTTTTATTGTGACCAGGTTCAAGAAAAGACCTTGAGAATTACTGGTGGGTAGTATAATAAGGTCTTGAACATTTGTTTTTTTTTTGTTTTAAAACCAATAACCCCATTACGACAAAAGGTCTCATTGCGATTCAGTTACCTATTTAACTATAATAATGACTTGTTATTTAATGCAAAGAAAAGTAGAGTTACGGACAAAGTAAGTTACAGGTATTTTTAATAATACCTAGGTCAATTGAAAAATACACTTACATTAAAATCATAATCAAAGAGATTTATTTGGGTTAGATATCAAAATAAATCTCCTTGATTATGACAATTTATAAAGGCAACAGGCTGGCAACCTGTCTTTATTTGGAGGCACTATAAGGCCTATACTGCCAAATGTGGCTCTATATGTAACAAAATGTTACCTAAGTCTCTGGTCAAACCCTCATGGGATTAAGCAGCGCTCAGTTTAAGTGGATGTCATTACCATTACTACTGTAATGAAAATGGGCAATTTAGAAACTTAGTATTTAGAAAACGCGTAAATATTAATACTAGAAATATCATACCATAAAAACATAAGCACCAAGCACTGACAAATTTCGACAGCGAAGAGCAGTGTCTCGGTGGCGTAATTGGTCAACGCAGCCGCCCGGATTGCGGAAGATGCGGGTTCTAGTCCCGCCTGAGGCAAGTCGATTTTTTTCAGTGCATTTTTCTAGTATTTTATTTCGTTAACAACGCTTCAATATATCAATAATCAAAGTCTGCAGGTAAGGCACATAACAGATTTCGTGTTTTATTCTAAGTTCATATGATTATTCCATTCCCATCTTACCTAAGGCTTAAATCGCATTATCTTTTGCTTTTGTGTCTGTCTATTTGTTTGTCTAATCTAAACTCGAATACTTCTGAACGAATTTAATGAAATTTGTTAATATGTTTTGCTTGGTCCAAGGATAATTTTTATATTGATAAGAAATTCAATAGTCTGTTTTTTTAACAAACGAGTACTGAGTATGTCTCTCGCATATTTCCGATACTGACAGAGTGAGATGGGTCATGTTAGGGGCGGAGCCAACGCCTTTGTTCAAAACAATATTGGATAAAGTATTATTATTTTATTTAATAGAACTTATAAATCAAATAATCATTATATAATTCCTGTAATCTTAAAAAGTATCGTCGTCGCTTCCTCCGATGAACTCTTTGAATACACGTGAATAATAAACTGCTCTAACAAAATTTGTTCATTGCACATTTATCACACAAGCCGGTCTTTTATGGCGTTTGCGTGGAACGGACTTTATGTTGATTACTTGGACCAACGCAAACACAATTTTCGGTACTTGTCTCTTAAAAAAAAATAGATTAAATTTCTCATTTTTTTTTGCAAATTAACTACAGGAACGTGTGGCGGGTAAGCTAGTTAATTAAGGGCAAATGACCCTATCTAGGCTGATGGTAAGCAGAAGTGGAGTCCACGTGCAAAGATACCTGCGGGATAACTAGCCACCCTCAACTTGTCGACCTGAAAGGTCTTCTTCACCCCTCATTTGAATGCCAGGATTATAAGAAGGAAGACGTGTGCTGGCAGATAATATTCTTGGTATCCTCTTCTTCATGAGCGAGGATTTGCAAGACCTAATTCCTCGGATAATGAGCCGTGAGCGAGTAGGTATTGAATACGGAGCGCAGACACAAGTAAAATAAAATTATAGCCTTTTTTCATATTTGCAAAAATATTTTACATTAAAGTAATTGTGTACACGTTTTTTAAGTACCTACTTCAGAATGAACAGTAAAAAGTTTTCATTGTGTTTTTTATAAGTTTTGATAATTTCTTCTATTGCAAATCGTAGTTCTAAAGTTAAATTTAGTGCCAACTTTGAATTTGTTTTCTATAGAGTCATCATCATATCGCCGGTTTAATGCAAATACCAACTAACCCATGGAATTGTAGTTTTGAGTTATTGCGATTTTAAAGTTTGGGAATCTTAAACTTCTGCTAGATAGAAGATTTTGTAATTTTTGTAATGATTTCTCTCATATATTTATGTTTTTAATTATGTAGAATAAAGGCAGATAAATTCATCGTAAATCCGAAAAATAACAGTGACAGTTAGTTGGTTTTTGCACTAACCCGGCGATATATAGCTCATAAAATCACACCGAGGGGCTCGAACCTACCCGCATTAGGGGCGATTGGGCCTTAGTCAACCACGCTGGCCAAGTGCGGGTTGGTCGACTTCACGCACAACCTAAGAATTTCTTCATAGGTGCGTGTGCAGTGTGCAGGTTTCATCACTTCTATAGAATGAATTATTTTAAATCGTGTTATGGTCTTTTGCATTATCTAGGCAATATCTTCAACTTTAATGTGTATAAATTTGAGAATTTTTTATTTTATAAAATTAAAAAATACACACAATAATTCTTCTAAATTGGTAAATCTCTGTCTCAGTAAAACATCTCGGACATTAATACTAGACTTTCGAGAGCTTTCTAAGCCCTGACTGTTTATAAAAAAAATTAAATTAAAATATTTTGAGTTTTTCTGGTTTCATTTTATTTACTTAGCTGGTAAAAACAAAAAAAAAACCCGAAGAGCGTGAGAAAATTTTAATTTTTACTTTTTAAAGTAGGTATATTTTTGTGTCGGAGGTTACTTAAAAAAAATAATTTAATGTTTATTTCATTCTTTTTTAATTACACATGTACCCTAACTCCGATATACATATAACTAGTTTACTTACTTTTTCTTATTAAATATTATCAGAGAGAGAACTGAAGACCTCGAAACGCCTGATTGATTAATGATGAGATTTTCATTAATTGTAGCTAGATCCATCGCGATGACGTCAGCTTTCAAACATAAAAATCGCATCATAATCTATTCACTTAGGAGCTACAATGCTACAGACAGATACACAGATATGTGAAGCTTTATAATACCACCCTTTTTGCGTTGGGGGTAAAAAATACAAACAGCTTTAGAAAGTGTTAAGCGCAATTTAACTTTCAATTTCACTTTCAGTTTTGTTTACCTGCAGCGAACATTAGCACTAAGGCAACTGTTAGACTTGTAAAATCTCGAAATGTCTGAAACCTGGGAGCTTTGTCCCCGCGCAGTTCATCACACTTTCAGCTAAGTATTTAACATTGTTTTCTACCTTTGAAATTTTCAAGTTGACAGTTTATTGTTGAACAAATATTTTGTCTTGTAAATTTGGAACGTACCTAAGAAAATAAAAACAAAAAATAACCTATTAAATAATATTATTTCAACAAGTCGTTTAAGACGAGTTTCACTCCATAGCTATTCACGTGATGAAATCAAATGAAAAAGCTCTTTATTTAAATGGACTTTGCTAAGTACTTTTAAATGGTCAAAAACCCTACCAGCATTTCGGGACGAAATAATTATTATCATGCTGAGATGGAGAAGAAATGGCGAAAGAAACTCCACAGCTTACAATTTGGTAATGATTTCAAAACATCATTACAGGTCAATAGATAATAAAAATATAATTTAAATTACAGTTTTACATGCGTAAATTTTGGGCAGTTATTTCTCCCACGCATTTGGATCATTTATAATAATAATTTATGTTGTAAAAGTTTTTCTATATAATTCAATTACCATTAATCACCATTTTGTGTTAATGTTAGATAGATTTCTCTCAATTTAGGTGCTAAGCTTACATTTATGATCCTTTGGTTAATAAATATATCCACAAGAATACAATGTGTGGCATACCAAAAAAAAAATCCAGTACCTAATACATTGAAAGAATCAGCAAATCGATTTATTGAGCTTCGATTCCGAAAGGTCGATAGTT
This sequence comes from Elophila nymphaeata, assembly GCA_955850985.1. Classification (NCBI taxonomy): domain Eukaryota; kingdom Metazoa; phylum Arthropoda; class Insecta; order Lepidoptera; family Crambidae; genus Elophila; species Elophila nymphaeata. The sequence goes on along the minus strand of OY039091.1, from coordinate 9,718,040 downwards.
AGATTGATTTTAGACCTCCGAGTCCGATTTCGGCTGCGATAATACTCAATCGGAGGTTATAACAACCGTGGCTAAGCATTCGCTTACATGAACGAAATAACGCCCCGAAATGGTGGGAGAGCTTTTGACGAGTTAAAAGTACTTAGCAAAGTCCATCTAAATAAAGACTTACCTTCGAAAGAAATTCGCAATTCTGGGCTTACCGCATCCAGTTACTACCAATTTTCCAAAAGGCATTAGTCCAATGATTCGCTGGGCACCCGCTACCTTATCAAGGATTCGCCTGAACCATTTATTACAATACAATTTCCGCAACATGCTTTTCATAATCAAATACTAAAATTTGAATGAACTAAAACGCTTCATCCATCCAAAACGAAGGTTACCTACCCCGAAACTTACGTCAGCAAAAACCGATCTTAAATCCAAATCATTGGGTTCAAAGTCCGAAGCGCATCTATCTTCCAATTGTTCCTAATTTAATCCCAGAGTAGGGCTTAGTTTTTCGAACATCTCTCGAATTAGTTAACAACGTTGAGGATCAACGGCCGGGCGCCCTTGCGCCGACCCTGCCCACTGCAGCCAATGCACGCGCTGCGTTTCCACTGCGATACGGCTTTTTTACTTTCTCGTATACATACTCGTAGTATATATAGAGGAAGACTTATAATCGTCAAAAAATTCGACCTCGAGATTTTGACGGATTTACACGTTTTGGACCTCCCTGAGTCCAAAAACACCGATTTTGGAATTATGTTTGTGTGTGTGTGTCTGTGCGTTAGCACGATAACTCGAGTATGCTTTAACTTTTTACAACTAAATTTAACAGGCATGTATGACATCAAAATATAAGGTTTGTATCAACTTTGGAGTCGTTTCCGGTGTAATAGAAAGTCAAGGCTATGCCACCAGGTTCGATAAGTTTGTGTTTCAATTACAACAGCATGTTGTTACAATGACAACTAAAATTAACTAACTTCAAAACGAATAAAAAGGGAGAAATAAAAGTTGTATGTTTTAAAAACGATCTAAAAAATTATGGCAATTTTTTTAGGTCGGTGCCAGCCTAAGTTTAAAATAAACAATTACACGAGTAACTACTGCATATGTACAGTAGGTATAAAAATAAAAATAATTCTGGAATAACTATTTTAGTTATCATACAAACACTTTTCTTTCCCTTGTTAAAACACAACACTTTTCTTTCCCTTTTCATAAGTTTTCAAGTTAGTTTAATTTTCTTAATAATAGTTGTTGGTTTATAAAGGGTTTGCTTGTTTTTAGGTTTGATGCTCCTGTTGTGTAGGCGGCAGACGAGCAACCTTTGACTATTTTGGGGCAATGGCCCATACTGCCAGATGTAAATTCCCTAAAGCTGTGTTCGGTTCAGCAGAGCTTTAGGGAATTTACATTGAATTTAATTGAGATTGCTTTTAGGATTATGAGCGAACATATTATGTTTGTATGTAAAATCCTCCGAAGACATTGGAAACGCACTCTAACACTCGTGAGTTCATCTGATCGCTGCCGATTTTATCTTATTGCGTATGCAAATAAAAAATGTTATGGGTTGTATTACATTACGTCTTTCGTGCGGTATTCCGAATAAAACATGCCGTGGGGCCTTTTGTTACGGAAACTGTAAGCATTATAAATTAATGATTGCGATAAAATTGATTTTGATTTAGTTGTGTTTAGGAAAATTTACATTTTGATAATTTGCAACATTAAAGACCAATTAAATGTGAGAAAACGGGATTTTTACCACGTACCTCTGTTTTTCGAATTATCCGATATTTCGGCGCAGTTTCATGCGCCATGGTAACGGATGAACTAAAGTCTATGCGAGTTGTTGATTATTGACAGACAAATCTGTCTACCCTCTTTCTAAGTCTTTTATTACGCTCGGCACCCGTACCACTGTTCTCATTCTCACTATTCACCCGAAACTGCTGCCTACACACCACACTTATAGTATCCGGACGCGTCCCGGCACAACTATTGTTCACCCCGGTTCCACATAAAGTTACGTTGGTACGTGGTAAAAATCCCGTTTTCTCACATTTAATTGATAGTGACCACGTAAGTTTAAAACAATACACTAAAGACCAACTTAATAAAAATAAAATAGCCTTTCCTTCTTACAAATTACTAAATGCCTACTTAATTTACTAAACTTTTAAACTACGAATATTTTGACGTCCTTACTTATATATACCTCATTCTACAGCTCTTATTTCGAATATGGAAAAAGAAATATTTTTTGTGACATCTTGTCAATATAATGTATTTTCTAATCGTCTTTGTAAACCTTCGTAATAAATGTTTTTAATAGTTTTTCGCTCTGAATAATTTCAATTTTAATAATATTAATTACTAGCGCTCACAGCATCCATCCACTTTACTTATAATTCTAAGGTAAATACTTTTTTAGTATTGCCAACTGTATGTTTGTCTGTTACACTAGTCTGTTGACGAAGGCCTCCTCTAAAGATTTCCACGTGTTCCAGACACAGCTATATTCTTCAACACCGGACCAGCTATTTTCTTCAAATAAATCTATTCTATTCCTTTCAAATCATCTTCCCATTTTTTGATTTGGTTTCTACCTCTTTTGCCATCTCTTGGATGCCATTCTTTTACTAACCTAGTCCATTTATCTTTACTCTCTCTTAGCATATGCCCTGTCCATCACCATTTTAGATAGTCTACAAATTTATTTTTTATTTTCATATGACGAGATGGCTAACAAGCTTGCGGCCCATCTGCTATTAAGTGGTTGCCGTCGCCTATAGACATTTGCAATATTAAGACGAGTAGATTTGTGTACCCACCCCACAATTTAAATGAATATTTTAACGCAATCGAGACTGAGTGCTAACAACATGACATTAGGTAATAATTTTCATAATTACATTTACATGAAGACACAATGTCTTCCATCACAATGGTTATAAAATAATCGTGCAACAGGTATTGTCTTTTGTGCCGTCACCACACGAGTTCATTGAACCCTTGTTTTATATACAAATGAGAAGATATCATATGTTATTGCTTAGGACAGACGGGGTGACTAACCGATCGATTGGGATGCTGCTTGGGCCTTGAAACTTTGGACAGGGGTGTACTCAGGGTCACGAAAAATTACGCGTGAAAGTATGACGTCAAACAAAAAAAACGGACTAAAAGGTGAAAAAAAATTTTGTTTGTATAGAAACAAAATAACAAATGAAAAGTATAATTATTATTTAGAGAAAAGCGTGGGGTGCTCAATAACATCAGTTCTTGAAAATATTCGATCGGTACAATTAAATTAAATAATAATTATAGTTTTCGTTCATCATTTTGTTTCTATACTAAAAAAAATATTTTTCACTTTTTAGTCCGATTTATCATTAAGCAGGTATTTTTTTAAACTATTATTTACTTTTTAGTACGATTTTTAACCGCCAAAACTAGAATAAGCCTTAACAATGGCAATGCCATCTAGTGATAAAGAATTGAACTAACATTACAAATGGAACCCAACGTTAATATCTTAAAAATCGGATCGAAAATTGGGATCCAACGAAAATAAATAAAATTTATTAGTCCTAGTGATTCTAATCAAGATAATGGGATATTCTTGTAATGTCATCGGTCTTTGACAAGTCTTTAAAGTTTAAGTGAAATCTCACCGTTTAAAGTGGGTCAAAAGGAGTCGGTTTAAACATACGAGCAAGCAAGCAAACATACAGGTGAAGCTTATATAACCGTGTTAATAAAATACGTGGAGTCTTTTACACTGCGACTAATTTATTTTCCTATTGCAGTGATATTAGATTATGGTGAGTGCACCCCCCCCCCCCCCCCCTTAATCTTTCTGCGCATGGCATCAGGCTGCCCCTGGTACATACGCAATGTCGATCTCCATAGAGATTTCGATCTCCCAACAATATCCTCTTTCATGAAGGAAGCGTCTAGGCGCTACTTCGACAAAGCTCCACACCATCCGAACCCACTCGTAGTCCAGGCCTCTAGTTAGTAGTAGTTACTGTGCTAATAGAGATGCCGCGCGCGCCTCGCGCCGTCCAAAAAACGTCCTATTGGACGCCGACGATCAGATCACGAGCGCAAATGCCTCGTTGCCGCCTCACAACAACACTTCACACTGAAGCACTAGTGACACACTTTTTAATCACCGCACTCGTCGAACAAGGGTGCGTCGACCCGGTCTACACACGATGCGCTATACCCGGTACAGATATGTGCCGGGGCGCTTCTCGCCGTGTCCCTCACAACCCGATGCGCCCGAGCCGAGGTCCGAGCCTTTAGACCCTCGGGCGTGTCGCTCCCTTCCGATCCGGACGACCTAGGGACGCTAGGTGGTCGAGAGACTCCCCATGGGGGAGATGCTCGGTCGCCCAGTAATCCCCTAGGAACGTCCGCCCTACAGGCTTGAGGACCCCCCAAGGTTTTCGCCTTCTCAAAAAATCCGGTGGAGCAGTGAATGCCATCAGCGGCAAACTGCAGTAGTCATACAAAAAAAAAGAAAAAAAAAACCCCTTAATCGAATTACGTAATAAATAAATGGTCCCTAAGGTGAATATACAACAAGAACAGTGCTCTAAATTCAATACACTAATACGCTTAATCCAAACTGCCCGGAAAATTCTTTTCTAACATTATTTTATAACTCCTGAAACATTTTGAGCCAGGGGTTGTTTCAAATAACTCGACATTTGTGTAGCGTTCTGTGTGTCATGCTAAGGTCGTATTCTAATATTCCACGTAGCTGTGTTGCATGTGCCTATAGGCTACTTTGCTTACGATCAGCCGTATGCACATTTACTGACCATAAAAAAATATCATAATCTTACTTTCAATCTCGTTATACGAAATTGTCAATTTGGTAGCTGGCCTAGATTTGTCGGGTAAGATTATTTGTAACAGTAAGCCCCAGTGGCTATTAGCTTAGTCAAGTTGCCAGAGTTTCTCCGTCAGTTAGTTTAGTAAGGTTGCCAGTGCTCTTCTTCATTCAGTTAGTTTAGTAAGGTTCCCATAAGTCTTCAGCCAGTTAGCTTAGTAAGGTTGCCAGAGCTTCTCATACAGTTAGTTTAGTAAGGTTCCCATAACTCTTCAGCCAGTTAGCTTAGTAAGGTTGCCAGAGCTTCTCATTCAGTTAGTTTAGTAAGGTTCCCATAAGTCTTCAGCCAGTTAGCTTAGTAAGGTTGCCAGAGCTTCTCATACAGTTAGTTTAGTAAGGTTCCCATAACTCTTCAGCCAGTTAGCTTAGTAAGGTTGCCAGAGCTTCTCATTCAGTTAGTTTACTAAGCTTTCCATAGATCTTCAGCCAGTTAGCTTAGTAATGTTGCCAGAGCTTCTCATTCAGTTAGTTTAGTAAGGTTTCCATAGCTCTTCAGCCAGTTAGTTTAGTAAGGTTCCCATAACTCTTCAGCCAGTTATATTAGTAAGGTTGCCAGAGCTTCTCATTCAGTTAGTTTAGTAAGGTTTCCATAGCTCTTCAGCCAGTTAGCTTAGTAAGGTTCCCATAACTCTTCAGCCAGTTAGCTTAGTAAGGTTGCCAGAGCTTCTCATTCAGTTAGTTTAGTAAGGTTTCCATAGCTCTTCAGCCAGTTAGCTTAGTAAGGTTCCCATAACTCTTCAGCCAGTTATCTTAGTAAGGTTGCCAGAGCTTCTCATTCAGTTAGTTTAGTAAGGTTTCCATAACTCTTCAGCCAGTTAGCTTAGTAAGGTTGCCAGAGCTCTTCAGCCAGTTAGCTTAGTAAGGTTGCCAGAGCTTCTCATTCAGTTAGTTTAGTAAGGTTCCCATAACTCTTCAGCCAGTTAGCTTAGTAAGGTTGCCAGAGCTTCTCATTCAGTTAGTTTAGTAAGGTTTCCATAACTCTTCAGCCAGTTAGCTTAGTAAGGTTCCCATAACTCTTCAGCCAGTTAGCTTAGTATGGTTGCCAGAGCTTCTTATTCAGTTAGTTTAGTAAGGTTTCCATAACTCTTCAGCCAGTTAGCTTAGTGGTTGATTCCTGAGAAAAGTGTTCTGATCGTCAGATCCGTGGCAATTTTTTTTTCTCGTCACAGGTGGAAACTAAAATTACAAATGAATAAACAATCAAAAAATTAATATATCTATCCATGAGGCACACATTCAAAGTTTATAGATCGTCTTGAAAAAAATATTGAAATTTTTGGAGCCATGGATCTGATTATAGAATCCACGGATTTGATTGAAGTGTAAATAATACTAAAATGTATAGAATAAAGAAAAAACAAACAATATGAAAGGTTTGTTTATCTTTATTTTAACATTAATTGGAATTATTTTTCAGTCTTTCATCTCTCTCTCTCTCTCTCTATCCTTAGCTTACACTTTCATAAGTTTTATGATCTGTCTTAACTACAACCCTTCTCATTATCTCACTTAACTTCTTACGTTGAAGTTCACTTCGCTGCTTAACTTAAATATAGTTATTTAAGTTTTATAATCTGAAACAAGGAAAATATGTCATCTGCATGTCAGAGGAGAGTTGGACATAGCCTCTCCCAAAGATCTTCTATTCAACCTGATCAGTCCTGCCCGCGTCCAGCTGCTTCTCGCGACCTTTACCAGATTGTCAGTCCACCTTGTGGGACGCCCACGCTGCGTCTCCCGGTATGCAGCCGCCACTCAAGGTCTTTGAGTCAGTTTTGAGGCGTATTGCAACCAACCACGATTCAGTTCCGTAGGCCATCGCAGGCCACCACTGGCAACACGAGAGAAAGTGTCTCAAGACAAAAGATGGGCCGAGAATATGTCGCGTAGCCGAGTAGGATTCGTCGATTGACCCCTTTCTGGAAGTTGAACTGTCTGTCCCCGGTAAACCTAATAGTCAACAATTTCATTGTAGAGCTTCCAACTTTTACAGAAGTGCGTAAGTACATGATTTTTGTCTTATCAATGTTCATTTTAAGACTCTCTTGTTGGGACACACTACAGAGTTCAGAGTTTTTCCCGGTCTCACCCCATGACTACGATAATTTCTGCAAAGTGAAGGATTGCATTTGCTTGCCATTTATGTTGATAGGAAGTCATCTCCAGCCCAGAAGACACGTCCTCCAAATTAACTTTAAATAGTTTTGGATAGCATCGCCCTAACTTACACCTCGCTGCAGCCGTATTGGCTTCGAGTCCTGGTCATGGAAGTGGACTGACATAGTGGCATTTTCTTACAGTGCCTGCAACACTTGGATGTCATCGTCATTTCAGCCGAGAGACGCCCACTGTTGGACATGGCCTTCCCCAAGGATCTCCATACCGGTCGGTCCTGCGCTTCCCGCATCCGGCGGTTTCCCGCGGCATTTATGAAATCGTCAGTCCAGCTTGTGGGAGCCTACCAACTCCGCGTTTCTCGGTACGTGGCCACCACTCGAGAACCTTTCCGCCCCTAGGTGCCGTCATTCCTCCTCGTAATGTGCCCTGCCCACTGTAACTTAAGGTTCGCAGTTCTTTGGGCTATGTCGGTGACCTTGGTTCTTCTTGGTTCTTTTTTTATTGAAGTGTAGGTTAAATGCATTTATGCATCGTCCCTGCGCGGTGGTGCAAACCGCAGGGGATATGTGTGACTCGAGGTTAAGGCGTTCCCTCCATGCCCACTAAACTTCCTCCCCGGCCTGACCGTCAGTGCGCTATTACGGGATGGCTCGGGATCAGCGCACGTGAAAGCAACTACACTGAGACCGTCCCAACGCTGCCCGTCTAGGCACTCCTAGCACCAATTGGTGGCCAGCAGCCACTGCTCCACCGACGGATGCTCGACCTGGCACGTCCTTCTGACGGACGAAGGACACCAGGAGCAGCCATTGGACCGCACCCGGGGGACTTCGGGTGCGGTCGTGATCCTTAAAAAGGCTGAACAACAAAAACAACTCGACGATGGCATATGTGACTTAGAATGCCAACTTGACATCAAAAGCCACACACCCGCTGAGAAAGTTTCCCCACCACGTTATCAGGGTCCGCCACGAGGAGGCTTCAGGACGTGGACCCCGACCTTGGTTCTCCTGCGGATCTCAACATTACTGATTTGATCACGCAGAGAAACACCAAGCATAACGCTCTCCATTGCCCTTTGGGTGACCTTGAGCCTTCTTATGAGGCCCATTGTAAGCGGCATTCATAGGTCATCACTGGCAACACACACGAATTTAAAGACTTTCGTCTTGAGACACTGCGGTAGATGGGCCGAGAATATGCCACTTAGCTTCCCGAACGCTGCCTAGCCTAGTTGGATTCGTCCAGTGACCTCATTCCGGAAGATGGACTTACCTAGTTGGACTGTTTGTTATATCGATAACTTTCAGTGGGTGCGACATGGAAATTAGACATAATTAGTCTTATCCGTATTCATTTTAAGACCCACTTGTTGGGAGACTCTACAGAGATCGACGATCGCATTGTGCTCAGGTCTTCCAAGGTCTCACGATATCTTCGGCAAAGCGAAGGTGAATCATGTACGTCATTAATGATGCCAAGTCCTCTCCAGTCCAGAAGCTTAAACGCGTCCTCCAACGCAGCTGTGAAGAGTTTCGAGGATATAACATCACCCTGTCTCACGCCTGGCTCGAGCTGTATCAGTTTTGAGTTTTGGTCCTGAAGGCGGACTGACAAAGTGGCGTTTTTGTACAGTAACCGCAACACTTGGATGTAATCGATAGTCTATGTGGCACCTCAGGAGTGACTGGAGCATGGCCCAAGTCTCGACAGATTCGAAGGCTTTCTCATAGTCCACAAACGCTAAGCATAGTGGCAGATTATATTCTTTGGTCTTCTGTATAACCTGCCGCAGCGTATGTATGTGATCTATGATACTGAAGCTTTTTCAGAATCCGGCTTGTTCAAAAGGCTGGAAGTCGTTAAACCTGCGTGCGAGACGATTCGTTATAACCCTCAAAAATAGCCTATAAACATGACTCAGGAGCGTGACGGGTCTATAGTTCTTCAATTGGGCCCTGTCGCTCTTTTTGAAGAAGAGTCACACCACGCCACCATGCCATGCATTGGGCGTTCACTTGGATGCACCGATAGTCTATTTGGCACCTCTGGAGTGACTGGAGCACGGTCCAAATCTCGACATAATTGAAGGTTTTCTTATAGTCCGCAGACATGTACAGCCTATTGCCACTTCAGCGTACTAATTCTTAGGGCTATGTCCATAACGATGACAAACTGTCTTTTAATGAGATACTGAGCCTATCCTCTACATAGCGCGTTGAGCGACTATAAATTAGTGGAGTAATCCTCTGGTAAGTGACCACGTCTGTGCAGGGAAGAAGTAAAGATATGTCTAAGCTTTCCAAATGCTGGAGCAGCAGAACTGGATCGTCCTACTACTACTTCCACCTGGTTTCTATTTATTCCTAAACAACTTTGAGGACCAAATTTCCGACTAACAGAGGCTCTGGGATAATTAACTTGTGCATTAAACATTACTTTCGTCTTATCCAAATTCCTCGCAACACGTCGAGAGGCATCATTAAGGCTTTTCAGCATTTCTGAGTTCTTGAGAAGCGTTGTCTCTTTTTTTATGAAACAATACACCTTATACTCTTGTTCCACGAATGTAGGGTCATATCCATAACAAAAGAACAGCGTCAAACAACTTTTGGAATACCTTGTGGACTGGTGGCGATGACGCAACATCAGATCCATGGGAAAACATCCATAGATTTGAGACCATGGATCTGTCTTGGACCATGGATCTGATCATGACAATTTTGTTTTTGATTAACTACTCAAAAACTTGCAATAATATGGGAGATATTTTTACCTCATAGTAAACTCAGATGGAAAGGAAATTATATTCTAGAAACAGTTTTAACCATAGGTTGACATTTCTATTTTTAAATCGACCCACAGATCTTACCTACCCAGGTGTACCAAAATTAAAATTAAAATAAGAACTGATCTGTAAAGTTATGCTTGTACGCGAATGACACAACTCCTCTTTCAGAAATTCAGGACACATCTAGAGACCCTCGACAAGCAATCACTGAAGGTTTATCTCATATTTACACTACTGAAATACACCCATCTTGTCATGGGGTTCAATTTAAGCCCGCCGCGTGACAAATGTTTAAAACGGCTTAACTTCTCTAAATTGATAGGTTTTTATACAAAATTTTATATTAGAATAGAGGCATTTCTGTATTTTTTAATGATATATAAATTATGGTAATATCACGTATAGTTAAAATAATATTAACGATAATACTGCAAGCGAGACGCGTGTGACACGTCGAAAATCGGTAAAATGCCCCCGATTTCAGGTTTCAAATGTGATTTTATTATATTAAAACAACAATTAAGCGGTTTTATTTATGATGCCTCAAGAGAGTAGTAGTTCTTCAAGGTTTTGACAATTATTTGAATATTCTAATCTCAATAATATAGATTATATTGGCCTGTGACACGAAAAATTAAGCTCCCCAGGAACCACCCTAGTAAGGTTCCCATAACTCTTCAGCCAGTTAGCTTAGTAAAGTTGCCAGAGCTTCTCATTCAGTTAGTTTAGTAAGGTTTCCATAACTCTTCTGCCGGTTAGCTTAGTAAGGTTGCCAGAGCTCTTCAGCCAGTTAGCTTAGTAAGGTTGCCAGAACTCTTCAGCCAGTTAGTTTAGTAAGGTTTCCATAACTTTTCAACCAGTTACTAAGGTTTCCATAGCTCTTCAGCTTAGTAAGGTTGCCAGGGCTCTTCAGTCAGTTAATTTAGGAAGGTTGCCACAGCTATTCAATGGCATGAAAGCTTTTCATTGTGATTCCTGTGCTGATTCTCGCTATTTTTGTATTATACTGTGAATAACGTTGTTGGTTACTTAATTAGTAATGGTTTTGAAGGTTGGTTAAAAACTTAAGCATTATTATGTAATTGTTTGTTATTCCAATAAAAAGAAAGAAAAAAAGAAAATTCATGTTACACGTGCCTCGTTTTTTGTAACCGACTGAGTCCAGCCCTGGCGCAGGGAAAACGAAAGTTCGTTTACTTCATGGCTGTCTGATATAAAATTTGACTTCCCCAGTGCATTCACCTGACGCCTCAGTTCAGGGTTTTAGGGGTAGATGACCTTTTTGGGGTCGTTAAAAGGCGTTTATTTTATTGCAATTTTCACGTGAAAGAGCCACGAGTTTTTCCAAGATTCAGTTGAAGAGTCAATGTACTTTTTTCGTAGTTTAAAAAGGATAATCGATAGGCTAAATGTTTAACCAAAACTTGGCCGAGGCTGAGATCATTTCAAGTGTAACGTCTGCCCTGGTTATCGGTCGCACATCATAAAATATGCTGATTTTTCAATTGCAAACAAACTAAATGCTTGACTGTAGACAGCGTAAATATACCTATAACGTATATTTACGCTGAATGGATGAAAGAAAACCCTTTTCCAAACGCACCACAGATATATTCCCTATTGTAAACGAGGTATGAGGACCCTAATTCTTTGCTTTTATTGTGACTATCACAATAATATTGTCGTGTGATACCGGCAGAGTAGAATAGCATCACCCCATATCCTCTAAAGGGTGTTATAGAAAGCAACTAATGGATCAGCAAAGGGGTATTGATCACCTTATACTTCGTTTACCAATCCGCATTGGATAAGCGTGGTGGACTACTGCCTAAACCTGCTTCAATGGCAAGGAGAGGCCTTGTGTCACAGCAGTGGGTCAAATTATAAAGGCTTTTATGATTATTAGACAGTCATAGCTGATGTCACACTCGTCTTGCCCAACTATAAGGTTCTTCTCCGCGCCTCCTTTGAATGACCCAGGATATGCTGGCAGACAATTCCGTTTCTATTAATTGGGTAATTTCAGAAATATTGCGGCGAGTAACTAGGCTTATTTTTGGGGAGAGCGTCAGTGGAGAGGAACTCTTATTCTACTAGTTAACTTAACGCTGTGGTATAGCGCTGAATTGCCTTATACTACTACAGTAAAGGTCGTTGCACATTTATCAGCTTGGAACCGTTTCACCACTTTTTACTATAGAAAAAAAAAACCGCATTCAAAACTAGAAACGGAGAAATTAAAATTTTGCTTTTTTTTGCTTTTTTTTTAGGTCGGTCCCAAATACAAGTTGCAACGTTTATTCCAAATATTGAGGTTGGCACCAACATTAAAAAACATTTAGATTTTTATAAACTAAACTTTTATTTCTAAGTTTTCAATTTTGAAGGAGCTTTTTAAAAAAACATTTTTTGCTTTTTAGTGTTTTTAAGTATAGAAAATTTCAAGACACTATATCAAGATCTTCTAGACAAACAAGTAATGAAACTATAACGATACGAACTACTCGTCAGATGTCGATCAAATTTAAATGGGACCACATGACCAGCACCAGCTTTTGGAAGCTGTTGAAAGAATCTTTAAAATCGGTATTGGTACCCAGTAAAGAGTTATGAGGTAAGAAACATAAAAAAAAACAAAATACAGTCGGATTGAGAACCTCCTCCTTTTTTGAAGTCGGTTAAAAAGAGGCGATGTGCCACGGTTCGTAGCAGTTTCATAGGCGCCATTCCGTATCGTAAAAAAGAGTTTTTATGCTGTCTAACATCAACACTGAGCGTCGGCGTTCAGAGTATGTACTTAGCTAGCACGCGAGCTAAGTACCCGTTTTGTTTGATTTACGCAATAACAACAAAATGTAAAATATAATTACGTGCGAGTTAAATCCGTAAAAGATGTTTTATTTTTATAAGTACGCGTTCTTTTTGATGAAGTCTTCAGACTTTAATTAGTTTTATCGTATGTCATTTATTTTCAATAACCTTTTAAATCTCTAAGCACGCTTACAGACTTTTTTTATAGCTTTTAGAACGTTGTATTGTATATCGTAGTTAGGTTTTCGACCTTTCAGTCTGCACGTGTCGCGTCTGACATCCTTTAGCTGACTTCCAAAAAAGAGAGCATGTTTTTTAACGTTCGTCGATAGATTACTAATTTTTTTTGGGACCTAACGTATGGAATTGGCGATTTTTCAACTACTCGATTTAGCTGCGAGCATGGTGTCAAAGAAGCGTCGTCGGTGGCGTAGTGCGTGAGAGCGTCGTCTTCCGCCCGGGAGGCACTGGTTCGAACCCCGCCACGCACCAATGTGTTTTCAAACTTGGAATTCATATGTACGTTTTATCGACGCTTTTACGGTGAAGGAAGAAATCGTGAGGAAACCTGCACACACCTATGAAGAAATTCTTAGGTTGTGTGTGAAGTGGACCAACCCGCACTTGGCCAGCGTGGTTGACTAAGGCCTAATCGCCCCTAATGTGGGGTAGGCTCGAGCCCGAGGTGGGGACATTGCATGAGCTGTTGATGATTATGAGTGTGTCAAAGGCCAACAGAAGCACAACACAACAAAAATCACTACACACCAATAATGTAGTGTTATTTGACTGTGATCTTCTGTAAGGTGGAGGTACTACCCCGGTTTGGGAGCTCCAAATTCGAGCGGCTATTGCTCGACTGAGATTGGGTGCACGTGAAATGTTGATTGCATACACAATAAAAAATATTGTCTTCAATCTATTCTATGTTATAATCAAAACTTAACAGACGCGTAAACAAAATAATAGCATTTCTGTGAAACGCCGAAATCCGAATAAATTAGTCGGAGCCTACGAGCCGTCTACGAAAGTTCGGCGACCGCTACGGTCGTTATCACTGCGTGCTACGAGATCAATGAACTGCTACGCCGCTACGGAGTTACGTAACTACGTGAACTTTGGGGTGGGAATAGAATTTGGAGTTTCGTAAATAGCATCGTATTCGATTTATTGTCTGTTTTTAATTGCTCGCTCAACCTGCTAAGATAGTAGAGATCTGTGAATATTTCATTACTTAAGGGCTGATGTCCCTTTTAGTTGGTTACACACCATTTGGCAGTATGGGTACTACATGGCTCATACTGCCACCCATGTGTGTATTCAAATATTACTTACAGCTTTTAAAAGGCGAAAAAGAGATTTACAGTAATACCCAAATGATTTTTGTAATTTAATATTTTCAGTCCTATTTTTAACCCATCAGAACTATGGACAATGTTACAAATAAAAAAGTAATACATTTCAATTTATTTAAATGGTTCAAAATTTTAATTGTTCAAGATATGATGCCTGCAGAATCATCATCATCATTTCAGCCGAGAGACGCCCACTGTTGGACATAGGCCTCCCCCAAGGATCTCCAAACCGGTCGGTCCTGCGGTGCCCGCATCCAGCAGCTTCCCGTGACCAGATCGTCAGTCCACCTTTTGGGGGGCCTACCAACGCTGCGTTTCCCGGTACGTGGTCGCCACACGAGAAACTTTAAGCCCCAGTGGCCGTCAGTCCTCCTCGCAATGTGCCCTGCCCACTGCCACTTAAGGTTCGCGATTCTTTGGGCTATATCGGTGACCTTGGTTCTCCTGCGGATCTCATCATTTCTGATGTGATCACGCAGAGGAACTCCGAGCATAGCCCTCTCCATTGCCTTTGGGTGACCTTAAGCCTTCTTATGAGGCTCATTGTAAGCGGCCACGTTTAGGTTCCATAGGTCATCACTGGCAACACACACGAATTAAAGACTTTTGTCTTAAGACATTGCGGTAGATGGGCCAAGAATATGCCGCGTAGCCTGCAGAATAGAAAAGCATTACCCCATATTGTATCCTCCAATGGGTGTCGCAGAAGGCGACTAATGGATCAGCAAAGGGGTAGTCATCACTTTATACTCCGTACACCAATCAGCATTGGGCAAGCGTGGACTACTGCCTAAACCTCCTTTTATGACAAAGAGATTCCTTATGTACAAGCAGTGGGTTGAATTGAGGCTGTTATGATAATCATGACTCTCATGATCATACCAGCCGAGAGACGCCCACTGTTGGGCATAAGCCTCTCAACTTTCATGACAATAAATGAAAATAAGAATATATCATGCCTTTTTCAATTCATAGTATTAAAAACTGCTGCCCAAACGCCCACCTTATGCAACACCAACAAAGACTAATTTAAGTTAATGAATTATCGCGGTCGTCTTATTGTGACACCAAAAAACTGTAAAACGAAAAGCAGACAACAAAGGCGTCTAAATCACACGACGAGACAGACTAACTCTGTATGTGTATATATCGATCGCGCAGTGCAATTATCATGTCTGACCTGACGCTAAATGCTGGGGTACAAGTTAACTTTGGAAGTGAGTCACACTCGCAATTATATTTGTACCTACGTAAGATAGATATTCTTTATCTGTTGCTTCAAATTTCATCATCATCATGATCATCTCAGGCCACATGACGTCCACTGCAGAACATAGGTCTTTCATAAAGAACTTTCCTTGCTGAACCTATAGGTCTTCTCCAAAGAACTTCCCGTCATCTCCCTTCCTTTTAAGGGCTTTCTTTTAATACCAGAAGTGCCGCAGTTCCAATTTTGTCCCATCCGTATGTTTGATCGTCTCTTAATTTTTCATTCTTTTATTTAGGTTCGTGAATCTTTTTGAATTTTGAAATTTGAAATGTTTTTAATTTTATAACAATAATAGAACCGCCGCTGGATCATTTTGTCCCATCCTGTATTCGAAACAATAATTCGAAGTAGACTCATTATTTCGGGGTAAAAGGTCTCGGTTTAAGGGGGGTCGTAATTTTCGGCACTTCTAATGTTAATACACAATGTGTAATAAAATTACCTAATATAAGATTAGGGCTGATTTTTCAACCGTGAGATAAAAGATAACAAACAGTCAAATTATTTTTGTCCGTATAGATCGATATCGGACGAATAAAAAATATCTAAGGATTCGAAAATCAGCCCTAAAGAAAATAAATACAAATACAAGTATGAACCCTCTAAATACGTAATACGCTACGCCCCAACTATCAACGAACCCGTCAGTTCAAAAGATCTAAATTCATATCTCAAATAAGGAAACTCGTTGATAGCAACGTGAGATGTTATAAAGGATATCTAATGTAACTTACACAAGCCCAATTTGATAATAATAGATAGTGATATTCAGTATCACAGAACGGCTAACAAGGTTCTAGGAGTTTCAAGTACAGGAAAGCTGTCACTGTCATGTTAATTGAAAATACAACCAATCTTTTTTTTAAATATTATCTAATATAGATGACTAACAAAAAATATTTAAAGAAAATAAAAATGCGAGTGGTCTCCCTTGACTTTCTCGTATACCGGAAACTACTCAAAAGTTGATAGAAACCTTATATTTTGATGTCATACATGCATGTTAAATTTGGTTGCAATAAGTCAAAGCAAACTCGAGTTATTGTGTTAACGCACATACACACACAGTGTCTGTGTGTCTGTGCATTAACACAACAGACATAATTCTAAAAACGGTATTTTGGACTCAGGGAGGTCCAAAACGTGTAAATCAATCAAAATCAAATTTTTTGACGATTACAAGATCCTCTATACTACGTATATGAGAAAGTATTAATTAAACCAACTTCAAAACTTATTATTAAAACTAATGATAGGGAGATATAATGTGACTGATAAAACTTTTATATTTTAAAGGATCTAAATGGTAGTATAATATCTATATTTTAAAGGTCGGTAATTACTAAGTTAGTAGATTAAATCATAGGTAAAAAGACTATTGTTTATATACTGTATATGACATCAACCAAGCCGCAAGCCGTAATAGTTTTAATTTAGAATTACATGCTTTAATTGTTCAAATAAATCACAACAATTTAATAATGAATTATTTCTGTAAATAAATTATTACAGCTTATTTCATAAACAAATTTAGTATTAGGTACATGTTAGGTGATTAATTATATTTTAAGTTCTGTTTGACTATGTAATGTCATGTGTAGAAATAGTAATATCAAAGGTATTTACTCCTGTAAACGTTTAACAAAAAAAATCGGTCTACTTAAAAATTCATATTTTACTGTCCTTACACCACACAAATACATAAATGAAAATAATGCACTTAAATAAACACAATTTTGTTAAATGGTATTTTTTTATGCTACAAGATGGCAAACAAGCTTGCGGCCCACCTGGTTTTAAGTGGTTACCGTCGCCTATAGACACTTGCAATATTAAGGGTAAAACACTGCAAGTGCGTTGCCATCCTGGGGACTAAGATGATATGCCTACCGTGCCCAGTAATTACACTGGCTACCTTTCCCTTCAATTCGAAACACAGCGAACTGCTTCACGGTAGAAATAAGAAAGGCGGTGGTACCTACCCTGACAACCCTACATATGTTTCTTCCACCTTGTAAAATAGAAAATAAAAAGCAGTTAATCCCAACTTTACGCAAGCCTTTCCTCATTTCTATTTGCAAAATGATTCCATGAGTTGGAATGCACTGCCAGCAGACGCGCTTCCCAATACAATCCTGGGTCATTCAAAAGAGGCGTTAAGAAGCCTCTTTTGAATGACCCACCACCTTCTTCAGTGCGAGGGTGGCTATGGAAGCGCTAACATTATCTCTCGCATTAGCTGTAATAATAATTACAATTTTTATTGCTCACAACCTAAAGAATAAGCTGAAAGATATTACTGAACACACTACAAAATAGGCGGTTTTATTGCTTAAAAGCAAAGCTTAAAACTTCCAGGAAACCTTGAGAAAAATAAGATACTAATAGAAACATAAAAAGGATACGGAATTGAGAAAAAGAAGAACAAGTATTCAATATATATACTCTTGGTTAAGTTAAAAGAAACAAGGAACAATAGGCAAGAGGAAATGAAATGAGCAATTATTCTAAGCTCCATTTATAAAGCACTCCAATATGCGAGCACGTCTGATACTCTCAGGGAGATTCCACAACGGGACAGTAAACAGAAATGGAATAGGAAAGAAAATTGGAAGTGTGGTGTATTAAAAAAAGTTTAAGTGCAAAGTCCGACTCGATGAAGAAGAATGAAATGAAAAATAAGAGTGAAGATTCTAGAATAAGGTACTTTTGCGTTAACAAACGCGCAAATATTTAAACTTAGAAAAGTTGACGATCCAGGGCTTTCACAATCAGCACCTTCCGTAATCTGAGCGGCTGCGTCAACCACTACGCTACCGGGACACTGTTTTCGCTGTCGAAATTTGTCAGTGCTTGGTACTAATTGGTTTTATGGTAACATTGTTTCATCAAATCTTTGAAATTTGCACTCAAATTTGGACTTTGAGCAGTGTCATGGTAGCGTAGTGGTTGAAGCAGCCCGCATTGCGGAAGATACTGGTATTGACTACCGCCCTGGACAGTCGATTTTTTCAGAGTTTAAGAGTGAAGATATTTAGCGTTTCTAAGTACCTAAGCATTTGGAATCCACTTCTGCTTACCATCACGTGGTAAGAGGTGGAATAGGTCGAGAGACTTTTAATTAACAAAAAAAAATCAATTTAAGGGTGTACAGGAACTGCAACTAGTAGACAGTATTAAAGTTACAAGTTTGTACGGAATCCTAAGTGCTACTGCCATTTTTTCAAGTTCGTCATTTCAAGAAGCCATGTGTCCCAGATCGCATAAACGGTTCAGAGATATTGAATAGTCTCACAAATTTTATATAATCAGTCACATTCCTGCCAGCGTGACTTCGGATATTTTGGGGAGGTTCAACTCCACCTTAGACGTCATCATACAATGGCTAATAGCAATTCCAAATATAATTCCGTACTAAATTTATAACTTGTTTACGCAAAAACTCTTAAGCACTTTATTTTAAGCTTTACTTCGAAGTTCTAGTCCTTCATCGCACGGCGTCAAGCAAGATTCAAAGTATCCATAACGTAATCGTATCGAGAAACTTTCTCAAACTTCAAAATCTAATTCAGAACTTTTCAGGAAATTCTTTTAGGTTAAAAATAAATTTCTTTAAAAAAAACAAGCTTTTTTATTCAATGCTCTAATAAGAAGAAAATAAAGTAATATTTAAATTGCATCAAACCCATCAATTTATTACATTACACCTACGTCGATAATCGTTTATTTACTATCTATCTCTTTGTCGATTCTATCGCGAAGCATTCCCTTTCCGAGCTCGAAACTCGAATCTCGCGAAAATATTTTATAATGCATTTAAATTGTGTAATGTAATAAATGGACGGTTTTTTTTTTTTTGACAAGTTTAGTTATGATTCAATTTAAAGTTTATTTTATTTTCCTCTTTTTAAAGCATTTAAATAAAAGTTTATTCTCAACGGAATCATTATACTCGTAATTCGACCCACTGCTGCGACACGAGGAGTCTCCTTGTCATCGAAGGAGCTTTAGGCAGTAGTCCACCACGCTTGCCCAATGCTGATTGGTGCGGACGATAAGGTGATCAATACCCCTTGGCTGATCCATTAGTCGCCTTCTACGACACCCTTGGAGGATATGGGGTGATGCTATTCTACTCTGCCGGCATCACATGGCTGTCTCAACCGAATGGTTGAGAATAACTGCATTAAATCGCAGTTACAAAAGAAATACTACTCTGCAACCAACCAACTTCTTCCCTTAAGACCACATATAGAGGAGAGCGGCTAGAATCGTTGACTAACCAGTCTTTTCTGATCGTCTTTACACTTTGGCATTGCATAGAGAGTGGCATCACTCTGCATTTACATCGCTTGTATCAAGACGAGTGTTCTGTGCGAATTGTTCGAAATTAAACCAGCCGCAGCATTCCGCCATCTTACCTCGCGACGTCAAATGCATCCCCACAAACCTGATTGTCTACAATGGTGCATTCTTCGTGCAATTTTCTGCCGCGAACTACAAGATTGTGGAACCAACTGTCGCCAGCGGTATTCTCGAACTGATATGTCTTCGGAATCTTCAAGAGAAGAGGTCTTTCCTTAAAATGCCTGCAACGCATTTTTCTTATTCTTATTTTTATGCAAGGGGCTGTGTCTCAGAGCACTGCGACCCTAAGGGATCTCTTGTGCTTCCCCTTTCCTTATCACCCATCCCCACCAACATCGAAAATATTTTGTATGAGTTTTACTATTGGCTAGTGCATCGCAGTCACATAGTATGCGCTCCATACTTTCTTCCTCCTCACCACACATTTTACAGATGGGGTATTCACCTTTGTCTATTGTAAACAGGTGTCTTTTAGTGGCAAAGTGGCCAATGAGAACCTGTGAGGCAGCGGATTTGAGTCCTGCTGATTCTTCCTATTCTTTTAAAGTAACCTATGTGTGAGGATCCTAAAAATTTCTTTGAGTGTGTCAGTCCAGAAGTGGACAAGCATTCCCTGAGGTGCCTATTTGACAATACTCCTCTAGTGCATTTTTATAGTACTTCTAGATAATCCTACAAAAGGCTCGCGAAGAACGCATTTTTAGTTCCTCTGGTGTTCCTAATGTCTATGTGCGACGTTGATCACTTACCATCACGTGAATCATCTGCTCGTTTGTACTCTTTCTAATTAAAAATATAATAAATAGTTCCCATGGAATCCAATCATTAGTGGAGTAAGCAAAGAAGCCTACAGGTGGGTCAAAGTAAAGCGCGTTTTTTTGTTCAGTTATAATTTTAAACCACCAGAGTATTTGTGATCTATTTTCGTATCGTAATCACACAATTTAATAACAAGCTTACGTTTAATGTGACAGATGTATAGATTATTGTACAATTGCTAGTAAGGTGTAGTGTTGTACAAATATCGATAATTTAACTATCGATGGTGTACAATAAATATTAGCTACAATATCAGCATCAGAAGTATATTAACGCTTTAATACCTTGTCATGTTAATCATTCATATGTAATGGTGGCAATTATTATTGCTCAATCTTTGGCGTTACTATGAGATGGTGATAATTTGTTATTGTACGAGCGGGTCACGGCGGTGGTAAGGCGCCGCTTCCCACACGTACATGGACAGATGCTAGGCCATGTTGTAAGGCTGACCAGCAAGGATATGGTTATATGTAGGAAATGCCCTGTGAGTAGCCCTGGCAGACAGCATAGTAATGATACGGAACTGCCCTAGGGAGTAGCCCTGGCAGGCAGCAGCGGGGAGGTAATGAGTCCCAACACGGACGGTTGGAATCTGTTTATTGCTGCTAATGATTAACTTTATATACTAAATACTGTACACATTAATAGTACACATCTGAGCGTAAATATTACTAATTTCAAAGTTGAATTTATACCATCACAAACTCTGGAACAAAACAAAAGAATTGGTGTACAAAACTTAAATGAAAGTGCTGTGTTTATGTGCCTAAAACAAAAATGAATACACGTTAACTGTGTTTATTTGACATTGCAGTGCTGCCAATACAAAGCTTGGTAAAATACAAGCTTCTTGGTTTGGACTAACGCACCGGTGTTTACTTATCAATTATTAGTTTTTTTGGATCAAAATTTTTTTTTTTTTTGTTATTTTATTAAGACTATAAAATGGGTGGTTGGGGCTGTTGTAAAGAGAATATCCACAATGAAGATTTTGTATTATGCACCAATTGCAATAAAAAGTTTCACGTGAAGTGCATACAATCCTGTGAATCAAGTTTTGTTGATGGCCTGAATAGGGATTGGAAGTGTCCTTTGTGTAAAGATATCGTAAACAAATCCGTGAAGAATGATAATACCCCGGTTCGAGGCGGTGGCTGTGAAAACTCGATATCCAACAAAAATGTCGCAACTCGGGCTACTAAACGACAAGCAGTGTCCTCTCCGCCTATGGCGCCATCTGCTGGTAATTCTAAATTGACACATGACGATATAAGGGAAATTATTAGGTCGGAGATGTCTAACATGCTTACCACAATGAAAAATACTTTTGAGAACACCCTATCTGGATTTACGTCAGAACTGAAGTCGATAAGAGATGAAATATCCGATGTGAAAGAATCAATGAACTTCATGAGCAATCAATACGATGATATCATAAAAATACTTGACCCGACTAGGGAAACTGTCAAATCCTTGCAGCTAGAAAACGAATCATTACGTCAAACTATTTCTGGAATGTGCAATCGCATCAACCAGTTGGAACAACATTCAAGGCTTAGTAATTTAGAATTACAATGCGTACCCGAAAGAAAAAACGAGAACTTATTAGTTTTGATGAAAGAGTTGGGAAGTACTGTTGGTCTTCAGGTTGATAAAGAACAAGTTGCACAGTGTACAAGAACTGCGAAGATTGATCGAAGTAGTGATCGGCCGAGATCAATAGTCGTTCAATTTACCACACCCCTTGTTCGTGATCAGGTTTTGGCTGCTGTATATAAGTATAATAAATCCCATCAAGATGACAAACTCAATACTAGTCACCTAGGCATCGCAGGAGAAAAACGACCCGTATACGTCATGGAACACTTATCTCAAACTAATAAATCACTACATGCTGCTGCAAGAGTAAAGGCAAAAGAAATTGGTTACAAATATGTGTGGGTCCGTGGTGGTCGTATTTTTATGAGGAAAAATGACACTTCAGAGTATAAATTGATCAGGAACACTGAATCACTGGATAGAATTACAGAATAAACATTAATTTGATTTTAATTGCACGTTTATATTGTTCTTATATTATGCAAAATTCACATTGTTAGAATTAAAAATTTACTACCAAAACATACGCGGATTACGGACTAAAACACATGAGTTCTTTAACCATATTTGTTGTAATGATTATGACATTGTTGTCCTCACGGAGACATGGCTGAACAGCTCGGTGTTAAGTAGTGAGTTGTTCGATGAAAGATATGTAGTGTATAGAAGAGACAGAGAAGATACGCGATATAATTATAAGAAGGATGGCGGTGGTGTTCTGCTGGCTATCTCTACCAAACTTACATCTAGGCGTATTGTTGATTGGGAAAGCGATTATGAAGATGTTTGGGCTATTATTGATATTCCAAATGTACAATCAATTCGTCAAATAGCTCTATGTGCGGTATATTTGCCGCCACCGATACACCGCTCAATGCTAGAACAGTTTATAGATAACTGTAACATTGTATTTGAAAAGACTTTTTGTCATTCATGTATCTTAGGTGATTTTAATTTAAGTATGATAGATTGGAACATGTTGAGTGAGTCATCTAATGAATATATGATACAAGGTGTAGGGCAACTTCTGATTGATTTTATACATTTGAACAAATTAAAACAGTTTAATAATATTGTCAATATTTCTGGACGAATCCTGGATCTGGTTTTGACTAATCTACCATCCTGTAGCCTTGGTCAATGCCATACTCCTTTTACTAAAATTGATCCTTTGCATCCTCCGTTAGATATTAATATTGGACTTATCAGTGACATCAAACTTCCATACAAAAACGGTAATAAAATAAGGAATTTTCACAAAGCAGATTATGAGGTCATATGTGGGCAACTAATGAAATATGACTGGGATATGTTGTTTAAGGATGTTGACAGTGTTAATGATATGCTTAGGATTTTTTATTATTTCGTTAACACTGTTATAGAAAAATGTGTTCCTAAAAAGTGTATGAGACGTAATAGTTATCCACCGTGGTTTACTTCTAAATTAAAAAAAGCTTTAAAAGAAAAATACAGGCTTAGGACGCGATTTACCAAATATAGGAACCCTAGGGATGAAATTGAGCTCAAAATAATAAGCTCGCGATGTAAACGCTTAGAGCATGATTGTTATAGTTGGTATATAGGGCAACTTGAGAAACAGATCCACAATAACCCCAAATTATTCTGGTCGTACGTTAAAACTAAACGTGGCGGCTGTGGACGCTACCCCTTGTCCATGACTAATGGACTCGAGACGACTTCAGATGGCACTCAGATTTGTGAGCTGTTCTCATCGCACTTCCTTTCTGTTTACAATAATATCGATCCGGTCAGTACAGGTCTCTGTGAGTCTCAACAGCGAAAATTTTTGGAAACTTTCAGTCAAACTTTGTCGATTCCTGCTTTTGATCATGACGCTGTTTTGAAGAAACTTCAAACTATAGACTGTACTAAAGGTGCGGGTCCTGATGGCATTCACCCTAAATTTATCGCGTCTTGTGCGAGATATTTATCTAAACCTATACTAATGATCTATAACAAATCACTATCCAGTGGGGTTTTCCCGACATTTGGAAAAAAGCCAAAGTTGTACCAGTGCATAAAACGGACAGAGAAGACCTAATTTTGAACTACAGACCTATCTCTATTTTATCTTGCCTCGCAGAGATCTTTGAATCACTAATATGCCCCTACATTGTAGACCATTTTAAAAAGTACCTGAGTGGCAGACAGCATGGTTTTGTTCAGCGCAGATCTACCAGCACTAATTTAGTAGATTTTGTTGAATCAGTGACGGAGGCTCTGGATTCCGGTGGGCAGGTTGATGTTATCTATACGGATTTTAGTAAGGCTTTTGATCGTGTACCTCATACTGTCTTATTACGAAAGCTATCTGCCTATGGCTTTTACGGACCATTATTGAGCTGGATAACATCTTATCTCCATAACAGAACTTTTTATGTAGTTGTTAATGGTTTTCAATCTCAATTACGTGACATCACGTCTGGTGTTCCTCAGGGGTCGCATCTAGGTCCGGATTTGTTCAATATTTTTATTAATGACATACCTGAACATTTAAAGCAAAGCGATGTTTATATGTATGCAGATGATTTAAAATTTAGTAGACAAATAAAATCTGTTGAAGATTGTAGAATGCTACAAGGAGAGATTGATGAGCTTATCAGGTGGTGTAAGGACAATATGATGGAGCTCAATTTAAAAAAGTGCTACCATATTAAATATGCCAGAAAAAAACACCCAATACTATGGAATTACAAAATTAATAACCACGTTATTCAAGAATTGGATCAGATTCGTGACTTGGGAGTCATATTTGATAAAAAAATTACCTTTGTACAGCACGTGGACAACATAGTTAAAAAGGCGTCAAAGATGTTGGGTTTTGTCATTAGAGAGGCGAGGGCATTCCGTAGCGAGAAATTAAAAATAATTCTATATTTCAGTTTAGTACGCAGTATTCTGGATTATTGTAGTGTAGTCTGGAGGCCGCATTATGCTTGTCACTCCCTGAGAATAGAAAGAGTACAAAAACGATTTTTATGGCATTTAGCGTTCTCAGCAGGTCTCGTTAGTAAAAAAAAAAGAATTTCTTACGATAATCAAATGACTCACTTTAAAATGATATCTTTAGCAAATCGTAGAATACTTAGCGACTCTTGCTTTGTTTGGAAGATAATTAATGATGCAATTGATTGTCCACAAATTCTTAGTAGGCTCGATATTCGTGTCCCAGTTAGATACCCTCGCAGTAACATAGTTCCCCTTCGTCCGCCATTTCGCAGAACAGTGCTTGGTACTAACTCACCCATTTCAAGGTTCACAAGATTAATTAATGAACATAGTGCACACATTGATATTAACTTTGACCCACTCAACAAGTTCCTTAAAACTATACAGGGTTTGTTAAAATAACTACCTATTTTATTTAACAGTTAAAAGTTAAGTTATGTTTGCATGTGGTATTTACCAGTAAAAGTTTGTTACATTTAGTTATTAAAACATTACTTTAAGTTAATTAACAAGATTTGATGTATGCAAACGTTGGTAAATCAATAAATAAATAAATAAAAATAAATAATAGGATTATGCAAGTCCCTATGTGTACGTTGCCTACGGTGCACGTAGCTGCAAATCCATGCAATGTTGGTTGTTGCCTCGCTGCTGACCACGCAGCCGCAAAGTCCAATGTTCAGTTTGTGACTCGAACAGTTACTCTACTTCTACTGCTGACTGTACCAACTATCCTATACTTTTACAAAGACTATGTATACGACTCAAATGTTATCGATTTTTTATTTGTTAGAGAAGTGCTTGACCTATTTCTCGCTCTTCTGGTAAATGATGATAAGTTGAAGATGGAGGATCAACTCCGTATTCAGTATGTACAATTCCTTAAATTACGAGAGATTCGTCAAATTTGGACTCATTAGTTTGGTCTCAATGGCTAAGAGTGACCAAAGCTTAATGGAGTAGGTGTGAGGGATTTCATTTAGTCTTTTTTATACTACGAGATGGCAAACAAGCTTGCGGCCCACCTGCTGTTAAGTGGTTACCGTCGCCTATAGACACTTGTAATATTAAGGCTACATCATTTAACACTGCAAGTGCGTTGCCATCCTTGGGACTAAGATGATATGCCTTCCATGCCCAGTAATTACACTGGCTACCTTTCCCTTCAATCCAAAGCACAGCGAACTGCTTCACGGCAGAAATAAGAAAGTCTGTGGTTTGCTAAAATGTTAAATTAAACGTTAAAACGTTATTTGTTCATTACTTAAGACTGAATACTATAAATAACGCACAAGACAACAGTACAATATCTTTATGGTATTGCCGGCTACCGTATTACCGATATCGATGAAAAACATCACTAATACGCATCTTAGGACATACAATTAGATACTTGATCGAGTTTTCATGCATAATACTTGCATAATTGCACTTAATAACATCACTTTAACACCAACTTAAAAAGACAGTCACGTTGAACTTTAAGCTGATGATAATAAAAGCTAGATTGCCCAAGCAAGCGTCGCGGGCTCTTGGTTCGGGAAGATACAGGTTTTAGTAGTACACCTGGTTTGGTACGAAGAACAGTTAACCTGTTATCCTACTAACATAAAAATGCGTCTATCCGCCACCTGGATAGGAGTAATTGGTAAACAGGCTTATCATTATCCAATAAACCTTAGTCTGTTGTCATGGGGATTAGTTTTAAATGCAACTGTTATTTTTATTTTGTGTTGTTATTGCAATTAGGTTTGCAACTTATTTTAATACGTCGTGTTTCATCTTCCTACCCTGGTTCTTATTTATTTGTGGTCGGTACATATGTCACTATAGCCTACAATTTAAACTAACAGCACACTATATTATGTTTACATAGTAGAGACTTAATCTAGACCTTTACAAGTAGTATTGTTTTACAGTTTGGAATATTAATACAAAAGCTAATATTTTCCCATAAACTGGTCTGCAAAACTAAGTACTACACTTTTAATATTACAACTGAAGAAAAAACATTATTTTTGTTTTTAAATTTTATTTTAGCCATATGTTAAAAAAGATCTTCGACTATGAAGTATTTTTCACAAACTTAAACTCCTTTTCAAGTCCTTGTTATTTCAAAAGTATATCTTGTATACTCATAAAATTATTGCTATTTTAAAAGTGTGATACTTACTAAGTTTTGCAGGAAGTGTATACCTATGAAATTTCTTAACTGTTACGTATTCTAGAATATAATTAGCAAGTACAAACAATACCACTGCTATATAATTATTACACATTTTATCATAGTCTTTTGGATGACCCCCTGCATAACACCAAACCTCCTTTGGAATGCTTTTTTTTTAATTAGAACGCTTTTATGGGTAGTGTAATTGTTGTCGCGTTTCTACCAGTCGTGGGTACCTACTTGTTGAAATTTTGTTATTTCTCATTTCGGTTTCTTTGAGAAAAAAAATATTGTCCTTAGGGTTTAAAAAAATTAGTGAATTTTCAGAAACAGGCTGTAAAAATCAAATGCCTAAGCCTCTATAGTATGCTAGCTGCCCCGGCAACGCGTTGCTGTGGTCATACTAGTGTTTTGTAACATTGAATTTGCATTAAAAAAATGATGACTACTTATCAAGATAAAAACTATCCTATCTCTCAATTTGGAACAAAAGACACATTTAAAAAAAAGTTAAATCGGATTGTTAGTTTCGGAGTTCATCCCGTACAAACATCGTGACACGGGAATTATTTATATTAGATTTATCATTAGGTTTTTTTTTCATTGATCATTAGAAAATTAGTTCTGAAAAATCCACAAAAAGTGACAATTTTGACGTAAATCAAGTGCACGCTTTTAAGCAGTATTGTCGATAGCAAGACATACTGGACCGACCTCAATTAAAATGGGAGCAGGGAAAGATGAATGACATATGTAGCCTAAGTTGCAGCATTCTACGGTGTCTACAGTAAATTCCTTCTGGCTTCAAAGTAAACTCTTCCACGTACAAAGCACTAATTTGTATCAAAATAACTCTAAATTACAGTGATAAAGATCACTTTAAATTAGCAACCTAATAGAGGAACTGGCAAGTCCAGTTCCTTAATTAAAACATATTTTATTCGAAGCTGAATTACAGAATAAACTATCTAAAAATCCACCATAATCCCTTGTAATAAGGAATACCGTTACAAGCGAGCTTTTATGAAGAACTAAATTACAAAAAAAAAAAAGATTCGACGTGTTTTCTCTGCGCGCAAAAAGCCTGGAGGTCAGAGCCTGAAACGATTTTGCTTTACTATTTTTAATTATGCTCCCGCACAGCACCTGGTTGCACCGTTATGGGACCTGCTAATCTGTGGCAGAGGCGTTTATACATCACGACCGTGTCTCAAAGGTAAGGTACCGAGAATCCATGAAACACGTGTTATGTGACTGCAATTCTATAGCCGGGGTTGGAAGGAATATCCTGAAACCATACTGTTAAAACCTGTAAAAACTAAATTTATAAAAAAAGCTTATTACATCATAAATGATTATTTAAATATAAATGCGAGGGAGTAAAATCGGCCCATAGTTTACGCATTTAACATTGTAATTTTTTCATATTGATATATCTATTTGACCTGTAATGGTGTTTTGAAATCATTGCAAAAACATAAAGCAATTTTTAATTAAAGCCCCAAATGATGTATATTTAGCGACAAAGATAAAGTATGTTTTATTTCCCTGCATTCTTTTGAGAAAAGCACTATATATGCCTCGGCCAAAATGGCAATTGCCTGTCTCGTATTAGTGAAGTCCTCGCCTGCGGCTCGGCCTTCAAACTCATACTCAACCTGCAATTGCCTATTTCGCGGCCTTTGCAATAATGTACTATTAAGTAATAGTACATTGTTCACCGCGGGACGAATGTGACAGATTACCAACGAGGGAGCAGTTTGTACACTACTCCCGAGTCGAACTTTCTCCCAAACGTTACATAGTGCTTTATACTACACCTGAAGAAACATTCAAAGACTTGTTAAATTGAAATAAGCAGTAGCTATAATAAAATTATAAAGAGATTATGATCATGCAAAACTAGTTGCAGATGTTCTGCGAAACCCTGGCCAACCAATGTCGAACCAATGGCCTGTAGTTGTCGCGGCGCACGTCCTGCTGCCTGGCACCGCCGCCACCCGCGCCCCGCTAGTGGCGGCGCCGCGTTAGAAATAGATTTTGATACAACTTTTCCTCCCGCTAAACACGTTAGAAAAGGAATTTTATACAACTTTTCCTCCCGCATATTTAGGTCGAAGAAAAGATCAACTTTCTCTTTTTAATTTGAGGGAATAATAGCTACTGTTCCGATCAGGTCTAGTATAAAATTATTATTTCGTCGCGAAATGGTGGTAGGGTTTTGACGATTTAAAAGTACTTAGCAAAGTCCATTTGAAAAAGAGCTTTTTCATTTCATTTCTGGCCTATCCCAGGCCAGAGCACTACAAGCTCTTCAAGGCCATGAATATAGTTAGGTTAATGGCTCCACAAGAGTAAAAGGAAAGAGAAGACAAAAGATCCCGTTTTGGTCGAAGGGCACCGTGAGGAAACTCGTGACCCCGACATAAGATTTTTATATTTATAGACACATTGGTATCGGATACATTGACAGAATATAGTGCACTCCCTCACGAGGATCATGACTGCTCTGTCTAGAACGAACCGAAGAAGAATAAGAGCTTGTAACGTGGTACTATAAAATTGTCATGTTATAGTACCATGGTCATTATTACTGTCAATATTTTAAAAAGTACATCAATGAAATCCAAAGTTATCATGACGTTTGGTTCATTTTCGCGCTTTTCGACTCATTTTATTGTTGACAGTGTCCTAAAAAACACATATCAAATTACAAGGGTCTCGTTCTGGACCTTGGCTTGAGCCATAATAGTACCTCTATAAATACGTACATAATTAAATTATCTCACACTAAATAAATTGTAAGCAGCTTTTGATCAGCCTTTTATAGTTTTGTTTATCAGTTTTAAGTGTTTTATTGTTCAGTTTTTACAGTGTGTTTATATATTCTTTTCACAGTGTCTTTTATATACCTTATAAATCTTATTTACCATTACCAGCAATAAATATATAGTGACGAATACGTGTCTCATTCCCGGACCGTACTGACAGTGTTGGTCCTATATACGACACAACGTTACAACGTTACAACGAGAATGTCAGTTCGTAGAGACATCGTGTCGTGTCCGTCCCGTGAAGTGTAAAGGGACTAGTTCTCTAGGTATGTCGGTAACTCGAACACCTGTCTGTATTGTGCAAGCTTGCAGACTTTGCTATGAGGTACGAAGTGCGTTTCTGTCTATAAAGCAAGTAACTCGCTTTCGTCATTATGTTTCTATCTTGTGTTTGAAATGTATTTACGGCTTTATTATCAAATGTTAAGAGTACTTTTAACCTAGCTACGCGAATACCAAAGGAATGGTAATGATTTTACCAGCCTATGTACGATGTTTGTTTTACATATGTTGCTCCGTAGAACCTAAACTATTTATCCGATTGTGATGAAAAAGCGTCGGTGGCGTAGTGCGTAAGAGCGTCGTCTCCCACCCGGGAGGCACTGGTTCGATCCCCGCCACGTACCACGGTGTTTTCAAAATTTGAAATCATATGTACGTTTAATCGACGCTTTTACGGTGAAGGAAAACATCGTGAGGAAACCTGCACACACCTATGAAGAAATTCTTTGGTTGTGTGTGAAGGGTTGACTAAGGCCTAATCGCCCCTAATGTGGGGTAGGCTCGAGCCCCTCGGTGGGGATATTATATGAGCTGTTGATGATGATGATGATTAAGGTGTCAGTTGATTCATTATTACGATCCAGGTAACATAACGTATATTTTAACCAACTTCAACTATAGGAAAAGTCAATTTTCATCTAGTAAACCCTGATTTTAACCGATATCTTCATTTCTCTTTTTTCGTAGTCGGGTTAGTGTGTTATACTTTTTGTTTGTTAAAATGAAATTAATTTCATTGACATCTTTTTATTAATGACGTCGTCTTGGTGGAGTCCGACACATCGAGCGGTCCGGGTTCGAGTCCTGGTAGTGGCATATATTTGTGTGATAAACACGAGTATTTGTTGACGAGTCATGGTTGTTTATATATTTATTTAAGTTTATTCATAAAAATATCTAAAAATATGTATATTAAAAATGTCCGTTATCCAGTATCCATAACACAAGTTCTTAAAGATAATTACTTTGGGCTAGATAATTGGTGTAAGCGTGGAAATATATTACATTTAGTATATTATATTATTTAATTCAAGTTCACAAAGAACTTCTTATGTATGTTATATCTCTATTACAGTTAATTGTGTCAGATACTTCCTTTGAAACAAAGATTGTGCTATAGTAGTAGGTACATTATCGGACGATATGGAGTGATATGCAATTTTTCATCACACGTCAACAATAAAAGCGTTTAAATAAGGAAACAAGACTACTCACACAACAAATAAAATTAGTATGAGAACTTTTAAGCTTTGCTAAGTACATTTCAGGGCAGGGATGAAATTGTCATTGTACGTAAAAAATCGATTTTTAATTGTAACGTGTAAAATCGATTAATAAATAATCGATTTTTCTTTAGTAAATAATCGATTTTGTTATATTAATCGATTTTTTCCCTAATTTGTCCATTAATTTCAAAATAAACAACAGAAAAATGTAAGTTTTTATACATACATAATCAACAAAAATTTAAGTTTTAGAACAATCAAATTATAAAAGGTACAATTTTTTTTTTTTTACAATAAATAAAATTAGAAATCCAATGGCAAAAAAAGGCAATGATTTCAGAAATAATAGCTTAGGTAAGCGTTTGGATAATATTCGCAATCTCAATTTTTAATTATTAAGATTAATTCAAAATTGAGACAGCAAACGGTACATACAATAAACTTTAAAAAAACACTATAGAAACAAAATTAAAAGTATTACCTTTGAATGCAGTCCCAACATCCTTATGATTAAAGATTTACGACAGTAATTAGGGAAAAAAACTATTGAAGAGAAATAGATTATGCAAGAAGTTTTTGTATTTGTACAGCGATGACTGAAAATAATCAAATAAACCTTCTACCTTTAAAGGTAAATTATATTTAATTATTTTCAGCTATCGCTGATAATTGACACTAGCTTCAAGCAATTACCTACTCGATAGAATTTAACATCAATAAACTTTAAGTTCACTGCACTGCCTTTAAGCGTCGGAATGTTTTCATTTTTATAGTATTTCATTCAGAATAAAAAATAGTACGAAAAAGTGGTTAAAAACTAAACAAAAGTAAATTAAAGTAAAAAAAATCTAATAACGTTATGGGAATTCAATGTCCATAAGAGATACCTAATACCTACCTATATGGAGTTAAGCCACCTGAAGAATAAGCTATAATAGCCAAACAATACGCTCTTCATTATTAATGGCGGGTTTCAATATCATAACAAATAACAAACTAATAACTACCGAGAGTTTCCATGACAACGGTAGAATTTTTACATAATTTCTGTAGTGTGTCAAAATATTATCCCTAATGCAAAAGTGTATATAACTATAGTTATGTTATTGAAACCGACCATAAGTTGGTAAACCTTTTAAGTCTTAAAAGACAAATATAATAATATACAGACGTTTATGCCCTCATCACAAATAGGTAAATAAATAACGTAGGATGGTAGATACCAAAACGTATGACACTAGTTTGTATGATTTTTTTGCGTACTCGATAAAAATACTGAATAAAACTGTATTTGCAGTTTTAAAATCGAAATAAATAAACCTGTTTTAGTACAACTGAAAAATCCACAACTTACGTGAACAATAATTTACATCAATTGATTTTCACAAACAATTTGAAACGCTTCTAACAATAAAAAATTCAGCTCGCAAACCGTTATAACCGCATCGGATTGAACAAAAGCGAAATTACATAAACACTGGCAGCTTGCACCGGAGTGCATGCCCTTGGTGCCAGACGGGCAGCGAACCCACCGGCCAAGGTCGCGACGCACGGCTAGCCAATGACTGTGCTTAAAGTGCAGTTCGCTTACCACGATCGAAACACTTTCGTCCTATTCTCACTTTACACATCCGTAAATTTGTATTTAGGTAAAATTATTTATAAAAAAAAACCGCCTTCAAAACTAAGAACGGAGAAATAAAAATATGTAATGTCATCTCTACACGCTTTCCTGCGACTTTTTATGTTAGAGGTATTATATTAACTTTTTCTAAATCTACAAAGATAATGTAAATGTATCATAAGGCTTAACAAACTTCACCTAGAACCCTTAGGCACTGAGGTATTTTATATCATAAATTACTAGTTGTCGGAACATAATAATGCTGTTATCGGTATTTCATGGCGACAACCCTTTCCGACACGTATGATCTAATATACTAGTCAACAGAGAGACTTTCTCACGGGAGAGACTGATCGACCAGAAAACCTCTACGAAAGTGCACCGACCAGGCTTTAGGACCTAGGTCTTCGCCTTCTACGACTTGGAAGGCCGCAAATAGCCGGAAATTAGCAATTGATGTCAAAAAATATAGCGGCAGTCTTTCATATGTTATGGTGGTAGCTCTCTCTCTCCCGGTATGTTTCAAAGGTAAGATTATAGAACACTCCTACCTAGAACATGATAGATATTGGAACACCAAAGACATGCCGACAGGCGAGATTACTTCTACCGCATATCGACCCAAGGTTCTCTAAGAAATTACTACAGCTAAAAAGATACCAGTTACGTCTAATTAAAGGCGCAATTTCAGGACATAGCAACTTTAACAAACATCTTTTCAATATAGGTGTGACAGACAGCCCACTTTGCAGAGCCTTCATGGCGGAGGAAGAAACAGCCGCTCACATCCTGCTGGAGTGCAGAGGAGTGGCAGAATACCGGGCTCGCTTCCTCGGGTCGCCGAGGAGCGGCCAGGAGTTGCTTGGTAACATAAAGGCACTAGGTGACTTCCTGGTAGAGCTGGGATGGCTGGAGTGATCCGGCCCACAACCTCCGACGCAAAGTACGAAGAAGAAGAAGAAGAATGGTGGTAGCTAGCCAGGCAGGCTTCAAACAAGCCAAAAACTGAGCAAGCTTTCATATTTCCATTCGATCTTATTGATTCCTAAATCCTATTCATTATATAATAATGGCATTATACGGCATATTTTCCAGCCCATCTATCGCAGTGTCTTAAGACGAAAGTCTTTAATACGTGTGTGTTGCCAGTGATGACCTATGGAACCGAGACGTGGCCGCTTACAAAGGGCCTCATAAGAAGACTCAAGGTATAAGTAATAAGGGCTAGTCTCGGAATGATGAGATCCGCAGGAGAACCAAAGTCACCGACATAGCCCAAAGAATTGCGAACCTGAAGTGGCAGTGGGCAGGCCACATTGCGAGCAGGACTGACGGCTGTTGGGGTGGAAAGGTCCTCGAGTGGCAACCACGTACCGGGAAACGCAACGTTGGTAGACCCCCCACAAGGTGGACTGACGATCTGGTAAAGGTCGCGGGAAGCCGCTGGATGTGGGCAGCGCAGGACCGACAGTTTGGAGATCCTTGGTGGAGGCCTCTGTCCAATAGTGGGCGTTTCTCAGCTGAAATGATGATGAGTATGCCAACCCGGACCTTCCTTTTCTACGAGACGGAAGACCTGTATCTCACTATTCTCTGTGTGGATAGTGCAGCGTATGTTGGACTCCCCTGGTACCGAGAATAACAGTAATCGACGCGCTAATAAAATTTAAAGCGAGACAATATTTTACAATCCAAGGATAACATTATTAATTACACTGACATTTATCGTGTGTTCGCAACTGCACCTTAATACCATAACACATTTACGAAGTGTTCTAAAAGAAGCGACCAGACAAGGCGGACCCCTCTCCTGCATTGAGGATCCCTCACCCCCTTTGCCGTTGAAAGGATTGGCTGACGAGAGAGCTCAGCTTACATTGGGTGTGTACGCGAGGATAAAAACTGCATTCGTGTGAAAGGAAAAATTTGACTATTTTGCAAATAAAGGTATTAAGAAATAGCGAAGAATACAGCCACCTTACTTTTCATAAGTAACTAAAAAACTCCCGACCTTCCTGATGTTCCAGGACCTTTAGCTTTTAAAAGACTGCTACATAAAACTCAAAAATTCTAACGGAATTTAGAACCTCCTCCTATTTGAAGTCGGTTAAAAACAAAATCATATCAAATAGTTTTTCATTTAAAAGGACTTTGCTCTCTCGATCCTCACAAAACACCATAATTTGCATACCGTGTAATTTTATTTGAATTCCTCGTAATTTGTTTTCTCTTCTATACATCTCGATCAGCCCTCATCTAAGAATTCATATCTTTCTTTACTTCGGTCTTTTGGTCGCCCTCTTTGCCCATCCACATTTATGCTCAACTTCATGGTCTTCATTAGTATTCTCTTATCAAACGATACCCTATTTATTCGCATAATATTACTCGTATACCCAATAGGTATACGAGTAATAGTATGACATATCATAATTTAACATGATATATTTTTAGTTATCCTAATAATAGTTACGCACAATATTAATTTGGCGTAACTGTTTAGACTGTTATATTTTTAGCATAATTACTAATTTGAGGAATCGTTGATCATATGGTGTTGATCTTTTAATTGTTTATGATTTGATTGATGATCTCGAGTATTACTTTAGAGATCCACAGGTTAGGATATGTATTAAACTTTGGAGTGAAACATTATTATATTGTACGGTGACTGATCAGCATCAGGCTACCATCCGTTTTTGTGTAACCGACAAAAATCAAATTTTACAGATGATGAAAATTAAATTTTAAACTCAACACAGGAGATATAGAATACTCGTATATACAGAATTGCGAAGCTCAAGTGGCAGTGGGCAGGGCAAATTGCAAGGAGGGCTGACAGCCATTGGAGCGGAAAGGTCCTTGAGTGACGGCCGCGATGGTAGGCCCCCCACAAGGTGAACCGTATATCTTGTAAATGTGGCGGGAAGCCGCTGGATGCGGGTGCGCAGGACCGATCGAGTTGGAGATCTGTAGGGAGGCCTATATCCAACAGTGGGCGTCCCTTAACTGATATGATAATGAGAGGATTGTTGCCAACTTTGTTGTTGTTGAATATTTTAATTTTCATATCTTTTGAAGTTCATGGCCTGATTTCTGATGCTAAGAGATGATAATCCCAAAGGTCGAAGCAAGCTTCACTCGGATCCCTCGATTACTGATGGACTGGCTTCATATCATTAGCTGCGGAACACAATTTATAATGCTATTAAAATTCTTATTGTATACGACAGAGATCATTAGTGCAAGCAGCCACCCTCGCCTGCCATCCTGCAAGGTACTTCTTCACGTCTCTTTTAAAGGACCCTGGTTTCTAAGGACAGATACTGGATGCTGGCAGATAATTAAGTTTCGGGATCACGGGACAGAAAAAAATATACGAGCGCCGTGACTCTCCACACGGTGTACTTCGACCCATCGGAATTTCTTGGGTGTCACCTTTCCTTTCCGATTTAATACTTAAAAGATAACAGACTGAAAGTTTAAGTGGCAGTGGGCAGGGCATGTTGCCAGGAGGACTGGTGGCCGTTTGGGCGGAGAGGTCCCCTAGTGGAAAGACCGGTCTGCTATAGATCGCGGGAAGACGCACCGTTAGTAGGTTGCCATCGTCGAGTTGTTTTTGTTTTCCCACCACGGCTAGTTCCGGACGGTCCTTTTCAGGGCCACAACCGCGCCCGAAGTTCCCCGGGTGCGGTCCGATGGCTGCTCACGGTGTCCTCGTCTGGAGGACGCGCCAGGTCGAGCAGCCGTTGGTGAGGAGGCGGCCTATAAGGCCGGCGTCGGCCAGCCGCCCATAGGGGCTGGCTTTAGTCGGTAGCCCCTGTGGGCTGCTGGCCACCAATTGGTGCACAAAGGAGTGCCTAGATGGGCAGCCTTGGGACGATCCCGAGCCGTCCCGCAATAGCGCACTGGAGCAGGTCAGGCTGGGGAGGATGTTTAGTGGGTATGGAGGGAACGCCTTTACCTCGAATCCCACATATCCCCTGCGGTTGGCTCCACCCCGCAGGGACGATGCGTAAATGCATTTGATCTCCCCGTCAAAAAAAGGCCCTACAAGGTACCGAACGTGGCTATGCCGGCGAGCGGCCCGGGGTGAGGCTTGGTGCTGACTTCGGTCGTTTCTAGGGTCGGGCTGCCCGGAGGTGGCTCAGTGAAATACTTTGGCAGACCTCGGGTCGTCTCCAGTAAGGGCATGGGGGAAACCAGAGTAGTTTAGCAGGTATTCCCAGTGCCGTGGTGATCAGGTGCTGGGCGACCCCTGCACAGGCCCATGTCTAGCCGACGACGGTTCGCTGGTCCATTGAGCCAGCGGTTTTGGTAGCGTCCGTAAGCGGATTACAACCAACGGCCTGGTATAGCCATTGCAAGAACCCACTGCCAAAGGATGTTGGCAGTGGGTTCTTGCATTCATAATATTATTACGGATTACTTAAGATTATTGTAAAACTCTTTTTTGTACTCCACTACGAACTAACATACCTTTATGTTTTATAAAGCCATAATGATGGCTTTGATATTCAATAATTAATGCAGACATCAGGTATGGCCCTGAGCTCTAAACAAAAGATTTATTTGTTTTTTTATTTGCCCGTTCGTGTAGCCCTCTTAGGGCACGGTCACCTTGAGGTCGTTGAACCCTTGCGTAAGTTTGCGTCACCTCGCAGATATGCCTGCAGTTGTTCGTAAATTCTTATGTGTGTAATGTTGTGGCGGTAAAAAGGCAGTATGGGTAATTTTTATTAACTCAACAAATATGTTATTTAAAAGAAATAATGAAAAAGATTGTACTTCAGACTCAAATCTATGTTGAGGCACTTGCGTGGGGCAATATAGTAATGAGATAGCTATACGTATAGTATTATATTATCTGTGGCTATACAAAGACATTCACAGACTGAAGCTTCCCAAAGCTTGCCAAATTCAACCTTATCGTCCCTTCAGCTCTAACAAAAGCACTTTACTTTACATTTTTTTATTTTTCTTCGGGGATGATTTTTAGTCTTCACGACATCTAGTTTCTCAGCAACGAGAGAACGAGGAAGAAGAAGACTCTTATTATATACATTTCGCGGATTTGGAGTACTCTAGAATAGAATAGAATGGAACTTTATTGCACATCAACCAGTTTTGCGTAAAGTTGAAGATACAAATGAAAATATTTGTACAAAGATCGACCTCATCGCTAATTAACTTTGTTTTTTTTTTAATTTTTTTGATCATGGAATAGAGAATAATTGGAAAGACTTAGGAAATATACTGGCTACGTCTAGAATTTAAAACAAGTCCGCTATCACCAACCAAACTGGGTACTTTATACTACTCGGGAATCGAACCCGACACGTTTGAAACTGCGTCTGATAGGACCACAGAGCACACAGGAAAATCCACAGTACTAATTTAATTTATATAACAAACATTACTAGGAAAGGAATTGCACAAAATCTAATTATAGTTAATAAACAAACAATATCTGCTTTTATTAGAACACAATAAACAATATTCCCCCCGTGTGCTTACGACCGGAAAATTGCTCCGACCCAAATAAACTGAGTCGGGGCAGACGAGCAAAAAATGATTGCGCAAGCGCACGATGACCGCAAGGTGACCCGCTGTGTCTGCCACAGTATAGCGTTAGCTTAACACAGTAACACAAGTTGAAATGTTGTTGGGGCCCGCTTTAGTAACGGGTTGTTTTGTAAAAGTGCATCATTCCGTTGTTAGGAAGGTGAGGAGACAATACATGTTAACCTATATTTTCACTAGCGTAAGCACAGTGTTGTTAAACAATATTTCTAGCGGCAGTCGTCCCGCGCCACCAGTAAAGAAACACGTTCGGTAACTTATCTTTTTTTTAATCCCGACACACACACACTTACAGAAGGTCTGAATGATTAGAAAGGATACACTCATTACGAAAACCTTAGTTTTCAAATTAATTTCTAGAGACAAATAAACTCTTAGCACATCTGGTCCATAATCGTATGTTTTTCGCGAAATTTTCCGCAACTACAAGATTGTAAAACCAACTGTCGCCAGCGGTATGCCCGAACCGATAAGACCTCAAAGTCTAAAAAAAGCGTTATCCTTCCTTGAAAGCCGGCAACTCATTTGCGATTTCTCGGGTGTTGCAAATGGCATTTGCGTTTAACATATAGTGCACCGTTCGCTGCTTTTTCCGCTTTCCCATAATAAAGCACTGGATTCATCGTGCAGGTGCCAAGTCCTGTTGTTGCAGAGAGGGGAGCCAGGAGCTGGTGACCCAGGTGTTTGGAGGCCTCTTTATGATGCATTGGCTCACCTTTACTACTCCGGCTTCTCTCTGCCTAACCATACTTAGTACGATTCCACGAGGACTGCTTTATTTATGTTCCAGGACAGAACTTACGGAAGTTCTGGGTAAACTTAGGTCTTCGCATCCGCCATCTTGGATCACGACTATTGCTTCTTACTGTTTTTCAATAGCGGTAACTACCTAGACAGCCTTTTGTAATTCAACCCACTGCTGTGACACAAGATCTCTCCTTGTCATGGAAGGAGGTTTAGGCAGTAGTCCACTACGCTTGCCCAATGCAAATTAGTGGACGAAGTATAAGATGATCAATCCCCTATGCTGATCCAGTAGTCACCTTCTACGACACCTATTGGATGATATGGGCTGATGCTATTCACCTCTGCGGACATCACATGGCTTTAGGTCTTCTAATGATATCAAATCAAAATTATGCTTAATGTAAGTGACACAAGGATCAATATAATATACACCTTTCACGTATAATCTAGTTTCAGGTTAATATCAAAAGTTATTTTGTTAATGTGAATTTAATTGTTTCGAAAGTAGCTTCAATGGCAGAGAGATTGAGAGGTAACAGATTGACATGACATGGAGTGTTATGAGAAGAGATAAGGAGTATTTAACAAAGAAAGTTAAAAGAATGAATTTCGATGGACATAGAGGAAGAAGAAGACTGAAAAATAGGTAGATAGATTGTGTAAAATATGATATGACAAAAAGGGATGCTAACGTTGAGATGATGGCTGATTGAAAAGGATTGAAGAAGAAAATATAAAGTCTGTGATTTTGTACTATAGTGTTGTGATGTTATAGCATCTCTTTCCTCGATTTCAAATTACAGGCAATATTTAAGAGTAATATAAAGTCAAAATTCAAATTCATAATTTAGTGCTTAATTTATTTTTTCCTCTTACTGAACATGAACATAGATGGTTCTCCGTTAACCAATAATAAATGAGAGATATTACATAATACTAGTATTAATAACACTAGGCACTAATTAGTGCCTTATCTTATCAATATAAATAAACAATTAAGGTGACGCGACTTGGTGCCCTGGTGCCTATAGTCATGTGATGCTGGCAAAGTAGAATAGCATCACCCCATATCCTCCAATGGTGTGTAGAAGGCGACTAATGGATCAGCAAATCACTCCGTCCACCAATCCGAATTGGGCAAGCGTGGTAGACTACTGCCTAAACCTCTTTGATGTCAAAGAGAAGGCCTTGTCCTAACAGTGGGTCGAATTTCTAAGGGCTGTTGTGATGATGATCTTGGTGCCTTATTTAATTTCCCCCACACACCATAACGTTACAAGCCTACTGCAAATAAATTTGGAAGGGCAAATGACGATTTGAAAATAACCTGTTATATTTAATTAAAAGTAAAATTTGATAAAAGTTTGTATGCTGAACTTGAGTTACTGTTGATGTATCAAAATTATGTATTATACGTAGTGCGTAGTAAAGGATCTTAACATCGTTATGTTATGACTGCATTAGGTTCGCTGATCAGTAAAAAGAACACTTTGGGTTGCGTTATAAAAATACAAAGGCTAATATCATTTTATTTTTTTCTGGAAAGATCATAAGTGCGCAGCTCTCACAGTAGAGTTTAAACCTTAAATACAGTGAGACCTTCCTACTTGTAAGGTACACACGAGGCCTAGCTTAATAGAGTAGAAAACGTGATGGATTACACGTCCTTCTTCCATCGGGGCCCGGGATGTCTTCTCAAATCTCTCGTTTCTCTCTTTCTCGCTCCTTCCAGTAGGAGAAGGAAAGGGAGAACAACTGAAAAGGTTAAGAGGAAAGAAATCATAGTTTGGTTGTACAGTGTAAGGGTCTTTTTCTGTGCTATGTAGCCGTTGGGTGCAATCAAAGCAGTCAAACAATAAATGTATTATAAGGAAGCAGTAAAGAGTAATACATACGATAATTTAAAACCAAGCATTTGGCACGTATGAAATTTAAAAATAAACAAATAATAAATTTAGTTATTAAATAAGTCGTTTTACATTATGGATACATTATTAAATAATAAATTTTCAATAATGTATCCATAATGTAAAACGACTTATTTAATAGTCCGATTATCAGGTCAAAGTTAATGCATATTCTCAAGAACACTGTGTATACAAATAGAATGGTGTACCTTTATTATTTACTAGCGATCCGCCCCGGCTTCGCACGGGTGCAATGCTTATGTAAATATGTTATTATACATATAAACCTTCCCTAAGAATCACTCTATCTATTAAAAAACCGCATCAAAATCCGTTGCGTAGTTTTAAAGATCTAAGCATACATAGGGACAGACAGATGGCGGATAGCGACTTTGTTTTATACTATGTAGTGAATGTGTATCTTTCTTTTTCCCTACCTCTGCTCCCAATTTCTTTAGGTTCCAGGCAGTATGCTTTGATTTTATTTTTATACTATGAGATGGCAAACAAGCTTGCGGCCCACCTGGTGTTAAGTGGTTACCGTCGCCTATAGACACTTGCAATATTAAGGGTAAATCACTTTACACTGCAATTGCGTTGCTATCCTGGGGACTAAGATAATATGCCTTCCATGCCCAGTAATTACACTGGCTACCTTTCCCTTCGATCCGAAACACAGCGAACTGCTTCACGGCAGAAATAAGAAGGCGGTGGTACCTACCCAGACGACCCTACATATGGGTCTACCACCTAGTAGACAATACTGCTAAAGTTATTGGTATTAGATTCTTACGGCCACCTGCCTGACATGAACCCTCGTTGGAAACAACGACTACCTTTCGAAAGCAGCCAATCCTTATCCTTCGAAAGCACCATCCGACTGTAGGCCGTGCACTTGGAAGCTTACGCCAAACGACCTGCTCCGTAGTTTGTTATTATGTATGTTCTAAATAAT
Organism: Elophila nymphaeata; assembly: GCA_955850985.1. NCBI lineage: Eukaryota > Metazoa > Arthropoda > Insecta > Lepidoptera > Crambidae > Elophila > Elophila nymphaeata. The sequence goes on along the minus strand of OY039091.1, from coordinate 9,675,705 downwards.
ACAAAAAAAAACACGAGACGCAGTTAAAAATACACATAAAACCGGCTAATCTCATTCCCGCGTGTTTTCTCGTGAAAATTTTCGACCAATTTTAAACGAAGGTTCATTGACTTGAAGGTGACCATGCAATGTCAAACTTGCTATGTTAATAGCTGGTGACACAATACATACATTACCCACCATGTAGGTCTTTAAAAAGTTTATTACCTGAGGGTCATCAAAATCATTTTGTCAAATTCAAATTCAAATTTTGTCAAATTCAAATTCAAATTTCTTGTCTCTTTATAGGTTTCCGAAAAGGGTATTACGTCGGTTGACACCACGAGATGTTGACACAGCAGTGTTGACAGTGCGACTTGCGTGTGTAATTTGTGTGTGTGATCACACAAATTGCACACGCAAGTCGCACACCCTTTTTATCCAACTGTGAGGAAAGGGTTATGTTTTTCGCGCGTATCTTGTATGTTTGTGTATGTAATATTCTCTATTGTCTAATATATTTTAAACGGCTGAACGGACTTCTATAATAAGGTATCGTTAGATTTGTCTTGACAGTGTGTTCTTAGGTTAGTGATATTGAAAAAAAAAACATTTTTTTTCTGTACAATTTTTAATATGGATATCAAAATATCTAAAGGGCTTATCGTAAGGTTTTTGAAAAGGTACATTATGACTAAAAAGATATAAATAAAATAAATAAAGTTTAAAACTAAAAAAACCGTCTCTATAAAAAGATAATTAGTCAACTGAAAATATGGAAACAAGATGAAATATTAAAGACAAACTTAAAATATATTGACAGTAGTTTTAGAAGTTTTGTCCAACATAATAATTGACTTCGCTGTTTAACACTGATGGTTCTTCATTGATATCCAACGAGAATAACTTTTTTGGATTTATACGATTGACACTGCGAGCCACCTGTCTAACACAACTCCTTAGGGGCGACTGCTATATTTCGACAGCAGTCGGGATCACTGCCTTAAGGTGCCTTCCGAAGTACGGAAGAAAATCGAGCTGTTTTTTTTTAGTAATCCTGAGTACCAGCCGTACACTTAACCGCGCCTCTTCTACGTCCTGTACAATCTACCTTCAGGAGTGTTTCTCTGTACTACATAATAAGCCACATATAAATATTTTTGTGTGGGTACAGTTAACGTGTTAACTTTCCATCAACCACCGACCTCCTCAGAAGTCCCACACAGATTTATTTCTACTTGTTTCGTTTTAAAATTTTATAACAATTTATTTACTGCTTTAAATACTGCGGCGCAATTCCAGATCGCTCTCTTTCACGACACACACAAAAAAGCGACCTCCCCGTATCCCGGGTCAATGGCCCGCAAGGTGACCGCTATGTCATTACGACCTACCCTAACAAGAGACCTTGGTTCATTCCTAGAAATTTACAATAGTGTGGACATAGTGTACGCTAGTGATGAGTGTTGGAAGTGCATTGGGTTCCGGGCTTTATTCATACTCTCATATTGCAACTCTCTAGATAATGGGTCCGTTTTGGCTCACATAATATTCTAAATCCTATTCTTTGTCTTACTACCGATTTGTGTTCATAATAATCACTCTTCATAATTTTATTTTTCATTCTTTTTTTATTCATACATTTTTATTACTACCAACGGAGCTCATAGCAGTTAGTGATCATAATTTATTTATTAATACTGTTACTACCTTGTTGCTTACAAAAACAGTGCACTCCGCCTGGTCATAAAAAAAATAACCCCAACCTACCCATCACCCAGCCATGTAGGTACATAAAACACTAGACTCGCCCAAAAATGTATGATTAATGATATTATGAATTTCAATGTTTTATGAAGTTATGAAGAATGATTTGTTATGAAGAATGATCATTATGGTGTTAAATGGTATGAGAAATATTTTCGGACCTCCAATGATAGGAATTGAAAAGTTATGTAAGAAAATGCGCACCCCTAGATAATATATAACATATAAGGACTGCTGCTGCAAAACCACTATGACGCAACGGGATCAGAATCTGGTACAAAGTAAACAATTTTTTTTACTATTAGTGAATAGTAAAAAAAATCGGGAGTAGTCTCCCTTTGACTTTTTCGTATACCGCTAACGACTCAATATAGATAGAAACCTTATATTTTGATGTCATACATGCATGTTAAATTTGGTTGTAATAAGTTAAAGCAAATACTCGAGTTATCGTGCTAACGCACAGACACACACAGAGCCATAATTCCAAAAACGGTATTTTTGGACTCAGGGAGTTCCAAAACGTGTAAATCCGTCAAAATCTCGAGGTCGAATTTTTTGACGATTACAAGACTTCCTCTATACTACGTAAGTATACGAGGAACTAAAAATAGACGAATTTTAACGTGCGGCTCTCCTACACAGATAAACCTCTAAAGGTGGTCGTGGTAGGTATTTGTATTTTTTATTCTGTTATTGTCATGTAGAAATAAATAAATAAAAAAAAGATATAAAAACTGCACAATTCTGATAATATGACATACATAGAGATCGAATTGATAACCTACTTTTAACCGACTTCAAAAAAAGGAGGAGGCTCTCAATTCGACAGCATGTTTTTATATGTGTGTTTTTATGTACCCTTAGATTATCTAATCTAAGGTATTGGTAGGTACTCATAAAACTCTACTGGGTGTCATATTTAAATTTGATCGACATCTGACGAGTGGTTTTTGCGTCATCCCTAATAATGCATATTTAATGGACATCGATTATATCGTTCTCATTTTATTACTCGTTTGTCTAAAAGATCTCGAGATAATTTCCTGACAATATCTATACTTACAACCCTAAAAAACAAAAATAAATTATTTTTAAATAAAAAAACCGCACTCAGAACTAAAAACGAAAAAGAATTTTATGTTTAAAAAAACTTTCGTCGGTGCCAACCTTAATATTTGGAAACCGAGTCAATTGTATTTGGGACCGACCTCAAAAACATTTTAATTTTTATAAACTTAAAATTGTTATTTCTCCGTTTTTAATTTTAAAAGACAGTTTTTTTGCATTAGATTCCCTTCAACCAAAAATTACAAAATTGACACTCACAAAATTATGTAAATTTCAAATAACGATACCCACAATAAATTTGTTGTGCTCTAATTCTCAGTATTTAAAGTTCAAACTTAATTGATCGTAACAAGACGTCTGGAAGTTTGCGTCAAGGACGTTGCTAAGCGTATTTTCTGTGTGACCGCTAATTCCAAAAAGCGTCTGGCAGAAGTGGAGCCAGAAAAAATCTCGCATAACAGACGCATTGTGTTTGTTACGTAAAATCAGGGGGCCATGATAAACACTTAAAATTCGGGACAAATTCGAGAATATATGATTTTTTTTAATTTGTTGGCAGTCAAACATATGGGAGAAGTCGAAGAATCGTCGGAGGCGTACTGCGTGAGAGCGTCGTCTCCCACCCGGTTTTCAAATTTTGAATTCATATGTACGTTTAATCGACGCTTTCACGGTGAAGGAGAACATCGTGAGGGCACCTGCACACATCTATGAAGAAATTCTTAGGTTGTGTGTGAAGTCGACCAACCCGCACTTGGCCAGCGTTGTTGACTAAGGCCTAATCGCCCCTAATGTGGAGTAGGCTCGAGCCCCTTGATGGGGACATTATATGAGCTGTTGATGAAACATATGGCCTGTCTGGCGGTGACTGCGTCTCCGTAGCCTATAGAGGCTTGCAACACTGACTCTCGCAAACGGCTAAGCATAGTCCCCTGTTCTTGTTCGTGGAACTTTGGCCAGTTTATTCACCAGCAGAAACACCACAGCACAAAAATATAGTGTTATTTGCTGTGATCCTCTGTCAGGTGGAGGTACGTATGATAATATGAATTTGTGTGTCTTCTTTTAATTTGCTTTTATACTCTTTCAAAATCACCTTTAAATCTATTCCACAACATGATTTCAAAGTAATAATTATCATGTATGTAGTTTTCAATTTACACTCGACAAAGACAACGTACCTGTCGTAAAAGGAATAAAATTTCTAGCAAAGGGAAGTATTTTTAAGGCCTTTCTTGCAATTATAATAATAAAGTGTATACCAATATATTCTATGTATCATTTGTATATATACAACATTGTAATTTTCAGGGAGATATTCAACCTCATGTCATGAGCAATTGCTTTAAAAAGGCAAATAACTTTTTACACTCATTACATGATATACAATTATAACGTAATAGGAATTCGGATTTTTAGTCGTATAAAGCTTGTACAAATAAAAATGCAAATTTACGTCGAAATCCCTTATCATTCCATAGATTCAACGTGAGAGTTCAGGGTTCATCGTCTTGCAGAGAGGAGAACCAGGAGCAATGTTTGGGACTTGTGTAGGGATAAGGCCTCCTTGTGATGCACCGGCACTCGCCTCCCTACCCTGGCTTATTAAATTACATTGACGCAGGCGTCCCGTGTGCTTACGGAAGGGAGACTGTCTGGACTGGACTGGAGTACTGAAAACCGGCGCTGTGTTGCTGTCTTAGCATAGTAACAAGCTAAGTGTGGAGCTCGTTGTCACGACCTGTGAAGAGCGAAATTTTGGAATGCCTACACTTTTTTTAATACCCTACTTATTGTTAGTTTAGCCTTTTCTTTTAATTGCCTATTATTTGTGTAATCGCGTTGTCTGTCTTATTACGGTTCCTCGCCTAAGATGCGTTTTGGCTGGGTCTCTACGAAATCATCTTAAACAAGTTTTGCTGTATTTATATTATTTTGATTTAGTAAATTATATTTTTTACGTATTTTTCGATAACTCACATTGTATCAATGAAATATTCACGGAACATATGGAAATATTCCTAAGCACGGGACCAATCCTGCGAGTCCCAACCACATGGTAACCCTACTCTAACACATTTAGGGACCCTATTGAATAGACGCAAGCTCATTGATATCTCCTCTGTCTAGACTCATAAGTTTTACATATGCCGACCTACCCCAAGCACGGTGTAGTTCTGTGCTTCTTGAATCGCGTAAATAAAACCTGTTTTGATATACCTGATTTGACGTCTAGACATTTGCTTGTGAATACTGCATTGTGAAGGACCTTGAAAGTTTGCATACGTGCTTTATAAAAAATTCAAGAATGTGAAACTGTCGGCATCAATAGTAGGCTATAATATTATACAGCTAAAGAGTTAGTTTGTTTGAACGCGTTAATGTCAGGAACTACTAGTTCGAATTGAAAAATTATTTTTGTGTTGGATAGTCCATTTATCGAGGAAGACTATAGGCTACATAATAACAGACATTAACGCGAGCAAAGTTGCGGGCGAACACTAATATTATTATATTTGATACATGTGTTTCATTATTTTCCTACCCTGCTCCAATTTATTTGTGGTCGGTGAAGTGTGTCTTGATATCGTCAATACTGCTTAAGGATTTGGCATTACATCTTTACGGCTGTGTGCCTTCACGAACCCTCCTTGGGAACGACTGCTTTCTTTCAACAGCACCCGCGACCACCACAGGCACGGAAAAAAAACGATCTTAAATAATTTCGGTCACCCATCGAGTACCGACCGCGCACTTGCTTGCTTAACTTTCGTGATCGTTGCTAAGACGCACGACCGCACGAACTATCGACCTCTTTTATTTGATATCCTGATCGACACGACCGCCCACGCGACAACACTAATGTTTTTAGGCGATAAAGGTTTAAAGACCAATTCTAGTTAACTTACGGATAGGGGGCCCACAGGCGTGGATTGCTTAGAGCATCAAGTAGTCTTAATCCGTCACTGCTTATAGCCACAGGAGAGGAGGATAACGTTTCTGTGGCTACCTGAACGTTAACATCAGATTTTCCCGATCGGAAATAAAATCTGAAGTTGCCAACTCCAAGCACGCTCGCGAATTTCACAGGCGCCAGTTGACGAACAAGCGTTGGACCGACGAACTGGTAAGGATCACGGGAAGCCGCTGGATACAAGCAGCGCAGGAGCTAGACAAAGATAACAGCCATATAACAGCGTTAAGGCCGACTATTCTACGTTGTCTTCGTAATTGTAATAAATTTACTAATACTTATGGAATAATTTTATATTTGCGTTTACCAACGCGTAAATATTAATACTAGAAATATGCACTAAAAAAAATTTTTTTTTCTAGTATTAATATTTACGCGTTTGTAAACGCAAATATAAAATTATTCCATAATGTAAGGTAGTTTCATCTTAACTGGGCGTCAAGGCGTTCGGGTCTTAGCAGTGCAAATTTCAAAGATTTGATGAAACAATGTTCACCATAAAAACATAAGCACCGAGCACTGACAAATTTCGACAGCGAAAAGCGTCTCGGTGGCCTAATTAGTCAACGTAGCCGCCCGGAAGATGCGGGTTCGAGTCCCGCCTGAGGCAAGTCGATTTTTTTCAGTGCATTTTTCTATTACTAATACTTATTACTTCGCGATAAATTTACAATGTGGTAAACCCATATGTGTAGAGTCGTCTGGATATGTACAGCCGCCTTACTTATTTCTGCCGTGAAGCAGTTCGCTGTGTTTCGGATTGAAGGGAAAGGTAGCCAGTGTAATTACTGGGCATGGAAGGCATATCATCTTAGTCCCCAGGATGGCAACGCACTTGCAGTTAGTTTTTCCAATGTTAAGGGTAAAATAAGTTTGAACTTGCAAGTTGTCTATAGGCGACGGTAACCACTTAACATCAGGTGGGCCGCAAGTTTGTTTGCCATCTCGTAATATTAATAAAATGGTTATTTCGTGTATAGAACATTTACAGGTTGTAGCGAATAGCTACCTCTTATATATTCCGCGCGTCTATGAAAGGAAAACAATTTTTGGTTCCTTGCGAAATACAGGATGTAAAAGACATGAACAGTCAAACGAAAACCATGTATTCTGGTCACCATCATAACATTTTTCTTCCTTTTTATTGAACGTCAAAGTCATAATTTTTTTTTAAAAAATTTTTTGAAAACGTATTCTATACGCTATTTCTTAATTATTGTCCAAAGAAACATTATAATTTTTTTTAGTTTTTCGTAACAAAAAATGGCTTCAAAACGTTAGCATTCAATGTAACTCACTCGATGCGCACGGACACTAACGAACGGGGCCGCCGTCTGGCAAAATTATCGCGGTTTTGCGAGTTGCGTGCGAGTTGAGCCCTTTACATTGCGCGGTACAATTTGCAATTTTTTTTAACACCAAAAAATAAAAATCATTTCCCAGCAATATTGTTTTTTAATTATGTCTTATTTTGATGTATAGAATACATGGTTTTCGTCTGACTGTTCATGTCTTTTACACCCTGTATGTGTTTACATTTGTTTTTTTTATGTTTTTTTCTCCTTTTTTTGTTTTTTTAGTAATTTAAATGTAAATCTCATTTACGTTGTGTAACAGTTTAAATTTCCTGTTTCAAAAACGTATTGCATTCTGTAATTTACATGCCTATCCCTTTGTTCTAGGAAGTAGCTCGTCGTATTACTTCGAATTACCGCAGACACATTGACCTTTGTGCGATTAAAATTAAATATGACTCATTAGTTCTGTGGTCCCCGGTGAAGCTCGATTATATCTTCGGCTATAACGTTGTTATCAAGTGGGATGAGGGAGCTTCCCTGTCAATAACAAAAAAAGACTATTAATAATAAATAATAATAACATTTTTTTATTTGCGTCGATCGTCGCCAAAGCGTCGATGGCGTAGTGCGTAAGAAGGTCGTCTTCCACCGGGAGACACTGGTTCGATCCCCGCCACGTACCAATGGGTTTTCAAATTTTGAATTCATATGCACGTTTAGTCGACGCTTTTACGGTGAAGGAAAACATCGTGAGGAAACCTGCACACACCTATGAAGAAATTCTTAGGTTGTGTGTGAAGTCGACCAACCCGCACTTGGCCAGCGTGGTTGACTAAGGCCTAATCGCCCCTAATGTGGAGTAGGCTCGAGCCCCTCGGTGGGGACATTATATGAGCTGATGATGATGATGATTTTTTTATTTCGAAGACCCATACAACGCAATGCAATGGAGACCTCATCTGGTAGGGTTTACACATGCTGGGGTCCACGTTCGGAAGGCTCGTCGTGGCGCCCTGGTAACATAGTGGGGAAACTTTCTCGGCGGGTGTGTGGCATTTGATGTCAAGTGTGTCCCTTTGGCATTTGAAGTCACATGCCATCGTCGAGTTTTTTGTTTTCCCACCACGGCTAATTCGCGCCCGAAGTCGGGTGCGGTCCGATGGCTGCTCCCGGTGTTCCGATGGCTGCTCTTCAGAAGGACGCGCCAGGTCGAGCAGACGTCGGTGGAGGAGTAGCTGCGTGCCACCAATTGGTGCAAGGAATGCCTAGACGGGCAGTGTTAGGACGGTCTCGGTGTAGTTGCACTCATGTGCGCAGATCGCGAACCGTCCCGTAATAGCGCACTGAAGGTCAGGCCGCGGAGGATGTTTAGTGGGTATGGCGGGAACGCCTTTACCTCGAGTCCCACATATCCCCTACGGTTGGCACCACCCCGCAGGCACGATGCGTAAATGCATTTGACCTCCCCGTCAAAAAAAAAGTTATAAATAAAACTTAAATAAAATTAATAGTTACTAAATGAAACTTAAAACTTATATTAGTAAATTGCTTAATTTACACGATTTGACGGCGACGTGTGACCAGCATGTGACGCTTAGTGGTGTCAGGTGGACGGCCCCGGAAACACCGGAACCTTACACCTTTCGGCCAAAATTCTTCCTTTATAAAGATTGTCAGGTCGGTCGGTACTGTCACCAATTACAATACCAATTACAGTGCCACAAACTTCTATTCCGGAACAAAATTTACGGTTGATTTGGGTTAAAAATGGAGTCTCTCAACACGTGTTTTTACTATTAGGAGTTACGATGCCACAGACAGACACACAGACACACAGATACACAGTCAGGCCAAACTTATAACACCCCTTTTTTTGCGTCGGGGCTTAAAAATTGAATTCGCGTGACCAATTGCACGTATGTATATCGATTCATAATTAAATTTCCTTAAATATTTGTCTTATGTAATCCAAATAATAACCTTTAAAATTTAATAAACAAAATTCACATAAACTTCCTTATTTTGTATAGTTATTGACAAATTAAATATTATCCACATATTCTATTATTGACTTTTTGTATGAAAAACAATGAACAGAAATACCTACATTATGTCATTTTGAGGTAAATATTATAGAAACGGAGGTGGCATTGTATTTTGTAACTGTGTTTTGCTTAATTAACTTAGATAAAGCGTTAATTAGACAATAAATATAGTACATGAGTAATACAATGAAGCCGTATCATTTGCAACGTAGTATATTAAAAAGGCGCCCATATATGACCAACCAACATATTTTGTGTTATTTTTGATAAAACAGTTTGTAATATTTACACTGAATTCACTGAACCTATTTTCATCAAAGTTACGAACCCGAATATTAAAGGAATGGTATACCCAATCATGCGAAAAACATATGCGTAACATACATACATGAATATCTTTGTCCTCGGACCACGGATTAGCAAGACGCTTTTTGGTTTAAAAATCGCGCGTTTGACGAATAAATTAATACACGTGATATCTTCCTATACCCCCCCCCCCCCCCTCTCCCCTTGTGATATTACGTGATTTTTGCGGACCCCCTCCCCTCCCGCTTCGGAGCCTCACGTGATTAATGGACAACCCCTAACGAAGATTCAGATGCAAAAAGAATATCTGAAAAAAGTCTTCTAGTTTTTGTGTAGATTTTTTTTAAGTTGTTCAGGTCAAAAATTCTCAATATTTCAGTAAAAAATTTATAACTCGTTATCTATGAAAAATCGCGGAACAATCCGAATCCCCTAATTTCGAATACCCTAAGGGGTGCTCTATGTCTGGACTTCCGCTTGTTTTGGGACATTCTGGTATAAGTTAAGCCAAACCACAGAGTAAAGCAAATAAGAAACGGACAGAGTGAAAGCTTATAAGAAGCGACCGACATATTTACCTATTCTGGTGGAGTTAACACGGGAGTATTAAATGAAATAAACCAAAATACACAATTATTCCTCTGTAACTTGCTATTCTAAAGTAGGTATTAGAGAAACGTAGATAACATTAATGCATCCAACTAATATTACAACTGCAAAAGTGACTTTGTTACGCCTTCACGTCTGAATAACTAAACCGATTTTGAAAAATCTTTCACTAAAAGAAAACTTCATTAGCGGGGTGTAAAATAGGCTGTATTTATTTATTTTTAATTAGTTATCCCTACCAAAATTACGATAATTTTGTCATTATTTGACGTGCTTGCTGCAATTTTGTTATTTGGTTGCTATGGAGATACCTTTGATACTAAACATTCAATTTTGTTATGTGTAAAAAAATCAATGAGAAAATATGGTGAAACGAAGTTCAAATAAGTAATCAGTGAATGTTATAAACGTGAAAGTTTGTATGATTGTGTATTTGTTACTCTTTCACACAAAACTAGTTCCCTCCATACCCACTAATCATCCTCCCCGGCCTGACCTTCAGTGCGCTATTACGGGACGGCTCGGGATCTGCACAACTACACCGAGACCGTCCCAACGCTGCCCGTCTAGGCACTCCTTGCACCAATTGGTGGCCAGCAGCCACTCCTCCACCGACGGCTGCTCGACCTAGTGCGTCCTCCTGACGAGGACACCGGGAGCAGCCATCGGACCGCACCTGGGGGACTTCGGGCGCGGCCGTGGCCCTGAAAAGGGCCGTCGGGAACTAACTACTCGTGGTGGGAAAACAGTAACAGCTCAACGATGGTATGTGACTTCGAATGCCAAGGGGACACACTTGACATCAAAAGCCACACACCCGCCGAGAAAGTTTCTCCACCACGTTACCAGGGTCCGCAACGAGGAGGCTCCAAATATAAACAACCTAAAATTTACAATTTCCCAAGCACATATCCTGTCCATCCAAATGGACGATTACGGAATCAAATTATTTTCAAATTCCTCACACGGGATTGAGTGGGATTTTCAAGACTTAAATTATAGTTAAGTCACGTGCTTACCTAACAATCAAAGTTGACCGTTACCTTGAATTTGCAAGGTCTTTCCTCGGAAATAGTTAGTTTTAGGGCTTCTTCACCGAACCAAACATAATACATGATTAACTTAACTATTATTGTTCGGTGTATTGTTTACGTGAAACAATTAGTTTAACTTATGATTCAATAACTGTTTGTTATGTTACTGGAAAATACTTAATATTGGAAAAAGTACCTATAGTTCCAATATTTTGTTTTGACAACAATTTTTGGCCAAGCGGGAACACCTTAAAGGGACCTCCAGGTCTCCATTCCGACTCCGAAATATTGCGTTCTTTTGATACTTTTGTGTGTAAAACATGACATGATGCACGCGAAAATCATCTGTGTATCTATGTATTTTTCATCCATCTTCCACTTTTGACCGATTTCAAAAGAGGAGGTTCTCAATTCGACTGTAATTTTTTATGATTGTTACCTCAGAACTCTTTACTGGGTGTACCAATTTTGAAGATTCAACCTTTGGAAGCTGGTGCCTTGTCAGGTTCCATCTAAATTTGATCGATATCTGACTACTATAGTTTTTGAGTTATCCCTAATAATGAGTTAATTGACGCCGATGATATCGTAATAGTTCCATTCCTTATTTATCTAAAAGATCTCAAGATAGTTTCCAGATATTTTTTTTTTACTTTAAACACTAAAATGCACAAAATAAATTATTTCTAAATAAAAAAACCGCATACAAAACTAAAAACGGAGAAATAAAAAATTTGCAAAAATCTGTCGCATCTTGTTCATCATCACTGTTTCTTTAAGGTCATGATTCCGTAGTCCATACTAATACTCAGTGTAAGGTCCGCAACGCAAGCGCGCCACCTAGCGGGACAACTTCGTGTCAGTCGCTGCGCGCTCTTCATAGCTCAGTCTTGTTCGAGTCGTCGCCACGTGAACATCTCTACTGAAGCTACGTCCGTTAGCTATGTGTGTGATAGTAGTTGGAGAGCGAAAGAGAAGCAGGGGTAGTGGAGGTGAGCGTTGTTGCAACGGAAATGGGCCTGGTAAACCTACACCTGGAGCCGCAAGTCCCAGGCTCCCCCTGGTTCCCCTCTTTCGTTTGAATTGTGATTTCCGGCATAAATCCTGACGAGTCTCCGATAAATCTAAATGTTTGAAGTCGGTGCCAACCTCAATATTTGGAATGAACGTAGTCACTTGTATTTGAGACCGACCTCAAAAAAATATTTAGATTTTTGAAGGCGGTTTTTTTTTATTTAAAAATAATTATTAACTAAGAAAAATGCCTCAGTTCACGCAGCATCGTACTAATGACATTGTGCCGTACTCAGTGGCATGTTACAATATCGTATTGTGAGTTTTGACGATGTTCGATAAATACATTCCCAAGGCTCAATGTCGCTTCGTGAAACTACACCGCATCGTGGCCGGATACACAATACATGCTTCACGACGTCGCGTCACAAAGCGATGGAGTGTTGCATCGCAAAAGTCTGTCCCTGACTTCGTATGGCGAGACTATAATCATCAGTTCAGTTTGTTGTCATACATAGACAGAACTACCAAGTGTCCTACTTCTCTTTGCTATGATGCGTTGTTGCATCGCATGTATTGTAGAAGAAGCTTTGATGTGTTGCCCTGAGGATTGTTTATATTGCAGTCACGGACGGGGGAGTATGAATTTTGGCGTAGTACACCTTCATATACAATATGTAAACTAAATAACCAACACCCTGAATACAGGTGGTTTGGGATCGGCTTCTGAGTTGATTTCAATCCGATCCCAAACCACCTGTATTCAGGATGTTGGTTATTTAGTTTACATGTTGTAGAGATGTGATTAAAAAATATTGCAATAAATATCTAAATATACATAACTCAAAGGTGCCTGACTGACTGACATTGACTGACACTGATCTATCAACGCACAGCCCAAACCACTGGACGGATCGGGCTGAAATTTGGCATGCAGGTAGATGTTATGACGTAGGCATCCGCTAAGAAAGGATTTTTTGGAAATTCCACCTCTAAGGGGTAAAATGTCCACGCGGACGAAGTCGCGGCCGGAAGCTAGTGATTGAATAAAAGAGTCTGCAAAAACTTACTAAAAGTAGTCCAAATTATAATAGCAAACTCTCTTGAATTTTAGACCATTTTCCTTTTGCACTTTTTTAGTTAACAATGTACAAATAAAGAGATGATGTTTAGCTGTAATAAACACTGCGAACATTATGACATCACGCTCGCAAAGTTCGTTAAACCTTGAACGAATACAGTCAATAATGTGAATCATTTTATTACGGCCTGTACACATCTGTTATGAATAACAGACTTAAAAAACTCTCACCGTGTATTTCTCACTAAATTAAATAAAGGGATGAAAACTATCAGCGTTCCATGGATTTACCGTGCGGATTCTTGATCGTTTTTTTTGTTTACGAGATAGCAAACAAGCTTGCGGCAAGTGGTTACCGTCAACTATAGACACTTGCAATATTAAGGGTAAATCACTTAACACTGCAAGTGAGTTACTATGCTGGGGACTAAGATGATATGACTTCCATGCCCAGTAATTACACTGGCTACTTTTCCCTTCAATCTGAAACCGAACTACTTCACGGCAGAAATAAGAAAACCAGTGGTACCTACCCAGACGACCCTACATATGGGTCTACCACCTAGTATCGTGTTTAAGGATCAGATAGAGAAGTAATACCTGGAGCATGTGATCCAGGTGCAGGTTTAAGCATCCTTATGGTGCTTTGGAACTCACCTCCATTATCCTGTTATTATGTTTTTATGACTGTGAGAAAAACTATCCGCAGGAGAACCAAGGTCATCGACATAGCCCAAAGAATTGCGAACCTTAAGTGGCAGTGGACAGGGCACATTGCGAGAAGGACTGACTGCCGTTGTGGCGGAAAGGTCCTCGAATGGCGGCCATGTACTGGGAGATGCAGCGTTGGTAAGCCTCCCACAAGGTGGACTAAAGATCTTGTTAAGGTCACGGGAAGCCGCTGGATGCGGACAGAGCAGGACTGACCGGATTGAAGATCCTTGGGGTAGGCATATGTCCAACCGTCCTCGGACGTCGCTCGGCTAATATAATGATGATTATAGTTTTATTATTTATATTCTAATAAGTTGTTTTATATATTCCCTTTCTTCCGATTCATATTCTTTCGTCTCTTGGCTGATATGATGATGGAAATGATTTGAAAATGGTTTAAAATTCATACCATTTAATTTGGTCCCTATAAATTTCAAACATTTTCAAAGTCTGTTATATTAATAGTGCAGTATTGTGTTCAGATAGTTCATCATAAGATAGCCAGTTCTCTGGGGTTGAGGGTTCCAGATGAAGCTCGCTGCCATCTCCACCTTATCTAAGATCTCACTTTTCCTTTCGTTCTTCTTTAGTAAATCGCACCTTGCGTTCAAATTTAAATTTCACCTCATCATTCTGACTTCCTTGCCTATTCGTTTTCCATTCATGCAGTCCGGCTGTGAAATGCTCTACGGGAGAGTGTTAGGAGTGCTCGCACGTTGGAGTCCTTTAAAAATCAAGTTCGGAGTCATTTCCTTTTTTTTTATGCATGTTTCTAGTTGAGTCATTATAACTATTGTTTGTTTAGCCTATTATTTTTGGTTAGTATTACATAAACATTAGTGTTGTTTTTATTATTTTTTAATTTCTAACCTAAGCAAACTTTCTATACCTGCACCTATCCTGTGATTACGACAAAATCCTTCCACCCAAGGTTGCCTGGAAGAAATTGCCACATAAGGTCGCCTACCTTGTACATTTTCTTTGTTTTCTTTTTTATTGTATGTTTTTCTAAACGTGTATGCAATAAAGAGTTTATTATTATTATTAAAGATGCTCTTTGATGATTTGAGACATTTTTCTTTTCTGTTCACAGCGTCCACGTTTCTGCTGCAATTAAAAATGGGGTAAACAGGTGCTTTAACCAGCCAGATCAGTGACTTTTATGATGTTCCTATTCCTCCTCATTGTTTTCAGCCATTGCGCTTCTAGCTATCACCATACGCCTCTTCATCTCACCCACGAAACTACCGCTGGACATTAGAGAGACAAGTTACACTCAGAACTTCTTGACAATGTGGAATCCGAATCTGAATAACTTCTGGCAAATTATTAGTAGCGCGATTCGACCATCATTTTATTAAGATAAGCCCTTTACGCAATGACAATAAAGGCGACTTTCGCGTAGCAACCGACTGTCTGAATAATCGTGTGTCTGCCATGTAACCTTCTCCTAATTCCTCGCACTTGAACTCCGCATGACCAGCGCGGGACAGACAAATGACATTGCCTCGCTAATAAGAAAATTATATAGAACATAAAGGAGATTACTAAGCTCCCATACTTGGCCTAAGAGCCAACAATCATGAAAAAATATTTTTTAGGTTCGAAGTTATAAGAGAAAGACTGTAGAAACGATAATTATTGACGGACACATGAGATTTTAATTATTAGCATTATACGGATATGAATACTAATGAAATGAGTAATAAAAATATATTTTCATTTCAATCAATCTCTACAAAATAAATGTGTTTTTGTTAAATAAACGACTTCGATAAGTCTTTGAGTGAATGTTAACACACCAAGCCATTAAACATGGAGTTTTTCCTGAGTTCTTGTTCTAAAACACGTGTTGAGAGACTCCATTTTCAATTCATTCTACAGTACAATTTTCTGTTACTATAAGTTAATTTTCACTTGACATTGGCAAAATGCGTAATCTTTATCGCGAACGCCATTTAATTAAAAAAACAAGAAGAAGCCATTAAAAATGTCATAATATGGTTTCCTAAACGGTAAAATGTTAAAGTCCTTGTTAAAATGATTATATTACACAGCATTGTCCATTAGAATCGAATTACTGTTAATTAAAGCATAAATTACTTCAAGAATTATCATATATCTCATTATTTTGTTGGTTAGGCCAATTTGAACTGACTCCTTTACCAACACTTTAAGATTAAAACAGGCCTTTCTGAGTTGGTTTAAGAAGTTTTTTTTCAGTAGAAGTATAGTAGAATTATGTCGTTGCCAATTTGCTTCTTTAAACCGTTTAATTACAGTATTTTTAACTTATGAATGCGTTCATTCATGGTAACCATGAATATTTACACCAGACGGTAAGCAGAAGTGAAGTCCAAGTGCTGTCCAAAGTCTGAGAGCCTTGCCTTGCTTCTTCATACCTTTTTAAAATTACCCAGGATTATAATAAGTACTGACAGAAAATTCCATTTCTTGTTTGTGCGACATCTTATTACATAAAAAATTATTTTCACTACGTTTGTGGTCGCAGTCCTCTGATTTTTTTGTGTATATTTGGTAGGTATGAGAATAATATACTAATAATATAATAATATACTTTCACGCTCACACCAATTATCTAGCCCGAAGTAAGTATCATTAAGAACTTGTGTTACGGATACTAGATAACGGACATTTTTTTTAATATACATAATAATTTTAGAATTTTTTATAAATAAACTTAAATAATTAAATAAACAACCATGACTCGCAAACAAATATTCGTGTTCGTCACACAAATATTTGCCGCTACCAGGATTCGAACCCGGACCGCTTGATGTGTAGGCAGCTAAACTAACCACTCCACCACGACGGCGTCGAATAGGTCGTAAAGTTTAGTTCATATCGTGGAAAATGAAAAGAAAAAATGTTTATAACAGAACAACGTTTGCCGGGTAAGCAAGTAGAAATTTTCTAGTAGTTTATCCGGAAAAATATAAAAATAAATCTTTTAATGCTGGAGAGGTGAAAAGTTGTATGTTTCTATAGATATATTTAGATAGATAGATAATATAGCAATTTTTTAATTTTTAATTTACTAGCAATAGAGCAATTTTTATCGTGCCTTTAAAACATTACCTCCGTAGTCTATTTATGACTCACTCGCTATCCTCGCGATTATGATGATGATGATGATTCGCAGCAATAATAACTTTGCTCACTTGGAACAAACAACTATTTAACCCCCGACGTAAAAAGAGGTGTCATAAGTTGAACGTGTCATTTTAGTTGTCTGTGGCAACTTAGCTGGACCGATTGTGATGCGAATCTTTTTGTTTAAAAGCCGATGAGATCGAGATGGCTCTTATCTATTATTTCGGGTGTTAATTAAAATTTTAAACAGTGCTGACACTGATACAATGTTCATGTACATACACTAACTCAGTCTAAGCTCACCCGCGTTCTTAAGATAAAAATACTATACAATAAGAATCAATTTTATTACGACGACCACCTAACAGTGTTACTTATAAACAATAAATAAAACACGTTTCAGTCTGCAACAGAGTTCAGCTGAAATAACCCTTATAGCTAAAGCCAGTACTTCTGAACCTCAGTGACAGTAAATTTCATGACCATAAAAGCAAGTCCTTGGACAGATTTAAAAACAAAAAATGACATTCGTTCCTGGAAAAGTGAGTAAGACGTGTCGCGACGCCCTTCCCCTGTCTGGCGCCCCCGCCCCCCGATTGGCTCTGGTATCGCGGTGAAACAGAGACAATGCAGAAGGACAGCTTGATAACATGCAACTTTCGAACTAACAAAATAATACCTTTGTAAAATATAATTATGAAACTACTTAATTAAAAAACTAGTTACGTAACAGTGTCATTTTAACATTTGTAAATTTTAACCAGCTTCAAAAAACGAGGAGGTTCTCAATTCGACTGTTTTTATGTACTGTTTTTTATTTAAAAAGCAAAAGAAAAATATTTTTAAATAAAATAAAATCCGCCTTCAAAACTAAAAATGGAGAAAATCAAATTTAATATATAATATATTATTTCAATTTTCACAGACTCATATAATTATTGTTAGTTAATCTCATATCCTAGGTGTTAGTAAATAAAGTCTCGGCATGGGGCATGCAATCCCCAGCAGTGACTCATGAACGGGCAATCATACCTAGTACAAATAATTTTCAGAATGCTGTTGGCGCTGCTTTGCACAAATATCGGAATACAATAATGCTTATTTTCCCCTAACCCCCTCCGTTGATTACCCTTGCCTTCCCCCACAGGGAGGCATGAAAGACAGAACAACGAAAAGAGTAAGAAAGACTTCTGGACCTCGAGGGAAGAACGAAGTAATCATTCATGGATACCCGGAGGGCGGCCCCTGGGTTATGTCAGACTTCTACCGACTAAGCACCCCCTTGCCTAGTGCCTAAGTGGCTATAAGACTATCGGAAGCAGCCGCCCCTCAGGAGAGGAGGAAGTGAACACAGTAATGCTGTTAACATTATTATTAAGGGGACAGACTTTTATAAGAGAAGGTGCCAGGTGCACTTTTAAAAAGCCTAAAATTCATAACGTTTTTGATGAAAAGAGTTAAACATTAATTTAAAAAGCATTATAATTTACAAACATACCCTTCTGCAACCAGCAATGTACTGTATTAATATTTTTAATACAGGCTCAATGAGTCATGTGTGTTATGCAATAGTGCTTAACTTGTTGTTGTTTTTTTTATATATTTACAGGGGTGGTAAACCTTTCCGTAGTATTCCCAATCAGTTTCAAATTGTAATATATATCGTATTTGCTAAATACATCTTAGCAAAATTACCTATATTTTTATCATTTTTGAGTTATTCACGAGTTTCACGCACGGTCTCTCCAAAAAAAATATTGCCATCTCTTCCAATCCACGAGTCCATCTTCGCTGGGCTGCGTTAAGAAAACAAAGAGACATTTTCTCGGCCCATCAAATCAAAATTCTTTAACTTATGTGTGTTTTAGTTACTAGCTATAGAACTGAAACGTGGCTGCTTTCCGAACCACATAAGAAAGGCTCGGTGTTTCTCTGTGTGGTCATAAAAGATGATGGCATTCGCAGGAGATCCAAGGTAACCGACATCGTACAAAGAATCGCGAACCGTAAGTGTCAGTGAGCATGACACATTGTGAGGAGGACTAACAGCCTTTCTTTGGGGAAAAGTCCTCGAGAGGAGGTAGCCAGCGTGCCGGAGATGATATGGTAAATGATGCGAAAAACCGCTGCATACGGGTAGCGCAGGACCGATGGCTAACAGAGGCGTTGTTAAAAATGATGATTGTTGGGTTTTGTGGCTCTAACGCGATGATCCCTTCGCGCGCCACGCGTCGCAAGAAAAAAGAACAATAATAAAAAAGTTACGCTGGCCTGCGAACGCGCGCGAAAGACAGAATGAAGAAATGAAAAATTACGTAAAATAATAGTTGGGATCGCTGAAGAAGCAGTAAGTTTATTTTATTAAGAGCTATTGATTATTTTAACAAATTTAATATTTCAATTAGTTTCGATATCCACCAATGATAATGACGATAATCTCTTCCAAAGCAAATTTTAAATACATCAATATATTCTAAACACCGTCTAATTTAATTTTAACTTTTCGACTCTTATTGCTAATCACGCCAATTACCAATAGATCAATTTCGAAATTAATATCGAGTATCAAATACATCGAAGTTTAATTTAAATGTGTTTTTTTATACTACGAGATGGCAAACAAGCTTGCAGTCCAGCTGATGTTAAGTGGTTACCATCACCTATAGACACTTGCAATATTAAGGGTAAATTACTTATGCCAAGTGCGTTGCCATCCTGTGGACTGAGATGATATGCCTTCCATGCCCAGTGATTACACTGACTAGCTTCCCTTCAATCTGAAACACAGCGAACTGCTTCACGGTAGAAATAAGAAAGGCAGTGGTACCTACCCAGACGACCCTACATATGGGTCTACCACCTAGTAAACATACCAATCTACCACCTAGTATTATTATATTCAAAAAAAAATACATTGGATTACAAAATTTAATAAATTTCTGCAGCTTCGCCGGCCACTGCCGCGGCACGTTCGCTTAGCTCGCTCTGCTTGCGTTCTGTTTTTATACCGCCAAAATAACTACCATAATTCAATCCTTCAAACACCTTCTTTTTGTCGTGTCAAAGAAGAGTTTGCGCATCAATTGCGACACTCCCTTCTTATTGTTTCGCCTGACTCACAGCTTTCTGGGTCGACGTTATTTCGGGAGTACAATGTGACAAGTTAAAAGTACCAAAAAGTGTTTAGCTTTTTTGTGCTATCATGTGTAAGCGATCGAATGCAGATGTTGTGAGTTATTTATTGTGAGCTCTGTCGTTTTATGGTTTGCACATATTTTGTTACTTTCTTAAATGAATTATAACGATAACAAAGTAAACAATTACGTGTAATAAATAGCCAATCCATAGCCAGAACATTAGTTAGCCTTATGGCTTAACCTGATTGCTGAAAAGATTAACGAAAATGTTTACTATCTTTAAATTAAATTTTACAATGCTAAGTGACACAGATTATTGGAGATGTCTATACTTAATGAGCATAATAATTATACTTTACATACATACATATAACCACGCTATCAAATCCCAAAAGAGTTCGATTAGAGCTTCAGGTAACATTCGATTACACAAAGCCACATCTGGCAGTATGGGTCCATACAATTTTACTTTAGATGTAATATCTATCTTGGTTATTGTCTTGTGTTTGTTGGTTCACTGATGGTTTAATTGGCTACACTACATGGCTATTACTGTCAGATGTAGCTTTACGTAAAATCATAAGGCTTTTCTCAGAATTACAAGCCTGATCTTATGGATATATGTGTGTATAACATCGGTTTAAAAATCAAATACATTGAAACCCATTACTGTCAATTTGAGATGCAATTATAAACCCTAATGGTAGTAAATTACAGTTACATTTGCTATCTCAAATTACACTACAAAGTACAAAGTAGGTTACAATTTGGGCAATTAAGTGAAGCAATGTGTTCTTTACTAATTAGGACAAATCTAGATAGCGGATCGTAACACTTTTCGTTTTTAGGTCAAATATTCAACACGATAAGTCAGTTATGAAATAGTTTTAAAGCCATGTTAGATAAAAAAATTGCGTGAACAAAATTGTTTTCGGTATTTTGTATACTTATTCAAATAGCATTCTTAACCAGTTTAATTATTTATTTATTGATTACCAACGTAATAAACATTAACAAACGTAGTTATGTTAATAGATAAGGCTACTAAGTTTAATGTTATTACAATTATATCCGAGGAGCACATGCGATAAAGAAGAAAAGAACATTGTAAATTGAATTTAAAAAGGTTTTCGTTTTTAGAAGGTCATGGTCCACTTTGGCAGAAAGATGATGGCGTATAAGGAAACAGCTTTCAGACGAGCATTTTTGGAAGCAGACTAGGAAAGAGAGAGCTGTTTCTTGCGATCACATGGACCCTGGCACCAAGTTTCTAATTTACACAATGGAACGTAGTCACAAGTTGCTGTTGGCCAGCAATAGTCGGTCAAAAAAAAACAAGGATTTAAATCAGTCTGCCGTGAGGTGCCGGGCACGAGTAGCACCTCCCCATATCTTCCCGAGGGTGTCGTAGAAGTCGACTAAGGGACTACCTACCAAAGGATGGGCAGCAGCGTCCTTTTGAGCACTGGTCACAATACTCCGATCGCCAACCCGCAGGCCAAGCGTGGCGATTATGGCAAACCCCTCCAAATGGACCGTAATTCTTTACGAGATCGAATCAGGAATGAGGAGATCCGTAGAAGAACTAAAGTTTACGACATAGGCCAAAGAATTGCCAAACTTAAGTGGCAGTGGGCGGGCACATTGCTCGGAGAGCGGATGGCCGATGGGGCCGAACAGCTCTCGAGTGGCGACCGCGCACCGGACGACGCAGTGTGGGTAGGCCCCCCACAAGGTGGACCGACGACCTGGTTAAGGCTGCTTGCTGGTCACGCCTGGATGCGAGGAGCACAGGATCGGTCGTTGTGGCGTTCTTTGGGGGAGGCCTATGTTCAGCAGTGGACGTCATGTGGCTGAAATGATGATGATGATGATGATGAAGTCAGTCATGTTTCAAGACAGTTGTTATTTTAAGCTTTTTAAAGGAAAAAGCAAGAAGTATTTGTAAATTTTTATGAATATTTTTCGGAAAAAAATAAAATCAGAATTTACGCCAATGCATAATTTTTAGTTACAGTGATATGTTACAGCGCGGCGGCTGGGGATCAAACTTCGTACTTCCGGATCTAATTTTGGGTGAACCTCTAGGCTTAGTTTTAGGAAGGTCCTTTCATAAAAAAACTGCATTAATTCTCGTTTGAATATCGAGAATACCGACACAAATACAAACTAAACCAAAGAACTGTGTCAACGTATGTGGTAATACATGTCACTGATAACGCTGGTTGACCTATTAAAGTCATGTGTCAACACTGGGGGAATTTAGTCCGTAATACGTATGTAAACTTACCTTGCGCAAGTTTAGTAGTGAGCAATTTTATAAATATAATCGGATTGCTGATATGATAAATAGTTTCCCAAACTTATTGTTATCATAAGCGTCGGTGGCGTATTGCGTAAGGGCGCCGTCTCCCACCCGGGAGGCACTGGTTCGATCCCCGCCACGTACCAATGTGTTTTCAAATTTTGAATTCATATGTACGTTTAATCGACGCTTTCACGGTGAAGGCAAACATCGCGAGGAAACCTGCACACACCTATAAAGAAATTCTTAGGTTGTGTGTGAAGTCGACCAACCCGCACTTGGCCAGCGTAGTTGACTAAGGCCTAATCGCTACTAATGTGGGTTAGGCTCGAGCCCCTCAGTGGGGACATTTATGAGCTGATGATGATGATGATGATTGTTATTTTAATGTCCCATTATTTTGCTCTGGATCTTCTACTACCCCACAGAAACTTAAGACCAAGGTAAGCAAGTGTTGACTCGATACTGACATAATGTTAATTCTTTTGGAGTGAAGGCTGATTTACACAGCGCAAGGGACTGAATTCATATTCCAGGAAAGCCAGTATTGACTGGACTCTGATCTAATGTAATTGTTTTGGAGTAAAGGCTGATTTACACAGGGTAAGAAACTGGCTTCAAATTCCAGGAAAGCCAGTGTTGACTGGACACAGGTCTAATGTAAATTGTTTTGGAGTTAGTAAAGCGCTGTTACATCAGTGCTGACTTCAATATTTTCGCATACTGACTGCATATAAACGTGGACCGTTCTAGCCAGCACTAACGCCTGTTAATGTCTCTTAACTTACTGTGTAAATCTAATTTTATACTCTCAAACATCAGCCCAACATTTTTATATAAGCATTATTACCTATAAGATTCTTACACTGAAAAAGTAATAATAGAAATGCGTCCATATTAAGCTCCAATATCCCTTAACTTATGTAAATCTTGTTACTTATTCACAATCGACTCGAACGTACACGGTTGCTTACGACGAATATATTCTTCTAACGCTGGTTGATCGATCAAATCGAAAACGTCTTAAAAAGGACTCGATCAAAACTATTCGAAATCGCTGAGCATGATATTTTTTATTTTATCTTAGGAAGACCAATAGCTTATAAACTAAAAAGAAATGTTAATAACAACTGAGGACAATTTAAGGTCCCCACTAATGACTTCACTAGTAAACTAGGATAAATCCAGTTACAAATTACACATTTTTAAGATGTGTAAATTGTAACATAAGTTTAACAGAAACAGTACGGCATATTACAAATGCACAAAAATATGAGTTGCGAATAACTACATTAGGTACAATACAAAACGTTACACTATAAGAATATTGATTTCATGCTATTCTGTAAGACTTTCTATCGCGACCAAAAAATTGCCTGCTTAGTGCATTTCTCGCCGCCCCACACTGGTATTAAACAGCTCCGAATCGTGATCCCTGCACAGACGGTTGAAAGTGCTACAGGCTCGCCACATTTATACGTATTCTGCCGGTAGCTTGTATTATCTTTCGGTAGGTTTAGCGGTGGGATAAATCGGTATCTTAAAGGTGCCATGAGAGATAGTTGTGATAGCAGTTGCGGACAATCAACAGAACTTGACGCTATTCTTAGCAAAAGCGTCAGGTCGTTATGAAATGAAGTTAAATGAAAAATCTCTTTATTTAAATGGACTTTGCTAAGTACTTTTAAATCGTCAAAAGCCCTACCACCATTTCGGGACGAATATTTATATGCTGAGATGGAGAAGAAATGGCGGAAAAAAACTCCACAAATCCGAACTCCGAAACGAAACTCCAAACTCCGTTAATTTTACGACGCAAATCAAGCGGAAGCAAATGACATTTTTTGCAAAGCTGAATGTATGTGTCAGGATCGGGGATCATGTATATGAGGACTATGATGCGAATAGATGAAGCAAAAGAAATATGTGAGAATCGTAGCAAGTGGAAACAAGTGATTTCTGCCTACCGCTATTGGAAAAAAGGCGTGACTTAATGTACGTACAATACCCGGATTCCTGATGATTGATGATGATTTTGAGTGTAACATCTGTCCTGGTTCTTGGCTTTAGTTGGTTGACTGAAAGTTTGCTAATTTTTGGGTTTAAGTGGACGACAACCTGGCAATCTGTCACCGTTTTGGGATATCGCATGACCCATAGTGCTAGTTGTGGCTTTATATCTAACCAAATGTTACCTAAGACAACCTCAACCCTTTATGGGAGTATAAGTGTAATTGTATGCATGTACGCTGCTTACAATGGGCCTCATAAAATGGCTCAAGGTCACTCAAAGAGCAATGGAGAGCATAGGCTTGGAGTTCTTGAAGAATAGGATCAGAATTAATGAGATCCGCAGGAGAACTCACCGACATACCCCAAGGATTTGCGGACCTTAAGTGACAATGGGCAGGGCATATTGCGAGGAGAAGTCACGGCCATTGAATGTCGACCACGAACCTGGAGACGCAAGCGATCGGCTTAGAGACTCTTAGGGGACGCCTGTGTCCAACAGAGGACATTTCTCGACTGATATGATGCTGATGTACGTATGAGTAACCCCATTTAGTATTTCCAATACCAAATTCGTCGTTCACAGGCCGCACACTCGTGGCCCAGTTTCGTGGTATCTAAGCTGTATTGCGCCATATACTGCTGTTGCATAACCGGTGAACTATTTCGATATACTATTGTCGGCTTTGGCAATTGTTCTCTGACTTTGTGTTTGCATTTTGCAGTAAAAAGTCCGGTAAGGAAACATGGGAATAAACTTAGATTCTAATAGGCAAAGTACGATTTCAGAAATTCGTTAATGTATAATTGTTGAGAATTGAGTCCTTCAATTTCAAATGTAGAAGACTCCTTCATAATTTAAAATGCAGAAATCATGCATGTTAATTTTTGTATATATTTAAAGGTTGTTTTATATTTTTTTGGTATTTTTTATAACATTATTTTAATTCGCAATTCTTTGACCTTTATTCTCCTGCTGGTTTCATCATTTCTGATATGATCTCGCAGAGAAACTCCGAGTATTTTCTTATGAGGCCCATTGCAGGCATTCACGTTTTGGTTTCGTAGGTCATCACTGGAAACATTCACGTATTAAACACTTTCGTCTTGAGATACTGCATTAAATAGGCTGAGAGTATACCGCGTAACTTCCAGAACGCTACCCAGCCGAGTTGGATTCGTCAGTTGACCTCTGTCTTTCATATTCCTCTACATAGACTATTATGTTACTTATTTTAATATTTGCTAAAGAAACACGGTATACATATTATGGATCTTACAGACTAGTTGTACAAGCGTGATCTACCGAAACGTCTGCAGGCAAAAACTTTATAATAGAATTTAAGTAGTTGAATGTAGTTTATAGCAGAATTTTAGTTGCACATAATACTGTTAGGCCTAAATAAAAATAAATTACCTATTTTTAACAGTGTTGACAAATCTCTTTTTCTGGTACTCTAACTACACATCTATGAGACCATGTTTCACATTGAGCAAAGAGAGATATTTACGGCCTTTCAACTTGAGAGAAAAATCAACATCGTCCAGAATTTGTTCTGAAGCGGCTGGAACATCAGATGACCGGTTTTTTCTCTAATATACCTTCATACTTACTTGGAAATACATGGCCAAAGGGCTTTTGCATATAGACTACTGGTACATACACCCCTCACACGCTTTGTCAAGACCAAAGAATATCGGGATTCCCGCCCGACTGATGCTTCGACACGACCCTTCACAACGTGCAAATACGCGGCAGCGTAAAAAAAGGAACCGCATTTTTTCTTATTTGTAACCCATGGTAGGTTTCAATGCTTAAAAGGGGGTATAATCTTTTTGCTTCACGTAGGTATTAAATATACATTTAATTCAACTTTAATATGTGGTTCACAACAACATTCAACTTAAGGTAAACCTTGTTGATCTTACATCACGCTTACACTGACGGAATGTACTTGACAAAGAAAAAAGCCTGCATTGACTTCCGATTAGACATGGCCGCTGTAAGCTTCCGGTTGGCCTTACGTATGCTGTGTAAAGCTGGTGATACTATAGGAGATTTTTTTTAATTTCTAAATTAGAAAAAAGTTGGTATCTCTTGATGAAAATCTGGTCTTTTTCGGTGTCTTTGTGTCTGGTTGGTGTCTGCTCCCAATTTATTTTGGGCTCGGTGCAGTATGTATTTTTATTAGTTATCTATACTAATAGTATAAGCTGAAGAGTTTGTTTGTTTGTTAGAACGCGCTAATCTCAGGAACTACTCATGCAAATAAAAAAAATCTTTTTGTGTTGGATAGTCCATTCATTGAGGAAGGCTATAGGATATATAACATCATAACACGCGAACAAAGTCGCGGGCACAGCTAGTCAGTTCATACATACTGCCATAGGTTTTATCATTAGATAGTACAGCGTGCGAACACTACTCTCACCCCTTGGAGATCTAGCGCCCTCATTCACTAATAGGAATACAAAAATACGAAAATGTAGAGTTATTTGTCTGCCGTTTATTGAAAATGGGGAATGCTGCCTCAGTTTTAACTTTTACGGGAAATTTTTGATTATTTACTGACCTTACAAGGCCATTTATCACTAAGGACTGGTAATCGATCCATTCATTCATTGATTTATTTATTGTTTCATGTGGTTTAACAAAGGTGTTTACAATAAAGTCTTCCAACATATATGAACCCTGCAAGGGCACCACAATAATAGCATTGTTAGTACTACTCTTAAGTGGGCAAAGTTTGATATGATGTTTGTATGGAATAATTCTTGCGTTTACAAACATGCAAATATATTTAAAAATAGAAAATACATTGAAAAAACCCACCTGCTCTAGGCGGGAATCGAACACAGCACCCTCCGCAATCCAGGCGGCTGCGTTGGAATGTTGGTAGTTTGAAACTGAAATTTGTCTTCAAAGCTACAGTCCCTTGAGTGATTTATTAACTTCTTATTAGCCAACTTTTAATATTGTGGTTTCCTATCACCACAGCATTTATAATCTTTGAAACACTTCCCACTGACTGCATAACTTTGAATCACTCTTGGCGCCACATAGCGCCCTTTATCGCTCTCATTGTGACCGCAACTTTACGTCTATATTTAAAACTGGTAATTATAATGCATAGTACTACATGCTAATGATTCACAACCAATGCAAAGGTTACCGCCGGTTATGTAAAGTAACCTCTTTATGCTTGTGTTACAATTAAACAGGTTGCAAGATAAAAGCTTCTTATTGCTCTCAGACGGACTTACATAACAGTGGTCATATTGAAACTAATTACGTGGAGTTTTGCGGTTACAAGATCATGTACTTTTGTATCATCGTAACAGCCTTTACAATTCGACCCACTTCTACACAAGGCCTATCCTTGTCATTGAAAGAAGTTAAGGCAGGTAGTCCACGTTTACCCAATGCGGATTGGTGGACGGAGTATAAGGTGATCAATAAACCTTTGCTGATCTATTAGTCGCCTTCTACAACCTATTGGAAGATACAGGGTGATGCTATTCTACTCTGCCGGCAGCACAATTTTGTATTAGAAGGACTTATAATAATTTTACCACCTCCGTTGTCTAGTGACCCATCGGGATTGGATCCCAGAGGTCCTTAGCTCGATCCCTAGATGCCTTGTCCCTACGTGTAGAGATGTGGCCTCTCTTTGCATCTCCTACCGTATATATCAAGGGGAGTGTTCAGACGAACTGTTTAAATTAATTTCAGCTGCAGATTTCTACCACCGCACCACCTGGAATAAAGTCGAATTCCGTCTACCACCTAAACAATTGGAAATCCCCCACTGTGAGTTTCTGTCGCAACTTTCTTCCCGCATAAACAAGTTGTGGAACCAGCTTGCATTATGGGAGCTTTGTGACGTCAAGGTCGGTCCCAAATACAAGTGACAACGTTTATTCCAAATATTGAGGTTGGCACCGACCTCTAAATAACATTTAGATTATTTAAATATATTTTTTTATTTCTCCGTTTCTAGTTTTGATGGCGGTTTTAGTTTTATTTAAATTTTTTGTTTTGCGTTTGAGTTTTTTTTAGAAAAGAAATTTTCAGAAAGCTATCTCGAAATGTTTTAGACGAACAAGTAATAAGATTACAATTAAATAGGTATTATTACTCAAAAACTCG
Organism: Elophila nymphaeata; assembly: GCA_955850985.1. NCBI lineage: Eukaryota > Metazoa > Arthropoda > Insecta > Lepidoptera > Crambidae > Elophila > Elophila nymphaeata. Next base: position 9,647,097 of record OY039091.1, on the reverse strand, counting down.
TCAGATGTCGATCAAATTTAAATGGGACCACATGACCAGCACCAGCTTCCAAACTTTAAAAGAATCTTCAAAATCGGTACACCCAGTAAAGAGTTATGACGTAACACACATAAAAAATACAGTCGAATAAAGAACCTCCTTTTTTGAAGTCAGAAAAACAGAGTTAATTTGCATTTATGCTATGAGTATGGATAATTAGATACTATTAAAATCGATCGAGCCTTAAGAAAAATTAATTACTGCTGTAAATTAGGACAGTAAGAACTCTCTTTCAAGGAAATAATTATCAAATACCAATATGTACGTAAATAACATTAAAAATGCACTACTCACAAACGTCAGGAACACGGCTGACATATCACAAGGCAACCTATATACTTACCAGACACACATTTATCATGCTAACTCCGAACTAATTCCTGAACCTTATCTACATTCAAACAAAGTTCCAATTCCCATAATCAAATTTCAAGAGCAGAAGTGTTTGTGTGTCATTAACGTTTAATAGTTTATATATCGTAGTTACATAATGGTTGCGTAATAGGCCGAGCTATCTGTCGAGGTGAGATATTAGAACCACAATATAAAGGAAGCACAGAAAGTCAGTCTGTGTACTTAAAGATAATACGCGTACGTAGAGTAGATATATAATAATAATAATAAATGAAATGCGGTGGTCGTGGCTTCTTAAACGCCAAGACATTGCATAATCGCGAGATAGACAATCTTAAGGAGTATTTTCTCCATGTCGATATGAGGATTCATAGAGATGTAGTCGCTGTCGACAATGGACTCACTCCTCTATTTTTAGCAAAAGAAAACTGGCGCAAACCTTTATTACTTAGCACTTTGGACCGCAGCGTTGTATGGCAAAACAAAGAATTACATGGCAGATTCTACCGAGCTCTCCATGGGCCCGACGTAGATCTACTAGCCTCAGTATCCTGGCTCCGGTTCGGTGACCTTTTTGTTGGTGAAACCGAAGGCTTTGTCTGTGCAATTATGGATGAGGTGATGATGACGAATAACTACCGGAGGTTTATCCTGAAGGATGGCACATTGGATATTTGCCGTGCGTGCCATCGCCCGGGTGAATCCCTCAGACATATAATCTCCGGTTGTTCTCGCCTCGCAAATGGCGAGTATTTGCCAGTGGCCAGGATAATACACCAACAATTTGCATTGAAATACAATCTTGTGGCATCCGAGTTGCCGTACTACAGGTATGCACCAGAACAGGTTCTTGAAAATAGCCACGCCACATTGTATTGGGATCGATCTATCATTACAGACAGGACTATTGTAGCCAATAAGCCCGATATTGTATTGATAGATCGACAAGAACGTCGCGCAGTAATTGTTGATGTCGCTGTTCCCCATGACGACAACCTAGTGAAAGCTGAAAAAGAATTGTTGACATGTGGGACATCGATTCAGCAATTATTGTTCCGATAGTCATATCTGCACATGGGCCATGAGCCAAGAGCCTCGATACAATTTTTGGTTTGTATAGTGATATTTCTGTTTGTCTGTTGTGTTGTCTCAATAAATGTTTCTTTCTTTCTTTCTGATATACAATCAAAATACAAAAAAAAAAAATTCAAAATATCCGATTGCTCCAAATCTAATAAGATTTTAATTTATTTTTAAATACCATTTTTATTTTATCTAAAATTAAGATCACGATTCCTAAGAGAGTATTTCTCTATCTCTTATAGTTTAAAATTTCCCCATACTGACCCGAAAAAAAAACTCACCGTGTATATTAATTATAATAATAAAAAAACTTTTTTTAAAAAAAATCTTTTATTTAAATGCTCTAAAGAGAAGAAAATAGAATTTTCCTTTAAAATTTTAACTAGAAACATATAACATCATTATAGACAATGATCATAAAAGCTTTCGACAACAGTAAGCAAAGTGTTGTTTGCCATTATAATGCTTGTATTTCGTCTGAAAGATAGCTCCAAACTGCATTTACGTAAAACTGCGCCATAAGACTCTCATCGTCCATAACTGTTTCTAAGGCTTCTCGGGTTCGAGAAAACGTGATGTAGTTATGCAAAAAGTACTCAAAATTAAATATGACGTAGCTTTGTGATCGTAACAGTAAATCGCTTGACGTCATAATTTAAATTGTAAGGGTTCTTATATAAAACAAGATTACAGAGGTAATGAAATGTATTGTAATGAGATGTTGACTAGCATGATCATATAAGAGGAAGTTTATAAGTGGCTTCAGTGACGCATTGAAGGGCACAGCGTACTAGCTACTTGAATTTGGAGGACCCAAACTGGGTAGTACCTCTACGTCACAGAAGACCACAGTCAAATAACTCTACATTATTGTTTTGTTGTGTTTCTGTTGGTGAGTAAGGTTTGATTAAGCTTCAGGTTGATTAAGCTTCACGGGGTGGGGAGGTGGACTATATGACGATGGCGGCGATCACTTATATACAGGGAGTGCCACTGTGATAATAAGCGATAGAAGATACAAAATGATGCCACATCTCTACGCAATGCCAAAGTGTCCAGCCGATCAGAAATAGCTGGTTCGTCTACAATTCGAGCTGCTCGCCTTTGTACGCGGTCTAAGGGAAGCAGTTGGTACTGGTGCAGTATTCCTGAGATATCGAATTTGCGCCTTGTGTGTTAAGGACAGTTGTACGTGATGAGTCGGCATGAAATACCTCTTTGATCTTTTGAGCACAGCTTCATAGAGGCCAAGTTAGCCTTACTCTCCAAATAAGAGAAACTGAAGAGTCACTCGATATGTTGACCCCAAGGATTCCGATACTATCTGAGGCAGTTAGGGGAGTGTTTTCAAACTGAGGGGATACGTTAAAGGTATTTTTTTGCGGAAACGCGCAAACTTATGTCTTCGTTGTGTTAAGAGTATGCATTCATCGAAGTACAAATAATATTTTGTTCGCTGTATTGTTGTTAGATACACATGTCTATATGACCCCATACACACATAGACATTGCTCGCAGAGCGATAGGTCCACTAGCTGGGAGGACCCGCAGTGTACGATTGAAAATGGCCGCGAGCTGGGATTTAGACCATTTTCAAATAATTATTGAAAATATCTGATTGCATTTAACAATGTTATAATATGGTTATTATGTCTAGCATTGTATGTATCATAATATAGGAAGTATATTAAATGAGTAAAATTACAAAAACATAGTAAAAAATCCTTATTAAAAATTATCAATTTATATTTTTTTTGGTATCCTTTCTTAATATGATATCTCAAGTTTTTACTTATTTAGGCTCTATAGTGGTTTATAATAGTATATTTTCTATTGGAAAAACAAGTTTTTCAAAGTATTGTTTGCCATAATAAAGCGTGTATTTAATCTGAAAGATAGGTCCGAACTACGTTTTCGTAAGACTGCGCCATAAGATTCTCATCGCTTTATAAAACAATAAGTGTAAATTAATATATCGCTCTATAGAGGTTTTAATCAAGAATTAATCTTCCTATAATTATATAATTTCTTTGCAAAGTCTGTTCATATCGCTTCAAAATTAGGTCTGAAAAATCCACAAAATGTGAAAAATTTGACGTAAGTCGAGTGCACGCTGTTAAACTGGACCAAATTAAGTCGAACCTAATCCGAAACTTTGCAGGCAGGTCTCAGTTTTTTGTTTCATTTGGTGTTTAATGCTTGTTCCTAGAATTAGCTAATGTACAGTACAATATAGAAAATTATATCAAGGTATATTCATAGTAGCTTGAACAAAACGCATACCTTAATGCGCATTACAATATTTGAGCCGTCAAATGTCATCATCTCCCCACATAGTGTCGAAACATTCAAATGCGCGTGATGCAACCGCAATCTGCGCATTATGAAACGAAGGATGTCCTGTTGGTTATTACCGTTGATATGTATTAGAGGAAAGTAACCGAATGGAATATTATTTGGGGTTCGTGATACATAATCGCACCTCCCCAGTGCAATACTGTCACTTTTCTAAAAGTGTGTTTTTTTTTTCAGAAAAAGCATTTATTTGGTGATTTGTAAATACTTACAAAATTAGGCATACTTTTTACTTTATAACTAATGAAACAAAAAAACTATAATATGTTAATAAATATGCTATTTTTTTAAATATATTTCTACGCTCACTCCAATTAACTAGCCCAAATAGTGTTATGGATAATAGATTACGGTCATTTTTTTACATACATAATAATTTTTAGGTATTTTTAATAATAAATATATAAACAACCATGACTAGTCAACAAATATTCGTGTTCTTCACACAATCATTTGCCACTACCAGGACTCGAACCTGGACCCCTTGATGTGTAGGCAGCTATACTGACCACTCCACCAAGACAATTTTATTAATTTCAACTGTGTAGCGCCCTCATTTGCCCGTCCCGAAATGGTGGTAGGGCTTTTGACGATTTAAAAGTACTTAGCAAAGTCCATTTAAATAAAGAGCTTTTTCATTTCATTTGTGGCACTAATCTAAAAATAATAATGTAAATGTGATACAATAAGCTACTCACTAAATTTTTATCACCTATTCACACGGAGTACTAAACGTCTATGCACCTATCCTAACGACATTAAAACTCTTCCTTCGCTAAAATGGCGGAACGTCAAATGTTTGACAGGCAAGTAGGCAGAACAGTTTATATGGGAAAATGAAAATGTTGTTTTTACTATCTTCCTCGCAATTTCTCCATATTTTCTCACAGTTTAAACCTTCCCTAGACCTCCACGAACATTTCAAGACCAAGATAAGATAAATCCGTTCAGCCGTTCTCGAGTTATAGCGTCAGGAAGGAAAACCCGACTTATTTTTATATAGTAGATATTCTTCGCCAGAATTTTTCTTCGAGTTATTTGGATTACGACTTCATTTTCAGCTTAGAGTAAGTTAGTATGGTTAGTATTACATAATAATTATGTTTTGACTTTAATTCATAAATAAGTTATGTCAATATACAAAATACTCGTAAATCGAAAAGCGTGTTAAATGGTCCCTTGGGAAGAGTTCATTTAAAATAATAAAAAAAATATATATCACTATTTGACTAACACAAAAAAAAAATTTTTTAATTGATGCGCAAACCCTATTTCAATAAAATCAAGTTAACTCCACGTCTATTTGTATAAATAAAAAATTATTTAAATAATTAATAATAATAAAAATCGATAAAAAATTATATCGATAACGAGCACATCCCACTCTCGATAACAGTGTCGTAACTACCGTTGTTGCATCAAGGGCGTATCTGTCGCACGCGCTGGACCAGAGCTATGATTTATTGATCTTTGGCATAGATAATTTCTAGATCATCATTCCTAATGACCCAGTAAGGTCCGGACTCCGATCGGAGCGGAGGTGTATTTTAAACAACCAATAAATTTTCTAAAACTATAAAATACACTGAAAAAAAACCGGCGAAGTGCGAGTCGGACTCGCACACCGAGGGTTCCTCGGTATAAACTGCTGTATCTTTTGATCGCGTTAACTTAGAAGTTTAATTTTTTCACTGCTTAAAGGGACTATAGACCTAGGTATTTGATATAAATTTCAATTTGATACCTTTATTCGTTCGTGAGAAATAAGGTAGTAAGTTTCATTTTATTAAAATATTTTTATTATATTATATAACTAAAAAAATGTGATTTTCGCAATTTTTCCTATATTTGCATTATATGACAATGCTTCATGCCAAATTTCAAGATTCTGAGTTTACGGGAAGTATCCTTTAGGTTTTGATTGCTTTGCGAGTGTCGGAAATTTGTTGAAAATATCGACATAATCGGCTGTATCTTTTGATTGGCTTGGCTTAGAAGTTTGATATTTTCACAGCTTAAATGGACAATAGACCTGAGTATTTCATGTAAATTTCAACTTGATACGTCCACGCGTTCTTGAGATAAAGGGTCTTGACAGACAGACAGACAGACAGACAGACGGACAACAAAGTGATCCTATAAGGGTTCCGTTTTTTCCTTTTGAAGTACGGAACCCTAAAAAATCGACCTGATCTAAGCGGGAAACGAACCCAGCATCCTCCGCAATCCGGGCGGCTGCGACGCTACCGGGATACTGCTTTTGATGTCAAAATTTGTCAGTACTTGGTGCTTAAGTTTTTATGGTAAACATTGTTTTATCAAATCTTTAAATTTTGCACTTCTAAGATACGAACGAAATATTTTTGCAAATATTTGACACCCAGTTAAGATGAAACTACCTATAATAGGTAGTTTCATTTGTAGTATGGAATATTTTTTGAAAAAATCTACCTACCCCAGGCGGGAATCGAACCCAGGATCCTCCGCAATCTGGGTTGCTGTGATAATCACAACGCTACCGGTACCACTGCTTTCGATGTCGAAATTTGTCAGTGCTTGGTGTTCGTCATTATTCCACAATATAATGATTTGATGAAACAATGTTTACCATAAAAACATAAGCACCAAGCACTGACAAATTTCGACAGCAAAAGCAGTGCCCTGGTGGCGTAGTGGTTAACGCAGCCGCCCGGACTGCGGAAGATGCTGGGTTCGATTCCCGTCTGGGGCAGGTCGATTTTGTTCAATGTATTTATGGCCGTTTAAAGTGGGTCAAAATTGCGTACGAAGGAGACGGTTACATACAAGCAAACACACAGGTGAAGCTTGTAAGCGTGTTAAAAACCTTTTTACTGTGAAAAATAGGCGATGCGCTAAGGTCCATAGTCGTTTCGTAGCCGCTGTTCAGTAGCGTTCATAGCAAAAAAAGAAGCGATCCCTTTACGAGTTGATAAGTGTGCTATTGCCTTAACCAACTGGGGGCGATAAGGGGCAACATGCAATTTAATACGACCATCATACATTAACAATAATACCGTAAATTTCGATAAAAAACATTTGAAATTAGACTACTTATACAACAAATTAGTGACGCACAGACCGGTTTGGTAACGCGAACCCACAAGTTTAACCCCTACTAAAAATCGCTGAACGCGCATACAGAAGTTTTCAGTTCAAAAAAACAATTGTCGCTATTCAGAGCAACTTTCAGAGGCTTTACAAACTCGAGCCACGTGAAAACTCAAGTCACGTTTCAAAAAAACCTACCAATTGTCATAACTCCAGCCACTTTTGAACGATTTCGAAACTACTCCCTGAAAGGTTGCTTTTTCCTAATAGCAACCTTGTTAACTTGTTAACAGGGCTTTTTTTCGCGAAACAATACAGAGTTTTACGCCTTTGTCGGATTGTGTTCAATCTTTATATTTGGTCAGCCTTTATATAACTGTTTCTAAGGCTTCTTCGGTTCGCGAAAACGTGATGTAGTTATGCAAAAAGTACTCGAAATAAAATATGACGTAGCTATGCGATCGTAACTGTAAAACGTTTTGACGTCATTATTTAAATTGTAAGGGTTCTTATATAAAACAAGATTACAGAGGCTATAAAATATATTGCAATGAGATGTTGAATAGAATGGTCATATAAGAGGAAGTTTCTAAGTGGCGCTAATGACGTATTCGAGGGCGGAGCGGAGGCACCTGAACTGGGTAGTACCTATACCATACAGAAGGCCACAGCCAAATAAATCTATATTTTTGTTTTGTTGTGTTTCTGTTTGAGAGTAAGGTTGCCAGAGCTTGACTATGTAGGGTTGGTAGCGCGCAATTGTCATGTCATTGTTTGTTTGTATGTAACTGACTCGTTTGGATTCAATTTTGATCCACTTTAAACGGTCAGATTTCATTTAAACTTTATAGACTTATCAAAGACCGATTACATTACAATAATTCGATAAGAATATCCTATTATCCTGATTAGAATCGCCAGGACTAATTGGAATGTTAGTTCAGCTATACGTCACTAGATGGCATTGTCATTAAGTAAGTACTTTCATCGGCTGTTATAATTCGCACTAAAAAGTGGAAAATAAAATAATGGTTTAAAAAAATAAAAAACACTTATGTTAAATAAAAAACTAAAAAGTGAAAAAACTTTTTAGTATAAAAGTAAATGATGAACGAGAAGTATAATTACTATTTAGAGAAAAGCGTGGGGTACTCAATTTAATTGTACCGATCGAATATTTTCCAGAACTAATGTAATTGAGCTTAAAAAAAAGTTATTTTTCACTTTTTAGTTTTTTATTTAACTTTGTTTTTTTAAACTATTTTTGTACCAAATTTCATCAAAATCACTTCGGGTGTTAGGCGTGATAACTTTGTTTGGACTTCTTTACGACCTTTCATTCCCTATTCCAACCCCACACGTGTCGAAATTACAAATACGCTAGAACATATATTTATTTTTTCTTACCAAGTGCCTAAATACAAAGTTTCATAGTTTTATCTTCGATAATGAGGCATCCCATACAACCTTTCATTCCTTATTTCAACCCCTTCATATCCTTTTTACAACAAAAGGTAGCTTATATGCTAACTCAAGGTCTAGTCTATCTTTGTACCAAATTTCATCAAAATCAGTTCAAGTGTGTGCGCGAAAGTGTGACTTTGTATGGACTTCCTTACAAACTTTCATCACCACATGGGCTAATATTTCAAAAACGCTAGAACAGATATTTATTTCTTATCAAGTGCCTAAATACAAAGTTTCATAGTTTTATCTTTAACAATGGCGAACTTACATACAAACTTTCATCCCCACATGGTTCAATTAAACAAAAATCCTAGAACAAATATTTATTTATTTCACCAAGTACCTAAATTACCATGAAACTTTGAATTTCTTTAACAATGTCGAACTTCCATACAAACTTTGATCCCTATCTCAACCCCTTCAAGCCTTTTTTCGCAATAAAAGGCAGCCTATGTCTTGTCCTTAGCTCTAGTGTATATTTGTACCAAATGTAATCAATCTGTTCAGTGGTTTAGACGTGAAAGCTTAACAGACAGATAGATAATATTAGTAGCGATTATGGTAGCCTGGTACATACTTTAGTTTTGAAATAAATGTACATTACATTTAAATGAATACAATGATAAATGAAACTACTAGATCTTTGAAATTTCCTGTGAATGCATAAGTATATCAATATTTCCATTTACATAATGTAGGGTTTAAAGTAAAGTATTATACATGCTTCTCAGGCCACAGACATTACTCTGAGGTTTCTCGACTCTTTCTTGGTTAAGTAAACGCATTGCATTGAATAGAGCTTTGTGATTGGTTCGATTCTGTTGCCTAGTTCAAACTTCTTTCAAACTTTAAACTTTTGACATATGGACGTTGCTTTTGACAACTCGACCTGTGCGTTATGTAATATAGCTAGCTAGCTACCTAAGCTCTGCGTTAATTTCAGAGTACGCATAGTTCCAATCCCCACTTAAGTATTGTCTATGAATAGGGTTTTACGACCCTATTCGTCCACGCGCACTATGGGACCTCAAAATCTTTGCCATAATATGGCACGCACTGAGAAATACCTTATTTTACGTAGCATTTTTTTTACTAAGATAAGTATTGTTTGTGAATACGAGTATAAGTCTAGTGACGATCTTTCGCGGTAACGTTCATCGTATTTTGAACTGACTTCAAAAAATATTATTCGGTCATCTATTCGACTGTATTTGTTTACGTGTGTTACATAACTTTTTACTGGGTGTACCGATTTTGACAGTTCTTTTTACATTTGGAAGCTGGTGCTTATCGCTTGGTCTGCTTTTTTTTTCTTTCTCTCTTCTTTTTGTTTCATTTTGTACTGTTCTTTTTTTGTTATCATTGTTAAATTTAATTTATTGTATAGTATTTTCTTTTCTTTATTGTATGTGTTGTCTTTGTGCTGGCCAATAAATGTATTTCTTTCTTTCTTTAAATATGAGCGACGTCTGACGAGTTGTTTTTGAGTTATCCCTAATAACGCATATTTAATTGACATCGATTATATCGTTACTATTTTATTACTTGTTTGTCCAAATGTTCTCGAGATAGTTTGCTGGAAATTACTTACAACACAAATAAATTATTATTACATGAAAAAACCGCCTTTAAAAGTAAAAAGGAGAAATCATTATTATTTTTTTAATTTTTGTCTTATAATTTTGAAGGCGGTTTTTGTAATATTCCATTAGCATTCGTCGACATTTTATGCCCCGCGATTCCGTGATATATCCGTTGATTGGGTGTCTTTAAATAACACTTACAGCGTATTATGTCAAGCAACAAAGCCGTATTGCAGCCACTAGTCAATACAATGAACGAGCAAGGTCGGCGTGTGCTTCCTGTTTACTAACTTGAGACTTTTAACTTATAAATAGCAGTCGATAATGATATTATGGGAATACTAAGTGTTATATAAGAATATAATCAACCGCTGAGGATTAAAACTGGAAATTAAAATATCTATATATATAAAAATTAATACTGACTGAATGACTGACTGACATATCAACGCACAGCCCAAACCGCTGGTTCTAGAGATTCCTAATTTGGTACGTAGGTTCCTTATGAGGTCCAGGGGTGCACTAAGAAGGGATTTTTGGAAATTCACTCTCGAAGGTCCCTCACCAACTGTCATTTTTAAAGTAAAATGCATAAAAATTGGTACATGGTCTTTCAGTTAGAAATTATGAAAGAGGTATTTTAAGATTTTTTGAAATTCAATCCCTAAGGGGTAAAATAAGGGAGGAAAGTTTGTATGGAAATTGTATGTTTAAAGTAAAATCGAAGAACATTGGGTAGGTATATGGCGCTTGGGTTAGAAGAAAAAAGAAGAAAATTTAAACGCTGCCCTAAATAACTATTCTACGCGGACGAAGTTGTGGCAAAAGCTAGTTAATACATAAATTCAGAGCTATGCTCTGGTTTAGGGTAAATTGAGTGACAAACTAATATGTTTAAAAAGTATAGATAAGTCGTAAGTCGTACCCGCTCGAGAAGGCAACGAAAAGGTCAGGAAATTGCCGGATTTGATTTCAGTCGGGAACGCTCTCGCGTCTCGACTACACTTCATTGCAACGCTTTAAGTTATCGCTCGAAAAATGCCTTCATGTGTTTTCAGATGATGCACAAATTGCTACTTTTAGAGACAAAAAAAACATGTCATTTCATTCGAAAGTACAGCTTTTTTGGTTGGTACCCCTATGGGAGGATGGCGTGACTTTGTATTTGTGTGTGTAGGTATGTATATGTTACCGTCCAAACCCGATTTTAGGATTAACTAGTTTTTCCTAGGCCAAACCAATTAGTCCTTTATGCGATTTAATACCTACCATGGCTGAGTGATGGGTAGTTTAGGGTTATTTTTTTTATAACCAGGCGGAGTGCACTGATTTTTTGGGAGAGTCTTGTGTTTTATGCACCTACAACTACATGGCTGAGTAATGGGTAGGTTAGTGAACTGGTTTGGCCTAGGAAAATGTAGTTTATCCTAAAATCGGGTTTGGCCGGTAACATATATATCGCCAGCGGCGCGGCGGATTGTAGTATGTGTGAGAGTGATGAGTGACAATAATTCCACTCCGCTTAAATATAAAAAATAATAACATAAATCTGGACCTAACAATAATATAAGCGATCTCCATTCGATTATTATTATTATTTATATTATGAAATGGCAAACAAGCTTGTGGCCCACCTAGTGTTATGTGGTTACCGTCGCCTAGAGCCACTTGCAATATTAAGGGTAAATCACTTAGCACTGCAAGTGCGTTGCCATCCTTGGGACTAAGATGATATGCCTTCCATGTCCAGTAATTACACTGGTTTCCCTTCAGTCTGAAACACAGCGAACTGCTTCACGGTAGATAAGAAAGGCCACAAGACCACTTAGTAAAACATTATTTTAACAACAAGATTATATAGACTAATATTGATGGAATTGAAAACGGTTTTGTTTGGTTAACAATTATTAATACACACCACAATCCGCCTGTAATACGGCGTTTTATTTGATCCGCCTGCAACATATTGGAATAAATTATTTAATACAACTAATTATACCATGCATATTCCTTGTCTTTGTAATAGAAAGATAAATAAATACTCTTTATTGCATTTGGAAATACATCAAAAATACAAGTAATAGTACTTACATAGTTTTCAAGGGCGGACTTATCTCTAGAAGAGATCTCTTCCAGTTAACCGATGAAGGTACGAGAACATGTAAAATATTTTAGGTGACTCAAAATGCAAGAGTAGAAACTAAATTTATTTAAAATTAAAGTAACAAATTACATACATAGATCTTACATACATAAATAATTCAAAATAAGAATCATCATCAACAGTTCATATAATGTCCCCACCGAGGGGCTCGAGCCTACCCCACATTAGGGGCGATTAGGCCTTAGTCAACCACGCTGGCCAAGTGAGGGTTGGTCGACTTCACACACAACCTATGAATTTCTTCTAATAATTTCTTCTATGAAAATAAAAATACATACATATAATATAAATAAATACTTATAATAAATATGATAAACTGATAGGATATAATTGTGTTGATTGTTGGGAAACTTGTGTCAAAAAATGCTTCTTTAGTCTATTTTTGCAGATAGCGATGCACGACTATCTTGGATAAAATTGGGTAAAATAAATATTGGATAAAATAATAGTAGTTTATGCAACTGTCATATTTAGTGTCATATAATGAAGGGTATTAAAACACGAGTGTGAGTTTATAATAGTAACGAGTGTTTTAATACCCGTGTTATATGCAGTTGCATACACTACTTTATCTACACTCATACATAAATTCAAATAAAACAACAGAAAAGACAAATATTACGTTTTCCAAAACAAGTGCTTTTTTTTCATTTTCTATTTGAATATGCTTGTTCGCACCGTATTGGAAACACAGATTTGTTTATTTTTTACTAATCACCAAGCGCTCCGCCAGAACTGTCTAATCAGAAGCGCCCCGCCCGCCCGCCGCCGTGACGCGTTATGCAGCGAACCAATAAGAGGGATTTCTTAACGCGACCAATCGAGCCATAGAATAATTACACACTAAAAACAATAACATGAGGGGGCTCGTCAATTTTCCATTTAATTATTTTAAATCCTAATTAACCTTTGTTTGTTTGTTCCCTTTCTGTAAAATTATTATTTTTTTATTTTTCTGGCAACAAACTATTTGTTGTGGCTTTTTGCAAATTATTAGGAGTCAAATTTTTTGTATGGGTTAGATCCCTTTGCCTTCCCGAGTATTTAAGAAAAATAACTGTATCATAATGACAAGGAGCTTATACTAAGAATGGAGTCATTACACAAAATAATAAAGTGAGGGCAAAAATTTTGACAATACTTGACATTTCAAATTTCACATTTCTCTTTCTAGAAATAGTCGTCATCTCTTTCTAAACACGACTACACAGAAACAAGATTTCCCCAGTATTTCGCCATCTTTCTAAAACAAAAGTAGAAAAGTAGCTAAAAACTTAACATATTGTATTCAATTATCAGTATTTATTATCAATGAAAGAAATAAATATAATATATTTACTTTTAGTGTTTAGGTTTGTATTTTATTTTGAAAATCATCATTGTGATTCTTTCTATAACTTATGGGAAATGAAAGGATTTATGTAATGGCAGCACTCTCTTCATATGTCAATGTCCCGAAATCTCAACATGACATAAATTGTCGTAATTGACATATTCATAAATATCGACTCGCGATTTTGGTACGGCTTTTTACTTTAAAATAAGGATAAATAATGCAAAATGGTAATTATATACATATTTCGAGCTGGTAGAAGTGAGTAGTATTGAGGATGCAGTGTGAATTTCACTTGTAAGTGTCATAATTGCATATAATATTGTTCAATCTATAAATTTCATTTTTCACCCGTAATTCCAGATTATTAGCGTTATTTTGCAAAACTCCATAAGAGGGAGAAATTTCTGATACTCGCATTTAATCCTATCTTAGAATTTAATGAATTTTTGTAAATAATTTACTTATTCAAATATTTGTAAACAAATGACTAGGGTGACTAAAATTTCCGGAATCATAAGGAAATAATATCCCTTTCTATCCATTCCTTTTATAAATGGCAATCAAAATTGATAGATTATTTTATTTAATTCTTTGAAATAACTGTTACATAGATAAAATGCATAAATAGTTTTACCCATTTTTAGTTCGAAATGTTTATTTACAAATAAAATATGTAATTTGTGTAATGTAAATTATTTTATTTGAGAAAAAGATAATGAGAGTATTGATTGGATTGTACTAGTGTAATAATGTTTATCATTCACATTTACATGTACTAACATGCAACGCAGATACATTGCACACAGACAGACAGTATTAATAAAATTGTGGCTGCGCTCTTTCTGCACTTGTAACCAAATAGCATATTAAAATCTATCAAATGATAGTTTTTAATATGCTATTTGATTACAAGTTAAAAGTGTACATTAATATTTATATACACTTTTAACTTGCATACATAAAATTTTCTTTTCTTTTTGATTTCCGAAGCGACGGACCATATGGTTGTCTATTGTGCCTTTAAAAACAAAATTTTATGTAATTTCGAAAATATGTAGCTTCCACTTTCAAGACACCGACAGTTTCAAGGCAACTGCTTATGTCAAACTTCAAGCCCTTTTTTCAATAAAATCACTACTCAATCACTTTTCAAAGGCAACCGTTGAATTGGTTAGTAAAATTTTTCTTGATAATATACAGTTAATACAGAGAGCTAAAATGTTTGGAGAAATAATTTTAAGGGCATCAGGCATCATCAATTATTGAATATACAATGACTCAATTGAATTTTAACATCTGCATAGTCACAAAAATGGCGTATGACGCAAAAATGAGAAACCAGGATTTCCGAAGTAATTAGTCTATTGTCACCAACACTTCATTTATCGATGTTTAGAGTAGGTTAAATAAAGCGTAAGAAATATACATTCGAATTAAGTTAATATAGTATGAAAAATTTCTAATCTAGTCCATTACACTTTTACATGATGTGGTGGTGTTGTTTGTGAACATCTGTTATTTACATTCATGAATGCAATAAATTATTTGATTTGATTTGAATTATATTTACAAGTTTTGTTTGCCTTATCTTCTTTTTATATACCGATAAATGTCGAATCAAACTTAATAACCGTGACTCGCAAACAAATATTCGTGTTCGTCGCACAAATATTTGCCGGCACCAGGATTCAAACCCGAACGGCTTCATATGTAGGTAGCTATACTGACCACTCCACCATGACGGCGTCAAAAAGTTGTTCATATTGATGGCCTAAAACACCCCAAATATTACATATAATGCAGGCTGTAACATGTAGGGTACCATGTTTAAGCACCCTTCATGTTAAAGCCTGTATTATAGTAAAAACCAAGTGCTACCAAACTTACTTTTAGCCGATTTGTAGCCAGCAGTTGTTAATAATGTAACTAATTCACTAGTTACTAGAGCTAACAATTTCTTCTGTTGTATAAAAAACCGCACTTCGGCTTTCAGCCGTAATATCTATCAATATAAAGAAAGTCTGGTAGTAAGTTGGTAAGTTGCGCATCATTATGGCCCTATAATCATTACTCAAGAACGGCTAGATCGGTATACTACACAATGTATTTTTATAGCATTGCTAACCGGAAAACCTTAAATGTATGCTTAGCACCTAAAAAAAAAGAATAATTTAATGTCTATGAGTTGACGTGACATGAGATAAGCTATATAATAAACTGTAACGTGCCTCTTAAAATCAAGAGTCACAGAAGCGATAAATCCTCGTATTTCGGTTGCTGATTTTTTCCCTGGGAGCCGAAAATAGATAACATTACCGTGCTACAAGGCACTCAGGAAAAAAAGTTTAAAGTAATTATTATGAATTTTAATTCTTTGTCATGGAAAACTCAAAACTCAAATTATTTTCAACTTGTGGTTTTATTAACGTAACGAAGTTCAAGTGTAACGTTACACATACATATTTTACCGACCTACATACATATTTTTTTTTAAATTAAATCAGTTTACACTATTTATAAATATTACATAAATTGAGGTATAAAGGAAGCTCATCTAATTGAAATATTTCTTTAGAGTTCGCCTCCTAAATTTATCAACAGGTTTTAGCGCTCCATATCAACGTTAATAAGCTACATTTTAGTGACCGCACGACTGTTGCGGGCAATCTCCGATAGATTGCGCCTGCGTCGCCGGGCAGTCTCGATCTTGTCAGGAACCGCATACAAAGGCTTGGTGATTCGGTCTTGCGCTTGCGTGGTACGCTAAGTAAATTGAGCACCGACTAATACTAATTAACTAATTTGATAATCGTGTGTAATAACAGTTATTTATTTAATGTGTTTAACCCTTATTTGGGGTCCAAGATTAGGCTAAGGTAGCCGCGACGCCTCCGCTACTTCACTTCCGCCCAGGGTTACAGTGAGCAGCAGTACAAGCCGCCCTAACTCGTCCCACCGAGCGACCCTCACCGAGACCATCTCCGGCTACCACCAGGGGAGTACACGCTATTGGGCATTATACCACCATCTAATAAATTGTTCTGCACGGATCTCTCGTGTCTCATTTAACTCCCTATATCTTAGGACCGTGGGAGCACGTGAGACCTTACCCGTTAGTACGAGAGCCCACGACCAAAACCATGTCTCATAGCAATACGGCAAAAACCCTATAAAATCGTTAGATTGTATGATTCTGAACCCGACTAGGTGTGTAGTAACGGTCGAAAGTGTAGCAACTGCGTGGGAGGCCATTTCTGCTGTGTCAAAAAAAAAAGACAGTCGGTATTATAGCAATACGTCTGATAGTGAAAATGTACATAGATTTTATAATTGTATTACGAAAAAGTTTGTTTTCAGACATTTTGCGCGTAGCATATAGCCTGAGCGCATTTTTGAAAATGTCAACAAATTTAGCCGACCTGTATCATAGCAATACGGATAATTTTTTTTTTCAACTTTTCGTATTGCTGCCATGATTACCAAAAACCTGTTTTCAGACACTTTAAGTGTAGCATATACTCCCAAAAACGAAAATTAATAACGTCGATTTAGCTCGACTCAACATTTTTTCGAAGACATAAAATTAAAAACGACGAGGCTTCGACAACTCTGAATCTCCAGTTATCCAATTACGACGCCTGCAATCTGCCACCATGCAAAACGGAATTGGAGAAACATTTATTACGAACAAAATATATTGCACAAGTCTGGAGCAACGCTCATACCAAAACGCCAACCGAACTGAACCCTGCAGATTGCGGATGGTATGAAGACAAGGGACGATTTCAGTTTTCGTGGTTCTCTGGCAACCAACTACCTGAGTTGAGCAACGTTATTTTGGACGACAAATCATCATCCACAACAGGTACAGTTTACATGGCTTTTGCTGTTAATTTCATAAATAAGTTCGTGATTTTCACTAACGATGTTTATTTTACAGAAGAGGACGTTGAAGATCTCCCGAGCGACGTCGAGAGTGATTTCGAAGACGACGATTCCGAATCCGACAGCGATTGAATACGAGAATATTTTGTAACTTTGAATAAACCGTTTTTTTTTTTCAACTTCATCCCAGTTTCATTTTGTGAGATTTATTTCAGTCCTTCAACTTCAATGTTACGGTTTCGGGTAAATTCTTTGTTAATTATCATCTAATAAATTCAGGGTCGCAACGTATTCATTGGTTTGTAACAGAAAATTCAAGATGCCTCAATACGATTTTTAAATGATATCTGAGTATCGAAAAGTTGTCTGATAGAGAAGGTGCTACACTTAATTTGTCTGATATAAATTTTTTGCACATGTGGACAACTTATTTTATCATGTCCAACAATTTTCAGACATATTGCTATGATACCGATCGGTAAAATTTGTTAACATTTTCAAAACGGTCTCAAAATTTAATGCGTTCACATTTCCGTCTGGAAATTGTTTTGTTCGCATCAAATAACCAAAATTTACTAATAAAAAAGATTTTCAGACGTATTGCTATGAGACATTTTTTTTGTCTCATTTTTAATTTTTTTAAGTGAGTTTACGGGTTTGCGCTACACCACTAACGTCTGAAAAATATGTTTCCGGTATCTCAGAACTATCATTCAACTACAGTCTGCAAATCAGACATATTGCTATGATGCAGTTCGGTAAAATTCTTTGACAATTTTGAAAATTCGGTCAGATCAAACGCTACGCGGAAAATGTCTGATATTGGTATTTTCGAGTTCAGGATAATCGTATCTATCGATTTGATGCGGTTTTGGCCGTATTGCTATGAGACAAAAATTTTGGTCGTGGGCTCTCTAACTACGTGTCACAAGACTGTCCGTGATTAATTTGTGCTACAGGCACCCTACTAGAAAGAGACAGGGCCTCTCTAGAATTGTCAAGAAATGTCAAGTGTTGTCAAAATTTTTGCCCTCACTTTGTTCATTTGTCTAATGACTCCATTCTATAGGTAAAATATAAGCTCCTTGCATAATGAGTCGAACCGGTGTTATAATGGTCATTACTTAGACAAAGAATTTGTCTAAGGGTCATTATGTTACAGGTTGTTTTTTTTTATTTTAATTTTGATTATCTGTATTAAAAAGTATGTCATTTTATGTTCACCTTTGATATCGTAATTCGAATATTATGACATGAGTGTAGATAAATAATATTATTATTTTACAAATCTGAACTAAAAAGCGTCTCAGTGACTTATCCAAGACTTAGGATATGCCCTTTAGTTCGCAAGCGTTGCCCAAGAGAGGAAAGGCGTCAGTTCCACACCGCCTTGACACGCCATTTCCTAAGCTCGGCTGTTGCAACCACACCATTATCCTTGAAGACTTACGTAACGAGTTACAGCGGGTTACGTAGCGCTTGCATGTGGTGTTCTCGTCTCCTTACGGTTAAAAAACTGTATCAGTTTCTAGACAGTAATAAGGGTTTGATAGAGGCAAATTGTCTTATATAAAAATTTTGTCACTGTTTATGGTTGCATGGTATTCGCTTTAGCTTTTTGTGTATAATTGGTAGGAATGAGAATAGGTCGTGAAGTGAAATGATGAAAACTTTCATATCGCTAAAAAGAAAAACAATCGGCAGTAGTCTCCCCTTGACTTTCTCGTATACCGGAAACGACTAAAAAGTTGATAGAAGCTAGAAGATATATTTTAATGTCATACATGCATGTTAAATTTTGGTCACCCATCCAAGTAAAGACCGTGCACTTGGTTGCTTAACTTTCGTGATCGACGGCTCAAAATTTGATAGAAACCTTATATTTCGATGTTATACACGTATGTTAAATTTGGTTGCAATAAGTTAAAGCATGCTCGTGTTATCTTGCTAACGCACACATACACACAGACATAATTCCAAAAAAAATATTTTTGGACTCAGGGAGGTCCAAAACGTGTAAATCCGTCAAAATCTCGAGGTCGAATGTTTTTACGATTACAAGACTTCCTCTATACTACCTACGAGAAAGTAAAAATGGCTTTAATGTCTCACCGAGGGGTTTGAGCCTACCCCACATTAGGGGCTATCAGGCCTTAGTCAACTACGCTGGCCAAGTGCGGGTTGGTCGACTTCACACACAACATAAGAATTTTTTCATAGGTGTGTGCAGGTTTCCTCACAATGTTTTCCTTCACCGTAAAAGCGTAGATTAAACGTACATATGAATTCAACATTTGAAAACACATTGGTACGTGGCGGGGTTCGAACCGGTTCCTCCCGGGTGAGACAATTCCAATTTTGATGTATTTTTACTAGGTGGTAGACCCATATGTAGGGTCGTCTGGGTAAGTACCACCACCTCTCTTATTTCTGCCGTGAAGCAGCTCGCTGTGTTTCGAATTGAAGGGAAAGGTAGCCAGTGTAATTACTGGGCATAGAAGGCATATCATCTTAGTCCCCAGGATGGCAACGCACTTGCAGTGTTAAGTGATTTACCCTTAATATTGCAAGGCGACGGTAACCACTTAACACCAGGTGGGCCGCAAGCTTGTTTGCCATCTCGTAATAAAAAAAAAGTTCTCCACCCATTTGTAATTATGAGCATGACAGTAAGTACGTATGTATGATTATCGAATATTATGTTTCATGCAGCAGTACTCAAGAAATACTCGTCAAAATTAAAATTCAGACTGCACAGTAGAGCAGCGGTAACATAAATAATAATTACCCAACAAATCAATGAGCAATTTGCAAAATTTTAAGAAAAAACATAGCGACAAATTGACATCGTGTGGCGCAAACTGAGGTTGCAAACCTTTTGGTGTTGCTCTAATCAAGTAGGTATACTTAGTTGCGAAATGCCAGCTCGGTATTGCACGGAACTAAATAATTTTGTAAGTTATCTTGTCTATAGGTTACTGCATCTTACAGTTTGAATCGTGCAATCGAACTGACTTGAAAAGCGGTTTGAGATAAACTGGTGGTGTGGAGATATTAATATTTATTTTATTGCTATATGGCAATCAAAGGTACATATGACTTTTCCAAGTGGGTCTTCAGGGCCAAATCCTAAACTATAAGGAATATAGACAAGTGCTCAAAGGAGTCGCGTGCCCGATTTTGATGAAAACAAAAACTGCATCATTGGATTTTAAATCCTAGCCAGGAATCGAACCCAATGATTTTGAAATAAAAACCCAGCCTGTATTATTACACCATTCGATGGTGTAGTTAATAAGGAGCGATTTCTGGGAAGTAATGATATACGGGAAACTAATGGAAAATGTTAAATATTAATAAAATATTTCTTGTTCCACCTTGGTGGAAGCGATAAGCGATGATATTAATTATCAATCAATCCAATGATGCAATTTTTGCTTTCATCAAAATCGCGAGTCGTTTGAGCATTTTTCGATATTCCTTATAGTTTAGAATATGGCCTAGAAGGCCCACTTGAAAAATTCATTCTGTATATGACTGTAACGGTCTGGTAACGTCACTTACCGACAGAAAGACAGTATTTCGAAAATGTTATATTAGACGCGTATATAGACGAGACCATTTCACGTGCACACTTTGTGTTCCTCGCACAAACATTTTGCCCCTATCAGAATTCTAATTCGCGCCGATATAGATGTTGACTCCACCATCAAAACAGCGTCAAATGTATGTTTTTATTTTTTAAAATGCATAATAATCACTTTAAAAAAAGAGTGAATACATTACTCAAAAATACATTGAATAAACTACTACTCCTAAATATAGTTATTAATTTTATAAGTAGCCCATGTCATAAGTTACTTTGTGCCAGAATAATTCAATACGTCGCATTGTACCGTTCAACTACGCAAATGAAATACCAATATAGCCTTTATGTAACAGGTTTATAAGGTAATAAACGGTGTAACGAGACGACTGTACTCTTTAATCGGTGTATGCCGAATGTGGATCAGTATTTGACAGCCCGCGACATACTATGCGAAGTGGCGTCTAGAATAGCGTGGATAAGGTGTTTTGTAATATTTTCAAATTACTGATGATAGCTTCATTTTTGTATTTACAATTTTAAATATGAAAAGCAGAAAGTTTATTGTCTAGTATAGAACAACAGAAAATAAATCTACACCACCCAAAATCTTTATAAATACAAAAAGTCTGAAAGTCTCCACACATAAAAACATTATATAATAAAAAATGGAGACAGTTTAAGGAACAAAATAAAAATCAAAATAGGACACTGTCACTATACGTTAAAAACCGGCCAAGTGCGAGTTGGACTCGCACACCGAGGGTTCCGCCGTACAAACGTAGCGGTTTACAATTTATGACGTATTAAATCAAATTCTGAGTTCACGGGAAGTACCTTGTAGGTTTTGATTCCCTAGCGTGTGACGGAAAGTCGTCTAAGGTGTCGGTATAAACTGCTGTATCTTTTGATCGCGTTAACTTAGAAGTTTGATTTTTTCACTGCTTAAAGGGACAATAGACCTAGGTATTTGGTATAAATTTCAATTTGATACCTTTATTCGTTCGTGAGAAATAAGGTAGTAAGTTTCATTTTATTAAAATATTTTTATTATATTATATAACTAAAAAAATGTCAATTTCGCAATTTTCCTATATTTGCATTATATGACAATGCGTCATGCCAAATTTCAAGATTCTGAGTTTACGGGAAGTATCCTGTAGGTTTTGATTCCTTTGCGAGTGTCGGAAATTTGTATAAGGTGTCGGTATAAACTGCTGTATCTTTTGATCGCGTTAATTTAGAAGTTTGATTTTTTCACTGCTTAAAGGGACAATAGACCTAGGTATTTGGTATAAATTTCAATTTGATACCTTTATTCGTTCGTGAGATATAAGGTAGTAAGTTTCATTTTATTAAAATATTTTTATTATATTATATAACTAAAAAAATGTAATTTTCGCAATTTTTCCTATATTTGCATTATATGACAATGCTTCATGCCAAATTTCAAGATTCTGAGTTTACGGGAAGTATCCTGTAGGTTTTGATTCCTTTGAGAGTGTCGGAAATTTGTTGAAAATATCGACATAATCGGCTGTATCTTTTGATTGGCTTGGCTTAGAAGTTTGATATTTTCACAGCTTAAAGGGACAATAGACCTGAGTATTTCATGTGAATTTCAGCTTGATACGTCCACGCGTTCTTGAGATAAAGGGTCTTGACAGACAGACAGAGAGACAGACGGACGACAAAGTGATCCTATAAGGGTTCCGTTTTTTCCTTTTGAGGTACGGAACCCTAAAAAAAACTACACTATACAAGAAATAAAAAATATTAATACGATATACGTAATACGCTACAAAAGTTACAATAATATTTTTTTTGATGTAACATTCCGGGAAACAAGTAAATTAACATAGTAATAAAATAGAATATTGAGGATTTAAAGACGTGTTCCCTCGTTCTTACAATTCTGGATCATTCAAAAGAGGCGTGAAGAAGCACCTTGCAAGTCGGCAAGGCGAGGGTGGCTTCGCATTTAATTTTGGGAACTCCATTTCGGTTTACCGTCAGATGGAATGGACCTGGAAAAAAGCATTAGTAATTTAATATCTACTGATACTAATTTCGTATTAAAATCGTATACTAAATTTAATTTTCTACATTTCAAAAATGTTTTAACTTTCAATTATTAGAATATTAAATTAAGTAACTAATATTTTAACAACAATTATCAAAAAAAAAGTTTTGTAAATAAAAACCAAGAAATAATAAACTTGGTGTCGCCATTCAGCGAACGGAATTGATAGAATAGAATAATCTTTATTGTACAGCTTTGTTATAGTTTAAGTAACTTCTATTTGAATATTCCCGTCCAAACCTTCTCTTATATCCTTTGCACTAACTGCACCAAAACTGAAATGGGTAAATCTACTACAATATTGTATAAAGATGATTTCAATATTAATACTGTAAGTAAGGTATTTAGAAAATGTCTTAAATGAACCCGCAATGCAATCATATCAACCATGACACAGAAATCAATAAAACAACCGGCATATCCACACTATTCTTACGATTGAGTCCCGTTACGTAGCAGTGGGTTAGCATCCGCCGACACATCCCTGTGATGCTGTACTGCAAGGGTTGTCACTAGTCTAAAAATGAATATTACTTCATAGTAGATTTTTACTTTTTTTAAAAAAAGAATAATATTATGTGGCTGCTAACACAAGTCTCGGGAATCTCACGTCATCTAGAATCTCTGCAGGATTCGGATCAAAAGGGAGCGACAGACCTGAGGGATTTCAAAGGCTCAGGCCTCGTTTCAAGAAAATCTAAACTCTAAATCTGTCAATTCATAAGTGAGCTACCCATTGTAAACCCTTTATGAACAATTGCTATCTGTCGAATGATAGCCCGGCCTTTCACGGTGAAGTAAAACATCGCGAGGAAACCTGCACACACCTATGAAGAAATTCTTAGGTTGTGTGTGAAGTCGATCAACCGTACTTGGCCAGAGCTAAGGCCTAATCGCCCCTAATGTGGGGTAGGCTCGAGCCCCTCGGTGGGGATAATATGAGCTGTTGATGATTGATGATGAATTATAGCCGTCGCCCCAAGGAGGATTAGTGTGTGTGTGTGTGTGTGTGTGTGTGTGTGTGTGTGTGTGTGTGTGTGTGTGTGTGTGTTTGGGTGTTTAGGTGATTATGTGTATTACTTTAGCAAGCAGATTTTATGAATGACCGGTAAGAAGTAACTTTTCCAAGGAATCATATGTAAAACGCTGATGATGATGATCAGCAATTACTATATTTTAAAAATTCATAATTTTGTAAGTAGTTAGTATCACCACGTAATATTAATAATCTGGCACTGACACCAATTATCTAGCCCAAATTAAACTTTACACGTATGTGATAAGGTAACTTATTTAATTACCGTTATCGCTATCTTTGTCGTAAGTAGTAATAAATTTTTAAATGTAACAATTTTTTATCTTTGGTGGAATAACCTTAGAATCCGTTATGATTTCTTGGGTATTTTAGGCGCTATGCAGACAAAACAACTTAGATTTCCATATTGCGGCTACAGGCAACTCGAAACTAGCTGTTTTTACATATAACATAATTAAACTAAGCAGACATAGCAACTCTAGTTGTAAGGCTCGATGCTCAACATCAATTTCAGTTGCTGCACTCAAGGATAGGATCAGTTTCAAATTGACGCAACCAGCAACTGTATATTATATGTGAGAAAACGGGGTTTATACCAAGTACCTCTGTTTTTTGAATTCTCCGATATTTTGGCGCAGTTTCATGCGCAATGGTCACGGATGAACAAAAGTCTGTGCGAGTTGATGGTTATTGACAGACAAATCTGTCTATCCTCTTTCTAAGTCTTTTATTACAATTTTGTCGTCCAACTATATGCTGATTATACAATTTAGTTGGACGACTAAATTGCAGTAGACAGGCCGCACATCTATCCAACTAAATCGCACAACTAAATGATCGCATCCAACTATCGGCCGATAGCATAAAGTACGGGCTTCTATGTAAGGACGATAGTTGTACGATAGTCGGCCAACTAAATTGTGTGGTTCGGACCCCGCAGACCATACAATTGAGTTGGCCGACTATTGCAGTAGACATAGAAGGCCGCACATCTATCCAACTGAATCGCACAACTAAACGATCGCATCCAACTGTCGGCCGATAGCATAAAGAATGGGTTTCTATTGTAAGGATGATTAAATTGTGGAAGCACGTAATTTAGTTGTACGATAGTTGGCCAACTCAATTGTATGGTTAGCTCTAAGGCTGATTTCAGAATCACGCGTTTGAACTGGCGCTGTACAGACGCGTGCTCTTGCAAATGCACGAGCGGGTAGATGCGTTTTTGAATGACGCTGTTGAATCGCACCGCTAGTTTCATATAGAACTTGTCCAGAAGAGCGAATTCGCCGCGAATCTTTACGCGCGAACACACACTGAAGCTCAACGCGCGAATTTGAAACTCGCGCGAAGCTTGTGGACGCAATGTATTGAGCCCCAGTACCGCGGCGAATTCGCTCTTCTGGACAAGGTCATAGTGGTGCATTTAAAAAGCGCGTGCGTCTGTACGGCACTGTCCAAACGCGTGACTCTGAGATCAGCCCTAAAAACGACAAAATTTTGTTTTGAAAAAATTAAATAAGTGTTACAAAATTATTACGTGCGCTGCCAACCCTATTGGGTATCCGGCTGGTTAGTGGGTAAACGGATTATGTCACGGCTTGTAACAGGCGCTAACTATGGGAACTGAATCACAGAAGACACATTGTTCGAGCCAGTGATGCCTCCGATTAGACTTGAGAAAAACTTGGAATCTGGGATATTGTACCGTTTAGTTGACGGTCACTTTGCTACAGTCTTCTTCTACCTCTGGTCTCAATTTATTTGGGGTCGGGTTATTGTGTTACCACTGCTATAGGTTTTGGCATAACTTTATGGCTACCCTCTGGCTGCTGTTGTGGGGCTTAGGTGGCTACTGGGCTGGCGAAAGGGGCGGCTGTCAGGTGCGCAGCTTTGAGGGGCTTAAGTCAAGTACCTACCTTGTTTTAGACGGGGAAGTCAAATGCATTTACGCATCGTCCCTGAGGGGTGTGCCAACCGCAGGGGATATGTGGGACTCGAGGTAAAGGCGTTACCTCCATACCCACTAAACACCTCTCCGGCCTGACCTCCAGTGCGCTATTACGGGACGGCTCGGGATCTGCGCACGTGAGCCCAACTACACCGAGACGGTCCCAACGCTGCCCTAGACGGGCACTCCTTGCACTAATTGGTGGCCAGCAGACACTCCTCCACCGACGGCTGCTCGACCTGGCGCGTCCTTCTGACGAGGACACCGGGAGCAGCCATCGGACCGCACCCGGGGGACTTCGGGCGAGGTCGTGGCCCTGATAAGGTGCTAAGGGCCGTCCGGAACTAGCAGTGGTGGGAAAATAGAAACAACTCGACGATGGCATGTGACTTCGAATGCCAAAGGCACACTTGACATCGAAAGCCACACACCCTTTTAGAAAGTTTCCCCACCAGTTACCAGTTACCAGGGTTACCAGGGTCCGCCACGCGGAGGCTTCCGAACGTGGACTCCAAATCAAGTACCTACCTTAACTTCGGGGGCGCAAAATTCAAACTTTGCCAGGGGTGCTCATGACTCTAGCTACGACACTGGCTACAGGACCATATGATAAAGATCGAGTAGCCAGTGCGATGATCTATACGGAATACGCAAAGTTTCGGCGGCTAAGAATTCTTTTGACGGTCCTTTTTCAATACGTTTTCAAACGTTCGCCTATCTCTTCCCCTTAATTTGCTCTACATATTTTGCTTATCTAAAATTAATGAAGTATTCTTTAAAGATAATAAATTATCTGGAATAATTGAAAATCAGATTGAATTCATCGCACCACAAATGGCGAGATATGTTAATTACTTTTATGTAATAATATGTTTGATAACAAGTGCAAAGGTTATTTGTGTTTTTAATTATGTAACTTAATTATGACAGACGACATTTCTGGTATTTTTACGTTCGTAGTTACTTTAGTTTTAGGAAAGGGAAAGGCAGAGTGGATTGCCCTTGCCAGCAGAAGACACCAGTCAAATAACACTAAGGCCCGTACAACAGAATAACACTCAAAAATCAAACATGTCTTGAGAATCGTTTGTCACATTCTATCAAGCACAAAGTGACAGAGACGTGCAACGTTGATTCTTGAGACTCATTCTATAATACGAACATAGAACTTCATAGCGTTGCGTTGTGGCAACGCTGACGTCTGAACACAGGAAGGCCTGTATAGGGGTTGACCAGCTGATAGTTTGTTGGGCCTTGAGCGGAACTGGGAGTTGGTCGCTCCTGACAAGCCTCTGCTCTCAGAGGTGGCGGATGGACGCGACCTCTGTATTGGTTTTCTGCGGTGGTGTCACGGGGGCAGCCCTGTCGAGGCTAGCGCCTGTACCTATACGCGAAAGTCGGACCTATTGGGATGGGGACTGGATGTTCCGGATGGTTGCGGTCTGAGGTAGAGCGACAAATGGCATAGACACATAGCTTAAACTGCGCAGTCTCATCCAAGCCGGCCTTGGCACCACTATGGCGGACCCAGGACTTGACCCTTTTCAGGGATTACAGACCTTTGGAGGATCGATCTCCACGGACAGAGGACGCGATTGAATGATGCACTGGTTGAACCCGAAAGTGCGGACTTCAGGGTGAATGTGGGAAAAGTTCGCGGACTCGGGTCACTGTCGCAGCGTGCCTTGGCAGGATGCTACGAGAGGATGTATAGTCAGTAGTGGGGGTAACGCCTTTACATCTGAGTCCCATATACCCTGGCAGTTGCTTCGTACTGCAGGGATGTAGGGTAAATGCGTTTGACTTCCTCGAAAAAAAGGTTTGGAAGCGTTGGAGTGAAACATTGGTGTTACAATCGTCCACAGCTAGTCCCTACGTGATTGAGGGTTCCAGGTGCAACTCGCCTCCATCATCACTTAAGAATAGACCATAAAGAGGTAAATGCGTATACCCAGTTATGGGGCCTATAAATGGGCCTATATTTCAAAACTATATAAGTAGATTTATTCATCCATTAAATAAGCAATAATATTTCGTCCATTAAGATCCCAAGGCTCATTAAGAAATGTCTGAAGGTAGTTATCAAACTAACCTATATCATTGTTCAAACTACTCCAAACGAAAATGAACCGTAGCAACATTGAAATACAAACCGAATTCCCCATTGTGTTATTCAGCTGGATATTAAGTAAGATTTTTAAGGTTGAATCTGTTGCATAACGATAATACTATGCGAAAAGGACAAATATACGAAGACCTGTGCAATTGTATTGCGATGCCAAGTTTTCTTCGGCATAGTTGAAGTAAAGTGTTATAAAGAGGTTAAGTTATAATGGTTGGGTTTGTAATATTGACTAACGCTGTATAGTTTTGTAATGTTAAATCGTGTTTGATATTACAACTTTATTGGATTAAGGAATGGTATATCAGTTCCAATATGTTAGTATATTTAGACTTAGGCACTTGAAGCAAATATCATGACGAAATAAATCGCATCATCGATGACGAAGAGGTGACCAACCATCTTGAGACTCCAGTTGCGTCATTGAGCGCGTTCAACTACTGTACCACGGCGAGTGCTCTGAGGAGCTTTTTTCCCTAATTCCACCATCTCCCTTCCTTTTAAGGACTATGCGTGCTGGTTAACGGTGCCACCGACAAACTTTGGTTGCCATTCCAACGTGAACTAAGAAATTTGACAACTCATTTCAAGAAATTACAAAATCAAGAAAGGAAAGCCACTGCCAGCATAGCTACATGTTCCCATACTTCTTACGATCCTGGTTCATATTCAAAAGAGGCGTGAAGAAGCACTTTGCAGGTCAGCAAGGTGAGGATGGCTATCGCGGCGGTTTATCTCTTGCACTAACTAAAAACGAACTGACTAACTAAATGTGTTATCTAATTGTGAATCTATACCTTTCTACCGCTTGATTACATAAGAAAACCATCAAAATGATTCCAACCGTGTAGAGCAGTGACAAGTAAAAGTCATGTCATGTTTTTTTCTTTTTTATTTTACCGAATATTTTTTTATATTAAAAATATTTATAATATTTAACCGAATTATTTGTTGTGAAGTCAAAGTCAAAGTCAAAATTACTTTATTCATTTAAGTACAATTTGTACACTTATGAAAGTCAATTTTGATGCCATCGTGATGCCGGCAGAGTAGAATAGCATCACCCCATATAATCTAATGGGTGTCGTAGAAGGCGAATGATGGATCAGCAAAGGCGTATTGTTCACCTTATGCTCCGTCCACCAATGTCACATTGTCACATTGGCAAACGTGGTGGACTACTGCCTAAGCCTCCTTCGAAGACAAGGAGAGGCCTTGTATCCCAGCAGTGGGTCGAGTTATAAAGGCTGTTATGACGGTCAAAACTTCTGATTAAAGATTCCCAAAGCATTTTGGAAAACCCAACCTCTAATGCAGCTAAACTTTCTATTTTAGATATTTAATGTGTTTAGGGTTTGATAAAACTGACATGAATTACCATGCAAAACTCTCTTAATTAATAGAGCAAAATTAGGCCGAATTTTAACAAATTAAAGCAATGAGAAGCAGGAATAGCTAACTAGACTGCTGACCATACAACTCTGAAAAGGGTCCATATTGGCTCACATAATATTCTAAATCCTATTCTTTGTCTTACTACTGATTTGTGTTTAATAATAATCACTCTTCATAATTTTATTTTTCATACTTTTTTTATTCATACATTTTTATTACTACCAACGGAACTCATAACAGTTAGTGTATATAATTTTTTTATTAATACTACCTTGTTGGTTACAAAAACAGTGCACTCCGCCTGGTCATAAAAAAATAACCCTAACCTACCCTAAGTGTTTTATACACCATGTAGGTGCATAAAACACTAGACTCGCCCAAAAATGTATGATTAATGATATTATGAATTTCAATGATTATGTTTTATGAAGTTATGAAGAATGATTTGTTATGAAGAATGATCATTATGGTTTTAATGGTATGAGAAATATTTTCGGGCCTCCAATGATAGGAATTGAAAAGTTATGTAAAAAAATGCGCACCCCTCTGAAAAGTATAGAAACTGAATGAGTCGCAAACTTACATACATACACTTACATAATAATGCGAGTAAACCAAAAAGGAGGTGATCAGTGTTTTATGTAACATTTTGTTCAACATAGAGCCACATTTGGCAGTATGGGCTATGCAATGCCTCCAAAAGAGACAAATAGCCAAACTGTCGTCTACACGAATGGGGAACCCAAAAAAGCAATAGCTATCCTTCAGTAATCTATCAAAAAAATACCCACAGGACAGATTATTCCACTCTAAAACATCTCTACAGTGCGGGTATTCGCAAACTTAACCCACTGAAAATAAAGATCACAGTTAAAATGTATTACGATCTGGGTCGACTGTTCGGTTGATCTGTGATGCAACCGGTTGCGTAACTCCACATTGTCAGCCAAGGTTTTTGGAGCGGGTCAGGTTTTAATTACGCTTTAAACAATGGACTTTTTAGTTGGATGAGACTACGGTAATAACTTTGACCAGGACAGCTCTTGGCCTTCATCTGATGTCAAGTGTTGAAGCTGAAGATGGGATCAATCTTCACTCCACCCCTGATCCCAGAACTGGCTTTCTTATTAATATCTGTCGGAGCAACATAATGATCTTTATATTATTCTCCTTTATTTCATTTAAAATACATACAAAATTATATTTCTAAATATCAAATTTTTACAATGTATAACATTTAAAAATACAATATTTAAAAATACAAAAATGCAGTTCCCCATCGGCAGCAAGATCGGGGTCCCGGCTACCGGTGGTTAAGGATCCAGAGACACGAACCTTCTCACTATACGGGCCGTGTCTAGAAGTACTGCCTTCTGCATCTGAGTCATGATTCGACCATCTAACGCGAGCCTCTTAAGGTGTTTATCGAGGCTCTAAGCTATCAGACCATGGGCAGATATGACTATCGGAACAACAATTGCTGAATCGATGTCCCACATGTCAACAATTAATATTAAATGTGTGATAAGTACCTACTGTACTATTAAAAGTCGGTGCTAAGCCAGTTGGCTATTAGGTATTCTATAGGTTAAGGATGCACGTCCGCCCCGCCTGTCACATGACTTACATTGGTCACACCATGCCGCAATTGCGACCGAACACACCAGCTTGGGTGATGAGAAGCTCGTTGTGCTCAACAGTAGGTACCTATTTATTTTTATACTTTTTGAAGTTAATTTGATTTGTTTTAAAAGTTAGTTATTCTAAATATCCTAATACGTATATTTTTTGAGCTCTCCAGTCTTTTACAGTCCAATCTTTCTCCACTTCTTTACATTTTCTAAAATCCATTTGCCCCGTTTCCTCCACCTAATTGCAAAATCAATACCTTATCGATAAACCAAACACAATTGATAGATAACAAAACGCCCCAAAAATTTTATTGCGTTTTATTGCGTCAAAAATGGCCCATTCAACCTTGACACGCATTGCTCATAATCGGCTTTATCTAGTAATTATTACCTCATGACTCCATTAAGTAAGTGTATATGTATTGCATGAAGTGTTACGGAGATATGGATATGGAAGTACAAGCGACCTCGCATTGAGCATAACGTTCTGGAAATCTCAGTAAAGCATAGGTAATACTGAATGGACTTAGATTTGGAATTAATGTAAGTATTTAAAAACGTTATTGAACAAAAAACTGTGTTAGGTGGTTGACCCATATGTAGGGTTGTGTGGGTAGGTAGGCACTAACGCCTTTCTTATTTCTGCCGTGAAGCAGTTCGCTGTATATCGGATTGAAGGGTTTCGGACTGGCTCCAGTGTAGCCAGTGTAATTACTGGGCATGGAAGGCGCATCTCAGTCCCAGGATGGCAACCCAGTTGCAGTGTTAAGTGATTTACGCTTAATATTGCAAGTGTCTAGAGTCGTCGGTAACCACTTAACACCAGGTGAGCAACAAGCATGTTTGCCATCTCGTAATATATAAAAAAGTACAAAACCGACTTAATGCTAAACAGCATTCTCTACCAGTCACGAGTAATGTGAATATAGAGTGTAGAGGGCAGGATATAAAAAATTAAAAAAGAACATTTAGATAAATAATTGCAGAACATTACAGTGTATACATAAATAAATATGTACATACTCGTACATACATTAGACACAGATTTATTAATTCACATATAGGCAACGAATTAGGAATATCATTCCTTAATTCGTTGCATATAGGTACCCAAAAAAGTATAATAATAAACGTTGTTAAATAAATATAAGAAATCAATCTTTACGTCATTTTTAAACAGTGATCATTAAGAAGACATGGGAGACATTATAGCATTTTCAACACATTGCCATAGGGCATTCAAAAGCCCAATTCCATTAAGAGAAGATGGATGCAGGCAGGTATTCTCCCAAATTTACTTTAAATAACTCTACAGCTGGACATGATTACCAATTTAATTTCTAGATTTTTTTTCAATGGAATATCCTATACGGACCGCTCTGCGCAATGTGGGTTGGACACTAGACAGCTCGGCGTGTTTGCGACTCAGGAGCTCCCGGGATTCATAACAGCCTTTGTAATTGGAATTGGACCCACTGCTGTGACAAAAGGCCTCTCCTTGTCATCGAAGGAGGTTTAGGCAGTAGTCCACCACGCTTGCCCAATGCGGATTGGCGGACGGAGTATAAGGTGATGAATACTCCTTTGCTGATGCATTAGTCGCCTTCTACGACACTCATTGGAGGATATAGGGTGATGCTATTCTACTCTGCCGGCACCACAAGGCGATTCCCGTTTCCGGGATTACCCACTAAACTATCGGTATCCTCAATGCACTTTGTGGGGATATTTCCGAAACGTCTTCGGGAAGCAAATAAAATTAACTAAACCTTGATATTGCCTTGACAATGACTGGAAATATGTCAATATCATTACTACGATTAGCAAAGAGCTTATATTTTACATCTTCTTGACGATTAGGTTCTAGTCTGGGTTCGCTCGATAGTACAATACAAAATAATTGTAACTGTTCAAGCTTATAGAACTTATTCACTTCGATTTGGGTACGATATTGTTTCTTAAGATTATCCACTAGATCATTGAATTTCAGCTACAACAGAAATAACTATATAATACTTTTCATCACTTTCTAGGTCATTCAGAGAAAGTCAGATAAACCTTATATTGGCATTTCTAGGATGTTGTATTGTTTTATCCGACATGTCTCACTAGTTATCATAAATGATGAGAGTTCTTCATTATAACATTGACCTAGTTTTTATATTGGTATCATAATACTGACATCAATTACCGTTTATGTGTTTACTTCATAAGCGACTCTTAGGCCTTCCTCAGCCTCGTTCAATGTTATCAGGGTTGCATGCGTACTATAAAACATATGTATAGTAGCTCCAACTTACATAAGTCTGTTCCAATGCCTGCTTTGTTTTCTTTTTTTTATAATACTGTAAAAGCGAACGAGCAATGTACTGCCGTCAACTTGCTATCTCCAATAAATATTTAATTTACTTCCAAGACTATCTTCATATGGCATTTTCTCGAAAAGTAATTTAAAAAAATCTTTTTAATGTAAACACTATATTTAACCAAATATTTTTACTTAGGTAGATAATGAGGAGATAAATTCTGACCTCGTGGTTTGATTTAGGGTTTCCCCATCTGGCCGATAAGGAAAATAAGACTAATTATCTTCTTGTGAGATTTGGACAGATTGAAATCACATGACTATTTTTACGCGGCGTAGTAAGTAATACGATTACTTTGAAGGTCACTAGAAACCATCCGAGTTTTTGACATCATTTTAATAATGTCTAATTTTTCCTGTAGTATTTTCAATTTAGCTTTTCAATCTGAAGTATCTAATACGATATGGTTATAGTTTATCGCTTGATCAGGTGTCATATCTGAAATAATCTAGCGATAAACTATCCGTGTAGTTTTAGGATTCACGTTACCTAAGATTTGTTAATTACTATAATGTCGTCAAGATTCTCCTTGAGTGATGATCGGCTTCAAAAAGTTGCATAACTACGTCAATTATATCATCATTGGTAGGTCCCACACCAGGAGGACTGATAAAGGTCGCGGTAAGCCGCTGCATGCGAGCATCTCTCGGTTGACATCAATTATATATTTCCTCTCAATTACTCATTTCCAAATCATTCTCAAATTATCCACAATCGATAACGGAACACCGTTTATTTAAATGTCCCTCACCAATATCACTTTCCAAGGATGATTCGACTCACAACTCTACTTCCAAATCTAATACTTAAACTCAAACATTTATTGCATCCATGTGGTATTATGGGTGTACAATTAAGGTTTACAGAACCACTCGTTGTCAAGATCAACCGCACTAAAAACCAATTACAGATCCAAAGATGTAATTAAGAAACCAGAAATTCTCCACTTACCTAGGTCAAACATGATAAAGGAGGAAATAAATCAAAAAAATATGTTAATGCGTCTATCTAATCTACGAGTCGTGCACTCCCCACCATACGCTTGCAACCTTGACATAATATTATGTGCGTTACATCACCCCACTATTACTCACTCACTCGAGACGTTTGCTGTAATATTGTTGCACTAGTAATTGCTGTGGTGTTGCTTGCATTGTTGTAATAAAGTTTGTCTAGAGGATGGGGCAATGCGCCGTTCTTCTCGAGGCAAGGTCTGACGACGTCGCTAGGAGGATAATTGGCACAGAGGTTGAGAGATTCATAATTGTCTCGTGGAATAACTGCAATCACTAATAAAGAAATTTTATGAGTTACATGCACGTTACCATTATAGGAATTGTTGATTTAAGAAGCTGATCATTGCAGTCGGTATTGTATTGAGGTTTTAGAAATCAAAATATCCTGTGTAATCGTATGTCATAAATCAGCCCACACACGCAAAAAGTTGGATAAATTCAATACTCAATATTTTATTGACATATGACATGTCATAAAATATTAGAATCAATTATGGACCCCAACGGACACAGCACAGAAATTAAAGACATGTTTAAATAGGTAAGATGACCATGATACTTTCCAGTTTATTTTATGCAAATAAGACATTGCAATATCAATTACATTAAACAGAAACTAAATATTCACCCTTGTTAAACCGCCAAGGTATAGACGGCTGCAGATCATGATTTGGCAGCACAGTGACAAATTTCTGCAATAAATTTTCAAGTTTAACCCATTTATTATTATTTCATAAATTCGGGGCTTTTTGCGTCACTACGACCTATAAAGATCTATTGTGACTAGCCTCCAAGTAAGTCCTATTGAGGCCTTACATGTACTCCTTTAGCTGGGTACTATCTAAAAATAAGATATTCCCAGCTTGGATTGTTTTGATATCGTCTGGGTCGAGAATGTGTCTCCCCAAGCGTTGGCTTCTTTTGTGAATGATAGCTTCACAAGAGCACAGGTACATTGGTGTTTCACGCTCCTGTTCACAGAATCTGCAAGGATCATTATCTTTTAGTCTCATTTTGCAGAGATGTCTGTCCAGCTTGCAGTGGCCAGTTAGAGCCCTAATCAACACGCTCAGGTTGCCCCGTTGAGCCTCAGTAGCTCGTCAGTGCGCTTACGAGAGTATGTTTTACTCTGGATCAGCGTAGTTATGTTTTCTTCATCCATACGTCATCACATCAGACATCATCTGAACACTGTTATCAATCCAAAATAAAATTAATTACTTTTCTTTCATTTTTAGTTTGAATTTCATCGTTGTCGACACCAATAGGTCAAGAGTACGTTGCAAGATTTTTATTGATTTGTACACGTATCTTAACCTTACCAATAATATTTGGACATCTAGAAAAATCTACTCTATCAGTTTTTACATTTTGAACACCAAGCTCCAAGAACGGAATCCGGAAAGCACAAATGCATCGACAAATTATCTCATACTAACAGTGCGAGCACCAAACTATAAATTAACAAAATGTTACCGTAAAATTCATCATTATTAAAAATAATCGAAAAAAATTATAGATATTCTAAAGAGAGAAAAGGACAGACGCGTTTGACGATCGATATGATGTACAGTCAACAGCACGTCGGGCTATACAAAACTGTCAAATTTCTCCAAACAATTTCCAACCTAAGACTATTCAATATAAAGTGCATAATCGATTGGGAAAATTTTACAGTTTGTGGTAACCCAACGTGCTATTGTCTGTACATTGACATCTTCGAACTTGCACTGATTACACAAATCCCATAGCCCACTTTGCCAATCGAAAACTGGGACACGTTTCATGTCTGCCAGTATTCATTGTCTGAGTTTCAAAAGCACTAATTGTACGTTACCCAACATCTTACATAACAAGACCAGTCTCCGATCTTCACCTTGATGGTGATGTAACCCCGGTCAAGGTTGCACAGACTTTATGCAATTGCTGATTTGATTCGCTACTTGTAGTACTGGCTTTTGATGATTGGATTCTTGAGTGGGAAAAGGGCCATGAAGGCGCAATTTATCATAATTATTTAGAGCTGGGAAAATTGATTAATAAACGGTTTTCTACAAAGGTAATTGTTAATTCTTAAGGTAATTCTATATGCAAAAGTTTTTGACCTTGGTTGGCTGCATAAATACAAAACCTGCTCAATTTATTTGAATTTAAGATTCCTGATGTAGAATATTTAATAAAAAAGTAGATTAATGGATAATTTAATGTATAAGTTATAATGTAAATATGCACGCCTGTTATCAGGTTTAATACTATGTCCAGTATAATTATTAAGATCCCTATGTAAATCAATTTTATTCATGCAAATAAGCGATTATTATTTGGACAGGAATAATGATTACTTTCCCCTACTAACAAAATCAAATCAAATTGTTTATTGCTCCATAATGTACATACAGATGGTAAAAATACTATAGTAGGTTTATGGTAACAATTACGGGCCTTGTGAGGCATTGCAAACATTTTAGATAAACAGTACTATGACGCTGATAATTGTGTTAAGATGGTCCAATATTGACATCCAAAAAAAATTTTACTCGTCTAAGTAAATGCATTTTAAGCTATCTTTTTTTATCGCCGATAAAGGGATATAAATGAGAACACGTCTGACAACATATTATTTCACTTTATACGATAAATCACGAAACATAAGGATACATTGAGGATATTTTGAGATGGACAAATGTGATTCATCAAAATAAAATTTGTACATCGCTATTTGGACAATTCTATTGACTAAGTATATGGAAATGATTATAAATAATTTCTTTCACTTGAATTTCCTTAAGGTATTGAGAATATACAGGACATATCTAAGTATGTAATTACAGTACACATGACCTACATTCCATGTTTATAAACTTAAGGTAAAACAAAGGTTGCCTCGAATTTACATAAACCATTTTATATTCCACACATAAAGTGAAAAACTAATTTACTTTAATATTGAAGAATTTATAAAGATAAAAGATATGTAAGTATGTTTGTAATGAATAGCCTTAAAAACTACTGGACTGATTTCAAAGATTCTTTCACCAGTAAAATGCATTTTCACTGAGTAACATAAGCTCATAATATATTTTATTTTCGGCGCGTACATGGCCCAAATATTGCCTACATAAATTAGAAAAATAAAGATTTATCAGGAAATGGAGACTTCGTCGGTGGGATTCGGATCTAGAGGGGGTCAATGCACCATGCGGTGCGTAAACTGCTATATACACACCCTAGCATTCCCAATTATGCCAATATCATTATACTTAGATTTTGTGAAAAATTTAATACAAAGTCAAAAAGGACATTCATCATCAGCATCATTTCAGCCGGGAGACGCCCGCTGTTGGACATAGGCCTCCCCCAAGGATCTCCAAACCGGTCGGTCCTGCGCTGCCCGCATCCAGCGGCTTCCCGCGACCTTTACCAGATCGTCAGTTTAAAGGACATTGCAATAAACAAATTACATAAAGCGCAAATGGCTTCCAGCTTGTTGTATGGTAGGTACTTTTTTCTTATGTACAGATATAGGTAATGTGTTTAGCAAGAATGAAATATCTGTCTTGCACCACAAAATAACTGGCACTTATGTTTTCACAGATGCCAAACTCTGTACAGTCTTACATATACAGCTTGAAGGTCACTACAGGCTCTTCAAGCCCAAGGACATAGTTAGGCTGATGGCCTACATATTCAAGGAGCGACAAGAGTAAAGGGGAGACACAAAATACCCCATTGGGTCGAAGTGCACCACCACACTGGCATATGTCATACACGTATGTTAAATTTGGTTGCAATAAGTTAAAGCATGCTCGAGTTATCGTGCTAACGCACAGACACACACACACAGACACACACACACACACACAGACACACACACAATACACAGACATAATTCCAAAAAAAATCTTTTTGGCCTCAGGGAGCAGGGCCGGATTTAAAGGTGTGGAGGCCTCGGGGCAACAAAGGACTGGAGGCCCCTTAGCCCCAAATTATTTTCCAAATAAAGTGAACAATTTTTTTCAATCGAGTTTTCGGTTAAAAAATAGGCATACTTCTTTACGACCTTTAATCAACGAACAAAATAGAAAGATATTATTATTATTATTATTCATGTAATCATGTTTGTACAAAGTACCGTAGGTAAAGTTAAAACGCGAAATAAAATATGAAAGGAAAAGTTGTTTACTGGTGTTTACTAGTCTGAATTTGAATTTTTTTTCCGAAGTCTCTATTGTGGGGGCCCCTCTTTTGTGGAGGCCCTGGGCTGTAGCCCCGCTTGCCCTCCCCTAAATCCGGCCCTGTCAGGGAGGTCCAAAACGTGTAAATTCGTCAAAATCTCGAGATCGAATTTTTTGACGATTACAAGACTTCCTCTATACTACGTTGCGAGAACGTAAAAAGTATGATAGCTCCATAGTATTACATTATCTGTGATACCTCTAAAACTACTGGAGCTTATTCATCTTGTAGATAAGTTCATTATTTAGATATTCATATAAAAAACCGGCCAAGTGCGAGTCGGACTCGCACACCGAGGGTTCCGCCGTACAAATGTAGCGGTTTACAATTTATGACGTATTAAATCAAATTAAAAAAATATTTTATGTCATGTAAGCAAAAATAATATTTTAATATTTTATGTAACTTCAAATTCATCATTTTCGCAATTTTTCCTTTATCTGTCTGTACTATATAACGTTGCTTCGTGCCGAATTTCAAGATTCTGAGTTCACGGGAAGTACCTTGTAGGTTTTGATTCCCTAGCGTGTGACGGAAATTCGTCTAAGGTGTCGGTATAAACTGCTGTAGCTTTTGATCGCGTTAACTTAGAAGTTTGATTTTTTCACTGCTTAAAGGGACAATAGACCTAGGTATTTGGTATAAATTTCAATTTGATACCTTTATTCGTTCGTGAGAAATAAGGTATTAAGTTTCATTTTATTAAAATATTTTTATTATATTATATAACTAAAAAAATGTGATTTTCACAATTTTTCCTATATTTGCATTATATGACAATACTTCATGCCAAATTTCAAGATTCTGAGTTTACGGGAAGTATCCTGTAGGTTTTGATTCCTTTGCGAGTGTCGGAAATTTGTTGAAAATATCGACATAATCGGCTGTATCTTTTGATTGGCTTGGCTTAGAAGTTTGATATTTTCACAGCTTAAAGGGACAATAGACCTGAGTATTTTATGTGAATTTCAGCTTGATACGTCCACGCGTTCTTGAGATAAAGGGTCTTGATAGACAGACAGACGGACAACAAAGTGATCCTATAAGGGTTCCGTTTTTTCCTTTTGAGGTACGGAACCCTAAAAATGGCATATTGGTAGGAAAAATAAGTATTTTGTATTTGCTTTCTGAGTGTGCTATGCAGGCGCGGTCACTCAGTATGGCCAAGGTTCAATTGGCGCCGAATCTTATATGTGATCTGTCTGTAATTATTACTCTTTGAATACTCCGCGAGATGTTGACATAAGCTCGGAACTCAGTTACAACACCCCATAATGTTAGCTCGCAAAATACGCCGGCGCTAACATAATGTTCAATTCGTGATAATGATGATACAATATTGTCATTTCACTTGATTTACGACTAAGAGAGTTAAGATTTTTGCATGAATTCCCACGAAATATTTTTACCTTTGGGAAACACAATAGCTGCGATCAAATGTCAGTTTACTTTTGTAGGAAAAAAAACGAAAATATGCCTACCTAAAAAGGGTACACAACAATAAAAATGATTGTTGTCAGTTACCTTATTCGAATTATTAGAATGTAATTTTGATAATTTAAACCAATCTATTCTTACTGACGGACAACGAGAACGTCTTGACAGGGCAACAGTAAGGGGGACGCGGGACGAAAGGGGTGCAGTGGCGCCACCAAATGGCCATACACTCGTTCGGTAGACACTAATCCACTGTATGTCTATTGCACACTGTTTAGACAAAAGCGGCATTTTACTTAACTTCAAACGCGTCGAACCACTGTATTTATTTATTGATCACCAACATTATAAACATTAACAAACGCATTTGTGATTACAGACAGGGTTCCTTATAATTATAGATGAAAACCACATCCGATAAAGCAATTAAAAATATTTAATTTAAAAACAAAAGAATTATAAATAAAATACAATATAAGACCTACTCTTATAATAATGTAACACAAAGAAAATAAGAGAAGTGACTTTCTGAACTTGCGTAAGCCAAGAAAGAATGAAGAGATCCAATCTTTGGATTTGCTCTTAGCCAAGCCATTAAACTCTCTGATAGGATTACTAAGTGCGTGGCGGGCGACCAAGATTGGATCTACTAGAATCCATCACAAGAAGATTATAGAAAGAAGAAACTTGAGTTTTAGTGGAGTTGAAAAAAGCAGAGTTCTTAGTTATTCTGGAGCTACAAGGGTGCCATTCGCTATATTTGTATTTATTTACGCTGTGCTTCAAACATCTGAGGGATGTTAAAGGTAATTTTTTGACCAACTTGTGCACGGATTGGTAGTAGCACTTGTTTTTTATCCAACTAGCCAATTCATCATCAGCATCAACAGCTCGTATAATGTCCCCACCGAGGGCCTCGAGCCTACCCCACATTAGGGGCGATTAGGCCTTAGTCAACCACGCTGGCCAAGTGCGGGTTGGTCGACTTCACACACAACCTAAGAATTTCTTCATAGGTGTGTGCAGGTTTCCTCACGACGTTTTCCTTCACCGTAAAAGCGTCGATTAAACGTACATATGAATTCAAAATTTTAAAACACATTGGTACGGGGCGGGGATCGAACCGGTGCCCCCCGGGTGGGAGACAAACGCCCTTACGCACTACGCCACCGACGCTCCCACTAGACTAGCCAATTATTGCCATCTTATCATAATCCCTTGCTAAGATAGCCCGCTCCTCATTGGCTGTGTGTTCCTGGTAAATCTCGCTTCCATCTTGTGTCTCATTCATCATCAGGTAAGATAGGTAAAGGCTAAGATATCGATGACAGTAAAGTAGAAAAAGACATCTACAAAATTACAATTTTACAGGAGAGCATATTTAGTGAAAAACAATGATAATTTGGAAAAGTTATGGACCGATTGACATGAAATTTTGGATGAAGCATTAAAATAATATTCTTCATCGATTGCTTAACATGTTTAATTTCTATATTGGTATTTTGCTGAAATAATGTAGATGTGTTTTTGACTCTGAACAAACTTTGACGTAGAAGGAGATAACTACCACATATCTGTTTATACATTATGATTTAAAATATGTCAATTTAATATAAAACGTTAATAATAACCAGTAATACTTTTAACGATACTTAAAGAAAATCTAAGCAACGTACCAACTGTATTCTCCCTTTTTTAGTCAAATTTTGTAGCTGTCTTTATTTACTTTGCACTTTAAATTTCAAACATATTATTAAATGAGTTATCTACCAGTTTACATCATATGGGTTTATTGAACTTTGTACACTTGGGTAATATCACCTTGGTGCACAAAGTGGAAATATTAGTGTTCCCTGTTCGAGTCAGCGTAGTGGGTCTGACACAGGCTCAACTATACCTACTATCCTCTGTCCTGAAGGACCGTTGTCCCCTCAGTGGGACCCCGATACTGTCGCCATCCAAGGAACCGAGGCTAAACCGTACGTGGACCTAAGACACGGTAGTCTGACGCACCAGAGTTTGATAACCCAGGGATTATCCTTTCGCCCGGGCAATATTAATGCCCTTCAAAGACATAATAATGCTTTTACTGTTGATTAGAAATTTCTGTTGATTGAACCCAGAACCCTCTAGGACCTCCACTAGTCCATAGAGGCAAACTCTTATGTCGCAATAAAACAGATAAAAAATTAGCTAGCTCGTTTCTAATGACAAATAATTTTGCAATTTCTAAAGGGCATCCATTAGTTATCCAATTAGGTTTTTGTGTACGAAATAAATTAATAATGATGGCTTATATTTGTGTCACAAGAGTTGTTGGCTAGTTAGCCAGCGAACATTATAGCGCAATTACGCCTAATATGATTTTGGTTAGGCCGGCCCTCTGCATGGGCCTCACATCGGGACCGGACGCGGTTACGGCCCGGGGTGAAGCCTGGTGCCCCGCCCTAGGGCTGACTCCGGTCGGTTCTAGGGTGGGGCTGCCCGGAGGTGGCTCGGTGAAATGCTTTTGCAGACCCCGGGTCGTCTCCAGAGAGGGCACGAGGGAAACCAGAGTGATTTAGCAGGTATTCCCAGTGCCGTGATGATCAGG
The DNA here is from genome assembly GCA_955850985.1 of Elophila nymphaeata. Taxonomy (NCBI): domain Eukaryota; kingdom Metazoa; phylum Arthropoda; class Insecta; order Lepidoptera; family Crambidae; genus Elophila; species Elophila nymphaeata. Next base: position 9,604,310 of record OY039091.1, on the reverse strand, counting down.
TGCTGGGCGACCTCTGCACAGGCCCACGTCTAGCCGACGGTCCACTGGTCCACTAAGCCAGCGGTTTAGGGTAAAATCATATATTATAAGGTTGCCGGTGGTTTTTAGAGTGTTATTCACGTCTGACACTATATTGGGGTGCTTCTTGACCTAGACTATCAGATGTAGCTTTATACAGCTCTTCTCAGTCTGTATCAATATGATGGTTGGTATATAAAAATGTATGTATGGTCATGGTCATATAGGATGGTTCATAGAAAATCTTTAATTTTACGCAAATAGACTTTTTTATTAAAACAACAATTTGCAAATTGTGAAAATTGCATTTGAGTTTTAAAAAAAAACAAAATAAACACTGTAATCGTTCAATGCAATCGCTGAACAAAATGCTGACATTTCACTTGTTATTACCTTATATTCAACGGTATTTCTTACACAATAAAGTCCATTATTGAAACTGTGAGAAATGTTTTAGTCCGATGCCTCGATTTCGATTGATATTTCAAATCGATTCTTACGATCTCGATGGTGAAATTTGAACTCGGAAAACATTCAAGGACTAAGTATTAATGGATTTGATTCAGTAATATAACGCAACAGACCAATTACTTTGTTTAGAAAACTTATTGGGCTTGCGTCAACAAACAAAATTAAAACACAATTGGTAGAGTAAATCTCTCAAAAACAAATAATCTAAAAATATATGAAAAATTCTAATTAAAAAAAACATAAAGCCACTTCTGCCATGTTACATTATAAAAAAAAACATTTTTATAGACAAGCTTTTATTTAATCAGAAAATCGGGAGTGGTCTCCCCTTGACTTTCTCGTATACCGGAAACGACTCAAAAGTTGATAGAAACCGTATATTTTGATGTCATACATGCATGTTAAATTTGGTTGCGATAAGTTAAAGCATACCACACAGACAAAATTCCAAAAACGGTATTTTTGGACTCAGCGAGGTCCAAAACGTGTAAATCCGTCAAAATCTCGGGGTCGAATTTTTTGTCGATTACAGGAATTCCTCTATACGAGAAAGTAAAAAGAAGAAAATAACATAACACAATTTAAATATTACAAAAGCTTGTCGCAAGATTTTTTCGATCGTCGATTATTTACTATCTGTCGCTTTTTCTATTCTATCGCTGTTTAAATACACAACTACTCGTCAATCTGAATCGAAGCACTCTGTGCCTCGGCATAAACTGAGCGGGGACCTATTTGGCCTAAAAACTTTTCGTGTACTTACATTTTGTTATTTTTTTACTATTTATTTATTAACAAAAGAAAAATACAATATTACCTACTTAGGTTTTCCCGGACACTGACATTCATCGTCTTTACTCTAAATACCTACATAATTTTTTGCATGAGTATAATTTATTGAATGTATTTACATGTAGTTAGTTTTGTAATTGTACTTTTTGTGCCAAATAAACGTTCATTCTCTCGACAATCTTTTATAACTTTTAAATTGTGTTATTTTATGTTCTTTTTAGACCTTTTCAGTAAAAGCTTGTTTAATTTTTTTTTAAAGAAATTTATTTTTTAGTCAGTTTATTCGTATTCTTCTCAGCAAACCCTTTCATTTGATACCTACCCATATCATGCGAATTCATAAAAAATACTAATCCGCCATCTTGGACCGTGCACCATATTGGATTTAGAATGACGTCACCTAGCTTAGCATGCATTGTCATCCAAACTAAACGTGTATACAAAATTTCAGCTCAATCGAATACCAAAAAGTAGTCTCAAAATGGTTTGCTAATTTTGACCAACGCTTATATTCAACTTGGACTGTTCATTAATGTAACGAACAGTGCAAGTTAGTGCAAATAAAAGCTTGTAAAGACTTAGAAGTCTGAGTAAATCCTAACTAAACAAACTAGAAAGGAAAGGATCGGCTCAAAACCTCAATGGGCCCGAGCCTTTTGTAGTATTCTCTAGAAGTACCATAAAAATGGCACTAAAGGAGTATTGTCAAAAGAGGCACCTCAGGGAATGGTTGTCCACTCCCCGACTGACACATTCAAAGAAATTTTTGGGACCCTCACACATAGGCTACCTTAAAATGGGAAGAATCAGCAGGACCCAAATCCGCTGCCTCATAGGTGCTCTCACTGGCCATTTTGCCACTAAAAGACACCTGTGTACAATAAGCAATATAAAGAATGTGTGGTGAGGATGAAGAAAGCATGGAGCACATAGTGCTATGTGACTGCGATGCACTAGCCAATAGGCGACTAAAGCTCATAAACAGGTCTTTTGTCTACTATTTTACTAGTTACAAACCAACCACAATAACCATATTATGCATTTTTTTATTCACCGTAAATCAATATGAACTTTATTACGAAAATATTCAAACACGAATACTGATTTGCGGATCGAAATATTACATTTGCTGCAATATAAAGGGGCTTGTACACGCGCGGTGTTTTATTGGGAATAGGAAAATTCAATTTGTAATCAAATGAGGAAGCCGTGCTTTTATCGATAACAAAAGCTAAGCTACCAAGTGATTGGTCGGTACTCGGATGGGTGACCGAACATTTTTCAACTCGATTTTCTTCCGTGCTTCAGAAGGAACGTTAAACAGGTGGTGCCGTCCTGTCCAAAGATATCCGTTGTTCCCAAGTAGTATTGGTGTCAGGCCGGCGGCATGCTGAAAAACTCTTCAGGATGTACAAAATCGCAGCAACCTCTCTTCGTAGCCGAGCTTACGTCTCTTTATCCAAGCTGGCCCCTCTCACCCCTCCCTCCCACAGTCTGCCTGCAACACACTACTATTGACTAACTAGCGGTCGGCAATCCGTGCGTGGCGTCACCTAACCCAACGTCTAGGTGACGCCGCGCACGGATTGCCGACGATTAATTTGACTCATCCACACGAGTCAATTTGCCGGAGCTGCTGATCTGCTTAGGATTACGTGCTTGCTGTAGTTTGACGCCTGGTTGACGGCATGGCAAAAGGCGAACGGTGAGGATCCCTTACAGAGTTGTGGTGTGTGACCTGTAGTTCTATGCGTGACTGGAAATGTTTTAAGTATGTAGTATAATACCTAATTATTCAAGAGTCTGTACTGGTTGGTAGGTATATCATTTTCAAAACACTTTCCTGTTATTGCAAGTGCAGATTCATCATTGTGGGCAACTTGGGTATGCCCACAACCCTATAGGCTTGTGATGTGATGTTATACTTAAACTAAACACTGTACAAAATCTTGATGAGGGCGTCATATATTTTGTAAACACTGAATGCACTATATCGATCATGAGCGAGTTCATCATCCGACTCGCATATAGTTAATTGTTTGTTGTTGTGACCACAACCTTTTTTGAGGGCTGGATCCGTGCCTGTGTTATTGCTCTGAACATTATCTTTACTGCCTAATTAACGAATTAATTTTAAATGCCTAATTAACGAATTAATTTTAAATCATCCAATGTGAACGGTCCACAAAGTGCATTCACAAATGCCATTTCGTCAGGCAACCTTGCACCGCAGCGCTTGCGCCACCAGTTGCGTTAGCTCGTTAGATCCCGCGCTTGCTTGAGCAACCGCACCGGCTAATAGCTGTAGACAGAAGGGCTGATTACCTTGAAAAGAAAATCTGCTTTAGTAATTCGCAACCGAAAAACCACAGCCACCCAACATTACTTACTAGGTGTTTCTTGACGCTGTGTTTGGTTTTTGCAAATGCTTATGTTGTTTTTTATATTACGGATGGCAAACAAGCTTACGGCCCACCTGGTGTTAAGTGGTTACCGTCACCTATAGACACTTGCTATATTAATGGTAAATCACTTAACACTGCAAGTGCGTTGCCATCCTGGGGACTAAGATGATATATGCCAACGAGAGGATCAACCTGTTAATGCATGGCCAATCGTATCTTATCTTATCACGGGGCCGTGAGTCTCCTCACAGTGCACTTCGATCCATCATAATCTTTTGTGCCACCACAATACCGCCACAAGACCTTTTTAGTGAGAATGACAGCATGTGTATGTCATTCTCACTAAAAAGGTCCTGTGGTGGTCTCGTCTTGCGTCGGGTCGTTACGTTCCCTAAAATATGGTTGAGCGAAGCGATGGCTCATTCTTGCGTCATGCCTGTGAACAGGTGCCGCCAACGGGGCCTGGTCATCTCATGTTTTCTTGAACTTTTTATTTTATGTAAATAAAGACAATGCAGTTGTTTATTTTTAGGTGGATAATTGTATGACACATACAAATAATAGGACAATTTTGTTTGTGTATAATATTGTGTAAATACCTAATGTAATATTGGACTTATTTTTGGTATACCACACATTTTATTCTTATATATTTGTCAACCAGAGGAATATAAATGTATGCTAAGCACTTAAATTGAAAGGAAATGAAAATGGTGGTGGGTATCAAAAGTTAAATGACTTTATTCATTAATGTGATTAATTGAATTATATAGAAAAGCTTTTACAAGAATACTTAAGTGATCCAAATGCGTGGGAGAAATAACTGCCCAAAATTTACGCATGTAAAACTGTAATTTTAATTATATTGCTATTATCTATTGACGTGTAATGATGTTTTGAAATCATGACGAAATTGTAAGCTGTTGAGTTTCTTTCGCCATTTCTTCTCAATCTCAGTATACTAATAACTATTTAAGTAAAATAGTTATTTCGCCCCGAAATGGTGGTAGGGTTTTGACGATTTAAAAGTACTTAGCAAAGTCCATTTAAATAAAGAGCTTTTTCATTTTCACTTTGCGTCTCCTCTTTCCATAGTGCTCTTGCCACTCCTTGATGCAGTCCATCACTCTCAGAGTCTTTCTATGCAGCTTCCACAGTCACATCGTAATGGACAGTTCCACAGTCTTGTAGTTCGCGGTAGAAAGTTGCGCGAAAACGCACGGCTACACAACCCGGCATCAAGCAACATTCTTAATGGATTTGACGTCGCGAGGAACGACGTGAGCATGACGATGTGTATTGTATGTACATAAAAGACTGAAAAAAGCGTCGGTGCGTAAAAGAGTCGTCTCCCACCCGGGAGGCACTGGTTCGATCCCCGCCACGTACCAATGTGTTTTAAAATTTTGAATTCATATGTACGTTTAAGCGACGCTTTTGCGGTGAAGGAAAACATCGTGAAGAAACCTGCACACACCTATGAAGAAATTCTTAGGTTGTGTGTGAAGTCGACCAACCCGCACTTGGCCAGCGTGGTTGACTAAGGCCTAATCGCCCCTAATGTGGGGTAGGCTCGAGCCCCTTGGTAGGGACATTATATGAGCTGTTGATGGTGATGATGAAAAGACTGAAGAATCTTTACGATTATCCTAATTCTAACTACTGATAGAAGCACACGGCTTCAGCTAACTTATCTATATTTTATTATTAGAGAAAATATCTTTTTATACTGTTTGCTTAAGCGCAACATTTATGCTCCTTTTCCGAGGACAGCGAACAGACAATCTGAAAGCGGAACTGTCCTGCCCAAAGCTAGACGTATGGTCACATAGCCCCCTAATAAATTGACACCACAATATTACAGAAAAAGTAAAATCGGGAGTGGTCTCCCCTTGACTTTCTCGTATACCGGAAACGACTCAAATGTTGATAGAAACCTTAAATTTTGATGTCAAACATGCAATTTAAATGTTGGTCACCCATCCGAGTACTGACCGCGTACTTGGTTGCTTAACTTTCGTGATCGACGGCTCAAAAGTTGATAGAAACCTTATATTTTGATGCCATACACGCATGTTAAATTTGGTGGCAATGAGTTAAAGCATGCTCGAGTTATCATGCTAACGCACAGACACACACACAGACATAATTCCAAAAAAATATTTTTAGACTTAGGGATGTCCAAAATGTGTAAATCCGTCAAAATCTCGAGGTCTGATTTTTTGACGATTACAAGACTTCCTCTATACTGCGTGCGAGAAAGTAAAAATGAATTACTTATATTGAAATGATTATTTCATTTGCACAGCTTTACTTCCGTCGTGTTTGTATTAATAAAGGATATAATTAATAATGCCATAATGCCACTATTACAATATTACGCAATATAATTGTAACAAGTAAAGCAACAGTCATTTAATGATAAAACGCAGTAGTCACGTGTGGTGTCACGAGGAATTTAGGAATGTAATAAGAAGCGATGGAGTTAAAACAGCATTTTGATCGACTCCACAAAAGATCTTTTTAATTATCTATTCAATTATCAATAGCTCATATAATGTCCCCACCGAGGGCCTCGAGCCTACCCCACATTAGTGGCGATTAGGCCTTAGTCAACCACGCTGGCCAAGTGCGGGTTGGTCGACTTTACACACAACCTAAGAAGTTTTTCATAGGTGTGTGCAGGTTTCCTCACGATGTTTTCCTTCACCGTAAAAGCGTCGATTAAACGTACATATAAATTCAAAATTTGAAAACACAGTGGTACGTGGCGGGGATCGAACCAGTGCCTCCCGGGTGGGAGACGACGCTCTTACGCACTACGCCACCGACGTTACTGCGTTTTATCTTTTCGATAATAACGCTTATTTCATTATTGTTTAAAAGTGGGTTTCCTATGTAATACCGAAAGTCGATCGATTATTATTTTAACGAAAACTATTCATCGATTACTCAATTGAACGATGCTTTATTTCTACGAAGGTTTCATTAGCCGATGTAACGTTTCACCGAAAAACCTATCATCGAAATTTATATCAACGATAATACATAACCGAAACATTATTAGTCGAAGTAACATTTTACCGAATTTTAGGTGTAGATTAAAAACTCGGCTACAGGGACGCCTATCACTCGCACGGTAAATTAAAACAGGAGAAATCAAAGACTGTTTTTATTCGGCAATATATTTATTTTAATAAGTAATAAAAATAAATAATAACTAATGAAAATAATTCGAAAAAAAATACAGGAGAATACGGTCAGCCTGTCGCCTTAAAAGTTACAGCTTTGCTTAATGTCTCATTAAGCTATTTATAGCTTGTGTGAAGGTGACTTTATAACATATTCCATAACAGTTCCTGTATTTCAATCAAATACAATACCAATATTTACAGACCTATTACTATTATTACTAATGTTTCACAACGTAAGGTTTCTGCGAATAAGTATATTACGTAAAATAGAATCAACTAATGATGAGTAATTAAGACAATACGTGTAGAAAACCGCGGTTTCATGTTTCACATTTTTTTTATATAAACAATGTCAAGCAAATGACTTCATCCCTCCATTCGAAGTTTGACAGCTCATTTCTATGTAGCACTATCGAAAGTGGAGTAATTTAGTCGCTGTGCGCTGGGGTAGTAGTACTTAATTTAGAGATTACAAATACTTCATGATGTTGGTAATACATAGAGTCTTATCACTTAGCTTTGGTGATTATACATCACCACAGCGGACTAGCCTCTCGTCTTTGGGGCGCTTAAACTTGGTTATTAGTACGTTATTTAGAGATTACAAATACTTAATGACGTTGGCGATACATACAGTCTTATCGCTTAGCCTTGGTGATTATACATCACCACAGCAGACTAGCCTCTCGTCTTTGGGGCGCTAGAACTGGGTCCGTAGTACTTAATTTAAAGATTACAAATACTTAATGACTTTGGTGATACATACAGTCTTATCGCTTAGCCTTGGTGGTTATACATCACCACAGCGGAATAGCCTCTTGTTTTTGGGGCGCTTGAACTGGGTTAGTAGTACTTAATTTAGAGATAACAAATACTTAATGACGTTGGTGATACATACAGTCTTATCGCTTAGCCTTGGTGATTATACATGTGGTCTTCTCCAAGGCACGTCGTATATATCGGACACACCCTTTTCGGTGGCTTTTACCAGGTGGCAAACTGGAAGTTTGGACTTTCCCTGATATCCTTCGCCGTCGCTAACAATGATGTCTTATATTTTCGCAACACAAACCGGTAATCCTCACCACTTTGTCTAAAAAATATAAGGTTTCTATCAACCTTTAGTCGTTTCCAGTATTCGAGAAAGTCAAGGGGAGACCACTGCTGATTTTTTAAAACGCGTTTTCCCTAGTTAAAACTAGTTCTAACATCGAACCTTAGTTAAAACTAGTATTACAGCAACTTGTTGGGAATTGAAAATAGGCTGTAAACTTTAAACTGGCATTGATTCCCAAAAACAGTGCACTCCGCCTAGTCAATGAAAAAATAACCCTAATCACTCAGCCATGTAGGTTCATAAAACACTAGACTCTCACTGATATTCATTTTTGAACAGCAAATAATTCTAATTGTAACAAAGGCATTTAGTAGCAACTAGTTTTAACTAGTTAAAACGCGTTTTTACTAAAAACTGGTGTTAACTGTGACATATACATTAACCCTTGTTATCATATCGATTTATATGAAGTCGTCTGCTTACTAGTGCTGTAGTTCAAAAGATACTAAAAGGCTACGATTTCATAAGCGAACTTTGAAAACTGACAAAGGTATCTGGACTACTGTACAATAATCGGGATCAATCCGTTCACGTTTCGCCCGTCCTACGCAGAAGCTCACGTGAATGGCACAGCCGCCTCGTGCCTCTAACACGTAACTAGATTCGCCATGTGACCCCGCTTACGTAGTCCTCCTGAAAAGTTCGTGTACGCAAGAGCTGAAGTCCACAGTGGACGCGTAACAGCGTTATGTAGGACTATTCCTACTAAACGAAGCTTTTACCCAGTTTGTTATTTTTAACAAATATTATGGTGTGTTATGTAACGCTTTTCAATAAGGGCGAGCTTTTTTATACTACTGGTGATAAGTATACCTGGTGATAAGTGTCGCGTATAAACACCTACAATAACAAGGAAAATATCACCTGCTATTGCTGGTGCTTTTTCATCCCGCTGGCTACCATTCCCTTCAAAATCGAAAGTGTGAAACAATTTGGTCTTTTAAGCATAGGTATAGAAATTATTTACTAAATCTGCAAAAAAGATAAACATTAACTTGTAAGCTTGTGGTAAAGTAGATTGCAGGCTATCTTGTACAGTACTTTTTTTCTGCATGAATGAAAGTTATTTTTTTGTTTTTTTTTTAATATAAAAGTAGCCATTTCTTTTTATTTTATTTTTTATTTTATTTCTCCAACTGCTATTATTATTATTGTTATTTTTTGTGTAAATACGGTGCGGCGTAGCGTACAGTCGTTCTCCCACGCATATGGTGTCCACGGAAGACCAGCGTCGTGGCGTTCATGACGCCCGGCATATGCTGAGTTGGACTCCAATTCAGCATTACAATAGATTATTTGTATCTTAATTATTAATTCTCATTTTTATAATTGTATCTATATTTGTGTGCTGAATAAATATTTATTCTATTCTATTCTAAAATAATGCCTTTAAAAAAAAGCTTTTATTTAAATGCTCTAAAAAGAAGAAAATAAAATTTTAACTATAAACTTATAACCTTATTATACACAGTTTTTATGATCATAAAAGCTTGTCGCGCTATTTACTTGTGTAAATAAACTAGTACCTATTTAATTGAGTAACTTAATCTGCTTAGTTTATTTTTTTTAAATTTCAGTTCAATTAAATACTTAAAGGTACTTACGCAAACCTCGCGACAAGCTTTTATGATCATATAAATTGTGTTTAGTTTATAGTTAAAATTAAAAAAAAAACTTCTTATTTTTGGAGCATTTAAAAAAAAGCTTTTTTTCAACAAAAAAAAGGTTTTCTTTATTTTAAGACCCATGTAGGTACGCCATAACGTATGGAATTTATGATAGGCAAATGTTCGCCGTGGCTTTGACGGTGGCGCGGATACTAATGGTTTAAAAAACAATCAAAGTCTCTGACGCATAGATCCGACTTGACCAGTCTAGTTACTACATTTGGCAAGGAAACTCGTGTGTTTGGAGTGAAAATTATGGAATTGGTGTAACAGCATTTCTTTCTGATGAAGAAGAAGAAAGAAAAGAAACCCAGACTGCTGAGTAATTTAGAGAGTAACATTTTTCCTAGTTTGTAGACGTTGTTGGTTAGTTCTCTGAAGGTTTAGTTGCTTTTGGGTGCTATGGACTTGTTTGTGCATGCGACAGGCTGGCAACCTGTCACTTGTGGCAGGTACTGTATGACCTTAGCCATGTGATGTCGGCAGAGTAGAGCATCACCCCATATCCTCCAATGGTTAAAAATCGACTAATGGATCAGCAAAGGGGTATTGATCACCTTATACTCCGTCCACCAATCCGCATTGGGCAAGCGTGATAGTCTACTACCTAAACTCCTTCAATTACAAGGCGGTCCCAGCAGTGGGTCGAATTATAAAGGCTGTTATGATGACTCTATGGCCCATTCCGCCAAATATGGCTTTATTAACCAATTGTTACCTAAATGCTCAACCCCTAATGGGATTATGAGCGTCATATGTATTAACAATACCTTGTCATTGCATAAGACCCAAAATTCCTAAATCAACCACATAATTAACAAATTCAGTTGTATAAACACCTGTTCAGACCAGTCGTTACATCATGATAGCTACAATAAGATGCCATACTAATTATTAACACGGCTTCGATCCTGCGTCTGCCTGAAACGTGACTATTACGTCAACGTAATCGGAGTGTTTGTGTGGGGCCATGAAACGATCGAGCAGGGTAGTAGGTATTACGTAGCAGGACACATGTGAGGTCCTTGACACAAATAAGTATTTCTCTTTTCCTTAGTCACTGGCTTTTTTCTGGCTACCCTCGAGTTAAGGTACTCCTTTATTCACAAACATAATCTGTTTAGAAATTTGAAATTTAAATTTATACTAAATTAAATAGAAAATTAATTTATTTAACAAACTTAAATCTACCATTACAGGATAACCTTATGCAGCAGACAAGTTATTTTATTTAATACTGACGCCGTCGTGGTGGAGTGGTCAGTAACGCTACCTACACATCAAGGCTCCGGGTTCGAGTCCTGGTAGGAGCAAATGTCAGTGTCAAATATAATTTTAATATGCATTGCACCGTTTTTAAAATGATAGACCAGAACTCCAGAAATCCTGTAGTGATAAGGGCCGAGACGGAACTCAAACGCGCGAACTTTCGCTATCTGGGCGACTGATTTTCAAACTGAGCTACACAGGGCTGTAAGATCATGACGTACTTATTCAATACTAGCTTTTGTCCGCGACTTCGTCCGCGTAAATTTCCATACAAACTTTCATTATCTATTTCAAGCCTCTTTTCGCTATTAAAGGCCTATGTAGGTACTTTTCCAAGCTTTAGTCTTTATTTGTACCAAATTTTTTACAAACGATTATGTGGTTTATGCGTGAAAGCATAGCAGACAGACAGCTACAGTTACTTTCGCATTTATAATGTTGTAGTGTATCTGACTAATATACAATGGAATACAAATAAACTTTATTTGGAGTTCATATGGGGTAAGAAAAGCTACGTCAATGTTCAAATTCATTCCTTCATCAAGTCAGTCTATTAGTACCATTTGAAATTGAAGCAGACGACTGCACATAAAATTATACTTAATTTATATGGAAACAAGGGTGAAACTTTTAGGGAGGAAATCTTCTTTACACACGCTTGACTTGGGAGTAAGCTGGTGAATGCGTTAGAAAAAGTGCGAACGGAAAAGAACGGAACGGAAGTTGAGGAAGCGATATAAGTTAGTGCAGATAGAAAGAGAGAAAGGTACGTTTCGTATATTACTGTAGGGGCAAGAGAGAGAAGTCCGTCGTATGGTCTAAATCACACTCGTTTTTTATACAGATGGTGGCAGATCGAGTACCTAGACAAGTGGAAAACAATACAATGTCAATTTTTGACCCTATGAAATGGTGGATAAGGTTGAATATTTATTGAAGTAATTTGTAAATCGTCTGTAAATGAAAGTTATATTCTATTCTAGTCTTCAACTCCAACACGCTTTGTAGCATACGTGTCACGTTACGACCGTGTCTCTCCGCGCATTTAGTGGCCACAACTGAAACACGTGTGTGGACACAGTTGTTGTGTTCACGTGAATTCGTTTATTACAGGGTAAAAGGTGTCTGCACTATGCAAAATTACCATTCATAATATGTGAAAAACAATGATTACCTTGGTGGCAAATTATACGTATTTTTTTTAAAGTAACTTAAACAAGGAAGTCTTTCATTGCGCCGGTGGCGTAGTGCGTAAGAGCGTCGTCTCCCACCCGGGAGGCACTGGTTCGATCCCCGCCACGTACCAATGTGTTTTCAAATTTTGAATTCTTAGGTACGTTTATTCGACGCTTTTACGGTGAAGGAAAACATCGTGAGAAAATCGCTTCTGGAAATATCTGTACTATTCGATCGTAAAAATTAAGTGGATTCGATACGGTGGAGATATGGGCAGATGAGCGTTGACTTATCCACACTAATATTATAGAGTAAAAACATACTAAACTTTGACGCCGTCGTGGTAGAGTGGTCAGTATAGCTGCCTACACATCAAGCGGTCCGGGTTCGGATGCTGGTAACGGCAAATATTTGTGTAACGAACACGAATATTTGTTTGCGAGTCATGGTTGTTTATATATAATTTAAGTTTATTTATAAAAATATCTATAATTATTATGTATATTAAAAATGTCCGCTACCTAGTATCCATAACACGAGTAGGGATTGCAATCCGGAAAAACGGATCCGGTAATCCGGCGCATCATTTAGCGGTCGCCGGATCCGGTACATATTACACAGTTACACACCTAATAGTGTGTAAGAAAAAAACGGCAGTATTCGAACATTTAAAATTAAATATAGAAAATATTTACTGGACGCCCAAAAAGCCGAATAACACAACGTTGTTAAATTAGTAATTATTTATTTATTTATTACCTAAGTAGTTGTACGAGTAAATTTAATAATTATATATGTATTTATTTATTCTCTTTGCTTTACTGTTTGCGCATTGCCTAACGTTATTGTTAAATATACGATAGTATCAAGGTATCGGCAGAATACCAGCGTCGAAGCACTCTGTGCCTCGGTATATGCTGACCTATTTGGCCTAAAAACTATTTGTGTACTTATTATTATTTTTTTGTTACTTTGTGTGTTGTATTTTTGTGCCAAATAAACGTCTATTCATTCATTCATTCATTCAATTTCATAGGTAAAGACCTAATATATACTACGCTATTATAAACAAATGTTTCTGGCGCCGTGCCGTAAACCTAATTAAGTTATTCTGCCGAGAGGATCAGATAACTGGTGACATTACGAATACCCTCGAATATCTTCCGGTGTGTGAGCTGGATGCGGGCGCGCAGCCTTGCGCCTAACACGTGACGACTCACAATTTGATTAGGAGGTCGTTGTGTTGAGAGATGTTGATTTAGATTGGAAGGTGTAGATACAAATATTTTATTTGATACATACAAACCTCAGAGGAAGGACTATTCTATTCTTAATTAATGGCATCGCGTCGCATTAAGCGTACGCATTTTGCCAATGTCAAGTGGAAATATAACTCAAGTAACAAAAATTGTACGGTTGATTGAGGTTATTAAAAATGTAGTCTCTCAACACGTGTTTTTACGACAAGAACTCGGGAGAAACTCGAGGAAGGACTAAAGCACCTTCCTCTGAGATACAAACTTACCCACATATTCATAAAAACCCGTGAATTAATTAGAGATTTAAAAATTGTTTGCCTCTGTCACTCTGGCACGAAATGAATGAGTCAAAACACTTTTCAACAAGGTAATAACTAAAATAGGTTTATTAAGTGTTTATGAATAAGGCTGTTAGTCTAAACGACGAAGATGAAATGACTGGTGGCAAAGATTCAAAAGAAACTTCATCAACTAACTATTTAGCGACTATATTTCGTAAAATTAAAATCATCGACAAAGGATTGATAAAAATATTCATCGGCAATACGTTACAATACAGGAAAGAAAAAAAAATTAAGCGCAATTTCCCATGAGGCTGCGATTTTTTTGACCCCACACCAGACACCTGACCTGAGTAACGGTCAAGTACATACCTACGTCTTCAGAATTTAATAATATTAACAACAGTTGTTTATATTTTGGGATGACAGAAATACTCATTCACACTTTAGCCACTGAAGCTTTTTAAATCAAACATCGGGTGAAAGAAAAAATCCGGCTCGAAGGACCATTAATGTCTTTGTGCGATGCAGAATAATATTTACTTGTGCGATGGTCTTGCAAGGAGTTCAGAATCTCCCTCAGTCAGTCTTTACATAGAATGAATTCTCATTCTGTGTGCGAATAGGATTACCATTACCCATTCATATTCGTAACAGGAGACTGCGCCGGCTTACCTAAAAATAAATTATTTCAAATTAAATAACCGCCTTCAAAACTTAAAACGGAGGATTAAAAAATCTGTTTATAAAAATCTAAATGTTTTTTTGAGGTCGGTGCCAACCTCAATATTTGGAATAAACGTTGTCACTTGTATTTGGGACCGACCTCAAAAAAACTTTAAGATTTTTATAAACAGACTTTTTATTTCTCCGTTTTTAGTTTCGAAGGCGATTTTTTTTATTTAAAAAATAACTTTTTGAAGTCGACTAAAAATACAAACTACTTGATTAGTATGAGAATACAACTAGAGTTCAAGGCGCAGATATTCAGCCAATTATTTTTCCTTCCAATGATGTCATAGACAATTCACGGTCTAAAGAGCGCACTTCACGTGCTTCCGATAAATTAAGGGCATCAGCGTGTGATTTAACTCGTAAGTATCGGGGAAAATCCATTTGACCCTACCGAAGGTAAGTGGGAGGTCGGGTGTGGCTTGCATAATGCCAGGTTCCTCATAGTGATAGATATTGTGTGGTATTGTTAGTTATTGTATCATACATACTATTACCACAGTCTATACTGTGTGTCCGGGAAAGCAGTAATTCGTGTAATCTTCTCTAAACAATTTTATCGGTAAGAATACCTCAAGTTAGGGTCAAACTCTCACCCTCGCCGAAATACAAGAACTTTAATATTTTTTTCTTAATTTTGACCTTTTCCTTCAAAAACAGAAGACCTTTTTTCAAATAAAAATTCCTGAAATTGGTTAATGCAAACTATGTTTTTGACTACCTTTTTTATGTATTTTAAGTGCAATAAAGAGTATTTATTTAATTAGTCTAAAGTACACTTTCATATGTTTTCTGTAATTGTGTCAAAAATAAATACCACTTTGAGTTTGTGTGTTATTTCTGTTACATGTTGTTAATGCTGGAAATAAGATTTTTCTGTACATTTTAAATAAGTATTTCATAACAGTAATAAATAAAATCACTCTTTAGTTTCCAAAAATCGAGAGCTATATACTCGTATATTCTTTGCTCAGTCGCGTGACATAGGTACTCAGAGTCATATAGTAGAAGATCCGAACCTATATCGACCTTCACCGAGCTGATAATAGAATGAAACATATATTATTATTAATTTAGTATATTAGAAAATATATTAAAAATGGGTTGTCTAAAAAAATCCTGGACAGACTATTTTTAATTATTTTTTGAAAAGTGATTTAAAAAAAAAATTAATAAAATATTGCAACATCAAGATAATAAGAAAATTTTGTCCTGACTGATAGTAGAAACCGTATAGAATGTGCAGGCATTGGGTTGTCTATTATTTACCTGCGCGAACTACTGGGTTGTCAGGTATGAACAGGTATGTCGATATCAGTTACTTTCACTCGTATGGATAATAGAAAAAATTTTATATCATCATAAGCGCGCGACAAAATTTTCTTATTATCTTGATGTTGCAATATTTTATTAAAAATCATTTTTCAAAAAATAATTAAAAATAGTCTGTCCAGGATTTTTTTAGACAACCCATTTTTAATATATTTTCTAATATACTAAATTAATAATAAAATATGTTTCATTCTATTATCAGCTCGGTGAAGGTCGATTTAGGTTCGGATCTTAGACTATATAATATTAACCAACATTTGAGTTCTTAATAAATGACTGACACCCTAGTGCATTACACCATCCTCGCCGCTGTCACCTGCCGTGTACCATGTAATATTCCATCCCATACGAACTCGCTTGATTTGATATTTCCGTTCCACTCATAATATTATCCTACTAAGTAAAGTTGCGCACCAAATGAATGGGTTGGCGTATTAATGAGTAGAAAATAAATTTAGCAAAGTATTTTGTTTTTGCGTATCGCATTAGTATTATCAGTTTAATTGTATGAGTCTGTAACCACGTTTTAGCGGGCTTCGTTAGAAAAGTTATGATTCTATATCATTTATAATTCGTTGCTCAACATCATTAAAACTCGAATAAAGTGCGAATTCGAGATTTATCTCGAATTCAAGACTGTGTCGAAGGCATGAGAATTGATGCCCTGCTCCAATCGCTGCTGATTTTCCAGGCTACCATAGACAGGTAGCCCCTGTCTATATCAGCTTACTTGATGTAGCAGTTTCTTCGTTCAGACAGCAAACTAACTCTCTCAACACCTTTTCACCGTACTGGTTTTATTTCCAACTCCTTCACTCTTCATGCAATACGACTCTGGAACGCACTCCCACCTCATATTCAAAGAGCAAAAAATAAACTTGCGTTTAAACATCTGGTTCGCAATCACTATTTGGACTCTCCTACACATATTTCATTATAATCTGACATTAGTATTCTTGTGTATATAATATGTATTGTTCAAGTAAGTATATGTATCATTATGACTATCTATGTGTATGTATATGTATATATTATAGATATGTAAGTATGTATGTGTTTGTATGTATGTTAATATTATAAGTTTTTTTTTGTTTTGTATCTTTACTAAAATGTCAATCTCTTTCCGTACCGCCTACTATTATTTCTGTGCTCAGCTTTCCGGTTGACTGGTAGAGAATGCCTTATGGCATTAAGTCCGCCATTTGTATATTATTTTGTGTACAATAAAGTTTAAATAAATAAATAAAAATGTAGCAGTTAGTAGTACGTCCGATAAGCAGTATTCCACATGTACACGCCTTTAAGCATCTGTTCAGCTGCAGAAAGCTGAGTAGATGCGATAAAAAATCGATGTTTTCTACGACAAAAGCTAAATAGAACTGAATAAGTGCAGTTAGTCCTTTATACCATCTCTCAAATGTGTCCCGCTACCGGGAATATAACGCAATACCTTAAACTTGAGGAACTGCCCCAACTTAACATAAGTTTAACATTAAATATAACATTATAAACATATGTCCGCATGTTGTCGTACGGTGTAGTCCTTGGCCCCGAGAAGCGTGCAGGCCGCAAATATTAGACAACCTATGTAAACAGTAGCTTAAGTTCAATACAAAACAAAATAGACGTGTGGCACTCGGGGACTGCCGCGGTAAAGCTATTGCATAGCATTTTGTATCAACTTATGCAATTATAATTTTATTTATTTATTTTATTCATGCAGTATTTCTTTTTCTTTGATATTAATTTTATAATTGAAATAATTAACATTCATATTCAAAACACTTTAAACACAAATTTTACAAGTACAGCTATGAATACGTCTAAACGCACGCACACAACGCCGTGTCGAAGACTGCCGAACTGAAACGACGTTAGACGATGCACGGCCTTCAAGCCACACCTCCTTGCCCATCGGAGTGGGGAGCGTGAGGTTTTTTCGTTACGGAATTTCTGGATTCGGTCAGCCATGCAATAGCTTAAAAAACATAAAAGACATAACAACCTCAAAAAAAATCGGGAGTGGTCTCCCCTTGACTTTCTCGTATACTGGAAACGACTCAAAGTTGATATAAACCTTATATTTTGATGTCATACATGCATGGTTAAATTTGGTTACAATAAGTTAAAGCATACTCGAGTTATCGTGCTAACGCACAGACACAGAGACACAGACGAAGACATAATTCCAAAAACGGGGTTTTTGGTCCAAAACGTATAAATCCGTCAAAATCACGATGTCGATTTTTTTTACGATTACAAGACTTCTGTACTACGTAAGTATACGAGAAAGTAAAAATACCAACAGTTGAATTGCTGAGCTTAGTGGCAGTGGGCGAGGCATTGCTCGGAGAGCGGATGGCCGATAGGGCCGTAAAACTCTTGTATAGGGTAGGCCCCCTGCAAGCTGGACTGATGACCTGATTAAAGCTGCTGGACAAGAGTGTGAGCAGCACAGGACAGTACCCTTAGGATGAGTTTTGATAGTTTTCGAGCTCGTCCAAATGTATCGTCTCTTTTCATACATTGCCCATTGTTTCTGATAGTGTACGCTAGAGGCGCTAGTGGCCAATGTATGAAAAGAGACGATACGTTTGATCGCAGTGGCGTAACTATAGGGTGGCATGGGTGGCAAAGTGCCACGGGCCCCCGGTAGCGTCACTGACATTTTTAAATTTAAAAAACGAAAAATTTCAAAACTAGGGGGGTGTATATGAATTTGCCACGGGCCCCACATGGTATAATTTGCCACCGGCCCCACATCGTATAGTTTGCCACGGGTCCCACATGGTATAATTTGCTACGGGCCCCACATGGTATAATTTGCCACTGGCCCCACATGGTATAATTTGCCACCGGCCCCACATCGTATAATTTGCCACGGGCCCCACATGGTATAATTTGCTACGGGCCCCACATGGTATAATTTGCCACGGGCCCCACATGGTATAATTGCCACGGGCCCCACATGGTATAATTTGCCACGGGCCCCACATGGTATAATTTGCCACGGGCCCCACATGGTATAATTTGCCACGGGCCCCACATGGTATAATTTGCCACGGGCCCCACATGGTATAATTTGCCACGGGCCCCACATGGTATAATTGGCCACGGGCCCCACATGGTATAATTTGCCACGGGCCCCACATGGTATAATTTGCCACGGGCCCCACATGGTATAATTTGCCACGGGCCCCACATGGTATAATTTGCCACGGGCCCCACATGGTATAATTGGCCACGGGCCCCACATGGTATAATTTGCCACGGGCCCCACATGGTATAGTTACGCCACTGTTTGATCGAGCTCGAAAACTAACAAACTCATACTAGGAGTACAGTTCGTTTTGGCGTTCTTTGGGAGAGGCCTATTGATGATGATGATGATGGTGACCTTAAACTTTGACCAAAAGTGTATAAGTACGGATGTGGCCGTCAATTTCTTCTAACTTACTCCTTTACAATCGTTATTGTTTACTTATACTCACACGATAATATTAGGGGTTTAAGTATGAAATTGCCGTTTTGTATGGAGAATTTAACGAAAATTCATTTTTCCATACAAATATATTTGCGATTTTTAAAAGAACCACAAATCTAAATTTGGTGTAATTTTGTGGATATATTAAGACAACATTAAGCTATAGGAAATTTGAGAATTGATACCTGTAAAAGATTAGGACGAGCTGTTTTTGAAGATGAATTTCTAGTGAAAAAAATAAAAATTAGAATAATATATTATACATAAATATGAGTCCTTGTAATGAAGTTTTAAATAAACAAAAGAATAATGGACATAGCTATTGTATTAAAGGAATTATACACTAACGAATAAGGAGGAAAAAATCGGCAATTTCATACTTTAACCCCTATTACCTACACAAATACCTACACGTGAACGTGTAAAATTAATTTACTACGCTCTCTTATTAACTAAGTGTCTGTTTTGTACACGTGCTTGGTTATTTTAAGAGTTCGTGAGTAAACATGCCAACCTGTTATGCAATATAAAATATATAACTTTTAATTGACGCGTATGTGCCAAGAATATAATTGGTGCGATAATATTTGTATTGCCACTTGGCTAAAATATTTAAATACAAGCTTCTGCCCGCGACTTCGTCTGCGCGGGATTAGTAAAAATTATAGCCTATATTATTCTGATCATCATCATCAACAGCTCATATAATGTCCCCACCGAGGGGCTAGAGCCTACCCCACATTAGGGGCGATTAGGCCTTAGTCAACCAGCCACGTGCGGGTTAGTCGACTTCACACACAAACTAAGAATTTCTTCATAGGTGTGTGCAGGTTTCCTCACGATGTTTTCCTTCACCGTAAAAGCGTCGATTAAACGTACATATGAATTCAAAATTTGAAAACCAATTGGTACGTGGCGGGGTTTGAACCAGTGCCTGCCGGGTGGGAGAAGACGCTCTTACGCACTACGCCACCGACGCTTAATAAAAAATAATACTATTCATCACAAACTAACATTTCTTACCGTAATGGAATTCGTTATTTATTTATTTTATTTATTAATTTATGCGGTAAACATACAATTGAACATTACATTAAATAAAATACAAAATGCAACACAAATTTTCCTCCGATAATTTTCACACACGTAACAGTTATTTAAAAAAATATACACAATAGTAATACACAGTTATATGTAGATAGTGCTATTTACATCAATTGACTCATTATGTTAGAATTGTTTGCTTCTCAATAATATTACGTAATGCAATCTGTTACATTATTGCACTGTGTGGAACTTTACTATGCACTAGCTGTGACTGCGACTTCGTTTGCGTGGATTTGAGAATGTATTATTAAAATGTAGATTGCAAAAAATTTTTAGACACGTTTTTTGTATGGGAGCCCCCCTAAATATTTATTTTATTCTGTTTATTAGTATTTGTTGTTATAGAAATACATCATCTGTGTATATTTCAGCTGCCTAACTAGCACAATTCATGAGATACAGCCTGGTGACAGACGGACGGAATTAGTAATATGGCCTTGGCTTTTGTTTCATTGTTTACTGAAGGATGGTCACTCTGGCAACCTGTCACTATTTCGAGGCACTGCATGGTCAATACTGCCAGATGTAACTTTGTTTGTAACGAAATGCTTAACCCCTCTTGGGACTCTGAGCTTATCGTATGAATCGTATGAATGAACATTTTCAAACAAAAGCACTGAGTACATAAACAAATTCCTACAATTTTTAATCGCATAGCATTTTGTCGCCGCATAAATATTATTTGTTATGCCAACCCTACACGCGCTTCTCGCCACGAGAGTGCAGCAACGTGTGCGCGCACGTGAACTGCGCACGAGTCCCGTCCCGTGAACCGTTTATGTAACAGTTTAATTAGGTAACT
This sequence comes from Elophila nymphaeata, assembly GCA_955850985.1. Taxonomy (NCBI): domain Eukaryota; kingdom Metazoa; phylum Arthropoda; class Insecta; order Lepidoptera; family Crambidae; genus Elophila; species Elophila nymphaeata. The sequence goes on along the minus strand of OY039091.1, from coordinate 9,583,204 downwards.
ATAGCAAACATCAACAGCGTTAATAAATATAGGCTGACATAAATGTTACTGAGATGCACCGTCATATTGCACTTTATGAAAATTGTGTCAATACTATCAATATTTCTGCAAGAGTTTAATATTAATTGATGGGTAGTTAGGGATTTTTATTCCTTGCCTCTCTACTTAGTAATATTTGGAAGGGAATAATCAATATTTTTTTTTGCAGCAATGGATATATCAACATTAGGATGAAGCCCCCAAATTTATAGGATAATAAAAAAATTCAAGATCTGACTGTGTCAAAGTGTATGTGTGTGTGTATCTTATTGACGTATGGTTAAATAAAATGAAGGGAAAAGATCGAAGAAAATAAGGTTTTCAGAAAGTCCTCTGAAGACCTTGTTTTTCTTCTCTGTGGTATATTATATACGTACTACATGCAAAAGGATTGAACAGAGATTTAAGGTAATATTAAAATTAAAAAAAAACATAAAAAAACATTGGTTACACATGGAGCCACATCAAGTATGAGATATGCAATGCCACAAATAGTGAAAACATACAATCTATGAAAACCAGAATTTTATCGAATTTTCGCACACATCTTTCCATACTCCAGGAACTTGGCATGAAGCAGCATCGATCTGCAAACACGCATACTGAAGTTCAAAGTCAAATCACAATTTAAAAATATTATAACTTTGTGTATATTAAAACTAGCTTCCGCCCGCGACTTCGTCCGCGTGGACATTTTACCCCCTTAGGAGTGGAATTTCCAAAAATCCTTTCTTAGCGGATGCCTACGTCATAACATCTACCTGTATGCCAAATTTCAGCCCGATCCGTCTAGTGATTTGGGCTGTGCGTTGATAGATCACTATGTCAGTCAGTCACCTTTGAGTTATATATATTTAGATTACCGTTTTGTATTTTAAAAATAAACTGGTAATTAGCATTTTTGTTCAGTAAAAAAAACTCTTCGGGTTACAGACTAGTTTTAGTCTAAGGCACGTATTATAGAATGAGTTTTAAGAATCAACGCCGACTTGAGGTTCGTGCGTCTCCATCACTTTGTACTTGATAGAAAGTGACAAACGATTCTCAAGAAATTATCGATTTCTGTGTGTCGTTCTGTAATACGGGCAGGAACATTATGCACCATGTGACAATGTTGGGCAGGTGCCTTGGTACAACTTCCATACATAAATGGTCAGTCGCCATTTTACTCCTTTGTGGATCGAACCCAGGAACTCTGGATTCAATTCCGATGGCGACGACAACAGACGGAGGTGGCTGAATAATCCTCAGATCCAGGATACGATCTACCTGTGCACCAAACTTCATCCAAATCCGTCGTACGATTGTCGCGTGATTGACAGACAAACATTCGATCTTTCACCTGCATAATATTAGCAGGACATCAAAACGTGTTAGCATAATCACACACAACCAATCCACAACAACACGGAATAGGCCAAAACTTTCCGCCAAACAGCCCTGTTTACTGCAAACTTAGTTCACAATCCAAATCATTTGTTTATTATACCATCAACATAATCATAGCAACGCTTTCCTAATTGCGTTGCAAACGTCTCGTTTCCACACACGTGACTTCGATACACGAGCCAAAAATTACAAAAATAGACATTTAAGTTCGTATTACATTATATTGCATTGTGCAATATTTTCCATAGCGAGATTGTTGCTGTAGGTTCAAACAACATATTATCGCGCTCATAATCCTAATAGGAGTTGAGCTGAGCCTTGTGTAACATTGAGTTACATATAAAGCCACATCCAGCATTATATATTTATATAACTCTCTATTTAGGTAACTTTTTCAAATTATCCTAATTGAATAGAATAGTTTATTGCATTTCATGTGGTAACAATTAAGGTAATTAATAATAAAATAAAGGTAATTAATAAGGTAATTAATTTAATTTTTAAAAATACATTTTTTTTTTCGTATATTAAGGTAATTAATTTCGTTGTTCACAGAGCTGATACAGATATCCATTTGCACTTTTATTTCCGAATCCATATTCCAGAATAGTCTTTATAATTCGACCCACTGCTGGGACACTGGGGTTGACGGAGTATAAGGTGATCTGATCCATTAGTCACCTTCTACGACACCCATTGAAGGATATGGGGTGATGCTATTCTACTCTGCCAGCATCACACGGCAATCCATATTTACAAAACTATAATTATCTATTTATATTATCAAATTAAGTAACTGAATTCAACCCTTTGATAAACCGAATTATTAACTTAACAAAATAATAACGAAATTAACTCAACTCAATCAATTACCACAACATCTTTAAAAATTATATTTTAATTCTAACCTAAGTTTCAACATTTTTACTAACATTTTACCAGTCCTACTAATATTATGAACATGAAAATTTGTTCACCACCAAACTCGAACTTGACAAACTGTTCCAAACAACTTCTCTCGAACTGAGCAATAAGTCGCATCAAATTTCTTCCCTACGTCGCTTGTTGCGACGTATGTCCGGCTCGAAGGACCAAATGCCTTCGATAATATTATGTGGACTGTAAAATTTTTATTTGCTATACTTATTTCTCGATATTAAAACCAATGAAACCCTTTATTTTTGTAAACCCATTTTATTTTCCCATTTACATAAGTTTACGAATTTTCACAGATTATATTTCATCCATTCTTATGCAATTGACATTTCTTTTTTATAAAAAGTATATGAACTCTTCGGAAGTTTAGAACCTCTTTTTACTATGCAAACAAGCTATGCGCTACGATTCGTAGCCGGTTCGTAGCGTTCGTAGTACAAAAAGAATTTCAGAAATGCTTTCTTATCGTATGCCTACGTCATACAAAGAACACACCCTCCAAGTTTCAGATCTCTACGATCAGCGGTTTAGACTGTGCGTTTATCCGTCAGTGATTCATTCAGGACAAAGCATTTGATATGTATAGATAACTCTAGAAAGGTTTCTCCCGAGTTCTGGTTGTGCAAACACGTGTTGAGAGACTCCATTTTTACCTTCTCTTGTAATCGTAAAAAAATTCGACCTCGAGATTTTGACGGACGAAGTTATGGACCTCCCTGGAGTTGTGTGTGTCTGTGTGTCTCTGTGCATTAGCACGATAACTCGAGCATACTTTAACTTATTGCAACCAAATTTAACATACGTGTATGGCATCAAAATATAAGGTTTCTATCAAATTTTGAAAGTGAAGCAACCAAGTGCGCGGTCGGTACTCGGATGGGTGATCAAAATTTAACTTCATGTATGACATCAAAATATAAGGTTTCTATCAATCTTTGAGTCGTTTCCGGTATACGAGAAAGTCGAGGAGAGACCAGTCCCGATTTTTAAATCTACTTTTTGTTACTTGATTACATTTTCACTTGACATTGGCAAAATGTGTAACGCTTTACATCGCGACGCCATTAATTAAGAATAGAACAGAAAAGAACTCTAGAAAGACCGATTTTCCTTACATAACAAACTACACATGTTATATAAATCATTTACGTGTACATAATGTGTAGCACTCCAGTACCTGTAATGATTGTATTATTAGTCATATTGTTCGCTGATTGTAAACAATGTTTTGTTCTAAAAAGACCTTGAATTCAGTACGTCTTGTAAACATATTGTTTTTGGAATTGTGAAGGTGATTGCCGGAAAGTTCCTTTAAGTAATATTGTTAAGTGAATTTAAGAGAAGCGGTATTTTCCGGCTTAAATGACAGGATTTTCAAATGACAAGATGGTGAAGCAAGGCAGGCTTATTGGCGTCACTGTGATCCATAAAGATCTATTGTGACTATCCACTAAGTAAGTAATATTAAGCCCCAACATGTACTCATTTAATGAAAATGAAAAATCTCTTTATTTAAATGGACTTTGCTAAGTACTTTTAAATCGTCAAAAGCCCTACCACCATTTTGGGACGAATAATTATTTTGATTAAATAATTATTAATATGCTGAGATGGAGAAGAAATGGCGAAAGAAACTCCACAGCTTACAATTTCGTAATGATTCATAACATCATTACAGGTCAATAGATATATCTTCCCTTGAAATATGTTTAAGTACCTAGCTATCTTCTATCATTATTTCTATGTATTATATAAACTTGTCCATCGTAATGTTAACTGTAAAAGATCGGTTTGAGCAATATGGCCGCCATTCGCTGCTAGTCGATAAAGTTTTTTTAATTCTATTATTCCCTATTAAGTTTCAAAATAACTCAGACGGCCATGAAAGTATAAAATCAGAACATAATATGTACTAAATAAATATCACTTCCATTTTAATGGGAAATAAATAGTCATGTGGTAAACAATAGCCTTAGGAACAGCGAAGTTGATTTTGGAGGACAAGCTATATTTGTAGGTATTATTATTTAAGGACATTTTCATTGGTCAAGGGACACAATGAAAGCAATTCGATTACTAATATAGTTATGGTAAAATAATAACAATATTTTGTCGATTTATGAAAGGAAATTAATAGTAGTTATACACACGGTGAATTTATAGTGGTCGTTGAGATCCTTCTTCAATATAACGTTAATAGAAACCTATTAACAACGTAAAAAAAACGGCCCTTTCCCCTCCGCACTGTCTTGACTTCCTACAAATGTATATACTCTCTTCCTTTGTCCCTTGATTCCAACTCTCCCCCTTCTAGTACTGGAACGATACAGTACGTGACTTCGCGTCGGGCGTCTCTCAGTTACCTTTGTCCTACTCGAAAGTTCGTCGAATGCTACAAAGTTACTGCGGCTACTGGTGAGGTCCTCGTGAAATATGGGACCGGGCTCCGTCCTCTGTATCCGGCTGCACAGGGTCTCTCTCGCGTCAGTGCACAGTTGACATTCCCAAAGTGCGTGATCGCGGCTTTCTTCAACTCCTGCTCCGCACTGGGCTGACTCGCACAACGTCAATCGATGTAGGCGCTGCCTGAAACATCCGTGCCCCGTGCTTCGCGTGCATCCGTGTATCCGGCCAGACCGGATAGTTACCGGATATCCGTTTCATCTTTACTAAACATCACGGCCAGTGTTTTTATGTATAAGGCAAGGCGTAGTTTTCAACCGACTTCAAAAAGGAGGAGGTTATCAATTCGACTGTATGTTTTTTTTTGTTTTTTAATGTTTGTTACCTAATAACTCTTTACTGGGTGTACTGATTTTGAAGATTCTTTCGACCTTTGGAAGCAGGTGCTTGTCATTTGGTCCCATTCAAATTTAATCGACATCTGATGAGTAGTTTTAAAATTATCCCTAATAATGCCTATTTAATTGACATCGATGATATCGTAATCTTATCACTTGTGTGTCTAAAAGATCTTGAGATCGTTTCCTGAAAATTTACATACTTAAAACACTAAAAAACAAAAAAAAAATATTTTTAAATTAAAAAAAACCGCCTTCAAAACTAAAAATGAAGAAATAAAAATTCTGTATATAAAAATCTAAATGTTTTTTTGAGGTCAGTGCCAACCTTAATAATTGGATTAAACGTTGTTACTTGTATTTGGGACCAACCTCAAAAAAACATTTAGATTTTTATATACAGAATTTTTATTTCTTCGTTTTTAGTTTTGAAGACGATTTTTTTGAATTTTGTTACATGTGTTCGTACACGGGCGACAGCGAGGCTAAGTTTTATTTTATCGGCCTCAGTTGAGTTTTTCGTAGAGCGAAGTCCTCACTTTTTTGTTTGGTTCAATCTCTAAATCGTTTGAGTCGGAAAGAAACTTGAACGATTTGTGTTCATCACAAAAACATTTATATTTTACGAGAACGCTTGCTTCTTAAGCGTATTAATCAAAAATATTGTTCCTAATTAATTACTTACTTCTTTATTACGTAGGCGTTATAAATGAATGTAATTAGGCTCTATTGTAACCAGCACAAAGGGAAAACTAGAAGCCTCACAGTGAAATAATTTTCTTGAACAATCAATTGACAATCAAGGACCATTTCCTAACCTTGTGATATAACTTTGAACAATAGCCTTTATACACCAATCAATATGGAAGTCGTATTACAACTTAGGATCACGTGATTCTGTTACCCACGCCTACAAAATAATTCTTGTAAGCCAGCTTCAATACATAGGTACTAACAACACAGTTATGTAAGTTCTTAAAGTCGTCCGACGAGCGTGTCTAGACAGGGCAAACGTGAGAGGGACGCGGGAGAGCGCCCCCGAGCTGCCATACACTCGCTCGGGACACGCTGGTCCGGGGTGTCACATTTAACGAAAAACCACGAAAATGAAACACCATAATGATATTCTATTGCAAACTTATTGGTGTCGCTTTACCGTTTCTTCGTCAAAAACTTTTTGATGTTACATCGAATTTTTCTTTAGAATAATAACAATTCTAAAGAATGGAATAATTTTATTTTTGCGTTTACAAACGCGTAAATATTAATACTAGAAAAATGCAATGAAAAAATCTAGTATTAATATTTACGCGTTTGTAAACGCAAAAATAAAATTATTCCATAATGTAAGGTAGTTTTATCTTAACTGGGCGTCAAATATTTGCAAAAATATTTCATTCGGGTCTTAGAAGTGCACATTTCAATGATTTGATGAAACAATGTTTACCATAAAAACATAAGCACCAAGCACTGACAAATTTCGACAGCGAAAAGCAGTGTCTCGGTGGCGTAATTGGTCAACGCATCCGCCCGGATTGTGGAAGATGCGGGTTCGAGTCCCGCCTGAGGCAAGTCGATTTTTTTCAGTGCATTTTTCCAGTATTATGTCATTGTCATACATAATATCCTTTTCGTTAAGCGTTCAACGTAATAGATTGGCCATTGTCTAGGCCCTCTGGACGCGATAAAATAGTTTTAAGTCAAAACTGGCCACATATTATGGCTAGCTAAACCCTCTAAAAAGTAAACTTGCTTCAGTTCCTTAAATGTTGTGATTTTTTTAGTCTACAATCGTCCTAACTCTCCAAGGCCATTGTCACTGTCACCGAACGCCCCTTGCACGTGAGCCGGCGAACGTGACCCGTCCCGTGCTTACACTGCACGTTTTAACTAGGTTCAGCGCTGTTAATCAGTTTACCATTACTACGAATAAAGAAGTTCGTGGTTTAAGTAATCTGTTTTTTTAAAACGAGTACTGAGTATGTCTTTTATATATTTCGGATGTTGACAGAGTGAGATGGGTCATGTTAGGGGCGGAGGTTTAACGCCTTTGTGCAAATCAATATTAGATATTGTATTAATATTTTATTTTATTGCATTAAAATTTCCATGTCACAATGTTGCCTACCGTACTCCTCCGAAACGGCTTGACCTATTTTCATGAAACTTTGCATGCGTATTCAGTAGGTCTGCGAATCGGCACCTATTTATTTTTCATACCCCTAAGTGATAAGGGTTGAACACCCTTAATTTTTTTTTTTTTTAATTATGTGGCATTAAAAAATACATACAACCCTAAATTTTTACTTTTTTATCACCAACCCCTATTTTTTATAGCCATTTTCGTAATTTTATCATTTTCGTAAGGCAAAATAACGTTTGCCGGGTCAACTATAGTTATTATATAATTCTTGTAATCTTAAAAAGTATCGTCGTCACTTCCGTCTGATGAACTTTCTGCAGACACGTGAATAATAAACTGCTCTAATAATAATATATTTGTTAATGGCACATTTATTGAACAAACCAGTCTTTTGTGGCGTTTGTGTGAAACGGACTTCGCGTTGATTACGTGGACCAATAGCAACGTAGTCAAAATTTTCGGTACTCGTTTCTTAAAAAAAAATAGACTATAGTAATTCCAAAATTAGCTCCTCGGGGTAACTTTTTTATGTTATTGGTGGATTAAACTGGAGCTATCAAGGTTTATTCATCTTGTAGATAGTTTCATTATTTAAATATTCATCACTACATAGTATAAAACAAAGTCGCTATCCGCCGTCTGTCTGTCCCATATGTATGCTTAGATCTTTAAAACTACGCAACGGATTTTGATGCAGTTTTTTTTAATAGATAGAGTGATACTTAAGGAAGGTTTATATGTATAATACATGCATATTAAGCATTGCACCCTTACGAAGCCAGGGCGGGTCGCTAGTTAGAGATAAAGTAGAATCTTATGAAGAAAAATCAATAGTTTTCTTGTTTTCTGACTACAATATGCAAGCGTGGCTGCTCCGATTAATATGAGCACCTTCGCCAGGACTTATCACCTCTTAATATATTATCTAACAATATGCGGAAGTTTATTTTAACAAACAATTATGTAAGGACGTGACAGTATGTCAAAGATTCAGTCTAACTATCACGAATGATAGATAAGACAATAGGAGTGATTGCATATCGGTATTATGCAATGATATTATATTTAAAAAGAATTAGATAGGTTACTTGCTTGCAAAAAGTGGCACCCTAAAAGTAAGCTGATTAGCACACCTGAGCATATAGCACAACATATATCTTTCTCGTTTACTCTATTGCTAGATATCATGTTGTCTTACTCACAACTTACAATACGGCCAGGTTAACTCGCCACACACGACAACATGAAATCGTAGACTTTAGGTGCCGAGTTAATTTGACCGTGTAATATGAGAGTATCTATAACATCTATAACATGACAATGACATTTTGGACCATTTTTGACTTTGAATTAGTATTAAGGTAATCTAGAATTTTACCTACCTTTAACTTTAGAAATATGCCTATTAATAAATATATAAAAAAACTATAAATGCTAAATTTTATTAAGAAAAAAACTAATGTGTTTTAGACTATACGACTGAAGAAAAACTGGCTATGAGAGAAAGAGAAAATGAGTGCTCGCGCCTCTCTCTCTTGCCCCTACAGTAATATAAGAAATGTAACTCTCTCTATCTTCATTAACATATATTTTATTCATTTATTTAACTTTTATACAATTAGAGACAACAGATTGCTACATTTAAACAAATAGTTAACTAGATATCACTACATAGTATAAAACAAAGTCGCTATCCGCCATCTGTCTGTCCCTATGTATGCTTAGATCTTTAAAACTACGCAAAGGATTTTGATGCGGTTTTTTTTTAATAGATAGAGTGATTCTTAAGGAAGGTTTATATGCATAATACATGCATATTTACATAAGCATTGCACCCGTGCGAAACCGGGGCGGGTCGCTAGTACTAAATAAACCTGAAGTCCAATAACAATAGTGCACAACCTTTGTTTAGTAACTTACACCGTTGAAGAGAGCTCTGTGATTGGTTCGTTTCTTATCCAAGAGCCGAGAGATCTCATAGTAATGTTTGTGAATAATGTCTAACGGGTGTTAGACAGCAAACAATAAAAAAAGTATTTAAATCTATGTAAATAAAAAAACTAGAGGGAAGCGTCGATGGCGTAGTGGGTAAGAGCGTCGTCTCCTACCCGGGAGGCACTGGTTCGATTCCCGCCACGTACCAATGTGTTTTCAAATTTTGAATTCATATGTACGTTTAATCGACGCTTTTACGGTGAAGGAAAACATCGTGAGGAAACTTGCACACACCTATGAAGAAATTCTTAGTTTGTGTGTGAAGTCGACCAACCCGCACTTGGCCAGCGTGGTTGACTAAGGCCTAATCGCCTCTAATTTGGGGTAGGCTCGGGCCCCTCGGTGGGGACATTATATGAGCTGTTGATGATGATGATGATGAAAAAAACTAGAAAATATTATATACAAGATATGAGAAATTGTTGTTAATTATCTATACATATAAATAAAATTGGAGTGTCTGTTTGTAATATTGAAATAACCGTTTTTTACTACATGCATATGAATCAGGTACATACTTAATTTTTTTTACAATTTTTGTCTGTCTGTCTGTTTGTTCCGGCTAATCTCTGAAACGGCTGGACAGATTTTGACGGAACTTTTTTTGGCAGGTAGCTGGTGTAATAAGGAGTAACTTAGGCTACTCTTTTTTTTCTTTTGGTAAATTCTACTCAGACGAAGTCGCGGGCACAGCTAGTAAAAATATATAAACAACCATGACCATATAAATATTCGTGTTCGCCACAAAAATATTTGCCGTTACCAGGATTCGAACCAGGACCGCTTGATGTGTAGGCAGCTATACTGACCACTCCACTAAAACGGCGTCAATGGGGTGAAAAAGTCCAAAAATCAACATGGGGAAAATACATATTTTCGTAACAGAAAAAGACCCATCTAGAAGGTTCCATACTAAATATCAATAAGCACCAGAGCGCCGTGTTGCCGACAGTACTTATTTGTGCGAATGTTTTACATAAATCCCTTCCAACTTGTTCCAAAGATTATTTTTACGCTATTCAAAAACAGAATAAAGGGTCACGTTGCAACTTACGCAAGCAATTAATCACGTTTTCTTACAAAAGAGGGAAATTTCATTACAGCGGTTTCTTTTATTTCTTTGTAAACCCTTTCATGACGTCGGTGGCGGCACAACGGGAATGTTAGTAGCGTGGTCTCTTTGACCCGGTGGTTTAGCGCGTATACGCAAGTGCTAAGACAAAGTCTACCTTGTTAGGTTCGCTGAAGATGCGTTTTAAATACAAGCCACTGTTCAATTATAGTACCATTCAATAATATAACGGGTGTAAAAGACATGAACAGTCAAACGAAAACCATGTATTCTGCTCACCATCATAAAATTTTTCTTCCTTAAGACTATACCTGGGAAATTGATAGTTACGATTTTATTGAAGGTCAAAGTCATATTTTTTTTTCATATTTTTATGAAAACGCATTCCAAACGTTATTTCTTAATTATTGTCCAAAGAAAAATTATAATTTTTTTAGTATTTCATAACAAAAAATGGATTCAAAACGTTAGCGTTCAATGTAGCTCACTCGATGTGCACGGACACAAACGAACGGGGCCGCCCGCCGTCTGGCAAAAAATATCACGGTTTTGCGAGTTGCTTTTGAGTTGAGCGCTTTACATTGCGCAGTACAATTTGCAATATTTTTTAACACCAAAAAATAAAAATCATTTCCCAGCAATTATTTTTTGAAATGTATAGAATACATGGTTCTCGTTTGACTGTTCATGTCTTTTACACTCTGTATTTTTAGTGAGTAGTGTGAAAACGGCATTACCACGTAACTATCTCTATTTTGTAAACTCCAAATGCGCCGAAATATCGAATAATTCACAAAACAGAGGTACGAGATATTAATCCCGTTTTTTCACATTCCTTTATAGTGACCACGTAAGTTAAATACAATACTAGGTTCTTCAACAGTTGATACAATAAAGAAAATTGGAGTTTTTGCAGATTCCTTGTAGCAGTCGAACGTTTAACGAAGTCAGAAAAAATTCTTCACTGTTCGGGAGCACGGTGTCCAATAACGTTTAAAATAGTCATTCGCCGTTTGGCAGCAATGGCTCCTATTGGCCAATTCAAAATGAGTCCTTCTGCAACACCGCTGTTGACGCTCGTGGTTCAAACTGACCCTTTTTTGTCCATGGTCCCTGTGATAGTCCCTGGAAGGTACCACGGGAATTATTTTAGTCGTGGTCCCGGAATTTAGTATAAGCCAACTAATTTAAAAAGGTATAATAACTTAACTGTATATCATTAAAGACAACAACAAAATAAAACATTAGTTAACAAAATTAAAAACGTAAAGAGAGATTATGTAAAGGCGGATCCACATATGTATCATTTGCCCGATCCGATCAGCTTATCCGTATCGTATCTTGATCGCATACGTGGATGGGTGATGATACGCGGATCATCATACGTGATTAAGCGACCATGATACACGTGGGCGATACGGATACGCTGATCGGATCAACTGATACATATCTGGACCCGCCTTAATACCAATTAATACGCCTAAAGAAACTTTTCACATTTTACTAGTTTAAACATAGCTCACAAAAGTGCGTTAGCACGATAACTCGAGCATGCTTTAACTTATTGCAACCAAATTTAACATGCATGTATGACATCAAAATAAAAGGTTTCCATCAACTTTTGAGCCGTCGATCACGAAAGTTAAGCAACCAAGCGCGGTCGGTATTCGGATGGGTGACCAAAATTTAACATGCATGTATGACATCAAAATATAAGGTTTCTATCAACCTTTGAGTCGTTTCCGGTATACGGGAAAGTCAAGGGGAGACCACTCCCGAATTTTGGACTCAGGGAGGTCCAAAACGTGTAGATCCGTGAAAATCTCGAGGTCGAATTTTTTGACGATTACAAGACTTCCTCTATACTACGTATACGAGAAAGTAAAAAGGAGGTACTAACCGAGTTCGGTCCAGCCCAAATTCTACAAAAATAGTCTCTGTTTCCAAAGCGCTGAGGGAACTATTTTTCTACTACGCAAGCAATATTGCTTTTTCCTTTGGAAGCAGAAAGTGGACACCACACACAATTCTAGTGAAATTATTAATGAAAACAGTGTCTGATTCAAGGTCAAATAAGACAACTTACAAAATATAATATGAAAAAGAGATGCAAGAATTGCTAACGTCATTAAATTACGATGAAACAGCAGACATTATAAAGTAGTATGTACATTTAAGTAAAACGTAAACGAACGCCCATATACACATGCACCCATATGCACACGCGTGTACACACAGACAAACACATAAACATGCATACAGATACACATACTGCTTAGACAATTTAACATAACGCATTAATTTAATCATTTATATTTGTTTGTGTTATTACTATTTGTTATTTTGCTTTTCCTATTTAACTAAGTTGTAAATGTGTAGATTCAAGGGTTGTAAAAAAATTACTTTACTCTTTGGAGGAATCACTAACTCCTAAGATACAGGATTAGTCCTAGTTTAGGAGTTAGGGCTCACCGTACCTAATACTTAATCACCCACTTCTGTAAAACTTATGTATTTTAACTGTGTGTGATTTTTAAATAAAATTATTATTATTAAAAAAAAATATTATTATTATTATTTCTAAAATGTTGACGTTTAAAAACAAGGACATGTTTAGATTCGAGAATCGGAATACATGTGTTGTTCTCGGTGACGAAATAGAAGTCAATACGAGGAGCTTTTTTCCCTATCCCACCATCTCCATTCATATTAAGGAGTACGCGTGCTGGTCTACGTTGTCACCGACAAACTGTGGCTGCCATTTCAACGCGAACTAAGAAATTTGGCTACTCGTTTCTTTGTCGCACAATCAAGAAATGGAATTCACTGCCAGCACACGTGGTCCCTCCCAACAATGCTGGGTCATTCATAAGAGGCGTGAAGAAGCATCTTGCAAAATATTACAACCCAGCGAGTTAAAATGAGATTCAGTCCAACATTACACCCCGGCTAAAGCCAAGGGCTTTAATGACTTTACGTAAGGTTTGCAGCGTATGTAATTTAGCACTGTCGAGCAGGTGGTGTGAACATTTTTACACCCACGTAAACGATAACACCCCTGTTTTTTGTTGGAGGGTAAAAATTGGCAGCCCTCTTCTAATTAACCGACTTCAAAAGGGAGAAGGTTCGCAATTCGGTTAGTATGTCTTTTTTATGTATGTACGTACACCGATTACGCCGAGATTTTTGATCGGATTTAAGTGGTTCTCTTTATGTTCGATGCGGAATAGTTGCCATTTGGTCCCAAAATTTTTTTTTATTAATCGGTTCAGTCATTTTTTTTAGAATCGTGAAAATACGCAGTCACAATGAATTCTTTCCAACCGTTCAAATTTTATGCGTCGATATATTCGAAACTTGTTAACCAATTTCAATGATTCTGTATTTGCCTTAAAGATCAGTCTCGAAATAGTTTCCTGAAAATGTTATAGCGTTATATCTTGAGGTTTTTTGTTCTTCTGATAAATAACGGCGAAAATCCTGTCTTAACTTTAGTTAATGATAACTTTGAGTTGTGCACCGATTTTTATAACTATCCAACTCTACTTAATATTTCATATACTTAAAACACAAAAAAAAACTATTTTTAAATAAAAAAAAACCGCCTTTAAAGCCAAAAACGGTGAAATAAAAATTTTGTTTATAAAAATCTAAATTTTTTTTTGAGATCGGTGTCAACCTAAATATTTGAAATAAACGTTGTCACTTGTATTTAGGACCGACCTCAAAACCTCTTTTTAGTTTTGAAGGCGGTTTTTTATTTAAATAATAATTTGCTATGCCCCTAAAGGGCGTAAAGGCAACTTAGTATTAAGTTCTATTTACAATAACATCTGTAACAAGTTTACAATAAAGATTTGTATTTGCAATAACCAATATCAAACCATCATAGATATCTTATCTCGTAATACCTATTTTCAATACAATAAAATTGGTTTGGGACATTACGTCACATCGTCGAAACCCAAAAGATTGAAGATTATTGCGCAATATGTTGAAAGCCCTTATCGATATATTTCCAACTTATTTTATCGACTAATACAAGTACTTAACACATTATTATGGCTTATAGTCGTAATATCTAGAAGATAATATATGTGTAGATAACAATGGCTATACCCATTTTTACATTCTGAAAACCGGTTTTATAAGCTGAAAAAATTAACTAGAAAAAATATTTCCAAAAAAAGATATTAAGTATTTTAAATTAAATGCACTAAAATGATAAAAATAAACTTTAAATAGCAATAAAAGCTTGTCGCGAGATTTACTTGTGATTAGGAAAAACGATAGATCGAATCAAATCTCGCTAATTTATTTTTTTCTTTTTAGTCAATATTTGTATTCTACTCAGTAAACCCTTTCATTTGATACCCATGTTGTAGAAATGCATTAAAAATAAATATTCCGCCATCTTGGATGGTCCGCCATATTAGATTTAGAATGACGTCACACAGCTTATTATGTATTGTCATCTAAACTAAACGTGTATACAAAATTTCAGCCAATAGGTTCAAGAAATCTGCATCAATATCGAGTTGCAAGATTCCACCCGAACAATCATTTGCAAGTTAAATTAAAGCTTTTAAAATAGCAGACGTTCTCCGACTCCGTGACCGACCCTGAAAACCTAATGAAAAAACCCTATAGTATTTGTGATGTCCAGACTTGATACACTGATCCCAAATTAAATTACAAGCAAGCAGAAATAAACACACGACATAATTACACAACAAATTAGTAAAATAACGTTTTAAAATTTGTCTATTTTAGTGTGTTAGAAAAATCTTGGTCTTAAAAAAGATCTTAAAAAAATATATAAATACTAGCTGACCCGGCAAACGTTATTTTGCCTTACAAAAATAATTAAATTACTAAAATGGCTATAAAAAAATAGGGGTTGATGATAAAAAAGTAAAAATTTAGGGTTGTATGTATTTTTAATGCCACATAATAAAAAAAAAAACAAAAAATTTCGTCCAAAAATTAAAAAAAAAATTAGGGATGGATTATTATAAAAAATAGATGTTGTCCGATTCTCAGATCTACCCAATATGCACATAAAATTTCATGAGAATCGGGAAAGCCGTTTCGGAGGAGTTTAACCACAAACACCGCGACACGAGAATTTTATATATTAGATTAGCTGACTTTTGCCTTATAATATTATATTATATATATTATATTATAATTTTGCCTTATAAATAAAAAAAAAAATAAGGGTGGACAACTCTTATCACTAAGGGGTATGAAAAATAGATGTTAGCCGATTCTCAGACCTACTCAATATGCTCACAAAATTTCATGAGAATCGGTCAAGCCGTTTCGGAGGAGTACGGGAACGAACATTGTGACACGAGAATTTTATATATAAGATTAGAGTTTTTTTTTCGGATTTTTCGAAATTCATTCCCTAAGGGTGTAAAATAGTGGATGACAGTTTATATGGAAATCCGTCATTTTAAAAGTAAAAACCATAAAAAAATAGTATATGGCCTTTCGGTAAAACAATTAAGAATGACTAAGTTTAGGATTTTTCGAAATGCAACCCATAACCGATTTCCCATAGAAACTTTCATCCTCTATTTTAGAGGGTTTTCTTTAATGCATTCCGAACTACGCAGGAAAATCGAGTCGAAATATTTTGGTCACCCATCCGAGTAAAGACCGCGCACTCGGTAGCTTGACTTCTGCGATCGTCGTGAAGTACGCACGACGTCGTCTGCGGTCAACAACAAGTAGTTGCTAAAAAAACTTTTACCGGAAATTTCCGTCGTTTTCACATTGTTTGCCATTTTAACTAATTATTTACGTAAGCGCCCTACGTATTACCATTCATTCTTACACGTTGTTTACATAAAAGAAAACATTAATACCTAACAAGTCACGTGCGTACATAATAGTAATAGGTACAATTATGTTTACGATTAACTTTGCACGTGATTTTAATAAACGTCCCATGAAAACCGTCTTTATTGCCAACGGATAAGGTGGGACAAAATTTACACCCATTATACATAGTGTCACTGATGATATGCTATCAGTTGTACCTGTAAACGATGTATTATCACATGAATTCTCGGAAGGTTTTGATTTGATCTAACGATACTTGATACGGCTTCAATAATACACAAAATCACGCTCGTAGTCCCAAGAGGGGTTGACCAGAGTCTCTGGTAACATTTCGTTACTTAAAGTGTCAGGGATCAGTAAAGGGGTATTGATCACCTCCTACTCCTCATACTCCGTCCACTAATCCGCATTGAGCAAGCGTAGTGGACTACTGCCTAAACCTGCTTTGATGACAAAATTCAAAAAATTCAAAATTCTTTATTTGTGATACACAGGTATAATAGGTTAACAAGTTTAAGGATGTTTCACTGTGACCTGCCTTACGGCGTACAAATTTAATAAACGGATAGAAAACAGTTTAAGTAAATTCAGTCATAAGTAGTTGTCAAAATATTTCAATTATTATGCATATAAATTAACAAGAATTCGTCAGAGGAATTTCATTATTCACAATGTCAAAGAGAAAACACAACATGTCAAAAAAAGAAGGGATAAAGCAAATAAGGTACATATTATAAATTATATTTCTAAATTAATTGTCATATGGTATCATTAAAAAAGTCATTTATATTGTAATAGCATTTTTCAATTAGCAGTTTCTTTAGTTTTATCTTAAATAGGTTTGTGTTTAAGTCAGTATACTGATTTGGTATATTATTATAAATTTTAGTGGCCATTCCAAATATACTTTTTCTGTAAAGAATTGTCTTAGCAGTTTGAGTCTGCAGTCTATTTTTGTCTCGTCGGTTACGGTTAATTCTATCTGATAACTTAGGAAATAACTTCGGAGATGTTCTTACAAACAAGGCCATTTCAAAAATATAGAGCGACGGAAGTGATAGAATTTTGTGTTTTATGAAGTACTCTTTGCAACTATCTGTAGTCTGCAACCCGAACATAGCTCTTAAACAGCGCTTTTGCATTTTAATGACAAGGAGAGGCCTTGTGTCCCAGCAGTGGGTCGAATTGAAAAGGCTGTTATGGTGATGATATGATGATGACTTATAGTGTGGCATCGTCAGTGGCGTAGTGCGTAAGAGCGTTATCTTCCACCTGGGAGGTTTGAACCCCACCACGTACCAATGTGTTTTCAAATTTTGAATTCATATGTACGTTTAATCGAGTTTCCCAAGCCCACTAAACTTCCTCCCCGGCCTGACCCTCATTGCGCTATTACGGGACGGCTCATGATCTGCGCACGTGAGCGCAACTACACCGAGAGCGTCCCAATGCTGACCGTCTAGGCACTCCTTGCACTAATTGATGGCCAGCAGCCACTCCTCCACCTGGCGCGTCCTCCTGACGAGAACACCGGGAGCGGCCATCGGACCGCACCTGGGGGACTTCGCGCAAGGTCGTCCCCAACTAGCCGTGGTGGGAAAACAAAAACAACTCGACGATGGCATGTGACTTCGAAAGCCAAGGCGACACACTTGACATCAAAAGCCACACCCGCCGAGAAAGTTTCCCCACCACGTTACCAGGGTCCGCCACGAGGAGGCTTCCGGACGTGGACCCCTGGTATTCATCACTCCTGATGGTCAGTGATGAAGGAATCAAGCTTCACCTGGAACCCTTTCATAAGTGTATAAATTGTACCTAAACGAATAAAGAAATTTTGACTTTGACTTTGACTTTGACTCAACCACAGAGGACTGAATATCTTATCATTAATTGTCGGTACACAATAATGCTGTTAACATTATTATTATGGCGACAGATTTTGATAACTTGGTGGCAGCTAGCCAGGCGGTCCTGAAATATTATTTATATTCTTATGCAAGGGGCTGAGGCTGTGTCTCAGAGAACTTCGACCCTACGGAATATTTTGTGCTTCCCCGTTCATTATCACCCATCCCCGCCAACATCAAAAACATTTTGTACGAGTTCTATGATGTTGGCGGGAATAAGGTCTATAAAGTCCTCTGGTTTAGGGTTAGGGTAACCTAGGGTTAGACCCAGGATCTTTAGTCGCCTATTGGCTAGTGCATCGCAGTCACATAGTATATGCTCCATGCTTTCTTCCTCACCACACATTCTACAGATAGGGTCTTCAGCTTTGCCTATTGTGCACAGGTGTCTTTTAGTCACAAAGTGGCCAGTGAGAGCACCTGAGGCAGTGGATTTGGGTCCTGCTGATTCTTCCTATTTTTTTTTGAGGTAGCCTATGTGTAAAGATCCTTTAAATTTGAGATTTGAGTGTGTCCTGAAATAAGTCCACCACCAACCAAATAGAGTACAAATTTGTACTCCTCTGGCCATTGAATCTGGGACGTTTAGAT
Organism: Elophila nymphaeata; assembly: GCA_955850985.1. Taxonomy (NCBI): domain Eukaryota; kingdom Metazoa; phylum Arthropoda; class Insecta; order Lepidoptera; family Crambidae; genus Elophila; species Elophila nymphaeata. Next base: position 9,564,475 of record OY039091.1, on the reverse strand, counting down.
CTAATTCCGTTGGATAAACCACTACACCACGGACCCGGTTAGAAACTACTTGCAAAAATTCCATCCAAATGCTATCTCTTTGTTTTGCTATATTTAATGTTATGCTTGATATTAATTTTAGCATTAACGGCGCATTTTATTTCACGTGACTTGTATTACGCAACAACATTCTCACATAGTAGGAATGTGTGTAAATGAGGTCATGTTTTTTTTTAGTACAAAAACTGAAAAGAAGACTGCCCTTTTGCTTTTTTTTGGTCGGCTTTTGCTGTTGGACTCAGCCTCTCATGCTAACCCATACATATAATTATGTTGCAAGGAAATGAGTATATTAGGAATTTAATAAAAACCCTTGGGATACAACGAAATTTTTATTTATTTTATTAGGTCTAACAACAGTTGTTAACAATGAAACATGCAATCAGACTCATTCTCAATCAACATAATAAATGTAACAACCAATTAAAGGTAAACACCACTTGCTTCGGTGAAGCGTCGGTGGCGTAGTGCGTAAGAGCGTCGTCTCCCACCCGGGAGGCACTGGTTCGATCCTCGCCACATACCAATGTGTTTTCAAATTTTGAATTCTTTGGTACGTTTAATCGACGCTTTTACGGTGAAGGAAAACATCGTGAGGAAACCTGCACACACCTATGAAGAAATTCTTAGGTTGTGTGTGAAGTCAACCAGCCCACACTTGGCCAGCGAGGTTGACTAAAGCCTAATCGCCCCTAATGTGGGGTAGGCTCGAGCCCTCGGTGGGGACATTATACGAGCTGTTGATGATGATGGATGACCACTTGCTTAACTATAAACATAATTTTGTACAAAGTATCTGAAACTTAACTAAAATTTTGTAACTAACCTAAATTATTTAATAAAACTATAACAAAAAGTAAGAAAGAAATGAAAAAGAGAACAAAAATACTAAGGGCTGATAATAAGTAAAACTATTCTTTCTTCTATTATTATCTAGCTAGGCAAACAATATATAATAATTATATTTAATGTAATTAATTTTAGTAATCTAAATTTACTTTATTCTAATTTAATTTAATATATAGAATGGGAAGAATCAACAGAACCCAAATCCGCTGCCTCATAGGTGCTCTCACTGGCCACTTTGCCACTAGAAGACACCTGTGTACAATAGGCAAAGCTGATGACCCCATCTGTAGAATGTGTGGTGAGGAGGAAGAAAGCATGGAGCACATACTATGTGACTGCGATGCACTAGCCAACAGGCGACTAAGGGTCCTAGGTTTAGCTTACCCTAAACCAGAAGACTTTATAGACCTTATCCCCGCCAACATCGTGAAACTCATACAAAGTGTTTTCGATGTTGGCGGGGATGGGTGATAAGGAAAGGGGAAGCACTAAAGATCCAATAGGGTCGAAGTGCTCTGAGATACAGCCTCAGCCCCTTATTTAAGAATAAGAATAAGAATTTAATATTACAAAACGAAATCACGAAAGACGTCGATATTGTTGTTCTTCTTCCTTCTTCTTCTTTAATTAATGGCTCGTTATTTATCGCATTTCGCCAATGTCAAGTGAAAATGTACTTTTAAAGTAAAAGACAATTGTACGGTGTTATTTCTCAAACGTTATAATTCTCTAAGCTCCAAATTACTAATGACACTGAAAGACACAGAACAGTAGGCCTATTCCCTAAGTTTTTTTGACAGTTGAAAGTGTTGATCACCGAGGAATTATACATCCATTGCTGTTTTACACGACACGCTATTATGGCACTTGTTGCGTAAAACAGCAATGTGTCTCTCAACTCAGTGATCATCACTTTCAACTGTCAAAAAAAGATAGCGAATAGCCCCCCTGAAAGTTCTGTAAGACTCGCATTGAAATTTATTTATTTTACTAGATGACCCGGCAAACGTTGTTTGCAATATTTTTCTTTTCGCGATTTCACTAAGATCTTCTGTAAGTGTAATCTAGTAAAATGAGGAAGTTAATGACATCATAATAATAATAATAACTTTACTGGCTCCATAACATATAAGTACATGACAATTGTGATTGATAATGGCGGCATTAGTTTGCATAACTGTGTCGCAGTTATTATAAAATAAAAATTAAATTAAAAAGCATGCATGGGTGTGTGCTTGTGTGTGTGTGTGCGAGAGTACGAGTTTTTGGCTTTTTTCTGGTTTTTTTTTTATAAATAATGTTTTCTCTTCTCAATAAATTCAAACTTTCATCCTACCAATCCCATCATCATAACTATGCCATCTAGACTAATCTGGACAAAAAACGGACTACACCACAAAGAGTCCACCCATCTAAAAAAAAATAACCCTGATCACGTAAAATAACCCTGATCACGTAAAATTAACCCTGATCACGTAAAATAACCCTGATCACGCAAAACAACACAAAAACTAAAGTGGTGGTGCCTGGGAGTAACTTTCCGGCACGACCACGCGTGATTTTAGGATATTGTTTTAATTTAAGAATATTTAGAGGTACTAATTATAGAAAACATAAGTACTCAATTTTAGAGACCAATTGTGAGCGGTTTTAGCAGCTATTATTAAATCTCAGGTCTTTTGGTAGACAAGTTAAAAATAACTGAAATTTATAGTTAGCTTCTAATGACATCCACATCTATAAGACGCACTGAATAGGTGTTAGAAAGGAAATAAGAGCAACGACTGACTCTTTGAATAGTTTTATTCCATCTTTGTAGAAAAAAAATAGACGTGTGGCACTCGGGGACTGCCGCGGTAAAGCTATTGCATAGCTATTGCATATTTTGTATCAACTTATGCAATTATAATTTTATTTATTTATTTTATTCATGCAGTATTTCTTTTTCTTTGATATTAATTTTATAATTGAAATAATTAACTGAAATAATTAACATTCATATTCAAAACACTTTATACACAAATTTTACAAGTACAGCTATTCACTGCTGTACATAAATACCTATACACCTATATACTTTCTCATAAACAGCTGCTTATGTATTCGTCCGATTTCGGAGCAGCTCGTCTCGATTCGTGCGAGTTTCGTAGAGTCGTACAATACGTCTAATCGCACGCACACAACGCCGTGTCGAAGACTGCCGAACTGAAACGACGTTAGACGATGCACGGCCTTCAAGCCACACCTCCTTGCCCATCGGAGTGGGGAGCGTGAGGTTTTTTCGTTACGGAATTTCTGGATTCGGTCCCCGCGCTCAAGGCCCGCGATAGAAGCTATGCAATAGCTTAATAATCATTAGTAGAATCATACACGAGCAAACTAAGGCGTCGCATAATGTTCTTCACGTGACTCAGTATCTCACTCAGTAGCTTTTTAAAACACGCAGGGTTGAGAAAAGAGAAAATAAATGTAAAAAAGTACTGGAAAATATACTTCTGTATTTCCTTAAACTTTGTATCCTTTTTTGCAAATACAGCCGAAATACACTGTGTTTGGGTAAACGTAAATATTGCGTCAATCAGTTTCCTCGATTTGTTTTTGAAACTACAGAATCAAAAGCTTCTTATATCCTCGTTTGATTTTCCTACGTTAATGAAATAACCAAGTGCAAAGGTAATTTTGAGAAAAGGTGTCATATAAGTCTGATCATATTACAAACCTACTACGTATACAGGCTGGAAACTTTCAGCGAAGCAGTGAGGGTAGTATCTTAACCGTAGCAGCTATACGAAAAAGATGTTACGAGATTATCAATAACTTTTTGTTTGAAATATCGATGGGCATTCTCAGATATTCAAAAAAATTGCCCATTTTCCATTTTACACAAAAAAGAAATTATTGACGCCAATCAATCCTATTTCTAGTACCTACAGATCAAAAACTCCTATTGAACCAACACAGATTGGAATACAAAAAAGTTATATATTGCGTAAAACTTTTCCCACGCATTTCTTAGGAAAAAATTACACAATTTTGAAGTAAAACTTCTTTAGGCGCGACTAGGGGGTAACTCAGATTTTTCTAACGGAAGAAACGCTCAGTATTCTATAGTCTGTGTAGTTTCCGCTATTTAAAAAGAAGTAAAACTTCTTTAGGCGCGACTAGGGGGTAACTCAGATTTTTCTAACGGAAGTAACGCTCAGTATTCTATAGTCTGTGTAGTTTCCGCTATTTAAAAAGAAGTAAAACTTCTTTAGGCGCGACTAGGGGGTAACTCAGATTTTTCTAACGGAAGTAACGCTCAGTATTCTATAGTCTGTGTAGTTTCCGCTATTTAAAAAAAGTTTTACTTCAATCGCGCGTAAAGGTTACACGCACACAATTTTTTTTTTATGCCAATCGATCCAATTTCTAGTACAGATCAAAAACTTCTATCGGACCAACCCAGTTTGGAGTACTAAAACGTCAAAAACTGTAAATAACTCTTCCCATGCATTTCGTAGGAAATAATTGCCAGTCAATAAATATTTTTTCGAAATGAAATATTCGGTAATAAATATACAAAATTGATCACCTACATGCGTACATGGTCTGTAATTTTACACAGTCTTATCAAAAATATCTTCTTTTCTGTACCGACCGACGGTACATAGGAGCAGTTTTTTTGCAATTTCTGACTTTTTAGTATGTACTCTAACCTTGGTTAGTCCGATAGAAATTATTGATTTGTATTAGAAACAAGATCTATTGGCATCAAAAATGTATTTTATTGTAAAATGAGCATTTTTTTGTCAACTGTATTTTTTTTTGGAAAATCTATAAATGGGGATCGACATTTCACAAAAAAGTATAGAATAATCTCTTATCATCATTTTCGTGTAGCGGGTACGGTTAAGGTAGTTCCCCTTACCGCCCAGCTGAAATTTTCCAACCTGTACTTGCGTAAATTGATATTTTTTTAAGTCTGTTGAAAACCTACCAATCCATGCTACCCTTTCACCAAAACGAGGGTTGGCTAATCAAAAAGAAATCTTTTTAGAACGTCGCTCCTATGTTTTCTTTTGTTTGAAATATAAAAGTGAAATTGTAAGGGTTACTTGTTGCGAACTAAACAAGAATGTGACAACGTGATACCTTCACGTGGCTCTGGCGGCACGTGAGGAATGGGGGGTTACACAACCTAGAGAATGAGGTCGACGATATTCTAAATTATTTTACAACACAAGGGAATCCTTATGTGGGAAACAGTGTTGAAAATTAAAATATTTTTTTTGTAACTTCTACGCTCACGACAATTGTCTAGTCCAAATTAAGTATTATTAAGATTTTGTGTTATAGATGATACTACATAGATACAAATATCTTTATTTGCATAATTTTAATTCTCATAAAGAATACACTGTTAACGGACAGATATACATAATATCATGCCGTCTGATGCTGACGGAGCAAACAAGCTTGCGGCCCACCTGGTGTTATGTGGTTACTGGTACCTATAGACACTTGCAATATTAAGTGTAAATCACTTAACACCGCAAGTGCGTTTGCCATCCTGGGGACTAAGATGATATGCCTTCCATGCCCGTAATTACACTGGTTACCGTTCCCTTCAATCCGAATTACAGCGAACTGCTTCACGGCAGAAATAAGAAAGGCGGTGCTACCTACCCAGACGACCCCGTATGGTGGATATATATTACACCAACAATAGCCGTCTCCGGTTTGCATACTGGCAATAAATGCAGAGGTCCCGAGTTGTACCTTGTGTTACAAATACAGGACTCAAAGTCTATGAGGAAATGACAGCACGTGTCTGCGATTAAAAATATAATTTGCAGAATTTTTATTAATATCATAAAACAAACATTAACCTCTAAAGTCAGTCTACATTATCACAATAATAAATAATTCAGCGAATCGTTTTACGTAATTTCCTTTACAAACTTGTAAACATTGTGATAATAATTTCATTATAATATAATGTAAGCACATTATTTATACGGAAATATCTTTATTATAGACGTGAAAGAACAAAGTTTATGAATAAATATTGTAGTCCCTAGCCATTTCATCATTATCTAGGTCCTGCAGTGCCCGCATCCAGCGGCTTCCAACGACCTTTACCAGAACGTCGGACCTTGTGAGGGGCCTGCTAACGCGTTTGCCACTCGAGGATCTTTCCACTCCAAAGGCCTAAAAATAATAAAAATTGTATATTATAAAATAATAAGAAAACGTAAAAAACAGTCTTCGAGTCTAATTTACTAATATCTTACTTAATAACCAGTTAACCGTTATAATGTTTAAATTTTTATTCGCTTAAAAGTTTTGGGTCAATGATGCCAGCGTCACATCGGATTGGTTAATTTTCTAGCTGAGACAATAAATATTATAATTATAAATATCAATTGATATCAGGTTGAATTTTTCAAGATTTTGATGAAAACAAAAACTTCATCATTGGATTTTTGATAAAAAATAATGATCTTCGCTTTGATAATCGCTTCAACCAAGGCGGAACAAGAAATATTTTATTAAAATTTAACATTTTCCATTAGTTTCCCGTATATCATTACTTCCCAGAAATCGATCCTTATTAACAACACTATGAAATGGTGTAATAATACAGACTGTTTTTTTTTTCAAAATCATTGGGTTCGATTTCTAACTAGGATTATTGATTTTTCAAAAATCCAATGATACAGTTTTTGTTTTCATCAAAATCGGGCTCGCGACTCCTTTGAGCATATTTCGATATTCCTTATAGTTTAGGATTTGGCCCTGAAGGCCCACTTAAAAAAATCATTCTGTATATCCGTTGATATTTATCAGCGAAAGCGAAAACTGCTACAATCATAACCCTTCCTTATGGAATGATTTTTCAACCCTTAGATATTTTTAAATTCGTCCCATATCGTACTATAAGGACATATTAAAATTACATTGTCAGTAGTCATTTCATGTCTTGTATTTGATTTCAAGTGACATTTGCTTCAGTTTGGGTAATAATTTAACTGTCTGTTAACTTTTATCTCACAATTGAAAAATCAGCCCTTAGACGAGCAAAAATACTTAGGCTGTAGTTCACCAACATTTAAACAGGTGGTTATTATTTAACCGACTGTTTTTGACATTTCATCGTATAGAAGAATTGTCAAAAACTGACGGTTAATTTTTAATCGCTTGTTTTACATATTGGTGAACTCGAGCCTCAGTGATCTTAATAGTGATACTTGATTTGGGCTAGGTGTGAACGTGGAAATATTTTATTGTCTTTTCCTTGAAAGCTTATGACATCATTTCTCTTTACAAAGCTATCAATGTTATTGTCTCTTGGAAAAATTTGTGACGTCACCGCGTCGTAAACTGCACAGCTTACGTCACAAAGGACGAAGATCGATATCAAACGCGATATGAAAAATAAACATTGGTTGACAGAGAATTGCCGACGGACGTGTTATGATAGTAACAGAGAAAAATTTGTGTTTGTGTTTTTATTTTGTAATAAGATTTTAGGAAAATTCCTCTCAATTTCCTGCACTTATCTCTACTAACTTTCCGTCCTTTTCCTTTCTTCCAAGGTTGCCTGAAAGAGATGCTTACGAGTATGCCACAGGAGGATACTTACGTACACGGCTGAATTGATTGATTCGTTTTACACACGCACTCAACTTTTCATTTCTAATACAAAGAAATTAAAAGACAGTTTTTTCTAAAATATTTATTGCTAAAAATACCTGGAAAATACTCGTAAAAAAATTGTCTTTTTCACAGATTAGAGAGAGGGGGTATGTTTAAAGAATCTTTTTAAATTCATTTTAAATTCAAGCGAAGGGGATTAGGGGAGAAAAGAAACGTAATAGACTAACAGAAACACGACCTAATAGAATGAAGTGTTATTTGAGTGTGGTATTCTGTAAGGTGAAGCTACTACCCAGTTCGGGCGCTCAGAATTCGAGCGTCTATTGCGGCGATGAGTATCCAGTAAAGCTAAAAATTAAGAAAATTGCTTGTAAATATACACAACTACAATAAATAAAGTAATGAAAATGTGACATACCTTTTCATTACTATAAATTTATTGTATTTATTATGCATTTAAATCTCTTATCAAATGTCCATGAGATAAGCTTGAGGTTCAGTTACCTTTCCAAGAATGGTGTTGCAAACAAGTGTACTGACAGGTCTTGTGGGTAGATAGGGTAGGTAGGTTTATACGCTACGGCCAGAGCAAGGCCCAGGCCTCGACCGAAACGAAGATTGTGTCATAGTCCACAAACTATAACGGCAGATTATACTCTTAATACTTCTGTATAACGCGTGGTCTAAGAATACCACAGCCTTTTCGAAATCCGGCTTGTTGCGGAGACTGGAAGTCGCCAAAAGTGCGTGCGAGACGGTTTGTTATAACTCTCGAAAATAGCTGGTAAACTATACTCAGGAGCGTGATGGGTCTCAGTTCTTCAATCCGGTTCTTTTAGACGAAAAGTTTCACCATGCTCCCGTGCCATGCCTTTGGCGTTTTAACCTCCAGTATAACGGAGTTAAATAGCCTCTTCAGAAGCTCTGCGGTAACTCCGTCATCACCCAGCGCCATGTTGTTCTTGAGCTGTTTGGAAGCTACACTAATCTAATATCTGACGTCGTGGATATCTTCAGTATAGTGTCGGCTCTTAGTTATATTAGTGTTAATTTTAGAATATTATTATTATTGTGTAATAGAAGAGTATTGAAAAAAGACGCGCAAATTCTAACGTATTCGCGCGTATTATTTGGAAGCGCGAGCCTAAATCTTTTTACGTAATAAACGTTCAAATAACCTGTTGGATCATTATTCTTAGATAACCGAAAACTATCTGGTGCCTTGCTGATAAAATATAGGATTACAAAATATATGAATTGTTATCGATTTCCAAGGCTTTATCAAAGTAGGAAATAACTAAGATTTTATCACAATTTATGGCTTACGGTAATGTACATAAATTTAAGGTTATGTAATTGAAATTTCATTATAATTAAATAATAAAATTAGGCTAAGTATAAGTAATTATTATAATGTAAATCATTTAAGTAACGACCTTTCAATGCGTAATTCAAAGCGTTTTTGTAATCAAAATAGTCTTTACTTGTGAGTGTCACGTCACAAAAAAACCATGTATATCTAATTTATTTTCAAAAATTGTCTTCGCTTCCTTTCGCTCGCAGTGTCAATTGAGCCTTAAAAGCCCACTTCACGCAAAGAAATTGACGAACACATCTTTATGTACAAAAAGTTAGCGAGACGAATCGGAATTTTCTTCCTTTACAATGTTGAAAAGGTATCTAACAAAAACACGTTTTCAAACACCAAAGTCTCGACTCAAAGCTGTTTCACTTAAGGTACTATTTCTAACTGACACACTAGACGGGTCAGATAACGCGGGATTACGTAACCCGACCTTGTCTGTTGCGCAAGCGTCACGTGCGAGGTAGCACGTGGCGAATACACGAGATATTATGTCCATTATTTATAATGAAATACATAAGAAAATGCATAGAAATTGATCCAGAAATTTTATGCAGAAAAGCAATAAAAGTTATGGAGCGTGTAAGCTGAATGCCTAAGGAATGAGCATTTATCGTCATTGTTATCTCATGAGCGTGAGTAAGCCAATACTGAGTATAGATATGCATGTACGTTGTCTATGGATAGTCTGATCTCAAGCTTAATGCTCCGTTACCAACGCGTAGTTCTCAAAGCAACACACACCCTGGCATTAGACACCTTTGTTAATCACCGCACTTGTCGAACAGGATTGCGAACACCCTTCGCACTATACTCTGTACCTGCTTGCTCTTCCGCCACGACGCGACGAATCCGAGCCGAGGTCCGAGCCGAGAGGCACCATTAGGCATGTCGCTCCCTGACTTGGACGCCCTAGGGACGCTAGGAGGCTCCCGAGAGGACTCAGTCGCTCAGTAATTCCCTAGGAACATTCGACTTACAGACTTGAAGACCTCCAAGGTATTCGCCGCTCTATAAACCCAGTGATCGCAACAACTTGCAGTAGTCAGTCAAAAAAACTTTGTCTGTGTGTGCATAAGCGCTCCCACAATGATGCACAGGGACAGTGACAATCTACACACGACATCATGGTCCACACACCTTCGTGAGATGAAACTATTATAAGTGGAGTCCAAATTACCTACGTAAAACCTCCTCACCTCTTACAAAAAGGCGAGGAGGCCGAGCCGAAGAATCTCTCGGAAAATATCACGCAATTTCTTCCGTCAAAAATATTTAACTTAATTTACCAAGCATCCCTTTCTATATTTTTGCCACTGTGTTCTTTCTTTCAAACCACACCTCTCTCTTCATTTCTCTCTCTCTCTCTCTCTCTCATTGTTGTACTCTGAATTTTAAACATTATTCTAAAAATGCTCTAATTTCTAACGCATTTATTTCTTTGATAAATCATGGTTTAATATCAACTCAATCGATTTCATGCTGACATCAGTCTTCACATTAGACAAAGGGTCCTGGTTATTCAACACTTCAACAGTCCGAGCTGTAACTCAAACTGACAGTAAAACCTATCGTCTAATGTACAAAAAAATACACATATTTTTGGATATTAAAATAATGCTATATTCACTTCTACCCGACGACAATATTAGCATAACAAACGTCACATACCATACAAGTCTCGTATTACATAAAGCCGCCTTGAAGTTACGTAATATTACAATAAATGAAAAGTTCTGTAGTCACATCGAACCAAGGTTAAAAGATCAAGGTAGCGAACGTTACGTAAAGGAAATGTTATGCAATTTATGCATTTATTAAATAAATGTCAGCGTACCTAATTTCAACTTCTCTATGAAGGTTATAATTAATCATATTATTTTTTTTGTCATTAGAATAGAATGAAATGGAAAACATTTATTCACACCACCTAAATCTAGCATTACAGGTTGTATTAAACAACATTAAAAACAGTTGTGCGATGGTATTCACTCAGCACAATATCGGGACGACCGTAAAACGCAACTAGATGTTATGACGTAGGCATCCGTTAAGAAAGGATTTTTGGAAATTCCACCCCTAAGGGGGTAAAATGTCCACGCGGACGAAGTCGCGGGCGGAAGGTAGTATATATATAATTTTACAATACATTGTTTGATAAATATTGCAATAAGAAGCCGTCTTTTATATTCTGGAATTCGTATTGATGTCCGCGATACAGGCTTGCCTAGTGTGGATTTTACAAGAAATGTTATTGTGTTTTGTAATTGTTCAGAAAATAAATCATTTTTTTTTTGTTTTACTGGTATACCCGGACTGTTGAGATGGTTAAGATTGTAACATTCACCCTGCTTGTAATTTTTTATTATTGGTTAACCAATAAACAAAAGCCAAGTTAACCCAAAAGTAAAAAGTTTTCAGTTTCGCTGAAGACTTATGTTGTTTGATGCCTCTTTGTGTAGTCAAGAGACTGGCAACCTGTAACTAGTTATAGGCACTGTATGGCCCATACTGCGAGATGTGGCTTTATATGTAACCAATGTTAACTAAAGCTTTGCTCCTTTGTTTGGATTAAGAGCGTCATCATCATCATAACAGCCTTAATAATTCGACCCACTGCTGGGACACAAAGCCTCTTGTCATCGAAGGAGGTTTAGACAGCAGTCCACCACGCTTGCCCAATGCAGATTGATAAACGGAGTATAAGGTGGCCAATACCCCATTAGTCACCTTCTACGACACCCTTGGAGGATATGGGTGATGCTATTCTACTGCCGGCATCTCATGGCTCATGTATGTATATTGTTTGCAAATATCCAAATTCATAGAATTGTCTTATCTTAGAAGCTGTCCGATTTACACCAATAGAATTGCTTTATTTACTGGTCTGAGATTTACAAAGTTTATCTTGATCCTCTTCAATTATTTAAGACGTAGAAAAAAACAAAAACACCAACCAAAGCCTACTCTTAGAATAATATGTAAAAAAACAATGAACGATTACCCAAAAATTTGATAACACTTTTCACCAATAACTACGCATTGTTTTTTATTATGATTCACATCTGACAACGTGATGCAACGCAATAAGAAAATTAGTATTTAGAGATTTCGTCCACGTACTACTTTTTGTAGCTCCAATAGTCGCAGCGAGTTTTTTGAATATTTTTGTGAGCGATTTAGTTAAACTACCCGGACTATTGAGATGGTTTAGAGTAGGGATTCTCAGAGTGGCCCAAAGTGGTGAAAGTGTCGATCTCAGGGAAACTTATATCAACCCTTTTTTAATAATACTTTGGGGTGGGGCCACCCCAATGTGGGACTCTCGCTGTCAGGGCATACCCAGTTAAAACTGACGTGTTCCTCTAGGTCGTGGCTTTAACGCAAACCCACGTAAGTACCCACTTAGCGCAGTCAATGTGTGCCTAACCCCTAAGAGGTCAACCCTAAGAGGTCGATATCAGTTTCCCAGGAGTCGACATATACTGATTTTGGGATTCAGTGTTGTTACAAACATTTTGACAAAACAAAGAAATCGTTTGAAAATCAACTGTAATAGAGTAGCTTTTGCCCGCAATTTTGTACGCTTGGAATGGTTTTGGGCAGCATTTTAATTTATTTGGAGTACTTAATTTTTTATTAATGATATCTGCACATGTTTATTTTTTTATTTCTTAAAAATCGGGAGTGGTCTCCTCTTGACTTTCTCGTATACCGGAAAGGGCTCAAAAGTTGATAGAAATCTTATATTTTGATGTTATACATGCATGTTAAATTTGGTTGCAATAAGTTAAAGCATACTCGAGTTATCGTGCTAACGCACAGACACACACACAGACATAATTCCAAAAACGGTATTTTTGGACTCAGAGAGGTCCAAAACGTGTAAATCCGTCAAAATCTCGAGGTCGGTTTATTTTACGATTACAAGACTTCCTCTGTACTACGTAGACGAGAAATTAAAAAGTGGCTAAATTCAAAGTTGTGTCTTTGATAATGACGAAACATATCGACGAATTTCCTATGTGCAAATTTTCAGCTGTATAGGTCCAAGAGTATGTGAGTTGATCAGTCAATCAGTCAAGACTTTATTTTCATATATTAATAATATTATAAATGTTCGTCTATCGATTTTACAAGGTGTTTATTATGTATATATTATAGGCTTAGAAGAAAATCTAGTCACCATGAATTAATTTTTTTTATTGCGAAATCGCCGTTACTCATACGATACCTGAATGACGCGTAATTTTTCTTATCTTGAATATTTCAGGTGCGTTTGGTATAGGTTAGGTATATATATAGGTATTGTAAATAGCATTGGCATGATAATATTCTATCTGCTTTCCAGTTTATCATAATGTAACCGATAAATATGTGTTTTGTAATACAGATAGCATATTTTTATTGTGCTCCTTTGTGTTTTAACAGGATATAAGATTTCAGTAAGATAACTTGATAAAAGTGGGTAGTTATCATGAGATATACAACATGTAAATTAAATAACCAACACCCTGAATACAGGTGGTTTGGGATCGGCTTCAGAGTTAGTTACAAAAAAATAAAAATAAAAAACAATAGTACCCAGAAAATGTTGTACAATATTTACTGGGTACTTAATCGTCTTTTTTTTTTTTAAATATTGAAATCAACTCAGAAGCCGATCCCAAGCCACATGTATTCAGGGTGTTGGTTATTTAATTTACATGTTGTATACATACATATATACATATAGAAGAGAATAGATTATTACTTAGATGAAGCGTCGGTGGTGTAGTGCGTAAGAGCGTCGTCTCCCACCCGGGAGGCACTGGTTCTATCCCTTGCACGTACCAATGTGTTTTAAAATTTTGAATTCATATGTACGTTTAATCGACGCTTTTACGGTGAAGGAAACATCGTGAGGAAACCTGCACACACCTATGAAGAAATTCTTAGGTTGTGTGTGAAGTCGACCAACCCGCACTTGGCCAGCGTGGTTGACTAAGGCCTAATCGCCCCTACTGTGGGGTAGGCTCGAGCCCCTCGGTATGAACATTATATGAGCTGTTGATGATGAGATTATTACTTTATTATACATCAACAGTTATAAAAAATACAGTCGATGACACTAAAACAAAAGTTTTATACAAAGGGTGACCTTTTCGCTAAAAGCCATCACTTCCAGGTATCCTTACGATAGACAGAATTCAAAAATACAGAATTTGAAGAAATTTTTTGACTTATTAATACACATTATGCTATAAGTATAAGTATATTATAATAGAACAATAATATATGTACATATGCAAATTAAATATGTACAATAAAATAATGTATATATCTACACAAAACTTAATAGACATATACTAACATAATTACTTATTATAGACTAATACTAACTTACATAAACTTACATATGAAATTTATATAACTATAAGTACGTACTTTTCTTAACTATGTGATGCCGGCAGAGTAGAATAGCATCACCCATATACTTCCAGTGATTGTCGTAGAAGGCGACTAATGGATCAGCAAAGGGGTATTGATCACCTTATACTCCGTCTACCAATCCGCATTGGGCAAGCGTGGTGGACTACTGCCTAAACCTCCTTCGATGACAAAGAGAGGCCTTGAGTCCCAGCAGTAAGTCTAATTATAAAGGCTATTATTTTAACAAAAAGAGTTATAAATAAGTATCAAATTTTATACTTAGAAAATGAAGGTTGTTTTTACTGGCATAAAAAGAATATTAAAGGAATGTAATCATGCGAAAAACCTACCTATGTGTAACGTTACATACATGAATATACCTCACATCAACCTCACATTGTCCTCGGACCACGGATTAGCCATCAAAATTTAATGTTTTTAAAATCTATTTTTTTTAGGTCGGACCCAAATAAAAGTGACAACGTTTAACGAAGCAAACGCACTTAGCGATAAAACCACCTATTGTATAATTTTATTACTGTACTTTATTAGTTTTAAATATTTATGAACAATATAAAATATTCTTTCTATGCTATTTATCTAGACCGTAGAAGAGACCAAGACTTTAGAAGCTATCTAATAAGTAGATATATAGAACAAATTTGTTTTTCTATTATATTCTATTGTAATCAGCAATTACTATCAAGTAAACAGTAGTGACGTCACTCCCAAAAAATGTAACAAACAATGAATCGTGCTTTTGGTAGCTGAAATAAGTACTTTTATATATTTCAATTTATTGAGTAGTCCTTTTGATTCATACAAGATTTGGCTTCCGATTCTAGCAATTCGGGTGAGTCAGATCTGGCGCCAGGCATAAGAAGTATTTGATATTACGCATCGCTTTCTTTCAAATATTTTTTAACAAAAATCTATATACTACTAGCTGCTCGGCTCCGCGTTGCGGTGGTAATTTCATACTACTGACCTATGACATTGTATCTGCAGTAAAAAAAATATGACTACTTATCAAGATAATAACTATCCTATCACTCAAGTTGGATCAAACTGCACACGGTGTACAAATTTGATTAAAATCGGTTAAGTAGTTTAGGAGTCCATCGCGGACAAACAACGTGACACGTAATTTATATATATATTAAGATAATATGTTTTATTTTTATGTTTTACTAGCTATATACTAGCAGCATTTTTTGGACTTTGTTTGAATTTTTATACGACCTTTCATTCCCACATTGGTCAAGATGTCAAAAACGCTAAAACCAATATCTATTTATTTTATCAAGTGCCAAAATTCAGAGCTTCATAGTTTTATCTTTGATATTGAATAACTTCATTACAAACTAGCGTTCTTTATTTCAACCACTTAGTGTCATTTTTTAGAGAAAAAGGTAGGTTACATCCTATCTTAAGGTCTAGTATATTTTTATACCAAATTTTATCAAAATTGGAGGCGAGTAAGCGTGACTTCCATACGACATACGACACACACGGCTCAAAATTTAACAAACGCTAGAATAAATATTAATTTTCCTCTTATGAAGTGCCTTTCTAAATTAAAAAGTTTCATGGTTTTATAAAAAACAATGACGGACTTTTCTCCCTTATTACAACCGCGTCATAACTTTTTTTTACATAGAAAGGCCACTTATGTCGTTTCTTAAAGTCTAGTTTATTTTTGTACCAAATCTCATCATAATCGGAAGGCGTGAAAGCGAGACTTTGTTTGGGCTTCCGTACGACCTTTTATCACCACACGGGTCAACATTCCGAAAATGCTAGAATAAATATTTACTTATTTCTTATCAAGTGCCTAAATTCAAAGTTTCATGGTTTCGTACCGACGAACTTCCATACAAATATTATCCCTTAGTAGTCCCATGGTGAGACTACTGGTATTTTTTTCCCAGAGGTTTCATTGACTTTGGGATTTCAATTCCCAGTAGCCCCGTGTGATACTCAGACACATAAAACGCATAGTTTATATATAGTTATTTATAACAGTTTCATTAATAAAAACTTCCTGGTAACCTGTCACTATTATAAGTCAGATCAAAACTTTTGTTGTAATAACTTAGTCCTTCCTCTGAGGTAATAACATTCGTGTTGTAATTATTAGTAGATACCTATGTGTTTTATTTCATAGTCCCTAAGTAGATATAAACAATTTTTGTTTTTTATGATTTTCAAAAAACAAGCAGAGCCGGGTCGACAAAGTAGGTCAAATTGTTCATGAACCTCTGGGAAAAAATATACCAATAGTCCCAGCATGGGACTACTAGGAATACACGATTTTTGATCTTTAATTTTTTTGAAGGATTTTCAAAAAACAAACAAAGCCGGGTCGACACTGTAGGTCAAATTGTTCATGAACCTCTGGAAAAAAATATCAGTAGTCCCATGATGGGGTCACTCCACTGGAATTACTGGTAATACACGCCATTGTCAAACGTAAAAAAGCCTTAATTCTGACGACGCGTTGACGTCACGCCAACTAGAACCGAAGACACGTTTTATCTTCTAAAGCACTGACGTAACATTACATAATGATAATGTCTATGTCATCGGCTCAGAACAGGGGAATTTGTCTCGCTTCCGTGAATAATAACCGACCAAACTTGTTACACATTACCTTATTACGATTCCGAGAAGTGCTTTTGTTTTTTTTATTTTAGTCACATGTCGCGAATAGCCAATTAGTTGCAATAATATTTCGCGTTATTAGTAGAATATTTACTAATAGTATTTTAATTATTATAGATTTATTTCCGTGTATGTATAGGTATAATATGTAATGTGTGTATATGTATTTTTTTACTTTAATGTGTTTTATGATGATTTAATTATATATTTTTTCTTATGTATAATATCTTTTTTCACATTCATATTGCATCTCATTATCTCTTACATAAATATTCACACACATTCATGGCTTAACTGGAAGAAATATCTTCTAGAGATAAGTCAGCCTTTGCTAACTTTTATAAATGTTGTAACATATTGTAGTAATGTTATGCGTAATTAAAAAAAGGAAGTATGGAAAAAGTATTTTCTATAAAAAGCATTAAATAACTTAATAATCATTAACTAAATGATCTAATAATAACAAATAGAGAATTACCAAAAACAATAACAATCCAGCTATCTAGACTTTTACACTAGAACCTTCGTGCAAACACGTTTTTTGTTGCAGCATGCGTACGTACATATTACGAATATTTTATCACATTGTTTTTGGCAAAAAGAAAACAGCTCCTATGACTAAACCTAAATACAAAAACAACTCAGTGACAACATAACACGAGTGCCTACGTTGTTGTCGTTTTTTCTATCGCTTCATAATTATTGAGCGTAGTTTTTGGTGCAGATAAAATAGTGATTTTCAACTGCGCAGGTGGTTAAATTTGGAAAAGTTTATAATTCTATTCTATTCTTAAATAATAACTACGCGACAACTTATGTAACGTATTTAGCCAATGTCATGTGACTAAGTAGCCGAACGCGCAGGCAGTTGGACTTGGTTTCTGTGTGAACGGAGATCGATTCCCGGCCACCGTTACACTACTGACGAGAACCAACTCTTAGCATAAGCGTATTAGCTTACTTGGAGAGGTTCCTCAAGGAAGATTTCTGGCCGAAAGGTGTTGTTTTACGTCACGAGACGCAGAAGATAGTGCCTAGTGTTAATTAGATAATTATATTTTTTTATATGTATACTAGTCTTTAAGGTACGTCGCAGAAACAAAATCTCGCACTATCAAGTCGTCGGTGTATAGTTATCGATTTAATGAGTTTCACAGTATAGTGTTTCGAAGTAACGTAGGGGACCCATATGCAATATGGGCCTAATGTAATATTGTACAGATTTTGTTGTCTGAAATAATGAATTATTATTATTATTGACAGGATTAATATATATGTGTTAGCAGCAAATTCTGTTTAAAAAATGCCAAATGAAAGTGCAGTAATAAAATAAATAAAAATGATTTATCTCAGACAGTGTCCACAATAATGTTAGTAAAAAATTAACTTACAACTCTATTAGTAGATATCAACAATTCATTATTTTTATTCTTTAAAACGTTATATAATTATAGGACGGCTTAGTGTCCTTCAAAAGATGAACTCCTTCAAATGATGTCCAGTGTTGCATGATACAACTATCCACGTCCAACCCTGCCGCTACCGTCTGGAGGAGGCTGTTGGAGCTGCCTCGCATTCTGCTAATTAGGGACGCTATCCGCCTTCTTATAATAGCTGCGAAACTTTCTACCCCAGCCACAGCTAGCATTCCAGATGCACTGCAGTAATAATCAATTGTACGACAGATTAAAGGTAGCACACTTTCCTACGGGATAGCTTGACGGATCGAATGCGTGAAAAAGTTTTATCCGTACATTAAAGTCACCTTTATAGATCGGTCCCGCTTGGTCATAAAAAAATCTCCTGAACCTACATACAAATATGTAGGTACTTAGTTAATTAATAAACTACGTACACTATACTTTCCCTTTTCTAGATAACTTCTTCGAGAAATAATTTTGGAGTATTAGTTATTCGAACAAAGAGCATTCGCATTCAAGTACGGATACCTTTACAACGTTTTATTTACCTCGTCAAATATATCCATGATCATTATTATGTCATGAAAACAAACATATTGTTGTAATGTGTCCGAAAATAAATTAGCTAATGACTCAAAATATAACAAATCATATCAATATTTACTTCAAACGTGTAATTAGTTTACGGGATTCCGGGTTTTAATTGCCATTGTTAATTGTGATTACAACATTTAGCTATGTGAAATACCTAATCCCGAGTTGATTAATTCACGTGATTAGGGAAATCATAGTAACAAAATAATGTTATGGAAAATACATTGGTCGCGGTTTCGTGTCCTGTGTGGTATCGTAGGACCATAGCGTAAAAACATACAGTAATCGACGCCTTTGAATTTGAGGAAAATGCCGCTTATGTTGAGACCGTCTGCCTCGTGATTGCCCTGTCTAGAAATGAAATGAAATGAAATGAAAAAGCTCTTTATTTAAATGGACTTTGCTAAGTACTTTTAAATCGTCAAAAGCCCTACCACCACTTCGACGAAATAATTATTTTACTTAAATAATTATTATTATGCTGAGACGGAGAAGAAATGGCGAAAGAAACTCCGCAGCTTACAATTTCGTAATGATTTCAAAACATCATTACATGTCCATAGATATATCAATATGAATAAATTACAATTTTAAATGCGTAAATTTGGGCAGATTTTACTCCCACGCATTTGGATCATTTAAATAATCATTTAACTTGTAATAAGCTTTTTTATATAATTTAGATTTTACAGTTTTTTTAAATTCATTAATAGGCAAGTCTCTAATATTCTTCGGAAGCTTATTGTTAAAACGTATACATTGGCCCATGAAGGAATTGCTTATTCTGTGGAGACGAGTTTTATATTCACTATCCATTTGCTTAAAAATTTGAACCATAAAATATCTTGGCATATGATAATTTATACTAAGTATAACATTCTTCATTCATCATTTTAAAAAAAGCATAATGGTATCAAACGGTAATTAATATAAGCATAATCATCTTAACCTACCCATCACTCAGCCATGTAGGTGCATAAAACACTTGACTCTCCCAAAAACAGTGCACTCAGTGTCATTTTCTCGTATACGTAGTATAGAGGAAGTCTTGTAATCGTCAAAAAATTCGACCTCGAGATTTTGACGGATTTACACGTTTTGGACCTCCCTTAGTCCAAATATTTTTTTATTATTATGTCTGTGTGTGTGTGTGTGTGTGTCTGTGCGTTAGCACGATAACTCGAGCATGCTTTAACTTATTGCAACCAAATTTAACATACGTGTATGACATCAAAATATAAGGTTCCTATCAACCTTTGAGTCGTTTCCGGTATACGAGAAAGTCAAGGGGAGACCACTCCCGATTTTCTTGAGGTTGTTTTGTCTTTTATGTTTTCATCAACGTCTTATCAAAAACATAAACTTATTGTTATGTGATACGCAATAAAGATATTTGATTTAATTGGAAACTTTTATAAACAAGTAAAAAGTAAAAAAAAATGGTAACCCAACTACAAAAACAAAAGTTTTTTTTTTAAGCAACTATATTGACAAACAAGCTGAAGGCCTAACTGGTGGTTAGTGAATACCGTCGCCTTTAACTACCTGCAAAACAAGGACAAAAATCACTTGATTCTGAGGTCTAAGATGAAAATGACGTCCAGTAATTACACTGGCTACCTTTCCCTTCAATCCGAAACACAGCGAGCTATTTCACGGCTGAAATAGGAAAGGCGGTGGTAAAGTAAATTATCCTATTTTCTTTAGAAAAGTGTATTATAATGAGTTTTGGAACATCTCACAAAATTAAAAGTACACAGCAATAGCTCGTATGTTATGGCAATAAAAATTTACAATAAACTTCCAAAGAGTATAAAAAATGAATGTAATGACATTTTATTGTATCTTAATTAAATATACATAATTTCAAAGGTGTACCCTCCTCTAGATGTAAGTATCATATTATGTTTTGCTGTGCCCGACAGCCTAGCGAAACTAAGAACAAAAAATTGGTTGTCTGTAAAGTCGGTTTACTGACGATAGTTGAACGTGACAACGTCTTAAGAAAATACTGATGGAATGGTAGCATTTTTCAAAAGAAAAATTTAATTTCATTTGTTTAATAGATTTCGCATTATAGTATGAATAAACTTGTAATAAAATCTCTTTGGCTATACTATTTGTATCTGGCTGGTTTTGGTATCATTGAAAGTTTAAATTTTAAAGAACATAATTCCAAATTCAAATTAGAGAATTAGATTCAGAGCGAGTTAACGCCGCATGACGTCATGTTTTTTCGTGCGTGCAGCCGGCTCTATCGAATTATAAGACGTTGTCACGTCAAAAATATTTCTATGGACTTTACGTGGCAAATAATGGTGGATATTGCTATCTCACTCCCTCAGTGCTGTTTCTCTTTCTTTCAATACTTTCGTCAATCAAGTGTCAGCCATCAGTCAAAACAATTATATTGTAAATGCTTGTTTGACGTAGTGATTACCTTCTCTGTGGTGCCCGACAGGGTCCATAATGATGTCTGCCTAGCTTTAAGACCTTATATTGCTTGTAACATTATGGATTGCAATAAATGGTTGAGTATTGACTTGATAATTAGTAACCCGCCAAATTTATAGTTTTTTTTTTGACGTGACAACGTCTTATAATTCGATAGAGCCGCCTGCACGCACGAAAAAACATGACGTCATGCGGCATTACCTCGCTCTGAATCTAATTCTCTAATTTGAATTTGGAATTATGTTCTTTAAAATTTAAACTTTCAATGATACCAAAACCAGCCAGATACAAATAGTATAGCCAAAGAGATTTTATTACAAGTTTATTCATACTATAATGCGAAATCTATTAAACAAATGAAATAAAAATTTTCTTTTGAAAAATGCTACCATTCCATCAGTATTTTCTTAAGACGTTGTCACGTTCAACTATCGTCAGTAAACCGACTTTACAGACAACCAATTTTTTAATATGGAACACCAAATCAGCAGACTGCGGCCATCTGATATGATGAAATTAGTAGATAAATTAATAAACTCCATAGACAAACAGATGATCAATGTAACATTCCAACATATTGGTCAAAGATGCGAAGAACAAAAAACATTCCCGCTGCGGTATTCGTAAACAAAACAATACAATTAGGTGTTTATCGATCATAGTCTTTGTCTATTCACCTATCGCTGTTGACCTAACAAACCTCATTGTATCGCTATGACAGGCAGGGTTGCCAATGATTTTAAAAAAAATAGTTTAAAATAAAACTGTGAAAGAATTGCGAACCTTAAGGGGCAATGGGCAGGGCACATTGCTAGGAGAACTGACGGCCGTTGGGGCGGAAAGGTTCTTGAATGGCGGCCGCGTACCGGGAGACGCAGCGTTGGTAGACACCCCACAAGGTGGACTCACGATCTGGTGAAGGTCGCAGGAAGCCGCTGGATGCGGGCAGCGCAGTACTAAAAGGCGAAAAATAACTTTTTAGTATAGAAACTAAATGATGAACGACAAGTATAGGTAATTATTATTTAGAGAAAAGCGTGGGGTGCCCAATAACATTAGTTCTTGAAAATATTAGATCGGTACAATTAAATTGTTTACTTTTTTTGTTTACTTTACTTTTCGTTCATCATTTAGTTTCTATACTAAAAAGTTATTTTTCAATTTTTAGTCTGATTTAATATAAAAGCGTTTTTTAGTTTTATTTTAAACTATTATTTTCGAATGCACTTTTTAGTGCGAATTATAGCCACTGATGAACAAATGAGTCAGTTACATACAGGAGTTACAAAAATACAGGTAAAACTAATATCAGCGTGTTAAAACACGAGTGTTTGTGCGATATAACTTTGAAATTATATTTTTTAATGTTTAAAACCATTAAACAATGTTAAAATTGAAATCGAATCCTTTACATGTTTCTTACTGAACTATTTAGGTCATCACACCAAGAAATCATCATTGTCTATACAAAGTATTGAGTGTTCAGTGTCGCACGAGGGTGGTGTCCAACATCAATGTTTCACAGTAGCCGTGATTTCGACTTATAGTGAATCGAAATAAAGTTATTTAGAACAGAAGTTTGTCGAACTTAAGTAATGCACTCGTCACAGTTTTCAAGTACTTACATAATTGCAAAAAATTTGCAGCATCATCTCTTATGTAAGATTATCATCAAAAAGAAACAATAATAAAGAGGTGTATCAGAGAAAAAATTGATAAAAGTAATCAATAGTCAAAATAATCCCACCAAAAACATTTTCATGTAAATGTTGCCAAGACACCATTTAGCTCGCACTGTCAAAAAATTATCAGATCTCTAAGATTATAACTCTACACGTTTTAACTCTACGAGCCCTAACTTCACAAACTCTACCTACACCATAGTTAAAATGTGTATCTCATACAAGTTTCCATGCCTTAGTAAATGGTTAGAAGCTCCAAGAGTTCGAAATTCCAAGTTTGAAAATTTTATGGCAAATTTCGGCTTTCTAGGACTTCAGGAAGTAACCAAGAATTTTGATGATCATTAATCAGTCAGTGACGAAATCTTGAGTTTTTAGATATCAATAAAATCTAAAGTTGAATCTTTATATTTTTAATAAGTCCACTATTGATATCATATCCCGAAAATTTGTTTATCCGCCTTTCCTATTTCAGCCGTAAAATAGTTTGCTGTGTTTTAGATTGAAGGGAAAGGTAGCCAGTGTAATTACCGAGCATGGAAGGCATTTCATCTTATGCCTCAGACAACGGACCTGTAATACCAAGTGATTTTTTTTTTATAGGCGACGTTGTCCTCTTATTACTAGGTGGGCCGTCAGTTTGCTTATCAATAGTAGCATAAATAAAAATAAAAAAATCTGTTATAATCCAAACCCAACTTATGAAGATACAAAAAACGACGAAGCGTTTCAAGAAAAGGTAGGTGCGTTTGGCTTGGCTCGACTTCGCGGTGGCACTGCCGTGCCCCCAGATCAAAGTCATTAAATGTAATACTAACATATCTATTGCGAAATCGGTATGAACAGACAGTTTTTGTCGATAATAATTTAAATGTTGCGACAATGATTCACTTTAGTACGGTTAACTAAACAAATACCACATTTGGCAGAACGAGTGAGGCGGTGCCACGAAATACTAACAGCTTTCCAACCTGTCGGATATATAGAAGGGGATATAATAAAATAAACTACAAATCTACCACCAGGACCAGTTTTTACACTCAAATCTTCAGGCAGGCTGAGTGCAGCAGTAATAAATAAATTAGATAAAAATGTCATGACCACATGAAGCAAACATGAAATATGTTAGTGTATTTAATCTATTACATATCACAATGTTTGTCCGGGATGAACTCCGAAACTAACCATCCGATTTTTTAATGTGTGATTTGCTCCAAATTGAGAGATAGGATAGTTTTTATATTGACAACTAGTCCTTATTTTTTTACTGTAAATACAATGTTATAGGACAGTAGTATGAAATTACCACACCAACGCGTGGCCGAGACAGCTAGTCTAAATATATATAATCCAAAGGTGACTGACTGACTGACATAGTGATCTATCAACGCACAGCCCAAACCACTAGACGGATCGGGTTGCTAAGTAAGGATTTTTGGAAATTCCACCCCTAAGTGGGTAAAATGTCCACGCGGACGAAGTCGCGGGCGGAAGCTAGTATAATATAAAAGACAACCTGAAACAGTCTTATCTAAAATCCGTTTGAAACTGTTATATTTTGTGAAGTCGGTGAAGAGTTTTGTATGTTTAGAAAATTTAGCTTAAGTCATTAACTCAAAGATGTAATTTAATGTCATTGTTTTTATTTAAATACTCATTTATGTTTTTAAGTTAATAACTTGGCGGTTTTTTTTGTTTCTGCAATCTGAAAATAGCACTGTTTAAACCTCACTGGTATTTAGTTGCTATTATTATTTATAATATATTTTGTATAAAAGATGACTAATTAAAAAAATATTCGAAGTTTTTTTTTTACTATTATTAATTGAATTAACTTTGAAGCAGTTGCCAGCCCTGGCTGTAGATCATTTATAGTTGCATTGTTTCAGTTACTACAGGACATAGGCCCTATTGTGTAAGCCCTTTGTAAGGGTTATCCAAGCAGTGTAACACCTTCGAGCTAGTGTAAACTATGTGTAATGAACGTAGTTAATTAATAGCGTGTAACTGAATGTTCAAGGCATTGAGTTTTCTATGTTATGAACAAACTTAATCGTCATCGTTTATAACTTCCGACCGCGACTTCGTCCGCATGGACATTTTAGCCCCTTAGGGGATTTTCCAAAAATCCTTTCTTAGCGGATGCCTACGTTATAACATTTACCTGCATGCCAAATTTCAGCACGATCTGTCCTTGTTTGGGCTGTGCGTTGATAAATCACTATGACAGTCAGTCAGTCACCTTTGAGTTATATACTGGGTGTAAAAGACATGAACAGTCAAACGAGAACCATGTATTCTATACATCAAAATAAGACATATTTCAAAAAAATTATTGCTGGGAAATGATTTTTATTTTTTGGTGTTAAAAAAAATTTCAAATTGTACCGCGCAATGTAAAGGCCTCAACTCGCACGCAACTCGCAAAACCGCGATAATTTTGCCAGACCGCGGCCCCGTTCGATAGTGTCCGTGCGCATCGAGTGAGCTACATTGAACGCTAACGTTTTGAAGCCATTTTTTGTTATGAAATACCAAAAAAAATGATAATGTTTCTTTGGACAATAATTAAGAAATAACGTATAGAATACGTTTTCATAAAAAAATGAAAAAAAAAATATGACTTTGACCTTCAATTAAATCGTAACTATCAATTTCCCAGGTATAGTCTAAAGGAAAAAAAATGTTATGATGGTGAGCAGAATACATGATTCTCGTTTGACTGCTCATGTCTTTTACATCCTGTATATTTAGACTTAAGGATGATTATAACTGTCTAGCAACTAAGTTGAATCAAATGTATTTGACATTAACACAACATGGTGGTGGCTATAGAAAGTTAAATTACTTCATTCGATAAATTAAGTTCTATAAAAAGTTTTTGTCAAGATAAATGATTACATAAATTATCCACATGGAGTAATACCTGCCCAAAATTTACACATGTAAAATTGTAATTGTAATACATTGATTGACCTGTAATGATGTTTTGAAATCATTACGTAATTGTAAGCTGTGGAGTTTCTTTCGCAATTTCTTCTCCGCATAATTATTTCGTCGTAAAAAGGTGGTAGGGTTTTTGAAGAATTAAAAGTACTTAGCAAAGTCCATTTAAATAAAGAAGTTTTTGTTGATTTTGATTTTAACCAATAAATTAAAAATAATATTATTATTAATAATTATTATTTTTACTTCACGAATATTTGTTTGCGAATTGCGAGTTTATTTATAAAAGTATCTTAAATTATTATGCATATTAAAAATGTCTGTTATAATTTCAACAGAGTAATTACAGCAGAGTTCTTAATGATACTTACTTTGGGCTAGATAATTCACACTCACACTAATTATATAATCATATAATATAATATATATATATTATAAATACTGGGTGTAAAAGACATGAACAGTCAAACGAAAACCACGTATTCTATACATCAAAATAAGACATATTTCAAAAAAAATATTGCTGGGAAATGATTTTTATTTTTTGGTGTTAAAAAAAATTGCAAATTGTACCGCGCAATGTAAAGGGCTCAACTCGCACGCAACTCGCAAAACCGCGATAGTTTTGCCAGACGGCAGCCCCGTTCGTTAGTGTCCGTGCGCATCGAGTGAGCTACATTGAACGCTAACATTTTGAAGCCATTTTTTGTTATGAAATACTAAAAAAAATTATAATGTTTCCTGGGCCAATAATTAAGAAACAACGTATAGAATACGTTTTCATAAAAAAATTAAAAAAAAATTTATGACTTTGACCTTCAATAAAATCGTAACTATCAATTTCCCAGGTATAGTCTGAAGGAAGAAAAATGTTATGATGGTGAGCCGAATACATGGTTCTCGTTTGACTGTTCATGTCTTTTACACCCTGTATATTATATCATATAATTAGATAATTGTCATTCAAATTAAACATGTGTGCAAAAATTTATTTCAATGGGTTAAAGATAACTGTTTTAACTATATGTAATACGTACATACATAAAAACATTGCAAGTTAAAAATAATATATGTTTATAATACATACCATACATATAATCTCGCTCGTAATCCCAAAAGGGGTTCAGCAGAGCTTTAAGTAACATTTGGTTACACAAAGCCACATCTGACAGTAGGCCATAAACTTACCCCAAAATAAGTAGTGACAAGGTTCCCAGCCAGTACTGCTACCCAAATAAACCGAGAACCTTGTAAACGGTATCAAAATCACTATATTCTTTTGTGCTCCTCCAATGATCTATAAGTATTTCTGATTATTAATAACAAATTTTATTTTTATCTTTGTTATTACGTAAAATACCTGTTCCGAACACACGTGTTTAATGAATGGAATAATTTGGGTAGCTTACGCGTTTCGATTTGAAGCAAAATAGTTTGTTTTGTACGGTGATGTCACAAAATGTGTTTTCTTTACTCGACAATCGATGACCCTAAACTTCGAGAAGCTTTGAATATATTTGTCACTGAGAATTACTTAATTCCCAGCGACAAAGAGAAATACGACACTATGAAAAACCTCTTCCCATATAAATGAATGATGAACTCCCATACAAACTTTCATCCCTTATTTCAACAGGCAAGGTTGCTAATGTCCTATCTAATGGTCCTATATATACCTTTCATCAAAATCGGAGGTATGAAAGCGTGACTTTGTTTGAACCTCCATACGACCTTTTATCCCCTATTTCATCCCCACATAGGTCACAATTTCAAAAATGCTTCGCACGAGTGGAAAATTTTATTCTTTGAACAGAGAATCTTTCATTTTTATAATTGGAAAGATTTGTTTATTTGCAACCAATGATCTTCAAAACTACTGGAATGAAATTTGGTACAAATATTTATTAGATGTTAAGAAAGGACATAGGTTACCTTTTATATAAAAAAAAGGCTTGGTTTGGAAAAAAGGAGTGTTGAAATAAGGGATGAAAGTTTGTATGGAAGTTCGTCAGTTGTGAGGATAAGACCATGAAACTAGAATTTAATCACTTGATAAGAAATAAATCTTTTTTTCTTCTAGAGTTTATAAAATGTTGACCTGTGTAAGGTAAGGTAAGGTAATGGTTTCTTGACCTCTAATCTATATTTGTGACAAATTTCATCAAAATTGTTGACTCGTTTTTGAATTTATTCGTTAAAAACATACCTACAAATATTACCTCTTTTAATATTAGTGTAGATTTTACGACTTTGCTCGGGCATATTATTTTGCAATAATAAGCCTATATAAGTAACCAAATAATATAATTTAAGTAGCAGAATTTTATTAGACAATGTTTTCTTTCTAAATTTAATTTGGTACATGTTTCGGACATTTCGAATTTTTTTTAACAAAAAATAATAATTAAAATCATAAAACCAAACTTTTTTTTACATAAAACGCAACAAAACACTAAGTTGCAGTAACCGAACAAGCGCTTAGCGCCATCTAGTGACAGTGAATGTAAAGACCGGTTTGTTTGAAAGACTGCTACGGAAAAGCTACGGATTACGACTTTTACGATGAGCTTTAGAAGACTTATTCGCGAGTTAACCTTTGTTTTGTATTGTATTTATATTTTGTTTCCATAAGGTTTTTTATTTTTAAAAAGAATTTCTGTGTAGAATTTCAAACTTTTTTGACAGATATGTTAAAAACAAAAAACAACAAAACAAATTCAAAATTAACAGTCTGTATATAGAATGTCGTAAAATTTGCAAACTTGAAGTTTAAATTAAAATTTAACAGAAGAATATTTTCATTTCAAAGTTTTTTGTCCAAATAACGGAAACGGAACATTGTATAATAAAAATGTATTCTTGTTATAATTTATAATTAATAACGGTTACAAAAAAAAACATTTCCATGTATCTATTAAAATTATCTTTTTATTTTAAGATATCGATATAAATGCTAAAGTTTGCTAAATTAAGACAGATAATATAAGTATCTTAAAGATACCAGTGTCTTTTAATGATAATATTATAATGGACAGTGTGATAACAGTGGGTTTTACAATCTATTCTAAGTCATTCTGATAATCGCTTAATAGGTACCAACCTATTAATGATATAAATGATGCAACTTCTACAAAAAAGGTCTCTTAAACAAAACCTGTTTAAATATATACTGAAGAAAGTAGTTTTTAAGATTTGTTGCATTGCAAAATCAAAAAATTATTAGTTTAATTTTTAACCTATCATTGCACGCTTGCACTTAATGAAATAAAATTATCTAATAATATTTATTTGTTAAAATGTTTAAAAAATTAATTTTAGTTATGTTAAAATTTCTACAGATAGACAATAAAAATATATAATCTACACTTTAATTTAAAGATTTGAAAAAAGAATATATTCCATTTAAGATGGTTGGGAAATTCCAATTTTAAAAAAGAGCTACAAATTCCGTTCTTCATATTAAACAGATTCGGTGCGTATATAAAAAGTCAAGGTCATATTTTCGGTAGAATTAAAGTATTTTGTTTCGCATTATATGAATCATCATACGTCGCACGTAATAAATGAACTTTGGTCGGTACCTAAATTGAATTTCACAGAAAACTTGAATCATCTAACATTTTACATAATACGTACACATTTTTTCACAATTTTGATCTTGTATCGCCATGAACGTGACTCATTCATCACAAAATATATTACACTAACGAAAATTAAAGGCATTCTGACTACGGGTTATTTTTCTCGACTCTTCTTGATTAAGTATAATATTTTGTAGGTAGGTAATAATAAAATAAAACATCTAATCTTTGAAAGCTAGTAGACTTTGAATCGGTGCAAGAAGTCAAAGTCCAATTTTTTTAAGCAGAGCTATTTTTTCCTATAGACTTTTTTGCAAAGTTCCTATCCTAAAAATATGTAGGTAGTAAATTATTTTTAAATTTTCAAATAGGAACTTTGCAAACAAAAAATATGTAGGTAGTAAATTATTTTTAAATCTTCCATTTTTAACCCTATTGAATAACAAAAAAACTAGCCAAAGTCTCTATTACAAACATACTCATAAAAGAAAAAAATTGCAACACTGCTCAAAAATTAATAACTCAATAATGTCATAGTTGCGCATAAACTAGTATTCTTTTTCAATAACGCAAATAGTACGCAATAATGTGGCCTAATTCATTACCACAGATAAGTTATTTCACAACTGAAACATGAAAAAAATTCAAGTGCTCTCTTATCTGTCGCCTTTGTTTACTTTGTTAGGCAAGATGTCTGAAAAAAAAACTATGTGTACAATATAGTAAAACCTTATTTGTGCAGGCGAAAATTTAAATTCGAAAATTGAATACAATACATTCGTAGTTTAAACCTCTTCCGATGAAGATACCACATGCAAAATACGACATGAATGGGTGGTACAAAAACACTTCAAATTAAATCATTACGCCATCAATAACATTGTTATCAACCGATTACCGATTTCGGAGAACATAAAGCTGCAAACATATGACTCAATCGCAAATTAGCTAAAAAAATCGGGCAATACATTGACTCAATAGCGTCGACTGAAGTGATTACAACGCGCAACGCGTCAGGGTAAGTTACGTAAATATATTACTCACACAAGCACACAATGCACACTGACGCCCCTCACGCACACAAGCGGAGAGAACACCTATGTGTGCGAGTCCGCGAGGCGAGTCGCTCGTCGACCCCACTACAAAATTTAGTCGCACTCCAGCATTAGCAGACTGCAGACGTGTCCATACTACGCTCATACCGCATTGGATATTTCGTCATAACAACATTGTGATAGTGAAACATTTCAGGACGTGAAAAGTGGGAGTGATTTGTTATATTTTTCTTGGACAATTGTGAACTAAACTACGTGGAACATATTGTGTATTGCTGTTTTTGAGTGATTATGACATTGTACCCGCTATTTGGATAATTCCGGATAAGGAGTACATAAATACCGCAAATATTTTCGTAAGTATTTTTTAATAATTAACTTCAAACTTTGATATTTTTTAGCAATAATTTTAAGTTTAATTTTTTTTTTGCCGAGTTAAATGAAACTGTATCAATAAAAAATAATTGCAAAACAACTTACCTATAAGTTATAACTTTGGAAAAATCAATTATAACTTATCAAACTAATATCAAAATCAATTATAACTTATCAAACTAATATCAAAAAAATGTAAAATGGTTTTCTGTAACTTCCAATTAGATGCATAAATAATAAAAGAAAAATATTTTTTACCAATTTGGAAAAATCCTTTTCAAACTTCTTTTTGTTCTACAGTTTTGGTAATAACATGTTAGTGAAAATCAAATTGGCAACTTATAAAGAGGTGTTTTATCTATTACTTTGTAAAGTTCGCAGAACGGTTTTTCACGCGGGTCGTGTCATTGACTTCTTCGTCAAATTTTTGTTTACTCATGAGTGCGGCGCCGTGCCAAAACTCTTGTAATCATTCCACATGTTGGATTCTTCGAAAACATTCATTTTCCATGTAATTTCCAAATTTGTTGTTTCCTTGTTTCATTTCCTTTGTTAAATTACGGTTATGTACTTTTTTTTTAAATTCTTTTCACACACCAAAAAGTGTTAAGTGTACCGACACGAATTCCTTGCTAAGAGAAATGTGCAAATACTGCCTTCTGGAAATTCTAATTCCAAAATCAAATTGCAACCGACATTAACTTCCTTGCCAGGAAAAATGTTCGAATACCGCCTCGAAATTCAAATTCAAAAATCGAATTGCAACGGAAACTGCGCAACGTTCGGAAATGTTTGGCGATTAATTATTGTATTGCAGTGTAACCAAGCATAGTTGGTGTCGTAACCTAGCGCCTGGTACGACTCTGTCGCAAACCATTGTGAGCGCTTACACAACTGGTTCAAGGTTCCATTCCGGCGTGCATTCGCCCGCGGATGTGCGGAAACTATGTTTCATATGCAGAATAAATATTTAACTGCGTTTAGGCACTATTTTACTAGAAGAAATATTTTAAATTTTAATTTATAAAACAATTCGAATAAAAACTCCTATTTTCAAACATAATCTATTTTTTTTAAATTTATAAATCATACAAGAATAGTTATTTATTATACAAGAGTGGAAAGTTCCTTTTTAACCGCGTGCTCGATTTGGATGACCGAGCAAGCGAAGGATTCTAAAGTTGAATCACGAGCGCAGCGAGTGATTCTAAATTAGAATCCTGAGCGTCAGCGAGGGAAACAAACGAGCACAAGGTGAAAAATCTTTCCACTCGAGTGCAATACGTAACTTTTCATCCCACCTCAGCGAGGAAATGACAAAATGAAAAAGAATTTTTTCACAATTTAAAAAGTTCTAATCATAAATTTGGCACCATAGAGGTTACATTAAATAGGTTTAATGACGTTTTGAATTTACAATTATATTGAGTACTCATTATATGTGATGTTCTAAATTCAAATCTACTTTGCCGCTCAAGCGAATAAAATAGAATTTTCCAGCCAGATTTCGAAGCGCAAAATTACACTTTCCGAGGTGGTGGGATGAAAAAGAATTTATAGCAGTCTTAATTATTTTTATAAAAATTTGAAGAATTTAAACTTAAACTTAAAATTTAAACACATGATACACCTATTTTGATACATTCATGCCATTAAATTTTAAAAAATGACTTGCCTATAAAATTTGCAATTAAATTTTTGCACAAAGAAAACAAAAGAAGTACCAATACTTAGGTATTTGCAAAATATGTTTATAAATAACTCGGCTGATATTTTTACGGCTTCCTATTATAGATAAGAGAATCAAGAAAATAATAAGGCGAAGATGACTGGGATTTTTTCTAACTTAATACGCAATTAATAATAGATTTCTACATAAAGGAACTAAGGTAATTCTACGTCGAACTTGGTAGCAAAATAAGGAAAAATGAACTTCAAAAAATTTTATCTAGAAAATCGCTGACAAAGAACCGCATATATCATATACACATATTTCCTTTATTTCAGTAACTCAAATTCCATTTTCAAATATTGCATTGTAAATTTTACAAGACCTTGACCGAAATATTATTTTTGCTTCGTAAAACTGTTTGGCACGGCGCGCTGCTAATAAAAAAATCCAAAACGGTATTCAAATTTCGAACACTATTTTAACGGTTGCGCGATGAATGTTAAAGCAGATAGCGCGGTACAAAACAAATGCCAAGCGGCCGTGCACCACGATCGATCGTTGTAAAGGTCAGTTTGTTTGTTCTATGTCAACGTATGACGCAACACAGTATAGGGCTGTGTTGCGTAATCTACTTGCAAGGAACAGGCGCGATCAATTTATTGACTTCAAAAAGGACGCTCACAATGTCCAAGCCAACAAAGAATTTCCTCGTCCAAATCGAAGACAAAGGGGCGTAGCGAATTTCATAGTCATGCAGTATATGCATTAAAAGTACAATGATGTAATGCAGGAACTACAGCGCAAGGTTGTCCGGAAGGTATTACAGGGTTCCATGAGGTCAGAGCCGCGTGCATATAGTAACATGCAGCATGACTAAGCAGCTACATAATCCGCGCGAAGTTCATCTGAACCTTGATTCATTTTTACGAGCACGCATTCAAGAAATTATCTAGACTAAATCAAGTTTTCATTATTAGAGAAGTCCACATAACTGATGCTCAAAAAGCTTAAAATCGGAACGCTCCGAAAAAAGAAAGCGTTTTAAAAATAGAATTAGTACCAAAATGGAAGCGTAACATTTGAAAATGGAATCGTGTTGTCTATGACCCTAAATAAAGAAAGTTATGTAAAAATAGAATTGATCCCTAAACAAAAGGTTGCGTAGGAAGCGATATAAAAAGATAATTGTAACACATACGTTTTAAGAACTAGCGTTACGCAAGACGTTTTTACGCGCAATAACATTTCATCGCGAGGACAAGCGAAGATAACTTGACCCATTTTTTTTATCTCACCCGCGTAACTAACCTACTTACTGCTAGCATAGCACGTGAGTGTGCAAGCCAATAGCATGAAAGTGGAGCGAAGTGACGTATCTTATGTATTTTGAGGCTTTAACAGGACAGATTGATAACCATCTAAATTGGGACATGACGCAATATGTCCACGAATATCTCTATCTAGAACGTTGCATAACGTTTATCCTATCAGTCCGGAAACGTTAGCAGAAATTGATAAAGGAGTAAGCCAATGACTCAAACATATTTAGCTCCAGAAATATGTGTAAATATAACAAAGAAACTGCATCAACTAAATTGTACCATTGTTTACGATACCCAGTTTACGTAAGACGTATTTAAATTCTACAAAACTAGAGCAATAAATATAGGTTAAGTGTTTGTTAATAATGTGGCAATTAGCACGGAGCAAGGTCACACGAATGTAGTTCTGTCTTTGTTTTAAATGACTTGCGATTACTTAAACATTAACAATTTATTGCCGATTAAAACTGCAGGAGTACGAAGGGCCTTGACACATTTAAGCAGTCCCGGTTACGAAATAGGACCTTGACACCATTTAATTATCACGGCGACTAACAGAGGTCGCCCCAAAATAAGATCCCTGTTTGATTAGGTGTTACGCTCAATACGAATGCAAAAAACGGTCAAGTAT
This sequence comes from Elophila nymphaeata, assembly GCA_955850985.1. Lineage (NCBI taxonomy): Eukaryota > Metazoa > Arthropoda > Insecta > Lepidoptera > Crambidae > Elophila > Elophila nymphaeata. The sequence continues at coordinate 9,529,773 of OY039091.1, read as the reverse complement.
GCAAGAGTTTCGACTTGAAACGCTTCCAGAATGGCGACCTTTTGAAAACGTTAGACAAAATATATAAAGGAAGAGTTACGGAAAGACAAAACAACCGGACAAAGTTGTCATAACATTCGCATCTTGGCGCAGTCATAGACAATGACCGTTGGCGCCAACCTTCAACGTCCAGTGTTATTGCAATCACAGTTACGTGAAGTTTTCCAACGATTAGCTGGACGCTTTTCCTGACCACCTTCTGTGGCAAAATGTCAAATCAAAGATGGCCGCCGGCCTACTTTTCCCGCGCAACAAACTGCGGCGTGCGCGTGGAAAGTTACCGCTGTACTACTTTCTCTACTTTTTCCAAAATGGCGCCGATCCATTATTTCAAGAAAGGTCAAGAGCGCTGCAATTGCGTATTAAACAAATAATCTGTTTGATTTAGCATGCCATCAGATAAACGAAGATTTGCATATTTTAGAAGCGCTTGTTAAAGTTTAAAGGGCTTCTGTGAAACACGACTAATTATCTTTCCGTTTTTAATACGGCGAACGTCCGACAGATGACCGAAAAACATGTATTTTTAGACAATGAAGCAAACCTGTGACCTAATCTGACCGCTTGTTAGACTGCTGTATTTTAAAAGCGACCTTTTCACATCCTTCGAATCACAAAAGATCTAATCTAAAATCTTTTCTTTTTGATTTAGCGGTCAAGGGCAAGGCGATTACAGTTGATTATCAATTAAATTTCACGTTTGCGGTCACGTTGGTGTTGTATAACGGTGCGGAGAGGAGCAAACGTGCTTGTGTTACGCAAGCGCAACGTGAGGTTCAAGTGTAGGCACGCACGTGTCGACCGCCGCGTGACGGAGCCACGTGGCCAGGACGAGTGGGGAAGGTCAGCCAGGGATGAACCTCCACCCTCCGCGGATCAGCAACGTGACTTTGAACTTGACAATCGATGACATAAAACCTCTTTACACGTAGATACAGATTTCGTTCCTTATTTAAATTTCGCGCATTTTTAGTTTTTAATTTTTACATTTCTCCTCCTTTCACTCTGCGCCCATGGAGTATATTAACTGCCGTTATCTTTAAAGCCGTCATCCCTAATAATACAAAGGTTATTATGACGCAGTTTATTTGTACATTTGCTCAGTTATTTCCTATTGCGCAAGGGCGTGTTTAAGCATTTGCAATTCGAACATCTATTTTTAACATTTGAATCTGAATTAAACTGATTGATCACGGAGTTTATTTGTGTAGTACTTCGTAAGAGTTGAAAAATGTCTTCGCTAAACAGTTTTATCATTTAATAAATGACTCATTTAACTCGATTGCAATGTTCCTAGTATTGTAATTCTAAAGTCAGTGTTTATGATGAGAAATCATTGTGAAACCGTTACTGTAAAATTAAAAAAAGGAACACTGGATCTAATTTAAATTTGTCAATAAAGTTTAAAATCAAATCAATAATGATAATGCGCAATTGCGTAGTCACATTATTATAGGTTAAATAACAAAGCGATTCCGATTAGATAATATGAATCGCATTCTAAATTTAAAATTATTATCAAATTACGCCGATGACCTCAGCCGATGACGATCTTCATATAAGTATTCCATTTTCAAATTGCATTTCATAGACAAGAAAACATGCAATTAAATTCCCGCTAAAGACTAGCCAACTGCCATTTTCAAACTACATTTTCTTTGAAAGGATCGCTCGCAGTTCCTCGTATAAGTCACGTGCGGACGTAATTGTGACATAGTGCCCCGCGTTACTAATACAGTTATTATAGCGATTGTAAATATAGGGGAGTGTGCCAACGTGATGATTGAGGCAACAACGTATGCTTGTGTTAAACTCTTCTTCGTATTTAGTACCGCTATTGTTCCGAGTATAGAGCAACTGGTACAAACTGGTTCTAATCAATGAAACTCTGGAGAGAAAAACCAAGAAGGTGGAGAAGACAGGCCTTTTAAGTCATATGGTACTGTAGAGTACCTCTCTTCTTATATCTGTTTATTATTACTAATGGGAAGACTCCACGACTAAGGGAATCCTAGTACGGAGTGCAATGATGCAGTTAGCAACTAGAAATTACTACGTACGATAACATTTAATATATTAATATAGCAGTAAATAAATAAATTTCATTTCACTTGCTTGCAGGTACAGTAAATTTTTCCCCCTTTTTTTAATAATACCACAACCAACTCCCAAGCCAAGTTCACAGTTACTAATCAAACTAGGTACTTTCTCTCGGCACCGTTAACCAAAATCTGGGACCGTACGGTATTAAAAAACCGTTCTTACACTCTTCGCTAAGCCCGACGGTTACGAAATTATTTCGTCACTGTTTTAACGGGTTATTTTTTCAAGGTTAAATTGGGCAGCTCGTATGTAATCGGCCAGTTTAAATGTTAGATTGCATTGAAGTTTGGCTGCGGGATAAAGTTTATGGGTAAACATGTTTACATTATTATACTGTAGTATTTGACCCGAGCCCACGCCGATAAATCAATGCACGAGCCCATTTTCTCGGAATTGATTGACAAAAATTGTTATTTCACATTAATCAAAATACTATTATAAGCACAAATATGGCCTATATCACTCAAGAATAACATAGCTTTCTACTGATGAACGAATTTTCAAAATCAGTCCATTAGTTTCAAAGATACTACTATTTATACTAGATTGATTTATTGAACATTCGCACTGGTATTCGATAGCTAAAAACATTTGAATTAAGAAATGTAAAAAAATAATTTACTCAATCTATTTTTTCGTGCAATAAAAAAACATAACAAACCTCAAATTTCAAACTTATTACAAATTGTTTCATTGGCTTTTAGGTGTAGTAAAAAACATGGGTCAATGACACTTACAGTTTAAAGCATTACCAATCTCTTAGTAATAATAGTTAATAAACTTAATACTTTCAAGTCAACATATTGTATATAGGAACACAGTTTTCTCATTACAATAGCAAAGAACATAAACCTAGTTAAAAAAGTCATTAACAAAGTTAACGCAATAACTAACCGTTTGATTTGAACCGGTGTTTAACTGTCTGCTCCGCGAAGCGTCAATATAACGGACAACGGAAATTCTTAATCAATTAAAAATGGAGTTGGATGCTGATGAATAAATTATTGGTATTACAAAATACCGTATTACACAGCCCATACTCAACACTTAGTACCGTGTCATAATGAACACTGATAACTTTTAAGGAAACCACAAAGTCGTATAATAGTCATTAGTTATGGAAGTACTGAAAAGTTAAGTTATGTTTTGGGGGTATAAAAGCTTTATATCGTTCTCAATTTGGTCGTATTTCTTCATTTTCTTTCATTATTTACATTTTTATGTACAATCAAACTTTGATTGTATTACACGGCTAAATTACAAAGCGACTTACCGTCGATCCCTAAGCTAAGTTTCGTAGTTTGAAGTATCTCAATTTTTACTCTTTGATTGAACAAAGAAAGCAAAGCATACAGCCAACAGAAATATAAGTAGCGAAAACAACTATCATGGAATGGGCACCTAATGAGGCTATACATTTTTGAACATATTTTCCTTGAAGCGGTTACTCATAGATAAGCTAACAAAAAATCTATTTGTTAGATATAAAAAATGCACCGACTGGTTGGTAATAATAACGATGTAACGGGTCAAGTGATATGAAATGAATCAGTTAAGTAACTGTAAGACACGGCTGTCCATTTTAACTCATCATTATATTTTTTTATCATCAACGGTAATAGATTACTGCAAATAAAAATGAGTAATAATATTGAGATATTGAAGACAGAGCTGGCATTAAATAAAACCCGATTACTTTTCAAAAATCATAGACTAAGATTAAAAACTTCTTACAATCCTCATTTGTCTTAACGTTCCATTTTCGAATGCATAAAAAGCGCGGGATTCGACCTCCTAACATTCACTCTAATTGAATGTAGCTGACATTTCCCCAGTCACAATTAAAATATCGTTTGAACAGTTACTGTAACGGCGCGCGCACGGCCCACTGACACCGATGCCGCCTCTCCGAAGAGTACAACCTCATTTCTGATGCATTCTGTTACTTTATTGATCAGCTTTAACTTTTAATCGTAAACAAGAAAAGCACGGAGAAAATTACAATCTACTTTATGGTGACAGAATTCAAATTTTACTAATTTAAATAACACCAACCTAAGCCGCACTAAATTACCGAAATCTTAATAACAAAATAGGAAGTGTGAACGCACGCAATATTTTCGACGGGGACCCGTGCAAAACTTATTAAAAATTCTCCAACTACCACCTTATGATCTTTTTCGAATTTCATATAGGGCATTTCGTGAATAATACCGTATAATTCGATTGATCACGTGTACTGTGTTGCGGTTGGGCAGCAAAAAATTTATGTAAAATTCAGTTGGAAATGTATAATTTCAAATTTAGAAAACTCTCACGTTCCCTGCATGCGCACCGCGTGCTCCGCAACGTGAGCAAACTTTTTTTTCGCCACCTAATGTTTTAAAAAAGTATCAAAAGGTATTCGATTTTACAGCCACATACAATGGCTGCTTTATTAATGATTCTTCCATTGTTTTTTCTTTGATAATGAGCTGATAACAATGCGATTTCGGTGCATTTTTTCGCCGCTTCCTGTCGTTGTTCAACCTGTAATTGGCAACTAAATTAAACATAACTGTTTACATAAGACCTCTAATTAAAGGATTTACGTAACAGAGGTTAACGACACAATATCGATCGATTGGTAATCGAAATAAAATATGACTGGCGTCAAACACCACGTTAGAGTCCACGTGAGTGGCTTGCGACACCAATAACTCAAGACTTTAACAATGAAAGTGATTTTCAGATGCTTACTAGCGTAATCGAATTTAAAATTTAGTAAATCTGTAAATGAAGCGTTTGCTAACCATATCCTTTAATTACAGTTAACTATTTAAACAGTTATTCAGGCGTGAACTTGACTAATACCCAGGAAGCTACTTTTGTAACGGAAGAAATCCGGTGTAACCTTAAAATTCGCTCCGTATTTCAACCTCGAGAGGTTAAGAAATTATTAATGAGTTTGGCTAACATGAAGGGTGTAAAAAGCGTTAAATGTGGCAACTCAGTTTCACAAAGGTGATCCACGTGCAAACTCGCTGCGCGGGATGTTGCGACAGCATTTTTGCAATCTCGTTTTGTAATCGCGACATCATTTAGACAAGTGCAACCGTTTGCACGTTTTTCTGTAACGCACGGTCTAACCTTACGTTCCTTTGTTGCAGAACCACAGTGAGGACTCGTGCGGACCCGCTGTCGTCCGCCGAAACATGGTTGCTGAGTTCATTTTGAGTCAGCAGCAGCTGATGAGTGGGGCCGGACCCCTTGGGCCTGCGCCCCCCGTCGCCCGCGCGCCGCCACCCCCGCGCGCTCGCCTCTCCGTCTCCCCGCACTTCCCAATGGATCAAGGACCACCCCTTAGCGGAAGCCCCAATGATCCCAATGACTACCCCAACTTTGACTTCTCCAAACGCAAGGAGTTCTTCGGCCAACGCAAGCAGCGGGAGTTCATCCCTGATAGCAAGAAAGATGACGGCTACTGGGACCGCAGGCGGCGCAACAACGAGGCCGCTAAGCGCTCTCGCGAAAAGCGTCGCTTCAACGACATGGTCCTCGAGCAGCGTGTCGTCGAGCTATCTAAGGAAAACCACGTCCTCAAGGCCCAACTGGACGCCATAAAGGAGAAATATGGGATATGTGGCGAGACTTTGATAAGCATAGACCAAGTTCTTGCCACCCTGCCGACCTGTGATCAAGTTCTCTGCGTCACGAAGAGAAGTAAACTGTCTGGCAGCGCCTTGTTCCCGCCTGCGCCGCCTCCACCTCCCCCACCGCCGGCGTCACCCCCCTCTCCACCGCCTCAACGAGCTCCGGAACCTTATCAAGAGAGGCTCCCGGCGCCCGAAGCTTACTACCCGCACCCAGCCCATTACGAGCCTCCAGGCTCAGTACTGAACCTCTCAAGATCTCGACGAGCCCCCTCCCCCTACGAGCTATCCTCGCTGTCGGGCTCCGGCGACGAGACGGCCGAGCAGTACGCCCCCGAGAACAATTGCTTGCCCCTGAAACTGCGCCACAAATCTCACCTCGGAGACAAGGATGTCGCAAGCGCCCTCCTTTCTCTGCAGCACATTAAACAGGAGCCCGGTCCACGATCGTCTCCGTCTTGGGACGGCGAGGGTTCGAGTGATGAGCGAGACTCTGGCATCTCCCTGGGAGCGGAGTACCGGCCGCAGCGGCCCGAGGACAGACTTGTTGAGGAGGAGGACGCACACCTGAAGGCGGAGCTGGCGCGGCTGGCGACGGAGGTGGCCACGCTCAAGAACATGATGCACCAGAACAAGGCGCGCGCGCACGAGCACTGAGCGTGCGGCATGCCGCCTGGAGCCAGCCCCCGCCGCGCCTGAGCCGCGCCGCGCTGAACTCGCGCCAAACTTGGTCGTACAAACTGTCTCCTCCCTTCCCTTGTAGAAGTTACCACGTTGTAAAGAGATGAAGATATATTGTATCATATTGTGCAGCTGTAAGCGGCCGAGCCGTATCGCCTAATCGTATCCTTCCTAGTAGTTGTATGTCGTGGTCGATGTCGTGGGGTAGATGGAGCAGTCGTCTAGCGACGCGCGTTCGTGGACCCTCTGTATGAAAATGAGACTAATTTCGTTCGGTTTAAAGACTTTTCGAGCAGATAAAACTTGTCTACTCAGTGATAGGTTTAAAAAATGCATTTTTAGTGATGAACTATGTATGTATATTTATATAAGTAAGCACAGTAGATCTGTTTCATCTATTCGAAGACTCGTTAGTGAAAATCGATGGCTAAAGACTACGTTCTATTAAGTTGTAAATGTAAGCTCGTTGTAAGTAAACTTAAGTCCAACATAGATTATTTATAAAATTAATGTATAGTATTTCTCAATCAGATTGCCCGTTAAGTTCCAAACCAAATAAGTAAGGCTAGGTACTCAATCATTCAAGAAATCGCAAATTATTTTAAGCTAGATACATACCCTTTGTAAAACAGTTGATTGAATAGTCGGAATAAGATTACCAGTGCCTTTGACAATACATACCTACCTATAAATAGCTACCTAAAGGAATATTTTTGTACATTTATTATAAAAGATGGCGATTTCATTCAATGGATACCATGTAACTTAAGTCAGTCGCGACTATTAGTTAACGAGAACTCACGACAATGAGTCATATTGTCGGCACGCTAAGCGTGACCCGAGTGAGCTGTGAGTGAGTAACTCATAGTCGCGGAATTATAAATGTATTGAATCCTAAGAAAGATAGGTCGGCAGTTTGAGTAACTCCTGACACCCCTAAAGGGCATGTGATAGGACTGAAAGGAGATAAAACTAAGTATTTATTTATTATTCGGACCGAGAATGAGGATTTTACAATTTATTATCTTTGTATAAGAAACACTATACGATATAAATAAATTGTGTACATTACAATTAACAATGAATTTTATTTTCAACACCCCAAAACAACATTTACAATCGAATGAAACAACAGTACATTAAGTGTAACAAATGAACTTATAAATATATCATAATGAAAACATTTACATAAAATACTGTCTGAGGACTGTTATATAGTCATAAAAAATCGACAATATTATTCTTTATGTACTGTTGACTGTAAATTGGAATAGAATTCTAAAAGCAAAGCCATTAAATATTAAAATAAGGCTGGTTTCAGAATTATAACTATTTACGTAACTATCGGCGAATTAGCAAGCGCGCGCTTCTTTGTTCAAATGCGTGATTCTGAAATCAGCCTTAAGAAGTTAAAATGGCAACATTTCTTCATACTATATTAAATTAAAGTTCATACCATCTCCCTCATGCATAGTAGCAGGTGAGCGAGATAGCATAAGTAGCCGGAAAAAATAGAGGACATTAAAGGTTCGTTTTCCATCTTGTCAGTGGAAAGAGGAGTAAAAATCGACACTGTTTCGGTCAGCATTAAAAGTAGATCACCTAATTTCTATCTTTAGTACTTTGTCATTTGTAATTGCTCATACACTCACCGCAATTATTACTGCAGAAGCGCTGGCTTTGTTAAGATATGGTACATAGTGTTAATCCACTTCTGATGGTATAATCGTATAATCGAAATAGTAAGTACTCTTTAGACGCGAATCACACAGAAGAGGTTTATGGCGAAGACAAGGCACAGACCATAGATATAGGAAACTGTAGATCGGCAATGTAAAAGAGATAGAGCATACTAACGCGTATATTAGAGCGAGATAGATAGACGAGATCCTTTCACGTATACGCAGGGGGCCTAAGGAGGCCTGTCAGTTACGTAGAAAAGACAGCAACTGCACACATATTTTTCATGCACACATGCGCAATACGCACACGTCGGTGTATTTTTTTGGTCTCACCCTAGTCGATCCATTGCCAATCTACAAACGTTAGTAATAATAAATCTATTGCACAGACACTTTCCTCTGTGGCACAGGTGCGGCACATCTGATAGATTTAGTGACAATTTTAGAAGCGGCAAAGTTGACGATACGCATAAAATGTTCATGATAATGAAATGAAATGAAATGAAATGAAATGATGAAATGATAAAATTTATTTCAGACTACAATCAATCAGTCCATAAAAATAAGAACGTAGTACCAAAAGATATTAATTTAAATAAAAAAGAGTGTGCTTTAACGTAACTCTCTCTCTTTCTATCTTCACTAACTTATATCTCCCTCTCAACTCCGGTTCGCACTTTTCGTAACGTATTCACCAGCTTACTCCCCAAGTCAAGCGTGCATAAAGAAGTTTTACTTCAATAAATAATTAAATAACTTTAGGCAAGGTAAATATTGCTAAATATTACTATTAGGCCTATACCTACTTCATTTGCTATTATTTTCCTGTAACGAATATTAGACCTAGGTATTTGTATTAACAAATTTGCCGGTTCTAAAGTTGTTGAAAATCTTTACGTTGTCATGCCCTGTTTTCGCCTTATACCTCCTTTGTATAATTCACGCCGTAAAGAATTTGGGATAGATTTACAAAAAATTAAATGAAAGTAGAACAATAATATAAATGATAATTTTCGAGCACAACACATTAAATAAAACAACGTTTATGTATTTAGTTATTCATTTTTACCGTTCCTGGTAGCAGGAAGATCTCCGTTGACCACAGACACTGAAAACTGTGGACTATCGGTGAATTAGCAAGCGCGCGCTTCTGGACGCCACTGTTCAAATGCGTGATTCTGAAATCAGCCTTAAGAAGTTAAAATGGCAACATTTCTTGTTTCTCACAGACACTGAAAACTGTGGACGCAAAAGAGTTTTATTTAACTATGGTTATGGCCTATCATGACATCATCACGAGTGTGTTCCCAGTGAGTTGGTTTCCACTTAAACCGGAGAGGCGAGACCTGTAAACTGCAAAGTGGAGGTAGAGTGAGTAAGAGACTGCATATCACCTGCATTCCGACTGACAAATCTTGTTCTGGGCCACGACATCAAGCTACTGTCATTAAGTATTGTGAAGAAATTTAGGTTCCCAGAGGTACTAAACAAATTGACGGTAACTTGCGGAATACTGTCTGTTTTAGTTGGTATGCTGCAATACAGAGACTAACATAATCTTGCTGTGGGGGTTACCGCACAAGATAGATTGTAAATCTTTCCGACAAAAACAAGACCTATATCCAACAGTAGGAGTCTCCCAGCTGGCATAATGAAGCTATTAAAATAAAACTAAACAGAAACATTAGGAAAATAACTCTGAATTGAATAATTTTTGCGTTTACAAACGCGTAAATATTTTTTATACTGGAAAAAATACACAGAAAAAATCTTATTGATGCATTCCTCATTCCTCAGGAATGGTTTGAAAAAATATTTCGTTCGGATCTTAAAAGTGTAAATTTCAAAGATTTGATGAAACAATGTTTACCATAAAAACATAAGCACCAAGCACTGACAAATTTCGACAGCGAAAGCAGTGCCCTGGTGGCGTAGTGGTTAACGCAGCCGCCCGGATTGCGGTAGATGTTGGGTTCGATTTCCGTCTGGGGCAGGTTGATTTTTTCAGTGTATTGTTTCTAGTATTAAAAAATAACTCTGAACTTAAAAAGCAACTGAGAGAATTACATCAGCAAAATTGCTGGAAATACATTTGTACATATTCTGTAAGGGAATCAATCACCTATCTCTTTTCTGTCGATTTTGAGACGAGGAGAAGGTAAAGAGATTTTTTATTGATCATTCAAACATTTGAAGTTTCCCTATGTTGATTTTTTTAATAGAAAGTCCTTCACATTACATAGTTTGTGCGATGCAACATCATAATAATGGCAGGAGCACAGCGCAGGCTTAAGATATTGTAGTTTTTTCATATTGTATAATATGAAATTATTATCTGTTATCTGCATTCCTCAAGAATATTCAAATAACAAGTTAAATTTTTGGTATATTTTTTTGATAATATTAATTAGGTAGGATACATAGTTAAAGTTATAATTACCTATATAGCTATACTAAATAAAAATTTTTAACAATTCAGTATTTGATATTTTTTTTAATTTTGAGTCTGCCCACCTAGCATTACCACCGAAACACAATATGATATAGCCATTTATCGCTTTGAACTGTCAAAAATCATTAGATATAACCGCAATCATGAAATTTTGTCGATACTGCGAACATGTTTAAGCCTTATAAATGTTCGCAGTTTCGATAAAATTTCAAGTTGGCGGTTATATCCAATGTTTGTTGACAGATCAAAGCGATAAATGGCTATATCATATCGTGTTTCGGTGGTCATGATAGGCGGGCTGATCGAGACGTTCTAAAAACTATTTTATTTGGGGAAATCCTCGCCATAACAATAGTGCGGTTTCTGGAAGATGGAAATACCTAATTCTTGTGGGCGGATTCTTTTAAAACCTGCTCCTAATCTAGCAGCAAGCTTATTACATAAAAAGAAACTTATAAAAAGTCATCAAGGTGAAATAAGTCAAGCTCATCGGATGAGTCCACCGTAAAATAGGCAACAAGTCACGTATTTTCGTCATGTAACCCAGTTATGCGACATTCGTCACTTGGGCTATTTTTGTTAAGGCATTTCTGCTCATTAAACTACTGATCTAATTTGCGAATACTTGTTATGTATGTTATTGTCATTAGCTTTGTAGTTCTATTACCTACAGTATCGTAGTGCTCTTAAAAGAAAAATAACAATGTGAAATTTATTACAAAAATATGTCGACAGAAATGCCGATTCGCGAATCGAAATATTAATTTGCTGCAATTTATAGAGGAAAATTAACTCAGAATCATACTTAGACATACTACGAAAATCAGGCGCAACAGTCGTCATTTTGCGGAGACTGGCCGATTGAAGAAGAATAACATCAAACTTTCTTGATTTTTCGGCCGCGTGATGCGGGTACAGTAGAATAGCATCACCCCATATCCTCCAATGGGTGTCGTAGAAGGTAATGGATCAGCAAATGGGTATTGATCAGCTTATACTCCGCCCACCAATCCGCATTGGGCAAGCGTGGTCGACTACTGCCCTTACCTTCTTCGTTAAAAAGAAGAGGTCTTGTGTCCCAGCAGTGGGTCGAATTATAAAGGCTGTGATGATGATAAGCAGGGAATCGTACATTATTACCTGATGGTAAGCAAGCAAAATGAACTTCTTAGGTAGAAAAAAATATCTCGGGCTGTTAGAAGGTAGCTGAAGTCAGATCAGCTCCGGCGTTCCTCAAGGCTCTCACTTCGGGCCCTTATTGCTTTTCAATATATTTATTATTGACGTCATCAAATTTATCCGGAATTCCAAGTTCCTTTTATTTTCAGAGGATAATAAGATATTAAGCATTATTAAATCTATAGAAGACTGTATAAATATACAAGAAGATCTTAACAGACTTTGTGAATACTGTAGTTCTAATCGACTCTTTCTCAATGTCAAAAAAATGTTGCGTTATCTCATTTTCCAGGAAAAAGAATGCCATTTTAGACAATTACAAACTTTTTGAGAAACATATTCACAGGGTGCACGAGGTAAGAGACTTGGGTGTGACCAAGGTGCGACACTTGATAGTGAGTTATTTTTCTCTTCTCACATTCATAACATAACAGAAAAGGCGTTTAAAATGTTAGGATTTATATTTAGACAAGGCAAGGCAAACAAGCAAATTTTTCACATATCAATACATTTTTAATATTATATAATAGTATTGTAAGATCTTCACTACGCAACCTAACGCAACATTAACACCCTTTTTTGCCAAATCACCTTTCACATATATTTTCTTCAGTCTTCCTCTCCTTCTATATCCATCCATCCACGTTATTCCCATTGCTTCCCTTGTAACCTGGTCCATCGTCTTTCATCCTTATTTGCTCTTATCAAGTCAATCCATTACCTCTCAGTCTTTCTGCCACTAGTGCTACTTTCAAACTTTCCCTAAGGCAAGTACTCATTCTTCTCTTTGTTCATTCTTTTTACTTCACACGTCCATCGTAGCATTCTCATCTCAGCTACATGTATTCAATTTTCGCCCATCCGCTTTAACCTCCACCTTTCTGATCCATACGACAGGACTTTAGTGGTTTAATAGATTTTTTTTTTGTATTTCTTACTTTCTGTAATCGGCCTTGTCTTATAGCCATAATCAGAATTGGGGCGCTTAAGATTTTGTTAGCCGAAGGTCCATTAACCATCGAAGCTAGTCGAAAAGAAGCAATTCAGTTTCTCTGGTCCAAGTTTAATATTTGCCATCGCTTGAGTCTTTGTTTCTGATTTTCTTCGTTGAGAAGATATCTAGCCAGCTCGTTTGGATGTCGTTTAAGACGTTCCTTATATTTTGTACTGCTTCTATTTACTTCCTCGATAACTGTTGACATTTCAGTATACTCGTGTATTTCTGTATTTCATGCAAACCATGGTGCATATTTTATATAAAATTTAAGAAGAATCCGAGAGTCACTTATTGTCCCCGTAACCTGCCGCCATAATCCTGAGCTAATTGATGCTTCACATTTTCATTATCCATTTCACATATAACTCGATTAGGTACTTACAATACATAATTGTATAGTAGACGCGTATAAATAAACAGTAAATAACGCGTTGTCATAAGAGGAAATGTCTAAAATTCTTCCACGAGATTTACTCACCTACCGGCTTCTGACAAAAAAACCGGTCAAGCGAGAGTCGAACCCGCTCATCGTAGATTTCGTACAAACTTGAAAGAACATATTTTATTTGAGATAATTTTTTTCCTTGTGCCTTTTCACTAATCAAATTTCTCCCTTCTTAGGAACACACGTGATGGCTTACGGTATCACCAGGGTTATTCATGTTGCTGGCAACATTTAGATTTACAATTGTTGGTAAAACTTATTGTAATAATGGCAACTCTGCTCTCTCTTCCGCCCGATCTTGAGCGTGTGCAACATCTTAATTCTTGTGAGATTAATAAATCTCATAAATCAGTACAAGTGACATTTTATTTAGAAAATACAGTCCACATAATCGAGGATCCCAACAATTCAAAAAAGGCGTGAAGAAGCACTTTGTAGGCGGCAAGGTGACGATGGCTAGATATTGTGTCTCGCACAAGTTATCTTTGTATGGGACTACAGTTCTGCTTATCGTCAGCTATGATGAACCTTCTCATAGAAAAGTTAATTCCTTTTAAGTCACGCAACCCTAAAAAAAGCAATTAACATAGCCAATATAAGAAAAAATTAGTAGATAGGTACCACACCTTAAACATATCCTGAACTTTACTGTTTAAGTAATTAAGTGTAATATCGTTTACTGACAAATTACGTACAAAATTATTTTACATATTTCTCGTTGATTTCGTCGCGACAATGAGTCATTTTCAATGAATATTCGGGTCAGGTGCCAAGATAACCACAGTCAGCAGAGAAGATCTCGGAAAACTTGATATTATGGAATAAGATTTTAAAATAGTTAACAAAACCTATTAACAATTGCTGAGTGTTTTACTGTTTATCATACGTTTGCGGAATAAAAACTGTCCTAAAAGCTTTTCAAAACTTGTCACAAAGATTGCAGAAGTGTAAGGAAGAATCACACTTTTTTGTCTGAAAGATTTTAAGAGCTTTAGCGCGTTTTTCATTCCAAATTCAGACGTGCTAAGGTCTGGACTCTAATACTGCGTCTGATATATTCCCATTCGCGCGTCGAGTGTGTTTAAAAAAAGTGCTGTGCAAAAGCCCATAACGATGCCATGGGATCCACTCACAGATAACGGAAATCTGTTCTCTCTGGGTCCACTCCAAGATTATGTTGAATTCTCTGTGTTTTAGCCTACCACCTAAAGCAAGATTTTATGAGTGAGTATTAATGGAATAGCCGGCAGAGTAGAATAGGATCACCCCATATCCTCCAATGGGTGTCGTAGCAGGCGATTAATGGACCAGAAAAAGGGTTATTGATCACCTTATACTCCTTCCACCAATCCGCATTGGTCAAGCGTGGTGGACTACTGCCTAAACCTCTTTCGTTGACAAGGAGAGGCCTTGTGTCCCAGCAGTGGGTCGAATTATAAAGGCTGTTATGATATGATGATGATGAACTGACTCCGCAGTGAAATAACATTACATACTTACCATCTTAGTACATCATTGTAGTGTTGTGTCGGTGAGTAAATGGTGACGCTGAGGCCCATCGCAGATAACGGACTTTTTGTTTGTCCGGTGATATGATTTTTATCAGTAAGAAGTAAATACAACTAAATTTTTAGGTACTTTTATAGACAGCAACATGTCGTGGGAGACACATTCGATAGAAGTTTGTAAGAAACTGTATAAACTCTCCTTTGCTCTATATAAGTTAGCCAAAATATCTAATATAAGTACAGTTTTGGCAGCATATCATGGTTTCGTGGCCTCAACGTTACGCTATGGGGTCATATTTTGGGGTAATTCTAGTTATCGGGATATACTATTGAGAGCCCAAAAACGTTGTGTGATAGCAATATGTGGACTAAAATCTACCGAAAGCTGTAGGCCATATTTCAAAGACCTAAAATTAGTAACGTTGCCATCTTTGTACATTTATGAATCATGTTTATTTGTCAAGTCTAATCCAGATCTGTTCGAAAAAGTAAAGCCTGTACCGAACCTTCGTTCCAGAAACATCAAAATATATAATGATATATGTAAAACTGCACTAACTCGTAAAAGTGTAATTAAAATGGCGCCAAAAGTATTTAATAAACTGCCTGAACCATTAAAACACTACAATATTAATAAATTTAAAAGTGTGCAATTTAAATTGTTAATTGTTTATTATGCTGTGAGTGACTACTTTGATGATACTGACATAAAGTTGTGATGACATAAAACTTGTAAATATTATTATTAATACATATAATTGATTGAAATATTGTACAATAAAGTGATGAATTGACCTGTGATAAATAATACTATAATGAGAGTGACTACTTTGAGAATATTTGACATAAAATTGTAATTATTGATGGCATAGAACTTTATTTAAATTATTATTAGTGAAATGAATTTATGATTAAATTAATTGAAATATTGTATACAAAATTTTGTGATGAACTTACCATTTGTAAATTTGCATGCCAAATGTATAAGGCAGTATATTGTGGAACTAAACACATGCAAAACCTCTGTATAGCCCATATTACGCAAATAAATGATTTGATTTGATTTGAAGAATAAGTTCGTGTCATTTTGATAAGCGGACAAGTTCAACTTGACGGGCTTAGTAATAAAGATCATGTCGCGAACTAGATCGCACAGAAAATCCTTTAGAAGCAATAATAAATCTATGTAGTAGTATTATTAGTAGCGGTATATTAAAAGGCCCTTTAAGTTGTGGCCACATGGCTAAGGCGATTGCTACGCCACGATACAAAACTACACTCAAACTTATAAGTGCGGTTATGGCCTTAAAAATGTATATTTGTACAAGGATTAATAAAAAAATATTTAATTTAGATTTTTTATTTCTTGATTTTACAGAATGTCCAACGAGCGACTTACATTTGTGATAAAGTAAATGTCTTAAATACACAAACTAATAAAGAATTATTTGAAAATAATCACATTTAGGTTACGTATTGAATACAGTCCAGAACAATCCAGCGTAAACACCTATGTCAATGACCTCAAAGCCCTATTGTAGGAATCAGGTGCCGATATAGATTAATAATAACAATGAGTTGAATTACTTATAGTATGTGATGCCGAAAAAGATTAATAAAATCAAATTAATTTAATTACTTGTAGTATAGATATGTGATGCTGGCAGAGTAGAATAGCATCACGCCATATCTTCCAATAGGTGTCGTAGAAGGCGACTAATGGATCAGCAAAGGGGTAATCACCTTTACTCCGTCCACCAATCCGCATTAGGCAACGTGGTAGACTAATGCCTCAACCTCCTTCGATGGCAAGGAGAGGCCTTGTGTCCCAGCAGTGGGTCGAATTATAAAGGCTTAACACGTCAACTGTCCCTGCATCACATATGATACAATTATATACCCAATCCCACGTTCATGCATCACATGTGACGCAAGTTGGTATACGAAATCATGAACGTCTCAGTTACATTAAAAAATATCACAACGACGTCTAAGCTAGATATTGAGGTAAATAAATATCAAATGATCAACAAGTTTTATTATAAAAAAATTAAGCACTAATGGACGTCATTAGGAGTTAATTCGATTTAACCTGGACAGTCAACGTGTGTATATATTTGTTACAGCACCTTTGCCAATATTTTATGTCAATTTTTATTTTTAAAGGGAATAAATTAAATGCCAGCGAAATTGGATATTTATAGTTCGACACGATGCCACATTTGGGCTTGAAGAAGCTCCTTGTAGGTGGCAAGGTGAGGGTGGTTAGTCCAGCACTTAAGTTATCTCTCGCCCTATCTTTGGGTTAGGAAGACTACTTACCATCTGGTGGGATAGTAAATGCCAACATTTACGTATCATTTCTTTTTCTTAAAAAGAAATGAGATATTAAAAATTAAAGTATTAAGTATTATTAAGAACTTGTGCTACTGATACTAGGAAACAATTTGCATATTTTTATAAATAAACTCAAATAAATAATAGCAATAACCCGTAAATAAATGACCGTTTTAATCGCACAATTTTATCTCTACCAGGATTCGAACCTCAACCGCTTGTTGTTGAGGAATGATCTATTGACACACCTGCATGAAAATATTTTATTCTTCATGGAAAAGCACATTTTATTACTACCTTGACTTATTTTATCAATATTTATATGGTCTCAATTCAAAAACATATTAGATAATTTAAACGACATTTTGATTGGATTATTACATAAATAGTTATAAGTCGCTTATCATCTTTAGAGAAAACATCAAATAGACTAGCTTTGCTAGTGTCGATATATCACAATAATAATGATAATAATTTTAATACCTATTTCGGTAAATTGTTACATACAATTTTCTTAGATCTAATTCATGCTTTTATTTTTAATCATGTTAAATACAACTTACTTAATAATTTAACAATGTAATATAAGATCTTTCGTTAACTCCAAAACAGTAATTCAATATGAAAAAATAATTCAACCAAAACTATATAATTATAAATCTCAAAAATAAATTAAAAATTCCAAAAAAATCGAAGCCAATTTCATATTTAATTTCTATATAATTTTAGTTAAATATAACTAGCAGGGATTATGATAATATAGGCACATTGGAATAGTAAAATTATAATTATACCTACCAAGAAAACCAAAACGACTGAGATCAAAACGTAAAAATATACAAATTAATAAATTACTTTAAATACTCACATTCATAATCGATAAAACGATCCAATTAACAAATATATTGAAATCTTAGATTACATAATTCGTACAATTTATTCTTGTAAGCATTTCTATAGAGACGTCCTTACACCGCAACGTTCTTGCAAGGAATGACGAAAAACTCACTGCCCGATTAAGGACCCTCTATATCTGTCGCACACGCACTCACGTAACTACGCAGCGCGTGAGCGAGACCGCAGATCGGTCGGACAGTGAGGGTAATTTCATTCTTCTGTTGATGCAGGGATGACTTCCCCACAGCTCAGTGGATGGGATTGGATTATGGGAGTAAACGGACTAGCTGAAGCTCTGAGCCTCGCCGAGCTCATTTCGTTGCTTTGCACCCAAAGTTCCAGCTGAAAAAGAAGAATCAGTGATATAGATTAACTTAGAGGAAGCCATTATATTAAAGTTATATGAAGTGATTTTTTTATTCTTTCTATCCTTGTTCCAATTTATTGACGTCAGTGCAATATGTCACCACACTGCTATAGGTTTGGGCATAGCCTTATGGTTGCGCAACTTTATTGAAATAACTTTTGTTTTTATAGACCTTGTTATTTTAATATGATTAGGTACGCGATCCAGTGTTTATCGTAGCCTAAAGTCCATGTGGTTGTGTACCTGTGGCTTGACGCTGCTACTTTATTAAATATTCGTGCGATCGATATGTCAATGCGCATGAAATAAACATCGGCCAGTCTCGGAGGCAGCACTGTGCAGTTAAGGAGATTGATTTGAGACGCATGTGCTCCCTATTAATATTTCATTCTGAATCGCCCGGGGCCTAACTTCTAACCAATTACATAGAAGAAGAAAGTGAACGTTTTCCTAAAGTTTCTCTAATCCCACCGAACTAGTTACTATTCTATCGCAAACTAAGTTTCATGTCGCATAATCAAGCAAAGGAATTCACTGCCAGCTCCCTCCTTTGATGGTAAATCCTGGTAATTTTTGACCCGGGATGGTAAATCCTGGGCCAGATTGACAAGGCGAGGGTGTCAAGTGCCACGATTATATGTATTGTCTCTCGCACCAGTTATCTTCGCATTTGGCCTACACTTCTGCTTACCATTAGGTGCAATACAGTCATTTACTAGACTATCATTATGGTACATAATACTACTTACATACATACGTACTAATTTTTGTTAACAATTGTTTACACATAAAGCCACATCTGGCTATATGAGTTGCAAAACTTCAAAATAATGCAGGTAGCTAGCCTGTCGCTTACGTTGCATATCGAGGATTCTGAATTTGCAAAGCGTACTCCAAGATACTTCTAACGTAAGTACATTATAATTTTTTTAATTATTTAATATTTTTGGAGTTATTAGAATATAAATATAGCAATACAAAACCCAGTGATCTGAAATTCAAATGTTAGCTTGGAGGCTAAATCTTTAAATACAGGCTTATTTAATAAAAAAATAAGGATTCGTACCTCGGGAGGCATTTTCCCTGGCGGTGGTTTGCACGTCCCAGCACAGTGCAGCTGAAGTAGTAACTCTGCAATAGCTGCAGCAGAGGTGTCTATGACCCTCTGGCGGCAGAACGCCACGGCGTGGACGAAGCCACCAGGCCCAATGAACTCGTGTTCCATGAAGACGGTCTTGTCGTCCCAGTAAATGGCCTGAATGGTGAAAACTGAATATGTTAAGACCATTTCCTTTAAATTTTATTTTAATGCATTTGCTGAAAATGTAGACTGTTCCATGTGTTTAGTGTGCGGAAAGTTATTTCTTTCCACACTGGTGCTTTTTCTTTTCCTCCTGCGTATAACATCCAAATGCATGAAGGAGGTTTTTAATCATTTTCTGTGCATATTTTTGTACGAAATGACTATTTTTTTAGCGTATAGTACATTTATTAACGAAAGCTGTCAAACAAAGAATGTCTCGGATCGCCAAGGCGAGGGCGATTAATATGCGATCTGTGGCTTTTTTTACCGGCCGAGGTAAACACAAAATTTTAGGTCACCCCCTGACCAGGAAGTGAGATTTTCCATAGGCGTAGTGTGCGGAGAATACCACTTTCTGGTCGGGTGGGGCATAAATACTATTAAAACGTGTATTAACAATCTGTAATGTGAATTATTATCTACTAAGGATTAAACTGTGTTTCATTTATTTCCTTTCGTTATTTTATTTTTTTCGCAACTGTATTAAAAAACGTTGTCCGATGCACGGCGGGATTGTCATATCCACTCGTCCCTATTACTGACCCGCGCTTTCGTCTTGAGTCGAAAAACCGGGACTTGTGAACAAATGACATACTTTCCAAACTTGTATCGTAATGTACTATTAATCATGGCAAATTTTCCCCTAGTTAAACATTATGAATTGAATCAATTACACCCCAAGGAAATGAAAAGAGGGAGTATAGGTAATAGGGATGATGAATGGGTAAAAAAATATACAATGACTCTATTAATCTTTTAGTTTCCGGTAAACAATCCAATAAAAATCCAATAATGCAGTTTTTGTTTTCATCAAAATCGGGCTCGTCCTTTGAGCATTTTCCGATATTCCTTTTAGTTTAGGATTTGGCCCTGAAGGCCCTCTTGAAAAATTCATTTCTATTAATTCACCCCTAGTATGAGTTTGTTAGTTTTCGAGCTCGATCAAATTAATCGTCTCTTTTCATACATTGACCACTAGCGCCTCTAGCGTAAACTATCAGAAACAGTGGGCAATGTATGAGAAGAGACGATACGTTTGATCGAGCTCGATTCGGGCACTGTATATAGATATTGAGGTTGGCACCGACCTCAAAACAACATTTAGATTTTTATATACAGAATTTTTATTTCTCCGTTTTTAGTTTTGGAGGCGGTTTTTTTTAAATTTAAGAATAATTTATTTCTCGAGATCTTTTAGACACACAAGTGATAAGATTACGATATCATCGATGTCAACTGAATACGGGTAGTTTTTGAGTTATCCCTAATAATGACTTATTAGGGATAACTCAAAAAATACCCGTCGGAAGTCGATAAAATTTAAATGGCACCAAATTACAAGCACGAGCTTCCAAAGGTCGAAAGAATCTTCAGTAAAGACTTATGAGGTAACAAACATTAGAAAAAAACATACAGTCGAATTGACAACCTCCTCCTTTCTTGAAATCGGTTAAAAATCACCCTTTCCACTTTAACTCACCCGGGATGTGATGGTGAATTTCGTAAACGGCTTCAGATACCGTCTATATCGGATAGTAGACGCAGCCTGGACTACCGCCCCGCCAGCTGACTTGATGCTGGTCCACAAGCCGGTTCTCTCGTAGAAGTCAGCCCGAGCGAAGTCCAGCTCGCGAAGGTAGCGAGCATTGTTCATGTGGTACAGCAACGTGTCGACGTCATTTAGAAGGCACCAACCTGAAGGTAAACCATTGTATTATAATGCAAGTATGGCGTAAAGCTTTATATTATATGTAATAAAACACCCCAGATGCTATTCATTACACATTTATTCTTATAAACTTGTTGGTAACGAATAACACTTTTACATTTAGAAGGTAACTTTAAATAACTATTTTACACAGAACACGTCCGCTCTAGACGGCGGCTCCAAACCGAATGCCCTCCACCGTGCGATGAGCACTTTAAATATCGAACGCTATGGCGGGAAAACCGAGCTCTCTGATTGGCTCACGAAATCTTCAAGGGATCGTAGACCTGAGTATATGGTTTTAATTTGAACATGACACCTTCAATCGTTCCCGAGAAAAGGGGTCTTGACAGACAGATGGACAACAAAGCGATCCTAGGGTTCCGTTTTTTCTTTTAAGGTACGGAACCCTAAAAAAATTAAAATGAAAAAGCTCTTTGTTTAAATGGACTTTGCCAAGTACTTTTACATCGTAAAAAGTCCTACCACTATTTCTACTTATTTTACTTAAATAATTATTATTATACTGAGATGGAGAAGAAATGGCGAAAGAAACTCCACAGCTTACTATTTTGTAATGAATTCAAAACATCATTACAGTCAATACATATCAATATGAATAAATTACAATTTTAAGTGCGTAATTTTTGGGCAGATTTTACTCCCACGCATTTGGATCACTTAAATAATTATTTATCTTGTAATAATCTTTTTATATAATTTAGCTTTTACATTTTTTTTTTATTTGTTAACAGGCAAATCTCTAATATTCTTCATAAGCTTATTGTAAAAACGTATCCGACATTGAAAACGTATACAAATAAGTGTCATCGGTAAACAACACAATATCATGATTGTCCCTTATGTAGTAAGGCAAGTCATTCAAGTACACTAGAAATAGAAATGGACCAAGAATTGAGCCCTGCGGAACACCTGTTTTGTCTAGAGAAGCTGGAGATCTTTTACCATTTATATCCACTTTCTGTATTCTATTGCTCAGGTATGAAGTCATAAGGTTGAGAGCCTTGTTCCTAATGCCGTAATGGTGTAATTTCCTGACCAGAGTATTTTATTTATTTATTTATTTGGTTTACCAACAATTGCACAGTAATACATACAATATTAGAATCAGATCAGGCTAAATATCTAAAAGTACAATAATTAATAGGTAAGCACCACATGCGTTATTAATATGTGAACTATAAGAAAAAAAAAAAAAATTCAAGTGTTAATCCTAGTTACCTACTATTTTCCATTGGCAAGCAATGGACTAGTCGGCGGAATTTAGAATATGAATTACCAAATACATCAATATCTGTGCTAAGGTTGTTGTGAATTTTACAAACTCTCGAGATTGGGGAATTGGAACCGGTTACAGTTTTTCGGAAAGGAGGATGTAGGAGTTTAACTTGGTTTCTGGGGTATCTATGGGGAATTTTAAATATAATTTTCGACAGAAGATCAGGGGATCAGGGCCATCGTTAGATGTGTGTTCAATCTTCTTCTTTCTTCTATCCTGTTCCCAATTTATTCGGAATCGGTGAAGTATGTCGTGATATCTACAATACTGCTAAAAGTTTTGGTATTACATTTTTTACCACCGGCTTGACACTCCTTGGACTTTGTAGAGCTTAGATTTTGCGCCATGCCACAAGGATTCTTCCATGTTATTTATGCTTTCTTTCATACCTCTTTTCCCTAGAAGCTTCTATCAAAAGCACATTAACATAGATGGAGGTAGTGTTGAAATTTAGTAATGAAACCTCATCGCTCATCGGATATTGAAGCTGCAATTTTCTTGGACATAAACTTATAATTTACGTACTAGCGACCTGCCCCAGTTTCGTACGGATAGTACTTAGAGTGCTTAATCTAAACTTATAGAATTATACTTCTATAACCTTCCTCTTGAATCTATGGATGAAAACCAAATTGAAATCCGTTGAAAGAGCGATATTTTTAAAGTATTTAAGTATAATTGTTAATAATGGGTTTTCCAATAAGGACTTGACAACTTTTTTTCAAAATAAAATGAAAACCATTTGAGATATTTCAAAAACTTTATTATAGGGTTCAAGTACATTCAAAACATTTATGAATGGAACTCGACTTCGCTCATATGGCCACCGCGGGCACGTTTGCAGCTGTTGATTCGTTGGACCCAATTTTCCATAACTCGGCCACACATTTCGGCCGAAACAGCTGCTATTTCGCGTTCAATATTGGCTTTGAGCTCTTCCAACATCGTCGGCTTATTAGCATAGACCAATGACTTGACATAGCCCCAAAGAAAAAAATCTAGAGGCGTTAAATCGCACGAACGAGGCGGCCAATCGACTGGACCATTTCTTGAGATAACACGCTCATCAAACTTGTTCTTCAATAAATCGATTGTAACGTGTGCTGTGTGGCTTGTGGCGCCATCCTGTTGAAACCACATGCTGTCCAAATCCATATACTCCAATTCGGGCCAAAAATAATCGAAAATCATGTCGCGATAACGATCGCCATTCACAGTAACGTGGCGACCACTATCGTCGACGAAAAAATATGGCCCTATGACGCCGCCGGCATGCAAACCGCACCAAACAGTTATCTTTTGTGGATGAAGTGGTTTTTCATTAAGCACATGTGGATTTTCACCCGCCCAATACCGCATATTTTGTTTATTTACAAACCCATTGAGCCAGAAATGAGCTTCGTCACTGAAGATGATTTTGCGATGAAATTGATCATCTTGGCGCATCTTTTCCAGAGCCCAATCGGAGAACGTACGTCGCTTCGAATGGTCCATCGGCTTCAATTCTTGAGTGAGCCTGATCTTGTATGGGTGTAAAGCAAGATCCTTACGTAAAATTCGCCATAAAGTGGTCTTGGCGATGCCCAACTCTTGAGAACGCCGTGGAATTGTTTGATTTGGATCATTTGCTACGGACGTTTCAACGGCAGCGATATTTTCGATACTTCGACCAACCCGTAGTCTCACTGGCACGGCAACATCACACAACGAATATGTAGACTCAAACTTTTTGATTAAACTTGTTACTGCCTGTCTACTAGGGCGAGAATTACGTCCGAAAATTGGAGTTAACGCTCTTAAAGTAGCGGCCACCGACTCTTTTTTTGTAGTAAATTTTTAATATTTGCAGACGTTGTTCTTTCGTGTACTTCACCATGATGAAAAGGTTATGTATCTGAATAAACTGACAGTGACAGTTCGATGTTAAGTGAAAAGGTGCGTTCACAAACTAAATTCAAAACTGTCAAGTCCCTATTGGAAAACCCATTATAAGGAGTGAAAGACTACTACCAATTTCATAGTTCTAACAAGTCTAGTTACTACTTAAGACAAATAAAAATTAATTTAAGCAAATAGATATAATATTGCACTCACACTCAACCTCCGTGGTATCCAAAATACAGGCCTTCTTCTTGAAATATCTAGCCTTAGCTACGGTGTACATCATACGAGCGAAGTACGCAACATCCACAGTGCCGTAAAGCAGTAACACACCGGCGGCAGCTGCGACGCCCCATCCCGGGAGACACACCGTCCACATCTGGAACTAGGTGCAGAAGCAAATTAGCGAATAGAACTTAAAGACGGAATGGAGGGTGGACCAGGTTACCCCACGCGATTGAAAGTAGTATTGATAATAGTTCGGGTTCCAAGACATTAGTCAAAGTGTGATATTCGTCTTGTTATTGGTGATATCGGTAGTTAGTCAAATTATCTTTTTGTCCAATTATGAAATTTGCCAAATACGCCATGTGAACAAGGTTCGTGCACTGTTGACGAAGTCATGCAAATTCACATGACTGTATGTGTAACTTCACATACCTGTAGGAATTTACAATAATATTTTACTGAGTAATAAAGGATTTCTCAGGACATGCGGAGTGGAGCAACTAAAAGCAGTCGAGGGTAGGCGTTGGAGTTTAGGGAATAAATTACAAGAAAAACGTAACACTTTTATATCCAGAGGAGTATTTTTGACGTGACAACGTCTTATATTTCGATAGAGCCGGCTGCACGCACGAAAAAACATGACGTCATGCGGCGTTACCTCGCTCTGAATCTAATTCTCTAATTTGAATTTGGAATTATGTTCTTTAAAATTTAAACTTTCAATGATACCAAAACCAGCCAGATACAAATAGTATAGCCAAAGAGATTTTATTACAAGTTTATTCATACTATAATGCGAAATCTATTAAACAAATGAAATTAAATTTTTCTTTTGAAAAATGCTACCATTCCATCAGTATTTTCTTAAGACGTTGTCACGTTCAACTATCGTTAGTAAACCGACTTTACAGACAACCAATTTTTTTTTTTATACGGAATGTTGTTTGAAAAAACAAAAACATGCAGTAGCTATAAATTATATGGAACAAACAAGAGAAAAAAAAATTAAGTGGATACTATAGTTATACTTATAAAAAGTTGTATCTGGTATAAATAACTATTTAAAAAGCGAGTTTAATAAAATAAGACTGTGCACTTTTATATCTACAGTTAATTGTATGTACTTAAATTACTTGAACAATGGCGTATTTGGCAAATTTCATAATTTTACAAAGACGATTTGATTTGACCAATATCTTTGAATTATTGCAGTTAACGAATATAAGACTTGCTTTACCAATGCCGTTATGTTAAAATCACTGTAGATCATAAACACGATATCGGTATCTTAATCCCCGACTCCGATCTAAAAAAGAAGAATACTCAGTTTTTCGATACATTAATCCTTCCTATCTACGTTAGTCTCGCTAAAACTCGAGAATAGATTGACTAATTTGTCTAAATTTAATTTTGAAATATTTGTGGAAAATATGTAAAAATATTCATTTATTTTCCCATATAGACTGTTACTTTCTTACCTGTCAAACATGTTATTTTCGTTCCGTCATCGTCCAGCACCCGTAGTGTAAGTTTTTTAGTATAAAAAACGCAACTACTTTAGTTGCGTTAAGAGCTCAATTTGTATAGGAAACGTGAACAGCGCCCCTAGCGGAGAGAAGTGTAAATCATGTTTCCCATACAAATTGAGCTCTTAACGCAACTACAATCGTTGCATTTTGTATACTAAAAAACTTACACTACAGGTACTGAAATCAATTTCGTTCATCTGTCTATATTTAGTCACAAGTTTAGTGCGCAAGATTATTCTTTACTTTTGGCTAAATAACCGCAACTTTGTAATTATTAGTTAATAAACAACACCAAACTTGTCAATTAGGATGGTAGCACACTGCCGTCACAAGCACTATTGCGGCAAGATCGGCACATTTGTTGATCACGCACAACTTAACTGATGATTACACATGAGCAGTCAAGGGTAAAGGTAACATATCTGCAACGCAATGCAATCTACATAATATTGCATAGACGCCTCGATACTTCAATACTCGTAAATAGGCTGGTGACCTGGGCCAAACTAAATGGAGCTTATCGAGTGTGCGTAAAAAACACTCAAAAATTAATAATAATACTTACTTTATTTCATAAAAATATACCTTTTGTCGAAATATTGTTTACATTGAAATTATAATAACATTGATATTGATTCACGCAGAGCATTAATATCAATTCCTATTAATTCACTGCGTGATATTATCACACATGATGTCCTCAGGAAAAACAAGGCACATTGCGAGGAGGACTGACGGCTTTTGGGGCGGAAAGGTCGAGTGGCGACCACGTACCGGGAAACGCAGTATTGGTAGGCCTCCCACAAGGTGGACTGACGATCTAGTAAAGGTTAATCTAGTAAGGTAAATCTTGTAAGCCGCTGGATGCGGGCAGCGCAGGACCGACTGGTTTGGAGATCCTTGGGGGAGGCCTATATCCAACAGTGGGATATATCTCTCGGCTGAAATGACGATGATGATGTTAATTTTAAAAGTGGTCTTTACTTTCAATTTTTATTTTGACCTAGCATTCTATTAGTTTTATTTCTGTGTTTATTCATTATTTTCCATAAACTTTTCGACAAGTTTTTGAAAGTTCTCTATTATGCTCCCTAACTTTTTCCGTAATCTAAAGTGCCATAATTTTTTTTGTCCTAATCATCATTTGTCCGAATGATAACTTGCCCGAAGGTAATGTCACATAATATCGCATGACATAAAATTTAAATGAAAATACAATATACCCTATTTTTTTGTCATAAATATTACAATTGATAATAGAGGTACAAAAGACTTAAAACCATTTACAATAAAATTAATAATGTTTTTAAAACAAACGTGTTATGTAAGTACATATAATGATTTTCGGACAAACAATTTTAGGAAAATTTGTCTTGTCACACAAAACGTTGTTAGGCCGCGAACTTTCCAATCAACCTTCGTAAGAACAAAATTACATTGGCAATATTCTTCTTTAGTAATCGATCAGGCACACTCTATCTAGATACTACAGAATAACCAATCAATGACGCAATCATGAAGAAAACCTATGCAGCACTTACTTATTGACGGGGGCTAGAAAATAATTATAAACTCGGCAGGGGCACAAAATAAAAAGTATACAGAAGGCAACATTGTACACAATTGTGGACAGAGGACCGCTTATCACCGCAGCCTATATGCACATGAATAAATATCCAACTAGGTGTCGTCCTAATTGATCGTAGAATGACACGATGCATTTTTGAAGAGATCATCAAGACAAACTTATTCGACTTCAATAAATGTTTGATCGCGCGTTCGCAAGAACTGAGTTCGCGCGAACTTGCATAGATCGCGTATTCGCGTTCTTTTACGACGACCACTGTGCTCTCGCGACAACACGTGAACAATTAAGACACTAATCTGTAGCACTGTGTAGGACCGACCGGTTTGATCCTTGGGGGAGGCCTGTGTCAAGCATTGGGCGTCTTTCGGCTAAAATTACGATGCTGATGATGATGAATCTATAGCTTTGATTGCATGAACGCACGATCAAACACCTGGCTATAACTAAAGATCCTAATTCAATTGTTCTTCTTCGATAGAGACAGAATCTTGCGAGACTGCTTAGCTAGAAATCCTCTAAGAATATTGGCCTTACAGGCTGTGATCTGCTAGGACTGGTTTCAAGTAAGCCTGACTAACTACGACCATTTTATCTAAGTCTGTCACCACAATAATAATGCTAACAGCATTTTTGTGTTTCGACAGTTCATGATAAGATAGCCGTTGAGGGTTTCGGGTGAATCTCGCTTCCATCTTCGATCTTAACGTCACTTACCATCAGGTGATACGAAGACCAAGAGGTTTGATGTAAATTAAAATAAAGGGGCTTGTTTTATATTACGACATGGCAAACAAGCTTGCGGCCCACCTGATGTTAAGTGGTCACCGCCGCCTATAGACACTGCCATCCTGGGGACTAAGATGATATGCCCTCCATGCCCAGTAATTACCTTTCCCTTCAATCTGAAACACAGCGAACTGCTTCACGGCAGAAATAAGAAAGGCGGTGGTACCTACCCAGACGACCCTACATAATGGGTCTACCACCTAGTGAACATTCACCTTCGGCTTGCCTGCTGAATACTCTTTATTTTGTAATGGTAAGAAAATCGATCGATATTGTCGATGTAAATAATGGGAACACGAACTGATAAGAAAATTGTGGTACTGTAGACGGAGAGAGGTTCAAGCGACTGATTTAAGTTTCTGGTTTAAATCGAAAACTTTTAAGTTTTTGAAGTATTGAGGTGACGTCTCCAACTCTGAGACGCTTCAGCGATTTTTCATATTTATGAATAATAATTTTATATGAAATTAATTACAATTACTGTCCTAAGCTTTAGCGCCACAAATCGGCCTAATACTTTTGCCTATTATTCGGCCAGGAAGCTGGCTCAGGAAATTCTAAGGTATTCGGTATTCGGCGTATGGCCGAATATACTAATCGTTGCTAGTTTGCTTTTATTAGCTTCTTCTTTTACAAATCGTGTTTTTAAAATTTAAGTTAGTTTTCCTAAAAAATGCAATTGTTTTTCCAAAAAAAGGCATTGCATTTTTAAGAAAAGAAATGGCAATAGATTTATCTGCAGCTACATATAATCTCAAAAGGCTTGAGTAGACTTTCAGGTAAAATGGCTACATAAAAAGCCATGTTGACGCCGTCGTGGTGGAGTGGTCAGTAACGCTTCCTACACATCGGGCGGTCCAGGTTCGAATCCTGGTAGCAGCAAATGTTTATGTGATAAACGCGAACATTTGTTCACGTATCATGGTTGTTTATGTAGGTATTTATTTCCTATTATGTATATTAAATTTGTCCGCTATCTAGTATCCATAATACAAGTTCTTAATGTTACTTAATTTTGGCTAGATGATTGGTGTGAGCGTGGAAATATAATTTTAAAAACGGAAGCACTTTAGAAAGAGGTACCAAATTTATCGCTTTTTTGGGGTGGTGGGGAAAAGAGGGGGGAGACTGCCAACCCCCTCCTGCACATTTTTTTATATAAATTGCATAGATTTAAAAAAAACTAAATATGAAAATTCAAAATACTATTATATCATCAAGAAACACAGAACTGTTTTTACCTCCCAACTTCTGCAAAATTGATAAAAAAATTAGAAAAAATTCCTAATTGCATCATATAAACCCAAAATACATCTAATAGTCATTTAGTAAAATGTGAAAAAGTCGTTTCTGGCGCTTCGCCGCCCGCTGCCGCGGCACGCTCGCTCTGCTCGCGCGTATAAGTCGCAAGTCTAACCTAACCTAAACCAATGTTATACCTACCTAATTATTACTTTGTTGTGGCTGAATGAAATAAGGTCCTTTGCTTTACTATTATCGATATAATTTTACAACAACAACAACTGTAAAACTGTTTGATAAAATATTTTCGAAGTAAATTTGTATGTAATTATGAAATATTTTATCTGAGCATTTATATAAATGAAATTGCAATTAATCTGTAAGTCTATAGTGCGTCTATCTACACAATAAGTATGAAGCTATTCTATAAGGTACCTCTTTCTAAATCTGAGCCTTAAAAACCATATCTGGCAGTATGAACCATGCAGTATCTCAAAGTGACAGGTTACCAGCTGGTTGCCTACATAAGAGGCTTCAAACTCAGGTAACTAAACCTTTAGTGAAACAAAAACCAAGTTTTTGGGTACAACCAGGACAGATGTTACACTCCAAAACGACTCAGGCAATCGGTAGATATTGATAAAAGTGTTACAAAAATTACCTTGTAATTGAAGCCGGTAGGTCCAAAGCCTTAAAAACCCTCCATGACGAATGTATCAGCCAAAAATCATCACAGAACCGCTATTAAACAATAAATGTATACTGAATATATTTTTAATTTACCGAGAAATTCTATTTTATCAAAGCAACTGAAAGTAACCTAGCAAATGATTGAATTTTTCACATATGAAATTTGTGACAGTATTCCGTTGCGCGCGCATCGGGATCGATAGGAAATAAGGCTGTGTGTTCATTGATGACTTATGCACTGCGTTATAGAGAAGCATGATATGATCGTGGTATAAATACGTATTGTATACATAAATACATAATAAATTAATTAATTCATCATCATCAATTTTGTATGCTTCCCTCACAAATTTGATTGTAAGAAGTAGGTAACAATGTTTTTGTCTTTCTTTGCCATATTACATAACTAATTATTAGATATAGGTAGTTTTTGTATGCCTTTTTTTTGTTGACGGGGAGGTCAAATGCATTTACGCATCGTCCCTGCGGGGTGGTGCCAACCGCAGGGGGTATGTGGGACTCGAGGTAAAGGCGTTCCCTCCATACCCACTAAACATCCTCCCCGACCTGACCTCCAGTGCGCTATTGCGGGTCGGCTCGGGATCTGCGCACGTGAGCGCAACTACACTCTGTGACTGAGACCGTCCCAACGCTGCCCGTTTAGGCACTCCTTGTGCACCAATTGCTGGCCAGCAGCCCACAAGGGCTACCGACTAACGCCAGCCCCTGTGGGCCGCTGGCCGACGCCGGCCTTATAGGCAGCCTCCTCCAGCGACGGTTACTCGACCTGACGCGTCCTCCGACGAGGACACCGGGAGCAGCCATCGGATCGCACCCGGGGGCCGAAATCCCCCGGCGCGGTCGTGGCCCTGAAAAGGGCCGTCCGGAAATAGCCGTGGTGGGAAAACAAAAACAACTCGACGATGGCATGTGACTTCGAATGCCACTTGACATCAAAAACCACACACCCGCCGAGGAAGTTTTCCCACCACGTTACCAGGGACTGCCACGAGGAGGCTTCCGAACGTGGACCCCTGAGATAGGTAGGTACCTACCTACTCTACGTAAGTACCTATAAGGATATTCCTCTACTCTGGACCCAAATGAGCTACTGAATTCAGTAGGTAGGTACAATCAGCGCCACACAACCTTGCAGTTTTTTTTGTAAGACTGACGCTTTAAGCAAATCTTTTTTAATGTTATTTGGTTGGCAAAGCATACAGCCTGTTGGTGGTAAGTAGCCACCGTAACCTAGTATGCTAGGCGGGCAGGGCTGTATGATGAACAGAGCAATGCTCAATACCTACCCGTATAAGTTATTTCGCTTAAAAAACGTAACTAGGTCAACGAATTAGGAATGATATTCGTTGAACTAGGTATTTTAGTTGCGTATACTTACCTAGCTACAATTTGTATAGGAAACGCGAAAAGCGCCCCTAGCGGAAAGAAGTGCAAATCATGTTTCCCACGCAAATTGAGCTCATAACGCAATTAAAATGTTAGTATATGTATAAATAAATAATAACACATAAACAGGTAGCTAAACTGTTATGCCGACTTTGTTCGTGAGATAGGTATGTACCTTTTTTTTTTGTCGGGGAGGTCAAAAGCATTTACGCATCGTCCCTGCGGGGTGGTGCCAACCGCAGGGGATATGTGGGACTCGAGGTAAAGGCGTTCCCTCCATACCCACTAAACATCCTCCCCGACCTGACCTCCAGTGCGCTATTGCGGGTCGGCTCGGGATCTGCGCATGTGAGCGTAACTACACCGAGACCGTCCCAACGCTGCCCGTCTAGGCACTCCTTGTGCTGGCACCAATTGGTGGCCAGCAGCCCACAGGGGCTACCGACTAACGCCAGCCCCTGTGGGCCGCTGGCCGGCGCCGGCCTTATAGGCCGCCTCCTGCTCGACCTGGCGCGTCCTCCTAACGAGGACTCCGGAAGCAGCCATCGGACCAGACCCGGGGGACGCCGGGCGCGGTCGTGGCCCTGAAAAAGGCCGTCCGGAACTAGCCGTGGTGGGAAAACAAAATCAACTCGACGATGGCATGTGACTTCAAATGCCAAGCGGACATACTTGACATCAAAAGCCACACACCTGCCAAGAAAGTTTCCCCACCACTTTACCAGAGTCCGCCACGAGGAGGCTTCCGGACGTGGACCCCAGTTTTTGTATGCCTAACAAATTAAGCATAAAACTAGGTTATGCTTGATAACGAAGACATTCAATTTGTTCTTATTATAATGCATAAGACTATCAGAATAAAACCCATTTGCAAAAAAACGGGCACCCCTACTAATTTCATACAAAGTACCTGTAACACAGAGGCGGATTATCCTAAAGGCAAAAGAGGCATCTGCCTAGGGGCGCGAGGATAGAAAGGGGCGCGCGGGCGGAATTGTTAGAAAAAAAAAATTATAGCATAAATTACACAAATTAAAACTATTGTTTTTGCTTACAACCTCAATTTGACATATAATATAATAATATAACAAAAGATGACTGACTAAAACTTACGCCTACAAAGAACCTTTTTTTGTGACGATGGGAAATCCATTTACGGACCATACCGCACGCACTGGCTGGGCGTACGGCGGGCGTGTGCGGGACTCACCGGCGCGAAACAGCGCCGGTCCTACTCCGCTAAAACCCACCGGTACCCTCTTATGCCCATAAGGGGCTGTTTTGGGATCGTCGCAGTCGCACATAGTGTGCGCCATTACACTAAAACACGCCTACAAAGAACCTTGCCAATGGTACATGATCTCTGATTGAAGTTGGAAAGATACGACTACAATGCTTCGTCGCGTCGACCGCGTCAACCGCGAGTGAGTATCGACTATCGGATGTTCCTGCTTCTAAAATTGCGGGGATGAGGGTAGGGCGCTTAATTTTTTTTAGTAACCGAGTATTAATAAATTCTTAAAATAAAAACGCTAGACAATTCACGACGGCGTTCGTTTCTCACATTTGCCGGACCGAGAAAGATATCCGGGACCTTCCGCGCTTACAGCAGACACCTAGGCCACTATCTATACTATCGAGGTCGAATTAAGTAACTATAATATATTAAAGTTAGTTAATTGTATAAATTAAATATTAGATACACTGATTTAATTTGTTTTATCCTGTTCAATAACTTAGTTCTTACCACTGGGGTGTACAGGCGGGTCCAGATAATGATGATTTGCCCGATATCCGATCAGCGTATCCGTATCAGCGTATCATGTATCAAGCCCCGTATCAAGTTGTGGACGCCTAGATTTGCTCCGTATGACAATCGTATGAAACCAAATATAAGCTCCTTGTATGAAACCGACATGACATGGGACGAGCCGTATCAAGATCGCGTATCATGATACGCGTCGGCGATATGGATACGCTGATCGGATCAGGCAAATGATACATATCTGGACCCGGATTTCAGTAGCTTAAAGCTTAAAAATATTGTAAACCGAAATCGTAAGAGCTGTCCGACAATATCGATCTCATGTAAACTCATGCTCATTTTTCCTTGGCCCCATGTCACCCCTTTTTTGTAAGGCGCGGTACAGCGGTTTCGGTCATACTATGGTAAGATTTGACCCTACTAATTAATATTATAAATGCGAAAGTAACTCTGTCTGTCTCTCTGTTAAGCTTTCACGTCTAAGCCACTGAACCGATTTTGATGAAATTTGGTACAAATATAGATTTGAGCTCCGGAAAGGACATAGGATACTTTTTATTGCGAAAAATAGGCATGAATGGGTTAAAATAGGGGATTGAAGTTTGTATGGAAGTTGGTCTTGTTGAAGATAAAACCATGAAACTTTGAATTTATTTAATATTTATTTCTTTCTTACTACTTACTTGTAAAAATGGTTGAATGAAGGGATGAAACTTTGTTTGGAATTCCTCATCGAAGATAAAACCAATAAACTTTTTTTATTTAAGCACGTGATAAGAAGTAAAAAAAATGTTGTGGCGTTTTTGGCATTTTGACACGTGTAGGGATGAACTAGGGAATGAAAGGTCGTATGGAAGTTAGCATAATATGAAAAAACAAAAAACTTAGTTAATAAAAAGGTATTAAAATAAGCTATTTATAGTAATCAAATAAGTACTGACCCTAAAAAAATAAAAATGCTACTCAAAGTAACTACTTATTCCATGCAGACGAAGTCGCGGGCAAAAGCTAGTTTTTAATATACCTAGGGGCGCCGATGAGATGCTTGCCTACGGCGCTTTCAACGTTTAATCCGCCTCTGCTGTAACAGTAACACAAAAGTACCTCACTTTGACTAGGTCCTAGTTTAAGAAGGAAGTAAAGTTATGAAGTGATGATTGTGCCAATGTACCTACTGGAGAATGATGTTTTAATGAGTCACCCGTGATTCCAACAAAATCTTCGTTTCTCCATAGAAGCTACTGAGTAACTCGAGCATGCTTTAACTTATTGCAACCAAATTTAACATGCATGTATAACATCAAAATATAAGGTTTCTATCAACTTTTGAGTTGACGATCACGAAAGTTAAACAACCAAGTGCGCGGTCGGTACCCGGATGGGTGACCAAAATTTAACATGCAGGTATGACATCAAAATATAAGGTTTCTATCAACTTTTGAGTCGTCGATCATGAAAGTTAAGCAACCAAGTGAGCGGTCGGTACCCGGATGGGTGACCAAAATTTAACATGCATGAATGACATCAAAATATAAGGTTTCTATCAACTTTTGAGTCTTCGATCACGAAAGTTAAGCAACCAAGTGAGCGGTCGGTACCCGGATGGGTGACCAAAATTTAACATGCATGTATGACATCAAAATATAAGGTTTCTATCAACTTTTGAGTCGTCGATCACGAAAGTTAAGCAACCAAGTGCGCGGTCGATACTCGGATGGGTGACCAAAATTTAACATGCATGTATGACATCAAAATATGAGGTTTCTATCAAATTTGAGTCGTTGCCGGTATACGGAAAAGTTAAAGGGAGACCACTCCCGATTTTTTGTTATACTGTACCCTACTGTATTTGTTGAGTTCCGCAAACTTTGCTCATTATAGTAGCCTAGGGTTTGCTCATTGGATTAGGTCCAAAGTTTCCGAGTTTGATCTCCAGGGGACTACGAATTTTTTACAAATATTATCTGCGTATTTTAATCATGGGACTCCCACTCTTTCTGTGTTCTGTGCTCCCACCTCTTTCTGTGTTCTGTGCTCCCACATATGCCGCAATACCTAGCTTACAGATCTAAAAACAAATTCCCCTAAGAAAAACAATAAAGGGATATGAATGTCGTGTAGGTGGTAGGTACCAGTGGTCTGGAAACTACCGATTTTTCGGTATTTCTCCCGATATGGGACCTGTCCCACCGAAATACCGAATAGCCACTATGTTCTACCAAGTTTCGATAATTCCAAGTTGGATTCCATTTTAATGAGAAATCAAGTGATTTAAACGAATATAGTGTTTTTTTTTTTGCAATGTATCAATTTATGGTCCAAATATACCGCCCTTATTTGGGGGAACCTACCGAATAGATTTTTTTCGAGACCACTGGTTGTACATAAGTACTATCGCGGTCTCCCTATTCTTCCACCGTAAGGGTTGTTTTTGTATTACACTGTCGACGACTACCCTTAGCCTGTTGACCAATAGAATTCTGAATGAAGATCCCAAAGTGATGAAAGACCTAACATTGCCGTAAAGACATTTGGTTGCAATTTATTAAAACAATAACCTTTCTTTAATATATTGTAGGTAACCAGATGTCATACAGAACAAAAAAGGGTATTCTTTTGGTCAACAGCACAGTTAAATTGTATGTAAAGTTTAGGACGACTCTGATAGTACCTACCTACCTTATTATTAAAGTCGGTAGATAGGTAGTTTCGTTACCTACTACAATTTTAACGCGTATTGTAAAAGTCGTCGTATTGTAAAAAAGAAAATAGTGTTGCGTTTAAACATCCGCTGATTGAGCACTTCATTCATAAATATTTTTTCCTTGCTTTACGCCAGTCCGATAACCTCGTACAAACTACCAAAAAAAATTAAGAACCAACTATGTGTTTAATCAAAGTCTTAACGATTTTTATTAAATACTCATCCCTGTACGGTGCAACTGCAGGGTTATGTGGGAATTAGAGGTAAAGATTGGGGACCTTTACCTCTAAGGCCTACTAAACATACGCTCCGGGCATCCTGCCCAGGCAGGAAACTTACAATACTTACTGCTGGGACACAAGGCCTTTCCTTGTCGTCGAAGGAGGTATAGGCAGGTAGTCCACCACGCTTGCCCAATGTGGATTGGTAGACGAAGTATAAGGTGATCAATACCCCTTTGCTGGTCCATTAGTCGTGTTCTACGTCACCCATTGGAGGATATGGGGTGATGCTATTCTACTCTGCCGGCATCACATGGCGATTAACATTTCGTTACAAACAAATATTTTCTGTTCTTTTTTTATTTCTACAGCGGCACCGGGCAACGGCAGCTGTAGAGGTAGCTAGAAGGGGATAGGATATAAAACCGATAGGCCCGGAACCAATAGTTACCTCTCTTTGTAAGCTGTTTCATGTAGAATTTAGGAGCACTACCACCTAGTATATTATAGATATTGGAACACCTTAGAGACTTGCCGACAGGCGAGATTATTTCTACCGCATATCGTCCCAAGACTCTCTAAGAAATTACTATGGTCACAAGGGGCATTTCGGGACATAGCAACTTTAACAAACATATTTTTAATAGGTATAACTGACAACCCACTGTACAAACCATGCATGGTGGAGGAAGAAATAACTGCTCACGTTCTACTGGAGTGCAGAGGAGTAGCAGATACCGGGCCCGCTTCCTCGGGTCGCCGAGGAGCGGCCAGGAGTTGCTTGGTAACATCAAGACGCTCGGTGACTTCCTGATGGAGGTAGGATGGCCTGAGTGATCCGCCCCACACCCTCCTATGCAAAATAGGCACACCAGTCGTCGAGTTGAAACTGCCCGTACGAAAAGAAGAAGACTCCACCATGGACAACCAAACCATAGGTCGCAATCACCCGCCACTCTCAGAACAGTGGCATTTCACGAGCTAACGACCTCCCAGTTCCGCTAAAGGCAGCCCATCATCAGCCAGCCAAACCCACGCTCCCGTATTACAACGTCAGCCGTATGTCGTGACCCAGTCGTTGCCCAGGATGTACCGCAAGGAGGTCTCAGAATATTTCACCCCTAATACATAATATGTATTCATACATAGATCAATATTTATAAGTAATACCTACAGTAATATAATTTTATTCTGTTACATAACAGCCGCTAGCTATTCCATTTAATTTTCATAGAAGCACTTTATAGTTTGTAATCTGTTGCCGATTTTTTTAATAAGGAGCATTAATCTTTGTGATACCTATGTGTCGTTCCTTTTCTATACAAAACTATGTAACCATGTAAAGGTACCTACCTAATTCTAGAAAATTCAAAATGAAAATCACATGAAAAGAGTTGTTTAAAACCTGAATAGGAAAATAAAAATTAAGTACAATTTTGCCGCAATCATAAAGAAAAATTTTCCTCAATCAAAAATGGACATTGTTATGTAGGATTTTCAAATCGTCCAAAGCTTTTCTACCGGTGGTGCTTGTGTTGTGTTAAGTGTGGTCACTTCTTGTAGGTCCACTTGTACCTTTATAGGTAAGTAGGTATATTATAGTTCTTAAAGCTAGCTACCTCAGATTATATGTATATGTAGGTACCTAATGCTAGCTACTAATATAGTAGTAGGCTGTGTCTTAACCCTGCTATTTTGTAAAGTCTGATTCAACTTTATCAGTGAAAGTAAATACCTACTTGAGCAAGTAGGCACCTTGCCGCATTAAATAAGCAGATACTTACCTACTTACCTTGTTTACAATTTACACATTCCAAAATATCGTGCGTTCACATTGCAGCACAATATCATTCAAAAGACATCACGAACCACGATACGTCAAACGACTCGTCACGACCGCCCGCTAAAATGTCGATGACCTTCCTATCGCATGCAGTCCTTGTCTACGCGATACTGCACGAAAGTGACAACACTATAACACACGATCCGACATTTTATTATAGGCGTCTCAGTGACGCATCGAACCGAGTGCTGTGAAGTGTTTTATTTTGTAAAATTGTAACATTTCAACTATGAAAGAGTTTAAATACGACGTTTTACATTTAATACACGGTGTTCAAGAACGTCCGTGCCTTTGGAACAAAAGTTTGGAGATTTACAAAGATCGCTTCGAGCGAAGAAAAGCTTGGGAGGAGATATTCAATATTCTAGATGACGGATACGAGTCATTGACGGCGGAGGAGAAACGTTTGATAGGCAAGTATAATGAAAACAGTATTCTAATTATTTTAAAATAGACTAGCGCTCCGCCAGCGAGTTTGTGCGCGTATACCTATATACTTTTAAATACAATATAGGTATGTTACTCAGTGAAAAAGTTAGCCTTCTAACGGTAAAATAATTATTCTTAATGGTCGACTAGTTTTTGAGCCTATTCATTACAAACATACAAATATTTTTACTTTCTCATATAGGTACTTAGTATAGAGGGAGTCTTGTAATCGTCAAAAAATTCGACCTCGAGATTTTATACACGTTTTGGACCTCCCTTAATCCAAAAATACCGTTTTTGGAATTATGTCTGTGTGTGTCTGTGCGTTTGCACGATAACTCGAGTATGCTTTAACTTATTGCAACCAAATTTACATGCATGTAGGTATGACATCAAAAAGTAAAGTTTTTATCAACTTTTGAGTCGTCGATCACGAAAGTTAAACAACCAAGTGCGCGGTCGATACTCGGATGGGTGACCAAAATTTAACATGTAAGAATAGGTATAAGATTTTTATCAACTTTTCATTTGGCAGTTTGTGTCTCCTATTCCATATAGGTATCCCTAGTCCATGCTGATATATCGCCATTACCTTTTAGTTGGTGGTATCGCCACTACCTTTAGAACCAGTAGATTCATGATTAAAAAAAGTACCAGTGTTCAGTATGAGTATTGCAAGCGTGTATAATAGGTTACGGTGGCTACTTACCACCAACAGGCTGTATGCTTTGCCAACCAAATAACATTAAAAAAGATTTGCTTAAAGCGTCAGTCTTACAAAAAAAACTGCAAGGTTGTGTGGCGCTGATTGTACCTACCTACTGAATTCAGTAGCTCATTTGGGTCCAGAGTAGAGGAATATCCTTATAGGTACTTACGTAGAGTAGGTAGGTACCTACCTATCTCAGGGGTCCACGTTCGGAAGCCTCCTCGTGGCAGTCCCTGGTAACGTGGTGGGAAAACTTCCTCGGCGGGTGTGTGGTTTTTGATGTCAAGTGGCATTCGAAGTCACATGCCATCGTCGAGTTGTTTTTGTTTTCCCACCACGGCTATTTCCGGACGGCCCTTTTCAGGGCCACGACCGCGCCGGGGGATTTCGGCCCCCGGGTGCGATCCGATGGCTGCTCCCGGTGTCCTCGTCGGAGGACGCGTCAGGTCGAGTAACCGTCGCTGGAGGAGGCTGCCTATAAGGCCGGCGTCGGCCAGCGGCCCACAGGGGCTGGCGTTAGTCGGTAGCCCTTGTGGGCTGCTGGCCAGCAATTGGTGCACAAGGAGTGCCTAAACGGGCAGCGTTGGGACGGTCTCAGTCACAGAGTGTAGTTGCGCTCACGTGCGCAGATCACGAGCCGTCCCGTAATAGCGTACTGAAGGCCAGGCCGGGGAGGATGTTTAGTGGGTATGGAGGGAACGCCTTTACCTCGAGTCCCACATATCCCCTGCGGTTGGCACCACCCCGCAGGGACGATGCGTAAATGCTTTTGACCTCCCCGACAAAAAAAAAAGGTACATACCTATCTCACGAACAAAGTCGGCATAACAGTTTAGCTACCTGTTTATGTGTTATTATTTATTTATACATATACTAACATTTTAATTGCGTTATGAGCTCAATTTGCGTGGGAAACATGATTTGCACTTCTTTCCGCTAGGGGCGCTTTTCGCGTTTCCTATACAAATTGTAGCTAGGTAAGTATACGCAACTAAAATACCTAGTTCAACGAATATCATTCCTAATTCGTTGACCTAGTTACGTTTTTTAAGCGAAATAACTTATACGGGTAGGTATTGAGCATTGCTCTGTTCATCATACAGCCCTGCCCGCCTAGCATGACCACCGAATTACGATATGATATAGCCATATATCGCTTTGAACTGTCAAAAATCATTTGATATAACCATCATCTTGAAATTTTATCGAAACTGCGAACAAGTATAAGTCTTTACATGTTTGCAGTTTCGATAAAATTTCAAATTTGCGGTGATATCCCATGATTTTTGACAGTTCAAAGTGGTAAATGCCTATATCATATCGTGTTTCGGTGGTCATGCTAGGCGGGCAGCCATGCGATTCTATAAGTACCTATCTCACTTCTCTCCTCACATCCATCTCATTTCGAATTTAGCTGTCAAATGCAAACGAATGTTTTACAATAAAAGGTGTTTTTTAATTAATATGATTTCTAAATTACGTATATCTAATGTAGTTATACACCACCGTGGCTTACTTCGTTTTCAGTTTCCTCAACAAAACAAAGGATTTTCCACTCGAAATGAGATATGAGGTAAGAAGTGAGAGCGTAAAGATACGCTCCCGCACTGACACACTCTAAGGCATTGTGTAAACCTTTGGATTTATCTCGAAAAATCGGTTGTAATGTTGGCACCATTTATACCCACGCACCGAACCAGTAAATCCAAAAACATTAATACGTACCAATTCACTTTTCAGGCGAACACGTGCTGAACAAGTGGACGAACATTCGCGACACATTTGTAAAATCACTCCGATTGAAGATGGGGAAACCGCGCCGCAAATACATTCTACACGAGCACCTCCAATTCCTCATAAATACTGTGAACCAGGAAGAGCAAAATGGAGACGCGAGCAGCCAGTACGTCGAAGATACAACACATTCATTTTTGAAAGAGGAACAAGCTAGTGAAGAAGAAATTGTGCCCAGAAAGAGATCGAAGAGATTGGAGAAAAGCGACGACTCCTACGCACCTAGTACATCACGAAACGACTCCATCGCTCACAGCACAAAGAAACGGTCCAAAAAGAAGGACTTGCCCAGATCAGAAGTTACGAACACCAAAGACTATGAAATTAATAACGACATAAATTTTATAGAAGTAGATGAATCCAACAACGTTGCTGACCATAACAGACTCATGAACGAAGACGAGGCGTTCTTCGCGTCTTTGTTGCCAACTGTGGTAAAGTACAATGAAGATGAAAGACTGGAGTTCAGGATAGAGGTCTTGGGGGTGATGAAGAGGATAAAAGAAAATAGGAAATGGTGTGTGGAACTGGAAGATGCATGACACTCAAACTACTCTTACTCCTAAATGGATAAAAATTGCCTACCTGCCTATAACGTATCATACCATACCATATTCGTATTACGGTGCGTCCACGCTAGACGAATCGAGTTCTAATTCAGGTACTGAGCTGGGTGTAGACGCATGTAACGCGTAATGTAATGAATGTATCGTGTAATGTAAGGCGTATTTAGCGTGTGAACGACGCTAAACGCATTATAGTAACGCTTGAAGTGCCATGCAAACGTCTGGAACCGGCTTTTTGGGCCGATTTAACGAGCCCCGAATAAGGGCGCATGATCCTTCGGCTCATGCTCGATTCTGCTATGGCAATTGTACAAGTGTATTTTTTTTATCAAAACATTTGATAGTAAGTAAGTACCTATTGATAGTTTTTGGTTATTAGTTAAAAGAAATCAGTAATAAGTTATTACTGTTTTTTTTAAGCAATACTGTCGCTAGTATTGCCGTTCAATAATTAAAGTGCGTTCGCCGAGAAGAGAAAATTTCCTACATTGACACCACGTGACGCATACTTGTCACTCCTGCGCAATTATGTTGC
This sequence comes from Elophila nymphaeata, assembly GCA_955850985.1. Lineage (NCBI taxonomy): Eukaryota > Metazoa > Arthropoda > Insecta > Lepidoptera > Crambidae > Elophila > Elophila nymphaeata. The sequence continues at coordinate 9,487,226 of OY039091.1, read as the reverse complement.
TGTCACGCTCATACAGGTATAGCGAACGCGCCTTTTAGAGATTCTAAACATTTTGATCATAGTAAAGTGTGCACGTGTTCGATAAAATTTCTAGTTAGAATTCTCTAAAATATTTCAAATATTACTTTACTTATTAATCAGAGTTTAATTTCATTTGGAGAATTTGACGCCAATCAATAAGTATTTTGTCTTAACTATCAGCCAATAGGTACACCAAATGCCTCTTTGCATCGGTAATAGCTATGTGTAGTTGATCACAAGCCCGAGCTCCGCTCATCATTGTCTAAAAATACAGAATGTAATTAAAAACATTAAATAATAAGATAATTTTATAAATTTGACAATTAGAAAAATGTTTATCACAACTGCTAGTAGACTGAAAGGTCATTGTACGAAATCATCTCTGCTCGGCGACCGTACTTTAGTAGTAGGTATTGAATACCTATCGAGTATAATTTAATAATAGTTTACTCATAAAGTGCGATTGGTACTATCAATTGTATTGACACGTGACGATACTATCTATAAAGATTGTAGTTAGTAAGTTTTGTCTTCATTATCGATAGTTGACTATCGTTATGTATCAATAAGCGATCCGATATTGATGTTGGAAGCGAATATGATATCGGGGGCATGTAAAATGTATGAAATATATCTGTCCGATATCGGACCGGACAATGTGAAATGCAGTACATTCATACATTATACTGCCTCCTATATCGTATCGAGGTCGCATAATGTGAAAACGCTCTATAACATTATCACGATTCTCTGAAAACAAATTATGTAAATGATAGCTTGATAAAGGAGAAATAAATATTATTCGTTTACATCTTTGTATCATTTATTATCCAGAACATCACTTATGTGAGTCATACAATTTTCAAATTCAATATTTTAAATTGTAAGTGTTAAGTAATATTTACATGAAAATTATACAACTAAAAATAACAATCACTAAAATACTTTTTTAACTGGCTAATTGAATGCATAAATATAAAACAGAAAATATAATATAATTTTTTTTTTATGATAATTTCTGTGGCGGTTAAGAAACACAATCATTAAACACATTGTTGAAACGTTTAAGAAATGAGCTCCTAACCTTATCAGTTTATACAGCTAATAATTTTAACCTTCTAAGTGAAAAATATAAAAAAACGAGACTGCAATACTGTATGTCTGATATTAATATCGGAGGTACATTACCTAATGTATAGAACAATAACAACGTATATTGGATTATATAAAAAACTGGAACCTTACAATTAGAAATGGCAGAAAAATCGATTTCCTATCCAAAAGAACGAAATGACATACACATTAAGGACTCGAAAACCCGTCAGATAAAATACGTTATTTCAACACTGTTTATTTAGTGCCATCACCAGATTGTCTGATTAAATTTTTCGCGTCGTGTCCGAACGAAACGCACAGGCACTGGCAAAATGAGATTAACCTAATATCTCTATCTTAAAACTACTTGAAATATCTGAACTATATACCGTCCGAGTGCACAACGAAGTCAGTTTACAATTTTCACTATAGTAAAATTACGCTCGGCAGCGTACGAACACGCTAAATTCACTAAGTCACCCCCTCGCCCCTTCCACCCCCAGTATTTACAATTCGGAATGAGTACGTAATAGTTGAATTGCCGCGAACCATTCACGTAATCGCCATTTTTATTTACACAAGCGGTAAAATGCTGCATGAATTTATTGATTATAAATTCATTCGGCTTTCAGCCAAACAGAAGTCAGCGGGGTGCGACTTTTACTCTACATACCGGTACTGTAGTGACTAGAGCCCCGTACAGAATGGGGGCGAAGATATATTTACATTTCGCTCTATCGATATCAAATTCACACTAGCTTAACACGGCGCTACTATAGTGTATTTTTTTTTAAATATTTATTTATTTAATACAGCGATAACGCACTTTTGGAACAAAGGGGCCATTCATTTATTACGTAAGCCGACCTATAATAATAAAAAATATACGAAAAACCGCCTTAGAGAAACTCCCCCCCCCCCCCCCCCCCTCTTCCCTCCCCCCCTCTACCTAAGTCGTCTTGCGTAATAAACGAATGTCCCCAAACAAGCACAAATAGAGACCGCGTCAATCGTCTCATTGGCACGGACACTTCACCAGTACTTTCCCAAAAAGTAAATCTCAAAAATAACACCGAGGACATTAGAGCTAACGTCGCCTTTCGTCCTATCATTTGTGCATTTCACGTGGAAGTTGGTTGACGAGTAAAGCTAAGCATTTGTATAGTCAACACGGAAACTAAACACTTATAAAACTCTGCGCTGACCTAAGAAACAGCCACCCCAATCAGTCGTCGTTGAAAATAATGCTAAAAGACGAATAAATTCACATTTGAGTATGGTCTGTAATCACTAACGGAAACACTTAATCTAGAATGGAGATAGCCTATAGTAATACACTTTATACAATTACATATCAATACACAATATGTTTATGGATATATTACAAGTAAAGTTTAACAATCATCGCCTGAAATGCCATTACAAGAAACAAATTTGAACTCATCGGTGACACAGTACAACTTAGAAAATTTAACACCTAAAAGGAACTAGAAACTCAAACTGTAATTAAACATCAACAAAAATGCATCGCACTCACCGAACCTGACACGAACTTAGCTACCGGTTTTACTTATAAAATTATATACAAAACAATGTCAACAATTTTTTAAATTTTATTTTACACCTAAAATGTGAAACCTCATCATTAAAGAGATCGCAGTTCAGTCTGAGGCGCGGATCCGCGCCATTAGAAGTACAAATAATCACAATATTTAATTCGTAGTAAAGTCCATGGTAGGTTTCCTTTGCCTAGATTTCTTGGGTCTAGGAGGGGCAGGGGAGCCGTTGCAGCAATGGCAGCCTCGCTTCACAACTCCGCGGCCCGAAGCCCTTCGTCTCACTTCCAAACTGTCGGGAGATCTCTCCCCAGCCCGAGTTTTTCCCGAAAGACTCCTTTCCATTTCCCCGTCGAGAGGGTGATACAATCGCTTGGGCGGGTACGTACGCAGCGGTGGATGCGTATCATCGGCTGACGATCCATCAGCACTACCGCTACGCTCGATTCCCCTTGCGTCTTTAATCACCGAGTCCAGCCTCATGTTTGTGCCAACTCCGCTGGAGTCAGTCGAGTTAGTCTCATCGTAAGATGGACTCTTGCAGCACTTCTCGCTATCGCTGCTAAAGTCCAAAGGTCTCCGACTTTCGGATCGCTCTGACGCAGAATTCGACTCCCAGAATAACTCCGCGTGTCGTTCTGGGGAGGATCTGTCGTCATCTACATCCTCCGCCATGGATTCCATGGTTGCATCCCTGGAACTGTCTTCCGCTATCATTTTGGCGTCGTCTCCTGCGATCAGAGCGTCCGGCTCGTCCATCAAAAATCTTGTGTCTCGTTTATCGTCGTCATAGCAAACTCTTCTGATGACTTGAGTCGCGTTGCCTGCTGAATGAACTATGGCAGAAGCTGTATTAGATAGATGTAGCTCTCTTGAATCACTCAGTATATTGTCGAATCTAGTAAGCCCTTGGTCTTTAACGAGGACTGAAGCTAAATTGATGTTATTCGTGTTCCCGGATGGTAGGGAGTTGATCATGTTGTCTATGTCCGAGTACTTGACAGTATTCTGCCCGCTACTTTCTGGGGTAGCTTGCGATATAACGGTAGTTTGAGGTGCCGTCATCAGAACCGTGGCCGGGGCACGGTTCGAGTGGAAAATGGTAGACGTTATATGACGACCTTTTAAGCCGGCTATAGTGAATGGCTGAACCTGTAAAGGAAAAACATAAGTTTGTAACTAACGTTCAATAAAAGTGGAAGTCCCTCCTCATGGAAATATAATAAGCGCTTGCAACGGTGTCTCTAGCGAGCTGATAATCCTGGAATTCCCTCGCAAGTCTAGTAAACTTGTTAAAGTGTAATTTGGCGAGGAGTTTAATAAGGTAATGTCAGGGTCTTCCTAATCTTTACAGAATAATTTTATTTGCTTTGAAGAGAGCCCATTTTCTTGACCCTGCCTTCTATTACTGTTGACCAATATAAGACCCTATTTTATTCTGAAAGACATCTGGTTGCAATTTATTAAAAAAAGGTCATTGTTTTAACCAGATGTCTTTACGGCAATATTTGCTAAGGCAATTGTATTGCATCACTCTGGAATCGTCACTTAGAATTCTATTGGTTAATAGTGTAAGGGTATACGACACGACTGAACACATCAATGATGCGCCCGGCGTAGCAACTCGAGCACCGTATGCGTTAAAAGCGGCGCTCGGTGGAGCAGACATCTCATTTCCAAATATGGTCAGGGCCTATCAATCAATCATTTATTTCAAGGAATATGGTAGTTACATAAGGTGTTACATAATTTAATATGTCCGACATATTCTGCCGTTTCCGGCGTAGAAATAGCTATAGTACCTACTACATATATTGTTACAATAATAGGTCTATAAACAGTCTTTGGCCACATTAGTCTTATATTATTATAAATTAATTTACAAAATCAAAAAATTCTTTAACACTATAAAAAATATTTATTAAAAATATTTATTTTACTATCCTCATTCTTGAATATATTTGGTAATTTATTGAAGATGTCAATACTCATGTTATAACAGTTCTTTGATAGTAAAGTCAATTTAAAAGGTGGTTTTAATAATTTATGAGCATATTGTTTTCTTAATATTCTATTGCTGACATCCTTCTTAACTGTAAAGAGATATTTATATTTATAAACAAATACACATACTTCCAAGATATACAAACATAGCAGCGGCAATATATTGTAAGTTTTAAAATACGGTCGACATGACTCCCAATATCTTAGTCCGAATATGGCCCTTATGCAACGCTTCTGGATTAACATTAACACTCGACGAGCGTACCCTTCGCCCCGCCGTCCATTAATAAACTCTGGCGAACACCCACACTTCATGGGAAGAAGGATCCTCTAGCCCAGCTATACGCAACTTCGGCCCGTGGGTCCGTTAGCTTTTTCTAAGGGGCCGAAGCGTAGTCTAAGTCTAGTACGCTCAATTTCAAATGTTACGATTTCCTGTAGTTTAATATAATTGTTGTGTTATACAGTGGAGGCTAGGTTTTTGCGGGCCGCTAGGTGTAGCAGTAGTGACTATGTGGCCCAGTGGAATAGTAGGTGGAGTAAGACTGCTCTAGCCCACTCCCACCCAGTGTAGACGGACGGGCAGGAGAAGGCTCTAAAGTGAGGTCTGCACATGAAGTGAGGTGGAGTCAGACTGCTCTAGCCTACTCCCACCCAGCGTAGACGGACGGGCAGGAGAAGGCTCTAAAGTGAGGTCTGCACATGAAGTGAGGTGGAGTCAGACTGCTCTAGCCCACTCCCACCCAGCGTAGACGGACGGGCAGGAGAAGGCTCTAAAGTGAGGTGGAGTAAGACTGCTCTAGCCCACTCCCACCCAGCGTAGACGGACGGGCAGGAGAAGGCTCTAAAGTGAGGTCTGCACATGAAGTGAGGTGGAGTCAGACTGCTCTAGCCCACTCCCACCCAGCGTAGACGGACGGGCAGGAGAAGGCTCTAAAGTGAGGTCTGCACATGAAGTGAGGTGGAGTCAAACTGCTCTAGCCCACTCCCACCCAGCGTAGACGGACGGGCAGGAGAAGGCTCTAAAGTGAGGTCTGCACATGAAGTGAGGTGGAGTAAGACTGCTCTAGCCCACTCCCACCTAGCGTAGACGTACGGGCAGGAGAAGGCTCTAAAGTGAGGTCTGCACATGAAGTGAGGTGGAGTCAAACTGCTCTAGCCCAATCCCACCCAGCGTAGACGGACGGGCAGGAGAAGGCTCTAAAGTGAGGTCTGCACATGAAGTGAGGTGGAGTAAGACTGCTCTAGCCCACTCCCACCCAACGTAGACGGACGGGCAGGAGAAGGCTCTAAAGTGAGGTCTGCACATGAAGTGAGGTGTAGTCAGACTGCTCTAGCCCACTCCCACCCAGCGTAGACGGACGGGCAGGAGAAGGCTCTAAAGTGAGGTCTGCACATGAAGTGAGGTGGAGTCAAACTGCTCTAGCCCACTCCCACCCAGCGTAGACGGACGGGCAGGAGAAGGCTCTAAAGTGAGGTCTGCACATGAAGTGAGGTGGAGTCAGACTGCTCTAGCCCACTCCCACCCAGCGTAGACGGACGGGCAGGAGAAGGCTCTAAAGTGAGGTCTGCACATGAAGTGAATCCCCATGTGCACACCGGAGGCAACCCGTCTGAATATTAGTACCCTAGGGTAATCCGCCTCAGAGCCCAGCCTGCTGTTGGGTCGGGCAGCCCGGAGACGAGGCGTACACTGTGCGCCGTTCCCGAAACGTCCCCACAAAGGGCTATGAGGTTACCCATAGTTTTTACTGAGTACTCCCGGACGAGTCCCGCACACGCTGCACTATGCGGTACGGTAAGTAAACAGGACTATCGGAATGGTTTAAAAATATCAACACCATCCTTTCCTACTAGTATTATAAACGGCGTAAGTTTGTATGGAAGATATTATGTTTGTAACTCTTTCACGCAAAAAGTATTGAATGGATTTTAATGAAACTTTACAATAAATATATAACCTATACATCAGAATAACATATAGGCTACAATTTATACTAATCCTGCGCAGACGAAGTAGCGGGCAGAAGCTAGTATACTATTATGAAGTAATTAGTCATGCTGCAAAATAATTACTTGGTCAGCAGATATTTTAAAATTGGACTGCAGATACAACATGTCTATTTGAGGGAGTGATCTGATATACATATAAATGTGTTTGCAGCTTCGGTATGTATAAGTATCATTAAGAACTTGTGCTATGGATACTAGATAACGGACAAATATACATAATGATCTAGATATTTCATAAATAAACTTAAATAAATATATAAACAACCATGACTCGTGAACAAATATTCGTGTTCATCACACTAACATTTGCCACTACCAGATACCAGACTAAATAAGTATGCTTTGCTAGCTTTTTAAATAAATTAGCATATTGTTCTTACCACTCCTTCATCTGTCGGCTCACTGTGGAAAGTAGTATTAGGGTGCGACCTCGCAAACTCCTCTTGGTCCAGCGCTATCGTAGCTTGCATGCCGTCTTCGCTTACAGTCACTATGCCCACATCTTCAAGACCAAGGTTCAAGTCTTGTTGGTCGTCGCTTATGTCCCGAGAGAGTAGTTGGTCTGTGGCAATCTGATCATCGATATCTGGTTGGGGTATTCCACTTTGACTTAGGAGGGTAGGTTGGGCTAGAATAAATAGAACTTATATTTAATGATTACACATATAGAGATGATTTAGAGTAGAATATTTGTCCTGGTGGCTTTTCTTTGTTCGTTCGCTGAAAGTCAATCTTCTTTCACTCGTCCTCTCTATATGACAGAACCATTTGAGCATCTCTTTCTTGTTGTCACTATGTCTTCTTTCAAACCACACCTCTCTCTTATCACGTCATTGTATAAGCCTATCGTTTAAATCATAATCTGGGACTTGAGACTTATTTTAGTTGTTTTTCTTAGTTAAGTAAACTTAATTTCGGTATGATATCTAATACATACGAGTATGCGAATGATGTCCTTGGTCCTGAGTGTGATCGTGGGCGGGAGATGCGGCAAACAGCAGTTCTGCTTCTGGAAATAACTCTGATGCTGATGGTGAGTCTACTCCGAGGTCCTCGCACTCTTCTGATAAGGATTTCTGTTGACAAACGAGATATAACGTTAAATTGAAGAAATTTAAAGGAATTTTTATACCCAATATAATAACGCCTTCAGGGCACTTTTGGGGCTGCCACGCTACTGCAGTGCTTCAGGGATGCCACAGCTGCCCGCCTAGCATGACCACCGAAACACGATATGATGCCATTTATCGCTTTGAACTGTCAAAAATCATTGAATATAACCGCCATTTGAAATTTTATCGAAACTGCTAATATGTATAAGCCTTAGACTTGTTTGCAGTTTCGATAAAATTTCAAGTTGGATATATTATATCGTGTTACTGTGGTCATGCTAGGCGGGCTGAGGTTGATAGCTTCTCTGCTATAACTAGAAAACGTATCGCATGCCTGAAGATGTGAGACAGGGCGATGTGATATCGCTGAAACTGTTCACAGCCGCGTTGGAGGCCGTGTTTAAGCTTCTGGACTGGAGAGGACTTAGCATCAAATTAAATGGCGAGTACATGTCTCACCTTCGATTTGCAGATGATATCGTGGTCATGGCTGAGACCTTGGAAGACCTGGGCACTATGCTCGACGATCTCTGTAGAGTCTCCCATATCTCTTTAAGTGGGTCTTAAAATGAACATGGATAAGACAAAAATTATGTCGAATTCCCACTCCTGTGAAGGTTGGAAGCTCAACACTGGAAGTTGTCGACGATTACGTTTACCTCGGACAAACAGTCCAACTTGGTAAGTCCAATTTCCAGAAAGAGGTCAATCGACGAATCCAACTCGGCTGGGCAGCATTCGGGAAGCTACGTGGTATATTCTCGGCCCATCTACCGCAGTGTCTTAAGACGAAAGTCTTTAATACGTGTGTGTTGCTAGTGATGACCTAAGGAACCGAAACTCAAGGTCACTCAAAGGGCAATGGAAAGGGCTATGCACGGAGTTTCGCTGCGTGATTATATCAGAAATGATGAGATCTGCAAGAGAACCAAGGTCACCGACATAGTCCATAGAATTGCGAACCTTAAGTGGCAGTGGGCGGGGCACATTGCTAGGAGCACAGAACAAATAAAAGAGGTTAGAAGTCGTAAGTAGGCGGGGCGCGCGCGCTGCTAGTAAACACTCATATTCGATCCTTTTCGAAGAGGAAAAATATTTAAAAAATAAATTTAAAACACCGTCTTGTGCTATTTTAACTGGCAGAAAGCAAATCAAGACTCACAATCTTAGTAATGGAGACATTTCTTTTCACCGGTAAGTAGAAATATACTGTTAAATTGAAAAAATATTATGTCGCATGTGGCGACACTGGCTTTGGTATTAATCGCTTGATGCGACTTCTAACCTCTTTTATCTGTTCTGTGGCTAAGAGAACTGACGGCCGTTGGGGCGGAAAGGTTCTTGAATGGCGGCCGCGTACCGGGAGACGCAGCGTTGGTAGGGCCCCCACAAGGTGGACCGACTATCTGATAAAGGTCGCAGGAAGCCGCTGGATGCGTGCAGCGCAGGACCGTTCGGTTTGGAGATCCTTGGGGGAGGCTTATGTCCAACAGTGGTAGTCTCTCGGCTGATATGATGATGATGACCAGTAATATCAATTCAACATCGTTCAACGTTTCGGCATCGAAGTAAATAATTATATGTCCGAAATATCCAGACTGGCATTTACTTTTAAATTGTGAGCAAATCTATCCTTTATTGTAGCTTTGGATTTGGGAATTTAATATGTAATTTAATATTTTTTCGTTTACAAACGCGTAACTATTTTTCATACTAGAAAAAATACACTGAAAAAGATCAACCTGCCTCAGGCGGGAATCGAATCCAGCATCTTCCGCCACCGAGGCTCTGCTTTCGCTGTCGAAATTTGTCAGTGCTTGGTACTTATGTTTTTATGGTAAACATTGTTTCATCAAATCTTTGAAATTTACACTTCTAAGATCCAAACCAAATATTTTTGCAAATATTTGACGTCCAGTTAAGATGAAACTACCTTTCATTTTGGAATATTTTTTCCGTTTACAAACGCGTAACTATTTTTAATACTAGAAATTTAATATATAATCTATTCTATATCTATTATATGTCATACAAACCTGTAATCTCAATTCATGTTCCAGTATAGCGTATTTGTGCCTCAACGCTGCTGCAGATACATGTGTGAGACGGTGTTGTCGATGAGATGAGCCATCTTTCTTCTGCACCACCTAAATATTCATAGAATTTTATCTCTTTTTATAATAATGATTTAATATTTCAACGGTGTTACAAAAGAGGTACTTATGTCATTTTAAAAATTTACTTGGTAATTTAAACATTTATGGCAAGCAAAAGCCATATTATCTAGAAGAAAATTTAAGCCTAGAATATGATGTTATTCAGCAAATTCGTTTTTATTACTGCGAAGCTTAACTTTAATTAATGGTTAGTATTATTTTATAAAACATTTTATAACATCGACTAATGACGAAAATACTATTCAAGAAGATGAGTCTGATGGTAGGGACATGCACGACTAAGAAAATGCAGGATTTACTTGACAATGATGGAAACGAGAGACCTTAGGACATGCAATAAGTATCTTAACACTAATCGACTAAACAACGACCAGAAAGAAAACGCTCCCGAAGAGTTGGAAACGATGATCAAATCATAAAAATTAAATACAGAGACTTAAATGAAGGGGAGGCGAGAATTAATATAAGACCTATTACACAGACCATTTTCCGTTCGTGTGGTTGCCTGTATGCGTTTAAATGCGACATTTTATTTTAAGCTTTTCTTATTGACGCATTATGTAAAGCGAAGCTAAGTGCTACGTATATTACTCAAATATTAAGCTAAGTGTTGATAGTGTTTTTTTTATTGTATTTTAAAAATATTTAATGTCGCTTCTATATCAATCTAGTGCTTGGAGAAAATTATTTAAAGTACGTGAACCGTTAAGTAATGTTGAAAATTAATACTCTAATATAAATTTTCCTCAGGCACTTGTGAAAATGCAGGCATACCAGCACAGAACGAAAAGCGGCCAAAATAAATTGAGGCGTGCACGTTCTACTAAAGAGGCATACTAAGTCTGAACGGCCAGCGTCAGCTCTACGATATGATCACCTGATGGTAGGCCTTATCGTCGCAATCTGACGCATCTATATCGTAAGCGCAACGCGGCGAATCGTCGTGCGAATCGCCCATGTAAGACTTTTTCGACTCAACGTCGAACATCTTATCAAATATCCTTTGCGCCTCCATATCGGGACTGTACCGATCGGGAATTGGGTCCTGTAGTTTTAAAACGTGTCAGAGAAAAGGAAGTCGAACCATCATACAAATTTTAAAAATGTGAGTATACTACCGCTTATAAAAAAGTTCTGTATTAAATTTTAGATGTAAACGAAGTAGAGATTTAATACTCACAAGTACTGTTCGATCCAAGTTGTCAGCCCGCACCGTTTCTTCGTAGGAGTAGTCATGAGGATCACCAGAGGATGGAAGGTGCCAAGGTTCCGAGCCTTCGGGGCTCGAAGCACGCTCAGGCTTCACGTCCTGCGCTTCCCTGTCTGTCCAAGGAGAGCTGGTCGCCCTTGTATCGATCAATTCAGGTGGAGTCGGCCCTGGGGCAGGGGAAGCTGTGCTATCAGGCGGCTGGATAGTTGTCGCAGTCGCTAAATTGAAAGCTTGCAGATTGTGTAACGCTGCAGTAGGCAATCTCACGTGACGGACTCCTGGTCGAGCGAGCACTGGTTTTAATCCAGCCGGTCCTATTAGCCGCTGTAATAACAAGGCGTTCGTCGCACCTCCCTCCCCGCCTACAGTCAGCAATTTTGGACCACGATTCGTTACTATTGCTATTTGTTGACCTCCTTTTACCATAGAAACGGGAAGGATGTAATTTGCTGGCATTAGAACAGCGGTTGTTGGTTTTCCAGCCGTTCCTCGAGCTACTGTGATGGTCTGACCGTCAGCGACGATTACGTTGCGCTGTGGCTGCGGACGAGGCTGTGGCGAGGGAGTTTCTTGTTCAAATGTCAGTTTTCTTACTACTTTGCGTGGACTATCCTGAGGCGAATGACTTTCGAGGCAGCTCTCGTTACAATCGCCTTGCGAGGTGCCACAGCTACTATCTTCCGAGCCCATCGTCCGGCAGGTGTCTTCGCCGTGAATGGGACTGAGATCACGAACTCCAGGACGTCGTGAACTGCTCGAGCTCTTCTTGCGTTTAGAGGAACCCGACGGATTTGAAGGAGGATTCGATCTTCTACGAGGTGCAGGCTTATCTTTGTCGGGAGAATTTTCCACCTGTTCTTTATATTCTGCTAAGATGTAGAGTATTCTTTGAGTGGTTTGTTCATCTTCTAAAGGCTTCTGAGTCGAGGTTTTCGGTGGTACTGTGTTTAATTTTAAATTATTTGGAGGGTTTGATGATGCTTTAGGTCTGGATTTGGATTTCGAACTGACTTTTGCTGGTTTAGATTGCGTCGGATGTTCGCTTTGTGTAGTATCAGAAGTAACTGTCTGAGGTATTTGAGTATGACTTGTAGAGGTGGGAGAGTCTATAATTCCAGAGGAATCTGGCGACCTCGCAAATGTCGACGTTGTTGGTGTTGTAACTGTGGCTTTTCTATTAACATATGCTACATTCAGTGGCTGGTTATTTCCAATTGAATATAGTACCTGCTGGGTTGTTTCTGTTGACGTAGAGCTTGCTACAGTCCCGCCGTCAGTAGTATCAGATGAAGGAGTATGTAATTTAGGAAATGTAGTGGTACTTGAGCTGGGCTGAACAGTGCTCCTCTCCTTAACTTGCTCCAAAACCATATCAAATTCTCTCAGTTGCTCTAGTGTAGAGGAACTCATCTGTGACTCAGCCGATGATTGGTTCTCAGTTGGTACTTTAATTTGTCTAGTTGTCTGTGTTTGCGGAAGCCTAATAGTTTGTTGTCCTAATGGCGGGGCGGCTGTTAAGACCAACTGTTGATAGACAGGCTGATTGGTCCCGCCAATGACATTTCTCTGTATTTGAAAAAAGGAAGGCCTGACGACTCGAGCACCGGAAACCATTTGCGGGTTCTTACTAAGCATCGGCAATTTTATACGCATCTGCGTTAAAACTGGCTGTGGCTGAGAATTTGATGTTTCATTTGATCCACTAATCTGCGCATTCCCATCTTCGGGTGATATTTCCGTGTGAGAATTAGTTTGAGGCACAATTTTGATTATTGACTGTTCTATTTCTGTTTGGTTTCCCGGTTGCTTTTGTCCAGATTCGTCAATTAACTCTGTACTGGGAACAGTTATCAAATTAATTGTTTGCCCTCCACCAATATTTACAGGTATTTGTCTGGTGTATATAACTCCACCATGCATTGTTTGGATATTCATGGGTGCAATAGTTTGCTTAAGTTGCTGAACTAAATTATTCGTTTGTGACTGCGATGTCTGTGGAGATTTCCTTAACAGCAGTGGAGGACTACTAATCTGTCCAATGTGATCAATATTTATAGCATTATCTGAAGACTGACACTCGCCCTCTGAACCGTTGTTAACAGATATTTCATTTTGTTTCTGATTGCCCTCTTGAAATACTGGCTTACCAAAAGCTTGATTAAATTTTGGTAAGCTTGTTGATTTTTCTGATATTGTTGACTTATTAGATGAATTCTGTATAAACTTCGCGTAATTTTCTTCGTAAACGGACCGTGACTTTATTTCATGCTGCGAAGCTAAATTGTCTTTAGATGGGGACGAATTACTCGTGTTCGCTTGCGGGCTCATATCTTGATTTTCTACGGGCTTTGATGGTGTCGTTTGGACATTAATATTAGGCGATTCAATTGGCTGTAATCTTAATACCATACTTCGTTGATGTGGAGCATTGAGCTGAATAGATTTCCCATCTGCAGATTTACAGACAAATTGCACCATTTTTTGTTCATTGGAACCTTGTACGTTAGTCAAATTAGTTAGCAGGTTTACTCTTTTCAGAAGCTGACCAGTCGCGTTACTATTTTTCTGGCTTCCAGTGTTTACAATATGCAATAGTTGGTTACCGCCTTGTTGTAGTCCAGCGTCTACCAAAGACAAGCCACTAAAAGTATTCGCTTGTGATGTCGCAGTGCCATTAGAAGTAGCGATAGACGGACCAGTTTTATTTTGTACAATATGTAAAACTGGTGTTGCACTTTGATTGCTGATTACAGATTGCTGCGAATTATCCACCAGTGTAATCTGACTTCCAGATGCGTTTTTCCCTTGTACTATATGTAAAACTTGTGGTGTAACTTGTGTGTTAGCCTGTTGGTTATTTTCCGATGAATTAGTTTGATTCAATGGCGGTGGTAAAATCTGAGCTAATGCTTGCTGAAGTGCCATTGCATTTATAGCAGTAGTTTTTGTAAAACTATTTGAAACGGACTGACCCGTCCCTATAGTTCCTTGGCGTAACTTTTGCGACAGTATATTGACCAAAGCATGAGCCCTAGTAGTATTTGTAATGGTTTCAGCAGTGGTAGTGATACCAGCAGCATTCATAGCGTGTGCAATCTGATCAGTTTTTTCCGGCGCACCGTTCTGTTGCTTATGTGGTGTATATGTTTCATTCTCACTTTGTTTTTCTGGTGAATCATAGATAGTTTGAAAATCAGTATCTGGCTGTAATATAGTATTGGTAGTATTTGTAACTGTAGAATGATTTGTATCAAATGTATATTCTGTATTAGTGAGGGACTTGTTTTCAACTGAATCATACTGATTATTCTCAACATTTTCACGTGTTTCTTCTTTTACTTCGGGTAACTCCTCCATTAATTCAATTTTTACAACGGAGATCTCTGTTTCTATTGGGATGTTTTCGTTGCTTACTGATAAATTTGATTGATCTTGATTTTCAAGTGATACGCTTTGATTGTGCTGGGCATAATCTTGTAAAGGCAAAGTTAAATCAGCTGTTGTCAATTCTGTATACTCAGTCTTAATCGTCACTTGAGAATCATCTTGAAGACTATTATCTACAGAACATTGTGATGGGCTAATGTCCGATACTTGAGTTACTCGTGGATCGCATGTAACGGGATTTTGGGCAGCAGCACTTACGGGTAATTGTCCGACTTGAACTACTTGTACCACAGTCTCTACAGGTGCTGGTTGTATAAAGTCAGGTCGACATAAATCAAACGGGTAGTTTGTAAAATAATTTTTCCTGTATTTTGAACAAAAAGTTTTATCATTTTTGTCTTTTTTCATCCAATCATAGCTTAATTCAATAGTAGTCTGTTTAAAGAATGATCTTACCTTATCTCTCAGTTGAATAAAAGAAAGGTATTGCTTCATTTTGTTTATTTGGTCTTGTTTTAAAGTAATATTCTCAGTAATTCTTTCATAGTTTTCGGACAGTAAAAACGGCTGAGGTTGTTTTACGTCCGACAGAGTCGCAGCCGAAACTTTTGAAATGTCATCTATATCTTCCAAATTTTGATTGACTCTGTCGGACCCCTCACCAAAACCCATATTGAAATTGGTTTCTTTTACATTATCTAAGCGCTCCTTGGGTTCATTGTATGTCTCATTAATTTCTTCAATAAACGATAAATCCAAAGGATTTACAGAAGTTTCTTTCTCTTCGTTATCTTGAAATAAAATATGCTCACATTCAATTTCACTTAGCAGTATATTGGAATTAGCTGTTATAGGCCAATTTTTCACTATCTCATCGACTTCAATGATCTCTTTATGAAATGACCGAGAAAAGGAAAATTTTAAAGAGCTGCAATAATCTAAAATTCTTTTATATTCCTTACAATATGCAGTGTTAGTTGACGCGGTGATTGTTATCTTGGGGTAATCAATATTTTTTCCTTTTCTGTATTTCTTTTCCAGGACTTTAACATCATGCATTCCTCTTTTTCGTTTCAAAGTATATTTAAATTTTGAATTAATAAATCTGGAGTAAGTCATTTTAGGTATATTTACTTGTAAAATTGATTCGGTTTCTTCAATGCTGTCGAGATTTCGTACATTATCCTGTTCGACTACTTCGGTTACCTCTTCACAATCGTCGTCATTAGTATCTTTGTTTATAGGAAATACATAACAGGTACCCACGACAGGATCTTCGTATTCGATACCTTTAAGTACTATATCAGTTCCATCTTTATACACTAGAGTTACTTCTTTTCGTATATGACTTTTTGAACTATCATGCATTAATTCTGTCATGCTTTCTTCTGGTTTAGTTTGAACATCAACTAATGCCTCTTGGTGTTGAAGTATAGTGTTATCTAGTTCATTAATCGCATTAGTGGGGTTTTGGTGATTATTTTCGAAACCTGTAGCCTCATTTTTCAAAACGTATATATGGTCAAATATTTTTGAGCTGACAGTGTTTAAGGTAAGTTCATATTCATTTTTGCTCTCAACATCTGAATCATGTTCATCAATGCCAATATTTTCAGAAATCAATTTTGACTCACATTTTAAAAGGTTATCAGCATTTACATCTTCCCTGTTAAGCATCCTATCGTCAATTTCTATTTCAATAATATTGTCATCATAATAAATTTTATCATTAAGTAATTTCGATTCTTGCTTAATGATGGGCAAATTATCACAAGAATTGAGATGGGCTGGAACTTGACTATCGGGATTAATACTGACTTGGTTTTGAAAAGTATCATTCTTGCATTTATTGGGGCGGTTGATTATATCGTCGCTATCATTTGTTGTAAAGCTATTATAACAATTTTTAGGTTGAGGATGAATGGTTGTATAAGCAATCAATGCCTCTTCATTAGAATTACATATGACTTGTATGTTGGAGGAACTAGCATAAGTGTCAACTTTAGCCATTTCTTCATTTGGCTCATTACCAACAACACAACATGAACTGTTATCCTTTTCATTTTCCAATTCATTGAATATTGATTCGGGCTCTTTAACATCATCGCAAACATTTACGTTACTGTTTTGAGAGTTGCTTTTCGCATCACTATCATTTGTCTTATTATCCATATGACGTGGTGGCTCATTGTTCTCAGTATTACTATATGCATCGTTGTTTTCAATTGTATTTTCAGTTTTGTCAATTATATTAGGAATATCATCCGTAATCGAACAATTGCAATCGCCTGTACATTTTGTAGACGAAATATCACACATTGAAGTACAATGAAATGGCGTAGTCTCGCAGGTTGTTTCAATTTCACTTAATGGGCTTTTATCAGCATCATACGTATCTGCGTTACAAAATATTTCATTCAAGTATAGGTTCTCAGATTCGAATATTTTTTTACAGTCTTCTTTGTTCGTATCTGATGTGAAATCACCAATAGCTTCAGTGGCAACATCATGTGTATCTGAATTAAGAGATATTTCATTCACAAAGTCCAGGTTCACAGATTCGCATGTTTTTTTACAGTCTTCTTTGTTCGTGTCAGATGTAATAATACCAATGGCTACAGTGGCACCATCGTATGTATCTGTATTACGAGATATTTCATTCACAAAGTCCAAGTTCACAGATTCGCATACATGTTTACTGTCTTCTTTGTTCGTTTCAGATGTAAGATTACCAATAACTTCAGTGGCAACATCATATGTATCTGCATTAAGTGATATTTCATTCATAAAATCCAGATTCACAGATTCGCATGCATTTTTACAGTCCTCTTTGTTCGTGTCAGATGTGAAATTACCAATAGCTTCAGTGGCACCATCATATGTTTCCGCATCACGAGACATTTCATTTACAAAGTCCAGGTTCACAGATTCGCATACATTTTTACTGTCTTCTTTGTTCGTTTCAGATGTAAAATTACCAATAGATGTGAAATTATCCATAGCTTCAGTGGCACCATCATATGTTTCTGCATCTCGAGACATTTCATTCACAAAGTCCAGGTTCACAGATTCGCATACATTTTTACTGTCTTCTTTGTTCGTTTTAGATGTAAAATTACCAATAGCTTCAGTGGCACCATCGTATGTATCTGTATTACGAGATATTTCATTCACAAAGTCCAGCTTCACAGATTCACATACATTTTTACAGTCTTTTTTGTCCGTGTCAGATTTGAAATTACCTATAGCTACAGTGGCACCATCATATGTATCTGCATTACGAGATTTTTCATTTACAAAGTCCAGGTTCACAGATTCGCATATGTTTTTACAGTCTTCTTTGTTCGTGTCAGATATAAGATTACCAATAGCTTCACTGGCAACATCATATGTATCTGCATTCCGAGATAATTCATTCACAAAGTCCTGATCCACAGATTCGCATGCATTTTTACAGTCCTCTTTGTTCTTGTCAGCTGTGAAATTACCAATAGCTTCAGTTGCACCATCATATGTTTCCGCGTCTTGAGATGTTTCATTCACAAAGTCCAGGTTCACAGATTCGCATACATTTGTACAGTCTTCTTTGTTCGTGTCAGATACAAAATTACCAATAGCTTCAGTGGCAACATCATATGTATCTGCATTACGAGATAATACATTCACAAAGTCCAGACTCACAGATTCGCATGCATTTTTACAGTCCTCTTTGTTCGTGCCAGATGTGAAATTACCAATACCATCATATGTTTCCGCGTCTCGAGATGTTTCATTCACAAAGTCCAAGTTCACAGATTCGCATACATTTGTACAGTCTTCTTTGTTCGTGTCAGATGTTAAATTACCAATAGCTTCAGTGGCACCATTGTATGTATCTGCTTTACGAGATATTTCATTCACAAAGTCCAGGTTCACAGATTCGCATATGTTTTTACAGTCTTCTTTGTTCGTGACAGATGTAAGATTACCAATAGCTTCAGTGGCACCATCATATGTATCTGTCTTACAAGATATTTCATTCACAAAGTCCAGATTCAGAGAATCGCATGCATTTTTACAGTCCTCTTTGTTCGTGTCAGATGTGAAATTACCAACAGCTTCAGTGGCACTATCATATGTTTCTGCGTCTCGAAATGTTTCATTCACAAAGTCCAAATTCACAGATTCGCATACATTTGTACAGTCTTCTTTGTTCGTGTCAGATGTCAAATTACCAATAGCTATAGTGGCACCATCATATGTTTCTGAATCTCGAGATATTTCATTGACAAAGTCCAGGTTCACAGATTCGCATACATGTTTACTGTCTTCTTTGTTCGTTTCAGATGTAAAATTATCAATAGCTTCAGTGGCACCATCATATGTATCTGCATTATGAGATAGTTTATTCACAAAGTCCAGTTTCACAGATTCGCATACATATTTACTGTCTTCTTTTTTCGTTTCAGATGTAAAATTACCAATAGCTTCAGTGGCACAATCATATGTATCTGCATTACGAGATATTTCATTCGCAAAGTCCAGGTTTAGAGAATCACATATTTTTTTACAGTCGTCTTTGTTCATGTCAGATGTAAAATTACCAATAGCTTCAGTGGCACCTTCATATGTATCTGCATTACGAGATATTTCATTCACAAAGTCCAGGTTAACAGATCCGGATAAATTTTTACAATCTTCTTTGTTCGTGTCAGATGTAAAATTACCAATAACTTCAGGGGCAAAGTTTTCTAAATTTTCATTTATATTTTCTTTTCGAGATCGTGGATAGGCAGTAAGATATTTTATATCCACTGATTGATTAATAACATTATCTGTATTAGTAACAGATTCGTTTGCTATACCTGTATTATCATAAGCGTCTGTTTTGTTTAAAATATTTAAAGTATCATTAGTACTTAGCTTCGAGTGATCAGAAACTATCTCATCTTTGTATTTTTTTATTGGTTCTATTGAATTTTCGTTATTAGACGTATCATCTCGTTTGGATTCGTCATAACAGTTTATTATCGCTTTTTCCTCTAATATATTTTTACAGTTTTCAAACTTAATTCCAAATCTAGTGCGGTTCTCCTCATTTTCTTCATTACAAACTTTAGATTCGTTTGAATTGCAAGTTGTACTTATTTTAAAGTTATCTCTATCATTAAGAGTGTTAAATTCGCGCTTTGAACTTTTGTTATTCATATCATTGCTTGGTTCAATACTTTTCAATTTTCTTTTTAATCTATGGAAAGTGCTTAATGGTATTGTTTTATTAAAATTAACGTAACGGTCAAGCACAGCATTGTTATATTTAAAAACATTTGCTGTCAATGATTTTAAGCTAGGCAGCTTCTTATCAATCAAAACATTTGAAGAAATGCTCGCTTCAGAGTCATAAGATGTATAGTAAGTTTTAGATTCAATATGCATTTCATGTTTTGTTTGAAGCCATTCACTATAGCAATTGATGTTACATGTTCTTAATTGGTTCTTATTTTCTGGTACCGTTCTATAGTAATTTTGGAATGCTACTATGGTGTCATAAACGTCGATTACTGGCGAGGTTCTATCATCTTCGTAGCTTGCATTTATCGATAAACATTCATTTGGAGTGTCCCCCGTATAAAATGAAAAATCGTTAAGTAGCGAAAACGAGTTGCACCTGGACAATTCGGACGGTGTTAGTAAATTGATTTCTTCGGAACCAACATCAATTAATTCCTCAGAATCAGAGTTGTGTTCTTCGGTGAGATCTTCGTTTGCTATTTTGATCATATGGTCGCATCTAAATAAGTCAACTGTATACTTGCGTTTCATTAGTTTTAAGTGTTCATATTTCTTTACAATATCATCACATCTTGTTAGTTGTACATAGCATTCACTTGGACATGGTAAATTTTCATTTATATTTTCCACAGTTTCTTCATTGATAGGAATATCAGCTACCGAATTTTCAACATCGTTGACGCCAAGATCTTGTAACAAAAGATTCTTTAGCTCAATAATCTTTTCTTCTGGATTAATATCTTTTACTATTGATGTTGTAGCTGTATTAGCATCAACAATGTTTTCCAACTGATTTGACATCGGGTCATATTTATCTAATAGATTCATACTATCGTTGGAAGAGTCGTCAATTTCGATAACTTCATTCTCATTGATTAGCACAGAGGGAGCTAATACACTATTATTTTGAAAAGCAATGGGGCTATTGCATGTTAATTTACCTTGACTTAAAATCTCATTCAAAGGCAATGGCACCTCATCGCTTAAAACAGAGGGAGTTACATTATTCTCTTGTACAGCAATGGAGTTATTGCATAGTACTGTGTCTTCATTTACTATATCATTTGAATTCAAAGGTGCATGTTCCAGTATCTTTTCACAATCCTCCACCAGATCAATTATAGGAGAATTTTCTACTACACGCGTTTCGTTATTTTCTACATCTGTTATATCACTAGAAGGTATGCTAATTCTTTTTAACACCACAACTGATTTTAAGTCAAATTTCTTTTGATGTAGTTCAAATTTTTTGGTGTCTACCATTGTAACCGTATACATGCCAAATTCAGTTTTAAATTTTTGTTTATTATCATAAACAGGAACATCGTCATCATCGTCATCATCGTCACTCAATAGATTTACCGTTTCTACAGGTTTGGTTGGAGATTTTTCTTGAAAGCTAATTTCCTCAATGCGTGACTGAAATACTTTGTTTGGGTCGTGTCTTGCCATTGTTGATATTTGTTTAACATTCAATGTATATCGTTTATTATCACACAAGTTATTCATCAATGCCATTTTCAGTGATGGATCCGAGAACAAAGATTGAAAGCTTACATACATTTGGCCGAATACAGTCGCTTTAAATACCTTTCCATTGGGCAAAATAATACGTAACCGTTTTTTATTGGGTTCATTATCTAATGGCGGCAGTTCTTCTATTGTTACGTCTTTCTCTAAAGACATTATATCAATGTTCTCGCCAGGTAAGTTTACATTGGACTGTGAGTTATTGACGTCTGCACATCGTTGGGGCATGGATGTAACTAGTGGTTTAATTATTTCTGGATTACTATTCGGTTTCACATTAGGTAATTGAGACTGTTTATTATTTATTATTTCTGTTATACTTTGTTTCTCACTCAGCGATTGACACTGTTTAGTATTATTTTTATTATTTATTATTTCTGTATTACTACTCTGTTTCTCACTCAGTGATTGACACAGTTTAGTACTAGTTTGTGAGTGTGGTTTATTCAAATTTGCCTGGCGTGGTTTCTGTTGTAAAGTAGTTTTGGCACTCATGGCAGTATGTGTAACGGTATTGATATCTGTAGGATTTCGCACGTTCGCTGAATTACTTTTTTGCGTAGTATTATTTTTTACTTCATTTTTAGTGATAGGTGTGTTTTTAATCACCGCTACAGAATTAGGTTTTAGTGTCATTTCTTCTATCAACGAGGATTTCTCTGGCAAACTTGTGGCACTCATGGCAGTATGTGTAACGGTACTGATATCTGTAGCATTTCGCACATTCGCTGAATTACTTTTTTGCGTAGCATTATTTTTTACTTCATTTTTAGTGATAGGTGTGTTTTTAATCACCTCTACAGAATTAGGTTTTAGTGTCATTTCTTCTATCAACGAGGATTTCTCAGGCAAACTATCTAAAGGAGACTGATCTAAGTCCATATTATTAGATGAATTTCGAGTTATATGTCTTCTATTTGGATATTGTATTTTTGCTGACTTTTGAGATACAATTGTGTCAGAGCTTTTTGATTTTTGAGTGGTATTTACTTTTTTTGTTATCTTCAATCCCGTACCTTTGTTATCAAAATCTTGAACATCTAAATGTGTACTTTTGGAAATATTCCGTTGTTCATTGTGAATTAGCTTTTCCTCGTTTTTAATATCGTTTTTTGAACTCGACGCTTCTACATGGATATTTTTAGAATCTATAGGGATATTAATTGTTTTTGGAATTGATGAAGCCGGTAAAATGTCTTCTATATTAATCATATCTATACTGCTATTATCCTTATTAACCAATATTTTAGTCTTCTTCTGCTTTTTACACTTTTTTGTAGATACTACTGTGGTCACAGTTTTGGCATTTTTCTTAGCTTTCACTTGATTTTTACGTACTCTTTTCGAGACACCTTTTGCTTTCTTAATCTCTTGGTTTGTGCTATCACCTTGGACAGTAGAATCATCTTCGGCAACATGTTTTTTCGTCGGTATTTTTATTCTTATTTTAATACTCTTAACAGTGTCATCTTTAACAATCACACTCTCGGCTTGTAGTGGTGTATCAGTATTTGCTTTTAACTCATTGGATGACCGTAAAAGGATGCGTCGGCATTGTGTTGAGTTATTGTTATTCTCTTTACGTTTGTTTCTCTGGTTTTTATCTTCTTTATCTAACGCATTCTTATTATTTACTACAGTTTCTTCATTAATTTTCCGTTTAATTTTTATGCCAGCCGATTGCTGCGTTTCCGTTGTAATTACCCCAGTATTAGGAGTATTGCGCGTCAAAGGCACATAGCTCAATGGTATTGGCGGATAATTAGATCGATGAGTTATTTCTCTATTTATAATGGCCAGTCGTTTATTTTGCAACCTCTCTAAATTTTTGGCGTTTTCTTTTTCGAGTTTATTTTCTTTGTGACTTTGAACTTCACTTGTAACGCATTCTATTTCTTTCTGTTTTTCTTTTACATTATTAAAAATCATGATTTGTTTATTTTTACCTTTTGAATTGTCTGTCTTATCAACTATCTTTTGTTTTTCTTGTACTTCCGATAAAACTTTACGCTCACAAATTTTATTCAAATTTATATCTAAGATCTTAGTTTCCGGTTGTTTCGATTGGTCCGGTATATCGTTATCTGATGTAGGTACTTTTTGTTTTAATTCTTGGTTAACGTGGGGATTTGAGCGTGCCTCGTGTGTTTCTCCTTTCCGTGTGTTTCCCTCTACGGTTTCGTGTGATTGTTGTTTGAAATCTTCATTTAATTGGCCCTCTATACTGTTTAAAATTTTTGGCAATTCTTGATTTAATCCATTGACTAATTGTTTTGTGATTTTAGATTTTTGGTTTTTGTATTTATCTAGGTTTAATTCATCGTGAGTGCTTATATCCACGCGTTTGTGTTCATTATCATTTATTTGTTCTTGATGTTTCACTTTGATTTTAAGATCTTGTTTTTCTAATCCGTTTCTTAATTGATCTTGTTTGCAAATATTATCACCTTGAGGTTCTTGTTGTTTTATAGAATGTAACTTATTCTGCGATTGGTGATCTAAATCAGATTGTTTTAATCCATTATCGGATTTTGAAGAATTCTCTAAATTTTGAGACATATTTGACGTTTGCATGGTCATTGCATTTCCAATTATTACTGGATTCACAACGGGAGCCGCAAATTGCGTAGTTTGATATAAAGTTATATTAGGCACATTACTAAACGGCCCGTATGCAGGACCTTGATTCACTGTGCATAGTCCTGATTGGATTTGTGTTTGCATTGATAGATATGGATCGAATACTAAATCGGAACCAATAAGGACTACATTTTGAATTGCAGGTTGAGGTACCGTGGCAATGATTACATTTGACGCTTCAACCACACTTATTGAGTTTGTGGCAACTAAAGGTGGCGGATCAGTGTTTTGCATGGAAGTCACATTTGCACTAGCGGGTTGATGTGAAATATTAGCCGGACAAATGACTGTGTCAGATCCAATCACTTGAGGCTTTGAGTTACTTACATTAATTATATTGGAAGTCGATGTAAATGGCTTTTTTGTATTTTCGGGCTTCGAGTTCTTATGACATTTAAGTAATGGTATTTGATTACTTTTTATAATAGTGTCACGCGAACTCTGTGACACGGTAGGTATTTTTTCATGATGGGGTAATGTTTCTTTTACGGTATTACTTTTACTATTCATAGACATTGTTTTAGCACCTTTCACGCTGCCAGCAACAGGTGCCTGATACAAGTCTTCGTCTGATGACAGTTCTCCGATTTCTTTGCGCAGGTCATCATCCATCAATTCCTCCAATAAATCGTAATCAGAATTCGGTATACCAGATATGAACGGATCTTTTTCTTTGATTAGCCCTTTAATAGACTGTTTCCTATTAGTATCCACGGCAACGCGTTTATTTCGTTCATCGCAAGTACTTTTCTTCACAATTTGTATCAATGAAGTATCTATTTTAACAGGTTGCAACAAAGATCGTGTTTTAATTTCTGAATGACTTGCTTGTTTATTTGGGATCTCAGAAACTTTGCAAGATTGTGATATACTGGGTGCATTTTGTGTTTTTATTGTGATTTTTTGGTTTGGCTTATTTTTTGGAGGTTCTGTTTTATTACAGTTCTGGACTTTTGTAATCACCACGCGTGGTGGAGCTACGATAGAAACATTTTTCAATTTATCAGAAGGTTTAAGAGGCTGTTGAATGCTTTCTAAACTCAAATTCGCATGTTGAGCTGTAGCAGGAGCCTTATCTAGTTGACTACCTTGTTTTTCTATGACAGAGGTAGATTTTTCGTATTTCGGAACATTTAATATGGTCGCAGTCGCAGGTCTCGATATTCGCTGATTACGTAAATCTGAAAAGCTAGTTTTCTTCAATACCATGTCAAGCGCATTTGGACCCCTACTGGGAGTTTTATGAGATAAAATAGCATCCATAACACTTTCCCAATCTTGCCGACTAGTATCTAGTGTCTGTGGAGTATCGTTAGGTACATTATTTTTATTCTTATCAGCTTGTTCATTGAATTGGTGAAGAGTATTGGTTACATTCGTAATGTTAGGTGTGACATTAACTCCCATATTAAGAATAGTCTTAACTTTAGATGTTTTGCAGTCCACTATCTTTGTGTAAGCCTCTTTTGGTACATCGTACATTGTCTTGATTTTACAACCTTCGAGTTTACTGTGACAAGTTTTATGGCGTGCCTCCACTGGATAACTCTTTACCAAAGTGGGATTTGAAGACGTTGTAGCTTTATTAGCGATACAAGAATAAGTAGAGTTTGCCTTCGAGGAATCCTCATATTTACCAGTAGAGCTGTTAGAATTATTGGAGTATGTTTCCAATGGGCGGTTTTTTACTAAACTGGAGTTTGTAGTTTTTTGAGATTTATTAGACGTACAAGTATAAGCTGGGTTCAATTTTAGGCACTGTGGATTACTCACAATGTTAGTTACGTTATAAGCATCAGTGTTGCTCACTGTGGGTACATGAGTATTCAATTTACTTTGTTGTCGTAACAATAATAATAAGTCATTTTGGTCCCTATCCGACAGTGAAGTATTCTTAGTGTGTGTCTTAGAGCTTTCTTTTGTCCTTTCAGGTGGAAGAGCTTCATGTTTAAAGAGATCAGTGCTATGAATTTGTCTACTTGTACCTTGTTGTTGAATTAAAGTTGAAAGTAGAGCATGCCCCAAAGCTATGCTAGACGGTTTCTCGGTTTTGTGAATTACACTGTGTTTGATATCGTTACTTGTAGCACTATGTGCGGTATTCGATTTTGATACAACCGCAGCACCTTTAGACTGGATGTGTTTACTTTTTGCTAATCTTTGTTCTTCTATATAACGATTAATTAAATTTTTATCGTACTGACCAATTACCGATTCAGCGTATTGTTTATTTTTATGCATATAACTAAGTCTGGAGAACGTATTTAATTGTGTTTCCACTTTCTTTCCCTGTAATGTTTTGGCACATTGAGATGAAGCTTCCTTGTTTGTAGCACTTGGTATTATAGGTGGCACTGCACTCATTGGTTTAATTTCAGGTTTATTACTTTTCTTCGCACTTGGTTTCGTAGTTTTATCTTTTTTTGACCCCGTTCCCGCATTTATTGTTTCATGTAGTTCTCGCAGGAAATCTTGAAAATTCTTTTGGCTAGCCGAATCTAAAGATGCTTGGTGCCGTTGATTCTGAGCTACATTTGGAGTGGGTGGTGATTGAAGAGGATAACTCACTCCTGCTATATTTATTTGTTGATTGGTTTGAGCAATATTCACATCTTGATAGGTCGACGGTTGAACATGCTCATGACGCATAACTGGTGTATTATTTTGGTGTGTTTTGTCAACATTTTGTTTGCTTGCATACTGAATAACAGGTTTCGAAGAAAATTTTGTTTTTAAATAATTATCAACCTCAGTTTTCAGATCATTAAGCTGCTCCACTTGTTTTTTATTCATGTAAGCCTCATGCCCATCAAAAAATTCCATCGTCTTAGGATGGGTTTTGGTTTGTTCTGGTAATGGTTGCTGTATAATAGTACCAGTGAGTCGTGAATTACTAGTATTTGGTAATTTAGTTGTGTTATTTTGACTAGATGCAGAATGATTCAAGGCTTTTTGAGACGCAAGCAAATTCTTTTGTCGTCGGAATTCTAGCAGTTTGGACAAACTCCTCTTTACCTCTTCTCTGATACTTTGAGACGATCCTGTATTGGGACTACTTTCTAGAGTTTGGCTCGGACTGGCTTGTCGATCCTGTGGTAAACTCGATTTGACATCATATTGTTTATATGGATGTTGCGAATGGACAGCTACTTGACCATTGGCAAAACTAACTTCACCACTAGAAAAAGAGTTCCGTTTAGAAGGCGGGTCGTTTTTGTCCGGAGATTTGTAGTCTTCCATAGAGAATAGCCCGTCGAACAAGACATCCGGGTCATTACCTTCAGAATTTAGAGATGCTAACGACGATTTGCCTTGGCTATCGTAATCGCTATCCGTAATGCACGGAGTAACTTTAGTTTCTGTTTTCTTTTTGTATTTACCTTCGGGTATTTTTATTTTCGCTACTTTCATGCCAATAAGACTAGATAAAGAACCAGGTTTCGTTTCTACCGGCACCTGTTCTTTTTCCTCTTTTACTTTCTTTTTGCGTGGTTTCTTCTCTTTTTTCTTTTCCTTGTCAGAAGCTTCAGTTTTTACTTTAGGTTTTGGGGATTTTCTCCTCTCTTTGTTCTCTTCGGAATCTTCTGTGGGCTTGGTCTTTTTCTTTCGTTCCTTTTTTTCTTTGCTGCCGCTCTCTTTGCTACTTCTTTCTTTACTGTGCGGTCTTTCTTTACTGTGCGGTCTTTCTTTCTTCTTGTCGTTCTTCTTATTCTCAGCGACTATACTGAGAGGATCTGTCTCTTCTTCGTCCGTGGACAATACTAACTTCTTGTTCTTTTTCTTTCGTGAGACTTTTCCAAATTCGAATTCTAGGCCGCTTGAAGCGCTTTCAGTCATTTCTGGGTCAAAAATTGCAGTCTCCCATAACACTTCTTCTTGTTCTTGAAGTTCTACTAGATGTTCATAGCCTGGTTTCGGAGGAGAAGGGATTTGATTAAATAAATGAGATTTTATATTAATGTTACTAAAATTTATTTATACGAAAACAATTAACTAAAAAGTGTGGTTTACACAAGATTTTTTTTTACTTTCCAGTCGTCTGTTCCTCGTCATAAAATAAGGTTTTTATAATTTGATATCTCCATTAAAATTAGTTGAGTATGAATAGAAAACAAGATAATCTTGGTGGTGTAGTATATTGGAAAACAAATCAAGTTTAGACTACAGAATCAAGAAAAACAATTAATCTATAGATCCTATCATTAGTCCCGGTTGTTACTGGTCACTTAGAATTTGACTTTCATAAGCTTATAAATTGTACAGAGGGCTGCACAAACTGTAAAATTTCCACAACAGACTTAAGAGTTCTAGAACTACTGAATAATGTTGAAATTGTCTTGAACTTGCTAATTAGGCTAGTGGTAGAATCATTTTCTTACTACATACTACACTAACCTTTCTCGATGCCGTAGTAAACGTCGTTTTCGTCTTCTTCTTCTAAGGGCAGATGCTGATACGAGCTGGGATCCAGGTTTAGATATTTCAGCTCTGTTGTGAGTGCTTTTGTACCACCGTGCGTCCGTTCCATGTAGGTGCGACAGTTTTCCAATAGGCGCTCTCTGGAAAAATCATTTTTGGTATCTGATGCCACGGTCACACACATGGCGATAACATTCAGGCGATAAACTTCGACTTCGGCCATCGGCAATGTGCATGGCCACACATTGCGCGTTGTACAACCTATCACGATGTGATCGTGATGTACTCACGCAAAAAACCAAATGGACGCCGCGGCCGGTTTAAACTTTATGGCAGCCAATAATTAATAAATATAACATTTAATTGTTATTGCTATAATGTAAGATAATATGCTGAGATGGAGAAGAAAATAGCGAAAGAATCTCTACAGCTTACAATTTCGTAATGATTTCAAAACATCATTATAGGTCAATAGATATATCAATATGAATAAATTACAATTTTAAATGCGTAAATTTTGGGCAGATTTTACTCCCACGCATTTGAATCATTTAAATAATCATTTAGTGTAAAAACGGTTGCGGTCTCGTCGAGAGCGGTCTTAGCGCTTGATCATGACAAGATTTTCTCATATTTTTAGTTTTCTATTTAATTTGGTACAATTTTCAAAATGTTAAATAACATATAGAGCAAATTCAAACGTTTTCAAAATGCAAATGCCTATCCCTTGGTCATATAAACTAGGCAGAAATAAATACACCGGATGTTGAAGATGTAATCTTCGATATTGTAAGACGAATGTGTAATGTAACAGAACAAGCTGGACTGAATATGTCTAGTAAAATGTCAGTTTTTTCTTTTGTGCCAATTCAAAGCGCCCCAGCAAACGTACCCATGGTACTAAAATTGGTGTTTACCTATTGAAATATCCATTGCAACGAGATCTCTAATCAGTGGTCTTCTTAATTCTTTGGACGTTCACTACCTGTTTTCAACGCAGACAGCACTAAAATGTTGATAATCAAATGGCATCATGTTTAGTTGTCAACATTCAGTCTATCATTCTTGTCCTAAAGTACAAGGAATATCGAAAAATGCTCAAAGGAGTCAAGAGCCCGATATTGATGAAAAAAAACTGCATCATTGGATTTTTGAAAAATCAATAAACCTAGCCAGGAATCGAACACAATAATTTTGAAAAAAAAAAACACAGCCGGTATTATTACACCATTTTCAATAGTGTTGTTAAGACCGATTCGAGTTTCGTTAAGGATCGATTTCTGGGAAGTAATGATATACGGGGAACTAATGGGAAATGTTAAATTTTAATATTTTAATATTTCTTGTTCCACCTTGGTTGAAGCGATAATCAAAGCAATGATAAATATTTTTTTCAAAAATGTAATGATGCCGTTTTTGTTTTCATCAAAATCCGGCTCGCGAGTCCTTTGAGCATTTTTCGATATTCCTTATAAGGATTTGGCCCTGAAGGCCCAATTGAAAAATTCAGCCTGTATAATAGAGGTTAGTCCGTAACACTAACCTGTCCATATCCCATGAAAGTGTCTTAACTCTGGGTCCGGACAGTAGCACTGCTATATCTTGACAGAGTTCCGGGCTCAGGCCGAGGGCTTCCCCTTCTGTGAGTATAGCGGTTGACAGCACATTGGCCTGGTTTCGAGTGTGTTTGATGTTGAGTGTCTCTGAAGTCTTCACTAGGTTGGTTTGAGTGTGGCTGTCTGTGGCCCAGCTGCCGAACTCTGAGGTGGTTTCTTGCTTCAAGTCTTGGTCGTCCTGGAATCAACATAGAGATAGACATTTTTAGAGTTCCGTACCCAAAGGGTAAAACGGGACCCTATTACTAAGATTCCGCTGTCCATCAGTCCGTCCTTCTGTCACCAGCCTGTTGAAATTTTCACAGATGATGTTTTATGCGTTCACTGGCATATAAAACATGAAAGTATTTCTGACGTTTTGAAATGACTCTACAAAAAAGTATGCCGAAGTGGGCGGGGCTTGTAAAGTTCGCCAAACCGCGGTTTAGTGCCGTGGTGGTTGTCAGACGAATTGTGAAAAACTATGAAGAAGTATTACTTGCTCGCGGACAAGTCCAAGAGTGTCCAAACTATGTTCTTAGGAGGCATGCGAACCGCAACACGTTCATTGTCAAGATTATTACTCATTCGCGAACATGTCCAAGAGTGTCCGAACTATGTTCTTAGGAGGCATGCGAACCGCACAAGTCGCGTTCGTCGTCGAGATTATTACTTGCTCGCGAACTGTTCGCGAACAAGACCAAGAGTGTCTAAACTATGTTCTTAGGAGGCATGCGACCGCACAGGTCGCGTTCGTCGTCGAGATTATTACTTGCTCGCGAATTGTTTGCGAACAAGACCAGAGTGTCTAAACTATGTTCTTAGGAGGCATGCGAACCGCACAGGTCGCGTTCGTCGTCGAGATTATTACTTGCTCGCGAACTGTTCGCGAACAAGACCAAGAGTGTCTAAACTATGTTCTTAGGAGGCATGCGACCGCACAGGTCGCGTTCGTCGTCGAGATTATTACTTGCACGCAAACCGTTCGCGAACAAGACCAAGAGTGTCTAAACTATGTTCTTAGGAGCCATGCGAATCGCACAGGTCGCGTTCGTCGTCGAGATTATTACTTGCACGCAAACCGTTCGCGAACAAGACCAAGAGTGTCTAAACTATGTTCTTAGGAGCCATGCGAATCGCACAGGTCGCGTTCGTCGTCGAGATTATTACTTGCACGCAAACCGTTCGCGAACAAGACCAAGAGTGTCTAAACTATGTTCTTAGGAGCCATGCGAATCGCACAGGTCGCGTTCGTCGTCGAGATTATTACTTGCACGCAAACCGTTCGCGAACAAGACCAAGAGTGTCTAAACTATGTTCTTAGGAGCCATGCGAATCGCACAGGTCGCGTTCGTCGTCGAGATTATTACTTGCACGCAAACCGTTCGTGAACATGTCCAAGAGTGTCCAAAATAAAATAAAATAAAAAAATATGTTCTTAAAGGCACATGAACCGGGTGTATATTTCCTATTTCCATGGAAATGGAAAATGTAAACTATGTAACAGTAAACAGTAATTTTGCTAAATCACAAAAGAAAACCTTTCTTTCCTATCATGACATCCCTAGAATGTACTCTATGTCGCTAGTGAAACAAAACGGTGTGTCGCCAATATTTAATTAACTAATTAAATTATGAATGCAACTAATATGTAGTTCCTGTGTGAAAATAAACTTAAAATCCGCTCGCGACAAACGTCTTGCAAAATATTTCACGAGTATGAATATTCAAAAATAGCGATTTTAAGAGTTCGCGTAGGAATCTTGCGATTTCATACACGATTTGGAATTCTAATAAAGGGCCAGGCCTCTCCTGGCGTCCAAATGATATGTCGCTCCTCGTTTTTCAAGACTTCTTCGATTCGTCCAATATACATGGGCCTTTTATTTTTGTGTGACGGGGAGGTCAAATAGATTTACGCATCGTCCCTGCGGTGTGGTGCCGTAGGGGGTATGTGGGGCTCGAGGTAAAGGCGTTCCCTCAGTACCCACTAAATATCCTCCCTGGCCTGACCTTCATCGCGCTTTTACGGGGCGGCTCGGGATCTGTGCAAGCACAACTAGCACCGAGACCGCTCTAACGCCGCCGTCTAGGCACTCCTTGCACCAATTGGTGGCCAGCAGCCCACAGGGGCTACCGACTGACGCCAGCCCCTGTGGGCCGCTGGCCGAATTATACATGGACCTAGATCTTCCACGTCCTGCATCTCCGTTCACTTCAGATTAACATATCCTTTTCGTCAATCTACTATCACACATCCTTTCTACATAACATAGCCATTGAAGCATCCCTTTCTCAATTCGTGTCATTATATCGTCTTTCAAACCAGACATTTCTCTTATCTCAAACAAAAGATATAGTTATCAACTCACGGGCACAGCAACTGGTGGCAATATTGGTGCAGACTTGATTTTCTCATACATGGTCGGGGAGGGGTGAACGGAGAAGGCTGTCAGTGTACACTCGCACTTGATCCTGTCGCTGGCAGCCAGCAGTATGCCCAGCTGTGTGAACCACGTGCAAAGCGTTTGTTCTGTTGAACGAGCTTCCGAATCCTGTAAAGAGTAAATACATATATACATACATATAATAACGCTCAGAATCCTAGAGTAACATCGGTTACACACAAAGCCACATCTAGCAGTATTTGTGTACCCCATAATAGTATTTGTCACACAGTACCCCATAATAGTGATAGGTTATAGAATAATTTTTGCGTTTACAAACGCGTCAATATATTTAAAACTAGAAAAAATACACTGAAAAAATCGACCTGCCCCTTAAATTGAAAGACCTGCCTAATTTTAAAAATATTCACGCGTTTGTAAACGCAAAAAATATTAGTGTAAGGTAGTTTCACCTTAACTGGGCGTAAAATTTTTGCAAAAATACTTCGTTCGGG
The DNA here is from genome assembly GCA_955850985.1 of Elophila nymphaeata. Classification (NCBI taxonomy): domain Eukaryota; kingdom Metazoa; phylum Arthropoda; class Insecta; order Lepidoptera; family Crambidae; genus Elophila; species Elophila nymphaeata. The sequence continues at coordinate 9,454,294 of OY039091.1, read as the reverse complement.
TCTAAGAAGTGCACAAAGATTTGATGAAATAATGTTTACCATAAAAACATAAGCAACAAGCACTGACAAATTTCGACAGGTTAACGCAGCCGCTCGGATTGCGGAGGACGATGGGTTCGATTCCCGCCTGGGGCAGGTCGATTTTTTTCAGTGTATTTTTTCTAGTGACAGGTTGCTACACTAAAGGAGCACCAAACCCAAAAATTAACAATCAAGTTCAAGATAATAGTCATCAACCATCGTCGCACAATTATCTCAACGACCAATTTTTTGAAAGAGGCCGAAATTTCTGTCGGTTAGTGACAAAAAAAAGTGATAATTCGTAAAGTCCAAAATGCAGAAGCGACATTAAAAGTCGTCGTAGAAAGGCGTGAGTTAGACCAAACGACGCAGAAAAATTAGGCGATTCAAACTGTATATATAACTCAATTTGGCTCAAAATGGCGCTTAGTCAACTTTTCCTTTCAAGCGTCGATATTTTCAGTTTTTTTTTAGCTAAGCGTATAAAAAGCAATGATATTTGTATGTGAAAACTATACATTTTACACAACCTATTGTACTCCTTTTTTCCATACCTATCTACAACTTTTTCTCTACTACAGTATTTGCGCGATTTCGTTTTGCGTAGTATAAAAGGACTGTTGATTGCAGTGTATGGACATTCTAAGTTTAGAAGCGAACAAGTGCGGATCAAAGCGATACTCTCCAAGTGATCTAGTGTGATATACCGACTAAGGCGAGTACTACGGAATAAGTTAGCATTGTGATTGGACTTTGTTGCTTGATTATTGTAAACTTTAGAGTGGTATACGGAATAAAGTCGCATCAGTGTCACCAGGTATTTCTATCCAAATTTACGACCCCCTATCTCGTAACACTATTATAAGTAACTCAACAAAACATCACTACTGATCCAAATTGATTATTTTTTTTTGTTAAATACTCCATTTATCGAGGAAGGCTTTAGGTTAAAAAAAGCCGACGTTGTGTTGAAGCAACGCGCGTCCACTAGTAATTAATAACAGTCAACAGAACATGAAACATCAAAAATTGTGTTGTAATAATATTTGTGTTGTAATTATTAGTATGTACCTATGTAAGTAGATATAAACATTTTTTTTTAAACAAACAAACCCGGGTCGACAACGTAGGCCAAATTGTTCCTGAACCTCTGGGAAAAAAATACCAGTAGTTCCATCACGGGACTCCACTGGGACTACTAGGAATACACGAAAAGATGGCATGTGCTGGCACTCGACCAAAGAAAATAGGTAGAATCTCTTAAAAAGGGCGGTCACTATACCTGTGTGAGCGGGACAACAACATAATTGCTCAGGAGCGACAAGGATGCGCAATGCGTAACGTGGTGTCAATTTACGAAATGACCTCTGTTCGGCGAACCGCACGAAATTATCAGTAATAACGATTTGTCATCACAGCTAATTAATTTTACAGGATAATTAGGACGTATTGCAGTTAATCATAACTCAAAAGAATAATCTTTTAACCTATATTATACCAGCTTTTGCCCGCGACTTCGTCCGCGTAGAATAGTTCTTTAGGGCTGCGTTTAAATTTTCTTCTAATTTATTCTAACCCAAGCGCCATATACCCAATGTTCATCGTATTTACTTTAAAAAATGTCAGATTTCCATACAAACTTATCCCTCATTTTACCCCCTTAGGGATTGCATTTCCGAAAATCTTACAATACCTCTTTCTTAATTTCTATTTGAAAGGCCATGTACGGATTTTTATGCATTTTACTTTAAAAATTACGGATTTCCATACAAACTTTTCATCCCCTTTTCACATCCTTTGAGGGTGAATTTCCAAAAATCCTTTCTTAGTGCACCCCTCGACCTCTTAAGGAACCCACGTACCAAATTTGAATCTCTAGGCCCAGCGGTTTGGGCTATGCGTTGATATGTCATTCAGTCAGTATTCATTTTTGATATTATTAAATGAAAAATCTATTATAATCAATGAAGATACTTTAATGTGACATAGCAAAGAAAAAAAGGAATAAATCATAACTTGACATGAAAAGATGTCATAACAGAAAAAGTATGTGGCTATACAACCTCAACCAACAATTTTTATATATAAGATTACACAATATTGATGTAAATTATAAAGATTAGCGTTAGTTATAGTATATTCTAACTTACCTTTTCAGTCGTCAACTTGAATCTTTCCAACTCATTCATGCCCGCTGTGATAGCGCGCACATACAGCTCACACACGAAAGGTTTCAATTCAGTTGTGCACTGCAAATCAAAAGTATTTAATCTTAATATATATAAATTACGTGTCACGTTGTTTGTCCGCGATGGACTCCTAAACTACTTAACAGATTTTAATCAAATTGGTGCACCGTGTGCAGTTTGATCCAACTTGACAGATAGGATAGTTTTTATCTTGATAAGTAGTCAAATTTTTTTTACTCCAGATACAATGTTATAGGTCAATAGTATGAAATTACCACAGCAACGCGTGGCCGGGACAGCTAGTAATAATATATTTCCACGCTCACCAAAATATAGCCCAATAAGTATAATTGAACTTGTGGATACTAGATAACGGACAAATGTAGATGATAAATTGGACAGAATCAGTTTCAAATTCACACAACTAGCAACTGTCAAAGTACTAGTTGTGACAAGTGATCTATAGTTACACTGACTATTGACCATGGATTTGAAAAGTTTATTTAGAATCGCGGCAACAGTAAATTTTATTGCTGCAACGGACAAGTTTTAACAAAAATTTTCAAAAGTTTATAGTTATTTTAACTAAGTCAATAGTTTCCCCAACTAAAGTTGATCTACCTCATAGCGCCAAAGTTTATCTTTCTCATAGCACGAAAGTTGATCTATCTTATAGCACCAAAGTTGATCTTTCTCATGGCGCGAAAGTTGATCTATCTCATAGCGCGAAAGTTGATCTATATTATAGTGCGAAAGTTGATCTATTTCATAGGGCCATAGTTGCTCTATCCCATAGCGCCAAAAATGCTCTATCTCATAGCGCCGAAGTTGGTCTATCTCAAAGCACTAAAAGATGCTCTATCTCATAGCGCCAAGTTGTTATATCTCACAGCGCCAAAGTTTTACTATCTTTTGAAATTGCTTGATTGCATTTTACTTATTTAGTTCACCATTGAATTCACAACACAACTAATAAATTGACTAAATTGTGCATTTATTAAATGACAGATACATAAAAAAAAAAATTCGAAATCTTTTTATTTTCTTTACTTTTAATTTGAAAAACGACCAGTTAGTTTCTACTACTAAAGAAAATTATTTAAGTTTAACTAATAAAGAAAACTAAAACGTCAATTTCAACAACTTCTAGCAACTTTAGACTTATGGTCTCCATACAATTTTTGGTTTGTATAGTGATATGCAATCGAAATAACAAAAAAAATTCAAAATATCCGATATCTCCAAATCTATTAAGATTTAAAAAAAAAAAAATACCATTTTTATTTTATCTAAAATTAAGATCACGGTTCCTAAGAGTTTTTTCTCTCTATGTCTTATAGTTTAGAATTTCCCCATACTGACCCGAAAAAAAAGCTCATTGTTCAAGCATGAACATGAACTATACCACATCAACAGCACCGAGATGGAGACCATCTTCACATGACTTGTCGCGGCCGGGAGTATGTTCGAGCCACAAGCTGAACATTGGACTCTGCGGCTGCGTGGTCAGCAGCGAGGCAACAACCTACATTCCGCGGATCTGCTACGTGCAGCGTCGGCATGTTACACCTATGAGAGACATGCACAAACCTTTCTATGTGTACTCTAGATCACTTTAGTATATAACCTTATGCAAAAGTATCAATAAACAGATTCCAACCGTCCGTGTTGGGTCTCACTACCTCCCCGCTGCTGCCTGCCAGGGCTACTCCCTGGGGCAGTTCCTAACATCATCATGCTGCCTGCCAGGGCTACTCCCTGGGGCAGCTCCTACTTATAACCATATCCTTGCTGGCCAGCCTTACAACCTGGTCTAGCATCCCTTCCATGTACTTGTGGGAAGCGGCGTCTTACAACCGTCGTGACCTGCTCGTACACTCACCGTGTATTAAAACGAAAGCTCGTTTTTAAAAATGATTTTTTGCAGACTATTTTCCGGATCGATAATTGTGTGGTCCCGTAATTACCGTGATGGTGTGTTACCTGCGTGTCGACGGCGGAGGCGAGCGTGTGCAGGTGGCGGGCGGTGGCGGCGGGCGCGGCCAGCGTGGCGGCGGCGGGCGGCAGGCGCGCGCCCCCCAGCAGCCGTGGTGATGGTGTGTTACCTGCGTGTCGACGGCGGAGGCGAGCGTGTGCAGGTGGCGGGCGGTGGCGGCGGCGGGCGGCAGGCGCGCGCCCCCCAGCAGCCGTGGTGATGGTGTGTTACCTGCGTGTCGACGGCGGAGGCGAGCGTGTGCAGGTGGCGGGCGGTGGCGGCGGGCGCGGCCAGCGTGGCGGCGGCGGGCGGCAGGCGCGCGCCCCCCAGCAGCCGTGGTGATGGTGTGTTACCTGCGTGTCGACGGCGGAGGCGAGCGTGTGCAGGTGGCGGGCGGTGGCGGCGGGCGCGGCCAGCGTGGCGGCGGCGGGCGGCAGGCGCGCGCCCCCCAGCAGCCGTGGTGATGGTGTGTTACCTGCGTGTCGACGGCGGAGGCGAGCGTGTGCAGGTGGCGGGCGGTGGCGGCGGCGGGCGGCAGGCGCGCGCCCCCCAGCAGCCGTGGTGATGGTGTGTTACCTGCGTGTCGACGGCGGAGGCGAGCGTGTGCAGGTGGCGGGCGGTGGCGGCGGGCGCGGCCAGCGTGGCGGCGGCGGGCGGCAGGCGCGCGCCCCCCAGCAGCCGTGGTGATGGTGTGTTACCTGCGTGTCGACGGCGGAGGCGAGCGTGTGCAGGTGGCGGGCGGTGGCGGCGGGCGCGGCCAGCGTGGCGGCGGCGGGCGGCAGGCGCGCGCCCCCCAGCAGCCGTGGTGATGGTGTGTTACCTGCGTGTCGACGGCGGAGGCGAGCGTGTGCAGGTGGCGGGCGGTGGCGGCGGGCGCGGCCAGCGTGGCGGCGGCGGGCGGCAGGCGCGCGCCCCCCAGCAGCCGCGCCAGCGCGCGCGCGCACCAGTACAGCGCCGTGCGCGCCCCGCCAGCGCACACCGGCACCACCATGCACCGGGCGATTATCACCTGACAATCAGGCACAACAACCTTTTGACGTGACAACGTCTAATAATTCGATAGAGCCGGCTGCAGGCACGAAAAAACATGACGCATGCGGCGTTACCTCGCTCTGAGGCGTTCCATGTAAGGCTTGAAGTGCAAGCAAAAATCTATTAAACAAATGAAATTAAATTTTTCTTTTGAAAAGACGTTGTCACGTTCAACTATCGTCAGTAAACCGACTTTACAGACAACCAATTTTTTTATTGGAGTTTACTCCTTAACAATCGATTTGCATATACTGGGTGCAAAAGACATGAACAGTCAAACGAGAACCATGTATTCTATACATACAAGACATATTTCAAAAAAAAAAATTGCAGGGAAATGATTTTTATTTTTTGGTGTTAAAAAAAAAATGCAAATTGTACCGCGCAATGTAAAGGGCTCAACTCGCACGCAACTCGCAAAACCGCGATAATTTTGCCAGACGGCGGCCCCGTTCGTTAGTGTCCGTGCGCATCGAGTGAGCTACATTGAACGCTAACGTTTTGAAGCCATTTTTTGTTATGAAATACTAAAAAAAATGATAATGTTTCTTTGGACAATAATAAAGAAATAACGTATAGAATACGTTCTCATAAAAAAATGAAAAAAAAATTATGACTTTGACCTTCAATAAAATCGTAACTATCAATTTCCCAGGTATAGTCTAAAGGGAAAAAAATTTTATGGTGAGCAGAATACATGGTTCTCGTTTGACTGTTCATGTCTTTTACACCCTGTATAAGGGGCCCGGTATGAGAAAAATGTGACGAGTAAAATCTATCGATGAATGACCTCGTTACGTTTTTGAAGGTCAAAGTAATAATTGGTGCGCATCCTATATCGCGCAACTTTCTAATTGTCAAAACACGGATGACAGCAGGTGCGCCATCTCACCTGTCTCGGAGTAAACTCCAGTCGTGCGTCGGAGCTGACACACACAATTTTTTATGTCGTATACGTAGTATACAACATGTAAATTAAATAACTAACACCCTCGACGGGTCTCAAGAACAAAGTCGTATCTTTAAAATTAACTAGTTGCAGTAGGAAGCATTCAAGTTACGGGAATCAATTTCGTAACCAAAAATAATATTTTTTTTTTTTTTTGGTTACTCAAAAATTTGTTTAACCAAAAATATTTTTTTTTTTTCGGGTGACGGGTCCCAAGAACGAAGTCGTATCTTTAAAATTAACTAGTTGCAGTAGAAAGCATTAAAGTTACGGGAATCAATTTCGTAACCAAAAATAAAAAAATAAAAATTTATTTTTGGTTAAACAAATTTTTGAGTAACCAAAAATAAAAAATATTTTTGGTTACGAAATTGATTCCCGTAACTTTAATGCTTCCTACTGCAACTAGTTAATTTTAAAGATACGACTTTGTTCTTGGGACCCGTCGCCCTGAATACAGGTGGTTTGGGATCGGCTTCTGAGTTGATTTCAATATTTAAAAAAAAAAAAACAAAAAAACTCAAGACGTACCCAGAAAATATTGTACAAACAACAACACGTTGGGTTACCACAAACTGTCAAATTTTCCCAATCGATTATGCACTTTATATTAAACAGTCTTAGGTTGAAAATAGTTTGGAAAAATTTTACAGTTTTGTATAGCCCGACGTGCTGTTGGCTGTACAACATTTTCTGGGTACTTTTGTTTTCTTTTTAATAAAGTAGTTGTTTTTTAAAAAAAATTTTTGAAATCAACTCAGAAGCCGATCCCAAACCGCCTGTATTCAGGGTGTTGGTTATTTAATTTACATGTTGTAGAGGCAGTCTTGTAATCGTCAAAATATTCGACCTCAAGATTTTGATTAATTTACACGTTTTGGACCTTGCAGAGTTCAAAAATACCGTTTTTGGAATGACGTCTGTGACGACTCTGCGTGTACGTAAAATGGTCTCGTCTGTCTATCTCGCTCTAATATACGCGTTAGTATACTCTTTCTCTTTTAAATTGCCGATCTATAGTTTCCTATATCTATGGTGCTAAAACACAAACACACACAGACATAATTCCGGTATTTTTGGACTCGGGTCCAAAACGTGTAAATTTGTCAAAATCTCGAGATCGAATTTTTTGACGATTACAAAACTTCCTCTATACTACGTATGCGAGAATTTATGTCAAGGGTAGACCACTCCCGATTTTTTTAAAGATTTAACCGTGTGATGCCGGCAGAGTAGACCAATGCGTGTTGTAGAAGGGGACTAATGGATCAGCAAAGGGGTATTGATCACCTTATACTCCGTCCACCAATCTGCCTGAACCTCCTTCGATGACAAGGAGAGGCCTTGTGTCCCAGCAGTGGGTCGAAATATAAAGGCTGTTATGATGATGTGCTGCTATCACATAATCGAGTCCACCTGCCTGCGCGCTCCAATACAGACGCTTGAATTTTTGCTAAAATTTGATTCATAAAACAAGATACTTATTTATTTATAAAACTGTTTTTTTTTCATATTATTTTAAGAGAAGTGACAACAACTAATGCGGACCACAAGACTGGAACCAAGTCGTTAACGCTGTTTCCTTTACGAGATTGAAATTTTCAAAAAAAAGGCGTATCCCTTCTATAAAGACCACCAACGCATTTGCGATTCCTCTGGTGTTGCAAATGGACTAGGTGGTAGACCCATGGGGTCCACGTCCGGAAGCCTCCTCGTGGCGGACCCTGGTAACGTAGTGGGGAAACTTTCTCGGCGGGTGTGTGACTTTTGATGTCAAGTGTGTCCGCTTGGCATTCGAAGTCACATGCCACTATCGAGTCGTTTTTGTTTTCCCACCACGGCTAGTTCCGGATGGCCCTTTTCAGGGCCACAATAAATGCTGCATTTTTGTAAAGATAATACCTGTGCTATAAGTATGGCTACTTCTTTGGCGTTCTTCCATAGTTTCTTTTCCCGGGGCGAGGACTCCAAGCGCGCTTGTAGCCGTTCGACCAGCGGATAGCCGTTGAGAAGCGGCGTTTGCTTTGCCTATGCGAAGATAAATTATTTTATCACTAATTATCTTATGAACAAGCAAATAGGTTAGAAAATCTTTACCGGACTACAGAAAAAAAAGATATAATAGACTTCTATTGTTAAATTCAGTTAAAATGTAGCTTATGTTACTCAGCCCGCCTAGCATGACCACCGAAACACGTTATGATATAGCCATTTATCGCTTTCAACTTCAAAAATCATTGGATAAAACCGCTATCTTGAAATTATATCGAAACTACGAACATTTGTATCAGCTTATAAATGTTCGAAGTTTCGATAAAATTTCAAGGTGGCGGTTTTATCCAATAAGTTCAAAGTGATAAAAGGCTCAAAAAAATCTATGGAAACACCAAAAGCCCCTTTGATCACAAACTTGCGCTCCGCAACACTGTGCATTATTCTAATAATATTCGTATTCGTTGCATCATTGATAATTAGGTTTAACACAACTGCCCGTAGACCGAATGGTCATTGTACGAAATTATCTCTGCTCGGCAACCGTACTTTAGCTGAGATAAAAACAAGTTGCGACTAACATACAGTAAGCAAAAATTCATAAACTGGTTAAGTAGTTCCCGAGTTTATCCCAGACAAACACGACATTTATACAGAGCGAATGGGAACACATTGGCATCCTCTTGAAATAAATCTCGGAAAGAGTCATAGTGGGACCTAATAAATCAGGTGTTCCATACATTTGGGTTGCATAGGTTGCAAAGATTTGTATGTCAAGTGTCACACGCTCGCGCCAAACTTCCAATTCGCTCTGAACACGAGTCGATTGCCTGAGCAGTAGCGAATTTGAACCTTGTTGGTAGGTGATACGGCTGTGCGAACGAAGCGGAAACAACTTCAGAGCGAACTAGATGTTTGGCGCAAACTGTACGAGACAGTAAAGTACTTACCAGCTCTATACACTTGGAAACCCTGTCGCTTTTATGCAGGAGTACAAATTCAATGTCCGTGAGTAAATCCCACACGTCCGTTGTGAAGTCGGCCTCGGTTTTGAGGATGTCCGCGAAGGTCGGCTCTCCTTTGGACTCTGTAGGTTTGTCTGCAATAAAAAATAAAAGTTTTCTTTCTATTTGGGTAACAAAACCCTATTTTTTTTTTGAAAAAAAAAACAAAAAGTACCCAGAAAATATTGTACAACATTTTCTGGGTACTTTATATTTTTTTTTGTTTTTTTTTTTCAAAAAAAAAATCGGTTTTTTTCAAAATTAATTATTGAAATCAACTCTGAAGCCGATCCCAAACCACCTGTATTCAGAGTGTTGGTTATTTAGTTTACATGTCGTATAATCATCATCTGGAGCTTTCATTAAAAATTGCTTTGTTTAGGCCGTTGAATCAGGTTGATTGTCGTTTAAATCTAGTGAAGTACAATCAATCTCCATTTCACTCTCGAAACCGGAACTAATTTTAATTATTAAATTTATAAATATATTATGTGAATAACAAATCAAGACAAATTTTCAGCTTTTCCGCCAATTTTCTATTTATCACCAAGAGAAACGCATGTATTGCTATACAGCCACGTGAACGCAATTTGTACTAAGCAAAGAGACTTTAGTATTGCCAAGAGTGATAAAAGAGTTCCAATGAAAGAGTATTTAATAACTCCAGCACGTCCCGTTTCATACAACATTGCTGGAGCGTTGTAATGTTCCAAGTTCAAAAAACGCTCCAGCAATGGATTTGGTTTTCTTTGTCCGTAAGGCCAAGCGCGCACTACGATTTTTTGTAGCGCGATAATTTTGACGCAGGAATGCAACGTATAAGTTAGTACAGCAGTGCGCGCACATGCGAGTAATAAATCGTAGCGATTTTAAAATTGTGATTTATCACATTTGCTGCGATTGCTCGCGATGCGATTATCGCGGAAGTAAAATGCAGCGTATGGATTTGTATGGTTCCGCGCGCACTGCGACAGAAAAATCGCACACTCGAACCGGCCGGCGCCCATTCATGTTCCGTTCTTTTGAGAATAAACATGTCGGCGTCCGCATCTCCACTACAGTCCCAAGACGAAACGAGGCTAGATGTGGAACATTTAATAATCGCAATACAAGAAAGACCACATTTGTGGAATAAAATGATTGCATTTTCATTCTATAAAAGCCATAGAACTTTTTGGGTATATATAGCCGAAGCTCATTCTGTTTCTGATAAAAGAGACCTTTAATAAATCTATCCGCTGTAAGGCCCTGTCCGCACAGCGATAAAATATTCGCGTGGAAATAATATCGCGTTCAATTTGCATCAAACCACAGATTTTTTCACGCATGTGCGGATAGTCCTAGAAGATCCTATGTGTCACAGAATTTTGCGAGAAAAAAACGCGCGGTGAAATATCGCTGTGCGGACAGGGCCTAAAAGGATGAGTCCAGTATTGACAATTATTTTTCTTTTTTCTTCTTTCTCTCCGAAGTAGTAAATAGAGACAAGCAACTTGTACTTAATCCATCATGAGACTGAGCAATGACTATATATTTTTTATCGCAGTGCGTGTACTGTACTTTCTGCGATAATTTACAGCGCGATTCTAAAATCGTATCGCAAGAACTAAAATCGTAGTGCGCGCTTGGCCTAAATTCGATACTTCGCGTGTTCTTTTTTCGAAAATAATGACAAAATATTTCCATGCATCAGGGGCGGTCTCATAGTAAAGGCATTTAAGCACTGCCTACCTCAATATATTACTCATACACTACTATAGACTGTACGTCCTTCCTACCAACAAAATAATGCAACCTATCCTATGGGCTTCAGGCGGCCTGCGTGTAACGTATACATACCTACACCTACGCGCCAATATGCGCGGTAAGCACTAGTTTCATCTGCTTGTAAAAATCACACACACTACAATATTTTTTACTTGTTCAGAAACACACAACGATTGACAGTATTAAACGACAAGATTGAAATATTATAACTAGCAGGTATTATAACTAGGAAACTGACATTCTCATTTTAGCCGTATTAAGTAGGCTGACCTACTTGACCGACTGTGATTATCAATTTGATATTGTTTAGGATGCCGATTAATTTATAGGATTATTTTAAAATACTTTCATCAATAAATAATGAATTACGAAATTTAGTAACCTTTCGTCGCATAAAATACTAGGAATAAATTTTATTAAATAAAAGTATTCGCAAGATTATTCTCCAGTACTCCCTAGGTGGCGCTAGTGTCTGTGAATAAGAGCAAAGCAAGTAGTTTTAATCTTAATATTTACTTAAGATCTTTTTAACTAATATGAATTGTAAAATTCTTTTTATATATATTTATTTCACTTCACTATTATAAAACACACCTTGACGTGATTAACTTATAAAAGTAAGGAAATAGTTTTAAAATGAATGAATACGCCAGCGCCAGCCATTTTTTATAATCCAAATCTTTATGACTGTCATGTCACTCAAGCGCGCGAAAATAAATACTTTTTTTAGTGCAAATCTTAATTTCTTTACAATATTTATCTAATTAAAAGTGTTTTATGGTGTTGTGTTGTATCGCATTTACGACGATGGAAAAATTGCAGTGTTCCCAATGTTCTGATAATTCAATTTGCTTAGAAAAACTGCGTAAGAAACCCAGATTTCATAGGTAAGATTTTTTATTTAAAGATAGGTAGTTATTTTTATTTATTTACAAATAACTATGAAACTATTACACATATAACAACCTGAAATATATTGTTGTAAGGTTGTAAGTACTTAATTGTTGTTAAGATTTTATTTTCTACTAGCGGCTGCCCGCGAGTTCGTTCGCGTGGACTTTAGAATTTTTACCATCCTGTAATAACTATGCATGGTATACTATAGATGTAAACCTTGTAATTAAATCACTCTATCTATAAGTATTGAAAATTACATTAACATCTGTTGCGTAGAAAAGATTTAAGTGTAGGTAGGTACAGGACGCGGGTGCGACTTTATTTTATACTTGTTAGGTAAAGATTTCCGCGTAGCGTTTCAGATTGAGTTTTAGAGACTTCGATCTAAATGCCTACCTAATGTATAAATTAATGCACGCCACTGCCATGCATGTTTATGAAAAATAATCTCACCAGTGTAGTGTTCGGGCTGTTCGTTGTCTCGCACGAGGAGCGTGGTGGCGCGCACCTGGTCCATGACGGCGGTGACGAGCGCCGTGGCGAGGTCGTCGCACTTGGACGTGGCCAGCTGGCGCAGCCGCGTCACCAACATCACACCACGCTCCTCCTTCAACCATTTCAGTACTGCAACGGAGATCACCATTTTAATTTTCTAATTCCATTTGCAAAATTACTGCCTTCATCGTGCTATTTTTTTTTTGGAGTTTACTCCTTAAGAATCGATTTGCATATATAAGGGGCCCGGTATGAGAAAACTGTGAGGAGTAAAATCTATCGATGAATGACCTCGAATGACCTCGTTACGTTTTTGGTGCGCATCCTATGTCGTGCAACTTTCTAATTGTCAAAACACGGATGACAGCAGGTGCGCCATCTCACCTGTCTCGGAGTAAACTCCAGTCGTGCGTCGGAGCTGACACACACAATTTTTTTTGGTTCTTTTGTCCCTAACGGGACGGGCAAAGGATATCAAGTCCATACAGCCCTGTCTGTATTTATGTCTTCTTTCTTGATGTTTGCATTAAAATATGGGCGTCGCACATTTTAATGCATCTAGGGAGTGCTTGGAAAGAAATGCATGGCAACAGACCTCATGACTGTGACTGATGAGAATTGTAAAGTGGGATTTCCAACCACTATACAATTCTCAACGCCACATACACAAAACCTTTATTTCAATGATTCCTCATAACTGTTCGTCAACACAGATGCTTATGCAACGAAACGACACCACTTTCACTGCACAAAATCCACTCCGAAGCAATTTTGAATTATTGAAATAAAGATCGACATCCAGACGCCATGGTATCCCGCCAAAAAAAAAACAAAGACCTTTGATCTTGCTACTGCTACCAGGGTTGCCAGGTGTTTGGTATTCTACCGAACCCTTCGGTATTTTAGCACTGTGTTCGGTGTCCGGTATGACAAAAGTACCGAAGTATGGGAGGTTCGGCATTTTATTTAGATTAATTTTTCTCCCGGATAAACGAATCGTGGCCTCGTCATCAGGGCCCATCTAGCCATTTCGCCGCTCTCTGGGCAAAAGCAATAAAGTCCGGAGATTCAAAACAGTGAAGCTATTTTCATAAACCCTATTTTGTCGGTTTTTTGTGCGCGAATCAAAGGATCGGCAATACGACAAGAGAGGAGCGTTTTATTTTGCTCACTGTTCGGTATTTTTTTCTTGGAAAAGACCTGGCAACCCTGACTGCTACTATAGTACAAGAAAATCTGAGTTTATGTTAGTGACTCACCATACACAGATAAACCTTACAGGTTTCCGTGTACGGCTTATGTATTACGAGTGTTTTATAATAATGTATTGGAAATATTTAAAAAAAATTGGTTAAGAAACAAGCATAGTACCTACAGTTGGGAGGAAAAAATCGGATGAAGCTAGCCAAAAATACGGAAAAATGGAAGTCCATGGAGGAGGCTTTTACCCTAATGGGATCCACTGAGCAAATAATATAATTAACTAACTGTTAGCATAAGTAATATGTATCTACTAAAAAAAATTGTTGTTTCATGGATTAAGCTTAAAAAGCTGTAACCCGACAACGGAAGAAAATAAAGGAATGAAAATTATTTTCTATATGTCCTTCTATAAGGCTATGTTACCTGGGTCATGATAACGAATCGATTAAAACCTTATTCAACAAAATCTGATCAAGAAAAGGCTGATTGAGGAGAGTGGAAGCAGAAAATATATTACGCCGACCCCAAAAAAAATGGGAGGTAACGTTTGGTTACATATAAAGGCAGTTTGTAGTATAGAACATGCATTGAATCTAAATAGTGACAGACTGCCGGCCTACATAAAAGGCATAATCATAAATTAACTAACCCTTCAGGGAATCAAACAAACATAACTCCCTTAAATAATCAATAATGTTATTTATTTTTTACACAGAACTGAAAGACTCAGTAAAGTGAAAAAGGTCCGCATTGATGTTGACACAATGATAAAGACAATAAAAAAATATAGAACAGTGTTGTCGTTAAAATAAAATAATAAGTGCTAATACGATTACATAATACATAATAGAATTTTTAGTAGATTTTTTAAATCATAAAGTAAGCTTACAAATATATGTTGAAAAATTGTACTATATTGCCATTTAACAACTTACTTTCATCATTAGTGGGTCTCTGCCCTCTAGGGTCCAATAGAACCTTGAGTACTGGATGTCCCCAAGGATTCTCAAGGTTCCTCTTGAACCAATCAGCTCTCTGCTGCAGCTGTTGTTCCCAAGATGGACTGATGCCATCTCGCCTGGCCGTAGCCGATTTGCACTCTTCAATTAAGTCATTGAGTGCGTTGTCGAGAGATGTGTGGGCATCTTTACAGCTCGGTGACTGCCATTCCGTCTAAACAAAGAACAATGAAATTGTTTTAACAATATACAGGGTTATTTGTACAACATTTTTTTTGAAGCAAAACTGTAATCGCGAAGAAAAAAATCTATCATTCCAACGGCAAATGTTACACAAGAGTCCAGTATTATTTAGATCCCAATAAAATTACATAATTTCAAAATAATTAAACACAATTGCATGAAATAATAATCACTGTCAAACTATAATATACAATGTTTAATAAACAATATATAATGTTTCACTACATCATGAATAATGTAATATTCATGATGTAGTGAAACAAATATAAATAATTTCATCACAATCATTATTTTATTAATGACAGTTTAAATATTCTATAATAGAATAAAACCAATTTTCACTCAGCCAGTTATACACAGTCATGTACAGTGTTCGTTTGAATGAATCTACTGAAAAGTAAGTTTTTTACAATATCTGGAAATTTATTAAATATTTATATGCGCATGCCGCGGCCTTTACAGACCGCGTGATGCCGGCAGAGTAAAATAGGCAACTGATGGTACAGCAAAGGAATATTGATCACGTTATACTCCGTCCACCAATCCGCAATGGGCAAGTGTGGTGGCCTACTGCCTAAACCTCCTTCTATGACAAGGAGAGGCCTTGTGTCCCAACAATGGGTCAAATTATAAAGGTTGTGATGGTGGTGGATGCTAGTTATGCACATGCAACAGCAGTTTTTCTTTGGGCCTCACCTGCAAGATGACCCGAGCGGTGTGTTTGTGCAGCCAGCTGAGCAGGTGCGGATGGGTGGTTGCCGCCGAGTGCTGGCAGAGGCAGTGCACGCGGCGCCAAGCTTCGCACAAGTGCCGCGTGCGCTCGCGAACGTCGCCCTCGCCAGTCAGCCGGCTGTCAAGTGTCTGACAACAGAATATTGTGAACGTCAAGATGGCACATACACCCGTATTCACAAACGTTACTATGAGATCTCTCGACTCTTGGATAAGTAAACGCATTGCGCTGAATAGAGCTCTGTGATTGGTTCGTTTCTATTGCGTAGTTCACATCGGTAAATTTACTGACATTTTACTACTTCTAACTTTAAACTTCTGAAATCTGGACGTTGCTATTGTCATCTCCTGTTCTTTGTGTAATATAGCTAGCTAGCTACCTTAGCTGTGCGTTCATTTGAAAGTACGCATAGTGCCGATCTATGCCCACTCTAAGTTTTTACCAATAAGTTGTGTCGTCATAGTCGCCGCCACACTGGCGACGCTTCCATTAAAAATTAAAATGGCTCTCGATACGAATTTATTTTTTCTTTTAATTTGCCTATGGCAGAAATGGAATAGTGACTGCGATCTCTTCGCCATCCATTTTGGTTGCGTGAACAAGCAATACAAATCTCGGCTGGCGTCCACTTTCGCGGTTAGTTTTGGCGTCTCGCGGATCCGCAAGGCGTCGATGTCATGGCATCAATGAGAAATGGCTATACACTGCCAGACCCCTTTTCGGATTGCGGGCGAAATCATGTTTGTGTGTGTGTGTGTGTTAAAATATATTTAATGAATGTACAGTAGGGCCTCGATAGTCCGACCTGTAGCTAATCCGATCACCGCTATACTCCGAACAACCCCCTCTACCTCCGCACAAACGTAGTTTATTCGTCACGCAGCGCCACACGGTCGCATTCCAGTGATTCCACTACTGAGTTAAACATCATACCACGCGTATTCCACAAGTTTGATCCAGAAGATGATTTACCATTAAGCATTTTTCATATCAGAGGTTTCTTAGAATCAGAGATTAATAATTTCTTGGTTAGCAATGATGATATTGATTGCCAGGAGCCTTTAACCGATGAAGATAGTGAGAGAAGTAATAAATGAGCAAGACAGAGAAAGTGAGTCGAATTGGAAGCATCGGAACCAGGTTCAAGGATTCCACATACTAAAGCTGTATCTGCATTAAATATCTGCTTGGAATGGGGAGACAAAAGACTTCTTCAATTGATTGTATGCTTAAAATACACTAAAATCTTCTAAATCGTTATGTCAATAATGACCAAATTAAGCAATTTGTAATTAATGTTCAAGATAACTTTAAACCCATTAAAAATATGTATATAGAATACACACACCCAAAATTTATCTTCTGTCTGATAATGATTTGTTAAGGATTATAATCATAGTATCATTTAAGTATGTATCATAATACAACTTATGTAATAGAATCAAGTTCAAAGCAATAACAATCTTTATATTACATCAGGTTTGTTACAAATAAATCCACATCCGGCAGTATGGGCCATACAGAACTCCAAAAAATATATGTTCCAGGCAACCTTAGGATTTGACATATAGCACAAAATATGTGAAGATGGCAATGTAGCTGTATCTTATAGCTGATATGAATAAACTGTCAAGAATTTTGAAAATGGGAAATATTAAGCCGAGCAACTAAAAAATCCAGAATGAGCGACTAAAAATACTAAATGGGTGACTAATCATTTGTTGGTCGCCCAATAATGATTTTTTTGACGCCCACTTAGTATTTGCATAGGTTTAGGTTAGGTTAATCTGTTGACCAATTAAATAAGATCTTTTGAAAGTTCCATTTATTATGTATTGGAGAAGAGTTCAATATTAACATGACAGACAATGAGTCAGATTCAACGAAGGTCGATGACGCAGCGGTCGTGCATTTTTCGTAACAATCAAGATAGATAATCTACCAAGTATGTAATGGGTACTAAGATGGATAATCAAAAAGTTCCAACTCTATTTTCTACCATGCTTCGGAAGGCATATTAAAGTGCTGGTCCCAACTGCTATCAAAAGATAGCAATGGAAAAAATATTAATTTTAAAGAAAATATCTCATAGATTTAAAATATTTAATAAAATTATTACATGATATGGTTGATGCTTGTATACATTTAAGTGTGCCTAGAGGGCAAGAGAGAACAACTCGTAAATAACCACAGTTTGCTGTAAAACGCAGTAAAACTTATTTTGCTAGTAATGGCTTTAGACAAAGATCTTGTACACTATATAATGAAATATTTATTAATACTGATATATTTCATACCTCATTACTTGAATTTGGACGTCGCATCACTGAACACATGCTTGACCTCAATGCAACAGTAGACACCGAAATGTAAGGCATAAACATATTTATAATAATTTTATATTGTTTTTATATATTTAGTAAGCTGTTTCATCAAAACTGAATCATGCTTTTGTATTATCTTTTAACACAGACTCTCATTACAGCTAAAATAACTATTTTTATGACTTGTCTTTATGGTATTATTCATGTTCGTATTTTCTCAACATACACTGAAAACATATCTGTTTATAGGTGTGATGCACAATAGCTGGGGCTCCCTCATGCAAAGATTACATTTATCTAGTTATTTATTTGTAATTTGCATTGTTATAGCTTTTTTTTGTTTACCTAATATATTTGTTATTATAGGGAACTCTAGGTTTATATGTAACAATATGTGTTTAAATAATATAAACAATGTAAAACTGTTTGTTCCTTAATAAATAATAAAAAAAGAAAAAGGTGATGAGGGCCAATGTGCATTTTTATGGACTTTTCAATGGGTCTGTTACTGATTTTTGGGTTCTCTACAAATGTTCAAAGACAAAATATAAAGTTTAAATGAACGTCGAACGAATTGTCCTAAGCAATAATCACTAATTTTTCCTGATCAACTGAGCACTTCACATAAAACCACTCTCTCTCAACCCTCTTTTTAGATATTTATATTCCCAACGTAAACTGATAGTCCGATCTGCTGTTATCCAAAGATACAAAAATGGAAAACATAATAATAAAAAATGTACAAAAGGAGAGGCTTATTTCAAAAAGAAATCTCTTTAAACCCACTTACAACAGGAGATGTGCTAGTAGACATATAACATATAGGCATATGTGAGACTAATTATTATTATTTTTGATCACAAGTTTTTGAACCTCCATCTAATAAATAAAAAAATGTTTCATGTCTGAGCTGAGGCGGCAAAACAGTATATGGTTAAATTACTAAAGATTGTTTTTTTTTTAACATTTTCTAGAATTCTACCTACCTAATAATAAAATATAACTATTTACTAACAAATTATGTAGCAGACAGGTATTTTAAGAAACTATGAATCGAACAAGTGACTTTTGTACTAAAACTACTAGAGAAACATTTTTAAGTTAACATCACAGTTGATGCGAATAAAATCTGATCAGATCTTGCCATGTGTTTGTGAATCTTAGTGTAAATAATAAGTACCTACGTGACTATTCAATAAAAGTAATGGCTGTCATACAAAATATTGTAAGTATTCAAAGTTGAAGAGTTTATTCAAGCATACAGAAAGAATACATTATACTCCTATTACATTTCTGATGATTGATTTTTGTAATCGCAAGCTCTAAAAAAGTTAAGATAATCAAAAACCATACGGGAATAAGAATTCCCCGTAAGCAAATTATGTTTCAACATCGTCATTTTCAACCTTTATGGTAGGTTATCCAATAGACCAATGACCTCAAACTGTTGATATTAAAACTAATTATGAAATTACATAAATTTAGAAGAATAGGCTGTGAATTTAAATAGATTAAACGAAAACAAGAGTCGAAGAAGACAAATATGGCGGCCATAATGAATACCATGAACCTCAACGGCGTCTCATGAAATACAATGAATTAGGGTATCATAAAACGAAACTTACCTTGTAAAGTTCAATATAATATGTTTTGCCTTTTGGGCCACTCGATTGATTACTTTTCACGTCTTTTCCATCATTTGTAGAAGTCATTTCTCAAGAAAATATCACGGGGAGACATTTATGCGCTTGTGTTTTCGTAATGGTGCTGTCAAAGTTAGTATTGCAATATGAAAAAAACTGTACCTAGCAATCTCTACCATAGAGTTAAATATACAGGGGGATGATCTCGTCTCTACTAAAACCAATGACATAGGAATCTTTTTAGTTTTTAGTTCCATGTTTTAGTGAATTCCTACGTCATTGACTAAAACATGGAACTAAAAACTAAAAAGTACTACAATACAAAGGCTGATAATGATAACCTATGTATGTCATTTCTTTTAGATTATCCATCGTTTTTGTGTAGTTACAGAAAATAGTAATTCAAAAATTTGATCATGAAAATGAAAACGAAGATGATGCTCAACAGATTGAGAGCTGTCAGGTAAAATTTACCAGTTTTGCTCGTCTCGCTCGACACCACAAATTAGAGAGTATATGTCTAATGCAATGACGTAGGAATTCAATTCCTACGTCATTGGTCTAATGCTCTTAGGGTCTAATGCTCGACACCGATCAAAATCGCGTCTGGGGCGTAAATTATATTATTACTCTCCCCCAAGCTCTCCCCAAAGTCGTTCCCAAGAAGCTTATATTTTACCTATCTATCTTCGTGGTCGTTCGAATCTAATATATAAGCTTCTTGTTCCAATCCAACCAAAATACTCGAGCAACCCAATGACGTAGGAATGGAGAATCCTCAGAGGAAGGACTAAAGCATCCTTCCTCGGAGGAGCAACCTCCGAGCAACTGTCAGAGTATATGTTCGTTTACCTTCGTTTCAAGGAGCTTATATTTTACCTATCTTCGTTTTCACTCGGGTTTGTTTGTTTTGGAACGAGTAAATTATATAATGGCCAAGTTCAAGATGTCCCTAAGTCCATTTAGGGATTTTATAATAGTGTTGATTTAACAACAATAATTTTAGTTTTTGATAAAAATATATGTTTTGGTATATTTCGTTTTCATTAATGCACCCTAAGTCCTAAATGTTATGTATTAAAATCTCTAAGTCCAGTTTAAAGTCCCTCCAGCTTAAAAATCCCTAAGTCCAAAAGCTATGGTACAAGCCAAACAATTTATATCACTTTACTCTATTACTAACTCATTAAATTTATATTTTATAACATTCAAATTTAAGAGACGACCAGTTAAGGTTTTTGATCGTGATTTATGTTATTAAGAATTTTGGTGTCGTTTCAAAGATAAAGTAAAACTTTACCGGCGCCATTTCTGTAACCTAAGAAAAATTACTTAGGGACTCAGAGGAAGGACTTTAGTCTTAGACACAGGATTCTTTGTCTAAGACTTTAGTCATTCCTCTGAGCTTAGGGACGTCTTGAACTTGGCCATTCTTCGCTCTACCCCGAGTAAATTGAAATCGTTTTGGAACGCACCTTCACTGGTTTCCTGGTTCTAGCACAATGACGTAGGAATTCTATTCCTACGTCATTGGTTTCGCACGAAGATAGATTTCTATAGGTAAAATATAAGCTCCTTGTCTTAGTCCTGCTCCTTGTGGTTTCGGAAAGCGAGCCGAAAGAGAGGTTGATTAACTTTCTTTGTCCTTGTCTGAACAGGGTAACCATGTTAACCCTTAACTGGTATCGTTAATTTGACTAACGTAACTGGTATCGTGGGGGCCGCGCGGCCCGCATGAAAAATTATCTTCTAGAATGTCAATGCCCGTAATTTTATTCAAGTTGTAATTAAAAACTATAACTAACAAGCTTGTTTTATTAAATTAATAAGTTTTTATTCATATAATTTTTTTTACTTATTTACTACAAGAGATCACAAAAATTAGACAACTTTTTGGTATTTTATTAAATTAGTACATACAACCTAACATTATTCCGTTTGGATGATATAATGTTTACTAGGTTATTGGTTGTTTTAATGTTGGAAATGAGTAGTTTTAGAATATTTTATAGAGGATACGATATAACGAGAACGCGAGAAACTAAGTACATTCACGCTTCTCGGGTGTTTTCTCGGGGGTTCTCGGCGTGAATCTGGAGGGCGCATTATAGTATTATGCTTATAAGGAATAATTTTTGCGTTTAAGAAATACTTACACTGAAAAAAAAAATTTTTTTTTCACTATTTTTTCTAGTATTTAAAATATTTACGCGTTTGTAAACGCAAAAATTATTCCATAACGTGTTGAGAGATTCCATTTTTAACTCTAATCAACCGTACAATTTTTGTTACTTTAGTTACATTTTCACATTTACGTATAATGCCATAAATTACTTAGGAATAGCACTTTAAGTAATAATAACATTAGTATAAAAGCGATAATTGCAGCGACAGATGCAAAAATAATATTTTAATTTTAATAATATTTAATTTTACCCATGATGTTTTTATTTTACCCTTCTTTACCACATTTACCGATACTTTTCGGAAACTATGGGTACTTTATAGAAGTTGGGGAGTCTATGATATTTATGGCATTTCAATCTAATATGTTGGCTACCTTGTTTTCAGTACAAAGCAAAAGCGAGTTGTGACAAGAAATTTTGCTTTTCTTTGTAAATTACATCTCATCAAAGTGTAATAAAATGTAAATTATACCATCAAGATAATGTTTCATAAATAGGTGAAAAATTTGTTGTAAAATTTTAATAGATTCTGTCAGTATCCTGCCCTTTTGAAAGTAGAAATTTATGTGTCACAGTGTAAGGCTCTGGGAGAGACAATAAATTATTGCAATAAAATTCGTAATTGATAATGTGTTCTGCCCTATTCTTATCATGTTCCCGGTCGTATCGAACTAAAACTTAAAGGTTATTCTAAAAACATGCTTCTGAAGGTGTGGCATTCGTTAATTGTCGGCACATCTGGAGATCGTTTTGAGTAGTATTGCTGCATGACTGATCGACTGACGAGTGTCTGTTTGGAGACACATAACAGTTACAATGCTATAGTAGCAGTTTTTTACAGTCCTATATCTCAAACATGAAATAGAATTTAAAATTTCGTTTATTCCGATTTTAAGGAGCAGAATATTTACAGAATCTCGTAATTTCGTCTTACGTGTACAGTCTTAGCAGTTCAGTGAACAGTGATTTTGGTGTTGTGATGAGTTGTTTAAGTTTTATTTCGGCTTTCTTTTATTACTCTCCTTTAGAGTGATACAATTTGGAAATGGCTAAGAAGTTTGAGAATACCGGCGGAAAGCTCGTCACTGTATCCGTTGTTGGACTTTCTGGTAAGTGTTCTAATAAGAATCATAAACATGTAAGTATATTATGCGTAGTAAGATCTCTATGTTGAATGTCTGTTGACTATCCATAATTTGGAAGGCAACTTTCTATCACTCTATAATATTTGCTAAATATTGTATTGTGTTGAAAAGAGGTTGAAATGTACCTTGCACCATAGGGTGTGCAAGGCATTTGGTACTTAAAAATTGTTGTAAAAAAAACAATCTTCATGACCCATTCTCTTTTGAAATACAATGGATATGGATTATAAATAGGAAGAGAATTCCAATAAAGTTTTGGACAGTTTAGAATTGGACAATTAGTATAGAAATTAGACAGTTTTGTATAATCCGATGTGCTGTTGACTGTACCTCTTCTTTCTTAATCAAACCAAAAAATTAAATACAGCATAACCAGTACATTGAAACTTTAGTACCATGTCATAGCAACACCAGTGCTTGTACATTAATAGTTTCTACCAAGTTTGTTCAGAGTTCTTGTTATAATAACATGTTTTGAGAGACTCCATTTTTAACTAGACATGGGACGGGTAATAATTTTGCCGGGTACCCGGCATGACTAACACCGGGTACCCGGCAGCGCTGACATGATGTGATACGAGTGTTTCGCTTGCCCGCTCGTACGGAACTTATAAAAGCGCAGTGTGTGGCACTAGCATCACACTTTTTATTCTGGTCATGTTTTGAAGAGACTGCTAATGCTGCTGCTAATGGCAATTATAGTGGTTCTAAAAATTCTTCCCCACTGGAATTAGACTATGACTTAAGCTCTGCAAAGGTTGAAAGAGACACAAAAAAAAGCCTACTCATGGTGGGCTCTTAAAAAAGGACTCTATCGAATTTGCGAAAAGTTGCGGCCAAATATTTAATTACACCTACAATTCAGATACTGCAGCCATCTCAATCATATTTAATCAAAAACAAAATGAAATGTATCTATACATTCCATTTTGTTTTTATGTAATTGAGATAGGTACAGTAAAGTCAAGTTAGCTTAACTGTACTGTACCTATATATTCTTACCTATGACCGTGATTGTATGTACACACATACAATCACGGTCATAGTCCCAAGAAGTGTTGAGTAATACATAAAGCCTCGTCTGGCAGTATGGGCCATGTAGTGCCTCTAAATAGTGACAAGTTGCTAGCCTGTCACCTACAACCCAAAAAATAACAATCTTTCACTAAACAAACAAATATAAGCCAACAACCAGGACAGATGCTACACTCAAAATTATCTTAGCAGTCTGAGTTAATTACTAAATAAGTAGGTAAAAATGATATTTTTACTACCAAGGCATTGAAGGAAAGGAGGAATGATTGAAGGGAAAGGCAGTGTAATTACTGGCCATGGAAGGCACTTCATCGTAGGTCTCAGGATGACAATGCACCTGCAATACCAAGTGATTTTTTCTTTGTTATTGCAGATGTTTATATGCAATGGTATCCTCTTACCACCAGGTGGGCCATCAGCTTGTTTGTCAACTATAATTGTATAAAAGAGTATAAAAAAAAACAAGTTAAAAGTAAAAATTGCGGTGTGCGTTACAGTGAGGCAGATTAACAATAAGGCTATTTATAGACCAGGATTATTTACAATAGCAGTGACACACATGAATTACGACCTTAAAGTGTAATTGAAATGGAAACAGATGTAAGTTCAAAGAATGTTATGTTCTTTAAAAACAACAATTTTGATTGTTCTCTTTTACATTATTACCATTAGCTTACACTGTTAAGTTGTTAACTGAGCAAAGAAAAGTATATACCTAATGTATAAATAATGATTGTATATCCAAAAATAACAAACTGTAGAACAAATATTCATTTGCCTTCACATTACTTTTCATTGTAGGTACACAGTTGTTTTTGTTAATGCTTCTTCACAAGCATAATTTTGTATCTGTTTTCATGCTTGTGCAGTCCTCTGATTCATAGGTAGGTTAGGTAACGCTTTAGTACCATGTTATAGCACTGCCAGCACTTGTGCTGGTAGTAGATGCCACCAATATGTTTGATTGATTATTATGACAAGGTACTAAAATGTTAATCTACTCCTGATGCTGACTGTACACTTAAAGGAAACATCCTTCAAATGTTTTATAAACAGCCTGTCTATTCACAAATAGCTAAGAATTTAAACAAAAGTGGTCAAATGAAAGAAAGAATACAGTAAACACCAAACATTTAAGTTCACGAAACATTATTATTATATGTCCTTTACTCTCCAATCAGTGACATTTATAATTATCTATATATATAAAATTCAAAGTCCCGACTAATTGACTGAGATATCAACACACAGCCCAAACTGCTGAACTTAGAGACTTGAAATTTCGCACTTAGATTCCTTATACAGTGTAGTCATCCACTAAGAAATGATTTTTTACAAATTCCACCCCCAAGGGGGTAAAATAGGGGATGAATGTTTGTACGAAAGTTCGTCAGTTTTGAAGTTAGGATCTCCACTTTTGTATTTAGGCTGGCAATTGAAAAATAATACTTACATGTGTCATCGTTTTTGACAATTCCACCCTCGAAGACCCCTTCGGCCGAAAAGGGGGATGAAATGTTATATCTGGAAAGTCCTTCATTAAATATTTTATTTAGACTTATGGTTGGAAAGTAAAAGAAGCAAACACATATTTCGTATGTTTTCAAAAATCAACCCCTTAGAGGTTAAATGGGATAAATAAACAGTAGCTGTCATATGATAAATACTAGCTTCCGCCCGCGACTTCGTCCGCGTGGACATTCGATAAAATCCTTAGGGGACCAATTACCAGGATAAAAAGTTTTCTATGTCCTATATTCATCAAAATGCGATCAGCCATTTTTACGGGATTAGGCGGGTCCTTACCAAGCGAGCAGCCTCGTGCGAGACCCGCCGTACGTGGCAAACGTTCTGGCTCGCTCGAGGCGGCACGCTGGCCAGATATTAAAATTAGGCAAGTTCGTGCGATATTGCGATCACTCGACGTCCGGAAAGCTAGTTGACAAAAATGTGCAGCGGAGTTGTCTCCCGTACTCACGCGCCTATACCAGCTCTCATACTCTACTGGACATGTGTCGGAGACTTGGAGTGAGGCTAATGTGCAGCTTGTACCCTTTTTAAGTGAACTATGTATGTTCTTTATGAGCAAATAAATTCTCTGAACCTAAAAGGGGCCCGCTCAGACCCGGCCAACTACCAGTCAATAGCAATCACCTCAGTACTATGCAAAGTTATGGAAAGGATCCTTAACAACCACCTGATCCGTTGACCTTCTAGCGTACATAACGCATGTCTGGGGTGAAGGTAGCGAGCGAACAAGCGTGGTGAGTCATTGGCTGTCAGCCTTGATATCGCCAAAGCTTTTGACAGGGCCTGGTACAAAAGTCTTCTCTTCAAGCTTCAGACGTATGGTCTGCCTGTTCAGCTATGTACCAGGGTGGCCGACTTCCTGCATGAGCGAAGAAGTCGTATCCTCTCTGACGGATGCAGTTCGCGGTTCATTCAGTGAATGCCGGTGTTACCCGCGGCTCTGTTTTATCCCCTACACTGTTTCTTCTGCATATCAATTATATGATTCCTCTTGGGAACATCCATTGCTATGCAGATGACAGTACAATGCATGCGGGCTATTTTGGACATGAAAGGATGGACGAGCGGAAACCGTGGAGAGTCGTGAGAATCTTGTCATTGAACTCAACCGAGAGCTGGACCTTGTTTCTAAATGGGGTACAGCAAATCTGGTTGAGTTCAATGCCAAGAACACTCAGGTGTGCGTGTTTACAACTAAAACGTCGCCATTCCTTTCCCTTCCTTCTATCCAAGCCACAACACTGACGCTAAAGAGCAGTATCACCTTGCTCGGTATGGAGGTTCGCAGCGACTTGACTCCGAAGGACTAGTGAAGTGCTTTTTCACGCCAGATCAACTGAGCTTGCTATACAAAACGCAAGTACGGTCTTGCATGGAGTATTGCTCGCATTTGTGGGATGGCTCCGCCAAGTGCTTACTCGATACTTTCAATAGGTTGCAGTTCCGCGCGACCCGCATCATCGGCGACGAAGAGGTGACTAAACATCTTGAGCCTCTCCAATTTCTTCGCATGTTGCGAGCAATCTTTGAGCGCATTCTACCGTCTCTACCTTTTAAGGACTACGCGTGCTGGTCTACGTTGTCACCGACAAACTGTGGCTACCATTCCAACGCGAAATAAAAATTTTGGAAATTCGTTTCTTTGTCGCACAATCAAGAAATGAAATTCACTGCCAGCACAAGTGTTCCCTCTTTCCTACAATCCTGGGTCATTCAAAAGAGGCGCGAAGAAGCACATTGCAGGTCAGCAAGACGAGGGTGGCTAGCGCGGCAGTTTATCTCTCGCGCTAGCTTTGTTTGCATTTGAACTCCACTTCTGCTTACCAACAGGTGAAATGGAGTCATTTGCTTGAACTTTTTTAAAAAAAAAACATTTTGCTTATTAATTTATAATCTAGTGAGACGGCCTGCCTGCTTGGCAAGCCGTATGCTTGTATGCCAACCGAATAACAAAAAAAATATCTATATTTATAAAAGAAAAGTAAAAAAAATCGGGAGTGGTCTCCCCTTGACTTTCTCGTATTCCAGAAACGACTCAAAAGTCGATAGAAACCTTATGTTTTGATGTCATACATCCATGTTAATTTTGGTCACCCATCCGAGTAAAGACCGCGCACTTGGTTGCTTAACTTTCGTGATTGAGGACTCAAAAGTTGATAGAAACCTTATATTTTAATGTCATACACGCATGTTAAATTTGGTTGCAATAAGTTAAAACATACTCGAGTTATCGTGCTAACGCACAGACACACAGACATACATACACACAGACACACACACAGACATAATTCCAAAAACGTTTTTTTTGGACTCGGGGAGGTTCGAAACGTGTAAATCCGACAACATCTCGAGGTCGAATTTTTTGACGATTACAAGACTTCCTCTATGCTACGTATATGAGAAAGTAAAAATCCAACTGTGCAAAAATTGCAAGTTTCACTAGCTTTTTTTCCTTTTATTTAATGTGTTTTATAGGTACTCATAAATCTTATAGACATCGATATAAATGTAAATAATGGTCATTCTACTGTAACCACTTTCTAAATACTTGAATAGAACAGCTATTTCAATGGGAGGAAGCTGTACTTACAATTTGAAATATCTCCAATTGTGAATGAATCTAATATATCTGTACTATTTCCTGTTATCTTTTGTGTAGGTGTTAATGTTGTTTACGTTCTAAAGAAACATGATAAGGGTGCTAACATTGAGAATGAAAGATAAACAGTTTATTAGCACTTGTTAATTGATTTAATTTGTATATGATAACAACAAACTGACTGTTATGTCATGCGTTTTTGCGACTCTCGGGATTCTTACCAAATATGTCTGGGGAGAGAGAAATGGCAGGGTAGTGGAGGTGAGTTTTCATGCATCAAGACAGCCCTTTAAATCTACACTTTGATCACAAGTCCCAGGCACTGCTTCTGGCACCCTTCTCTGCAACACTATGCACCTGGGAATCGGCGACCAAATGGTGATTCATTGGAATGCTAGCTTTCTTGTCAGTATAAATATGTAACTATCTTCCACCCGTGACTTCATCCGCGTGGACATTTTACCCTCTTAGGGGTGTAATTTCCAAAAATCCTTTCTTAGTGGATGCCTACACTGTATATGATTGATGATGCGTGCTTCCAGCCTTTGAAAGGTAGGTTAGACTGTTATTTTATTTTATTTCATAGGGACAAAAAACAGTCATACAATGTATGTTACAGAGAACTTAGAATAATATGTTATTTTAACTTATTGTAGGACCAGCATCAGTGTCCGCGTATTACTTAATGTAAGAAACAAGGAATTCTCCTCAATAATATTGTATCTAGGTACGTAGTAGAGAATCGATAGTAACCGAGTAATGTAAAAAAAAGGTAACTCTTGCTAGTTATATATAAAGTATGAATGTTAGTGAATGTGCTTATTAGGTATCTATCTGCAAAATTTCAAGTCTAGGTTCAGCGGTTTGGGCTGTGCGTTGATATCTCAGTTAATTACTCAGTTCATCTATTTTATTTTATATAAATTAGGCCTACTGTGCACGTAATGCGCACGCTATCGTCAATTGACGATTGCTTGCATCTTGCGTAGAAACAAATAAAACTGTGTCCACGAGAAGCAACGTCTCGGTTACCTATCGTCATGCGTTCTTCAAATGACTAATTTATTCAATTCAAATGACTAGTAATAATGTTATTGGTAATAGGCACCTATTTTAATATGTTTTTCTTTTTTCAGGTACTGAAAAAGATAAAGGGCAACTTGGCGTGGGTAAATCTTGTCTGTGCAACAGGTTTGTGAGAACCCACGCCGACGACTACAATGTTGACCACATCTCCGTCCTCAGTCAGGTGAGGTTTATTTGGACGTTGATTTGTTTCTCTCCTCTGGGAGTTCACAACAACCAGAGAAATTTCGAAGATTGGCCAGTTTCCACCGGAACCGTGGTCAAATCGCGCTTCGAGATCTCATCCTACCGAACTTTGATAGACGTTTAGTCTGCATTCCGCCATCGCTACTCGCGACGTCAAATCCCCACAGTATGGGTGCCTGATTGTCCACAACTGTGCGTTTTTCGCGCAATTTTCTGCCGCGAACCACAAGACTGTGGAACCAACTGTTGCCAGCGGTGTTTACGACCGCGAAATCTTTTAAAAAAGTGCGTATTCCTTCCTTTAAGGCTGACAGGAGGAGACTCTTGTTCAAGTATAAAATATAATAACAAGTTAGACGCATTATGAATTACACTTTCAAAAAGGTCAAGTCGAGGGCTGAAATGAAAACTTGCTCGCCGTAAATCTATACATCAATGTCGAGATTATGTCCAGAGGTTAATTAAACCTACATTCGATCGTAGCGTATAAAAGACTTACATAAATCAAGCTTAAGTTAAAAGTTTGCGGTCGACCTCGGGACATTAACACTTTAGTATCGTGTCAGTGCTTGGACAGGGCCTTTTTCCGATCGAAAATCCTTTACGCACCGTTCCGCACTGTGGGGTAGACAGTGCGGCGTGTGTGGAGCTCTCCCGGGGTTCCCGGGAACGGCGCACAGTCAACGCCTCGTCTGCGAAAAGACTCCGGGCTGCCCGACCTAATAGCAGGCCGGGCTGCGCCCTAGAGGGATTACCCTAGGGCACTAGGGCAATCCCCAGACGGGGGGCCTCCGATGTGCACATGGGGAGCCACTCCATGTGCTGGCCACACTTAAAGCTGGAGTAGACTGGCGGTCATTGCCGCCCACCTTCTCCTGCCCGTCCGTCTTCGCCGGGTGGAAGCGGTTAGAGGATCGTTCTCCCGTCCCCTCTACGCGGTCTCCTGCGAGATCACCGTCTCGCAGCAGGCAACAGCATCCTTCGATTGCCAATTATGGCTCTGACCATGCTTGACAATGAAATGTCTACTCCACCGAACGCCGCTTTTAACGCGCGGTGGTCATGTCGCCAGGCCGAGCACACTATTAATGTGTGCTCAGCCGTGTCGTCCGGGGAGTCGCAGTGATGACACCCGTCGACTCCTCGAGCAACACGGTTCAGGTAGTGACCGAAACGCCCATGTCCGGCCAGCACCTGCACCATGTGCTTGTACAGGGCCTACTGTTTACGTAAACCGCACGTCAGGTTCACGCTTTAGTCCGATTGCTTGCATCTTGCGTAGATGCAAAAAAACTGTTTCCACGGAGCGGCAACGTCCCGTTTGTTCCATGGACAGTGACTCTAATAGTTGCCATCGCCACCTATGTATTCCGATTGTATTTTGGTAATCAAACACCATAGTCTATAGACGAATGCATAGTGTATTTTTTACGCTGGAAGCAACTCTGGAATGCGAGAAAAAAATCAACAAAAACACCTGATTATTTTATTCGCGATTCAGAATAGCTTCTGTAGCAGAAGTTGTTTGTGTTGATGAGAACTTCAAATGGTTTGAAGGTATTGTACCAATAATCGCGTATTAGTCTGTAAAGTGGAGTTTTCATCCCTGAAGCTTCTTCTAAATTTAAGATTTTCATGCGTTAATAGTTCGTATTGCTTTCTCCTCAGTCTGACTTCAGCGGGCGTGTAGTCAACAATGACCACTTCCTTTACTGGGGCAGCGTTTCCAAGGAGAATGATGACCAGGAGTACAGATTCGAGATCGTTGAGCAGACTGAGTTTGTTGATGATGCGTGCTTCCAGCCTTTTAAAGGTAGGTTAGACTATTAGAGCGTTTCCAAATTATCCGAACTGATATCGGCGTCGAAAGCCGATACGATTTCAGGCCAAGTGAAATGTATGAAATATGAACCTGCCATAAATCAATGCTTTATAATATGCTTTTTATTTGTAGTATATATTTTGTTTTATTCTCTTTTTAAGCTGTGGGCAAAACGGAGGCGTATGTCAAGAGATGCGTGGCCACCAAACTACAGTCAGCGGAGAAGTTAATGTACGTCTGTAAGAACCAGCTGGGCATTGAGAAGGAGTATGAACAGAAACTGATGCCGGATGGGAAGCTTAGCGTGGATGGGTTCCTGTGCGTGTATGATGTCAGTCTGGTGCCGGGAAGAAGCTGGGAGAAGCAGGTAAAGTATCATCAAATGTAGTTCTCTAGTGTGTCCCAAATCAGAAACATATCCAGAGGATGGTTCAATCCCCAGAACTGCTTGGATGATTTATTTAACCACCATCTTATCAAAATC
Organism: Elophila nymphaeata; assembly: GCA_955850985.1. NCBI lineage: Eukaryota > Metazoa > Arthropoda > Insecta > Lepidoptera > Crambidae > Elophila > Elophila nymphaeata. The sequence goes on along the minus strand of OY039091.1, from coordinate 9,422,795 downwards.
TGTTGCCGTAATAATAATATTAGCAGCATTATTGTGTTCCGACAGTTAATGATAAAATAGACAGTCCCTCTCTGGTTGATGGTTCCAGGAGAAGCTTGATTCCATCTTTGACGTTATCGTCACTTACCATCAGGTCATCATCAAAAAAGCGCATCAGGTCATCATCAAAAAAGCGTCGGTGGCGTAGTGCGTAAGAGCGTCGTCTCCCACCCAGGAGGCACTGGTTCGACCCCCCCCACGTACCAATGTATTTTAAAATTTTGAATTCATATGTACGTTTAATCGACGCTTTTACGGTGATGGAAACCATCGTGAGGAAACCTGCACACACCTATGAAGAAATTCTTAGGTTGTGTGTGAAGTCGACCAACCGGCACTTGGCCAGCGTGGTTGACTAAGGCCTAATCGCCCCTAATATGGGGTAGGCTCGAGCCCCTCGGTGTGGACATTATATGAGCTGTTGATGATGATGATGATGATGATAAGTTATTTATAAAATATAAATAAAGTTAAAAGTGTTAATCGCCATGTGATGCCGGCAGAGTAGAATAGCATCACCCCATATCCTCCAATGTGTGTCGTAGAAGCCGACAAATGGATCAGCAAAGGGGTATTGATCACCTTATACTCCGTCCACCAATCCGCGTTGGGCAAGCGTGGTGGACTACTGCCTAAACCACCTTCAATGACAAGGAGAGGTGTTCCAGCAGTGGGTCGAATTATTAAGGTTGATAAGAAGATAAGTGTTAAAACTCGCAAGTCTTTCCTCAGTTCGTTTTGTGGATGATCTCATCAAACCCGGGTGATTTAAACGTAGCAATCAGCTACTGTTTAATGGTCGGTCGGTAGCTCACGCCTCATGCGTTTGCTAATTCGCCAAGTAAATTGCAGCCATTAAATTTAAACACCTACTTTAGTGGTCGATTTGATATGTAATAGTTATGTGGTGAACTGGTGGATCATTAGTTTATGAGTAGTTCGTGGTACAAATGCTGGAGTATATTGACTTATGAAGCTGTTTTTAGAGTACCGTACCGAAACGGTAAAACGGGACCCTATTACTAAGGCCAAGGCCCCACCGCAGGGGGCACGCTTAGAGGCTAGCTAAGAGGCAAGCTTAGTTGTCGAGACGCTTCGAAACAAAGTGGCCAGACTGCCTCGCTACAAAACTCGTGTCTGGTGATCTAAAGTGTGGTTGTAGTGGAAATTTCATTCACTTAACTAAAGGTATCGAACATCTTGGGTACATGATATTGACATGTTGAGATCCAGTGAAGGCGAATTCGTAATTTTATACAAAAAACTGCGTAACTACCCCGACAATTTTTGTGACTATTTACGTATGACACAAGATACCTTTGATCTTTTACTAAGTAAAATCGAAAATGGTTTGCAAAAACAGAAAACCAACTATAGATCATGTATATCACATTAAGAAAGCCTACATCTGCATCCATCCATGCAAAAAACCAACACGATCGTTCGCTTTGCTAACCGCTAGGCGACCACTCAGCGAGCGGTGGGGCCGCGCACATAACGTGCCTTGTGTTGGTTCACTAGGATAAGTCATCGAAGCGCTCAGCTAACCTCTTGCCGCTAAGCGTGCCACCTGCGGTGGGGCCATGGCCTAAGACTTCGCTGTCCGTCCGTCACTAGGCTGTATCTCATGAACCGTGATAGTTAGGCAGTTGAAATTTTCATAGATGATGTATTTCTGTTGCCGCTATAACAAAAAATACTAATAAACATAACAAATAAAATATTTAAGGGGTTCTCATACATTAAACGTGATTTTTTTGTTTGTTTTTGATCGATATTGATAACGGCAACAGGTAGACACTTGAAATTTTCACACATTTAAGTGGGGCTTCCATACAACAGACAAGAACAGACATGAGTTTTTTTCCGTTATTTTATAGATGATGGTACGTAACCCTTCGTGCGTGAGTTCAACTCGCACTTGGCCGGTTTTTTTTATATTATTTCAAAAGCAAGCAATATTTATAGCCTCTCTTTCAAGACTAGTGGAAGTTTAAAAGACGAGCCTTGGCGAGCTTCTTAGTAGTATCCACGGGTGTTTTAATATCAAGTTATGTGCAGTACATACACTACTTTGTCTACGCTCATACATAAAACAAAAAAGACTAACTTTGCGATTTCCACAACAAGTGCTACTTGCTCAATTTGACATTTGAATATGCTTGTTCGCGCCATATTGCAAAAGAGATTCCTCTATTTTTACCAATCACCAAGCGCTCCGCCAGAACTGTCCAATCGGAAGCGTCCCGCTGACGTAACTCGTTATGCCGCGAACCAATAGGAAGGCGCCGGATTTCTTACTGCGACCAATCGAGTCAGTAGAATAATTTCACACTGAAAACAATAGAATGACGGGGCTTGCCATTTTCCAATTAATTAATTTGAAATCTTAATTAATCTTTGTTTGGTGTTCCTTTTTCTGTAAAATTATTGAAATGCTTTATTTGTATCTCAGTGGCTTTTTGCAAATCATCCGGCGGAGTAAAATTTTCTGTATGGGTTAGATCCGTTTTGCCTTATGTTATTAATTTTTTAAGAAAAAAGAAAACTGTTACGTAAGGAGTCGAACCTCATGGTCTGAGAGTCGAACCTCACACCAATGATCTAGAGTCGGACCGATGTTATGATGTTCATTAAGTTACAGGTTGGTTTTTTTAATTTTCTTCTTGATTATTGTTAGAAAGTAGGTCATTTTATGTTCACCTTTGAGATCGTAACTCGAATATTATGACATGAGTGTACACAAAAGCTTTATTATTATCATCATAAACCCACGTATTGTTACAGAACGAAATCCTAGCAGCGATTCTCCAAAACATCATCAAATTGAAGAAGCCAGTGGTGCTCGTTACGTCCAAAAACGACGAGGCGTGCGAGCAAGGAGTTCGGGAGGCAGAACGTTTGGTCCAACGGAAGGAGTTCAAAGGGTCCATCCCTATAGTTGAGACTTCGAGCCATGACAACGTTAACGTCGACCAGGCTTTCGTTTTACTAGCGCAGATGGTGGATAAGTCGAAGGCGAGGATTAAGGTAAGCCTTGCATATCCATGGACAGGGACGGGTTATCATTGAAGGGGTTTTTGCACAGAAATAAATGAAGATAGAACGGCGATCATAACTCATTTTCATTCAAATCATAACTCGCTTTCATACAAACAATGCGTGCCACTTTTTTTTGCCAGCCCCGCCCACTAGATGACGTCACGTTGAGTTAATTAGTGAGCTGACACACTCAATCAAATTCATAATCGATAGTGCACTCATTTTAGTCTTAATCATATTAATAACTGATAATGTTCTGTGATGAGTATCGACGCGCACTGACGGTACTTTTGAGATATCTTGTCAATATGACAAGATTTCGGGCATGCGGGACACACCCACTTCACTGTTCTTTCTTGATTTATTTCTGTGGGTTTTGATACACTTGTTTTTTATTAAAATTGGTAGGCAAGGAGCTTATACTAAGAATGGAGTCATTAGTCAAATTAACAAAGTGAGGGTAAAAATTTTGACAATACTTGACATTTCAAATTTCACATTTCTCTTTCTAGAAATTGTCTTCATCTCTTTCTAAACACGACTACATAGAAACAAGATTTCCCCAGTATTTCGCCATCTTTCTAAAACAAAAGTAGAAAAGTACTTAAAAACCTTACATATTGTATTCAATTATCAGTATTTATTATCAACTAGCTGTGCCCGCGACTTCGTCCGCGTGGATTTGCCATTTTTGCAATATTTTTCATTGATGCTCAACTCCTATTAGTCGTAGAGTGATGCTATGGAGGTATATAGGCCTATATCAGGGTTTCCCATGCTGCGTGTCGCGATGCCCTGGCACCCCAGGGTTCGCGGTTCTATCCCGGGGGCGGACGTAGTGAGACGATCCACATAGAATGACTGTCTAGCTGCTATGCGAGCTAGTCGAACGAAAATAAATGTAGAGAAAGAAATGAAAGTCGCGATTTCAAAACTTGAGCCCGGATCGACTGTCTAGGGCGGGCGAAAAAATTGAACACAGCATCTTCCGCAATCCGGGCCGCTTCGTCCGTTTTTTTTGTTTTTGTAGGTATATACTTAACTTGGCTGTTACTATAACGGGGGGAGGGCTCGTATAAATTGGAAAATTCCTAAGGGCGTCACTATGAAAATAAGTTTGCGACGTCCTGGCCTATAGTCTTCCTCGATAAATAGACAATCAAAGAATTTTTCAATTTTAATCAGTAGTTCCCATTTTTAGGGTTCTGTACCCAAAGGGTAAAACGGGATCCTATTACTAAGACTCCGCCGTCCGTCCGTCCATCTGTCCATCTGCCACCAGGCTGTATATCATTAACCATGATAGTTAGACAGTTGAAATTTTCTCAGATGACGTAGTTCTGGTGCCGCTTTAACAACAAATTTATACTAATAAATAGAATAAAATAAATATTGAAGGGGCTCCCATAAAATAAACGTGACTTTTTTGGTCGATTTGATAACGAAATATTCACAGAATATTTAGTTATATTATTCACTTTAGAAATAAATAATTAAATTAAAATAAAATTAATATTTAAGGGTGCTCAACAACAAACGTGATTTATTTCTCGGTCTCAATAACGATAACAGGTAGAAACTTGAAATATTAACAAAATATTTAATTTAAAATTCAAATAATTTTCGGACAGTTTTGATAACATTTATGGCACGAAACCCTTCGTTCACGCGTCCGACACCTTCTAGGCGTTTTTTTTACTATTTTTACAGGATGTCTCTGATGACCTTCTTTGAGTCACCAGGGCTTTTAGTAAATGAGAGGACCTCGGTGGGTCCTCAAGCTTTAAGGTCGAATCACTCCAGAGAGGATTCCTGACCGGTGAGCATCTCTCTCGGAGGAGTCTCTAAGGCGTCCGAATCTGACGGGATCAGTAGTTCCTAAGATAAGCGCGTTCAACCAAACAAAAAACAACTCAGTATAGATGCGTGCGTAGTACTTGATCATTATTTGGCTGCGGAGTTATGTTAAAACTATGATATCTCTGAAGATATTCATTGAAATCTAATGATGTAAAGAACAATTTTGTACAAAATTAAATACTTGTGATGAATAATGTATTCATTTTGATAAGGAATAATATTATGTTTACAAAAATACCTTCGCATCTAATGCATTATTTTAGAACAAAATTTATTAACAAAAATAGGTTATAGCGAGTCAACCTTAAGAGATAGATAAATGCTGGCTGAAACTTTTTTTAGAACTTTTAAAGGAGAATAATTCCGTCATACATAATTTTTGCATAACTTTAACCGTTTACGCAGCGCATGCAAAGAAAACTCTAAAAATCAAAATTTATTATTTTCTGCTTATTTCAAACTATGATGTTTCTTAAGATAGTCATTGAAATCAAATGAAGTCATGAACAATTTTGTGCAAAATTAAATACTTGTGATAAATAGTGTATTTATTTTGATAAGGAATAATATCATGCATACAAAAACACCATCGCAGAATATGCATTATTTTAGAACAAATTTGATTACCAAAAAGAAAGGTTATAGTGAGCCAACCTTAAAAGATAGACATATGCTGTCGCGGACTTTTCTTTAGAAATTTTAATGGAGAACAATTTCGTCATACATGATTTTTACGTAACTTTAACCGTTTACGCAGCGCACGCAGTGAAAACTTCGAAAAGAAATATTTTTCTCCCGTTTTTGCAACATTCTTCATTGAAGCTCAGCTCCTATTTCACGTACCGTGATGTTATATAGCCTATAGCCTTCCTAAATAAATGGACTATCCAACGGAAAAAGAATTTTTCAATTTGAGTCAGTAGTTGCTGAGATCTTAGGGTTCAACCAAACAAACAAACAAACAAACAATCAAACAAACAAACAAACAAACTCTTCAGCTTTATTATTAGTATAGATGAAAGAAATAAATATAATATATTGACTTTTAACGTTTAGGTTTGTATTTCAATCAACTGGTGTATCATTGTGTTTTTTCCATAACTTATGGGAAATTAAGGGATTTATATAATGACAGCTTTGTCTTCATACGTCAATCACGTTGATGTCCCGAAATCTCAACATGACATATTGAAAGGTATCGACTCGCGATTTTGGTGCGGCTTTTTACATTTTAATAACTATAAATAGTGCAAAATGGTGCATCGCTGTACAGTTCGTGGTTGCAGAAGTGAGTTGTATCCAGGATGCAGTGTGAAATTTCACTTGTAAGTGTTATAATTGCATATTATTGTTCACCTAAGTAAAATTGGTTTTTCACATGTAATTCCATATGATTATCGTTATTGGGCGAAACTCCATAGGGGAAAGTAATTTCTGATACTCGGCTTTCATACTATCTGAATTTAATTAATTTTCATACATAAATTACTTATTCAAATATGTGTAAACAAATTGACTAGGGTGACTAGGATTTTTATAAAATAATAACCTTTTTCCGACCGATAATTTTGAAATAGCTGTTATATAGATATATATAGATTATTTATATAGTTTATAGATTATGTATATATATAATACATAAATCGTTCTACCCATTTTTGGTTGGGAACGTTTATTTACAAACAAAACATGTAATTTGTGCAATGTACATTATTTTAATTGAGAAACATATTCAAAATGATTGATCGTATTTTACCAGTGTAATAGTGTATTTTATCTTTTACATTTGCATCTACTAACATGTAACGCAGAGTGCAATATGCACAGTGACCTCACTTCACTCGAATTTGGGTTGGTAAATTTGACACAGCATTAATAAAATTGTGACTGTGCTATTCAAGCCTATCAAATGATAGTTTTTAATATGCTAATGACGACTTCCAGCCCCCAGAACAAGCCGGATTACGAAAAGGCTTTAGTACCATTGACCAATACATAAGTTGCAGCAGGTTATACAGAAGACCGAAGAGTATTGTCTGCCAGTATGCTTAGCGTTTGTGGACTATGAGAAAGTCTTCGATTCTGTCGAAACCTGAGTCGTGCTCCAGTGACTTCAAAGGTGCCAAATAGACTGTCGGTACATCGTCTCTTGGCTGATATGATGATGTGATGAATTCGGGGCCCCGTCCAAGGGTCGCTTAACTACTATTTAGGTCAGGAAATTACACTATTACGGCTTTAGGAACAAGGCTCTTATCCTTCTGACTTCGTAACTGAGTAACAGGTACAGATATATATATATATACGTAGGGCGTTCAATTTAAAGTAAGAATGAGGAACAAACTACGGTACGGACTATTCCAAATACATGGTGTAATATGTTGCGTACCGACCAACTTAACATAGGAAATCCTTATCGTTTTATGCATATTTTTTTTATACTGGTTAACATGACATGACAAAGTTATATAGTTATACGTTAACCAGTATTAATCGAGTTACGAGTACAAATGATTCTTTTACATCTTTTACCGGTATTCATATTTTTAATTGTTGGTCTCATGATATAATAAAGTCACATCTGCATAATTCTTACTTCATAGCAGAGCGATTTTAAGTTTGTCTTGTACAAAATTATTCTTAGTTGTTTTACAGAATCGATTATTTTGCCAATCATTATAAAGTATTATGAAACATCGATTGATATGAAAGTTATATATTTTAGGTCAATATTTTGTAATTTAGAAGTATCTATGTGAATATGTAACTATATTCTGCGGATATCACTGTATCATATAATAATAAAGGATTTAGTTCTTTTAAGTATCAATATTATGTGTATATATAACTTTGTTTTACATAAATTCTTGAGTCACATATGTAATATATGAATGTTTAGATTGTTATTTATGTTTAGATTTAAAATAGAACAGTTCTTGTGATCAAGTTTTTATTAAGGAATAAACTTAGTGTGTTACAGAATTTATAAAACTACCACTACTACTACTTTATTTATTTTTAATAACTACCCAAAATATACGCATGTAAAACTGTAACTTAAATTAAATTGATAATTATTTATTGACTTGTATTGATGTTTTGAAATCATTACAAAATTGTAAGCTGTGGAGTTCTTCGCCGGAGTCTTTCGCCATTTCTGCTCCAGCTCAGCATAATAATTATTATTTCGTCCCGAAATGGTGGTAGGGCTTTTGACGATATAAAAGTACTTAGCAAAGTCCATTTAATAAAGAGCTTTTTCATTTTCATATTTCGCCAATTTTAAGTGTAAATTTACTTATAGTAACAGACAGTTGTACGGAAGATTAAAACTAATTATTATGAATGTTAATTCTTTGTCATGGTAAATTCAAAAATATTTTAAACTTTGAGTACTAATTAATTTTATTAACTTAACGAAGTCCAATATTGTCCGTAATTATTTTTTCTGCTATAGGCACCCTACTAGAAAGAGACAGAGCCTCTCTAGAAATGTCAAGGGTTGTCAAAATTTTTGCCTTCACTTTTTTCATTTGACTAATGACTCCATTCTATAGGTAATTTAAGCTCCTTGTTGGTAGGCTTATTACACTTGTAGCATTGTTTATTTATCATTTGTCAAAGTCAACAGCGTCAGACTAACAGACTCTGACAAGTGACATTACGTTCCGTTTCGCATTAAGTTTGACATTTAGGCAAAGTGATAAATTCTATACTCAGTTACTTATAATAAAAAAAAGAAATAGTTCAGACAAAAGTTTCAATATTAGCGATTATAGTTGTTTGTCTTAAATTTTCAGACTATGATTTTAAATTGGGGTGCGTTAGAGCGTTTTCTCTAGTCTCGTCAGTATTCAGGTGACGTTAGGCTTACGGGGGTCATATTAATTGACTTACCCTAACGGAATCTTAACCAAATTTTCTTAAATAGTACTCGACAGGTGGCAGCACTGATTCGTAAGGTCCAGTCATTCACGTGTCGTTGCTGCTAAGTTCTAATTCATAAATCCTTATTTGACAAATTTTTGACATTTGTGGAGTAGGAATTTATAAAAGTTTTGACACCACAACTTCAACAACGTTTGACTCAACAACAAAGTCATTGTTCACGTTCATGAGTTAAATCTAATTAGATTTGACCTTGCTATTTCAATTTATAAAGCTTTCTTTTGTATCTTAATGCTAATTACCATAAGGTACAGAATTGCAAAACTTTTTTCTTCTTCAGGTGGCCAATTATGCTGAAGCGTTGAGGATAAGGAGGGAAAATTTGGACTTCGTCACGGAAGCGTTCACGCAGCTAATACGGATACATGTACAGGATCACAAGTAAGTATAGAATAGATTTGATATTTGACACGATAGAGCGTTTCTTTATTGGCTGGCCAGGACCGGTACCGACACTGATATTCGCACCCGGCACCGATACGACACCGATAGCTTTATGGACATTACACATAGAAATAATAATAAAGATGATAGAATTGCTTTGGTTCGCATTTACTACCGGAACCAGTGTCGCCGCTTCATCCCCTCTACTTACTATTAATGCACGCACTCAAAAGAACAAATCCCTACGCAATCACGCCCACAATTTACAATTATGAACCTTACGGAGTTGAGTAACACTCACCACAAGTCACACTCACACTTACACAACGTCGCTCTTCATTGGTCGCGTCGGGGTTATGGCTGGTATCATGTCCGTCCGTATCGTGTCAATGAACTTTTGTGCTAGAGAGAAGGGATATCGAAAATCACTATACATTGCTGCGTATACTTTAAAACGCACTACGTTTATAAAGTACTAGCGACCCGCCCCGGCTTCGCACGGGTGCAATGCTTATGTAAATATGCATGTATTATACATATAAACCTTCCTTAGGAATCACTCTATCTATTAAAAAAAACCGCATCAAAATCCGTTGCGTAGTTTTAAAGATCTAAGCATACATAGGGACAGACAGACGGCGGATAGCGACTTTGTTTTATAGTATGTAGTGATACGCAGCAATGTAAAGGCATGAGCAGCAATAGTTATTAAGTTTTATGTTAATAACGTATAGACCAATATTTCATAGTGAAAGATTTTCAGATTTTTCAGTCATTTGATTTTCTACCGGTAGAATATCGGAAACGAGTGGGTCGTTGCAAAATTCACGAGTGTTCATGATTGTAAATTCATGAATGTTCAAAAATTGCGTAGCAACGCACTGAACGGCAATGCGTCGTTGCGCTAAGTCGTCTGAAAATGAACGGTATTGTCTTGAAAATAGAACTCTATATTGTATTTGTTTTCAGGGAAATGTGGTCAGCAGCTAGCAAGAGATTGTGTCAGTATCCAGAGTGGATTAAATTCGTACAGCAATTTGGCAATGATGGCACTCAGGTAGGTTCTGAACTATTTGAATATTATAAGCATATTAGCATATTTAATTTTAGCATAAGGTCTATGTCTATCTAACATATCCCTCTTGCGAAGAAAAAAGAAGTTAGATCAAGTTGTGGCAGTGTTTAATGCAGTTTACTTTTAATATAACTCTGTAAAACTACTTGAATTCCCAAGTAGTTTTAAAAAAAATATTTTTAACGTTTATTTCTGTAAAAGAAAAATTCACTTGAAAAATAAGATAAGTTCTAATGTAAAGATTTGAAATTAACGTCGTCGCCATCCGACGGGCATACACACAAACATACATTTCTTCACACTGCACTTAGTTTTAAGCTGTAATAGTGTAAGATTTGTTGGTTGTTCTAAAATAAATAAATAAATATATTTAATATTTTTGCGACACTATAAAAAAAAATCTCCAAAAAGTCTCTCCAAAAACTTTAATTAGGCTGGTCATGTCGAAATTTCTTGAAAAGTCGGAAAAAAATCAACTCGAAAACTAAAAAATCGCCGAACATACATGGGGGTGATTCGGGTACCCCACGACATGCGGGGTCTAAATTGTTTTTTATGACGTCAATTGACCAACCACCCTGTATATTTTACGTACTTATAGACAACAGCGGACATTACCAATAAATGTCGAATTTGTCCAATCGATTTTCAACCTAAATGTTTATGGTATGAAGTGCCAAATTGATGGGCAAAAGTCAGTTTGTGGTAACCAGTCCAAATACAATTTTTTACAATCCACATTTTCCCTTCAAACCAGGTTGTGTATCGTCGCCACATTAGAAGACTGAAAGAAGAAAGATCAGCTAAGAAATTACGGAAGCAACTGGCCAAGTTGCCGCAAATTCTGTCCAGAATGCAATTGCCCACTGAAGAATTGCAAGAGAAGTAAGTGCCTCTAAGTCAGTGGTTTCCGAACTTGATGTTACTACGCCTCCCTTTAAAATATTTAATCATTTGGCGCCCGGGCCCAGGGGGCGCCAAATGATTAAATAAGGGCGTATAATCTGATGTGAACTTAAACTATCGATGCTGTGGACATAAGCCAAAAGCTAAAAAATTTTTTAACGTGTCACAATTTTCGCGGTTCCCTTTAGACTAGTTCGCGCCTCATAGTTTGGAAAACGCTGCTCTAAGTGAACATATAAAAACAGAATACAATTGAAAATAATATTTGGTAGGTAATGACAAAGTATGGATTAGCCGTCATCTTAAAAACATTAATAGGTCTTTTACTTTAGTTAAAGAGCAAGAGAGAAATTTTATTTTTTTACTTTTTAGATTTATTTTGTTAGGTTAGGTACTCAAATTTTTCATAAAATTTTACGCACTTGTACGGGGATTCCGTACGACTTGATAGGGGAGGAGATTAGAGATGAAATAATACGATGTTCAATAGGAGAAAATGTAGAAATATAATGTGAAACTTGATTATACTAGGATGGGTCCAATAATAAAAGATGAGGAACGCGCGACTTGCTTGATGTATACGAACGAACTGAACAATTAATTAATTATAATATAAATGTGCATTTTACAAGTAGGTCGAAATCGTGTTGATGAGACTAATTAAATACAGTGGACGCGCTTGCCCGTACAGTACTCATAAATGTTTTATATCACGTATGGTATGATGATAGATTAACCGTATGTAGAAGAAGCTATGTTTAAGATTGCATCCACTCGTATATTGCGGTAGCCTACAAAATACAAACTACACTGTCATTATGAATAAGGATTGTAATGATTGTAGGAAAAAATGCAAGAGGAACGAGTTTATCAAGTGCGCCTCGTGCGGGAGAATATTGTGCTTTGAAAGTTGCTCTCATGTCTCATGGAAGAGATATAATCTCATGAGTGTGGAGAAAAGATTATCTTGGAATTGCAAAGCATGTATCGTGAAGTCTAGTACACCGCTAGCAGTCAACGCTACAAAATCAAAAGTATTTCCAAAGGAAAAAAAAACTACCCTACTAAAGCGGACAAAACATCAACACTCGACTTTGAATAATCACTGTTATATCTCCTCAGACGAAATCGCACCAAACTCGGATACATTAAACAGCTCACAAATTACAAACCCCGGGCCTTCAGAATGCGTAGCCCTTGATCAAACCGAAGTGACAGAGACAGAGACACCTATACACTTTCATAACAGCACGGATGATGTTATGCATCTATCTGCAATCCAAAACAACAACAATGTAACAACACGCCGTAAAGGCTATGTAGTGAATATACCAGTTAAAAATTCTTTTGACTCTTTATCTAGTGCTGAATCTCTAAGTGGCGAGGATGGGTATTGCCACCGCAAAGAAACCTCGATCGGCCTCCCACGTAGTAGGAGCTGTTTGGATTTAGACAAAATTACGCAAAAGAACGAACTAGAGACCTTAAGAGAACAAGTGTTGAACTTAAAAACTCAACTTCAATCCGCAGAGTGTGAAATTGAGTCTATGTTATCAGAAAACTGCAACCTAAAATTGGAGATAAATAGATACGAAAAAAGAATGGAAAAACTTAAAAAACTATGCCTTAATACAAATGTGAAAAGCAGAAGAAATATAATACGAAATCGGAATTTCCAAAATCATACGATGCCTAATATAGAGGACGAAAATCAATTGTCAGCTGAAGAGTTGTCTTCAGAGCACGCTGTGGAAAATGAACTGACTCCTTCTCTCGAAACTAAGGAAGCTGTAAATGACTCGGTCGAAGGACAGCTGTTTTACCAAAAAGAGGACAAGAAAACTTCGAGAATAAACATTTTCAGTAACTACAAACGAAGGGATGTTTTAACTACAGCTAAATCTTACTTAGCTCATCATCAAATTTGTCATTACATGTACCCAGGCGGAGACATTCACCAACTCATCGCTGGACTACAGGTAAAGCTGCAAGACTTTACGTTGGATGATTTCTGTGTACTGTTTATCGGTGAAAATGACTTTGTAGGGACGAAAAACTTTTCCATTTTTATTGAGGATATTCGTAAAAAACTATTATTAGTCCAACATACAAATGTTATCATTATGTTACCCACTTTTAAATACTGCGAAGCTGTTCAATTGTTCAATTATCGCATAGAAAGCTTTAACAACCTACTTTATATGGACAATACTATTCATGAGTATGCTTATGTAATTGACAGCAATAAGAATTTGAGTTATTCCGCTGAAATGTTTAATTTGTATACGGGACGTCCTAACAATAGGGCGCTTAGAACTATTTTTAAAGACTTAGCCACTCTAATTTCACTATTAGAGAATCAGGAAGGGAATAAGACGACAAATACGTTTTTTCGTGACTAGGGAAGAAATTAATTCCAGTAATACTATATTAGATAAATGTACCTTTACGCTGAAAATTTTTAGTCAAAATGTATGTGGAATTACGTCCAAAAAGGACGATTTTGAAATATATCTCAAAACTTTTGGCGATAATAAACCGCATTATCTTTGTATAAGCGAGCATTTTTTGACACAGTCAAATATAAACTTATTTACATTATATAATTACAATCTTAGTGCATACAATGTAAGATGTAAGAAAAAGCGCGGTGGCACTTTTATATTAGGATTGAATGGACGTGTCACAGAAGAAATTGAAATATGTAAAAAGTTATATGTAACTAATTCCTTTGAAATCTGTGGGGTTAGAGATATAGATACAAATATAAATATATTCTGCTGTTATCGAACACCTCCAAAAAGTACTATAGAACCCTTTCTGAAAAACTTAGAGAAATTGCTTGACTACTTATTTGATAAGAGGGGAGTTATTTGTGGTGACTTTAATATTGACGTGTTGACTGACAGTGTATATCACAATAAATTCAAAAATCTCTTGCAGTGTTATAATTATCGATGTTTGTACAACTGTGTTACTTTTAGACGAGGAAATAATCAATCAGGGTTAGACAACATAATCACCAATATGACGGACGACGACATTTTGAATTGCGCATTAGACGACAATGGTTTATCAGATGGTCACATTGCTCTCTTGTGCGAGATCGCAACTCCCATATTTAGAAAGAAAGATCTTAATAATGAATTTGTTTGGCTTTACAGAAGGATTTTTAGCGACGAAAATCAAGCTATTTTTCGACAAAAAATTATTACTAATTTAGAAGATATTAATGAGCCAGGTTGCTTTGCTAACACGTTTCTGAAAACCTTTAATGATGTATATACTTTAAATAGACAGAAAGTCAAACTTAATAAAGTGGATACCATACGATGGATAACTAAGGGTTTGCGGGTGTCTAGTCTCATGAAAAGATTCTTATGCACTGCTGATGCTGTGGTAAATGATCAATCTATACTACAGTATCGGGCCAGATACATGACTCTATACCGTAAATTAGTAAGACTTGCAAAAAAGCTTTCCGTTCAGAGTGAAATCAATAAAGCCAACAATTCCACTAAAGCGCTTTGGAAAGTTGTTAACAAACATAGAAATAGACACAAAATAAATCGCAACATTAAGTATCGTCTCAAGGAAGAAAATCGTATTATAGATAATCCTCAGGAAATAGTGGAACTCTTTTCCAAACATTTTGACACTGGTAGTACTGTCGGTAAAATTAACCCTAACGAGGCTGTCACAATCCTAGAAAAATACACTCCGGTAGTAGCTAGAGAGCTCCGATGGAGTGAAGTGACTCCCGTCGAAATCAAACGACTTGTTGTAGGTATGGAGTGCAAGAAATCGTCTGGATGCGATGAAATTCCGATTACTATCATAAAAAAAAATATTGATATTCTTGCAGAGCCACTGAGTAACACTTTTAACTACTTCTTTACGAGAAACGTGTTTCCGGATGATTTTAAAATTGCCAAAATCATACCTATCTTCAAGAAGGGAAACAGGAGTGAGGTGAAACACTACAGGCCTGTTTCCCTTCTACCGACTCTTTCCAAGCTTTTCGAAAAGCTTATTAAAGTAAGGTTATTGGACCATTTCACTGATAACAATGTACTCAATAAACAACAATTTGGTTATCAAAAAGGAATTGGAACTATTGAGGCAATGGATGCCCTCATAGATGATGTGGTGACAAACTTAAATAAACAAAAAATGGTAGCGGGAGTGTTTTTGGACTTGAGTTCGGCCTTTGACAGTATTAACCACGATATATTGTTAAATAAATTAGCTCATTATGGAGTAAGACGTAAAGAACTAAATCTTATAAGAAGTTACGTGCATAAAAGAAAACAGTATGTAGAGTTGAAATCTTTCAGTGACAGTGAAGAGATCACCTATAGATCTGAATTGGTCAGCATTAAAAAGGGTGTACCACAGGGGTCAATATTGGGTCCATTGTTTTTCATAATATTTATAAACGATCTCATTGATTTTATAAATGTAGAGTTACAAAATGTCAAACCTATAATATTTGCTGATGACACAAACGCTATAATCACTGCTAATAATCTACCAGAACTAAATTGTCATGTAAATAAGGCACTACATGCGCTCTCAACTTGGTTTCGTATCAACGATTTGGTCGTTAATGCCCAAAAAACAAATTTAATGTTATTCCAAACAACATATAGAAACAGGGGCATGGTGGAAGGCACATTAGACAATCTAGATATTACAGCAGTGAAAAATGTCAAATTTCTGGGGATTTATATTGACTCTTTACTTAATTGGAAGAAAGAGCTGGAGAGCGTTGCATGCAACATTAGCTCTGCTTGTCATGTTTTAAGAACTCTTAGAGATGAGGCTACGATCGAACAATTAAAAATGGCGTATAATGCCTTAATAGACTCGAGACTACGGTACAGTATCAAACTTTGGGGCAATAGCTATCAATATAATATTAACAAGGCCTTTGTAGCACAAAAGAGGGCAATAAGGGTGATTTTCCGGTTATCCCAATTAGAGTCGTGCAGAAATTATTTCATCAGACTAGGGGTTCTAACAGTGCCATGCCTCTACATACTTGTTCTACTATGTGACATAATCAAACACCCGGATAAAGTGGAGACACCTAAGGAGAGAGAAATAAGATTGAGCACAAGGAGGAAAGATATTCCTATCAGAAGTAACACGGATTGGCCAAAATTAAATATTTTTAAGCATAGCGCTCGCTACCAGGCGGCACGTCTGTATAATAGGCTCCCGATAGAACTAAAAACCATCAACGCATTATCACTATTTAAAAGAAGGTTAAAGGCGCTGCTTGTAAAAAAATGTTACTATACTATAGAGGAATACGTTGAGGATAACCTTTGATAGTTTTTTTTTTTTGACGAATTTATAATGTATAGAATATAGTATGACAATTGTTTTTATCGTATTTAACATATTTAAACAAATTATTATTTATTGAAATTATTATTATTGTTTTAATTAGAATGATTTATGCTACGTTATATTATTGAAAATGTTAAGTTTAATTGTAAGTAATTTGAATATCCAATGTTTTCAACGCAATATGTATTTTGCAATGAAATAAAGAATTGAATTGAACTCAAACAAAACAATCGTGAAACAAGATTAGCGTAACATTTTATTAATATTACAGCGATTGGCCCATGGTAGTGCATCAGCTTCGCTCCCATCGCGATTTCTCGGTGTACTTCAGCGAAGGCCGAGTCCCAGACTCGGGCTCCGATACCGGCTCGGAACTGGAAAGTCCTTTAGCTACGGATACTACGCTGCGAGTGGGCGAGCGAGTACGATATCAAGTACGTATCAAAGATCATCATTTCAGCCCAGAAATGTCCACTGAATGGCAAGAAATTATGTTATAGCTATGTTCTCATTTGGACTTCTACTTACCACCAGGTGGAATGGTGTCATTTGCTTCACCTTTTAATAAAAAAAAAAAGAAATTTATAGGTAAAACTGGAAGCCGCACTAGCAATAAAAAACCTTTCCTACCTGTCTCTTTCTAACTCTCCGCACAAGTAAAATGATGACGTACGTACAGTCGAACCAACTGAATCATGACCCACTTGGCCGATCATTCCTTTACAATCATAAATTTAGTTAGGTTTTCTTCGCTATCATGCGTGTTGCACTTAGTACGTTTTAAATATGAATAAAAATGTGTCATTACGGGTTAGAGATCTATGCAATTTTACTCTTTGTTATCACTGCACTAAAGTCTCAATTGGAATTTCAAATGAGATGGCGTTGATAATCTAAACTCTTTTCACTACTGAGAAAAACGAATAACTATTATATTTTTAAAAATAAAATTACGTTATGTGTCATCTGTCAAGTAGTAGTTGAAAAAATTTTAAAAGGCCATATTTATTAGACACTGTCAGTGTCTAATAAATTGATAACAGGTTCGTTACTTAAGAAATGTATGTTCAAGCGAATTTCAACCTAATTTGTATTGAGTGACTGTAGGAAAATGATCTTATGGTGGGTCATGATTCAATTTGGTCAACTGTACATATGATGTATTAGACGGTCACGCGATCGTCTAATACTTGTGCTCTAGAGGTTAGAAAGAGACATAGGAAGTAAGCGGTTTCAAGGACAATTTTTTTGTCTTCACTTTTTTATTGCTAGTGTGACTTCCAGTTTTCGCCATAAATTTCTTGACTATTGGACAAAGTTAGATAGGCGTCCCTGAAGGATTAAAAATTATGCTCGTAATGTGGAACGTTGCCTATATCATATTTTATTGAAATAACTAGCGACCCGCCCCATCTTCGCGCATCTTCTTTAGAGTATTTACTTTAACCAGTATTATACTTCTGAACCTTCCTCTTGAATCACTCTTTCTATTAATGAAAACCGCATTTAAATCCGTTGCCTAGTTTAAAATTTCTGAGCGTACATAAAGAAAGAGCGACTTTTAATACTATGTATAGAAGAAAGAACTACTAAAGTAGTGTCCAATGAGAGTGAGCATCACTACATTGGCTATAATACAATAGCCCCCCATCCACTAGCGTTTATTCCGTATGACTTGTCCTCATGGATAAACTTTAGAGACTCATCGTAGGGATAAATAAAACTGTTGAGGCCACTAACTAATGTCATCTTTACATGAATCTAAGTAAAGGTTATCCCGTCGTGTAGGCGCGAATATAATTGTTTCGCGTTTTGCCTATCCACTAGAATTCATTCCATAAAGATTGGACATTCCAGCAGGAATAAACGCTGGATGGAGGGCTAATCTTGAAGTTTAAGAAGAAATATAGAAGTTTAGTTGGTTGGAAGTAAAGTTGTCTATTTATTTATTTATTTATTAAGGTAAGCTTACAGCCAAACACATACATACAAGATAAATAAAATTTCTAATTATAAACATACTTATGCGCTGGCCTTTTATGGGCTGACACAGCATTCTTAATACAGAGTCTCGATTTTTCAGAGTATTTACCTACTTTATTCTAACTACTAACTACTAATTAAATAATTTGTCAACATTCCTGATTCCTTATTTAATGTTGCACAAAAGCAAAAGATTGGATTCCTTTCCATGCAAAGACTTTATGATTGGCTTAGAGATGAAGCTGTTTCAACACCATTATCTTATAAACAGATTGTGATACCCCAAAAATATTGTCTAGATAAAAACAGTTCACCGTTTCGATTCCATCTCAGAAATATCATATAATTTTCATTTCTAAATGCAATAAAAATCATTGGGCATATTTTTCAAACATTTCAAATAAAAAGTTTACGCACTATTTATTTTCAGACACTGGGTCAGTCGCAAAAGATCCCCTACGAAATTCTAGAAACGAACGAAGCTGCGTCCGTGTTCAAAACTTACTTGCATGAAGCACAAGAAGAACAGAGGAATTACGAGTAAGTAATATTGTCTAGCTCCTGACCGCGACTACGTCCGCGTTGAAGATTTTTGTCAATCAAATACAGTCTATGTCACTGAGGAATAATGTAGTATTCTAATGGTGAAAGAATTTTTGAAATCAGTCCAGAACTTTTCGAGTTTATTCCAAACATAAATTTTTTTTTCTCTTTATAACATGAGTTAGTTATCTATACTAATATTATAAAGGTGAAGAGTTTGTTTGTTTCTTTGAACGCGCTAATCGCAGGTACTACTGAGCCAAATTGAATTTTTTTTTTACTTTCTCAATTATATTTACGTAATATAGAGGAGGTCTTGTAATCGTCAAAAAATTCGACCTCGAGATTTTGACGGATTTACACGTTTTGGACCTCCCTGAGTCCAAAAAAACCTGTTTTTGGAATTGTTTCTGTGTGTGTCTGTGCGTTAGCACGATAACTCGAGTATGCTTTAACTTATTGCAACCAAAATTTAACATGCATGTATGACATCAAAATATAAGATTTCTATTAACTTTTCAGTCGTCGATCACGAAAGTTAAGCAACCAAGTGCGTGGTCGGTACTCGGATGGGTGACCAAAATCTTACATGCATGTATGACAGCAAAATATAAGGTTTCTATCAACTTTTGAGCCGTTTCCGTTTATTAAATACTATTACCATTCGTTCGCAGATGGTGCCAACAATTCAAGCGTCTTCTAGAAGAGACAGGTTACGTGACTCCGGGCAAGCAGCTGTCGGAAGTGCGAGTACTGTTGATGGGCCGGGAATGCTACGAGGCTTTGAGCGAAGAACAACAACAGCGGGTCTACGATCAGCACCAGAGGCAGATACAGCGGCGTGCGAAGCATAACTTGCAGGTACAGCCGACAAACTTACCGGTGTTCCACTTCGCAAACAGAATCTTTTAACCCTTTGGTAGTGGCAGATCATAATCATAATCAGCCTATCGCAGTCCACTGCTGGACATAGGCCTTTCCAAATGTTCGCCACTTCGATCGATTTTCGTTTTCTCGCATCCAGCTCCTGTCAGCCATCCTGCGCAAATTGTCACTCCACCTGGCCTGAGAAGTCCCACATTACGTTTGCCGAGACTCGGTCTCCACTCAAGAACTCGTTTACCCCAACGGTTGTCGGTTCTGCGGCTAATATAGTCGGCCAATTGCCACTTCAGCTTGCTAATCCGGTGGGCTATGTCGATAACTTTGGTTCTCTGCCGGATTACCTCATTTCTGATTTTATTCCTAAGAGAAACTCCGAGCTTAAAGTCACTCAGCGGGCAATGGAAAGGGCTATCCTTTACATAGCCCGCTGAGCGACTTTAAACTTGTGGACCAGCCGTGGAGTCAGTGTCCACGTTTCAGCTCCGTAAGTCATAACGGGTAGGATGCAATGATTGAAGACTTTTGTCTTTAGGCATTGTGGGTTCGACGATGAGAAGACTCGACGTAGTTTTTTTGGTAGTGTCCGTTATGCCACCATATTTTGAACTTTATACCTATGTGATAGGGTTGAAAAACAAAAATATTTTTTCTTTACAAGTCAAAGGGTTAAACGGCTGCGCCGCACGAAGCCCCGCCTACTTTTTTATTCCGTCCAATAGAATGCTAACGTTATTAGGCGCAGCCAATAAGTGTCCGTTCACAAAGACCGGCTCGGAGAGCATCGGACGGGCGCTCTTTTCACACAGACCGGCGTGGATTATACGCTTGCAATTTTATTGTCCGGAGCTGACCAAGCCGTTTCACATAGACCTGCTGAAAGAGCATCGTTGAAGCGGATGCGCTCGGAACCCCGTCCTGCCTCTGCGAGAGCGGCTTACCTTTAGCATCGCGTAGTTCGGATTTTGATTTTGATCTGTTAATACTTGAAAGAACACGCAAATGGAGTCAGTCGGCTGCGCAAGCGCGGAAGAACACGCCATCAGAGACAGCTTCTAGTATTGAGATTACAAACCTTTCTGGCGGAAAAATTACCCCTCTGTTAAATAATCTATGCTAACTCAGGTTCTGTTTAATGACAGCTTGCTGGGGTTGACACCTTTTTGGGCTTTAATATTTTTTTTTGCATAATTTTGAAACACGCTGTAGCCTTTGATTGACCTCAATCAAAGACTACAACGTGTTACAAAATTATTCAAAAAAATGTTGCGCTCAACTAAGTTTTATGTTTCAAACAAAGGGCAGCGCATTATAATCTGATGTGAACTTAAACTGTAATTGTTGTTGTGTTGTGTTGTGTAATCTGATGTGAACTTAAACTGTAAATGTTTTGTAAAATAGTAAAATTAGTTCATTCCTATAAATATTCACTGTAGGAACTCCTTCTGGAACACGCAGACCTATTCTACCACTTCAAAAGCATATCTCCGACGGGCACCATCACGCAGGAAGATATCAAAGAAATTACCGATGTCCTACAGGATGATTTCAGGTAAGCGTTTCACATACGATCACGCTCAGTCGTCGTCCTAATGAGTCACACCAACGTTTTTTGTTATTAGCATATCTAAAAAGTAGGTAACTCGAGAAAAAGAATCTGTTTTTATTTTTTTCCTATCTTCAAAACTGACCGAGATATTAAACGTTAAAGTACGGCTTCCGCGGCAAACTCCGTCTAATCGTACGCGCCAGCGCAACGAGAAATGTGAAAAAAATATCTTGGTCTTTCCTTAATTTAAGATATTATCTTGTTTTGAAGAAATTGATCCTTATGGATGACTCTTTCGGTTGGTATCATAAAATACAGAATGTATTTTTTTTTCACATTTCACCGGTGAGATTCCCGTCTCCAGCAGGTGATTTTGCAAAAATCTTTAAGTGCAGTTTCAACTATTTTTGAAAATAAACGAATGTTTCCTTTCAGTAAAATTTGCCATCATCAATATTAGGGTACTTTTCCTCCAACGAGATTGTCAGATAGTACACAATGGCGTTTGTTTACTGTATGTGCTAAAAGTGTCCTTTGCGCGGAATTTTGCGTAATGTAGCCGATTCATCTAAATTTCTGGCTCTGTATTTTAAATTGTAATTCTAGATACAAAATGCTGGACCGTATGGAGCAGGACAGAAAGCTGATGCTGTTTCAGCATTTGGGATTTGTGCACTGTCCTATGAGGGAACATTGTCCTGCTGGGTCTAACTGCCTTGATGCTACATTGCCAGTCATATTGAACACCAGGGTCGGGTAAGTAATATGTACTAATAATTAGGGATTATGCGTGTATTTTTTTTTATTTTAATTGATATTTTATTTCGTAATATAATAGAAGTAAAATATTTTGCTCCAAAAAACTATAAGATGTCGAAAAAGCGCATAGATAACGACAGTTAACTAACGTGACGTTATAGTCTATGTCAACAATCTCAGATTAGAGTTAAAACCACGATTTGTAATGAAATTGTTAAGGTGGTATCAGACGGTTCATTTTCGCCTTTCATTCGGTACCTTTCACTCGAAATGAAGTGTCTGAACCCAAAATGAAAGTGCCCAATGAATTCATTAATGAACCGATCCAACAGAGTTGGATATTGGCATTCGACATCTTTCACTCCCACTTGAATGAACGATAAAGGAACAGTCTTAAACCTTCGATCCGCATAACGATAAAGGAACTTCATTAGGACAATCGTTTCGTAACGATAAGATATCGAAATTCGTCATTATCGCACATATACGGTTATTTACAGCGGCTACCAACTTACTTAGAGCTATCATTGACCAAGTGATTTCACGGCGGTTTAAGTCCATCTGGTTATTGTGAAATGTGAAGCTTGGGAAACGTAGATAACAATAATTTCATATATCTTTTTATATTACAATTTCCCATGCGCACCGTATTTGTGTTGGAGAAGCGCGCAGTATAGTTGTTTCCTTCCCCCATGCGAGAGATCTCTCTTTCCTATAGCTTCCGGAAATCGTCTTTAAGAAGTAATTGTTTTCTCATCAGATCTCTAACATCGTCGAGCGAGTCCCAATGTCACGCTGGTCCGCCAGCTGCACCTTGGGCCTTGACTACGGACTCCAATCAAATCAACGTCATCATATTAGGAGTAAGTTGACCGATTTGTCTTATAATGGACGTAATTAAGCCAAAGGTATTCATCGCCAAACGAAATTTGTATTTTTAGAATTGTAAAATAGACATTCAAAATATGCTTTAATATTGCCATATTCTACATTTTCAAGTTCGAACAAACGACTACAACTTTGGTTTATTTATAATAATTTTCATTAGGACCAGGTATTTTGTGTGTGTTGGGTTCTTATTGCATAACTGTGTCCATATATTTTCGTTTAAAAAAATTAAGTACACTTGCTCATATCGCAGCCTTTACTGCATTGTTTTAAGTTTCTCGACGGCGTTCATTGCGTATAGCGCACTTGTGCCGTTTACTTTACAGTTTTTTTAGCAAGAAGAAAAATTTATATAGGTAAACTAAGTTCTTAGTTTTTGGAAAAATAAATTCAATGTGTTTGTTTATAATATATCAAAACTATCCATGTACACATTTAAATGATTTTGAAAGAAGGCTGTATGGAGAGTTGTCTTTTGTTTTTTTTTGCGTGCGGAAAAGTCCATAGAAATAAAATTTTGGCACTAGGTCTTTTCTTTACCAGTCCTGTCACTGTACTCGTATATGGGTAGGCAAAACTTTTAGCAGATATGTTTGTGGAATATTAATGTTTTCAATAAAGGTTGAAGGTGTAGCAGGGGAATTCGGCAAGCGTCTACTAGCTGGATGTGACTCTGAAAGAAGAGTATCAGTCCAGGGTCAAATGTGGCGAGTAGAGCAGCGAATCCGGACCGACGACTTTAGTTCCGACACCACTGCCATAGACGACGTCGCTCCTAATGGTCAGTCACTTTAGTATTAGATAATCTAATGTACAGTCAACAAAGTTCCATGTATTCTACTTAAAGTACGGTCGCTGAGCAAATATAATTTCGTACAATGACCTTTGAGTTGTGTTAAACATTTTTGCTAACAGAATTTTTTTATAAATTAAGTATGTAAAATTTTATGTTTCTAATTACATTTTGTTTTATTAGAATAGCCATCAACTAGCCATGGCTATTACCGATGCAAAAAGGCATTTGGTGCACCTATAATAAGGCATAAAATACTTACTTTACTTCGTGATTAATTTCAAATTCTACAAATGAAATTAAACTCTCATTAATAAGTAATATTTTAGCCGCGTGATGCCTGCAGAGCAGAATAGCATCACCTCATATTTATTTATTTATTCGTACAAGGTCAAATTGGCTTACAGTTACCAACGCGCCAGATTGCAAAATGTAAAAGTAAATGGAGACCTAGAAGTAGGAAATACATAAATATAAGTGCACTCTCTGTATACTTATGTTAGTTTTCTAAGGCCGTATGAATGACGTCGATTTGTAGCTTAATTATGCATTTCTCTAGGGACAAGTTTAGTTCCGCCCGGTTAAAGGTGTAAGTTTAGTGTATTGACCCTTTCTTATCTTATTAATTAAGTATAATTTTATATGCAGACGTCTGCTTATTGCTTTAGTTTAAAAAGGTACAAGGAACTAGGGATGGAAGTTACAAACTGACGAAGGTTTTCGTACACAAACTCTACGTAAATGAAAAGATAAAACCGATGCTATTGCGTATAATTGCATCGAACGACCGTTTTCAGGATACTTCTGCGTGTTTCAAGACCAAGAATCTTTTGAGTTCATCCGAGGGTGTGCTGAGAAAACGTTGCTCTCAAGTCTTGAGCAAGAAGACAAGCTGCCGTTCCAGGTAACACTTTCTACTAATTTTCATTTAGTTTTTCGTATCTAGGTTAACTTTGTTGAAGAGGGAGTTTTTGAAATAAATATAGAAGAGTATTTTGCCAATTAGCTGCCATTGTTTGGGATACGCATTGTCTTATTTGCTAATAAACTTTGAACTCTTAGACTGTCGAATAAAGTTGATAATTGGAGTAAAAAAAATACATCAGCTTCTATTTTATATGTTTATGTATTGTTTATTTTTATATGTAAGACAGACTTAATACATGTGGTACCATAAGCTTAATCACACAATAGGTGTCAGGGACAGCGAAAGAAAGAGTGGGTGGGAGAAATAATATAAGCGAAAAGGAAAGATAAAGCAAGAAGAAAGCAGTATGACAAGACACGTCAAAGGCTAATAAAAATTATATAAAACTATAAACTACTATAAGGCTCGGACTCTACCAAAGCGGAGATGAGACGAGAGGAGAGGAGCCGTGTTTTAAACAACCAATAGAAATTCGTTATTCATACATCTCGTCTCCGCTCAGCTTCAGTGGATACCACGGAGCGAGATGTATCATATTTGTATGGAGCGATCGACCTTTTTTTTGTTGGGGAGGTCAAATGCATTTACGCATCGTCCCAGCGGGGTGGTGCCAACCGCAGGGGATATGTGGGACTCGAGGTAAAGGCGTTCTCTCCATACCCACTAAACATCCTCCCCGGTCTGACCTTCAGTGCGCTATTGCGGGACGGCTCGGGATCTGCGCACGTGAGCGTAACTACACCGAGACCGTCCCAACGCTGCCCGTCTAGGCACCCTTGTACATCAATTGATGGGGAGCAGCCCACAGGGGCTACCGACTAACGCCAGCCCCTGTGGGCCGCTTTAATGGCATTCGCAAATCTTGAAGATTATGCATTTTGTAAATGTCAAGTGAAAATTTAATTACCTGTCTATAGTTACAAAAAATTTGTGCGGTAGATTTCGGTTAAAATGAATTCACTCAACACGTGTTTTTACAACAACAACTCGGCAGAAACTCCGACGACCTTTTCTTTTGGTTTAAATTCATCACCCATCACTCGTCACTCTATGAAGTAAAGACAAACTTGGGTGTATTGATTGAAAGACTTGGACCGCCTGTTTTTTATAGTTATTTTATTCAAATATTTTTATCATACAGGGCTTGCCTCTAGTAGTGATGTTCGTTCAAGATGAGGGTATGGATAAAAAGGAGCTTGCAAGGCTACAAGAAGAGGGACAAAATCTCGCTGACAAGTAAGTCTTAGAGATAGCTATATGTATACACGTTTATTTTTTTCTGATTGTTATTTTTTTCGTAAGAACGATCGACGATGGAGGCAGTTGGGATAATTATTACTTTTATAAGTTGGCAAAACATAACTATAAATGGTGAATTTTTGGTGTTTGTCGAGTCGAAGCCATTGTTGCAATATCCTGTCACGGTCGCCAAAACATGTAGGGGTGCCGTAAGTGGTGAATAATGCCAGTCTTCTTAATACATTGTATATTTCAACTTTTATTAACAATTTACTTTGATTTTAATTGGAGCAAACATTTTGTTGTGTATTACTACGAGAGGAGCAAAAACGGAAGAGTCTTTAGGGATGTCACGTTAAAAAAATTGGTTGTCTGTAAAGTCGGTTTACTGACGATAGTTGAACGTGACAACGTCTTAAGAAAATACTGAAGGAATGGTAGCATTTTTCAAAAGAAAAATTTAATTTCATTTGTTTAATAGATTTTTGCTTGCACTTCAAGCCTTACATGGAACGCCTCAGAGCGAGGTAACGCCGCATGCGTCATGTTATTTCGTGCGTGCAGCCGGCTCTATCGAATTATAAGACGTTGTCACGTCAAAATGGCTTTGACACGACAGCCGCTAAAAATCCACCGTGTATAGTTTTTCATGAGGTCTCGTTTTATAATAAGGATTTTTCCTATGCAGCCTTCATTGCTCGTACATGGAGGCGTCAGTGAACGAACTAGGCACTGAGGCGCTCACTTCGGACGCCGTCCAGGAACTAGTGCGAGCGAACAGAGAGAAGGCGAGCTACGCGCATCTCTACAGGGATCTCATCGTGTGCTTCGATTCGGATATACGGTGAGTGTAACTATAGCTTGCCAAATGTTGACAGGTGTACACTGACAGCCTTCTCCGTTCACCCCTCCCCGACTATGTATGAGAAAGTTTAGGCGCGTTTGGTCCAATTTGTAATAAAAATGTTAATTTCGCGGTTCGGCCAATTTGCGGTGCATCAAATTAGTGGTTTTATCAACCACTGGCACGAATTGTTTAGATATTTATATTTTGCTAGCTGTCCCGGCCACGCGTTGCTGTGGTAATTTCATACTACCTACTGTCCAATAACATTGAATTTGCAGTAAAAAAAATTAGGACTACTAATCAAGACAAAACTATCCTATCTTTCAAGTTGGATCAAACTGCACACGGTGTACAAATATGATTAAAATCGGTTTAGTAGTTTAAGAATCCATCGCGGGCAAACAACGTGACACGTAATCTATACTAATAATAAAGCTGAAGAGTTTGTTTGTTTGTTTGTTTGTTTGTTTGTTTGTTTGTTTGTTTGGTTGAACCCTAAGATCTCAGCAACTACTGACTCAAATTGAAAAATTCTTTTTCCGTTGGATAGTCCATTTATCTAGGAAGGCTATAGGCTATATAACATCAAGGTACGTCCAATAGGAGCTGAGCATTAATGAAGAATGTTGCAAAAACGGGAGAAAAATATTTCTTTTCAAAGCTTTCCCTGCGTGCGCTGCGTAAACGGTTAAAGTTACGGAAAAATTATGTATGAGAGAATTATTCTCCATTAAATTTTCTAAAAAAAAGTCCGCGATAGCATATGTTTATCTTTTATGGTTAGCTCACTATAACCTTTCTTTTTGGTAATAAAATTTGTTTTAAAATAATGCTTTATCTGCGATGGTGTTTTTGTATGCATGATATTATTCCTTATCAAAATAAATACATTATTTATCACAAGCATTTAATTTTGAACAAAATTGTTAATGACTTTATTTGATTTCAATGAATATCTTAAGAGATATCATAGTTTGAAATAAACGGAAAATAATAAATTTTGATTTATTTAAAGATTTATTGCAAACTTTACAGCATTTTTAAATCTATAAATACAAACTTATAAGTACCAACGTGTATAGCCAATTATAAAGCTTGACATATTAAATTTTTTATACAACACACTCGTTATTCCAATTTTAAACTAATTTAATTTAAACAAAAATCAAGCTAAGCAAGATATTATGCTTCACTCAAACTATACGCATGCATACACATATTAGGCAAAACTGTTGAGGTGTCGGTGTTAGTATGTGTGATGTTTGTGTAATGTGTATTGTGTGCGTGATACCAATGCAATCTTTTCAGAGCTTTTGTTGCGTGCGCTGGGTAAACGGTTAAAGTTACGTAAAAATCATGTGCAACGGAATTATTCTCCTTTAAAAGTTCTAAAAAAAAGTTCCAGACAGCATTTATCTATCTCTTAAGGTTGACTCGCTATAACCTATTTTAGTTAATAAAATATGTTCTAAAATAATGCATTAGATGCGAAGGTATTTTTGTAAAAATCATATTATTCCTTATCAAAATTTATACTTTATTCATCACAAGTATTTAATTTTGTACAAAATTGTTCTTTACATAATTAGATTTCAATGAATATCTCCAGAGATATTACAGTTTTAACATAACTCCGCAGCTAAATAATGATCAAGTACTACGCACGCATCTATACTGAGTTGTTTTTTTTGTTTAGTTGATCGCGCTTATCTTAGGAACTACTGATCCCGTCAGATTCGGACGCATTAGAGACTAATAGGTTCAGAGACACCTCCGAGGGAGATGCTCACCGGTCAGGAATCCTCTTTGGAGTGATTCGACCTTAAAGCTTGAGGACCCATCGAGGTCCTCTCCTTTACTAAAAGCCCTGGTGACTTCAAGAAGGTCATCAAAGATAGCCTGCAAAAAAAAACCGCCTAGAAGGAGTCGAACGCGCGAACGAAGGGTTCCGTGCCATAGATTTTATCAAAAATCTCCAAAAATTATTTGAAATTTAAATTAAATATTATGTTAATATTTCAAGTTTCTACCTGTTATCGTTAATAAGACCGAGAAATAAAACACGTTTGTTGTTGAGCCCCCTTAAATATTAATTTCATTTTGATTTAATTACTTATTTTAAAAGTGAATAATTTAACTAAATATTCTGTGAATACTTCAAGCGTCTATCTGTTGCCGTTATCAAAATCGAACAAAAAAAGTCACGCTTATTTTATGGGAGCCCCTTCAATATTTATTTTATTCAATTTATTAGTATTTGTTGTTACAGCGGCACCAGAACAGCCGGACAGCAGAGTCTTAGTAATAGGATCCCGTTTTGGGTACAGAATCCTACAAAGGGGAACTACTGATTCAAATTGAAAAATTCTATGATTGTCTATTTATCGAGGAACACTATAGGCCAGAGCTTCCCAAACTTATTTTCATAGTGACGCCCTTAGGAATTTTCTAATTTTTACGAGCCCTCCCCCTGTTATAGTAACAGCCAAGTTAAGTACATACCTACAAAAACAAAAACATAGCTTTTTTGGAATTATTTAGGCGTTAACGAATGCGCAAATGTTTTAAAATTAGAAAGACTGAAAAAAAATTACCATAAAAACATAAAGTAGCACCGACAAATTTCGACGGCGAAAGCAATGTCCCGGTAAATATGCTTATTCGATTTTTTCGCCCGCGCTGGACGGTCGATTTTTTCAGTGTATTTTCTTATTTTAAAAACAGAGCATCTCAAAACCGGGTTCAAGTTTAGAAATCGGGACTTACATTTCTTAGTCTACATTTATTTTCGTTCAACTAGCTCGCTAAGCTAGCTAGACAGCCATTCTATGTGGATCGTCTCACGACGCCCGCCCCCGGGATAGAACCGCGACACCCCAGGGCGTCGCGACGCACAGTTTAGGAAACCGTGATATAGGCTTATATACCTCCATAACATCACTCTACGACTAATAGGAGTTGAGCATCAATGAAAAATGTTGCAAAAACGGGAAATCCACGCGGACGAAGTCGCGCGGGCACAGCTAGTTTATATATATTAAGATGACGTTGTATTCCTATGTAATTATAATAGTGAAAATTGAATTGAATATAAATGTATTATTGTTTGACTAGACTTGTAGGAGCTTTGGAGCATTCTGTGAGCCTGCATGTTTATTTGTGGATCAATAAATATATAAATAAATATTTGCGATTCGTCGCAATTCGTGGTTGGTCCAATTTATGTGCAATATATTTGTTGGCTTATTATTGGTAAGTTCGGGTTATATTTTTCTATTTCCAAGCAGCGTGGAATTATTATCACTTACCTCTTACACATACTATAATCTGGCGCGCCGTTTTGTACTGTTGGACAAACCATAAAATGATTTTTTATTTTACCGTTTTTAGTTTTGAAGTCGTTCTTTTTTTACTTCACCACGTATTGCTTGTGAATACAGGCGTAAATTTTCGTTTCGTCTTGAAATTCCACTATGAAATGAGAGTTAACAATCACAATTGTTTCAGAATAATGGTGTGCATGTTTTGCGATGACCCGTACTCACCGGAGCGGGTTCTTAGTCCTCTTCTACTGCATAAGGCCTGCTTCCTCACCGGAGACAGATCTATCGTTATTGAGACTTTCCTGGGAGATTCCAAGAGGAAAGTTGAGGTAAGAGTTTATACACAGGTTGTATTTTTCAAGTGGGCTTGGATGGCCAAATCCGAAGCTATGAGGAATAGCGAAAAGTACTCAAAGGAGTCTCGGGCCCGATTTTGATGAAAACTAAAACCGCATCATTTGATTTTTGAAAAATCATTATTCCTAGCCAGGATTGGAACTAGATGATTTTGACAAAAAAAACTGTTATTATTACACCATTCAATAATGTCGCTAATAAGAAACAAATTCTGGAAAGTAATGACATACGACAAACTTAAGTTAAGAGCTTATTAACAAAATACTTTTTATTTTTCTTACGTTACCATTATGCCTTAAATAAATAATTAATTAAACAAATTAATAAAATGAAAGTTCACTCCCGCCAAAATCAAAGTGCTATTTTGAAAGCCTTATACGGCCAAAATCCTTACTTCCTTACTAATATTATAAATGCGAAAGTAACTCTGTCTGTCTGTCTTTCTGTCTGTCTGTCTGTCTGTCTGTCTGTCTGTCTGTCTGTTAAGCTTTCACGTCTAAACCACTGAACCGATTTTGATGAAAATTGGTACAAATATAGATTAGATCTCGGGGAAGGACATAGGCTACTTTTTATCGCGAAAAAAAGGTTGTATGGGTTGAAAAAGGGGATGAAAGTTTGTATGGAAGTTCGTCATTTTTGAAGATAGAACCATGAAACTTTGAATTTAGGCACTTAATAAGACAAAAAGAAATATTTGTTTTAAGATTTTTTAAATTTTGACCTGTATGGGGGTGAAATATTGGATGAAAGTTTGTATGGGACTTCGTCATTGTTAAAGATAAAACCATGATACTTTGAAATTTGGGACTTAATAAGAAAGAAAGAAATATTAGTTCTAGGATTTTTGAAATTTAGACCCGTGTGGGGATGAAATTGGGGATGAAAATTTGTATGGAAGTTCGTCATGGTTAAAGATAAAACCATGAAACTTTGAATTTAGACACTTGATAAGAAATAAAGATCCAATCCAAGATGACGGTTGTGACTTTTTAATATAATATCGATATGGGTATCACTTTTGTGGTTTTCGGAGGTCCCGATTAGATCCAAGATGGCGGACGCGACTTTTTAACAAAATGTCAATATGGGTATCGTTTTCGTGGTTTTTGGGGGTCCGGATTACGAATAAAGCCTCTATAACGAGATCCAATATGGCGGACGTGACTTTTTGACATGATGTCAATACGGGTATCATTTTCGTGGTTTTCGGAGGTCCCGATTCCTAATACACCATTCATTTTGAGATCCAAGATGGCGGATGCGAATTTTTAACATAATGTCAATATGGGTATCGTTTTCGTGGTTTTTTGGGGGTCCAGATTACGAATAAAACATCTATTTCGAGATCCAAGATGGCGGACGCGACTTTTTGACAAAATGTCAATATGGGTGTCATTTTCGTAGTTTTCGGGGGTCCCGATTCCGAATACGACATCTATTTCGAGGTCCAAGATGGCGGTTGAGACTATTTAATGTAAAATCGATATGGGTATCATTTTCGAGATTTTTGGGGGTTCTGACTCCGAATAAAACATCGATTTTGAGATCCAAGATGGCGGACGCGAATTTTCAACATAATGTCAATATGGGTATCGTTTTCGTGGTTTTTGGGGGTCCGGATTACGAATAAAACATCTATTTTGAGATCCAAGATGGCGGACGCGACTTTTTGACAAAATGTCAATATGGGTGTCATTTTCGTGGTTTTCGGGGGTCCCGATTCCGAATACGACATCTATTTCGAGATCCAAGATGGCGGTTGAGACTATTTAATGTAAAATCGATATGGGTATCATTTACGAGATTTTTGGGGGTTCTGACTCCGAATAAAACATCGATTTTGAGATCCAAGATGGCGGACGCGAATTTTTAACATAATGTCAATATCGGTATCGTTTTCGTGGTTTTTGGGGGTCCGGATTACGAATAAAACATCTATTTCGAGATCCAAGATGGCGGACGCGACTTTTTGGCAAAATGTCAATATGGGTGTCATTTTCGTGGTTTTCGGGGGTCCCGATTCCGAATACGACATCTATTTCGAGGTCCAATATGGCGGTTGAGACTATTTAATGTAAAATCTATATGGGTATCATTTTCGAGATTTTTTGGGGTTCTGACTCCGAATAAAACATCGATTTTGAGATCCAAGATGGCGGACGTGACTTTTTAACTTAATAGGAATATGGGTATCATTTTCGAGATTTTTGGGGATTCTGACTCCGAATGAAACATCTATTTTGAGATCCAAGATGGCGGACGCGAATTTTTAACATAATGTCAATATGGGTATCGTTTTCGTGGTTTTTGGGGGTTCTGACTCAGAATAAAACATCGATTTTGAGATCCAAGATGGCGGACGCGACTTTTTGGCAAAATGTCAATATGGGTGTCATTTTCGTGGTTTTCGGGGGTCCCGATTCCGAATACGACATCTATTTCGAGGTCCAATATGGCGGTTGAGACTATTTAATGTAAAATCTATATGGGTATCATTTTCGAGATTTTTTGGGGTTCTGACTCCGAATAAAACATCGATTTTGAGATCCAAGATGGCGGACGTGACTTTTTAACTTAATAGGAATATGGGTATCATTTTCGAGATTTTTGGGGATTCTGACTCCGAATGAAACATCTATTTTGAGATCCAAGATGGCGGACGCGAATTTTTAACATAATGTCAATATGGGTATCGTTTTCGTGGTTTTTGGGGGTTCTGACTCAGAATAAAACATCGATTTTGAGATCCAAGATGGCGGACGCGAATTTTTAACATAATGTCAATATGGGTATCGTTTTCGTGGTTTTTGGGGGTCCGGATTACGAATAAAACATCTATTTTGAGATTCAAGATGGCGGACGCGACTTTTTGACAAAATGTCAATATGGGTGTCATTTTCGTGGTTTTCGGGGGTCCCGATTCCGAATACGACATCAATTTCGAAATCCAAGATGGCGGTTGCGACTATTTAATGTAAAATCGATATGGGTATCATTTTCGAGAGTTTTGGGGGTTCTGACACCGAATAAAACATCGATTTTGAGATCCAAGATGGCGGACGTGACTTTTTAACTTAATAGGAATATGGGTATCATTTTCGAGGTTTTCGGGGGTCCTGATTCCAAATACACCATCTACGTCGAGATCCAAGATGGCAGATGGGATTTTTTTATCATCTACGTTGAGGTCCAAGATGGCAGATGGGACTTGGGATTTGGGTATCAATTTCGTAGTTTTCGGGGGTCGCGATTCCAAATACGTCATCAATTTCTAGATCCAAGATGGTGGACGCTACTTAACTTATTATTAATATGGATATCATTTTCGTGGTTTACAGGGTTCCATTTTGATATCCAAGATGGCGGACGCGAATTTTAAACTTGATATGGGTATCAGTTTTGTAGTTTTCGGAGGTCTCAAAATGGATGCTGTATTCGGAGTCAGGATTCAGAATACAGCATCCATTTTGAGATCCAAGATGGTGGACGTGACTTTTTAGCTTAATCGCTTTCACGCCTAACACCTGAACCGAATTTATTGAAATTTGGTACAAAAATAGACGAAACCTCGAAATGGAATAAAAGCTACTTACCTTTTTTGTGAAAAAGGGAATGAAGGGGTTGAAATATGAGATGAATATTTTTATGCGATTCCTCATTACCGAAGATAAGACCATGAAACGCAAATATTGTTCTAGCGTTTTTGAAATATTGACCCATGTGGGGACCCACAAGTAGCAAAGGATGGAGAAACATAAAATGGTAGATTGTAAAAATGTCATTAACTGTAGTGCACTGCAGTTTGTATGTGTCATTTTTGCATAATAAGTACCTACACAAAAAATGCTGCCCTAAGTAATTATTCCACGCGGACGAAGTCGCGGGCAAAAGCTAGTAAAAAATAAGTTTAATATGCTTCCTCCAAGTGTGTTGAAAACAGACGTATGATACTCGCGAGCTATGCTCAATACATACTCGGCTGAGGTATGTATTGAGCTTACACACACACATCTGGCTCGTGTTGCAACCCGCAGCTTCGTATATATAATGAGCAACTTAGCACACTTGTATTTACTTTCTCGTATACGTAGTATAGAGGAAGTCTTGTAATCGTCATAAAAGTCCACTTCGAGATTTTGACGGATTTACACATTTTGCACCACCCTGAGTTCAACAATACCGTTTTTGGAATTATGTCTGTGTCTGTGTGTGTGTGTGTGTCTGTGCGTTAGCTCGATGACTCGAGTATGCTTTAACTTATTGCAACCAAATTTAACATGCATGACTGTATGACATCAAAATATAAGGTTTCTATCAACTTTTGAGTCGTCGATCACGAAAGTTAAGCAACCATTTGCGCGGTCGATACTCGAATGGATGACCGAAAATTTAACATGCTTGTATGACTTCAAAATATAAAGTTTCTATCAACTTTTGAGTCGTTTCCGCTATACGAGAAAGTCAAGGGGAGACCACTCCCGATTTTTTAAATTAAAATTGCATTCCATGTTTTTCTGACGCAGGTTATCATATCAAGCTTTCACGGAGCGACGCAGTTTAGAGAAGAATTGATACACGGTTTCATACTCATCTACTCGGCGAAGAGGAAAGCCAGCTTAGCTACTTTAAAGTAAGTTTTTTATTTTATTAAAGGCCCAGCATATACCTCCATCCTACCTATTGGTAAGTGGACGAGGACTCCAAATGCCAATCTAGTTCGAGAGACAATATAAGCCCTCGCCTTGACGACCTGCAAGATACTTATTCACTGTCTCCGTTGTTTATTCCCAGTAGTGCCACTGGAGTAGTCCCATAATGCGACTACTGGCATTTTTTCCCAGAGGTTCAGGAGCAGTTTGGCCTACATTGTCGACCCGGCTTTGTTTGATTTTGAAAATATTAAAAAAAGGGTTTATATCTACTTACGGACTATAAAATGAAACACTTAGGTACCTACTAATAAATGCAACACAATTTTTGATGTTTCATCTTCTTTTGTCTGTTGACAATTATTTGATGTTTTGTTGAGTTAATTAAGATTGTGTGACATGTTACCATGAAGTTTTTATTAATGTAACTATGTTATAAATAACTATATACAGGGTGTAAAAGACATGAACAGTCAAACGAGAACCATGTATTCTGCTCACCATCATAACATTTTTTTTCCTTCAGACTATACATGGCATTTTTTTTTTATTTTTTTATGAAAACGTATTCTATACGTTATTTCTTAATTAGTATCCAAAGAAACATTATCATTTTTTTTAGTATTTCATAACAAAAAATGGCTTCAAAACGTTAGCGTTCAATGTAGCTCACTCGATGCGCACGGACACTAACGAACGGGGCCGCCGTCTGGCAAAATTATCGCGGTTTTGCGAGTTGCGTACGAGTTGAGCCCTTTACATTGCGCGGTACAATTTGCAATTTTTTTTAACACAAAAAAAAAATCTTTTCCCAGCAATATTTTTTTTGAAATATGTCTTATTTTGATGTATAGAATACATGGTTTTCGTTTGACTGTTCATGTCTTTTACACCCAGTATAAACTATACGTTTTATCACGGGACTACTGGGAATTGAAATACCAATAGTCCAATCAGCGGAATCTCTGGGGAAAAAATACCAGTAGTCCCATCATGGGACTACTCCACTGGCACTACTCGGATCATCTTCTTCTTGAAGCACTCTATCTATTGCTGAAAACCGCATTGAAATCGGTTGCGCAGTTTAAAAGTTCTAAGCACACATACAGAAAGAGTGACTTCATTATAAACTATGTATACATCGCAGCCATATCCTATAACACGCCGTATTACAAAATGGCGCCTCCGTAATGTAATGCGGCTAACTCACGTTGAGCTGGATTTTGATAGCGATGCGTGTTCTACAAAGCGGCGTCCGACGAGAAAGGCCGTTTTATTCACTGTGATCTTTTAAGAATTTGCTAACACTCAGATAGCCTCCGATTATTTTCTGATTTAACCACGAGTATGTTCCACAGTGCGTTCTCAATGAACATCCCCAACCTGCCCATCCAAATGGTGGCCGTTACTGACGGAGGAGGCTCTGCGGCGTCGGCTTTCTTCGGCACCGACGTCGGACACGCACTCATCACCGAAGGAAACGCCACGGCAGATAGACTTGCGGCCCACTTCACTACGTATACGTCCAGTGCTGAGAATAAGTGTGAGTAACTTGGAGCATACTAATTACACAATAAGTAGACTTGTTCTTCGCCCACGGCAGATAGACTTGCGGCCCACTTCACTACGTATACGTCCAGTGCTGAGAATAAGTGTAAGTAACTTGGAGCATACTAATTACATAATAGGTACACTTGTTCTTTGGCCACGGCAGATAGACTTGCGGCCCACTTCACTACGTATACGTCCAGTGCTGAGAATAAGTGTGAGTAACTTGGAGCATACTAATTACATAATAGGTACACTTGTTCTTCGGCCACGGCAGATATACTTGCGGCCCACTTCACTACGTATACGTCCAGTGCTGACAATAAGTGTGAGTAACTTGGAGCACACTAAATACGTAATAGGTACACTTGTTCTTCGGCCACGGCAGATACACTTGCGTCACACTTCACTACGTAAACGCCCAGTGCTGAGACGTACACGTCCAGTGCTAAGAATAAGCCAAATCCTAAACTATAAGATATATCGAAAAAAATTCAAAAGAGGTGTGAGCCTGATTTTGATGAAAACAAAAACTGCATCATTATTCGTCGAGTTTAATTCTCGAGTTATTTTGTAAAGACCTATTTGCAACCAACCTTACCTTATTGCAACCAATTTTAACATGCATGTATGACATCAAAATATAAGGTTTCTATCAACTTTTGGGTCGTTTCCGGTATACGAGAAAGTCAAGGGGAGACCACTGCCGATTTTTTAAAATTTAAATTACACATTGTTTTGGTACAGCGGCGTTCTACACGCCGTTCTTCAAGGAAGTGTGGGAGCGTAAAGGCGAAATCGAGCGAGCTTTCAGGATGGAACAACCTCCCGCGCACAACTTACCCGACGTGGCCGCCGCCAGGCCCGCCCCTCCGCCGAGGAACCATTCCTACCATTCCAACCACAAGTAAGTGGTAGATGTACACTTTAGGCGAGGCAGGGCATATATCTATACAAGGTGTTTGGTACAGTCGAACCAACTGAATCATGACCCACTTGGCCGATCATTCCTTTACAATTATAAATTTAGTTAGGTTTTCTTCGCTATCATGCGTGTTGCACTTAGTACGTTTTAAATATGAATAATAACGGTCATTACGGGTCAGAGATCTATGCAATTTTAATTTTTTTTATCACTGCACTAAAGTCTCAATTAGAATTTCAAATAAGATCCCGTTCATAATCTAAACTCTTTTCACTATTGAGAAAAACGAATAACTATTATATTTTTAAAAATAAAATTACGTTATGTGTCAGATGTCAAGTAGTAGTTGAAAAAATTTTAAAAGGCCATATTTATTAGACAATGTCAGTGTCTAATAAATTGATAACTGGTTCGTTACTTAAGAAATGTATGTTCAAGCGAATTTCAACCTACTTTGTATTGAGTGACTGTAGGAAAATGATCTTAAGGTGGGTCATGATTCAATTTGGTCGACTGTACATGGGGTATGAAGCCGGCACCTACCCATGCTAACATAGTCATATAAATACTGTGGTGATATCAAAAACTTTAAATTTTATAAAAACAATTTTGAATTCTTCATACAAATAGCTCGATCAAAAAAACAAAATGTATGGAAAATTAAAAAAAAAATATTTTTACATTTTCAAATTTTTAATATCACCATAGTATTTATATGTTAGCATGGGTAGGTGCCGGCTTGATACCCTATGTACCAAACACCTTGTATACAGGCTGTAAAAGACATGAACAGTCAAACGAGAACCAAGTATTCTGCTCACCATCATAACACTTTTTTGCCTTTAGACTATACCTGGGAAATTGATAGTTACGATTTTATTGAATGTCAAAGTCATATTTTTTTTATGAAAACATTCTAAACATTATTTCTTAACTAGCTTTTGCCCGCGACTTCGTCCGCGTGGAATAGTTACTTTAGGCAGCATTTTTTTGTGTAGGTACTTATTATGCAAAAAACACACATAGCACTACGGTAAATGGCATTTTTACAATCTACCATTTTAAGTTTTTCCATCCTTTGCTACTTACACGCAACCTTTCACCCCCACATGGGTCAATATTTTTTGGGTGGGTCATCATGGGTCACTTTTTCACAAAAAGGTAGCTTTTATTCCATTTCGAGGCTTAGTCTATTTTTGTTCCAAATTTCAATAAATTCGGTTCAGGTGTTAGGCGTGAAAGCGATTAAGCTAAAAAGTCACGTCCACCATCTTGGATCTCAAAATGGATGCTGTATTCTGAATCCTGACTCCGAATACAGCATCCATTTTGAGACCTCCGAAAACTACAAAACTGATACCCATATCAATTTTAAAATTCGCGTCCGCCATCTTGGATCTCAAAATGGAGCCCTGTAAACCACGAAAATGATACCCATATTAATAATAAATTAAGTAGCGTCCACCATCTTGGATCTAGAAATTGATGACGTACTTGGAATCGCGACCCCCGAAAACTACGAAACTGATACCCAAATCGCTTTTATGTTAAAAAGTCCCATCTGCCATCTTGGATCTCGACGTAGATGATAAAAAGTCCCATCTGCCATCTTGGATCCCGACGTAGATGATGTATTTAGAATCAGGACCCCCGAAAACCTCGAAAATGATACCCATATTCCTATTAAGTTAAAAAGTCACGTCCGCCATCTTGGATCTCAAAATCGATGTTTTATTCAGAGTCAGAACCCCCAAAAATCTCGAAAATGATACCCATGTCGGTTTTACATTAAATAGTCGCAACCGCCATCTTGGATCTCGAAATAAATGTCGTATTCGGAATCGGGACCCCCGAAAACCACGAAAATGACACACATATTGAGATTTTGTCAAAAAGTCGCGTCCGCCATCTTGGATCTCGAAATAGATGTTTTATTCGTAATCCGGACCCCCAAAAACCACGAAAACGATACCCATATTGACATTATGTTAAAAATTCGCGTCCGCCATCTTGGATCTCAAAATGGATGGTGTATTAAGAATCGGGACCTCAGAAAACCACAAAAATTACACCCATATCGATTTTATATTAAAAAGTCGCGTTCGCCATCTTGGATCTCGAAATAGATATTTTATTCATAATCCGGACCCCCAAAAACCACGAAAACGATACCCATATTGACATTATGTTAAAAATTCGCGACCGCCATCTTGGATCTCAAAATGGATGGTGTATTAGCAATCGGAACCTCAGAAAACCACAAAAATGACACCCATATCGATTTTATATTAAAAAGTCGCGACCGCCATCTTGGATCTCGAAATAGATGTCGTATTCGGAATCGGGACCCTCAAAAACCACGAAAATGAT
Organism: Elophila nymphaeata; assembly: GCA_955850985.1. Lineage (NCBI taxonomy): Eukaryota > Metazoa > Arthropoda > Insecta > Lepidoptera > Crambidae > Elophila > Elophila nymphaeata. The sequence goes on along the minus strand of OY039091.1, from coordinate 9,382,597 downwards.
ACCCATATTGACATTTTGTCAAAAAGTCGCGTCCGCCATCTTGGATCTCGAAATAGATATTTTATTCGTAATCCGGACCCCCAAAAACCACGAAAACGACACCCATATTGACATTATGTTAAAAATTCGCGTCCGCCATCTTGGATCTCAGAATGGATGGTGTATTAGCAATCGGGACCTCAGAAAACCACAAAAATGACACCCATATCGATTTTATATTAAAAAGTCGCGACCGCCATCTTGGATCTCGAAATAGATGTCGTATTCGGAATCGGGACCCTCAAAAACCACGAAAATGATACCCATATTGACATTTTGTCAAAAAGTCGCGTCCGCCATCTTGGATCTCAAAATGGATGGTGTATTAGGAATCGGGACCATCGAAAACCACGAAAATGATACCCATAACGATATTATATTAAAAAGTCACAACCGCCATCTTGGATTGGATGTTTATTTCTTATCAAGTGTCTAAATTCAAAGTTTCATGGTTTTATCTTTAACCATGACGAACTTCCATACAAATTTTCATCCCCAATTTCATCCCCACATGGGCCTTGTAACGTGAAAATCCTGACGGCCTGAGGTAGTCCGACAGAATCTTCACATTACCTAGGGGGTATGGTGATTAGGTATGACACAACCCGTCAGTCGGTGGCATGAGACGAGGAAGGGTGTGTGTTTGGGTGTCGAGGGCCCAGAGGGTGGATCGGTGAAGAGTCACTACACGGCAACTGAATAAATTTATGTTGCAGTGGGCGCCTTTCCAGTCACCGTGTCGCAAACACCGATCCTACCTCAAAGCAAACAGATGCCAGCACTTAATGAAACATCAAATCGTTTGTAAAAAAAAGGAATATATTAACATGAAGAAACACATACACTATCAATTAGTATTTTAGACTTATCTTAGTGTGAATAATTCATACAAACTCAGAGGTTAACTAGATTTACATATTTTGAAGGTAACTTGGCATGACTTTCGTTGGTTTTAAAATTTAAAAAAATGTTTAAGTAAGTAAAGCTTCGTACCTTGAGGATATGGGATACTAACTAGGGCAATCCAGAGACTAGCATACGTTAGAACAGAAGAACGATGGCCTCCTAGATTCCACAGTAGAAATAGGTCAACTAACGCTGAGTAACTAGCGAAGGAGCAGGTTCCATTCGGCTACCCAGGGTCAGGAAGATAAGGCCGGCTCGGTCATGAGCACATGCCGAGTGGAGACTACTAAATTAGTAGGCAAATTGTAGGTAAAAAAAAAAAAACCCTGTAACAAAAAGTCACAGTAAAGATCATGGTACTAATGACAAAATACTACCACGTTCTTAATTTAAAAGATAAAAACATATATAGGTTTACATACCATTAGGTCATAATGGGTCTTCTTTGCCAAATATACGCGTGAGGTGTGATGACCACGTCAACGCATCATTGGTTAGGTTATGTTGCAGTAATATGAGGTAGGAACATGCTGAAATAAATTAATAAATGGGTTACTACCGATGAAACCATACGACACACGAATGGAAGGTGGTGTCCAGAGCACTACTACTTACGTATCAGTATGGAAAACGGAACACGTGTAAAACGTGGCGTCAGTTAGGACATTCTGGTGTCTTTACTCGTCATCCTAGGGCTGAAACACAATAGGAATGCTCACTAGATGTTCGATGTAATGATAAATTCAAACAATCACCTAACGGCGACGTAGAAATTACTTACAGAGTATCTCCAACATGGCACTTGAGGATGGGTGACCATACACTCAAATACTCCCAAAGCAAATGGACGCCTAAGCCGGCACGAATTACGTAGCAAAAATCATTCGATGACAATCTGTCATGACGAAACACAAAAGCCGTGAAGAACGTTCCGATTCATGCATCAGTGACAATTTTAAAATGGATTTATTTATTTGGAACAAAATCTTTTATTTTAATTGAAATATAACTAAGTATTTAACTTTCTTACTTTTATTAGATTATTAATTTCAAAACTAAGATACTGAATTTGGGAATATTAAATTTATATTAATTGTCAAATGATGTGAAATAGATAAAAGTGCATTGCCACTATACACGATTCGGACAGAAACTATCAAAGGTGTTACCAGGAGAAAATAATACTTCACTTGAGTAGTATTAAAATAGGTTTTGGGTTGCACAAAAAAAACGGTGTTACAGTACAATTTTGGTTGGAAAAGAAAAATTTTATTTTAAAATTTTAAATTTTAAAATAAAATTTTTCGATATAAGTTTATCGAACTGACTGTACCTATATGCACCCAAACAAAGAAAACAACACAACATCTGAATTAACAGTATGCTGCGCCTGAAACAAAAGGCACTTAAAGACTAGAGACGTTTCAAGGACAGGGATCTGAAATTAAAATTAAAACAAAATTGATAAGTTTAACACATGCAACTTAATCAAACCTAGAATAGAATTTATAACTAAACCAGTCTTCAAGACTGTTGAAGTTTCAGACTCTTTATCAAATGAGAGAAACTCAAAACAAATGGTCTGCTACGTTAAAGAGTAACAAAGACCATGCAAGTACTATCTTGAACCAACAATGTTCAGCAGTAGGTCCACTTCACTACAAGTATTGGAAGTGTAAACCTAAAAGAAATTCCTGGAATAAGCTCGACATACGTTTCACCACCTTAAGTATGGGTGAACCGCGCCAGAATGAGCAATAGAAAAGTAACTACTACTACAAGTCTACAACACAGGAACAGTACAAGGGGTAATCTCTAAATAATTACCACTTGAAAAACAGCAATGGCTACATTAATAAGTTAGCCATATTGAGTTAAGTACTAAAATACTAAAAAACCTAAATTTATTTCCTAAAACACAAGGACCTAAGCAAAAAAATATTAGGCCATTAAAACAACCTATCACAAAAACTAAGTGTTACCAAAAACTAAGGGCATCCTAAACCTAGGGTTTCTTACAGCTGGGGCATCCTAAGACTAGGGTTTCCTACAACTAGGGTTTCTTACAACTAGGGGCATCCTTGGCATCACTTGTGCTCCACCGCAGTAGAACACAAATGCATCGAGGCCTACGGAAAAGTTTACACTATATCCCGAATCAAAGCGGGGACTAAAGAAAGTGAAACTTTCCCAAAATACATAAAAACAAAAGGGAACATCCCCTCAGTATGCAATAAACATACTGGTGTAAAAAAAATAAAGAAACCTAAACTAATGTCACTAACAGACAGCCTGTTTGACGAATTCCATACCGATACCATGTGGTGGATACTTCAGTGAAATATATATTCACTAACAATAAAACCAATAAAAAGATAAAAAGGAACTTCAGTCTCCGTCAGTATGACCTCGGGCGACAAGGTCCTTGATATGGAAAGCCCCCAAGGGTTTACCATCCAATGACTTTAAATTGTAAACTAATTTACCTTGCTTCCTGTCAACCACACACTTTTCAAACCTTGGAGCAAGTTTGGCTGAAAAGTGTTTGGGTGCGCTCGATAAAGGAAAGCATCTTTTATAAATGATTTGACCTTCCTTCAATTCCAGAGGACGCTTACGCAAGTTATAATATTTAGCAGCATGTTGATGTGCTTTTTTAAGATGACACTCAACTTTTTTAAATATATCATTTAATTTAGGCAAGTTAGACGCGAAAGGCTCGGTATTAATTTGAATTTGAGATTCACCAAGTGGTCTATCAGAGTTGTAAGTAGCTCCATCTATTATCATCTCTCTGCCGTGATTAAGGAAGAACGCAGAAAATTTGGTACCTTCGTGAACAGAAGTGTTAAGGGCACATTGTATCTCAGGAATGTTCTGATCCCATTGCCGATGATCAGAACGCACATATGAGGCAATGGCTCTCACTAAATCTCTGTTAACCCGTTCAGTTTGGTTACATTGGGGATGATAACGCGGATTATAAAATATATGAGGGACACCAAAATAAGAAAGGAGATCCCTAAACTCTTTTGAAATGAACTGAGGTCCATTGTCAGTGTACAAAATACGACAAGTTCCATGAACTAGAAACACCTGTTTAGCTAGGCATTTAACAATAGTTTTAGCTGTGGCATTACGCATAGGAAATAAAAGTACGTATTTACTAAAGTAATCAGAGACAACAAATAGATATTGGTTCCTTGTATACGATGGAGGAAAGGGACCTAGAATGTCGCAAGAGATAGCCTCCCATGGTCGAGTTACTTGTCGAGGGCTACCCATAAGACCAGGTCGAGCAGTATTGACCGGCTTATAGGAGAGACATACTTCACAAGAATCGATGTAGTTCTTTACATCTTTGAATAACGAGGGCCAAAAGTATATAGAACTGATACGTTTATGGGTCTTAGCTACACCAAAGTGTCCCGATGACGGATCATCGTGGTATTTTTTCAGGATTTCAGACCTTTTTTCTATAGGAACCACAATTCTCCAGTCATGTTGTGAGGTAAGACTATATTTATTTTTAGAGAGTCTGTAAAGTTTCCCATCTATAATATTAAAATTTGGATATTTACGAGGGTTATTAGAACAATTTTGAAAGAGATCAATATACCAAGGATCACATATGTTATGAGGATTTATTTCTATTGAACTAACTTTAATGCGTGACAAAGTGTCAGGAATTACATGTTCTTTTCCCTTTCGGTGTATAATTTCAAAGTTAAATTGACTGAGGCGACATGCCCATCTGTTAAGTCTTCCAGTAGGATTTTTGAGGTTGTGAAACCACTGAAGAGAAGCATGATCGGTGACTATGTAGCAGGTTTTCCCCTCTACGTAGGAACGATATTGTTCTAAGGCATAAATAACGGCAAGAAGTTCACGTTCAGTAGCTGTATAATTACATTCCTGAGCTGACAAAGTACGACTACAAAAGGCTATGGGATGGTCAACATCATCAACTTTTTGAGTTAGGACACCGCCAATAGCGAAGGAAGAGGCGTCTGTATGTAAATAGAATGGTTGAGTGAAATCAGGGCACCTTAAGATTGGGGCCGAGACGAGAGCTGATTTCAGAAGGTTAAAGGCTTCCTCTGTTTCTGAGGTCCAAGAAAAAGTGACCTTTTTACTTGTAAGGCGAGTTAGAGGTCTGGCTACTCGGGAAAAATCTTTAATAAAACGTCGGTACCAACCGGCCATACCGAGAAATCGTTTAACTTCCTTAGAATCTTTAGGAGTTGGGAAATTCATTATGACTTCAACCTTAGAAGGGTCAGTGCGAAGGCCATACTGATCAACTACATAACCTAGATATTTAAGTTCAGGTCTACAAAAAAGAGATTTTTTCATGTTTACTGTAAGATTTGCAGATTTTAGTATACTATGTACTTCTTTAAGTATTTTAACATGCTCTCTGTGCGAATTCGTACAGATAATCACGTCATCAACATAGCAGAAGACTTTGTTATCAAATTTAGCTGCAAAGAGGTTATCCATTAGTCTTTGCATCGTAGCTGATGCGCCGACGAGTCCGAAGCACATTACGTTATAATGGAAGAGTCCCCGACCAGGAACGGTGAAAGCAGTCTTCTCTTTCGAGGGTTTAGTCAAGGGTATTTGATGATAAGCAGCACTAAGATCTAAAGAGGTTAGATACTTAGCATCTCTAAGATTATCTAATATGTAATTGATATACGGTAAAGGATAAGCATCAGTCTTTGAAACGGAGTTCAGTTTCCTGCTATCTAAACAAAGTCTTACATCTCCGTTGGCCTTGGGGACCATGGTAACCGGAGAGTTCCAAGGAGAGTGTGAAGGTTCTACTATATCAAGTTTTAACATACGGTCTAACTCAGAATTAAGTAACTTGAGTTTTTCAGGACTACGTCGATAATATTTCTGCTTAATAGGACGAGCGTCACCGGTGTCAATATCATGTTCCATGAGGTGAGTACGACCTAAGCCGACTTTATCGGTATCAATAGTTTCAAAAAGTTGTTTAATTTTATCTATTTCTCGCCGTTGATCAACGGTCAGAGAGTCAAAACTACACAGACCAGTGCTTTCAATATTGTCCAAGTTAAGATCATCATTATTTAAGTTTATTTTAGGTAAGCAAGCTAAAATGTCTGGTGCTAAGTTGAAAGCTTTCCAGAAGTTTATTCCAAAATGGATAGGTAATTTGATTTCAGATTGAACATGAAAGCAGATAACTTTGACTTGATCATTATATTTGATAGGAATGTTCATAAAATGGTGACAGTATACTTCGTTACCATTGGCAACTCTTAAAATACGAGGATATTTAAAATTATGTAAAGGTATGTTTAATTTAAGAAAAAGTGTGTAAGCGTCTTTGCCCAATATGGAACAAGCAGCACCACAATCTAAGAGACCGGATATTTTTACATCAAAAACACTTACAGTTAAGTAAGGTCTGTAATCATCAACAGAAGGTTCAAAGTGGGTCTCTCTGCAAGCTACGTCAGAACTCAGAGAGACAGAGCAATTTAGTTTTTTGAAATCGAGCAAGTAGGACAGTCAGGTGTTTTAACACCCTTTTTACCGCATTTGAAACAAACGATGTCACGTGAAACACGGCACCGACTCGTAGGATGGCTGGTTTCACCACAACGAAAACATTTACTTAGAGGCTCATTTGTAAATGGGTTAGTACCTTTTACAATTGAGGAAATGTTACGGGGCTTAACACTAGAGGTCACCCTACTACTTTGGATATCGGTAACTACCGAATCTTTATGTAAGACAGGTTCAGAAAAATTTTGTGTTTTGATTTTCATAAGTTCTAATTTTTTTCCTAATTTTTGAAGTTGCGGAATTGAGGTTACGTCTATAAGAGCAAGTTCGCGACTGTATTCGGGTCGGATATTACGCAACAGAATATCAAGTTGTTCTTGTTCGCTGAGCTGATTTGAGAGGCGAGACATCATTCCTAACATGAGAGAGAGGTAGACCACTATAGTTTCATCTCGAGCCTGAGTGCGAGCTTTAATTTCTTCCAATAATCGGTGATCATAATCGGGAAGGTCAAAATCATCTTTTAATGCATCTATCAGTTGAGCGTAATTATGAAACTTAGACTTATGCGCGCGATACCAAAACAAGGCAGGACCATCTAACAAATCTACGAAACCATCAAAAATTAATTTATTAGAAAAATTTCTAGCTGAACAAAGTTCTTCTAACCGAGTAACAAATGCACGGACGCATGAGTCACCTTTAAATTTTAAATTCAAAGAATTCAAGTTCACCTTTGGGTCAGGTTTAAATATGACTGACTGTACTTTAGTTGTTGGAGCACGATCCTCCTCCGAATCTGAGGACAGTTCAGACAGAAGGTCGAGTTCACTAAGAAGTTGCAAAAGCGTCGATCTAAGATCATCAATCTCTGGAGCAGCAGTAGTGATGCGCGACAGACGACAAAGCAGATAATTCAAGCGGCCAATCAAACGCGAGCGAGCAGAATCAGACAAATCACCCTTAGCCACTTCACTGGTGATGTCACCTACTTTGGTAGTAAGCGTGGGCAATTCTTCTTCTATATTTTCAGCCGGAAAAGCAGAAGGCAATTTTATACTACCGCGTCGTGAAAGTTTACAGGTCGACCGTAATAATTTTCGCAAGTCATCGCGTTTAGCACTAGGTTTAAAAGATATATTGCGGATGTTAAGCTCATGGGATAACTCATCCTTAGATAAGAAAGCAATATCGCAACCAACGTCAGCCATGTTTAACAAATAAATTTAAAAACTTAAAAAGTAAAATAAATTATTAGATACCTAATTTATTTAGTCAACTGTACAGCAAAATGTTTTGTTTCAATACACAACATTAGTTTAAACAGTAAAATTTCGTTAACATATTTATGTAGTTGACTGTACCACAAATGTTTTAGTTTTAAGTACCCAAAAGTAATTCAAAAATTAAAATTAATTAAGTAATATAAGTAGTTGACTGTAGAACAAAATGTTTTGTTTCAATTACACAAAAGTTATACACTAAGTAAAAAAGGTTAGGCTACCGACCAGTGTCAATCACTGTATTGTATAGTTAAATTATTATTTCTAAGCAAAACTATCCTATAATGTAACCATTATATACCAAAGCATAGAAAAAGCAGTAATGGTTACAGCACAACTCAGTTGGACTTATATCATAACCTAAAAGTAATAGTTCAACCATCAGGAGAAATTTGTAACCTAAAGGTATGTTTAGTAAATGCAATTCACAATCAATCAAAATATAAATTATGAATAAGCTTAGGGCTTCATATAAGCTATAAAAGTCTTTTTATATCTACACTGTTTATTAATACAGTATAACCAGTGAAGTTACAAAACAAAATTATTACAAGTAAATATTAAGTATAAACAGGCAGCTATATTATTGTTGTTGCAATAATCACTGTAATTAACCAACAAAAGGTAACCAACAAAAGAAACTTCAGTACATGCCAAGTTATTTTTGAAAAACAATTTCAACAGAAAAAAATATTATAAATTTACTTTTCTACTAATACAACAACTCAGGCATCTGCTTTACTGGGCCACACGTTGGGTACGCCACTTTGTAACGTGAAAATCCTGACGGCCTGAGGTAGTCCGACAGAATCTTCACATTACCTAGGGGGTATGGTGATTAGGTATGACACAACCCGTCAGTCGGTGGCATGAGACGAGGAAGGGTGTGTGTTTGGGTGTCGAGGGCCCAGAGGGTGGATCGGTGAAGAGTCACTACACGGCAACTGAATAAATTTATGTTGCAGTGGGCGCCTTTCCAGTCACCGTGTCGCAAACACCGATCCTACCTCAAAGCAAACAGATGCCAGCACTTAATGAAACATCAAATCGTTTGTAAAAAAAAGGAATATATTAACATGAAGAAACACATACACTATCAATTAGTATTTTAGACTTATCTTAGTGTGAATAATTCATACAAACTCAGAGGTTAACTAGATTTACATATTTTGAAGGTAACTTGGCATGACTTTCGTTGGTTTTAAAATTTAAAAAAATGTTTAAGTAAGTAAAGCTTCGTACCTTGAGGATATGGGATACTAACTAGGGCAATCCAGAGACTAGCATACGTTAGAACAGAAGAACGATGGCCTCCTAGATTCCACAGTAGAAATAGGTCAACTAACGCTGAGTAACTAGCGAAGGAGCAGGTTCCATTCGGCTACCCAGGGTCAGGAAGATAAGGCCGCCTCGGTCATGAGCACATGCCGAGTGGAGACTACTAAATTAGTAGGCAAATTGTAGGTAAAAAAAAAAAAACCCTGTAACAAAAAGTCACAGTAAAGATCATGGTACTAATGACAAAATACTACCACGTTCTTAATTTAAAAGATAAAAACATATTTAGGTTTACATACCATTAGGTCATAATGGGTCTTCTTTGCCAAATATACGCGTGAGGTGTGATGACCACGTCAACGCATCATTGGTTAGGTTATGTTGCAGTAATATGAGGTAGGAACATGCTGAAATAAATTAATAAATGGGTTACTACCGATGAAACCATACGACACACGAATGGAAGGTGGTGTCCAGAGCACTACTACTTACGTATCAGTATGGAAAACGGAACACGTGTAAAACGTGGCGTCAGTTAGGACATTCTGGTGTCTTTACTCGTCATCCTAGGGCTGAAACACAATAGGAATGCTCACTAGATGTTCGATGTAATGATAAATTCAAACAATCACCTAACGGCGACGTAGAAATTACTTACAGAGTATCTCCAACATGGCACTTGAGGATGGGTGACCATACACTCAAATACTCCCAAAGCAAATGGACGCCTAAGCCGGCACGAATTACGTAGCAAAAATCATTCGATGACAATCTGTCATGACGAAACACAAAAGCCGTGAAGAACGTTCCGATTCATGCATCAGTGACAATTTTAAAATGGATTTATTTATTTGGAACAAAATCTTTTATTTTAATTGAAATATAACTAAGTATTTAACTTTCTTACTTTTATTAGATTATTAATTTCAAAACTAAGATACTGAATTTGGGAATATTAAATTTATATTAATTGTCAAATGATGTGAAATAGATAAAAGTGCATTGCCACTATACACGATTCGGACAGAAACTATCAAAGGTGTTACCAGGAGAAAATAATACTTCACTTGAGTAGTATTAAAATAGGTTTTGGGTTGCACAAAAAAAACGGTGTTACAGCCTAAATTTCAAAAATCCTAGAACTAATATTTCTTTCTTTCTTATTAAGTCCCTAATTTCAAAGTATCATGGTTTTATCTTTAATAATGACGAAGTCCCATACAAACTTTCATCCACTATTTCACCCCCATACAGGTCAAAATTCCAAAAATCTTAGAACAAATATTTCTTTCTGTCTTATTAAGTGCCTAAATTCAAAGTTTCATGGTTCTATCTTCAAAAATGACGAACTTCCATACAAACTTTCATCCCCTATTTCAACCCATACAACCTTTTTTTCGCGATAAAAAGTAGCCTATGTCCTTCCCCGAGATCTAATCTATAGTTGTACCAATTTTCATCAAAATCGGTTCAGTGGTTTAGACGTGAAAGCTTAACAGACAGACAGACAGACAGACAGACAGACAGACAGACAGACAGAGTTACTTTCGCATTTATAATATTAGTAAGGATTAGTAAGGATTATCCAAAGAAAACATTGTCAATTTTTTTAGTATTTCATAACAAAAAATGGCTTCAAAACGTTAGCATTCAATGTAGCTCACTCGATGCGCACGGACACTAATGAACGGGGCCGCCGCCTGGCAAAATTATCGCGGGTTTGCGAGTTGCGTGCGAATTGAGCACTTTACATTGCGCGGTACAGTTTGCAATTTTTTTTAACACCAAAAAACAAAAAAATAATTTCCCAGCCATTATTTTTTGAAATATTTCTTATTTTGATGTATAGAATACATGGTTCTCGTTTGACTGTTCATGTCTTTTAAAACCCGTATAGAAACAGCAGAGTAGAATAGCATCCATATACTCCAATGGATTTCGTAGACGGCTTTTACTGGATCAGCAAAGGGGTATTGATCACCTTAGGTATACTACGCCCACCAATGCGCGTTGGGCAAGCGTGGTGGATTACCGCCTAAACCTCCTTTGATGACAAGGAGAGGCCTTGTGTCCTAGCAGTAGGTCCAATTATAAAGGCTGTTAGGATGAAGGTGCATATTAGAGCGAGATGCACGATGGCGGCTTAAGTTGGCCTGTCAGTTTGAAAAGACAGCAACTATCAGTTGAAAACTAAATAAATTGTGATTATTAATATGAAACTTAATAATAATTGTTATCTTTTCAAATATTTTTAATTTTTGTATGATTTGAAATCTTAGAAAATTGTACGTACGAAATTAAATGTTAAAACTCTCACTCACTCTCACAACCATAGATATAGAAAACTGTAGATCGACAATTTGAAAGAGAAAGAGCATACTAACGCGTATATTAGAGCGAGATAGACAGACGAGACCATTTCACGTACACGCAGGCGGCCTATGTCTGCCTTTCAGTCACGTAGAAAAGACAGCAACTGTCAGACTGCAGTACTATTTTTCACGCACACATGCGCATTACTCATACATAGGTGCATTTTTTTTTGTCTCGCCCTAGTCGATTTATTGCCAATCTATAAATGTCAGTGCTCACAACTCATATGTCGTGTTCAAGTCGCCGTATGTCAAAAAGGTCGCGGGTTCGATTCGATTCCGTTTGTACATGTCTAAACTTTTCGTACATTTAATTTTGTAATATTTTTCAATAGTTTCTAATAATTGTTCGTGTTTAACAGAATGGATCATAAGCTAACCAACTCCTTGGACCTTCTAATCGGACCAGACTCCCGAGCAGACATCGATTCTGAATACAGCGATACTATGAATAACAAGAATAGAGGATTTCTAAAAGGTAAGGAGCCTGAAACAATTTTTATAGAATTAAATCTTCGATAAAATACTTTATTAAAAACACTCCAAATTTTAATGAATGCTATTACTCAAAAGTATTTTAACACATTAAAACACTTTTCTAACAAAAGTAAATTAACACATTAGTATCTTAGAGGATATTTTATCAAACAAACTGGAATCATTTTATCTAGAGACTATATATCTGTTAAATATTATGAATAACACAGGCAACATCTTATCGTATAACCAGAGATGTACAAAATACTTTTAAAAATGTATTTAAATACAAAATGCAAATACTTTTCTAATTTAGTATTTCAAATGCAAAATACAAAATACTTTTACTTTTTGTATTTAAATACTAAATAAAAAATAGGTATTTTCAAAATACTTTATTCAAATAAAATACTTTCATATGGAATGATAATAATAATAATTTCACTGTTGGACATAGGCCTCCCCCAAGGATCTCCAAACCAGTCGGTCCTGCGCTGCCCGCATCCAGCGGCTTCCCGCGACCCTTACCATATCGTCAGTCCACCTTGTGGGGGGCCTACCAACGCTGCGTTTCCCGGTACGTGGTCGCCACTTGAGGACCCTTCCACCTCAACGGCCGTCAGTACTCCTCGCAATGTGCCCTGCCCACTGCCACTTAAGGTTCGCAATTCTTTGGGCTATGTTGGTGATCTTGGTTCTCCTGCGAATCTCAACATTTCTGATATGATCACGCAGAGAAACTCCTAGCATAGCTCTCTTCACTGCCCTTTAGGTGACCTTGAGCCTTCTTACGAGGCTTATTGTAAGCGGCCACGTTTCGGTTCCATAGGTCATCACTGGCAACACACACGAATTAAAGACTTTCGTCTTGAGACACTGCGGTAGATGGGCCGAGAATATGCCACGTAGCTTCTCGAACGCTGCCCAGCCGAGTTGGATTCGTCGATTGACCTCTTTCTGGCCCAGGTCTCGACAGAATCGAAAGCTTTCTCATAGTCCACAAACGCTAAGCATAATGGCAGATTCTGTTTAATTTGGCTCTTGAAAAAACAAGGAACAGGTGTGGTTGATGTCACGTAAAGCTGTCCATAAACGTTTTCAATCGCGGCCAAAAGCTTAGGTTGCGATAAAACGATTCTGCCGTCCTCTGTCTTCAGCTTCGTCAGCAAGCTCTCTCCACGCGCCAGATCTCTAACGAACACTTGGGAGCCTTTGTTCTGCTCGAAGACCTCTTTAATACGTTCCGTATTAAATTGGCGATTCTAGTATGTCGAGAGTTAGGAACTTGAAGATCTGTTTGGTTAGCTGCCGACGAGCGTCTTCAGAGCACTGCAGAACCATTTCACGTCTTTCCTCGATCAGCCTTAACGTAAGCTCTGAGATTTTCTTGTCTTTTTGGCACAGCGGGGATTAAAGATCTTTGAACCCACCGTAAGGACAGCTTCTACGAACCTGTCATTGCATGTGTCCACATCGATGCAGTCCTCCAGGCATTCGAAACAATTTTGTAGTTCGAGTTGAAAGTTTTCGGGGTTTGGGACCTTTCGGATTTGACCTTGAGTTTCAATGTGCCTTTTACCAATCGGTGATCGCTTCCCGTGCTTAAACTTAGCAGTGCTGCAGTACCTACTTTAAGTAAAAAAGTATTTTGTATTTTACACTGTATTTTACAAATACAAAATGCATCTCGTATAGTATTTCAAATAAAATACAAAATACTTTTTTAAAAAAGTATTTTAGTACAAAATACAAAATACGTATTTTGTATTTGGTATTTGTATTTTAAATACAAGTATTTCAAATAAGTCACAACTCTGCGTATAACCACTTTCCTAACTATAATAACCACACAATAGTGAAAAATATTGTCTACAAAAAACAAGATGATTTTTTTGATATGACGTAAGTATTTATGTTTTAGATATTTTTTAATTTCACTGTAGAATGGAACTACAAAGGGATCTAGTACAAACAGCCATGTTTGTAGAATTAAGAAATACTAATTATGGCTTTTAGAACATTTTTATTCATATACGGAAGGTTTATGAACGTCAACAGTAATAGGTTTTTCTTTTACTCATCTGAATTCCCGAGTTTTGAACAAGAAACCGTTCCGTTTTACGTAAGGTCCACTGTGCGTTTCTTTGCACAAAAACATAAACGGGTATTAAAATTAATTCATGCTGTTTTCGATTACATGGCATATATCAAAATTATCTATACACAATCTGTAGTTGTACAACTTAGCTGGTCTCCTTTTATTAAGTTTAACATTAGTTATAGAAAATTCAACCTTAACGCAATCATCTTTAAGTTTTGATTTCATTGTTATCTTTGTAGGCTTTAGCGTATACCCACCGCCCAGTACTCCACCCGAACCAGCGCCGCCCGATCATAGAATGCACGATTTATCACGTAAGTTGCATATCTTTATTGAAACTTATAAAACATAGGACAAGTAGGTTAAAAAATATGTGCTAAAATAAATTGTATCTATATATTTTTCTGTATGTTTAAGTTGATCGCTTAGTCTAAGTGACTTATTTTTAACACACCTTTATAAAGTTAATTACGAAGACTTCCACCCGTATTCACAAACAATAATTATACTAGTCAAAGAAAAATAAGAATACCATGCGAAGCAAAACATTTCTCAGTGTGTCTTTTAATTCATAAATAATTTAATTCATTTTTAATCTCAAACGACTCTTGGACAATTATCAAGTATACGCATTGCGTTGAATAGGGCTCTGTGATTGGTTCGTTGTTGCGTAGTTTGTTGATTGGACTGACGTTTTGTTACTTAAACTTTTGACATCTGGACTGTGCGTTGCGTAATAAAGCTAGCTTAACTGTGCGTTCATTTTAAAAGACGCATAGTGAAATGAAAATGAAATGAAAAGCTCTTTATTTAAATGGACTTTGCTAAGTACTTTTAAATCGTCAAAACCCTACCACCATTTCGGGACGAAATAATTATTATTATGCTGTGATGGAGAAGAAATGGCGAAAGAAACTCCACAGCTTACAATTTGGTAATGACTTCAAAACATCATTACAGGTCAATAGATAATAATAATATGTTGAAATTACAGTTTTACATGCGTAAATTTTGGGCAGTTATTACACCCACGCATTTGGTTCATTTATAATAATAATTTATGTTGTAAAAGCTTTTCTATATAATTCAATTAATCACATTAATGAACTAATTAATATAAGTCTTGATACCCACCACTTAGTACCGATCCCCACTCAAGTCAAATGTCTATGAAAAGTTTTTTTACGATCCTGTGCGTCCACGCGCACTGTGAGACCTCATAGTAATGTTTGTGAATACAGGCGATAAAGTTTTTGAGGCCAAATGAACGAAACCTGAGCGTTTTATTAAACCAAGTAACTCCATTGATAGTTAAGACAGGTTGAACTTCTGAGCTTTTCGAATCATCATAAAAATTAAAACGTACATATTGTACCTAAATGAATAAAGAAACTTGGAGTTTGATATGTTTTTAATAGTAGTTTATGCAACTGTCATATAATGAAGGGTATTAAAACACGAGTGTGAGTTTATGAAACGAGCGCAGCGAGTTTCATAATAGTAACGAGTGTTTTAATACCCGTGTTATATGCAGTTGCATACACTACTTTATCTACACTCATACATAAATTCAAATAAAACAACAGAATTTTTTTTTGTATGGGTTAGATCCCTTTGCCTTCCCGAGTATTTAAGAAAAATAACTGTATCATAATGAGTCGAACCGGTGTTATAATGGTCATTATGTTAAAGGTTGTTTTTTTTAATTTTAATTTTGATTATCTGTATTAAAAAGTATGTCATTTTATGTTCACCTTTGATATCGTAATTCGAATATTATGACATGAGTGTAGATAAAATGTTATAAAACATAATTTTACGTAAACGCAGCGGATCTCAACTGCTCGGAGGATTCGCTCAGCACACACGAATCAGGTGACTGCATGAAGCGAAAACGTACCTTATTTTTCACGGGCAGGGTTGATTTTTGTTTGTAGATAGTTGTTATGTTATAGACGATTTTGTTCTCGAATGTGTTTTCAAATGTGCATGGAATTTGTGTTAAGTTTTTTTTCATATGGTAGAGGTTATTTATATTATCAAAATACTTTATGTATTAGCACGTTATATGTTAGTTTTTGTCTTATTTACGAAGCATGGTGGTTCCAATTCACATAAGTTTAGAGTTTAGATTAGCACTTTTAATATTATTGATTATGTCACAAAGGCAGCATGTAAAAGTCATACATCAGAAGTAAGCTATAGGCTTTTTTTCTACAGATTTTTTATTTATTACCTCATACTCTTCCAATTATTAAAAGAGGCAGACGTAAGTAGAGTTATTAGATGTATAAAATAGGACTGTAGATTCTACGTATTGTTATGTGTATGCATAATATTTAATTTAATATAAACGTTATTTATAATAGTTTACATTATAAGTTTGGATCTGTCTAGCCACAATCCGTGATAGGTGCCTTAGTTTGCATGGATATTTTGTGTGCCAAATCTTACGGCAACTGTACCCTGTTCGGGTATTAAAAGTAGCCAAATTTTATTTAATCATTTAGGTTTTTGCAAGTTGAGTATGCTCTACATATGAACCGGTTTGTTCGGATCTTGGGGCAAATATTTATGAGTCCTTGTCGTTTATATACAGGATGTATCCCCTCTACAATACCGAAGTCAACGCATTCTATATATCAAAACAAGGAACATAAAAAAATATTCCTGGGATTTTTTTTTTAGATTTTGATGTAAAAAAACATTGCAAAGAGTAACACGCAAAGTAAAGCGCGCACGCAAAGTAAAGGCAGCGTTTGTGAGCTGACATTTTGAAGCCATTTTCTGTTAAGAAATACTTTAATAAATTATGTTTTTTTTAGACCAAAATTAAGAAATATCATTAAAATTTGTTTTATTATAAAAATCTTGAAAATAATATTTTTGATTCTGACCTTCTAACATAACTTCATATCTGACCTGACAACATAACTTCATAACTATTGATTTCCCAGGTATAGTTTAAAAGACAAAAATGGTCCTGATGATGTGTAGAATACGTAGGTCTCGGCTTTGTCGAGGGTCTTTTTACACCCGGTATTTAAGTAAGTTTATTCCAAAAAAAGAAACTATTTTTTTATGTACGTTTATTTGTTCTGCATAACCACAGAAATAATAATAAAGAAGATAGAATTGCTTTGGTTCGAATTTACTACCGGAACCAGTGTCGCCGCTTCATCCCCTCTACTTACTATTAATGCACGCACTCAAAAGAACGAAACCGTACTACGCAATCACGCCCACAATTTTACAATTATGAACCTTACGTTTAAGAGACAGCGTTGAGTAACACTCACCATAAGTCACACTCACACTTGCACAACGACGCTCTTCATTGGTCGCGTCGGCATTATGGCTGTTATCATGTCCGTCCGTGTCATATCTGTACCATGAACTTTTGTGCTAGAGAGAAGGGATATAAAAAATCACAATACATTGCTGCGTATACTTTAAAACGCTCTGCGTTTTTAAAGGCATGAGCAACAATGGTTAAGAAGTTTTATGTTGATAACTTATAGACCAATATTTCATAGTGAAAGATTTTCTCAATGTGTATTTTGATAAAAACAGCATTATTACATTAAAATAATACATTGCAATGAAATGTGATCCCCTTATTAGTGTAATTACACACTCTGGATGAGTTTCCGCAATTACCAATGCCTCAAAACACCATTTTAAGGCATTTTTATCACACCAATGGTTCGAGCAGCACTGAGCCGCAAGACACAAGGTCACGCGACTAAGGCACTTCTATCCTCTTTATTATTATTTCTCTGTCCATAACACAAACTCCTCATGACAATTAATTTGATAATTTGTATAATTGTTATTATAATACTCGTATCGGTGTAGATGGAGGTGGGTTATGGCAGCCGGCGAGCTATGGGCACCGTGCGTTTACGACGGGACGAACCAGACCTCACCCTCCGCCACAAAGGCCTAGACATTCACAGACGCTGAAGGTAAGAAAGTCAATAGCAGTAATATAAAAGTAAAAAAATTAAAATTTTATGTAACCCCGACGTAAACTATTAGCTAAGAACTATCTCGATCACGTCAGCTTTCAAACAAAAAAAAAACCGCATCAAAATTGGTCAATTGGTTTAGTCACAAACAAACATATAGCTACACATACCTACAGACGCGTCAAACTCATAACTAGTGGTCGGATATTCGGATGCATATTTACCTAAAGTGAATTTTTGGCTGAGAAATTATGGAAGCGGCTTCTTAAAACATATTTTTTAAATACAAATTCCGGGATGCCAAAAAAAAATCGAGAATGTCGATCTAATCGGATGCATATTTACCTAAAGTTAATTTTTGGCTGGGAAATTATGGAAGCGGCTTCTTCTTCGTACATTATTTACTATTTTAAGAAATAAACCAAAAGGTATGAAGGATCTTCCTTTGAAACCTTAAGAGGCCGACACGAACCAACTTCCACCATCACATTTAATTTTATAACTTATTTTTTTTACATAATATGTTGCTACATTATTTTATGTCATTTGTTATTGCATTATATAGCTGTGCTCCCTCGAACAGTATTGACTGTTGCGCACTTTTTATGATCAACTGGAGTTTTTGTTATTTCTAAATTGTTGCTACTTCTTTGTGAGTTGTATTATTATATTGTTACAGCAACCCGGTAAATTGGATATGAATAACTATACAATGGTGAGCGACGCTCTACAACATATAACCATTGGGCCACCGCATTCTAGAGAAAGAAAGGTAAATATTTTATTTATGCTATTTTTACTTAGACGATTGATATTTTGCTGGATGCGGGCAGCGCAGGAACGGTCGGGTTGGAGATCCTTGAAGGAGTCCAATATTGGGTGTCTCTGGGCTGAAATGATGATGATGATAATGATTGATATTTTAAGAACCAATTGGACTTGCCAAGTTGCCAGGGACTTGTGTGGGCGTTTAGGAAAAGCGGAAGGAGAAATGATAAATGGGCCACAATACCTTATCTTCCAATTCAATGGCAGTCTACCGGCCCACTTGTAATCTCCAAAACTTCGTATAAATGAACTGTATTTCACTGGTTTTGAATGACAAGACAATATGGTTTTTTGTTTATTTGAGACATTCGCGGCGTGGTAATTTGTTATATTATAATTTTAAGCGGAATTTTACACGGAGTGGCTTTCGTATTACGATGGAGTGGGGTAAAACAAATTTCTTTTCTTAAAATTTTCTTTGATAGAGACATTTTTTAAATTGTGGAAATGATCAAAGAAATCCTGCTCTATAGAAATTTGCATTACAGGCTAGAGGACCCACCAAGTTACTAGTATTCTTAAAAAACAAAAAGTCAGTTAAAAAAAAGGTTGAGTCACAGATAATATTAATGGGGTATGAACGATTAAATAAATTTACATAATATAACCATAATGATTATAGTTTTATGCAAAAGTTGTAATGATCATGGTAGAAGGGTTTGTTAAAATAAATCCTATTTTAACAGTCGCAGAGATCCGGCTGGTCGCATTCTAGTAACCAACAGAGCGGTCACCATCACCATCCCTCAGGAGTCAGCTCTGAAACTGAACTGGATGCACAGTACGCACAGGTACGTGTAGACGTTGAAAACGTGACTACTACGTTTCACAGATATTGGGTGGGGAATACCCGTCTTCAGCTCAAGAGAACTCTTCGTCCAGTGCCGCGGACAAACACGACCGTAGGCACAAAGTAATACGGACTATATTGGCAGAGTGAAAGTGGCTATATGTACAGTCGACTAAATTGAATCGTGACCCACCTTATGATCATTTTCCTACAATTAATCTATACAAAGTAGGTTGAAATTCGCTTGAACATACATATCTTAAGTAACGAACCTGTTATCATTTTACTAGACACAGTTAGTTAGTTTAGAGACAGTTATTCGCAAGGCTATGATCGCTATGATAAATAGATCGGAGTATTTGAGTATTGCACGAAAAAGTTTGTACGAATTGAGCACTATAATCCGAGCTCTTTGTTCTACCAAATTGGCCATTATACGATTTGTTTATTAACATTAAGATTTTTATTCTATTTAATTCAATTTTGTTTTATGGCTTCAGACTACTACTTGACATCTGACACATAACGTCATTATATTTTTAAAAATATTATAGTTTGTCATTTTTCTCAGCAGTGAAAAGAGTTTAGTTTATGAACGACATCTTATTTAAAATTCCAATTGAAACTTTAGTGCAGTGATAACAAAGATTGAAATTGCATACCGTCCCGTAATGACGCATTTTTATTCATATTTAAAACGTACTAAGTGCAACACGCATGATAGCGAAGAAAACCTAACTAAATTTTTTATTCTAAAGAATTGATCGGCCAAGTGGGTCATGATTCAGTTGGTTCGACTGTAAATTGTGCCATCGACAAAGTTGCCGGTGTACCACTTGTAGGCGATAATCGCGTGACATGTGTCGGATTGACAGCGACCCGCCCTCCAATACCGGTTTGAGCCAATAAGAGCAGACAATGTCGTCGGCCACGCTAGAGCAACTGCGCGGAGGGCGATCATAGGAAGCGGAGTGAAGACGCTGCGCCTTATTGGCTGCGCTAAATTACGTTAACTTTCTATTGGCCGGAGTAAAAAGTAGGCGGGGCTTGGTGCAGGGCAGCCGTTGAAAGAAATGAAATAGCTCTTTATTTAAATGGACTTTGCTAATTACTTTTAAATTGTCAAAAGCCCTACCACCATTTCGCGACTAAATAAATATTTTACATAAATTATTATTCTTATGCTGAGATGAGAGAAATGGCGATAGAAACTCCACAGCTTACAATTTGGTAATGATTTCAAAACATCATTACAGTTCGATAGATAATAACAATATAATTAAAATAACAGTTTTACATGCGTAAATTTTGGCCAGGAATTTGTCCCACGCATTTGGATCATTTATATAAATATTTATCTTGTAAAAGCTTTTCTATGTAATTCAATTAATCACATTAATGAAGTAAGTAATTTAACTTTTGATACCCACCACCATTTTGTGTTATTGACAGAAAGATTCCTATCAATTTAAGTGCTCTAAGCATACATTTTTATTCTTCTGGTTAACAAATATATACGAATACAATATATGGTATACCAAAAATAAATCTAATATTACAATTGTTTGCGTATAAAATTTTGTGTAAATAACACAAAATTTCGATCTCGAGATTTTGACGGATTTACACGTTTTGGACCTCTCTGGGTAAATAATACCGTTTTTGGAATTATGTCTGTGTGTATGTCTGTGCGTTAGCACGATAACTCGAGTATGCTTTAACTTATTGCAACCAAATTTAACATGCATGTATGACATCAAAATATAAGGTTTCTTTCAACTTTTGAGCAGTTGATCACGAAATTTAAGCAACCAAGTGCGCGGTCGGTACTTGGATGGGTGACCATGATTTAACATGCTTGTATCACATCAAAATATAAGGTTTCTATTAACTTTTGAGTCGTTTCCGGTATACGAGAAAGTCAAGGGGGGACCACTCCCATTTTTTACTTTTAGTGACACCTCGTAGAAGTTACATTTGAAAAGTATGTTTAACTTTGTACAGATAAAAGAACCTAACGAATATATGGAGGCACCGTCAATGATGAGGCTGAGAAGGCACCGGAGACATGAGAAGACTCCTCTGCACCAACCATGTAAGTGTACATTTTTAAAATATTATTTCAATCGAATCAGACGGTTCATTTTTTAAACCCCGACGCAAAAAGAGGGGTGTTGTAAGTTTGACGTGTCTGTCTATCTGTGTGTCCGTCTGTTGCATCGTTGCTCCTAAACGAGTGGGCCGATTTTTATTTTTGATATCGAATTTCATTTCACAGAAAACTATTCCATGATTTTTAATATCAATTTTTCTGGATTAATAACTTTGTTTTTTTGAAATATTGCCAATGAGTCACACCAACACATCAAAGGTTTACTATAAATGTTACTGCATTTAATGCGCGTACTCGTGCCAGTAATAAGTTTTTGTTTCATCGAAATCGGACCAGGATTTCCAAAGTTACAGCGTTGTAAAGTTGCACCGGTTTATTAAATTTGCCTTCCATCGCGCGCTCGTAAAATGACGTCACGGTGCGACAGTCATGTCCGATTGTGGGTGATGCAGAGTGTTTACACTCTTTAAATTTGATTTGTAAAGTCGTTTGCACTTATTATTTTAAGTGTTTGTGTTAGCAGTTACTTTAAATATTATTTTTATTAAATTTATATATACAGGGTGGACAAAAAAGACCGTAGTTGGAGGAAAAGTACCCTCAATATTGATGATGGTGAATTTTACTGAAAGGAAAAATTCCTTTATTTTCAAAAATAATTAAAGCTGCATTTAAAGATTTTTGAAAAATTACCTGCTGGAGCCGGGAATCTCACCGGTGAAATTTAAAAAAAAAAAAAAAAACATTCTGTATTTTATGATACCAACCGAAAGAGTCATTCATAAGGATCAATTTCTTTAAAACAACATAGTATCTTAAATTAAAGAAAGACCAAGAAAAATGTATTTTTTCCCATTTTGTTGCGCCGTGACGTCGCGCTGGCGCGGACGCTTAGTCGGAGTTTGCCGCGGAAGCCGTACTTTAACGTTTAATATCTCAGTCAGTTTTGAAGATAGCAAAAAAATAAAAACAGTTTCTTTTTTCTCGAGTTACCGACTTTTTAAATACGCTGATAACAAAAAACGTTGGTGTGACTCATTGTAAATGCTAATGTTGTTTGTCCGCGTAGCATTCTCTGAGACGGACAGTTCGGGGTCCAGCGAGGCTTCGGGAGGCGCCAGAGTCCACGCCCGGCGTCGGCATCACGCCCACCATGCGCCCAGGCATTATAAGAAAAGGTAATTATATAAAAATAAAATATAGATATAATGATATTATTTCTTGTTATTAGCTTGGAATAATAAAACAAGGCGTAATTGCGTTTCTCTGTAATATAATAAAAGATTTATTTTACGAAACTTATTTACATAGCAATTTAACCAATTATATTATCTGTCAACATAAAACACTCACCTGTAATATAATAAAAGAAACAACATTTAAAGCCACTATTCCAGGCCTGTGTTTTATAACTTTAGGAAATAATCAGGAAAACATTTATTAAATATTACCATATTAATTTCATATCTTAAAAGTCAACCATGACATCTCGCATGCATTGACATTAACGCGGCAGAGACAAACCTAAAGAAAAGCACTGGTATATCAGTAAAGAGGTTTTCTTTACATAGATTTTCCTCTATGCTTCATAAGGCGACAATTTCCGGTAGCCGTAGGAAAGAGACAGCTGTTTCTCTCGACGACGTGGACCTCTGCGTGGGGGAAGGAAGCAACAATACTCCGCGCACCTCAAAGTTGTTCTACTAGTTTTTAACCGACTTCAAAAAAGAAGGAGGTTATCAATTCGACTGTATGTTTTTTTTTTCTAATGTTTGTTACCTCATAACTCGTTACTGGGTGGACCGATTTTTAAGATTCTTTTTACCTTTGGAAGCTAGTGCTTGTCATGGGGTCCCATTTAAATTTTATCGACATCTGACTAGTAGTTTTTGAGTTATCTCTAATAATGCCTATTTAATTGACATTAATGATATCGTAATTTTATCACTTGTGTGTCTAAAAGATCTTGAGGTAGTTTCCTGAAAATTTCTATACTTAAAACACTAAAAATCAGAAAAAAAAATTTAAATAAAAAAAACAGAACAGAGACGTTGGCACCGACCTCAAAAACATTTAGATTTTTATAAACAAAATTTTTATTTCTCCCGTTTTTTGAAGGCGGTTTTTTTTATTCAAAATTTTTTATAATTCAGCACGTCATGTTATCGTGGACGTCGCCGTCTACGATTTTTCGTCAACGTCAAACGGCTTTTTATAATTCACATACCGTGGACGTTTGGCGCCATTTGTACAGAATTTCAGAAGAGTGCGGACGCTATTATACCCAATGTATTTAAGACGCAATAAAAGACAAATAATGAGAAGATATTGGCAGACCCGCTAGTAAAAGTGAAATATTTGGAAGGAACGTTTTATTTATTATTTGACAAATTAAAAGATGACTCAGTCAAGTTTTTCAATTATTTTCGTTTATACATACAAACTTTTGACTATATACTCTCTCATTTGAGAGCGCGAGCACGTGGACTCACTCACACATCAATTAATCCTTGTAGCAACGCACTACATGGCGTAAAAATATAGCGATGCCACGTTATCGTAACGTTATGACGTGGACGTGCACGTTAAAACGTTACCGTTGGCGGAAATTTTAAAGCGTCTTCATATATTTCCATACAACTTACTTCCTTATCGTACCGTGGCCGTTCAGGATAATATTGTCGCGTTACAAATTATAAAAGCGCCCATTGGCGTTCGATGTACGTTAGCGCAGCGTTGACGCGGCGTTTCTTTTGCAGTAATTGAACGCTGTACTATCGCGGCGCAGACTTCACATTATTATGAATGATGCCTCAGTAAGGCTAAGAACTCATGGAGCTATTTCTTCACCCTCCCGCAGCAGTTGCAAGATCGCAACATTTGTAGGATCACGTAGTATATGAAAATGCTGATAGCTAATTTCCTTCTTTTCTTAATTCTTCTGTTAAGTAAGTATAGCTCAAAAGCTAGTTTCTGACATGTGCCCATGGCGGACTGGAACTCAATAATAATCTGGATCGTAAAAAACCGCCCGTTTTCGATATTCGCCCGCCAAGCCAAGGGTTATCGCAACCGCGGCTACTGCGTTACCGCACAGAACTGCGGTCTCGTGAGTGAGAAACAAAACAGCGGTCACACAATCGCTTTGGGCGCGGGTAGAAATCGCTCCATGAATTCTTAGCCTAGTCAATTTACTGTAAATAAAACGCCGAAACAACGCGACGCATTCTCGCAATCGCCGACGCTGGACAAACGCTGTTATGAAATGAACTCTAACTATTACGAAATACGGTCGCAAGGATTGGAATTGTTTACGATCTTTTGTATTTATAGAAATATTTTATATGAAACAAATATTACCAATATCACCGACAACGTTAGTCAAGAAAGTTCATTCTAGACAATGTTCTCTATCAGAAATGATAGTGGTTTAAAATTAGAGCCCGAAAAATTTATTGAGTAAGAAACATTTATCCATCGTTAGATAATAAAACGCTCGTTTTTACGTACAGGTCATTAGGCAATCTAGTAGCAGTACAGAGTCCTAGAGTTCCCAAGCTGGGGATGTTCGTAGGGCCGCCGGAGCTACCCACTGGATTCAGAGCGAGGACGCAAGAGGACAAAGGTATGATTAGCGGAATTAACCTTCTATCACTTCTACGTGGGGCGCACTAAAGGTTTCCGGAAAGAATAAGAAAAAATACTATTAAAGGTCAAAATTTTATTTATATTTTCTCAAAATATTCTCCCTTTGCGTAATTTTTTTCATTCAATTAAACCAAGTTTAAAAACTTTTGTGCCAGTCTTCCGTGGTGACCTCAGAAACGTGTTTTTCATACTCTTCGACAGCCTCTTCTGGTGATCAAAATTGTTGTCCGCGTAATTGGTTCTTAATTTTTGGGAACAGAAAAAAGTCAAGGGATGTATGCAGGTATGCAGGATGGCTCATAAGTTCTACGTTTTACACCTTCAAAAATTCGCATTGTGGGGCGAGATGATACGTCGTTTACGGTTATTTTACGGAGTTCATCAATCCGGAAATCCGGCAAACAAATGGTCGTGTACCAGTCACTATTCTCGGTACGACGATTCTCTAAAGCAAAAGCAGCCACGTATCCAATTTTATTAAAAAAAATAAGCAATTATACGCTTTGATGCACTTTTCACGCGCGCCGTTTTATTGGTGTCAGCTCATCTTGAAAGACCCATACGCTCGATTGCTGCTTTGTTTTGGGATCGTAGCAATAAATCCATGTTTCGTCACCTGTTACTATGTCCCACACCAAATTTGACGCACCTTCGTTGAATCTGGTAAGCATGGCACTTCACCAAGTGACGCGGTCCGTTTTTTTGAGCCTCGGTCAAATTGTGTGGGATTCACCGCGAGCACAGCTATCTCACACCCAAATGTTCGTGTAGGATTGATTGTATTTGACTCATGCCTATGTCTAAGGATGCTCGATTCATTCATGGTAGGTCACATGCCAATCTGTTTCAATCATACGGCGCACAGCATCGATGTTTTTGTTCACAGCGGTGAACGGGCGACCATCGCGAGATTCGTCACTGAGATTGACACGACTTGAATTCTGCAAACCAGCTATAAAATGTAATTTTGCATGGTGTTTCATCGCCAAAAGCAGATTGAAGCCGAGCGAGTGCACTGTTGAGCTTTCAAATTACACTTAAAATTTTACTACGACAATTTTCCCGAGTTAAATCCATGTTAATGTAGACAGGCAATTTTTAAAATGGCGCTACAATGTAAAAACAATTGACAGTCAGATGAAACAAACTGCATTCTCCAGCCAAAGAGTACCATTTTCAAATGTTGTAATTACTTTTTAAATATTGTTTAAGTAAGTGGCCAGTTCCGGGAACTTTTAGTGTGACCTATGCATTAGGTTTGCTTAAGCGGTAGTCACTATTGATAGAAAGATTGGAAATGGAAGAGAATACAAAAATTGAGAACATGAAAAAGATTTAGTTTTTGTGTTTTATTCGTAGAAGTAGCTTAGTAGAAGTGATAATATATACTATTCTGTAGTAAGATTTTATGACATTGTAGCAGCCAGCGAGTCCAGTGAGGGTAGCTCCGACGGCGAGACCAGGAGACCGAGGCCATTGCCGGTACCACCACACCACGAACCCACGCATAAGGTAAACTCAACTTTACTGAACAAAAACTTAACATCTTATTTTGTCACGAGTTCTTATTAGACATCACCTCGGATCTGTTAGATACTTATGTTTTTATTAGGGTTTTTGGCTTGGTATCTAAGACCTTTGAGCCATATCTTCATTCTTTCGTGATTTTTGCAATAAAATATGAGTGTCACACATTTTAACGCATCCAGGGAGTGCTTGGCAAGATATCCATGGCAACAGACCGCATGATGATGACTGATGAGGTGGATATTCTCAACGTCATATACATCACAAAACCTTTATTGCAATGATCCCTCATAACTACTCGCTAACACTGATGCTTGCGCGTTACAATAACACCAATTTCACTGCACAAAATTCGGAAACAATTTTGAATTTACAAAAAACATTCCTCCCGACCCGATGCCATAGTTTCGCGCCTAACACACCGTTGTTAAATATTTGAACGGTTTCACAGATATTGGGTGGGGAATATCCGTCTTCAGCTCAAGAGAACTCTTCGTCCAGTGCCGCGGACACGAGACGTCGCGCACACCCCTTCTCCAAACACGACCGTAGGCACAAGGTAATACGGACTATATTGGCTATATGTACAATTGTACAGTCGACAAAGTTGCCGGTGTTCCACTTTAGGCGATAATCGCGAGGCAGTGACGTGTCTGAGCTATAGCGACTGCGCGGAAGTGAGGTGGCCTGTGGAAGCGGAGTGAAGTTTTTTCGACACAATATAATAGTTTTTGCTTAAGATACAATACTTAAAAAAAACTACAGTTGCCTTTTGTGATTCTATCTTAAATTTTTTTGGGAATTTTTTGGGTAGGTATTTGAGGCAGACTTAAAACTTTTTGTTATATTTATTTAACTCTTTATTGCACTTAATAACATAAAAATAACAAACAAACAGTGATGCAGTTTGCAAGGGCGGACTTATCTCCATAAGATATCTCTTCCAGCCAACCCAAAAATGTGAGTGAGATACTAAGTTGTTAGGTGGGAGATACAAAAGCGCATTACAAATTAAAAAAAAAGTTATAATTTTACATTATCATAAATAAAAACCTTTCATATAACTCTCCTATAATAACCTAACACAGAACTGTCTGCAGCTCTTTGTTAGTGTATTATAGAACAGGATACCTGCAAGGTTGAATCCCCCACCGAAATTATCTGTCTTTTTAAAAGTTTTTTTTTTAAAATCAGAAATTATGTCCTGTGTTGCAAAAAATACTACTTTGCAGGTATACGGGTTGATGTGGCCCAAGAAATTTATAGGTGAAACTCACTCATAGGTAGAACCCAGACTAGCAATAAAAAAGTAGACAAAAAATTTGTCCTTGAAACCGAGTTCCTATTTGTCCCTTTCTAACCTCTAGAGCACACGTATTAGACGGTCACGTGACCGTCGTGATCACGCGACGTACGTACGTCATCATATTACTTGTGCGGAGAGTTAGAAAGAGACAGATAAGAAACATTCAAAGGTTACTTGGGGTTAAAAAAGTTGTCTTCATTTTTTTATTGGTTGTGTGGCTCTCAGTTTTACCTATAAATTTCTTGATGTAGCCCTACTACTTCCCAGTCAGCAGTTATTATAGCAGAGGTATATGACAGGTTTTCAGCTTGCCTCAAATATGTCTACAAGCTCTCTGACTAATATACCCCAAAAGGCATTGAACATTTAGTAGTGTTATAGACAATTGTTCTAATTAATTGTTCCAGGAATTTTCAAAGAGCAAAGACTCCAAAAAGAATTCGTCACAGTTATCTAATACAGCTTCGCCACAAAATTGGGGGCCTCAGGTGAGCTTTCAAACATCATTTTACTGATTGTGTCAAAGGTGTCTACTAGAAAAAATACACTGAAAAAAATCGACCTGCCCCACGCGGGATTCGATTCCCGCGTTGGGCAGGTCGATTTTTTTCCAGCATCCTCCTCAATCAGGGCGACTGCGTTAACCACTACGCTACCGGGACATTGCTTTCGCCGTTGAAACTACTAGTTTAGTAGTCGAAATTAGTCTGTAGTTTCATCTTTACTGGGCGTCAAATATTTGCAAAAATATTTCCTTCGGATCTTAGAAGTGCAAATTTCAACGATTCGATCAAACAATATTTACCATATAAATTGCGGAGGATGCTGGGTTCGATTCCCGCATGAAGCAGGTCGAATTTTTTCTAGTTTTAAAAATATTTACGCGTTTGTAAACGTAAAAATTATTCCTTCAAGGTGTCTAGTTTTAAAAGCTGCAATTTTCTCTCGTAGGGCCCCCATGGCGTTCCGTTGTTCGTGGAGAAGTGTGTAGAGTTCATCGAACGAGAAGGCTTGGCTTCGGAGGGCTTGTATCGAGTTCCCGGCAATAGGGCGCACGTTGACATGCTTTTCTCAAAATTCTACGAAGGTAACATAACTTTACTGCCTGTTATCAACCCTTGTGAATGCTATTGTGTGTGGTTTACTGCCTGATATCAACCCTTGGGAATGCTGTTGTGAGTGGTTTACTGCCTGATATCAGCCCTTGGGAATGCTGTTGTGTGTGGTTTGCTGCCTGATATCAACCCTTGTGAATGCTGTTGTAGGTGGTTTACTGCCTGATATCAACCCTTGGGAATGCTGTTGTGTGTGGTTTACTGCCTGATATCAACCCTTGGGAATGCTGTTGTGGGTGGTTTACTGCCTGATATCAACCCTTGGGAATGCTGTTGTGTGTGGTTTACTGCCTAATATCAACCCTTGGGAATGCGGTTGTGGGTGGTTTACTGCCTGATATCAACCCTTGGGATTGCTGTTGTGTGTGGTTTACTGCCTGATATCAGCGCTTTTGAATGCTGTTGTGTGTGGTTTACTGCCTGATATCAACCTTTGGGAATGCTGTTGTGTGTGGTTTACTGCCTGATATCAGCCCTTGGGAATGCTGTTGTGTGTGGTTTACTGCCTGATATCAACCCTTGGGAATGCTGTTGTGTGTGGTTTACTGCCTGATATCAGCGCTTGTGAATGCTGTTGTGTGTGGTTTACTGCCTGATATCAACCCTTGTGAATGCTGTTGTGGGTGGTTTACTGCCTGATATCAACCCTTGTGTATGCTGTGGGTGGCAACTTGCCCCTTTTTTTGGGGAACTCTATGACCCATAGTGCCAAATGTAGCTTTGCGTGTATCCAAATGGTAACTCCTTTTGAGATTATAATCGTTATTATATGTATGTATGTATATCAGTTATGGCCAGGAATTTGAAAGAAAGAAAGAAATAATGCTTTAAATCTACTCTAGCGTGACGTATTATCAATACTGTTTTATAGCGATTAATATAATGACCTATGAACATATTTCCAGATCCCAACGTAGACCTAGACTCGCTAGATATTCCGGTTAACGCGGTAGCGACGGCCCTCAAAGACTTCTTCTCTAAGAAACTGCCGCCTTTACTGGACGAGGCCAGCATGGCGCAGTTAGAGGATATTGCTGGTAAGTTTTAACATGAAAAAAAAAAACAAAATTTTCTCAATTTGTCAGTGTTACTACTCTATTAGTGAATGTTTAATTCTGATTCTTTAATGTTAGGCCACAGATGGGCTACAGCAAGCAGAGTTTGAATCCTGGCACTTGATAAATGATTGTGTGATAACCGCCAATAGTATAATTGCTCATCTGTCATTATTGTATTATATCTAAGTATTTTAAATATCGGAATCAAACAGGAAACTCGTTTTTACCGTTTATTCTCGCAAAGAACAAGAAACACTTAAAATTTCAAATTAATTTAATAGAGTTACACGTCGCACACGTCTTGTCGTCTCAATCGTTCGCCCATCAACCCTCTCCTTCTCGCACGTACATACTGTCCCGTTCTCTCACTCGTTCATTCGGATACGTCACCACACATTCGTTCAGAATCAGCACCTTACAATCCCACATGTAATCCACAGATAAATCTTTATAGACTTAATTTAGCTAATAAATTATTGACCACTTCTATGTCTTGCCTGTTTATCTTCAGTCAGGCAAATTGCACCCGCGACTCTATATACTTTACAATTTGGTGAATCTATCTTCTTCATGAGGTATCCTAACTTGTTAGATGGATAGTATACGGAACGAAGTCTCCTCGCAATGTGACCTGCCCACTGCCACTTAAGATCCGCAATCTTTTGAGCGAAGTCCTTGGTTCTTCTGCGGATCTCATCATTTCTGATATGACCACGCAGAGAAACTCCGAGCATAGCAACTTCCCTTGCCCTTTGGGTGAACTTGAGTCGTCTTATAAGGCCCATTGTAAGCAGCCACGTTTCGGTTCCATATGTCATTATTGGCAAAACACACGAATTAAAGACCTTCGTGTTGAGATACTGCGATAGATGGGCCGAGAATATGCAACTTAGCTTCCCGAACTTAACTGGTAAATCTCCTCTATAACGTACAAAGGGGAATGCCCAATTTAGTATGGGAATTGGGCCATGATTGCGCTTTAATGAAATGAGTGCCAAAGACTGGGAAAAATCTATAATTTATGTGGGAAAAATATCATAAAATTTATTTTTGTTGAGTTTTGAGAAATCATAATTGTTATTAGTCATTTCGAGGTTACAATAAAGTCAAATAGTTGTCAGAATGACAGCTGTATTTTTTGTTACACATTTTCCCTATTTAAGGGAAGGCAAAGGGGTCTAGCCCATACAGCCACGCCTTGTGCATTTTTTTTTCTTGACTTTTGTATTTAAAAATAATCTTAACAGCCTTTGTAATTCGACCCACTGCTGGTACACAACACTCTTTGTCATCGAAGGAGGTTTAGGCAGTAGTCCACCACGCTTGCCAAACCCCTTTGCTGATCCGTTAGTCGCCTTATACGACACCCGTTGTAGGATATGGGGTGATGCTATTCTACTCTGCCGGCATCACACGGCTATAACAATATAATTATGTTTAATTGGATAGCCCTGTGGCCAATAATTTAAACAAGATCGTTTTTTTTAATGAAACTAACTAAACATGCAAAGAATTTATGTGTACACACAGCCACACATAAATTCTTTTGCCTTCCAAGTAAAGGGTAAATAATTTGTAGTAGTCAGTGCTGCGTTAAAATTAAAAATATATTTTTAACGCCTTTTAGCTTTTGACTCAGACCAATTATCATTGGTCTGAGGCTTTTGATATAAAAAATAAATAATAAGGAACCATAATTCGTTAGATTATTTTTGAAGTAACGTTCTCGCAGATTTGCGCGAACACTACACATTATAAATAAAACTACTTTTATGGATTTAACTCGCGTGTAATTAGATTTTTACATGTTATTATTGCCCGACGTTTCGTAACACTTTTCAGCGTTCGTGGTCACGGGATGAATAAAGATGTAGGTTGTCATATTTTATGAAATAGTTTAATCTACCGTCACCACGAACGCTGAAAAGTGTTACGAAACGTCGGGCAATAATAACAACATGTAAAAATCTAATTACACTCGAGTTAAATCCGTAAAAGTTGTTTTATTTATAATTTTTGAAGTATAGTTGGTTATTGGGCATTCTCCTTTATGTTCGATTTTTGTCAGCAATGCGAGGCTGTATCGCGGGGGGCGTGGAACTGAAGGACCGCAGCTGGCGACTGCTGGCTCTTCGCACTCTCCTTAACACTGCCTTAACGCCGCTCGCGCGAGCCACACTCGACTATCTGCTCAATCACTTCGCCAGGTTTGTACTATTATTATAGTCTCTTTTAAAGATGCTTATATTAGTTTCACCTTGTCACGTTTTATTACTATAGGTACTCGATAAAACTTCAAACCTAGGATTATTACTACTTTTACTATTAGCAAAATTTAGGAGGTAGTTATAAAAAAAATATTATGGAATAATTAAATTTTTGCGTTTACAAACGCGTAAATATTAATACTAGAAAAATGCACTGAAAAAAATCGACTTGCCTCAGGCGGGACTCGAACCCGCATCTTCCACAATCCGGGCGGATTGTGGAAGATGCGGGTTCGAGTCCCGCCTGAGGCAAGTCGATTTTTTTCAGTGCATTTTTCTAGTAAAAAAATATTATTCATATAGGGTCGTGGGTAGGTTTAGAGATTATGAGGTAGCTAATCTAGGGCGGCACTCCCCTGCGTACTGCTGTCCTCGACAGGCTTCAAAAAGGCTCCAGGTTCCCAGTTCTGCCCTCTCAACAGGCTCGAAAAGGGTCCAGTTTGACGGCCCTGCTGCTGATGTAGCCCCCAGTACGGGATTTGATTATAAAACACCACTTTACCGCAATCCATCCAAAGTATTTGACTTTTCCGATAAAAATTAGGAATTACGTGTTTTGGGATTTATCGACATTCTAAAGGGATAAAATAGAGGATGAAAGTTTGTATGAGAATTCCGTCATTTTTGAAGAAAAATCCATAAAAATTGTTATATGGCCTTTTGGTTAAAAATTAAGAAAAGGGTATTTTGGAATATCTCGAAATTCAACTCCTAAAAGGGATGAACTGGGGGATGAAAGTTTGTATGAGAAATCCGTAATTTTTATAGCAAAAACAAAACAAATTATCGGCTAAAAATTAAGAATGATGTATGTTACGATTTATCGAATTTTAACCCCACGGGGACGATGTCGCGAGTAAAAGCTAGTTTACTAGGTGGTAGCCCCATAAGTATTGTCGTCTGGGTAGGTACCACCGCCTTTCTTATTTCTGCCGTGCAGCAGTTCACTGTGTTTCGGATTGAAGGGAAAGGTAGCCAGTGTAATTACTGGGCATGGAGGGCATATCATCTTAGTCCCCAGGATGGCAAACGCACTTGCGGTGTTAAGTGATTTACAATTAATATTGCAAGTGTCTATAGGCGGCGGTGACCACTTAACATTAGGTGGGCCGCAAGCTTGTTTGCCATCTCGTAACAAAAAAAAAGTTTAATATAATTTCCCAAGAAATGTTAATAAAATACTGATTTAGAAAAAATTTTTTGTAGTTTGAGAACGTTTCTCGCTACGATAACGTTACGATTCTCGCAAATATTTGTGCGTCTGATGTTTACGCAAATAAATATAGCGTATGTTGACGTTTCCAGGGTGGCGGACAACTCGAAGCTGAACTCCATGGACAGCAAGAACCTGGCCATCTGCTGGTGGCCGACCCTGCTCCCGCTGCAGTTCTCCGACATGGGCCGCTTCGAGATGACGCGGCCCTACCTCGAGGACATCGTGCAGACTATGATCGATCAACACCCCTTCCTGTTCCGCGGGAAGGAGGCCTTCGTCATGGTGTGAGGGCAGGGGGTCAGTTGGCACTCTTGTTACTTTTTACTTTCTCGCATACGTAGTGTAGAGGGAGTCTTGTAATCGTCAAAAAATTTGACCTCGAGATTTTGACGGTTTTACACGTTTTGGACCTCTCAGAGTCCAAAAATATTTTTTTTTGGAATTATGGTCTGTGCTTTAGCACGATAACTCGAGTATGCTTTAACTTATTGCAACCAAATTTAACATGCATGTATGATATCAAAATATAAGGTTTCTATCAAGTTTTGTTTGAGTCGTTTCCGGTATACGAGAAAGTCAAGGGGAGACACCTCCCGATTGTTTTACGTACTGATTCAACTTAGTCCCACGATTTAAAATAACTTTTTTCACTTGTTATATAATCTACTTTTATTTAATCGCAATATTCAATATAAATTTTGATTCCAGGAACCCACAATGCATGTTGCATTCGTGATGGACGACGTCTGACGTCAGCGAAACGATGACGTCACCGAGTGAACAATGGCGGCTAGCGCGGGACCGTTCAGAGTGAGGTAGTTACACGTTTAGTGAGTAAGCCCTATGTATATTGGTCGCGCGAGCGATATCGGCTCTATAGCTTGGTAACAAGGAAGCACGCACGCCGGTATTGTATGACGTCACGGGATGTTTGGTTGTTTATAGTCGCTAAGAACGTCTACGTGCACGTTCGGGAACGTACGCACCCATAAATGTTACGTGCGAAGTGCACGTTTATACGTGAAGCTATTGTTGGTTGTAGGTTTTTAATGTCGGTGGTAGTTAACGTGGTTTTTTTTATTTTATTTTATACGGATCGTTCTCATATCATAAACGCTTATTGTAATGGCGAGGATGCTTGCATATTTCCTTTTTGATAGCGAACTTTTCTAAGGCCGTTCGTTTGTAACCAGTATTTAAAAAGTAAAAATAATAGGTGTTATATGCATCGTGGTTAGAATTAAGCGATTTGTGCACAAAAGTATTTAACATGAAACGTTATGATAAGTATTATTGGGTAACTGTTTTGTATAATGGATTGCAACAACTCGTATAATAAGCACATTCCGTCAAAAGTAATTGTGGATTTATATTGTTAATTATGGATATTAATAGTGATATTTGCGTAATTGTATCATTGTGAGAGGCTTTTGTATATTTTTTATTTATTTTTTGTATGTATATTTGATAGGCGAGTGAGATGGATATTTAAGATAACTTTATTTTACCTTGAAAAATTAAATGAAAATTGAATTAACAGTTTTTCTTGTGTCTGAATCTCATTCTATCCATCTCTCTCACACCAATCGTCGAGGACCTTTATCAAGGCTAGACGGGTAGATCATACGTAATGTTTACGTTTCAGCAGCTTAGCCATACTTTAGAGTGTAAACTTGTTGTTTTTATTTTACAAATATTATTTTTACATCACATATATTATTTACATAACGTTTTATTTTATTTTAACATAATAATATGTATTTAACATTGCCAGAGTGTTTTATACTCTTTTTTTACATTAGAATTTTAAAGCCAAATTTACGTTAAGCGTATGTTATCGTAGGTTGCTGCGTTTAAATGCGTTTGTGTAATTTTCTGAGATAGAATTTTATAAAGGAAACAGTCTTATTTACCCACCGTAGGCTGCTTATAGATGTCTTCGTAAATGGTTAAAGAGATTCGAAATCCAACCAAAAATATACGTATTTTTATTGCACATAGTGGCAGCTTTTTATTTCAATTTGAGACTGAAATGCCACTTAATTTATCACAAGATAAATCGAGGATAATAATATTAAAAACTTGCTGCGGATGTAAAATTTCTAGTAAGAATTTCTCGAGTTAAATATTTTTTTCTCCTTCAAACTTAATTTTGTCTTAAACTTAATTTGTTATACGAATGCCATGTTGGTGTTGCCATGCGGCCGATTTCAACATTAAATTCACAGAAAGAAATCGCTGTACTAGAGTTTTGTTTCCAAGTACCCGCTGTTATTTTTAGTAATCTAATAAAAATTGCTTGGCAAAAAACCCTCGGTAAGCTCACTTTTATCTGCGGATAGAATATTGACACCGACCGTAAATCTATAACAAGATTGTCTGTTAGTTTGTATTGTTGATGGCAAAATGACAGAAATAATATTATTATTACTTTCTGCAGTTACAACATCGACTCGAGAATATTAAAGTTCTATACACACAAAACGTATACAAAATTCCTTCCATTTGTACGTTGTGACGGACGAACTTACGTACGAGTGTACGAGTTTATAATAAAGTGTACGCATCAATGTTTTTAAGTCACTGACTTTGTAGGGTTCAGTTATGTGTGTATAGACCTTCAATCTAATTAATTTTAGCTGATGTAAGAGAAATTTTCAGTAAGATGGCTAGTAAAGGCTTCTCTTTGTAGGGTGGGGCACTTTTATAATTGGACGTACTTATGCAAAAGGGATCCTCACAGCTTAATCTGAGTAACATGGAATTTTCTGTCAGCATACCCGTTCCCTCCTTACAATACTGGGTCACTCATAAGAGCCGTGACGAGGTACCTCGAAGGTTTTTTTTTGAGGTTTTGTTATATTTCGGGTTTTTTATGTTTTAGTGGGCTTACGTACTATAGTTCGTAAAATTTAGCTTGATCGCTGCGACAGATGTCAAAGTCATATTCCTAGGGCTGGGACAATGTTGATAAGTACTCGTAGATGAAAATATTTATCGAATCAATTCGTTTTTTTTTGTAGGTATATTTAATTTGATTTGAATAATTGGGTATCGATTATTGTTATGTGGCATTTGTTTGGATAATTTCAACGAGCTATAATTCGATTCTTTTCGACAATAACGTGACATTTTTTATTAAAATTACATTTATTGTTACAAAAAAGCGAATTATAAGGAAATCAAACACGATGATTGCAAAATATTATAGGTATATAAAACTTTTCTATAGTGAAGCTTAAAAAACAGGTCTTAGCAAATAGTATGGTAATAAAGCGCCGTACCTCTTTGCCTTCATCGCACCTTATCGCGCTCTTAACAACTAGTTTCTTTTTCTTTTAAATGAATGGCGTTCGCGTCGCCAATAAAGATGTTAAAAATGGAGTCTCTCAACACGTGTTTTTACAACTAGATCACGGGAGAAACTCTGCTATTAACAAAGTTTTTTCCGAAACCAAATCGTTGTAAATTGCTCGATCGGGGGGCTGACGATAAGTGTTGATAATGTGTAAATGTAAAAGTTTCTTCTTTATAAATTTTAAAGTAACGAAAAAATAAAAGAAAATTGGATATTGTCAGTCCAATAAGTAAAGATAAAATTAGAAAATCAACGCGAGCTAAAGTATATAATAATACAGAAAGTACAGTACAATAAAGTACATATAAAAATAAGTAATAAGTGGTAAAATATCAGTGGAAGTGCAAAAAAGTGAATTAGTTACATAAAACGCGAATTCAGTTTCAAACAGTTTTTATAACATTTTTAACATAGAAATGTTATTACAACGAATTAAATAAAGCTATTTCGGGCTCAGCTTTAGAAAGAGGTACCTTTTGGAATAGGTTCATACTTTTTGTGTAGATAGACGCACTATAGACTAACACAAATTGCAATTTCATTTATATAAATTTTCAGATAAAATATTCCAAAACTACATTCAAATATACACTTCGAAAATATTTTAACAAATAGTTTAACAGTTGTTGTTGTTTTAAAATTTTATTGATAATGGTAAAGCAAAGGAGGTTATTTCATTCAGCCACAACATTGGTTTAGTTTGGGTTAGACTTGCGACCTATACGCGCGAGTCGAGCGAGCTTGCTGCGGTAGCGGCCGGCGAAGCGCCAGAAACGACTTTTTTTACATTTTACTAGAGGACTATTATATGTCTTTTGGGTTTTTATGATGTAATTGGGATTTTTTTCTCATTTTTTGTCAAATTTGCAGAAGTTGGGAGGTAAAAAACAGTTCTGTGTTTCTTGATGATATAATAGTATTTTGAATTTTCATGTTTATTCTTTTATCTATGCAATTTATATAAAAAAAATGTGTAGGAGAGAGTTAGCAGCCTCGCCCTTCCTTTTCCCTACCACCCCAAAAAAACGATAAATTTGGTGCTTCTTTCTAAAGTGCTTCCCTGTACTAACCTGTTTCGGAGACGGGAGGGCGCGTATTACCACTCTATTGGTTATGTGCTCGATGGGTGGATTTAAATAAGTCCCGACCACTAACAAAACCGAAATCAACCTCTGGGTCTGAAAATAAGTTCCACTTTCCTTAAACCTGCTATTTCTCAAAAGTGTGTGGATTGGATTCATTTTGCGTAAGTATGTCCATTAGGTTTTTGATTGATATTGATGGCCTATTCCTTATAGTCGTTCATTCTTCCATAAGGACCCTTGCTTATTGCGACTTTTTGCTGTGATACAAACTCTATTCTGTCTCGTTGCAGCACGCGTTACTAAAAGCAGCGATACTGAATCGCTACTGCGTCGCGATTGGTAGATACAGTCGTGACATAAACGCGATACAGCATCTCTTTTTTAAACTACGAGATGGCAAACTAGCTTGCGGCCCATCTGGTGTATGGTGTAAAGTGGTTACCGTCGCCTATAGTAAGGGTAAAGCACTTAACACTGCAAGTACGTTGCCATCCATGACTAAGATGATATGCCTTCCATGCCCAGTTATTACACTGGCTACCTTTCACTTCAATCCGAAACACAGCGAACTGCTTCACGGCAGAAATAAGAAAGGCGGTGGTATCTACCCAGACGATCCAACCTATAGGTATACCACCTAGTAGCATCATGTACAAAGTAACAAAAATGAAGTTCAGTAAGAACAAAATGTACGGGATTGACTTAAGCCGTCGTTAATTGACGTGGCCAATCGTAGGTCTAAGTAAGTTAGTAGCGGAAGCTAACACACTGTAGATAACTAATCAATATGGCCGATGATGACGAATTTCGATATCTTATCGTTACGATTGCCACTTGTCTTAGGGTAGGTGGGAAGCGTCGGTGGCGTAGTGCGTAAGAGCGTCGTCTCCCACCCGGGAGGCACTGGTTAGATCCCCGCCACGTACCAATGTGTTTTCAAATTTTGAATTCATATGTACGTTTAATCGACACTTTTACGGTGAAGGAAAACATCGTGAGGAAACCTGCACACACCTATGAAGAAATTCTTAGGTTGTGTGTGAAGTCGACCAACCCGCACTTGGCCAGCGTGGTTAACTAAGGCGTAATCACCCCTAATGTGGGGTAGACTCGAGCCCCTCGGTGGGGACCTTATATGAGCTGTTGATGTGATGTGATTAGGGTAGAAGCATGCCGAAGATGCCTCACTGCGATACCTCGCGGTCGCTGTTTAGCTCGCTACATCGATATCACCTCCATGTAAAACAAATGCATGCTGATAATAAATACGCACGCACATGCCGAAAGATACCTCACTGCGATACATCGCGGTCAGCTTCGCGGTTTAGCTCGATGCCTACGTGCAATCAAAATATTTTGTTTTTACATCGCGGTCGACGGCAGGCATCGATCTGGCTCGTGATTGGTCAAATCGGTTCGTCTCAGGTTGTAGGTATCTATTTCACTCTCGTGCCGCGTCTATCGTCGCGAGAATTGACCGGCTAGCTGTTTGATTGTTTTTGGTGAATTGAATTATGGATAAGGAAAGGAGGTGTTGATTGATTTAGTTTTAATATTCCTGCTTTATGGCTGACATGAAATCATCGTCACTGTCACTATCAAGAGACAACATGTTCTTCAGGAGTAGGTAAAGTACGGCACAAATTCAACACTGAGCAACTGAGCTGTCAGGTGCGACTGAATCGGCATGTTGGCACCGCCATCCATGTAGAAACAGCGAGTATCGACATCGAGGTATCGAGATATCGACCGCGAGCAGCTTCGGCATGTTCCTACCCTTAGCCTCCAGAGTCTATACAAACTTAACGACACAGAACGTTCAGTATTTCGTCGACAAACACTTTCCCCTCTAATCTCGCGTCTGAATCGATACAAACGTGCGAGTTCATCGCTACTGACGCGGATCGCAGTCGCGCGGGTGTAAAACGCGCGTTCGTATCGCTCTGCAAAAAGTCGCAATGTGTAAGGGTCCGAAGATCTGTTTTATTTATTTTGTTCATCCACCCTAAGGGGAGAGAGAGGGGAGTCACTATTTATTTAATAATAGGGGTTAAAGTATGAAATTGCCGATTTTATCCTCATTATTCATTAGTGTATAATTCCTTCAATACAATAGCTATGTCCATTATCCTTTTTTTATTTTAAACTTCATTACAATGACTTATATTTATGTATGAAATTTTATTCTTATTTTTATTTTTTTCACTAGAAATACATCTTCAAAAACAGCCCGTCCTAAGAGGTGCCCATCTCCGTTATAAAAATATGAATATTTTTTTTACAGATATCAATTCTCAAAATTTTTCTCTATATATCCTATAGCTTAATGTTGTCTAAATATATCCACACAATTACACAAAATTTAGAATTGTGGTTCCTTAAAAAATCGCAAATATATTTGTATGGAAAAATTAATTTTCGTTAAATTCTCTATACAAAACGGCAATTTCATACTTAAACCCCTAATATTATTTATAACAACAGGTTGTGCTCTCATCTAGCCGATCCTGTCTTAGGGTGGAGAAACGGAATAAGTCAAATTATCTTCATTTTGAAAGTTTTTTTTTTATATTTCTTGTTGTCCACTTTTAATTTGTCTTATAAATGTTTTATATATTTATTAATTTTAATAAAACTTATTGTAATTCCAACGATAGATCGTTTGAAAGTAGCGGTCGCATACTCAATAAAGTGCAATTTTATTAAGTATGAAATGTATGGGTGGCTTCATGATATGTTAATATGTAATACTTTATGGATTTGTGTTAGTTTTACCCAAAAATAAAATCGATGTATTTATAAGTATATTTAATATATTAGATGTCTCCATTAAGATAATTAAGGTGTATCTACGTAAGTTTTTATCGGTATAATAATGTCATTGTAATATTGTCTCTTTCGCTCATATGGCTATCTATATTGTAGGGAATCGTATGAGTGAGGGAGACAAAAAATCATGTCCATTAGGGGAATGATGTGAGGGAATTTTTGATATTTTACTAAGAATCGAAAAAGACATAGAGCCTACTTTCGTTTAAAGTTTTTATTTTTCTAGAAGTATTCGCTTTTCTTGGATCTCAGATACACATTCGTTGATTTAAAAGACTTCCCCTAATGATTTTAAAATGCAATTTATATAAATATTCAATGTAAATATTGTACATTCATTCATTTATTTTTATAATTTATTTATTGTGTTTTTTTAATGAAAGAGTTTTAAAGCCATATGTTTGTTACACGATGCTGGTGTTCTTTTGTTTTTTAATTCTTTAATATTTTTTTAAAGCACATTTTCTGTTATCATATATTATGTGCCATTTATGTTTATTCGTGTGGTGATTCCTATTGGTATTGGAAGATTTTTTTGACCGAATTCTTTCCCGTAGTTTCTCGAATGTTCTAAAGTAGAATCAATGTACGCTTGGCTTTCCGGCGTCTCGTTGTCTGCGCTAGGCGATTTTGTGTTTTAAAAGTCGCTAGGTAAAGGTGAGATTGGCTTACGTAGGTTAGGTTAGAGAAGGTTTGGTACCTTTCGAGAAGGCCTTGGTTAGATACAAATTAGATAGGAAATGATTTGTGTGAGGTACAGACAAATGATTTTAATAAGATACAAAACTGTAAACGTAATTTGACTCTTGTGCTATCGCCATGGGTCTGAAAATTATTTGCATAAAAATTAGAAACTTATTAATTTAATTTGTCTGTGCGAAAAATTGAAATTATATTATTTTTGTAAAAGATATATTAAAAGTGTTAGGACACTGATTACTGTTCCTATACTGTATACTTTATTTCTTCTTTTATATTATAAGGTTACTACGAGCGTATATCTGTCTCGCTCACTCGTTTAGTTTTAATACGAGTGGGACAGAGACGAATGCTGGTAAAGGAAAAACTCACGAAAATCAATATTGTTCTTGTAATTATTGTAGGGTGTGATCAATGTTGTGATATTATCTGCGCAGGCGGCGAGAGTCGGTCGGTACATCAATTTTGCTATGTGAGTCTCAATTACTGTAAAACCCAGTTCAAAGGAATGTGTCATATTTTATAA
The DNA here is from genome assembly GCA_955850985.1 of Elophila nymphaeata. Classification (NCBI taxonomy): domain Eukaryota; kingdom Metazoa; phylum Arthropoda; class Insecta; order Lepidoptera; family Crambidae; genus Elophila; species Elophila nymphaeata. The sequence continues at coordinate 9,340,261 of OY039091.1, read as the reverse complement.
TAAATAACCATCTATGTATTTGGGTCGTTTTATTTTGTGATGTTGATCTGTGTTTTTATCGGCCGAATTTCCAAAAGCTGCTTGGGTAAGGTATCTATCAGTCAAAGCGGTTAACCGTTCATTTCGCCAAATTCATATTGCCAAACTTCTAGTTCGCTCTGAAATTGTCTCCGCATCTTTCGCACAGCCGTCCCACCTATCAACAAGGTTCAATTTCGCTACTGCTCAGGTAATCGCCTCGTGTTTAGAGCGAAGTTTGGCACGAGCTGTACTGTGTAGCAATACTTATACCCGTATTCACAAGCGTTACTATGAGGTTTCTCGACTCTTTTATAAGTAAACGCATTGCATTGAATAGAGCTCTGTGATTGGTTCGATTCTGTTGCCTAGTTCACATCGTTGAATGTACTTACTGACGTTTTATTACTTCAACCTCCTTCAAACTGTAAACTATACGCTCGGCCGACGACATACAATGCGTTCCCATGCATTGTGGGTCCATATCAATGACGTACGTCATTGGTCCATATTGGAATTTTGATCTTTTGAATGCGTCAGCCTTAAGGTCAGCCTATAGAAAGGGGGGCCTATAGGGCGTGTGCGCATTGACTTTTGTTTAGTAGAGTCCAATAGTTATTATTAGCGAAGACACTATTGTGCACATTGTGAACATTTTTACTATTATTTCACTTTTATTTCATTTACAATACATATAAATTATATTTCTAAATATTAAATTTTTACAATGTATAACACTAAAAAATATAACATTTAAAAATACAAAAATGCAGTTCCCCATCGGCAGCATGACCAGGGTCGCGCCTACCGGTGGTAAAGGATCCAGAGACAGGAACCTTCTCACTATACGGGCCGTGTCTAGAAGTACTGCCTCCTGCATCTGACTCATGATCCAACCACCTAACGACTATTTGCCCATTTGACAGCCTTACTGAAGGTTACTGAAGCTTTCAGTAATGCTATCAAAATGGAATTCGGTGTGGACAAATGTTCAGTCATGCATGTAAAGCGTGGTCAGATAATAGAATCCGCGGGTATACAACTCGCGGATTCTATTCACCTTAGATCTCTCCGTAAACGAAACCTATAAATATTTAGGTATGTCACAGGCATTAGGCAACTAACGATGCTGACATGAAACAGTCATTAGGTGAGCGTTTCTTGGGGCGCCTTTCAAAAGTCCTTGAAAGTCTTTTGTCGGGCGGAAACAAGGTTCGAGCATATAATGGCTGGGTCATGCCGTTATTGATGTATTCCTTTGGCATATTTAAATGGACTCAAACTGAACTGGATGCTCTGGATAGAAAAGTTCGTACATTGTTAACAGCACACCGCATGCATCATCCACGTTCCTCGACCATGAGACTGTATATCTCGCGGAAATGCGGTGGTCGTGGCTTCTTAAACGCTAAGACACCACATAACCGCGAGATAGACAATCTTAGGGAGTATTTTCTCCACAGTTGCTGTTGACAATGGACTCACTCTTCTATTTTTAGCGAAAAAAAACTGGTGCAAACCTGTAGTACTTCGGACCGCAACGTTGTATGGCAAATCAAGGAATTACATGACAGATTCTACCGGGCTCTTCATGTGCCCGACGTAGATTTACTTGCCTCAGTATCCTGGCTACGTTTCGGTGACCTTTTTGGTGAAACCGATGGTTTTATCTGTGCAATTATGGATGAAGTTGTGATGACGAATAACTACCGGAAGTTTATTCTGAGAGATGGTACATTGGATATTTGCCAAGCGTGCCATCGCCCGGGTGAATCCCTCGGACACATAATCTCCGGTTGTTCTCGTCTCGCAAATGGCGAGTATTTGCATAGACATAACCAAGTGGCCAGGATAATACACCAACAACTTACTTTGAGATACAATCTTGTGGAATCCGAGGTGCCTTACTATAGGTATGCCCCAGAACAGGTTCTTGAAAATAGCCATGCCACATTGTATTGGGATCGATCTTTCATTACAGACAGGACTATTGTAGCTAACAAGCCCGATATTGTATTGATAGATCGACACGAACGCCGCGCAATAATTGTTAATGTCGCTGTTCCCCATGACGACAACCTTGTGAAAGCTGAAAAAGATAAAGAAAACAAAGATCTTGATTTGGCTCGCGAGGTTGTTGACATGTGGTACATCGATTCAGTAATTGTTGTTCCGATAGTCATATCTGCCCATGGTCTGATAGCCAAGAGCCTCGATAAACACCTTAAGAGGCTCGCATTAAATTGTGATTAAACTATAAGACTTTGTTTGTTGTTTGTTGAGACATTCCCAGATATCGGGTCAGCATTCAGAAGGCCATCCTGACCCAACATCAGAAGTGGGATCGAAACATGGAGAAGATTATCGTGAGAACAGAGGACGTAACCAGGAAGATACTCGAAGGCGGGAAATATTGGATTTTCAGGCAGAGCCGTTTCGTGCACTCATACAAACGCTGAACATGCCGCATGTGAGTAACCAAGTAAGATTACCAGAGTTCAACCCGGAGATACCAGATATGGATGCTAATCGTGGTGCGCAACCTTCTAATTTATTATGCTTCGCTGAAAAGCCACTTCAAGGAAGTCAATTAATTGTTGTGATAAGCAAGGCCTTGAAAGGGGCGGCTTCTACATGGCTTTCCCATGTTACATATCCCGGAATAATGTGGGAACAATTCAAGGAATTATTTCTCGAACGATTTGCCATTTCTGAAACCACTGCTGCCACTTTGATAAATCTGAGTAGGTAATGAAAAGCCAAATGAAAATGAAACTTATGCAGCATATGCGAGTCGTTTAATTTCATCTTTAATGACAAAATTGAAGGATACAAGCTCCGAACAAATTATTATTTCTATGGTACTGGCGCATTTGGCTAAAATGGACTCTCGATTGCAACGAATTGCATTTACAACAGAAATTACTACGCGCCAAGACTTACAGAAGGAATTACATGCCTTCTCAGACCGAAAACAAAAATTAGATAATTCTCATGACAAAAACTCCCCAGAAGTTAAACGGATGCGTGTTTGAAGTCTCTTTCGCAGAATTTGGAAAATTGCACTTGTAACCCCAGTTAATTATATAGGATAGACCTAGAGAAGAGCCGGGAAACTACAGACCGATTTCACTCCTCAGTGTTTTTTTTCCAAAATCCTGGAAAAAAGTGTGAACAATCGCCTCTCTAAGTTTCTTGAGTTGAATGGTATACTATCTCCCAGACCATTTGGTTTCAGACGTCATTAGTCCACGGAGGTGGCACTTCTGACGGAGCTGGTGGCTGGGTACCTGGACAGGGGCCAGAAATGCATCGGGGTGTTCCTGGACCTCGCTTAAGGCCTTCGACACAGTATCTTCTAAGATATTATGCCGCAAGTTAGAGGGCCTGGGTGTGAGAGGTGTTGCGCTTGACTGGTTCAGGAGTTATGTTTCTGATCGATATTAGCTTCTTTAAGGATAGTCAGAGAGAAGTAACAAGCTCCCAGTCCATTTTGGTGTCCCTCAAGGGAGTATCCTCAGCCCAACTCTCTTCATAATCAATGTGACCGATAGGTTTGAAAAGTACAATAAAACACACATTAAATAAGAGCTATGGTTATGTACATTTCAATAGTTTTTGTTTCATTAAAATCGATGCAGTATTTCCAAAGTTATTAACGCTGAAAGTTACGGTCGCTATTTAATTTTTCAAGTACACGTGCTCTAAGTAGGTGACGTCACACATCGACAGCCGACACGGCAGCCGCTCGCTCGCTATACTAGTCGCAGGTCATTCAAAGTTGCTCTGCGTTTTGTGTCGTACATACCTACTGCGATCCGTGTAACTTGACTTTTATGGTTTATAACTTTGAAGGGGGATCGGAAAAAGGTTCGTATTCTTACCGGGCGAACGGGTGCAACACCCTCAATGACATTCTTTTCTTGAAAATATTCGATCGGTACAATTAAATTGAGCAGCCCACGCTTTTCTCTAAATAATAATTCTTAGATTATATACCTCTAAGTAATAATTATACTTTTCGTTCATCATTTAGTTTCTATACTAAAAAGTTATTTTTCACTTTTTAGTACGATTTAACATAAAAGCGTTTTTTTTTAGGATATTAAACTTATTTTTTTATCTTCTATTTTTATTTGAATAAAAGACACCAGTTCAGAGTTTTCTAAATTGTCCGTATCATATTGGAAATGTATTAGTTTCTTTGGATTGTGAACGTTAATAACGTCAACCTCTAGAACTCTGACGACTAGGGGTGGAGGCGGTGGAGCGTATTACCGCGACATACCTACCTAATACAAAAATAATTTATCTTCGTTTCGTTTGTGTTCCAGCTGCGTTTGCGTTCCATTTGAGTTCCAGTCAATGTGAAATTCCTTATCGCGGTAAAGTCACGGCACAGCACATTCCAAATAAAGGAAAGTAGGTAACAAAAATCCGTTAACGTTCGTGCAACGTTTGAGGAAAAGTAGCGTCCTTTGAAATGTAACATTAACATAACTTTGACAGCGTTTATGTTTCATCTGCGTTCGACATGCGTTCGGACCATCTGTCTAATCAACACCGCGATACGAAAACATTGAAAAGTTGAGTTTCGTACGTGTTCCACTCGCGCTTCATCTTGAAATTATTTACCGCGATCGGGGCCCAGTACCCGTAGTGTATGTTTTTTAGTGTAATAAACGCAACTACTTTAGTTGCGTTAAGAGCTCAATTTGTATAGGAAACGTGAACAGCGCCCCTAGCGGAGAGAAGCGCAAATCATGTTTCCCATACAAATTGAGCTCTTAACGCAACTACAATCGGTGCGTTTTGTATACTAAAAAACTTACACTAGGGGTACAGTAGCATTCACGACATGCCGGCATACCTACCATGAACTGCCGAAGTATACCACCGGCCGACGACATAATACAATGCGTTCCCATTCATTGAGGGTCCACCACAGATATATCAATCTAAGGAGATCGGGCGAATCGCCGAGTTCACAGGAAGACCAAGTGTCGCGATCACTTTTACCTATAGCTTCATGGGCCGTACTACATACATGGTTCTAGTTGAGCATGCCGTAATATACACTATTCATTCATTCAAAGTTAGGCACAGCCGCAAAGGAGTTCGGTCAAATCGCTGAGTTCATAGGAAGTCCGAGTGACGCGGACGGCGAAGTGGCGGTAATGTATGCCTACTGGGCATACACTTGTCACAAGTTAAACGCCGGCTTGGCCTATCTCTTTGTATTATTAAATCTGTGGGGTCCACATTGGAATTTTAAGCTTTTGAATTAAGTTCTCAAACAATTGTAAATTCAACCCTTGTTGTAAACTCAACTTGTTGCATTTGTAAATTCCTTGGGAACGCAAGCCTATAAAAAGCGGTGGTGAGGTCCACCATCCAATGATGGACGATGGCCTCCCTCACTTTTGAAAATAGAATATAAATATTTAATGAAAAGATTTTAAAAAGACACTATATTTTTTAAAGTAAAGCCAATAATCACCATGGAAACATGAATACATCAAAAGCAATAAAAAAATATAAATTATCAAAAAGAGGTTTGTTCGGCAACATGCTCCCTTTTTTTGATAGGGGAACAATCTGGGTACGGTCGTGGTACACGCATTCCTCTCGCACCATTCTCCTCACTCAATTGTCGCGGCATTAAAAGGCATACATGAGCCGTGGTCCCAACGTCTGGGTAGGTCCTCTCCGCCTTTGGGGCGTCCCGCTGAAAGGCAGCGTCGCCGGCGGGGTCACACGACACCTCAGCAAGGTAGGAAACAGTCCTCCTTGGGCCGAGGTATGGCCGTTAGGGACGACTCATGCATCTGCAGTGGCCGCGACGTCTGGATGCATCCTCACCGCCTTTGGGGCGTCCCACTGCTGGCAGCGTCACCGGCGGGGAGCATGATTGAGACCTCGGCAAGGTGAGAAAATGGCATTTGGCCGATGCACGGCCGTAATGTTCATACCACTTTAAGTCTCAATAAAATATTGGAATTCTTTTATACTTAAGTGCTGTGAATTCACTATCCCGATTCTGACACCACATTTTGAAAATAAAATAAATATTTAATGAAAAGATTTTAAAAAGACACTATATCCTTGTACTCTGTTCTGAATGCCACAAACCTATCTCTTCTTCCATTAAACGCTACCCATCACTTTCCAAACTGCACTCCTTCTCTTCTTGACTTAATTATTGTCTCATCCCTTGATCATGTCGATAGCCATGATCAATGTCCCGCTGACTCCTTTTCATATCATGATGCGATATATATGTCTTATAAGATCCGTCCACCCAAAATTAAACCTAATATCCTATTCCTCCGCAATTTTAGTAGTATGGATATTGACAGACTTCGTGAAGACGCCTGTAGTATCGATTGGTCCTCGATTTTCTCTTGTAAGTCAGCTGATGATAAGGTAACTCAACTTGTTAAAAAACTAACTGATTTGTATGACGTCCATGCTCCTATTCGTAAAATTAAAATGAAACATGCTCCTTCACCTTGGCTTACACAAGATATTAAGCTGTTGATAGACAAAAAAGCAGCCGCAAAGACGAAATATAAACATCGGCCTAATGACATTAACTGGGAGAAATATGTTACAATCCGCAATCACTGCAATAAAGTGTGTAGGAATGCCCAACGCCAGTACTTCCACACTTCTGTTGAAAACGGAGACCCTGCTAAGGTCTGGAAATTTCTTCGTTCTATGGGTATTGGGAAGTCACGTCAAGCTGCAACGCTTGGCGGTCTTGATTTAAACACTTTAAATATTCATTTTTCCTCAGAGTCTGATTTTGACAGATCTACAAAAGTAGCTTCATTAAATTATTTATCATCACTTCCCATCCCTAACCACTCATCTTTTTTCTTTAGTCAATTCCCGGATTGTGATGTTAAGAAGAGCGTATTGTCCATTACATCGTCTGCAGTAGGCTGTGACTCGTTAAGTCGTAAGATGATAATCCCTATCCTTGATGAGATCCTTCCTGTTCTGTCCCATGTCCTTAACTACTCCGTACAAAGTGGTGTTTTTCCGTCAGCGTGGAAAGATGCACAAATCACTCCTTTACCTAAAAAATCTAATCCCGTGTCCTTCTCCGACTACCGCCCTATCTCGATCCTCCCATATCTCTCTAAAGTTTTAGAGCGGTTAGTCCACAATCAACTTACTTCGTTTTTATGCCATAATCAACTTCTTAATCCTTTCCAGTCCGGTTTCCGTTCGGGTCACAGCACTACCACTGCTCTCATCAAAATCACAGACGACATAAGATGGGGCATGGAGAAAGGCTTGTTAACTATACTCTCTCTCCTGGATTTCAGTAATGCCTTTAATACTGTGGATTTCGATGTGCTCCTGGGTATTCTACGCTCTATTAACATATCTCCAACGGCAATTGATTGGTTTCGTAGTTACCTGTTTGGACGCCGGCAGAGAATATGCACTGAAGACGCTATTTCTCCATGGTGCTATACATCAGCTGGGGTTCCTCAGGGTGGCGTTTTATCTCCCTTACTGTTTTCTGTTTTTATAAATTCTATCTCTATTCAATTATCTTCGTCCTACCACCTTTATGCAGATGATTTACAAATTTATTGTCAAGCGCCACCAGAGCAATTCACGACCGCAGTAAACAAATTGAATTGTGACTTAGTTCAGATCTGTAAGTGGAGTAAATGCTACGGTCTCCAAGTTAATCCTAATAAAACAAAGTCATTGTTATTGGTAGCAGTCGAATGACTTCCAGAATTAACTGGGCTATAGTGCCTAAGGTTGTCTTCGATGGAACTCACATTCCTTTCAGTAAAACGGTGAAGAACTTGGGACTATACTTCGATGTTAATTTGTCTTGGAATCCACAATTACAAGAACTCAGTAGAAAAGTATTTGCTTCGGCGGGTTCTCTTAGGAGACTTCGCCATTTTCTTCCCATTACTACTAAAATTGCACTCGCACAATCTCTCCTCCTTCCAATCCTTGATTATGCTGACTCCAGTTTCACCAATATAACCGAAGAACAACTGAATAAACTTGAGCGACTCCAAAACTTCTGCATACGGTTTATATTTGGCTTACGCAAATATGACCATGTTTCTGAATTTCGTACTAAACTCAAGTGGTTGCCCATTCGCCTTCGCCGGGATGCACATATTGTTTCCCTTCTTTATACTGTCCTGTTTCATCCCAACACTCCTTTTTACCTAAAAGAACGATTTAAGTTTCTCAATGACACGCACTCACGAGTTTTGAGATCGTCGGAGAATTTGAGACTTGAGACACCAGCACACTTCACTAGGTTCTATAACATGTCTTTTACCGTGCAGGCTGTTCTACTGTGGAACTCATTGCCTGTCCACATACGGCAAGCACAATCCTTGAACACCTTTAAAAAACTGGTGCAAGAGTACTACTTATCACTGTAATATTCAACATTGTCTTATTTTACGAACCTATATGTATTTGAACTTATGTATGTATGTATTATATTTTAACTTATGTATGTATTTACACATATTTATTTAGTATGTATAGCATGTATTACGCCTAATGTACTTTATATTTATGTTGACATGTATTTTATTTATCTTTATGGAAAGTACTGTATATGTATGTTTATTTTTTTATTTTTTTATTTTATTACATTGAATTAATTAAATCATTATTCAATAAAATGATACATCGCCATCTTCCCATGAATCTATATATTTCACAAATCCTGTCCATCCTAAGGTTACCTGGAAGAAATCGCTTTTAGTGATAAGGTCGCCCTTTGTACAATCTTACATAATTGTGTTTTCGTATGTCTATGTAAAACTTGGTTGATGTACAATAAAGCTATATTCTATTCTATTCTATAATTTTGAAAGTACAGCCAATAATCACCATGGAAACATAAATATATAAAAAGCAATAAAAGCGTCGGTGGCGTAATGCGTAAGAGCGTCGTCTCCCACCCGGGAGGCACTGGTTCGATCCCCGCCACGTACCAATGTGTTTATTCATATGTACGTTTAATCGACGCTTTTACGGTGAAGGAAAACATCGTGAGGAAACCTGCACACACCTATGAAGGAATTCTTAGGTTGTGTGTGAAGTCGACCAACCGCACTTGGCCAGCGTGGTTGACTAAGGCCTAATCGCCCCTTATGTGGGGTAGGCTCGAGCCCCTCGGTGGGGACATTATATGAGCTGTTGATTATGAATAAAAAATATATTCTGCCGCCTTTCTTATTTCTGCCGTGAAGCAGTTCGCTGTGTTTCGGATTGAAGGGAAAGGTAGCCAGTGTAATTACTGGGCATGGAGGGCATATCATCTTAGTCCCCAGGATGGCAAACACGCACATGCGGTGTTAAGTGATTTACACTTAATATTGTAAGTGTCTTTAGGCGGCGGTGACCACTTAACATCAGGTGGACCGCAAGCTTGTTTGCCATCTCGTAGCATAAAAAAAAATATATATAAATTATTAAAAAGAGGTTTGTTCGGCAACACTCACCTCCCGCCTGACGGTCTCCTACTCCGTCCACTCGTACACTCTGGCGAGCACCCACGCCTATACGCTTTTCTGGACAAGGTCTAGTGTACCTTTGTCAAGGCTGCAACTCTTAACTCGCTCACTATCATTATTATCTCTGAAATTGCCATCGAAGGAGGTTTAGACGGTAGTCCACCCCACTTCATCATCATCATCTTCATTTCAGCCAAGAGACGCCCACTGTTGGACATAGGCCTCCCCCATGGATCTCCAAACCGGTCGGTCCTGCGCTGCCCCCATCCAGCAGCTTCCCGCGACCTTTACCAGATCGTCAGTCCACCTTGTGGGGGGCCTACCAACGCTGCGTGTCCCGGTACGTGGTCGCCACTCGAGGACCTTTTCGCCCCAACGGCCGTCAGTCCTCCTCGCAATTGGTCCATCGTCCACCCCACTTGCCCAATGCAATTGGTGGACGGAGTACAATACCCCTTTGCTGATCCAATAGTCGCCTTCTACGAACCGAATTCGAGGATATGGGGCGATGCTATTTTACTCTGCCAGCATCACATTGCGAAAGTGTTAAAATAAAACTATGAATTTCAACGTGTATTTTATCATTCAACATACATAAAACATTCACAGAGAGCACAAACTGTACAATCACAAGTACTGAAACACTGAAACATATCTCCGTCGCGTTACATAACTTTTCAATTCCTATCATTGGAGGTCCGAAAATATTTCTCATACCATTTAAAACCATAATGATCATTCTTCATAAAAAATTTAAAAACTACATATTTAAAAACATAATCATTGAAATTCGTAATATCATTATTCATACATTTTTGGGCGAGTCTAGTGTTTTATGTACCTACATGGCTGGGTGATGGGTAGGTTGGGGTTATTTTTTTTATGACCATGCGGAGTGCACTGTTTTTGTAAGCAACAAGGTAGTAACAGTATTAATAAAAAAAATATGATCACTAACTGTTATGAGCTCCGTTGGTAGTAATAAAAATGTATGAATAAAAAAAGTATGAAAAATAAAATTATGAAGAGTGATTATTATGAACACAAATCGGTAGTAAGACAAAGAATAGGATTTAGAATATTATGTGAGCCAATATGGACCCCTCCGTCGCATTTTAAAATAACGTTATAGAAAACGGACATATTAGCCCCCCATCCACTAACGTTTATTCCGTACCTTTGACTTGTCCTCATGGATAAACTGTAGAGAATCATCGTAGGGATAAATAAAACCGTTGAGGCCTAACTATTGTCATCTCTACATGCTTTACTGCGACTTTCTATGTAACTAAGTCAAGGTTGTCGCAGATGGACAAAAATATTTTAACTTTGCCCATCCACTAGGAGGAATAAACGCTACTAGATGGGGAGCTAATTTCGTAATTCCAATACTTGTGAATACGGCTGCAAGCTGCAAGGATCACAGATTAAAAATGCCGAACCTCCCATACTTCGGTATTTTTGTCATACCGAACATCGAACACAGTGCTAAAATACCGAACGGTTCGGTAGAATACCGAATACCTGGCAACCTTGGTAATGGGCCGCTTGATAAGTACCCCCATGTACCAAACACCCTGTATACAGCAATTGCTTACATTAACATGATTTACCATTGTTCAAAGTTTTGTTTTGTTGTTAAAATGTTGTTTATCAATTGATAGTTTAGTGTCTAATTGAAAATATCGTAAGGGAAGACGTCTTAAATCGATTTTTTATATGTTAAGCACATATAAAAATTCGATTTAAGACGTGAAAAGTGTTACGAAACGTCGGGCAATAATAACAACATGTAAAATCTAATAAAGTTGTTTTATTTATAATGATATAATACTTGTTTACTCGCAGAAACGCTTTGGAACGTTTTCCACTTGTCTTGCATTTAGTTATTTGTGTTTAATAACTAACAAGTACTAACAATTGACTTACAGTATACAAGGGAAACGATGCTGCAACTGCACGCACTGATGCAGAACGCATAAATGCGTGAACGCCTTCCCAAATCTTTAAGAACAAACAATACCTTGCGGACATAACTGTCATCCAAGTTAAGGAGTGTAATATCTACTAAGAGTTGAAATCACAGTTCTAAACAGTACATAGTCAAACGCAGCCTGCTCCCCAGCAACCACACCAGGGTATGGACCCGTCGTTGGGTGGAGCCGACAACTTCCTGGACTTGTGTGTGCAGGCAGACGTCAAGGAGTTCACCGAGGAGCACACGCTGTTTGTTCGCTCGTGCTCTGAGTGGGAGGTCGTCATCTCCTGGGGAATAGAAATAAATGTAACATCATTCAATGGAAGCGTAATCTTTGCTACAAGAAAGTCACGAGAAGTATGAGAACATCAGCAAGCTTAAGTTGAAATAGCTTCATTCACAACATCGTCGTTTTTTTTGTTGATATCTATTGCAGATTGTCTCTGATGACATTTTCTGCGTCACCGGGTTTTTAAGAAGGCGAAGACCTTGGGGGGTCCTCAAGCCTGTAGGTCGAACGTGCCTAGGGGATTACTGGGCGACCGAGCATCTCCCCCGTGGGGAGTCTCTCGACCGCCTAGCGTCCCTAAGGCGTCCGTGTCGGAAGGGACCATCGTCGTTAGGGTGAACAATCAACATTGAGCATTTTCTTCTAGGCGAGCGTGTACCTTACGCCTCATTATCGCTTTCCATCAGCCTTGATTGTGGTCAAACGCCCACTTTATTGAACATACAAGAGCCTATGCTGTGCTGTGCTCAGATAAGTTTTAAACATAGCGCAGCAGCAGCATAAAGGAAAAATAAAAAAATGCGAGAAAAATAGTATCTAAAAACTACATTTTTAAGGGAATGACCGCGTCTTTTTTAGTAAAACTACAGAGCAGCTTCGAATCTGCTAGGGGCCGTAGTGCGGGTCCCCTACGTGACTTCGAAACACTATACTGTAAAACTCATAACATCGATAACGTGATATAGTCTTTTTTTTAAAGAAACGAGTACCGAAAATTGTTGTGTGCTATTGGTCCACATAATCAACATAAAGTCCGTTTCACGCAAACACCACAAAAGACCGGCTTGTGTGATAAATGTGCCATGAACAAATATTGTTAGAGCAGTTTATTATTCTCGTGTCTGCAAAAAGTTCATTAGAGGAAGTGACGACGATACTTTTTAAGATTACAAGAATTATATTGTTATTTGATTTATAAATTCTAGTATATAAAATATTAATACTATATCCAATATTGTTTCGAACAAAGGCGTTGGCCCCGCCCCTAACATGACCCATCTCACTCGGTCAATATCGAAAATATGTGAGAGACATATTTACTCAGTACTCGTTTGTTAAAAAAACAGACTATAGTGCGAGATCTTGTTTTTACAACGTTTACATCAAAGCTTTATTAAATTTGTACGATGTCACGTTACTTAGAAAATTTATTATTTTACTGTTTCTGCGATTGTATGGTTACCCGACAATTTTATACTGATGCGTTATTTCCGCTCAATATGATTTTTTATTCCCATCCCAAGTTTTTACTCGACATTACTTCGCAGAAAATTGTAATATCAATAATTTTCGAACTAACGTTACGTCGGTAAAACGAAGCTTCGAATAAACTAAGCATCGATGTTAAGTAGCAGCGAACAAATTAGTGTGTGGCAGAAACAAGATCTCGCACTATCAAGTCGTCGGTTTATACTTGTTGTTGATGTAATTATATATTTTACGAGCCTGTACGTCCACGCGCATTATGAGACTTCAAAATCCTTGCCATATGGCACGCACTGAGAAATGCCTTATTTTGCATAGCATTGTTTTTTACTATGATAAGTATTGTTTGTGAATGCAGCCGTAAGTGTTGTAAGTAATGCGTTCACTGGGGCTAAGCTAAGGCCTATTGCGTGGAAAATATCTATCGATGACTTGCCAATCTTGTCATGGAATCAGATAGTAAGGTACGTTTAATTTATTTTTGCTAGGAGTTTAATGATGTACACGTATTTGTATCAGATTACGTCTGTTTGCAGTTATTAGAGGGACTTTTAGGCTACTTTCAAAAGAACTGTCTCTCGTCTGCGCTGATTTTTGTCAAAAAAGTCTATGTTCAGTTTTTGTTAGTGTACCGTCGACAATGTGGGATAGACAAATTTGAAACTGACGTTATGTTACCTTATAAAATTATATCTAAGCTACATCATTTCACAAAACAGTAGTAGGTAGTAGGTGAATGAGCCACCGAACCTTATGGAAGCCCAAAAGTGTCCTATCATTTGAATAAGGATATCTGATATTCAGTAAATAATTTGCTTTGAGAATTCATAATTTTTGTAAAGTAGGTACTAATAATTCACCTGACATTAGTAAAATGCGTACCCATATAATTATCGAGTAGCAATTAATTAAGAGGAAGAAGAAAAACGAGGATGTCTCTTGAAAAAGTTGCAAACAAAATAAATAGTTCCGTTTCCAAACTAGTTTAACTACACGACAAATAACTAAGAATTCGGGAGTTGTTAATAATAAAGAACCCTGAAAATCAAGAAAATAAAGATATTTAAGATCTTATTAAAGGCGGTCTATCAATCTATGTCGTAAAAAGAAGTTACGATCCATGAATCACAAATTTAAGATCATAAGCTGTCTGGCGGACCTATTCTCGTAAAATTGTAAAAACCATTCCTTGACCGGATTTTTCGATTTAGCGATGGAAAGATAGGTCCGAACTTATTGTTGCTTACCTGGTAACTATCCCGCTTATACCGCGGGCCAGAGCTAGAAGATGACAACGTATTCCTGGGTTTATGTCTGCTGCAAAGTTTGTGCTTTCCAATCTCGTGAGCTTCTTCTATTAATCTCTCATTCTCAGTCTCCGCGTGAACTGGCATTCCGTTCTTCGGCGCGCCATTTTTCACCTCCTTCTTTTTATCTCTTCTTTTCCTCTCCCGCTTTTTAAATGTTAAGGAGAATCTTTTCCGTTTCTTCGTTTTGGGAGTGTCTGGTCTTTGCGGCACTGTAGACTTCTCCCGCTCAGATCTACTCGTATCGTCGTCAGGCGGTGGGATTTGGGATTCTGAATCTGTTTTCAGTGTAATTTCTGTTCGCGTAGGGGAATCAGGCTCGCCGTTTTTGTAAGCAACCTCTTTCTCTAAATTAGCCAGTTCCATCCTCCGTAATCGCTTGGGCAGTTTGTTAACGGTCGCGTAAATCGGTTCTTCGCTGTCGCCTACTGGTGCAGATCTCGACCTAAAGAAGAAGTCAAACTTCTTCGGTTTGATCGGTATCTGCTTTTCTACAAAAACAACAGTGCTAGCTACTTCTGTCGTTGTCGTTAACTCATCTCCTGACCTCGAGCCGACACTATTATTCATGACTGGTGTCGATTTAGGGTAGTCGTAAGTCAATTCGATATTTTTCTCAGTCACGTATCTAGGTTGCTGGGATGGTTCTCCGTTCGTCTTGGGAGGCTCACGTTCCTTCTGGCAGCTGCATTGTCGGTGTATGACTTGTCTTGTGTTGCACATGAAGACAGAATTTTGCTGGATAAACGTGGTTTGTATAGTCGGCGATGATTGGACTTCGCCTAGTAAATCTTCAACGTTTCCACCTGTGGGGAAGCGAGGGGATTGGTACGGTGATCCTACAACGAAGCCCGGCGGGGGAGGAACGTGGTAGGCAGGTGATGTCACAGCTTCGTAGAACCTCGGCATATCGGCAGGGGCATCGTGCACTAACACGTCAACAGTCCTTTCCTTAGCTTTATCCCCTTTTCTCGGCTGCGCATTGTTTACGTTCATTTGTTTTGGACTCCTGATATCCTCTGTGTCGCTCTCTGCTTGTTGACACTCCTCACACGTGCACGGGGTAGCCACTCCGCTCTGAAACAGCATTGCTTGTTATTTGAAGTGCGGAGATATTATTAGAATGTCGGTGAAACAGCTCATTGTGTAATGATTCATGGAAACTGTATTTGTGGCTTGTGGCTAGGAATTCCTTCCCGGTGTGTGAGATATTATGTGAAGTTTTACAATTATAGCTGTAAAAGTAATTGTGTACACATAATAATGAGATTAGGCAAATGCATTTTGCCTAAGTTTCCTGTGTTCGTTCATGGTACTGTTTTGTTCCATTAATGACCTACTGACATATTATATTCTCAATGTTTTTATTCCCTCTATGGTCTGTGGAAGCGATTGCAATGAGGTGGTTGTTCCCAAATTTTTCTTAGCAAATTTATTTTTTAATGCTTTTTTGAACCGGCTCTGTAGTTTTGACTGAACTGAATTACTTAACCAATTAGGTATGTACCTACTTAAAGTACAGGTGTGTTCCTAAAGTACAGGACAAAAAATACCTATCACGATTATAGCCAGTCCTGGGTACAATTTTATTTGAGGTGGGTACATATTTGGCTGGAAGTGTTAATACCGGCCGCCACCGGGGCGTCAACCCCACTTAACTAGGCATGTCAACAGACAAAATTGCAGATACAGGAGTGATGCTAACCCGCAATTGAAGCACCAAAAGCCCTTACACTCACCAAAAGTTACTGTGTGGGCTGCTTAATCAGCCAGCGGTATTATTGGTCCATATTTTTCTGAAGATCAGAGAGGCCGCCCTGTTACCGTCAACACAGAGCGATACATTGCCATGTTACAGAACTTTTTTGCACCAGCTTTGCAGGAGTTTTGATCAACGATCTTGGTTTCAACAAGATGGAGCGACATGCCACACCTTCACCGACTGCATGGCAGCAGTTCGCGAAATTTTTGGCCAAAAAGTCATATCCAAATGAGGTGCCATTAACTGGCCACCCGCAGCCCGGATTTATCACCAATGGATTTTTTCCTTTGGCTACCTTAAAAGTAAAGTTTTTAATAACCAACCAGAATTTAAAGCAAATATACGCGAGGAAATTCATAATAACATTTCTCCAAACACTTGTCGGGCGGTGATGGATTTCCGCTCTAGGTTACAGGTGTGCCAAAATAATCAGGGATCACATTTGGATGACGTTATTTTCAAAAAATAATACCCCGATTTCTGTTCTTTTATAATAAACTAGCTTTTGCCCGCGACTTCGTCCGCGATTTCTAACTGATAGGCCATGTACCTATTATTATGGATTTTACTTTAAAAATGACGGATTTGCATACAAACTTGTCACCACCTCAGAGAGTGAATTTCCAAAAATCCTTTCTTAGTGCACCCCTGGACCTCATAAGGAACCCACATACTAAATTTGGAATCTCTGGACCCAGCGGTTTGGGCTGTGCGTTGATATGTCAGTCAGTCAGTCAGTATTCATTTTTATATATATAGACTAGCTTTTGTCCGCGACTTCGTCCGCGTAGAATAGTTACTTCGGGTAGCATTTAAATTTTCTTATTATTTCTTTTAACGCAAGCGCCGTATACCGATTTTCATGGAATTTACTTTAAAAAATGACGGATTTTCATACAAATTTCCATCCCTTTTTTACACCCCTTGGGGATTGAATTTTCAAAAATCCTGAAATACGTCATTCTTAATTTCTAACTAAGTAGCTAAAAACCAATTATTATTGATTTAGCTTCAAAACTGACGGATTTCCATACAAACTTTTCACCCCCTTTTCACCACCTTAGAGGGTGAATTTCCAAAAATCCTTTCTTAGTGCACCCCTAGACCTCATAAGGAACATATACGTGCCAAATTTGGAATCTCTAGGCCCAGCGGTTTAGGCTGTGCGTTGATATGTAAGTCAGTATTCATTTTTATATAATGATTTTTTATGACCATTTGAAATGTTACCGGACTTTTGGTACTGAAGTACCCCTGTACATTTTAGCTAAATTAATACGTTTTTCAATGAGATTGATTCTTTTTTAAGTGAAGCGTTGATTATCAGATATTCATTTGTGTTTTTTATCTGATTCTAAACGTCATTTGCATTACAACGTTTCTTTTGAAATAACAATTAGCCGTGAACGCTCGAAGTCTGCTTCAACTCATCATGTGAGGCAGAAATATCGCGCGCGTCATACGTTAGTCGTGTCACGTCTGGAGCCGTCATCCGACAAATGGATTTTATTATGCAAATCGAACATTTTGTATTGTTCAATATCCGTATGACTTTATTTGGCGAACAGTGATATGCTATTTATTACACCTACAAATTTAGAATATCTATATATAAAAACTAGCTGTGCCCGCGACTTCGTTCGCGTGGATTTCCGTTTATGCGACATTTTTCACAGCGTAATGTTATAGAGGTATAGCGTATTGTATTTCTCGATAACTGGACTATGCATCATGATCATTTCATCCGAGAGACGTCCACTGTTGGACATAGGCCTCCTCCAAGGATCTCCATACCGGTCCTGCGCTGCCCGCATCCAGCGGATTCTCGCAATTTTACCAGACCATCAGTCTACCAACCAACCAACGCTGCGCTTCCCGGTACTTGGGCACCATTCGAGGACCTTTCCGCCCCAACGGCCGTCAGTCTTCGCAATGTCCCCTGCCCACTGCCACATTAGGTTCGCAATTCTTTGGGCTATGTCGGTGACGTTGGTTCTCCTGCGAATCTCACAATTTGAATCAGTTCTTTTTTAAATAATTCTGCAGGATGGCTCTGATGATCTTCTCTGCGTCACTGGAGTTTTTGGTGAACCCACCTAGGTAGGTCGAATCACCCCAGAGAGGATTCCTGACCGATGAGCAATTCCCTAGGGGTAATCTCTGCGCCTATTAATGGGTCTCTAAGGCGTTTGATTCGGAAAGGGCCAGTAGTAACTGAGATTAGCGCGTTCAACCAAACAAACTCTCCAGGTTTATTATATTAGTATATGTGCGTGGTACATGGTCATTATTTTGTTACGGAGTTATTTTAAAACGTCGATATCTCTTAAGATATTCATTGAAATCTAACGATGTCAAGAACAATTTCGTTTAAAATTACATATTTTTGATAAGTTTATATTGTAAGTATAGTGTATACTTATAATGAGGAATAATATCACGTTTACAAAAACACCATCGCTGATTTTTTGGTAATAAAACTTGTTCTCAAATAATGATGCTAAATTTGAGAATAAATTTATTTATTACCAAAAAATAGGATATAGTGAGCCAACCTTAAGACAGACATATGCTGTCGCAGACTTTTTTTAGAGCTTTTAAAGGAAAACAATTCCGTCATACATTATTTTTGTGTAACTTTAACCGTTTCCGCAGCGCACGCAGCGAAAGCTTTAAAAGGAATATTCTTCCCCCGTTTTTACAACAATTATCATTGATGCTCAGCTCCTATTGGTCGTAGCGTGATGTTATATAGCCTATAGCCTTCCTCGATAAATTGACTATCTAACACAAAAAAAATTGAATCAGTAGTTGCTGAGATCTTGGGGTTCAACCAAATAAACAAACAAACTCCTCAGCTTTATTATTAGTAGTATATAGATATCAAACACAACTAGGTTGAAAATCGATTGGAGATATTCTCAGACCGTTAAAAAATGTATTGGTCTGAGGAGATATTTGACAAATTTACTAAAAGTACCGATACAATCGCGATGGAGTTGCGATTCTGTAGCTGGCCGCGTAGCTGCAATGGTACAGTCGATGCAAGCGCGATACATCAGCGATGCAAACGCGATACAGCATCGATGTAAACGCGATACCTATCTACAGGATTAGTAGATCCTTCCCCTCTACTCCCGCGTCAGAATCGCTACAATCGCTACTTATCTGCGGCTGCCTCGATGCAAACCAGATTCGGTAAACGCGTGGTTGTATTGCTGCTTAAAATCGCAATGTGTAAGTCCCTTCAGTGTCTTGCCCTCTTATTAATCATCACCAACAGCTCATATAATTTCCACACCGAGAGGCTCTAGCCTACCCCACATTAGGCTCGATTAGGCCTTAGTCAACCACGCTGGCCAAGTGCGGGTTGGTCGACTTCACACACAACCTAAGAATTTCTTCATAGGTGTGTGTTGGTTTCCTCACGATGTTTTCCTTCACCGTAAAAGCGTCGATTAAACGTACATAAGAATTCAAAATTTGAAAACACATTGGTATATACGTAGCGGGGATCGAACCAGTGCCTTCCGGGTGGGAGACGACGCTCTTACGCACTACGCCACCGACGCTTCATGAATAAACGAGGCATAAGCATAAACTAGTTTCGTCGTGTTTTGATCATATCACTCAAGCGCCATTTGCCATCTAATGAACAGAGACAAAACATAGAGTAACTAATCCAAACTTATTCTTCGTTTATTAATAAGGGGATAAAAGTCTATTTCCATGGTCAAAGTCTCGAAAAAACCAAACTGCAGACAAAAACTTAGGCCTATTCAGACTACAATGAATACCGTTGCGATATGCGGTATTCACACTGTTTAAACCTAAGCGGATTTATACTCTTATTAAATCTTTGTGTACAAAAGAAATAAATTTGATTCACTAAATTATGATCTTTCTTGTGTGGCGTGAGGGACCACACTTTAGTTGTTCTACATTTGTCATCTTTGATGCTTTGTGGTCTGTGTTACAGTAGATTATCTTGGCAAGTTCTCTACTGAAAGTCTGTAGTCACAATACCTAAATTTTCAGATACTTTCCGAGATCTGGCTGATGGGCTGTGAGGACTGAGGGACCACACTTTATGGCTGTAGTTTTTAATATATTTAGGCTACATTTTTTAGATTTGGCCTACATTTGTTTTAAGTTTTCTACTAAATCCTTCGAAATTTATTTTGCAAAATACCAGTGTGGTGCCTCAGTTCACACGCAGATGATTTCGTTACCTCGATGGGCAGAGAACCATTTTGCGTAGACAAGTCAAACTTGACTAAATACTGGAGAAAACTTTTTCGCAAAACAAGTGAAAAATAACGCCTACCCAGGCGATAATGGCGCGGATTCTGCTTTAGCGCTAACTGCAAAACTTCACACGAATTCCCGGCAAAATATCGCTGTATATTTTCGCTATCTACGGCGGTAGCGAATTTCGCGTACATTTGAACAGGTATTACCCAAAAATAGGTAGGTATTCATATGTCAACGTAGGTTACTATTTCTTTAACGATACAAGCAAACATAAAATGGCACATAGCAAGATTTTTGGGAGCGTTTGTGCCATTTTTAAAACTGAACACTCCGTTGACCTATTTCTTTCAGTTTCATTAACATTGATCAATATAACAAATTGCGTCATACCTTTTTGCCTGTAATCGCGCGAATATGTCCCGGAAAACATAATAATAATCACGTACACACTAAAATCACAGCACAAGTTTCGGGGAACGCGTGTGTAGCCGCAACGTTTGACTCAAGACTGAATTTATTTATAAACACAACATTAGGTGTTATATTAGCTTTCTAAAAGCGAAGGCATGCCCGTCCTTGACTGATATAAGAACATCCTAACTCTGGAGCGAAATAATAAATTGCTTTCAATGATTATAGGTACTAGCTTTTGCCGACGGCTTATTGTGGACATTATCTTATCTAAATATAATATAATATTATACAAGCTGTTTGGTACATGGGGTATGGAGCCGGCACCTACCCATGCTAACATAGTCATATAAATACTGTGGTGATATCAAAAACTTTAAATTGTAAAAAAAAAATTGAATTCTCCATACAAATAACAGTGCCTCGGTGGCGAAATTGGTCAACGCGTCCACCCGGATTGTGGAAGGTGCGGGTTCGAGTCCCGCCTGAGGCAAGTCGATTTTTTTCAGTGCATTTTTCTAGTATTATATTTACTCGTTTGTAAACGCAAAAATAAAATTATTCCATAAGTTTAATTATGATTGAAATTGATACCAAATTAAACTAATAATAAGGAATTTCACATTGACTGGAATTGGAATTCAAATGGAACGCAAACGCAGCTGGAACACAAACGAAACAAAGATAATTATATTTGTATTATATTACCGCGATCGGGGCCCTGGTCTAGGTAGCCACTGGCTCTACCAAAAAAGGTAGACAATGTCCATCAAAAATTAAATTTGAAAAAGCTAAGGTATTATGATTCAAAATTATTACATTTCTATAGATGTATGTATACCTCAAACAAATAACGATAGCGGAATTCAGAGGAGTGCAGAGCCATCTATTGGAGACGATGTGAAACCAATAGTTAGAGAGCCCACGACCAAAATTTTTGTCTCATAGCAATACGGCCAAAACCGCATCAAATCGATAGATACGATTATCCTGAACTCGAAAATACCAATATCAGACATTTTCCGCGTAGCGTTTGATCTGACCGAATTTTCAAAATTGTCAAAGAATTTTACCGAACTGCATCATAGCAATATGTCTGATTTGCAGACTGTAGTTGAATGATAGTTCTGAGATACCGGAAACATATTTTTCAGACGTTAGTGGTGTAGCGCAAACCCGTAAAATCACTTAAAAAAATTAAAAATGAGACAAAAAAAATGTCTCATAGCAATACGTCTGAAAATCTTTTTTATTAGTAAATTTTGGTTATTTGATGCGAACAAAACAATTTTCAGACGGAAATGTGAACGCATTAAATTTTGAGACCGTTTTGAAAATGTTAACAAATTTTACCGATCGGTATCATAGCAATATGTCTGAAAATAGTTGGACATGATAAAATAAGTTGTCCACATGTGCAAAAAATTTATATCAGACAAATTAAGTGTAGCACCTTCTCTATCAGACAACTTTTCGATACTCAGATATCATTTAAAAATCGTATTGAGGCATCTTGAATTTTCTGTTACAAACCAATGAATACGTTGCGACCCTGAATTTATTAGATGATAATTAACAAAGAATTTACCCGAAACCGTAACATTGAAGTTGAAGGACTGAAATAAATCTCACAAAATGAAACTGGGATGAAGTTGAAAAAAAAAAACGGTTTATTCAAAGTTACAAAATATTCTCGTATTCAATCGCTGTCGGATTCGGAATCGTCGTCTTCGAAATCACTCTCGACGTCGCTCGGGAGATCTTCAACGTCCTCTTCTGTAAAATAAACATCGTTAGTGAAAATCACGAACTTATTTATGAAATTAACAGCAAAAGCCATGTAAACTGTACCTGTTGTGGATGATGATTTGTCGTCCAAAATAACGTTGCTCAACTCAGGTAGTTGGTTGCCAGAGAACCACGAAAACTGAAATCGTCCCTTGTCTTCATACCATCCGCAATCTGCAGGGTTCAGTTCGGTTGGCGTTTTGGTATGAGCGTTGCTCCAGACTTGTGCAATATATTTTGTTCGTAATAAATGTTTCTCCAATTCCGTTTTGCATGGTGGCAGATTGCAGGCGTCGTAATTGGATAACTGGAGATTCAGAGTTGTCGAAGCCTCGTCGTTTTTAATTTTATGTCTTCGAAAAAATGTTGAGTCGAGCTAAATCGACGTTATTAATTTTCGTTTTTGGGAGTATATGCTACACTTAAAGTGTCTGAAAACAGGTTTTTGGTAATCATGGCAGCAATACGAAAAGTTGAAAAAAAAAATTATCCGTATTGCTATGATACAGGTCGGCTAAATTTGTTGACATTTTCAAAAATGCGCTCAGGCTATATGCTACGCGCAAAATGTCTGAAAACAAACTTTTTCGTAATACAATTATAAAATCTATGTACATTTTCACTATCAGACGTATTGCTATAATACCGACTGTCTTTTTTTTTGACACAGCAGAAATGGCCTCCCACGCAGTTGCTACACTTTCGACCGTTACTACACACCTAGTCGGGTTCAGAATCATACAATCTAACGATTTTATAGGGTTTTTGCCGTATTGCTATGAGACATGGTTTTGGTCGTGGGCTCTCGTACTACAAGGGACATACGGCGTGTGAAATAATATTATAATAACCTTATCATTTAAGCATTCGTATTTTCAATTTTCGCGCTTTAATTATTGGACGGTTCGTTCGGTTCCAATTCCAACTTCGTTTTTGACGTCTATAAATAAATTTGAGAAAGTTACAAAAGTACAAGTGAGTAACGAACGTTACTTCAAAAATAAGGACTAGGTTGTCCTGATGGCTAGTTAAGAGTAACTACATAAGTAGTGTACTTTTTTAGCTCATGAAGTATGGTCTTGTACTTTCTTAGGCGAACGGTGCGGTTACCTCAACATCGTATGCAGACAACGATAGCGCGATTCAGAGAAGTTGAGCGACATCTGTTGGACTGTGTCGACATGTGACTTGACCGCGAGTTATTATGAGTAAGTAAATTAAGGCAAGCATTCACTTAGTTATTATGAATGGTAATTAAGATTAATTTGATTTAACATTAGTTTATTAAACATTTTATTTCTTACTAGAAAAATAACACTGAAAAAAAAACGACCTGCCACAGGCGGGAATCGAATCCAGCATCTTCCGCAATTCAGTAAAGCACACCCCTAAGCACTCTACTGCCTAATTTTGTTAATTTTTCATCGTATTCATAGGAATTTTATGACTACGATGAAAACTTTAAAAGTTATTTATTTTACGAGTGTTTCAGTGTTTGATAATTTTCTCGTTGAATATCTCAACGTCACTCGGAAAATAAGTAGATGAATTTGTTTTGTTTGTTCCTGATCCTGATGGGACCCTGCCTGACTGACCGCAGACACCAAGTAAAAGAAGCGTCAACTGCAAAAAATTATTAATTATGTAACTTATGTAAGTTCTCTTCTCAGTGGTGCGAGAAGATTTCTGGAGTGAACAAAAGACAATGACGTAGGAATTCTATGGACCCGGCCTATTGTCTGTAGCCATAGTTATTTTTATATATATTTTGCGGCCAGGCAGCCATATTGTGTGACATAACTGTCAGTTACTGTTTGGTACTTCATGTGTCAACGATTTGTAAACATTATCAAAATTAATATTTATCTTTCTTTTTCTGGAGATTTCTTCATTGAAATTACGCGAAGTTGTGAAAGATCACACCGTCATAATGCCTAAGTGTAGTGTAATAGGGTGTGGGTCAAGGAAAGACGAAAATCAACAAAGATTAACGTTGCACCGGTAAGTCTTAAAATTTACAAGTAAATAGTAATTAGTTTTAGCATTTATGGGTACTCTGAATGTTTTAAATTTTTTATTCATCCATGTGATTCCATTCATGTGGATTTCAATTAAAGATTAGGCTTTATTTTGAATATTTTCAAGCTAAGAAAATGTTGAATTTGACAACTAGTGTTGTTCTCAAATTATCGAAAGTAAATGACGATAATACATAATCATGACAATATTATATTGGAGAGGCCTTAGGGGCAGATGGACTACATGTGCCTTCAAAATAGCATCTATACATATAATATCGGATCATTATTCTTATACGATTTAAAAAAGAGGATTTATAAAAAAAATACTGGTGTCCATAAGGTTGGTTACTCTTACAACTTGGAAAGTGTTTAATTTTTTATTATTATTCATGTCTTCTTTTAACCTTATCAATTGTAATGGATTCATACAGCTAAAGAACACCAATATAAATGAAAATAAAATTGCCATCCCATACCCAACCCAAATTATTTATGATTCCAATTTTCATCTCCAATATATCTTATAGGTTTTTGTTTTTTTTAGGTTCTATGATATACAGCCTGGTGACAGATGGACAGACGGACGGCGGAGTCATAGTAATAGGATCCCGTTTTACCCTTTGGGTACAGAACCCTAAAAAGGGGAACTACTGATTCAAATTGAAAAAATCTTTGATTGTCTATTTATAGAGGAAGACTATAGGCCAGGACTTCCCAAACTTATTTTCATAGTGACGCCCTTAGGAATTTTCCATTTTTTACGAGCCCTCCCCCCGTTATAGTAACAGCATATAACAGCAAAGTTAAGTACATACCTACAAAAACAAAAAAATGGACGCAGCCGCCAAAGATGCTGTGTTCGATTTTTTCGCCCGCCCTAGACAGTCGATCCGGGCTCAAGTTTTGAAATCGTCGCGACTTTCATTTCTTTCTCTACATTTATTTTCGTTCTACTAGCTTGCATAGCAGCTAGAGAGCCATTCTAGGTGGATCGTCTCACTACGCCCGCCCCCGGGTTAGAACCGCGAATCCTGGGGTGCCAGGGCATCGCGACGTGCAGTATGGGAAACCCTGATATAGGCCTATATATCTCCATAACATCACTCTACGACTAATAGGAATTTAGCATCAATAAAAAATGTTGCAAAAATGGGAAATCCACGCGGACGAAGTCGTGGGCACAGCTAGTAATAATATATTTCCACGCTCACACCAATTATCTAGCCCGAAGTAAGTATCATTGAGAACTTGTATTACGGATACTAGATAACGGACTTTTTTTTAATATACATAATAATTTTAGATATTTTTATAAATAAACATAAATAAATATAATAGGTTGGGGAAAAAGTTTCTTTGCATTTTTTAAGAAAATTCAAAACATTTTTTAATATAGTTTATTTACATTTAACTAAAGTATGTAGGTACCATTTTGTTCGATAACTTTTTGCCATTTTGTAGGTAGGGACATGATCCCATTGCTATAGAAATTTTGGGATTTCTGGTCAAAATACCGCGACAAGTGGTTTTGGCAGTCCTCTCGTGATGTTAACCTGACACTGCCTAAAGAATTCTGAAGAGACCGAAACAGGTGGAAATCTGAAGGTGCAAGGTCAGGACTATATGGCGGATGCATTAACACCTCACAGCCAAACTCTCTTAATTTTTGCTGAGTGGCTAAATATGTGTGAGGTCTAGCGTTATCATGATGAAAAACCACACCCCTTCTGTTGATTAATTCCGGCCGCTTTCTCTCAACTTCTTGCTTTAATCTCATCAGTTGTTCGCAGTAGAGTTCAGAATCGATGGTCCTGCCTGGTGGTAACAGCTCATAATGAATAATGCCCTTCCAATCCCACCACACACACAGCATCGCCTTGTTGCGAGTTAACCCGGGTTTCGCCACAGTCTGTGAAGCCTGACCGGCCTTTGACCACGACCTTTTTCGCACGTTCTTGTCGTACGTGATCCATTTTTCATCACCAGTTATCAGTTTCTTCAAAAATGGTTCGGTTTCATTACGTCGTAGTAAAGAATCACAAATGAGTACACGGTTCATTAGGTTTCTTTCAGTGAGCTCGTGAGGTACCCAAATGTCAAGCTTTTTTGTGTACCCAGTTTTTTTCAAATGCGCCAAAACTGTTTTGTGGTCAATTCCCAGTTCTTCAGCTACGTCGTAACTACTGACATGCCGATCTTGCTCCACTTTTTCAAAAATGGCATCCATTTTATCTGTAATAAGGCGACCAGAGCGACGTGCATCTTTGAAATCAAAATTTCCGGATTGAAAACGCTTAAACCAAATTTGTGCTACTCACACTAGGTCCATAAACATCGCAAATTTTTTTCGCGGCTTGCGTTGCATTTTTACCTTTTTTGTAGTAAAATTTTAAAATGTATCGAATTTCTTCATTAGATTCACTCATCTTGGCGGTACGAAAAACAAATGAAAATCACACATTTTCCTAATTTGAATTTGGAATTATGTTCTTTAAAATTTAAACTTTCAATGATACCAAAACCAGCCAGATACAAATAGTATAGCCAAAGAGATTTTATTACAAGTTTATACATACTATAATGCGAAAAGACTTTTTCCCCAACCTAATATAAACAACCATGACTCGCAAACAAACATTCGTGTTCGTCACACAAACATTTGCCGCGACCAGGATTCGAACCCGGACCGCTTGATGTGAAGCCAGCTATACTGACCACTCCACCACGACGGCGTCAATATATCTTTGGTGTGTTTAACTTTAACCTATGTTTTAGATATTCGCTCCCCCCAGCCAAGCTTACAACTAGCACCAGCTTAACGTGCCTTCCGAAGCACAGAGGAAGTTTCACCCGATATCTTATAGCAATAAGGGAGATATCATACAGTGTGTCCCCGGATAAAGTGCACAAACGAAAATGGGTGAAACTAGACCACAATTTGTCGATAAAAAAAATAAGAAAAAAATAATTTATTATTTTTATTTATTATAAAAAAAAAAAATCTCTTTTTTACGACCTTTTGTGTTTGTAAAATTGTAATTTTTTAACCACTGCGTGGATTTTGTTTAAATAAAAACAATAATGATCCCAAAAGATTAACATTGTATAGTAAGTAAAAAAAAACAACATAAAAGCAGTCACCACGGAGAAAAAAAACTCTACCTGAGCAATGACGTAAGCGGCACGTTCGCAGGCCCTTCAATAAAAGTTTTGTAACTAAGCATGTATTAGAGATAGAATGTAGATTTTTTTTTTATTGAAAAGGTTATAAGATCTGGATTAATAAGAGGTAATAAAAATAAATTATTATAGGGGGCATTATTTGGTAAAAATAAACATTTACCCAAAATTTAACACTTTTATGTTCAAAATTAGTGAAAAAACATTTTTTTTCTCCGTGGTGACTGCTTTTATGTTGTTTTTTTTTACTTACTATACAATGTTAATCTTTTGGGATCATTATTGTTTTTATTTAAACAAAATCCACGCAGTGGTTAAAAAATTACAATTTTACAAACACAAAAGGTCGTAAAAAAGAGAATAAAAATATAAAAATCAATATTAAATACAATTTAATTTTAATAATTTTTTTTTTTATTTTTTTTATCGATAAATTGTGGTCTAGTTTCACCCATTTTCGTTTGTGCACTTTATCCGGGGACACACTGTAGAAAGCGCACCGGGCGGCCGGCGGGCGCCGTGAAAATATATGGCGTGTGGGCGTGCGCACGCGAGGCAAAGTATATTTCGTTCATAATTAGGGCGCCATACATTTTATCGTCATCCTCTCGGCGCTTTCTATATAATATCTCCCTAACAGGTGTTGTGAGGCTCTATTTTAATATTTTGTCATCGTTACGTAGAACTCTCGACCGCGGCACTATCGACCCCTCCGTGAGAGTTGAGAGTGTATAAACCCCATGAGTCATTAATACAATTTGAACTATCTAAGGGTGTAATGATAGCTTTATAATTACTGATGTTTATAGCTTGCCAAGAAATCGTGTTCGGTATTAAAGGCGAGACCAAAAAATGCACCAGTGTGAGAAATGCGCACGTGTCCGTGAAAAATAGTACTGCAGTCTGAAAGTTGCTGTTTTTTCTACGTGACTGACAGGCCGACCTGGGCCACCTGCGTATACGTGAAATGGTCTCGTCTGTCTATCTTATTCTAATATACGTGTGAGGATACTCTTTCTCTTTTACTTTGCCCATCTACAGTTTCCTATATCTATGCATTCATTTCATATTGATAAGCTAACTTTATGACACAATAAAATTATTTCACAAAATAATTTATTTCACAAAATAATTTTATCGATATAGCAAGATACTACCGAACAGCACTATAACAGCTGTCAGTCCGCCATTTTATGCGCTCAACCGGCACGGTTTTTTTGTTGTTAGGGCACGTCCATTGAATTCCTACGTCATTGACAAAAGATAATTAATCCAATGAAATTGTAGGTTTGTATAGCTCAAAGACACAACGATAGCGCGATTCAGAGGAGTGCAGCGCCATCTATTGGTGACAATGTAAAACCAAGGGAGATGCGTGTGAAGGTGAAGTATAGGTTACAGTGAAGTGAAAACTATGAAAACTACATAAACAAAAATATAAAAAGCTCTAAAAAATTGTGCTTGAGTGATTGCGTGCGAGCACACGCATGTGTGTGTGTGTGTTTATGTGTGTGTGAGTGTGAGTGAGTTTGATACAACTATGTAGTAACCTCTTTAAGTCTATATATTTTTTTTAATATGTTTTCAGTCTCTTCGTATGATAAAGTTTTTACCCATTTATTTACTATTACTTTACAAACATGAGTTGTTTTACTATAACTATTCATTTCCCTATTAATTTTATTATAATTATAACTTGATTGGCTCCTGTATTTTCGCTTAGCAAAGGTCTTATGGACCCTGTCTGAGTGTGCCACAACCCATGCGGTCCAAAATGCGCAAACATTACGAACGTTACCAACAGTGCAAACGCCTTGGACCAAATTGAATACGGTGCTATGTGCACTGTTTGCGTGCAATCAATTTGATCCACGTTTTGTGTGTAAATGTCAAACGTCCAAGAAGAGGTTATGGAAAAACTATTTAAACCCTAAAATAGCACTCTAGGATTATAAATAGAGTAAAAGATAGTTATTTAGTAAATAAAGTAGCTAAAACTAGTCTTCAATTATTCAAAACTCAAATGTTTACTCTAAAATTCAGACTTAAACGTCAAATTTGAGTTTGACATTTTTGGCACGGTTAATGACGTCACTCATGACGTCACTTTATTTTCGTTGGTGCGAATACGTTCAATTTGATTCACTCCGTGTGCGCGCTATCGGTGCAGATAGCGCACATGAGCGCAATTTGGACCGCGGTGAACGTGATTACGTCTGCGATTTAACTTACTACCTTCGATCATCTACAACCGCAGTCTTATTACCGATCTTAAAGTGACAGTCGCAAGTTGTATAATTGTACAATTATTGCTAGCAAAACCTTAATTCGTATTACGGACGTACGTTGCAATGATAGCGCCCCAAGCGGCAACTTAACAAATTAAAAGTGCAATGTCAACACTTGGGAACACAGCGACCGATTGTATTTTGGTATTACGAAACGTTTTTTGACAGCCACGTGTAACGGTACGTGCCCTATGGTCCAACTCTGGCAGTATGGTCCACTAATCAAACACGTTTCCCGTCACTATTTTATTTTATTAAGTTAGTTAAACAGCTTCAAATGGTATATAAAAGGCACTCTGAAAATAATATAAAACACACTGTAGAAACTAAACAATAAAACACTTAAAACTGATACACAAGAATATAAAAAGGTTTTACAAAAGGTACTCACAATTTTAGTGCCTTGATATAATTTTATAAGTAGGTACGTTTTATAAGTAGGTAGGTAGGTACGTAGTAAAGGCCCAAGCCGAGGTCAGAGCGAGACCCTTAGGTACGTTAGTAATGTAGCTAAGTATGTGTTCTGTGACACGGTCAGTAATGGAATGAATCAAAAATGAACCAAATGTCATGATGAATGATAATTTTGAATTTGATTGATATTTTAAAAATACAGCCAGTAATAATGTAGACGATGGTACTATAACATGGCAATGTTATAGTACCACGTTACACACGTGAGAACAATGAGGATCCGTAACGATTTTAACTTTAAATGTAGCTTTGTAGACAATTAAAAAACAAAATAAATGGTACCAAATTTTTTTTTCTACGATGAAAATTGATGAAGTTATGACGAAAAAACGGATCGTTCCGCCAAGCGGCCGCCTGGCAGGCGTGTGACGTCACTCGGCACTACATCACTGCCGACTGTACCCGCGCGCAGCGTTTCTTGCGAACACATCGTATTAAATACAATACATATTGTTTTTTTGATGTTATGGTGGTGGACAAAGCCTATTCAAGAGGTTTAGTGTCAATTTAGTGCAGTTTGAGCAATCCTACTAATTTATAAACACGAAAGTTTGTATGGATCAGATGGTGAAAGAAGTATGCGAGCGTATATACGTCTCTATGTCTTTAACGCAAAACCTACGGAATGGATTTAAATAAAAAATTGTAATAATATAGCTCATACATCAGAATAACATATAGATAGGCTACCTTTTATTGCAAAAAAGGTCTCGAAGGGGTTGAATTAAGGGATGATATTTTGTATGGAAATTTTCATTTTTAAAGAAAACCTATGAAACTTGAATTTAGGCACTTGATAAAAAAGAAATAAATATTTGTTTTAGCCTTTTTGAAAAACTTTGATCCAAGTGGGATGAAATAGGGGATGAAAGTTCGTATAGAAGTCCAAAAGACACGCTTTCACGCCTTCGATTTTATTAAAATTAGGTACATACAAAAATAGGATATAAGCTACCTTTATTTGTAAAAAAAGGGCATGAAGGGGTTGAAATAAGGGTTGAAAGTTTGTATGGGAGTTCGTCATTATTAAAGATTAAAACATGAAACTTTGAATTTAGGCCCTTGACAAGTAATAAATAAATATTTTGTTCGTGTTTTTTAAAGTTTGAATCGTTTGGGGATGAAAGGTCGTATGTAAGACTAAGCAAAGTCACGCTTTCGCGGCTTCGATTTTGATGAAATTTGGTACAAATATTGACTAGACGCTGGGAAAGGACATAGGTTACCTTTTATTTCGAAAAAAAGGCTTGAAAGTGTTGATATGAGAGATGAAAGTTTGCATGGACGTTCTGATCTTGACTTTTTATCCTCACAAGGACGAAATGGGTGATGATGATGAAAGGTCGTATGGAAATCCAAAGTCCTAAAAATGCAGCCCAAAATAACTATTCCACGCGGACGAAGTCGCGGGCAAAAACTATTACTACAGCTAGATATAGATAGTAGCTTACTAAAATAATTAAGTGTAATTTCGATTACATGAAGGCGATTGTATGATGTATGATTTTATATTATCAAAACTATACATACAATTTTCAAAATCTTGGAATATGTAGGGTATTGCTGAACTAAAATAGATTTTTTTACTCAGTTTAGTTTAGTTTAGTTTACAATGTTTATCTTCTATCATTACCGTGGTTTAGTCAAATATTACTTATCCAAATATACATTATAATTTGCAATCATAATGTATACCTACTAAGTATTTTATTTTCTCAAATTTTCTGTTAGAGATTTTGCCGACGTTTGCTGAATTCCGTAGTTTTATTTATTAGGAAATTACAATATAATTTGACGGATAAATATATGTTTTTTGGGGTTTCACTGCGTAACACATTTAAATATATTATATCAAAGTGAGAAAAATGTCCAGGCCTATGTCCAACAGTAAGTGTCTCTCGGGTGAAATGATGAAAAAAAATTCTAAGTATTCCTCGATTTTTATAACTAATTCAAATAAAATTTTACTCACGAATTATACATTATTTAAAAGTATATAATATATTTAAGATTATCAGGAATAAAATCATGTAAATATCTTTATTAACACGGAAGTTATAACTTTATGAGATGATGATGAGTAAAGTTTTATGATGTCAAGGTGAGAAAAATATTATTTTAAGTAGGTACCTTACTTATTCGTCTATTTTTTCTAACTATTAGAAATAAACTACTACTCACGGATTATACATTATTTTACTTGATTATCTTGAATAAATGTGCTTACATTTATTCAAGATAATCAAGTAAAAAATCATGTAAATATCTTTATTAACACGGAAGTTATAGTTATATGAGATGAAAATGAGTTAAAGTTCGTAGTGTGCGGCGACTCTAGCGGGCGGATAGTGCCGGGTGACGTCACAGCCATGCCGTAGAGCGCAGCGAATTAAATAAAATCAGTTGACGCAAATTGATTTATAACTTTGCAACGGATAGACCGATTTTGATGATTTAAAAAACATCTTTATTGTGGTACAAAAAGGAATGTTACTATGTATGTCGTATTAGGAAAAGCCATACCATTACGGGACCTCATTGCGACCATGATCTAGCAACTAGTCATATTGTAATTGTTTGTAGTTGCTTTGGTCAATTATTCAGGTGTTTTGTTTATTTAGCTGTAATGGACTAGTGATTTGTGTTTGATTATTGTTAGTTAATAATTGTGTGGTGTTAACTTATTCTCATCTATTTAAAAAGCTTGGTTATTTACCTAAATTTTAGTTTCCGGTCTCAGACCAATATTGGTCTGAATTTCCGCTAAACAAATTACTTCTATCTTCCATTACGCGACCGCATAATATTGCGCCGTACTGGATGTAAAGAGGAAAGTTAAATACAATCTTTTGGTAAAGTAGGTACTTAAATACAAACGAGGCCAATAATTTCAATAAATTACTTTTATGTGAGATAAATTTAAATTTATATAAATCTTTTATTTTTTTATGGAAAGAATTTTTTATAAAAAGTTTTTGTCTTTACCGCTCAGAAAGTAGGTAATCGCATCGCAATCATAGTCGTCATTAGTTGTTCGTTTAATTGCAAGTGGCGCTTGTTGCCATACATTTTGGTCGCAAATGCACATATCGTGCGACCACCATGCGATTTGTTTCCGTAATACCAAAAAAGCAACCGCAACTAGTAGTAGTCGCGATGCCGTTGCACAATTAGCTACCGGTTGCTATAGTTCGGTAATTGGACTGCCGGCAGTCTTATTAGCGATCTCAAAGTGACAGTCGCAAGTTGTATAATTGTACAATTATTGCTAGCAAAACTTTAATTCGTATTACGGAACGTACATTGCTATGATAGCGCCCCAAGCGGCAACTTAACAAATTAAAAGTGTAATGTCAAGTGGCGCTAGTTGCCATACATTTTGGTCGCAAATGCACTTATCGTGCGACCACTATGCGATTTGTTTCCGTAATACCAAAAAAGCAACCGCAACTAGTAGCAGTCGCGTTGCAGTTGTACAATTAGCTACCGGTTGCTATAGTTCGGTAATTGGACTGCGGTTGTAGATGATCGAAGCTTGCTACGATCTTATTCTTGCCTGTAAGACTTACTTCTTGCTTGTAAAAAAAACTTACACTACAGGTACTAGTGTCTTGTTGTGTTGTTGAGATGGTTGTGTGATGTAACAAGTAATTAAATACCTTATTCCCTTCAAGTTCAGCCTCCTCCGGAACGACACTCAAATCGTGGAAGGCGACACGAGTGGAGCCGTCAGCGCTGGCGCACTCCGGACACGCACTGCACACAGACGCGCTGTCCTGCCAAACGATAACGGTACTTATTTACTGTGGATATAAGTTACATGGTTGTCAATGCCAAAACCAATCTCTGTCCGCCAAGTCGAGCCAAGGGAAACGCAAGCCACTTACCTTTTCTCGAAGTGCTTCGTCGTTTTTTATCCCTCATAACTTGGGTTTGGATTATACCAGATATAACGGGTGTAAAAGACCTGAACAGTCAAACGAGAACCATGTATTCTGCTCACCATCATAAAATTTTTCTTCCTTTAGACTATACCTGGAAAATTGATAGTTACGATTTTATTGAAGGTCAAAGTCATATTTTTTGAAGTAAAACTTCTTTAGGCGCGACTAGGGGGTAACTCAGATTTTCCTAACGGAAGTAACGCTCAGTATTCTATAGTCTGTGTAGTTTCCGCTATTTAAAAATAGTAATTTCGATTGGTCGTAAGTATCTGTCATATTTTTCTTTTTTCAGTTAAAATTTAATCATTTCAGTGATCTACGTCAAAGAAGTTTTCCTTCAATCGCGCGTAAAGGTTATACGCACACAATTTTTTTTCATATTTTTGTAAAAACATATTCTAAACATTATTTATTAATTATTGTCCAAAGAAACATTATAATTTTTTTTAGTATGTCATAACAAAAATGCGCACGGACACCGCCGCCGTCTGGCAAAAATATTACGGTTTTACAATGTGTCTTATTTTGATGTATAGAATACATGGTTCTCGTTTGACTGTTCATGTCTTTTACACCCTGTATAAAGAAAATTCTCGGGATATATGCCAATCATAGAACAATGATGGAGTGTCCTGGACTGAATTTCGTACCAACATTTCTATACTCCAAGGACTCGGTATCAAACAGCGGCTATCTAGCATAGTTCAGACTAGTATTTTAAAATACTTCGGACACGTCTCGAGACGTGATGCACAGTCCATTCAGCGCCTCGTGGTGCAAGGCAGAAAAGAGGGAACTAGACCTCGAGAAAGGTCACCCATGCGATGGACCGATCAAATTAAGGCTGCAGTGGGCGGTCCCTTGCATGAGTGTACCAGGAATACCAGGAATTTTTGCGACGAAGAGGTGACTAAACATCTTGAGCCTCTCCAATTGCGTCGCAATGTTGCGTCATTAAGCGCTTTCTACCGTCTGTACCACGGCGAGTGCTCTGAGGAACTTTTTTCCCTAATCCCACCATCTCCCTTCCTTTTAAGGACTACGCGTGCTGGTCTACGTTGTCACCGACAAACTGTGGCTACCATTCCAACGCGAACTAAGAAATTTGGCAACTCGTTTCTTTGTCGCATAATCAAGAAATGGAACTCACTGCCAGCACACTTGTTCCCTCCTTCCTACAATCCTGGGTCATTCAAAAGAGGCGTAAAGAAGCACCTTGCAGGTCAGCAAGGCGAGGGTGGTTAGCGCGGCAGTTTATCTCGCACCAGCTATCTTCGACTTTGGACTCTACTTCTGCTTACCATCAGGTGGAATAGAATCATTTGCCTGACCTTTTTATAAAAAAAAATACCACAAACAGAGAAAGATGGCGGGACATCCTGAGGCGAGCAACATCAGCCCCCAAACCACCTACATGTTGACCACGACCACTCTGTCAAGAGTGACACGAAAGAGAAGAAGAAGAACAATGATCAAGGCACGTATGTGTGTACCGCCCTCGCACGACACAGGGCGACACACATAGACATCAAAGCTCTGTGATGCCAATAGTGGACTTATTAAACATAGTTATAAAGTTTCAATTGCATAGCTTTAATATCTACTTCGGACTTTATTGATAGCTAAAAGCTCCCGATTTCGTCGCTGACTGACTGTTTGTTGTGGGAAAATGTTTTTGGTGGGATGTTTAATTGTTGATATCTATAAACATCGATTAATTAAGGGTGCGGAGTGCACTATAAAACTTGACTATCTCTTCAATCCTACGTACCTAACTAAATTAGGAGTCCCTACTCCTATTCTACCCTTAGAAGACAGAAAAGATGATAAGATGAATGGATATAGATAGATGGATGGACCAAGAAGATGCTTGAGTTATATATTTGTCGTCACAGCCATAGTAATAAATACGGATATTATATATGTACTATCCAGCCGCTATGTATAATATCTTCTCAATTTGGACAAAGCGAAAAGCACACAGATATATAATATCTAGGAAGACTTGCAATAAAACAAGTGGAGAACTGGAGAGTCTAGTTTTTTTTTCATATTACGAGATGGCAAACAAGCTTGCGGCCCACCTGGTGTTAAGTGATTACCGTCGCCTATAGACACTTGCAATATTAGGGGTAAGTATATCACTTAACACTGTAAGTGCGTTGCAAACCTGGGGACTAAGATGATATGGCTTCCATGCCCAGTACCCTGGCTACCTTTCCCTTCAATCAGAAACACAGCGAACTACTTTACGGCAGAAATAAGAAAGGCGGTGGTACCCAGACGACCCTACATATCCTGGGTCTACCACCTAGCAAAAATCAAGATATCTATATCATAGATATCTGCGTTTAACATCCGATTCAATAATATCCGAACCGAGATCAAAATCGGAGGTCCAAAATCAATTGGACCTTCCAACCTTTCAGAATAGGAATCAAAGTTCCGTAATATTCCTAGGGGATTAGGGTTATCAGC
The DNA here is from genome assembly GCA_955850985.1 of Elophila nymphaeata. NCBI lineage: Eukaryota > Metazoa > Arthropoda > Insecta > Lepidoptera > Crambidae > Elophila > Elophila nymphaeata. The sequence continues at coordinate 9,303,339 of OY039091.1, read as the reverse complement.
ATGCATGTGACAAGGCAATTTTGCGAGCGTTCTCTGCTAAAAATTTAGCATAAAAACATTGGTTCTTAGAGCCGGATAAATGGAACAGTATACGCACGTCCGAGTGTTCGGGCGAAGACCTCCTCTCCCTCAGCATGGTGTCCAGACGATCGTACTCGTACCGGAGAGCTGATATCTCCCGCTTTAGCTGATCATTTTCCCTCTTCAACTTCTTTATGTCTGACTGACCTAAAACGAGCAGAATAAGCATTGGTTTCACATTTTGCCACTTCTTTCGATTCTCACTTGCTTCTCACGAACTGTTTGTGACAGTGGCGATTCTTCAAGGTTAGCGCCGCCAAACCACTCGAGCGTGACTGCGACTTCATCGGCGGTATTAGGTATTTATTTTAATAAGTTCTAAACTAATTTAATTAATTGTTCTAAAGGCGTCGGTGGCGTAGTGCGTAAGAACGTCGTCTCCCACCCGGGAGACACTGGTTCGATCCCCGCCACGTACCAATGTGTTTTCAAATTTTGAATTCATATGTACGTTTAATCGACGCTTTCACGTTGAAGGAAAACATCGTGAGGAAACCTGCACACACCTATGAAGAAATTCTTAGGTTGTGTGTGAAGTCGACCAATCCGCACTTGTCCAGCGTGGTTGACTAAGGCCTAATCGCCCCTAATGTGTGGTAGGCTCGAGCCCCTCGGTGGGGATATGATATGAGCTGATGATGATGATTGTTCTAAACTTAGGTGGTCACTAATATTAAATTGTGTGTAAATGGGATTTGTCTCCCAGCGCTTTGACGTCTTGGCGACTTAGAAGAGTTGGGCTGGCTGGAATGACCGGCCTCCCTCCGACCCAAAACAGGCGCATAGTCGTCGAGTTGCGGAAACAGCCCATATGAAGAAAAAGAAGAAGGATCAGTGTTGGGACCAACACACCTTCATGCACAATCATGCCTTTTAGACATATTCTGACTATTTATAAAACGGGTGCACGACGTGTTATTCGGGCTCCCACGGTACTACAGAGTGTCAAGCATGTTCGCTGAAGCTCGTACCGATGACTTTTATGCCAACCTCCGGAAAAGAGCAGCCTCGATGTTAAGTAGTGTTCGTGGGAGCTCCTATGACATTCTGCACGTTGTAGCTGGATGCATGGACTGTCCATTTATCACGCAATGGGTCCGACTGCACGTACTTTAAATTTATTTTTATTTATATTCTTCCTTTGGTAGATAATTAATTGTTGTAATAATTAATTTTCTATTAAAATGGTCACTTATTGTATCTCTCTCTTCACTGTATGGATTCAACCTATAATTGTGTCTGAAATAAATGTTTATTATTATTAAATTATTACCTCGTTCCACTTCAGCGTTGATATTGATCGTGCGCAGACGTAACTCCTCGTTCTCGTACAGCATGCCACGCGAAGACTTGCGGTCCAACCTGCGCAGGCGTCAGTTTTGTATTAGGATACATCACCAGAGTAGTTCCTGGTCATAAACATGACTGGGTCATATATATTCTTTTACATCCCGTGGGTGTTCGTTTAAGTCAACTGTTCTTAACGCAAAAAGTGCCGGATGGCAGTGGCGGGTAAACCACCCACAACAACGTGGTTGTTTTAGCATAACCAAGAAAGTCTTCTTGGATGTGACCTTAGATAAATAACGCCTAGATCAACAGCTTTCATACAAGCACTTCGTCTAAAGTGAGGCAAAAATCAGATTAGTAGAGTGAGCATTATGTATCCACGGCAGGGTTGCCAGGTCTTTTAAAAAAAATACCAAACAGTGAGCATAAAAAAGCTCCCTACTTGTCGTATTGCCGATCTTTAGGGAGGGAAGGCGAAAATAGGGAGCGCTGGGCAGGACGAGGAGCATGACGAGTGAGGTATACTACGTCTCTACCTTCTTTCTCGTGTCTTCTCTCGTCGAGTGTGTGGCTGGTCCATAAGTAGGGGTACTACGCAACATCGATGTCGATCGCGTTAAATTTGACAGTCGATTCGTTTATTAGGGAGAAAAATTAATCAGAAAAAAATATCGAACCTCCCATACTTCGGTATTTTTGTCATACTGAACACCGAACACGGTGCTAAAATACCGAACGGTTCGGTAGAATACGAAACACCTGGCAACCCTGATTCACGGTCGCCCGACAAGCACACGAATAGAAGTCTGATGTGTAGAGTGTATACAGTAAAAAATCGATTGCACAGAATGTGGAAAAAAATGTATACTTTCGTGAAATCTAATTAATTGACTGAAGGGACGTTCATACAACCTAAGCCGATATGGTTTAGTATCAATTGCCTCCCTTTTCGTTCGCGTACTGGATTTCTAGGTGTTATAATTCTATGGATGTGACTTTGAAATGCCCTTAGGCATCGTTTAGGACGCTCACGGGAGGAAAAGGTTAATCCTAATAAAAAAAAGTATCTCGTTATAATTTAAGGGTGAAGTATGGATAACCGTCCGGGTTTGGACGCACACTTACTTGCGGTTGGGCTTGACGTTGACATCTTTCCGGCGCGTGCGCAACATACTCGCTCCCGTCATCCCCGACATCTTGCCGCTTCGCTGCCATACGATCCCTGCACCTGAAAAAAGATTTTAAACTTTAACTATATGAAGATTGGATTGCGCTCCCTGAAAAGCTACAGGCAGGTTGTGTACATGAACCAGATATCTCGCTTTACGTCTCCTAAGTCCCCATAGACCTAATCTACAGGGTAAATGTGAACCAATAAGTAAGGGATTGTCTGAGCAACATGATACCTTTTTTTTTCTTAACGGGGAGGTCAAATGCATTTACGCATCGTCACTGCGGAGCGGTGCCAACCTTTTTTTTTAAAATATTTATTGCAATTATTTGAAAATTGCTGAATAAAATGCCCACTTTACATAGTTTTTTATAACTTTAAATTATTCTACATCGTATTTCCTTTCTAACGATATAATTTTAATGACAATAACTTGATCACAATATTAAAGGAAGGCTCAAGTGCCTTCTTTAACACTTGATAGAAAACGTTATAAGAAAAGTATGTAAAGCGGGTATTTTATTGAGTAATTTTTAAATTATTGCAAAAACATATTTAAATAAAAACGGGGTTTTTGTTAAAAGTACATCAAAATTTTTAATTCAGTGTATTTTTTTCTACTTAATTTTAATTTTATAAAGACGGCCCATTATTACCAATCATTAAACAGTTTGATTCATCGCGATAGATCGATTAGTTTAAAAGTTACACGGTTTTGTCTACACCAAGGTCGTAATTAAGTCTAAAAAAAATTAAATAATTCTTTTTTGCTTGTTCTCTTGACCTAGACTCACACTGTTTATAATCTTTGGTGTAGATCACTAAGTGCTGAGCGTTCGTTCCGCGGCGACATTGTCGATTACAAGAGGTATGCATTGATGTTCCAAGTTGTGTCAAAATATTACATATTGTTTTATTACAGGTTGCACACTGTAATGCTCGGTTCTCCTCACTCACTGGTGTAATGCTCGAATCTGAAGGTAACGTTACATTACAAACAAATACTCGTGGTGAGGTTGCACCTTATTTATGGATGCTGTAACGCGATGCTCTAATTGATGTTCATCATCATCATCATTTCAGCCAAGATACGCCCACTGTTGGACATAGGCCTCCCCCAAGGATCTCCAAACCGGTTGGTCCTGCGCTGCCCGCATCCAGCGGCTTCCCGCGACCTTTACTAGATCGTCGGCAGTCCACCTTGTGGGGGGGCCTACCAACGCTGCGTTTCCCGGTACGTGGTCGCCACTCGAGGAACTTTCTGCCCCAACGGCCGTCAGTCGTCCTTGCAATGTGCCCTGCCCACTGCCACTTAAGGTTCGAAATTCTTTGGCCTATGTCGGTGACCTTGGTTCTCCTGCGGATCTCATCATTTCTGATATGATCACGCAGAGAAACTCCGAGCATAGCCCTCTCCACAATTGAGGTTGCAGCTTCGTAATATTGTTAAAGTTACAGCATACCATAATAATTAAAATCGACTAGACCTGCGGAAGTTCAGATCCCTTTTTAAGCTTTAAAAGCGCTGATGATCTTTAAACGGCTAAACAGATATTCTTGAACCATAGCCAAAAACGCCGCTAAAAAACTACATCACAATCGGATCATTCGTTTGGGAGATACGATGCTATAAACAGACATACCGATACACACGTTAAATATATTTCACAACCCTCTTTTTGTCGATAGTCAAAATGTAATTCAATGGTTGGTGACACAACTCCAGAGGTCGTTTTATCGTCCTATCAAGACCTTAAGAGTATATACTGGCGTCGAAGGAATTAAAAGAATGAATTGCCTTAAGTCTAATTAAGTGCCTTCATAAAATAATGTTAGTAAAGTCAACACAACTCACCGGCAACAGGATTATCCCAACACGACACGGCCTATCTCGAGGGGCAAGTAATTAGATTATGAGCTGACGCGTCCCGAATGGGACTTGTCAAATAGTTGACGAATTAACAGTATAACAATTATCGTATTTTTAAGTTCTCGTACGTAGTATAGGGGAAGTCTTGTAACCGTAAAAAAATTCGTCCTCAGGATTTTGACGGATTTACACGTTTTGGACCTCCCTGAGTCCAAAAATATTTTTTTGGAATTATGTCTGTGTGTGTGGCTGTGCTCTATAACTCGAGCACGAGCATGCTTTAACTTATGGGAACCAAATTTAACATGCGTGTATGACATCAAAATATAAGGTTTCTGTCAAATTTTGAGTCGTCGATTACGAAATTTAAGCAACCACCTGCGCGGGTTGGTACTTGGATGGGTGACCAAAATGTAACATGCATGTTTGACATCAAAATATAAGGTTTCTATCAACCTTTGAGTCGTTTCCGGTATACGAGAAAGTCAAGGGGAGACCATTCCCGATTTATTTGTTAAATAGTTGGCAGATAAACATTACGGCCTGATGGTAAGCAGCCCCGTAGCCTATAGACCAGGGGTTCTTAAATTGTTTAGGGGTCCGTAGCATGTGTTCCAGGGATCGGTAGACGCCCAGTTAACCCTAAAAATATTTTTCAGGAATTTTTACAATTCTTCGTAAACAAACAAACAAATGAGTAGGTATTACATCCAAAAATAAATAATTTTTAAATTAAAAAAAAACCACCTCAAAACTAAAAATAAAAAATTTGTTTAAAAAAATGTCGGTCCCAAATAAAATAATATAAATTTTTAGGAAACTATCTCGAGATTTTTTAGACGAACAAGTAAAAAAATTATTACGATAAATCATTGATGTCAATTAAATAGGCGATATTAGAGATAACTCAAAAACTACTGGTCAGATATCGATCAAATTTAAATGGGACCACATGACAAGCACTAGCTTCCAAACTTTTAAAAGAATCTTTAAAATCGGTACACCTAGTAAAGAGTTATGATATGAGGTAACACACATAAAAAAACATGCAGTTGAATTGACATCCGCCTCCTGCGGTTAAAAAGTACACAGGCAAATCTTTAAGTAAATTATTGAAATCAGTTAAATAACAATAAAAGTAATTTTTTGTTGCTATAGAGTCTTGATTTTTGACTCGTGGTCCCACCAATTTTGTCCCACCGGACTCGTAACCCCACCAAGTTACGGTTCGTGGTCCCACTACAAGTCCCACGTGTGTGCATTTAACATTCCCATCCCGTCTCATAGAAGCAAGTCGAATTTTTTATTTTATTTTATTTAATTATAGTAGTGGTACCACGAACCCTACTTTATTACTATGACTGGTGGTACCACTCAGCAGTGAGACCACGAGTCCGAGTGTCGAAGATTAGTGGGACCACGAGTAACAGTGGGACAAAATTGGTGAGACCACGGATGAAAAATCAGACGCTTCCACACACTAATCAAAATATTTATTTGTTTTAAACCATAGTTTTTTTTGGAGAGAAGAAGATCGTTGGTGCCGCGGCCGTGCGTTCTTCGTAACGTTCCCGAAAGCTAAGATATCAAGTGTGCGGCTTGTACTCGGATGGGTGACCGACAATTTTTCAACTCGATTTTCTTTCGTGTTCGGAAGCTGGTGACCCCGCCTTCTGTCAGATAGCAGTCGTTCAAAAGCAGGGTGTCGTAAAAGGGGACTAAAGGGGACACTCCAATGGGTGTCGTAGAAGGGGACTAATGGATCAGCAAAGGGGTATTGATCACCTTTTACTCCGTCCACTAATCCGCCTTACGTAAGCGTGATGGACTACTGCCTAACCTCCTTCGATGACTAGCAGATACCTTGTGTCCCAGCAGTGGGGTCAATTTATAAAGGCTGTTATGATGAAGTTTGGAAAAAGAAGAAGGTGTTTTTGGAACACAACTCAATCACTATTTGCGTCGGTGGTTAAAAAGAAGTCCTACTATCTTGAGTACACTATGGCTTGACTCTTCATACCTCTTCAGTTGAATCATGCGCAATAGAGCCTTATTCGCATAATTAATCTAACATAGTAGATTTGTATAAGTAAACTTTTTATATAAGAATAACCTAGAGATAGCCGTGTAGGAACGGTTGGAAATGGCGCAAAAGGCTAGTTCCAATCAATCAAAAAACAAGACAACGTCACGTCTTAATAACTTTTTTTCTATTTGTACTACAATAACTAAACATACAAGTATCTAATACATTTTTATTTCGTTGTTGAAATGTGTATAATAATAGATTTAACTTGAAAGATATTTTCAATTCCACTGCTTCTCAATTCAAGAAGCAAGCAAATAGCATTATTGTCGAAGTATAATTTATAGTTTGTTATGTGTAATTAATCTTGTTATCGTGTCCGTTATGTATTATAGCTACTTATTATGCTTTATATAACCGTGAAAACTTTACTGATTTCTGTACTTCATCTCAATGTTTATAATTGTAAAAAATAAAATAAATTAATTAAATAAAAATTCGGGAGTGGTCTCGCCTTGACTTTCTCGTATACCGGAAACGACTCTAAAGTTGATAGAAACTTTATATTTTGATGTCATACATGCATGTTAAAATTTTAGTTACCCATCCGAGTACCGACCGCGCATTTAGTTGCTTAACTTTCGTGATCGACGACTCAAAAGTTGATAGAAACCTTATATTTTGATGTCATACATGCATGTTAAATTTGGTTGCGATAAGTTAAAGCATAAGTACTCGAGTTATCGTGCTCAGACACATACACAGACATAATTCCAAAAACGGTATTTTTGGACTCAGGGAGGTCCAAAACGTCAAAATCTCAAGTTTGAATTTTTTCACGATTACAAGACTTCCTCTATACTACGTATGCGAGAAGGTAAAAACGTACATACAATCGATAATAATTTAGATTACAGTCAAATTGACTCAACAGCCCATATAATGTCCCCACCGAGGGGCTCGAGCCTACAGCCACATTAGGGGCGATTAGGTCTTAGTCAACCACGCTGGCCAAGTGCGGGTTGGTCGACATACATCCTTAGAATTTCTTTATAGGTGTGTGCAGGTTTCCTTGCGATGTTTTCCTTCACCGTAAAAGCGATTAAACTTATGTATGAATTCAAAACTTGAAAACACATTGGTACATGGCTCTGCACACAGAACATAGATATTATATCTATGTTCTGTGGCTCTGCACGTATCAAACTCAAACTGTAATTTCTTTATTCATTTAGGTACAATGTGTACACTTATGAAAGTCATATTTGATGTCATCGGTTCAAGAGTCTACCCTCCTGGTAGACTTTTGAGCCTTGTTTTGAGAAGAACCGGCAAGAAACTCAACAAGTTTTATTCTCTCTTTACAGTTTTCATAGTATTGATTTGGAAAGAGTCATAATTCACATTGTCAAGTCTAATAATTAATCATAATAATATAATGAAATAAACTAATAATTAAACTTACAATAAAAAAAAAAAAATATATAAAAAATGTGATTTAAGACATCTTTCCTTACAATATTGTCAATTAGAAAATTGAAATTTTACACATATTGATATCTCACTAGATTATAATGGAGAATCGAGCACATTTGAATGTGTCCACACATTTTTATCGTCTAAATATTCCTGAACTTTGTAATATGCTTTCTTCATTAAAATTTGCTTAATGTGAAGCTTAAAAATTTGTGACGGAAGTTCAGTTACATGGTGTGGGCATTTATTAAATATTTGTATACCTTTCCCCATGAATAAGTGACTAGTTTTATGAAGTCTGAAACTTGGAACAGCAAGTTTATTTCTACCTCTTGTGTTTAAATTGTTATAATCACTTTTCTTCCAAAATGTATGTAAATTTTTATGACACGACTAGTCGAAAAAAGTTTTTTTTAAATAACCTAATTTAAAGAAAGGAGGAGGTTCTCAATTTATGGAATATAAATTGAGAACCTTCTCGAAGTTGTTGTTATTTTAAATTTAGAATGTTAAATTCTTTTTTGTTTGAAAAAATATACCATCCAAATGATCTCATGAAAAATTTACACAAATCGGTTCAAAAGTTTTTTATAGTCGTGAAAATATGAAGACACAATATCGATTTTTCCAAATTTTCCAACTTTTTTCGTCGATATTTTTGAAAGGTGTTAATTGATTTCGTTTCTTTATCTTAGAGATCAAAGTCTCGAGAGACATTGTGATATACAGGGTGTCCCAAAAATAGTGTAAAGCTGAAGCCCAGAGACAGAGTAGCCCTAGACAAACCCGAATTTACCTATGTATGTTTTACGATTTTTTGTAGTTTTCAAGTTATGATCTTTTTAAAGTTTTTTTAGTAGTTCCTGACTTTCAAGATGTTTTTGTGTTTTATGAGGTTAGAAACATAAATACAGCCTTGAATTTTTTTAGCTGAATACATTGCAGTCATGACCGTTCTCCTCAGATGTAAACAAAAACGCAATCTTAAAATTTCAAGTTGGCGGCTTTATCCAATGATTTTTGACCACAGATTTATCAATCTAAGTAGATCGGTCGAATCGCCGAGTTCATAGGAAGACCTATAGTTCATTCGCGTTAAGAAAATAGTGACTCATCATCGACTGCCGGCCAAGCCACGCCCCCTAGCCAATTAAAACGCTAGAAATTAGTAAGGCGAGTTCACAGCGCTCAGTTGAAGTCAGACCTTCGAATTGAACGGTTGTGTATTTTGCGTACTACTTATTTAAAATTAAATTTGGAAAATGGATATCTCACCTATTAAAAAAAATAAAAGTGGATCAATTATACATAGCGGAGAGAGACGCGTAATTTACAATGTTTATAAGTATTTCAAACAGATTGATTTAAATGAGACTGTGGAGAGCATAGTAATTAAAACTGCAAGTGCATGCGGTGTGTCCGAAAACATTGTTTATAAAATTATAAAAGAACAAAAAGAAACGAATACATTGAAATCACCTGTGAAAAAAAGAGCTCGAATATCCACGGTCGATAAATTAGATGAACTAGCCAAATGTGCAATAAGGAGAAAAGTACACTCTATATATTTAAATAACGAGTATCCAACATTGGACAAAATAATAACACTTTGCGAAGCTGATGAAGATATTCCTGTTTTCAAACGTACAACACTTCACAAACTACTGCACGAGCTTGGTTTTGATTTCAATAAACAAGATAGTAGAACATTGTTTGTGGAAAGAGAAGATATTGTTTTATGAAGGCGAAAATACTTAAGACAAATAAAAGAATATAGAAACGCTAATAAAACCATTTACTATCTCGACGAAACGTGGGTAAACGCCGGACACGTAAAAACAAAAGTGTGGTTGGATACAACAGTCAAGAATAAAAGACAAGCTTTCCAAGATGGCTTATCAACCGGCCCAAAAGCTCCGACAGGGAAAGGGAAATGGTTAATTATAATGCACATTGGCAGTGAAAAAGGATTTCTGGAAGATGGTTTACTAGTCTTTGAATCTAAATCTACAAAAGATTATCATGAAGAAATGGATGGTGAAAGATTCCTTAATTGGTTCAATAGTATAATACCGAAGCTTGAACCAAGAAGTGTGGTTGTCATGGATAATGCTCCCTACCATTCGGTAAAAGTTGAAAAAATACCCACGGCCATTGGAATAAGCAGCAAATACTAGAGTGGTTGCAAAACAAAGGCATATCTATGGATATGAGTTATTTGAAAAAAGAATTATTATTGAAAGTCGCCGAAATCGCCCCACAATATAATAAATATTTAGTAGATGAGACTGCTAAAAACAATGGCATTACAATTCTTCGTCTGCCGCCTTACCATTGTAAATTAAATCCGATTGAAATGGTGTGGGCCCAAATAAAAAATTATATTGCTGCGAATAATACTACATTCAAAATGAGTGCCGTAAAAAAAATATTTTATGACGCAATCGCGTTAGTAGACGCCAATCGGTGGAAGAAATGCTGCGACCACGTGATACGCGAAGAAAATACCATGTGGGCTTTGGATGACGTCATAGAACATGCAGAACAAAATTCATTCGTAATAAATGTAACGGAAGAATCTAGCGATACTGATTAGCGATTTAAGTACTTAGTTTTAAGACAATTTTGTATTTTAGTACTTATTTTATTACCATTAATCCAAATATGTGTTACTCTACTAATATAGCGTTTAAGTTGACATTAAAAATTACCTTAATAGGAATATTTTAACATGTTTAAAATCATTGATACTTTATTATTTTTCTATTAAACTTATTTAATGTTTTGAATAAAAAAATGTTTAATTTTTTCTCCATTATGAATACACCCTTACCCTGCAGTTGCACTGATGAGTCACTATTTTCTTAACGCGAATGAACTATAGTGTCGCAATCAACGGCCGTACTACACAACATGTTCTAGTGGAGCATGCCGTAATATACACTATTCATTGCGCGCGTCTTAAGGACTGCGAAGCGATGAAAGTTAAGCACAGCCGCAAAGGAGATCGGTCGAATCGCTGAGTTACGTATTCACTTGACTTTATCGGAAGGCGAACTTGTCGCAAGTTAAACGCCGGCTTGGCCTATCTCCTTGTATTATTAAATCTGTGTTTTTGACAGTCCAAAGCGATAAATGGCTATATCATAATTATCGTGTTTCGGTGGTCATGCTAGGCGGGCTGGGGCCTTATCGCGCTAATACGAACGTTAAAACCAAATCGTTATCGCTTTCATATTATAACAGCTATCAAACTGTTGTCAATATGTTATTCAAGTTAGTCAAAAAATTGCTTGTCTGTAAAGTCGGTTTACTGACGATAGTTGAACGTGACAACGTCTTAAGAAAATACTGATGGAATGGTAGCATTTTTCAAAAGAAAAATTTAATTTCATTTGTTTAATAGATTTCGCATTATAGTATGTATAAACTTGTAATAAAATCTCTTTGGCTATACTATTTGTATCTGGCTGGTTTTGGTATTATTGAAAGTTTAAATTTTAAAGAACATAATTCCAAATTCAAATTAGAGAATTAGATTCAGAGCGAGGTAACGCCGCATGACGTCATGTTTTTTCGTGCGTGCAGCCGGCTCTATCGAATTATAAGACGTTGTCACGTCAAAAAAGGCCCTAACCTATTATTGTATCTCAGTGTATCACTTGATAATGGCGAAATCCATAAGGGCAACGGCATAAGGAAAAAAAAAGAATAAGTTTGATCGTTCGTATTAGCACGATCGGGGGACTGTTTATACAAAATATATATTACACAACAATTAAAATGTTAATGTTGTTACACATTGGAAGATTATAGGTTAAAATGTTAATGTAATTCAGTCTATCGCTCTCTGTAATATAGTTTATTAGATATATTTACATGTATTGTATTTATATTAACGTATTTTGTATTGTATTATAGTATTCTTACTGTATTACTGTAAATTTGTTATTTTGTAATTTTAAGTGCAATAAATAAATTTTAATAATTAATTATTTCAAAGTAGTCTCTATTGTTAAGATAATAAAGTGTATAAAATGTTTGAGTTGCAAGCGGTAGTATACACATAAGTTTATATTTGTGTAAGTATTTTGCGCCCTGTAAAGGACAACTGTTATCCCTTAATGCAATAAAGGTTGTTAGGGTGACCATAGCACTTGTGAAATAATGAGGAACTTAGAACACTTAACACACGGCAGAGGTGAAACTTCAGAAAAGTAGCAGGTGGTTTCAGAAACATGCAAGCAACAAATGTTTATATTGGTTGTCAAAATTTTGAACTATAAACATAATCCGCCGTCGTGGATGAGTGGTCAGTTACGCTGCCGACACATCGGGCGGTCCAGGTTCGAGTCCTAGTAGTGGCAAATGTTAGTGTGATGAACACGAACATTTGTTCATGAGTCATGGTTGTTTATATATTTATTTAAGCTTATTAATGAAATATCTAGATTACTATGTATATTTGTCCGTTATCTAGTATCCACAGCACAAGTTCTTAATGATACTTAATTTGGGCTAGATAATCGGTGTGAGTGTGGAAATTTTTATCATTATTGTAATATGCGTCAAAAACTTTTTGGTGTCACTTTTTCGTTACATCGAAATTTCAAATCACAATAGTGATAAAGAAGTTTCAATTGGAAAAATATTTAATTTCTAATTTTTTTATGTAAACGACCCGCTGGCATGGCTTGTTCTCACTATTTAAAGGCACTGGATAGCCTATAGTTCCAGATGTGTGTGTAACAATATGTTAGCCCCACTCTTGGAACTACAAGCATGATCGAATGGTACGCTTGTAGTTAGTACGAGTATAAATAAATAAGAAATAGAAGTTTATTGTTTACCATTGCTTCAAATATTGACATATAAATTACAAAATGATGGTACCTAAACTAGGTTTAAAACCTGTATTTTAGGTAGACTAAAGCGCTACCTTATAATCAAATTAAAAATATTTACAAAGGTAAAATTTGCAATAAGTATTTCATGTGTAGTAAATTATGACTATGGAATTATGAAATAACTTTTGCGTTTACAAACGCGTAAATACTTTTAATACACTGAAAAAATCGGCAAACGCAGCCGCCCGGATTGCGGAAGATGCTGGGTTCAATTCCCGCCTGAAGCAGGTCGACTTTTTTCAGTGTATTTTTTCTAGTATTAAAATGATGACTACTTAATTCGATAAGAAAAGAACAGTTTTTCATTTAATATAATAATTACAATGAAGTATGTATGTATCTTTTTGATAGACGCCGTCGTGGTGGAGTGGTCAGTATAGCTGGCTTCACATCAAGCGGTCCGGGTTCGAATCCTGGTAGCGGCAAATGTTTGTGTGACGAACACGAATGTTTGTTTGCGAGTCATGGTTGTTTATATATTTATTTAAGTTTATTTATAAAAATATCTAAAAAAATATTATGTATATTAAAAAAAAAAAAAAATGTCCGTTATCTAGTTTCCGTAACACAAGTTCTTAATGATACTTACTTCGGGCTAGATAATTGGTGTGAGCGTGAAAATATATTATTATTATTATTATTATAGAGTAGCGCTTACTTAACGTTGGTTGTCAATTAAACTGGTACATCTTGGTCACCCTATTCTAAGTGCATCAGCTCGGTCGAAGTGCAAGGTGACAGTTGCCTCCGTGTTTCAGTTATTATTACAGCGTGTAAGTGGGTTTAGAGAAAGACTTCAGTGTTAATAGTGAAATAAAATACTACATAATCTTTGTGATTCTTTTACGAAATAGGTACTGGTCCGAATTAGGAATGAAATCTATAAAAAAATAAATTCGTTTTCATAAAATTTACTTAGACATTTTTTGACGTGACAACGTCTTATAATTCGATAGAGCCGGCTGCACGCACGAAAAAACATGACGTCATGCGGCGTTACCTCGCTCTGAATCTAATTCTCTAATTTGAATTTGGAATTATGTTCTTTAAAATTTAAACTTTCAATGATACCAAAACCAGCCAGATATAAATAGTATAGCCAAAGAGATTTTATTACAAGTTTATTCATACTATAATGCGAAATCTATTAAACAAATGAAATTAAATTTTTCTTTTGAAAAATGCTACCATTCCATCAGTATTTTCTTAAGACGTTGTCACGTTCAACTATCGTCAGTAAACCGACTTTACAGACAACCAATTTTTTTTGGTTGAAATCTGAATCCCGATGAATTGCTGTGTTTTGCTAAAAGCTCCTCTACTAACTGCTTCTTATCTTCCTCAAAAGCTTCTTACTTATTTCTCTTAAAGGTCATGTTAATATTCGTACATCTGACACCCACGTTCAAGTCCAAGGTTTTAAAGGCTCTCTCAGATCCCTCTTTTCCTATACAAACGACGGTGGAGACTGTGAGACAAGAAACTCTTTACAATCTATACAGCCTTCTCTTTCTCAAATACCGAGGGCGTCGATCTACGCCCTCCAGTTTTCTCCGTTATATACAACATGTAAACTAAATAACCAACACCCTGAATACAGGTGGTTTGGTATCGGCTTCCGAGTTGATTTCAATATTTTTAAAAAAAAAAAAAAACGTTTTTTTGTCTGAAAAAAAAAAACAAAAAGTACCCAGAAAATGTTGTACAATATTTTCTGTGTACTTTTTTTTTTGTTTTATTTTCCGCCTGTATTCAGGATGTTGGTTATTTAGTTTACATGTTGTATAAATAAATATGAACTTTACATATATCCCCTATGTCTTCGTAAATAAGAGGACCTCTTTATTTTTTATTTGTTTTTATTTTTATATTTATTTAACTGGACGGCATGTAATGGCGCACCCGGTACCAGAAAGGTTTATCCGATAGTTCGTTGACAAACAAGCATATGGCCAGCCTGATAATGAGGTAAGCAGTCACCTTGGCATATAGGTTATGGTTAAACTAATGGGTCTATGGGTCTCGCCCGCGTCAAATAGTACCCCGTGGAAAGTAGAGAACTGTCACAATAGAAGCTTTTTCTAGCTTTCTCATTTCTAAAACATAACGCGTCAACTGTCCCTGCATCACATATGATACAATTAAACGCTTGTTCCCAACGAGTCACACTGTAACCTATAACACTGTGACTCGTTGGGACAACTTTGTAAAATAATTCCCAACCAGTCACACTGTAACACGTTTGGACAATTTATATAAGAGGTTACTTATTATTATAAAAGATTACTTAACCCAATTATGTATTATGATTATGATTAAATAGAATGCTAAACATCTCCTGCATAATCATGGTAGCCTGGTACTTCAGATTGGAAACAAAAAGACCGAAAAGTTCACAATCCCACATTGATGGGGAAAGTCGATAGGGATTAGTGGCCTGGAAACAGTACCTATATCTGTTTATCTTAAATAAAAATAATTTGTTAAGTGAGTAGTATTCGTATTTCGTAAATTTCGAAAAGGTCTCCCAACGTGGCACAGTGTGACTGGTTGGGAATTATTTTACAAAGTTGTCCCAACGAGTCAAAGTGTTACAGGTTACAGTGTGACTCGTTAAGAACAAGCGCAATTAAATACCCAATCCCATGTTCATGCATCACATGTGACGCAAGTGGGTATACGAAATCAATGTCTTTTATTTTCATGAACGTCTCAGTTACATTAAAAACTATCACAAGGACGTCTACCTACGCTAGATATTGAGGTAAATAAATATCAAATGATCCGACAAGTTTTTATTATAAGAAAAAAAATTAAGCACTAATGGACGTCATTAGGAGTTAATTCGATTTGGCATGGACAGTCAACGTGTTAATTTGGTTCACTATCAAAACATTTAAAATGTTACAAATAAAAATGTTATACAAAAATAATACTTAATGCATATGCCTAAGGTCGTTTGTAGAGCTTACCAATTTGTAGTCATGATTTGTTTTATTCAATTTTTATAGTATAGATTTTTCAACATGAAATAAAGGCGGTGTTTACAGATTTCATATTCTAGTAAAAAATACTATTAACTTTTCTGTGAAGTGCTGTGTTATTAAGTAAAAAAATAATTATGCTGATCTCAACGGGACTTCTAACGAGATACAGCGGTCGCCGGCCACTAAAGGTAAGTTTATTTTGAAATTATTCTCCTTTTAATATTAGTGACGAAATTGCCCATTATCCTTAAACGCTTTTAATAATTACTTCCACGATACACATGTGGCAATAGAAATAGGTATCTAATATAAAACATTTGCATATGCAAATCTATAATAGTTATATATCCTATTACGATTAGGTTTCGGTTAAATTCCGCCTATGCGTACCTACCAAGCGGTTTTCAACATCATTTATTATGCGCACCGCAAAAGAGTGGGATTTCCTGCCGGGCTCCATATTCCCGAATAGTTAAAACCCTGCTCTATTTAAAGTTAGAGTGAATAGGCATCTTCGGGGTAAACTCGCTTCATCTTCGGCTTCCTCTTAGCTCTCCTGCACAGAGTGTTACCAAAGTGAACCTATTCTAAGTAAAAAAAACCGGACAAGTGCGAGTCGGACTCGCCCAGCGAGGGTTCCGTAGAAATTTGTAGTTCCAACATAGTATTAAAAATAGTTCAATAATCGAGTCTTTTCCCAAGATTCAGTTTCTAAAACCTTATTGTGTTTTATAATTGTGGTTACACTAACAGTTCATACCTAAATTAGTTAGGTAACATAATTAATGTTGATTTTACTTAAATCTCAAATTTAATGATATTATCGAGCTCGTTTTCTCTGTGTACATAATAAAAAAAATTGGGCTAAATTTGCCACCCCCAAAGATTTGCCGCCCTAAGCTCCAGCCTACTGGTAAATCCGCCACTGGATAAAATATTTGTCCAAAATTAGTTTTTTTAACAGATTAAAGAGAGTATGCACGAGTATGTTTTTACAATCTTTTTAAATTTGGAACATGTCGCGTCACGGCCGCTGACCAGGGTGTTGCATGTGAAGTCAGTTGAGATAGAGCTCTCGCCAAATAAAACTTCTAGTTCGCTCTGAACACGAGGCGATTACCTGAGCAGTACGAAATTGAACCTTGTTGGTTTGTAGTACGGCTGTGCGAAGGAAAGCGAAGCGGAAACAACTTCAGAGCGAACGGGAAGTTTGGCGAAGCTCTACTTTTTTATGCTATCAAATCATAATTATTATTCCATAGATTTTGTGTGGAATTATGAATTTATGACGTTATAAATTCTTATGGTCAACTGACTGAATATTAAATGATTTTGATAAGCTTAAAAATCAAATTCTATTCTATTCTATTCTTAATTAATGGCGTCGCGTCGCATTAAACCACAGAACAACGATCAGGGCACACGGTCTTCGCGCGCGCCCAAGGGCGACACACATAGTCATCAAAGCTCTGTGCATTAAACGTAGGCATTTTGTACGCGTTTAAAGTAACAAAAAATGTACGGTTGATTTGGGTTAAAAATGGAGTCTTTTTCAAAACGTGTTTTAACAACAAAAACTCGGGAGAAACTTGAATATGAAACGATAAAGATTTTCTGACATAAAATGACATCACCTTTTACCAATTTAACACTTTAACCCCTTGTAATTGTTTGTGAATACATCCCTAATGTTTAGGGAATCTTTTTAAATTTGGAACACACCGCGTCATCGCGGCTAACCATCCCGCCGAATCAGAGAGAACAGGCACTCACTAACCAAATACAGTTCTATTTTTAAAATTCATTCCTTTTAAGGAAGGAAGTAATTACTATGAGTTTTTTTCCGACCTGCCGTGGGAATTAGCGTGTTGCACCCGTTGCACCCAATACTCAGATCAAACAAACGCTACTTTCCGAGTATGAGAAACGATTTTTTTCATAAAACACTTACTAGATACTTAGTAGAGTCTATAGTATTATATTATAAGTGGTAGAGTACGTTACTACGAACTTGTTTAACTTTTCCTCTCTACCAATTGACTAAAAAAATATTCATTTATTCAATTGATCCCACGGGACCTAACCTAGGACCAATCGACTAAAAAGCCCAGGTCAGGTGACTTGACCAAGACGAAAATGTAGAGTTGTTCCTCAATACTAAAATAATATGTTAGTATTGAGGAACAATTTTCATTTGCGTCTTGGCCACGTTTCTATTACAAAAGGTGTTAAAACATAATGTATGTCAAGAAAATCCTGTTTGTATATTTTCTTGCTGACTATCTGAGTGTCCCAAGAATCCGTTAATAGTCCTAGGGTATCCGACCGGAATATAATATTTAATATTTATTTCTGACACCCTGCACCGTCGATTAGACTGGAAAAGAAAATATTATAAAATAAAACTGATCCCCCATGGGTTCAGATAATGGTATAGCACCGGAATAAATCCTTATTCTAACTATCAGTTGCTATAGTTACCTATCACGTTACGTTACTGTATCAAATCCTGTCCATCCTAAGGTTGCCAAGAAGAGATCCCACTTAGCGATAAGGCCGCAATTGATTTACGATAAAGTTTTATTCTATTCTATTCTACCTATTATGTAGGTATTGAAATTACTAAAGGAATTATTTTTTCCGTCTTTTCTTTAGAAATACTAAATGTGATTAGCCGTGTGATGCGGGCAGAGTAGAATTGCATAACCCCATATCCTCCAATGGGTCGTAGAAGGCGACTAGTGGGTTAGCAAAGGTTCATCACCTTATACTCCGTTCACCAATCCGCATTGGGCAAGCGTGGTGGACTACTGCCTAAACCTCCTTCGATGACAAGGAGGTCTTGTGTCACAGCAGTGGGTTGAATTATAAAGGCGGTTATGATGACTAAATTAAATATCTAATATGGCCAATATGAATATTCAATAACTATTAACCAATACTAACACAAACCAACTACATAATTTTAATAGAAATCGCTTATAGTAGGACCATTGTTGCCACTCAAACCGCCCGTGACACGGCCGCGCCCCGATATATTTATAGCACAAAAAACGTTCTATACATCGCCGCGTCCATTATTACCGGCAGCTAAAAGTTAAACGGGGCACGCAATGGTTACCATGCGATCGAAGCCGCAGCAGATAATCCATCGACGCGTGTCGCGGGGAGCGAGGCGGCGAGCGAAGAAGACAGCGATATTCGTCAATACAGCGAGAGCGGGAGCGGGCATGTCTAGCGGAGCGAGGTGGGAGAACGCCGTCCGCCCGCCAGTTCAACGTCGCGCGTTGTAATCACCGCGCGTCGCTCCGCTAGCGCATCCGCTACGCCATGAAGAACAAAGTGAAAGGAATGCGGTCCAAAAACATGGACAAATTGATTGCCGCTGTGCAAGCTAGGGAGTGTTTGTGGGACAAGAGCTATAGAGGACACAGGAATCGATTTAAATTGGAGCGCTATTGGAACGAAGTAGCCGCCGAAGTTGGCACAACAAGTAAGTAGCGTTTCCTTTTGGCCGTCGGTCTAAGTGCGAGCGGCCATGTTTGTTGTAGTACGTTGTAGAGCGTGTGTTGTTGTTATATGTAGATACATAGATATTCGTTTTCGCGCAATTCTGTCGCGCATCATTGATAGAGTCTGTGGATAAAACAAAATATTAGGTACCAACTTTAATGTAGATAAATAATTTGCTCTTAAAATAATTATGTCCTTAGTTTGTATTATAACAATGTCAAAAAGATAATTGATTGTGGTTTAATTTAATTGCATTGCACGCTATTTTATAATTTGAATTTCGGGGAATTAAGTTTGTACGTTGATTGACAAACTTAGATGTAACAAGGACGTAAAGATAGATAAGCATTTGTGCTTGCGTTCTCTCTGAATGTTGTTTCCATATGTTTAGTTGAAACTAACGAATGGTTTGGTGTTTCCACATAATCTTTTGTTCATAAATAATATTACTTTCCATTTACTATTCTTCAAAAATGTTGCAATTACACAGTTATTAAGTTTATTAAAGTCCCTACTAGGAATCAGAAACTCTACACCTTAGTTAAAATATTTGGCTAGGCCGTTTCTTTCCTCAAGAACTAAGAATGAACATTGAACAAAAAACTAAAAAATAACCTCCTGTCTGTCCCGACGCCATAAAGCCACATATTTGGACTATGGTGTACAGTTTGTGAAGTTAGGGCTTGTAGAGTTAGAAGTTTGGTTCTACGTCAGATCTGATAACTTTTTGACAGTGCGCTGCGAACCATTATGGTCTCGTCTTGGCAATGTTTTACATGAAAATGTTTTTGGTGTGATTTGATTTAAAATAATACGACTTGTATATAAATTAACACCATACAAACCTAACCTACAAAAAAGGATATCACCAAAAAAAAAGTAAAATTTCACCAACAGTTGTTTTTGGTGGAAAAAATATCCATTTTGGTGACCACTGTACTATTTTGTTGGTGGACACTAAATTTGTTCCCAAATTATACTAGGAATTCATTAGATCGGTACAATTTTACAAATCACGTTAGGTTAGGTCAGTATCAGTCGTAAATAAATAATTTAAAATAACAAATTGTAAATAAAATAATAATGAACCTTTCGACACACTACACTGGTAGCAATCAAGCTTATGGTCCACCTGACTGGTAACAGTCAATGAAGCCTAGGAGAGACATTACACGTGCGTTGTGGACTTGTATAAGTACCTATCAGCGTATTAATTTTTGCCTTTCTGAAGAAACAACAGATGTAGGTACTAGTGACAATGACATCTGTTTCCCTGACGAGGTTTTTCTAAAGGACTATAATGTAAATCTCGACAGTCCGGGAGTGCATTCTACAACTGTAAATAAACATCATGAGTAAAAACGGTTATTAACACGATTAGATTTTCCTTGTTATTGCCTGACGTTTCAAGCGTTTTCCCTCATGTTAATCATGCAATAGGTACGAAAGTTTTGAAAGTGATTGTAATGAACAAAAGGTAAATAACAAAATAATCTCTCTTTCAAAGAAACTTTGAATTAGATGATTTGTGTAAATAATTGAAGTCGTTAGCTCAATAGAGATGTACCTACCTATGACGTAGGTACCTACCTACCAACCGCACTTACGAGAGAAAACGTATAATAAAGATTGATTAGGTTTCTAGAAGTAATATGTCAAAAAACGCTACTGAGAATTTATCTTAAACATAGATAACTTTAGATTGTTTAATTATTTTTTTATTTAGAGCTCCAACCAAC
Organism: Elophila nymphaeata; assembly: GCA_955850985.1. Classification (NCBI taxonomy): domain Eukaryota; kingdom Metazoa; phylum Arthropoda; class Insecta; order Lepidoptera; family Crambidae; genus Elophila; species Elophila nymphaeata. The sequence continues at coordinate 9,282,279 of OY039091.1, read as the reverse complement.
AACAACGTAATAAAATAAGTTCGATTTACTTACTAAGATCATAAATAATATTTCCACCAACTCGATTTCCAGGTCTGAACTGCAGAAAGAGATGGAAGAACCTCAAGGACCAGTGCAGGAAAGAGATGAAGAAGAACCCCAACGATTCAGAGTGGCCTCATTTTCAAAAGCTCAAGTTTATTCACAACCAATTCCTGACTGAAGACGAAGAAGGAGACGAGGATACTCCTGATGAGTGGTTAGACGGGTCAATTAAGACGCCGAAGTTAGGATACACTATGAGGAAGAAGCTGCTGATGAATAAACGAAGAACGATCGACGTGGACATGAATAAGCTGATAGAGTTGGTAAGAGTGAGAGAGATAATATGGAACAGACAGTTGAAAGGACATCACAATTGGTATAAGTTGGATGAGAATTGGAAGGAAATCGCTTTGGAATTGGGAGTTACGCGTAAGTTTTTTTTTAAATTAATTAAGGCCTTAATCTCACCTTATTATAGTCAAAGATTACGCCAAGTGTTACAAATTGCTTAGTTTGGTAGCCATAATGATTGTTTAAGACCACCTGGTAGCATCACCATCAAATCAAAGTCTGTCAATCGACACTTCGACTGTGATTGATAAGATAGTAGTTGCGTATGACTCTTGTGTTTTGTGAGAGAATAAAACTCGTTTCCATACTTTATTATCAGTAACCATGTTTGAAATATCATCGAATCTATATTTGATGAGAAAAAACTCTACTTTTCTTTATGTTAAATGCGAAAAATCATGCATACAATTGTCACTAGATACAATAATCATACTTTCACTAAAAGACCCTGATCACACTTCTTGTAGGTAATGCATTTGGACCACAAGTTATTTGTGTAAGATGCCCAGGATTAATTGCATTTAACTAACAAACATAAAATATTTAACTAACATAAATTATTTGCATTTAACATTAGATACTGAGAAACTAAAAGTCTCTATCAACAATAGAGATGTATTAAGAGTTGATCGCTGACTGTTTACACTGCCGGCCGGCGAGAGCTCTCTGAGGTTGGCAGACAAGCATACAGGCCAGCCTGCCCGCCAGCCAGAAAGGCCAGCCTGGTGGTAAGCAGTCAACGTAGACTATATAGAAGCTCGGGACAGTCAGATGACACGCGTGACCTTACTCACCAACAGAAACAAAACTAGACACTTCTTCTTCTTATTTTAAGTGAATGGCGATCGCGACACATAAAGATTACGCTTTGCGCCAATATCAAGTGAAAATTTTATTAAAGTAACCGACAATTGTACGGTAGATTGAGGTTAAAATGGAGTCTCTCAACACGTGTTTTTGCAACAACAACTCGGGAGAAACTCAAACTAGACACAAACCACCGCAAAAAGCATCTGTCAGACCGCTGACAATTACCAAGAAATGACTGTACTGGTGTGCAGTAGAATGCGTAATCACCCGTTGCTCACACCCGACAGCGACAAAATGATCGCAACTACACACCCTCATCTCTCTGGTCCCAAATTCTTTTATAGTTTCTATCTTCGGAAGTCAGGCTGGATCGATACTTGAGCCAAATTCGATAGAGAATAATATATAAACAAACTAAATGTCATTTTCTATAGGTCTGTCCCTTTCATTCGCTACTTTTCTTGCTCGCCACTCACACAGAAATGATAGTGATTGGTTTGCTTACATTAAAATTGTTTATCGAATTTTATAGACTAGCTATGTGAACTCGCTCCTGGCGCGTTAGTTTAGTTGTCAGGTTTAATAATAGTACTATGACTCCTTTAATTAACTACAACACGAGAATCATAGTTATCTTTCTATTTCAGGCGATGAAGCGCGGCTGAAATGGAAGTACCTACGAGACCAAGCACGCAAAGAGGTCAGGAAGCAGGAATCCGATTGGGAATACCTTCCAAAGATGCAGTTCCTTACAAACCAATTCAACGATTACGAAAACAACGAGGTTAGTCAAGACGACCAATACACACATGATTTCGATGCTGCTGCGGACCAAAGCAGCAGTTACTACTTAGAGACTACTCCTCAAGAAGTAAACGTCAGTGTTAACGTCAAAGATGACGACTTCGATGAGTTTGATACGAAACCTATAATAATGGAGACTGATTTCTACGATGATGACGAGGAGCCACCAAAGAGCGCTGATGCGCCTGAGAATTGTGAAGCGAATAAAGATGAAGACGTTGGCTTCTTTAGCAGCTTGCTTCCTCATGTCAAAAAGTTGGGGCCAGCTAAAAAGCTGATGTTGAGGATGAAGATACAAGAGCTAGTTTATAATACCGTCTATAGTGAGACTTAGCAGACTGGTACGAACTGATTTGTGTCAGGTATTCGGAAATCCCTAATTGGTTCAGTTATTTCATCTATTCATAAGTATTGTAGTAGATGTTAACGTTACGCACAATTCTGTGGCAAATACGCTTTCAATTTAAAATTAGCTACATTCCTATAAAATTGATGATAAACATGGGACGGTTAAATAAGATGTGCCAATGTTAATGTCATTTGAGACAAATATTTGAGTCGGTAGATATATGTAGGTACTCTTAAAAATGTGAAGTCCTTGTGCCGCAGAGAAAGATGTTATTTTTTAAAGATTATTGCTTAACCTCGGCGGAGATTTTTAAGGAAACGAGGCTTTTATTCGATCCTCTAACTAGCCTCTAGGAAGAACTTGCCGTATAGTGTTGTAGTCGACGATCAGCTGAGTGTCGCTGTCGGCTAGTCACTTGCTTTCTTTTAAAAGCGACGCAGCAATTAATGTCATCTACGGCCGACAGTCAAAAACGTTAATTAATATAAAAACAGAGATTGTATTTCGCAGGCTTTTAGTATGCTTCCGCATTTTATCAACAGAGTCGTTCATTTGTAAAACTGGCATTATGAAATGTGTGTGTGCTTTTGTGAACCTCTCATTCACAAAAGATACCGAAATTTGGTGAGACACATTCTCGACCCAGACGATATCAATACAAGGTGGGAACATCTTATCATGTTTAAACAGTGCCCAGCTAAAGGAGTACATATAAGGTCTTGGAGGCTAGCTAGATTCTAGATTTAGTTCTAATAGATCTTTATAATATGTCGCAGTGGCGTAAGACTCGAAACAACAAAATAATATTTTTTATGAAATGTGGCAAAATACGTGAATGTCTTATTCACGTATTTTGCCACATTTCTTAAAAAATACTATTATATATTTAGACTCTCCCACAAAAAGCCCACCCTATTTCGTCATAAAGAAAATAACCCTAATTTCGGCTTAGAAAATGTTACTCGAGATTTTTATGGTCCAGTAGTCACCTATGCCGAATTGCACGGTTTCATGATACCTATGCCGATGCATTTTGTAAAATGCGTAATCAAACAACTTGCCTGCGAAAGATATACCTACTATAAAGTTTAAAAACATTACGCGTCGCGTCGCTTATGTGAGATCTAAGGCTATCTAATGATTCAAATCTCTGATATGAGATATTACAAGAAGGAATATCTAATGATCGAATCTCTGATTTGAGATGTTACATCACCCAGAGATTCTTCTAGAAGACATTTAGACTTTTTTTTGGAAACTGAAGAGGTCAAAATAACTAAACATCACAAAAATTTCATCACACATTATGTACTTTTTAAACTGTGCTTGGTATTGCTGATTATATTTTTAAGGGAAATTTTATTTTTTAAGTTGATTGACACACTTGCAAAGAACATCACTGAATAGTAGTTTATTTTATATAGGTACCCACTTTATTTAATGTAAAAATAATTACTTGATAGTAAGTACACGCCCATAAATCAACGCATGGCTGATGCGTTTATTACTGACAAATATTATTTTACTTTAAAAATAATTATCAATCACAATCAAACATAGCCTATGTCACTCAAGAATAATGTAGCTTTCAACTGGTAAAGGTCGGTTTATTAGTTCCAGAGATTACTTCCCACAAACATACTCGCAAACTTTACATCTTTATAGTTTATTTTATTTCGCTGGAGTCTTAAAATGATTACGCATTCCATTAGGTGTGTGCCTAATACAAACGATTATAATTACGCATTGTTAAGCTCTATTGTTTGGGCGATTAGGAATGATGACTGGGTGAAAATAAATAATAATTCTATTACGATTATCAAAAATATTCGACATGTATTTTTTAATCAAATGAGTAAATATTTAGAAAGATATAGTGCTCGAGCAATCTAGATAACATTAATATATAGATAATCAAAGGCCCGTATTACAGAAGCACTCAGAAATCATTCATCACAGAATTACAGAACATCACAGATATATTATATGTATATGTTGATACACATGTGTGAATCAACATATACGCACATTGTGTATCAACATATACATAGGTATTATGAATAGGTATTATGTTTGTATATAAGTAAAGAGAGTATTTGAATTTAATTAGTTTTAATAAGAATAATGAGCAATACGCTATATTAAAAGATAAAAACTTGCCTTGTCTTTTTATTTTTATTTTCTTGAATCATTGGAATGTTGAAATCAACTATTTCGCTTTTAAGAAAATTTACTCAATTATCGCGCGATACGCTTACCTGGCGATATACCTACATGCTTTACTGGTTTTAAAAGCTTGTCCGTAATTTGCAAACCATTTATCGACCATTTGTTGGTATCAGATTGAACTTAAATTTTGCATACATCTTTAGTTCTGTCTGGTGACTAAACAATGTGCAATATTCAATATTGTAATAATTTCAATATGGCCGCCGCTCCAAGGTGGTGGATTACATATATTTTCACAACCGCTTTAATATGGGGGTTGAGAAAATATGTATCAACGCAACGTTAAAGTTTAGTAACATCACACTAAATTCAATATGGCCGCCGCTCTACGATGACGAATTACATTTATTTTCTCAACCCAATTAATATGGGTATCACATAAAAGGGCTTGAAGAGTAGAAAACGATAATTTATACAGCGTGTCTCATTGTCATGCGCTTGCGCTACATTGATTTTAAATAGGTAAATGCCTAAGCTAAAGAAAGATGCCAGAGGATTCCCAAACTGTAGATATATTATTGTATTTTGGGTAAGAGACCGCCTTTACCGCCATACCCAAATTTTATGACTAGTTTTAGAAAATTAAATCATCCTGCGGCATATTATAATAAAATACAAAAATATCCCTCTGGTACCTAACTCGGAGACAGCAAGGACATGCATAGAGATTTCGGGTAGGTATTGTAAGTAATAAAACGAAATAAAATAACAATATGAAGTGTCTTAAGCGCCGTCGTCGTCGACCTGAACTCAGTCAATTTTAGGTTATTACATCATAATATTCCCTGTTTTGACTTGAACCGCTGCATGTTATTGTTTACATGAGTGGGCTCTAAATATATTGTTTCACAGTTTACTGTGCGTCGAGTATATTCCTCCATAATGTAATGTGTTGAGTGAGCTAACATTTTCATTAGTAACTGAAACAATTGAAACCAGCAAAGATGACGTAAACTAAGGTCCAACATTTTGTAGATAATAATACCTACCTTAAAATAATATAAAACGCATCATTAAGTATGTACCTTAGCTTATTGTATCTTTAAGAAAACCCATATCACTCTCAATACATATATGTATAGTATGTACATTATTGCAAACGCCGCGAAATAGGCAATTGCCATTTCCTCAGAGTCATATTTATAGTGCTTTTCTCAAAAGATACAGAAAAATAAAACATACTTTACCTTTGTCGCTAAATATTTGTTTATTTAATTTAGGATAACTAACATACACTATTACAGCTTAAAACTAAGTGCAGACTTAATTATAGGTTGCCACGGCATGCATATCTGGTCTCGATGTTTTAAAAAACTTAAGTATGTTTGTTCTACAATAAGTTTTCAGGAAGAATATAAAATAAATTAAAAAATAACACATTCAGCCCGCCTAGCATGACCACTGAAACACGATATGATATAGCCATTTATCGCGTTGAACGGTCAAAAATCATTGGATAATAAGGCTTATACATGTTCTTAGTTTCGATAAATTTTCAAGATTGCGGTTACTTCTAATATTTTTTGACAGTTCAACGCGATAAATGGCTATATTATTATCATATCGTTTTTCGGTGGTCATGCTAGGCGGGCAGAGCTTTAAGGACCCGAGCGTGAAATATAAATAAAATATATTCATCTGGGGCTGTAATTAAAGATTGCTTTATTTTTTTCCAGTAAAAATCTTCGATTTTTGCTTTTGAATCTGGCCGATTGTCGTTTATGAAAAGTAGTTAAATTTCCATACATTTTCATGTTAATGATTTTTTAACATGAACTGTACATTACAGAATGAAATAAATTGCCCAAAATGTAGATTTTTAGTTTTAGCAATCTCATTAAAATATGCTAAAAATACTGTTTCGGAGAAAAGGACATGTCCTTTTTTCGGTTTTTTATTCATCATAATAACTAACACGGATAATTTGTATATATTTAAATTGAGGATCCTAAAAGTAGCTTATTTCATAAGTCTTGTAATTTTTGAGGCCCCCAATTTTTTATAAATGCGTATTTCATTGAAATTAAAAAGCACCATTGAGTTCCGAAAAAAATCCCATTTTCTTGAATACAATGATCAAAAAGCTATTCAGAAATCTGATTAGACTATTCTTTTCGTAAATTGACCAATATATTTCTGAGAAGTTTTAACAAATTGTAACGAAAACTCTGAAAACTGGCGTTATGTTACCCGTGGCATCTAGAGCCAATGCAATTTTTCTTTTGACTTCGCTATAAGCAGGTTTTCTATTGCCAATTTGGCTTCTGATCTTAAATCTGATGGAGTACAATCAATCTCCATTTCACTCTTTCTCTCACGAACTCATTTTAATTATTACACCCATAAATACTTTTATTATGTATGTAAATAACAAATTAAGACGGATTTTCAGCTTTGCCGCCAATTTTCTATTTTTATTTATCAACTGTGCCGAAAGACAAATACGCATTTATGTCGACACAGCCATGTGAAAGCAATTTCACGCAATTTGTACTAAGCAAAGAGACTTATACATTGGTATGCGAAGATTGATAAAAGTGGTCCAATCAAAGAGTATTTCATAACTCCAGCACGCAGTTTCATACAACATTGCTGGAGCGTTGTAATGTTCCAAATTTAAAAAACGCTCCAGTAATGGATTTGATTTTCTTTAAATGCAAATTCGATGAGATCGAGCGTGTTCGTTTTTCAAAAATAATGACAGTATCTCCATGCATGTTTGAGAACTTGAGAAATATTTATTTTTGCGATTTGAAGGCAATGAAGGTTGACCTGCAATGCAAGGTCCTTCACACACAGGTGTGAAGATTGACCCAAGATTGTAACAAAAAAAAAAAACATGCAGTCGAATAGAGAACCTCCTCTTTTTTGTTTTGGAAGTCGGTTAAAAAGCAGGAAACGTACGCTGGCAGTGAATTCCATTTCTCGATTGTGCGACAAAGAAATGAGTTGCCAAATTTCTTATTTCGCGTTGGAATTGTAGCCACAGTTTTTCGGTGGCACTGCAAGCCAGTACCTGTAGACCTTAAAAGTAAGGGATGGTGGGATTAGGGAAGGAAACTCGCAGAGCACTCGACTGTTGCTGCAACCCACAGCCTCGTGTGTAATGAGCATCTCAGCTCCTTGTATCTTATTGTACTAATAGCGACCCGCCCCGGCTTTGCATGGGTGCAATGCTTATGTAAATATGCATGTATTATACATATAAACATTCCTTAAGAATCACTCTATCTATTAAAAAAACCGCATCAAAATCCGTTGCGTAGTTTTAAAGATCTAAGCATACATAGGGACAGACAGACGGCGGAAGCGACTTTGTTTTATACTATGTAGTGATTTACCATGTACAGACGGCGGCAAATATGGCTGCCACAATGTGTCAATTTTCGTCGATGTAGGTAAACTTTAGGTTGAAAAAAAGATGTGATCAAATTTTCGGTAGCCTTATCTGCTGCAGTCTGTACATTTGATGTCGACTCTACCTACCTACCACAAAAAGTACAGCATTTTCTGGAGCATCCTAAAATAACTCTACAATAGAGCTTACACTTGCACACGCTATTTATAATGCAATTCTTTCTCTATATCAAAGGGAAGAATTTAGGAAACATTATTTCTCGAACATCAAACAAAAGTGAATTCGTCTGAACAGAACATAGTAGCTTTATATCGATTAAACCAGTGGTAATCGTTGCTAGGATCGTAAAGTGCGCGTGCGCAGTTCTGTTGATATAGGATATACATGTGTCTAATCACGCTCATAATCTTAATAAGGGTTGAGCAGAGTCTTAGGTAACATTTGGACACGAAGGCACATCTAAAGTATGTGAACCTCCAAAATAGTGACAGACAGGATATGATAATAAAAAAAAAGAATCATCAAAATCGATTCATTATTGATGGAGTAATCGCGGAACATACATACAAAAAAAAAACATACAGTCGAATAGAGAACCTCCTCCTTTTTTTGTTTGAAGTCGGTTAATAACTAAATGCATTAGATTTTGAATCTTCTAGGCGAACGTGTACCATCTTAGGCCTTATCTTCGCTTTTAATCAGGTGCGATTATAGTCAAACCAATGATCTATACATATAAATAAAATTGGAGTGTCTGTTTGTAATATTGAAATAACCGTTTTTTACCACATGCATATGAATATATATAAGGTAGGGTACATACACCAAAATAACATTTTTTACAATTTTTGTCTGTCTGTTTGTTCCGGCTAATCTCTGAAACGGCTGGACCGATTTAGACGGGACTTTTTTTGGCAGGTAGCTGGTGTAATAAGGAGTAACTTATGCTACTTTTTTATTTTTGTAAATTCTACGCGTACGAAGTCGCGGGCACAGCTAGTTATAATATAAAAAGAGGTAAGCATGCACACTTGCACTCAATGTCTCGTATAATGGAGACCTCACGTATTTGGACCACATCAGAGACATCTTTCGCGAAGAGTTCCAATATGCATCGCGTGAGAAACTCATGACTTCATTGCAAAAATCATTACAGAAAGATTTTCGTCAGTTCTTGATAGTTCGCAGCATTGCAGATTTTCATCAGTTCTTGATAGTCCGCTGGCGTAATTCAGTACAAGACTCAGTATTAGAGAGTAGGCCTCCTCGCTCGGCGGCTTGCAAAAGAGCTGTCAAGAACAATCGTTAGACGATGACGTCATCACCCCGCCGAGGGGTAGCATGTTGGCTTTTTTGCTTTGTGTAACTTCCTTTGTTTATAAATACCACGCATGTGGTATATATTTAGATTCCTAGATAAACTAACTAAAATCTAAGACTACTTTGAATAAAGAACATTGTATAATGATTAATTTACAAGCATTTGAAACCAGGCATAGGTAATGGTACTTATTTCCGACTTTAATATGTCCTAAATTAATTAAATAACAGCCAATACATCACAAACTACACTTTAAATTTAACAAATTAACTAAACATACCTAGAATCTGATAAATATAGCACATTGACAAACTAAATTTGATTAATTACTAATTGAAGAATCGCTGTCCAGCTGAGTATGAGTTACGAAACTAGTCAACGGTCAATTCATAGCCGATTATGTGCTATTAATTGGCCGTTTACAGAATCTGCCATTAATCGAAGGCTTGTATTTAATTAAATAAACACCAAACTAACCTAACCTCACCTACAGAAAAGGTTAATGCACACAAAAAAGTGTAAAGACTCACCAAAAGTTGTTTTTGGTGAGCAAAATATCCATTTTGATGAGCAATGTACTATTTTTTTGGTGGGCACTAAATTTGTTCCCTTTATCGAATAACGATACTGCATTGATTATTGGCAATGGCATTGTTATGAAAACATGTGTAGGCGCCAATTCGGGGCAGGAAGTTTCACTTAAAGATCTTTAAATAAGACTCGACTCGATACAATTGCACACGCACTGCTTTAGTTTTGTACTAACGCTGAGTCGCTTATATTGTTAATTTTATCAGGCGTTGAATTAAAGATTAGTTGGTAGAGGTTTGAAAGGCAAAAAATAATAGATAACATGAGTCGAAGAAAACATATAATTTTTGTTTTCAGACATCTGAGAATACTTGTCAGTAAAATACGTAATTTGTTTTAGTATTTTGGAATTAAATTTTTCCGTAGTTGACAGTATGCAATTCTCGTCATCACCATTTCGTTTCAGTTGTTGGACATAGGCCTAAACCTCAGCAAGATCCTGTGATGCAACCATCGGCTTCTCGCGATCTTTGCCAGATCGTCGGTCCACCTTTTGCTTTTCACAATTTCTTCCTAAATTCTTCATTGATTTCGTAAAAATATAACTAGGTACTTTCAAAAAATGAGCCCTCATACCACACGCACATACGCTGTGTTTCCCGGTACGCCACGCCACTCGAGAACCTTTCAATGTGCCCTGTCCCCTGCCACTAAGGTTCGCAATTCTTTGGGGAATGGAAGTGGTATTACATTACGGCTGTGCTCAACTTTCATTGTTTCTCAGTCCTTAATACGCGCGCAATGAATAGTGTATATATTACGGCATGCTCCAACTAGAACCACGTTATGTAGTACGGCCGGTGATCGCGACACTCGGTCTTCCTATGAACTCGGCGATTCGATCGATCTCCTTAGATCGATATATCTGTGGGTGTATACGTCTTATACTCAATGCCACGTCTAGTTTTGGTCTTCATACATCCATGTTCAAATGTTTTGTTTATTATTACGCTAGCAGTAAAGTTACGTTTGCTTTGTATCTAGTTTTTAGGAGTACCGACATTAACTTTTATTGTATGTTAGCTTATGTCGCTCGTGTACCTACATTTATTTTATATTTATTTTTTGTCTTAAGTTTCTCAGTAAGTGAATTGTATATTCTTTTGAGAAATAAAGTATCTTTAACCATAACCATACTCTACTATTATCCTGCGCAGACGAAGTCGGGGGCAGAATTCCAAAAAGGGGTTGAGCAGAGCTTTACGTAATATTTGGTTACACTTAAAGTCACATCCGACAGTATAAGCTAGATCCAGGGTTGCCAGGTCTTTTCCAAAAAAATACCGAACAGTGAGCAAAAAAAAACTCCTTACTTATTGTATTGCCGATCCTTTCACTCGCGCACAAAAAACCGACAAAATAGGCAGCGCTGGGTAGAACGAGGAGCATGACGAGTAAGGATAAGTTTCTTGCCGGTTCTTCTCATAAAAAGGCCTCCTGGTAGACTCTTGAACCGATGGCATCAAAATTGACTTTCATTTCAAGAAATTTTGAAATTTGATGGCATACTATGTCGCCGCCTCCTTACTCGTCTCTTCTCTCGTCTTCTTCACTCGTCGAGTGTGTCGCTGGCCCATAAGTAGGGATACTACGCAACATCGATGCCGATTGCGTAAAATTTGACAGCCGATTCGTTTAATAAGGAGAAAGATTAATCGGAAAAAAATAACGAACCTCCCATACTTCAGTATTTTTGTCATACCGAACGCCGAATACGGTCTAAAAAAAAAAAATACCGAACGTTTCGGTAGAATACCGAATACCTGGCAACCCTGGCCAGACCACAAAATAATGACGGCTACCAGCCTGTCGTCTAAACAAAAGCCACTGCCCACTGCACAGATGTTACACTTAAAATCAAAATCTCGGCTGTCAAAAACTAACACTAGTTATTAACATCGCCACATCATTTTAGAAATTACTCTCCATGGCCCACTTATAGCACGCTGACACAATTCCATTGACACCTCCAATAAATATAAACAATCGAATTATTCGTTCCAAGAATGCTCGAGGATTGCATCGTGGCATGCCGAGCAGTACGAGTGGCCGATACCTACTTATAACTGGACCTTATCACCTGGAAACAAGGAGTGATTTCCAGTAAACTCATTTTGAACATCGCTTTGCATTTGCAGCGGGTGCATTGACCTGCTCGTAAGTGAATTTCTGTACTGTTCTGTGGTTATCAGTAATTTTATTGCTTTCTTTAGTGTTCTTAAAAATGCATTAAAATCTAACGTTACTGACTTTTCCCGCGGCTTCACTCGTGAATTTATATTTCAATTAAATTTTCGCAAGAGAAGAGACCCTTAACCGAATCACCATCATCATTTTAGCTGAGGACGATCAATTAAACATTTTGTAAATAAATAATTAATGCAGGCAGTATATCTCCAAGGATCTCCAACCCGATTGGTCCCGGCGGCTGCTGCTCCAGCGGCTTCCCGCGGCCTTTACCAGATCGTCGGTCCACCTTGTCGGGGAGTCCACAAACGCTTCCTATTCCCGCGACTTTTACCAGAACATCGGTCCACCAAGTGGAAGCCGGTCCCCCGGTTAATATTATACATTAAGCAAATGTCTTTTTGTTAATTACTTTTTCACAAGTACGCTATTCAAACGATTATCATATATTTGTAAATATATGAGTTACAGAAATAGACTTAGCTTAGAGTTATGTTTCTAATGTTGTTTGGCGTGATTCTACTAATATTATGCGAAAGTGTGTATGGATGTATCGATGGATGTGTGGATATGTGTTTGTTATTCTTTCACGCAAAAACTACTTAACGGATTTTACTACTTAACCCTCGCCTTGCTGACCTGCAAGGTGCTTCTTCACGCCTCTTTTGAATGACCCAGGATTGTAGGAAGGAGGGAACACGTGTGCTGGCAGTGAATTCCATTTCTTGATTGTGCGACAAAGAAACGAGTTGGCAAATTTCTTAGTGCGAGTTGGAATGGTAGCCACAGTTTCTCGGTGACAACGTAGACCAGCACGCCTAGTCCTTAAAAGGAAGGGAGAAGGTGGGATTAGGGTAAAAAGTTCCTCAGTGCACTCGCCGTGGTACAGACGGTAGAAAGCGCTCAATGACGCAACATTCCGACGCAATTGGCGAGGCTCAAGATGTTTAGTCACCTCTTCGTCGCCGATGATGCGGGCCGCGCTGCAACCTATCCAAAGCATCGAGTAAGTACTTGGCAGAGCCATCCCACAGGTGCGAGCAATACTCCACGCAGGACCGTACTTGCGGACCGTCTTGTATAGCAAGCACAGTTGATTTGGCGTGAAAAAACGCCGCACCTTGTTCAAGACTCCGAGTTTTCGTGAAGCTGTTTTTATCACGCTTTCGATGTAGTCCTTCGGATTCAAGTCGCTACGAACCTCCATACCGAGCAAGGTGATACTGCTGCTCTGTAGCGTTAGTTTTGTGCCCTTTAGAAAGGGAAGGGAAAGGAATGGCGACGTTTTAGCCGTAAACGCACACCTGAGTTTTCTTGGCATTGAACTCAACCAGATTTGCTGTACCCCATTGAGAAACAAGGTCGAGCTCTCGGTTGAGTTCAATGACAAGATTCTTACGACTCTCTACGGTTTCTGCTCGTCCAGCCCTTGCGTGTCCGAAGTAGCCCACATGCACTGTACTGTCGTCTGCATAGCAATGGATGTTTCCAAGAGGAATCATATCATTGATATGCAGAAGAAACAGTGTAGGGGATAAAACGGATACCTGGGGAACACCGGCATTCACTGACATGAACCGCGAACTGCATACGTCGGAGAGGACACGAATTCTTCGCTCATGCAGGAAGCCGGCCACACAGAGCTGAGCAGGCAGACCATACGTCGGAAGCTTGGAGAGAAGACTTTTGTGCCAGACCCTGTCAAAAGCTTTGGCGATGTCAAGGCTGACAGCCAGTGACACGCCACGCTTGTCTATAGCTTCACCCCAGACATGCGTCAAGTACGCTAGAAGGTCACCCGTCGATCGTTTCGGCCTTAAGCCGTACTGTCGATCGTTCATCAGTGAGTGATTTCCTAGGTAACGGATCAGGTGGTTGTTAAGGATCCTTTCCATAACTTTGCATAGTACTAAGGTGATTGCTATTGGCTGGTAGTTGGCCGGATCTGAGCGGTCCCCTTTTTTGGGTACAGGCTGCACATTAGCCTCTCTCCAAGTCTCCGGCACTTGTCCAGTAGAGTATGAGAGCTGGTATCTGCAGGCTTGATCTATTAACCACCAAACCCCCCTCATCTTGCAACCTCAACCTCGATCGATGCGTCAAAAATAAACAGTGCTTACAGAGTAATTACTATGACGGTAAACGAGAAATCAGTTTTGAGAAATATGAAAATGTATTAGTTAAAGTGTTTAAATAGTAGGAAATTCCATTTACTTAGTTCGTATACTGGACCATAAATGTTAAGAAGCATGTAAATCAACTTCTTAAATACAGGGGGACGGAATTAGTGGATAGTTGCGATGTTCTGGGTCACCGAAATCCTGATTCTTATGTTGACAGTTCCAATGATCCATTGCCACCAATTATTTTGGAAACAGAGTCATCTCACCAGGGTGACTTAAGAGACCCAGGTTTGAGTGTGACGTCAGAAGGACCGTCGTTGGAAGATCGGACAGACTCCGTTATAGCAGCAGACCGTAACGAAGCATCTTCAACGGATCCCCTGCAATGTATTTTAGAGGATACAGACCCAGAAGATACGTTATCCCCACCTCCAGCACGTCGCAACCCCCTGAGGGACATGTTTATTTTCAAAGACTATTTCTAGGCTAAGTGTGGAGAAATGTTAGTAAATAAGTTTCGGGTAGGCTGCGTCCTACCAATAAGGGGACGAATAGAAGCTTTCGTTCCGTGACTACGTGTTTCCTTCATCTCCCGACACCTATACTAACAAACTACTCAAATAATAATTATTTATCTTAGAGCCTAAAATAATGTCTGTTTGACAGGATCTAGTTTGTTCAATCTTCGGTCTGATCATGTTCATGACCATCAGATTAACAAAAACAAATTCCGCAATGGCCTACATATCAAATTGGCTGTTTACAGCAGTTGTTTACACACAAAGTTGCCAGATAACAGATGGTAACAATTAAGCTTTGATTTCGCGAGTTTAATTCGAGATTTTATGGCGGGTGCTCTGAAAGCGTTGTAAAATTTCTGTGACGAATCTGTATAACAAAGAGGTTGCGCTCGTCAAAACTTGGTTCGTAAAACTCAAAAACACCTAAAACGTATTTAACTTCCACTACTACAGACTTTGTTTTTTGTAGTGAAACTTCTATAGCACCGTTGTGATTGAGGTTGTGATTATAAATTTGGATCTAACGAAAAAGCGACAAATAAAAGTTTTGACGCATAGAGGTTTGCTATTCAACATTTTGACAACCAACATAAACTTCGGTTCTTCTTCGGTACCTAAAGGTAGGCAAAAGGGATTTCTGGTTGTTACTTTTCTGAAGATTCACTTCTGCCGTGTGTGAATTGCTCACACACTTTTTTCTAGTAAACAGTGTATTTCATAAATTTACAAAATTGTTTCGGAGAGTTGATTTCGTGCTTGTGTGAGTGTTGTTATTCGATTCACATTTGCAAAGCATAGGTATCTGGTTATTGTATTTTTGCTAGCAAAACCGTTAGGCCACGCCCCATCGGTTAGCAAATGTTAGCGTGTTAGCAAACACGAAAACACGGCGCAGTGGACCCGGCTTGTTATATTAGTTTATTTGATAAAAACTAAGCTTGTTTACGATGACAACGTTAATATAAAATTGAAGCGAAAATCAGCCACATCATTTAAAACACTCGTTATCAAAGTATTCGCTATAAAATACGTCTGAAACTTTGTCTCTTTCCTCTTGCTAAAGAATAAAATGCTCTAAGATAGATGCTTTAAAGTGCAAAATAGTTCGAAGATGAGCAAGAGCAATAAGCTGCTAGTTTAATAGCTAAATGTGAAGAAAACTTAGGGATTGTTTTACGAGGTCGTAAACACGGATACTGCTCAGGCGCCAACCATTTTTTAATTCTAATCTTGAAATATATAGACAGATTTTGTTCTGTAGAAGCAGGGGCGGATCTAGGGCGGTGCGAGCGGTGCGACCGCACAGAGGCTTTAGACAACATGCATTTCGACAATCGCTAAGTAAAAAAATGTATGGGATTGACATAAGCAATCGAAAAGTGATCGATTGCTTATGTCAATCCCATACATTTTTTTACTTAGCGATAGCGAGAGCGATTGTCGAAATGCATGTTGTCTAAAGCCTCTGGGCGCCGTCATAAGAGGGGCGCCTAAAACATCCGACCGCCGATCGACTTCTATCGATCGTGCGCTCAAATCGTGTGGGCGGTGCGGGGGGCAAGGTGAAATTGATTAAGGAAAAATAAATATTTGCGAAACTCGCTGGGAGAGTAAAGTTTCCAGCCTTGCTTTTGTTCGCTATAACTACTCTTCAGTTCATGATGGCTTTTTAAATCTTCACGAAGAAACGAATGACTCAATTGCTGCATCAGAGGCTTTTTCACTGATTCATAATCATAACATTCAGAAGCAATTTGAGTTGCCTCCGAACCGTTGCCTCCCGGGTGGGAGACGACGCTCTTACGCACTACGCCACCGACGCCTTCATAAATGTAAATAAATTAAATCTCTTATTGTTTCAGCGAAAAAACGCTTATCAGAAACTTTCAGTATCAAATTCAACATTGTAAATATATTCGTATGAATTAATACGAACAGTATAACATTTATTAAAACCCTAAAATATTTTCTCTACCACGAATCCGCCGGAAAAATAATAAATAAACACACAATCCTAATAAAATATCTCATAATCAACCTTGGCGTGGTTTCGTAGCCGACAAATTATTTAAAACGGGCATACGACCTTCAGGGAGATATTGAAAAATATCAGATAGTTTTATATGTGTTACGTAATTATTACCTACGCATATAGCAAACTCGTTCATGTCTTTGATCTTCAGTACCTACCCGTAGTGTACATTTTTAGTATAAAATACGTAACTAGTTAAGCAGGCGCAGGTTTGACGACTTCCAGCCTCCCGAACAAGCCCAAACCCATACAGCTCCAGCGAGGCGTGAGACAGGGTGATTTTATATCGCCGAAACTTCACAGCTGCGTTGAAGGACGCGTTAAAGCTTCTGGACTGGAGACGACTTGGCATAAACATAAATGACTCACCTTCGCTTTGGCGAAGCTGAGAACTTGGAAGAAACTGGACACAAAACAAGTGGGTCTTAAAATGAACATGGATAAGACGAAAATCATGTCTAATTTCCATGTCACACACACTCCTGTAAAGGTTGGAAGCTCTGCCCTGGAAGTTGTCGACCATTATGTTTACCTGGGACAAACAGTCTAACTGGGTAAGTCCAACTTCCAGAAACAGGTCAATCGAAGAATCCAACTCGACTGGGCGGCGTTCGGGCAGCTACGCGGTATAATTCTCGGCACTGTACTGGCAGTGTCGTCGTGTGTGTTGCCAGTGATGACCTACGGAACTGAAACGTGGCCGCTTTTATTGGGCCTCATAAGAAGGCTCAAGGTCAACGAAGAGGGCTATGCTCGGAGTTTTTTTGCGTGATCACATCAGAAATGATGAGGAGAACCAATATAGCCCAAAGAATTGCGAACCTTAAGTGGCATTGGGCAGGGCACATTGCGAGGAGGATTGACGGCCGCTGGGGCCGAAAGGTCCTCGAGTGGCGACCACGTACCGGGAAACGCAGCGTTGGTAGATCCTCCACAAGATGGACTGACGTTCTAGTAAAGGTTGCGGGAAGCAGCTGGACGCGAGCATTGCCGGACCGACCAGTTTAGAGATCCTTGGGGGACGACTATGTCCAACAGTTGCGTGGGAGTCTTCAGAACTATTATCTTAGTATATCGTCTGGATAAATGCTACACTGATTAAGTACAATAGGCAGTCTAGGAGAGAGTTGACACGGAAGTCCCTGTGTGGTGATTTGCGGGTTGTAGTCGAGCGGCCAATGAGGTAGGAGGCCTGGGCTACGTCAGTCCCTGTCCAGACCATCGGAGAAGAGTGGAGTGGTGAGTCACTTCTAAATCTGCTCCTTATAGTCTCGTGCACCATTCCCTCTATCGAGCCAAGGTTTTTGCAGTGCGCTAACTCAGAGCCCAAGTAAAGTTCAGGTGTCCCCTGGGAGACGGTTAGGTGACGTTACCGATTGGGACTCATAGAGCTCAGTGCGTGGAGTGATCTCAGAGGATGGCAATCGCCGGTGTGCCAAACGCCCAGGTCTTAAGCCCACCTACTGGTAAGTCTGGCTTTCTTGGATGCGGCACAGATGAGGAGGTTCCTCATCCATACCGTGTTCGTAGTTCAGTGACGGCAAGGTTGCGGACGGCCCGAGCGTGAGGATAAGCCCTGGGTTGGCACAAAACGGTGTGTCAGATCACCGTGTTTTATGTCCACCTACGGTTTAGTCTCGGTTACTTCGATAGCGACAGTGTCGGGGTCCCACTGGGACAGTGGTGCTTCAGGACAGAATAGCAGGTATACCCAGTATCGAACCTGTGCGTCACCCCTACTAAGCTGACTCGAACAGAGAACACTAAGTCAGTGCGCTGCCATAAGCGGATGCACGGCACGGGCTTGTTTATGCCATCTCCATAGAGCAGCGCTGCGTCACCTAGAGCACGCACGGGTACTTCCGGTTCCTGAAAGGTTAGCAACTAGAGCATTTACGTGTTTGGCTATTTTTTTCTGGTAGTACTGACTCCTGAGGGAAATTTCTTGCTTAACTGTATTTATTTTCAAGTCCTGTATTATGTATTTATTGGCAATGCAATTCGGGATGTTAAACATGGTTCTCATAGTTTTTGTCTGAAACCTTTCCAGGATTTCAATGTTGCTATTGCTTGCTGTTCCCCAGAGCTCAATACCGCAGGTCCAAACTGGTTTCAATATAGCTTTGTACACCGCCATTTTGCTGTCACTAGATAACTGAGATTTCCTTCCGATTAACCAATACATACTTATAAGCTTTGAGTCAAGATGTTTACGTTTATTCCATATGTGCGTCTGCCAAGTCAATCTTCTATCTAGGTGCATTCCAAGGTATTTTACAGAATCAACATGAGGAATCTGTTCTCCATTATGGGTGATAGGGGGGCAATTTCCTTTTCTGAGGCTAAATATTATGTGAGCTAATTTAGTTTGATTTGCTTTTATCCTCCACATAATGAGCCACTTTTCTATATCTTTAAGGTGGTTTTGAATATTTGCTGACGCTAATCCAGCATCAGCATTTGCTGACATTATTGCAGTATCATCTGCATATGTAGCGATAATAGTATTGTCATTTGTAAGGAATGTCAGCAGTGTAGATGAGGTATAACACAGGCCCCAGAATACTACCCTATGGCACACCAGATTGGATTTCATACAGATCCGATAACTCGTTGTTGTATTTGACTTCGTAACATCTCTTATCCAAGTAACTTCTCATTATTGAGTAGAAAGAATTATAAAGAATGGGGCAAGTATGTTTTTAGTTTATACAGTAGACCAGTATGCCATACTCTGTCGAAAGCCTGGCTTATGTCCAAGAAGACTCCAGAACAGTACTGCTTATTTTCTAGTGAACTGCTGATAGTGTCGACTAACCTATGTACTTGTTCAATAGTACCATGCCTCTGCCTAAAGCCAAATTGATGTTGGGGAAGTATAGTATCTAAGTGAGGATACATTAGATTCAGGATGACTTTTTCGAAAATTTTACCAATTAGAGGTAAAAGGCTAATTGGTCTGTAGGATGAGACTTCTTCTAACGGCTTGCTAGGCTTTAGAGTCATAACTACCTGCGCGATCTTCCATTGACACGGGTAGTAGGAAAGTCTCAGGCATGCGTTAAAAAGTATTACCAAAAATGTTATGCCTTTTTTTGGAAGGTTGTTTAATAATGTGGCATCTAGTAGATCATAGCCAGCCAATTTCGTTAGGACTGACAACCTTTACTAGAAGGCATAATTGGTTAGGTGACTGTAAGTAATCTAATATTTCTTCATCTTTCTCGGGATTGGTAGAAGGCAAAGGAGTGAAAGTATTCTCCAAATGTTTAGCAAACGCAGTTGCTTTCTCAGAATCCGATCTGGCCCAGCTACGGTCAGGATTCCGTAATGGCGGGATGTGATTTTTTGGTCGCTTTAGATTCTTGGTTGCACGCCATAGAGAGCAGTTTGTATCTACAACATGTAAACTAAATGACCAACACCCTGAATACAGTACCCTTAGTATGAGTTTTTGCAACACCAAACGAGTGATCGTCATCGTCAATACTATGAAACTATAGGTTTACTTAATACGTCGTAGTATAAGATTTAAATTTGGCACATAGTCTTCACGATATCGCCTACTCGATCACTCGATTATACGAACTTCACACTGTTTAGTTTTGTCTCTTTCATTTCTTATTAACAAAAAAGAGACAACATGTTCATTCGTTCCATTCACTCCCATTCATAGTATCTCTAACTAGTCTGTGCTCGATGAAAACAAACAAAATGTCTGCGTCACAGTGAGAGTCGTATTGATATTATTTATAAATTATTACTAAAACAGATAAGAAGTAATAGGTTTTGATACATAAACTATACCCAATTGTACTAAGGTGTTTAAACGGAAAAATAAAATGAAAATGTGCAAAACAAGTGCGTCGCAGTTTGAACAAATAGTGAATTTCATTGAGTGGTGTGTTTAAAAGGATATTATACAGAAAAATACTAATGTGCAATGCTTTTGGGAAAAATAATGATCTCGTGTCTGACGGCAAACGAGATTTAGAGCTGCAACAAAGGGAAATTGAACTCAAGCGAGCTTGCCTAGTGACAAACTCTATTCGCCATATTTATTTAGAAAATAAAATAATTTAATGTTATGTATTAATTAAACAATGTGTTTTATTTCCTTATTATACTACACTGTGATAGTGTCCTATTGTTTAAATTCTAGCTAAGACGACTAAAGCGTAGATAATTATTAAAGCGTCGGTCGTCTCTGTGACGAGTGAATATCCACACGGTAATATTATCGCCCGTCACGACAATACCTACGCCGCGTGGAGACACTCACATATTTCGCTTATAGGTAGGTAAATATACACAGACATTATTGCTTGAGACTTATAAAGTAGAAGTTATATGCTTATAATTTATCAATGCGCCACTGCTGCATAACCTCCCGACGTTCCTGTGTACGTTGGTGGGCTTCATTAACCTCTTCAGCGACCATAATAAATGAAAATTATGGCGATAACATTGTAATAATTGTTGAAAATTTCGTTCGTTTACCTACTCACGGAATTTCTTTCATCGAGTGACGACACGATCAAACGTAATAGTATACTTACGACGACTTGTCAAAGTAACGACTCGTACTGCCAAAATGCATTCGTGAGGCGAAAACTATCAAAGTTTTCGTGTTACGTTAACTCGATTTAACTTATACTGCCGATTTTTGTTTTTGATAGTTTACGCTAGAGGCGCTAGTGGGCAATGTATGAAAAGAGACGATACGTTTGATCGAGCTCGAAAACTATCAAAACTCATACTAAGGGTACAGTTGGTTTGGGATCGGCTTCCGAGTTGATTTCAATAATTTTTTTTATTTTTTTTAATAAAAAAAAAACGATTTTCCCACTTACATCAGTGAGTACGTAAGGCCCGTCCACTTGATCAAATCGCGCAGTACTGGTCGCCGAAATTCCGTGAAGCTGTTTTTGTCATGCTTTCGATGAAATACATCGCCAGTCTAATGCCAAAATAAAGTCGAATAATTATATAATTAATATTATATATTTTGTTGGTGTTCATTAGTTCTTCACTCCTCAGTTCAGGCATGTCTAGGTTGACAAAGTTTCACTTCGTTTCTCATAGATGGCGCGCAACTCCCCTGAATCGCGCTAACGTTGTCTGCTTACGACGTCGTGTTAAATGTATTGTATTAAAATTAAGTATCTTAGAATCCGCGCAGGTGTTAGTATTAGCATAAAAGCTATGACATTACCTTTATTGAGTAACGTCACATATTAGGGAATTTAGAGGGATGTGACATTGTACGTAAAAAATCGAATTTTAATTAATCGGTTTTTAATTGTAGCATGTAAAATCGATTAATAAATAATCGATTAATCTTTAGAAAATAATCGATTTTCTTATATTAATCGATTTTTTTCCTAATTTGTCCATTAATTTAAAAAAAAACGCCATAAAAATAAACAACAGAAATAGTAAGTTTTTAAACATACACTAGCGACCCGCCCCGGCTTCGCACGGGTGCAATGCTTATGTAAATATGCATGTATTATACATATAAACCTTCCCTAAGAATCACTCTATCTATTAAAAAAAAACCGCATCAAAATCCGTTGCGTAGTTTTAAAGATCTAAGCATACATAGGGACAGACAGACGGCGGATAGCGACTTTTTTTTATACTATGTAGTGATAATCAACAAAAAAATTGGTTTTAGAACAATCAAATTATGAAATGGTCAAATTTTTTTTTCACAATAATCAACAATTAAAATTATTCAAATAAAAATAAAATTAGAAATCCGTAGGCAACGAGTTCAGGAATAATAGCTTAGGTAAGCGTTTGGATAATATTCGGCTCCTGGTCTTTCTAATACGGCGCCAGCTTTTGAGAACAATCTCTCTGCTGAAGCCTAAGAAGCCGGTACCAATAGGTGCTTACACGCCAACTGTGCGAGTTGGAGATAAGCTCCCTTATAGCTTCTCCAAGATTCAGACTCTTCTTTTAAACCTATTAGAGGCGCAGCTAACCAGTAGTAGACCTGATGTCGGCAGAATTTTCTTCGGACATTTTATTTTAGGTAATAAAATTGATACATAGGAAAAGAATTACCAGAAGAGTATTGGCTTTAATTAACTAAAAATACATATATAATTAAGTAACACTCATATCGACACTGACAATATAAATTCACTCAAAGACAATATATGTCACAGTTTGCGTTCGTTTGCTCCGGGTCAAAAGACAAAACGTCTGCAACCTCCCTGGGTTGCAGATGAAAAAATCTATAATAATTGTTTGAATGATTATAAAAAGAATCGACATTTAATCGCTTATTTATAAAAAAATAATCGCGTATTAAAATCGATTTTTACTTCAAAAAAATCGATTAATAATCGATTATTTCCATAATCAATTATTTTTTCACATCCCTATCACATATAACACCAGTCTGTATTTATGGTAGAGATTAGTGATGGTCAACTCGAGTTGTGCTTAACTCGAGTCCAACTCCATGTAACTCGAGTTTGGGTTGGCGCTAGTAAATGAACGAATCAAGCGAGTAAACCAACGAGCGAGAGTGTGGTTCGTTCACTCTGCGTGTTTTTATACTCCCTGCACAGTGCATTGATCGAATGACACCGACTGATGATTTGCCGATCTTAACAAAATATACTTTTACGAATTAAAAAAAAAAACTTAATTCATTCAATTTCATTCATTTGCTTGTCACAAATGTCGTAATATTGCAGATTTCAGGTTATGTTATCGATCTGCTAACCCGAGTTACATAAATTTTAGCTCGAGTTGAGTCGTGTTTTTCCGAGTTGGCACATCTGTAACATAAGTACAGATTGGTGTTATATGTGACGTTACTCAATAAAGGTAATGTCATCAAAAAAATTGCAGTATAGCTTTTATGCTAATACTAACACCTGCGCGGATTCCAAGATACTTTTATTATTATTTTTTTGTATGACTACTGCAGTTTGCCGCTGATGGCATTCACTGCTCCACCGGATTTTTTTGAGAAGGCGAAAACCTTGGGGGGTCCTCAAGCCTGTAGGGCGGACGTTCCTAGGGGATTACTGGGCGACCGAGCATCTCCCCCATGGGGAGTCTCTCGACCGCCTAGCGTCCCTAGGTCAACCGGATCGGAAAGGAGCGACACGCCCGAGGGTGCCTCTAAAGGCTCGGACCTCGGCTCGGGCGCATCGGGTTGTGGGGGACACGGCGAGAAGCGCCCCGGCACATATCTGTACCGGGTATAGCGCGTCGTGTGTAGACCGGGTCGACGCACCCTTGTTCGACGAGTGCGGTGATTAAAAAGTGTGTCACTAGTGCTTGTGTGTGAAGTGTTGTTGTGAGGCGGTAACGAGGCATTTGCGCTCGTGATCTGATCGTCGGCGTCCAATAGGACGATTTTTGGACGGCGCGAGGCGCGCGCGGCATCTCTATTAGCACAGTAACTAGAGGATTTGACTACGAGTGGGTTTGGATGGTGTGGAGCTTTGTCGAAGTAGCGCCTAGACGCTTCCTTCATGAAAGAGGATATTGTTGGGAGATCGAAATCTTTATGGAGATCGACATTGCGTATGTACCAGGGGCAGCCTGATGCCATGCGCAGAAAACGGTTCTGAATGACCTGCAGTTTTTTGATATTTGAGGGAGCCGCGTGTGCAAAGACAACACTAGTATATGTCATGATAGGTCGTACACAAGCTTTGTAAAGCGTCCTCTTATTTCTAAGAGACATTCTACTCCGCTTGCCTATAAGGTGGTATAGGCGACCTAGGACGAAGTAGGCCCTATCTCGGACTTCCTTGATGTGGGGTGCAAACGTTAGTTGTCGGTCAAGGGTGACCCCCAAGTATTTGGTCTGTTTGACCAGGGGTACCGGTCGGTCGAAGACGCATATGGTGGGCAGTGTGTGGCCTAGGAATGAACCCCTACTAAAGTACATGGCAGCACTTTTGTCCGGGTTCACTTCTATGCGCCATTTGCGAAACCACTCAGATAGGGAGTTGGCCGCGGCTTGCAGCATGCGTGCTACATGCGGGCGGTTCCTATGCGAGTAGTAGATGGCCGTGTCGTCTGCGAAGAGCGCGAGCTCGGTACCCTCGATCTTTGGGATGTCGTTCACATAGAGTGAGAAAAGTAGCGGAGAGAGCACGGATCCCTGTGGAACTCCGGCTCGTATCGGTCGGGGAGTGGAGCGCGCTCCCTCGACGCGGTAGCGGAAGGAGCGGTTCGACAAGTAGTCTCGTAAGATGAGTACGAGTCTGTCCGGCACATTGAGTTTGTATAGCTTGTAAATTAAGCCATTGTGCCAGACCTTGTCGAACGCCTTCGCCACGTCAAAGAAGAGCGCCCCAGTACCTATCGGACGTCGGGCGCTGAGGCCCTCGAGGACGTGCTCCGTTAGGCGGTGCACTTGGTTAATGCATGAGTGTCGAGCTCGGAAACCGAATTGCTCATCGATAAGGGTGCTAGTTGCAGAAGTGAACTCTATTAGTCTAGCCAGTAGTACTCGCTCGTAGAGCTTTCCTATGGAACTGAGTAGACTAATAGGCTTGTAGCTAAAAGGGACCGCGGGGTCCTTACGGGGCTTACGGATGCCGATAACGTCGGCGTCCTTCCACATAGCGGGGAAGGCGCCGCTCGTCATGGCTGCGTTAAAGATGGTGACTAGCAACATTAAAAGTCGAGCAGGAAGAATTTTGAGCACCCTGTTCGAGAGGCCGTCTAGGCCAGGGGCTTTGCGGGGACGGAGATCCTTGACTAACGTTTGGGTACCCGCGCGCAGCGTTTCTTGCGAACATATCGTATTAAATACTATACATATTGTTTTTTTGATGTTATAGTGGTGGACAAAGCCTATTCAAGAGGTTTAGTGCCAATTTAGTGCAGTTTGAGCAATTCTACTTATTTATAAACACGAAAGTGTGTATGGATCTGATGGTGAAAGAAGTATACGTCTCTATGTCTTTAAATTTTTTACTGAGTTTAGTATAGTTTACAATGTTTATCTTCTATCATTACCGTGGTTTAGTCAAATATTACTTATCCAAATATACATAATAATTTGCAATCATAAGGTATACTTACCTACTATTTTCTTTTCTAAAATTTTCTGTTAGAGATTTTGCCGACGTTTAAAGATATTATGTCAAAGTGAGAAAAAATGTCCAGGCCTATGTCCAACAGTGGGTGTCTCTCGGAAATGATAAAAAAAAATCTAAGTATTCTTCGATTTTTATAACTATTAAAATAAAACTTTACTCACAAATTATACATTATTTAAAAGTATATAATATATTTTATCTACACTCATGTCATAATATTCGAATTACGATATCAAAGATACTTTTTAATACAGATAATCAAAATTAAAATTAAAAAAAACAACCTGTAACATAATGACCATTATAACACCGGTTCGACTCATTATGATACAGTTATTTTTCTTAAATACTCGGGAAGGCAAAGGGATCTAACCCATACAAAAAATTTGACTCCTAATAATTTGCAAAAGGCCACAACAAATAGTTTGTTGCCAGAAAAATCGGACGGCACTACTTTATCTTCACTAATGCAAATAATCAAACAACAAGAGTAAAAGCATTAGTGAAGATAAAGTAGTGTATGCAACTGCATATAACACGGGTATTAAAACACTCGTTACTATTATGAAACTCGCTGCGCTCGTTTCATAAACTCACACTCGTGTTTTCATACCCTTCATTATATGACAGTTGCATAAACTACTATAAGATTATCAGGAATGAAATCATGTAAATATCTTTATTAACACGGAAGTTATAGCTTTATGAGATGATGATGGATAAAGTTTTAAGATGTCAAGGTGAGAAAAAATATTATTTAAGTACCTACCTACTTATTCCTCTATTTTCTAACTATTAGAAATAAACTATTACTCACGGAATATACATTATTTAAAAGCATATTTATTCAAGATTATCAAGTAAAAAAAATCATGTAAATATCTTTATTAACACGGAAGTTATAGTTATATGAGATGAAAATGAGTCAAAGTTCCTAGTGTGCGGCGACTCGGAGCGGGCGGATAGTGCCGGGTGACGTCACAGCCATGCCGTAGAGCGCAGCGGATTAAATAAAATCAGTTGACGCAAATTGCTTTATAACTTTGCAACGGATGGACCGATTTTGATGATTTAAAAAACATCTTTATTGTGGTACAAAAAGGAATGTTACTATGTATGTTGTATTAGGAAAAGCCATACCATTACGGGACCTCATTAACACACATAAGAG
The DNA here is from genome assembly GCA_955850985.1 of Elophila nymphaeata. Classification (NCBI taxonomy): domain Eukaryota; kingdom Metazoa; phylum Arthropoda; class Insecta; order Lepidoptera; family Crambidae; genus Elophila; species Elophila nymphaeata. The sequence goes on along the minus strand of OY039091.1, from coordinate 9,255,319 downwards.
TAGCATATCTATACATATAAATAAAATTGGAGTGTCTGTTTGTAATATTGAAACCGTTTTTTACATATGAATATAAGTAAGGCACATACACCAAAATAACATTTTTTTAAATTTTTGTCTGTCTGTTTGTTCCGGCTAATCTCTGAAATGGCTAGACCGATTTTGGCGGGACTTTTTTTGGCAGGTAGCTGGTGTAATAAGGAGCAACTTAGGCTACTTTTTTTTCTTTTGGTAAATTCTACGCGGACGAAGTCGCGGGCACAGCCAGTTTATTATATTTTTCATTAACTTAATATTCGCGAGCAATCATTCTGAATATGCAGTAGGACCCTATTACCTAATATTGATACTTACTAATGAAAATACCTTCCACATTTCGAATATTAAATACCTATGTGGTTAGATAAGTATTCAATAAATATTAGGAACAGGTATTTGGATTAGGTATTTTTAAATATTAGGAACAGGTGGATTAGGTACGGAATTTACCTAATCCAGCCCATGTCTATGATTCTTATGGAAGGTTTATATATTATGTATAATACATGCATATTTACATAAGCATTGCACCCGTGCTAAGCCGGAGCTCGCTAGGGTATGTATAAAAACTTACTATTTCTGTTGTTTATTTTGAAATTAATGGACAAATTAGGAAAAAAATCGATTAATATAACAAAATCGATTATTTATTAATCGATTTTACATGTTACAATTAAAAACCGATTAATTAAAAATCGCTTTTTTACGTGCACAATGTCACATCCCTAGACGTCACTTATAGGTAACATCATCCAAAAATATGTATGTACTATGTATTTCTCGTTAATTTTTGTTTACAACAATTCAGTACATTTAAGAGGACGTCGTAAGCAGACAACGTTAGCGCGATTCAGAGGAGTTGCGCGCCATCTATGAGAAACGAGGTGAAACTTTGTCAACCTGGAATAATATTACCGTGACCTGGATGTAAGGAATAAAAAGGCACAGCGGTTGCTAGGGCGTATAATCAATAACTAAAACATAAAAGAAATATAAAAGTATCCAGACAATCCGGGTAATTCATCAACTCGTCCCATATACCTACGGCCCATTTGGGACGAGTTGAACAAAATCAAAATAAATAATATTATCGTTGTGCAACTCGTCCCATCTCAATATTAAATTGAGGAAAGATACAATTAGTAGCAAGTGTTAGCGTGGAAAAAATAAAAACGGGTTTGTTAGAAAATCTTTCATGATCACAACCATAGTTATTATAAAAATTCATAAAATTTTAAATTATTTAAGAATAAAAAATATAAACGGAAAAGTTTAATTTTAGTTATAATAGGTAATTTTTAGGAGTTGTTATGAGAAGGTACATTCGATATAACTAAAATCACGTTTCTAAAATCAGTCATACAATTTATTTAAAAATAAAAAATTCTACTTGTTTAATTTCCGACTGTCATAGATGATAGAATATATAACAATAAAAAAAAATCAACAATTGTGAAAGATACATTTCACAACTACAACTAAAAGTATAAGTCTTTCTAAGATGTATCACATAGTAATGTAATTTAAAATTGAAAATAATTATTAAAAGTTAATGTTCTCTTAGATTTGCGCGAGCACTACACATTATAAATAAAACAACTTTTACGGATTTAACTCGCGTGTAATTAGATTTTACATGATGTTATTATTGCCCGACGTTTCGTAACACTTTTCAGCGTTCGTGGTCACGGGATGACTGATATAACTGAATAACATCATGTAAAATCTAATTACACGCGAGTTAAATCCGTAAAAGTTGTTTTATTTATAATTATTAAAAGTTGCTAAGATTTATAATATTTTTTTGTACATCAGTCTTACTATATACTTAACTTTAAAATGACAAACTTTTTCTTCTTTTAAATTAATGGCGATCGCAGTTTATGCATTGCGCCAACATCAAGTGAAAATGTACATACATAAAGTAACCGACAATTGTGCGATAGATTTAGTTTAAGATGGAGTCTCTCAACATGTGTTTTTGCAACAAGAACTCTCGGGAGAAACTCCTAAAATGACAATACGTCTACACATATTTCTACAGTAATTTCAGAATTCCCGAGATCTTTTAATATTTCCACAATAAATTAACAATTTATTGGGTTTCAGGAAGCCATGTCTCAACAAAGTAATTGCTGAATTTCGGAACCTATCCTTTGCTAGGACTACGAGACATAATATGCAGGAAACCATCGGCCATTACATAACGAGGTAGATGTGCTAAAGCAGTACATTTTCGGATATGTTTTTCACGAACTGCAATATATGTATTCCAATATTTTTTTTTTGCTTTTCTCCACAACCTTTTTACTTCAAAAGTAACCGACATAACCATTGTTTAATTTCGTCAACTGAAACCCATAAATCTTTACCTTGGTCATATCTAGATAATAGATACCTAAATAATAACTAAACCTGGATTGCCAACTCACTAATAAATGTAGTTGTATGATAAATAATTTGTTTAGTTATTCATCTATGCTTTAGTATACCTTCTGAAAATAGTTAAATAATATCGTGTGTGAATTAAATTAAAAAACAATTATATTGATTATTTTAATTTAAAAAAATATACTTAGTCTTTCTATGACAAAAAAAAAACAATCTAAAAAGATATATTATATGTGGGTATTTTCGTACTCACTGTACAATGTGTTGATAAAGGTTTAATTTCTATACAGAAATTAGCTTGGAACGAATTGCAGAACAGATTTTTTATTATTTTTGGTTTTCTTCAACTCGTCCCAAATGGGCCGTAGGTATGTGGGACCAGATGACGAATTACCCGACAATCCGCAAGAGAACACCCCCCGGTGCAACCAGTTTTGGGAATATTTGTTTTGTGAATATTATTTGACAAGAGATAGAATTTTTCTATCAAATTACTTTAAAAACAATTAGCAAAATTGCTAAGCTTTTCTATATCTACTTCAGCCAAGAATTTGGCTGTACGGACAGCTCCTATTGAGCAACCTTATTCTGACATTGCCTCTATTGGGCCATCACGGTGTGACAATGCCCCTATACAGCATTGTAGTTCTGACGGTGCTCCTTTTGAGCAAGTTAGTTATAATAATATAACAATTGCTCCTGTTGAGCAAACTAACTTTGACTCACAGATAAGCTCATCACAAAATCAATATTTAAATTAATTAGTAAGACAACAGAGGACACCTCTGGCAATACCTCACTTAAAATAGTTCACCAAAATTTTCAAGGCTTATCTGGAAAGGAACTAGAAATTTCTTTATTCTTACAGAGTCTAAATATACATGTAGTATGTCTCACAGAACATTGGCTAAAAAGAACTCAGTTATTAAATTGTATTGAAAGTTATAACATTGTAAGTGCATTCACTAGAGAATCTGCCATTAGAGGTGGTTCCTTAATTTTTGTTACAGAACAATATTAAATATAAAGAACGTTCAGATGTGATTAAGCACTCAATTGAACGAATTATTGAAATTTCATGTGTGGAATTTGAGCAATTTATAATTGTATGTGTATACAGACCCCTTTCTGAAAACTAGGATCTGTTTGAAACTACAATGGAAAATGTTCTAAATATTAATTGTAGCAATAACAAGAAGATAGTTGTCTGTGGGGACTTCAATTTAAATATTCTAGTACCAAGTCCATACACAAATAGGTTCATTAATTTATTTAGATCTTATAATCTTTATTATGCTTTCTTTGAACCTACCAGAATCACCCCTACTACAGCTACTTGCTTGGATAACATTTTCTGTAATTGTAATATACTTGAAAAATCTATACTCAACTGTGTAAACTCAGATCATAGTGGACAGAAAATCACTATTGAGCGCCGTAATGTTAATCTAGTAACAAAAATTACTTTTAGACCAATAACGGACAGTCGCATGAAGATTTTCGAAAATAATATTGAACATAGACTTCATTTCTTACAATATCGTGATGATTCAAATAAAATGTATAAAAATTTATTTAATCAAATAAATTTCGAATTTAATAGCATATTTAAACAAAAAACTGTTTCACTTAACTCAAAAAAGAAATTTAGTGATTGGGCTACCCCAGGCATATATGTTAGTAGAAGAAAATTATATGATTTATATTATGAAAAGTCTATGTCCACAGACCAGTCATTTATAAATTATGTCAGAAATTATTCTAAAATATTTAAAAGGGTTTGTAATGTGGCAAAAGCAAACTTCCTTAGTAATAAAATTAAAAATTCTGCTAATAAAATTAAGACCACCTGGAAAATTAGAAAGCAAGAAACTGGTAAAACGTCATTTAAAGATAGGTCTTTTGAAATTAATATTAATGGTAAAATGGTAAAACGGATGAAGCAGTGGCAAATGCTATGGAGGCCTTTTTCTCAGACATTCCCATGAAAATCACTAGTAAACTGAATTCATCTACTGAATTTGCGGTTTCCTTTTTAGAATCTAGTGTTGATAAATGTGATATTTCTTTTAACTTTCATGAAATTAATGACGATTACATTATAAAAACGTTTAAATCTTTAATTAAAAAAAAAGACGGAAGATATATGGGGTTTATCGGTTACAGTTATAACATCAATAATTAAAGTAATTTCCCCATATTTAACGATTATTTTTAATAAATGCATTGAAGATGGGGTTTTTCCCGATTTAATGAAATGTAGTAAAATTATACCTTTGTTTAAGTCTGGGGATAAATGTGATCCCACTAATTTTCGTCCCATATCCATTTTACCAGCGTTAAGTAAAATATTTGAGAAAGTTATTTACAATCAATTGCTTTCTCATTTTACATTGAATAAACTGTTTCATGACAGAAAATTTGGTTTTACTAAGGGTAGAAATACGACAGATGCAGGTGTTGCGTTAATGAAACATATATTTGATGCTTGGGAAAACAAACAAGATACTCTAGGTGTCTTTTGTGACTTGTCCAAAGCCTTCGACTGTGTAGAACATAAAACCTTATTGGCCAAATTACAACATTATGGCGTCTCAATGAACTCAATAAAAATAATTGAATCATACCTGAGTGACCGATTACAAACAGTAGTTATAAATAAAGCGAAGTTTTCAGGGGCCCCTATGCTCATGGGCGTGCCGCAGGGTTCGATATTAGGTCCGTTACTTTTTTTGATTTATGTAAATGACCTGCCTTACTATGTAAGCAACTTATGTGAGACGGTATTATTTGCAGATGATACTTCCCTTATTTTCAAACTAAATAGACAAACAGAAAATGTTGACGATGTGAATAATGCCCTTTCCAAAGTAATGTGTTGGTTTACTAATAATAACTTGTTACTAAATTCAAATAAAACTAAATGTATCAAATTTTCGTTACCAAATGTCAAGCAGGTCAGTACAAATATTAAAATTAACGAAGAAATTATACAATGTGTTGACTCAACAGTATTTTTAGGAATAACTTTAGATTCACGTCTACAATGGAATCCTCATATTACTACCCTATCAGGAAGACTTAGCTCTGCTGCTTTTGCTGTTAGTTGATTAGATTACTGTCTAATATTGAGACGGCAAGACTTTTATATTTCAGTTACTTCCATAGTGTTATGTCATATGGTATATTGCTGTGGGGATCAGCAGCTGATATTCAAGACATTTTTGTATTACAAAAGAGAGCCGTACGTGCCATTTATAAATTAAGACCTCGTGACTCGCTTAGAGAGTTATTTAAAGAAATAAATATTTTCACGGTTGCTTCCCAATATATATATGACAACATTATGTATGTTCATAAAAATTTACATAATTTTTTGAAGAAAAGTGATTATCACAATTTAAACACAAGAGGTAGAAATAAACTTGCTGTTCCAAGTATCAGACTTCATAAAACTAGTCACTCATTCATGGGGAAATGTATACAAATATATAATAAACTCCCACATCATGTAACTGAACTTCCGTCACATAAATTTAAGCTTCATATTAAACAAATTTTAATGAAGAAAGCGTATTATAAAGTTCAGGAATATATAGATGATAAAAATGTGTGGACACATCCAAATGTGCTCGATTCTCCATTGTAATCTAGTGAGATATCAATATGTGTAAAAATTTAATTTTCTAATTGACAAGATTGTAAGGAAAGATGTCTTAAATCACATTTTTTATATATGTATATATTTTTTTTAAGTTTAATTATTAGTCTTTATTTTAATAAATTATTATGATTAATTATTAAAGACGTGACAATGTGAATTATGACTCTTTCCAAATCAATACTATAAAAACTGTAAAGGGAGGATAAAACTTGTTGAGTTTCTTGCCGGTTCTTCTCAGAACAAGGCCTCCTGGTAGATTCTCGAACCGATGGCATCAAAATTGACTTTCATAAGTGTACAAATTGTACCTAAATGAATAAAGTAATTTTGACTTTGACTTTGAATAGTATATTGCAGGTTTCAGTAAAAGTTGTGAAAGAATTGTAGAATAGCGTCCTAAAATTCGGGAAAAAAATGTTAAAAAGATACAGCCGAAATAAGTGATCTCTCAGTGCTCACATAACACTTTCTAGATCTGGGAAAATATTAAGTTTAAACAAGATGTTTGCTTATGGATTTTACTTTACTTTACTTACTTTACTTACTTACTTACTTACTTTTTCAGTGATCTCTCAGTTTGTTTTATTCTATATTTTAAGTTAAACACTGGATATTTATAATAATTAAGTTTATTCAAGCTCGAGCACACACACATTACATTGAGTCCTAAGAGCAAATTGGTATATTTGCTCTTAGATTGAGTCATAAATCAAGAAGAACCACAGACTATCAATGACACAGAGTAGAGTATAATACAGTCACAGATAATAAAAGTACACAGTTCACACAAATGAGATTTGTATTTTTGGTGGTTTACCTATAATATTATAAATGAATTCGTATTATTTTTATCGCAACTTTTAGTAAAAACTCTAAGAAATATTGTAAAATAAAGATGACGTCATAAATATGCTGCTATTCTTTGCAAGTGATATTTAATTGTGATCTCTCAATCCACACATTTCAAATTATCTAATCATTAATATGACAATTAAAATAATACCGAATATTGATAGTGTGTCATGCAAAATTTAGTAGATTTTTTTTCTAATTTCCATGTTTGACTTTCTCGTATGCCGGAAACGACACAAAAGTTGATAGAAACCTTATACTTTGATGTCATACATGCATGTTAAATTTTGTTGCAATAAGTCATACAGGTACGCACGCACGCACGCACGCACGCACGCACGCTCGCATTCACGCACGCACGCACACACACACACACACACACACACACACACACACACACACACACACACACACATAATTCCAAAAACTGTATTTTTGGACTCGGGGACGTCCAAAACGTGTAAATCCGTCAAAATCTCGAGGTCCAATTTTTCTTCGTTCAATCTCTTTTCTACGTACACGAAAAGTGAAAACGTTACCTTACAGGAGAGCTCTAGGTTCTAATCTTGTAATTATGACATAACTGAACATAAATATTTGAAACATTGAAATGTTACACTTAAAGAATGTAGAAAAAAGACTGCAAATACGCCATTTTTACAGTGCGACGAAATTTTACACAGTGCGACGAAATGTTACACAGTGCTACGAAATGCTACACAGTGCGACGTAATGTTACACAGTGCTACGAAATGTTACACAGTGTGACGAGATGTTACACAATGCTTTTGCGAAAAGGGCCAAAAAGTGAAGATTACGCCCCCGTGGTCTAGTTGTTCGTCCAAATTAGATCCATAGGTCCCGTGTTCAATCCTCATGGGAGTACTAAGTACTTGGTTGGTACTTTTTTAAGTCCGCCTGGCTTTTTTAAAGGAATAAAATTAGTGTGCTACTAACACATAAATGTTAATTCGGTTAACCCATCTAACTAAGCTGCGCTTGTACAGACAACAGCACGTTGGGTTACCACAAACTGTCAAATTTTCCCAATCGATTATGCACTTTATATTGAACTAGCTGTACCCTGCCGCGCTTGGCAGTAGCACATTGTGATTGAATGGTTGAGAAATGAGAAACAAAACAAAGAATACATTTCATATAAGTTTAATTTTTCAATACTTGTGGATATACTTAAAAAAACTGTTTTCTCGCGGTCGCAGATATGTGACTGATGCAAAAAATAGGTAAAAACAATCCTTGATGCGGATTTTACATGTTGGCGACTGGCCACCACATTGTCTATAGTTTTTTGATTGACGTTGATGGTGGTTGCCTAGTTACAGTTGTTATTTTTTCATTACTATTGCGGTTGTCAGCGAGTGTTTCCTTCGCTTCTGGCAGATGGCGCGGTCACTGGTACACAGCTGATCGTTAAAAAAACTGTTTTCTCGCGGTCGCAGATATGTGGCTGATGCAAAAAATAGATAAAAACAATCCTTGATGCGGATTTTATATCATGTTAAAATTTCAACTCAATCGGTGCAGAACTTTTTGAGTTTTTGAAGCTTACACAAACCAACATAACATTTTTATATATATAGATAGCCTCAGGTTGAAAATCGTTTGGAGAAATTTGACAGTTATGTATAGCCTGACGTGCTGTTGACTGTACTAGGAGTGGGTTCGGTAGTGTAACGGCGGCCGGGGATCGATCTCCGAGACCAAGTCCAGCTGCCTGCGAGTTCGGCTACCAACGCATCAAACTTCACAACTTTTTAGTGCTCCAAATTCAAGAGCTCAATCCGCTGTAGCTCTATTGTAAGATTCTATTCTATTCTTATGCAAGGGGCTGAGGTTGTGTCTCAGAGCACTTCGACCCTACGGGATCTTTTGTGCTTCCCCTTTCCTTATCACCCATCCCCGCCAACATCGAAAACATTTTGTATGAGTTTTACGATGTTGGCGGGAATAAGGTCTATAAAATCCTCTAGTTTAGGGTAACCTAAACCCAGGACCTTTAGTCGCCTATTGGCTAGTGCATCGCAGTCACATAGTATGTGCTCCATGCTTTCTTCCTCCTCACCACACATTCTACAGATGCGGTCTTCAGCTTTATCTATTGTACACAGGTGTCTTTTAGTGGCAAGTGACAGTGAGAGCACCTGTGAGGCAGCGGATTTGGGTTCTGCTGATTCTTCCTATTCTTTTAAGGCAGCCTGTGTGTGAGGATCCTAAAAAAATCTTTGAGTGTGTCAGTCGGGGAGTGGACAACCATTCTATTGTAATACAAATAGATCTGTTAATTATAATTAAATCATGATAAATCTAATACAGCTGCAAGTCCGGTCAGCTGCGTGCATCTATTCCAGAACGGAAAAGGAATGCAGCGTCGGCATCACAGTTGTAGGGCACTGACCTATTTAAAGAAAGGGAAATATATCTTACTCATTGAAGAAATGATCCTGATGTAGATATCATTAGTATTAAGAGCAAATACTTAATTATAGTGGTAAACTGTCGAACTTTTTAATGTTTTTATTTTTATTTTATATGTTTTTATATAATGACATCCCACCTGGTGTCAAGTGATTACCGTCGCTTATAGACACTTGATATATTAAGGGTAAATCACTTAACACTGCAAGTGCGTTGCCATCCTGAGGACTAAGATGATATGCCTTCGATGTCCAGTAATAACACTGGCTACTTTTCCCTTCAATCCGAAACACAGGGAACTGTTTCACGGCTACTACCTACCCAGACGACCCTACATATGGGTCTACCACCTAGTGGATATTATAATAATAAAAAATCTTTATCTCAGGCAAAAACACATATAGAACAAATAATTTATGGACATCGCATCGCATGATGTAATGGCGCATTGTCTGTTCGACGTCCTCTAAAGCGCCGAAATACAACACCTTTCAGTCAGAATTTTTGCTCTAGGAAAGTCTGCGATCGTTCTGTCGGCACATCATAACAGTCTTTATAATTTGACCCGCTGCTGGGACACAATACCTCTCCTTGTCATCGAAGGAGGTTTAGGCAGTAGTCCACCACGCTTGCCCAAGGCGGTTTAGTGGACGAAGTGTGAGATGATCAAAACAACTTTCCTGATCCATTACTCGCCTCCACGACACCCATTGGAGGATAAAGGGTGGTGTTATCTTCTCTGCCGACACCACATGAACTATCGCCACGCTTACTAAGTCACTACAATGAGATAAATTTAACTTAAATGTATGATTTCGTAGCCGACTGCACGCAGCAGTAGCAGACGACATGTCGCCGCGTTGTGTTGCGGTGACGCGTCGCGACTTTATGTCACTGCGGTCATGATTTCAAACCCGACTGCACGCGACAGTTGGTTCCGATTAATAAGTATTTCATCTCTCTAATATATTTTTCACGCTCACACCTGCGTCCGCTACCAATTGACCTTATAAGTATTTCTATTCCAGGATGCCATCAGGTGATTGCACTTCACGGTGCCTCATTTTTATATCATGCATCGTGGAGCCACAATGAGTTTGACGGTGGCTGTGCATTGCAATCATCGACTTGGGAATTAGTCGCAAAGAGTCTTGCTAGAAGATCGGCTTTCTCCTGCAGCTTGTGAGCTAGAGACCCATCTGAACACCTCAGGGGTGGCAGCGAGGACTGCCGTAAATTGCTTTACAAGGCTTTGGCCAGACGCCAGTAACTACGGGAGCCCTGTTTGCTTCTGCTGGGTCACTAAAGAGGCTTCGTAATTTCTTACCAATAGCCACAAAAATTGCGCTTGCCCAATCCCTCCTCCTTCCCATCCTTGATTATGCCGATGTTAGTTACCTTGATCTAACAGAAGAGCAACTAGACAAACTTGAGCGGCTTCAAAATTTCTGTAAAGTGTAATATGATCACGTCTCTCAATTTCGCCGTAAGCTCGAGTGGTTACCCATTCGTTTTCGCCGGAATACTCGTACTCTTTCCCTGTTATATAGTATATTATTTAATCCCAGAACCCCATCTTATCTTAAAAATCGATTCACTCTTCTTAAAGATTCTCATTCTGTTACCTTGAGATCGTCAGAAAACTTACTATTAAAAATTCCGCCACATTCCACGAATTTTTTCAGCAAATCATTTACAATTCAAGCTGCTCAACTGTGGAATGCTCTGCCTACTTCTGTTAGACAAGCACAAACGTCAGATTCTTTCAAAAAGTTGGTTAAAGAACATTATTTATTAATGTAACTACCGTATTTATATATTATATTTATTAAGAATGTGTTTTTTTGATATATTATGATCTAAGTATGTATAATATTAGGTTGGGGAAAAAGTCTTTTCGCATTATAGTATGTATAAACTTGTAATAAAATCTCTTTGGCTATACTATTTGTATCTGGCTGGTTTTGGTATCATTGAAAGTTTAAATTTTAAAGAACATAATTCCAAATTCAAATTAGGAAAATGTGTGATTTTCATTTGTTTTTCGTACCGCCAAGATGAGTGAATCTAATGAACAAATTCGATACATTTTAAAATTTTACTACAAAAAAGGTAAAAATGCAACGCAAGCCGCGAAAAAAATTTGCGATGTTTATGGACCTAGTGCAGTGTCTGTGAGAGTAGCACAAATTTGGTTTAAGCGTTTTCAATCCGGAAATTTTGATGTCAAAGATGCACGTCGCTCTGGTCGCCCTATTACAGATAAAATGGATGCCATTTTTGAAAAAGTGGAGCAAGATCGGCATGTCAGTAGTTACGACGTAGCTGAAGAACTGGGAATTGACCACAAAACAGTTTTGGCGCATTTCAAAAAAACTAGGTACACAAAAAACCTCGACATTTGGGTACCTCACGAGCTCACTGAAAGAAACCTAATGAACCGTGTACTCATTTGTGATTCTTTATTACTACGTAATGAAACCGAACCATTTTTGAAGAAGCTGATAACTGGTGATGAAAAGTGGATCTTGTACGACAAGAACATGCGAAAAAGGTCGTGGTCAAAGGCCGGTCAGGCTTCACAGACTGTGGCGAAACCCGGGTTAACTCACAACAAGGTGATGCTGTGTGTGTGGTGGGATTGGAAGGGCATTATTCATTATGAGCTGTTACCACCAGGCAGGACCATCGATTCTGAACTCTACTGCGAACAACTGATGAGATTAAAGCAAGAAGTTGAGAGAAAGCGGCCGGAATTAATCAACAGAAGGGGTGTGGTTTTTCATCATGATAACGCTAGACCTCACACATCTTTAGCCACTCAGCAAAAATTAAGAGAGTTTGGCTGGGAGGTGTTAATGCATCCGCCGTATATTCCTGACCTTGCACCTTCAGATTTCCACCTGTTTCGGTCTCTTCAGAATTCTTTAGGCAGTGTCAGGTTAACATCACGAGAGGACTGCCAAAACCACTTGTCGCGGTATTTTGACCAGAAGTCCCAAAATTTCTATAGCAATGGGATCATGTCCCTACCTACAAGATGGCAAAAAGTTATCGAACAAAATGGTACCTACATACTTTAGTTAAATGTAAATAAACTATATTAAAAAATGTTTTGAATTTTCTTAAAAAATGCGAAGAAACTTTTTCCCCAACCTATTATTTATAGTATTGTATATGTATTTCTGTATATATGTACCTATTTATATGTAGAAGTATGAATTTTATTATTTGAGTATAGAGATGTGTGAAATGTAATAAGTTTTTAATAAGAATACTTTTAAGTGCACCTTGATTACCCTGTCAACGCGTTTAATAGTTGTTCAGTCAGTTGTCTGGAAGAGATCGCTCTTAGCGATAAGACCGCCAATTGTACAATTTTGTTTTGTTGTTAATTGTATTTGTATCTTTTGGTGTACAATAAAGAGTATATCTATCTATCTATATAAGAGCCCGACCCCTGATCTAAGCGCGATACGCTGCCTGTTTCTGTGAGACAGCATCAGCACAATCGCGGTTGAACCAGAGGCTACGTCTGCCCTTACTGATGAGATCGGAATGTGGAATGTAATATTCCATACCCAATACAATCTCTCCAGTAATGGCAGCGGCACAAGCTGATGTATCGTTCTCACTGAACCAGCGTTGCTTCCAAAGGATAGAAGCAAAGTAGAAGATGCAGACTAATGCCACATCTCTACGCAATGCCAAAGTGTCAAGCCGATCCGAAAGGGCTTCACATTCAGGACCTGACGTAAAAAAGAACGCATAGAAAGTATCAAGTTGCTTCTATTACACTGACATACGACTCGTATCAACAATTAAATCAGAGCGTCGAATGATTTACGAGAAGACATCGGTGCCAAACGGTGCGAGTTCACCGTATCTATTTATATGTACGGACAGCACTATTTTTATAATTCTTAATATTTCTGGTTGTTGGAGATAAATGTTGCGAATACCAGACCTTATATTATATTTATGACCAAGCGGGTGGACCACAGATACCTATATCAATCTAAGGAGGTCGGTCGAATCGCCGAGAGCATTTGAAGACCGAGTGTCGCGATCACCCTCCGTACTACATAACATGGTTCTATTGGAGCATGCCGTAATATACACTATTCATTGCGCGCGTTATAAGGACTGCGAAGCAATCAAAGTTAAGCACAGCCGCAAAGGAGATCCGTCGAATAGTTGAGTTACGTATTCACTTGACTTTATCGCAAGGCGAAGTGGCGGAAATGTATGCAAAGCCGGCGTTTAATCACAAGTTAAACGCCGGCTTGGCCTATCTCCTTGTATTATTAAATCTGTGGGTAACACACATCTAATAATATAAAACAACATACAGTAAATTGAGAACCTCTTGCTTATTTTGAAGTCAGTTAAAAACGAGTTCAAAATACAACAAAGACTTGATTAACTCTCTAATATCAACTTACAACTAGCACTCAGGATTTGTCGTAAAAGAGTTTTTAGATGTTTAGATACACAATATTTTACAAAAACAACATCTAGAACACAAAAACATGTCATCAAACGTTGTAATAAAAATGGTAGTAAATATATTAAGGAGCCATTACAGTTTCAAATGCTTTTGATGAAAAATACACATGACTTTGCTCTTTTTAATTTATAACTGCGTGACAGATTCAATTGTGTATTATATTATAAAAGGTAGATTGTTTAAGTTTAGGGAGAATGTTATAAATATGTTACAACCACAGATATATCAATCTAAGGAGATCGGTCGAATCGCCGAGTTCATAGGAAGACCGAGTGTCGCGATCAGCGGCCGTACTACATAACATGGTTCTAGTTAAGCATACCGTAATATACACTATTCATTGTGCGCGTCTTAAGGACTGCGTAGCGATGAAAGTTAAGCACAGCTGCAAAGGAGATCAGGCTGAGTTACGTATTCACTTGACTATCGGAAGGCGAAGTGGCGGTAATGTATGCCCACTGGGCATACACTTGTCACAAGTTAAACGCCGGCTTGGCATATCTCCTTGTATTATTAAATCTGTGGTTATAACATTATGCACATCTCGCTCATAAACCGGAAAGGCTATATGTAGCATTTTATTTTCGAAACAACAACATCACATCGACGTACGAAAACATATTTGCTGTAAGCGTCAAAAAATACGTTGTTTGCATCATTTTTATCAGAAAAAAATACTGCGTTGATTAGTCTGGGTCTCATATTTTTACGACGAAAAAAAAAATCACTTACGCCGTAAGTGAAAAAACCAATACTGGTGTCTTCTTTGCTGTAAGTCTACAAAAAACGAGTATTTTTTATGCATTTGTTGCTTACGCCATTCTTGCGGTCAGCAACTGTGTCTTCTTACGGAGCGAAACGTTCAAACAGAGGCTCAAGCCATTTTTGTGGAATGAGTTTTTAATAACATCAATGCAAGATAAATCCTCACTGTGGCTTATATCGTATTCACTCGACTTTAGCGGACGGCCGACTGGCGGCAATGTATGCCCGCGGGGCACTCACTGGTCACAAGTTAAACGCCGGCTTGGCCTATCTCCTTGTATTATTAAATCTGTCAACCCTACTTCGCTTTCAAGCCCCATGGAGCCAAAAGGTCCGTTATCTAAGTATCCAAAACACAATTTCTTAATGATACTTTACTTACTTTGGGCTAGATTATTGGCTGAGACTGTGAGCTATCACACGACACAACTGCTTTTAACGCCAACCCCAACCATAGATTTATAAATATTGACGTTTATATAAGAGCGTCGGTGGCGTAGTGCGTAAGAGCGTCGTCTCCCACCCGGGAGGCACTGGTTCGATCCCCGCCATGTACCAATGTGTTTTAAATTTTGAATTCATATGTACGTTTAATCGACGCTTTTACGGCGAAGGAAAACATCATGAGGAAACGTGCACACACCTATAAAGAAATTCTTAGGTTGTGTGTGAATTCGACCAACCCGCACTTGGCCAGCGTGGTTGACTAAGGCCTAATCGCCCTAATGTGGGGTAGGCTCGAGACCCTCGGTGGGGACATTATATTATGAGCTGTTGATGATGATGACGTTTATAGATTGGCAATGCATCAATTAGGGCGAGACCAAAAAAAATGCCCCAATGTGTGCGTAATGCGCATGTGTGCGTGAGAAATATTACTGCAGTCTGACAGTTGCTGTCTTTTCTACGTGACTGACAGGCCGACTTAGGCCGCCTGCGTGTACGTGAAATGGGAATTTCTCCCGAGTTCTTGTTTTAAAAAAAAGTGTTGAGAGGCTCCATTTTTAACCTAAATCAACCGTACAATTTTTGCTACTTTAGTTACTACATTTTCACTTGTCATTGGCAAAATGCGGACGCTTAATGCGACGCGACATTAATTAAGAATAGAATAGTACGTGATATGGTCCCGTCTATCTATCTCGTTCTAATATACGTGTTAGTGTGCTCTTCCTCTGTCATATTGCTAGTCTTCTTCTACTATATAAAAATAAGTCGGGTTTTCCTTCCTGACGCTATAACTCGAGAACGGCTGAACGGATTTATCTTATCTTGGTCTTGAAATGTTCGTGGAGGTCTAGGGAAGGTTTAAACGGTGAGAAAATATGGAGAAATCGCGAGGAAGATAGTAAAAACAACATTTTCATTTTCCCATATAAACTGTTCTGCCTACTTTCCTGTCAAACATTTGACGTTCCGCCATTTTAGCGAAGGAAGAGTTTTAATGTCGTTAGGATAGGTGCAAGACGTTTAGTACTCCGTGTGAATAGGTGATACGAAGTACACCGGGTCATCTTGTTTCCTATGAAATATAGTTTCCTATGAATGACACCAACAATAATTTTAAATATCTTTTGCCACTTGACTGTACAAATTTCCCTCAAACGTGTTGTGTAAAGATTATTATACTCGTAACATAGACGTAAACACGCGAAAACGTGGTGACAAATTGAAATAGATAACTATTTAGATGCCGCGCGAGTCACTTCACTATTTCTGTACGGGTCGAGGAGCCACGAACCAACTGACATACTTATTTCAATGTTAGTTAATGCTGAACGTAAATGTATCTACCGTGGACCGATCGTACAATTGGCCAGATTATTAAATGCCTGGGCATATCACAAGAAGTGTTCAGGAGTGATCAATGATTGTACTGTGCACTGATTGTATTCAATTCAATTCAATACTTTTATTGCTTTTCCACAATGTTAGTTAAGTTCTTAATATTATTTAATGTAAGTACATCATGGGCCCTGTCGGGCACAGCAAAGTAGAAGAGAGAAGGTAGATTACATATCTAGGGTAATTAATTGAACTAGCAGAATTTAATCCTGTGAGAAATTTATGCAATTTATTTATTGTGTTATTATTTTGTTTATGTGTATATTAGATTCTATATTCAATTAAATGTGTACATGTCTAATTATTCAAAACAATAAATTCATATTTTCGAAATTAGTATAATTTTTAATGTTTGTAATTGAAATATAAATACTATTTTATAATATTAAATAAATAAAATGTCAAATTAATTAAATAAATTAGTAATATTGTATTAATTATTCATTATTAAATAATAATATAATAATTATCTATTTGTATTTATGTTTATGTAGAGTTTGTCTTATGCACTTACATATCTCTGTGACCGGTAGGTTCGATCGGCCCAGTTCAACGATTGGCCTACGTCATAATTTCACCGTTACATGATATGCCTAGACATTTCACGATCTGGCCAATTGACAACATTTCAAAACGACATGTTTTGATAATTACGAAACAATTATAATAATAATAATTTATTTGCGTTTGAACAGGGTACATTTAAGTTGGAATGGATACAATATTTCACTACCTAAGCCATATACCAAATATATATGCAAATATGTACATAGAAGTATAATTTTGTTATGTCAGCAGATAATTCATTATGATAATTGATAATTTATATTATGTTACACCTTAGAATGTTACATTATATTCAAAATCAACTCTTAAACATTATTGTCAGTTTTGTTTTTTTTTGGAATTTATTACTTGCTAAATTATGAGATATTAAAAAAAACTAAACATACATAAAATAACAGAAAATGTTTTTGCCATCCATCTTTTTTTTTAATTTTGTAGAGCCCATGACACTAACTCCAAAAATCTAACAGTTGCGTTTAAGTCGTTTTAGAATTAGTGAGTTTTGAAATTTTAAATTAAAATGTTAATTGTCTACGTTATTTTAAGCTTTCGTGTAACACCTGTAATTAAGGTAGCACTTAGCAATTTATTTTATGTAATTTTCGTATATTAGTGTTAGTGTATATCTTGTTGGTGTTAGTAAATTAATAAATAAATACTTAGAATCAAAATTAAAGAACGTAAAAAAGACGTTGATGAGTTTTTAATGTCTATTTTCCATCCATATAACAAAAAAAAAAATACGATTAAAAGTATTGTTGTCAATTCTGCGATCGGGCGATGACATATTTTCAGAACTCCAAATCCGCCGGACTCCATATTTGGAATCACATCATAAAATTGTCAACAAAATATTTCTTGCGCTTATCCGTCCTCTGAACACTAATAATGTATAAGCCCACAAAAGAACCAAAAATAAATTTCAAGATTACACAAAATCCGTAAGAATAATCCATTGAGAGATCATTAGAGAATGTGGGCTCGTTTAAATTTTCCTTGCCTTTATTTTTAATGTGGTAATCTTGAATGAGTTTATAAAAACCCGCCAAAAGAATTATAGCTTTTGAATGTTGATACAAAGATGCAGGCGGATCTAAAACTTTGTGATTTCGACTCTATTTATGTGAGGTAAGGTTCTTTGTTTCATAAAATAAAAACTTACATAGTTTTAAAAAGAAAAGTTACGTTAGGAATCTGAATACTAGGTACAAAGATAAATTAGTGGTTCCAAAACTCAGACTTGCTAAGACTAGTAATTCATTTGTAGGGAATAGCATGAGGTTTTACAATAGAATACCAGATGAACTGTTAACTTTGACGGGTACACAATTCATAGAGAGAATTAAAAGTCAACTGATCGCTAAAGCGTACTATAGGGTGAAAGACTTCACCGAAGATAAAGTTGGGAATAAAAAGTTATGTACAGTTTCTACATAGTTATACAACAGTATACCAAGAACAGTAATACGTCTTCATACAAACTGGCCGCTATCCATTAGAAAGCCAACGCCGCCAAATCAACTGTGCTTGCTTTACAAGACGCAAGTACGGTCCTGCGTGGAGTATTGGTCGCACCTGTGGGATGGCTCTGCAAAGTACTTACTCGATGCTTTGGATTAGGTTGCAGCGTCGCGCGGCCCGCATCATCGGCGATGAAGAGGTGACTAAACACCTTGAGCCTCTCCAATTGCGTCGCAATATTGCGTCATTGAGCGCCTTCTACCGTCTGTTCCACGGCGAGTGCTCTGAGGAGATTTTTTCCCTAATCCCACCATCTCCTTTCCTTCTAAGGACTACGCGTGCTGGTCTACGTTGTCACCGACAAACTGTGGCTACCATTAATACTAGAAAAAACTACCATTCCAACGCGAACTAAGAAATTTGGCAACTCGTTTCTTTGTCGCACAATCAAGAAATGGAATTCACTGCCAGCGCATGTGTTCCCTCCTTCCTACAATCCTGGGTCATTCAAACGAGACGTGAAGAAGCACCTTGCAGGTCGGCAAGGCGAAGGTGGCTAGCGCGGCGGTTTATCTTTCGCACCAGCTATCTTCGCATGTGGACTCCACTTCTGCTTAACATCAGGTGGAATGGAGTCATCTGCTTGACTTTTTATATAAAAAAAAGTGTGCGTGTGTACTCGGCGCCGTGTACGCACGCACTGTGACGTACACATTGACATAAAAATATGAGGGCATAAGGTGGTCTCGCGGTCGCGGTGTGATGTTTTTATGTCATTGCACATTCGCTCGCCGGTCGCCGCTCGTTCCCGCCCGGCACATTTAAGATAGCTCTAGCGTCAACGCAGAGTAGCCTAATAACTCGCCGACAGCCCGCAGATAAACTATTGTTCTTGGTATACTGTGGTTATGCTCACGACAGTAGGTATGTACCTTCTCAATATTTAACACTATTGGTAAGGATTTATTATTCAGTAGCTACACATTTGTTTTTGACATCAATAAGTGCTTTGAATAAGCCTACATTGAAAAACCAAACTAAACTAAAACTAAACTAATAATAATAATAATTATTATTAAAGGTTGTAGCACACTTATCAGCGCGGATAGGTAACGCCTCTTTATTTACTATGAACCTATGTACTCAATTTCAAAGATTTGATAAAATAATGTTGCCATAAAAACATAAGTACCAAGCACTGACAAATTTCGACGGCGAAAGCAGTGCCTCGGTGGCGTAGTGGTTAACGCAGCCGCCCAGATTGCGGAAGATGCTGGGTTCGATTCCCGCCTGAGGCAGGTCGATATTTTTCAGTGCATTTTTTCTAGTATTAAAAAGATTTACGCGTTTGTTAACGCAAAAATTATTTCATTATTTCGAAATATTTTTTTGCTAATTATAAAATTGCGTAAAATAGTTTGGGAAAAAATTCTGTCTAATTCTTTGTTAACATTGATTTTGTACTGTATATTTTTTTTCACATCTAACCATGAATCGTCAATTATTTTAAACAACAATCGTGAACACGTGCTCTACTAATCCTCTCATCAACATAGTAGTAACATTGGAATAGCACTGAAAAAACATTCGAGGCCGCGCGGTAGATATCAAATACTGAGTGGGCGTAAAGAGCTTTGAGTTACGTGTATCTGTTTAGCTCTCCTTTGGTTCAATAAGAAAATGTGTTAATTCTTTCTTCTTATGCTGCGGCCGCATACATCGCGATGTCGCGAATATTCGCGTTATCGCGATGTGTCTAGCCAAGTATTCGCGCATACTTCGGCACTTCGTGCGAAGTCGCAAGGACATCGCGCCGTTGTCGGTAAACTGGCGCACATCAAAGCGTTTTTATCGCGATGTCCTTCGCTTGCGTGGCCACACTTCGTGGTCTTCAGTCGGCGCACAGAAATCGTGCGCATCGGACGTATTGGTCTAAATTAGTTTTCTACCATGGATTGGAATAACGACAGGATTTTAGAACTTATTAGCAATTAGGAGTGTGAGTCAATATTGTTTAGCCTTGCTTTTTTCTTAAACAATAATTCCTGACAGAATAAAAAATAATTACCCTAAAATATAGGCCGACCGCGGCGTCCATTTTTTTTTTTGCGTAACATCGCGATCACATCGCGACAGACTTTACAGCGCGCAATGTGTGGCCATGCACATTCGCGGTAGGCCGAAGGCGAAGATTATCGCACGAATGTTATCGCGATGTGTGCGGCCGTAGCATTACTGTTCTCAACTACGCTGTTATTCTTGGAGATAGTAATCGTTGTATAGTATCGTTTGTATACCTACTCTGTATTGTCTCGTATCACTTTCTCTACTCTGTGCGTGTGTTCTCTGATAAAATGTAAAAGAGGTGTTTGGCGGGAAACCATGACGTCTGGATGTCGATCTTTATTTCGATAATTCAAAATTGCTTCGGAGTGTATGTTGTGCAGTGAAAGTGGTGTCGTTTCGTTACATAAGCATTCGTGTTGAAAACAACAGTTAAAAGGAATAATTGAAATAAAGGTTTTGTGTATGTGGCGTTGAGAATTGTATAGTGGTTGGAAATCCCACTATACAATCCTCAACAGTCATGAGGTCTGTTGCCATGCATTTCTTTCCAAGCACTCCCTAGATGCATTAAAATATGCGACGCCCATATTTTAATGCGAACATCAAAAAAGAAGACATAAATACAGACAGGGCTGTTGGACTTGATATCCTTTGCCCGTCCCGTTAGGGACAAAAGAAACAAAAAAAAGTAAAAGTTGTGTGCACTCTAAGTTAAAATAAAAGCCAGTTTAAATAAACAACAAGACTTTACTCTCATTAAAACAAAATCCTCAACAGTTATAATATTTTTATATTATTATCACAAACACGGGTTAGCCATCCATAACAAACTGATATGCACATGTCTCTATGAGCGTTAGATATGCACATGTCTCTATGAACGGAACTAAGCGTTCCCGCTTAGTTTCGTTCATAAAAATACTACACTGCCGTCGTGGCAAAAAAGGGCGCAACTGACATTTTTTCCATAATTGAGTAGATATACACATAATACAATCAGGAGAATAAAGATAAAAGATATTTATTTGTTGAGACATGTGTAAGTGAAAGGTAGTACCTACATAACATTTAAAAGTTCAACATGTTCTGCCTAAGTAGGCGTACAAATTTATAAATTTAATGCTAGAGATAACAAAATTCAGCAAAATTCAAAATTACATTTCATTTGTCAAATAATAATATGTTTGTCAAATTACGTCAATTTAAGTATGTCAAAAGCAAAATGCCAGATTAATAATATTGGATACAAAATTACAAAGTACTGATTATATGTCAAGATCGTTCCTTTAAAAAGTCATCA
The DNA here is from genome assembly GCA_955850985.1 of Elophila nymphaeata. Lineage (NCBI taxonomy): Eukaryota > Metazoa > Arthropoda > Insecta > Lepidoptera > Crambidae > Elophila > Elophila nymphaeata. The sequence continues at coordinate 9,233,422 of OY039091.1, read as the reverse complement.
ACATTATAATAACACTTGTCTAAAAGTAATAGTTTTTTTTTTAAATACATTTATATTCAATTCACGGAATTCACTGGTCAATTTATTAAATATAAGTGTGCTCATTCCGTAAATGCTTTTCCTTAGTAAGCATGTTTTTGCAGTCATTGTATAAAGTTTATTAAAATCTCTCCTATTTCGGCTGACGCTATCTGACATCAGTGGAAACAATTGTGGGTTTGCTTTTACAAAATCTATACAAATAAACCTATTTTTTGTATAGTTTAGCCATAAGATTAACAGAGATACCATTAGCCAAAAGGGCACAGCATGAGGGTGGCACCGACCTCAAAAAATAGTTATCATATTGACTTTTAGATCATTTAAAACATAAGATTTTTAATTCTTCCTTGAGTTTCCCGCGAGTTCTTGTTGTAAAAGTTCTATAAGTGGAAACTTTTAATTGGCCCTCAGACCAATATATTCCTATATATTGTTATAGTTTACTATTGAATTATGTACCTAGCTGTAAGTTTTCCTTTTTTTTGTAATAAAAACACGAGTTGAGAGACTCCATTTTTAACCAAAATCAACCGTTAAATTTTTGCTACTTTAGTTACATTTTCACTTGACATCGGCAAAATGCGTACGTTTAATGCGACGCGACGCCATCAATTACGAATAGTATATAAAATTTCTCCCTTTTCATCGGTTTTGAAGTTGGTTTAATTTTGTAAAAAAAATATTTTATTTCAGTTGTAATTGAAACAACATACTAAATGCAGACGACAAAAATTAGAACTGTGTACCCATAGATCTACGGGTAAACCTGTGTAAACAGTTTTTAAGTTGACATTGCCAGAGGCCTTAGTATGAGTTTTGATAGTTTTCGAGCTCGATCAAACGTATCGTCTTTCTTCATACATTGGCCACTGTTTCAGATAGTTTACGCTAGGGGCGCTAGTGGGCAATGTATGAAAAGAGACGATACGTTTAATCGAGCTCGAAAACTAACAAACTCGTACTAACGCCTCAGTACACCACTAGTGACACCACCGGGCCTAGCCAAGTGACCAATCGATTGCGCCGAATCTTAGATTATAGAACATTTAACGAAAAGAATATGTATAATGTATGACACTGATGTACAGAAAAAGCTCTATGGCGACCAACGTGTAAAATGTATGAGTATTGTTGTTGTTATTATTGCCCGACGTTTCGTAACACTTTTCAGCGTTCGTGGTCACGGGATGACCCCGTGACCGCATGAAAAATCTAATTACACGCGAGTTAAATCCGTAAAAGTGTTTTATTTATAATCTCCTTGTTTCATTTTGAAGTCGGTTAAAAAGGAAGCACCTACTCATGATGGAGAAACGACAACATACGAAAAACCACGAGAACCGCCGATACACATAACACAAGATGCAACGTTACCTTGCCACATTAATGAACGGCCCGACTGAACCGAATTCCAGAACAATCAAACATTTAGTCTTAATATCCCATTGAGATTAACAAAGAAACACTCACAATGAAACTATTGAATCACGTGATGCTAGCTGCGATTATGACTAACGCGACGCGTGCGCACGAGTGGACTATAAACAGTTGTAGAATGGTCTTTCGCTTGAATACTATCGCAGACGCAGCTGTGTTGATGATCACGGTTTTACGTCATTTATGACGTATAAACAAAGCCCATAGTATACATGTAAAGTGCGGCGTCCCTTTAAGCTGAAAATAGACCTAATTTTATGATATTGGGGGCAATGGAACATTTTTTTTCAAAAAATATCTAGCAAATTACTCCATTCCACTTGATTTCATGGCAAGCAGAAGTAGAGTCCAAATGGAAAGATAGCTTGTATTAGAGATAGACACTCTACTCTTGCTGACCTGCAAGGTACTTCTTCACGCCTCTTTGAATGATCTACAATTGTAAGAAAGAGGGAGCAACTGTTCTGGCAGTGAATTTCATTGCTTCGTTGTGCGCCATAGAAATGAGTATCCAAACTTAGTTCGCTTTGGAATTGTAGCCACAGTTTGTCGTTGGCACTGTAAGTCTGTCTTGTTTTTCATTTATGTCAGTTTTTTTGAGTTTCGCATACATTTTATTTTATTTATCTTGTAAAATACTTTTCATAGAAGTCACAGTTAATATGGTAGCATGTTGTTTCCATTTTCTTTGGGCTGGCTTAGAACATGGTGAAATAGTTGGCGTCGTTACTATAGCAGCAAAAGGTACAGGAGTTCTTCTTTGTTCGTTAAGAAGTTTTTCATTAAAATGAACTGTCTAGTCAGATTCGCAGCATTTATTTTTATTTGATGGACCTGCCGAAGGAGATGAACGTCCTGAAATTGCGTATCTCTAAGATTCTGGACATTTTGGTCTTCGTTTTGAGTGGTTTGCTCAGATTCTTTCTTGGGGTATAATAATAATAATAATAATTTATTTCAACAACAAGTAGGGTTTACAAAGTCGTAAGTTATATTGTAATAACTTACGACTTTGTTTGGTTACAGAAAGATACATTTGACGTTCTACATTGTTGTGAGGGTTTACATTTATTGATTTGCTGTGGCACCAGCACTAGACTTAACTGTATTGATGGTACCTGTATGAGTAACAAAAGAAGTGGCCTCAGTTTACTAAAAATTGATTTCTTATAGGAACAAATAAATTCTAAATGTTACCAAAAATAAATAAGAAATTTTGCTGTCTTTATACAAGTCCACTGTAGGGTACCTGTATGGTTTGCGCAGCATTGTTTTTAGAACTGATCTCTGAGCCCTCTCAATTTGTATCATTGTAATCTTTGAGGACCCACCCCAACTTAAGATACAATAGGATAGGAGAGATTGACACAAAGCCAGGTAGACAGACGAGAGCAGGTGGAAATTTGCCACATTACGAAGTTTCCTCATTATGTGTACTATTTTGCGGACTCTCCCTGACATACCGCTGATATAGGCCTTAAAGTTAAGATTTTGGTCCAGGATGACGCCTAGATATTTTATTTGCTCACACCTTTGAATACATTTGCAGTTGCAAGAAGAGAGATGCCTACAACAGTGGTTTTGGAGTGTTGCTAAAGAGTTGGAAGGGGCTGAGGCAGAAGTTTTATGGAAACAAATGAATTTAGTTTTATTAGTGTTCAGTGTTAGGAGATTATCTTGAAGCCATTTAGCAATTATTGCCATTCCCTCTACTGCGCGTGCGTGAGCCTCCTCCCAGGAGAAGCCATGGAATAATATCGACGTGTCATCTGCATAGCAAGTTATGTCAGCATGTCCAATTCTGAGCTCGTGTATACTATTCATATATATAATAAAAAAGTGTTGGGCCAAGAATACTGCCTTGGGGAACTCCGAAGTCTATGGCTCTAAAATCACTACACAAATCACCCACAGTTACACATTGTTTACGCCCCTTTAGATAGCTCTCAAACCAAGACAGTGGTATGCCACGAACGCCATGATGTTCCAGTTTTTTTAGGAGTATTGGTACGGAGACCGTATCAAACGCCTTTGCCAAATCCAAAAATACACCAATGCATTTGTCATTTTGGTCTAGATGTCTAACCGTTTTTGAGACCAGGAGAGAAACTGCCTCATCTGTCGATTTTGCTCGACGGAAACCAAACTGGTTTTCAGATATCAGATGTTGTGATTCTATGTAACTAACTAAACGTTTATTAACTAGTTTTTCAATCAGTTTGGCAAAAGTATTCAAGAGGGATATTGGGCGATAATTGTCTGGAGAGTTACGGGAGCCGGCTTTGAAAACAGGGACGATAGAAGCTATTTTCCAGACACCTGGAAAAATTCCCGTCGTTATACTTTTATTAAAAATTTGCGTCAGCGGAGCAACAACATACTCGTTAATTAGTTTAAGTAAGTGATTATTAATACCATCTATACCAGGGGCTTTATCACTGTGTAGGTCCGCAATGAGAGCATTAACTTCTAAAACATCAGTAGGCTCCATAAAGAAGGATTTGAGAGGAGGAGCTGTAGATTTAATTTCAGTAGCTAGACTTTCTTGGGTAGCATTGAGATCAGTGAGAATTTCATCTGCCAGTTTTTGACCTATGGCAGAGAAGTATGTGTTACAGACGTTTAAATATTGTGTTGTATTAGTTGTATCGTTAATGGATAGAAGTTCCCGTGGCTCTTTTTTATTTGTTAACAAGGTTGCTCGTATTTTCATTTTTTAATCGATCTCTCTAAGTAGTAAACGGTATGTTAAATTGTTTAGCGGATTTTCTTTTGGACATCCCTTCTTCGATAGCAGTTTTAGCAGATTGAAGGTCTTTTTCGCTCCAAGCCGCTTTAGCAGTGGTTCTTAAACGATTTCTGCGCATATCTAAGTATAAGAGAAAAATTAAGTTACTACAAAGGGTAAAAGTGCTCAGGTAAGGGGTAATACCGCTCAGGTAAGGGGTAATGGCGCTCAGGTGAGCGGGAAAAGGAAGGGGAATCTTAGAGAGCTTTTATCTTACCATCATATCAGCCAAGAGATGCCCAATGTTGAACATAGGTCTCCCCCAAGGATCTCCAACCTAGTCGTTCCTGCGGCCTTTATCTCGCCTGATGTTAAGTAACGATAAAGCCAAAGGAGCGAGCTTTATCCGAAACCCTCAAACAGTGTTAAGACTACACCAACCACTGTTAACAAGATAGCCAGTTCTAAGACCTTGTCCAGAAGAGCGAATTCGCTGCAAATCTCTACGCTCGAACACACAACGCGCGTTGGCGAGGTACTGGAACTTGTTTACATTGCGTCCACAAGCTTCGAGTTTTACGAGTTTCAACTTCGCGTACGTGTTCGCGTGTAAAGATTCGCGGTGAATTCGCTATGCTGGACAAGGTCTAATTTAGAGTGAACTGTCGAAACACCATAACGGAAACTTGCGGATCAAATTCTTACGTATGCTGACTGCTGTATTGATTTTCATTCGATATATTGGTAACGATGAAAAAATAATGACTAAGATGTATCTAATTATTACGAGCAATGGCAAGTGTATGATATTGAGAAACGAGTGACAGCTGGATGAACAGTGAAGGTGTCAAATGAGATAGAAGGAAATGAGAGCCTGAAAGAGCATTAGTGAGGTACAAATTAAGTAACAGGTTAAACAATGGAATGGTTAATTTATTTATTTTTATTAGGTCTACCAACAGTTGTTTACAATGATACTTATTCTGAATCAACTTAATAAATGTAACAACCAATTATAGGTAAACACCACTTGCTTAGCTATAAACACAATTTAGCACACTAAGTTTCTGAAACTTAACTATTATTTAACAATTAACTTAAATTACTTCAAAAAACCTATAACAAAAAGTAAGAAAGAGATAAAAAAGTGAACAAGAATACTAAGGGCTGATTATATAATAGATAAAACTATTCTTTCTTCTTTTATTGTCTAGGCAAACAATGTATAAAAATTTAACGCAATTTAATTTAATTAATTTTAGTATTCTAACTTAATTTACTTTAATCTATTCTAATTTAATTTAATATTTATTTATTTTATTTTAATTCAATTTAATTCCCTACTATTATTTAGGTTGCTTCAGGTGTTCCCATATGACTTTGCGGAATATACAACATGTAAATGAAATAACCAACACCCTGAATACAGGTGGTTGGGGATCGGCTTCTGAGTTGATTTCAAGATTTTTTTTTTAAAAAACGATTTTTTTTTGAAAAAAATAACAAAAACAAAAAACTTTTTGATATTTTTCAAACAAAATCGTTTTTTTTAAAAAAAATATTGAAATCAACTCAGAAGCCGATCCCCAACTACCTGTATTCAGGGTGTTGGTTATTTTATTTACATTTTGTATATATTATATGGAGTCAGAGTGTAAGTCAATCAAGTCACTGACACTGTTCATCAATTTGTATAATCTGGGTACGGAAGAACTCGTTCCGAGTACAGTTCTTCTAAGCGGTGGAAAGCGGATGAGAACAGAGAAATGTGGTTTGAAAGAAGACAGTGGCAAGAATTGAGAAAGGAATGCTCAAATGGATTTTCTGTTTGAAAGAGTGAATGAAAGTAGACTAACAAAAGGGATACATGAATTTGAAGTGAGTGGAGATGGGATACGGGGAAGACCTACCGACCATCTCAAGGAAAGACCAAGTCGAAAGTACTTTAAATTGCCAAGCATGTAGGACTATAATAGATGAAGCAAAAGAATTAGCAAGTATTGATTCCTTTATGTTTAGGTGGCGGAAACGTATGTCATAATGTGAATTGGCTACCATTTTGTTAGAAATGAAAAACAGTTTGCTCTGTTTTCCTAAAAAGTTTATTTGAAGATGTAAAATTGATGACATTAAGATGAAAAAAAGATATCTCTCAAATGACCACCTCCCGAGTTTATGCACAATTGTGCTCGTTTTACAGCATTTCGAATTATTGCTTGCATAACAATTGGCTCCAAATTGGCGATTTCTTCTTTAATGTTAGCATTCAAGACTTGCAAGGTTTGTGGTAAGCGCGAGATTTCAAAAAGCTCCAAAAGAAGAAGTCTGGCATCGATCTGGTGATCTGGTTCAAATCTCCGAAACGGGAATTGTCTAAAATTTCACTTTCTTCGGGTATGTCTATCACTTCATGGCTTATATAAGAACTATTTCTGTATACCTATCTGTCCACAACATCTCTGTCAAAATACAATGATATTTGATTCCCGTTGCAAAAAATATGGCACATTCAGATTGTGACATTACTGTTGCGCCACCTTATGTATATGCCTGTGTTGTGTATGTTATCAATTGTGATCGATAGCAGAACACGCACTCCACCCCGGTGTGTCGCAAGCGCATGTCAAGGGTACCACAAATAGATTTTACTATCCCAAACATGCAGACGTGTGTCAGACAGCCGCTGGTTCACCGAGATGCATTTGCAATGATAATATATGATGTGGATCGCAGACACGAACGTATACTTTACACTAAGTACAATTTCAATTATATAACAGATGCAATAATGTTGCCATGTGATGCCGGCAGAGTAGAATAGTATCACCACCCCATATCCTCAAATGGGGTCCTCCAAATAAGGCGACTATGAAGCAGCAAAGGGGCATTGATCACTTTATACTCCATCCACCAATTTACATTGGGCAATCGTGGTAGACTACTGCCTAAACCTCCTTCGATGACAAGGAGCCTTTAATCCAAGCAGTGGATTGAATTATAAAGGCTGTAATAGTGAATGATGTACAACCGCCCAACTATTTTGGAATTCGTCGATTGACACCGTGCTCTCGAACAGTGAGGATTTTTTGCTCCAGTAGTCACTCCCTTATTAGTTGAGGGTCCCATGTGAAGTTCGCTTCCACCTCTGAGTCTGACCTTATCATCACTTACCCTGAGGAGATGAAGGCCACGAGCTTCCCCATCAAAGATAAAAACAAATCAATCATCATCATAACAGCCTTTATAATTCAACCCACTGCTGTGACACAAGGCCTCTCCTTGTCATCGAAGTAGGTTTAGGCAGTAGTCCACCACGTTTGCCCAATGCGGATTGGTGGACGGAGTATAAGGCATTAGTCGCCTTCTACGACACCCATTGGAGGATATGGGGTGATGCTATTCTACTCTGCCGGCATCATACGGCGAAAAAAAAATCAATGCGTAATTGTAATGACATGGTTTATATAATCATTCACCTTTAATCTTTTATGGCAACATTAAAGGACGGATTGCCATCATAAATTTGATTTACGTTCAGTTGCTGCCGTATTCTTTTGTTGTGGTTATGATCTAAAAGAGTACTTTTATTGTGTTGTTTGAGTAAACAACTAACTACTGTTTATTGTAACGTTATATTTACATGAAGACTACACGTGAAAAATGGAATTATCTTTTGCGTATGTGAATTTAAATGATGAGTAAAATACGCGAAGTTGGCTTGTTTCCTGCTCATTTCTTCATCATCATCCTATGACACCCATTGTTCATGGTAAAAGCCAACTGAAGGAAGAAAAACATTTGTTTTTCTTAAATTATCTTGGAACTAGCTGCGCGCGCGACTTCGTTCTAATTCCCCGTCATTGCAACATTTTTCATTGATGCTCATGCAGCTTCTATTGGTCGTAACGTGATGTATATAGCCTTTCTCAATAAACGGACTATTCGAAACGAAAATAATTTTTCAATTTGAATCAGTAGTTCCCAAGATTAGCGAGTTCAACCAAACAAACAAACTCTTCAGTTTTATAATATTAGTAAGTATAGATCAGTATAGATATAGCATACTCTTATTTATAGCACGTTTTGTTTTTCTTTACTTTATTCTCTTATAGGCTCTCAAAAAAAAGCGAGCCAAAACGAGCCATGCTTGGCATATAATAGGGGTTAAAGAATGAAATTGCCGATTTTTCCTCATTATTCATTAGTGTATAATTCCTATAATACAATAGCTATGTCCATTTTTTTTTTATTTTAACTTCATTACAAGGACTTATATTTATATATTAAATTTTATTCTTGCTTTTATTTTTTTTCACTAGAAATACATCTTCAAAAACAGCTCGTCCTAAGAGGTGCCCGTCTCCGTTATAAAACTATATTTTTTTAACAGATATCAATTCGCAATTTTTTTCTCTAATTATCCTATAGCTTAATGTTGTCTAAATATATCCACAAAATTAAATTAAATTTATATTTGTGGTTCCTTAAAAAATCGCAAATATATTTATATGGAAAAATTAATTTTCGTTAAATCCTCCATACAAAACGGCAATTTCATACTTAACCTCTTATATTAGAAAATCGTATGAGGAATATTGAAATCCGGCGTCGCACAAAGGCGAGGGACGTAGGAAAAGCCATTACCTCCCTAAAATGGAATTGGGCCGGACATGTTGCCATGCAGATTCATAGCAGGTTGACCAAAACATTGACCGATTGGTGGCCTATTACTCTATTACAGACAGAAGAAGCGTCGGACGCCCGCCAGCACGACGGGTCGATGACATTGGGAAGGTCACGCCTAAAGTTGGCACAGGATCGGGACAAATGGCGAGCTTGAGAGTGGCCCCACACTAGCCGGTCGTTCTTTGCTACCTAGAAAAAAACATAAAACCAGAAGGCAAGAATGCAATACAAAATGTACTACGCATCACACACCTACCGGTGTGAAACGGAAGGAACGCCCGGTAAGCAAGCAACGGGACCACGCCCCTCGGCGATTTTGCTTCATTCAGTACGCACCCGCGTGCTCCTGCGTGGACTCGTTGCAGAGTTGCGAAAAATGGCGGGATCGACAGAATCTCTTATTTCATATATTCAATAATTCCGTGTTTATGAGATATGCAGTAGGTATGTCTTTTTTTACAGGCTTTAAAAAAGGGGCATGAGTTAATCATCGTCCATTACGATTTTTTACGTATTATTATAAAGGTACACGAGTACCTCTCTCGGCAAACGCTAGACTACGACTGAGCGCCGATTAAGAAAGACCGGCCACCGGTGAGTGTGATACGATGAACCCGTTTTTATGGTATTTTCTAGGTAGCAAAGAACGACCGGCCAGTGTGGCGCCACGCCTAAGAGAGGCCTATGCTCAGCAGTGGGCGATAACGGTATAAATAAATGATTTTAGCAGTCCATATATCTATGTATGTTTGTATTTACGTATGTTGGTCCGTAGAGCCTAAACTATTCATCTGATTTTTGATGAATAAGGATTGGATTTAGATCGCATTTGCCAGTGGAATACTATGGTCTTAAAGTTAGTTAAATTAATAATAATTGTAATAGGTAGTTCGCGCATGACTTCCAAAATTTATTGGTCGGCGATGCCTAAGGTTATGTTACATGGTTCGACGTCCGGAAGCCTCCTCGTGGCGGACCCTGGGAACATGGTGGGGAAACTTTCTCAGCGGGTGTGTGGATGTTGTGATGATGGTGGCTTTTGATGTCAAGTGTGTCCCCTTGGTATTCGAAGTCACATGCCATCGTCGAGTTGTTTTTGTTTGAAGTCCCCCGGGTGCGGTTTGATGGCTGCTCCCGATGGCCACCAAGGAGTGCCTAGACGGGCAGCGATGGGACGGTCTCGGTGTAGTTGTGCTCACGTGCCCGAGTCGTCCCGCAATAGCGCACTGAAGGTCAGGCCGGGGAGGATGTTTAGTGGGTATGGAGGGAACGCCTTGACCTCGAGTCCCACATATCCCCTGCGATTGGTACCACCCCGCAAGGACGATGCGTAAATACATTTGACCTCCCCGTCAACAAAAAAAGTAATGTTAGATTGAACGCATATTAGCAGCACTGTGAAAAACTTAGGCATTTACGTGGACTCAAACTTATCTTGGACATATCACTTGCAGGAGCTCAGTCGAAAGCTATTCGCTTCAGCGAGTTATCTTTGAAGACTTCGCAACTTTCTCCCAACCACTACCAAAATTGCGCTTGCTCAGTCCCTACTTCTTCAATATCCGTGATAACGCTGACTGTAGTTTCTTTGATTTTACTGAAGAACAATTGAATAAACTTGAGCGACTTAATTTTTTTTTGCATACGGTTTATATTTACTTTACGAAAATCTGACAATGTTTCAGAATTTCGTCATAAGCTTGGAAATCTGTAATTTTTAACCGACTTCAAAAAAGGAGGTTCTTAGTTTGACTGTATTTTTTTATGTTTGTTACCTTATAAGGTAAACGTCCCAGTATCCGTCAGTTTCTGAACTTGGCTGACTTTGCAGTGATGCTGTGCTTAAAGTATATCAGATAATGAAAGGTGTATTGCATGACTAGGTGCAAAATGTATCTTAGTTTTTATTTAAATATTAATTTTAAGTCAAAATAATTAAGAAATATAATAAAACTCCATCAATATGAAAAAAAGACGATTTGTACCAGTACTCGACAGGTTTGTCCCATTAATCGTCAAAATGACCCAGAAGTCGTCAATTTTTTGATACCAAATTGAACTCTACGCCCTTACAGATAAGTTTCACAAACTGTAGAAATTACTTCTCAGCTTTGAAACGAAACATATTATTTTAAAGAATGTGCTAGCTGCAGTTAGGTCAGTGGAACATAAAACAACAAGTTTTAATTAATTCAGACTTTATATGTACCTCTTTATATGGACATCTAATAAACAATCAAAAATATATCTACTGTTAAAAATTTACATTGAGAAAAAAAAATACTGTAATCTACTGAGTACCTACTTAACCAGTCTCTCAATTCAGGAACTTAGGTAATACGAAACTCTAGTTATACTCTTCATATTTAACATACATCTACCAAACATAAGGCCCAATTAAAGAATTATAGACCCATCACGCTCCTGAGTCATGTTTATAAGCTGTTTTCGAGGGTTGTTACGAATCGTCTCGCGCGCAGGATTGACGACTTCCAGCCTCCCGAACAAGCCGGATTCCGAAAAGGCTTCAGTACCATAGATCACATACATACGCTGCGGCAGGTTATACAGAAGACCGAAGAATATAATCTGCCATTATGCTTAGCGTTTGTGGACTATGAGAAAGCCTTCGATTCTGTCGAGACCTGGGCCGTGATCCAGTCACTCCAGAGGTGCCACATAGACTATCGATACATCCAAGTGTTGCGGTCACTGTACGAAAACACCACTATGTCAGTCCGCCTTCAGGACCAGAACTCAAAACCCATACAGCTCCAGCGAGGCGTGAGACAGGGTGATGTTATATCGCCGAAATTGTTCACAGCTGCGTTGGAGGACGCGTTTAAGCTTCTGAACTGGAGAGGACTTGGCATCAACATAAATGGCGAGTACATGACTCACCTTCGCTTTGCCGATGATATCGTAGTTATGGCTGAGACCTTGGAAGAGCTGGGCACAATGCTCGGCGATCTCTGTAGAGTCTCCCAACAAGTGCGTCTTAAAATGAACATGGATAAGACGAAAAAAATGTCTAATATCCATGTCGCACCCACTCCTGTAAAGGTTGGAAGCTCTACACTGGAAGTTTTTTTTTTACAGGGATAAACCCACCACCTTCCCATGGCCTGACGCAACCTTACGGTTATACAGGCCGAATCACGGGAGAGTGCGCTGCTAGTTGCCGGAGGCTCTGGTTTCACAGCGCACCTTAATCTCTCCTACAAGTTATTCTTTGTCTGTCTTCCTTGTCCCTATGGTCCTTCTCCCCTTTCTGGGGCGGACATCACTCGTACGCCTTCGGTGCCTTCCAGGTCGTCCGAGCCCACCCGAAGTGGTACCGCTTGCTCCCACTGCCCAGTCTTCTGCCTCTTCTGCGGCGTCTTCGCTCTTCACCTCTCTCTCTCTAGCCCACTCCTAATCTTGTGCCATCGTCGCGCGAAGTCCCGTAGCTGTCCGAAGTTCGGCTCCGTCCCCACGAGATCCGGGTAATAGACCGGGCCCACCTCAAGCGTTTTCACCTTGTCCAGAAAAACCCCTTCTCTTCCCCGTAAAGTTCGCATTCCCACAGTGCGTGGTGCACGTCCTCTACGTCGCTACCCCCGCAGTAGCATGAGGTCACATCGGCGAGTCTCATGCGGAAAAGTCTACCCCTGAAGCAACCGTGGCCTGTCAGCAACTGTGAGGTTTCATAGTCCGGCTCGACCCAAGTCGCCTTGAGACGAGCCACCACATCCTGGAAGAACCGATAAAGCTCCCTCCCCTTGTCCGACGTGTTCCAACGTCCCTGACATGCGGCCTGGACGGACTCAGTTATTCTGAGTTCGGCACCCACACCCACAACTCGTCTTTGGCAAGCGCGGACTCGCGCGCCTCACCTAGTCTGCCCGCCCGGATTACTTCGAGGTCGGCCGGAAGCACACCGGAAAGCACCGGCAGTGCGTCGGTACTCGTTGAACGGTACGCCTTCGTCAGAAGGACTAAGGCTGGTCTCTGGGTGCGCAGAAGCGCACTTCGCACAACGTGAAGGGACGCGCGCTCGAACCAACATGCTGCAGCATACGTTACCGTGGCGATGTAAGTGCCGCGGTACAGCTCCCGTAGGGCTCTGTACCGTATCCCCCAAGAGGACGCCGATACCCCTGATCGTCATGGTAACCGACTTAGCAGGCGCGAATTCCAGTCGGTCACGGGCGTCCCAGTCACCGACGAGCTGTAAAACCGTAGAGGCCGTGGCCTCTATGCTCGCCGGGATCCGGATTCTATCAAAAGCGTCACATCGTCGGCGTAAGCCACGATACTGACCCCCCCCCCCCGGGAGGGGCAGTCGAAGCAAGTCGTCCATCAGCACGTTCCAGAGCCTGGGTTCCAACACCGATCCCTGCGGGCAACCCATCGTTGCTGCCTTCCATAACGCCCGGTCACCCACGAACAAGCCCAGCCGGCGATTCACGAAGTACCCCGCCATCATCCTGAAGATGTTGGGGGGGCACCCTCCGCGCTTCACCTTGAGCAATATCATGGGCCACCAGGCGTTATCGAAGGCTCCAGAGATGTCTAAGAAAATGGCTTGTACGTACTTCGACGAGGTACCCCTGGCTGCGCTGAAGATGGTATTTAGCGCAGTCACCGTCGACCGACCTCGAGTGAATCCGTGCTGGCAGTCCGATAACCCCCTGGTTATTTGCGGTGCGCAGCGTAACATTACGCGTTCTAAAATCTTACCAAAGATAGAGAGCAGGGTGACGGGGCGATATGCTTTTGGGTCGGAAAGCTGCTTGCCGTTCCCTTTCGGGAGGAAAATCAGCCTGCCGTCCTTCCACACAGCTGCCGTCCTTCCACACTGGAAGTTGTCGACCATTATGTTTATCTGGGACAAACAGTCCAACTGGGTAAGTCCAACTTCCAGAAAGAGGTCAATCGACGAATCCAACTCGGCTGGGCAGCGTTCGGGAAGCTACGCGGCATATTCTCGGCCCATCTAACGCAGTATCTTAAGACGAAAGTCATCTGATTCGTGTGTGTTGCCAGTGATGACCTATGGAACCGAAACGTGGCCGCTTACAATGGGCCTCATAAGAAGGCTCAAAGTCACCCAAAGGGCAATGGAGAGGGCTATGCTCGGAGCTTCTCTGCGTGATCACATCAGAAATGATGAGATCCGCAGGAGAACCAAGGTCACCGATATAGCCCAAAGAATTGAGAACCTTAAGTGGCAGTGGGCAGGGTACATTGCGAGAAGGACTGACGGCCGCTGGGGCGGAAAGGTCCTTGAGTGGCGACCACGTACCGGGAAACGCAGCGTTGGTAGGCCTCGTAGTAGGACAAGGTGGACTGACGATCTGGTAAAGGTCGCGGGAAGCCGCTGGATGCGGACCGCGCAGGACCGACCGGTTTAGAGATCCTTTAGAGATTTGGAATAAACGTCGTTACTTGTATTTGGGACCGACCTAAAAAACATTTAGATTTTTTGAGGCAAAATTTTTATTTCTTCGTGTTTAGTTAAGAAATAAATAAAAAAATTAAAAGAACATAAATTAGGGGTAGAATTTCGGAAAATCCTTTCTTATCGGATGCCTACGTCATACAAAGAACACACTCCAAGTTTCAGGTCTCTACGATCAGCGGTTCAAGGTAAAGCTGTGCATTGATCCTTCAGTCAGTCATTCAGGACAAAGGCTTTTATATAATATGTTTATATTATTAGTTTATTTCAAATTTCTATGCACGTTATGTATGCACTGATATGGGTTGGGGTCTGGTTCCATGTATGCCTCAATGATGTGGTTTCTATGAATGTAACCTGTATGTGTACAAATAAATAAATAACACCCGCTTTCACAACTATTACTATGAGGTCTAACAGCATTATGCGGCCATTAGGTAAATAAAGTTAAATTATAGTTCATTAATGTGAATATAAATTGGTGATAACTAATTTATATTTGGAACTAGCTGTACCCGCGACTTCGTCCGCATAGAATTTACCAAAAGAAAAAAAAGTAGCCTAAGTTACTTCTTATTACACCAGCTACCTGCGAAAAAAAACCCCGTCAAAATCGGTCTAGCCGTTTCAGAGATTAGCCGGAACAAACAGACAGACAGACAGACAAAAATTGTAAAAAATGTTATTTTGGTGTATGTACCTTATATATATTCATATGCATGTAGTAAAAAACGGTTATTTCAATATTACAAACAGACACTCCAATTTTATTTATATGTATGTAGTATGTATACATAGATATACAAAGTTTTCGTATAGGGACTTAAACAAAATGTTTTGTTTTTGATTGCAACTTATTTATAATTACACCAATACAGTCTCTAAAATAAGATCGGACACGTGCTTGTTCCATATTCGAATAACGGAAAGGGAAATTGTAGTTTAATTTAGTAATTCTTAACAATTTGCTTATGTTCCTCAAACTGACTTTAACCTTAATGTAAAATTTATATATTTTTACTTTCTCGTATACGTAGTGTAGAGGAAGTCTTGTAATCGTTAAAAAATTCGGCCTCGAGATTTTGACGGATTTACTCGTTTTGGACCTCCCTGAGTCCAGAAATACTGTTTTTGGAATTATGTCTGTGTGTGTGTCTGTGCGTTAGCACGATAACTCGAGTATGCTTTAACGTATTGAAACCAAATTTAACATGCATGTATGATATCAAAATGTAAGGTTCCTATCAACTTTTGAGTCGTCGATCACGAAAGTTAAGCAACCAAGTGCGTGGTCGGTACGGATGGGTGACAAATATAAGGTTTCTATCAACTTTTGAGTCGTTTCCGGTATACGAAAAGGCCAAGGGGAGATCACTCCCGAATTTTTGTTTTGAAGGTGTCAAAGAAACCTGCACTTTCTATGTGCACTACAGTTATTATTGACTTTAAGGCAAAACTAATGAGGTGTAAAAGGTACCCCACACTCGAGGTTACTTTGAAACCTTTTAAAAAAATATTAAATGAATGGGGGGTTTTAAGACTGCTGTAGGTATAGCATAAATCTCAACGCCAAGACTTCAATTGTTCTGATGAGGTACAAAAAGCTAGAATTGCGAGCATATTTCTTTGTGTAATGAAGGAAAACTTCCAAAAACATGTCTAAGTACACCGGTTTACGGTACCCTGCTACACCTTACAGCCAAGATTTAATAGACCATGCAGTGGCGTAGCGTCCCTTGGACGTCCTGTATCAAAATTAGTTGGGGACCCAAATGAAGGGTAAAGATTTCTTGCAAAACAAACAAAAATGCTTGCATAAAATTAAAATAAATATTTATTTATTATAAGTTTTCATTTCGTCAATTACATATTTGACGCCGTCGTGGTGGAGTGGTCAGTGTAGCTGCCTACACATCTAGCGGTCCGGGTTCGAATACTGGTAGCGGCAAATATTTGTGTGACAAACACGAATATTTGTTTGCGAGTCATGGTTGTTTATACTGGGTGTAAAAGACATGAATAGTCAAACGAGAACCATGTATTCTATACATCAAAATAAGACATATTTCAAAAAAATTTTTGCTGGGAAATGATTTTTATTTTTTTAATGTTAAAAAAAATTGCAAATTGTACCGCGCAATGTAAAGGGCTCAACTCGCACGCAACTCGCAAAACCGCGATAATTTTGGCAGACGGCGGCCCCGTTCTTTAGTATCCGTGCGCATCGAGTGAGCTACATTGAACGCTAACGTTTTGAAGCCATTTTTTGTTATGAAATACTAAAAAAATTATAATGTTTCTTTGGACAATAATTAAGAAATAACGTATAGAATACGTTTTCATAAAAAAATGAAGAAAAAAAATTATGACTTTGACTTTCAATAAAATCGTAACTATCAATTTCCCAGGTATAGTTTATAGGAAAAAAAACGTTATGATGGTGAGCCGAATACATGGTTCTCGTTTGACTGTTCATGTCTTTTACACCCTGTATATTTATTTAAGTTTTGAATGAAAGAAAAATGTCCGTTATCTAGTATCCTTAACACAAGTTCTTAATGATACTTTATTTGGGCTAGATAATTGGTGTGAGCGTGGAAATACATTATTATATTATATATCGCGTCTTAGAAATTGACAGACAAGTCAAATATACACTGTCCTCACCTTTCATGAAGACGATTTCAGTTTTTCTAAAATTTCTGCCTCTATAGACAATAGTGACAACTCCGATTTTTTATGTGTTTTTTTTGTTTTTTTCGGGAAGAACGATAATAAGTGACATTGTGAATAACATTTTATTAATTTTCCATAATATAAGGTAGTTTCATCTTAACTGGGCGTCAAATATTTCCAAAAATATTTCGTTCGGATCTTAGAAGTGCAAATTTCAAAGATTTGATGAAACAACGTTAACCATAAAAACATAAGCACCAAGCACTGACAAATTTCGACAGCGAAAGCAGAGCCTCGGTGGCGTAGTGGTTAACACAGCCGCCCGGATTGCGGAAGATGCTGGGGTCGATTCCCGCCCGAGGCAGGTCGATTTTTTCAGTGTATTCTTTCTAGCATGCTATAGAACCTTGTAATTAAACTGTCTTTTATTGACTTGACGAATATGTAATTTTCTTTACTTTAATAAGGTTTTCAAATCAGGATTCAATTTAATCGATAGTATCAGTTCGATAAAAAAGAAATAAAATACCTGAAATCTTAAGCACTCCTGTGATGTCCAATCCAAAGACGAACAAACAATCTGGATCAACGTAAACAAACACTTTCGAACGCACACCGTGGAACGGAACACAGCATTTTTTTCGACAAACTTTATCAGTAATATCTCTCGCACTCGACTCCAGAAGAGCCCCGAATTTCACTCATAAAAATAACTTTGAAGAAAAACATCGATTTCCGCGAGTTGGTGTAAACATTTGGAGCTCACTCGCTACAGGTGGCTTGGAGTTCGCGTTTTCGACTGACTCTATATTTAAACAACGTCTGAATGCAGCATCGGGAATGGACAGGGCTGCCAATTGTTAGTTTTAAGAGCATTACGGCAAGCACCGACTAAATAACAATTTTTAACCAATTTCAAAAAGGAAGAGAATCTCAATTAGGTTGAATTTTTTTATGTATGTACACAGATTACGCCGAGATTATCGGATTAACGTGATTCTTTTTTTGTTCCATGTGGAATACTTACCATAAGAATTTTATTCTGTTTGGCCACAGATAATCTTAATACGAGTATATATAACTCAAAGGTGACTGACTGACTGACTGACATAGTGATCTATCAACGCACACTGGACGGATCGGGCTGAAATTTGGCATGCAGGTAGATGTTATGACGTAGGCATCCGCTAAGAAAGGATTTTTGGAAATTCCACCCCTTAGGGCGTAAAATGTCCATGGGGACGAAGTCGCGGGCGGAAGCTAGTATAATACTATACTAGTAGTTTCGCCCAGTAGTTTTTATGAGCAATGTTGTTTACTTGGACGATGCAATTAACACGATACTTTGTGTACGGTTTTTTTAAGGGTTTTTATTTATGTATTTGTAGGGCCAGTAGATGAGTTCATATTACAAAATTACCACTCACGCCCGAACTGTTTTAATAAATAATCTAAAAAAATCCTACTGTAGTTTACAAAACACCCTATTACAGACACAAGTAAAAAAAAGTCGGGAGTGGTCTCCCCTTGACTTTCTCGTATACCGCGGAAACGACTCAAAGGTTGATAGAAACCTTATATTTTGATGTCATACACGCATGTTAAATTTGGTTGCAATCAGTTAAAGCATGCTCGAGTTATCGTGCTAACGCACAGACACACACACAGACATAATTCCAAAAACGGTAGTTTTGGACTCAGGGAGGTCCAAATCGTGTAAATCCGTCAAAATCTCGAGGTCGAATTTTTTGACGATTAGAAGACTTCCTCTTTAGTACGTATACGAGAAAGTAAAAAAACCGCCTTCAAAAACTAACAACACCGTGAGCCAGCTCACGGCCAGGACACACTTAAAAGGAAGCGAGATGGTGGGTTTAGGGGAAAAAGCTCCTCAGAGCATTTGCCGTGACGGTAGAACGCGCTCAATGACGCACGTATTCGACATTGTTAGATATAAGTCAGCTTGTGACGCAAAGCTGGATAAATTCGTCGTAATCTCACGATGGGAAAGTACAGTCGAACCAACTGAATCATGACCCACTTGGCCGATCATTCCTTTAGAATCATAAATTTAGTTAGGTTTTCTTCGCTATCATGCGTGTTGCACTTAGTAAGTTTTAAATATGAATAAAAATGCGTCATTACGGGTCAGAGATCTATGCAATTTTAATCTTTCTTATCACTGCACTAATGTCTCAATTGGAATTTTAAATAAGATGTCGTTCATAATCTAAACTCTTTTCACTACTGAGAAAATGGAATATCTATTATATTTTTAAAAATAAAATGACGTTATGTGTCAGATGTCAGGTAGTAGTCTGAACAAATTTTAAAAAGCCATATTTATTTGACACTGTCAGTGTCTAACAAATTGATAACAGGTTAGTTACTTAGAAATGTACGTTCAAGCGAATTTCATCCTACTTTGTATAGAGTGACTGTAGGAAAATGATCTTAAGGTGGGTCATGATTCAATTTGGTCGACTGTACCTACTCACCTGAATAAAAAAGGTTGCGACTTTGAGTCCCGTCTCAGCACTTACTCTTTTTCTGATTCACGGCCCCTCGTTCACTGATAGGCGTTTGAGAAAAATTTCCAAAACCAAAAGCAGTGTTGCGGAAGTTTGCTTTTGTGACTCCCTTTATTTAAAAATACCACGCAAATTGTATATCCTTTGATTCCTAGATAAATCGTGTAATATTTAAAACGACTTTGAATGAAAAACATTCTAGAATGATTAATTCCTTATAAACAAGTGTTATTATGATATACAAGAGCTTATTACTGATAAAGAAAACGGCAAATAAATTAATAATAATAATAATAATTTGTAGGCAGATATTTTTAAACGTTAAGTTTTCGTGCAAATGTTTAATAATGAATAAAATGTTAATGTATGTGTTTATGTAAAGTAGTCCTCTCAAATTGTAATTTTTAAGTGTTATGTTTTTATGCAAAAAAGTTGCAATCATTTTAATTAATTTAAATTAACATTTATTTAATATCCCTTTTAATTAATTTCATTTTGAATTTATTGGAGTTTACTCCTTAAGAATCGATTTGCATATATAAGGGGCCCGGTATGAGAAAAATGTGAGGAGTAAAATCTATCGATGAATGACCTCGTTACGTTTTTGAAGGTCATAATTGGTGCGCATCCTATGTCGCGCAACTTTATAATTGTCAAAACACGGATGACAGCAGGTGCGCCATCTCACCTGTCTCGGAGTAAACTCCAGTCGTGCGTCGGAGCTGACACACACAATTTTTTAAATAACTATTTTATTTTAGTTTATTTTAATTTATTTATTTATTTCAAAACAAAATTATAAATTTAAGCTAATGTAAGAAATGAAAATGAAATTGTAATGTAATGTAATTTATAATGTAACATACTAAATAATCCTGTTAAATTGCAATGCCCTTGCAGGGCGTCACATGTAGACCTAGCTTATACCGTCCACTGTATTATATATCATTTAATGTGACAAGCAATAAATGATTTTGAATTTGAATTTGAATTGACAAGCATTTTTAACCAGGCATTAAGGCTTTAATGTTTCCAAAAGTAATATAAAAACAACCAATAGACCAAAAAATACAGTTCTACTTTAAAAACATTAATTAACTTACGTAGAAATCGCTAAATTTATCACATTAACACTATACACTTCAATAATAATAACTTATCGGCACGTTACATTAGGTATAGAGAATACCTGCGACGACTTTATGCGCGGACCTACCAAAAAGCGTTGACGAATCAGTTCCGGTAACTTTACCAGCTTTCTTCATGTATACGCCCTAACGGGAGTCACAACACTCGTAGGCCAATGATGGACCGACGCAGTGCCGTAACTAGCCTTTTATGCGCCTGATGCGAGCTTTCAAAACTGCGTCCTTGAAACACGTGGTCTGGTCATTTCTGCGCCCCTCCAGGGTCTGCACCCTGTGCCTGGGCACCGCTGGCACCGTCCTATTTACGGCATCGGACCGACGATCTGGTGAAGGTCGAGGGAAGCCGCTGTATCAGTACCGTTAGTATGGGTTTTGATAGTTTTCGAGCTCGCTCAAACGTATCGTCTCTTTTCATACTTTGCCCACTGTTTTTGATAGTTTACGCTAGAGGCGCTAGTGGGCAATGTATGAAAAGACGATACGTTTGATCGAGCTCGAAAACTAGCAAACTCATACGGTCGGAGAACCTTGGGGAAGGCCTATTTCCAACAGAGAGTATCTCGGCTGAAAGAAACGATGATAAGTTTGCTTGTTAATCGATTCAAATATCGGACGTCGCCAACCCTAACGAGCTCCGATTCTGTTTGAATCCATGCGCCGCTACGAGCCGAGTCATCACCGATAACGTTGTGCAGATGTTTTTTATAAACAGTTTCCAATGAGGAATTCGGTTCGGATATTAATGAATGGAAGCACGGAACGGCAATACTACGTTGATAACAAAGGTAACTCAATAAATTTAGACCGTTAGACCTTTTTTATGATATTTTTTCGGCAAACAATCATACGACCTAGAAAAATGCACTGAAAAAAATCGACTTGCCTCAGGCGGGACTCGAACCCGCATCTTCCGCAATCCGGGCGGCTGCGTTGACCAATTACGCCACCGAGACACTGCTTTTCGCTGTCGAAATTTGTCAGTGCTTTGTGCTTATGTCTTTATGGTAAACATTGATTCATCAAATCTTTGAAATTTGCACTTCTAAGACCCGAACGAAATATTTTTGCAAATATTTGACGCCCAGTTAAGATGGAAACTACCTTACATAATGGAATAATTTTATTTTTGCGTTTACAAACGCGTAAATATTAATTCTAGAAAAATGCACTGAAAAAATCGACTTGCCTCAGGCGGGACCGACCCGCCACCGACCCACGATTTATGTTTTATTCCAACATATTTTTATTTATATTGCAATGACATAATTGAAATCATAATTTAAAGATGGCAACACTAAAATGTGTTTCATTAGTTAAACGATTTGACGGGAAAAATGCGTCACTCAACGATTGGGCGACGACAGCAATGTCACCTGAGTTCGTAAGCCAATCAGAGACCTCGGTTTTCCCGCTATAACGTTCGATATTTAAAGTTCGGAAGGTGAAGGGCATTCGGTTCGGAGCCGCCGTCTAGAGCGGACGTGTCCTGCAGTGTAAAATAGTGTTTGTTGTTACTTCCTAAGTGTAAAAGTGTTTTTGTTACCAACAAGTTTATAAGAATAAATATGTAATGAAGAAGATCTGGAGTGTTTTACTACATGAGTATCTCTTTCGCTATTATTGTCAATATATTTTCTATCAAACTACAGTTCTCCCTTATGTTAAGACGTCATTGTATAGCATTTCACATAAATTCATTCCAGCCATGCTCCTCTGGCTCCTCAGTAGCAGAATAATTGCAGTGGAAATGAGTGCCATTTCCACTGCAATTATTCTGCTACTGTCTCTTCTGCCTTACAACTTTCATTTCTCATTCATCCTTTGATTAGTAAATATTATATATCCCAGAGACATTTATTCAAATGATGTTGTTATCCTATCTCAAGACTTGGCTTGGCGTATTTTCCCTGCCGATATATTTAGATTACATGTTAATGTGTAATTTATTTCCAATAACGACTTTAGAATTTTTTTTGCGTATTTGAAATGCGATCGACGTGGTACGATTGGTTAAATCGTATATCAGATCATCGGCAATTACCTTTAAATTGTATATTTTTTGTACTGTACTATTCTATGTAATTGTAAGTCTAGCGGAAGGGGGGTTAAATGGTTTCTTAGGATATTCCTTTTCAGGGCCACGACCGCGCCCGATGACCTCGGGTGCGGTCCGATGGCAGCTCCCGGTGTCCTCGTCAGGAGGACGCGCCAGGTTGAGCAGCCGTCGGTGAG
Organism: Elophila nymphaeata; assembly: GCA_955850985.1. Lineage (NCBI taxonomy): Eukaryota > Metazoa > Arthropoda > Insecta > Lepidoptera > Crambidae > Elophila > Elophila nymphaeata. The sequence goes on along the minus strand of OY039091.1, from coordinate 9,210,499 downwards.
GAGGCGGCCTATAAGGTCGGCCAGCGGCCCACAGGGGCTGGCGTTAGTCGGTAGCCCCTGTGGGCCGCTGGCCACCAATTGGTGCACAAGGAGTGCCGAGACGGGCAGCGTTGGGCGGTCTCGGTGTAGTTGCGCTCACGTGCGCAGATCCCGAGCCGTCCCGCAATAGCGCACTGGAGGTCAGGCCGGGGAGGATGTTTAGTGGGTATGGAGGGAACGCCTTTACCTCGAGTCCCACATTACCCCTGCGGTTGGCACCACCCCGCAGAGACGATGCGTAAATGCATTTGACCTCCCCGACAAAAAAAAAAGGATATTTCAAGTAAACCAAAAATGTAAAATAATGTAACGTCACTCCCGCTCTCAAAACGACGTTATTATATTCAATCGATTGTCACCGTTTTTACTGTGAATATAAAGTCAATTATCGAGGTTTTTCTGCATAGTGTTAAAATATTTTAGAGTGACTATTTCTCATATAAGAATTGTGACGTCACGAGACGCTTCGTGCGTATCCTACACAACATGTCATTACCTTGAAGCTTAGACAATTGGATTCTTTGTCTAAGCTCGAAGGCTGGTAATATCCTGCCAGTCTTCGAACACAGTAATAACGGAAGGTGCGGGAAACGATTTGCTGTGGTTACCTGTGGAAATCTCTAAGAAATGGCAATGTCAAGAAAGCGGAATGAATTCTTAGTGAATATTTGCGGTTTGCTTCTGTATATTTTATTAATGATTGCTGTAAAGACTCTGTGGTCTTTTAAAGACATGTTCTCATCATTTTGAAGAGAACATTTATTTATTTATTTTACGAAATCCACAGATCTTTGAGCACAAATAAGTTAATTTTAATTGTAAGTCTCAAATCTAATTAAGGATATACTTTATATTTTACAAAACTTAAGAGGGTTAGTAGGTATGTGCATTTCATTGTATCTTAATACCATTATTATTACATTTCATTTGTTTATATCTCTTATTTCACCAATTTCAGTATCGTTTTGTATCTCATTACCTACTTGTGCGTTGTTTTAATGTAAAACGCAAGAGTTTTTTTCATTAAAGTAAAACTCACGGTTTATCAAGATGCTCCGACTAAAAACGAACGGTTTCACCTTTGTGCGTACGCACCGCTTTCTATCGTAGCTTTATTAAAAACCAAATACCTACTCGTAATTCTTAGATATCCAGTTACCACGCAATTCCATGAAATGCCAACACATCGCCTAAATAAATTTCATCCCTCGACTTAGTGAGGACAGACGTTATCTCGCGAGAAGGATCGAGAAATTTTTGGGAATAAAAGGGCGTATTAAGTTACGAAAATCAGATCGGATCAAACCCCGAAGGGTGGCTTTCCGTCAACAATCTGCAATCTATTTAAGCGGTGGCTACTGAGAAAAAATTTAGGTAAGTACAATAAGGCACAAAGTCGGTGGCTAAGTAGGAACTATTAAAAATACATCATAAATATCTTTTATTTACAATAAAAAGGTTTTTTATATGTGCCTAAAGTAAAAAAAAACACTACCTTTCGCTCTCGCAACGTCATGAATTTACCAACATTGGATTCAATTTTACTTACCTTCGATATTAGGTTATAAGTTTACCTTTGATCTAACTTACATATAACTTACTATATATTTTGCCACCTGCGTATTTAAGTATAATCTGACGGAAATTCTGGGTTGGCTGGAAAAGATCTTTTGTGGCAATAAATTCTTGCAAAACTTGTTTGGCAATATAAATTTGTTAGTACACTATCTGTGAAGTGGAATAAAACACGGTTTTTATTCTTCTAATAAATCGGTTGTTTTTCTTAAAGTTTTTGCAAACGAACCCTTTTCCAAATGATGATGAACAGAAGTGTGGTCCAAATGCGAAGATAGCGAGTGCGAGAGATAAAACTGCAATGTGCTTTATTATTATTATTTCGTCAATTCGGGGCTTTTTGCGTCACTGCGACCTGTAAAGATCTATTGTGATTAGCCTCCAAGTACGTCCTATTGAGGCCTTACATGTACTCCGTGGTAGTCCGTTTCGGCGCTAGCTAACTACCTTTAAGTATAATTTTTTTTGTACCTATATTTTATAAGCCGAATAAAGATTTACTTCTTTCTTTCTTTCTTTCTTACTCTTTTAGCTGTGTACTATCTAAAAATGATAAGATATTCCCAGCTTGGATTGTTTTGATATCATCTGGGTCCAGAAAGTGTCTCCCCAAATGTCGGCTTCTTTTGTGAATGAGAGATTCACAGGAGGCGCATTGGTATTTCACGCTCCTGTTCACAGAATCTGCAAGCATCAGTATCTTTTAGTCTCATGTTGTAGGTGATGTCTGTTCAGCTTGCTGTGGCCAGTCAGAGCCCTAATCAACACGCTAAGGTTGCCCCTGTTGAGCTTCAGTAGCTCGTCAGTGCGCTTACGAGAGTATGGTTCGATTAGTGCTTTTGAGTGTGTTAACCCAGCCGTTCTTTGCCAGTCCGGTTTTGCCTCTTAGAGGAAGTGGGTTTTTAAGTTTTGCATGGTTCTTTGAGATACCACAGAAAGGTTCTGGGCCAAACTGTAGACCTTGAGCCCCAACCAAGGTGCTTCTTAACGCCTCTTTTGAATGACCCAGGAACAATTTGTGCTGGCAGTGATCGACATAGAAATGAGTTGCCAAATTTCTTAGTTCGAGTTCGATTTAAACCAGCACGCGTAGACGAAGGGAGATGGTGGGATTAGGGGAAAAGCTCTTAAGTGAAGATAATGTTAGCAAAGATTGCTCTTCTTCTCCTATAGTTTTAATTACCCTGGTGTCAGAGTTTCTTCAAGTCGCCATTTCTGGCAGCTGTATTTTATATCCTTTATTAGAATTGATTTATTTCATTATAGAATAGCCCAGGGTTTCCCAAACTGGGCGTCGCGGCACTATCCCAGGGGCGTCGTGAGGCAATTCACAAAGATTGGTGGTCTGTCTAATGCGTGCGAGTCGATAGAAAATAAAAGTAGAGGGGGAGATGACAGTCGCGATTACCAAACTTGAGCTCCATTTTGAGAAGCTATGATCAAAACAGTGAGCACATATTTATCATTAAAATAAGTTTGGGAAGCCCTGAAATAGCTTATTTTTATTATAAATTAGCATGTGGTGCGGGCAGAGTAGAATAGCATCACGCCATATCCTCCAATGGGTGTCGTAGAAGGCGACTAATGGATCAGCAAAGGGGTATTGATCACCTTATACTCCTTACACCAATCCACATTGGGCAATCGTGGTGGACTACAGCCTAAACCTCCTTTGATGACAAGGAGAGGCCTCGGCCGTGGGTTGAATTAAAAAGGCTGATGATGATGATTATAGAATAACCCTGGATTCCTGAGATAATTATGTGTAGCATCTGTCTTGTTGGCTTTTGCGTCAGATTGTTGACTGAAGGCTTGTTACTTTTTGGGTTTGGTGCACCTATAGGCGACAAGGAGTCAACCTGCCACTATTATGAGGTTCTGCATGGCCCATACTGCCAGATGTGACTTTAAGTTAGACAAAATGTTACCTAAGACTCTGCTCAACACCTCTTAGGATTACGAGCGTTATCGTATGTATGTATGTTATTAGAATTTCTTCATAATTAAACTCTCAGTTTGAAAGCACATGGATTTAAGGTCCCCAACGCGGCGACGACGGTCATCTTAAAAATATTAATAGGTATTTTAATGAAGTTAAAAGGCTGAGAGAACGTATTTTTGTGTTGGGGGTTACTTAAAGTTTTTGATTTTATTTTTAGTTTTTTTTATGCACTAAAATGTTAAATTTTTGAAATGTTTCCGTACTGATTAGTTATGTAAATAGTCTTGTTTCAAACTTTAATTTTTTCAAAGTTAACGCACTTATTGTTAATGATTGATTTTCATACGATAAACGGTTAAACAGTTTTTGTGTATCGAATAATTATGTTCCTTAGTCTTAGTAAATCATTGAAACGTTATAGAACTACCAGAAGCCCGTTAACATATTTTTGTTGAATTTGTAATTTGAAAACCTAATCATAATTTGTCCACCCCCGGTCTAAATAATGCGTTAAATCAAAATAATTTAAAACTACATGCCTGTCGCCGAAAATCGAAACACATTATCGTTAGCAAGATTTTAATTTATTCCTTTATCGGATTTAGGCCCTCTCTTTTGTTCGACGCCGGCAAACGAGTCACTGTATCTGCGTATCTTTGTCGGCACGACAGAGAGTCTGACATTTCCTAGCTTGAACCGCCTGCATTATCGATTGTGTTCGCGACTACATATAAAACGGCCACTGTAACTCGACCCGCGTTCTCTGTAGCTCGAGCTTTGTTTCCGTCGCGATTTTGACGCAAGCGAGAGGGGAGGGAGTCCAGAATAAATTTGCTTTGTTATACAAAATTACGCACACTAGCTGCCACCCCCGCGCAGTCGCAGTAGGCAAGCACCACCCCACCCAACTTGCTCAGAAGCGGACCGGCGAAATTCCCGTTCCGTTCACCCTCCTGGTGACACCAAACGCAACAACTTGCTAGTATTCGTTAGATATTTCCTATCGTTTTTCTAATTGTTAAACGCCAATGCCGGTGTATAGCTTCTGCTTTAATTGTTGTTATAACGTAGATTAGGATTCGGTAGATTTTCGGCGAGAAAATGGCGGACGTCCGCGTCTAACTATTTTCGGCGATGTTACTGAGGACTTTTGTGGTAACCGCGGGTGTTTAGGACAAAAACTTTAGTGTACCATTGATCGGTTTTACGCTGACACGCCTCGGGGGTTGCTGTTCATGTCAGAAAAAGAAGAGGAGTAGGCTTGCGTCATTGGAAGACATGACCACCGAAACGGCGACGCCGAACCAGGTAAGCTTGCCGCAGAGTCTCCAAAAGTCAAGGGCACGCCTGGATATAGACTGGTTATATAACCGTCTGGCTTTAACCGCTCCAATTATTTCCACGCCTGAACTAAGTTGTTTAGGCACCTAAGTTAATTAGACCGTTTTATATAACGATTAATTTTACTGTCAACGATGAAACATTGCGAATTTTATATCATTTTAATTCCAAGTCCACGGTTTATGACTTTGGCGGCTTTCCTAAATCATCATTATCTGTAATTAAGAGACAGTATTTGAATGTGTGTTTTAAATGGGCTCAAATACTACAAGATTTTTTAAAATCCCGCTCAAATTAAAAAAAAAAATTTACGTAAGTACTTATTCTTTTAAAAACTTAAACCACAAAGCTATGTTAACTGCAAATCAATACTAATATTAATAAATGCAAAAATAACTCTATCTAAAGTTTCGCGTTTAAACCGTTGAACCGATTTAGATGAAATTTCGTTTGGAGATAGTTTGAGACCTAGATAGGCTACTTTTTTCACGATAACTGACATAGCCATGAGCGGGCGTTATTTATAAATATGTTAAATTGGCATTGATTTTCTTTCAACGAAAGAAATTAACCACAAAGAACATAATGGTTCTGGGATATATAAATCATTAAGATAATTTAAAACTAGCATCTATGCTTGTATGCGACAGAGAGCATAGGTCCCTATTTATATCTATATAAAGTTCACAGTATTATAAATTCGTCAATTAATATTAGATATTTAGGTGCCTGTAAAATTGTCCTTTCGTACTACAACGGCTTATGTCACGGAACTTGTTTGTAAGTCTGTAGAATATACTTGTCTAACTGTAGCAAAAAACATTTAAAAAAGTTAATCTGGTAATTTCTACTTATAATTAAAGTGAACAATTCATGGAATAATTTTATTTTTAAATATAATACTAGAAAAATGCACTGAAAAAAAATCGACTTGCCTCAGGCGGGACTCGAACCCGCACCTTCAACAATCCGGGTGGACGCGTTGACCAATTTCGCCACCGAGGCACTGCTTTTCGCTGTCGAAATTTGTCAGTGCTTGGTGCTTATGTTTTTATGGTAAACAATCCACCCGGATTGTGGAAGGTGCGGGTTCGAGTCTCGCCTGAGGCAAGTCGATTTTTTTCAGTGCATTTTTCTAGTGAACAATTCAGTTAGCATAGAAAACAGTATACCTAATTCAAGATAGTTTTATTCAACAAAAATCGGGAGTGGTCTCCTCTTGACTTTATCGTACTTATATACCGGAAACGAATCAAAAGTTGATAAAAATCTTATATTTTGATGTCATACATGCATGTTAAATTTGGTTGCAATAAGTTAAAGCACACTCGAGTTATCGTGCTAACGCACAGACACACACACAGACATAATTCCAAAAACGATATTTTTGGACTCAGGGGATCCAAAACGTGTAAATCCGTCAAAATCTCGAGGTCAAATTTTCTGATGATTACAAAACTTCCTCTGTACTACGTATACAAGAACCTCCGCACACTCTCCAAAATGCAACCCTTAAAAGACCGAGAGGCAAGCTACACGCTTTCGGTGGTCAAGGCTCTGGAGATTAGCCTCAGCGAGTGCCTCACTGCCGATGAGTCTCCTCGCTTGATGCTCCACCGAATCCAGTGCATCCAACTGATAACGTGCAGATCCGTCCCAAAGGTGACAACAGTACTCCATGCAGGAGCGTAATTGGGCTTAGGAGCTGCTCAGATGTAAGAATGCCAAGTTTTTTGGCTGCGTTTTCAGAAACTTTAGCGACCGAAATTGTGAGTTTCTGAGAACTGAGAATTTCTTTATATTGAGAGATTTTAATTTTTTATTGAAACCCGGCACTGATTTACTATTCTTATTCTTACTAAAGATTAAATATGACTCCAGCGGACCGGTAACATACCCAAGTAACTAAATATTCGCATTTGGACTTTTCTGCTTACGAAAAAAAAAAAATCTTTAGTGAACCAACCAACGAAAGCCGAAAAGCAGGACAGATGTTACACTCGAAAACATCGACTATTTATTTAATTAATAACTTAATAGGCGGTAGACCAATATGTAGGATCGTCTGATGTACCACCACCTTTCTTATTTCTGCCGTGAAGCAGTTCGCTGTTTCGGATTGAAGGGAAAGGTAGCCAGTGTAATTACTGGGCATGGAGGGCATATCATCTCAGTCCCCAGGATGGCAACGCACTTGCAGTGTTAAGTGATTTACCCTTAATATTGCAAGTGTCTGTAGGCGACGGTAACCACTTAACACCAGGTGGGTCGTAAGCTTGTTTGCCATCTCTTAATATAAAAAACATACCAACCGAATTGAGAACCTCCTACTTTTAGAAGTGGCTTGAAAATGAGGAATAACGCACGACGGAATAGCGCCATCGAACTCATCTTCTTCCATCCTGAATGCCCAAGAATTAAACACCATAAACAACAAACTGAATTAAAATAGTTTCAGTAGCTAATTATTCAGTAGCTACTGCATACAGACAGGCAGACGCCACTGATATTGTTATTGATTTTGTTTCTGCCCGGTCGTTAGCTCGAATGTTAGCTCGCGTATGCCGCGATGTATTTGCTAGCTTTCGTGCTAATCTAGGTGACAGCGATTAGTTGCTAATTCTTAATTTTCCATATTGTTTGCAAATTTGTATCGGGACGAGTTCTTATCTGTGTAAAAATCGGGAGTGGTCTCCCCTGACTTTCTCGTATACCGGAAACGACTCAAATGTTGATAGAAAGCGTATATTTTAATGTCATACATGCATGTTAAATTTCTGTCACCTATCCGAGTACCAACCGCGCACTTGGTTGCTTAACTTTCGTGATCGACGACTCAAAAGTTGATAGAAACCTTATATTTTGATGTTATACATGCATGTTAAATTTGCAATAAGTTAAAGGATACTCGAGTTATCGTATACAACATGTAAATTAAATAACCAACACCGCGAATACGGGTGGTTTGGGATCGGCTCCTGAGTTGATTTAAAAAAGTTTTTTTTTTTAAGAAAAACGATATTTTTTTGAAAAATAAAATATAAAAAAAAACAAAAAGTACTCAGAAAACATTGTACAATATTTTCTGGATACTTTTGTTTTTACTTTTTATGCTTTTTTAAAAAAATCGTTTTTTTAAGAAAAAATTTTTTGAAATCAATTCAGAAGCCGATCCCAAACCCCTGTATTCAGGGTGTTGGTTATTTAATTTACATGTTGTATAAGTGATTAGGCCACCAAGCGAGCAGCTTCGTGCAAAGCCCGCCACACGTGGCAAGGCAGCGCGCTTGGTGAGGGAGGACCCGCCTAATCACGTAAAAACGACTGTTCGGCTTTTGATGAAATTAAAACATAGAGTACTTTTTATCCTGGTTATTGGTCCAATAATGATTTTCCCGAATATCCACGACGACGAAGTCGCGGTCGGAAGCTAGCGAGTTATAAATGGTGTGACATACACGAATTTTTTATGTATATAGGTATCATTACTATTGTTTGTATATACGGAAAATTGAAAACGCATACTACCTATAATTAAGAAAATGAGGTATTCGGAAATTTAAGAAATGGTAAAATTAAGGAATTTTCACAAAGAAAAATTCGCCCCGATAATCATTTGCAAAATTTCACACGTGAGAAATTAAGAATTAGGAACTAATCACAGACATCCTAGATTTGTTATTTATTAATTTTCCATTACCATACAAACTTACCATTTACCACTTACACCCTTTACCCCTTCATCATCAAGCGCCACTTCATGTTCCTGGCTCCACGCATTTACAACAAATTACTCGTGCTTAAAAAGGACATAACAAAACTCACCTCAAAAATGTTTAAAGTTTACGTTATAAAATGGTTAGAGCGTTTTACGTAATATGCTTCCTTGGAATAGTTACTTCTTACATCAACCAGTCATTCATGAAATCATAAAATCTGTTATTAGTTTTTCACATAACAAACACATACACACGCACACAAACACACACACACACAACCATACCCACATTATATAAATATATACGAAACAATTTTTTTTCCTAGTGACATAATAGGTTGGGGAAAAAGTTTCTTCGCATTTTTTAAGAAAATTCAAAACATTTTTTAATATAGTTTATTTACATTTAACTAAAGTATGTAGGTACCATTTTGTTCGATAACTTTTTGCCATCTTGTAGGTAGGGACATGATCCCATTACTATAGAAATTTTGGGACTTCTGGTCAAAATACCGCGACAAGTGGTTTTGGCAGTCCTCTCGTGATGTTAACCTGACACTGCCTAAAGAATTCTGAAGAGACCGAAACAGGTGGAAATCTGAAGGTGCAAGGTCAGGACTATACGGCGGATGCATTAACACCTCCCAGCCAAACTCTCTTAATTTTTGCTGAGTGGCTAAAGATGTGTGAGGTCTAGCGTTATCATGATAAAAAACCACACCCCTTCTGTTGATTAATTCCGGCCGCTTTCTCTCAACTTCTTGCTTTAATCTCACCAGTTGTTCGCAGTAGAGTTCAGAATCGATGGTCCTGCCTGGTGGTAACAGCTCATAATGAATAATGCCCTTCCAATCCCACCACACACACAGCATCACCTTGTTCCGAGTTAACCCGGGTTTCGCCACAGTCTGTGAAGCCTGACCGGCCTTTGACCACGACCTTTTTCGCACGTTCTTGTCGTAGGTGATCCACTTTTCATCACCAGTTATCAGCTTCTTCAAAAATGGTTCGGTTTCATTACGTCGTAATAAAGAATCACAAATGAGTACACGGTTCATTAGGTTTCTTTCAGTGAGCTCGTGAGGTACCCAAATGTCGAGCTTTTTTGTGTACCCAGTTTTTTTCAAATGCGCCAAAACTGTTTTGTGGTCAATTCCCAGTTCTTCAGCTACGTCGTAACTACTGACATGCCGATCTTGCTCCACTTTTTCAAAAATGGCATCCATTTTATCTGTAATAAGGCGACCAGAGCGACGTGCATCTTTGACATCAAAATTTCCGGATTGAAAACGCTTAAACCAAATTTGTGCTACTCTCACAGACACTGCACTTATAGGTCCATAAACATCGCATATTTTTTTCGCGGCTTGCGTTGCATTTTTACCTTTTTTGTAGTAAAATTTTAAAATGTATCGAATTTCTTCATTAGATTCACTCATCTTGGCGGTACGAAAAACAAATGAAAATCACACATTTTCCTAATTTGAATTTGGAATTATGTTAGAAAATTATGTTCTTTAAAATTTAAACTTTCAATGATACCAAAACAAGTTTATACATACTATAATGCGAAAAGACTTTTTCCCCATCCTAATATTTACATAATAACATCACTTATAACTCCTAGTAATAAGACTAATTGTATAAGTTTGTATGTTACTGTGAATGAGGAGGAGCCTGTATCTCGTAACACAGGGCAACCATATACAAGAGCAGTTCAATATTTGTAATATGCAAGTGCTACCAAATAAATAACATTTCATTTCATCAATATCATAGCAGCTTCAGACGCTCGATGTTAGGCATAGGCATCACCCAAGGATTCCACTCCGATGGATCCTGTGCTGCCCGCAACCAGCGGCTTACCGGGACCTATACCAGATCGTCAGTCCACCTTGTAAACCAACCAACGCTGCATCACCCGGTACGCGGTCGCCACTCGAGAACCTTTCCGCCCCAACGGCCGTCAGTCCTCGCCGCAATGTGCTCTGCCCACTGGCACTTAAGGTTCGCAATTCTTTGGACTATGTCGCTTACCTTAGTTCTCCTGCCGATCTCATATTTCTGATATGATCACGCAGAGATACTCCGAGCATAGCCCTCTCCTTTGCCCTTTGAGTGACCTTGAGTCTTCTTATGAGAACCATTGTTATCCCTTACCCAAAGGCAATAGGTAGTTTTTTAATGGTTTGATTGCGCCCGTTCGTCTATTGCTTAATTGACAATGTGAATTCGAATAAATGAATAAACTTTATTGTATACAAAAATATGAAAAAAGTATAAGCATAATTCAACGATTGATGAACTCTTCCAGAAAACCTTTGGATAGAAAGAAATAGCAATATTGGAGTTGACGTTGTAACAATAATAGATAATTATATCCAAATCAATTGAGTAAATCAAACAGATATAATAAGTTTATCTATAACAAAAGTGCACTTACATTATAACACAGAGTTTACGACTTATATTATACCCTAACCTAACATCCGTCGCGATATCGAGGGCAATAAGGAGCTCACCTTGTTAGGTTGTGAGGTTAAATACCCATAAAATTAGAAGCCTAATCAGTGTAGTAAGCTTTAAGTAGGCAAAACATGTTCCCAGGTAGAGATTACAAAAGTCAAGCAACGTTAATTGTAGTTTGGAACGAGATGGGTGACCGATTAATTGTGGAATATTTATTGAATTCTTCAAATTATACTTCAATCGATGTATTCTGTATATAAAACGATATTACGGTATTTGTATATGTATTTGTGATCGCACTCCTCCGAAAACGACTTGACCGATATTTATGTTTGTGTGTGGATGTATAGTATATTTCATACCGCTATATGGCAGAACCCCTTAACAATGTTTGCTGGGTCAACTAGTGGGTATTATATTTTTTTTTAAATAAACTAGAATGACTAACCTTTCGTGTTCATCACGCAATAACTTGCTCCTACCAGGATTCGAACACGGACCGCTTGATATATAGGCAGCGTTACCGATCATTCTACCACGACGGCGTTATAGAATGCAGCTAAAATTACTTACTCTTTTTTTCTCTATAAGTACCTCTATCACGGGTATGTATACCCACAATCCAATCTGCCAAAGTAAAGAAACGGTTTATATTGAATTACAAATGTACTACCTACCGTACGAAGGTTTACTTTAAGGTTCAGTAGAAAATTTTATTCAATTTTAAGACGTCATTTTGATAAGTACTGGGGTTTTGTTAAAATTTATGCAAACGTATACGGAATCTCAAAGTTAGTCTAGAGTCAATTCGCTAAGGAATTATTTAGAATGCCATGTGATGCCGGCAGAGTAGGATAGCATACTCCATATCCTCAAATGTTGTCGTAGAAGGCGACTAATGGATCAGCAAAGAGATATTAATCACAGTATACTCCGTCCAACAATCCACATTGGGCGAGCGTGGTGGACTACTGCCTAAACCTCCTTCGATGACAAGGAGAGGCTTTGTGTCCCAGCAGCGGGTCGATGTTTTAATAAAAATAAACTTTAATTGTTAGCTACAACACAACACACACATAAAAAAAATATAGAAATATAAAAAAGAAAAAAATTGTTGGAGTTTCTCCCGAGTACTTGCTGTAAAAACACGTGTTGAGAGACTCCATTTTTAACCTCAATCTACCGTACAATTGTCTGTTACTTATAAGTACATTTTTACTTGACATTGGCGAAATGCGTTACTTATTTAAAGAACAAGATGAAGAAAAATTTGTCAAAATAATGAAGATGTAAATGTGCGCGTGTGTTGAAGCAAGCGAAATAGGCGAAAGTTCAACGCAATGTTTGCTTAAGACGCCCAAGACAAACCGCTGTGCTTCAACTGTGACCCTGGTCTTACCAAAACGACAGTCTCCTCGCGAATTCAAACGCCAGAGAAGTGCAAGTAAAAGCGCGTAGCTTTTATGATGTCTTTTACGGATTTCATTATTTGGGTTTCACATTTGGTCTTTACCCGATTCCGCGAAGCCAAAAAGAAGAGCTTTGATTTTAGATTCGAACGGCAAGTCCGCTGTTCCTCAACTAAACAACTGATACTGCCAGTACTACGCCTCTGAGCAACCACTCGGTGCAATGGTTTGCAAGGTCCCTGAACCTCTCTTAGTCAGCTTACGGCACCAATGGGTTAATAACGGGTACCTAGTCCTATTCGTTACAGGAGGACGAATTTGAACCGGGGTACTGTAAACTCATCTGACCTCGCTTTTTAACGAATTTAACTCGCATGTATTTGGGCTATTCTCATCATAGTTACGCCTTCAGTACCCTAAAACCGTACTAAACCAATTTGTACCGATTTCCCGTCTGAGTGCGTTATTTACTTACTTTATTCCTATTTGTTTTCCGTCGGTCGTGTAGTTTCCGAACAGATCTTTTCCCGATAATTGAATCAATCGCTGCGAGGCCATAGGGCTATGTAACGAACAAAGTGTCTGTTGTTTATGAAAAAAACAGTAGAACTTAAATAAAAGAAGGAGATTGTTTTTATTATTAAATATTGCATTTTGTTTGTCACTTACCATTTAACATAGGTATTCATAAACATGGTTGAATGGAAGAGATCTCTATTGAGATAACTCCGCATTTGCAAACTATGTTTTATAAGTTATTATGTGCATTAGCCTGCAATTACAAAAAATGAGTTAAATATCTAAAGACAGGAATATTAACCTTTTAACTTATGGAATTCGTATTCTTGTTACAATTCAACATTTCACTTTGCATTGAATTCAGAATGAGCAATATAGACAATTCAATACCTCAGATACTAAGACGGGCATGCAAAAACATGCAAGTTTTGGAACTGACCTAAGAATAGTAACAGTTTGCCAGCCTGTCGCCTACACAAAATCGGCATCTTGAGAAAAATGATTGGCAATTAGTAACAAAATTTTAAGTACCTAATTACTTAACACTTTAGTAACTTTGGTGACTACTAATCATGTGCAATAAATAGTATTATAAGAGTAGAGCACTCACAAATTTACACAATTAAATACATAATGGCAACAACTCATTTGCAATAAATAATATAATAAAAGGGGTAAAGCACTCGAAAATTAACACAATTAAAGACATAATGGCAAAAACTTAATTCACTGACATAATATTATACATCCTAAGGTTGTCTGGAAGAGAACGCTTTTAGCGATAAGGCCGCCCATTGTACAATATACTAAGGTTGCCTGGAAGAGATCGCTTTTAGCGATAAGGCCGTCCATTGTATATACTTAAATATACTTAAAATGTTATAAAAATGTACTATTTTTATGTCGATGTACATACAATAAAGTCTATTTCTATTATATTCTATTCTATTATCGTTTCTATCTCTACCTGATAAAATCTATATTCAAAAATAATTCAATAGTTTTTCTACAAGGTAGACAAGCAAGCAGACATTTTCTTAGGAAAATTAACATGTTTTCTTTCGCTTACAAACATATTTATCCTAATAGTGACTTCTAGTATAATAACTCGCTTACTAATCACTCGATCAGCTGACATACCTTCATAACTAAAATTAATTTCAATAAACCAACAGCCTGCCATGCAAATTTGAATCCTAAGCTCCAAATTTAATTTAGTTCAAACTCGGTTATTTAATATAGGTCCTACGTTAAACGACCTCATTGTATTGAGGGCATAAAATGCCATGTTGACCAGTTATTAAGGGAGAGCCTCGACCGCTCCTGCGTCCCAGTGACATCATCAGCTCATATTACTAATGGGCCTAATTTGATTATTCATACGAGATAGAAAAGGGTGGATAAAAGAATATTTGAGAATAAGTTCTCGCGGAATTTCACACCTTAGTTCAACAATCTTAAAACCCAATTTGCTAAAGTAAATGTTTTTCTTTGAGTCAGTAAAGCTTTTAGTAGTGACACAATTTAAATTAAGTTAGGAACGGTTCGATATGTGTAAATTACAGTTTCGCTTGCGTTTTGGGCGGATTTTACTCTTACAAAATTCGATAATTTATATACAAGTGATCATCACTGTTGGACCCAAGGATCTCCAATCAGCATCGCCTTCCCGCGACCTTTACCAGATCGTCGGTCCTCCTTGCGGGACGCTACTACCAACGCTCTTCCGGTACGCAGCCGCCACTCGAACCTTTCCGCCCCAACGGCCGTCAGTCCTAACATAACGATAATTACACAAAAAAGCCATCTAAAAACGTTAGGCAGGAAGAGATAAAAACGAAAACCAATCACCATCCACTATAATTCGACCCACTGCTGGGACACAAGACCTCTCCTTGTTATCGAAGGAGGTTTAGGCAGTAGTCCACCACGCTTGACCAATGCGGTTTGGTGAACGGAGTTTATGGTGATCTATACCCCTTTGCTGATGCATTAGTTACCTTTTACGACATCCATTAGAGGATACGGGGTGATGCTATTCTACTCTGCTGGCATCACACGGCCACGGAAAACTAATCTTAGGTGTAAACTACGGAAAAAATTATAGCTTCCAAATTACAATAAATGGCTAAATATAAATGGGAGTAATTCGGATACCCCAAGGGCATAAGGCTTCTAAGATTTTCTTTTGGACGCCTATCAAAGGGCCATCCTCCATGAAAAGGTCTCCAAATGCCGACAAATGACTCCATTCCTCCAGATGGTAAGTCGAAGTGGAGTTCAAAGGCTATAGCTAGTGCGAGAGACAATTGAAAGCGCCATACTAACCACCCTCAATTTGTGTTCCTTGAGGCTCCTTTTGAATGACCCAGGCAGGAGGGAACACGTGTGCTGGCACTTGGCAGTGAATTCCATTTCTTGACTGTGCAACATTGAAATGAGTTCCTTTCTTAGTTCGCATTGGAAAATTAGATTCTTGTAAATAAGAGTTCCATTTACCCGACTGCAAGGAAAGGGTTAGGTTTTTCGCGCGTTTCTTGTTATGTATTTCCTTTTGTAGCACGAAACCCTAAACACTGCAACAAAATACGGCTCATTGCCAAGAGGCCTTGACATCGACGTATGGCTTCTTTCAGCATCGATTTAAAATCCTTTGGCACGCTGACCTAAACAGATTATATCGTTCAATAGTGCACTTGAGTAGAGGAGAGGGATTAAAATCAACGATATTGTGAAAACAAGTGTTTTCGAACAACATTTGATACTCAATCGAGCTTAGGTTTACATGTTCGGTTATTCCTTGAATTAGTTTGAGAATTGACCTCAGTGCTCTCGATACTTAATGAATGTGACACAGATGGTTGTCACGTTGTCACCTAACGATTTGGCATATCGAAGCCGTTTTACTAATTCTTTTTTCTTTCTCCGCATTTTTGGTATATAAGTGTTCTCCTTAATTGTTCGAGTGTAGTGAATTGGTGGTGGATATCGGTCACTAAAATATGTATAAAGGGATTTTTAGAAAGCACGTTTATGTACCTGCCTGTCTAGATTATGTTTAGAACCCAATTCTAGGACAACCGTAAAATTTACATTGTGTATTTTCCAAGTTGACGTTTTTAGACCAGGAATACTACGTGTCCGGATGGTGATGGACTCCTGTCAGTTCTCACTCGATGACTCAGTTTTCACACTTACGTGCAATAAAACCGACCCAACGGTATATAAAAAGAAGATTAGATAAACAAATATAAATATAATTTGAATGTATATTTCATAAGCTTCATTTAATCTACTCTAAACATCGATAAATCGAAGTGTTGTTGACAGTAGACTCAATTCTTCGTAAACTCCGGATTCTCGTTTTTACGTCATATGGCATTTTTGTGACTATTCAGAGTGGTAAAAGTTAATTCAATCATTGTTTATTCAATAATTGATTAATCCTACTGATTTATTGACCCTTAAAATTCAACTGATTTCTCCGAAACTTTTAGCTGTATTTGGTTTTCAATTTGGAAAATCAATAAATCAAAATCCATCCCAGTAAAAACTGGTCTAATGTAAGTTTAGGTTTTTGTTTAGCAGACGGCGTAAAAGGTTATTTTTTACTATTTGTAGATTTTGATTTATCGAAATCTGAACCAAAGCGTACCGGTGAGTCGATTTCATTGCACAAGATATGAGGGTCAACTCTATCCGTAGCTATTGAAGAAGGTCTTCCGGACGACTGTCGTGCTTCCTCGCCATCATGAGTTTGCGTGCTTTCAGAATTTAACTGTCCAACTTTACTGCATTGGCTACCAGCCGCAGAACTAAGGCATGTTCACACAGATCCGTATTTACAGGGTCGTTTTTAAGAGGGAGGTTACACTATCAGTCTTTATCAGTATGATCTGTCAGTCTAGTATGAATGACGCGCAACATAGTGATTGACAAAATACTGATGAAAATTTAAATACACTCGTCCGCAAAAATAAAGGGTCACCTCATTTTTTTCAAATAACTTTAAAACTACACATGCTATCTCTTTGAATTAAAAAGAATCTGAAAATAATGTTAATAATTCGTAAAATAAACCACATTTTATAAAAATAACCTTTTATTTATTTGAAGGCTAGTCAGGAAGAGAAACTCACCACGTCTGACACTTGCAGCCTTAAAACAGGCCCTTATTGAAGAGTGGGAGAATATACCTCAATACTCCTTGAGGAACTTGGTTTTTAGTATGCCTGATCGTATACAAACCTTGAAAAAACACAAGGTACTAAAATAATGAGGTAGCCATGTCTTTTTATAAAAAAATTACAAAAAGTGAATTATTTTGTTTGAAAGAAGTTCCTTAATTTTAGTTATCTTTTCATTTTCAAATAAATAAAAGGTTATTTTTAATCAACTCTGGTTTATTTTACGAGATATTAAAATTAATTTCAGGTTCTTTTTAATTCAAAGAGATAGCATGTGTAGTTATAAAGTTATTTGAGAAAAATGAGGTGACCCTTTATTTTTGCGCAGTTCCATAACGTTCATAGTGACAAGCAAAAAAACTGTAACCAGGCTACGGAAATAATGTTCCTACTCCATGATGTTTAACATTTGTTATGGTTCGATGCTTTGCAACCACAACAAGAATTTATGTACAAACTTCAACGGCATGACGTCAAAATAGGGGTTACATGGAGAAATCACCTCCTTCTATTGTTAAAGTCGGTTAAAATGTAGCCTACGTTGCCCGAACCATAATGAATCGATTGTCACCTCATTCGTCGAAACGCGATGAATAATTTAGGCGCCACGATGGAACATTTACAGGGAGGGTTCAAGTGGGCCTTCAGGTCCAAACTCTAAACTATAAGGAATATCGAAAAATGCTCAAAGGAGTCGCGCCCGATTTTGATAAAAACAAAAACTGCATCATTGGATTTATTAATAAAATAATGGTCATTGCTTTGATTATCGCTTCAACCAAGGTGGAACAAGAAATTTTTTATTAAACATTTTCCATTTGTTTCCCGTATATTATAACTTCCCAGAAATCGATCCTTACTAACAACACTAACGAATGGTGTGTAATTTTTTCTTAAATCATTGGGTTCGATTCCTGGCTAAGATTATTGATTTTTCAGATCGAATGATGCAGTTTTTGTTTTCATCAAAATCGGACTTACGACTCCTTTGAGCATTTTTCGATATTCCTTAAGTTTAGGATTTGGCCCAGAAGGCCTACTTGAAAAATTCAACCACACAGAACTGCTTCACGGCAGAAATAAGAAAGGCGGTGGTACCTACCCAGACGACCTTACATTATTCGTCTACCACCTAGTAAAATTATATGTAAGTTTTTTTAAAATTATGAAGCATTGTACAGCAGTAGTCTAGACGCAAGCTTTCGTCGATTCCTAAGAATCAATTAGCTACCCTCAAAATGGGGTAAAGTGCATTACCCCGATGTGAATTACGTAGATTATATGTCCCCTAATAACCCTATTGGGTGCACTGTTATTTATAAAACGCAATCAGAAACTGGGGTCGCTATCGGCGCCATCTCGGGGGCATTTCGTGCGAACGATCCCAAATTACGGGGTACGGGGTGATAAATTCTCTTTAGTTAAGTTCACTTTCTAGAGACACTACAGAACAAAGTTTGTAGGAGAATAGAATAGAATAAAAAAATCCTTAGATTTAATTGTAGAATTTGGAAACCTTAGAATAGGCAGGATTAAATAAAGAGCTCTCGTTAAGGAAGATGGCGATGTATGTACATGCAATTTTGTTAAGTAATAATATAGACACATTTTATAAAATACTAGCTGTACCCTGCCACGCTTCGCAGTGGCACATTGTGATTGTATGGTTGAGAAATGAGAAACAAAACAAAGAATACATTTCATATAAGTTTAATTTTGCAATACTTGTGGATATACTTAAAAAAACTGTTTTCTCGCGGTCGCAGATATGTGAATGATGCAAAAAACAGATAAAAACAATCCTTGATGCGGATTTTATATCATGTTAAAATTTCAACTCAATCGGTGCAGAACTTTTTGAGTTTTTGAACCGTACACAAACCAACATAACATTTTTATATATATAGATAGATAGAAGATAGATAATGGGGGATATTTTTAAATGCACATCTGTGTAATTTTACAGCACACTAGGTAACTCCACTAATTAACTGAATGCATACCAGATAAATGACTGCTCTGCAAAAAAAAACAATTATTGATTAACTAAACATATCCTACAAAAAAAAACACAAAAAATCACACAAAACAAGATGACCTTTTTATCGAATTCACACCAAAAATGTGGTCGGTACATCGGATGTATGATTTATAAAACAAAAATAGGAATTGCTTATCAAAAATACTTACTTGCACTCAAAATTGTACAATCTTACAACGGAATTTCTGTGTAAACATATGTAACCTATCTCCATATTATGCATTATTGTAATTTTGATATACCTAACTATTATCAAATATTGCCGAGTTTTTGTTTTCATCAAAATTGGGCACGCGACTCCTTTGAGCATTTTTCGATATTCCTTAGATATTAGGATTTGGCCCTGAAGGCCTACTTGAAAAATTCACACTGTATATTATTTGTAAAAGCTGGTGTTGTCCCGAATAAAATAAATAAATAAATGAAAATAAAGCTTTGTTCAATCATTAGCTTGATACTATGTATGTATGTATCATTAATAACTATCCATCGCTTAGAAGCGTAGTTCCTTACAGAAAAAATATAACTCACAGTGAAAATATATACCGTAAAGCTCAGTCTTAAAGTCAGTTTTTCATTGAACTGAGCAGTAAAACCTTGAACGGGAGCCCGGGACTTCTAGACCTGGATAAGGCCGTGACCCGGTTTGTTTGTCCTTGGGCGCTGTCAGGGATAGAACCTGTATAAGAAATTATATTCGTACTATTAAAAAAAAGGAGATTATCAATTCGACTCGTATGTACCTACGTAATATTGCCAAAATTGCACATTTTTTATGTTTGATGTTTGTCTATATCAGCTTATAAATATATATATAAGTGTATGTATGTGTTTCCCGCTTATCTCAAATATTATAATTCGGAATGTAAATATTCTTTTTTAGTAAGACTATATATTGCAACGTAGGAAATTTCGTCAAAATCGTTCAGCACTTTTTAAGATTAAGAGAGTTAAGTGTACATATCTGTCACTTAGAAACGTGTTGGCTTAACAGCGTACTAGACAAAAAAATAATTAAGAAAAGGAACTTGAATGAAAACATGATTAGGTAATTAGTTTCAATTACATCCCAAATTAAAAAAAAAATATTAAATAATAATTTTAAAATATTTTATTGAGCTCAAAACTGTAATTTATTTCATTAATATCTAACAGTAAATATGCCAACTATTTTTGGGGTCGTTGCCAGTCTCATGGTAATCCAGATTTATTTTTAGTTTTATACCTACTGTGTAAATTTACAATAGTTCAGTGGTTACCTACTCATAATTTTTACTTTCTCGTATACGTAGTATAGAGGAAGTCTTGTAATTGTCAAAAAATTCGACCTCGAGATTTTGACGGATTTACACGTTTTGGACCTCCCTGAGCCCAAAAATTTTTTTTTTGGAATTATGTTTCTGTGTGTCTGTGCGTTAGCACAATAACTCGAGTATGCTTTAACTTATTGCAACCAAATTTAACATGCATGTATGACATCAAAATATAAGTTTTCTATCAACTTTTGAGTCGTCGATCACGAAAGTTAAGCAACCAAGTGCGTGGTCGGGACTCGGATCGGTGACCAAAATTTAACATACATGTGTGACATGAAAATATAAGTTTTCTATCAACTTTTGAGTCGTTTCCGGTATACGACAAAGTCAAGGGGAGACCACTCCCGATTTTTTTTCTATAGTACTTACATAAAATGTCACTAGCCCCGGCTTGTTATATCATTTCAGCATCGGTGGAAAACCACACATGTCTCAATGTGTTTCTCGCGAATCGCCGATAATACCTTATTACATTACATTACATAGTACGAAGCAATAAAAGGCAACGTAATGCCATAAATATTAATATGGTAATCTATTCTGGTATGAATAATAAATCTTATTCTGCGTCGAACAGTGTCCTTGAGACCCTAGGCTGAAGGATGTATAGCGGAATCGCTCGAAAATGTAGCGAGTATAATAATTTATTATAGCGGCGCGTACGAGCGTGTACATAATGGAAAGCTGGGTGCTAGCGTTGATCCACTCTCTTAACGGTGCTTATCGGTTACAGTTGTAACGTTGTACTATAACATTGTCATGTTATAGTACCATCATCATTATTACTGGCAACATTTTAAAAAGAAAATTCAATCAAAATCAAAATTATGATGACGCTTGGTTCATTTTCGCGCTTTTTGACTCATTATATTGATGACAGTGTCCTAGCGAACACATTTATTCAAATTACAAGGGTCTCGCTCTGGACCTTGGCTTGGGCCATAATAATAGTACCTCTATAAATACGTAATACTTAAATTATCAAGGCACTCTAAAATTGTAAGTACCTTTATCAAAAGCTTTTTATGTTTTTGTGTATCAGTTTTAAGTGTTATATTGTTCAGTTTTTACAGTGTTTTTTTTTTATTTTACCAAAAGATATCATTAGACATTTTAATATTCTGCCAAACTGTGCAACAGTTTATATTGCCTTATATCGTTTTATCTACCTTTTATTCACCCTATAAATCTTATTTATCATTACCACCAATAAAAATATAGTGACAAATACGTGCCTCATTCCCGGACTATACTGACAGGGTCGGACCCATAGACGACACGACGCTACACAGTTAACCGCTACATCAAGCAAGCCGATATATGCAGGGGCTATAGTAGCCTGGAACAATAGCGCTGATTGGAGCAGGTTGGCACTTTCCAGCGGACATTCGAAACTTATCGACGCTTTCTATTATAGAGAATACCTGCGCCGACTATAAGCGTGGACCTACCAAAAAGCGTTGACGAAACAGCTCCGGTCACCAACTTTCTTTATGTATTTGTGTACGCCAGGAGTCGCAGTACTGGTAGGCCCAAGATGGGCCGACGATCTGGTAAAGGTCGCGGGAAGCCGCTGGATGCGGGCAGCGCAGGACCGACCGGTTTCGAGATCCTTGGGGGAGGCCTATGTCCAACAGTGGGCGTTTCTTAGCTGAAACGATGTTGATGTAATTTATTGATAAACTTTTTCAGTGACAAACTTACTTTTCGTCAAGTATTGGACTTTAAAAACTATTTTTTTTTAATAAAACCATCTATAGCAATGATCCCGTCCCATCTGACGTTAAGCGGAGCGCAGTATGCATGCGAAAATATCTACTGCAAGAGAGTTTTGCCTTCTCCAAGAATATTTTCCTCTGTGCTCGAAATAAAGAAGTCTTTCCCATGGAGGGACGTGTCAGGCAGGCGATCGTAAAAATTAAACACACCAACCTATTAACGATATAAAGACATAGGTATAGCATTGAACCTAATTAAATTAAGAGCAAAAACAACTTAACTGATAGAAGAAAGAATAAAGTTTAGTCGTACAAAAACATTTCAAAATTGTCATAGGTGTCAACTTCGAGCGATTCAAAATTAGCCCTCCAATGTCCTTGTATCGTATGTATTGAAGCTTTGTCCCTGACCCATATTCACCTCGCAGGCAGCTGTACTTTTCTCTAGTAGCTTATGTTTTATGTATTCCAGACTCCTTAAATGGATGGATTGGTTTAGTGTAAATGGTAGACTTTTAGATGATTTGAGATGAAATTACAACTTTAAAAAAATATATTACAAACAATTGTTAATCAAAATGTTATATTTTTACAAAAAGTATAACATTTAACAAAAAAAAATTAAATAAAAAACCGCTTTAAAAACGAAGAAATAAAAAATCTGTTTATAAAAATCTAAATGTTTTTTTAGGTCGGTCCCAAATGCAAGTGACAACGGTTATTCCAAATATTGAACCGCAAATATTATAGATAAGGCAAAAGTTAGTCAGTGGGTTCTCCACAGCGGCAGCGGCCCTCACTTTTTATTTGGGTCTGAGTCCGCTACGATGGACGAATCACGGCTAAGAGTTTACGTGTCTAATTAGTCCAAAAAATTAGAGACCCATCGGTCGTACTCGATATAAATAAAATTTAATACATCATCAAAATTTGCAACAACCGCATCAGAATTTGCTGCGACTTTAAAACTTGATAGTTAAGATCCCAATTTGTACGGCTCAACCAAAACCTCTAGTTATGCTTACAACCTTTTTTTGCTGGCTGTACGCTCCTCATTTGTCGGTGAGTGTACAAAAGCGTCGCTAGACAGTTGGAGGGCTGTTTTGTTTGCGCCCATTTGTCTGGCTGACTGTACGTTGCTCTCGGGTGTACGAGTATGTTTGCTGTCTGTGGGTGGAGTTAGATTTGCCGTTTTTAGAATTTAGTTTTTACTGATTCCAGAAATAGAAGTGTGAATTGTTGAGATGTTTTAGAGTAACATCTGTCCTTATTTTCGGTTTTTGTTGGTGGAATATTTAATAGTTGACAGACAAAATGAGGAATGGTACATAAGAGGAAGGTTGAAAGTAGCACCAGTGTCAGAAAGACTGAGAGATTAGGATGGTATGGACATTTATTGAGAAGGGACGATAAGCACATAACTAAGAAAGTTATGAGAATAAATGTGGATGTATAGACATGTAGAGGATCGAAGACTGAAGAAAAGATAATAATAAACTTTATTGATATGAAACACGTACAAAATATAATTGTGAAACCCCTGACTCCAGTGCTAGATGTACATACCTGTGTGTGTGTGTGTTTTTGTGTGTTATAAAGTAGCCCATTCGTGGTGGAGCGGCGAACTTAATGACTAACAATAGCTATAGACTGAACATCAATAACCTGGTAAAATAGGTCGGATAAACGTATTGCACGACTCACACGATACTTGCACTGCCACTGCTCGCACTAGTCCTGCGATTATAGGTAATCCAGACCATCAGTTGCACAAAACACAATATGCGAAAGTCACCAATATCTTCTCGCGGGCGAAATAAGAATTTATTGTTGTAAGCCCTTGAAGTATATTATCAAGTAAAAATGCGATCGCGGCGAAAGTTTTCATATGTGTTCTTTGCGGCGTAGCGAAACACTTCTTTTTTAATATGCCAAAATGGTGGCAAGGCATCGCGCCTTTTGACCATCGTGGTGTAGGCGAGCACATCCACCAAACCAAAATACCAGCATTGTTGATGTGAATTTAATAAATACGTAAATATAAAAAGACGCCTAACCACCGGTATCCCTTGTTGTATCCTACTCTGTTTTTACTCGGGATGATAGGGTACTACAAGCTGGAAGTCGGAAGAGAATTCGCTGAAGAAAGAGAGAAAGAAGACTGAGAAAGTGTTGAATCGGATTCTCAACAATCCGAGGATCAAAATCATTCAAAGGGCAATAGAGAGGGCTATGCTTGGAGTTTCTCTGCGTGATCACATGAGAAATGATGAGATCCGCAGGAGAACCAAAGTCACCGGCATAGCCCAAAGGATTGCGAAACTTAAGTGGCAGTGGGCAAAGCACATTGCGAGGATGACTGACGGCCGCTGGGGCAGAAAAATCCTCGAGTGGCGACCACGTACCGGGAAACGCAGCGTTGGTAGGCCTCCACAAGGTGGACTGACGATCTAGTAAAGGTTGCGGGAAGGCACTGCGCTGCGTGTTCTCAACACTTTGACTGAGGAAACAGATTAATTTTCTAGTTCGATGAGTGAGCTCACTAGATTCGCTTCTGGCTCATTATCTGTAACTACACCCTCGCAGTATTTAAGTACCTGCAATGATTGTGTTAGTTTGTGTGTAATAAATAAATCTAACTACCCTTTGAGACACTGGCTATCAGCAGTCAGGATCTTTATCTCATTGTCTTTTATTTCTCGTATACGTAGTATAGAGGAAGTCTTGTAATCGTCAAAAAATTCGACCTCGAGATTTTGACGGATTTACACGATTTGAACCTCCCTGAGTCCAAAACGACGTTTTTGGAATTATTTATGTGTGTGTCTGTGCGTTAGCACGTTAACCGAGTATGCTTTAACTTATTGCAACCAAATTTAACATGCATGTATGACATAAAGATATAAGGTTTCTATCAACTTTTGAGTCGTCGATCACGAAAGTTAAGCAACGAAGTGCACGGTCGGTACTCGGATGGGTGGCCGAAAATTTTTTGTATGAAAAGGTCAAGCAAATGATTCCATTCTACCTGATGGTAAGTAGTAATGGGGTCCAAATATATAGAAAGCTAGTGCAAGTGATAAAGCTCCGGAGTAACCACCCTCGCTTTGCCGACAGAAAAAAAGATGCTTTTCACTTCTCTTTTGAATAACCGCTTGATGCTGTGAGCTGGCAGCACAATGACATTTTAGCAGTCTAGGCAAATTATTAATTTTGATATTATTTTGAGAAAAATCCAAAAAAAAAATATTAGGCATTTATCTATTCACGAATTTTAAAAAGTAAGAAAGATAAATTACATAAAAGCTTGTTAGGTACAAGATAAATGATTATTTAAATGATCTAAATGCGTGGGAGTAAAATCTGCTCAAAATTTAAGCATATAAAATTGCAATTAACACATATAGGTATATATATTGATTAACCTGTAATGATGTTTTGAAATCATTACGAAATTGTAAGCTGTGGAGTTTCGTTGCGGAGAGTCAGAACTTTTTGTTTCTTTGGGATGGAAAATTCGGTCCATTGCTTTTATACACAAGATCGTTGAACTCCAATCGTTGCAGGTCAAGTCAAGAATATCAGAGACCATAACTTTACGTGTACCTTAAGCCTTTGTAATAAGAGTAATTTTGCAACAGTTCAAGCTCTTTCAGTCCGAAGACATTTTTGCCATCTCGCCCTAATAAAATTTTATCGACATACCCCTCACTATTGACGTCATTGGTGACGTATTATCGATGGCTCCGCAAACATTGGGGACCGATATCGATTGTGTCCACCCCTCTGAGTAGCACTCGTGTCTAGATATCGATGTGACGTAAGTGCCCGGTTGAAATGTCAGCCGCGTTTTTATAGGTACCCGTAATTTCTTGTAGAGCAACGGCATGTGTCAGGTTACTAGAATCTGTCAAATTTGCTCCGTCATTGATTTAAAAAAATGTAATCCTTGAAGAGTTTTCCAATGTGTCATTGGGCAACCTGACGTGTTGTTATGGCGGACATTTTCAAGAGTTTTTTTTTTTATATAAAAGGGTCTAGTAAATATCTTCATTCCAGTTGATGGTAAGCAGAAGTGGAGTCTGGGAGAAATACCTATAAACTACTTGCAATACGATCTAGTGCGAGTAGCAAAGCGCCACGCTAGCCATCCTCGCCTTGCTGACCTGGTGCTTCTTCACGCCTCTTTTGAATGACCCAGCATTTTAAGAAGGGAACACGTGTCATAACAGCCTTTTTAATTCGACCCACTGCTGGAACACAGGTCCTCCCCTTGTCATCGAAGGAGATTTAGTCACTAACCATAATTTCACCACGCTTGCCCAATGCTGATTGGTGGACGGAGTATGGCGATCAATAGCCCTTTGCTGATTCATTAGTCGCCACTACGACACCCATTGGAGGATTTGGAGTGATGCTATTCTGCTCTGCCAGTATCATATGGCGAAAACATGTGTGCTGGCATTCTGAATTCCATTTCTTGATTGTGCGACAAAGACGAGTTGCCAAATTTCTTAGTTCGCGTTGGAATGGTAGTTACAGTTTGTCGGTTGCAATTTAAGTCAGGCCGAGTAGTCCTTACAAGGAAGGGGGAGATTGAGGAGGAAAGGCTCCTCAGAGCACTCGATATAGACGTTATAACGAGTTCAATGACGCAATTTGAAAGGTTCAAGAAGTCGTAGGCATAATGGTACAATTCGGAGCGTTAAAGTTTTTCATATTTATGAAATATTTAATATGAAACTATTATTAACTACTTTTATCAAGTAGCTCGAAATAACAAGTGAAATGTTTTGCTATATTCTTTTATATTTCGGCCATTGCTTCTTTTTTAATTTAGTGCCAAAGGGGAATTTATGGATATAAATGCCCAAAATGGACAAAAACCATAATTAGCTTAAATCTATTCAAAAATAAACTGTGAATAATGATAGTAATCTTTATCTGTTTAACTAGGGTAAAAATAAGAGATGAAACAGATATCCGGTTACTATCCGGTATCCGGCCTATCCGGCCTACATTTACTGGCCGGCCGGATATTGAGTTACTATTATAGGACGCGAACTGCCATAAAATTGGAAAATTGAGAGAAAAGCACTTGTTTTGGAATACGTAAAATTACCGTTTTATTGTGTTATTTAAATTTATGAATGAGTGTAGATAAAATGGTGTACTGCACATAACTTGGTATTTAAATCACTCGTGGATACTATTAAAGAACTTGCCAATGCTCGTTTTATAAACTCCCACTCTTGTTTTAATAACCCCTATAATGTGACAGTTGCATAAACTACTATTGTTTTGTGAATTTTTATATGGTGGTTTTCGGAAAGTAGTTCTATTGTATTGAAGTAGAGTGTAGAGCGGCCATCATTACTACATTCTGTAATGTCATTTCCCAAGCATTGCAAAGCTAAACGGCGCCGCAGAATAGGCCCTTTAAGCCAAATAAAACCTGGATCGTCTACAACTGCATTCATAAACAGACGGGGGAGCCACCCCATCGTGGGGTGTGAAATAATTGACAATCGCGCTCTGTTGCCGTCGCAAATAGTGTAGTGTGTAGCAAGTGAGTTTCTAAATGATTGTATAATCCTTTGTCCAGTTATTGTATATGTCCTTGTTCCTACGCAATAAAAATTGTAAGAATAATTCCAAATTATGAGATAAACTCACAAAATTCTAAGCTGTCACATCACCGAATATAATTATGACAAACTAATTAATGATGCCGTTATGGTGGAGTGGTCAGTAAAGGTCATAACTCACTTATCGAAACCGTAACGCCTCTTTTGACTATGAAGAATAGGCGATGCGCTACGTCCCGTAGCAGTTTCGTAGCTGCCTTTCAGTGGCGTTCATAGTAAAAAAGAGGCGTTCCCTTACCGATCTGATAAGTGTGCTGCCTCCTTATCGCTGCCTACACATCGGAAGGTCCTGGTTGGAATCCCGATAGCGACAAAAGTTTCTGTGATGAACACGATCATTATTTTGTTCACGAGTCATGGTTGTTTACATATTTATTTAACTTTAATACTGCATATTTGTCCGGTATTACCAGACCTGTATTAGTGTTTCGCCTAAAAATATTTCGTTGGTATTTTTGAACATGAGGAGGTTATTTTTCAAAAATGATTTTTTTTATATTAAAAGCGATGTACGTATTTAATTTAAAAAAAAAATTGTAAATTTTTTTATAAGACATTTTTCAAAGCTATTTTCTGATACTTTATCTTAAGAATGTACCGAATGTCATAAACAGTTTATATTTCAAGTCTGGTAAGAGCGCTTCGTAATAAGAGTATTTTAAAAAGATGCCCACGAAATGGACGCCAGGACCGAAGAGGTCGTGTGAGTGTGAAAATATTTCATTATTATTAATTGAGTTTTACTAATCACTTTATTTTTTTGAAAAAAAAAGTACCCAGAAAATGTTGTACCACATGTTATATATTAGTAACAAACTACATACAGGATGTGCGTTTCGTTTCCAATTTGTATAAATCCTATAGTTATTAGTTCTTATTAAAAAAAATCTAAAGTTTTTTTCCAACAATAACTTCAAGAGTCAGTTTACCCTAAATTCAAAGCATTTTTTTATTCCACAGTGCATAGGTGCATAGCAAGTGCAACCTAATTGATACGCACGTGCCTGCAATATATTTATAGCTGGGGTAACGCGACGACAAATAACTTAGGGGTCAAAATTGGGGTGAATTTGTGACGTGATTTTTTTTGAAAAATAGGTCTTTATTTAGGGTAGGTACCCTTAAAGTTTTTATTGTGAAACACGTAACAATTTTAGTTGCGTAAGAGTTCAATAATAACACTTTAATTGCAGACCATGTAGTCCATAAAAATGTTAGTAGGTCATAAGATATAAAATAATATTCATAAAATATTTTAGTAAAACAAATCAAAAAATAAACAAAACATTAAAATTATGGAATAATTTGTGCGTTTACAAACGCGTATAAAATTTTTAATTTTTAAAGACTAGAAAAATACACCGATAAAAGTCGTACTGCCCCACAGAAGCACTAAGCACTGACAAATTTCGACAGCGAAAGCAGTGCCCTGGTAGCGTAGTTAACGCAGCCGCCCGGATTGCGGAGAATGCTGAGTCGATTCCCGCCTGAGGCAGGTAGATTTTTTCAGTGTATTTTTTCTAGGCTTTAAAAACATTAAAATTCAAAAATTTTGTTCATGTAGGTACCTATTTGAGGAACCGGGCACAAGAACGTGCACCTGCACCCAGCGACTTAAAAAGGAACCTTCAGGCTTTATGCCTACAGTTGATTTCAGAATACTGTTGATGCTCCCACGAACCCTGTTCATCAGTGACGGAGATCTTTCGCGAATAATAATGAGAAACGGGATTAGCGCCTCTAGCGGAAAGAAGCGTCAAAATCAAAATCATGCTTTCCAAATAAAACGAGCTTGTAACCTATCTAAAATAGATACCCTTTTAACTCTTAAATAAAATAATAAAAAAAACCGCCTTCAAAACTAAAAACGGGAGAAATAAAAAATTTGTTTATAAAAATCTAAATGTTTTTTGAGGTCGGTCCCAAATACAAGAGACAATGTTTATTGATATTGAGGTTGGCACCGACCTCAAAAAACATTTAGATAATTATTTTAGTAAAATAATTATTTCGTCCCGAAATGGTGGTAGGGCTTTTGACGATTTAAAAGTACTTAGCAAAGTTCATATCAATAAAGAGCTTTTTCATTTCACTTCATTTCGTTTCGTTTCATTTCGTTTCATTACATCTAATATCTAATGTACCTCCAATGTATGTATGTACCATCCAATGTATGTATGTACCTAATTCGAAATTTAAATTTTTGGCTGACGTAGGTGCGAATGTAAATAATGCTAGATACCGCTAATTCGACTATAAACATTCTTAGTTTTTAAACATGTTTTTCACTCACGCAGTACCAATTCAAAAGTTTTGAACAGCCCTCTTCAGATCTCAAGAGGTGTTCATTAAAAGTGATCAGTTCATTAAGTTCGCCTTTGCTTTTGTTTTAACACTAGTAGGGGAGACTCTTTTATATTATGTATTTTGTGTTTATATATATACGTGGGGCGCACTAAAAGTTTCCGGAATGAATAACAAAACAAAGTATTAAGGGTCAAAAATTAATTTATTGTTTCTAAAATATTCTCCATTTGCGTAAATGCACTTTTTCATTCGATTAAACCAACTTTGAAAACTTTTGTGCCACTCTTCTGTGGTTACCTAAGAAACGTATTTTTCATACTCTTCGACAGCATCTTCTGGTAATGCAAATCTTTGGTTCGGTTTTTAATTTTTTGGAACAGAAAAAGTCTCAAGGTCTGGTCGGGACTGTATGCAGGATGACTCATAAGTTCTACGTTTTTCAACTTCAAAAATCGCATGTTGATTAAAATATTCCTTTTTTTGTGTAATATTCGTTAGCGATATGAACTGCGACTGAGTTACAGAACAGCACGGACTAAGTTTTCCTATAAACACTAGTACGCTTATTAAGGATTATCGATACTAATATCACATTACAGAAGCTGAAGAGTTTGTTTGCTCGGTTGAACACGTTAATCTCAAAAACTACTGATTCAAACTGAAAAATTATTTTTGTGTTAGCTTATAACCTTTCTCGGTAAATGCAGGACGCATTTACCGAGAAAGGCTATAAGCTATATAACATCCTGATACGATCAATAGGAGCTGAGCATCACAGAAAAATGTTGCAAAAACGGGAAATCCACGCGAACTAGGTGGTAGACCCATATATAGGGTCGTCTGGGTAGGTACCACCGCCTTTCTTATTCCTCCGTGAAGCAGTTCACTGCGTTTCGGATTGAAGAGAAACGTAGCCAGTGTAATTACTGGGCATGGAAGGCATATCATCTTAGTCCTCAGAATGGCAACGCACTTGCAGGGTTAAGTGATTTACCCTTAATATTGCAAGTGTCTATAGGCGACGGTAACCACTTAACACCAGGTGGGCCGTAAGCTTGTTTGCCATCTTGTATTAAAAAAAAGAACGAAGTCGCGGGCACAGCTAGTTTATAATAAAGCGGGCAAAGTTCAAGGACTAGAAACTACATAATTTAGTTTAGTTACGTTCCCAGAAACTTTGTCGCCAAAACTGCGCGTAATAACCATAAACTGTATAGCGAATAAAGTTCTACATTTTGCGAATTCATAGCCTGCACTGTCGTTATTTTTTTACGGGCAGAAACTTTTTATCGCTATTAATCTAGGTTTATGATTAATCATCTAGAAGGAACTCGGTCAAATGATGGATGGGACCTCGGGACTGGAGAGCCGGGCTGGCCTACATTTCGAGGGCAGTCCATCTCAAAATGTATAATAATACTAGAAGCCCGACATACGTTGTTCTAAATTATTTTTAAATAAAAAAACCCGCCTTCAATACTAAAAACGGAGAAATAAAAATGTTGTTTATATAAATCTACATGTTTTTTTAAGGTCGGTCCCAAATACAAGTTCCAACGTTTACTTATTCCAAATATTGAGGTTGGCACCGACCTCAAAAAAACTTATTTCTGTGGTTTTAGTTTTGGAGACGGTTTTTTTTATTTAAAAATATTTTTTTTTTGCTTTTTAGTGTTTTAAGTAAGGAAATTTTCAGGAAACTATCTCGAGATCTTTAAGACAAACAAGGATTATGACTATTACGATATCATCGACGTCAATTAAATAGGCATTATTAGGGATAACTCAAAAAACTACTCATCAGATGTCGATCAAATTTAAATAAGACCACATGACAAGCACCATCTTCCAAAGGTTGAAAGAATCTTCAAAATCGGTAAACCCAGTAAAGAGTTATGAGGTAACAAACATAATAAAAATACAGTCGAATCGAGAACCTCCTCCTGTTTTGAAATCTGTTAAAAAAGGATCGAATTGAGAAACTAAAAAGTTATTTTATGTTTTAAAACGTGGTATTAAAGTTGATTTCCTTTTGCTTCAGGCGGACGCCAGCACCGCATTCCTGCGTGCAGCGCGCGCAGGTCAAATTGAGAAGATCATCAGTCTCCTTGAACAAGGAGTTGACATCAACGTTAGCAATGCTGTAAGTATCTTTAAAATTCAAATAATAATAAGGTCCTGAAAGTGAAGTGAAAAAGACTCAAATTACACTATAGTGATTCCTTAACTTACTCGCACTGCTGAAATATTTGAGTATATAACAACTTGTTGGCTTTGGTTTGCTGCATGTTGGGTTTGCTGCTTCTTTTATCTAAGCAACTCGGACGCTAGGCGCTCGAGATACTTCCGAGAGGGAGATTGTCGGTCGCTCATTAATCCTAAAAACTTTCTTGGCGAGTGAGTGGCTTTTGATGTCAAGAGTGTCCCCTTGGCATTCGAAGTCACATGCCATCGTCGAGTTGTTTTTGATTTCCCACCACGGCTAGTTCCGGACGGCCCTTTTCAGGGCCACGACGCTCCCGAAGTCCCCCGGGTGCGGTCCAATGGCTGCTCCCGGTGTCCTCGTCAGTAGGACGCGCCAGTTCGAGTAGCCGTCGGTGGAGGAGGTGGCCTATAAGGCTCATGGATACCCTAAGGGTCGGCCCCTAGGGTTATGTCAGACTCTTACTGACTAAACACCCCCTTTTTGCTTAGTGCCAAAGTGGCTATAAGGCTATCGGAAGCAGGCACCCCCTCAAGAGAGAGGGAACTTGGGAACAATTGCTAG
Source organism: Elophila nymphaeata (assembly GCA_955850985.1). NCBI lineage: Eukaryota > Metazoa > Arthropoda > Insecta > Lepidoptera > Crambidae > Elophila > Elophila nymphaeata. Next base: position 9,177,503 of record OY039091.1, on the reverse strand, counting down.
CTTTCAACGGGACCACCAGCTTAACGTCGATCTCAACCTAATAAGTGCCTCGTACCTACTAATCCGTTACTCGATACTCGGATCTGTATTTTATTGGATATTTATACGATCTGCAATCAGTTGTTTACTATGAGCAGATTTGTTTAGCTATTCGATGTCAGGTAGAAAACTACTCTCTTATTAGCCATTTTGATGCGTTTTGTATATCCTCTTGTAATTAGCCCACTCGCCAGTTCGTTGGGATGCCTTTCCATTTTGTAACTTAGACTTCGTAATCTTTACAAAGAATGTATGACCGCGACGCCATCGACGTTCTCTTGTCAAATCCATGTAACGACAAAAATTTCTTTTCCCTCGCATAATTTGGTAAAATGGGTCCCACCAATTTACACTTATCTAACCGGTCCTCTTACTTCACAATTGCGTCCGTTTTCCCCACTAAAACCCTTTACCTTTCCACTAGAGAGATTTTAATCTCATTCTGTCGCCAAAAGATTTATATCCTTTCCCAAATTTCTGACAAATTCACTCCTTCATCGGACAGAGACCTCGACCTTTGTACGCCGCCATAATGGTTTTGTTTAATTACAAAACTTCTACTGCAGATGTAATCCAAAATAAATTGCCAATTTCACAGCAATTAAGCTTATCCAAAATAATTACTGTATCACAATGTAATCCGTTAATGTGTTAGCGAGAGTTGAAATTTTATTATTCTATTTATTTTAGCACAAAACATTCATTACAGTAAATCACTTATAATAATTACAATTATAGAAGTGACGAGCATTTGGGCATAACGAGTGCCCAAATGTTGCCACATATAGTACAATGATGAGCCAGCTGGTGAACAGATTCTTACAGATAATAGTAAAATAATAAATCTTAATAAATATAAATTACGTGTCACATTGTTTGTCCGCGATGGACTCCTAAACTACTTAACCGATTTTAATCAAATTTGTACACCGTGTGCAGTTTGATCCAACATTTTTTTACTGAGAATTCAATGTATAGGCAGTAGTATGAAATTACCACAGCAACGCGTGGCCGGGACAGTTAGTAACAATATAAAAATAGACAAAAAGAATGAATAATGTTGTGAGACAGACTAATGTATACTTAACAATTGAGTTTTTCAAATACTTTTGACTCAAAACTTTTGAGCGAAATGTTGAACAAGTTCACATCTATTTATTCTTTATTTTATATACTATTAGTAAAGTAAATAATGCAGTAGAAATTTGCATACATACAAAATTTAACAGAACACAACACACAGTAGACAAAGGTTATTATAAAATATCGCCTTATTGCTAATTGGCATATCCTTTTGCTGCACAAGAAAATCGAAGGTGTATTCTAACAAACTAAATAAAAACTCCTGGTAGACTCTTGAACCGATGGTATCAAAATTGACGTTCATATGTGTACAAATTGTGCCTAAAGAAATTTTGAGTTTGAATTTGGATAATGGATGCATATATCAAGAGATACAATTTAATTTACCAAAATGTAGATTTGTTGCTTCATGCAATCTTTTACGAGATGAGAGCGAAAAATTCTTAGAGGAGTCTTGCATCGAATGGATAGGAGCTAAAAATTAACTTGATTTTTTGATAAATGAACATTCCCACTCGTAGCTATTGTCATAATGGACAAGTACTCTATTGCACAATACGACAGTGCTGTCAAGAAGCTGAGGAATAATTAGAACGTTGCATTTTTTTTTAAATAGAAAAGGCGGTGGTACCTGCCCAGCCGATCCTACATACAGGCCCACTATCCAGTATCATAAATGTTATAATACGTCATCTTTCATTATCCCATTTGTTCAAATATTGCAGACAAATAAAATATTTAAACAGTATTTAATTTGTTACTCAATTAATGTTTTTTAAGAAAAGGGTCTGCAAAATCATACGCGAAGGAAAATCCTTCTAAGCTTTGAAGGCACTGCTACTATCATTACGGTTTAAAAGCCTGACAAACTGACGCAGGAAATTTGATTTGTCATGCTTAAACTTAAAACTGAAAGAAACAAGGTAATATTTCCTATTTTTAATTTCCCTACTAACCATTATCAGAACACCATTTTTAATTTCCCTACTAACCATTATCAGAACACCATTATCACTCAATTCTTACGTCACCGACATAATTAGCCGCAACTGTATAAAATCCAACATTTTATTTGCAAAAATTCCACAGTGCGACTGTGTCTTTCCCTTATATAGAAATGAGATTTATTTCTTTATAATAGAGTCGGGTTTTCCGTAAAATTTTTGAACGTCGTTTTCCGGATATGATGCTAAAACACGCTATTCTCAGTCACGAAGGTGAAATACGTGAGCAAATCTGAAATTATAACATAATGTTTTTGTAGCAAAGTGGTATTATTTAGCAGAGAATATCTTTAAAAGGCACGCAAGTATCAAAATCCTTTATACTGATGTGCAGAGATTTATCAAGTTAGAAAATTGGAGGAAACTTTTATGACACAATGAATCCCCCCGGAATATAATTAAGTATTATAACATAAGATTTTGAATATTTATTGTAGCAAACTGGTATTATTTAGCAGAGGAAATCTTTAAAAGGCACGCAATCGTATCAAAATCTTTTATGCTGATGTACAGAAATTTATCAAGTTAGAAAATTGGAGGAAACTTTTATGACAGAATGAATCCCTTCGGAATATAATTAAGTAGAGATCTTTATGGAAATGTTGCAATCATTTTAGGTGAACCTGTCTCAAAGCTTTTAAGATGTTGGACCGTAGATAAAGTGCAAAAGAAACTTCTAATTTTAGATGAAAGAAGGTAGAATAAGAAAGTTACTATAAGCATTTTATGTTACTGGACCATTTTGAGGAGTGCCAGTAAAGAATGCAAAAATATTGCTAAATTTGTATATCAATTCTCTTTTGGATAAAGTGTACAAAGAAACACAGACTCTACAAAAGAGTATACAATAAGTATACATACAATCATCAAACGTGTCTAGGGATCAAACACTTTTAAGACTATCGCCGCAATTGAGGATTATTACTTTAACTTTTTTGGATCGTTATTGATTGTTTCTTATATCAATTCCAGTTTGATTTTAGAATTTTCCTTAAGTTATCATTTAAAACAGATAATCATAGTTTCCTTCCAAAGTGTGTAATAGCGTTAAAGATAAAAATGTACTTCTCATTAAGAAATACCCGGAATACTGAAATGGTTTAGAATGTAAAATCTGTCCTGGTTGTCGGCTTTTGTTTGTTGGTTCACTGGGGGCTTAGTTACTTTTTAGGTTTAATGCCCTTATGTAGACGCAGGCTGGCAACCTACACTATTTTGAAGCACTACATGGCTCATTTTATCAGATGTAACTTTATGTGTAACTAAATGTTACCTAAAGATAATAATAAATAATTTCTTTAGTGTAGAGAGTGACATAATTTGATCGTTCCCTTCAACAGTGGCGCGAAAGTGAATTATGTGTCACCAAGCTAGCCGCTTTGAATGTGAACATTAAGAACTATCTTGTACAGCGCAGTTCCTAGCTTAGCTCTAAGCTTGGCACGTAAAATACCTTAGCCTCTATCCGGTTAACCACTAAATCAATTTTTGTTATTTCAATTGTCAATGCCCATATTTGACAGTTCTATGTTTTATGGATGGTACATTGAAATATTTGGACCGTCGCCAGAAGTTTGGCTCCAATTTTCGAGCCATTACCCTCTCGGGCCCATCTATCTTTTGTTCGGGAATATTTTGGCATGTACACAATGCCGTTTAAAGGTCTATTCAACGCTACTTGGAATACAAATAGAGCAGAGTTTGAACCTTGGAGCTTTGCATGAATGTCAGTGTTGATTGCGACAATTTGTGGACGGTGGAGTTTATAATTTGTTTGGACGGTTTGTCTCTTCAATCTACTTCTTTAAGCGACTTCAAAAAAGGAAGAGGTTCTTATAAGTTGGCAGCCAATGACTTTAATAACTTCAACTGGTTATTGAAACGGTGAAGACTAAAGTGGGTCCTCAAGTCTGTAAGAAAAAAATCTGAAAGAGGATTTCTAGTTAATTAGTCTCTCTGTCGACCAGAGTCTCTAGAGCGATGGAGAAGAGAGCAGCATATATATTATAAGGCCGTCTCTAAAGATTCGGACCTCGGCTCAGATGTGCCGAGTAGTGGAGGGATTAATGGATATAGCGCTACGACTGTCTAATAGTAACCAGACGTCTTTATAAAAACAATCTTGTCATAAATACTTGTTTTCTCCTCTTGTATTCCATAGTCTAGTGGCTCCACCATTAAAATAAGCTATGCTATGTAGATTGAAAATGAGCATACGACCCACCTAATGGTATACCGTCAATTGACGATTGTAATACTGATGTGTCTTCTTATTTCGCCGACATTTACAACAGTCCAAGTTCTTCGACATTTGATATATCTTCAGTAATGTATTATTACGTACTTTTGTCACGTAGGACATGTAGCACGCAGCAAAACTTATTAACGTCACTTCGCATACAATTTTCTCGTATATTCTTATATTTGTTGTGACCTCTATAATTATCGCTTCCATCTAGTTGATATTTGGTATTTTTTTTACCAAAAAATATTGGGGGCTATGTTTTTTACTGGTTGGTGTTGCTCGTGGCCAATATGTCATCTTATAGGATAAAGCTGAAATATTAAAGGTCTCACTCTGAAGGCCCGGAACTTACAAACACCAAGGGACTGGATATCTGATCAAATCGGTCTATTATACCCGAGCGACACGTTGCCAACGGCAGATTCAGCTTCAGCTGTGAACACTCTTTAAAGGTTAGCCGTTGAAGAAATTCGAAAGCGCAAACCTTAGTACAAGTAAATATTCGACCTAATAAATAATTACAAAAATTAGTTTAGGACACACGCACATCGATTGACCTAAGTATCGTCCTTTCGTTCAAAAGTGCACAATAAATGGTCCTTCGCACAGTCGTCATTCGAATATTCGTAGAGTACTGGGCCTAGCTGAGTGGCTAATCGATTGCGATAAACGCTTAACGATAAGAATATAATGTATGAAACTAACGTATTACTGAGAAAGCACCATGGTGACCGTCGTGTCAAATGTATGAGTATTAGTCAAAAATAGACATTCGTTCGATAGAAACGTGTATCGTTTGCCCCTTCTCTAGGCCCTCTGTTGTACGTGTGCATACTTCCTTACCCTCATTTGTCTTTGTATTTTGTATAACACAACCCCTTTTATTTGCATTATGTAGTATGAAATATAGAAATATATAGAAGCGACTGCCAACAATGAAAATATAATAACCAATCAATGCTCGTTTGTTGAACAATGAATAACGGATTGTGGGGTGTTGAAGATGTAATTTCCTCGACATTGTTAGGAATACTTACGTCAGTTAGTGATGTACCAAGAGACGATAAACTGGGACATGTATTCTCACAATCCTGTGTAGCTCAGTTGAAAGACTTGCTCGGATTGCGAAAGGTTGAGAATTATATTTTCGTATCTCAGCACTTTACCTGATAAATACGATTTATTTCCAGCTTTCCCATTCCACTTTGGTACTTTTTCCATAGAATAAATAGCTCTAGTAAATAATGCAAATGTATTAAAATAATTGACGTGGATGATGCGAGAGTAAGAAAAGGGAAAGATAGATGCTCTGGAGATGTGGTGCTGGAGGAAGATGCTCGGGATATCGTCGACGGAGTTCCGCACCAATGTGTCAATTTTTCAGAAGCTTGGCATCACGCAGCGTCTGTTTAGCGTAGTAAAGTCGCGCATACTGCAGTACTTTGGACACCTCTGGGCGGTATAACGACTCCATAGAGCGTACCAACCGCTCTCAAATACAAGGAAATGTGGAGGGAACCAGATCGAGGGAATAAAATCCGCAGTGGGTAGCCGCGTGTCTGACTGCGCCAGCCAGTCAACAGAGAGATGGGGGGAGATTGTGTGAAGAGCTGTGTCTGCCTCTACCACCGACGTGAACGCCTCAATGTGACCACGACCGCTCTGCCAAGAGCGAAGCGACAGAGAAGAAGAATTAAAATAATTACTTCCGATAAAGTCAAGTGAATACGTAACTCAGCGATTTCACCGATCTACTTTGCAGCTGTGCTTAACTTTCATCGCTTCGCAGTCCTTAAGACGCGCGCAATGAATAGTGTATATTACGACATTAATACTCCCTTAAAACTGATTCCACTGGCACATCGTTAAGATTAAATTAGTATTATTTAAATTCTCATCAAAGAACTTATCATCCATCAATTTGCTTTCATCAAATATACTGATTGCACATCAAATTTACCATGGGGTAAAATAAATAGGTAGTTTAGGGTTATTTTTTTATTACCAGGCGAAGTGCACTGTTTTTGGGAGGGTCTAATGTCTTATGTACCTACCTACATGGCTGAATGATGGTTAGGTTAGGGTTATTTATTTTGCTGTGAAATCAATATTTTTCATTAGGATTATTTTGCAATGCAAGCAGAATTTTTGATATCATCATAACAGCCTTTATAATTCGACCCACTGCTGGGACACAAGACCTCTCCTCGTCATCGAAGCAGGTTTAGGAAGTAGTCCACCACGTTTGCCCAATGCGGATTGGTGGACGGAGTATAAGGTTATCAATACCCTTTGTGACCCATTAGTCGCCTTCTACGACAACCATTGGAGGATATGGGATGATGCTATTCTACTCTGCCGGCATCAGATGGCTAATAATAATATATGTGTTTTTGATACACAAAAGGAAGATTTTTTTGATTGACAGTTAAACACTACCCATATTAAATTTTCTTGTTTTGTTCCTCAGAACGGTCTCAATGCCATCCATCTCGCGTCCAAGGATGGGCATGTGGAAGTGGTGCGGGAACTCCTGGACAGAGGGGCAGCCATCGACGCCGCTACCAAGAAGGGGAACACCGCTCTTCACATCGCCTCGCTGGCAGGACAAGAAACCGTAGTGAAACTGTTGGTCCAGAATGGAGCCCAGGTGAGAAACTAGCACTATGAAAGACTTTTATTTTTGACGGGGAGGTCAAATGCATTTATGTAGGGGATATGTGGGACTCGAGATAAAGGCGTTCCCTCCATACCCACTAAACATCCTCCCCGGCCTGACCTCCAGTGTGCTATTGCGGGACGGCTCGGGATCTGCGCACGTGAGCGCAATTACACCGAGACCGTCCCAACTCCTTGTGTACCAATTGGTGGCCAGCAGCCCACATGGCTACCGATTAACGCCAGCCCCTGTGGGCTGCTGGCCGACGCCGGCCTTATAGGCCACTTCCTCACCAACGGCTGCTCTACCAGGCGCGTCCTCCTGACGAGGACACCTGGAGCAGCCATCGGACCGCACCCGGGGGACGCCGAGCGCGGTCGTGGCCCTGAAAAGGGCCGTCCGAAACTAGCCGTGGTGGGAAAACAAAGACAACTCGACGATGGCATGTGACTTCGAATGCCAAGGAACACTTGACATCGAAAGCCACACACCCGCCGAGAAAGTTTCCCCACCACGTTACCAGGGTGCGCCACAAGGAGGTTTAACGTGGACCCCAGCACTATGAAAGCCTATGAAACTCCTTAATTTATTTATTAAACACGTTCCAGCGAGGTTCTCCGTTGCATTATGACACTAATACACCGGTCACCACCGTACTGTAAACATGTGTGTAGCTCCTGTGTAAGATACCCAAAACAAACTTTTTGGAACTTGTATTTTTGACACTAGGAATTCAAGCCTCCTGAACAGTATGAAAGTGAGGCTGCTTTCTATGAAATTCTAATGTAAATTTTACTGTAGTTGCCGTAGCAATTTTTAGAATGATATTCGTGAATACGGCGATACCCGTACTGTCATGATATGAATTCTACTTTTAAGATCCACGACGATATCTACCGCGGCGGAACGTGTTAACGATACAGATGGGTACATAATCATCATAACAGTCTTTATAATTCGACCCACTGCTGGGACACAAGGCCTCTCCTCGTCATCGAAGGAAGTTTAGGCAGTAGTCCACCACGCTTGTTCAATGCGGATTAGCGGACGGAGTATAAGGTGATCAATACCCCTTTACTGCTCATTAGTCGCCTTCTACGACACCCATAACCCTTCCCATTTCGTTCCTGTGGCAGAATTTATCTACGTCATCAATATAGTCAGTGCAAAGATCAAATTCATTAGGTCAGCAATGCATAGCATAGTTTGCGATCACCGCATTTTGCTCAGAATGTCTGAATTCGCTTTGCGGCTGGACTGAAATAGGCAAGCGATGGAGCAAGTATTGATTATTGTAATTGTAGCATTTTACGCCTGTTGCCCTTTAACGTATTAACTGATCATTACGTTCGAATCGAGTTCTAATTAATATTACTTTTTAACCTTTTACCATTCCCTAAAAGTTAGTTTTTTTTAAGTTACGAGATGGCAAACAAGCTTGCGGCCCACCTGATGTTAAGTGGTCACTGCCGCCTATAGACACTTGCAATATTAAGTGTATATCACATAATTAAAACCGCAAGTGCGTTTGCCATCCTGGGGACTAAGATGATATGCCCTCCATGCCCAAGTAATTACACTGGCTACCTTTCCCATCAATCCGAAACACAGGGAACTGCTTCACGGCAGAAATAAGAAAGTTTAAATACTATACTATAAGTACTAATAATCTTTTCTCGTGAAGAAATTAACATCAATATTCTGACTGGCATGTTAATATTTATAAATTAGTTTACTAAACATTAGAATCATAAAGATAAATAGGCGATACTAAATCAATTCATAATTAATAGTTATTTACCTTAGCAAAATTACTTCCGTATAAACACTAACACAGCTTTTATATCCCAACAAAATTAATGGTCCCCCGTCTTATGATTACAAATTGGAGACGTAAATCAAATAGAAAAATCTGCAGCGCTAATGTAGTCCTTATTCTATTAGCAGTAAAGAAAATTATTTCTTTATTTTCATAGGAACTTCACGGACTATTATTTCGATAATATGTGGTTTTTTAATTGTCACTTGATCGTTTTACCTAACTAATTGCTACTGATTATGCATTATAAAATTATTTTATGCCACACAAGTGGCATTAAACGATACAACGTGTCTATCGAACGAACGACATTTTTTGACTGCTATCTAATACATTTGACACGACGGTCGCCATGGAGCTTTCTTAATAATACGTCAGTTTTATACAATATATTCTTGTCCTTAAAAACGTTCGATGCAATTGATTGGCCACTTGCTGATCCTAAAAGTGCCATGCACGCTATGTGTACGGAAAATCTCACTTCCTTGTCAGGGGGTAACATAAAATTTTGTACTTAAAAGATAGTCTCAGACCGTATGTCAAATGCTTGCTATCTGAGACATTCTTTCCTTTACCAACCTAGATATTGAATGGACTATTGTGTCTTTGCTTTCAAAGCGCCAAAAATAGCAATATCTTTGGATTTCAGGATGATACGCAGGTAATCTGTAACTCGTACTACTGAAAATGATTACAGAATACAGTTAGCATTGCTGAAATTTTGACGATTTCATATTTACTCGTGGGAAGCCGCGGATCGATCGGGTTGGAGATCCTTGTACAACAGTGGGCATCTCCCTAGAAATTATGATGACGATGATGACTTCTTTATCATTTGCAAACGATATTATTACTCTTCAAACGCTAAAAGAAACAAACTGAAAACCACCTAACACGTCAAGGTCTAATATTTATAGAATTCCGTTTACGTTAGCACTTAGCACACAAATAATAACTGCGCAAATGAAAAGGAAACAGCCCATGGGCATTTCTGATGGAAGATGTTTCATGATAACAAACTGCGATGCTGCGAAACGCAACTCTGATTGACAGAGATCATAACAAATCACAGTCCGCGGTACTTTCAGCGCATGTCAGAATTTGGCATCCGAAAATATTCACTTTTCCCAGAATTGATAAAGAATTACGTTACATTTGTTTTTTTCCTTCTATTTGTTTATGTACGACGAAGTACTGATCCAGCGTCGATGTATGGAAGTCTTAACAATGGAAGTGAAGTTGGTGGAAAGAAAAGAAACCATAAAAGAAACCTACGTCGTGATAATCTTATCACGACGTAGGTTTCTTTTTTTAGTAGGTTTTTAGTAGGTTTCTTTTATTATTTGCCTACTAAGAACGTCTCCCAAAATTATTCTCAATACTCTCTCCTATTCTATTTTCATATTATGTATGTTCACTACCTATATGTATGTTGGCGACAGACACTGGCCACCGACACCTCTTTTGATATTCTATTTATATTCTTTATATAATATGAGATTTGTATGACATATTTTATATTATATTGTTTTTGTATCAGTTGAAAAATATATCTTGTACAGTGCGGTTTGTGTTATTCTCTTGTTATTCTTTACATTTTTGTTCTAATAAACCGGAAAATAAAAACTTCTGACACCAAAAATGTAAAGAATAATACAAACCGCACTGTACAAGATATATTTTTCAACTGATACAAAAACAATATAATATAAAATATGTCATACAAATCTCATATAAAGAATACAAATAGAATATCAAAAGAGGTGCCGGTGACCAGTGTCTGTCGCCAACAATGTATATTATCCGTATTAATTCACTCATTGGCACTGATCTAATGAGGCCAAACGATCTACCTGTAATTTTGGGTAGAGTTTAGTAGTATAACTGCAGATTTCAGGTGATGCTGCAGAATCAGCAATATCATTAAAGTTCCAAGCATGCTTAAAGTTCCAAGCATGCCAAATTCTATGATCAGATCAAATGCGCAATGTGCTGAATCAGGTATCCCTCTATATTTTTTATACCACGTTAGTGGCGCCAGTACGGCTGGCAATCAAGCATTAGGTCTACCTGATGGTAATCGGTTACCGCAGTCTCTGTTGTCAAATATCGCAACAGATAGCATAACATTTTTAGACTGGAGGTAGTTCAGGGAGGGAATCATGTCATGACCCTCATCAATAAGAAATAATTCAAGAAAGAGATAAGATTAAGTATATTAAAATTCCAGTAATTTTGAGATGTATTTCTAGTTGATTTTCGGCTATTTCAAATGTGTTTTATTTCTTAGGTCAACATCCAATCTCAAAATGGATTCACACCACTGTACATGGCAGCCCAAGAAAATCATGATGGCGTCGTCAAATTTTTATTAGCAAATGGAGCCAACCAGAGTCTTGCAACAGAGGTAAAGTCTATAAAAATCGTAACCTTTTTTTAAGCAATACCTTAAGTAGGCATACCAACTAACGAGCTGATTTTATTTTTCTTTTCATTTCATCAGATCGGAAATATGACTTTTAATTTGCTACCATGTTCTTTGAAACTTCTTTGCTCAATAAAACTATAAGTATTGCATTTTATTTTTAAATGCTTAAAAGGAGTAGGTACATAATTTTGTACCGTAATATTTAGGAAACTTGCAATCAACAAGTACTTTTCTTATAAATTATGATTTCCTAATTCCCAACAAGAACTTGGGAATGTTTTAACTGTATTATGGATATTAATATTTTCTCTCAGATACTTTATTAAAAGAATAGTGTTCATTGTAATTCTCTTTGATGTTAAAGAAACAATACTTATTTATAATTCTACCAACAGGATGGCTTCACTCCTTTGGCAGTGGCGATGCAACAAGGCCATGAGAGGGTGGTAGCTGTACTCCTGGAAGCCGACACTAGAGGACGCGTTCGGTTACCAGCTCTTCATATAGCTGCTAAGAAGGACGATGTTAAAGCTGCTAATCTATTGCTTGAGGTTCGTGTATGAAAATAGTTATTTATTATACAAGAGTGGAAAGTTCCTTTTTAACCGCGTGCTCGATTTGGATGACCGAGCAAGCGAAGGATTCTAAAGTTGAATCACGAGCGCAGCGAGTGATTCTAAATTAGAATCCTGAGCGTCAGCGAGGGAAACAAACGAGCACAAGGTGAAAAATCTTTCCACTCGAGTGCAATACGTAACTTTTCATCCCACCTCAGCGAGGAAATGACAAAATGAAAAAGAATTTTTTCACAATTTAAAAAGTTCTAATCATAAATTTGGCACCATAGAGGTTACATTAAATAGGTTTAATGACGTTTTGAATTTACAATTATATTGAGTACTCATTATATGTGATGTTCTAAATTCAAATCTACTTTGCCGCTCAAGCGAATAAAATAGAATTTTCCAGCCAGATTTCGAAGCGCAAAATTACACTTTCCGAGGTGGTGGGATGAAAAATATTTTTTTATTCTATTTATTTATTTAAGGGGCTTTTAGAAAAGAAATACTTCCCATCGTGCCTTTAGTTATTATCAAATTAAAATTCGGACTTGGCTTTCAGCTGCGAATTTGTGGGTCAACATACCTTCATTGGATGCGGGATATACTGAAATAGTCTGAAATATACCAATATCAAGTATATTAACCTTCAAATTAGCAACTAAATTGTCCCCCTGTACTAGTTCCTTGCACATTCTGCCAACAAATGGAATATCTTCTACCTTTCCACATACATCACAGTTTAGAGAATTTAGTTTTTTCATGTTTGCAAAATTGTAAACAAATGTCGTAAGAAAACAATGTGACTTTCTTTTTAGAATGAACATAACCCAGACGTAACTTCAAAGTCTGGGTTTACGCCGTTACACATTGCCGCCCATTATGGCAACGAATCGGTGGCCAGACTGCTTCTGGCAAAAGGAGCTGACGTGAACTGTGCTGCTAAGCATAATATTTGCCCACTGCATGTCGCAGCGAAATGGGGTAAGTCAATAACAAGTGTACATAGTAGGAAAAATGTTAGCAACGTCAATACAGCACAACGAATTGAATTATGTAACTGCTCAACTTGTTTTTAAAAATAAACTCATTAATACACTCACTCTATGCCCTAATATAGTATAAACTATTTGCATCATTCTTGTGCATTCTATTCGAGAATTGGTTTCCTGATGATTTTCAATAAAGTACTCAGTTTAAGTCATAAACAGAAGGTTGCCAGTAGTGAAAGCATGCCCAACGTTGACAAATACGAATGTATACGAGTATGTTATATTATCAGGTAAAGACAACATGGTGTCACTTTTATGCGACAATGGTGCTAACGTGGAAGCTAGGACTAGAGATGGATTGACCCCTCTTCACTGCGCCGCTCGATCTGGACATGAGAGGGTCGTGGAAGCACTCTTAGATAGGGGCGCGCCTATCACAAGCAAAAGCAAGGTAGGATTAAATATACCTACAACAGTAAAATATTGTATATTATTATGTATCATTGAGAAAATTCGTGATGACTCTTGCCACGTACCGAAATCTATAAAATCAATAATTTCTTTATTTAAAACTTAATTGGTAGGTAATAAGTTTGATCGTGTAACATCAAGTATATTTTTTGTTAATTATTAAGTCCTCAACCAAGCTTATTTTGGTTAGGTATGATATTTTCCAATAAAAGCTTCGGTAAAAAATTTGTTGGTTACATCATAAGCTTTTGTGTACTTACAATATTAATGATATGGTTATTATTCTTATTCTTAAATAAGGGGCTGAGGCCGTATCTCAGAGCACTTCGACCCTATGGGATCTTTTGTGCTTCCCCTTTCCTTATCACCCATCCCCGCCAACATCAAAAACATTTTGTATGAGTTTCACGATGAATGATGAATGAATGATATGGTTAGTAAATGAAAGTGGTTTTTGTAGTTTTAATATTTTGTCATCTACTTTTTTAATTTTTGCATGATCTTTTTTCGCTTCGCTACTATGGTCTGGGTCCTCTATAAGAAAATATTTTTTAGAATGGCCTAGCTCCCCTACACATGGCGGCACAAGGCGACCACGCTGAGGCTGCCAGGGTGCTGCTCTCCCGAAGGGCACCCGTTGACGACGTGACGGTGGATTACCTCACAGCATTACACGTGGCCGCACACTGTGGTCATGCTAAAGTTGCCAAGCTCTTACTCGATAGGTAAGAAGGCTTGAAATTTGTTGAAGCAAATGTGTAAATTAACTAATATTTGTAAAAATATCTCATTGGATGTTTATTATTTAGAGAACTAATCTACTAGACATAATTAATATTACGTCTATCATCCCTAAATAAATTTACTAAAGGCTATTTGTCACTGACCTTCATTTGCTTACTCTAGCTATAGCACAGATATCAAACCAAGCAATTTTTTCATCAATCAACGAATTTGGACTCTTACTTCTATGCTGCTGCTGAAGTTCGATGTCCATTGGAGAAATTTGACAGTTTTTGTGACTGCAATTATCTTGATATTAAACAGTGTATTATTTTGAACAGGAATGCCGATGCTAATGCACGAGCTTTAAATGGATTCACCCCATTGCATATTGCTTGCAAGAAAAACCGAATCAAGGTCGTCGAGCTGCTTTTAAAATATGGAGCTAGTAAGTAATACTTATTTATCTTCTCACAATTTACCTAGCTCTTCTTAATTGTATGGTTACTTCACTATACTCATCCAACTTCATTTATGTGAACTGCTATATATAAAATGTGTTGCAACTTATTCATTTCACTTTTTGTTCCCATATTGGTCGCAAAACTGCAGAACCTACGTTAATACTTTAAAATATTCTGTTGTATTGATAATGTGTTTTGAAAGTTTTAAAAGTGCGACTAACTAATTAACACTTTCTTGGTTTGAGTTCCCATAGTAAAAGGTCAAAAGTTCAAATCCTCTAATGTCATGTCTTGATCATGATCGACCTAAGAGCCTATAGACTTTATAAGGAGGTTTCGCCTACTAGATTTGAGGACCCACTATGGTGTTCTTAGTGGCAGTGACATTGTAAAGGTCACCAGCGGCCAAAAGCAATAGTTACCAGAAAGAATCTATATTAACTAGATTTCTTGAGACCTTTTTTCAGGGAGACGCATTTTAAAGGCTACTACATCCTTATCAATGAAACGAAACCTTGGTATCAAAAATTAAGTGCTAGAAATTCATTTCTTATTTTTTCAGGTATCCAAGCGACGACGGAATCAGGCTTAACCCCGCTTCACGTAGCAGCGTTCATGGGCTGCATGAACATAGTGATCTACTTACTGCAGCACGAGGCTAATCCCGATGTTCCCACAGTCAGGGGGGAGACGCCTTTGCATCTCGCTGCTAGAGCTAATCAGGTTGGTGACCATTTCAACTGTAGTTACAGAAAACTTGTTGCGGTATTTGGGACCATCGTTTTTAAGTTTCTTTCGGTAGTTGTCAATGCCGCACAAGTTCTTAATGGACGCCATTCAGAAGCTGAAAACGTTGCAGTAATGGCTGTTTTATGAGGCAGTGTGTTAAAAATTCGTCACTTTTATTCTCTTTTCTCATGGTTGAATATAGTTAATTAAAATTGTCTATATTTAAAACTGAAACAAACATACGGTTTCTCTCGCGTGTATGTAAAAATTATCATATGTCCATGCTGATAGTACATCCTAAATATTCCTGAAAGAATATTCAAGTATTATAAAGTCTAGAAAAAAATTTAAGTGTTGAATGTAGATACAATATTAGTGTGAATAAAAGCTACGAAAGTGAAGACAAAAGAAATGTTACTTCTCACAATAACAGTTAATACGGATGTTGACACCAATAATAAATAATTACCAGGTGTTAAATTCGTAAAAGGTAATTGCCGGAAAATCTCCATCGTTTCAAATTTATCTCTCGAATTTGATTTTTGAACGTATTAAAAGCATTTAATATCCAGTCAGTGGATTAAAAGAATTTATGATGTCACATATTCACGTAATGCCGTACAAAATCTCAAGGGAGAATAATGTTTTGACAGCTAATAAAAAATATCTCAACTGACTTGACAGGCAAAACCCCTAATGTTTTACACAATTGTTAACTTTACAGACGGATATAATCCGCATCCTGCTCCGTAATGGCGCGGCAGTAGAAGCTAAAGCTCGGGAACGTCAAACTCCTCTGCACATCGCTTCGAGGCTTGGCAATGTGGACATAGCCGTCCTTCTATTGCAACACGGCGCTGATGTACGGGCGATGACGGCTGATCACTACAATGCGCTGCATATTGCTGCTAAGCAACATAATCATGATGTAAGTGTAAATCTCAAAGTTGGAACAGAGACTAAAATATTATTATATGAGGATGATTTTTACCATCATCATTATCATGACGCCCACTGTTGGACATAGGCCTCCTGCACTGCCCGCATCCAGCGGCTATCCCTTACCTTATCTAGAACTAATAAAGTGTCAATTGTTGATGACGGATAATACAAGAAAATTTTTATTTCAAATAAGCTAACATGTTTGACTTGTGAACAAATATTCCCGTTTCTCACACAAACGTTTGTTCCTGCCATGTTTTGGGCCCTGGATCCTTGTGTGTTGTGAATATTTGTGACCCGTCCAACGAGAAGAGAGTACCTATCTCTTCTCGGAGGACTGGTTACAAATATTATTAAATTAGAATATGGAATGGATTCAGTAGATTAGATTATTGAATGGATTCACTTTTACCCTGGTTAGCCTTGGGCTCAAATCTTAGAGAAATCATGGTTTTTAGTTGGCAGTTGGCATAGTCTGCATCGAGAATACTCTGTATAGACCATCGTCATTTACGACACAGCGATTTGTGTATGAAGAGCCTATGATAGCATGCCTACATCTTTTCGTCTCGCGATATTTACAATTAAGATATTACAATACGTGACTTTTTACAGGTCGCTGCAGCTTTGATTGAGCACAACGCTCCACTAACAGCCACCACTAAGAAAGGCTTTACTGCCTTACATCTTGCTGCCAAATATGGCAATCTTAAGGTAAGATTTTTTATGTGTAATGTAATCTATCTATCTATATATAAATAAAAATCCCTATTTCCCTTGGTCACGCCATAACTTCAGAACTTTACTTTACCTATTTGGTTCATCTTTTTTTCTTAAGTTTTCTAATACTCTGTAGAAGGTTTTTACGAAAAGAAAAATTAAAAATAATGTTCAGAAAATTGTATCATTAGCAAATTTACTGATATTAATACAAAGCGAAAATATACTGATAAGTGACACAAACAACCGTTGCTATGCAAAGAGGACGCAGCTGCATTCTCAACACAAATTTTTAAATAGTTTTTTGCTTGATCCGACTTAAGATAGAATTGTCTTGATCTTTATAAGTAGTCTTGATTTTTTTCCAAATTAACCGCATCGACGTGTGATGGGTCAGCTAGTTTTAGATATATTAGTTAATTAGAAACAAGATGAGCTAAATGCTTCTCCTAGTGTAATACTGACTGATGATTAATGAAAATTTACGAGAACAGACCAAAAAGGAAATATTTCTGATACTATTAATGGTTATCTATAGTTGTTAAACTACTTAAACATTGGTAACTTAAACTCAGTGAGGACATTGAATTCATAGATGCTTTTACAGCAAGGATAAGTCACTGATCAGTATTTTATTACAGGTGGCGAATTTACTGTTAGCTCATGGGGCATCTCCCGATCAGGCTGGCAAGAACGGCATGACGCCATTGCATGTTGCTGCGCAATATGACCAGCAGGCTGTGGCTACCACTCTTTTGGAGAAAGGAGCTGATGCTAAGGTATGCTTGAATTTTCAAAAAAGGTAGAAAATCACTATTTTTCGTTCTTCCACTTAACGACATAGAATAATATCAATTGAATCAAAAATATAAAAAATTATCGATATGATTTTAACTTATGATGTTAAATTAGCTCAAAACCAATACCTATCTTCAATTAGGCCGTGGCCAAGAATGGCCATACACCACTACACATAGCTGCTCGCAAGAACCAGATGGAGACAGCGGCGACCCTCCTTGAGTATGGCGCGCTCACCAACGCTGAATCCAAGGCTGGATTCACGCCACTACATTTGGCTGCACAACAGGTAATATTTCACACTTTCTTTTTGACATTCATTATTAGCTCACTCTCAAAATACCTACTGTCAAAGAGGTCAAACAACAGATACAAGATAAGGCTAGGGAAACATGTCAATCAGGTGGCAAGGAATTTGCTCAGCGTGGCAAATGAAAAAGGTCTGAAACGTTGGCAAATTACTAAACTTGACTTGGCACATCTAACTTTAGCGTGCAGTATTAATTATGTGTAGTACTTCCGCAGCAGATTCCTACACACGTATCGTATGAGCATCCATAGCATCTTCTTATGGATTAGGAGTCGATGACAAATTCTGAAGAAAAAAACATATAATTCGTTTAATGACATGCGACACCGTCGTAGTTCAGTGATCAGGCACGCTGTCTATAAATATAGCTTTCCTAGTTCTTATTTATACGTGGGTATCCCATGGAACATAATTCTCTGACACAGTGAGCTACATTGGCGCCCAACGTGGGACCCACGATTTAGAATTTTAATGTAAAGCTTGTGCACACACTATAACATTAATTTATACAATAGGTCACCTTCCTGTTTAAAGATATCTCTCACAAGATTAACTTTAGATGTATGTAATGTACAATACAAGCTTCTACCAAATTTATATTTCCATAGGGGCATACGGAGATGTGTTCTCTTCTGCAAGAGCATGCTGCAGAAGTGGACCAACAAGCCAAGAACGGATTAGCTGCCTTACACCTGGCTGCTCAAGAAGATAGAGTGCCTGTTGCTCAATTGCTGGTCAAGAACGGTGCCGAGGTAATTTAGTTACATATTTTAAAATTACTCCCTCTATACATACATGGAGTTTCCACTTGCTATGATCCTTACGTGTTTTTTTTTTCACTTCATCTATCTCAGTACAGTTTTCATCATAAGACTTGAAATAAGAGTTAAACTACAGTTATCGAAACAATTTTAATAATCTTCAATTATTTTCAAAATACCATTTCATTTTCAAAACAGGTTGACATTTGCACTAAAGGCGGTTACACTCCTCTGCATATCGCGAGCCATTATGGTCAAGCCAACATGGTCCGGTTCTTGCTGGACAACGGCGCGTCAGTGAAGGCACAGACTAACCATGGGTAAGTTAATTGCAATGCTCTATAACACGGACATTTTCAAATGCATACGTATAAGATTACCCCTTCTCAGCTCGTGCGTTTCGTAACAACTAAGGGAGATTCTGAAACTGCAAACCATGGCATCAATGGGTCCCTCGCGCGGTGTCAGTCAGGCACACGGAAATAAAACTATGACACAACCATAACCCAAACTTTAGATGGGCAATGTGAAAGAGAAAGAGCATACTAACACGTATATTAGAACGAGATAGATAGACGAGACCATTTCACGTACACGCAGGCGGCCTAAGTCGGTCTGTCAGTCACGTAGAAAAGACAGCTACTATTAGACTGCAGTATTATTTTTCATGCACAGATGCGCATTACTCACACATTAGTTTGTCTTGTTGACGATCCGTGTCGTGACGAGTCAGTTTGACAATGCGGCTCGTTGTCTTAGTTAGACTGGAGTTACTGTGGTGTGGAAATAAAAATTCCGTACTTGCATCGAAATGTACTATTCCTCTCCCAACCTTGACAAACCTCAGACTAGTGGCCGGTGCAGTTTTTTAATACATTTGCTCAAAAAATAGACTTTTCCATGTGTGTTTAGCGTGAGGAAAGTTTTTCTTTTCCACACTAGTACCTTTGGTTTTCCTCCTGCATATAAAATCCCGAAATAAGTCGGTTTCAACTCTCAATTCATCTGTCAAACGTAGAAAAACTGAACTATCACGCCTTCGCCCAAACGTTTTCCCACAATAGTCTTCTGAACAGTCGTCATTCGAACTTGCGTAGTAAATTAATTACCAAGTCTTTTTATCTATCTGTAACAGGTACACGGCACTCCATCACGCCGCTCAACAAGGACACATAAACATCGTTAATATTCTACTCGAGCATAAGGCAGATGCCAACGCTACCACCACGGTAAGATTGCTGTTTAGATTCTGAACCTTAAGTTCTTAGGTGAAGATGCTGAATTATCTTTTATCTTGATGCTAACTACGATGTAACATGCTCACCTAGAAGTAGCCTTCAACTCTAGATGTAAAAGTTGAAAGCACCCATAGTTAGGGAACATATCAGCGGGCAACGAGTTCCACTCCTTAACTATTCGCAATATCAGAGACAACAAATCGTATAGATGGTTGGGATATCTTAAACCATCAAAAACTTCTTTCTTCTTTCCTGTCGTGCTCTTCATTGCTGAAGGTCGTGTCCGTCCTGAAATGCCTTCGTCACGTTGGTTACTAAGCTCTTCCATGCACTTCTATCTTCAGCCTGTCTCAGGGCAGTAGTAATAGCATACCATCAAAAACATATGGGTGATAATTTATCCTTTGTCTTGGGTCCCGATACTAAAATGGGGCTAGCGGAATTAATTCAGGTATTTCAATCGCACACTAACTATTTTAAGCACCATGTGTTTTCTTTTAGAATGGCCAAACCCCCCTTGACATAGCCTCGAAGCTTGGCTACGTGACCGTCATGGAGACTCTGAAGGAAGTTTCCGAACCGTCGATAGCTCCAGCCTCCCAAGAGAAGTACAAAGTGGTGGCACCTGAGACGATGCTGGAAACTTTCATGTCCGATTCTGAGGAGGAGGGAGGTAATTTGTCTTAGCTGTTAAGTGCTTACATAATATACCTGTAAAAGTAGGGGAGTTTCCCACAAACACACTTTCAACATGACCTAAATTAGTAAATCAATTTTGAGTTTTAGTATATAGTTTGTATTTTACTGCGTCGACTATATGATATCGATGGTATGTTATACAAGACAGTTGTAGTAGAATTTTTCGATGATTTTCTGACGCTTCAACGGCTTGCTCACTCTGCTCTTGCGTTGTTTTAAAGACTGTCGATGTTGTCGAGGAGATGCCCTAAATAATTTTCTCCCCAATAATTAAAATTAGACTGATCAAGAATATTAAAGCCGATATAGCTATTATCAAAATTAAATCAAATAATGGTTTTTAGGTGAAGACACGATCCTCAACGACCAACCGTACCGATATCTGACTGCCGATGATATGAAGTCTCTCGGAGACGACTCCCTGCCCATTGACGTAACCAAAGACGAGAGGACGGAGTCCGCTATGAGTCATAAGAACATTATGGAGATTTCACAAGGTACGAGCTATTATAGATAATAATATGAGTATCATCTACATTATATAAATAATATTTAGTTGTAATGCATTTGACTAAGAATACCTCCTACATTGTTGTTTATTATAATGAAGAGCTATTCGACAAAATAGCACAGCATTCGTAAGTATTATTTGATTCTAGTGTCATATTTTCATACTTTATTTTTATTTCACCATTTAGGATCAGTGAACGGTGTCCCATACCAACCTGCGCAAGAAGTGGTGGTGAAGAGTGTAAGCCGGTACAGTACTGCGCATGCGCCTGAAGGTTACTGTTATAACGTCGACCCCACGCAGCCCAGGTCAGTTTTGGATTGATAAACTTAGAAAGAGTTATGTTCTCTTAGATTTGCGCGAGCACTACACATTATAATTATAATTAGAAAGAGTTGCAGTATATTGATTTATGTAAATATTTGATATAGCACAAAAAAATAGAATGTATTGTTTTCCTGTGTCCAAAAAAATCCCAGGACTCCCGAAAAAGAGTAAATGCTGTAAAATTTACGATTATTGCGTCAGTAAGTGTTTAAAGGTGTTACACTATAGAGCAAATAGAATCGTAATTGGTGATAGATCCATATCACGGCAAATAAAATTAAATACATATTTGTTGTCTTTTTCAAGTCAATAAAAGTTAGTTTCATTAAGACAAGGTTCTACCGTGCTTGAGTCAGAATTCTATTTGCCACGTTTAAAAACAAAATAGATATCACTTAGGAATACTCGTATCCCGAATCTTCAAATATTTTTTTCTATTTTCTTCGTTTACATTTACAGTCACTTTAAAAAAAAAAGATATATCATCGGATCTTGGAACCAGCTTATGACAAGATATTTATTTATTTATCTACAAATAAACATGCAGGCTTACAGAATGCTCCAAAGCGCCCACAAGTCTAGTCAAACAATAACATAGTTATATTAAATTCAATTTTCATAATTATAATAATTACACAGGAATACAATCTAAGCAATTCATGCCAATGATTGATGAATGTTCAAAGAGAATACAATAAATACATAAGTCAATATAATATAATTAATAATTAAACATGTCAAGAGATCAATAAATGTCAATAAAATAATTATGATTTACATTAGCATGTGGTTTGCAAATGCGTAAGATATAGACTATATGCCAATAATTAAGACGTTGATTACCTCAGTTGAAGTTTTTAAAGGTTTGCATCCAGTTCCAGTTCAAGAACTTTGAGAATAACAATTCTTGTTATATCCCTTCCATGTAAGGATAAGTTATTAAATGATTTTCGTCACTAATGGGACTTCAGCAGTTGCTTTACTTTTGTTATCACACACAGAACCCAAATGTTCACTTACAATTATCATTAGATCAATGCTTTTCAGATTATCCAAATGTCTAATGAAAATTCTCACGCACGCTCTCTAACGTTGGACTAACAGAAAGAAGCTGCAATGGAAAAAGTGAGTAATTTTGTTATTCAATTACTGAAAGTAGGTTTTAACTCTTGTTTGAACCACATTCTTTATCCTGGGCTTCCCGCATCTGGCTAAAGGTCACAATGAGTTTATTCCACTAAGAATTTCCCATCAGACTGTTACTTACATTTTTAATGATTTGCAACAGTAGGATCATAGTAGTCACTTGAAATATTCTACTCTTGGTTATAGAAAAATCACGTTCAGTCAGATTGGAATAAGCCAATCCAACATCTCTGGCTGTTGAAAAATTATTAAGCTCTGCTTATTTTGCACAGAATAATTTATGTCATTTCTTTATGGTCAGTTTCCTGGTATCATTTCTGGTGGACGCCCGGGGTGGAGCCCTGAGGGGCTGCCGCGGAGGAGGAGTTCGGGTCATCGTGCCTCCACTATCTGCGCAGCAGCCTACAAGAATTACTTGCAGGTCAGTATACTTAGGACAATGGAAATTTTAGATTTCGTGTATAAAGTCGACGGTCAGTATACCAGCTGAATCTTTCTGTATTCAAAGGCACCAAATATAGCTGGGAAGAGAAAATCGAGGGTGTGCTGATGCATCATATCCCTTAAATCAATACCTGGGTCACAAGTCTCTTGAATTACTCCTGGCTTCCCAATCTGCGACGTAATGGACCCCAGACTATTCTATTGAAAGCCAAGTTTTCGTCTAATATCCCCAGTCGCACCACTTAAAAAATAGTAACTTACCCTTTTTTTAATTTAAATATTTTTGACGGGAAAGCGCTAAACTATTTTTATCGAATGTTGAAGTCAGTCCGTAGTAATGGGATTAACTCAAAGAGATCTCATGAGACATGAAAACTTTGATTTGATTGAGTATTATATTGAGATTCTCATAAAATTATTGTCATTTTCAGATACTTAAAGCCTTCGCGCATTAACCACATGCCTCCTTTAATGGAAGGTGAAGCTCTTGCTGCGAGAGTCCTTGAAATGGGGCCTGTTGCAGCCAAATTTTTAGGGTAAGCAAGAGTTCTCCTTATTTTAATCAGCCATCAGTTCCTATTGACTCTTTGTTATTATCTACCAACCTTAACCCTATTTCCCTAACTGTCCTTTGGAAACATTATTCGCCGACAGAAAAAAATCTAAGCTGAAAGAGCTCTTTCACTGCGATTTCTTGTAAATTCAAGACTTACTATCTCTTCTAACTGCACAGGAAATCTCAATTCGAGTGTTTCGATTTTTTTCTATAATTTTGTACATTGAATCGGCCGGCCAAAGCAATCACATGTCGTTTTAAGGGTTAATTATTTAATTGGGAGTGGCTTGACTTTTATCCGCAACAATAACCAGTTGCTCGCTGGTCAGTCATATAACAATCTTTTTTTAATACAGGCCTGTGATATTGGAAGTGCCTCACTATGCCTCTCTTCGAGGGAAGGAGCGCGAAATCGTGATATTGCGTTCGGACAATGGCACTAGTTGGAGGGAACACAACGCTGATGCAACAGACGATGTTGTCCAAGATATACTACATGAAACCCTTGAGATTGAAGGTAAATATAATGGCTCTTTAAAAGACAATAATGTAATTGAAAGATCTCTTCAAGAAAGAGTATCAACAAATCACCCTATTGTATTTGCAGAAACCAATGAAGAAGAGAAAGGTTGGGATGCACCAAGAGTGACCCGCATTCTAACACATGACTTCCCTCAGTACTTTGCTGTTATATCCCGAATTCGGCAGGAGGTTCATGCTATCGGCCCTGAAGGTAATATCAATATCAGTCTTTAAATTCTAAAATAAGTGAATGTTGGACAACTAGAAATAACCAATAAACATATTGAGTAATGAAAATTAAGTAGGTTTGATATAGATGTTTTAGATATACATGTTTGTATAACTAAATCCTTCCATCTGGTATTCGCTTTGATTTTATTTTTCATCCTTCGTTGCCCGATGATGATTTTGAGTGTAACATGTCCTGGTCGTTGGCTTTAGTTGGTTGGTTTACTGAAGGATTGTTAATTTTTGGGTTTGGTGCCCCTTTTTTTGTAGACGACAAGTTAGCAACCTGTCACTATTTTAAGGTACTGAATGTATACTACCAGATGTGGCTTTGTGTGTAACCGAATGTTACCTGAAGCTCTGCTCGACCTCTTTTGGGATAATGAGCTTGATTAATGTATGTATACCAACCCGCACTTTACCAGCGTGGTTGACTAAGGCCTAATCGCCCCTAATGTGGGTAGGCTCGAGTCCCTCGGTGGAGACTTTATATGAGCTGTTGATGATATGTATGTATGTTCAGTATTTTGTTTTTTTCAGTACAATTCAGCTTTAGGTCTTAAGGAATTGAACCAAATGGTTAGCCAGTAAAATAACAATAATAATTTCTAACAATCAACTAGTTCAAGGCACATATTAGATAGTTGTAATATCTATTTCTATTAAATACTAGATGACCCGCCAAACGTCGTTGTGGTCAATTTGCAAAAAAAAAATGAAAAATTTACAATAAGTACATCATTTTATCACGATCATAATCCCAAACTTTGTTCGTGTTACTTATCAATATATTTTCACTTTATAATCATGTCAATAATTTTTCTATTTCTGCTTAATTTTCTTAATTTTTCTTTCCGTAAGAACCTTTTACAAAGATAAAGATATATATTTCGTTCTGAAGTTATAGCGTGACCAAGGGAAACAAGGATTCATTTTTATATACGTAGACGTGAAGATTCCTTTTATATTTGTATTTTATCAAGATCTCATGGTATTCTTATATAACATTGAGTTCTTAGGTCTGTTAGACCAGAATAAACTATATATACGATACCAACAAACTACAGACAGATACATACTTGTCTGGTAAAATCTTAACAGCTCCTTCTGGCCAAAACTATTGTAATCCAATATCTACTGTTCGTTTTAGGTGGCATGGTGTCCAGTTCCGTAGTCCCACAAGTTCAAGCCGTATTTCCGCAAGGCGCCCTTACCAAGAAGATCAAAGTTGGCCTCCAGGTAAACCTCTTCAAGCCCCGAACGGGCGTTAAAGACAAGAACCTCAAAAAGATTACTGTTAATAATGTATCAAAGAAAAAGCGTTTCTCGTTGATTTGGTAATCTTATAATAAGTTATACGGGAATCAAACTTAAAACTAAGATCTGTTATAAGATTTTTAATGTAAGGATTTAGTTGTAATGGCTACTTACTTTAACCTCAAATAACGGCGTAATTTCTAGTAAAAACTATGAATTTTAATAACAATATTCACTATCTTCTAATCAAACCATGGTAAAGTTGTCACATTTTACTTATGGTGTAACTTTCGTAAAGAATTTTTAACGGATTATATGAAATTACGCGAGTTACGTATGGGAAGTTCGTACAAGTATTTACTTGTTATCTGTCTTTTACAGTCCAAATAATGCGTAGATCAATCTTACATGTTATAATACTACAATCCTTAGACCACGTTAATGTGACACTATATTAAAATGTAATTTTCATACCTATACAGTTATAATAACATTTAATATGAAAGCTTCGTTGTATACTGTCAGCAATCTTGCTAGAAGAAAGATTGTTAAATTCACAATTTTTTTTGGGAATCATTAGGAAAATATATCTGATGATAAAGAATATTTACTAGCACTACCTTATCTTTTTCGTTATTCATTGTAATTTATTGAATGAGTAATGGAAATTTCAAAAAACGACAGTTCATTAGGTTAACTAGAATATGAAATCATTCTTACCATATTTAGTGGCGTAAGTTAAAAATTGTGATGTTCTGAAGTCTAACTAATTTCACGTAGGACTTGAAGAGTGTCTTTTAGATTAAATAAAGTATTCTCTTGACCTTATTTAAACAACTCTTTAGATCTATACCGAATTATTTTATTAGTAACAGTTCGACTGTAATATGAATTTATTATCTAAATGTTCTTAATTTAAATGAATCAAAATGGATAATTTTGGAAATAGTTCTGCTGAAGAAGTAAGAACTTATTTATTTATAAGTATAAAATTGTAAACGAATGGCTTAGAGCAAATGCTGTGGAAATGTTATCAGATATTGAATGTGGAATGCAAGATCCTAAAAGATGTATAGAAGCATTTGGTTCAAAAAACATGACTGTGTTGTAAAATCAAAGTCAATAGCGCTGACATATAAACTTCGGCAGTTTGAAACGTCATAAAGAGGACGTCATGTAACCTCTTGATCATCGTTTTTAATGCCCCCACCTCAGACCACCCCACAGTCATTATTTAAGCTTGATGACTGTTTTCTAGATTGAAGTTTAAGTCTCGATCTTTTGCTATCTGTTCCATTTGGCATTTGATGAAACGAGTGCAAAGGAGGTTACATTGCCTCCACCAAATCATTACGATTAGACCCATATTCCTTTACCTTAAACACTTTCAGCAATAGCACCAGTGAGTACCATTTACTGAAGATGAATTTAAGAGTTTTCTTCTATTATGTGAGATGTTTCCTAAATCTCGTGTCCTCCTTTTGGCATAAAGACTTTATTTACAGCCAGTTTTACAATATTTGAAGCTGCTTGACATTTTCATCCAATGTCTGATGCTCTATTTTTAATAAATTAGCTGCAAATTGATCTATTTTAAAACTGACAAAGTCAGCATTTTCTTGCTTATGAGAACAATAACGAATTGCAATGTTAGATTTCAAGTAATTAGTTTCAAATTCAAATTCAAATAGTTTATTGAAAACACAAAAATTACACAATTATGTAGGTACATACAAATATGAATATCTTTTGGCCTTAATCTGTAGATCATTAATAAAATCCAAACACAGTTGCTTTTAATTGTCTCGCGGTAAATATCTACCGAGCGTTGCCCAAAAGATGAAAGTAACGTGTCAAAAACTAACAAACTTGACCTTAAAATTATTGTAAACAATACTAAAAAATAAAAAAAACAATATAAAAAGGTCGTTACTAATGCGACATTATAAAACGAAATCTCACTTATTTATTAATAATCATTTTTGTACCACGAAATCAAGTATTAATATATTGTAGGTAATTATTAATGTGTAACTACTATAACAAAATATCCTTTACCTTCCGTACTAGTTCGAGACTGTGTTACGGCAAGGTAAGATTCTCATCATGTAATTAAGGTAGATATGATTTCTTCAACGCGGGTGCTCAAACAATATAAACTGGATACATTATAGGCAAAAAAAGAAGATGGCATTTTTACATAAATTTATAACTAAATTAAAAAATGGTAATAGAAAGTATTGAGTCAGTAAAAATTTAATACTTAGTAGTAGGAACAGAACATATTTAAATATAGATATAATATATACACATAGTTGTTCATAGAATACACACCATAAACACTTATATAATTTTGTATGTGTTATCCAAATAAGTAATTTTGCGTAAAACGTGTTATTAATAATATTATTACAACTCGTAAATAAATATTTTTATCATAAATATATACGCACATTAAATAATACTTGATACATATACATTAGTTTATAAGTTAAATACTACATGTTAAGTAATACACTTTTGATAATGTATAATTGCTGTGCATTCAATATTTTTAAGCTCCCTTCTTCTTTCTTAGAATCTTTTCTATTATTTCTATTGCCAAAAAATTGTGTTCTATAGGATTAGAAACGATACGATTACGAACCCACTTAACGGAAAGTACAAAGAAAAATGCCAAATTTTTTTGATAGAATTACTTTGTATAAGATTTGCCATGGATTTTACATTTATATTTGTTGATATTTTTATAGGTGAGAAGCCCATGTGCATACATATAAAATGTTCTATAATTGTTCGTTACGTTAAATCGTACTTTTCGAACTCGGTTCTAGTGAATCGCTACAAAATTATATTTTGTTGTATTTACAAAATATTTAATTTAATTTTAAGTTTTAATAACACACAGCACTGATAGGTAAAAAGCTAATCTATTGAAACTATCAACAAATGTATATTTTGATTATTTGCATTTAAATTTCACATATCGTAAATAAGTGGACTCACCTTAGGCATTCAACATTATAACAATGTGATTAATAAATAATATACCGCGAACACTCGCTAAACTAGCTTATGTTGTGCGTTGCTCCATTAGGGAACAATACATACCCAATAAATTTAGAATTAACTTGAAAATATTCAAGTACCAATGTAGCGATTTTAATAAAAATGTCACATAAATCATAGTTTGATTTCTGATTAAGCAATATGAGTTATATGAAATCACTGGTTATCTGTCAGGTTTCTCACACTGCGATTATGTCGTGTCATCAAAATTTTCTCTTGTTGGTCTTTAGGCGTGAAATAGCATGAATAAAATTTGTGGTATATTACTATTATCATTACAATATCGTAGAATTATTTATCTTGTGAAAATTATTAATATAGCATATTATATTTGCTGTGTGATATGACTATGGAGAGGTATCAATACTTTTGGAGTGACGTATTTTGGTTTTAGTTAAGTAGTAATAATGTATTTTTAAGATAATAGCTAAATTTATTGGGTAATGTCGTGAGCTTATTGAATTGAAATTTTATTGTTACCATGTAATGTTATGCAGATTTGTACTTTGTTTCCTAAAGACCAAACGTGAGAGTTGCATGGTTCGCATTTGTTTGTGTTTGCTATACTTTTGAGTGTTTTGAGCTTATTCATTAGTAAAGAGGTGTGTGGCATTTTGACTTAGAAGCGCATGTGTGAGAAATAGTTGCGACTGCTATACGTGTACAGGTATCATATGGTTTAATTTAAAATGCTTTCCCTGTGATTTCATATATTTTCATACTTGCTTAATTTGCACCAAGCCTTTGACCATTCACCCCTTGACAGTTTTGGAAAAAAATATTGAATATTATAAAAATTGTTATTGATTTGAAAATGTTAAAGCCACATAGAACTTAGTATCTAAAATGCAATTGGTAAGTACCATAAATTAAATTATTATTCAAGCACCAATCTTATTTAATTTTTACTATCACCTTAGGCATGTCGCTTTCATCAAATGCCGCGTTTGGTCTTTAGTCAACAAATGATATATATTTTTGGCTTATCTTTGCAGAACCGAATTTTGTAAGTTATTATTTTTTCACAGGCTCAAATAATAGACTCGGAATTAACTGCGAAACTTTTGGGTCGTGGAGTAGCAGTTTCTCCAGTTGTGACAGTAGAGCCAAGAAGGAGGAAATTCCATAAGGCTATAACACTAAGTATGCCAGCGCCAAGACCCCATACGCAGGGAATGACGAACCAGTACAGTACATCTTCCGCTCCAACACTCCGTCTTTTGTGCTCTATATCAGGTACGGCACTGGATTTGTTTGCTTATTCTATTAATGCAGGTGTTTTTGGTTATAGCTATGATAGAGGACTTTTATCAGATCTTAATTTCACCTTTTTATAATAAACCTTATTTATTTATTTATAATACTATATTAATGATACGTTATCTGGTCTTATCAAAGTCCCTAACACATGAATATAACCAGTGGTAGACTGTAAAGTGTTGCAATGGAGTATGGCTTGTAACCGCTACCTTGACGACATAATAATTTGCTTGCAAATCTGGGAGGTAAGTGTGCCATACTTTACTAGGCTTAAGAGTACTCCTTTGCTTTAATATGAGTGAATTAAATAATTCAATATAAATTATACCTATATTCCATTACAACACGTTAGTGGATTAGTTATGAATAGTCAGAATCGAATTTTAAAATCAAATCGTTAAAGGATCGAATGATCTTAATTCTTTATTACGAAATCAGTAGACTATAGACAGTTATGATCATTGTCAGATAAAGAGTTTATAGAGTATCTTAAATAGTTTGGAATATTAGATTTTCAATAAGTCAGTATATTGAACATAGATTTTCTTCTCCTTGATAAGTTTTAAATAGAATAAGTAGTTCAGAAAATATTGCAGTCTTAGAATTGAAACTCCCAATTTCATAGACAAAGGGATGAGCATGTTATCTTTCAAAAATTAGCGTAGTCTCATTTCTTATTTTATCGATGAACATAACATACGGAACAAAATTATAATTATAATTATGACCACAAAAAAATAATAGAGAATCGCCCCGTTCAAAGAAAAAGCGCTTATAGCAAATACACCAAGCAGCTAAAGGGACGCATCCCTGTGTGTGCGTTTTGTGCGTGTCTACATTGTCTTTGTTCTCGTGTGTTTGTGTGTGTTGCACGCTCACCGTGTGTGGCGCTAAATAATGTGCTGCCACCTATCGGCGCGCACCAACAGGGGTATTTCGCAAACGATCTCTCGAAGGTAAAAAACTAGAAATATTATACAAATACCTACTTTAAAAGAGAATCGAATTGTCGGTTTCAGTTCTATTATTTTCAGTTCAAATTTTATTTTTCGTATGAAATTGCGTTGTTAATTTATCACAAGTCATTGTTTCAAATTGATATTTACACTCTTGAACTAAAAGCTTGAGAGTATAACTATCAGACACATTGTTTTCTTCCCTCTATCACTTTTTGAATGCTTTTCCATATTTTGCTTTTCATTCATTCTTCCTCTTTGCACGGGCTGAAATTTTTACGCTTTATTTATCCACGTACACTCTGTATCATACCTCCATGAAATCTTGGAACCTCAAGAAATGCACTGCGATTTTCTCACTGGACGTTGTCGGTTAGAACCAATGTAAAAATATAAAACCTAGTCATAATACAACAGTAATTATATGGGCACATTGTAAGAAATTGTTAACACAAAATGTCTATTTGTTTAGTATAAGCGAAATCTTAATTAAATCAGTCGATGCGGTGCCAGTTACGCCATCTTCATTCCATACTTCTGCGTCAATGTTCCCAAAGTTTCCTTTAGTTGCTTGTACAAATCAAAGTTCTTTTCCAAAACGGCCTATCAGTTTTATTCCATTCTCATCTTCTCTTCGTTTGTCATTTCTGTTCTAATCATTTTTCACTAAACACGTTTTAGTTACACCATTTATTTCATTAATTGAATTTTGGGTTATGTTCAGTAATTGTCCTTCGAGAGATCTGTTTCCCGAAAAGACCATAACAAGAATTTCAAGGATTAGTTTCGACAATTTAGATTCATTCTTTTCATTTTGAAACTAAAGCACTATTTTGTAAGAAACAGGTGACAGTACACAGTGTGCCACATTTCAGTCACTTATTCATTTGTAAACAATACAATATGGTAACGTTATTATTGTTTTTTATGTGATGTGTTGTCGTTTGCTTGATGTGTGTTTGCTATAGGCCGTTTTGGAAACATTTTAAGTTTATTTTCTATAATTTCTTATTAATCTATCTTTCCGAATTTCAAGTCTTTCTTCTATATCGGTTATACTACACAAGGCAGCAATTCTTCTGTTTACTGTCATAATAAACACTATAAAAATTACTATATCATACTCGTGATGTACTTATAGACTTTTTATGTATTCGTAGTGAAAATATTTTTTTAAATTTATTATGTTGGTAGAATTTACTTTAGCAATGGACAGATAAGTATAAATAGATGTAAAGGGCCTGCTTTGGCATGCAATTTAATAAATAGGTAGAAAGAATCACACTCATGTGGCAATAATTTGAGCTGAATACTGTCTTACAGCTTCCATGAGATAAGCCTGAATATATTTTGAAAGTAGCAGTATCGTAAACTTTTTAAGTAGTATCTATATTTTATCGTATTACTGTGGTATAGTTAATAAATAAATAATGTCATTACAGGCGGTACCAACAGAGCTCACTGGGAGGACGTCACGGAAAATACACCACTTACCTTCGTCAACGATTGTGTATCATTCACGACTACAGTATCAGCTCGATATTGGCTTATTGATTGCCGTCATATCGAAGACGCTACTAAAATGGCCACTGAATTATATAGGTAGGTAATGAAATATTCTGAAATATCCAATAAATAAATAATTGTACCATTTTTATGAAGCTTACGAAATCCTAATAAAATTGCGCATTTACAGGGAAGCAATTCACGTACCATTCATGGCTAGATTTGTTGTCTACGCAAAACGTACCGATGAATGCCAAGCGCAGTTACGTATGTTCTGTGTAACTGACGACAAGGAAGACAAAGCTCTGGAACGCATTGAACGCCTTATACAGGTCGCTAAGAGCCGAGATGTTGAGGTAAGCATAAAATACAGCTTTTATGGCCCTTAGAGTGTCATGGTTGTTGGCTTTTGTATTTTTTGGGTTTGATGCCTCTTTCATGTAGGCGATAGGCTGGTAAACTGTCACTATTGGCTATACATGGCTATATTTCCAGTTGTGACTTTATATATTTCCAGTTGTGACTTTATGTATTTACTAAGACACAAGTCTGCGCGTTCACCGCCAAAAAAACCCCGTTTGATGTAGTCCCTCAGTTCCTCAACACATCTCTTAACATCTCAAAAAGCATTGAGATCCTTGGTGTCGAAATCTCCAGTGATGGTCAGTTCCGCAGTCATTTGGAAAGTAAGGTCAAACTGGCATCTAAAAAGCTCGGCGTGCTCAATAAAGCGAAGCGGTACTTCATACCTGGGCAACGACTGATATTGTACAAGTCGCAAGTCAGGCCTCATATGGAGTACTGCTCTCATTTATGGGCTGGGGCACCAAGATGTCAATTAGCACCATTCGACGCGGTCCAAAGACGAGCTGTGAGAATCGTTGATGATCCAATGCTTACCGCCGATATTGAACCCCTATCTTAGGAGAGAATTTGCCTCCTTATGTGTTTTCTATCGGCTGTATAACGGAATGTGTTCTGAGGAACTATTTGACATGATGCCAACAGCAGGGTATTCATCCTCACACACTGGAACCGAGTTGGTCACGTACTGTGCGTTTCAGAAGAAATTTTCTTCCGCGTACGCTTCGGTTATGGAATGAACTCCCTGTCGAGGTTTTCCCTAAGGACTACAACATGGGTGTCTTCAAGAAAGGTGTGAAAAAGTTTTTGCTTGGTCGGCAACGCACGTGTGATACCCCTGGTATTGCAAGTGTCCATAGGCTGCGGTGACCGCTTACCATCAGGCGGATCGTATGCTTGTATGCCACCAAAGTGGTAAAAAAAAAAAAAAAAATGTATAACCAAATGTTACCTAAGGCTCTGCTAAACCCCTTTTGGGACTATCAGCATGTTCTTATGTATGTATGTAACATCTGCCTTTGAATGCCATGCTACGGCGATTCCATTAGATATTAATGCATGTCCAATTATTCATTTTAGGTACACGAAGGCAAATCTATCTACCTGGAGTTTGGCGGTAACTTAGTACCAGTGGCAAAATCAGGAGAGCAATTAGCAATACCGTTCCGTGCATTCCGCGAAAATCGGGTCGCCTTCCCTGTAATGATTAAGACAAGAGATCTGGAGCCTATTTGTAGGTGTCAGTTCATGAGGGACCCTAAGGTACCCAAAGGAGAACCTTCACCTACACCGGTATGTATCTTGTTTACTTAGGGATACTGGTGTATATTTAACCTCTGCGGCTTAATGCGAATTTTTCAATAAATTTCGTACCACTTGTGAGCAGATCGCGGTGCTGAATATCATGGTTCCGGATGAGACGCCCGTGGAAAGAGCTAGCCCTGTCCCAACCGATGCCGTTCCTCGTCGTACTGAAGAACAAGAACTTATATGGAGGCAACGACTCAGCGATCCAAGGTAAACCTACACAACATTATCTAAATCTGTATATTTTCTTTGCTTTTATTCAGACAGACCTAAAGCCATTCCTGTCAATGTAGAATGAAAACACTATATAAAGAAGTTTACATCCAATTCACTTTGAATAAGTATAACTACTGGTAATTTTGCGTTGATCAAAATCAAAGAACAATACGAGTAAATGTGCTTCATATAAAGTATTAAAAAAAGATGGTATGTTTACATACACTTGTGAATATCCCCAAGCGAGTATAATATGCATTCAAATACCATTCTGGGGATCGAACCCAGGATCTCTGGAGCTAATTCCAGTGGCCGAACCACTAGACGCGGAGACCAAATTTGTAACTAATTTTCATGTCGCATTATCAAAAAAAAATAATATTAGGCCAGCATGCGTGTGGCTCCTTCGTAGAACCTTAGATCCTTCAAAAGAGGCTTAAAGAATCACATAGAAGGTTGGAACCTTCTATGTGATTCTTGCTATGTGATGGTTAAAACGGCGCTTTTAGTCTTTCTTGCATTTGAACTTCACTTCCTCTTACTATCAGATTCATCATCATCATCATCTTCATAACAGTCTTTATAATTAACCCACTGCTGGACACTAGGCCTATCCTTGTCATCGAAGGAGGCTTAGGCAGTAGTCCACCACGCTTGCCCTATGCGGATTATTGGACGGAGTATAAGGTGATCAATTAGTCGCCTTCTACGACACCCATTGGAGGATTTGGGGTGATGCTATTCTTCTTTGCCGCCATTATAGGACTATCTGATTGAATAGAAGTTAGTTGCTAGGCCTTTTAATAAAAAATAATTTCTAAAATGTAACTAGAGATATATTTACAAATCTGCCGCATTGAAGTTATGTCCAGTCATCCCAAATCATACATAATTATACTAATGGGCCATACGTCGATAACTTGATTTCGTAGTACTTGTTCGTTTCAAAATACATATTTACATGCCTAGGTTGGAGGACATTTGCAACCTACTCGGTAAAGATTGGGTGGCGCTTGCTTATGAGTTGGGAGTTAGCGTGGCGACTGTAAATCAAATACAAGCGAAGAGGATCACTGCTGCTGAACAAGCTCAGCTAATGTTGAAGCTTTGGAAGACGCAATCTGGTACCAAGGCTCAAGGTATGAAAATAATCGTGGACTTTGGAAATAAGTAATTAACTTACAAACACACACAATAATAAACACTAAATACAATTGCATACGTATATCAAATCTATCGTAAGGTAACCTAAAAACTAAAAATCAAAAAATAACTTGATAAAGATTTAATTTCAAACACTTATACGGAAACCTACTACCATAATATTAATAAAAATCTGAAAAATGTCTTAAGTAGGCGCCAAGCCCTAAACGAAGGCATGGCATTGACTTCAAAACCTTTATTAAGTTATTTTCAATCGTATCGTATTAGTTATATTATTTCTCCGTTTCTCTGATCCGCACGCTTGCACCGCTTCAATGGACATGCAGCCTAAGACCCACTTGTCGGAATTCGATTAATAAATGTAATCAACCTAAATAACCCCTTAAAAAGCCGTACACAAAGTATCGTGAAAATTACATCGTCCAAATAAATAAATGAAAACTACAGAGTTAAACTTAATTAAATTTTTATGGGACCGACTGGCAAGTATCTCCCATCGAACAAAAAAATAATCACTCAAATCGGATCAGAAATCTTTAAGTATTCGGTGTACATAACGAACTATCATGAAAATTACATTGTCCAAGTTACCAAAAATGCCCATAAAATAAAAACTACGGGTCCAAACTGAATTTAATTTTTATGGGACCAAATGGCAACTATTCCGGATAAAAAAAATCAGAAATCGCCGCGTTATCGGTGTACATACAAAAAAATACCTACCAAATTGAGAAACTCTTACTTTTTTAAAGTCAGTTAATCAGGTTATTATCTATTTGAAATATTCACTAATAAATAACCATATGCAAGTGTCTCTATTTTATAGATTATAATCGAAGGTATTACAATTACAATAAACGGCAATCATTTTAATATGTGTGTTCAGTTATGGTTAAATTTGATAATATTTTATTTATAAGTGGTAGGTATATGATGTTCCTCTTTTAATATGACTTTGAAAACCTTATAGATACGTCTCTTGAATTGGCCTTATGTCGTATTGGTCGAGATGATATAATAGCACCTCAGTCTGAAGTTACAAATGAGAGGCGCATCCTACGCAATATTTATCAAGAACGGCAAGCTTCGGAAGAAATAGAAGCTTACAAAGGTAGAGTGTAAATTGTGACCTAAAAACATTTAAATATTTTTAAGTCGCGTAACTTTTCATTTATTTATTGTAATGTCTTACCAATAGCCGAAGAAGACAACAAACTCAAAGATAAGATATATGATGAAAATCATATTGAAGAACGCATGACTAGAGATGTAGATCAAGACCATGAAGATGAAGCGAAATACTCTCCGGAAGAAAAATCTGTAGTTGATAAAAGTGAGATAGAACGAACACCTACACCTAGCGAAGAAAGTGAAGAAGACGAAGGTAAAGTTCAAAACATTATGTAATATGATTTTTGTTATTAATCATTGCGCCTTTTTTATACTGTTATGTAATTCTAGATGTTAAGCGAAGCGTAGCAGAAAGGAAAGAACAAATTACGAGAAAATTAAGTTCAAGTAAAATTCCTGCATCTAAACAGAAGAAAGAGATTAGGGAGGAAATAATTGAAATTCGGACTCAGATCAAACCTGACATCAAGAAATTCCACGATATTGAGCAACAGGTACTCAGTAAAAAATAAAACAAATGCATGGTTACACTTCACGTAGATGAAATTTGTTTATATTATTACATTTACGGCTTATTTAGGACAACTTATTTAAGTCCAGAAATAGCTTTTTTATAAAATATATTTAATTTTATAAAGTTAACTTAATAATTATAGACTTATATTTCGTATTTTGCGGTTTTTTTTTAGTTTCATATATTTGCTGACCAAGTTTTACTAGCTACAATATCCTATTATCAACATAGAAATAATAATGTAATTTATGTCAGCAGGTCATGGAAAAAGAACCTAAACTGGAAAGAACACGCTCAAAAACTTCTCCAGACACAGTGGAAGAAGAAAAATATGTAGAAATACACCGAGAAGATATTGAAGAAGTTAAAAAAGAGGAATCTAAAATTGTAGAACGACCACCAGAACAATTCAGAAAGTTTGATCCTTCATCACCCGCTAAGCCTACACCCAAGCATTTACAGAGGCATATGAGAAATGAATCTATGAGATTCCCTTCGGGCGATTTCTCAAACATAACAATTACTCCACGAAAATCTGTCTCTGAGACTGGTGAAGTAAAACATATCACAGAAAAAGTTGATACGTTTTCTAAAGAAGTCATATCACAAAAAGAAATTGTGAGTTCCAGAGTAGTAGAAAAATTAGATGACGGTGAACGTTCACCTGATATAGTGACTGAAGATGAGAAAGATATTGCTGAAGCTCCTCTGAGAGACAAAATCAGCTCGTTTGAGTCTAAAATGACAAAAGAACCATTAGTTGAATTGCCTAAAACTACGGTTAAATTAACCAAGGAAGCTCTGAAAAAGCATACTATGGAACAAGACCAAGGAATTGAATACACACAGGAATTTGTTAGGGAACAATCTAAACAAATAACAAGTATTGAAACACATGAACATATAGCGCATAAGGTGTCAATTGAGACTGAAAGGCATACTGAAACGGTGAAATCTGTCAAAGAAACAATACAGCAATTTGATTCCAAAATTAAGCATGATGACAAAAGTAAGCAATTCTCTAAAACAATTAGAACTGATTCAACTCTAGTTCAAGTATCGTCTGAAGAAGATAGCGAATTTTTGAAGAAATCAACAGACTCAGAAACCGAAACCGAATCTCAGACTACTGTGCAAAAAATAAAAGCACAGCTAGATAAATTTGAAATAAAACATGGTATTCAGGACGGATTTGAAATTAAACCCAAGGATACAAAACCAAGTGATGCCTCAGATAAAAAGTTTGATGATGATGATCAAAAACAAGACCAACCTGCTTCCATTAAGCTAGAAAAACAAATGACTGAAGAACTAAGAACAAAAGTAAGTGAAGAAGAATTAACTGAGGCAGTAGAAGAAAAAGATGTTTCTGTAAGCGAAAAAGTAAAAGAAAAGGTATGATATATAATTTTATTTTAATTGCATCGTTATGACACAGACATTCTCACTATCATGATCTTCTTACTAAACTTTCAGTTTAGTTCGTTTATTTGTGCTTAAAACTTCTTTCTCCGTATTTAATATTTTATTACGTTGCTTTATTAATTGTAGATTGAAACTCAACCTTCAATAGCAAGCACAAAATCAGACATAAGTAAACATACAAAGACTGATTCTATGGGTTCTGACTTGATCGCTCGTAAAATATCCCAAGAATCACATGTACACTCAGATATAGATAAAGCTGATTCTCTTGCTGATTTACAGCAGAGCACAGAGAAAGACTTCAGTTTTATTTCTCAAACTGAATCAAAGGTAAAAATATCAGTTTTTCAACTCTATCATAATATAATGTACAGTAATCAAATTAAAATTTTCATTTTTAATTTTGTTATCTCCTTCATTGCTTTAATTTCTATTTATAAGCCACCGCAACAATTCTACAATCGATTTGTATTCTATGAGCACGTTTGCAAAATGGTTGTTACTTACTGACTGTAATAAAATATATAATTACTTTATAGGTCTACTCGAAAGATTCAAAACATCGAAGCGATTCTTTAGATGAAGCGTCCCAATTTTCTGATTTGGAAGATCAAATTGGCACTAGCCCCACCCAAAAAGAAATTGATCACGTCATAGTGTCGAAAACTGAAGTTAAAACTGTTATTGCAAAAATACCTGATAAACCAGAAACCAGAGAGCAAACTTTAGAATTCCTTAGATATGAAAGTGAATACAGTGCACAAATACACGCACCTGTAATCGGTTCCAATGATGTTGATAAGGTAAAGATTTTATTTATAATATCAAATTATATACATCCAAAAAAAATATTTATACTTAGTAATTTAAAATGTTAAAGAACAATCTCGACTTTTTAACAATTTCAAATCTCTTTAGATGACTAAATAGATTTTAATTGTTTTTACAAAAATAAGTTCCAAAACTAGAAAAAATACACTGAAAAAATCGACCTGCCTCAGGCGGGAAGATTAACTATAATAGCTCAATATGTTTTACCATAAAGCGGATTTAGTCTTAAGCAAATATTTGATGTCAAATATTTGGACTGATGTCAAAAATTTCGACAGCGAAAGCAGTGCCTCGGTGGCGTAGTGGTTAACGCAGCCGCCCGGATTGCGGAATTTGCTGGGTTCGATTCCCGCTTGATGCAGGTCGATTTGTTTTCTAGTATTAAAAATATTTACGCGTTTGTAAACGCAAAAATTATTCCATAGGCATTTTGTAAATAACTTGCAATTTTCATAATTATTATGTTGCTATTTTTATTAGATATCACCAAAAGAATCGCCTGTGATAAGTGCTAAAGCACGGCAGTTTATTGAAACAGTTCCAGAAGATGATTCTGTACAAGAATGCTTCTTTTCTAAGCGTATATATTCAGATTCGTTAGAAGATTCGGAACATACTGATTCGAGGAGGCATTCAGAGGCAGAATCATTAAAATCAGACCAGTCTGACATAAAGGCTAAGGTCTCATCATCCGATTTCGATGAAAGAGCGGAATATGAAGAAACTGTTGATTCAGGAAGTGGCTTTGGTGATGAAAAGTTTGAAGAAAGCGTAGGTTTTACATCAATGACAATTGAACCAAAATCTTTAGATATGGAAAAACAGGATTCAGAATCTGATAAAGAATCGGAAGTAATATTTAAAAAGATGACTCCTAAACGACATTCTAGAACAGAGTCGGTATCGATAACTAAATTCAGTGATTTGCAAACTGATATAGATCTACCAAAATTGAAGCAGGAGTTCCAAATGGTTGTGACGGAAGCGGAAGAAATCGATAGATCATTTGAGAAAGATGAAGTATCAGACAAAATATCTTCGGAAAGCAGCAGGGAAATTGAAATATCAGAAAGGAAATCTTCTGAAGGTATTTCAGATAAAATCAGTTCTGAAGATGCCGTTACCGAAAAGAAAACGTCATCCGAAGAAGATGCTGTCAAAGACAGTGAGCATATATTAAGCGAGGACCAAGAAAAATGTATATCATCACAGAAAGACATTGTTAAGAAAATTGAAAAAATTGAAACTAAAGTAATGAAAGAGGATATACCTGATAAAAGTAAGATTGTTTTTGTAGTAAGGTTTATTTTGCAATGATTTGTAAGTTAAACGACTATTGGTTGGTTAATTATGTTTATTAAATTATATTGGCATTTTTAATATATGGGTGATTTTTTTTATAGTTGACGTTATAAAACGACAGTCTGTTACGTCAGCTGGATCAGGCTCGGTGAGTGAGTTGCGTTTAGAAGAAAAACGACTTTCAGATGCACACAGTCTCACTGAATCGAGGGATTATACGTTTGAAGAATCTGAAGATGACATTGGTACTCAAGGAACACACGTAGACATTTCAAAAGAAAAAGTTGAAATTAAACAAGATACTGATAAAACAAAAACTGGTATGTATATGATATAATGGCATGACTATCTAATATTTGACTTTTCTTTGCATAAAATTTAATTGTACAAATTCTCCTTTCATCAGGGAAATCTACTGACCAATCTAGATTGGCTAAATTGACACATGGTGACTCTTTAGATGATGTTGAAGGATTCCCAGAAGACCATGTTATGGATTATGTTCATAAGCTACCACAGATAACTGAAGTCGGGTAAGAACACTATATTTAATCGACAATAGAAATTTTATAATTCGAAGGATAGTTAATTACTATTTACCTGAAATATAAAGGATTTCCATTCCCAAGCACACACAATAAGTTTGCTATTAGTAATGAAAAATTTGGGTGAATAATTAAAAGTAGTCTTAAGTTCAATTACTCTGTTAAATATTTCGACGGCCACAATGTAAATCATCGAAAGTGATATTTGCAACTTTTCACTAGCGCGTTTTAAAGTTTCATTCCTGTACTACTCTCAAAAATTAGTAAATAGGACTAATATATTTATTTCTATGTAAACAGTTTTAAAATTTAGTTTATAGTTTTTTTTTTTAATTTGAGTTTCATTAGTTTATTTCGAAATAAGTGTTACTTTTTTTTGGAACATGAATCGATAGTCGAAAGTAACACCGATTATTAAAGACGGAAATTGTAATAGAATCTATTATTTACATGGCATTTTTTATTTCATTTATACAACGAATCTGGTGAAATAATAGATTACTTTGTTTTATACTTGTTCCCATAATACGAATTGAGTGAACGTTTATAAGGTATAATATTTCATTGAATAAAACACAAGTTACAATTGTAATCTTCTTAAATGAAAAGAAGAGCCCTGCCTGACTCACTGTCTGCCTCATCAACGTCCAGCCCTTCCCCTTAGACCTAGATAGCTGCAATTTTACACAAAGGTTCCTTTTATGACGTGGACAAAGGATAAGGTCAGATTTTTTGAAATGCAAAGAGGTTAAAATAGGGATGAAAATTTGTAGGGGGAAACAAGATTAGTTAGACTATTTTATTCGCAACTAACTATTAATTTGTGGTTAACGTAGCTGGTTTTACAATTACGATAATTGTACTGTTATCGGTATCTAAATGTCTTGTAAAATCCATATTGTAAAATTGTTTGTTGACCTAAATAAATTAAAAAAAAAAAAAAAAAAAAAAACTACACAGGCGTACTCCTATCAATAAATGATACAGAATTTAACCCCTAAAAGCGCTCCCCCCTTTTAGGCGTTCAATGGAATGAAATTTGATGACAAAGTTCGAAAATCATTAAGTTTAATAGTTTTATCCCCGAAAAAGACGAAAAAATATTCACGTTGATTGGCTGAGTTCGCCACATTTATACTGTCCCTCGATAGCGGGACTGAGAAAGCAGCTGTTACTTTGCGAGACTTATGCGAAGGTACATGGCCTAAAATACAACTCTAGTAAGTGTGAACTACTTATTTTCAAAGTGTCCAAACAGCGGCCACGCTATGTGCCACCTGTAAGTCTCGATGGTGTACCACTTGAAATAGTGGATAGCTTTAAATACCTCGGCCATATTGTCACTGGTGATTTAAGGGATGAAGAGGATATTGAGAGGGAACTTAGGGCATTAGTGGTGAGAAGTAATATGATAGCCCGTAGATTCGCTCTATGTACTGCAGACGTGAAAGTAACACTGTTTGGGTGGACTATGGGTATCATATTCACGGCGAGGCTACAACGTCTTACGTGTACAGTACAACAACGCCTTTAGGGTACTATTGGGGCCTCCACGGCGCTATAGTGCCTCAAAAAAGTTTGTGGACGCACGCACAGACGGATTCTATGCGATTATGCTTAAGAAAGCGGCGTCGTTGTTACAGCGCATACGCAATAGCACCTTAAAAGTGATTGCTGCCAGAGCAGATTGCCCCCTTCAAAGACACGGGATAGTGATTGCCATAGGGCTTAATAATAATAATGTTAAATGAAAATAATAATAATATCGCTGCTATAAAATAAGATTACTAACATAGAACTAAGCGAATATTGTTACTAACCTACTCTAATAAAGATATATATGTCTGAAATGAAGCAATTTTAATGTATATTAAATACATAAAAATTACCTAATTCATAACAAACTATATAAGTTAATAGCTTGTATTAAGGTGGTATTAAATACGTTTTCCTTGCAGTTTAATACAAGATCGAGATATTACACATGAATTTTTAAATAGAGAAAGGGAAGAACAAATGAAACGTGAAACGGCACATGTCAGTTTTAAAGCTTTGGAAAATACTAAACCCATAAAAGATGAAGTTGAAGAGAGTATAACTATAAATACAAAGGGACCTATTATAACAACAAAAGAAACAACAACCACATATGTCATAACTGGAAAACAAGAACCTTGTATCACCGTTGAAACTACTACTGTCGTGAAAGATTCGACTTCAGGATCGGAAACAGTTATAACTAAAAAAGAAACTGTAGTAACTGAATCAAGTGGTAAATTCGATGTATCTAAAATACGTACTGATACATTGGGCAAATTTACTTTAGACGATGAACACGAGGAAACTACTAGATTTGTGCCTAAAGAATTAGACCTAAAAGAAATGCCTGAAATCACGAAAGAACAGGTTAAGCCGGTGATAGATGATATACTCCAAAAGGGTACCATTGCTGCAGCAGCTAGAAGCCCAGTTTTAGATAAAGATATCAAAATGATTACAAAAGACATCGTAGAGTCTGAAAAGAGATCATACGATGCCAAAGTACCAACTAAAGAAGAACGACGGCATTCTTGCATAAGTCCAGCTATATCTTTGGAAAAAATTGCTGAATCTGAAATAGAAACTGAAGAAGAATTGCCTAGAGTTACACATATAGTTACCGAATCCCATAGAGTGACTGAGTCATCTGAAATGAAAAAATCTGATTCAGCTATGAAACAAATGGCGGATAATATAGAAATTATTATCAAACAAGCTTCCGAAGATATTGACCTATCTTCAGAAGAACACGTCATTGAAATACCCGAAACGCAAGATATTGCTGGTCAAGTCTCAGTAGACTCTATTATAGAAGAGGCTGTAACAACAGTGGAAGAATATTTAGAGTCATCTAAAGAAGCAAAAGAAAAACAAATAGAAGCTAAAAAAGAAATGGTTTTTGAAGAAACTAAAAAGTTCGCAAAGGAAAGACCAGGCCTAATGAAATCACTATCAAGAGACAGCGGAGAAGTAGTAATTATGCCAAAGAAAAAACATCCGAGGACGTTTTCTGTACAAAGTTCTCCTGAAGAAGTTGAAGAACAAATTTATACTGATTCTGAATCTGGTAAGTACAAACTTCTATTGTTCGTACATTTAGATGGGAATCAAGGTTATGGATCA
This sequence comes from Elophila nymphaeata, assembly GCA_955850985.1. Lineage (NCBI taxonomy): Eukaryota > Metazoa > Arthropoda > Insecta > Lepidoptera > Crambidae > Elophila > Elophila nymphaeata. Next base: position 9,133,076 of record OY039091.1, on the reverse strand, counting down.
GACTGATGCATAGTGTATTTCGTACCTTGACTATTTGTCTCTCGTTCAAATCTCATAACGGGGCAATCGAGCTAATCATTTTCTCAGTTTGGTATTCTTATTCATCTTATTTGGCTGCCAAATTTTGCAAAAATTATATAAGTCCTATGTCTGGCGCTCTAATTCAAACGATAATTTCTTGAAGTTTATATAAGTATCGAACCTACGACTCTATAACCTTCCCCAAATATATAATATATAATATGGAAATTTAATAATAATAACCGAATTCCTTGTATGTATTCCTTATTTTTTTATGATGCCATTTTTCAGATATGGACAAAGCAAAAGTACTAGAAATAATTGAACCAAGTTCAGATCTTGATGGAAAAGTAGCTCTTTCAAGTTTTGACACCCGCAAAATCAGAACTGATTCATTAGACGACGCTGATGATTTTCCTGAGAAGGAAGTAAGTTTGAATAATAAATATATTTTAAAGCTACTTATAAAAAGTTTTAAATACTTAAATGTCGTATGTTTTATTTATTTTCAGAGCGAATATTTTGGTGAAGATGATAAATACGTTAGTGCGGCTTCAGACAATATGTTTATGCATGGTTTCAAAATGCCTGATGCTTATGGTCCTAGTAGTAGTACAGTACATCCAGACGGAGATGACGATAAGTCATCGGAAAAGTTTGTTAAGAAAAATAATTTTGTAGAACGAGTGCTCCAATCAGATTTTGTATCAAAGTCCACTACAGAATCTTCAGTAACTACAGTAATATCAACTTTAACAAAGTCTTCTGACGATGATCAAAAGTCTATTTTAGAAGAAGGTACATCAGCAGAGGTATCGAAAATAAGTGGTGCAGAATTAATGAAAGACCCTTCCAAAACCTCAATAGATGCTAAAGAGGATTCTAAAATAGAGGAACAAGTTGAAGATAGAGGTACGCCAGACTTTTCAAAAAAATCTATTGATTTAACAAAAGACTACTCGAAATCATCTATTGATAGTAAAGACACATCTAGAGACTTTGCAACAAATGAATTATCAAAAGACTCTACTGTAGATTTGACTAAAGACTTTTCAAAAGCATCTGTAGAAAGTGTTAAGGAAACTTCAAAGTCGATTGACGAAAAAACATTTTCTGAAGATCACTCTTCCCTAGATGTATCTAAAACACTTGCATCCGATGTCTCTGATGGTATAACTATAAGTAGGGACTTTATCGAAGAAGAGAGATCTATGTCAAGAGTTATAAAAGTATCAACTAGTTCGTCTCAAGAAACTTCGGTAATGACTGAAAGTAAATTACTAAGTGAACAGGATGATAAATCTTTAGATAAAGCTAAGCCCTTAGACATTCATTCTGAGAAGGACTTTATTGGCGAAATGGATGAGAAAATAGCTGAATTAAAATCTGAATTCAAAAAAGAAGAAGAAAGAATATCTGATGTAGATAAAAGTACATCAGAAGATCCGATAAAAGACAAAGAACAAGACCCAAATGAAGAAATCAAATCTAAGGACTTAGAAGGTGAACCACCTGATATGCGTGAACTAAATAGACGATGTTCTAATTTATTAGAAGACATATCACAAGGGGCGCTTATTAGGATAGACTCTACTCATGTCACGCACGGTAGGTGTAATATTTGTTTGTCCTGTTTGCTTTGTTATGGTTTATTAGACATATTTAATGAGCACTTTGCAAATATATGTTGTAAAGTTATATATTATGCCCCGACAGATCTAGCATCGAAGTTCTCTAAAACTCCACCACCATCCCCAGTAGATTTAAATTTAAAAGATAAGTCAAAATCGGAGGAATGTTCAGGCGAGAAGCATTCCGGGCTACAACTAAGAGGTAAGCTATTTTAAAATTTTGTAAAAAGTGTCCCAACCTTATTCATTAGTATGTCAAATTATGTTAATACTATCACAAATCCACTGTAGATGTAAGAATAGAGTGATTGTCACTTTGAATATACATGGAAATTAAGAGGCACTTACACGAGGACTCAAACACATTAGATTACAATTAGCAGTGGATGCTAGAGTAGAATGCTAATTGTACACTGCATTTAGGTTCCGATTCATCGTTCCTGGACACTAGCCGTCATTCACCAAGGGCATCATCAGCAGGAGATAGTCTCATCAGTGAAACCGAGGCCCATCAAAGTGGTCAGTACATCATCATTTAGTATTACAAATGTTACAAGAGTCTTCCAATATCCTACAAAGAAAAATCCTTTAAAACAATCCTACCCCGAATGATTAAGAATGACATCTTGCATTTCAACGCAAGCTTAATCGATTATAGTAGTGGCAAAGTAGAGTCATAGCGAAACTTTACTCTTAATTTTCATAGAGACTACCATGAGCCTTTTTTGCCACACTCTTTAGTTTGACGCCAATTATCGCATGTGATTAATTTTCACACTAATATAAGCAATTTGTTAACTATAGAAAGTTAGTCCTCGTAGCTGTAATTAAATAATATTTAATTAATTCTCTAGATTTATGTTGTTTTATAAAAAAAATAACGTTTCACGTGTTTATTTCCCTAAATACAGAGTTTCAAAATAATAACTAGTAAAACATTGCAGTTTCGTTGCAATCGTCACACACTATCCGCCATGATTATAATAGTTAGCACAGTAAATTTTACTTTCTTTCTTGCGGAGCCCTTACGTTGCAAAAGGTAAGTGGACCCACAAGCAAATCAAGATTTCATAAGTTTATTTATTGTCGCTTCTTCAACGAGACAAGTTGATTTCCTTGTCATTTATTCGCAATTTTTCATCTGTTTATTATTCACTTTTGAGTAATGTTTCGCTTTGATTCTAAATTTTCCTTCGTTTATTTTTTCACCTCATTGTCACTCGAGCTTCCATCGCTGTAAATTTCTTTCATCAATCTTCATTCTCTTGGTTATATTTCACGCTTCAGGCGCTTTCAAAAGTTAGAGATTTCTTCCTATTATTTAAGGTTCATAATTAACACTGAAAAAACTACCACATCAGCTACATTATCAATTATTAATAATAATAAATCTATTGTTTTCACATGAATGAGTTTTATTATATCACGATCTATTGTAAAAATATTGTAAATATTAGTGAATTATCCTAATTCCTACTATTTCTTTACAGAAGTATTAACGGAAGCGTCCAAGGCACTAGCAGCAGCCGCCAGGCCCAAGTCTCCAACGAAGCACGTCGCTGAAAACTTATCTTTTATTAATGTCGATAAACCTACTCTCACAAGTGGAGCTATAGAACTTGTAGATCGTACTATCGAAAAAAGTATTGATGTGATAGACCAAATTAAGAAAGAGCATTTGGCAGTGAAAATGGAAGAAATGCAGAAATCTACAACATCTGATACATTCTTTTCTGAATCTAGGATCGAAACATCAACATCTACGTCAGCAATACATAAAACATTCGAAGGATCTGAACTAAAATTCCAATCCATTGATCCACAGGCTGTAATGTCAGATATGGTTGCCAAATTTGGGACCACAGAAGAATACAGCACTATTTTGACACACAAAGAGACTGAAACTAGGAAAATATCTGGACAAGAATTCTTTTCTGAAACTAAACAGGTGTCTTCGTCAGATGATGATTCACTAATCATAAAAACAGAGACAACCCATGAATTACGTGGACAAGAACATGAAATTAAGGAGAAGACGACGATTCGTAAAGAAGGTGACCAAACAGAAACTTCACAAAAGAAATTGGAAAAGGCCCATGAAGCTACAGCCAAGAGATCGGATTTGGAAACTAAAACTGTTTTTAAAAGCACAGATGATACTGATATTGTCAAAGTGGAACGTGAGTTTTCCGAACAAGGTCTTTACACTGGTCGTCAGACTAAGTCTGAAGAAAGAATGACAGCTCTTAAAGATGATACAGTCAAAAAGAAGCATGAAGTTAAAATTTCAGAAAGAGATTTATCGCATGAACAATGGGGTAAAGAATATTTTACAGAACCAGGAGAATTAGAGGACATAAAAGAGGATGAAGATTCTAAGTTCAGAGTAGCTTTTGTTGATTCAACAGTCAAAATAGTGGAAAAGGATGAAATTGTGTCAAGTTTAGAAGTTTCTGCAAAAGGAAAAGTAATAAGCTCTAAAGTAGAACATCATAAAGAAGAATCAGTTATCGAAAGTAAAGAACATGATGATCTAAGCTCAGATGCCTCTCATGCTCCAAGCTTTAAAAGTGACTCGGCTGAAAGACGTGGTTCATCCGAGACAAGTCCTAAAAGTAAATCAAAATATTTTAAAAAAGATGACGAAGTATATGAAGTAGATTTTATTAAAGAAATAAAAGTGTCGACGTCGCCTATCAAAAGTACTTTTAGTAGAACGGGTAGTCAAGACACTCACTCTGAATCAGAAGCAGCACCAGATTTACCACATGATGACAAAACGGGCGACACACCAAAAAAAGAAAGACTTACTAAATCACCAGTCAAACTTCCTCTGCAACAAATACAAGATCAAGTTTGGGAAGTCTCTGTTCAGAAAGCAGATTCTTTTGAAATGGCGGATGACATTCCAAAGTCTTTAAAACTTAAAACCACTACTGTTGAAACCACATCTAGCATAACAAAGACTTCAGCTGGCGACAATGATCATATACAGACAGTAATAGAAACCAAAACCGAGGTGATTGGAAAAATGACAAAAAGTGATATTGTATCTCCCAGTACAATGGAAATATCAGACGATATGAGTACTATCTCTAAAGAAATTATGATAAAATCAGGTGAAAGTTTAGATACCGAATTTATGGTGAAATCTTTAGAGTCTCATGAAGGAGAAATTCTACAAAAGTCTATTGATTCGACCGTCAGTGCGGAAACCTTACATGCGTCTGAGTTTTCTACTGAAGCCGATTCAGCTTTCTTGACTGGTACTGATCACAAAAAAGAGGAAGTTAAATTATTTAAAGAAAAAAGCATGGAAGATATATGTAGTAGTGGCTATGACACTGACCTATCTTCTGCCGAGTTTCATGCTACGAAACTTGAATCAGAGCGGATGGATTATGATTCGTTAATGTCTGCTCAGCCCCTCGCTGACTTGTCAGTTTTGGAAAAAACTATTGATGAAGTTAAGCAGTCTCTTGAAGCAGCACAAGTTGAAATTATTACTGAAAAAAGTGACGGCAGTAGTAAATACAAGCAGTCACCGTCAGAGTTTCAATTTAAGCTATTAATTAGCCCTGATAGACCAGAAGTTATAACTGAAGAACCATTGCATACCGACGACCATTCAGATAAAATAACTTTTACACTTTCTAAAGAAGATAAGCATCGGGATAGTCAAAAATCGGACAGCATATCCCAAAAAGTAAGTTCTCAAGATGAAACTATTACTTCAGATGAAGAAAGAGACACGGTTCAAGTAAAAGAGTCTAGTCCTCCATTAGATGGAGCAGATCTTTCAATTAGGTCAGATAGTGGTCCCCATTCAATCTTGGAAACGGAGAGTGAAATTATTCTCTCAGACAGAGACGGGTCATCTAAAGGAAGTCCAGAAGTTAAGCTACGGGCGCAGAAACACATCAAATCTAAGTTAGGAGTGGTAGAGCGTCGTTCTGCGTCAGAGCTTGAGGGTTGGTCTAGTTCCGGTGAAAGTCATTACCACAGTTTTGAACATTCTGAAAGTAGACCTCTTTCATCAGACGTAGAAGTCATGATGACAGCTCAAAGTGCAACAGAATTTGAAACTGCACTCACGAGTCATGATGTTTCTTCCCAGTCTTTAAGAACTTCTAAGGACTACTACACAGCCGCAAGCTCACTAGCTTCAAGGGATAGTATGAAGAGTCTAGACTCGGATGGTTCAAGTCACGTAGCAAGTATTGATATTTCAGATGCATCAGAGACTTTGGTACCGTCTGCTAATGAATTAAAAGAGGAATTAATGGAGAGTAGCACATATGTAGAACAGTTTCTTCATGAAAAAGAAAAAGATCAGTCTTCTAAATTAAAAGATGTAAGCGACGAAGAGGTTTCTGGAGATGAGGAAGAAATTAAAGCTGATGAAATAGAACCTGTAGGTAAGATGAAGAGATCACATGAAATGAGATTTCAACCCAAAGAAATGATTCCAGAGCATTTTCCTGTTGAAGCAGCGTCAGAAAGTATAGATGTAGAGGAAGATTCCTCGAAAGATCGCGAAGGTTCTGACACAACAATTTCTAGTCAATTTAAAACAGACGAAATATTATCTTCATCCATATCCAAACTCGATATGCTATCACCACAGTCTCCTTCAGAAGCTGAAAAGAAAATAGTAATAGAAAACAATAAAAAGTCATCAGTTCAAGAATTGAATGCCATGCCATTTTCTGTTACAAAAATAGAGAAACCTAAAAGAGAATTAGTTGATGTTGACAGCGAAATCATTTCCGTTGGTTCAAAGGAATATGAAGAAATAGTTAAATACGGTAGTATTAGCCCTGAACCTAAAACCTTGCACAAGCAGGAAGAAACGGTCATTTTGAAGACGTCAGTTATCACAAAAGAAACTGCACCTACTGTAGATACTAATATCGCCCAGGTGCAACAATGTGAGGTAGATGAAGAATGTGTTAAAAAAATTGTGAAGGAGGTTAGTGTCATTCCTTTTCCAGTAACGGAAATACCACCAAGAGAGAGGGAATTCGTAGATATTGAAAGTGAAATTATACCAATAGGTTCACAACAATATGAAGAAATTTTAAAGTCCAAAAGTGATTCTTCAGTACCAAAGACAAAAGCTGAAAAGTCAATAGTCAAAACACCAGATTCCCAGCTTGAAAGTAAGCAAAGTTCTACATCCAGCTTAAAAACGCAAGAACACCTATCAACTCCTCAAACACCATTATCAGCTCCAAGTCAGAGCTCACTCTCTACCGATAACGGTAGAGAATATGTACTTGATGATATGTATGATATTTCTGAGACACCAGAACTAAGGTCAGATTTAGTTACAGAAAGTAGCAAATCCGAGCTCGTTGTTACAACAGAAGAAAGGGCGATTCATACCTACGAAAAAGAACAAGACTCACCGACAAGTGACGAATTTGAAATGGTAGATAAACCTAGTGAAATGGATGATTTTGTAGTCATTGAAGAAGTAGCTAAAGAAGCTCAAGAAACTGATACCGAGGGCAAAAGTGTTCAAATTAAGGCGCAAAAATACGTCAAACGTCACGATACTGAAGTTGAAGAATATTTATCAAAGACATCTAAGAAACAAGAAAGCACTAGCAGCGCGTCAGGATCTTTATCTGATGAAGAACTACTTCAATGCGAAATTGAACAAAAGAGATTACAAGCACAGGAATTAGCTGAAATTGAAGCAGGAAAGCGATGGATTCAAATGCAATTTGAGGGTGATCCAAGATACGACTACGAAAGGATTCCTTTGGAAGATATAAAAGAAGAGGAAATGACTGATTTTGATGCTAGTAGAATAGGTAGTTTGAGTTCTCAGAAGGAATCAATTGGAAGTTATGGTAGTTTTAGAAATTCGTATGGTAGTCTCTCAGAATCAGAAATGGCATCTCGTATAAGATTTAGAGTCAAAGGTGAGAATGATGATATATCTATAAGCTCTTTACAAGAATTTGAAAATCTTGAAAAGGCACTCATGGAACAATATCAACAACATTCTTCGTCATCTCAAGATTCACTGAATGGATCTCTCCCCAGGAGGTATATACTGAGCAGAAGTCAAGGGGATGACATTTCGATATCTAGCTTAAAAGAGTTTGAAGGTCTTGAATCTGCTTGCCTTGAAGCACTCAAAGCTGAAATTCTAGCTAAGCAAAAAGAAGCACTACTGCAAGCAGATCCAAAAGAAGTAAGTGGCAGTTTCTTAGAAAGAGAAAAAAGGTCCTATAGTGGCAGCTCAGAGAGTAGTCCTCCACAGAAAGGTGGAAGCCCTAGTCAAAAAAGTGGAAGTCCATCACAGAAGGGTGGTAGTCCATCTCAAAGAGTTGGAAGTTATGGCAGTCCATCTCAAAAGTTGTTGACTGATTCAGCAGCGATACGAAAACTTATAGATCAACAAATGGCTGTCGAACAAAAATTGCAGGAACAAATAACTCCCAAAGTAGTTACTGTTAAGAAATTCGATGACAGAGGAGCATTTTTTGTTCCTGAACCAGAACCCGATCAACAATCTGACACGGCACAAGTAGAAGTTACTGAAGAATGTATTAAGACTTCTTCATTTGTTTGCGCTGCTGCTCCAAGTGATGGATCTGCAGAATCAATTCCAGGGGATTGCGAAGAAATGATGAAAATATTAGATCAAGAAGAAAAAACAAAAGAGGCGAAGGCAGTCACAGAGACCTCTACCGATAGCGGCGTCATCGAACTAATTCGAACAACGACTGTTATTCAACAAAGATTTGTAGATGGGAAGAAAGTGTCAGAGATTGTAACAAGTACTGATGCTGAAGGTGCAGTAGATATTCCTGCAAGGCCTCAGCGTTTTGATGAAGGAGCACAAATGTCTGTTGGGTCTGAAATGTCATCGTCGATAGTATCTCAATCTTCGGAAATGGATAGTTTAATGACAGTAGTTGAACGCCACTCGTCAGATGGTGGAATAGTGACGGTTACAAAGCAGACTGTAATGGTTTCTTCAGACAAGCCTGAAGATTTGGATTTTTCTAGGGAAAGTAGTGCAATTCGTGAGCTATCGCCCTCTTCTGGGAGGTCGATCGCTCACAGTGTTGTATCTTTCTCCGGTAAACATTTCACAGATCCAGCTAGTGGTTCATGGAGCGGTCAAGATGAAGAACTCAGCTCATCTGGAAGCTTTAGCAGGTAATATAATATAGTAAACATGTGTGTGTTTCTAATTCATTCATTTTTTGCTACTCATTGAATCAATATAAAACAGTAAAAATGTGCATATCACTTATGATTTTCCGTTACCTTTCAATTACCGGATGATTTAGAATCATAAATCATATATTTATAATGATAATAATAATAATATATTTCCACGGTCACGCCAATTATCTAGCCCAAAGTAAGTATAATTGGGAAATTGTTTTATGTATGGATACTAGATAACGGACATTTTTAATATTGTATTGTATTACATAATAATTATAGATATTTTTATGAACAAACTTAAATAAATATATAAACAACCATGACTCGCAAACAAATATTCGTGTTTGTAACACAAATCTTTGCCGCTACCAGGATTCGAACCAGGACCGCTTGATGTGTAAGCAGCTGTACTGACAACTCCACCACGACAGCGTCAATATAATATATTTATAAAAGGTCTAGATTTGCTAAACTATCCCCACCTGACGGGAAATGGAAGTAGAGTAAAAATGCTGATTAGATAATGCGTGAGTTCATATAGACGCCGCACTAGCCACTCCCACCTTGTCGAACTTCTATGCATAGAAGTTCAGCAAGGTGAGAGTGGCTAGTGCGGTGCTCCTTCATTATCCGTTTTCAGAATCCATGGTTATAATAAAGGGGATAGACGTGTGCTGGCATCGAAATCTATTTATTGATTGTGCAACATACAAAGAGTTACCATTTTTTTGTTTGCGTTGGAATGGTGGCCATTTCGTGAAATAATTTTGTTCTAGATTATTGTCTCTATATATGTGATTAACTTGGTACCCTTGGTTTAGTCTTCAGGTGTCAGTATATTACAAGTTGCCATTTTCGACCGCTGAAGTGACTTGTTTGTTACAACTGTCATCTTTTGAACGTCCATTCTGAAACACGGAGAAAAATTGGGTTCAAAGATTTTGATCTTTCATTTGTATGGGCCCATTCCACTACCCTATAGGGCAATTATTTTTATAATGACTACGATAAATGAATGACCGTGGCATCATCAACCTATGGTTGAAAAACGTTACTCACGATTAAAATTTTCTGATTTAGAGGAGCTCGAGCAGACTTAATGCTGGGCAGTACCGACAGCTTGGAAGCAACAAGCTCCAACGCCACCAGAGCTACCTATAATTATGAAGTCGACACTCCTATGACTGGCAGCTTAACATCAGGAGGTAAGTAGAGGCATTGCTTCTTTAATTTTACTTTGATTTAAATATTACTATTCAATATTCTTTTTTTATTTTTTATAATACAATTCGGTTACTATCCATTATGCATGATAGAAATGCAAATGACTACTTTTGAAACTTTTTGAATATATTTTTATCATTACTCTTAAGTTAACTTCATTCTAAAGTTGTAAAAAAAACAAATCTGAAAACATAAAATTATTTTTATAACTTTTTTTAGCGCATGCTTTTACTTTTTAATACAATATGTTTACAAAAAGCTCGAATGAAAGCAGCCTACTTGTGCATAGTTTTTGAAAATATTCCTTTCTCTTCCTAAATTATACATTTTAACGGGACTTACATAATCTGGGAATTGATACTCTGTAACCAATCATTAATTTATAATCATGTATTTGCTTATACCGCTTATGTACTTGTACAATTATAATGTACACAATGAGCGAGGTAAATAAGTACGGTGCTTACTTTGTTTATTTCATTAACTAAGCCGATTGCTTGCATGTAAGCAAATGCAGCAAAATTTATTCACCTACCATGCTTGCTCTCATCCCTGCTTGAAGTGTCCGTTCAGTTCTCCCACTTGGAATTTAAAATTTCAAAAATATTATAATATGTTTTAAAGAATTCCAATCCTTCCGAGGCTTCCAACTAAAGTCAGAATTGAACAGACTTTTATGTACTTTACTAATAAGTGTTGCTACCCCACCAAGCTTGATACTAATCTGAAAGATAACAGCGGTACGCCCTCCAGGATCGAACACGATGGTGTCATCTCTTGATACACTGGACCCGGTGACCACTGTTCAGATGGAGAGCCTCGAACACCAATCTACAAGTGAACACTACTCACATGATTATGAAGTACAAGAACCGGATTCTGATACGGAAAGATTGGTATGTTTTTTTGCAATTATGTAAGCAATGAAACTATCATTAATATATGGTTCCTGACATAATAAATTCCCACAAATATTGAAGCATTTATCATGTGAATCGAAGCGATGCTTTAATACTCTGCGTTTGTTACTCGAGCATCAAGTCTAATAATAATATAGTATACCTCTATACATAAAAGATTGCAATTAGACTCACGCGTAAGCGTCTCGTTTCGCGCTTTTTGTAAAAGTGTGTGATTTATCCAATATATTAAGGATTCTTATTAGATGACAGTAGTATAATTGATAAAATTTTCTTTAATACAACTTTAGGAATTGGACGGCCGAGTACCTCGAGCAAAGGAGCGCACCATCATGTTTGATAGCACTGACACATTAAGTGCTGTCAGTGGAGATAACTCAGTTAAGGAGGCTGCTGTAGAAACACCAGCTCCAACCTTCTACATCGGAGACACTCCCATAGTTCGAGGTTCGCGACAAAACTTATAAGCTTTAATTGTTAGACTTGACATTGTGAATTATAACTTTTTACAAATCAATATGAAAACTGTGAAGGGAGGATAAAACTTGTTGAGTTTCTTGCCGTTTCTTCTCAAAACAAGGCCTTCTGGTAGACTCTTGAACCGATGGCATCAAATTTGACTTTCATAAGTGTACAAATTGTACCTAAATGAATGAAGAAATTTGAGTATGAGTTTGATTTTAATGGCATTATATATATTATAGGTGAAAGGCGTGACGATGAAGAAGAACCTCAACCCGTCTTATCAGGCAGTTGTCCAGCATCACTACCACCAGTAACGCAGCCTTCGCCGCCTATTCCAGCTCAAAGAAGGTAATAATAAAATACTTGTAGATTCGAAACATTATCATATCTTCAAAGAAAACTTCTCCTGAAAGATCAGTTCATAGAATATGTATTTTCATTATTGCCTTTGTCATTCAGAAATCTAACGAATTAAAAGTTCATTTTGGTCAATCAAATTCAAATAAATAAAAGTAGTTATTAAGAAAAGACAAAGGGAACATAAATTAAACCAATAATTTAGTCTGTTTTTCTTTTGTCTCTTCTTAATAGTTTCTTTTGTATATTTAGATCATACAATTCTTAATTTACAACAAAGTACGAATATTAATATAATTCCAGTAGATACAGGAATCTATTTCTACAAAGAACCAAAACAATCTCGGATCTTTAAATATAGCGGCTAACGTAAAATATATTTTTATTCAATAATTATTTGTCTCAAATTTATGATTAAGATAATTTTTAAACTTGATATATATTGTTAACAACTAACTATCTTTATTTCAATTTTTTTTTGTCTACAAATATTTATATCTCACATCAATTGCTTCATATTCTTAATTTCATTCATTTTGCTTTCCACTTTTCACCATTTTTTTATTACTTTAATTTAGTTATCCAATACTTCATAAAAATCTATTGGTTCAATCTGTACGTACTAAATAATGATTGTTGTCATTGCAGCTGCTATTGTTTAAGTCACTCTCAAGAAAAGCTCGGCGAATAGGTACACTACTTTGTATTGTACTGCTTATTATTTATTATTTGCTTCATATTAATCATCATTATTTTTATTTTCAGAATTATTATTATTATTTAATTTGCTCTTTATTTAATGATTAAGTGTGTGATTTGATAAAATCGCATGAAGAGTGACTAATACCTTTGAAATATATTTATCAATTCTAATTAAAGCTTTCTTCATAATCTACTTACATCGTTCTAGTTTTAACGACTAATTTAATTTAGCATTGTTCTAATATAACTTTTACTTTACCAAAGTATTATGAATTATTTCAAAACTGCATTTTAACATTCTCGGTGTCTATTTAAACATAAATTCACTTGCTTATTACACTATCTTTAGAATGAACATTTTTGATAGAGTTGCAGATTTCCACTAACTATTAATATAATTACTTTAATATGAAAATTCTTTTCAGATCACTCATTATGCTCGCGAAATCGCCACCATCTAGCTTAGACGACGCAAAGAAGTAAAACCTAACTGATTTACACTAATCATGATTTTAAAATAATTTATTTTCAATTGTTAGTTTCATAAAATCTTCAAGCGGCTAAAGCTCGAACAGCTTAAAATAATGCACTACTGCTACTGAAATTTGATCGGTACAATAGACCTAGTCAAATATTTAATAATATAGACGAAATATCAACTTGTATTAAGACAACTATTATAATAGATAATAAAGATAATGGTACATATTTGTACAAGTATCAAAGTCCTAATTCATTGTTGAAAAGTGATTTTAGTAATTTCAATCAGAATTTAAATTCTGATTGGTATTGATGATCATGTGCTACTGGGTTGTACGACCAACATTTCTTACTATTTAGTTAATCTCTAAGATTTATACTGATATTAGATTGAATGTTGGTACAACCAAATGTAGACTCGGATAGTATTTTGGTACGCAATTTTTGTACTGAACAGTCGGTTTTGTACGACGTTGGTCCATGTTACTTCGACCTATCCTTTTAGATAGCGCTTAGCTTTTAGTCTTGGAATTACAGCTTACTCAGTATAATGTTAACACTGTAGAGATATTAAATAATAAAACATTTTATAAGAATACAAAGTAAGTAGATTTCAGATACTGTCGTTTTTTATATTGGACCTCTAAACGGTTACTTAGATCGAGTTGACAACTATGTTTATGTGTTTTAAGTGAAGAAGGAAGAGATAATTGTTATTATTTTGAAGATGGACTCGGTTTCGATTCTTGCACAATTTCGTACTTAAGTAGATAGGTAGAGATCCAAAATGTAGGGTAAGCATCTACGGCCACTGTAATTAATTTTGTGTAAAGTAGTTGAATTAAATAACTTACCTATACATCCCAGATATAGTTTTCTCGTTGTATATTTTGAGGCCGTAGATACAACAAACAGATATGCTTGCTCACTTCCAAACGTTTTTTATTCTATGTTAGTTGGTGTAGCAGGGAGGATGATATAGCGGTAATGGTTAATAACTATGGAACGAGCAATTTTCAACTTGGAGTTGTAGTTCTTGATTTACATTTGACTGGTATAAATATTTATTAACAGCCGAATTGATATATTTATGTAACATAATTTGTGTTGTAGCATCTCCAAGTTTACTGACTGAGACTGAAGAGGGTTCATAGGGTTTAGTGATATAAAAAGCTTGGCTAATAACAAAATCATGCATACGTGCGATTTAATTTCCTTGTTTATTAAGTCATTCCCAGCCAAGGGTTCGCTTGTAACTATTTATACATATTAGTATAATTTGATTTAAGTCGGTGTGCTTTAAGATTTAATGTTAAGAATTTAACGCTAACGTAATGTTGCTATTCTATCGTACGTATTAAGTTTCTAAAACAATTAAGTTGCCCTGTTCTATTGTTCCACGTTGTATTTGTAATATTGCTAAATATTCTATCGATTAAACTAAAATATTATTGAATATTATTAATAAAAAGCTATGTCTCATATTTATCTATATTTGTTTTATTGATCTTTATGTTCTTATCTTAATAAGCTAATAATAAATATACAACTTTTTAAAATAAACATTTATTAACAAAATATTTTATAAAATATTCATTTTACATTTTCACTTTTGTTAGATTCTATCTTACAAATCATAATTCACAAAGATATTGTCCATTCTTCTAAGTTCAAAAATGTACATTATCGTATCAAGACAAAATTATCACAAATCTGATGCCATGAACAGAAATATGAATAACATTAAATCGACATGAATTGGCACTGAAAATTGTAGAGAAAAATTTCAAATAACCATTCTAAATGAAAACGCTTCAAATGAGAAATCGCTTCTCGTTATTAATTAATTACTTACTAACAAAATATACAAATGTCTACGATTTCCCATTCAAATTATTTTCATTTATATTTCACAAAATTCTTAAATCTAATTATGCTTATATTTACTATGGCATTTTATTATTTATTTTGATTAAATGTGTGCAAAAGCATGTAAAACAGTCAAATCAACAACTTTAAAGTAAGCAATAAATAAGAATAAATAGTTTAATAAATTAGTCTTCACTTTGGTGGTAAGAGTAACGCTCCAAGATCCCATAGATCAATAAAAACTACATTGACAATAAAAACAATGTTGCTGTGGTAAGTATTATAGTAATTGATTTGAAATATTGACTGGTCTATTAATGTCTTCACAGGGAGTCGAATTCTGATACGTCACTCGTCTGAAAGAGAAATATAATAAGTTAATTTAAATGTAATTACTAAAAACAGAATTGACTGAAATTACATATTACTTATAATATAAACAAACTACAATATTATTATATTTAAAGCTCAGACAACCCAAAATGTAAGCAATTTCAAGTCACTATCAATAGGGTAAGCAGTGAAGGGTCTGTCTTTGTTTCTCTAAAGCATTCGACTATCTACTACAGGTTTTGTGATACCCACAAGATCCGGTTTATAGAGGTGCACGTGAGGCAGGAGGAAAGTGGAGCCGAGGTCTCGTTCAGCCATCGTGTTGGCCTCCTGCATGCAAGAGTAGTACTTTATATACAAGTGGTTGGGATGCTACAAGGTAGTGTATTGGGGCCAGTGTGTAACAAACATTCAATCATTAGGATAGATAAAGTTGAACAGAAAGATAAATATTCTTATACAATTTGAATAATATATCCTTTTAAAAGTATACCTGGTGAGTAAGACGAGTTGACGAAGCCGCTCGTCCAGTACTTGCAGGTAAGGTGCCTCCAATAGAACGTGCCTCGGAGAGAGTACTGAAAATAATAATAAATTCTTTGAATTCATTAAAACAATTCTTGCGGTGAAAGTTAAATAAAAATTGCATTGCCGTTATTGCATATAATGGATTATCTTATATTGTAAACCGATTTTGTCATATAAAGTTCACTTACAGTTCCCCGATCCGTCTTTCAGCATCGGTCCATTCGGATAAATCTTCTTGGCTGTTAAGAAAGATTTTAGCATCATTATTATGTATGGCGTTTAAACTATTGGTCAAGTTATTTACATTATTATAATCTTTATAGCTAATTAAAAAAGGAAAAAGTACTTGTTTGGCAATTGGGTAGTTGAAGATTTGTATTGTATTTGAATTTTCAAATACGTTATCTGTGCTTAATATGTTATTATATTTATACAAATCATTTCATCTTCCAGATTTTATATTTTTACAAATTATTTGATATTCGTGACTCTGTAACTGTGTTTTAACTTTATTCTACATCTATAATATGTACTTATTTGGTATACGGTGACAAATAAACGATTTATTATGATATCCTAGTTCTTTTGAACTACTTACCTGTAAGATTTTCGTAGAGAGTGGAATCTTCCTAGGTTGCCATCTAAATGGTCTTTGTCTATTGAAGACAAGTCGTCTCTATCATCTTTTCCCATTTCATCTGCTCTGATGGTAGTGGAAACCTTGAAACCAGCTGACACTAAAGCTCCTAGAATGGATGAAGAATAAAACATTACTTTATTTATATAAGATAATAGTAGTTGCAAATAACTGAGAAACAGCCAGTGAACGCATATTATGCGTTCACTGGACAGCAGACAAGCGCTCACCTTGGAGAAAGATGAGAAATGATGAGAATAGCTTTAAGAATGTCAACTTATTATGCTCATGTGACATGCAATAAAGAATTTGAAAGAACTCCAATTTGCAACTCAAATGAAAACCATTAGTAATAATAATAGATATTGTGTTTCTCTCGGTAAATATGTACACTGATGTTGCTAGAAGTTACGATGATCGCTTAGGTACCAACAAAGCTGGTAAGGGCCTGATTGGGCCACAGGTGACTTTGCGGATGTGTATAGGATTCCTCGCGAGGTACAACCTACATGCGGATGCTAGAGAATGGTGACTGTTTTAGTGGGTATTCGGGACTCCAAGAAGTCCCAGAGAGCCCCAGATAACCTTAGTGCAACTAGGGTAGATATAAAATCTTTTCCGTAACAATGAAATTTGCCGTCAAAGCTGGTATTAGCTGGTATTTCTTCATTGACCGGCCCCGCCACGGCAATGACATCGTTGTCATCAATGAATCGGCGTATCGTGTCGGTCGGAAGAATACCTATAGCTGTCGGTGTCGTGTCGTTGCCGGTCAGGTCATCCAAAAGAAACGCTCATGTGTGCCAGTAGATAATAAAATGAAGAATTCAAGGCAAAAACGACCCAATTATAACTACGGTAGCATTCACAACATACCTTGTTTATTATGCCTATCTTTATTTGCACTGTAAGAAGATTCCATGCTGTGCTTCCTTCTCATCTGGAAAAAATACAAAGTGCCTTCAGCAAAACGTGTCAAAAACTAAATTTCGTATTGATAAGTGGAAAGAGAAGGACAGATAAATATAATCTTTCTTGAGCCCCCGATATTTAATATTGAAATCTTTCTCCTAACATGCATCCAATTTTTTGGGGTACCAACAGTATGTCTTGATATACAATACTGCTATAAATTTTGGCATTAGATTTTTACCTGCCTGACACCAAACTTCCTTGGAAATATTCTCCTTGGAGACATTTATATGGAACAATGATCATTAACATCTTCATCGCCGTGATTAAAATTCTACAGCTGGACACAATTCTTCGAACACGGCAAAGTCACATGAGGCGACATGTGACAGTAGGATGATGTTAGGCATGTGATGGTACTATACAGATATCGGTAAGTAGAAGCAGTTGCCCTACCATTGGTACAACGGTTAGAAGAAATTAGCCATTATATTGGCGATCTATTTAAATGTGAAATTTAATATAAAATTGCAAGAGTTACCTCTTCGTTGTTACTGACAGCTCCGGATTCCAAATAACTGATAAGTTTCGCCTCACTACTCAACTCTAAGCTGAGTTTCTTGGATATATTCTCACGGCTGTAAAGAAAATTGTGTTCAAAATGAAATTTGTAACTTGTATTACTCATTCGGGCCGGCAGAGTAGAATAGCATCACCCCATATCCTCCAATTAGTGTCGGAGAGCGACTAATGGATCAGCAAAGAGGTATTGATCACCTTATACTACGTCCACCAATCCTCATTGGGCAAGCGTAGTCGACTACTGCCTAAACCTCCTTCGATGACAAGGAGAGGTTGTGTTCAGTGGCTGAGTAGGCTGGAGCCTACGGCGGCAGATTTTAATAATAATAATAATCTCCTCCTCCTCTGCCGAGGGGTATCCTCCCTTCCCTCGATCTGTCGAGGGACCGGGAAGAGTTTTTGAGAATAATCCATAATAATAATCATTTATTTTCCAGAAACTTCTATCGTACAATAATCATACGGCCAGTGCACTAAGCATGGGCTTGTCTTGCAGTGGCCAATTTCTTTTACAATATAACAACGTTTCAGTTTGGACGCGCGGTGTATAATTTACGGTTATATAATAAATACAAAATATATATTATTATTATAAAAAATAGAATAGTAACATAACAAGTTAAATTTGTTTTTACTTTAATGCAAACAAATGATAAGGATAAATTATTATAACTTATAATTATGTAGCATTTCGATTTAAGGGGGCGGCAAATCTTAGGTGGGGGCAAAATTGGCCCAATTTTTTTTATTATGTACACAGAGAAAACGAGCCCTGAAAATTTATTTTTTTAATAAAGGGGAACAAGCTGTTGTAATGAGGAAGATAGAGACACAATGAAGTTGCAAATGTAATCAATATGATTGCGAACTAGGCATATGCTCGATGGAACTAGGGTATCGAATTTCTGAAGTTGGGGCGGCAAAAATTTATTAGCCTACTGGCGGCAAATATTTATTAGCCTACTGGCGGAAAAAAATTATTAGCCTACTGGCGGAAAATATTTATTAGCCTACTGGAGGCAAATATTTATTAGCCTACTGGCTGCAAATATTTATTAGCCTACTGGCGGCAAATATTTATTAGCCTATTGGCGGCAAATATTTATTAGCCTACTGGCGGCAAAAATTTATTAGCCTACTGGCGGCAAAAAATTATTTTATTGACAATACTGGTAAAGGTTTCCGCATTGATTTTTACGGGCGTCGTCCTGACACCAACCCTCATTGGTTATTTAGATACTTCCAGAAAACAAAGTGACAAATGATTAGGCAAACCTGTTATTGGAAAGAGATAAATATACCTCACAAGTTACGTATCGATTGCTGCTTAGCGCTTATTGGCGCGAGCGCGCACCAATACCGAAAACAGAGGATGTTCGCGCGCTTTTTGTCAACAACAGACAAATCATCATCACAGCCTTTATAATTCGGCTCCCTGCTGGGACACAAAGCCTCTCCTTGTTATCGAAGGAGGTAGGCAGTAGTCCACCACGCTTGCGCCATGCGGATCGGTGCACGGAGTATAAGGTGATCAATACCCCTTTGCTGATCCATTAGTCGCCTTCTACGACACCCATTGGAGTATATAGGGTGATGCTATTCTGCTCTGCCAACATCAGATGACTATTCAAAGTTAAGGTCAAATTGAATAACTAAATTAAGGAATATTTTGTGCGTTTACAAACGCGTAAATATTTTTCATACTAGAAAAATACACTGAAAGAAAATCGACCTGCCTCAGGCTGGGTTCGATTCCCGCCTGAGGCAGGTCAAATTAAATTGAAATTGGTTTAATATAAAAAACTACGCACTTTCGAATGAAATGACACGTTTTCCTTCACTCTAACAGTGGCAATGTAATTTGAATACCACCTAAAAACACAGGAAGGCATTTTTTCAAGCGATACGTTCGTTTTAATGAAGTGAAGTCGACCATCCGAGACGCGAGAGCGTTTCGAACTGAATACAAATCCGGCATTTACCTGACTTTTTCGTTGCCGTTCTCGTCGGGTGCGTCGTATCTATACTTTTTAAACAACTTAGCGTGGGGCCACACTAGACAGTCGTTCTTTGCTACCTAGAATAACCATAACCATAAAACCGGAAGGCAAGAATGCAATACAAAATGCACCCATCACACACCACCCGGTGTGAAACGGAAAGAACGCCCGGTAAGCAAGCAACGGGACCACGCCCCTCCGATGTTGCTTCATTCAATACGCCAGTAGCTGTGCTCCTGCGTGGACTCGTTGCAGAGTTGCGAAAAATGGCGGGATCGACAGAATCTCTTATTTTACATATTCAAAAATTCCCGTGTTTATGGGATATGCAGTATGTCCTTTTTTGCAGACTTTAAAAAAGGGGCATGAGTTTTTGATCGTCCATTACGATTTTTTACGTATTATTACAAAGGTACACGAGTACCTCTCTCGGCAAGCGCTAGACTACGACTGAGCGCCGATTAAGAATGACCGGCCACCGGTGAGTGTGTTACGATGAACCCGGTTTTATGGTCTTTTCTAAGCAGCAAAGAACGACCGGATGGTATGTGGCCACCCTTAGATTGTGTCATCGTATGATCAATGCCAATTAAGATTCCTTAGGGCTTTCTCATACCTGTCTCCGTGTAGCGGATGCAAGCGCGCACGAGGTATGAGCACGGCGGGCGGCGGCGGTGGCGCTTCGTGCGTCGGCGGATCTGACATCACGCATTTCTTGGGCGGTCCACGTTGCTGCAACGTAGAAGAAGTAACACTCAATATTGTACGTTGAATTTTTATACATACATTATTTGGCATGTTTTGAAATGTTTGTTAATTAAATAGAAACGAAAAGAAAAAGAGAAAGGCTGAACCTATTATTAAAGTTACTTTTTTTACGATCTCATCATCATCAACAGCTCATATAATATCCCCACCGAGGGGCTCGAGCCTACCCCACATTAGGGGCGATCAGGCCTTACTCAACCACGCTGACCAAGTGCGGGTTGCTCGACTTCACACACAACCTAAGAATTTCTTCATAGGTGTGTGTTGGTTTCCTCACGATGTTTTCCTTCACCGTAAAAACGTCGATTTCATTTTCATTTCATTTCAGATGATGTGGGAGTTTAAGCGGTCGACTATTATATGACTTTTATAGAATAGAATAGAATTTTTTATTAGTAGCACATAGGTAAAAAATATTTGTTATAATTATACAGATAACCCATGACAATAACCTGCTTTTACAGCATAAAACTGTAGCATAATAATAATAATAGTAACATAGTTACTAATTAGGGTGGGAACTGTATTATCTTTTTAATTATTTTTTTTTTCAAATATAAATATTTCGACTTAAACATGACATTTAATTTTTTTCTATATCACTTCAAATGGCTTCATAACGTTTTTTAAAGACTCGTAAAAATGTCCGCGCGCTAATTTTTTCTTTAAGGCTGCATGCGCCTGCCGTGACGTCATCGTATTCTCACTCGCTCGAACGTCGTCCGGAAAGGACGTGTCGCACGCGTAATATGTTAATATTCGAAACTGTGTAATAGTTAACGAACAATTTTAATAACATAATAATTTTGTATATGTTTTTATAAATTAACTTAAATAATTAGAAGATAAGCGACGCCGCGTTGGAGGACCGCTTATTAATAAAATTAAGCCATAATACTAATAAAAATTTAATGATAAAGTGTGGATTAGGTATGTTGCGCTGACGCGAGCGGGCGGCAAGCGCTGTAGAGTAGAAAACACTGACGTCACACGGCCATTAGCCCAACGCATGCCCAGCGCCAGCTACTAGAAGCAGTGTATTGTTTTATACTAAACTTATATGAATTATAACTTTGTAAATACGTATCGTATCGAAGTGAAATAAAAACTGTTGATAATTTAGTAACGAAATCTATAATTTTATGGCATATTTTTTCCCCAAGCTCATTGTTGAATGTTTCCGAAAGATCAGTATCTATCTATAATTAATTTGTCAATTGATAATTACCTTAGAGGGCATGTAAGGTAGAGAAGCGTTTTGCACACTCGACGCATCCCCCGACTCGCCTCGCTCGCTAATCAGTGCTCGTCTGTCCGCTCTTTGTTTTGATGGCATTGTACCCTGAAAAAGTGGTAAAGTGAATTACTTCTTGGAGCAAAAGATTTCAAGTTGCTAGCGGTGATTTGTCGGTTTTTCTAACGAACAAAAATCGAAAGTGGTCTTGACTTTCTCATCATCAACAGCTCATATAATGTCTCCACCGAGGGGCTCGAGCCTACCCCACATTAGGGGCGACTGGCCTTCTGCTGACTTCACACACAACCTAAGAATTCTTTTATAGGTGTGTGCAGGTTTCCTCACGATGTTTTCCTTCACCGTAAAAGCGTCGAATAAACGTACATATGAATTAAAATTTTGAAAACACATTGGTACGTGGCGGGGTTTGAACCGGTGTCTCCCGGGTGGGAGACACGCACTACGCCACCGACGCTTCTTGTATTTCTCGTATACCGGATACGACTCAAAAGTTGATAGAAACCTTATATTTTGATGTCAGAAGAGCGTGAAGAGGAACTGAAAAAATATGGACTTTCTTTGTTTCTACGTATACCCAATGATATTAAATTTTACCTGATGCAAACTCGGCATGCTCTGTATACATGCTACAATAGACCGCGGTTGCCGGCGTGGTTTGCTACAAGCCAAGATGGCGCACGCTGCTAGCACTACTGACAGCAGTGCTCCAGCCACCACCAACGAGATGAGTACCACTGAAATGTTTAATAAGGGTGACGTTAAAATCGGAATTTCTCCCGAGTTCTTGCTGTAAAAAGTATTGAGAGACTCCATTTTTAACCTCAATCTACCGCACAATTGTCTGTTACTATAAGTACAGTCAACAGCACGTCGGGCTATACAAAACTGTCAAATTTCTCCAAACGATTTTCAACCTAAGACTATTCAATATAAAGTGCATAATCGATTGGGAAAATTTGACAGTTTGTGGTAACCCAACGTGCTGTTGTCTGTACATTTTCACGTGACATTGGCGAAATGCGTTACGTATCGCTATCGTCATTTATTTAAAGAAGAAGAAGACGTTAAAATCCGGAGTTTCCAACCAAAATTAGAACTAGATTTAGTGAATGTAAGGAAATCTACTGCTAATATATGTAGGTAAAATTATATCCGCTTGTTCATAAGAATAATAGCCATGAACCCAACGATGATACCGCCAATTAATTTAAAAGTAGGTCCAAAAGTGATTTTTAATTGGTTTTGTATGCTTAAGTTAACACACTTTTACAACCGACAAATAGATTTGAATAAGAACGCGCTATTAGATTTTATGATTTTATGAAAAATCGCGGAACATATTATAAATGGGGCATTTTCGGAAAGAAGCGATTAGTCTAAAAAAAATATGAACGTTACTATTTGGACTGGCAAGATCGTTTATTGGTGGAATCTGTTTCAATCGACTCTGTAGCACAGTTTGTTCACCAGTCTCAGAACTAGAGGTTCAAGATTTGATCTCCACAAATTTGCAAAAGGTAATAATTTCGTTGTCCCCGTCGATATTGCGATTTAAATAAGAAGATTAGAGTTGCCCATAGATCATGAAATTTCAGGTCACTCAAGTTAAAATCTATTTTAGAAATAAAGCAATGTTGCTTTATTTACAAAAAAAAAACTCTGATGAGTTATAATTTTGATTAAAAGAATAGATCTGAATCTTAATTACACTGTCATTAGATATTCAAAAGTTATTTTTTGTAAAGTTACCTTTCAAATTGATCTGGCAGGAACTTCCAGCGTGCCATTGGAAGCATTCGCATAGCACCCGTCTATCATCACGTGAGTAGCAAGCCCCATGATAATTACATCTCTCACAGCCCACTGGTTCCGCTAAAATCGTTAAAATAAAATCTTATTGTTTTCACTTAATAAAAACTGTTACTTATATGTACAGGCTGTACTGCGTGGTGCATAATTTATTTACGTCTACTCCTCTTTCAATAGAAAACTACCGTTAATGCAGAACAGGTGTTCCTTAAAACGCAAACAGGAAAATAAATGAATTTGAATCGTTGGTAGCCGTGCGCGCAGCCATGAGGACTCGGTTTCTATGTGAACGGAGATCGATCGGCCGCCGACTGTTAAGGCTGACTTACACAGAGTAAGTAGCTGTGAGGAAAGCCAGTGATGGCCAAGGAACTTATATCCCTAACTGGAACGCTGACGGCACCCTCAAAATCGTTCCGAAGATTTAGCTACATAAATGAATGGTGTCTCGTTCTACTAATGTGTCCATACAGTTGCAAGAAAGAGACAAACTCCATTCTTGTCGCTGTCTGATGGAACGTTTTCCTCTTTTAATATGATAAAATCAAATAAACCTTAAAGTATATGCATAAAGTACCTACAATATTCATTTCATGACATTGTTTCGTGAGCATTCCAGTTACATATACAAGTTCTTTGGTGATGGCTACTAGCTCGCTACTTACCTAGTGTAAATTGATTTGAAGTCAGTACAGCGCTGTCGCGTGAGCGCTGACTTCAATATTCCCGCTTACTGACTGGCATGTAAACGGTCAATTCTCGGTTTCTTGTTACTTACCTTATGTAAATCAGGGTTTAGACCACCGACATTAGCTTAGTTGGAGTGGTTAAGAGGATTAATATTTATATGTTAGCAGCACATTAATATTATTCTTATTACAGCATTCCTAAGGAGCCCCATTGTCAGATAGGCAGCAAGCCAGAAAAATATGCCAAAATCTATGACAGTGTCCTAACATATTGCACCGAGCGATTCCAATAAATTGAGACTAGGATAGGAAAAATAAGTATCTTAATAAAACAGGACAGAAAACTACATCTGCTTACTTAAACTACTGTATATTTCTAAATTTTATAACGTTAGGCATGCATTGGACGATAGGTTATGCTGTCAGTTTGACAACAGTCCTCTAACCAATGAAGAATAGCCTATCGTCTTGTGGTGACTATGTTTGCATTAAATTGATTAATATGTTGATATTAATCCATCAATTAACCATAATTCGTGACTGATGGAATTGAAGGACGCTTGCATGAGCGTGTAATGTACGCCTGCGTCGCGTCCCGCGTATATAAATTAATTTTATGATATTTTATTAAAACATTGCTTTTTTATTCTATTATTGTATAATTTTACCGGAATTCGTTGACGTATAGGAATTCTGACTTCGAAAATTCGTTAAACTATTAACGCTACCTATACCATACATAATTCTAAGCAGAATCTCTATAACTTGTTAGATGAGTCGCAGGCCTAATATTAAATTATTTTAATGATTTATATAGAGAGACGAGCCAGGACTTACAAGAACAGATCCTGCCAGGGTACATCTTGTTAACACTGAGGTCAGCAAAGCCCTCCAGACAGCTGCAAGTGTAAGTTCCATTGAGGTTGTAGCACTGCGCATGCTCGGAACAGTCGTGGAACTGACTGCTCAAGCACTCGTTGAAGTCTACGGAACAAAAACGAAACGAGATTATAAATTAATTGAAAATTAACTTATTACGTGCGTCAAAAATTTCTGCAGTCCCATAATTGTAATCGAAAAGTATGCAGACTCTATAAGCACGTAATTATACAACACGCTAAGTTTACAAACAAATAAATTAGTGGTACTACCAATAGCACATTTTCCAGGCATTCTAAAAGTTGAAGGATTTTTTTTTTTTTTATTATTTGTTATTTATTTTCTTTTGCCTATTTTTTTCTTTAAGGTCTAACTGCAGAATTTGTACATCAATCTTAAGTTGAATACCCACCACTGACGTCCAATCTGTCCACCAAATCAGCTGCTGCATGCACATCTGTTCCACCGAGACTATAATTGTTATTTCGTAGATACTTTTCAATGACCTCCTTCAGCCTACTCTCATGAGCGTTGTCCGAGAGCTGAAACGAAGAGTTTAATTTTAAAAGCAGTGATGTTGTTAAGTACCAAAACATAAGTGTAAAAATGTAAAATTTTAGTTTTTCGTTGAGAAAATAATAGTCTCACCTGCACATAGAAGTCATTTATTACACCTTGATATGGCTCACCATCGTTGTTTTTCATTTGCACTGGATGGAAGCCTGTTATATGAACTCCATGGTACACGTCTCTCAGATCCGACTGCATGATCATTCGATTGATACCTTCATGAGTAGCTAGTGCTAAAGCATGATATTGTTTGCTGGAGTTATCAGATAAATTCTCGTGGAACTGTAGACGTTCATTGCCTTGAGATCCTAGAGCTAATTTGACCGAATATGTATATGTTGCTGAAAGTATAATTGTGAATATTATTTTTGTATCATTATGACTCATGGTATGGTTTGATTCGTCACCATTTACTTACGTTTGCAGGGTCTATCAGGGAACATACGAGCAAATCCTGGTCTGCAAACACATTTCATGATGCCATCTATTCTCTGACAACGCTCATTACGTGACGCCTTGCAGTCAGGCTGACATTCTTTACCGTACGTTACTCCTGAAAATTTTATTAAAAATTTATAACAGTGCAACAAATTTCGAACAAAATGACATCACAAATATACAAAATTACCTGGGGTGTTCACCACGTTGGTGGTTTCTAAAAATGGCGTGCCAGCTAATAAAATTTCGCCGAATAGTACTTGCGACACACCATTGTTATTCACTTGTTCATTTCTCGTAACTCCATCATAATCACCAGTTTCAATATCAGCACTTATAGGAGGCGAATGCCCGCCATTTTGTGACTTATTCATCACTACAAAGAATGTATCATTATCTCCTTCATTCTCAGTATCTATCTTCTGAATATTTTCCGTTGTCTCACTGTCTTTTATAATAAAGTTGTCGCTATCTTCATATGACATTGAAATGTCATCAAGGGGTTGTTGAGTTTTAGTTGGTACTTGTTTTACAGGAGTAGGTTCCACGTGAGGTATAGGAATATGTTTGGTCACTGTTTCTATTATAGTGGTCGGTTGTACTTCTGTATGCACTTCTGTGACCACATCTACTATAGTAGAAGTATGAGTATTCATTAAAACTAAAGTTTGTGTCACGGCGCCTTCCGATTGACTGACAAGATTAGTCTTTGTATGAGTTACAGTTGAGGTATGTGTTACGTTTATATAATTAATACTGGAAATAGTTTTTGGAGGTTCGGATAAGGTCTTCGTCAAAGTTACAACCGTCGTTTTGAATTCAGTCTTCGTGGGAAAAACTTCATCAGATATTTTTATCTCGTTACCTGCATGATGGGTAGGCTTAACACTGTTAAGAACTTCATCTAAGCTTGGTGTAATAATTCTTGAAGCTGATTTTTCAACGATGCGTGTTTTATCTAATTTAGTTTCCATTGGTATCGCCGAGTCTTTAAGAGTTTCTGTTGGTTTAACAATTACGTCATCAACAAACGTTTCAGAGCTTTCTATAACATTAGTTGGCACAACATCTATAGCTGGATTTTGCGATGAACGCGTTGGTATAGGTCTGATAATTTTCCTTGTAGAAACGTACCTCGTAGGATACAATATTTCGGAACGATGAAGTGTTTTTGTAGCTTTAATAACAGGTGTGACTACAGTGGGTACCTTATATATACTAGTTGATGTCTTTTTATTTTCATTTCTACCTGGATATGGTTTATGAGTTCTGTCTTTATTGTTCATTGGTATAACTTTCATTTTATCTGTAGTACTTTCTTCTATACTTGAATCCTTAGCCACGGAGTCATTTTCATCACTGGGTCTTGATTTCTTTGTCGTGAGCTCTATACTTACTTCTTTCGATGTAGTAAAAACTTTGTTTTCTGTTAGAGGTTTTTCTGAACTAGCCATATCAATATGTTCAGATGAAGTTTCAGTTTCATAAGAATACAGGCTCTCCGAAGAAGTCTCAGTTTCAATTATACCCGGCTTTACTGAAGGTTCAATAGATTCTGGGAACTGTACTGATGAAGGACCAAAATTGAAACTGGATGAAAACTCCACACCAGATGATGTTAACCATCCCGAAGAGGTTGGAGTGGGGAATACGATATTAGCAATTGACGGTACGCTAGAACTAGGTACTTCGTGAACAAGATTGGGAACTACGCTGGAAGGTATATCTCTAGGCGGAGGTAAAAGTTGAGATGAAGGCTGGTCGCTATTATAAATGGGTCGATGCACATTACTTAAATCATATGTAGGTCTATATGTTGAAACTTCATCTCTATTAGTGGGTTTTCGCACTGGTCTTTGAGTAATTGGTAATCTAGGAGGAGTTCGCGGAGGCTTAGTCCAGTGTGGTGATGGCGTTTTAACAGGTAAAACTGGTCGTGGTGTTACAGGTGGTCTTGCTGGAGGTCTAATCATCGGTGGTGTTCTAGGTGGAGGAGGACTCATGCCTACTATAATTTCGTCATTTGTAGATGGTTTGAAATTGTAATCCAATGTAGGAGGAGGAGGAGATAAATCAATTATTTCACTAGATTTATTTAAATCTATATTGCTTGTAACTGATGGTGGCAATGTATGAGGAGGCTTTGTAGACTTTTCTGGTACCTTTGCAACAATCAATGGTGTTTTTTCTTGTATGTGAATAGTAGAAGTTATGATATTAGATTCATTATGCAGTGAGACATTTTTCGGGCGTGTGAAGATTGGCCTTGGTGGACGTCTATACTTTACATCAGGCGGGGTGTGCCTGTATGGTGGAATTCTCGACGTTGATGGTGGACGCTTGGTTGAAGAGGGCACAGTACTCATTTCTTCACCAATATTTAACTCCAAATTTTCTTCGTACGACATATTTGTTGAATTTTCCATTAGTTGATTAATTTGCCAATGAGGTTGCTGTAATTGATGATCAAGTGTTGTGGCAGTATTAATAGTAAATGGCCTGGGTTTTAAGTATGGACTATCATCATAAATTGGTTTTATGGTATTGGAGTAGAATTCATTGGTTTTATTATAAGGCTTAAAAGGCTTTTCGGTTTGACTTCCAGAATTGAAATTTACCGTTGGATCATTTTTTTCTTTATTAAATGGTCTAGGAGGTTCAAAGACCTCGTCTTGTAATAAGGTTATTTCTGTTGAAGATTTCTGAATACTATCAATTTCACTTGATGAACTTACAACAGGCACCTTCATAGATTCTAAGCTTACTTCACCATCTAATTCACCAATATTTTCTGGACCATCTTTTCCATCATAAACTTCCTCAGAATCTTCATACACTGGTTTGACTTTCTCGGTTACAATATTAGACTTTGCAGTAGTAGTCTCATCACTATTATCCCTTATAGGAATATCATAAGCGGGCTGTGTTAAAGAACTAAAGATTGAAGGTATGTAGTTATGGTGTGGTCTATCAGTCTGTGGTTTTGTAAATGGTTTGCCTATGCTAAAACTAACTAAGTTTGGTTTAGCTACCGGAGGTTGTGACCAAAATTCTGAAGGTGGTTTACCGACGCTAGGAATTTTTTGACCAAATGCAGGAACATTATCGTTATTATATTGGTGGGACAAAGGAATAACTTTCCTAGTTGTAGCTTCCACTTTAATATTATTTATACTAGTTAAAGAATTGTCATTCGCTAATATACTCGAATACCAACCATGTGAATTAGTTGGTATATTAGGAATAAGTTTAGCAGGTCTTTGTTGGTTGGTAACTCTATCTTCATTAGGATATTCCGATACTGGTTTGATATTTTCATAAACAATTGATGGTGTAGTATACTCATTGATCATTGGGAAATTAGCATGACTATTGTGAGATGGGGGTATTGAAGAACTCGCACTATTTGTCTGCTCCTCAGTATCTTTTACGAGGCTATTTGGTACTATAAAGTTAGGATAGTGAGGCTCATTATTTTCCTCTGTACTTTTATTCCATCTATTGTCTTGTACATATACATCAACATTAGGATGTGTTGGTGGTTTATACTTCTGAGATTGATCTTCATTGTTTTCGTAAGGCGATGAATTATCTTCCACCCTAATTGCAAAATTGGTTCCAATAGGAATATCTGTATTCAAATGAGCTATATTTTGTCCAGACCCAACTGGCACTGAAATACTTGAGCCAAACACTTGCCCAGTTTCTTGACCAGTATTTACTACATTAGTGGCGGTATTTAATGTGACTGTATATGTATTATCTTTATCGTTTATCTCATTAGCTTGAATAGATTTATTAGCAGTATTTTGGAAAGAAAACGAAGGATAAGAACTGTGACCGTGATTAATATTACTTGTATGTATATTATTCGAAGGTGAATTTTGTGCAGGATAATGATTTCCATACTGTGGTGGTGATGATGCTGGAGGAATATGAATAGTAAATGTAGGAGATGGCTTATTACTTGGAGACTGTGCTGCAAAATAGATTTCAGATGTTACTTTTGGAGGTGGGGAATCTTTGGGTGGGGCATTAGGAACAGGATGTTGAATATTTAAAAATACTTTCATATCTTGAATTGGTTT
Organism: Elophila nymphaeata; assembly: GCA_955850985.1. Classification (NCBI taxonomy): domain Eukaryota; kingdom Metazoa; phylum Arthropoda; class Insecta; order Lepidoptera; family Crambidae; genus Elophila; species Elophila nymphaeata. Next base: position 9,102,719 of record OY039091.1, on the reverse strand, counting down.
TGTATGAATAATTGGTCTTTGCATATGAGGCTTAGATTTGTCGTACATATTGTCAGCATTAAATTGCATTTTTGGCGGTGGAGGTGGTACAGCTAAATAGTTTTCATATTCTTTGTCTATAACATCTTTCTTGAATTTGTCACCTCTGACATTGCTATATTTTTCAAAATCGCCATTATTTGGGTGGTAGACGTCCGGATTGTATGCAGTTATATGTGGGCCCACTTGAACATGCGTTTCTTGCTGACTTGTTGGAGGTGGAATTTTAAAATCAAAGGGCCGCTTATTATCTTTCCATTTTAATTTTAAGTCATTTCTGTATTGTGGGTCTTTGAATGTGGGTGTTGTAACCTTATATGGATCGACAGAAGAGACTATGCTTGGGTTAGATACGTATTGCTTCTTATTATTATTTGGTGCTACATTATGCACATTTGTCATTTGTGGTGCATCAATACTAAAACTACCAAAGTACCCGGGTTCTGGGTACGGCAAGGGATCATCTACATAATCACCCGTCTTGTGAGGCTCTGATGACCCTGCGAATACCAAAGCTGTAGAACTCCCATGGGGTATTAAGACATTGGCGACCCGCGATGGTTGGATATCCACTAAAAATGGTTTACTTGAATCAATATTGCCGGTTACAGCAAAGTCGTCGTCAGTTTTAACTCTTGTATTAACTATTTCTGAAGAACTGGGGTTATTATCAGGAACAACTTCTTTTTCTTCGCCCTGGTTTTTCATAGGAAAATAGTCAATATGATGCTTCACTCCTGAAGACGTTGGCTTGTCAAGTGATGGAATGTAATCTAAAAATGCTGGGCGACCATGATTACTCAATAATGTATGGGTGTTTTTAATATGTTCTGTTTTCATTAAATTATCGCTATGTGTATTCATTGCTGTATGGCGATGTGGTAACTTATTAAGTGCCAAATTATTTTGATAATTATGAGCCGTATTAGGCCTTGAAGATAGAGGTCTATTTGGCTTTGGTTTAACTTTTGGCATCTCTGGAGGTCTTAAATCAAACGAATCATCAACCTTAGACATCGACGAGAACTGATCATTAAGTGATGGTTTTTCTTGGATTATGTACTCCTCATTACCTGCTGCAAAACTGTCAATGTGGCTGTGGTGTGGTGGGCTTACAGGGTTATGTAACTTGAAACCACTGGCTGCCAAGGTTAATGGTCCACCCACGGCTGGCTTTCCAACAATTACATCAGAATTAGCTGTTATTATCTCGCCCGGGCTTATTGGTATACCACCGTTGACAAGTGGACTCTCGTGAATTATTTTAGGAGGCACAATGTGGGCTTTAGGTTGTTTGTGTTCTGCAGCCCACGCTAAATTCTGATGCAATGTGGCGTTTGTAAAGACCATTTGTGATTCAGACGTTTCTAATTCGTCAACAGGTATATATATCGGAAAATTGCTAGCCTTGATATCGATATCTGTATCTACTCTTTTGACCACATTATTGTACGGAGTTAATTTCACAGCGGGTTTAATAGTTGTTGAACTAGATGGTTTGCTAATCGCTTCTTGTCGTTTTATGAATCCACCTGTCATTTTTTCTATGACAGGTGCTAGTTGTGTTAAGCCTTTTATACCGAGACTACCTAGTTTTAGAAGGTCAGCAACAACGAATTTGTTTTTATTTGGCTTTTGAGGTTTATCTGGTTTACTTTTCTCTGGAACTTTATTACTAGGCAACTTATTTTTCGGAGGTATAATTTGTTCATTTGTCAGTAATTCACTCTCTTCTACCGATGTTGAATCTTTTTCATCAGAGTAGTCGTTGATAACTTCAGTGTATTTTTGAACAATTTTATCTGTGGGAGCTGCATGCGAACTAGTTTCATATTCATAGGGTCCATATTGGGTTTTCTTGTCCAAAGATTCTATATTAGTTGGTCTTAAGTCAATTTTTGTTGACCCGTATTTAGATGTTTTATGTCCATAATTCAAAATAGCAGACGCTTCAATATTGGTATATTTAGTCTTCAACCCTTCCGTCTTTGTATGACTACACGAACAAGAAGTTGTACATGGAGCATGTCCAACTTCGGAGGGTTGTATCAAATCAAAACTATCACCATCTTCGTTATCTATTCTTTTGTCGATTTTCGGAAAGTTGCTTGCGAAGAGACTTGTTGGCGTTGATGGTTGAATAGTTTTCACGTCCACATATTTTGTCTGAAAAATAAAGATTTAGATTATTTTACGAGACTAATATAAATTCAAAATTTTGTTGAAGGATAAGGGTGTATTTCATGGTTAGTTTTAAATATAATTGGATGTGGTTGGCAATTTTAGAATAAGTATATCAAATTGTCATATTAATCATGACGTTAGTAGGTTTTAATTACAAGCATGAGCTGTAATAGTTTTTGTTATAGGTAGGGTTTTTGGTATCCAATGCCCAATTTTTGGAATACGGTACGACCCAGGAAAGATTCCACCGGGGTTCCATATCTTACTTTTGTTGGTTTTAAATCTGCTAATACATCAGACGCATAAAGATTCGTAAGAGATTCTGTTGTGACCACCGATACTATAGTTTCAAATGTGGATATTGCGCTCCTTTTGTTCTGAACTACTGTAGTCAAATATGTGTAAGTGGTCATACATGTCTTGATTATATAATTATGCTGCATGAGTTGGTGCAATGGAAACATGGCACTGATTTGCTGATGGTTGACTACTGTTGCCACAGCTGATGATAACAGTGATTGTTTAGGTGGTAATTGTGAACTGGCGTGATGATGCGATGGTGGAGTTAGGTGCATGAGCTTAAGTTTGCGCTGAGGAGATAAATTTTTAAGGTTATGATATGGACACTACTTCTATATCTAATAGTAGCAATCACAAATAATTTACTAATATACTTTAACGGTATTTTTCCTAAATATTTGAATCCTTATGAGCATAATTAATTACATATTATGTTGATGTCATTTTGATGTGTAAATGGCGTATTGCAGCCCAAAAGTCTAATACATGAAATTTGATATAAACTAATCACCGTAATGATAGGCACTTGAGAGTAAATCTGTTCTTCTGCAAGGAAGATTTACAGCTTCAGTTTTCACGGAACCTACAACCTTTGGATGAAAAGTATTTCATTAAGAGTTTTAACCGTAACATCCGTAGAATATATTACCTGTTCTTGCTTTCCATCAGAGTTTTTATCCTTTACTAAAACCTCTACGCCATTGGACATAATTTTTGTAGCCAAGCTTTTAATTTTCCTCTCTTCATCTTCGTCAGACCCGCTAGATCTTTCCATGACATCCTTTCCTGGTCTCCATGGGGAATTATCGTACACTATCGCATTTGTGTTAAAAGCTGAAACATAGTAAATTGTGTTTTTAGTTTACTCTATACTTATAGCATAATTTGGTTTACGTAATTTAAACTTGAGATATCAAAAAATATTTACAATGTTTAATTAATTCTTATTAATAATATATTACACCTTCTGAACATTACAAGACGAAAGAATTCTACCGCATTCTTGCGTACCAATTATATAATAGGACTAGTACTATGTTACCAAACTCACAAATTTACTAAATTACGAATCTTACTACTACTCTTTAGCTAAATTTGGTGATGCTATTAAGGTTATTCCTTTTGAATTGATGAAGGCTACTGCTAAATCTCAAACTTACAATGCAATGAAGTGATTGGCCAAAAATCAAAAAACCTAAAAGATCCTTGATATCAATAAAGCTGTATCACGAAGCCTTACAATAGATATGTTCTGTAGCTTATTTATTTCATTATCAATTGTAGCTTGTGAATTGATTTTTTGGTTGAAAAAAATTATTCTTGAGACGAAATCGAACAAATTATGTACTTCTCATTATCGCACTTAGCTCTCTTAGGATATTAAATACAATAATAAATGACATAAACTATAAACAACCATCATTCCAAATAATGTTCTACAGACAGGAAATCACTACCACTACACTCAGAATATTGAACATCAAGCCTTAACTGCCACCGACGAACCTGCAATGTGCAATAATTACATACATTAGTGCTATTATCGTGTTAGATTAAGTTTCAACATACAGTGCGTACAAGATGGAAGACATTGACGGATTCTATCAAGTGACTTGAGTAAAAGCAACCAATTATGGAACAGTATTACCATGCTTTTTATTATTTGCAGGTTTATAGAACATTTGACGAATGTTAATCTCTTAAATAAAAATCTCCTGACGAGGTGTTTGTGGTCACACTCCTCCGAAATGGCTTCGGAAGGCACGTTAAGCTAGTGGTCATGGCTGCTGTCGAAAGTTAGCAGTGGTTCCCAAGGAGGGTTGGTGTCAGGTAAAGGTGGTTTTTGTATAGTTACCAATTTAAATCATAATAAAACAAAGAAATATATTTTTAAGGTACCTATTCTTAATGTCTCTGGTTTATGGATGTAGACAAGTGACTTTACATAACCCCAAAGAAAATAATCCAATGGGTTTAAATCACACGACCTTGGTGGCCAATTTAATTGAACCATTACGCGAAATTATTCTTTGATCAAAAGTTTCTTTGAGTAAATCAATTGTAGCGCACGCTGCGTGGAATGTGGCTACGTCCTGTTGGAACCACATGTCAGCAAGATAATCGAGGTACGAAATATTGTAATGATGTTTCGACAAAAGCTTGTGTATTATCCTCACTTGTCTACATCGAGAAACCAGAGACATTAAGAATAGGTAGGTACCTGGAAATCAACATTCGAAGAGTTATTGGCGAAATTCGGCAGCAAATGCTGCGAAAAGATTGTGAAAATTCGTGTTCCAGATTGCGCCTTGTAGATACGCGCCAGCCGTGGCGGCCACATGGCCAAAATCGTATTTAAACATTATTGTCATAAAAATTTCTTTCAAATAAAGCCCGTTTTATTGATATTAAAAATATATTTCTTTGTTATATTATGATTTAAACTTGTGTCCCTCTATGAAAAACACCCTTTAGAAGACTGACCGTAAGAATCTAATGCTGAAACCTATAGTAATATTGTCGATATAAAGGTATACACCTACCTCAAATAAATCGGGAGCAGCGTAGGAACAAGAAATAGGACGTACTATTCCATAATAAAATTGTTCCTCCTCTTTTATTATAAATACTCTTTGTTCCATCGATAATATTGAAGTCATTGTTGTTTTAATCACAGGGAACCCAACAAATCTTTTCAAAGTGTTTATCAGTTTTCCATCTTGTATTTGCGACTTACGTCCTTATTTACAAATTATGTTAGTAGTACTAAAATTATATCTATCCGACTTTCTAATTAACTATCTATATACTAGATTTACTGTAAATTTATATACAAATATAGATGTTCTTGATTATTATATTTAGTAATAACACCTAAACCTCAAAGACGGTGAAAATAAATTATATCATTTACGTCTTTTTCTTTACTCCACATAAATATTGCTTATCAAGGAATAATCCCATATATTTTTAATTAATGTTCATTTAGTTAGAAGAAACGTTGAATAGTTTGATTATGAAAACGTATACATTTCGCCCCACAACTAGTCGACAAGGAACTCCCCGAGGGAGATTGGATGACAATTGATGAGAAATCCTTCAGCCTTCAGGAAAGTTTGTCTCACGTGGGTGTAAACACATCAAGGTCCTCCTTCAAACCCGATAGCGGTATGAAAACCAACAGAAATGCAATAGATAATTAAATAAAAATATACATTACCAGATCTTATACGAATCCCTCACCTTCTAAGATGTCAGAAACACATGAATAATTTCAATGTGAAGTGTTGGGTAATTTTGCATAGTCAAGAACATCTACAAAATTATTATGTATCTACAAAATCTAGTTTGTTATTAATACTTAATAGAACACAACAGACTCACCTTCAAGGTGGTTGGATGATCGTAGGATGTGGATTTGGAGCCATCCGAGGATCTTCGGGGGCCAGATTGGGTATCATCATCAGTCAAGTCAGGTACAGTAGTCTCTTTAAGTCAATTCAGTACGTTCAATTCCTTATGTATATCTTCCAGTTTAGTCTTATTTATATTATATGTGTTATGGTAATTTTTGGTATATCAATTGTTAAATAGGTGGGACTCTCAAATAAACAAAATCATTTTACACAATCATTTATTATTCCAACATTATAAGTCGTATTTGCAATTTACAGTCGTAAGCGAAGGAAATACAAGTATTTAAAGTGATTACAACTATAAAATGTCTAACCTAAATGTATTCTTAGTGAGTAGATACTTATTACACAATTTCGCTTGTATCCCTCACGTCAAAATCTGGTAACATTAGGACAACATTTTTGGTCAACCTATAAGAAATGTTAATAAAACTAGTCAAGTACAAAAGAGTATTTCGATCTTATAACTAATATGTTTAAAAACTATAAGGCACTATTGTATTTAACTTACTATGTTACAAATGTAAATAAATAGCTAATTCATTATTTTATACACCTAACCTTTTGTTTGGACTTTCACGAGACCCCGTCCAAAGTTTGTCTTGTAATGTCACTGAGCGATGAAGGCCTCGCTATTTCTACAACGTAAGTTGGTGACGCATCATATCTTATATGTTTACTAATTTCCCCTACAATACTCTCTAAGCTTTGTGTACCAGCTTGACTTTCGTTAGTCGCGTCTAAATATTTTTCTGTGCCAGTCAGGAAAGGATTGTCAACGTTATTATTATCAGAGCTGAAAAGCTCGTCAACAGAGGGTAGAAGAGAAGGTGAGACTTTAATATCTTCGAAATAAATTGCTTCGCGCTTTCTCACAGTTTGAGTATCTTCTGTGATAACAGTGGACAAAACTGTGCTAAATTCACCAGGATGTCTGCCCGATACATATAAAGTTACTATGCTGGTTAATTTCGGTGGAGCCGCTTTTTGGGGCTGTGGCCTAATTCTCGAGCGTGTAGGAGGAGGAGGTGGCGGTGGGGGAAGGTCTTCTCCACTCTCAGCTACATCTTCTTCTGAAAAGTCGTCATTGCTATTCAAATCAGATATAATGTTAGGCTTTGGACTATTGCTGTATATGTCATTATTGCTGAGACCAGTCAATTGATTGTTTTGGAGGAGACTTAAGTCAGGCTGCCCTAAACCTAATAATGGGTTAGCAGTTTGGAATGATAGCGCTTGCTGTTGTTGCTGCTGCTGCTGTAGAAGGAGAGGCAATAAAAGGGAATTGATTTGAGGAGACTGTGCAAGGGCTGTAGGTGTTGTAACTACAGTTTCTGTGATTAGCTCTGTAGCTGTGACTACACTAGTGGTAGGATCTACAATAGTTGTCAAAATAGCTTTGCCTTTAAAAGTAATAGGCAAAACTGTTTCCCTGGCATCAGTAACAGTAGTAACGTATGTAGTCGATCTAGTTTTGTACTCTGTTACTGGCGTTTGTACTACTTGTTGTTGGGGAAGTAAACCTTGCCCTTGAAGAGCTAAAAGTGGATTGATAGCGGGCTGCTGATTTCCGAGAAGAAGCTGCGAAAGCAGTAAGTTTGCCAACGGAACATTTGCACTTATTTCAGGAGAGATAGTTTGAGTAACTGGCTCTACGTTATAAATGGTACTTGGCATAATATGGGAGTAAGATGTTTTTCTACCTCTAATAGTGGTTGGTGTAAATATTACTGTAGTAGTCGGAGTTTCATTAAGTAAGTATCTGATTACTTTAGTGGCGCCATTATTTGATAATTCCGTAGACTCATGAGACAAAACTAGTTGCTGCTTCCCTAAAGGTCCAATAGTAGTTGAAACTTGATTTCTAAATAAAGTTTCGACGCTAGGAGTAGCTGATAAAACATTTTTGTACTCTGTTATTTTACCGTTCACGAATGGTATAGTAACCTCAGTTGGTATTTGATGAGTAACTGTTATTTTTCCATCATTTAAAAGGTGATTAAATCGTTCTCCACTAATGTTTTCAAAAGAAGTTCTTTGTCGGCTTGATGCTCGGCCAGTTGTGGTTCTGGTACGTGGTCTGCCTGTGGTACGCGCGTTAGTAGGCCTTGATCTATCCGTGTTAGACCTATATCGTGATCGTGATGTCGAAGTAGTTGTTCTAGAAGTAGGGCGAGACTTACTTCTTCTCTGGGAAGGACTAGAAGTAGTCGAAATTCTACTTTCACCTCGAATAATAAATGGTTGTCTAGACTGTGATTTAGGTGCCGCTACTGTTGTCGTTCTAGCATTCGTTGTACGTCCAGTATATCTATTGACAAGTCGTTTTGGCGTCACTGCTGCAGGTGGTTCTGTTTCCGGTTCAGGATCTGGACGTTTTGTTACAGCTTTAGTCCCAGGTCTTCGGAAATTAGAGTACTTTCGGTTACCGTAATCGACTTGACGTTTTGTTCGTCTTCTGAACCCAAATGGTCTAATTGACACTGTATTTCTTTTCGGTGGGTCAGTGGATGGTGTTGCAACTTGCTGCTCTTTTCTGTCAGAAGAATCGTAATCGTTATCAACGTCAAAATCTTCTTCCTCTTCTAATATCTCATCATTTTCTTCTACCTTTTGTTCATTTGCTTTTATTTCTTCTTCTGCCTCAGGTTCAGGCCTATTAAATAAGTTACGTCTTGGGAATAATGAGTTCGGTCTTTGTCGCCGCAATGCTAAAAGTGGATTAACGGTACTACGCGTCGTAGACCTTCTTGTTGTTGTGGTAAGACGTCCACGAGATGGTGTTGGGTTTCTTCTGGGTGCAGGAGTAGTTGAGCGTGGAACGATGGCTGTACCTGGTTGTCTAACCAATGGTGGTCTTCTGAATTTTAACAAGGGATTGTTAGTTGTTTTGATTGAAGACTCAGTAGCTTCATCTAATGATTCAGTAGCATTTTCCTCTTGCTGGGTTGACAATGTTTCAGCTTCATTTTGGTCAGCAGTAGGTGAATATACTGTAGCTTGTGGACGATTATTTCTCAATCTAGTAGAAGCGGTAGGCCTTATTCTAGGTATTGCAGACCTACTTGCAAAGTCTAAGCTATTACTTCTCAATGTGCTTGATCTAAAGCCAGTTCGTCTCGAAGTTGGTTGTATACTTCCTCTAGCAAAACCACCAGTGGATCTTGATGGTGACGGCACATTAGAAACTAGATTTGAAGCACTACTCCTGCCTGAAAATCTACGACCCTGACTTGAAGCTCCAACCGCAGACGATTGTTTTCTATTTGCTCCAAATCCAGATGGTCTAACGGATTTCAATGTAGGAGTAGCAGTTATGGTTGGTGGTGCATCCTGGCGTGTTATGGTTGTGGCGCTACTTGGTAATGGTACACGCTTTGGATTGAATGTGGGCCTGTTTCTAGAAGCAAATGGAATTATAACTGGCGTGAAGGTAGGTTTCTTAGGTGTGAATGAAAGTCGACTCTTTTTTCTTGCATTTACAGAGTCATCTTCTTCGGAGTCAAATTTAGTTTCTGTAGTTGTTTGCGGATCTGAAACGGAACTTTCAATTATTTCAGGACTAGCACTGATTATTGAGCTTTCTGTGCTCGTTGAACCAATAGTCGTTGTTGTCGAACCTTGTGTCGTTGTTTCAGGGGTTAATGGCTTATTATCACTTGTGACATATGTTGAATTTCCAGCAATTACAGCTACTTGTGAATAAAGTACTTTCTTTTCTGAATCTGGAGCTGGACTACTGGTATCTGCAGGCTTAACTTCAGCATAGAGATTATCGATATAGGTACCCAAAAGTACAGTTGGTGAGGCTGAGGCAATATCAGGCAACTTTGTAGGTTTAATCTCTTCTTTCACTAAAGTAGGTTTAATATTCAATTTGTCACCCTTGTCTTGAACGATATTTTTATCTGGCGACCCGGAAGGTACCTTACGTCCTAATTGATTATCCTCTATAACTTTAGTATTATCTACAATATTAGTAACAGTCTCTAAACTGCTTCTAATTTCAGACGTGTTACCTGCATAAAAGGTTGTAAAGTAAGTGTAAGTTGTATAAAATGTAGCTTTACCGTCATCTTGTTCTGAATTATCGTCAATTAACGAAGGTTTTAATTCAACTTCTAAATCTTTAGGCGGTAATACACTGTCGATATCGATAGGAGTTGTATCGATTGGATTTACAGTTGGAACTACTTGTACAGAAGGATATACAACGTTAGATACGATCTCCTCTCTGCTTGTAATAGTAGTTGATTTGTCCTTATAAAGTGTTGTCCAATATGTGAAAGTTGTGTAGTATGTAATAGGTAGGTTACTTTCTTCCTCGGGTTCTTTCTTAGGCATGATTGTTTCCGTTACGACATTTGTGATAGTTTCTAAACGACTCTTAATTTTACTTGAATCTTTTCCAATATACATTGTGGTGAAGTAAGTGAAAGTAGTGTAACTTGTTTGCAATAGAAGCGTAGGAGAGGGCAATATTTCATCAATGTTACTTTCAGAACTTATTTGATCCTCTAATATATTGTTATTATCAATCAACTTTCGTTCACCTCTTGACGAAGAAGACTTCACATCAGTGACGTAAGAATTTTCAGATTCCAAAGGATTAGATTCCACACTGAACAACATGTCGACTTCAAGAGGTGTAGAAGGCTGTGGAGTACTTTCTTTGCTGATTTCTTCAACAGACTCGTTATTATTATTTTCCATACTTACAGTAGTTTCAATAGATGAAGAAACTTCTTCTGTATTTACTGGAGCTTGCATTTTGACTTGTTTACAGTTCCTGAAATCAAATTGTGCTCTGGTACTTTCAGCAGCTAATGGATTACTCTTGGTCGGTATAAGTTCATCAGGTCCAACGTAATTAGTATAAACTTCACTCCTACTGCAAACGTTAGCATCAGTGCCAACGTAGATAGTAGTGAAGAAAGTATAAGTCGTGAAGTAAGTTTTCACAGCATCAGGTTTGATGGTGGCTGCTAAATCATCGCCAAGAGTTGGCGTTGGTGTTTGAGAAGAGTATACATCACCAAATTCAACTGATTCAATAACATCCTTGTTTTTTACTAAATCAATTATGCTGTTAATTGCAAACGTTTCTGTAGGGCGACCAATACCAACGTTAGTTGGTGCAATTTCATCATCATTGAAGGCTCCTAACAAAGAAGGATCTAACTGAGAAAGATCTACAGTAGATGTGATAATATTGGTAATGACTGATTTATGACTGGCAACACTAGATGTCTGGTCACCAAAGAACGTAGTGAAATATGTGTAGGTCGTGTAAAGAGTTTTGTATATCAAGTCAATTTCATTTTCGCTATCTGGAATGTCTTTTTCCTCTTCCGAAATTGGCTTTTCTGTGGGCGTAGTTGAATGTTCTGTACTTACAGAAACTTCGACATGACTTTGACTAGTTGAAACTCGTTCTGTGGTAGTAGTGGGTGTTGTTGTAGTGGTTTCACTATCTTCATGAGACATTTCAATACTATCATCACTAACTGTTGTCGGATTTTGTACTTCCTGTTGGTCGGTTATTTGAGTTTTCGTGTCATCTTGAGTATTTGAAGATTTTCCTATTTGTTCCGTCTTAAGTTCGGATTTTGATGAAGATGTGGATACAGAATGCTGTGTTATGACTTCTGGTGCCTCCAAATTACTAACGACTGATGATTGGGTATCTACTGAGAATACTGCAGTTGGTTCGATGTTTAAATTTGTCCTGCACACCACGTTTGTCAAATATCCCATATTGCTTTCTACAATAACATCTGATTTCACTGAAGTAGTAGTTGTGGTGTCAACAGGAATGAAATATGTAGTAAGATATGTTAAAGTTTTGTATTCGGTAGTCATAGTCGACAATGTTGCCAAACCCTCTGTACAAATAGCTTCATCTGAAGTTTCTGGTTTTGATTCCGTAGTCGTCTCCAATTCATCGAAAAATTCTTCACTATTATCACCTTCCGGATTTGTAACTTCATATTCCATCTCAGTAGTGGTTTCTTCTTCATCTTCCTCTAGTTTTTCTGTTACTTCAGCAGCAGTATTTTCTGATTCTTCTTCAGAATTTGTAAATATGTCACTTAAATTATTTTCTGTAACAGCAGACTCTTGCGGTAATTCTATCAATGTTGTGGATGGTTTCAATGGTATAAGTGGTTCAGTAGGTTGTGAACTGAAGTCATTAAGAGGTATTACGCCTAAGTCACTAGTTAATCGTGTACTTTCTGTTACAGGAATAATAGATTCTGAAGGTTGAATTACATCTAAATTAAAATCAAATCCACTGTTATGTTTAATGTTGATGGTATCTGGAATATTATCAACATGATACTCGACCTTTTTTAAACTATCTTCATCATTGAAAATAGGCGTTTCAGAAGTCTCCTGGGTACCGAAATTAGGTGTTTGGGTAGGGACATTTACATCGTGAGCCTTAAAAGTGGATGATGCAACGGGAATATCAGCAGCTAGGAATGTTATTTTAGAGTTATGTTTATCAACTGGCCTAGCGGATGGAAATACGTTTACTTCCTTAGGGTCTTGCGGATTAACTGTTTCTGTGTTAGGTGAAAAAATAATAACTGTGTCACCAACAACGGTTGTAAAATCAGCGAAGCCGGAATATGTGAATGTAGTCTTTGGTCGCGGTTCGCTCTTTTGTCCAAACAACTTTTTAGGTTGTTTAGTTTGTTGAGTCGTTTGTTGATGCAAACTTTTAGACTCAACATTGTCAATATAATAAAATATAGGCGAGAATTCGTTTTTAATAGTAAAAGTCGGTAAATCGTAATCTGGTTTTACTTTGACAATGTTCGCTTCGACAATTGTGTCTACTTTTGGAGATGTTAAGTCTGTTTTGATAGGCTCTGTAACTAGTTCATAGGCTTTGCTCTGTCTATGTAAAGTATTAACATTTTCTAAAATAGCTTGGTTTACAACAAAGTCGTATTTCTTTTCGTTATTGATAATGGGACCGTCAAGATAATTTAGGACTTCATTATGAATGTATCTCGGAATTTCTTTAGCTGGTTGAATTCTACGTCCGATAGGTTCGTCAAGGATTTGGTTCTCCATATTATTTTCAGGTGCTGTTGGGGGGCTCCAGTATTTGACATTATCATATGAAGGCTTGCTAGCATACACGATATCCATTTTGCTGCTAGGAGCTAAATAGTCAGTATTTTTAAGAACAAATTTATTGGGATCAATATATCCTAAATCTTGCTTGACGTCCCATTGTCCGTCTAAAGCGGAATGTACTCTGGTTGGTTTTACATTAACAGAATCATCAACATTTGATGGTTTATTATAAAGAACAAGCGACGATTTAGTTAGAAGTTGAGCGTATATGCGACCATTGTCTAAAGTGGTACCGAGTATCTGTGTGGCAAACTCCGTGGTCACACCATCTTGGATAAATGTCCGAGCTGTAGACGTAAGGAGGCCGATGAGAGGTTTGACGCTGTGATACCTCCCGATCTTTGAGTAGTCGTTTCTCTTCTGGTCATTAACGAGCAGAACTGTCAAGTCTGAGTCGTGTCGTCGTAGCGTCGCAGTCGTGTCGTGGAAAGGATAGTGACAGGTGCGTTTATTTTACAAAGGTCCATTTGGTTTGACGTCCACCACGACCCGGGGATTAGATTTGAAAGAGAAAGAAAAAACATACAATTAATAATTGAATACAAATATAGAATAGAATAAATAGTACTCTAATAGATAATAGAAAGATATTTTTACGAACATGTTAGCACTAATTTTATACAATTTCATTGGCAAGATGCAAGTGATGTTGATGATATTCAATGTATAGATTTCAAAATATAGACGCCATTGTAAAATGCCTGAATTACGTGACAGTCGGTCAAACAAGTTGTAATTGCAAAATAATTATCTATACCTTGGTACTATTACCTTGTTTCTCAAAAAAAAATATCATCAACTTCATAAACTATAATTTACAATAGACTGATAAGTAGACTGAAAGGAGAAGAGATGTTAGAGCATTTTAAAAAAAGAAATAGATAAGTACGCAAACATTATGCAGATTAGAATAACGCCTACTTTACGAAGGAAAATTTTATGAAAGTTTAGACAAGAGTTTATTTCAAGCAAAAGGAAGTCATTTACAGAAAATTGTTTTGTCTTTTAAATATAAATTAGTTTCAGGTTACTCACCCCTGTTTTCGGGGACTCCTTCTCTTTTTATCCTCGTTGCGTCAATTAGTTCTTCGTTTTCATTTAGATCTGTAACAAAAAGCGCATTGCTGTTATTTGTTTCTATAAAATTTATAAAAAAAACATATCTGCTCATGACTATATACATGAATCATAGTGCTTCATAATCAGCTGTTCCATACAGTTTGGTTTTGTCTCATTTTTTGGGTAAGCACTGAATCATGATTAGAGTCAAGGTTGCCAGTCTCTTTCCAGTCACACTGTATTTGCAATCACAATAAACTGCTCAAAATAATTATTAATTCCAAAAGACCGGTTCTGAAAGCTAGACCTACCATTACAGCTAAAAAATCTGTACAGACTCGATACAGAAGCGAAAACGCACAGTCCCGGTCAGGAAGGCGCCTAAATCAGCAAATATTGTTGTGGAATTGAAAGTGATATTCAATAATCCTTACTTCAAATTATAAAAGAGGATCTGCTAGTAACTCCAGCCAACAAATAATGCAGAGATTTCAGAATATAGCCCTAAGTACACTGGTTCGTTAGAAACACAGAGATACATGAATACTTAGAAATGCTGACCGTCAAGGAAGAGATCGCTACTGCAGGAAATATAAGAAAATACTACAAATACGCAGCGACATTTTGGCAAAAGACTTGCTAGACGAGAGAGAGCGTAAAGCGCCCAAAATATGGCATTTGACCAGAGAAAATAAGTAACATTAATATTTAATTGGCGTTATTAACTGTAATAGCCCAAAACATCTCCAATTCTACCCTGAGGTCAATCTGGTAAAGGCTGTACAGCCGATCGCAAATGTAAAAGAGAAAAAAATAAAAGTTATTACAAAATCACTCGGTATCACACTGCACGTAAAGCTGTGACTAAAGTACGTAATCACGTTACAAATCCCAAACCCGAGAGCAGGAAGCTGCTGAAGATGATAATTGTGTGAAAAAAATATTGCAACTAATGTCCATTGTTCATTTGTTTTTGCCGTTTTTCCCAAAGGGTTTGGCTCACGATGAGCGCTTTCGTAAGAGAAATTATTGTAGTGTAAATGTTGTATAACAGCGCTGTAGTTGTTAAACCTCATTTGCCAATTTTCTAAGTGATTGTTTTGCTGAGAACTGTGATAAGATTTATTTTTCATCCCTTCTATTCAAAAAGTGTCGCTTTGTTCCTCTATAAGTGGGAGCAAAATAACTCTTTTCCGATAGGCTCTTTTTAGCGAGCGGAAATGAGATTTGAATTTGGAACATATATTATATCAGTCATAGAAATCAAACGAGAATTGTATCAATTACTGGCTGGTACGTGTTGGCTACACGGCACGAGGACCCACGCCAACTAAAAAAAAAAGAGCGCGCGAATTACGTCTCTGTTCTTGTTACTCAGTTCATAATTTTTTCATAGAAAGGGGATGAAAAGTAGAGTATATGACTCCAGAGTTATTATTTTTCCCTCGGGCGATGTACTTTGAATCCTTCGCTTCGCTCGTGGTTCAAAGTAGCGTCCTCGCCGTAAAAACACTATTTTGCTCCCTTGTCATACAATCTACTATTTATCTATAAAGGTTTTTAGATGTTGGACTATGGGATCGAATTGGTAGCAAAATGTTAAAGGTAACTTCACTAAATAAAAGTAGAAAATACAATGACATAAATACTTATGTAAACAAAACGTGTGATGAAGAACAATGAAGATTATGCAAGCTAAAATTTGAAATAACCGTAACCCGCTAACGTAAAAATATATATAGGAATTAAATCGGGGTTTACAAGGTAAAATCGATTCCTCCTATTGTTAAAGTCGGTTGAAATGGCCTAAGTTATCCGGACCATAATAATGAACCGATTGACATCTTATTCATCAAAATCGGTTTAATTCTTTAGAAGCTACACAGAAACATACGTAAATACAAACATACATACCATACATACATAGACTACTAAAATCGTAACCCTTGCTTTTGACTTCGCCTTTGGTCAAGTAAGAAGTAAACTACAATTCAAAAGGATTTTAATCGGCAGCATTGGAACATACACTTTGGAATTAGTTCTTAAAAATGGAACCGTTTCCAATCGTGAAGAAAGTGGAATTCGCATAGTAAAATATTCGCAGCGCGTATCCAGTGACCCGGTCACTGTGATTTTAATATGCTTCATTCTTTAGTTTAACTGTTGACATTGTTAATCATCAATTGATATTAGTTCTTCGCTCGCGCATACCAAAGTACAAAACTATTGAGTTTGAATTTTAGTTTTGACATGAACTGGCGTGACTTCATTACCAACCAGTAATTTGCGTAATTGTGAATTCAAGAGCTGCATTTTTTTATACGTAGTTACATGAAGGTAAGATCTTTTAAATTGTGACATCTGTGCTGGCTGTCGACTTCAGGCGGGATCAAAAACAAGAATTCAATTTTTGTTTTAATATTTTTGCAATTTTCCATATAATATTTTAATGTTCGTATTTCTCTAACCTCAATACGCGCTAATTTTCCTTATAGGTTACCTACGTAATCTTGCATCCGGTTGTCGTTGTGTTTTTTCTTAATATCTGTAATTATAGCTGGTTATAAGTCAACTTATGATCAAATGTCAAGGAACAAGTTTTCAACATTCGAAAGTTTTTTGAAATCGAACTAGTTGTGCAAAAAAAGATTCGTCTTCACAATTTTGTTTGAAATGTCATCTACCTGGAGAATCCGCATCGAAAGATACGTGTCAAGACATGTGTGGAAATATTCATTAATTATGAGACGAAAACGTTTAGTATTCCAGGACTCTCAGTAGGGGAGAGCCAGTTTTTTTTACTATTTACCACGTAACTAGGGAGGGAATGGATCTCTATTGGGTTGTCTAGTAACAAAAATATAACCATGAAACGACGTTTATTTCAACTGCAAATCAATACTTACAACACGAGTGTCTTTCATAGCATCTTTTTTTATAATATTAGATGACAAACATGCTGACGGCCCACCTGGTGGTAAGTGGATACCGTCGCCTATAAACACCTGCAATAACAGGGAAAAAAATCACTTGGTATTGCAGGTGCGTTGTCATCCTGAGGCCTAAGATGCAATGCCTTCCATGCTCGGTAGTTAGACTGGCTACCTTTCCCTTCAATCAACACAGCAAACTGTTTCACGGCACGGCCCTACATACAGGCCTACCGCATCTCTCCATTACCGATGTAAAAGTAATAAAAAGTAACACTTTTACTTCGACTTTTTGAGTTTGGCTTTAAGCTACTATTGCAAGCTCATCCTGAACCAGTTCAAAGGAAACCTACATAGAAACGGACTGTATCCATTTCTCGTGACACAGAATGTGACGGACGGAAGCGCAAACGCCTAATGCATAATGATTTCTGACGATAATGTGTCACTGGTACGGTCACTGGAATACGGAGCTAGTATTTCAATTAAGTAGGCGAAGCGTACATCATTAAAGGGGTGGATATTGTATAAATAAATCGTGCGTTAACAGAAAAAACACAAGTGTGCTTTAGACCACACGACTGAGGTAAAACTTCTTTAATAATAACATAAACATTATCAAAAATACGCAGAACTTAAAGAGGAAATTCCACCCGTATTCACAAACAATTCTTATCATAGCAAAAAACAATGCTATGCAAAATAAGGCATTTCTCAGTGCGTGCCATATGGCAAGAATTTTGAAGTCTCATATTGCGCGTGGACGCATAGGGTCGTAAAAACCTATTCAAAGACAATACTTAAGTAGGGATCAGAACTATGCGTACTTGAAAATGAACGCACAGCTTAGGTAGCTAGCTATCTATATTACACAACGCACAGGTAGAGATATCAAAAGCAACGTCCAGATGTCAAAAGTTTAAAGTTTGAAGGAGGTTTGAAGTAATAAAATGTCGGTACATTCAAAATGGGAACTAGACAACAGAATCGAACCAATCACAGAGCGCTATTCAATGCAATGCGTTTATTTTTCCAAGAGTCGAGAAATCTCATAGTAGTGTTTGTCAATACGGGTATCATTAAATATGGAAGCTCAATGAAGTTCACATCGTGCCTCTGGTGCTCTCCAGTACTGGAGATATATCTAAACATTTACTTAGTAGTATCAATATTTTAAATTTACCAGAAAACTCATACATTACGATGCAGAAGGCAGCAATTCTCAACACGTGTAGAATTGTCAGAAAATTTTCATTAGATTCAAGGAGTTAGAATCGTTAATAGCATTGTCTCCCGCCGGGAATTCATATGTACGTTTAATCGACGCTTTTACGGTGAAGGAAAACATCGTGAGGAAACCTGCACACATATATGAAGAAATTCTTAGGTTGTGTGTGAAGTTCAAAAAAGCGCGTATTATGGAAATCGCAAATGAAATTATTGAAAATACATTACGTTCATTGAAACGAAAATAATACGTAACTCGTTCAGAATACCAAAATATTTGAATCTGAGAACTGTACATAGAAATGTCAAAATTAATTATTTCTCACGCTCCGCTTTTAAAAATGTCAATTATTT
Source organism: Elophila nymphaeata (assembly GCA_955850985.1). NCBI lineage: Eukaryota > Metazoa > Arthropoda > Insecta > Lepidoptera > Crambidae > Elophila > Elophila nymphaeata. The sequence continues at coordinate 9,084,058 of OY039091.1, read as the reverse complement.
CATTTCAAGCTAAATACGACTCAAATCCTCATCATTAAGATTAATATTGCAGTAACACACTGCGTAATACGGTGCTCCAAAAATTGCAAATGATGAGTGTTTTATCGCAGTGGGAACTGATACGTACGGAACAGTTATCTCATAAAGCGTACTAAATAAATAGCTAATACCGCAAACTGTTTTTTTGGTATTCGATTTTGACGGTACGCGTTTACTTTTTGCAGTTTCACTTTTGGCATTGTCAATTGTAAACGAAAGTACAGCATTTGTTTTTTTTTGTAGAAAATTATTACTTTCTACCATTTTCACGGTCGCAATAAATCTATTCGATTTTAGATGTTTATTGTTTTATTTGTAATTCATAGATTCACTAATAATCCGCCATTGATCCACGTGGATAATAATTTTGATACGTTTTTTTTTTATTTATACAAGGCAGCAAACTGTAATTTTCAGTACCTAGTAATGTTTATAATAGGTATTAAACTAAAGAACTACAGTGCCTATAATAACATTATTATTATTTTTATTTCCATTTTATTTAAAAATACAAAAATGCAGTTCCCCATCGGCAGCACGATCAGGCCCGGCTACCGGTGGTTAAGGATCCAGAGACAGGAATCTTCTCACTATACGGGCCGTGTCTAGAAGTACTGCCTTCTGCATCTGACTCTTGATCCAACCACCTAACGCGAGCCTATTTTTATTATTATTAGCCTTTATAGGGCAAGACAATGGATAATGGTTATAGGCCAAAACACCAAGAGTAATGATGTTGGCCTTAGATTTTTTTATAAACTATTTACTGGGCGCTTAACCACGCCTGATGGAAAGCGACAATGAGGCCTAAGATGGTACCACTAATTAACTTCATATGCAATAAGTGGTTCTAATAAATTAACATTCCTCATTTTAAATAACGTTATGTAGGTACAGTCGGGTTGGACCAGGGCAATTATCAGTCTGTCTTCATTTCATATGAAACATATCATTATGGCACTGATGATAATAGTATGTAAGGGTTGTTTATGGTACTATCTGCTGCCGACTCACCAACAAGTCTTCGTGCTGCTTCGGCTCCAGGGGAGTGTTAAAGGTTTATTCGGAAAAGTGACTCAATATTGAAGCGAAATTTAGCCACTTTTTCATATCGGAATAAGTAGTTAAATTAATTAAATCCAACTTCTATACATTTTGCACTTTTTCTATTTTGGTCTGTCAGTTAGTGAGGTGAAAAAACTTGCATATGAGCTTGCAATCGAAATTGAAATCGAACTTTAAGGTGATCAATCTTTTCTAAACCCGACTGTACATAAGGTTTTATAAAATGAGAAAATTTAATTTATTTCTTAGAACCACTTATTGCATAAGAAGTTAATTAGTGGTAGCATCTTAGGCCTCATTGTCGCTATCCATCAGGCATAATTGTGGTTAAGCGCCCAGTCAATAGTTTATAAAAAAATCTAAGGCCAACATCATTACTCTTGGTGTTTTGGCGTATAACCATTATCCATTGTGATGTCCTATAAAGGCTAATAAGAAAAAAAAATATGATCTTAAAGGCACTGTAGTTCTTAGTTTAATACCTTACTTTATCATCTATCTGTGATTACAACGTCAGGTTACAGTGACGATCAAATAATTATGTTTATGTGATTAGAACTTCTTAATGACTAAGCATTAAAAACTAGATTAAGGTTGAAGATGTATTGACTATAATATTGTTATCATATCAAGTATCTGCTTTGTGCTTTAGTTTCAAAAGGTACTAAGAGACTACGATTTACGAACGACGAAGGCTTTCGTACTCCGACTGTATCCAGTTTTAACTTTCTGGTTATGGAAAGTAAGCATAACATAATAATTGCAAATTGCTTCCCGCCTAAAGACCGAGGAATTTCGTAATCATTTTATTAGGTAATAAATACAGCGGAACAGTGATCTGGAGTAAATCACTTGATACCTCCGCGAGCTTGCATTTCGAAACAAGTTGACAACTTTTATGGCGGGAAAAGTGTAGGGTAAAAACACGCACGGGGGAAAGGGACGGGTGTACGATTCGCTTGTGAGTGGGAGAGGGATAGAAGACGGAACTATGTCAGTGGGTGAGCCAAGCCCTGAGTCAACGCACTGGCAATTGCAATGTTTATCGCAAGTTGTAGGAGACAATTCTGAAAGTTGTGTGGTTTAATAAAATGGTATTCAAGCGACGAACATATTGTCAATACTACCTGCACTGTAAGTAAAGGTGAGGAGTTTGGATCCTGGCAATACATCCTAATAATATTATAAGTGCGAAAGTTTATATGGATGAATGTCTGCATATGTGTTACTCTTTCTTCTTAGCCAAACTACTTGGAAAACAAAATAAATTTTAATGAAACTTTACACCTTTTATCGCGAAAAAACGGGTTTAAGGGGTTAAAAGTTTGTATGGAAGTTCTTCATTGTTAAAACTTTTAACTTCATTGTTGAAGATAAAACCATGTAACTTAAAATTTAGGCACTTGAACTTTTTCTAGCGTCTTTAAGCTCGTGACGGGTTGAAATTTCATATGGAAGACTAAACAAAATCACGCTTCCACGCCTCCAATTTTGATGAAATTTCGTACAAATATTAACTAGACAGACAATATTTGTACGCCATCTGATGCCGGCAGAGTAGAATAGCACCACCCCATATCCTCCAATGGGCGTCGTAGAAGGCTACTAATTGATCAGAAAAGGGGTATTGATCACCTTATACTCCGCATTGGGCAAGCGTGGTGGACTACTGCCTATAGCTCCTACGATGACAAGGAGAGGCCTTGTGTCCCAGCAGTGGGTCGAATTATAAAGACTGTTACGATGATTGACTAGACGTTGGAAAAGGACGAAGAATACCTTTAATCCCGAATAGAGGGCATCAAGAGTTTTGTTTCGTCATTATCGAAGATAAAACCATGAAACTTTGAATTTAGGTACTTGATAAGAAATATTTGTTGTAGCGTTTTTAAAATCTTGACCCGTGTGGGGATGAAATAGGGCGAGAATCGTCGTAAGGAAAGCCACAGTCCAAAAATGCTGCCCATAACTGGTATTACCGCAGATAATATAATACTATATTACACTAGGACGACATCGCGGGCAAAAACTAGGATATACATAAAGTCACACTTCTTACAGTGTAGTTAACCTGGTTAGTCAGGTGACAGAGCTTTACAAGTTGCTTTGTCAAGCCTCTGATGTGACATGTTTTTACGACGGCTTCTTTCGGCTTTCTTCAATCACAATCACAAGTCCAAAATGGCTTGACCAATGTCTTTTGAGCGAAATCTTTTGGGCTTCGATCAAGAGTGAGGCTAGAGATTGAGGGTAAAGTGCGACTACTTACAGAGGAGCAGAAGGAAAAACTGGAACGTAAATATGGTGGGTCGAATTGCAGAGCATGTGGACACGACCGGGAATCCATAAAACACTTGCTATGTGATTGCGATTCCATAGCCAGGATTAGCATGAATATCCTAGGAATAGTCTACCCAAGGCCAGAGGACTACAGACTCTTCAAGCCCATGGACATAGTAAGGCTGATGGCCTACATATTCAAGGAGCGACAAGAGTAAATGGAAAGGGGAGACTCAAAAGATTCCGTTGGGTCGACGTGCACCGTGAGGAGACTCACGGCCCCATCATAAGATAAATATGGTGGACAGGTAGCAAAATAGAACAGTATACAGAAGAGAAAGAACGTGTAAGTCCCTGCGACGAATTGGGAGCCATTTAAGTTAAGAATAAAAAAGAATCACTTAACTAGGTGGTAGAACCATATGTAGGGTCGTCTGGGTACCACCGCCTTTCTTATTTCTGCCGTGAAGCAGTTCGCTGTGTTTCGGATCGAAGGGAAAGGTAGCCAGTGTAATTACTGGGCTTGGAGGGCATAACATCTTAGTCCCCAGGATGGCAAACGCACTTGCGATGTTAAGTAATTTACACTTAATATTGCAAGTGTCTATAGGCGGCGGTGACCCAAGTAGGGTTAGTATCAGATAGACGACCGGCCGTGAAATCTAATGACAAATGTAGTTACTGTTTTAACCACTCGAAATAGCATGGCGACTTAGCTACGCACAACTTTTAAAAAGTGTAGTAATAAGTGATCAAGTAGGCCTGTTACTAAACTGACATTGACATGACAATAGTTATCTGTCAGTTGTACTAGATAAGCTTTTTCTATTTGTAAAATCCAGGGTAATGCGACCTTGGGTACTTCGTCATCTGGTCCCACATACCTACGGCCCATTTGGGACGAGTTGAAGAAAACCAAAAATAATAAAAAATCTGTTCTGCAATTCGTCCCAAGCTAATTTCTGTATGAAATTTAACCTTTATCAACACATTGTACAGTGAGTACGAAAATACCCACATAAAATATATCTTTTTAGATTGTTTTTTTTTGTCATAGAAAGACTAAGTATATTTTTTTAAATTAAAATAATCAATATAATTGTTTTTTAATTTAATTCACACACGATATTATTTAACTATTTTCAGAAGGTATACTAAAGCATAGATGAATAACTCAACAAATTATTTATCATAGAACTACATTTATTAGTATAAGGGAGTTGGCAATCCAGGTTGTTATTATTTAGGTACCTATTATCTACCTTTGACCAAGGTAAAGATTTATGGGTTTCAGTTGACGAAATTAAACAATGGTTATGTCGGTTACTTTTGAAGTAAAAAGGTTGTGGAGAAAAGCAAAAAAAATATAATTGGAATAAGTATATATATTGCAGTTCGTGAAAAACATATCCGAAAATGTACTGCTTTAGCACATCTACCTCGTTATGTAATGGCCGATGGTTTTCTGCATATTGTCTCGTAGTCCTAGCAAAGGATAGGTTCCGAAATTCAGCAATTACTTACTTTGTTAAGACGTGGCTTCCTGAAAAAGCATTTTTGAAAAGAGAAACCCAAGAAATTGTTAATTTATTGTGGAAATATTAAAAGATCTCGAGAATTCTGAAATTACTGTAGAAATATGTGTAGAATTATTGTCATTTTAGGAGTTTCTCCCGAGAGTTCTTGTTGCAAAAACACATGTTGAGAGACTCCATCTTAAACTAAATCTTTCGTACAATTGTCGGTTACTTTATGTATGTACATTTTCACTTGATGTTGGCGCAATGCATAATCTGCGATCGCCATTAATTTAAAAGGAGAAAAAGTTTGGATTTTAAGGTTAAGTATATCGTAAGACTGATGTACAAAAAAATATTATAAATCTTAGCAACTTTTAATAATTATTTTCAATTTTAAATTACATTACTATGTGATACATCTTAGAAAGACTCATACTTTTAGTTGTAGTTGTGAAATGTATCTTTCACAATTGTTGATTTTTTTTATTGTTAATTATTCTATCATCTATGACAGTTGGAAATTAAACAAGTAGAATTTGTTATTTTTAAAAAAAATGTATGACTGATTTTAGAAACGTGATTTTAGTTATATCGAATGTACCTACTCATAACAACTCCTAAAAATTACTTATTAGAACTAAAAATAAACTTTTCCGTTTATAATTTTTATTCTTAAATAATTTAAAATTTTATGAATTTTTATAATAAGTATGGTTGTGATCATGAAAGATTTTCTAACAAATCCGTTTTTATTTTTTCCACTCTAACACTTTTGCTACTAATTGTATCTTTCCTCAATTTAATATTGAGATGGGACGAGTTGCACAACGAAAATATTATTTATTTTGATTTTGTTCAACTCGTCCCAAATGGGCCGTAGGTATGTGGGACGAGTTGATGAATTACCCGCGACCTTGCTGCAAACGAAAGTCACTTGAGAATATCTAGATATTAATCACGAAGATATTTTTAACAGTGAAATATTGGATTAGATAGGCTATTATTGTCGCCGTTGTTATGGAGGGTCAGTATAGCTGCCTACACATCAAGTGATCCGGGTTCGAATCCTGGTAGCGGCAAATATTTGTGTGACGAGCACAAATATTTGTTTTGCGAGTCATGGTTGTTTATATACTTATTGAAGTTTATTTTTAAAATATCTAAAATTATTATGTTTTTTAAAAAATTACAGTTATCTAGTTTCCATAACACAAGTTCTTAATGATACTTACTTTGGGCTAGTAGGTATAAAAAAATATATTGTGGAATAGTATGTAGGTAGTGTAGAGACAACCTAGATTACTCTAGAGTAAAATACAACTAAAAGTCTATTGACGGAACTGTAAAAACAACCCATGCGTCATCATCAACAGCTCATTAATGTCCCCACCGAGGGGCTTGAGCCTACACCACATTAGGGGCGATTAGGCCTTAGTCAACCACGCTGGCCAAGTGCGGGTTGACAACTTCACACACAACCTAAGAATTTCTTCATAGGTGTGTGCAGGTTTCCTCACGATGTTGTCCTTCACCGTAAAAGCGTCGAATAAACGTACATATGAATTCAAAATTTGAAAACACGTTAGTACGTGGCGGGGCTCGAACCGGTGCCTCCTGGGTCGACGCCCTTACACTACGCCACCGACGCTTCATTAATACTTTTTATGACGAGTCTTGTCATTTTGACTTATAAACTAACTTCACAAGCTATAAAACAAGTAAAAATGTTTCACTAACTAAGATGAACAGGCACCAAATCGAATTATTAACATTGATGGTGATGGCTGTCATTACGCGGACGGGTTACGCAACTTACAACTTTCATTCACATCGACATACGAAAGTAAGTACCTATTGGAGTTGATAAGAGTAACCCACAGATACATCAATCTAAGGAGATCGTTCGAATCGCAGAGTTCATAGGAAGACCGAGTGTCGCGATCAGCGGCCGTACTACATAAAATGGTTCTAGTTGAGCATGCCGTAATATACACTATTACGCGCGTCTTAAGGACTGCGAAGCGATGAAACTTAAGCACAGCCGCTAAGGAGATCGGTCGAATCGCTGAGTTACGTATTCACTTGACTTTATCGGAAGGCGAAGTGGCGGAAATGTATTATATATAATAGTATTATAATTAAATATGTGGAGTAACCCACGTAATAGGTTGGGGAAAAAGTTTCTTGGCATTTTTTAAGTAAATTCAAAACATTTTTTAATATAGTTTATTTACATTTAACTAAAGTATGTAGGTACCATTTTGTTCAATAACTTTTTGCCATCTTGTAGGTAGGGACATGATCCCATTGCTATAGAAATTTTGGGACTTCTGGTCAAAATACCGCGACAAGTGGTTTTGGCAGTCCTCTCGTGATGTTAACCTGACACTGCCTAAAGAATTCTGAAGAGACCGAAACTATTGTAATATTGGTATAAAAATAAAATAATAAATATAATATTTTTAGAAATGAGTACACAGTGTCAGGATTGATAGACGAATATATTTAAATTTTAATAATGTCAACTACATCAGTCTATAATGGCCAGTTTTAGTTTATGTAAGAAAACCTTATTACAACACGCTCCCTTAAACTAACATTGGTCACATATTTATGCAATAGACTGTACCTACAAAAACACTAACAAAAACATACTAAAGTTAAGAACTTATTGACAAGTTGTCAAAACAGTATTTGTGTTTTGGATATGGCAGCGCCTTAGTACAAATGTCTGCCACCATTTCAGTTGTAGGTTTGTACATTATTTTAATTAAGTTTTGTGCAACCGCTTCCCTAACAAAATGATAACGGACTGCTACATGTTTAGTGCGTTTGTGAAATACCGGATTGTAAGCTAACTTTTGGGCAGACTGATTGTCATTGTAAAGTTCTATTTCCTTATTACAATCGTAAATAACAACAGGCTCAGAATAACCCAATATTTCACCCAAAAATTGCTTCAAGTACATAGCTTCTTTTGTAGCTTCACTTAACGCAACATACTCTGCTTCGGTAGAAGACAAAGCAACACAAGTTTGTTTTTGACAAGACCATGATATAGTATTGCCATTAATTTTAAAAATATATCCTGTAAATGACTTACAATCTATATCGCTTGCCCAATCCGCATCTGTGTATCCCGTTATATGAAAACTTTTATTTCTGGAACTACTAGCTTTGAAAAATAATTTAGTATTTAAAGTTCCTTTCAGATAACGAAGTACACGTTTTGCGGCGGCCCAGTGTTCCTCAGAGTAACAAGAATTAAACTGACTTAAGTATGAAACACTATAAGACAAATCGGGTCTAGTCATTTGACATAGAAACATTAAAGAACCTATTAGTTCTCTGTAAGGAAAATTAACATTACAGGGATTTTTATTACGTATAAGTTTTGTGTTTGGCTCTAAAGGTGTCTTGACAGGCTTACACTCAGTCATGCCAAATTTATTTAAAATTTGTAAAATGTAACGCTCCTGACTTATTGATAATTCACCACGACCTTTTTCATGAGTTATTTGAACACCCAAAGCATTATTTAACTTACCTAAAGCCTTAATCTTAAAAGCTTTTGACAATGCATTTTTAAGTGAAATTGCCATATTTTTATTATTGTAAAACAGGAAGAAATCGTCTACATATAAAGATATATACAATATACTCTCTCCCGCCCGTTTCACGAAAATGCATTGTTCGTTGTCACATTGCTTGTATTGTAAAGTTAATAATACATCTTTTACTTTAGAGTACCAAGCACGTGGGGACTGTTTTAAGCCATAGATGGCCTTTTTAAGGAGACAAACTTTAGACTCCTCACTTGGTTTAATAAACCCAGATGGTTGGGCCATATAAATTTCTTCGAATAAATCGCCGTTTAAAAACGCTGTTTGAACGTCTAGATGTTCTATGTCGAGACTTAGTTCAGTTGCCACAGTGAATAAAACTCTGAGCGACGTGTATCGGACTACAGGTGAAAACACCTCCGAATAATCTTCGCCTTTACACTGTGTATAACCCTTTGCAACTAAACGTGCGCGATATCGTGAAATATTACCATCAGCATCACGTTTTATTTTAAATATCCACTTGTTTTGTACGATATTTTTATCATTAGGTCGGTCAACTAATATCCATGTTTTATGTTCATGAAACGCATCTATTTCTGTTTGCATAGCCTCCTTCCATTGCTCAGCATTGGGAGATTTTAAAGCTTCTGCCAGGGTAGATGGCTCTAGTTGATCGCCACAAAAGTTAGTAATTGGATTACCATACCTTATAGGTTCGTGATGTTCACGTGCAGGATACCTTCTCGGTTCCTCAGGAAACGTACTGCTTGTCGTAGCAATATTCGGTTCTTCGCCAGTACTGGTACAGGTATTATTCGCGCCAGTTCCAATATTTGAACTTTCACCCACCTCATTCTCAGTATGCTCTACTGGATGGTCAGGTTCGTCATCTTCATCAGTCTCACTGTATGTAGAAAATGGGAACGGTAATACATGATGTTCATCTATATTGCGTTTTACAAATGAGAACTGATTTTCAATAAATTTGACATCCCTAGATAGAGTGATTTTATTTGTATTATTATCGAATAACCTATATGCTTTAGAGCTGTCGTCATAGCCTACGAACATAAATTTTTTGCTTTTTGGCTCCAATTTTGTACGTTTATTGTGAATCACGTGAGCATAAGCATCACAACCAAATACTTTCAAATCATTTAAATTAATTGGTTTATTCAACCATAACTCCTCAGGAAGTTTATTTCCTATCTTTTTAGTAGGTGACCTATTAATTAGATGAACTGCGGTATGTGCAGCTTCGGCCCACAATTTTAAATTGCATTTGGAATCATATAGCATACATCTAACTTTATCAAGAATAGTGCGATTCATGCATTCGGCTACCCCGTTTTGTTGTGGAGAATAGGGAACTGTCAATTGATGAAGGATACCTTTTCGTTTGAAAAAGTTTTGTAAGTCCTTATTACAGTAATCCCTTGCATTATCAGAACGAATGACTTTTACTTTTGAAGTACACTGATTCTCTACCATAGCAATAAATTCTTTAACTTTAGAAGTCACTTCGAATTTATTCCTTAAGAAATATATAAATACTTTTCTACTATGGTCATCGATAAAAGTTAGAAAATATTTCTTACCTCCTATAGATTCGACGGGTAGTGGTCCACATAGGTCTGTATGTATCAAATCTAAGTTGCTAGTCGCTAACTCTTTCTTGGGATTTGATATAAATGGATCTCTTGAATGCTTACCTTGAATGCAAATCTCACACGTATTACTTAAAGTATTATCTGTAAAATTAAAAGTATCTACTTGATCACGTAATTGTTTGAGGCTTTGTGTGTTCAAATGACCCATACGCTTATGCCAAAGATCAATGGATTCCATCGTTTTAGTGATATTAGCATATATATGACAGGTGTCAAGTTGATAAGCTTTATCAACTTCTGAACCAGTTACAAAAACTTTTCCAGATATTTTACAATCACTGTCATTAAATATCCTACAACCTTTAGAATCAAACACAGTTACATATCCTTTCTTAACAAGATCAGTTACAGATAATAAATTTACAGAGAGATTAGGTACATACATTACATTAGAAATCGTATTTACATTATTATTAAAAAGTCTAATTTCTACATTACCAAGTCCTTTACATTGCAATTTTTCACCATTTGCTACAGTCAAGTCAATGGCAGCAATATCTTTGTAGTCTTTCATCCAATCCTTACGACCAGTCATATGATGTGTCGCTCCTGAGTCGATGTACCAAATATCATGGCTATCATTACATACGCTCAAAGCAGATAGAGACTTTGGATTATTGGACTTTGTATTGTCAGATTTTGGTTTGTTTTTGAACCAACATTCTTTCTTCGTATGTCCAGCTTTCTTACAATTCCAACACCACTTCTTATTTTTATTACTATCTTTGGATTTGTTCTTATCTCCAGAATACAGACATGTTTCAATCTCCTTATCATTGCCATTCCATTTTGTGTCTTGTAACAATTTAGTTTTAATCAAGTCACTTGTTATGGTGACGCCGGAGTGCTCTAATGCCATAACCATAGGGTCATATTCTGTAGTTAATCCTTTAAGAAGTACTACGCCCAAAAAGTCATCATCTACTGGCTTACCTATAGCACTTAGTTGTTGTCCAATAGAAATTGTATCATTGACGTATGCTTGCATGGTGCTGTAATCCGTTAGTTTGACGGAACATAATTTGCGAAGAAGCTGAAGACGTCTGTTCAATCCTTTGTCATCGAAAACTTTTTCTAGAGTATCCCACGCATCTTTAGCTGATCTGACATTTATCAGATGTGGAAAACAAGCTTTGTCGACCGAGAGATTTATTCTTGCTAAAGCTTTTTCATCTCTCCTGATACGAATATCGGCCGCAGTTGTATCACCCTCAGGGTAACCACTAATACATTGCCAAAGATTTTCGTGCACTAGACTGTTTTTCATAATGAAACGCCAGTCATTATAATTTTCTCGTCCTCGCAATTTTTCATATGACGAAAAACATGACGCACTTTCTTTATCCATTATGAATAGTTTTCTAAAAATTAGGACACTGATAGCGATAGGGATAGTGATAGGACCATAACCTATTGTAATATTGGTATAAAAATAAAATAATAAATATAATATTTTTAGAAATGAGTACACAGTGTCAGGATTGATAGACGAATATATTTAAATTTTAATAATGTCAACTACATCAGTCTATAATGGCCAGTTTTAGTTTATGTAAGAAAACCTTATTACAACAGAAACAGGTGGAAATCTGAAGGTGCAAGGTCAGGACTATACGGCGGATGCATTAACACCTCCCAGCCAAACTCTCTTAATTTTTGCTGAGTGGCTAAAGATGTGTGAGGTCTAGCGTTATCATGATGAAAAACCACACCCCTTCTGTTGATTAATTCCGGCCGCTTTCTCTCAACTTCTTGCTTTAATCTCATCAGTTGTTCGCAGTAGAGTTCAGAATCGATGGTCCTGCCTGGTGGTAACAGCTCATAATGAATAATGCCCTTCTAATCCCACCACACACACACAGCATCACCTTGTTTCGAGTTAACCCGGGTTTCGCCACAGTCTGTGAAGCCTGACCGGCCTTTGACCACGACCTTTTTCGCACCTTCTTGTCGTACGTGATCCACTTTTCATCACCAGTTATCAGCTTCTTCAAAAATGGTTCGGTTTCATTACGTCGTAATAAAGAATCACAAATGAGTACACGGTTCATTAGGTTTCTTTCAGTGAGCTCGTGAGGTACCCAAATGTCGAGCTTTTTTGTGTACCCAGTTTTTTCAAATGCGCCAAAACTGTTTTGTGGTCAATTCCTAGTTCTTCAGCTACGTCGTAACTACTGACATGCCGATCTTGCTCCACTTTTTCAAAAATGGCATCCATTTTATCTGTAATAGGGCGACCAGAGCGACGTGCATCTTTGACATCGAAATTTCCGGATTGAAAACGCTTAAACCAAATTTGTGCTACTCTCACAGACACTGCACTAGGTCCATAAACATCGCAAATTTTTTTCGCGGCTTGCGTCGCATTTTTACCTTTTTTGTAGTAAAATTTTAAAATGTATCGAATTTCTTCATTAGATTCACTCATCTTGGCGGTACGAAAAACAAATGAAAATCACACATTTTCCTAATTTGAATTTGGAATTATGTTCTTTAAAATTTAAACTTTCAATGATGCCAAAACCAGCCAGATACAAATAGTATAGCCAAAGAGATTTTATTACAAGTTTATACATACTATAATGAGAAAAGACTTTTTCCCCAACCTAATTGATTACAAGACGAGGTAAATCAGCAAAACTGTTATGTAATTGCTTTATATTCTTCTTCTTCTCTATTCTAAATTCTACCTATTCTTAATTAATGGCGTCGCGATACATTAACTTTACGCATTTTGCCAACATATAAGATGATTATATTATTGAATTAATTACTCAAATATTCAGTACTCAATAAAAAAATATTCGGTATGGAATAATTTTATTTTTGCGTTTACAAACGCGTAAATAATATATTTTTTTAATACTAGAAAAATGCACTGAAAAAACATTTCTTACGGGTGTTAGAAGTGCAAATTTCAAAGATTTGATGAAACAATGTTTACCATAAAAACATAAGCACCAAGCACTGACAAATTTCGACAGCCCTGCCTGAGGCAAATCGATTTTTTTTCAGTGCATTTTTCTAGTATTAAAAATATTCGGTATTCTCCCGTTCTGCTTTTATGTAAATATAAGTTTATATTGTTTTTATTTCTTAATTCAAAGATGTTATATTTTTTATTTAACACATGGTTTATTAGAGAGGAGGAGCTTATGAGACCTATTGTTTATTGTAAATAGCTTAATTTATAAGTGCAATAAAGAGATGATGAATGTGAGGTAATATTAAGAGACACATCATAGATTACCTCATACTTTAATTTATTCAGAAATTTTTATTGTAACCACTAAAGTCTCAAATAGATATCCGTGTTGTGTCGATATTTTAATAAAAAATAATTCAATGATTACCTACCTTCAACGTGACTCTGTGCTAAATAAAAAACAAAAGTGGTTATTTTTTCGTATTCACAATAAAATTAAATATTGTACGTGTCAAGGACAAAGATCTATCAATGTTTGCTGTTTCATAATTCCATTAACATTATGCTAAGTATGAATATATTAATAATCATTTTACAATTCAATTACTGTCTTTTTAGGCTTGTCACACACGTACCACAACCATAAGCCACTCCACAAGGACAATACGTGGGTGGTTAATTTGTATGAAAAGTGTTTGGCGCGCTGTCATGGTGTCAGGAAAATCTTTGTTTCCATCATACAAAATTTGTTCCCGAGCGGATTTTGTGGTAAGTGGTGTTACTTTGATTGAAAAGCATCCATGTTTTGTGTGTGTATGAAGAACCAGCTGAAACCAGTGATGAGTTTATACCAAAACTAGCTTCCGCCCGCGACTTCGTCCGCGTGGACATTTTACCCCCTTAAGGGTGGAATTTCCAAAAATCCATTCTTAGCGGATGCCTGCGTCATAACATCTACCTGCATGCTAAATTTCATATATAGTGTAATCACTATGTCAGTTAGTCAGTCAGTCACCTTTGAGTTATATATATTTAGATGAATGTCTGACACCATTAATTCACGCCAAAAATTCCCGTCATAATAGAGGTAAGGGATTTTAATTCATTTATCTTGCCGAAACAAAACTTACAGCTACTTTTGTTAATCTTATATTATGGCTTCGCATTAATCATTTCGCTATTGTACACTGAAATTGTACGCTAGATTGAATAACAATGGAGTATCTCAACTCGTGTTTTTACAACAAGAACTTGAGAGAAACTCCTGCTATTTTGTATTAATTTTGAACAAAGACAATAAATTTCCAACTGCCAATTCCAAATATATTGGTCACTGTCACCTTTATAGGATTTGAAAGAGCCAACTGTATAATGTTTCGACAGAACAGGATTTAACTTGATGACTAAGAGGTCACATTGTTTGTGAAATGTCTATAACAAAAACATGTTTATATGGTAATTTATTCAGCTAGGTAGACCGTATGTCGAAGGGGTAAAAGTTATTATAGTTGAGACAAATAAAAGCACTACATACGTTGGCAGCTGTGTGATGCCGGCAGAGTAGAATAGCATCACCCCATGTCCTCCAATGGGTGTCATAGAAGGCGACTAATGGAATCAGCAAAGGGGTATTGATCACCTTATACTTAGTCCGTCCACCAATCCGCATTGGGCAAGCGTGGTGGACTAATGCCTAAACCTCCTTCAATGACAAGGAGAGGCCTTGTGTCCCAGCAGTGGGTCGAATTACAAAGGCCGTTATGATGATACGTTGTGGGACAGTATCTTACAGGCATGGAATATTTCATGAATAGCATGTCATTTCATTCATCACACCTGCTACTTTTTTTCAACTTGGACTGCTATAATTCACACTCTGTGAAATTGCAAATCATTCAAATTTCATTCAATTGTTAAAGTTCGTTGTTTTAAAAAGGTATACAACACGTTTTATTTTCGATTCACGTACGCAAACTATTTATAATATGTTGATATCATACGTCTTAATTTATAAATTAAACACTCGCAAATGTGCCATTAGGCTACTGCGAAAGTCATTGCCTGTGAAATTTCACATCTTAAATCATATGAAAAAAAATCATAATTTGATTAAATGAAAATCAGCAAAAAGTGGCAATCATTTTCATGCCTAGTACCTTATGCCAACAAACAACGAATCGTGCGACAAACCACCTTCTCCCCTTTTAAGGGCTACGCGTGCTAATTTACGCTGTCACTGACAAACTTCCAACGCAAACTAAGAAATGAGATGTTCCGAACTTGTATGGAGGCTGGTACTCGGCCACCCCCCAAGACACAAGTTGTATGAGATGAAAGAGGATGTTTTTAAGAATATTATAGGACTAAAATTCTAATTTTAAATCCCCGCATTCTAACAAAAAACAGAATTTTATTCTGACTCAAAAACTTACGCAAATGTGTAAAATTCAATTTAAAACAGTAAGATGTGTCAGTAATGACAGCAGACCCAAGGAGCTTATATTTCTGCCTATTTTCTGCTATTTCTGTGTTATGTCTTGTCAAAATATTTTTTTTATAACTAGGAATCAATGACGTAGGCTACGTCATTGCTAGGAATGTGGTCGGTATCTTTCAGAATACAACTATTTTGCTTTTTTTTTCATAAAAAATGTTATAAGAGCACGGCTAGTTAGTTTTTGCTCTTATTTCTGACTAACAATAGATATTTTAATGTTTTTAACCATTATTTAATCAGAGAACATTCGATTTAAAGGTTTATTGCATACACTTTGTAAAATTATTCGGAATTGCGGTGGATTATAATAATAAAAAACGGTATATTCAAGATCCTCTGAGCATAAGCTTTCGTTTAATATATAATTCAACGTGGGGGGTTTTCAAGTACCAATACGGAACATCTCCTTCGGCAACTCATTTCTATGCTGCACTATCAAGAAATGGAGCTCGTCAGTACGCGTGTTATCCTTTGTGTAATCGAATAACTTCACCAGTTCTACCCTAAAAAGTAACTCCATTAACTGCTAAGCTCCACTGAATAGTCGGAAGAGGTCCATCATCATTTTAATATATGATGCAATGTCTGATGAACCGAATGTAATCTATTGGTTTCCTAGTATAGCTTATCTAATTTGCAATTTAATTTACCCGACGCAAAAAAGGTGTTGCAAGTATAACGTGTGTATTTTATTGTTCTTTGGTAAGCAAGACAAGCCTAGAGCCGTGCAACACTAACGTGACAATCGCACGCTGGCAACCCTAATTCCCTTCCCTACTCCTTGCACTCTGGCAATCTTTATCCTCTCCATCCATACGGAAATCAGATTATTTACTACCTTCGTTAATTACAACGTATACGTGAGGTCATTCTGCCGCCATTTTGTCAGTCAATTAACATTCAAAATGGAAGCCAATTCGAAATTTAATTTAGAACAATACAAACAAAAACACGTTTTTCGCGTTCTCAAGGCCATAACGCACAATGGTTTGAACCAAACAATGCTATGGGAACAGGTATGGTACTGCATAATGATCCGAATTTAATACACCATCAGTAAGATGAATTTCGTGTACGTTAACAATGGAATGGTTGTGTGAAAGTGTGTTTTCAATTAATAGCCAAACATACGGCCTTTTTGAAGGTGAATACAGGAAGAATTTTAATCTTATTATTATAATATAGATACAATTAAAAAGAAAAGTCTTAACTGACTGACTGATCAACGCCCTCTCCATTCCCTTGGACCTAATGGCTAATATTTTGCGCAGCGGTTCCTTTTATGATGACGACGAAGTTGCGGTCAAAAGCTAGTAATGTATAAAACGACATACCTTTAAAGTCAAAGATGACATACTATGTCATTTTACCTTAAAGTTATGTCGTCTTACAGACGTTGACCTAATTTGATGTTAATTTGATGTTACGTTGATTGTTCTAAAGCTTTGATTATGATACATTAAAATTTATATGCAAGTTGCTCATCTCACATGACTTTAATAATTTCAAATATTTGTTTTGAAAGAAAAAGTGTGTCATCTTAAGCACAATTCCCCACTTATCGTCCCCTTAAATAGGTTCAATACCAAACTACATGTTATTGTCTATGTCTTAATAAAAAGGAAATCTACGTTCCAAATTCAAATTTACGAGTACACTCTGACCCCAAAGAAAGCGACATTGAGTGAAAGTAAGCAAAAGAATTTCACATTCCGCCAACTAATTTTTCACACGCCGAACTTGTTAATATCTTGTGTACTCATAGTATAACAGGCGCGAAGTACCGATTGTTCAAAATTGTCATTTGAGAATTTTGTTTAAACATTTACTTATGGCAATCATTGAAATTTAAACCTTAAGTCTTACGTTTATGAACGTTAGTTATATCCGATAGACATTGCAAAACAGTTTAGAAGTTATGTGCTTACTCAATTCAGATGCTTTCTATTGCCGGCTGGTAGTCAATTACGCTAAATTGTTTTCGCTCCACTCAATATAAATTATTTACTGCAGTAATCTTGTTTGGAAACACTGAATGTATTATAATTCACAATTACTTTGTACTTTTATATGTGAAGACTTACGTAATATATACCCATCTTCATAACAAAAAAATATTTGTTTTTGGAGTTTGCTTCTTAAGAATCGATTTGCATATATAAGGGGCCCGGTATGAGAAAAATGTGAGGAGTAAAATCTATCGATGAAGGACCTCGTTACGTTTTTGAAGGTCAAAGTCATAATTGGAACAAAAATGGACGCGCGTGGTGCGCGGTGTTTCTAATTGTCAAAACACGGATGACAGCAGGTGCGCCATCTCACCTGTCTCGGAGTAAACTCCAGTCGTGCGTCGGAGCTGACACACACAATTTTATTTATCTCTAACGGGAAAGAAATGTTGCTATTAAAACTAGAAAAAATACACTGAAAAAATCTACTTGCCCCAGGCGGGAATCGAACCCAGCATGCGTTCGGCGGCTGCGTTAACCACTCCGCCACCAGGGCACTGCTTTCGCCGTGAAATTTGTCAGTGCTTGGTGCTTATGTTTTTATGGTAAACATTGTTTCATCAAATCTTTGAAATTTGCACTTCGATCCTCTGGCTGACTGGGGCAGGTCTATTTTTTCAGTGTATTTTTCTAGATTTAAAACTATTTACGCGTTTGTAAACGCCAAAATTATTCCATAATATTGCTATTATTTAATATGATAAGTATTATGCCTTTACCTTTAATACCTTTTCTTGTATTTTTTATAAGTGTAAATAATAATGTTATCCTGACTTCTAAGATGATTTTGAGTGTTCCATCTGTTATTGGTTTGTTTACTTACAGTTACTACTTACAGTTTTGTTACTTTTTGGGTTTGGTGCCCCTTTTATGTAGGCGACAGGCTGGCAACCTGTAACTATTGTGGGGCACTGCATGGCCCATACTGCCAGATGTGGCTTTATGTGTCACTAAATTCTACTCAAGGCTCTGCTCAACCCCTCATGGCACTACGAGTGTGATCGATAATCTATTAAGGCTGGAGTTCACCAACATTTAAACAGGCGGTTATTATTTAACCGCCTGTTTTTGACATTTCATCGTATAGAAGAATTGTCAAAAACCGACGGTTAACTTTTAATCGCTTGTTTTACGTGTTGGTGAACTCGAGCCTAACTTTTTTGAAATGACGCATGCAATTCAGGTGCAGATAAATAACAAAAGAAAGTAAGTTTTAAAATCGAATCACACGTATCGAACGCCTTCTAAATTCAAAATGAGGAGAGAAAAAACAGATCACATTGGAGCTGCATTACATCAACTGTAACACAATGCCTTTAACGTAGTTTCGACTCTATTTTGATTGTAATAAGAGTTGTAGTTCAACATTTTTTATTGTAGTGAGGTGACGAATGTCAAGTATGTACGAAATCGATTGCCTTCGTAATTTTTCGGACACTTTCCAACTGACATTGAGTGAAAGACAATTAGCATTTTATCGGCATCAAGTCTTAAGACTTTCTAAGTGATTGTGTGAATTACAAGTGTTTAATGTAAGAAAAGGTATTGTATTTATAATAACATGTACGAGTAAGTACGGTCTAAGCATGGTCTAACACCTAATATCGTCATTATTTAAACGTAACAGGACTTAAATTCGAATAGCAATTTGCAACTCAATATTCACTTTAATAAATGAAGTATTTTAGTATATTTTGTCATCCATCTTACTCAAGTTCTTCTACTTCTTTCTACTCTAGTTCTAGTATATTTGAACTCGATTTTTTTTCTCTGTCATCTGATCGCCAACTCCTTTTCAGTGATATAATTTTTTTTACAATCCATCCATTTGTTTTGCCGTCTTGCTCTTTCCCTTAAAATATATTCAACATTATCCTAATGGAATTCCTTGTCATACATTCAATTTCGCTGTCACTGGCTGGAGATAGCCCAAAGAATTACGAACCTTAAGTGGCAGTGGGCATCGTCGGTGGCGTAGTGCGTAAGAGCGTCGTCTCCCACCCAGGAGGCACTGGTTCGATCCCCGCCACGTACCAATGTATTTTCAAATTTTGAATCCATATGTACGTTTAATCGACGCTTTTACGGTGAAAGAAAACATCGTGAGGAAACCTACACACGCCTATGAAGAAATTCTTAGGTTGTGTGTGAAGTCGACCAGCCCGCACTTTGCCAGCGTGGTTGACTAAGGCCTAATCGCCCCTAATGTGGGGTAGGCTCGAGCCCCGAGGTGGGGACATTATATGAGCTGCTGATGATGATTCAACACTTCTATCTTGGTTAAAATCAAAGTTATTCTCTAAAAGCAGGTCGCAGTTGTAAGAGTGAAACCACATTTTTTCGCCGCCACGCTCGGACCACTTACGAACACGTTTTTTGTACTCACAGCAGCAGTTTCTACAAATTCACCTGTATTCGAGTCATCGTTAAACCATTGACATTCGACTTGTTTACCTTGCCGCCGAATAACTAAGCTTAAAGAAGTGGCCGCTTAAAGATCTTGTTTTCTCATTCGTACGCTATTTTTGAAATCTTTTTTTGTGTTATTTCTTTGTGGAATTTGCGTTTGTCTTTTCCTATTCTTTTCAATCTGAAATTCTCTGCTTAAGAGTCTTTGGTGTGCTCGCACGTTGGAGTCCTTTAAAAATCAAGTTTGGAGTCATTTCCTATATACAAACTGTGTTAATTTATAATACTGCCTTTGGCCTTACTAATAACATAAGCCTTATTATTAGTTTGTAATTTAAGTAGCTATTTAGGAAGATACTCTTTAGCAAGAAATTTATAAGTAAACTCAAAGCCACAACTGAAATAAAAAATGAAGACAAAAAATTTGACCTTCAAAAAGCTTATTCTTCTTTTGTCTCTTTCTATCCACTATAGCACGTGACCGTCTTATACGTCTTACGTACGTACGTCATCATATAACTTGTGGAGGTAGTTAGAAAGAGACAGGTAGGTACTTAGCAAAGTCCATTTAAATAAAGAGCTTTTCATTTTCATTTTTCATAGGAAACCGAAACATTCAAAGGTTACTTGGAGTCAAAAAATTGTCTTCACTTTTTTATTAGTAGTGTGGCTTCCAGTTGTACCTATAAACCATTTGTTATTCCCATCTTCACATTATTACATAATATTGCTAACATCAGAAACGTAAGTGAGTTTCGTCAAACTTTGTTGTTTCTAGTGATCGATTGGCAAACTTTTATGATATGCCACATATAAATGTCATCGTAATTATTTATGTAAGAAATGCAATACCTGGCTTCATCATACACTACACATCGATTATCAAATATGTTTGTAGTATAATTCTTGTATTTTGTTACGTGATTACTCCGCTAATTATAAATTGATATTGGTCTCAGTAACAAACACGAAAGTTAAGCAACCAAGTGCGCGGTCGGTACTCGGATGGGTGACCAAAAAATTTTCAAATCGATTTACCTCCGTGCGTCGAGCTACATTTTATCCCGGTCATGTAGTGGGATGAATTCACTGCTTTATGGGAAAGACATCCAACGGACGAAAACGCGGTAAAATGCTAGTGTCAGTAGAGAATAAGGCATACGATACACTTACTCGATTGGAAACGGAGCCGCGCCATATTTTTTACAACATGCTATTATAGACCATAGTGCATCGACCGCCGTGGCACCATTGACCTAGAATGCCGTGTCTATGGTATTACCCGTTCTGGTTTTAATTAAGCTAAGAATTGGTTTCGAAGTAAAGTGTGTATTTTGTGTAGAAATGAATTTATTATCTATACGCGGTGAATTTTTAGTGGCGGTATGTGGTCAATACATACAACTCTTGCTATGGGACTTACCGTCAAGTAAGACGAATTCTTCTTCGCGCACTTCCATTCCAAAAATATCGTTAATATAATCGTTTACAAGGGAGAACCAGGAACCCATTGGTGGCGTACTGCGTAAGAGCGTACTCTTCCCCGACACGTACCAATGTGTTTTCAAATTTTGAATTCATATGTACGTTTAGTCTGCGCTTTTACGGTGAAGGAAAACATCGTGAGGAAACCTGCACACGCCTATGAAGAAATTCTTAGGTTGTGTGTGAAGTCGACCATCCCGCACTTGGCCAGCGTGGTTGAATAAGGCCTAATCGCCCCTAATGTAGTGTAGGCTCGAGCTCCTCGGTGGAGACATTACATGAGCTGTTATTTCTTGTATAAAAACGTAACTACTTTAAAATGAACTCAATTGCCAATAGATGAAACACGCAGAACTGTATTAAATAGTGTGTAATAACTATTTTAAAACAGAAATAAAAAATTAGGGACTATTCGTAGAAAGACAGAGCGTTACCAATGTCAACATATAAAAAAAACAAAAAGTGTTGCCACTATAATAGCATTAAAATCCACTGTTCAGTATTTAACAGTATGGAAAGCGAAGTTTGCGCTTCTTTCCTTACAAATTGAAGTCTTAACGCAACTAAATTAGTCACGTTTCTAACACGAAAATACTTACACAGGGTACTAAATTACAAAGCTTGTTACCCCGTTCAACTTTCGAGACTACCAGGAGCTACAAGTGGCATTCACTTACGCGTGCCTCGGGGCAAGTGAAAACTACTTGTAAGCTAACTCGATTGATTTGGCGACCCAGATGTACAGTTGCAGTTTCGGCGACCGTATTCAGTTGTAATAAGAGCTGTAAATGCAGAACTGCTTCTTTGACTCTACTAAGGTGTCAAATAGTCAGGGAAGCGTATTTCACCAGGAATTAATCAGCAGTCAACTAGATTAAAACAGATAAAATAATAAAAAAAAACCATACCTATTTATAGTCAAGAGTACAAAAACGAAAGTACAATTACTAGAAAGATATGTCATGACAGCGATTAATAATCAGATAAAGAAATTAACCCTTTAACCGCCAAGGTCAGATTAATCCGACAAATATTCTCGCGCCCATATCGCTAAGGTCGTTTACGACCAACTACCACTACTCGTTTAATATGCTTTTTTGATTTTAATAACACTTTACTATATTAAAATAATGTTTGTATTTGGTAAATAGTTGATCAAGTAATCATTACAATTGATCACACTTTAGTTTCTTAAATATAAGACCTAAAAATAACTATCCTATCCCTATTTCGGTGTTTATTTTTAGATTTATTGTGCCTGGCGCTTAGGGCACGACAACTGATATTAAGTCTGGCGGAGTGTAAAATGAATGAAATTAAATTATGTAGGTACAGTCGACCAAATTGAATCATGACCCACCTTAAGATCATTTTCTTACAGTCACTCTGTACAAAGTAGGTTGAAATTCACCTGAACATACAATTCTTAAGTAACGAACCTGTTATAATTTGATTAGACACTGACAGTGTCTAATAAATATGGCTTTTTAAAAATTGTTCCAACTACTACTTGACATCTGACACATAACGTAATTTTATTTTTAAAAATATAATAGTTATTCGTTTTTCTCAGCAGTGAAAAGAGTTTAGATTATGACCGGCATCTTATTTAAAATTCCAATTGAGACTTTAGTGCAGTGATAACAAAGATTAAAATTGCATAGATCTCTGACCTGTAATGCCACATTTTTATTCATATTTATAACGTACTAAGTGCAACACGCATGATAGCGAAGAAAACCTAACTAAATTTATGATTCTAAAGGAATGATCGGCCAAGTGGTCATGATTCAGTTGGTTCGACTGTACCTTATTGAAAAAAAATTATAGTTTAAAAAATCTAAAAAAACAAGCTTTTATGTTAAATAAAAAACTGAAAAGTGAAAAATAACTTTTTAGTACAGAAACTAAATGATGAACGAAAAGTATAATTAATATTTAGAGAAAAGCGTGGGGTGCTCAATTACATTAGTTCTTGAAAATATTCGATCGGTACAATTAAATTGAGCACTACACGCTTTACTCTAAATAGTAATTATACTTTTCGTTTTCGCTTCAAAACTTCAGCTAGCCAACAAACAAAGCCAACAACCTCAGCAGTCTGGGTAAAATAAACATAAATATTAATTTGAAGTTAAAGAAATTAACCCACTTATACAAAAATATAGATTACTGTTAATATACCGAAAACGCTTAGAAACTATTTATAATCAACATAAAATATTTAATTCGAAGAGTTCATTGACACCATAAAAGCTGACGGCACTCCGGTACCTGAGCTTGATCTGCTATCGTCTCTACATTTTATTTAAAAGTTAAAAAATACTTTTTATTCTGGTTGAATAGTAGACTTTTCCTTTTCTGCACCCCTGACAATCATAGCATCCTTTATGATTTGACCCATAGCTGGGACACAAGGGCTCTCCTTGTCATCGAAGGAGGTTTAAGCAGTAGTCCACCACGCTTACCCAATGTAGATTATTGGACGGAGTTGGACGGAGTATAAAAATAAAACAAAATTATTTAAAACTTAACTATAGTTCACGAAGCCTCCGATTTAGCCAAGACTATGCACGTGCCAGGAGGCAACGCTCTGCATAACAATAAGCGTTTAAACTAGTTTAACATATCAAGTTAAAGGTGATCTAATAACCCTTTGCTGATCCATTAGTCGCCTTCTACGACACCATATTCATATTTATGTTATTAACTAGCTTCTGTCCGGAACTCCGTCTGCTCAGTATCAGTATAACTTGTAGCGTAAGTTATTCTTATGTATGAGCTATAATATATTATTGCAAAGTTTCATTTAAATCCATTCAGCAGTTTTATATCTGTATCTGTACATCCACACAAACTTTCGCGTTCATAATATTAGTAGGATTGCTTAAAGAAGATAGAATTCAAATAGAACAAATCCCATATTATTTGTATTGATATCAAAACAGCAACAAGTGGATTATGTAAACCGCATCAGAATTGAACAATATGGAGTACAAACGGAGCGACCTCGAAATGGCCTTACTTTCAATATGAACGGAGCTTTAGGCCAGTTCCTGCAACGCTGGTTTGCTTAAGATAACTACTAATGGAGACTTGGAGTTTATAATGTTGAATAAATCCTGTTCGAGAGCAAATATGAAAACACTAGTTGGAGTCACTGATTAATTGCATAAAACGTTAGCATGGACGAAATGCGACGGACAAATGATCTTATCACCAGCTATTGTGAGATTCCAGACCTGCCAAACGTAAAACTTATTTTCTGAAAGACCAAATGTGTGGAATAATGTAGTGTTTCTTTGTACCTTAAACTATAAGTACTTATATTAATCTATGCCTTAAAACGCACGCATACATGCTGACTTGATAAGTTGGTTGACGGCCAATAGACAGGTATTTTGAAATGACTCCGAATCAACAAGCTTTTATTTTACCTATAGAAATCTTCGTGCTCCGAATTTTAAACCATAGAATTGTCAAGTAGTACAAAAACCATTGATCATCTCGAGATGTTTACGTGCTCCTCTGAATTTGTATAAAGCGAGTGACCTCAAGCACTTGCTAGAAAACGAGAGTGAAAAGTGAATTGGAAATAACAGGTGACTCACAGACTCTCAGGGACAAAGCTATTGAAGACGTTTCGGAAAAATTACTCTTATTTGGACTGGTTAAGGTTGTAATGGATTTTAATCATCTAGACACCATTTTTAAGACCCGTAAAGCAATCTATACATCAGAAGGCCTGGGTTCGGGGCGAGTTCGGGGCCTTGGGAAGGGGCGAATCCTGGTAAACACAAATTGGACAAGTCGAGCTTCAGTAATTTCACGAAGACGATAGGACTAGTCTTAAAAATAGCTCTAGTCTTCTAAATCAAAAACTAAATCTCATTTTTGAAGGCGGCTCGATTTGAATGTTTCATGTTACGCAGTGATTCATTTAGAAGTGTGGACACATCCAAATGTGCTCGATTCTCCATTTTAATCTAGTGAGATATCAATGTGTAAAATTTCAATTCTCTAATTGACAATATTGTAAGGAAGGATGTCTTAAATCACATTTTTTATATATATTTATTTATTGTAAGTTTAATTATGAGTCTTTATTTTATTATATTATTATGATTAATTATTAAAGACTTGACAATGTGAATTATGACTCTTTCCAAATCAATACTATGAAAACTGTAAAGGGAGGATAAAACTTGTTGAGTTTCTTGCCGGTTCTTCTCAGAACAAGGCCTCCTGGTAGACTCTCGAACCGATGGCATCAAAATTTGACTTTCATAAGTGTACAAATTGTACCTAAATGAATAAAGTAATTTTGACTTTGACTTTGACTTTGACTTTGAATATTCTTACAAAAATACAATGTAAAAATAACATTGTCTCTTGAGCTCAATCATATTAAAACAACTCCCCTCTATAATCCTATAACTGTTATTCCCTCCTTTATCAGGGAAGGTGCAAAACGGAACAAAACTTCCCTTCCGATTCGGACGTCCTAGGGACGCTAGGCAGTCGAGAGACTCCCAGGTTTGAGGATCCCCAAGGTCTTTGCCTTCTTAAAAACACGGTGACACAGGAACTATCATCAGCGACAACCTGCAGTAGTCAATAAAAAAGGAACAAAACTTGAGAAAAACAACTCAAGAGCTACACTCGAGTCAAGTTCTCTAGTCCTGGAGTCTTATTTATGAGTCGAGTCGTGTAATTTGTCAGCCAAGCTAAAAAATTGTGTCTCGAAAACTTTAGGTCTTTAAAACTCTAAGTAGGTACGGAACAATTAAAAAGAGTTCACAATTTGAATAATAGATTACCGACCTAGATATTCTAGAAGGACAAACCGCAGTGCCATAACCGCGCATAACTGTTACACCCAAAACGTTGCGTTACCGTTTCCGCGACCGTTACCCGCTAATCACTGTTTTGGTTCTGGCCAAATTAAAGGCCAACCGTAAGCACGTGGACGTAGTTAAGACTGGATGCGACATAGACTTAGTAAATTTTCGCTGAAGAAAAATTGTCAATTCAAAAACTTTATGTCAATGGTCTAATAGTTTGCCACCGGAATTAGATCCAGAGATTCGATCCCTAGGGCAGTACAAATTTGTATTCTATTTTGTTGATGGTAGGCTTAGATTAAAGCAAAAGTGAAGATACGGCATCCTCCTTATCGCATCTTTCAAAAAGCAGTCCTCGTCAACTTCATAGACAAACTATGCTGAACGTGTCGCTCTCACACGACTCTGCATTTTTTATCTCGCTCTCCTAACAATGCAGCTGAGACGTAGTAGGACCATTGGTCTCAGTTTTGTAGGCACACGTGCGTTACTCGGGTAACGTATATTCCCTTTTTTGCTTTAATATAAGATGGTAGGCCTTTTTTCAAGTCCGCCTAGCTACAATCCTATCAAAATCATTCGCCATAGTAATATGTCGCCATAATAATAAGGATAACAGTATTATTGTGTCCTATATCCACTACACCACAAGAGACAGTCAACCTAGTGATAAACGTTTCGTATGGAAGCAGGTATATAATCTAAGTATGGAAGTCTGCTAGCCATATAATAGTCCGGAGTACAGACTAGTTTCAATTGCAGCATTTTGCTGTTAAAGATTACAGAAGAATCTCGTCCACGTAACACGGCTGTCCACTTTTCAAGTAATTCACATCAGTCTTGCGCACGCGCATCCCAACGGGACGCAGCGATTACAATCATTACATTTGATGCCTCGAGAGTTCCCGTGAAATCACTGATATTACCGCGATCGATTCATTCGATACTGCCATTCGAGAAATTCTTAGACCTAATGTCATTTTAACGATTATTTAAAAATGAAAGTCTCTGCTATTAAGTCCTAAATAATAGTTATGTGTTATCGTGTTAACTTTTCACTTTTACCGGTAATGGCGAAACTTTTTAAGGTATTAACGCGAGAAAGTCGCTTGGGTACTTTTTTTCGTTTAACTTGTTCCGATGATTTCGTATTCTGTTGAGAATTACTGTTGGGTACCAGTGAAATTCCAATGTCTATTAATGCGTCAAAATATAGTTTGTACTTACCCCTTTTCAAGCATTATGCCAAGTGTAATTTTTGACATAATTAAGTTCATAAGACAATTATATTATAATAAACGAAGTGCTGAAAAATAATATTGTTTGTATGGATGTATAGAGTAGGTAGGTGTGTTTATTACTCTTTCACGCAAAAACTAATGAACAAATTCTAATGAAACTTTACAGATATAGCTCAAACATCAGAATAACATAATAGGCTATAAGTTAACGGACATTATCGTGAGCGAAGCTTCGGGCGACCACTGGTAGATATATCATATATAACAAAATACCAGAATTATAAAAATATATTTAGTGCGTAAACCTTTGTTAACAATATTTTTTACGATAGTCCACGTAATAACGAATAATGTCCAAAACTTTCTGCGTTTCTTATTGGCTTTGCAATAGGGTTCAAAATGGAATGTTCGATTTTATTAATCTTAATGCAGTTGGTGAAATGTGTAATATCAAGGTTGTCCACAAGGCTGCCTTTACAGTGAATATTGAAACCAGTAGGTCAAGTTTCCACTATATTGGTGGTTAAAGCAAAGCTGGCGTATGGTTAAAACAAAAGTAAATTGATATTAATTTTTTTATAATTTATTATGTTAATAATACCAACTCAATATGTATATACAAATAATTGTCCTGGTCGTTCGATTTAGTTAGTTTGTTTGCTGAAGGATTGTTGATTTTCAAGTGCGTGCCCCTTTTATGTAGGCGACAGGTTGGCAACCTGTAACTATTTTGGGGCACCGTATGTCCCATACTGCCGGACGTGGATTTGTGTGTAACCGAATGTTACCTGTGGCTCTGCTCCACCTCTTTTGGGATCGTGAGTGTGTTATATGTAATAGGGGTTAAAGTATGAAATTGCCGATTTTTTCATCATTATTCATTAGTATATAATTCCTATTATAATTTACGAAAAATTAATTCATTCAAAAACAGTTACGGAGTTAGTTTACAGTTACTCTAGATTATGATGCAACTGAAAAGTTGTTAACAGTCCTATCCTAAAACACACGCCCAGACACACACACACACACACACAAACACACACACACACACACACACACACAAACACACACACACACACACACACAAACACACACACACACACTATGTATTAAAACTTTAATGTTTATGGGTTTATGAATTGTTCATATATTAATAATAATATTCTAGCTAATAATCCTGATATTGCATTGATAGATCGACACGAACGTCGCGCAGTAATTGTTGATGTCGCTGTTCCCCATGACGACAACATTGTGAAAGCTGAAAAAGATAAAGAAAACAAATATCTTGATTTGGCTCGCGAGGTTGTTGACATGTGGGACATCGATTCAGCAATTGTTGTTCCGATAGTCATATCTGCCCATGGTCTGATAGCCAAAGTCTTAATAAGCACCTTTAGAGGCTCGCGCTAGGTGGTTGGATCAAGAGTCAGATGCAGAAGGCAGTACTTCTTGACACGGCCCGTATAGTGAGGAGGTTCTTGTCTCTGGATCCTTAACTACCGGTAGCCGGAACCCGGATCTTGCTGCCGATGGGGAACTGCATTATTGTATTTTAAAATTTTATATTTTTACTGTTTTACATCGTAAAAATTTTTAAATTTAGAAATTTTAATTTGTATGTAATTGAAATGAAATAAAGGAGATAATAAAAGTTATTTTAAATTTGGAAATGCTAGCAATAAGGCATCTGCTATTTGTCCAACTAACCTAAATGCCTCATAAACTCCTAAGATAGTGTTTCTATAAACGTTAAAGCATTTACACAGGAATGCTTAAGATACACTTAATCTTGTAGATTTATTAACGATTGCCCCTCTATTACAAGACTGGCGCCTGATTGTATGTAACTTGGTCACGCGTTTTCAAGGGAAATTGTGTGCTAAGTTGAGTTAGAATTAAGCTTGTTTTCGCTTGTTGTGTAAGCTCTTCCTTTCCTTAGCTTCGCGATCTCTTCCAGTAACAGTTTTCATTTGTTTACCTGAAACAAAGAGAAGAAGACATAATTAGATTTTTTTAATCGAGTTGTAGTATGTAATAGAAACTGAATTCTAAGAACACAAGATCAAAAAATGGCGTACTAATGAGTAACCTGAAAAAATTAAAATGAAAAAGCTCTTTATATAAATGGACTTTGCTAAAATGCTAAGTACTTTTAAATCGCCAAAACCCTACCACCATTTCGACGAAATAATTATTTTACTTAAATAATTATTATTACGCTAAGATGGACAGGAAATGGCGTAAGAAACTCCACAGCTTACAATTGAAAAAAAAAATCAAAACATCATTACAGTCAATAGACATATCAATATGAATAATTGACAATTTTAAATGCGTAAATATTGGGCAGATTTTACTTCCGCATTTGGATCATTTAAATAATCATTTATCTCTTATTAAGCTTTTTTATATAATTTAGATTTAAACCTATGAACCTAAAGATGTATGTCGTTTTTGATATTAGTATTTTTTATAAAAAGGGGAATCATATGACTCCATTCCACTTGGTGGTTCGCAGAAGTGGAGTCCAAATGCGAAGATAGCTGGTGCAAGAGAAACTCTAAACGCCGCACGCTAGCCACCGTCACCAGCTGGCCTTGCCGTCCTGCAAGGTGGGTCTTCACTTCACGCCTTTATTTCTCCTATAGTTATGAGCTTATTAAAGTTATCATCATAACAGCCTTTGTGTTTCAACCCTGCTGAGACCCATAGCCTCTCCTTGCCATCGAAGGAGGTTTAGGCAGTAGCGCACGCTTGCCCAATGCGGATTAGTGGACGAGTATAAGATGATCAATACCTCTTTGCTGTGGATGGATCACCATTGGTCGCCTTCTACAAAACCCATTGGAGGGTATCGCTACAATGATTCTCTACAGTTTATCCATGAGGACAAGTCATACGGAATAATCGTTAGTGGATGGGGGGCTATTGTGAGGAGGACTGACGTGACAACGGTAGAGTCGGAATGGTCTTCGAGAGGCGACCGCGTACCGGGAGACGCAGCGTGGACCGACGATCTGGTAAAGGTCGCGGGAAGCCGCTGGATACGGGCAGCGCAGGACCAGTCGGGTTGGAGTTCCTTAGGAGAAGACTATATCCAACAGCGAGCGTCCTTCGGCTGACATGATGAATATTTACGAATCTATTATAATCATACAGTGATAATTAGATTAAAGCAAAAAAAAAGATACGGCATCCTTATCGCATTTATCAAAAAGTAGGCCTCGTCAACCACATAGACAAACTATGCATATATAACACGCACACGCGCGCACACACACACACACACACACACACACACACAAACGCACATACATTGTCTTGTATTGAAACATAGGACCAAGGAGGGGGGGCCGGAAACCTGTAACACGGGGTATCCTAGTATGGGTTCCGCTCTCTCACTTTGGCTTTATAACATTACACCTATTTCGTTAAAGTTAAGAATAGATCTATTTTACTCATTGTAATGCATATAAGTCATTGTGATTGGAAATAAAAGTTTATTATTATTATTATTATCACTCACACTCTCTCAATGAAGGTTACGTACAAATAGTGCCGATCGAAAAAGCGAGATAGAATGATCACTTACTACTTAAGCGCGAGAGAGTCAGCGAGTCTCAGGACGTCACTACATTACAAAGTAGCGTCAGCGTATTTTTTTTGTTTCGTTTACCTACTCAAAATGTCCGAATAATATGTACTTTCTAATAGGAATCTTCTTGAAAATATTACTGTTTAGTGTACTCATGCGTAAAACGTTCAGGAAGGTATTTTGTACGTTATTTTTCTTACTAATATTGTTTCTTTTACAATAGTAGCACGTACCATGCACGTACAAACGATTTACCGGTCTATTAGAGACTGAGACATAGTAGGTCCATTGGACTCAGTTTTGTAGGCACACGCGCGTTACTTGGGCAACGTATCTTCCCTTTTTACTTTCTCGTATACGTGTTGTCTGTACTACAACACGTTGGGTTACCACAAACTGTAAAATTTTCCCAATCGATTATGCACTTTATATAGAATAGTATTAGGTTGAAAATCGTTTGGAGAAATTTGACAGTTTTGTATAGCCCGACGTGCTGTTGACTGTACATAAACAGCTATGTCTTGTAATCGTAAAAAAAATCGACCTCGAGATTTTGACGGATTTACACGTTTTGGACCTCCCTGAGTCCAAAAAAAACGTTTTTGGAATTATGTGTGTGTGTTATGTGTGTGTGTTACTGAGTGTCTGTGCGTTAGCACGATAACTCGATTATGCTTCAACTTATTGCAACCAAATTTAACATGCATGTATGACATCAAAATATAAGGTTTCTATCAACTTTTAAGTCGTCGATCATGAAAGTTAAGCAACCAAGTGCGCGGTCGGTACTCGGATGGGTGACCAAAATTTAACAATCATGTGTGACATAAAAATATAAGGTTTCTATCAACTTTTGCGTCGTTTCCGGTATACGAGAAAGTCAAGGGGAGACCACTCCAGATGTTAGCCGTGATATAAATATTGAACGTGGATGTATGCAGACGAAATAACAGACTGCTTTCATTATTACTAATTTATGATCTAGAATGTCTATGTCGTAAGTATGCTACCGATTAATTTTTATAACACAACCTTCCATTTTTGGTCCGGCTCCGTTTCTACAATGATCAGATGATTGCGGCATAATTGGTACACTCAGTATTGGGTCAGGTAAGCTCCGCCTTTGCCAGCGCGACGTAATTTGAATCATATTACAGTGTGAATAAACCCTAAAGTATGTTGCGCCTTGATACACATTTTTGTACTTCAAAATGAAGTTGCTTATCCTGGATTTGTTTGTAGAACATACGACAACGATTCAACGGATTTGGTAAAATTTTTGTACAAAGGTATTTCATGGGGGTGAGTATCAGTTGTTATAATTTCGTTTGATATAATTGAACTTTAATAACGTTCATTCTACATAATAATCATTTGTTATAACAACACATAATAATTTCGTTTATCATAACATTTACATAACATAATATTCATTGAATATAATATAAAAGTTCATAAAATCATTTGATATACAAGTCATTTTATACATCGTTGATTTGATATAAATTTGATTGATATACCTACGCATCATATCATATAATTATTTTTGGAAATAATAACGTATCATATAATTAATAATTGATAGAAGCGTCAATTATTGAAAAGTACCAAGCACTGACTAATTTAGACTTCGAAAGCAGTGTCCCGTCAGCACGGTAATATTATCATTACCGTGCCGTCAGCGTAGTGGTTGACGCAGCCCAGATTGCGGAAGTTGCTGGGTTTCCCGCCCTGAACATGTAGATTTTCAGTGTATTTTTCTAATTTTTAAAATACGATATTATGTTATACCATCTTAAGAAAGACGATCTCAAAAACTTATACTTAATTCTATAAATTTTAATCAAATTATCGAAAGTTCCTAAGTGCATTTGAATGATTACTGGAATCTCAAATAGGAATTTTCGTTTTCCTTATTCTATAAGCGATAAGACATCGGGTCAGCATTTGATCTCCACTTGTTAGAAAATTTGGTAAACATTTTTGTGTAAAAAAAATCTGGTTAAAATAATTGTTCTAAATTTAAAATTTAAATTAATAATCGAAAATTATATACTTAATCCCGCGCTAGTTTTCACGCTCGACGATGCGAGCTCATGATTGGGATCTGCGCCAGCGCAGATAATGCGCGTGATTACAACTAGATTATACGGTAGTGCAAGTGATATTTTTTTTCATTAGCTTAAAACAATGAATCGTTTTTTTCCCAAGAGAATAAGGTCTTATCAGAGTGCAAGAATAGGAACTCGGTTGGTTTCATAAAGTATTTTCGTAAATGAGAAAAAAAAACATGGAAAGCTTGTGGTCTCTGATATCGTAAATGATAGTCACAATAAATACGAGACTTCATGAGATAGCAATAATCTAGCCCAGGGTTTCCCAAACTGTGTCGCGGCTCCCTATTGATTGGCTGTCTGTGTGATGCAAGCAAATGCAAAAGATTATGAGAGTGGCAATTCCCAAAACTAAGCCCCGTTTTGAAAAGATATACTCAGAAAACATTAGTAGTCAGCCCACAAAGTAAAACAAATACTTTTCTAGGTACATCTTATATAAAATTTCCATGTCACAATGTTAGTTACCGTACTCCTCCGAAACGGCTTCACCGATTTTCATGAAACTTTGTATGCGTATTCAGTAGGTCTGCGAATCGGCTACAGTAGGGTATTATTGGGCATTCTGGCACACTTTTTTAGCACTCCATTGATCTCACTATCGTTCGATCAATTTCGTAAAAAAGTGTGCCAGGATGCCCAATAACAGTAGTGAAAATCACGAAGTGGTCTTAAGTTTTGCAGTTTTGCATCACATTGTTCTGTGTAGGTGATTTACTAAAAGGCTGATTTAAAATGCGAAGTGAATTAGACACTCCAATATTAAATTGAAAGCGTTTTTTGATTTAGCTGCTAAACCCCCCTTCATGATTATTGGCTGTTGGATAATTATCCTCTCTATAACTGCCGTGGTATGAATATAAAACCAGATATTTATAAATACATTCATTCTCTCTACCTACATCGATCTGTATGGATACTACCTACGATGAAATTTATTAAACAACCACTATCTTTGCAATTTCAAAAAATTTGCCCAGATGAGGTAGTATCTGTTCATCGACATGGAAAATTGCTACCTAATATGATTAGATGTCTTGTTTGTGGGCCGTCAAACTGTGGGAAAACAAACTTACTTATTGGCCTTCTACTACATGAAAATGGACTGCGGTTTAAAAATGTGTATTTATACTCTAAGACGCTATATCAATCCAAATATGTATACCTAGAAAAGGTTTTGAATTTAGTGCCAGAGGTATCATTCGCAAAATATCGAGATAATGACTTGATCGTGAGTCCACACGAGGCTAAACCACATTCAGTAATAATTTTCGATGATGTAGCATGTGAAAATCAATCCAACATGCGAGATTATTTTGCAATGGGTAGGCATAAATTTATTGACTGTTTTTACTTAAATCAAACTTACACTAAAGTTCCTAAACAGTTGGTAAGAGATAACGCCAACCTAATAATATTATTCAAACAAGACGATATCAACTTACGTCATGTATACGATGAACATGTTAGTACTGATATGTCGTGGCCAGAGTTTAAAGAATTGTCTTCGAAAATTTGGAAGATTCCGTATAATTATTTAGTAATTAATAAGGATTGTCCGAAAAATAAAGGTGGATACAGGATGAATTTTGATACTTTTGTTAAATTTGATTAATAAATAAAATGAGATTCATACCAGTTCAGATTCATTTCGCCTAAAAAACTATTAGACATAACACGTGAACTTCTACAGTTTATTAAATGGAACAGAAAATAAAAAATCAAGTGGTTGAAGCTTCAGAAGCTGTCAAAAAGAAAGTCAAAGAAATGCGTTTAATGGAAAGTGAAAATGAAAAAATGTTAGATACAGTTTTTAAACCCGTTACGACTTCACTCAATCAAATTATACAACATAAAAAACATTTACAGACATCAAAGCATTCTATGAATGATTCAGTGAGAGATTCCTTTCTCATGAAAGATGAGAATCTTTCTCTAGACTCCGAGGACTTTGAGAAAACCTTTAAGAATAAAAATAGCATTTGCAGTTCTCAAGATTCTGATGAAATGGATCAAAACTTAGATGGAAATGCTATTGACGAGTCTGATCCTAACAACACAAGTAATCTTTCGTTCAGAACAATAGACTCAATACCTAGTTTAGATGGAACTTCTTGGTCAATGTCTTCTGAAATATTTAGGGATGTTCCATTTGGTGTTAGAAGAGAACGAGGTAAATTAATGATGGGTACATCTCGTGTAGAAATGAATGATAAAAAAATATCAATAGCAGGTCATGAGTACAGAAAAACTCCTGGTTTGTGTGAGCTTTTATTTAAGAAAGTACCCAATTTAGAGCTGATAACGGAAAGCGATGGACAAGTGTATAAAGCAATACTGATAGAAACTAACGCTCACCGTCGAGATTATGATCCAAAGAAGCCAATCAAATCTAATAAAGGCAGAAAATATTTAAATATTATAAGACCACTATTTAAGTTACGTAAACCTTCAACATCTTCTGTTTCATCGAGTGTAAGTAATGTTAACTATGTTAGTGAGGGTGAAGGACTACGTGTGAAGAAAAATTATAGAAAAGATACTGATTATATTTACTGGGATGATCCTAACGAGCTTGTGGAGAGACTGAAATTACTAATTGCCTCTAAACATGCTGGAAATACTGGGCTAGATAATGAAATTATATCCATAATTGAGGAATTACGTGAAAGTGGTATTATAAATTAGATATTATAATTTTATTTTTCTATTATCACTCCACCATTTGCTCGGACTACTTCTCTGGACGAAAATGAATATTGATAAATTCGGACATTCTGTTCATAAAAGATTACGTTTCTCGGAAATATTAGATTTAACAGATAACTCTTTAGTAAAATCAGAAAGTGGTCATTATGATGCTAAGTCATCGCGATTAACTGGAATCAAAGAACCATTGGTACCTGATGATGCGGTAAACAAAAAGTATGTAGATGAAAAAGTTTTTGGTTTATGTACAAAAAAAGAAATTTCCATTTTTATGGTAACAATAAAAGAGGAAATCGCATCAAGCTTAAAGCAGTTAGAGAAAACATTTTGTACAAAAGACTACGTCGAAAAGTTAATTGCTAAGCGAAATAATGATCAAGCAGCAAGTAGTAAACGAAATCCATAGATCAGCACGTAAAAATTTCGACAGAAGATCTGTTATTTTAAAAGGAATAGATGATTTATGGCAAGCTGATTTAATTGATTTCCAGACCATAAAGAAGTATAATAAAGGTTTTGCTTATATTTTAGTCGTCATTGATTGTTTCACTAAATACGCTTGGGCAATTCCTTTAAAAACAAAGACAAAAAGAGCTGTCGTTGACGCGTTTTCGGCTATTTTGACGCAAAGTGGTCGTTGCCCTCGTAACTTACAAACTGACATGGGAACAGAATTTTACAACGATTCCTTTAAATCACTTGTGCAGTCACTGAAAATAAATCACTATTCATCATATTCAACTAAAAAGGCTTCAATTGTTGAAAGACTAATTCGAACATTAAAGAATAAAATTCATATGCTTTTTAGCTATAAAGGTAGTTATAAATGGATAGGGAAAACTTTGATCGACGTTTTGAATACCTACAATAATAATGTACACCGGATTACTAAATTTAAACCAGCGGATGTGAATTCTGAAAACGAAATAATTGTTAGGAATAATATCAAAAACAGTCAAACCAGACCAAATAAAAAGCAAAAGATTAATTTTAAAATAGGTGACTGTGTACGCATAAGTAAATATAAAAGTAGTTTTGATAAAGGGTATACCCCCAACTGGTCTACAGAGATATTTATAATTAAAAAGGTTAATAAAACTACTCCAGTTACATTTCACATTCAAGATCAGAGAAAGCAACAAATATTAGGCTCTTTTTATCAAGAGGAATTGCAGAAAACGAAATATCCTAATGTTTATTTAATTGAAAGGGTAATAAAAAAAATGGGACGCAAACTCCTTGTCAAGTGGTTGGGTCTTTCAGATACCGAAAATAGTTGGATTAATAGCAATTCAGTTGTACAATAATATAAGTGCAGCTTTATACATATCATTATCATTATATAAAAAGAAATGCTAGGAGGAGGACTTATAAACAATTTGATTAATAACTTACCTGTAGAACTTCACTTACCGGGATACAACTATTGTGGACCAGGAACAAAATTAAAAAAAAGATTGGCAAGAGGCGATAAAGGAATTAATCAGTTGGACGAAGCTTGTAAGCACCACGACATTGCATATACAAATTATACGGATTTACCTAACCGACACAAAGCAGACCTGCAACTGTTGGACATGGCTAAAAAACGCTTGCATTCAAAAGATGTGGGAAAAGGAGAAAAATTAGCTTCGTGGTTGGTTAGCAAAGTTATGAAAGCTAAAGTAAAAACAGGCTCTGGAGTTAAAAAGTTTAAATCAATGGTTTCGAAAATAAATTCAAAAATAAACAAAATGAAACCAAAAAGTCATACATCGTTAATCAATTATGCTTATAAAGCTGCTAAAAAAGTTATTCCAAAATGTGGAAATTTCCGACTTCCACGTGTCATACCGATTCCCAAAACTGGTGGGATATTACCTTTGATACCTATTTTCGCGGGTTTGTCTGCTCTTGGTGCTTTAGCTGGAGGTGCAGCTGGCGTAGCTAAAACAGTAAATGAGTATAAATCAGCTCAAAAGAACTTGAATGAGCTGGAGCGTCACAACAAAACAATGGAAGCAATTGCTATAGGAAAAGGTCTTTACATCAAACCGTATAAAAAAGGCAGCGGTCTATTTATAAACATTAAAAAAAACTAGTCCGTAGGCTACCCCGACGTGCTCTAACAAATATTGATATCATTAACCATTCTCATGATATACCATATTTCCGAGGAGTCTATATGAGAGATATGATGCCTCATAAAGCAAAACCGATCGAGTGTGGTATTGTTAACTTAGATAGTTATATGAACAATGGTAGTCATTGGGTAGCCTATGTAAAACTTAATAACTACTGTGAATATTTTGATAGTTTCGGTGATTTGAAGCCTCCTAAAGAAATAGTGGAGTATTTAGGTTCGAATAATATTTATTATAATTATGCTCGGTATCAGAATTTTAACAGTGTTAATTGTGGTCATTTGTGTATATTTTTTTTAAGGAATTTTTGGAATAAATATAGTATATAAACATTCATCCCTTGTTTCATTTCGTCATTTCCACGATGTCTTTTACTTTATCCATAACTGGTAAAAGTTCAATATTAACCACAAATTATTTACCAACTTTGGAACTGGATGGTGATTATGAGTGTTCTTTATTACATTTCTCCACCTTCAATTCTATACCAAATATTACAAAAAATAACAACAAATTTTATTATGGTAATGGTGAGGTTGTAGAAATTCCTGAAGGAACTTACGAGCTTCACGATATATATGACTTTATTAAGGCTAATATAAAAGGTTGTATGTTCAAATTATTTTGTAATAACAACACTCTTAAAACCACAATATACTGCACAAAGGATATTCATTTTGAAATGCAAAATTCTCTTGGAGATTTATTGGGCTATGGTAAAGTTCTTCTGAAAAGTAATAAATTACATGAGTCTCCCTTTCCTGTAAACATTTTATCAACAACAGTGGTACGCATCGAATGTGATATTGTTAGCGGTTCATATATCAACGGAAAATCAAGTCACATAATACATGAATTTGTTCCAAATGTGCCACCAGGTTATAGAATAATAGAAATACCAAAGAACACAATATACTTTCCAGTCAATAGACACTCTATTAATAGTATTAACATAAGGATTTTGGATAGCCTCAATAACCTTATCGATCTTCGTGGTGAAGAAGTACAATTGTATTTGCATATAAGAAAATATGATCGATTACAATAAAAACAGTATTCCACACATTCAAAAGATTAGTGGTTATCGTGCGATCCGAAAGAGAACACTTGCTTGTGGTAAAAGACAGAAATTATCTGAAGAGAATAAACAATTTTTGAAATTGATTGGGCTGTTGAAATGAATATCTTAAATATTACGAATACCCCTGTTTATGACAACTCGATAGAATGTATTGAAACTCATTCATACAAGCCTTACATAACAAGCTTCAACAGAAACGATGAAATAAGAATTCCAATAAACCAACAAGACTTATACATACTTCCAAGTGCAAGCACTTTGTATTTGGAAGGGATCGTCAATGTTTTCAAAAATGATAACAAGGATAGAGCGCCGTCATTTCATTTTACCAATAACTCACTTATGTATCTGTTCCAAGATATACGCTATGAATTGAACGGTGTTGAAATAGATAAAGTAAAGAATGCGGGCATTACTACTACTATGAAATCTTTATTATCTATGAATGACATCGAATCGAAGATATCTCAAGCATGGGGATGGGATATACAAGGCGTTAAAAATGATATTGGCGGTCATTTTTCTGCATCAATTCCACTTAGTCACATACTTGGATTTGCTGAAGACTATAAAAAAGTAATAGTAAATTGCAAACATGAGCTTGTTTTATTGCGAAGTAATACAGACCTTAACGCTTTAAAACTTAACACCGGTGAAACTGTGCGAAGTATTGAAATACATAAAATAATTTGGCGCATGCCTCATATTAAAGTATCAGACAGAGAAAAGGTTAAGTTACTTAAACTTCTTGAAAAAGATAGACCTATACAATTAGCGTTCAGAAATTGGGATATCTATGAATACCCATTACTTCCGAAGACTACGAAACATACTTGGTCTATAAAAACTTCAACACAAATTGAGAAGCCTCGATATGTGATTCTTGGACTACAAACTAACAGAAAAAATGACGTGTCTAAGGATATGTCCAGATTTGACCATTGCAACTTGCGTGACGTTAAAGTTTATTTAAATTCTACCTATTATCCGTACGAAAGCTATAATACAGATTTCGCAAAGCATTCTTTTGCTTTAATATACGAGCAGTTCGTAAATTTTCAACAGTCTTACTATGGTCGTAGATCTAGTTGTTTGTTAAGTGCTCAAGAATATAAAGACATTGCGCCATTATTCGTAATAGATTGTTCGAGACAAAACGATAACATAAAAACTGGACCCGTAATTAATATTCGCCTGGAGCTGGAGAGTCATAAAGAAATACCAGATCAGACGTCAGCATACTGTTTAATATTGAACGATTGTATCGTAGAATACAAACCTTTGAGTAATATTGTTCGCAAAATATCATGAGTTCAACTATTTTTGTTGACGTTCAAGGTTTTAAAGACTACCGTGGTAATTTCATAATAAAGGAGCTAGCGTTATCTACGAAGGAATTTACTCAAGTCTTTTTGATAAAGCCCCCATATCCGTATTCAAAGTTAACACCAGAAGAAAAAAGAAGAGTTAGGTGGATTGAAAGAAATAGAAATATTTATTGGAGCGAAGGAAATATTGACTACAGGGAATTCAAAAGATTAATTATTCCGATTTTACAAAATAAAACTATAGTAATGAAGGGGGTAGAAAAGCAGAAATGGATAAAAGACTTGTGTGATAACTGTATCTTGATAGACATCGAAGCTAAAGGCAGTCCTAATTTTGCAACGTTGTATGAAAATTATTGTAAATGTGCTTCTAGTTTTAATTGTTTAAACCATAATAATGTCTGTGCTCTCAGAAATGTTATATGTATTAAAAAGTGGTGCATTGAAAATAATATGTCAATTACAGATTTTTAAATAAATAAAGTATATTAAGTAAGTCTTTTATTTCTAACGATACCTCATAATGTGGGATAAAATCAAACAACAGTTTGCCTCAAAGTGTAGTATAATGAAATAAGAATAGGACACAGATATTTACAATTATCAAATGAGAATAAAGAATATTAAACATTTAAGACAAACTATTTACATCAGTACGCTCTTTTATTTACAATGTATCTCCGAAGGATTATATGTAACTAGAGAAGTTACACACAATTCCTACGCGAGAAATTTAATTTATGAAATTATAGATTATGATTATAGCCTTAGAAATTATAGCTATAACCACACAATGATTTGGAGATCTTATTAATCAAACCCTCCGTTTGGTCTAGTATAGGGTCCATATTCTCAGTGACCACGTATTGTGCAGACACCATTGAGTCCTCTAACATTTCATTAGATCTCTCCATATCTATTATTTCAATTTTGATTAAGCGCCGTCCTCGCGTAGGCGCACTCTTTACTATAAACGAGTGGCAATCTCTCAGGAAGGAGCTTCTTTTTTGTTTCCTCCTCCGAGTGATCCTCTTCATCGCCTTTAAAACTTTGCGTTGCAAAGGCGAATCAGGTCTGTCTTCACTCGAAGGCCTCCTCACGAACTCCTCCGTGAACCCTTCCAGAGGATCTTGAGCGTCTTGCCACATCGCTCGCTGTTCATTCGCAACAGAATTGTCATCGGGAATATAGGTGATTTGCGAAGAAGTGTTCTGAAATTAATTAGAATTATCGTGAGATACATTACTTATTACTTACAAACCCCCCATCTTCACTGTGGTAGGTAGACATATTTATTACTCACCATGATAACTGACGTTCACTTAGTTTCGTGTTTTCACAAGAATTAATTGTTGATGCAAATAAGCGATTATATATATACCAGTCATATTTTGCTGTAGGTGTGTGTATGTGTTTGCGTTTGTATTGACCTACATCTGTAATTTTGTCTGACATAGCAGAAAGACGAGTTAAATTACTAGGACTTCGGACTCATCAATAACATGTCGCGACTTGCTATTTTTGCATTACTCACAGTTCTAGGCATCACATTTCTTTTTGTCTGACATAGCAGAAAGACGAGTTAAATTACTAGGACTTCGGACTCATCAATAACATGTCGCGACTTGCTATTTTTGCATTACTCACAGTTCTAGGCATCACATTTCTTTTTGTCTGACATAGCAGAAAGACGAGTTAAATTACTAGGACTTCGGACTCATCAATAACATGTCGCGACTTGCTATTTTTGCATTACTCACAGTTCTAGGCATCACATTTATTTTTGTCTGACATAGCAGAAAGACGAGTTAAATTACTAGGACTTCGGACTCATCAATAACATGTCGCGACTTGCTATTTTTGCATTACTCACAGTTCTAGGCATCACATTTCTGTTTATACAATTACAATTTGATGAGTGAGTTTACAATTTTATTAGGTTCAATGATAACTATAGAACAGTTAGGAAGATGTATTTAAAATAAAAATGCAGTTGTTAATGTATAAACGTTTATATTTATGTAATATTAAAATAATTCTGGGTACCGTTATTACATTCTAATCTTATTAAACTTATCTTAAATACAAATTACAAATTGACATTTGCGTAGAAAACATTACAATACAAAACATTACCTAAATTGAGAAATATGGAAACACAAACACTACAAAAACTATAGTACAATAGGTGGTCTTATTTCTAACACATTACATTATTTACTTATAACTCTATGTCTATTTTAATCCAGAAATCCGAAAAACGTAGATAAATGTCAACTTACTGGGTTTTCAGTAATAAAAACATTCATAACTTACAAGTGAAAATTGTGAGGTTTACAGTGAAAACAACATTCATAACTTCTAAGAAAATATAAATGGATGAATACTAAGATAAAGTATCCCTGTGACCCCATGATAAAGTTGAAATTTTATTTTTTAGTATGATACGTTTGTCGTCATTACCTGACAGGGCAATTTTGTTCTGTTCCTGTGTAAATATATCGTGTTTAAGGGACTTAAAAATTATATTCTTCTTTCGTAGAAAAGCATTTGTTTTTAATATGTTAGAGTAATCTTTAAAGTAAACTTTTTTTATTACTTGTTTCTGTATGCCTTTTGCTTTCTTTAATTCATCTTGCAGTGTTTTAATACAATATAATTTCGACCTTAAACCTACAAACTCTGAAATTAAATTTCCACCTAGTTCATCTTTAAACAAACCTGGTACTTTTTTGTTCTGATCTGGAATACCGTAAGAGTTATTTTCAGGATAATTACTAGTATCAAAATACTGAAGAAAATGTGATTTTAAATCTTTGTAAAAATCTTTGCTTTCTATAGAATAAAGAAAACTGTCTGTATCTGTATAGCAAAGCTTTATCTTTTCAGCATAAAAAGGTTTCATTACCGAGTAATGAAAATCAAACATATGGCTTTTCGATGTTTCCAAAACAGAAAAGCCTATGTATATAGGTTTGTCCAAAATAATTGATTCCGGTTTCATTTGAACTGCTACAAAATTTTCTGTAAAAATAGTAGCACTATGAAAGTTTGGTCGAGCTATCAGTTGCTCAGCTGATAAACTTTTCTTCGTTTTGTTTTCCTCATCACTCCACTTATTGACCAATTTTACAGTGACTCTCTTCTCAGTGTCCTCCAAGGTTTTTCCAAATATACTATTGTTTAGTAATTTGAAAAAATCTTGTTCAAAGGTAGAACTCGCTTGTTTTCGTAACTCTGTGTTCATGTCAATGTATTGCTTTAAATAAGGACTCTGATTGAATTGAATTACTCTATGTATTTTTTTTAACAATAACCCATGTTTCAAACATGTTTTTAGATGAACAAAATGGATAACATAAAAATATTTTTCGTATAAATTTGGAATTAATTTTGAAGTTTTTGAACCTGGCGGAGTAAATTTTTGAGCACAGAATGGAAAATCGTTATGATCATCATGCAAATACTCAGGATATTCCAAGTCAACTTCTAGTATATATCC
The DNA here is from genome assembly GCA_955850985.1 of Elophila nymphaeata. Lineage (NCBI taxonomy): Eukaryota > Metazoa > Arthropoda > Insecta > Lepidoptera > Crambidae > Elophila > Elophila nymphaeata. Next base: position 9,040,049 of record OY039091.1, on the reverse strand, counting down.
AATGTCCCCGTCAGTTGGTACATTTCGAAAGTCAATTCTATCAATTTCTTGTTTATTCAATAATTTAAAATTTGAATGGGGCAAAGAGGCACACATCGCATAACCATACAGGTTATTACAATCAATGTAAACTAAGAAATTGTCTTTCTCTATTGGATTATAAGTTTGTAAATACTTATTATTGGCCTTTGAATATCTTGTAGAACATAAACATATACCACCACGTATACCTTTTTGAATCATTCTTAATATTTCCAAATTACTTATTAATTCTAATTTCACGTTTGTTTTTAAAAGCATAGCATCGAAACTTAGGCTAGGGGCTGTTACATAAAAGGCTGGATCTAATTTATAATTTGTCTTACATGTTTCTCGAAAACTTTCGAAGACATCCGCTAATAAGAGTACGTCCGACTTTAGATATAAATCAGTGTATTCTCCTAGATTTAATAATTTAAAAGATTTCCAAACTCTTTTTGCATGTTCATAATCTGTTTCGGATATATTACTATTAAATAATTTGTTGAAAAAACAGTCGTGTGGTGGTAGTTCTTGGTCTTCAAACGAACTCCAACTAGTCATATAATCGTAAGGATATACACCTTTACGTCGTAACAAGTCAAAATGCTTCTGAGATGGGAAAAATCGATGGAGGTGTTTGAAATCACTATCATTCAAGCTAGCAACCAGTTTCTCTAAGCTTGTCCCCAAAAATTTAAAAGAATCAACAAAACGAACAGGTACGATATCCTTGTCATTAATTTGAAAAAGTTTAGTAAACGATATATAATTTTCTTTAGTCTTTGCTATCACTTGTATTCTACCTGGTAACTCACCTAATTGTCGTATAAAAAGATGACTATCATAACCTGCCAAATTATGAAAGAATATAGGAATAAATTTTGGCAAACGGAACTTGATATTGCAATATGAATGAGCTGCACCGCGGTAACGTCCTGTAAGATGACAGTGATCTCTGACTTTATCGTCAAATAATATTTGATCGCAAAGAAAACATTTTGATGAGTTAGTAAAATGAACTTTGTCTTGATCTGTTAAAGACTTTGGTAGTGGCGACTGTAAAATATTATAAATAATAACTACATCCGCTAATAAATGTTCTAAGAACTTTTCTACACAGGAGGGACCGCGATAAGAAACGTACTTGTTGCGTGAGCTATCATAGGAACATACAATGTAGTATCCAAATGCAGCAGGCACATGTTTTTGCAACGACGATGTGCAGTCTCCATAGTTTGACTCAGATGGTATTAACAATGATTCGAAATCTGCGTAAATAACAAAAGGTATATTTTGCATTCGTTCGAAATGTTCAAATTGTAGTAGATTTCCCTTTTTTGGTAAAATTGTTGCTACACCACTACAAAGATGAGATTCTAATTTATCATTGTCATCAAAAAATAGCATACAATCTTCGCACAAATATATTTTAGAATGGTGTTTAGTCAATTGTTTGCGAAGTAATTTAGATAAATCTTTGATTAGACAGTAATGAGTACGTTTTCCATTCTCAAGAAAAAGCATGTTAACGTGGTGTTTTTTTCGAAATTCACTTTTGTATAGTGGTCCGACAACTTGACTGTTATTTTTGAGACCATAAATGTTAACACTAATACGAGGATTATTTTTTTCAAAAATTTTAATATCTGAAAACCCCACCGGAAACGAAATATCTCTAACATTGAGTACACTTTCAAAATGTGGATAGGCTGAAGTTCGCTGCGCATTATTTTTTACAGGAAAAAGTGAAGCCACGACACACCATAAAAAACAATAATCGTCAAAATTTTGAATATTGACGCATGCTTTTTTGTGTTTTATTGTCTTAGGTAAATCTATATAACTTGAGGCTCTCATAGGGTTGTATTTATTTATGTTTACTTCCAGGTATAGACTTTTCAAATAAGCCCAACCGCTATCTCTTTCTTCAAATTCTTCGACTTTTTTACACAACAAACTAGTTATATTTGAAAATAAATCAAGAAAGTCATAATTTTGGTGCAAAATAATGTTTTCGGTGGCAAAAGATTTAACGGCAACTGACTCATTTTTATGCAAAAAAAATTGACAAAACAACTCGAAATTCACTTTCAGATTAGTATGACTTTGAATTCGTGATGATAGTAACAGACTTACTCGTCCGCGCAAATGAGACAAAAATTCAACGGGTGTGTACACACGAACCGGTTGTTCAGGTACCTCGCTATTGCGAGCAACACCATCGCATCGAATTCGATATGACGCTATACGACTGCGGAAAGCGCTATGAACTTTTTCAATGCCTTCACTTTCAACAACCGAACTATTGTCTTTGTGTAAAATACTTTTTAAGTGAGCAGAGAAAGCCCTATTTTTAATGGATATGTTACACACTGAACAGAATATAGTCTTCGACATAATGAATTTGTTTTCACTGTGTTAGCCGATGAAGTGACTAATGTAGGTAAATACACCGTATATAAACTAATGGTAAACTAAGAAGTTAAGTATATGAAAAAAAGTAAAACGAATATTAATTGACCAAAATATAATTTACTGTGGAAGGAACATTAACTAGTTAGGTACCCAGCTTAATATAATCAATTACTTACATTTTCTTTTTGTGATTATAAAATGTTCCCTCCTCAGTAAATTTTGTTTTAGCAATTTTAACGAATTGCTTCAATGCAAGGAATTCCTCAGACTCCGAGTCACCCTGCAATCGTAACCAAACGATTGCCTTGTCGCACTTCTCCAAACCAGCAAGGTCGCGTACCTCTTCCGTGCTGTAGAGTCGTAACTCCGCCACCAACCCACCGTTGAGCTGCGCCGTGCGACGAGTCACGCCGCCAGGTACTCGACGCGTCAAGACGCTCTCGACTTTACTTGGGTTGCGGACTGGAACCTCTTCGTCCGACTCTGTGTCGAACAACCACTCGGAAGCTTCGGTCGAAGAGGAGGATGCCACCTGTTGCTTGGAAGGCACCGACTTCGTCTTACTTTTCTTCTTGGAGCTAGAGGAATTGAAAACATAATTTATAATTATTGTAGTTTAACATCTACATTTCGTAGACGTAAAATAGCGAACTAATAAGTAATAGAAAATTAAAGTCACCTTACGACTTCTTCGTCAGTGTCAAAGAAAAGGCTTGACTGGTTCTTAGCAGCGCGCTTGGTATACTTGGCTTCAGACCTGAAATGTGAAGAATACCAATACTGTATTAAGATAAGATTTTATGTGTGGAAAATAATTTCCTGGCAAACACAACATATTATAACAAACATTCAGCGAAGCAAGTTAAATTTAAACAAAGTGGAAAGACGATAAAAACTTACGAACATTGTTTGGGTCGATTTGTTTTTCCGATGTAGATTTGAATCTCGCTGGTTCTTCAGGTAGTAGTGGGTAGGTACTACGTTAGCACTATTATCGGTGAGTAGTGACTTAGAAAGCACCTTGGAGCACTGGTGAGGTGACTACCATTTTACCGCTTTTTATTACAAGTAAACTGCAAAACTAGCAATAATTGAACAGGAGTGACCAACCTTTCTTATTATTTATAATTATCCATTCTATATAAAACCGATTAGTATTATTAAAAACACTACTGTAAGTAATTTTGTGTTCATGTAAATAGACATGGAACGAGTATTTTTATTCACCATAATAGAAGTATGCATTTATATTATGTGCATCCGTTATATTTGCTGACAAAAGATGCCAATTAGCACTTATAATATTACAATATGTCATCAATTTTGTTTTGTTAAATTAATTATTAAAAATGACACCGAATGTGCTAATCTAATGCCTGTGAGCGTGTGAACGTGTGTCTAATTGCTGACTCTAAGCATCACATGCAACATAAAGACTATTTCATAAGAATGAAAATTATTTAATACTAGTTTTAGCCCGTGACTTCGTATGCGTAGGATTAGTATAATTATAGCTTTTATGTTATTCTGATGTATGAGCTATGAGGTTATAATACATTCAGTAGTTTTTGCGTGAACGAGTAACAAACATACAAACTTTCTCGTTTATAAACGTTTATCAGCGATTCATAATAATCACAACAGCCTTGGGACACATGGTCTCTTCTTGTCAACAAAGGAGGTTTTTTAGATCATAGTCCGCCACGCTGCTTGCCCAATGCGGATTGGTGGATGGAGTATATGGTGATCAATACTCTTTGTTGATCAGAGTATTTGAAAGTTACAAACAATAAATAGGTTTGCTGTATTACCAAGATTACGGTATTAACAATGTATGTATAACATAACAATCAGGATGATTACCTATACATAAACTATGAGTTTATTTTCATAACAATTTATCTTGGAAGCCTATTAAATAACAATATCTTTATTCACATATTAAATCATAGTTATTATAACGTGAGTACGAAGCCTTATTATTTAAACTGAACTCGTAATCGGAGACCTGATCAATTTTATTAAATTTAATATAATTCATTTCATATTTGTTATTGCTGATAAGTGAATTTTCATGGGAATGCTTTGAAAACTGATTGGCTAAATAATATATAAAAGCCGTGATTATTTATCAGTAATTCAGAGCATGTCTTGACAGTGATCGAAAAACACAAGTGTTTTCCTCTGGCTCGAGGGTTCACGTTTGACGACGTTAGAGTGTATTTTGACACAGTTATTTAGCCGGGGATAAAGTCCTGGAAGCCAGGAAGCCCCAAGTTGTTAAGTTCTGTGATCATTATTGCGCTGCTATACCTAGTTAAATGCCTCCATAGCCTGAGATAGAAAACCTTGAAAATGTGTTTAGTAAATTGCAATCAAACATGCTAATGTATACCGCTTTCGGTCAAACCACACAAGTGTTTTCCTTTGGGTTGAGGATTCACGTTTGACAAGGTTAGAGTGTATATTGACACAGATACTTGGCCGGGGATAAAGTCCTGGAAGCTAGGGAGCCCCAAGTTGTTAAGTTCTGTGATCATTATTGCACTGCTATACCTAGTTAAATGCCTCAATAGCCCGAGGTTGAAGACCTTGAAAACGTGTTTAGTAGACCGAAATCAGGTATGCTAACTTATGAAGTTTGCGATCGAACCACACAAGTGTTTTCCTCTGCATTGGGGGCTTAAGTTTGACGAGGTTAGAGTGTATATTGACACAGATACTTAGCCGGGGATAAAGTCCTGATAGCCAGGGAGCCCCAAGATGTTAAGTTCTGTGATCATTATTGCACTGCTATACCGAGTTAAATGCCTCCATAGCCTGAGATAGAAAATCTTGAAAATGTGTTTAGTAAATTGCAATCAATCATGTTAATGTATACCGCTTTCGGTCAAACTACACAAGTGTTTTCCTTTGGGTTGAGGATTCACATTTATCGAGGTTAGAGTGTATATTGACACAGATAAATACTTAGCCGGGGATAAAGTCCTGGAAGCCAGGGAGCCCCAAGTTGTTAAGTTCTGTGATCATTATTGCACTGCTATACCTAGTTAAATGCCTCAATAGCCCGAGGTTGAAGACCTTGAAAACGTGTTTAGTAGACTGAAATCAGGTATGCTAACTTATGAAGTTTGCGATCGAACCACACAAGTGTTTTCCTCTGCACTGGGGGCTTAAGTTTGACGAGGTTAGAGTGTATATTGACACAGATACTTAGCCGGGATAAAGTCCTGATAGCCAGGGAGCCCCGAGATGTTAAGTTCTGTGATCATTATTGCACTGCTATACCGAGTTAAATGTCTCCATAGCCTGAGATAGAAAATCTTGAAAATGTGTTTAGTAAATTGCAATCAATCATGTTAATGTATACCGCTTTCGGTCAAACTACACAAGTGTTTTCCTTTGGGTTGAGGATTCACATTTATCGAGGTTAGAGTGTATATTGACACAGATAGATACTTAGCCGGGGATAAAGTCCTGGAAGCCAGGGAGCCCCAAGTTGTTAAGTTCTGTGATCATTATTGCACTGCTATACCTAGTTAAATGCCTCAATAGCCCGAGGTTGAAGACCTTGAAAACGTGTTTAGTAGACTGAAATCAGGTATGCTGACTTATGAAGTTTGCGATCGAACCACACAAGTGTTTTCCTCTGCATTGGGGGCTTAAGTTTGACGAGGTTAGAGTGTATATTGACACAGAAAGGTACTTAGCCGGGGATAAAGTCCTGAAAGCCAGGGAGCCTCAAGATGTTAAGTTCTGTGATCATTATTGCACTGCTATACCGAGTTAAATGCCTCCATAGCTTAGGATAGAAAATCTTGAAAATGTGTTTAGTAAATTGCAATCAAACATGTTAATGTACACCGCTTTCGGTCAAACCACACAAGTATTTTCCTTTGGGTTGAGGATTCACATTTATCGAGGTTAGAGTGTATATTGACACAGAAAGGTACTTAGCCGGGGATAAAGTCCTGAAAGCCAGGGAGCCTCAAGATGTTAAGTTCTGTGATCATTATTGCACTGCTATACCGAGTTAAATGCCTCCATAGCTTAGGATAGAAAATCTTGAAAATGTGTTTAGTAAATTGCAATCAAACATGTAAATGTACACCGCTTTCGGTCAAACCACACAAGTATTTTCCTTTGGGTTGAGGATTCACATTTATCGAGGTTAGAGTGTATATTGACACAGATAGGTACTTAGCCGGGGATAAAGTCCTGGAAGCCAGGGAGCCCCAAGTTGTTAAGTTCTGTGATCATTATTGCACTGCTATACCTAGTTAAATGCCTAATAGCCGGAGGTTGAAGACCATGAAAACGTGTTCAGTAGACTGAAATCAAGTATGCTAACTTAATGATGATCGAAACACACAATATTGTTGTCCTTCGATATAACAATTATGATTTATAGTTGATACCTAATGTTATAAAATACGACAAGCCACTTCGCAAAAATTAAAACTTCTTCATGATTTTCACTACTATTATTGGACATCCTGGCACACTTTTTTACGACATTGATCGATGATTTATAACTTTCAATTTAATATTTCATTGGAGTGTCTAATTCACTTCGCATTTTAAATCAGCCTTTTAGTAAATCACCTACACAGAACAATGTGATGCAAAACTGCAAAACTTAAGACCACTTCGTGATTTTCACTACTGTTATTGGGCATCCTGGCACACTTTTTTACGAAATTGATCGAACGATAGTGAGATCAATGGAGTGCTAAAAAAGTGTGCCAGAATGCCCAATAATACCCTACTGGCTACTATCTATTTTTCATACCCCTAAGTGATAAGGGTTGTTCACCCTTCATTTTTTATTTAAATTTTGGACGAAATTTTTGTTTTTATTTTTTTTATTATGTGGCATTAAAAAATACATACAACCCTAAATAATTACTTTTTTATCACCAACCCCTATTTTTTATAGCCATTTTGGTAATTTAATCATTTTTGTAAGGCAAAATAACGTTTTCCGGGTCAGCTAGTATTTTCTAAAATTATAAATGTTGTATGAAAAATCATATTAACACGCAGACATATAATGTCTGCGTGCCACCTTTGCGATATTAACTGTCAGACATATTATGTCTGCGTGCCACTTAAGGGGATATCTTCAATTGTTATCTGTTTTGTTGTCAATTCTACTAGTATTATAAACGCGGAAGCTTGTATGGACGGATGGATGTAAGTTTTTAAATAAAGAAATAAATACAGTTTTTAAATATCACCACATCATTTTAAATATTAACCACAGGAAAAGCCTCTGCACTTTTGCTATAGAAAATAAGTTGTCGGGACTAATGTGAACATTACTGCAGATGTGATGATAAAAAATCGCTCCATCTTTAAATACTATTTCTGCGCACAACTGAGCATGAAACCACCTGGCACGAAGGCATTGTGAAGTTTTGATAATTACAAGCAGATATAACCTTTATGCCTTTGACATACAATACATGTAATAAATAATTGAAATATGATACTTTTCTTTTGTTGGTCATAGATGATTTATTAAAAAGGCTTGGTGAGTTCAGCCTACGGCAAACCTCCCTAAAGGGTTCTAGTGTGTTTTGCCAGACCTATGGAATGGGCCACATAAAAAAAACTGAAGGTCACTCAAAGGGCAATTGAAAGTGCTTCGGAGCTTCTCTGCGCGATCATATCAGAAATGATGGGATCTGCAAGGAAAACTAAGGTCACCGTTATATAGCCCTAAGGCGCGAAGCACACCAATCTGGTGTCGGGCAAGGACGCGGCGCGGACATCATTCAAATACCATACTAAATACACGGCTATAAGGTCATTAATTGAACAAATTCAACGGCCCTCATCGGACGCGCTATAGCACGCCATTTCGGCGTTAAATTTGTTCAAGTAGGGACCTTATTGCCGTGTGTTTGGTACGGTATTTCAATGAAACAGAATGTGTGCTTCGCGCCTAAGAATTGCAAAACTTAAGTGGCAGTGGGCAGGGCACATTGCGAGCGGCTGTTGGGGTGGAAAGTACTCATGGAGACGCAGCGTTGGTAGACCAAGGTGGATCGACAATTGCTGGAAGCCTCTGGATGCAGGCATCGTAAGAACGATCAAGTTTGAGATCCTTGGGGGAGGCCTATGTCCAACATTGGGCACTCCTCAGCACACATGATGATACATAGTACTTCATCGCGAAGCGTTTGAATTGAAGGTGAGTGATAAAATGCGGCAAGCTATATTAGTTTCAAAGAGAAATTTCTCCAAATATTTAATCATAAGGCCTTATACACCATACAGCTTTCTTAGCCTAAGGGCAACTTTCGCTGCGTAATTAAAACGTTTTTGTAGCTTCAATACGTTGGGTACCTTTTACTTTATATGCGATAACTTTTACTTTTATATCAATAATAATGATTGTTTTTATGAAAAATACTATTAATGTTAGCTACGTTGAAACAAAATTATTTAATATTAGCACATCGGTACGCGTTAAGCCGATGGGGATCCTCAACTCCTTAAGTACTGGTTCATCTCACCACTAAATGTCGGCACCTAATTTGAGGCAGGCGGACTTAAAACTTGCCCTACTTTCAACCAAACCGAGCACTGGATCTGATAAATATTAAAATTTTCCTTTTAATTTTTTTGTGTTCTCAATTTGATGTTAACTATGTGACACTATACAGATGTTATGTTGTAATTTGTATAAGTATTTTGAGATATAATGTTCTCTTAGATTTGCGCGAACACTACACATTGTAAATAAAACAACTTTTAGGTACGGATTTAACTCGCGTGTAATTAGATTTTACATTTTGTTACACGGGCAATAATATCAAAATGTAAAATCTAATTAAATCCGTAAAAGTTGTTTTCTTTACAATATTTTGACATAATTAAATACTTAGAAATATCACGTTTCAATATATTTTTTTATTTAATTTAAACGTTTATCCTGACATTCATAAGAAAGAAATTTATGGGCCAGCACAAAGACAACACATACAATAAAATAATAATTACAAAAAAAAACAGTACAAAATGAAATGAAAAGAAAAGAGAAAAGAAAATATAATAATTGTACTGCTTGTACCAAAATTGTAATAAATATATTTGATTTCAAACCGCACAACCGCAGAGATGGTTAAAAACTGTTGAAACTACAATGCTGTTAATTTTTGATCCTTTGTCTAAGTGTTAACATAATCGATCTATCAATCTATTTAATGGCCTAGCGACACATCTATCTAAAGTAACAATATGTTTTATTGTAGATTGCGTTAAAAATGGAGTCCCTCAACACGTGTCATTACAACAAGAACTCAGGAGAAAGTCCTGTTAACGCATAAAAATCTAAAAACAAAAAACCGTCCCAATATGTTTTCTAATATAAACGCTATTATCAAGCTATTTACAACGTATTATAAAATCGGGAGTGGTCTCTCCTTAACTTTCTCGTATACCGGAAACGAGACAAAAGTTAATAGATAGAAACCTGATATTTTGATGTCATACATGCATGCATGTTAAATTTTGGTCACCCATCCGAGTACCGACTACGCACTTGGTTGCTTAACTTTCATGATCGATGACTCAAAAGTTGATAGAAACCTTATATTTTGATGGCATACATGCATGTTAAATTTGGTTGCAATAAGTTAAAGCATACTCGAGTTATCGTGCTAACGTACAGACACACAGAGACATAATTCCAAAAACGGTATTTTTGGGCTCAGGGTCTGAAACGTGTAAATCCGTCAAAATCTCGAGGTCAAATTTTTGAAGATTACAAGATTTCCTCTATACTACGTATACGAGAAAGTAAAAATCTTAAATCCCATCCCTTACATTTTGACAAGAACTTGACAGCATTTAAATTTTAAATTATCATAATGTAATGAGAATGTTTTTCGTTTGTAAATAGCGCGAATAGATCCGAATTAGGGCAAGAGTTCAAGACATTTTTGGGAACAAATAAGTGACATAATAAAGTAGGTGAACCCATTATGAATAATAATGTAAAGATCACGAAATCATTCATCAAGATAGACCCGTCATGCAACCGGAAATGCGGACATTTTGTAATTCAATCAAAACTATTCGTTGCAGCGGTTACTCAACTGACAACTATTGAAGAACGACACGATTGGTTTACGTAAAAAATCGAATGCAATATCGAGTATTCGAAAATTTGAATTACGATTCGGATCAAACATATATAGGAAACTGTATATGGACATTGTGAAAGAGAAGGAGCATACTAATACGTATATTAGAGCGAGATAGATAGACGAGACCATTTCACGTACACGTGGGCGGCTTTAGTCGGCTTTTCAGTCACGTAGAAATTTGAAATTATTTTAAGTTAAATAGTTTTATACATTAGGAGATAGCAAACTAGCTAGCGGTCCACCTGCTGTTAAGTGGTTACCGTCGCCTATAGACCTTGCAATATTAAAGGTAATCACTTAACACTGCAAGTGCGATGCTATCCTGGGTACTAGGTGGTAGACCCATATGTAGGGTCGTCTGGGTATGTACCACCGCCTTTCTTATTTCTGCCGTGAAGCAGTTCGCTGTGTTTCGGATTGAAGGGAAATGTAGCCAGTGTAATTACTGGGCATGGAGGGCATATCATCTTAGTCCTCAGGATGGCAAACGCACTTGCGGTGTTAAGTGATTTACACTTAATATTGCAAGTGTCTATAGGCGGCGGTGACCACTTAACATCAGGTGGGACGCAAGCTTGTTTGCCAACTGGTAACATAAAAAAAAAAAACTTAGAATGCCTTCCATGCCCAGTAATTACACTGGCTACCTTTCCCTTCAAGTCGAAACACAGCGAACTGCTTCACAGCAGAAATAAGAAAGGCGGAGGTACCTACCCAGGTGACCCTTCATATGGGTCTACCATCTAGATTACGAAAGAAAAGAACAAGCCTCTAATGATAAGTGTCTGAGACGGGTTCTGGTTCGAGTCCCAAGGCACTAATTTTCTTGTTTGATTTTGCATAACTGCCTAGAATTTATTTCATGCCAAATAAAACTCGAAACGAAATTCAAAGTTTTCATCTATTTCTTGACCACAAAACCTTATGTGTACAGTAGGAGGCATGTCAACCACTTGTACTTTGGATTCTATTGATTAGCAAAAAGGGCGACTTTGCTTTGCACATCAAGATGCTATTAAGACCAAATGTGTTTACTCTCCTTGACACATAAGCAAATGTTAACAATACTCAAACGTAATTCGTCTTCATTAAGGTATTCGTCTTAAGGTCAGATGACGAGTGGGATCCAAAATGGCGGTTGTTATTTGTATCATACGACGCCTAGACGATGATAAAAACCATAGTAAGATCTCTCTAAAGCTCAATAGTACAAATCTCATCATCATCATAACAGCCTTTATAATTGGACCCACTGCTGGGACACAAGGCCGCTCCTTGTCATCGAAGGAGGTTTAGGCAGTAGTCCACCACGCTTGCCTAATGAGGATTGGTGGACGGAGTACAAGTGATGAATACCCTTTGCTGATCCATCAGTCGCCTTCTACGACACCCATTGGAGGATATGGGGTGATGCTTTTCTACTTCGCCGGCATCACATGGCGGAATCTTTATACTAGAGTCTGACTAATTATCAGATAAGTATATTCTCCAAAATCTTGACTTCAAACTCCATCTCCTGATATAAAACAATTATCTTATTTTCCTATAGTCATTAAAACCAAAACAGCAAAAAAATCACAGACTACTCACTCCAATCAATTGTACCTATACAAACACTTCAAAATAACAATGCTTTTTTTAAGACTTTAAAAACATCTTTATGATATTTTTATTACGGAAGTATTACACAATTTCTTACAATAAATAAATACTTCAAAAACTACTCATCTTCCTAAAAAGTCCTTTGAACAAATCCAATATTTTTTTCCCAATAAAACATCGGCAAATTAAAATGAAGATCCCATATTGACCTTTAACAAAAAAACTAAAATAACAATACAAAAGCCAATATGGCGTCATGGATTAATTTTGGTTGTGTTTTGTTTATTAATCTCGGCACGTATTTTGGCGGTACCTAACTCACAGCTTCAAATTTATGTATTCAAAAGTTTTTAGCGAAATACCTGTGTTCTTATATCACGATTTTAAGAGGTTATGAAAAAAAATCGTGTGGTGACCATCTGAGCTTGGAATTATAACTCAAATTCATTTTTTTCTTCCACACCTCAATGAACAAAAACGGCCCTAAAAAGAAGTTGATAATGATATTATAATAATCACTGAATGAGGATATGACTCAAATATATTTATTTGCGTAGTTTTTTTCGATTTTGACTCTAGTGTGTCGCTCCTGCGCTACCAACCATAGCAGCATCCTATCCCGTGACACTCAGGCAAAAAAAAACTACAAAATAAAAAATTTATAAAATTACACTACAAAATTTAGAAATAAAAACACTAAAAATATCGACTGTCCAGGGCGGGAATCGAATCCAGCGTCTTCCGCAATCCAGGCAGCTGCGTCAACCACTACGCTACCGGGACAATCTTTGAAATTTGCACTTCCAAGATCTGAACGAAATATTTTTGCAAATATTGATGTCCATGAAACTACCTTAAGTTATGGAATTATTTATGCGTTAACATATTATTCCATAACAGTGATATACATTTATTAACGACTATTATTTTAGTTAAAATAAACTATATAACTTTCTACATAACAAGCCAAATTAAATATACTCTTGTGAGTTTTCTGCACACATAAATGTGCAAAATAGATGTCAGTCTCCGCAAACATTGCAAGTTGGTTACAAAAATGCCATGTCAAGCTACGAGAATGTGCAAAGTGTGCTTTGAGGTTAATGACCTGAAAAACGTATGCATTTTACGTGAGGCAAGTTTTAGCATATGTGCTCACTGGGTCGATTCCTGAGCCGAGGTCCAAGTCCTGGCCCTATCCCACTAGGTCGGCAACGTGCGTGTGATGCACAGAAATAATTATTATTTCTGTGGTGTGATTCCACTGTTATTGCAACTATCCATAGGCTGCGGTCGGTGGCGTAGTGCGTAAGAGCGTTGTCTCCCACCCGAGAGGCACTGGTTCGATCCCCGCCACGTACCAATGTGTTTTCAAATTTTGAATTCATACGTACGTTTAATCGACGCTTTTACGGTGAAGGAAAACATCGTGAGGAAACCTGCACACACTATGAAGAAATTCTTAGGTTGTGTGTGAAGTCGACCAACCCGCACTTGGCTAGCGTGGTTGACTAAGGCCTAATCGACCCTAATGTTGGGTAGGCTCTTCTATCTTCGCATTTGGACTCCACTTCTGCTTACCATCAGGTGGATGAAGTTATTTGCTTGACCTCTTTACTACTTTAAAAAAGTGTTTGCACGAAACTTTTCCGTAAATTCGTGTAAAACAATCGTTAAGCAATAAATCAGAATAGCAATGATAGTTTTTGTAACCTTTACCGTAATATATCATTCGAAGTGCCTAAAACTGGTGACCTATACAAGCCTATTGCAAGCTTGCATCATTTTAATACATTATGTTCTACTTATAATGAAAATTACTGTGTTTATTAATAACCAGTAATTATTAATACTTACCTCTTGATTTGGTAAATGTGATGATAACTGTAAAAAATAACCCTAATCTACCCATCATCAGTCAGCCATGTACGTGCATAACTCTCCCAAAAAAATTTCACTCCGGCTGGTCATAAAAAAATAACCCTAACCTACCCGTCACTCAGCCACAGGGTTCGAAAGGATAATTATCAATAAACTTTGATAATTATTAATAATATCCGGTAAAAGTAAATATTTAATTACTTTTGCCTTCAATTTTGGTAATTATTAATAATTTTCAATTTACATTAACATATAGGTACATAGAGCTATAATGTTCTGCCAATACACGGTGAAGTTTTAGTGGCTGTTGGCCGAAGTCATTTTAATAGGTAGGTACCTGAGATCAATAGAAACAACTCTTTCTATGGAACAATCCTCAAAATCGCAAAAAAAATCAGCTGCCTGCCAAACATTTAACATAAAAACTCATATATTGCTTACACTCTCGTTTAGCGTAGGATTGAAAAGGGATATAGTTATTGGGAAATGAATTTATTTGTCTGTTACGCTTTGATCAATTTTGATAGATTTTGGCATAACAATAAATGAGGCCCTAGCTATGAGCTAGTTTTTCTTGTGAAAATAAAACTAAGGCGTTAGCACGCGCAAAGCCACATGCATAAGCTAGTAAATACATATACAACAGGCAATATTTTGTAACGCGTTTAAACAAACATGCAAAAAAAATATTTCTAAAAAAACCTTTTCAACATTCTAAATCCAATATGGCGGGCCTTCCAAGATGGCGGCATAGTTATAATGCATTTCTACAATATGGGTATCAAATGAAAGGGTTTACTGAGAAGAGTACGAATATTGGCTAAAAAGTAAAAAATAAATTAACTAGAAAAAAATATTTCTAAAAAAGCTTTTATTTTAAATTAAATGCACTAAAATGATAAAAATAAACTTTAAATAGCAATTAAAGCTTATCGCGAGATTTCTTTGTAAATAAGACAAACGATAGATCGAAGTAAATCTCGCGACGAGCTTTTATTGCTATTTAAAATTTATTTTATCATTTCAGTGCATTTAATTTAAAATAAAAGCTTTTTTAGAAATATTTTTTTCTAGTTAATTTATTTTTTACTTTTTAGCCAATATTCGTACTCTTCTCAGTAAACCCTTTCATTTGAGACCCATATTGTAGAAATGCATTATAACTATGCCGCCATCTTGGAAGGCCCGCCATATTGGATTTAGAATGACGTCGCACAGCTTATTGTGTATTCTCATCCAAACTAAACGTGTACACCAAAATTTCAGCTCAATCGGTTGAAGAAATCTGCTTCAAAATCGAGTTGCAAGTTTCCACCCGAACAAACATACATTGTAAGTTAAATAAAAGCCTTTAAAAACAAATCAGATCCGTTATTTGTATCCTTTTTTGTCTCGTCATTTATATTCTTAGCGGTAATTAAACAGATTTTATAATGGACTGAATAAAATTACTACGTTATTGGGAAATAGGATATTTATTCCAAAGTAATATGTATTTGATTTGATTATCAGCTTATATTTATTAATGAAGCCATTTGCATTAATGCACCTTGACATTATTTTGTAGGGTAACGATACAAAAATGCAGATCTTTTGAAAATTTCACAAGATCTTCAAAGTTTTAGAGAGGATATTGTTGTAACTGCAAATTTTGACAATTTGTTATTTTAATTTTCAACTACCGTAACATTAACTGTTGTTTTTATGTTGGTATTGTATTTTCTTATAGGTTCCAGTGTAAATAGATAAAGGTGCATAATTTTTCAATAACATACAAGGTGGCCAATATTTACGTATATGTTAACAAAAGCAAACATAATTAATAATAATAATGTACTGATAGATATTGTATTGATAGATCGACAAGAACGCCGCAGTAATTGTTGATGTCGCTGTTCCCCATGACGACAACCTTGTTAAAGCTTAAAAAGATAAAGAAAACAAAATCTTGATTTAGATCACGAGATTGTTGACATGTGGGACATCGATTCAGCAATTATTGTTCCGATAGTCATATCTGCCCACGGTCTGATAGCTAAGAGCCTCGATAAACACCTTAAGAGGCTCGCGTTAGGTGGTTGGATCAAGAGTCAGAAGCAGAAGGCAGTACTTCTGGACACGGTCCGTATAGTGAGGAACTTCCTGTCTCTGGATCCTTGACCACCGGTAGCCGGTACCCTGATCTTGCTACCGATGGGGAACTGCATTTTTATATTTTTAAATGTTATACATTGTAAAAATTTAATATTTAGAAGTACAATTTTGTATGTGTTTTAAAAGAAATAAAGGGAATAATAATAATAATAATTTATTAATTAATATAATAATATGCAGTGTTTGCCTATAAGCATTTGTGGCAATTAGTTAATTCATGTATATTGCTTTTGTTAATGAATTGTTGTACACAAATGTTGACAGCGTGATTCTGTCAGCCCATGGAGCTCCAACAGCATTCCTCATCAGAGAAGCACTACAAACAAAAGTATTAGTATACTAGTAAAGTACTTTTAAGGATGGCCGTCCGGTCACGGTCCTTGTCACAAAAGCCCCCTGCTGACCCAAAAATTCGATATACCTATATCTCGACTTGGTATCTCGTACGTTCGTCGCGCGTACTCATAGTGGATAGTACGGCGAGTACAGTCTTCGTATAAAATAACACAAATTGAGAAAATGTTTTAATGTAGTGTAAAACAAGCAAGGTTTTAAACTACAATACAAAACAAAGTTTGAGTGAGAAATGCTTATTTATTTTTCTAAAAATTGTCATTTCGTGTGAAACACCTTTCAAAGCTCTCGCGGCTTCTTGCAGTGTCGTAGATCTTTTATGAATATAGGTAACACATAAATACATAAAGAAAAAGATACCAACTTTTGTCTGTCTATTGCCTAAGGGGGTCGCTAAAAATTTTTAACCTGTAAAGGGGTCGCATATTCGAAAAGATTGAAACACACTATTATAATAGGTCTTTACCTATGAAATTGGCGTTTCATTATCTTGTACCTAAACTTGCAATTTCTTTAATTCAATAGTTGTTTTAGGTTCTTATTATTATTATTATTATTTGAAACTACACTCTTTGCAATATTTTTGTCTGTAATTAAATTATATTTCAATTGTTAAATTCTGAAAAGAAAGTGAAAATGACTCTTCAATTTCTTCATCGGAATTGACTATTTGATGCCTACTAACTCATGGACAGACTGGGTTTTTTCATAATTTATTGATGCTAGACTTAGCCGAGGGTTGTTCGCTAATTTCCTCCAAATTTTGTAACATTAGGATTTATAGTTAAAAAAAATAGAGTTTGTATGGAACAACGCCAAGTTTTATGAAGATTTTCAAAAAAATATGTATTTTCCATACTAACGTTATTTAAAATTTCTAAAAAACTCCGTTGCCAATTCTTCTTAAATTTGGAGTGTATAATTGGACAAGACTTAGTTAAAGATTGCATCAATAATTTAGGCAAAAAATAAGCCTGTCCATAAGTTACAACGATTCCAAGAGTTGATTCTGCTTACTAAATCAAAACAGACACTTTTTTTTTTTTTTTAATTAAACATTTAAATAATTCTAATTTCACTACATTTAAATCCGTAACAGTATAGTCCTTATTCATAATAAAAATATAAAACTGAAACACCGACTAAATCAAAGAAGTTACACAGCTAATAGTGTGTAAGATATAAAACGCCAATTTCATAGGTAAAGACCTAATATTTCATAAATATCGGATTAGAAATAGGTGTAGGAAAAGGCTTTCTCTATCCTCTTACTTAAGTGTTTACATCGTTGTTGTGTTTTGATCTTAACGCATCAATCTTTAGATACTAGTGGAATGCCTTCCTAATTAACTTTCAGATTTATATATTACTACACTTTATGACCAATTAAGTTACTGGGACAAGTTATTTAATATGCAATAACTAATTGAAATACAAAAACATTATCTAACTTACGTTATTATATTTGAACATTGCGCGTATTGTGACGTAAGTACTTGCTTAATTAACACGAAATTTTTAAGGAAATTCCCATTGAAAATAAGCAGTTTGTGTTCTGTGTTCTGATACAAATCTTGATTTTACGTCACTTGTTTTTGAGTACAAAATAATTTTTAATTTTGCGTAGTACAGAAAGACACGAATATTTTATATTCTAATTTTCATAGAACAGTTCATGAAAATATACATTTGGTTGTGACTAATCAATGTTAAAGATAGAGTATTCAGCATTCAGCCTAAATCCCTTATCAGAAGAAAACTATGAGATACCACTAAAAATTGTAATTATATTATCCTTCAATGTACACACATAAAACAGTTATAAAAAAAAATACAGAAGTAATGTATGTACATGTACATCATAACACATCATACATGTATAATTACTTAAGTTATTAAATTGCCATTAAAATGGATCGGGCGAGACCACAGAAATAATAATATTATGATTAATTAAATAATATTATTACTTCTGTGCGTGCTCTGATCATGTGCGTGAAAAATATAGTGTACTAGCTATCCCGTCCACGCGTTGCTGTGGTAATTTCATACTACTGACCTACAACATTGTATCTGCAGTAAAAAAAACTACTTATCAAGATAAAAACTATCCTATATCTCAAGTTGGATCAAACTGCACACGGTGTACAAATTTGATTAAAATCGGCTTAGTAGTTTAGGAGTCCATCGCGGACAAACAACGTGACACGTAATTTATATATATTAAGATTAAGCATGTAAAGTAACATGGACAACCTGACGTTGACCTGAGTTGCTGTGTTTTAAAACTGACTAAGAGGCCGACCTAGGCCGCCAGCGTGTACGTGAAATGGTCTCGTCTATCTATCTCACTCTAATATACGTGTTAGTATGGTCTTTCTCTTTCACAATGCCGATCTACAGTTTCTATATCTTCATCATCATCATCAACAGCTCATATAATGTCCCCACCGAGGGGCTCGAGCCTACCCCACATTAGGGGCGATTAGGCCTTAGTCAACCACGCTGGCCAAGTGCGGGTTGGTCGACTTCACACTCAAACTAAGAATTTCTTCATAGGTGTGTGCAGGTTTCCTCACGATGTTTTCCTTCACCGTAAAAGCGTCGATTAAACGTACATATGATTTCAAAATTTGAAAACACATTAGTACGTGGCGGGGATCGAACCAGTGCCTCCCGGGTGGGAGACGACGCTCTTACGCACTACGCCACCGACGCTTCTATATCTATGGTAATTATAAACTCGAATGAATTGTCATTCGACCACCAAAAAGCTCATAAATCATTCTCCTGATCAGATGTCGTTTAAGTGCTTTGCGACACGTGTATTACAACTAAAACAGGCCGGTAATTTATTCAAACTTTTGCATAACGAGTGCAACTATCACCTCACCCTGAACCTGTTTTTAGCACTACAATAATTAACAAAGTAAAATATGATTCTGTTATTTATTGTGACGGATAACGTTCATGGTGCATGGGCCAGTTGGCACGAACAGATATAGCAGATTGCTTGGCAAAAGGACGTCGAGAATGTTTTGTCTATGTCATAGGAAAAACGTTGATCGATATCTGCCTGACCCTACCAATCACACAGATATATATTGTTGGTATAAGCCGCTTGGGCATAAAAAAATTACCCTGTACCTACAGATCACTCCAGCCTGACCGCTACCATTATTAGAAATGAGATTTTTATGATATGCCGAGGCAGTTCACGATCTAACACAATTATACGGAGGAAGATGGAAGTGAAATCCAAACGCCATGATAGCTAGAGCAAGTCATAATAAGCGCTGCATTACCTGAACTCTGGACCTTGAATGAGCTTTGCAGGCAAATAATTAAACGAAATTAAAATAATAACAAAAATTATTCCACACTTTCCTCTTAAAATCACGTGGGTAGTCTGTAGTCGTATCATCTGTTTCTATTTAAGTTTCACATTGTTAAAAATCGAAACTAACTTACTAACCATATTAGAGCCTGCAAAATTTCACTAGAAAATATTGAAATTTCAACGGAATTCTGCATAAAGTTACGTACATGTAGATAAAATCCTAATTCGTTGGATAAAATAACTGTATTTTTCCTATCCGTAATGCCCACGTTTTTTTCCTAATCCAAAATAAGAACAATGGTTTTACTCCTCCGAAAATAGCTATTACGGTTCACGTATCAACATGCAAAACGGACTTTCATTCTAAAACTATTTCGGGAAAAGACTTGAACTTGTTAACCACCCTCGTTATACATACAAAAAAAACAATTATCCAAGAGCTATAATAGCCATGTGATGTCATCAGAGTAGAAAAGCATCACCCCATACCCTCCAATGGGTGTCGTAGAAGGCGACTAATGGATCAGCAAAGGGGTATGATCACCTTATACTCCGTCCGCCAATCCGCATTGGGCAGCGTGGTACACTACTGCCTAAACTTCCTCGATGACAACGGCCTTGTGTCCCAGCAGTGGGTCAAATTATAAAGGCTGTTATATAGATAATTGCGAGTTATCATAAACCTGTCGTTAATGCTTGTCGCCATATTTATGTAATAACTAGTCTTACGCAAGTAATATCTACTTTAGTATCGACATTGGGTGACTGTAACTCAACCAGTCACTACAATCAATGTTCTACTTATTGTGTTAATTGCAGTTACCAGGAGTTTGAATAAGCTGTGACAGCTATGTATATAAAAATGAATACTGACTGACTGGATTGACTGACTGACATATCAACGCACAGCCCAAACCGTTGGGTCTAGAGATTCCAAATTTGGCACGTAGGTTCCTTATGAGGTCTAGGGGTGCACTAAGAAAGTATGTTTGGAAATTCACACTCTAAGGTGGTGAAAAGTTTGTATGGAAATCCGTCAGTTTTGAAGCTAAATCGATAAAAAATGATATATAGCTACTTAGTTAGAAATTAAGAATGACATATTTCAGGATTTTTGAAAATTCAATCCCTAAGGGGGTAAAATAAGGGATAGAAGTTTGTATGGAAATCCGTCATTTTTTAAAGTAAAAATCATGAAAATCGGTATATGGCGCTTGGGCTAGAAGAAATAATAAGAAAAATTAAAGGCTGTCCGAAGTAACTATTCCACGCGGACGAAGTCGCGGACAAAAGGTAGTAGATCATATGAAGGATATGCCTTCTTTATAAAAATGTCTAGCAAGTCAGTGATTCCACATGATGGTAAGATGTGGGGTCCAAGTGATAAAGATAATTTAAACCACCCTCGACGAGTATATTTGGGTCATTCAAAAGAAGCCTGAAGTGCTTCACTCCTCTTTTGAATGACCCAAATATACTTGTATAAAATGTAAATAGACTTAGAAATAAAAAAAATAATATGCATTTTGTAAAACTAGAATATACACTGAAAAAAATCGACCTGCCCCAGGCGGGAATCGAACCCAGCATCCTCCGCAATCCGGGCTGCGTTAACCACTCAGGGCACTGCTTTCGCCGTGAAATTTGTCAGTGCTTGGTGCTTATGTTTTTATGGTAAACATTGTTTCATCAAATCTTTGAAATTTGCACTTCTAAGATCCGAACGAAATATTTTTGCAAATGAAAGTTTTAAAGAAGACTTACCTTATTCTTATTCTTATTCTTAAATAAGGGGCTGAGGCCGTATCTCAGAGCACTTCGACCCTATGGGATCTTTTGTGCTTCCCCTTTCCTTATCACCCATCCCCGCCAATATCGAAAACATTTTGTATGAGTTTCACGATGTTGGCGGGAATAAGGTCTATAAAGTCCTCTGGTTTAGGGTAAGCTAAACCTAGGACCCTTAGTCGCCTGTTGGCTAGTGCATCGCAGTCACATAGTATGTGCTCCATGCTTTCTTCCTCCTCACCACACATTCTACAGATGGGGTCATCAGCTTTGCCTATTGTGCACAGGTGTCTTCTAGTGGCAAAGTGGCCAGTGAGAGCGCCTATGAGGCAGCGGATTTGGGTTCTGCTGATTCTTCCCATTCTTTTAAGGTAGCCTATGTGTGAGGATCCTAAAAATTTCTTTGAGTGTGTCAGTCGGGGAGTGGACAACCATTCCCTGAGGTGCCTCTTTTGACAATACTCCTTTAGTGCCATTTTTATGGTACTCCTAGATAATCCTACAAAAGGCTCGGGCCCATTGAGGTTTTGAGCCGATCCTTTCCTTGCTAGTCTGTCAGCATTTTCATTACCTTCAATCCCTACATGTCCCGGTACCCACACTAGTCTGACCAGGTTGTGCTTGCCTAGTCTGTTTAGTGTGTGTATCGCATTCAAAACTAGTTTTGAATTGGTTTTGTAGGTGGTTAAGGCTTTAAGTGCCGCTTGGCTATCACTAAGAAGAAGACTTACCTATTGGTCGCACTAATGTTTTATTTTTGCTTTCTCGTATACGTAGTATAGAGGAAGTCATGTAATCGTAAAAAAATTCGACCTCGAGATTTTGACTCCCTAAATCAAAAAAACCCGTTTTTAGAATTATGTATGTGTGTCTGTGCGTTAGCACGATAACTCGAGTATGCTTTAACTTATTGCAACCAAATTTAACATGCGTGTATGACATCAAAATATAAGGTTTCTACCAACTTTTGAGTCGTCGATCACGAAAGTTAAACAAACAAGTTTGAGTTTTTCACAGCTTCAAAGGACTGTAGACTTGAGTATGGTTTTAATTTCAACTTGATATCTCCACCTCCACGCGTTCCTATGATAAAGCATCTTGACATACAGACGGCCGAACGGACAACAAAATGATCGATAAGGGTGCCGTTTTTGCCGGGACCCTAAAACAACAGTAAATATTTTGAGTGCAAAGTTGTTGACACGAAAAAAACGTAATTTGACAAAATCGAATCTAGGAAGTCATACAGCTTAGTGGTTTGACATTTCCAATGGGTACTTCCTAAAACAAAAATGTCGTTAGACGTACTTGCAAGAGAACGTGCAATTAGCGAACTTTGTCGGACTTTCAAAATGGAGACAGTTTTACGAGACAAGCGAATCTGATCCTTACTACCAAGGCTATAACATTTTACAGACAAAATCGTAGGTAGATCGAATAGTAATAGGTACAGTAACAAATGTCAAGTTAGACGAGTTATAATTAAGTTGTACAAGGTGACCTTGTCAGCTGTTATAATTAAATAACGTTTTAAATTTAAATCAGATTTTTTTTCAGGTATATGAATATTGCCACTTTTATTTATAAAAAGTTCCAACAATCAACTCCATTCTATCAACTAGTGCGAGAGATAAGGCGCCACCTTGCCGGTCTTCGCGCCTCTCTTGAATGACCCAGGATTGTAAAGAGGGAACACATGTATATGCAGTATATTCCAGTTCTTGATTGTGAGACATAAAATTGAGTTGCAGCACCTCCTCGGTAACTAAGTTTTAAGTACTTTTTGTCATTTAACACCAATGTTAACATGAACACTTAGTATGCTTAAGTTTTTAATTTGAATTTGAGTTGCTAAATTTCTTAGTTCGCTTTGGAATGGTAGCCACAGTTTGTCGATGGTACCGTAAGCCAGCACGAGTAGTCCGTAAAAGGGGAGAATGTGGGATTAGAGAAAAAAATCTCCTCAGAAGAGTTAAGAATTAATAACAAACAAAGTTTGACATTTTTTTTCAGCTTACACCAATTATCTAGCCTGAAGTAAATATCATTAAGAACCTGTGTTACGGATACTAGATAACGGATATTTTTCTAATATACATAACAATTTTGGATATTTTATAAATAAACTTAAATAAATATATAAACAACCATGACTCGCAAACAAATATTTGTGTTCGTCACAAAAATATTTGCCGCTACCAGGACTCGAACCCGGACCGCTAGATGTGTAGGCAGCTATACTGACCACACCACCACGACGGCGTCAAACAGTCATATAAATGGTCTATGGTTATCAGAAATGGTAAAATAAAATTCAAAAGAATTACTTAATACAAATACGTCCGCCGATAAAAATTACCCACACATTTTATTTAACTGGCGGAAGTTGGAATGCAGCTGAAACTACTTAAATGTTTTATCGCTTTATTTCAAGTTAGAAAACACGTCACACATCAATCAAATTCAGTGGTTTGAAATTAAAACGCATCTTATACAAAATAAGCACAGAAAATGTACCGCAAAGTTCCACGTCTGCCGATAAAAATTACCCACACATTTTATTTAACTGGCGGAAGTTGGAATGCAGCTAAAACTACTTAAATGTTTTATCGCTTTATTTCAAGTTAGTAAACATGTCACACATCAATCAAATTCAGTGGTTTGAACTTAAAACGCATCTTATACAAAATAAGCACAGAAAATGTACCGCAAAGCTCCAGTATTGTTGCGCTCGCGCAGGTTTTTATGTGACGCATTAGGTCATGGGAGCGACCGCGTAACACACTGCCGCCATGTGTTGCTAATGTGTGTACAAAAATAGGAAAATCTTGGACATTCTTTTGACTTGGTTTTCTAGGAAAAGAAAAATAGTACCCCTTCATAACAGGAATGGGTGGGTTAGTTTTGGCCTTTAGGACGTTTTTTTTATATATTTTGAACGAAAAAAATATAAATTTACTACACGGGCATGCAAAAGAAAGTATAACACTTATAAATATGACGATAACTTCTATTCTATTTAAGTTAGAAACTTGAAATAAAAAGAATTACGTAGAAAATTTTTATAGTTTTGTTGTTATAAAAACTGTAAAGTCTCCTTTTAACCTCCTTTTTATTTCAAGTCTCTAAGTTTCATAGTTTAGGAGAAAATCGATTTTGAAAACATTCCTAGTATTGCAGGCCAGTTTATTTATTTTTAAATGAATTAGGTTATTGCAGAAGACATAATATTATAATACATTTAAACTGGGTTATTTGCAATTTGCAAATCACTAATAACCTCCAAACCGTTTGAAGATTCATCATACAAACAACTTTTACTATGAAAGCAACTCTGAAGTCGCGAAAAACAAATCTGGCATTCCATACATGTCAGCCGAGTCTGTTTCTAAATTTGTATTGATGCAATCTTCAAATGGGTATTAGTGTTACAAATAACCCTATATTTTCAAGTATCAAAAGTACAATAAAAAATCGATACATTTTTTAATTAAAATTATTTTCAGACCCAATTGTCCCTGTTAATCCTAATTTAAACATAACTGATGGTGCAACTACTAATCAAGTTCGGATGCGCCGGCGTCGACACGGTACGACGCTTATGATCATCCATTGTTCTTTGTTTGTAAATTAGTGCGGCCTCTTATCAACAAAGTCGATATCGATAAAAATATCGATATCGAAACAGCAGTAAATGGTTTGAGCTACAAGCTGAACATGGAACTCTGGTACTACGTTTTTTTTTTATGTTACGAGATGGCAAACAAGCTTGCGACCCACCTGATGTTAAGTGGTCACCGCCGCCTATAGACACTTGCAATATTAAGTGTAAATCACTTAACACCACAAGTGCGTTTGCCATCCTGGGGACTAAGATGATATGCCCTCCATGCCCAGTAATTACCCTGGCTACCTTTCCCTTCAATCAGAAACACAGCGAACTGCTTCACGGAAAAATAAGAAAGGCGGTGGTACCTACCCAGACGACCCTACATATGGGTCTACCACCTAGTAAAGTGTTCAGCAGCGAGGTAACAATCAACATTCAACGTGCATCGACGGCAAATTCCATCTATGAGACACATACATAATATTATACCAACCTTTCTATGTTTACCTCACAATAATCTAGTTTATAAAACACTCAGGAGTGCTCAATGAAAGCACTGTTCATTTGAAAAGTTAAAATTATTATAATACAGTGTGACAGCTTTCCAGATATGAAGTAAAATACCAAAATGAATTAATATTTATAACTATAATTTAGTTTTCCCTTCCTGCATATGCCACCAGTAACCTTCATTATAATTACGTGAATGGGTACTTAACTTGTGTAGAATGTGCACGTACATTCTCAATTATGATTGACTATGTAATGAGTGTCAAAGGAGGAACTCAGACGGCGTAAACCGATACTGGACTCTCCATTTAAAAATTCCAGAATCAAAACGTATTTTTAACCGACTTCAAAAAAGGAGGAGGTTCTCAATTCGACTGTATTTTTTTGTGTATGTTACCTCATAACTTACCTAAGAACTTTACAGGATGTACCCATTTTGAAGATTCTTTAAACCTTTGAAAGCTAGTGCTTGTCATTTAGTCCCATTTAAATTTGATCGACATCAGACGAGAAATTTTTGAGCTATCCTTAATAAGTAATTTTTGAGCTAGCCTATTTAATTGATGTCAATGATATCGTTATAGTTCTATTCATTGTTTGTCTAAAAGATCTTGAGATAGTTTCCTGAAAATTTCTATACTTCAAACACTAAAAAGCATAAATAAATTATATTTAAATAAAAAACCTAAAGACTTTTTTTTTAGGTCGGTGCCAACCTCAATATTAGGAATAAACGTTGTCGGATGTATTTGGGACTGACCTCAAAAAAAACATTAACTTATATTCTCATAAACAAAATTTTTATTTCTCCATATTTAGTTTTGAAGGCGGTTTTTCATTTAGCTTACAAGTTTGCTTTTGTCCAATCTTATATGAAGAATATGTAGTAGGCTCTGACTAATCAACACACACTCCACAATTCCGAAGAGTGGATTGTTGTTTCTCAGCGTCCTTTTTCCTTCCACAGTACTCCCAATTTATCTGGAGTCTGTGCACTATGACTTGTCCTTTCATCCTTTTCTATCGACAGTAATCTAGTCCCTTTCCTTTTGTTTATATCATTTCCCACATAAGTCATTCATGTCTAATACAGTTTTCCCCTTCACCTCCATCTCTTAATCAACTCTGTTAGTAAAATTCGTTGCATTCCTTCTCATAAAATGTCCATACAAACCCAAACGATTACCCGTCTGCTTCAATGTCACTGGAACCGCATTCAAACTGCATCTTATATCATTCAGTCAATAATCATAGGAATCTATCATTCTAATTGAAGAGCACAGCCGTCTCAACATTCTTCTCTCCGCTCAACATTCTGCATCTTTTCTCGTCCATCTGTCTCATTGCCCAACCTTCCGATCGTACTCACAGGTCTTATCGCGGATTTGTATATATTGCTCTTCAACTTGAGAGGCAGCCGTGGGTCACATGTCACTCCTGTGAGACCTCTAGCCATTTGAGTTGATCTGATGGATAATAATCTTAACTGTCTCAGCGACCAACAAACATAGAATTGGTTATTTTCAGAAGAATCTATTAATTTTTCAATGAGAAAAAACTAAGCGCTGTTATTGTTACATTCTATTGTTATACCACCAATAAAAACCTATCGAAAGTGATTGAAGTCACGAAATGTTACAAGGATCTTTTTGTGTGACATTGATCGATAAAAATAGGTTTTTTGTCCGTTTTGTAATGGGAAAATATTTTTGTTCGTAGCCTAAAAACTGGCGAATGTGTCAACACGTCGCATAAAATACTTTTTGTAATTGTAATTAAGTTACGTTTGTAAACATTACAAATAAGATAATGAAATTGTTGATGTTTTACTAAGAACTAATTTATTTTTTTAACTTTTGGATTCAGTGGACACAGTAAGCTGCAAACTTAAGTCATTGGGCTTAATACCACTGTTACCAATAGTCTCTGGTTGGTGGCTATTGTTTGTTACTCCTTTAGATTCCAGGTATGGCTTTGTGTATAGCCAAATTCTAAGCTCGGCACACCAGTTTTGGGACTATGAGCGTTAGTATATGTATATAATCTTTTCTTTTATCATCATCTGTTGTCTCTTTCCAATGCCTTTTGGGATCAGCGTAAGATGTTGTCTTCTTCGATACTGCTACCGGTCTTGAAATATTACCATCTTCAAAAAAACGTTCCAAAATCATTTATATTATTTCCACCATATTATGTACCTTCCCAAACTTATTCCCCTTTTTCCCCTTTGGTAATACTTTTGTGGGTCACACTGCAAGTAATTTCGTTTGCTTCTTTGATTCTTAAAAGTCATTTTTAGGTAATTCTTATTTTCATTTTTGTTCTTAAATCGTATAGCTTTTGTTTTGTCTAAATTTACTCTTAAGCTGTTATGTTTAAGCCCATCTTTAATTGGTTCTACTGTTCTATTTAATTCTTGATGGTTAATATCAACCTTAATGCATGGTACAACTACTGGACACATCATCCGCAAATACAACACAGGGATAAAATACAACTTCTGAAAGATCGTTAATATAAAGGAAAAAAGCAAAAGTCCTAGTATACTTCCCTGTGGTACCCCAAAACTGTTTAATGTTCACATCGAAATAATAGGACCTCTTAATTTTATTATTTCTTGGTTCAATGGTATTTCTGGGTTCAAAATCTCCATCAGATGGCTATTACAACACCTACAGAATGAGAAAAGGTATGCCTTTAGATTTTTATTTATCGATATCAATAATAAACATGTGACATCACTAGAGCTTCCGAGCTTCTTAAGTATTCGCTTCTAAACCACCGTTATCAAGCCCTGTTCTAAATATGCACTCGATTAAATGTAATTAAGGTAAAATAAGCAATTATTTATCTTATAGACTCTTGTATTGAATCGGTGTAGTTACCGGTCACAAATAGGAACTGTCCCTTGTCATAACGTATTTCTTTCTCTGACATTTAAAAACTAAGCACTATACCAAAATATTAAGTGGATATCACCTTGGCCTCAATTTTTAAATTGTGGATGAGTATGTCATTTTTAAACTAAAGGCAAAAAAAACTTGATCTTACATAAAGTATACTAGTGACCCACCCCGACTTCGCAAGGAATTTCTCGGCTTTTCTCTACATATTATACTCTTTAATATTATACATATTAAGCGTCCTCTTCAAGCACTCTATCTATTGTTGAAAGCCGCATTGAAATCCGTTGCGTTGTTTGAAAGTTCTAAGCGTACATACAGAACGAGCAGCTTCATATTACACTATGTCAGTAATTATCTTTAAATAAAAAAACCGCCTTCAAAACTAAAAACAGAGAAATAAAAATTCTTTTTATAGAATTTGAAACCGGTTTTTTTTATTTAATAATAATTTATTTTAAGTATATAAAGGTTCAGGAAACTATCTCGAGATGTTTTAGACTCACAAGTGGTAAGATTACGATATTATCGATGTCAACTAAATAGGAATTATTAGGGACTCAAAAACTACTCGTCAGATGTCGATTAAATTGAAATGGGACCAAATGAAAAGCACGAGCTTCCAAAGGTCCAAAGAATATTTAAAATCGGTTCACCCAGTAAAGAGTTATGAGGTACAAACATAAAAAGAAACATACAGTCGAACTGATAACCTCCTCCTTTTTGAAGTCGGTTGAAAATAATGAAAGCGCGCCAAGAATGCTTTTTTAATAAGTAAAGGCAAAGGCAACTTGATCGTACGTGCTGCAGTTACCTTACACTATGTTATTAATTAACAAAAAATTTAACTCCTACAGTTATTGTCATAACACTAAAAGTGGTACAAGTGAAATGAATCTTTCACAGCATTATTTTTTTTGTTGAAACCAATGCGGATGTAAATTACAACAACTTTGATTAGGAACGAAGTAGCAGACACGAAGTAAATGGTACAACAGACATCGCATTATGTGTTTACAATACAATATTTTTGAAGTTATATACAACACCAGCTTCCGCCCGCGACTTCGTTCGCGTGGACATTTTAACCCCTTAGGGGTGGAATTTCCAAAAATCCTTTCTTAGCGGATGCCTACGTCATAACATCTACCTACATGCCAAATTTCAGCCCGATCCGTCCAATGGTTTGGGCTGCGCGTTGATAGATCACTATGTCAGTCAGTCAGTCACCTTTGAGTTATATATATTTAGATGTAGCAGAAATAACGCAGACACGGTAATATATTACCGTGACGCAGACCTTGGCAGTAGAGTCACAAATGAATAAATTTCAGTATTTTTTTTTTAAATCGCACCGTTTTTGTAAACTTTATTACCATAAGACAAAACTCAATTTTAGTTGTATACACCGTGTTCCTGAGGTTATACATTAACTTCGGCATGTTATTCAGACTATTCAATTGATAATTTTTTACTATGGACAGGACACTTTTATGAATTCCAATTTCTTTAACATTTTTTATTTTCATACAAACTAAATGGTATTAATTTATCTGATATGAATTACTCTTTACCTGAGCTGGCAACGTCGCATTTGAAACTTTGGTACACATGTCCACTTATACTTTTCGAAACTTTTCTTGACGTTATGCAGTTTAATTTTGATAAAGACTCTTTCTCACTGCACAACACAATTAAATTGGTTAAACTTAAATTAATAATAACTTAAAAACTATGCTATTTAAACTACTACTTCCTTTGTATGTTAAGTTTAACAAGAGCTATAGACGTACATTCAAAGTTAATGTATATCCTCAAGAACAGGGTGTATATCTTTACGGTGGGATACATTTCAATTATTTTTTGTTTATTTAAATTTACTTTCTAAATGTAAAAAAAATATTATTGTAATCGCTTCAGAAACCGATTCCTAGCAAACTACCTATTTTCAGTGTTTGGGGTGTGCATTAATTATTTTCGTTACACTACTATGTGTAGCGGAAGCATTAAAATAAGTACAAAAGTTGAAAGTACCGACAGACAGTACTGTAATTATGTAATTTGGAACAAACAAAATATCAATGTTTTAAACGTAATAAAATAGTTTTAATTTATTTTTAATTAATTTTCATAGATTAGCTTTAACAAAGCTAATTTATGTATGGTTATTTTTTTATCCCAAGCTAATGGAAACGATACATACTAGATGGAATGGTCCTTTTTAACAGTAAATAAGATTCATTTTATAATAAAAACTTACTGCATAATGATACCGACGCAGCTTTGAAAGATGATGGTAGGCTTACCTGAAATAAAAAAAAAATAATTAAAAAATAATCCACAAACGCTTTTTTGTGTTCCAAAAGTTGAAGATAAGATGGTTATTGGCCTTTGTTTCTTGGTTCACTGAAGGCTTGTTACTTTTTTGGGGTTAATGCCCCTTTCATGGAAGCGACACGCTGTTTTGAGGCACTACATAGCCCATTCTACCTCAGCTTAATGCGATGCGACGCGATTAATTAAGAATAGAACTGACAATTTGTACGGTAGATTGGGTTTAAAATGGAGTCTCTTAACACGTGTTTTTGCAACAAGAACTCGGGAGAAACTCCTTATAGTCTAAGATCCGAACCTAAATCGACCTTCACCGAGCTGATAATAGAATGAAACATATTTTATTATTAATTTAGTATATTAGAAAATATATTAAAAATGGGTTGTCTAAAAAAATCCTGGACAGACTATTTTTAATTATTTTTTGAAAAATGATTTTTAATAAAATATTGCAACATCAAGATAATAAGAAAATTTTGTCGCGCGCTTATGATGATATAAATTTTTTTCTATTATCCAATCGAGTGAAAGTAACTGATATCGACATACCTGTTCATACCTGACAACCCAGTAGTTCGCGCAGGTAAATAATAAACAACCCAATGGCTGCACATTCTATACGGTTTCTACTATCAGTCAGGACAAAATTTTCTTATTATCTTGATGTTGCAATATTTTATTGCAATTATATTAAAAATCATTTTTCAAAAAATAATCAAAAATAGTCTGTCCAGGATTTTTTTAGACAACCCATTTTTAATATATTTTCTGATATACTAAATTAATAATAAAATATGTTTCATGCTATTATCAGCTCGGTGAAGGTCGATGTAGGTTCGGATCTTCTACTATTAGCCATTATCCTAAAGGCTTAAACCAAACACAGCCATGTCCAATAACAGGATTCTTTAAGAAAGACTAGAGCATTTATTTGGGGTCATTTAAATATTAATTATAACAATAATAATATACTATATTTCCACGCTCACACCAATTATCTGGCCCAAAGTAAGTATCATTAAGAACTTGTGTTATGGATACTAGATAACGGACATTTTTTTTAATGTACTTAATATTTTTAGATATTTTTATAAATAAACTTTAATGTATAAACAACCATGACTCGTCAACAAATACTCCTGTTCATCACACAAATATTTGCCGCTACCAGGACTCGAACCCGGACCGCTTGATGTGTAGGCAGCTATACTGACCACTCCAGCAAGACGGCGTCAAATTATACCCTAAAATGTTACAAAAAAAATACCAAAAAAATATGTACCTTTCAACATGTACGAAAACTGAAATGCTTTCTGCGTTTTAAGTTCTGATGGAGTTGGCTACATTTGAAATTTAAGGACGCAATAATGCATAAAGGTATGTGTAACTTTAAGAATAAAACAGTTTAATACATACTCTCGTGTCTTTACAAAACTCTGATTGAATGGAATTCAAAGAAATTATCGCGATCGACAACCGGAACTTGACCTATTCGAGACCTTGCCAAATAAAACAACGCCCTAATACAATAGAAAGCGAATACTTATAAACATCGTTGGCAAAATAGGTGCTACAACAATATTGACTTTATTGCGTAGGCAGTAAGGTTTCACAAACGATGACACTCGAAAACTGGTTTGGCGAGAGACTAAAAAGGATGTAGAAAGTTTAGGTACGTGATATCCGGCGATTTTCTATTTTATATCGGAGGAGCTTCTTCGGTGATGTCAATAGGTTGTGCAGTCGAGGTTGGGATTCAAAATTTCATCGTTAACTTGAACGCGATAAGATCTATTTCCACTTGTCCCATCGCGGGCGAGTGAGCTACCAATTGAGTAATTTAAATGTAGAGACGACCACAAATGGTTGAATTTCTTCGTAACGATCACGAAAGTTCAGCTACCAAGTGCGAGGTCGGTACTCGGATGGGTGACCGAAAATTTTTCAACTCGATTTTCTTCCACGTTAAGCTGGTCCCAACTGATGTCGAAAGATAACGGCCGATTGTAAGTCTAAAACCTATAGCAGATTGTCGATATCAAGACACAGACAAGACAAGACTGAAATTGGAAGCAAAATTCGAAGCAGGGTAGCAGAAAGAAGTAGATCGACCCTTTTGAACTCTTTATTAAGGTTAAGAATTTATTGAAGAAATTAGACAATTTAGCCGTACAGCTTAATAGCTGTACGGATGAACTGTCCAACATCTTTCAAGTTCAAGTCATATTATGTGATGACAGGAGAGGAACTCCACAGCAAGGATAGGAAGACCGAAGAGAAGATGGATAGATTGTGTGAGAAATGATATAGGAAAGAAAAGAAATAATGCTGAGAGGTATAGAAAAAGAAAAATATTACGACGACCCCAATTTTTTTTATATAAAAAGGTCAAGCAACTGCCTCCACTGCACCTGATGGTGAGCAGAAGTCCAAATATGAAGATAGCTGGTGCGAGAGATAAACCGCCGCGCTAGCCACCCTCGCCTTGCCGACCTGCAAGGTGCTTCTTCACGCCTCTTTTGAATGACTTAGGATTGTAGGAAAGAGGGGCACGTGAGCTGGCACTGAATTCCATTACCTTCTGGATTGTGCGGCATAGAAATTAACAGCCAATTTTTTTCATTCGGGTGGCAATAGTAGCCAGAGTCTGTTGGTTTTGAAAAAGAGGTTAGAATTCGTAAGAAGGCGGGGCGCGCGCGCTTCTGGTTATGAGTAAACACTCATGTTCGATCCTTTTCGAAGAGGAAAAATATTTAAAAAATAAATATAAAACACCGTCTTGTGCTATTTTAACTGGCAGGAAGCAAAGTAAGACTCATAATCTTACTAATGGAGACATTTCTTTTCACCGGTAAGTACAAATATACTGTTAAATTGAAAAAATATCATGTCGCGTGTATTAACATCGCTTGATACGACTTCTAACCTCTTTTATCTGTTCTGTGGTTTTGAAGCTTAGGTCCTCTGGGTCTGTAGAATAAGCTTGTATAACTTTAAGAAAACATAGGCTATATTTAGTTTCAGGTTTTATTGACCTACAACCAACAATAATAGGCGATAACAGGCTTCTACATCTAACAGAGAAACTATGAGTAGCCATGGATTACTAAATTGTTCGTCTCCTAACTTGTAGTTCCCTATTCTCATGCCTACTAAAAAAGTACTTACAACAGTTTATCACAAGCTGAAAATTTTTCGCAATCGATTTTGCACTTTATAATAAACATTATTAGGTTGAAAGTCGATAAAGCACGTGCTGTTATCTGTACGTTAGTTAACCCATGTTATTAAAAGATTACCAAATACCAATTAACGCGTCCAGTTTTGAAAATGAACGTTCGAAATGATTCAAATATTTCGAACTCGTTACCCTAAATACCAACTACCCAATACTGCCAACATTGCAAACGGAGACACGCAAGTTTTTTCACAAACAGCCGGATGCAAGAGATCCTAGTAAAACTAGAAACCGAGAAGCTCTCAATATGGACTACACTCGATACTTAGAACTGACACTTGTCATTCCACAGACTTATCTGGGTTTGTAGGAGCATACCGCTTTTTACAATGTTTTTCTGTTTTTCTAAATGTGACACGGTATAGGTTAGGTACGTTATTAGGCTGTATGGAGTTGATACTCTTTCGGCCTTGTGTCTATGGTGGGGGTTTACCTTGTTTGTCGTTATCGTCTGTCAAATTTTTATTTCAACAACTTAAAAAATATTGTTGGAGTTTCTCCCGAGATCTTGTTGTAAAAACACGTGTTGAGAGACTCCATTTTAAACCTCAATCTACCGTACAATTGTTTGTTACTCTAAGTGCATTTTTACTTGACATTGGCTAAATGCAATATATATCGCGAACGCCATTTATTTAAAGAAAGAAAGAAGAACCTCAATCAACCGCACAATTTTTATTACCTACTTCAGTTACATTTTCACTTGACATTGGCAAAATGCGTACGCTTAATGCGACGCGACGCCATTAATTAAGAATAGAATAAAAAATATTGTTAATTCAAACTACCGTATAATTTTAGAGTAGAATACATTTTCACTCAACATAACCAATGTTGTGAAAACCCATAATTAAGATTATTAAACTTAAAAATTGATACCATGTGTATTTTGTTTAGTAAAAGTGACGTCAAGTTGATGCAAAAGCACCATGAAATTTATTTCCATAAAATATATTTCTTACCAATCATGCTTAGATACATGACGTGTAACAAACCATAAATTAAACAAAAATAGATATTGTGCAGTGAATTGATGCCGTTAAAGCTAAAAAAAATCTAATAAATGTAATTGGTATATTATTGTAAGTTAGGTTTTTTTAATTCTATTCTATTCTTAATTAATGGCGTCGCATTAAGCGCACGCATTTTGCCAATGTCAAGTGAAAATGTAACTAAAGTAACAAAAATTGTACGGTTGATTGAGGTTAAAAATGGAGTCTCCCAACACGTGTTTTTATAACAAGAACTCGGGAGAAACTCCTTTTTTTACCTATAATGGTTTCACTCTTGGTAACACTCTGTGCAGGAGAGCTAAGGGAAGCCGAAGATGGAGCGAGTTTACCCAGAAGATGCCTATTCACTCTAACCTTAAATAGAACAGGGTTATAGCTATTCGGGAATATGGAGGCCGGCAGGGAATTCCACTCTTTACCGGTGCGCATAATAAATGACAAACAGGCAAGCCACTCTGCGACGATGAGCAAAACTTTGCAGATTAGCATGCACCAGCCTATCATCACCTATAGGTAAGTTTCCTGGCTCTGAGATCAACCGAGAGGCAAGTTTATATTTTGCTGAACCGTCCATTCGTGAGGTATTTCAAATGTTGATTGATTTATTGACATTTTAATAACGTTAAACTAAGAAGTATTTGGAACGCAGTTATATAACTTCCTACGTTTCTAATTGGATTAATAACCTTTTTAGAATGCCTTAATACGAAAATAATCGGTTATATATGGAGGTCACGACATTGATATTAAAATAACTGCATGCATTTTTCTTATTATAAAGAGTTGTCTAGTTCCGGAAATATTAACATTCCAACTGTAACAATATTATAAAAACAAACTGTCACAATAAACGCTGTCCTTCAAAACTAAGTATTACTTACACTTTTAAAATTGCAATAACTTTATAAGTATAATTTTGTGAAAAATACTTCATCGTCGAGGATCTTTTTTAAGAAATGTCTATGAAAATGAAAAAGCTCTTTATTTAAATGGACTTTGCTAAGTACTTTTAAATCGTCAAAACCCTACCACCATATAATCAATATATATAAAAATCAATCATGGTTCGTTTGTCTCGCTAAAACTCGAGAACGGCTGGGCCAATTTCGCTGATTTTGGTTTTGAAATGTTTGTCGTAGTCCAGGGAAGGTTTAAAAGGTGAGAACATATGGAAAAATTTCGAGGAAGATAGTAAAAACAACAATTTTTTTTTCCCAAAACGCCGCTATGTCAGTCAGCCTTCAGGACCAGAACTCAAAACCCGTCAAAGACGTTTAGTACTCCGTGGATAGGTGATACAAAATACACCGGGTCATCTAGTAAACTTTAAAAACAAAAATAATCCCTTTTCTTTCAATCATAATATTAAAACTTTAGTACTTAATTTTGCAGAACAGTTTAGTGAAATTAATACGGTGTTACACAGATTTGCTAAAAAAAAAAATAACATTTTTTCGTCTTTAGGCGCGGTGATGTGTGTGAATTCAGCTATAGAGAGGAGATGGAAATCTCTATGAAGGTCAATATTCTGCATACACCAGGGCTAATCATAGCCATGCGCATGAATTAGTTTTGGGCCAATCACTAAGCATTCTAAAGACAAGGCAAAAAAGGGCTCTTGGTCAAAATTACTCGAAATGGTAAAGCATGATGATATGAAGACTGCAATAAGAGATCTAGAACTAACGCAGGCAAACGCTCTCCTCTTGCGCGGTTGACTGACACTTAGATATATTTACTTACAATTTGAATTAGAGTGTTCAAAAAACTGTTAAGACATGCATGAAGTCAACACTGCTATAGTTCAAGTATTTTTTTTAATTAGATTTTAACACTTCATGACTTAATATAGATCTCTCAACTAGCATTTGAAATTGATTTACTTACGGTTGACAGTGAAGGTTTCACAATCAAACTTCTTTTACTTTATAGTATGTACTGTACCATTGCTTTGTCACTACATAGCATAAAACAAAGGCGCTATCCGCCGTCTGTCTGTCTATGTATGCTTAGATCTTTAAAACTACGCAACGGATTTTGATGCGTTTTTTTTTAATAGATAGAGTAATTCTTAAGGAAGGTTTATATGTATAATACATGCATATTTACCTAAGCATTGCACCCGTGCGAAGCCGGGGCGGGTCGCTAGTAACATATATATTGTGAAACTGTTCGCTGACCCTAATAAATGAAAAAAATAAGAATAGATGAAGCGTACGAAAAAAAACTGCCCATTTGTGGGAGAAAGGTGTGAATTTATGTATTTAGACAAGGCAATATTTCTCCCTTTCTAACTTTACTGATGAATACTAAAATAGGCCTTTTAATGTTTTATTTAATTGTTCATTGTTCGACGATATACAATCACGTTACTCATATTACAGATTATATTACAACTTTCGTACATCATAATTACTGCGGCTTAAACTCTTTAGTACAAAGCCGTTGAAAAAAACTATTACTTTTTACAAACCTTCGCTTTCCATCTCGTTCTGCGGTCAACGACCTGCCCACGCGGAAAGGAGACGGCTGATCAATTTCCCGCGCGTAATTTCTCTATAGATTATAAATTGCAGTTAGTGTTTTTACATTGACATTCTACCATAGATTATAGTTACCACAGATTTAATAATACAAGGAGATAGGCCAAGCCGGCGTTTAACTTGTGACAACTGTATGCCCAGTGGGCATACAATACCGCCACTTCGCCTTCCGATAAAGTCGAGTGAATACGTAACTCAGCGATTTGACCGATCTCCTTTGCGGCTGTACTTAACTTTCATTGCTTCGCAGTCCTTATGACGCGCACAATGAATAGTGTATATTACGGCATGCTCAACTAGAACCATGTTATGTGGTACGGCCGCTGATCGCGACACTCGGTCTTCCTATGAACTCGGCGATTCTCGACGACCGATCTCCTTAGATTGATATATCTGTGATAGTTACCAACTATAATGCCATTGTCTTTTTCGTTGGTCTTTATTTTGTTTAATTAATGTCATTATTTATTACTTAAGCCATGTGATGCCGGCAGCGTAGAATAGCATTACCCCATATACTTCAGTGGGTGTCGTAGAAGGCGACTAATGGATCAGCAAAGGGGTATTGATTACCTTATACTTCGTCCACCAATCCGCATTGGGCAAGCGTGGTGGACTACTCCCTAAACCTCCTTAGATGACAAGGAGAGGCCTTGTGTCCCAGCAGTGGGCCGATTTATAAAGGCTGTTACGATGATTGCTTTAACCCAACTGCGGAGATAATTTAGAGGG
The DNA here is from genome assembly GCA_955850985.1 of Elophila nymphaeata. Classification (NCBI taxonomy): domain Eukaryota; kingdom Metazoa; phylum Arthropoda; class Insecta; order Lepidoptera; family Crambidae; genus Elophila; species Elophila nymphaeata. The sequence goes on along the minus strand of OY039091.1, from coordinate 9,001,452 downwards.
CAACATATGTCCTGGTTATTAATTTCATACTTCTGTCCTATCACATTAAATTGCAGTTTTAAAAAAATGAGGACTTACTTATCAAGATAACAGCTGTCCTATTTTGCAAGTTGGATCAAACTGCACACTGTGTACAAATTTTATTAAAATCGGTTAAGTAGTTTAGGAGTCCATCGCGGACAAACAACCCTTTTCACCCCCTTAGAGGGTGAATTTCCAAAAATCCTTTCTTAGTGCACCCATGGACCTCATAAGGAATCCACTTACCAAATTTGGAATCTCTAGACCCAGCAGTTTGGGCTGTGCGTTGTTATGTCAGTCAGTCAATCAGTCAGCCAGTATTCAGCTTTAGATAGCTGTCCCAGTCACGCTTTGCTGTTGTAATTTCATACTACTGTCCTTTACCATTGAATTTGCAGTAAAAAAAAATAAGGAGTTTTTTAAACTTATTGCTTGGTATATCCATTTCATTTTGCCAATATACTCAGTAACAGGCATTATGAAAGCTCAAAGTTAACCTGTCATCGTGTGAAACCTGACCTTGTTTCGCGGAACGAAAGTGTACACACGGACATACAACCACCTTATGGTATGAATGACCGTATAGAGCGCACGTATAGGATTGATTCACTGTCACGAGAAAAAGCCGAACTTAACTTATTATGAAGTTTCTTAAAGCTTGGGTGTGAAATCGTTCAAAAGAGGCGTCTCAAAGACAGGGTCTGCGCAAAATGAACGAAAACATTGAACTGAACTTGTGAAAAAATCACTCAGGCTGCGGATAATACCAATCATCATCATCATCAGCAGCTCATATAATGTCCCCACCGAGGGGCTCGAGCCTACCCCACATTAGGGGCGATTAGGCCTTAGTCAACCACGCTGGCCAAGTGCGGGTTGGTCGACTTCACACACAACCTAAGAATTTCTTCATAGGTGTGTGCAGGTTTCCTCGCGACGTTTTCCTTCACCGTAAAAGCGTCGATTAAACGTACATATGAATTCAATTTCGAAAACACATTGGTACGTGGCGGGGATCGAACCAGTGCCTCCCGGGTGGGAGACGACGCTCTTACGCACTAAGCCACCGACCGACGCTTCTTATCAATAGTAGATAATAATAATATGCACGAAGAGTAAAACGGTATTTTTTGAGGCGATGTCATGCCTGTATAGTACTGGTGACAAACAATTTGAACATTTACTGTAATTTTAATGATGAAAGAAAATAAATGTAATATTGCTTCTGTCCATTGTTTTGTTTCATTCAAAATTTTTCTACCATAATAAACCTATTCTGAGCACATGGTCAACTAAAACTGTTTAGAATTAGTACGCGTATATTTTTTGTGTTTTTCTAAAGTACTATTTTGGAATATTGTTTAAATGCGTCAATTTAAAAAAAAGCTTCCCATGATATTATAGTTCCCAATTGCCCTTACTATTTTTTTACATCACGTTGATTGAAAGTGAACAAAATTTTAAAATCTTTCAAAATTTAAGGGGAAGAAATTTTTTTTATTAAATAATATTTTTTGTGTAAAAACTACTGGCATTCTTGGATCTTTTACGGTTGTAGTGGACAGCTGCTCTACTTAGGTTGCGGATACAGAACAAAATTAGAAACGTTTGAAGAGTTGTAGTATAACATAATATGTACAGTCAACAGCACCTCGGGCTATACAAAACTGTCAAATTTCTCCAAACGATTTTTAACCTAAATCTATTAAATGTAAAGTGCATAATCGATTGGGAAAATTTGACAGTTTGTGGTAACCCAACATGCTGTTGTCTGTACTACAATTTATTACTTCTGTTGCCTACTATTTATTCACTTTATTACATTTGTTTGCTATTTCTATTGTTTTTATATTACATTGTTATGCTTACAATTTTCCTTAACATCAATTTCTTATTGCTTACTTTTATCTAGTTTACATTGTCTCTCATTTTACTTAAATAATGCAACTGTTGTTCTTTACTATTAATAAATTACTTCATATGTATTTTTAATACATTATACAATTATTACAATTTGTACTATGAGCATCACTTAATGTTATGAAGGATTTAAATTCTTTTTGTAATTCCAAAACGAGTGGATTTAAATTTCATTCCTATTTTTTCTAGAGTAGTTATTGGCAGGTTCACCTTCCGGTGTCCGCTTATCGTTGAATTACGTTGTTGGATTTGCTGTTAGTAATAATTGACTGAAGCCCTGTGACAACTAATTATTGGTTTCACCACAATAATTACTAAAATATCCAGTTCAAACGGACCTTGTCTTTGAAACTTAGCTATTAAAACATTCCACTGAATTCATTACGTAAGCTGCCTATTAGATTTTTATCTGTGACTTTTGCGACGTGATAATTAACACAAATTACTATTTGCATTCGATTTTAACGGCACTAAAAACATTGCGAATTTTGTATGTGAATATTAATGACAGGGTTTCACAAATAAAATCTTCTTAATTTTAAATCGTCAAAAACCCTAACACGTTTCGGAACGAATATATAGCCAGGGGCGGTTCTAGGGCGGTTCGAGCGGTGCGAACGCACAGGGCGCCGTCATAAGAGGGGCGCCGAAAACATCCGACCGCCGATCGACTATCTATCGATCGTGCGCTCGAATCATGTGGGCGGCGCGGGGAGATTTACAGGTGTTATCCTGGTAGAGTAAAAGAGTCACGGGCATTGCCAAGGTCTTCAATTAAAGTTGCATAACTGCATAGAAAGAGCTCTATTTTTTGTGAGGAGGGGAGGGGCGCCACCAAGAGATTTTCGCACCACCTTAAAATTTAGCTAGGGCCGCCCCTGTATATAGTTATTTTATTATTAATGCCGAGAACACAGGACAAGAAACGGGGAAAGACTAACAGCTTATAATTTCGTAATGATTTCAAAACATCATTACAGGTCAATCTTATATTAAAGTGTGAATTTTATAAATCCTTTTTTGAAACGAAATGAAATGAAAAAGCTCTTTATTTAAATGGACTTTGCTAAGTACTTTTAAATCGTCAAAACCCTACCACCATTTTGGGACGAATAATTATTATTATGCTGAGATGGAGAAGAAATGGCGAAAGAAACTCCACAGCTTACAATTTCGTAATGATTTCAAAACATCAATACAAGTCAATAAATAATTATCAATATAATTTAAGTTACAATATAATTTAAGTTACTTTAATGCACACATGAAATAATCATGAGGTATACAGAGCAAGACGTGTACGAAGGTGAGCTTATCTCTAAAAGAGATCTCTTCCAGCCAACCCTAGCATTAGTGAGTAAATTCACAAGCGGTAATATAGTGTACAAGTTAATGATTACACAAAAGCCTTTAACAATTCTAATTAACGTATACATACATACAACTCATACATACATACAATACATTATCTACATATATAAATTATATACTATATCTATGACAGAGGTAGTGCAGGTAGTTGTAGGAGGTATTAACTTATGTTTGAAAGAATTGACCGATGGACTCGCTGCTATAATAATAATAATAGCCATGCCACATTGTATTGAGATCGATCTATCATTACAGACAGGACTATTGTAGCCAATAAGCTCGGTATTGTATTGATAGATCAACAAGAACGTCGCGCAGTAATTGTTGATGTCGCTGTCCCCATGACGACAACCTTGTGAAAGCTGAAAAAGATAAAGAAAACAAATATCTTGATTTAGCTCACGAGATTGTTGACATGTGGGACATCGATTCAGCAATTGTTGTTCCGATAGTCACATCTGCACATGGACTGATAGCCAAGAGCCTCGATGAACACCTTAAGAGGCTCGCGGTAGGTGGTTGTATCAAGAGTCAAATGGAGAAGGACACGGCCCGTATAGTGAGGAGGTTCCTGTCTCTGGATCCTTAACCACCGGTAGCCGGGACCCTGATCTTGCTACCGATGGAGAACTGCAGTTTTGTATTTTTAAATGTTATATTTTTTAGTGTTTATATATTGTAAAAATTTGATATTTAGAAATATAATTTTTTATGTACTTTAAATGAAATAAAGGAAATAATAATAATAATATAGCGTAGAAAACGCTCACACCAATTATCTAGCCCAAATTAAGTATCTTAAAGAACTTGTGTTATGGATACTAGATAACGGACAAATATACTTAATAATCTAGATATTTTTATAATTAAACCTAAATAAATATATAAACAACCATGACTCATGAACAAATGATCGTGTTCATCACACTAACATTTGCCGCTACCAGGACTCGAACCCGGACCGCCCGATGTGTAGGCAGCGTTACTGACCACTCTACCACGGCGGCGTCACTCTACTGGAAGTTTATTCCACAACTGACTAACAGTCACAGTGAATGATCTCGCAAAAAACTTAGATTTGGAAGCAAGTCGGAGACAGTTCTTGGTAACGCTTTGGACGAGAACTGGACGAGGACTATGGTTACGACCACGGATATATCAATCTAAGGAGATCGGGCGAATCGCCGAGTTCATAGGAATTAAGACCGAGTGTCGCGATCAGCGGCCGTACTACATTACATGGTTCTAGTTGAGCATGCCGTAATATACACTATTCATTGCGCGCGTCTTAAGGACTGCGAAGCAATGAAAGTTAGGCACAGCCGCAAAAGAGTTCGGTCAAATCGCTGAGTTACGTATTCACTTGACTTTATCGGAAGGCGAAGTGGCGGAAATGTATGCCCACTGTGCATACACTTGTCACAAGTTAAACGCCGGCTTGACCTACCTCCTTGTATTATTAAATCTGTGGTCACGACAGTGTTGCACTTGCAAGCATCTATAGACTTCGGTGACTGTTTAAAGGCCGTATGCTCGTCTGCTAAACACATGACATTAAAAAAAACCTGCACTAAATTCCTGAGCAGAAGCTTTTAAAGTCTACTATTCCTCGATTTGTGTCTCAAAATGTTAGCAGTATATGCGCCTGCGCAGCTAGCGGTCTGTAACGGAGACCTGTAACGGATGAATCGTCGTTGGCTTTGCGTTTATATATAATAGATTGCGATTGGAGCACGCGACAACATCGATAACATATGCTCGTAACGGAGAGAAAATTGTATAATTTGATTTAATTTGAAATCTGATCGGGTACAAGTTAATAGAATAACTCTGCTGAATTATATTTATTTTCAGTAATTGTGGTATGATGGGCGGTTTCAGTATTCAAACCAGGATTTACCAGGGTTTGGTTTGCTAAGCGACCGCTGCCATTTTTTGTATTTTAACAATAATTGCTAGGCAACCAAACTCCAGTAAACTTTCAACTAACGAATAGAATAATTTAATGAAGAAAGCGTATTATAAAGTTCAGGAATATATAGATGATAAAAATGTGTGGACACATCCAAATGTGATCGATTCTCCATTGTAATCTAGTGAGATATCAATATGTGTAAAAATTTAATTTTCTAATTGACAAGATTGTAAGGAAAGATGTCTTAAATCACATTTTTTTTTATATATTTTTTTTATTTTTAGTTTAAGTTTAATTACTAGTCTTTATTTTAATAAATTATTATGATTAATTATTAAAGACTAGACAATGTGAATTATGACTCTTTCCAAATCAATACTATGAAAACTGTAAAGGGAGGATAAAACTTGTTGAGTTTCTTGCCGGTTCTTCTCAGAACAAGGCCTCCTGGTAGACTCTTGAACCGATGGCATCAAAATTGACTTTCATAAGTGTACAAATTGTACCTAAATGAATAAAGTAATTTTGACTTTGACTTTGAATATTAAGATCGGTCGTTAGAAGCTCTAGTTCTTATTAGTAAGAAGACCTTTTTGATAAATTTCTGTATAAACTGTTGAAAGGTGGCCTAGACTAGATTACAGCATTTTACTCAAATGAAGCTTAATATACCACCGCCTTTCTTATTTCTGCCGTGAAGCAGTTGGCTGTCTTTCGAATTGAAGGGGGATGGGGCATGGAAGGCAAATCATCTTAGTCCCCAGGATGGCAACGCACTGGCAGTGTTAGTGATTTACCCTTAACATTGTAAGTGTCTATAGGTGACGGTAACCACTTAACACTAGGTGAGCTGCAAGCCTTTGTTTATCATCGCGTAATATATAAAAAATAAAGAGAAATAACTCTTGCCAGTACAGGAAAACATAACGCATTATTAGATGCGTTCCGTATATAACACTCTTCTTCATATAAAGAGATTGAAATATAGGATTACAAACTCATCCGATCACGAGTGCAAATGCTTCGTTACCGCCTCACAACAACACTTCACACTTCAAGGGTGCGTCGACCCGGTCTACACAGTATGCGCCATACCCGGTACAGATATGTGCCGGGGCGCTTCTCGCCACGTCCTCCACGACACGACGTGCCCGAGCCGAGATCCGAGCCTTTAGAGGCACCCTCGGGCGTGTCGCTCCCTTCCGATTCGGACGACCTAGGGACGCTAGGCGGTCGAGAGACTCCCCATGGGGGAGATGCTCGGTCGCCCAGTAATCCCCTAGGAACGTCCGACCTACAGGCTTGAGGACCTTTCCAGGAGGAGGTTTTCGCCTTCTTAAAAACCCGGTGAAGCAGTAAATGCCATCAGCGGCAAACTGCAGTAGTCATACAGCAAAAAATTACAAACTAGTATGTAGGATTACAAATAGGGGTACGGAGAGATCACTTGCTTCAACTTGTATGATCCTCGCATATTTCTCTCGCTTCATCTACTTCCATCAGAGTCCTCACACATACTCGGCGGGTTCGAGTACCTACTTTTTACCTGCCACTAGCATAATACACCCAAATTTTATTTTATATATTAGCTGAACAGGCGAGCTTCGTACCGCCTAACAGTCGATTCTTTCTTTTTTAATACTTATTCTGCTATTCTAGACCCGGTGTCCCGAACAGCAGAAAAAAGAAAGTCAATGAGAACAATTACATTATGTTATTAAACCATTTAAATTTTTAAAATTTTTCTCTACGTAAGAACTATCCTCGTACTTCAAGGAATATTATAATAAAAAGAATTAGCGAAATCGGTTCAGCTGCTCTTGAGATTTGCGCTTAGCAACACATTCGGCGATTCATTTTTATATTATAGATTAAGAGATGGGGTACCTATCAAAATACAGATTTTTTTGTCATCGAATTTCATTTCACCGAAAACTATTCCACGATTTTCAATATCTATTTTTCTTGATTGATCGACTAGCTAATGATCACCGTTTCATATTATCGAATAAACTTTCATAAAAAAAAAATGTTTCAAATTTGTGTTGCTTACCAGAATAACGGTCTATCGAACTAACATTTCATATAAACTATTAAGTTATCGATAACACTATTTATAAAAACATGTTTCAATATTATACGTTACACATTGTAATGTTTCGTTTAACAACTTTCCATCGCAGTAACGTTTCATCGAACGATACATTTGCCTGTTGACGTTTGACGATAAAAACTGTTGAGGTTAGTTCTTAATTTAAAAATTAATTCTTAATTTGCAAGTAGGTACACACCATGCAAGCAAGCATACAGCATGCAAGCAAGCATGCAGCATGCAAGCAAGCGTGCAGCATGCAATCAAGCATGCAAACAAGCATGCAACATGCAAGCAAACATGCAGCAAGCAATACAATGCTCCGCTCGCTTCGCTCGCTCCGCTATGCTCCGCTCGCTTCGCTCGCTCCGCTATGCTTGGTCACAAGTCTAACCTAACCTAACCTAGGTTTATTTTCGTATTAATGGTTTTTCTTTATAGCGGGGGGCCTCAGGCCCCCCGACCCCCCCGAGCAGGGGGGCCAGCCCCCCTGCACCCCCCGGCAAGCATCTTGCAGGCATGCATACAGCATGCAATGCAAGCATGCATACATCATGCAATACAAACATGCATACAGCATGCAATACAAGCATGCATGTAGCATGCCAGAATACAACAAGCAATCTCCGTTAGAACAACAGGCAGTGACTGCCTGTTGTTCTAAATCTAACCTAACTTAATCCATAGGTTTTCTTTACAGGGAAACAAAAATGATTACGAGTAATTACATAAAAAAAGTATTTTCGATGTACACTAACTTTAGTGTAGTAAAAATTGATGTTTCAACTATTCTGCAAACTGAAACTTACGTGGAAACAAAATTATGGGTAACGAAACATCGATTTAACATTATTTCGATAAAATAAATAAAATAGGAAAAGAATTAACGATGGAATGAGCTTGTAGATAACAACTATTCGAGGAAATGAAATTGCGATGTAACCTGATTCTAGGAGTTGTTAAGTATTGTATAAAAAGATCTGCGAATAGTTTTATGGGGAATGAAAATCGATGAAGTTAATTGCGATAAAGTGATGGGTTCCCTAAGAGATGGGGTAAAGGGCATCCCTTCCTTCTACTTTGATCATGATCGGGAAATGTATAACCTCTTTCTCGGTCTAATAAATTTTAACGGACGTATTTCACCTCATTGTTTGTTTTCTCTATACAAAAAGTTCGATCAGAAGAACAAAATGTATGAAAAATAAGAAAAATATTTTTACAGTTTTCAATTTTTGATATCACCATAGTATTTATATGAGTATGTTGGCATTTACCAAGTACCCTGTATATGTATAAAAAGCTCTATTTGTGTCGGATAGCTTACAACGTATATGTAGTACATTATGTTAACATAAAGTTACGGTGTTTTGTTTACACAACGGCCACGCTTTGACGCATCTCGTGTGATTCACTTAATTCATCTAAACATGTTGAATTGAAAACTGAAAGTATAGAGTTGATAAGTATAGAGTTCATTCGCTGAAGTAAAAATAAATCAATTTGTTTCCTTATGATATTTCATTCTCAAATGAATATAGCAAGGCATACAGAGGAGTTGAGTGCTCTCTATTTTTGATTTTGCAAATAAAAATTTGATTAGTTTTAAGCCATGACTAACTTTAGTCCATGTTTTTAGTAGGGGGATATAATTCAAAAATAAAGTTGAAAAATTTACCGTTTTGCTAACCGGTTTGCTTTTAACCATTCTTGATTATTACTGGTGAGCAATAAAGATTATTCTACATATAATCTATTTTATTGTTTCTTATTTAATTGTTGTTTTACGACTATGGGTAACAAGGCGTTCAAGACAAATTTTATTTCATTGCTTTTTTTTTCTATTTCACTAAAAAAAATAACGCCGTACTTATGCTTTGCCACTCTCGTTCAAAAATAGTCTGTATTTGCAACGCGACTAAGTCTTAATTACATTTTAATGTTCTTGGCTAATTAGCGGACGCTGATCTGTGTAGCCCTTTAGTTTTTCCGCACTTTTTATTTGACCACAATGTGGTTTTATTTCTCTTAGAGAAAGGTGGGAAGTGGTTATGATTAACGTAAATTGGGTAAAGTGGCAGTAGTCCACCACGCTAGCCCAATGCGGATGGTGCGGATTGGACGGAGTATAAGATTAATACCCCATTAGTCGACTTCTACAACACCCATTGGAGGATATGAGGAGATGCTATTCTACTCTACCGGCATCATATGGCTTCTTGTGTTGGTTGTTAAACACACTATTAAAATAATCTCAAACGACGATGAGGACACACTTAGGTAACATTACACTAAAGCCACATCTGGCAATATGGACCATGCAGTATCTGAAAAAAGTGGCAGGTTGCTAGTCTGTCATTTAGATAAAAGGGATGTAACAATTCTTCAGTGAACTTACAAATAACAGCCAACAACCACGAAACTAAATCATCTTAGTAGTTTAAAGTACCTACCTAATTGATCGTTTAAAATGTATATTACGAGATGGCAAACAAGCTTGCGGCCCACCTGGTGTTAAGTGGTTACCGTCGCCTATGGACACTTGCAATGTTAAGGATAAATCACTTAACACTGTTCCAGGATGGATCCTGGGACTAAGATGATATGCCCTCCATGCCCAGTAATTACATGGCTACCTTTCCCTTCAATCCGAAACACAGCGAACTACTTCACGGCAGAAATAAGAAAGGCGGTGATACCTACCCGAGTACACCTAGTAGATTTTTGTATACCTAATTAATTTAGGCCCGTATTACAGAATGACACTCAGAAGTCAAACATGTCTTGAGAATCGTCTGTCACTTTCTATTACGCACAGTGATAGAGACGGAGGACGCTCAAGTCGGCGTTCATTCTTGAAACTTATTCTATAATACGAAAATTAATGTTCGTTGTACACCTTGTACCTAAATTGAATAAATAATTGACTTTGAATTTCTTAATTGACGAAGAACCTGTCGTTTTGACGACATTATTTATAAAGTCATTTTTGAAGTATGTAATAATATGTCATCGAATGCAAGAAATCGTGTCATGCAACCCCAGCTTAAGGTTAAGTGGCAGCCGAACGGAACCTTACGCACCACTTGGCAGACCCGGTTGTTGTAACACTCATTATCTATTATTAACCACTGAACCATAAGGGACATGGTCCAGTTTTGACATACATAAACACCGCTTGGAGATTACAAACGGAATCAGCTCTTAATGTATTACGTTAACAGCTGGTTTAGGTTCATTTGGGGTCAATCGCTGAATGTCATCTTTGGCGGTGCAATTGTTGAGTTTGCTCCACCTTACACTAATTGCATTATTGACAACGTAATGTAATATTCTGATGATAAACTTGGAAAAAGAGATAATATATTGTCTGCCAAAAAACATCAACTCGCATAGACTTAAGTTCATCCGTAATGTCGGAATAATCACACAACAGAGGTAAATAGTACAAATTCCGTTTTGTCATTCAAATTCTGAAAATACCTTTTACCCATCTTTAGATAGGATAAGTTCTAGTATTTATTCACATTCCGTAAGTATATATGTTATTTTGATGTATGAGCTATATTTTTGTAAAGATTTAATGAAATCCATTCAATACTTTTTGCGTGAAAGGTTAAAAAACACACATCCAGACATCCAACCATATAACCTTTTTTGCGTTCTTAATATTAGTAAGATTAAGTAGATTCAGTCTTCCCTTGACCACGAACGCTGCAAACTGTAACGAAACGTCGGCCAATAACAACAAAATGTGAAACTAATTACACGCGAGTTAAATCCGTAAAATATGATATTTACATCTAAGAGAACATTAAGGATTAAGTATTTTACTAAAGATCCCTAAAACAAGCCAACGGAATCGTGATCTACGTACACCCAATTGCTACAGCATTTCTGGACTTAATCGCTACATAATAGATACTGGTAGAGGGTTGCATAATTGTACGTTAGTACTGACTCATATTTGATCTCCTTGGAGTCGTTTAGAAATAATAATTTTATGATTTACAAGTAGGTACTTTTAATGTTTAGGATAACAGTAAGGCGATTGTTGCAATTGCATTATCCATCCGTGGAGTTTGTCTAAAAAAAATATCTATTCTAAATTAAAATCAAAAAGTCTTTTCTTTAAATGTTCTTTGCTAATTAGGTACTATTGAATCGTCAAAACCCCTACTTTAGCCATAGCATAATATGTTTCCTAAATGTGTATGACTTTCCGTTGGGATCATTGGACCAGATAGTGGTAGATTAGATCTTGAGATCCGGGGTGCGGTCCCCAAGAAGTTCCAATTTACTATCAGGATAAATTAGAAGACGTGAACGGAAGATCAGCATAACGCAGTAAATAACAGTCCCGGTAAAAGTGAGAAATCCGGTACTGTCATCCCTTTCTAATGCTGCATAATTACCTGAACCAAATGAGACGGTAATAGTTTTCGCAGCACTTTCTTTTGAACAGGAAAACGGACCAGCGATTGAGACTTTCGAGGGCTAAGGTCTTCCTGTACAGAATCATCCTGTCTACATGTCTAGTTAAACTGGTTTAGAATGTTACTCATGGGTGGCCGTTTGTGGAACAAGTTAATAATTTACTTTGTTTGTGGAGTGGGCAGGCTGCTTACGGCAAAGCGGGAGCTTTCGAATCCTGGCAATTTTTTGTTTGTAATCGAATTTATAATGTATGGTCAGCATTTAACTGTAGAAACTTTGCTGAGTTATGTGTCAATTTTATATTGTAACTAGCTTCCGCCCCCTTAGGGGTAGAATTTCCAAAAATCCTTTCTTAGCGGATGCCTACGTCATAACATCTTCCTGCATGCCAAAATTCAGCCCGACCCGTCCAGTGGTTTGGGCTGTGCGTTGATAGATCACTATGTCAGTCAGTCAGTCACCTTTACGTTATATATATTTAGATTTTAAGTGCAATAGTAATTGTATGTTTCTCAAAGAACAAGTTATTACTGAAAATTTTCAGTAATAATTTGTTCGCTAACGTTGGTAATTTGGTATGACATGGTACTGAAGTGGTAATCTGCTTCTGATGTTGACTGTACGACTGGTTCTTTACAATTATTTATATAATTAAAGTTATAACTTAACTAAAATTAAAGTAGTTAATAAATAATTCTTGAAAAGAGGGCGCCTTGTTGACATTTCTCCATTTTCTCGATCATGTTTTGTTTTTAACGGCTTTGGAGACGCGGAATTTGCACATAGCTATGGGTTTTGCGGAGGGATCGACTTGTTAGAGCCAAAGTTCAAAAAGTTTGCTAATGTAAGCAAAGCCATTTCTTTAACTTCAACTTTACGTAAGTTGCTTAGCGTTAATAATTTGCCATAGAATTATCGTTAGGCCTGACTATCAGAAGAAATGAAGGCCAAAAGCTTCATTATTTATTATTATTAAATTATGTATTAAAAAAAACAACAGAACTTTGTACCCATTTAAATATCAATATTTTTTTTGGCGAGTTGACGATAACTATACATATTTTAATATTGAACTGGCTCCCATTTCACATTTACGCTTTTGATAGTTTGTATTACTTCAACATAATATCCGCATGCTTGGAGAAAGTTTTAAGAAATAATTGGGGTCCAAGATAAAAATCAAATTCCATCTCACACAATGATGTACGCAATCTCAGTTCATTCTATAACTTATTATTCTCTTTTAAATGGCACTAGCAGTTCGCGTGATATCGTCTATGTGGAATTCGGTTACACACTCCAAAAAAAGTTTTTTTGATGTGTGTATATCGCACTTCAAATTTTCGCTATAAAAAGTAGCCATGTCCTTCTGCATGGTCCTATCTATCTGTTTATCAAAATTCAAAAAAACGTGAAAGGATAACAGTCAGACGGGGAATTGATTGCCATACAACTTCTATTCCACACCCTCAATGGGTGATTTTCAGTATCAAAACTATTCTATATCCTTTCCAGGGTCTCAAGCTGTCTACATACCAAATTTCATTAAAACTGGTTCAACAGTTTAAGCGTGAAAAGGTAACATACAGTTACTTTCGCTTTTATAATATTAGTACGGATTGTAGATGGAGATAACAAAATAATAGAAGCAACAATAGGAAACAGAGGCCCAGTGTACGCCCATTGTCCGTCATGAGATGTATATAGCAGAACATGGAAATATTTATGTCCGTTCGAGTAGGGCTGTGAAAGTAATAGAAAGCGTCCTTAATACTGATGCAGCGAATGCAACTTGCAGAATACCTCATTGGGCCAGCATTCCGATAGGGCTGCCGCGACACAGCTCGATAAGGGTTTTAGTTTAAGCGGACGACAAATGGAAACATGCAATTTTTACCGATTTTCGAACGATAATAATCACGCGTTAATAATAAGAGCATACTTTTTGAAAACACAAATTAGTATTACAAATATTTAAAAATTGTACATTTTACTGTTTGTCTTATTATAATAGGTTGGGGAAAAAGTTTCTTCGCATTTTTTAAGAAAATTCAAAACATTTTTTAATATAGTTTATTTACATTTAACTAAAGTATGTAGGTACCATTTTGTTCGATAACTTTTTGCCATCTTGTAGGTAGGGACATGATCCCATTGCTATAGAAATTTTGGGACTTCTGGTCAAAATACCGCGACAAGTGGTTTTGGCAGTCCTCTCGTGATGTTAACCTGACACTGCCTAAAGAATTCTGAAGAGACCGAAACAGGTGGAAATCTGAAGGTGCAAAGTCAGGACTATACGGCGGATGCATTAACACCTCCCAGCCAAACTCTCTTAATTTTTGCTGAGTGGCTAAAGATGTGTGAGGTCTAGCGTTTATCATGATGAAAAACCACACCCCTTCTGTTGATTAATTCCGGCCGCTTTCTCTCAACTTCTTGCATCAGTTGTTCGCAGTAGAGTTCAGAATCGATGGTCCTGCCTGGTGGTAACAGCTCATAATGAATAATGCCCTTCCAATCCCACCACACACACAGCATCACCTTGTTGCGAGTTAACCCGGGTTTCGCCACAGTCTGTGAAGCCTGACCGGCCTTTGACCACGACCTTTTTCGCACGTTCTTGTCGTACGTGATCCACTTTTCATCACCAGTTATCAGCTTCTTCAAAAATGGTTCGGTTTCATTACGTCGTAATAAAGAATCACAAATGAGTACACGGTTCATTAGGTTTCTTTCAGTGAGCTCGTGAGGTACCCAAATGTCGAGCTTTTTTGTGTACCCAGTTTTTTTTCAAATGCGCCAAAACTGTTTTGTGGTCAATTCCCAGTTCTTCAGCTACGTCGTAACTACTGACATGCCGATCTTGCTCCACTTTTTCAAAAATGGCATCCATTTTATCTGTAATAGGGCGACCAGAGCGACGTGCATCTTTGACATCAAAATTTCCGGATTGAAAACGCTTAAACCAAATTTGTGCTACTCTCACAGACACTGCACTAGGTCCATAAACATCGCAAATTTTTTTCGCGGCTTGCGTTGCATTTTTACCTTTTTTGTAGTAAAATTTTAAAATGTATCGAATTTCTTCATTAGATTCACTCATCTTGGCGGTACGAAAAACAAATGAAAATCACACATTTTCCTAATTTGAATTTGGAATTATGTTCTTTAAAATTTAAACTTTCAATGATACCAAAACCAGCCAGATACAAATAGTATAGCCAAAGAGATTTTATTACAAGTTTATACATACTATAATGCGAAAAGACTTTTTCCCCAACCTAATATAATGAGTTTCAAGAATCAACAAAAGAGCGTCTTACGTCTCTATTTGTGCTTGATAGAAAGAGACAAACGATTCGAATAAAAAAAGTAAGTAAATTTAAATGTTCTAACCTTAATAACATGTATATCTGGTAAAGGTCGCGGGAAGCCGCTGGATGCGGGCAGCGCAGAACCGACCAGTTTGGAGATCCTTGGGGGAGGCCTATGTCCAACAGTGGAGCCCTATGTACAACAGTCTAGTCCAGCGTCTCTCGGCTGAAATGATGATATATCATGCTCATTGCCCCAAAAGGTTGAGCACAGCTTTAGTTAACGTTTGGTGGCACATAAAACAACATCCGACAGTTTGGGTCATGCAATGCCTTATAATGGTGACAGACTTGCATTTTTCGTCATTTGTGACAGCCCTTCATTTTCCGTTGCGATATAGATTCTCTGCAGTCACGTATTTATTTAAATATCTATGGTTCTTGCGTAAAATGTTAAGTGTATAGGGTATTTTAGACGTCATTCTATATTGCGGGTACTACTACTGTCAGGAGAAAAGGAGCTTTAATGGACTGTATTCGTTGATTAATAATGAACCTTATGACCATTAAATTGTGAATTAATAATGGTCGGTCACAGCCTAATTCTCATTCGAAATTCAATGGCAATCAATTATACGCGTTCATAATGAACTTTGAGGGATTTAGTAGAATATATTTTTATGTGACTAGGCGTTTGACCACAATTACGTCACGCCTGATGGAAAGTGATGATGAGGCCTAAGATGCTTGTTCACTCTAGCCTTAAAGATGTCCAGATTATACTAATCTGTGAAAACAGACCTCGGCAGAAGGCTCCGTTTTCTGACGTGACTATCCAATTATCTTAGCGAACCCGTTATTTCTTAATTTCTCTTAAACCACAATTACATTTAATTTACAATGAAACTATAACCTCTTTGCAAATGTTGTTCTATAGAAAAGACACGTGTACTCTTTCTGTCCATCATGTTAACACAATATAATGTTTGCGCTGAAAACAAATGCAAATCGCGTCTCGATTGTTGAAAACTTAGCAATGTTTTCGCTCTAATTAGTGTTGCACTTGCTTAATCTCATTCCAGTCTTACAAAGTTGACTGTCTAGGTATACTGTTTCCTATGTTACTTGATAATGTACAGCTCTCGTCATATATGTAGTCACAATTGCGATTCCCAAAGAATCAGATCAGTACTTAGATTAAAGCAAAAGGGAAAATACGGCATCCTCCTTATCGAATCTTTCAAAAGCAGGCCTCGTCAACTACATACACAAACTAACTGAGCTGAACGTGTCGCTCTCGCACGGCTCTGCATTTTTTCTCTCGCTCACCTAACAATGCAACTGCGACGTAGTAGGACCATTGGTCTCATTTTTGTAGGCACACGCGCGTTACTCGGGTAACGTATCTTCATCTACCATTTTTTGCTAGATGAAGATACGTTACCCGAGTAACGCGCGTGTGCCTACAAAGGATCGGTAGCAAAAATCTCGATAACATCCAAAATATTGAAA
Organism: Elophila nymphaeata; assembly: GCA_955850985.1. Classification (NCBI taxonomy): domain Eukaryota; kingdom Metazoa; phylum Arthropoda; class Insecta; order Lepidoptera; family Crambidae; genus Elophila; species Elophila nymphaeata. The sequence goes on along the minus strand of OY039091.1, from coordinate 8,984,867 downwards.
CTAGCTTTATAGAAAAAGGCAATTTTATACTACTTTTTTTATAAAAAGATCTGTGGCAAATTACTCCATTCCTACTGATGGTAAGCAGAAGGGGACAAATTCACCACCTTCCCATGGCCCGCCGCAACCTTACGGTTATACAGGCTGAATCACGGGAGAGCGCGGTGCTAGTTGCCGGAGGCTCCAGTTTCACGCGCACCTTTAATCTCTCCTACAATTTATTCTTTATCTGTCTCCTTGTCCCTATGATCCTCCTCCCCTTTCTGGGGCGGACAACACTCGTACGCCTTCGGTGCCTTCCAGGTCGTCCGAGCCCACCCGAAGTGGTACCGCTAGCTCCCACTGCCCAGTCTTCTGCCTCTTCTGGGCCGTCTTCTCTCTAGCCCACTCCTTATCTTGTGCCATCGTCGCGCGAAGTCCCGTAGCTGTCTGAAGTTCGCCTCCGTTCCCACGAGGTCCGGTAATAGACCGAGCCCACCTCAAGCGTCTTCACCTTGTCCAGAAGAATCCTACGCGCTTTCCCCATAGAGTTTGCATTTCCACAGTGCGTGTTCTACTGCTCAATAAATAAATTTGCTCTATAGGTAACACATTCTAGAATATTAGATGGCTTTCATTTATTTTTAATGTTTCCATTATCTACGCAAAATCAATTTTTTAGAAGGGGAGTCCAAATTCGAAGTTAGCTAGTGCGAGAGATGAACCGAAGCACCAATCACCCTCGCCTTGCAACTTGCAAGGTGTTTCTACAAGCCTCTTTTTCATGACCCAGGATTGTATAAGAAACAGGGTGTAATGGCAGTGAAATCCATTTCTTGATTATGTTACATAGAAATTAGTTGCCAAATTTCTAATGCTTCTTCTTCGTCTTTTACGCTAATGGCGATCGCGACACAAAGATTACGCATTGCGCCAATATCAAGTGAAAATGTCCTTAAAGTAACCTACAATTGTACGGTAGATTGCGTTTAAAATGGAGTCTCTCAACACGTGTTTTTGCAACAAGAACTCGGGAGAAACTCCTTCTTGTGCTTTACTTCTTACGATTGTAATGAAATAGACTTAAATTTAGTTTTTGTTATAAGATTGGGTAACAAACATCCATTTATCCAAAAATTCGCATTTGTAGTAGTTAATAAAACAAAATTTAAGGTCCTCTCTTAAAGTCCATTCAATAACATTGTACCATATTTGCCGCACACAAACCTCTGCGTTTGCTTCATGACAACAGCGACCAATTTACTTTTATTTCTATACTATATCTAACAATCTCATAACAGACATCTGTACTGAATACCATTGAAACATTCGTTATGTCTGAGAAACAAATTGGGACTTAATACCCGTACCAAAGCGATTAAGGCAATCCCGTTTCTACTGCTCGATAAATAAGATTAAATTTGCTATAACACTTTCTGGAATATAAGATGGCTTTCAATTATTTTTAATGTTTCCATTATCTAAGCAAAATAAACTTTTCTGATGTCTCCTAAAAACCATTTGAAGCTACAAAGCGGTGAGATTTAGACTTTCCATTTTATAATACCTACTCATCGCATACCTAGTTAAAAAATATTGCTTTTGTATACTCGATAAATTTTAACAAGTTGTTTCTTTAGTATATTTTACTATCCGCAACAATAAATTAAATTCGAATCACGATAAATCGGTTTTTGTCGGTATTTTTTTTTATTGGTCTAACTTTGGATGCTTATAAATTATGCCATTAATAAGAGCTCTAATTTCATTATTAAAATTTACATGAACGTAATTTTCAATTTCAAAATATTGACTAAAAATTCAATTAAATATTACTTAGGTATCATGCAAGTATCATGCAAGTACCTAACATTGTGGTAACGTCTCTCAAATAAGTTAGGCTAATTATATTTTATTATTATTTGTTCTAGAAAATAAAGAGCTATCATAATTGAACAATTAATGTTATAAAACAATGATTAATAATCATCATATTTAACTCGACGCTAACATTGACACAAATAAGAAGCTAATCCGAAAATTGACTAGCAAACGTGTGACATTGAAGCTACAAACAGATTTATAATATTAAACCTTTGAGCTATTATCATATGACCTAGTTTAGCTCACCTGTGTTAACGACCCCGAAAAAAAATAATGACGAAAGAATGACGCTTCATCAGTGACGAGGGCTTTCTCCGCCGAGAAAGTAAATCGGCCACGATGCGCGCCATCTTTGATTTTATTTTTTTATTGCCTTTTTAATCTGAGGTTAATGCCGCTGCGTTTTGTTCTTACTGAACGTTCCTTTTTGTAAGTTTCGTTATTTATTACTGCCTGTTAACATTTGTAATTAAGTCGCTATTGTTTTGTTGTGATTATGTGCTTAGTATTGCTGAGACCGGATTGAGAGTAAAAATTAATGTATGCTGCCTCGGTCGGGTTCGAATTCTAGTAGGAGTAAATATTTGTGTACTCACATGAACGTTTAAGTTTATCTATAAAAATATACTAGAAGTCAGATTTTTATCTAAAGATAGGCAAAAATTTAAAAAAATCTTATGGTTGCGATAATAACTAAATTAATTGATTATTTCAATTACCTTACCTATATTTATATGTAAAAGGCACCTATTTTTCTTGTATTACACATCTTGAAGACTCCGAAATTTACTTACCCACAGTATCATAACCCTTCCTTTTGGCGTTGCCGTTATCGGGTATTAAAATACTTGTCTCCAACAAAAATCCGATCTATTAAGGAAGTTACAAAACATTAACAAATATAGGTACAACAGAGTATTACAATATTGTAAAAACCGAATACTTTAAAAACCTTCAAACTTCTTGATGACCGGGATTGCGTAAAATGAATTATGTTACTACTCATCCATCTACAAGGTCCATTGCGCCGCGTCAAAGCAACATTCGTGACGACTTCGAAACTGTCTGGGGAATGTATCCGATAATTTGGCGTTGCGTTGTGACATACCGATATTGCTGGTAGAGGCAATGTGTTCTTGCGGCTTACCTGTAATAAAATAAATAGTTATTAGTTTCAAGAAATATGCTAACAGACTGTGGTCTTATGTAAATTGGAGGTACTGCCCCAAATGGGACTGCTCCAGATTCTAGCGGCTAGTCCGCTAGAATTAGGAGTTCTCGCGCGTCCGCGGTAATATCGGTTCTTAAATGCCTTCCTCGATAAATGGACTATCCTACACATAAAGAATTGACGGAAATCGAACGCAGCATCTTCCGCCAGTTAGAATGAAACTACCTTACACTATTTTGGACTTATTTATGCGTTAACAAACGCAGTAAATATTTCATAATTATGTAATAGTTGCATCTTAACTAGACGGAAAATATTTAGTTCGGATCTTAGAAGATCGAAGATTTGATTTTTAAGTATCAAGCGCTGACTAATTTCGACGGCGAAAGCGGATGTGAAAAAAGTGGTTAACGCAGCCGCCCGGATTGCGGAAAATGTTGGGTTCGATTCTCGCCCTGGACAGTCGATTTTTTTCTGTATAAGTATATATTATTTCAGTTAATTTTAAAAATATTTACGCCTTTATTAACGAGGTAATTTGTTAGTACAGACATTCTTACAAATAAAGTTAGTCAGTGACAATGCAGTTGCTTTATAGATTTTTTAAATCTTCCAAATTTGTGGTCGAAAATATCAAAATCGTTATTAATACGAAGTTGAATAGATTATCTCATTGTAAAGTCGACACATTCTAGAAAGGGGGTTATAGTAAGGGGTGTCATATATGTATACAGGGTGCATCTTTCAAGAGGGCCTTCAAATTGGATTTTTGAAAAATCAATAATCCTAGCCAGGAATCGAACCCAATGATTTTGAAAAAAAACCACATATGTATTATTACACCATTCGATAGTATTGTTAAATAAGGATCGATTTCTGGGAAGTAATTATATACGGGAAATTAATGGAAAATGTTAAAATTCTAATAAAATATTTCTTGTTCCACCTTGGTTGAGGCGATAATCATAGCGATGATCATTATTTTTTTCAAAAATCCAATGATGCAGATTTTGTTTTCATCAAAATCGGGCTCGCGACTCCTTTGTAAATTTTTCGATATTCCTTATAGTTTGGAATTTGGCCCTGAAGGCCCACTTGAAAAATTCTGTATAGCAGTTTGTAACACCGACCCTATATGAATTGTTACAGAGGAACAAGAAGAAATTCTTTATTGTTAGATAAGTTAATGAAATATTATTACCCAGCATTAGAGCTTAAATGAAGAACGCGCGGCAGCGACGACTCAGCTGTCATCAAATCAAATAGAGATAGTTTTCCAATTATTTATTGATGTTACGTGAATTTTAATGAATGCAGGAAATCACTGCTAGTCACGAGTGTTCAGAAAAAACGTACAGAATATTATCACGCGATACGTGTCAACGTATTTTAATGTGTGATTAGGTTCCTCGTCGCAATGAACTATTTACTCTTACCCAGTAATTATTACTGCAGATTCAATGAAATGCTGTTTAAAAATAAGTGTGATATAATTTATAAACAGTGGTAAATCTGCTGACTAAAATAGACCTCTATTAGAGGTAAAGTTCTGCCTTGTGAACTATTTTTTTGTGAAATATATCTGTACATATTTTAAGTACAATAAAGAATTTCTTCTTGTTCCTCTGTTACAATTCATTTGGGGCTTTTTCCTTGACAGGAAAGCAAGTAAGTCGTTAAAAGCTACATTTCTTCTTTTCTGAAAGGTGCTTCATCCGAAATCAGTGATTAATCCAAAATTTTGAATTCTAAGTATATCATTAATTCAAAAAAGAAACTTAAATTATAAAACTCCTTTTATTCCTTTTGTCAGTGGTACAATAAAATTTAAATTGAAAAGAAAGTTCCAATAACTCACCGCCATTTTAGGAACCGCAGATTTAGCACAGATTAAATGAAATTAGGAACGCTGCGTTAGCGCGTTGAAGCTATGTTAATTTGGTGACATTGATCTAGAAAAAAGTTTCTCTACGGAGAAAATGTCAATGTCGGTGTAGTTCGCCGTTCGCCATTTCGAGTATTATTGTAGAAAATGACAAAAATGGAATACATAATACTTTACAAATGTATAATAAAATAAAACATTTAATGTAACAAATACGTTAAATAATAGGTAAAAAATTATGCCAAATCAATATGCGTATTTAATATTAATAGTATCACAGATAATATAATACTATACTAGAAAGTATATTAATTAAAATTAATATCTGGTGGAGGATACCAAAGAGTATTACAAAATTTCACTCATCGCAAATCATTCTGGAACGTTATGGAATAATTTATTTTTGCGTTTACAAACGCGTAACTATTAATACTAGAAAAATGCACTGAATAATTTAATGTCCCTCCTGAGGCAAGTCGATTTTTTTCAGTGCATTTTTCTAGTATTCTTGAACGTTATTCGTATAATATAAAAAGGGCTTTCAAACTCGATTGTTAATAGAATCGAATCGATGTCTCAGCAATGCCATGACGCCCTCTGCACCTCTCGATTTCGTCTGCGAGGCGAGAGCGGCGCTCCCATAGTGAAAGTGAGTGAAAATTGATCCTCGCGAATCTTCGCGCTTATTTTGTTGGTGTGTACACGTCTGCGAACGAACGGGTGCGTAGGCTTCGGCAATTTTCGTATTTGTTATGGCTGCCGGAGATTCTCGGGTGTTATCGAGTTTTGTTTTAGAAGCCCTGCTAATGTTTTAGTGACGGGTACATTTTATGAAGACAAATATTTTGTAAATTTTTAAGCGTTCCCACAATGATATGAGATAGCTCATTCATGGTTCTGGCCGAAGTTAGCTTTCCCCCGCGATAAGATTAGATGAAAGCCAAGACCGCGTATGTTCGTATACCTGTCAATGCACACTAAAATCACAGCTCATTAAGCCCAAATTCGTATATATCTTTGCTGATAATTATTTTGATGGTAAGCAACAATAGCGTCTTGATTGCTGCTTTCAAGTAACATATTGCAATTTCAAAAACGCTCTTTCTTGTGTAATATGTTGAGTTGAGTATCTCCTTATATGTTAGAATAAGCAACGTTCATGAAGTGTAATCAGTGTTGCCCGCTAAAAATCTATGGTTCCCTCAATTATTACTTATACCTATGAAAATGGTAATGCCTGAAATCGCAGGCACGCATCAAAATTTTCCGCCATTTTAGCGAAGGGAGAGTTTTAATGTCGTTAGGATAGGTGCAAAGACGTTTAGTAGGTACTCCGTGGGTAGGTGATACGAAGTACACCGGGTCATCTAGTAAGCAATATTTTATTTTGTTTTTAATAGTAAAATGTTTAGATAAAAATATTCAAAGATGCTTAGGGCGTCGTGCGTTTTTCGGTAGCAATATTTGTACGAATATATCAGCTATTTATTTGTATAAGAAACATTGTGTAAGTAATATAAACCTAAAATTTTTTTTGTATATCATATGCTTATATTGTTATATTATTGTTAAAGAGGTTGATAAGTTCGCACCAAAGTTAAAATAAATGTGTTTACCATAGATATAGGAAACTGGAGATTGGCAATGTGAAAAGGAAAGAGTACTATGTACTATCACGTGTACTATCACGTACACGCAGGCGGCGTAAGTCGGTCTGTCAGTTACGTAGAAAAGACAGCAACTGTCAAACTGCAGTACCATTATTCACGCACACATGTGCATTGCACATTGGTGAATTTTTTTGCTCTCGCCCTAATTTTGATTCATTGCCAATCTTTATGCGTCAGTAATTATAAATTTAAGGTGTTTACATTGCTATAAAGAGGTGTTAGGGACGAGTTAAATTACTTATTAGAGATCGTCTGATCACAGAACTTAATGATTTTGATTAAATTTAGAAAATTACCTTTACTTAAGTAAAGGTAATTTTCTAAATTTAATCATTAGTTTAAAAAATAGGGTGGCTTTCATTACGTATAAAACATAATAAACTCATGTTCATTTTCTATTTTAACTGTCTGCAAAAAAGTTCTCAATCCGTATTCATCCTTTTTTAGGTATGTTCCCCGGTTACTCGAAGACGCCTGGACCGAATTCAAAAATTCTTTTTTTGTTTAAAAGAGTATCCTTTTCAAATGGTCTCTTGAAAATTTTACGTGAATCGAATCAGTAGGTTTTTTTTAAATCGTGAAAATACGCAGTCGTTATATAAAATTTTCCAACTTTTCCAACTTTGTACGTCAGTATAATCGAAAGTTGCTGATTAATTTCTATGATTCTTTTTTTTTGTCTTAAAGGTCGAAGTCTCCAATTACACTACTAAAAATCAAATAATAAATTATTTTTAAATAAAACGCAACCCCGCCTTCAAAACTAAAAATGTAGAAATAAAATAAAAATTACATGTTTAAGAAACTCTATAAATGCCAACTATGTTTTGTTGAGGTCGGTGCCAGACTCAATATTTGGAATAAACGTTGTCTCTTGTATTTGTTTCAATCTTGATTTATTTCTGTGGTTAAATGCATTATTGCAATACCAATGTATATTTGAATTATGAGCAATTATGAATAGCGTTAAAAGGTAAATGTTTCATATTTTAATTAACGTTAATTCCTACGTTATTACCAGAACTGAATAACTCTCGTTTTCATCTCCATCTAGTAAATTAAAAAAGCAATCTGTACACAGACCACAATTAGCAAAACATCGCATGAGCACGCGCAAGCGTTCCGTTGATTCCCACGATATACTAGCGTTCACGCCCGGCTGCGCCCGCGCAACGTGTTATACGGATTACATGGAATTAAAGTCATTTATTCATACACAATAAGTGTAATTGTTTTTAATTATGAAATAGACAAAAAAAAATCTGCTTCTTAGAAGGGATTCAACCCGAATATGTTATAGATTTTTTCAGAATTTATTCGGTTATATTGTGCCTTTGTAATACAATTACGTTTTATTGGGCATTATTAAAAATAACTTTCTTCTTAATTAGAGACACTTGTTCGACAGTTCATTTCATTAACGAAATCTCGCCCTAATTACCAGTAATTAAAACCCAAATTACCCATTATAAGTACTCGTTTATTTCCAGATTATTCCCACAGTTCAAAACGCATTTTCAACTCTATAACTGATTGTTGGAACTCAAATTGCTAATAAAGTGTAAACACGAAGTTAACCTTAAAAAACTACGTGCCATTTTGAACACAGTGACTATGGAATTAGGAGTCAAATCACGCCGAAAGCCTACTGACCTAACGGAAGCGTCCGTAATTAATTCAAAGACAAACCGAGTCATACTTTCTATGTAAATAATTTCACGTTTTCAAATGTTTAAGTTTCGATGTCAATAAGAGTGTGATTTCTTTGACTTCTTGAATATTAGATAATTATAAACTTAACTGATGTTTAATCATCACGGTCACGAATAGCATAAGTTATATGCCATAAGAGAGATTCTGAAACCCGTGTCGCCAAACGTTGCCTGTAAAATTAGATCTGCTACAACCACGCAAGGCGATTACTGTAGATACTGTTGTATATATGATGATAATATGTGATATAGTCACATATCATTTCAATAAACAACCTTAAACTATAAAATGACTGATATTCTGACTGTGCGCCAACTTTATGTTTTGGTTGCAATCTTAAATGCTCACAAAAGCTTCCCCTATGACCATACACAAAGCAAGGGGATAAGACTAGATAATGAAAATTGACAGAAATAAAACAATTTTCGCTAAACGTCAGCTACGTGGTCAATCTAAACATCTATATAACCAGATTAATAAAAAACTACATATCCACTCATTGAACTTTCATGATTGCAAAAAGACAGTAACTACATGGTTAAAAAGTAATAATTATTTGGAAACAGAAAATTTACTAAAATATAATGTTTAACACAAAACACACACCACAAACACACAGCGTTATATGTACCTAAGTTTGTTTTTGTTTATATTGCGCATAAGTATGTAAAATTAACTATTGTATACAATTTTTATTTTGTATTGATATTTTGTTTCGTAATCTTAATGTAAGAAATTTAGTACGTAAGAGCTATGGAAGAGCGGGGCCTCCTGACACAGGTAAGACTTTTTGCCTACTAGGAGATCCCAACCACTGTTATCACATTGTTACAATTGGATGATGAAATAAAATATTTTTGATTTTTTATTTTATTTTGATGTTTGTCAAAAAGACAAGAATGTAACACTCGGTTCCGGACACTCACTTCCTGCATGATGGCGACCTCAAACGGCCGTGTTCAACTATTCGATACGGTTATTGAACCAGCTGATCTTGATAATATTGGCTTCAATTAAAACTACTTCCTGGTGACCTTCAAAGTTTGACGAGGTCCCATGAAGCGTTGGCAGGTGTCTTTGGCATGACAGGAATTAAATCCAATATAATTATATTGCCCGGAAGAAGCCGATGGTAGTGTCTAGTTGGCAACTTTCGCCTTGGTTCAAGAACTAAATTACTAAAAGAATTACATTAAATACTCACTACGCCACGGAAAAAAGCTCACTCTACTTCTCTTACCTTCCCTTCTCATACTACACTTATCAGGCCCTGTAGTAATGTCCATATTTTTTTTTTTTAAATTACCTTACAATAAAAGATATTCCTAAATTAAATAGATTTTTAATAGAATTAAAACAATCATTACATAAGAAGCAATATTACTCATTGCATGAATATTTAAATGATAAATTTTAGAAAAATACCAGAAAACCAAAATGTTTAAATAAGATACAATTATTTATTGATAGAATATGGACATAATTATTAACTGTGAAAATCCTCCTTCCTTCTAATTTTTTGGTGTGCCCGACAGGGTCCATAACTGATTCATTAGTTTTAAGGAACATCTTGCTAAACTTATGGAATGCAATAAAGAATATCATCATCTAGAGCTCATATAATGCCCCCACCGAGGGGCTCGAGCCTACCCCACATTAGGGGCGATTAGGCCTTAGTCAACCACGCTGGCCAAGTGCGGGTTGGTCGACTACACACACAACCTAAGAATTTTTTCATAGGTGTGTGCAGGTTTCCTCACGATGTTTTCCTTCACCTTCAAAGTGTCGATTAAACGTACATATGAATTCAAAATTTGAAAACACATTGGTACGTGGCGGGGTTCGAACTGGTGCCTCCCGGGTGGAAGACAACGCTCTTACGCACTACGCCACCGACGATGCTTCTTATAATAAAGGATATGAATATGAATAATAATCTACCACCGACCAGCAGAATAGTCTAGTGGTTCGTCCACTGATATACAGAGGTCCCAGCTTAGATCCTCAGGGGAGTACAAATTTGTCCTCGATGTTTGAGGGTTCCAGGTGGAGCTCGATTCCATCCTCGTTCCTATCGTCACTTACCATCAGCTGAGATAAAGACCAGCTTCGCCAACAAGTGTAAAAAAATGGACACTCGTTATTCCAAAGTTTACTCTTCAGGAAAACAAAATTGAATTTAAAGCAGACAATTACATAACAAATATAACAATTGTAATTCACTCTACTTATCAATGGAATTGGTATCAGATGTGTGACATAACAAGAAGGCTATTGTTAATGACTTACGCAACTCTGATGCTATTATGTCAGATGTAAATGACAAGACATGTGCCTCCGAATATGGAAATGTTATTCTATTCACAAGGGAATATAGACTGTTTTGGAATAAAGAAGCTACCGACCTTTAAGACAATTAGAGAATTTTATTTATATCAGTCAAGATTGAAAGAAGACACATGCAATCACGGCAATAGTAGTAAAAGGTGTTGAGCAGAGCCCTAGGCTTTGGTTACTTCAAAAGTCACATCATTCAGCAGGGGTCATGCAGTAACCTCATAATAGTGTCAGGTTGCCAGTCTTTCACCTACATAAAAAGCATCAAACACAAAAAAGGAACATACCTTCAGTGAAACACAAAACGAACAATCAAGACAGATCAGGTATTAAGACATATCGACGAGAATTGAGAAAGGGATTCTTCAAATTATTCGGTCCTGGAAAAGATGAAAGTGAAGTGGGGAAGACCTAGATCAGCATTTGTCGATCAAATCGAAAACATGTTAGGAAAGGGTCAGAGCAAAGTACTCGATATCGCATGTATGAGTACTGAGACACGGTAAACTGAAACGAAGCAAAGAAATATGTAAGGATCTAAAATGTAGTGATGATCAAAATTAAAACTAACTGCACTAAATGAAAGGTAGAAATTCAAATGATGTATTGCCCAAATTCCTATAAGATTTAAACTAATTTATCGTAAAGTTATGTTAGTTCAAGTTTTGTTATTGAAACCCAACATTGATGTAGCTTAGTGACAATTTTAGGCGTCTTTATAAAATATTTTGTTACGCCAAAAAGGGTTGGCTAGTAGAGATTAAGGAATTATCTGAACCTGATCTGACTACTAACCACACTTTCACAATCAATGAAAGGTCACACTTCCGTCAGTGTGTGCGTTAAGTATGTGTGCGTGTAGGTGCGTCCGCGCATCAATGCTATCAACTTTCTAATTTTTAGGGTTCCGTAATGAATTAGGAAAAGTAGCGCGTTCTTGTACACCGTTATATTGAGCAGGTGTAGAATACGTAGTTATTATATTAGAAGACGATTATTATGTGCATAGTAAAAAATGAATAGTGGCTTATTAAAATACAATAAATATGTTTAACAATATTTGAGGTTTATTGCTCCTTCTGTTTAATTTGTAATTATTATTATGAAAATTACATATTTATTTATGTTTTAATAGACGCTAGTACGTTTAATCGACGCTTTTACGGTGAAGGAAAACATCGTGAGGAAACCTGCACACACCTATGAAGAAATTCTTAGTTTGTGTGTGAAGTCGACCAACCCGCACTTGGCCAGCGTGGTTGACTAAGGCCTAATCGCCCCTAATGTGGGGTAGGCTCGAGCCCCTCGGTGGGGACATTATATGAGCTGTTGATGATGATTATTCATATTTGTCTGTACTTCTTCTTTTATGTGAACTTTAATAGAGTATTACACCATTTTTTGAAAACTGTTTAAAATAAATCCTGAGGTCGTAATTAACCAGTAGAATTTTTATTTTAATTTTATAAAACCAGAAATGCCTTTAAAACTTAGTTTTAATTGCCATGCTTTTTCGGCCCGTGACGTCACTCCGTTAGTAAGCAAAACAACTGCGATTTCAAAATCAACACAAAGCACGATACCAATCCACTTTGTTTACTAACGGAGTGACGTCACGTCGCATTCCAAATGGCGAGCGGCGTTTTAAAGGTTTAAGGGTCAGATTAAAAAAAAACGTTTTTTAAAATTGAATTCAATAATTTTAATTGCATATTTATAAATAAATAGCGATGTTTTTCGTTTACTTTTTGCAATAACTATCATAAAAATGCAATTTTATATTTTATCTTTCATGGTGTAAAATATCCTATTATGCTAAATTTCACTCTTCTCCGTGTGTGCATTTTGAATTAAAAAGGGGTACAAAATTTTTTCTTTAATAATAACGTAATAATACTTACTTAATTCTTATTGGTTGGTTGAAATAAAATGGCATCGACAAGTCTAAATTGAACCACTTAATTGCTCGGCTCGTTTTTAAGAGTGAAAGTAACATCTATCATTTAGAAGTAGTAGGTATATTAATCATTATGCTATGAAATAATGTCTACGCTTATTCGGTTCTTTCACACATGACCACATTTGGACGGACTTCGAACAATAATGAAAGCTAAGCTACACATTGCGAGGACTGCAACTGGATGGGTGACGGGAGAATACTTTTTGGTTTTAACAGATACATAAAACGCATTTACGCATCATCCCTGTCCAAGCCCAACTACAGTGAAATGTGGGGCTCAGGACTATTTATACTGAACCCGGAATCCCGAATTTTTCACCGGGAACTGGAGACAAATATAAGAGCTCCTCCTTTTAGAAAAGTTCAGGGACGGCTTTCCTATAGTGCAGAGGGTGCGGTGCACCCTCGTCACGTTTTTTTTTTTTGTCTGACTACTGCAGTTTGCCGCTGATGGCATTTACTGCTCCACCGGATTTTTAAGAAGGCGAAAACCTTGGAGGGTCCTCAAGCCTGTAGTGCGGACGTTCCTAGGGGATTACTGGGCGACCGAGCATCTCCCCCGTGGGGAGTCTCTCGACCGCCTAGCATCCCTAGGTCGTCCGAATCGGAAGGGAGCGACAGGCCCGAGGGTGCCTCTAAAGGCTTGGACCTCGGCTCGGGCACGTCGGGTCGTGGAGAAGTGCGTCACGCGTAGCCGCTTGCTTACATACAGCGTAGATATCCAGGGGCGGCTTTACCTTTGTGTGTTGCATACGGGCGCCACTCATACAAAGAGGCGCAGCAGGATACAAAGGGCGTCGCAGCGGCCACTTTTTGCCTTCCCATAATTTTTGAAATCAGGGGGTTGCAAGAAATCTCTCAAGGAGGGCGCTCGGATAAACTTTGCACACGGGCACTGCATGGGCTAGAGATGCCTCTGGGAAAGTTACAAGTAGAATTTCAGGGGAGCCAGTCAACCCCAATGCAGCAATAATTAACAATCCCTACGCTAATAAATCCGAGAATTTAAAATATATTAGGGGTTTAAGTATGAATTTGCCGTTTTGTATGGAGAATTTAACGAAAATAATTTTTTCCATACAAATATATTTGCGATTTTTTAAGGAACCACACATCTAAATTTTGTGTAATTTTGTGGATATATTTAGACAACATTAAGCTATAGGATACTTTGTGAAAAAATTTGAAAATTGATACCTGTAAAAAAATATTCATATTTTTACAACGGAGACGGGCACCTCTTAGGACGAGATGTTTTTGAAGATGTATTTCTAGTGAAAAAAATAAAAATAAGAATTAAACTTTATACATAAATATAAGTCCTTGTAATGAACTTTAAAATAAAAAAAGAATAATGTACATAGCTATTGTATTAAAGGAATTATACACTAATGAATAATGAGGAAAAAATCGGCAATTTCATACTTTAACCCCTATTATTACAATTACGCTAATTGAGTTTTAATAAAACTATATTCTATAATGTTTAGTGAGAATGATATTTATAGACCTCGGTTTGTAACCTACGTAAGTTCTATTGGAATGCGTCTCCAAAGCTGCTCTCCGAGAATCTTACCATAAATTGCTTTGAGTGAGAGAAAATGAGAAAAGCAAAGCATTTAGCATTTTGTACAAAAAACAGCGCTTACATTTGTTCGCCATCTTTATAAAAAAAGCACATACTCGTATCGCTATTAGGAAATGTTACTCAAAATAAACAAAGCACTCGAGAAAGCGTGCTCCAATCGATAGTTACGAAATGCAATCGTAATATCCAAATGTTACTAATAACAGTAATTGTGTTCACATAATACCGGTAATCGGATTTTTCAGTGAACGATTATTGAAGCGTGTGTCGAATATCCGATGAAGATGCTCGGGGCATTTGAGTAGTTGGAACTAAAATTTTAATCGCAGCTGTGGTCGAAGTCTAATCTTGACGTCCCCGGTTCATGTGTTTTCGTAGTGGTAAGTGAATACCGTCGCCTATAGCTGCAAGGAAAAAATCACTTGGTTGTATTGCAGATGCGTTGTCATACTGAGGCCAAAGATGAAATGTATCTATGTGTATACGTCCAGTAGAATACATAACTATAGGCATTTCCACTTTCCATTGAAGTTTTATATGTTCGGTCTGTGTGTTTGGTCAGTTTTTCTTTTATCGTGTCTTGTACGTTGTGGGTATTTGGCTTTTTATATACTGCTATGTCAATTAGGCGTATTAAGAAGCGTCGGTGGCGTAGTGCGTAAGAGCGTCGTTTCCCACCCGGGAGGCAGTGGTTCGATCCCCGCCACGTACCAATGTGTTTTCAAATTTTGAATTCATACGTACGTTTACTCGACGCTTTTACGGTGAAGGAAAACATCGTGAGGAAACCTGCACACACCTATGACAAAATTCGTATGGTTGTGTGTGAAGTCCACCACTAGGCCAGCGTGGTTGCTAAGGCCTAATCGCCTCTAATGTGGGGTAGGCCCGAGCCCCTCGGTGGGGACATTATACATGAGCTGTTGAGGAGGAATGATGTCAATTAGGTATACTATACGTGTCTGTTTATAAAGAGTGTAATTTCGGGACTATTATAGTGAGTAGTTCTATCTATTATGATAGTGCGGTCCCAGTAAATATTTACTATTTTACTGTCGAGAACAGAGTTGGAAGTGAACATAAGCCATACACAAACTTCTGCATAACCGATCTATGACAGCTAAAGATCTCCAATAATTGCTATAATGACCATAAATCAAGCACATAAAAATACCCCGTCCACATATGTACTGAGATGTTCTGTCTACATCCGCAGACCTGGTCAAGTGACCTACTGAGGTACAGGTTTCTATGGCGAGTGGGCCCACTGCGCGCGGTTAGCGGACGCTTTCAATTATACTAAGAACAGGGATGCCTGTTATTTTTTTTGTATTTAAATCCGGATATGTCGTCAGTATGATGAGCCCGTGGTGTATGTGAACATGTCGACATTTTTATTACAATCCTATCAAATTAAAAGAATGTCATAGATCAGTTAAAAGGGGTTGATAATTTTCATCATATCATTATACAGCCTTTATAACTCGACCCAATGCTAAGACACAAGGCCTCTCCTTGTCATCGAAGGAGGCTACAATTGCCTAATGCGGATTGGTGGACGGTGTATAAGGTGATCAATACCCCTTTGCTGATCCATTAGTCGCCTTCTACGACATCCATTGGAGGATATGGGGTGATGCAGGTGATTTTAGCAACCAGGGCAATTCTAGCGAGAGATATAATAAACACTAACATTGTCATATTCTCTGATAGCAAATCAGTTTTACAAGCCCTAAACAACAACGTGATTCGCTCTAGCCTCATTCACGAGTGCCATTTGGGACTAAACATGGTAGGAACAACGTACTCTATCACCCTGCATTGGATCAAAAGGCACAGTGGTGCACGAGGAAACGATGCTGCGGATGAACTAGCCAGAAGGGGGTCAGGCATGACACCGGTTGGTCCCGAACCAATCATCACCCTTCCTCCGAGCTGGTTCAAAGGTAAAATGAGTCAACGGACCAAACTTTTAGATGAGCGATACTGGAGCAATTTAGAGGACTGTAAACAGGCGAGACTCGCTCTACCCAACATACAGCCTCGCCTATCCAAAGCTCTATTACAGCGAAGTAGATCCCGACTCCGACTAATTACTGGAGCCTTGACTGGACATAGCAATTTTAACAGACACCTTTTCAACATAGGTATCACGGACAGTCCACTATGCAGAGCCTGCATGGTGACAGAAGAGACAGCCGCCCACGTTCTGTTGGAATGCAGTGGAGTGGCATGCTACCGGGCAAAATACCTGGGATCCCCGGGTAGCCTCCGGGAGGCATTTGGTGACGTCAAGGCGCTGGGTGACTTCCTGGAGGAATTAGGATGGCTGGAGTGAACCAGCCCCACACCCTCCGACGCAAAACAGGCGCAACAGTCGTCGATTTGCGGAGACCGCCCGTTGCGAAGAAGAAGAAGAAGAAGATGGGGTGATGCTATTCAACTCTGCCGGCGTCACATGGCCAATGTGATGACTTTGTGATGCCGGCAGATGGAGAAAGTTGATAGCTTTGCAATAATAGTTATTTGTTCAACAAGCGAACAAAGTTATTTTTTGTCGCGAGTGCCGATATTAACTCACGAACGAGCGAAGTAGTGTAACGTCGTGTCCTATAGTCCAACTCGGTCAGAATGGTCCACTAATCAAAACACGTTTTCCGTCACTACCTATTTTATTGAGTTATTGAACAAGTTTAAATGGTATATAAAAGGCACTAATTTTAGTGCCTTGATATAATTATGTAAGTACGTATTATAGTAATAGGCCCAAGCCGAGGTCAGAGCGAGACCCTTGGGTACGTTAGTAATGATGTGTTCTAGGACACGGTCAGCAATGGAATGAATCAAATAGCGCGAAAATGAACCACATGTCATGATTGTCATGATAAATGATGATTTTGAATTTGATTGTTATTTTAAAAAATACAGCCAATAATAATGATGACGATGGTACTATAACATGGCAATGTTATATTACTACGTTACAGTAGGATTCATAAATAGACTACCAAGCGCAGTGAGTGATTTAAAGGCATGAGACAAAAAAATTTGCTCTCGTGTGAAACATACCACTTTTCACCTCTCCGGCTAGAATATTGTGTTATAGGTGAGAAAACTAAGGCAATACTTTAATAATATGTTTATTATCTTATAAATAACCATTGAAAAATAAAAGTAAGATTACTAAAATAATTTAGATTGAACGGTCTTGTTTAAAGCTCGTAGCAAAAAGCGTTTTTCCTTCGAGATATTACGAAGCAAAATAGGTCTTTTGGTGCTGGACAGGTGAAAATTACATTTTTATAATTATAATAGTAATGACAATGAATGTGGATGGTTATAGAAGGAGAGAAAGACGATAAAAGATGGATATATGGTAAGCAGAAGTGGAGTCCAAATGCGAAGATAGCTGCTGCGAGATATAAGCTGCCGCGCTAGCCACCCTCGCCTTACCGACCTGCAAGGTGCTTCTTCACGCCTCTTTCGAAATACCTAGGATTGTAAGAAGGAACACGTATGCTTGCAGTGAATTCCATTTCTTGATTGTGCGACAAAGAAACGAGTTGCCAAATTTCTTAGTTCGAGTTGGAATGGTAGCCACAGTTTGTCGGTGGCACCTTAAGCAGCAAGGATAATCCTTAAAAGGAAGGGTGCGACGTGTGTGAAGCGGGTCTTTTGTGCGGTGAGGTGTGTGACGGTCTTTCGACTGGAGTACAGCGTTCGAGACGCAAGGATTCGGGCCGGATTGTCACTCTATAGATTGATATTACTGCAAATTAGAACAGCCACTGCTGTCTAAACTACATGCAATACGAAAACACATGTACCTACCTAAATAGTTACTGACCAATACCTATTACAAAACTAGAAAACCAGTCTCAAAGACTTGTTAAGAAAAAAAATGTCTAGAGATCCGGGCTCGATCGACACACGCACGTTGACATCCGTGACACTCGGGCTTTATCTACTGACCCAATGTTGTACAGGTTTTTTTCTAAGGTGCGGCCTCATTACCAGCGAAGAGAAATTTGATATCACTTAATATGTGGCGACTTAGGACTCTGGGTTACCAAATCTTAATATATTATTGTAGATTCATTTACCTGTAAGCACGTATCTATGAGAAATTACGTGATTTAAGGTTTTTACTAAAATTAACCCATCGTAGTAGCTTTCCGATTTGTCCACTTCTAAGACAGCAGCAAAAATTGTTAACCAAATAAGCAATCTTAGGATGAGTACAGTGAGTTTATTTTCGAAAAATCGCTATCACTGAAGCCTCACCTTATCGCTGACTTAAAGTTTTCTACTTTAAACAATAGTTGCGGCCGTAAAATATAGAGATCTAGACATTTGACAACCAATATTTAAATATTAGGCGGAGGAAACGAGAATTCGCCATCTTAGCTGTCTCTGACGAGATTGGCTAATAACTGTAGAAAATGGTCATTATGTGGATATGTTAAGGTTTATATCAATTTGACACTGTATTGGGCGTTATAATGAAAATTTAAAGTCAAATTAACAAAAGTAGAGTGACCAACAGGTGGGTTTATTCTAATACCGTTAAAATGACGAAATTTCACAGCTAATGGAGTATAGACTATATTTAATTCACTTTTATTTCGTCGATCCGGCTCGAAGGACCAATCAATAATTGAGTGGTGATTATATTTACTGCTGCTATGTTTTTCATGTAAAAATCTATAATTTACTTTTCACCAACAAGTAATTTAGCATCATTCACAGAAATGGCCCACCATCTAGGCGGAGTTAAAATGCTGCCTAAGCACAAAAACATAGATATATTTCTCTTCTCCAGTATAAACAAACATTTATTAGGTTTTAATTTATATTAAAACCTAATAAATGTTTCTTTGTCTATTTGTCCTAAAGCATATCAATACTGACTATTCGAAAACAAGAACCATAGTAAAACATTAAATAAACACTTGCGAATGATTCATCGTCTAACTATTTAAAAACCTAATTAATTAGCAATAAATATACATAAGCATAAATAAATATTATGCTTATGTATATTAAGATATAAGTTAGAGTCTAAGGTATTTATTGTTCTATAGTAACCTGAAATAAAGAGTTTATTATTAGATATTATTAAAAATGCCTACGTTTCATCTTATTGAAACATCATTAAAAAAGGTCACGATATTTTTTAGCTTTTCTATTAGCTTTTTATCCCATAACACCAAAGGCGAGATTTCGCACGTCGAAGCTTTGGGAACAAAAGGGCCTAAATAGTTTTTCCGTGGAAAAATCAAATGTACAAACAAAATGTTAGATGGAAAATTATAGACGAAATCCAACATGGGAATAATATTTTTCAGTATGGTTCATCATATCAGCTATGAGACGTCCACTGTTGGACAATTGGACATAGATCTCCCCTAAGGATCCCAACCCGACAATTGATCCACTTTGTAGGGAGCCTACCAACGCTGCATCTCCTGGTACGCGGTCGCCACCACAGGACCTTTCCACCACAACGCCCGTCAGTCCTCCTCACAATGTGCCCTGCTCACTACCACTTAAGGTTCGCAATTCTTTGACCTTAGTTCTCCTGCGGACGTTGGTATAGTTGCTACTTTTTAAATACCAACCCGCCATATTTAAATGGACAATCGGTGCAAAGTTCACGGCCTTAATCCAACGCTCTCTTAACTTGTTTTACTAATATATTCGAGACCGCTTAAATATTTTGGTGAGTAATAAAAACTGTTGAAATGCCATGTGATGACACCTGTTCGATTGGTCAGACAACAGCTTATTAAACCAGATAACATCATTACCAAAATGTCAGCCTAAGGATGTCCATTAATGAACCACAACCTCAAAAAATATTTGGCAGTGTCTAGCGCATTTTGATGACGAAATTTCTGTCAGATCTTCAAAATTATTTAATAATCTTAGCAGCAACATAAATTTTGACTTGTTTTGCACTTCTTTGACCATTTTTTTAAAATGTATCAATAACTATTCCTTTTTTAAAATAAGATACATAATAGGTTGGGGAAAAAGTTTCTTCGCATTTTTTAAGAAAATTCAAAACATTTTTTAATATAGTTTATTTACATTTAACTAAAGTATGTAGGTACCATTTTGTTCGATAACTTTTTGCCATCTTGTAGGTAGGGACATGATCCCATTGCTATAGAAATTTTGGGACTTCTGGTCAAAATACCGCGACAAGTGGTTTTGGCAGTCCTCTCGTGATGTTAACCTGACACTGCCTAAAGAATTCTGAAGAGACCGAAACAGGTGGAAATCTGAAGGTGCAAGGTCAGGACTATACGGCGGATGCATTAACACCTCCCAGCCAAACTCTCTTAATTTTTGCTGAGTGGCTAAAGATGTGTGAGGTCTAGCGTTATCATGATGAAAAACCACACCTCTTCTGTTGATTAATTCCGGCCGCTTTCTCTCAACTTCTTGCTTTAATCTCATCAGTTGTTCGCAGTAGAGTTCAGAATCGATGGTCCTGCCTGGTGGTAACAGCTCATAATGAATAATGCCCTTCCAATCCCACCACACACACAGCATCACCTTGTTGCGAGTTAACCCGGGTTTCGCCACAGTCTGTGAAGCCTGACCGGCCTTTGACCACGACCTTTTTCGCACGTTCTTGTCGTACGTGATCCACTTTTCATCACCAGTTATCAGCTTCTTCAAAAATGATTCGGTTTCATTACGTCGTAATAAAGAATCACAAATGAGTACACGGTTCATTAGGTTTCTTTCAGTGAGCTCGTGAGGTACCCAAATGTCGAGCTTTTTTGTGTACCCAGTTTTTTTCAAATGCGCCAAAACTGTTTTGTGGTCAATTCCCAGTTCTTCAGCTACGTCGTAACTACTGACATGCCGATCTTGCTCCACTTTTTCAAAAATGGCATCCATTTTATCTGTAATAGGGCGACCAGAGCGACGTGCATTTTTGACATTAAAATTTCCGGTTTGAAAACGCTTAAACCAAATTTGTGCTACTCTCACAGACACTGCACTAGGTCCATAAACATCGCAAATTTTTTTCGCGGCTTGCGTTGCATTTTTACCTTTTTTGTAGTAAAATTTTAAAATGTATCGAATTTCTTTATTAGATTCACTCATCTTGGCGGTACGAAAACAAATGAAAATCACACATTTTCCTAATTTGAATTTGGAATTATGTTCTTTAAAATTTAAACTTTCAATGATACCAAAACCAGCCAGATACAAATAGTATAGCCAAGGAGATTTTATTACAAGTGTATACATACTATAATGCGAAAAGACTTTTTCCCCAACCTAATATGTAGGTTGTAGGTGCATAAGACATTAGACCCTCCCAAAAACAGTCCATCCTGTATGGTCAACAAAAACCCTGAACCTATTGATATCAATACCATTATTATAAAATGGGTTACTTGGTCGAACTTTAAATGGTCGAGATATTTATGATACAGTAGGCAGGCAAGCCGAAATTGTGGCATTTCGTCATCATCATCATGAACAGCTCATATAATGTCCCCACCGAGGGGCTCGAGCCTACCCCACATTAGGGGCGATTAGGCCTCAGTCAACCACGCTGGCCAAGTGCGGGTTGCTCGACTTCACACACAACCTAAGAATTTCTTTATAGGTGTGTGCAGGTTTCCTCACGATATTTCCCTTCACCGTTAAAGCGTCGATTAAACGTACATAATATGATTTAAAAAATTTAAAACACATTGGTACGTGGCGGGGATCGAACCAGTGCCTCCCGGGTGGAAGACGACGCTCTTACGCACTACGCCACCGACGCATTTCGTGATCTGACCAATTACAAGATCCTACGACGACATATCCAACTTGAAGTCGGAGTATTATACGGTAGACGATTGTTCTAATTTCGATCAGCCAATCCGCTGTGCCTACCTTTTATTAAAGAGTTTGCAAGCAATTTTCTATCCCACTTTTACTTGACCGCATGTTAATATCACATCTATCGAAGTGCAAGTACGACCACTTAGCAACTCCGCCGGACAAGTCACGAATGCTGCAAAAGTGAAACGGTGGGTTGCGTCAATGTAAATAGATGTTTTTTTACAATAACCACGTTGGTGTGCAATACGACATGTTTGGGTAACGTTTTAGTGTGTATGGTAATTAGTTCAGTATGTGGATGATAATAAACATTATCATCTTTTTGTTGTGTATATTGTAGATAGGAGGATTGTTTACTCACCGCTCTCTTCGTTTAAGAGAATCCAAAAGGTCCAACCTACAAGAGTAAAAGTCAAAGGTTCCCCTACAAGAGAAAGCGTCGGTAGTGTCGTCTCCCACCCGGGAGGCACCGGTTCGAACCCCGCCATGTACCAATGTGTTTTCAAATTTTGAATTCATATTATGTACGTTTAATCGACGCTTTTACGGTGAAGGAAAACATCGTGAGGAAACCTGCACACACCTATGAAGAAATTCTTAGGTTGTGTGTGAAGTCGACCAACCCGCACTTGGCCAGCGTGGTTGACTAAGGCCTGATCGCCCCTAATGTGGGGTAGGCTCGAGACCGAGGTGGGGACTTTAAAACTGGTTCGTTCTTCCATTTAACGGATCCCTTTATCCATTCTAGACTTTCCGCGTGATTGAGCAATAAACATTCGGCCATCCAAACTCTTGCATTTATGATAGATACAAGTCCTGTCACCGAATAACCTTGAAAAATACAAGACAGAGTCATACCATTCACGACCCGTGCACGCTCTAGATCTTTCACAACTCAAAAACAAAAGCTTTTAATAAACTCTAAGGCTTAATTAATGAGTAGAAATTAAACAACCAAAGGCTATCGAACACTCTTTGTGCTATAGAAAGTGTAATTAATGTAGCGTGGTTAATTGAAGAATGGGGTAAAATAGCGTCACGTATTTTTTTTTTAATTACGAGATACCGCCACCTGTAGAGACTCGCAATATTAAGTGTAAATCACTGAACACCGCAAGTGCGTTTGCCATCCTGGGGACTAAGATGATATGCCCTCCATGCCCAGTAATTACACTGGCTACCTTTCCCTTCGATCCGAAACACAGCGAACTGCTTCACGGCAGAAATAAGAAAGGCGGTGGCTACCCAGACGGCCCTACATATGGGTCTACCACCTAGTAAAAGCGTATGGTACAGCCAGCATCAGAAGTGTATTAACCTCTGAAGTAACTATACACCCTGCTTTTTAAACCGTCTTAAATACTTCAAGGTGTGAAAGTGCCAGTCAATACAAACGACTTTTGCTATGGGAAGATCATCGAAATGGTGAAAACATCAGCTGTTTCATACGAAAGTACAACACCTACGCAACCGAAATGTAAAGTGTAAACAACCTATTTTAGGATTATGCGCGGGATTATATTTTATTTTTTATTTTTTTTATTTTATTAAAATAGGACAGCCAATGGCACATACAATAAACTTTAAAAATTATAAAAAAAACACCACAAAAACGAAATTAAAAGTATTACCTTTGAAGGCAGCCACAACATGCTTATGATGGGGGAAAAAACTATTGAAGAGAAACTGACATAATCCCTTAGATAATATGCAAGAGGTTTTTGTATTTGTACAGCGATGACTAAAAACAATCAAGTAAACCTTTCTACCTTTAAACGTATATTATATTTAATTATCTTCAACTATCGCTGATAAGACTAATTTAAAAGTATTTCTAATATATGTATGTAATATAAGATACGCTAAAAGTTTGTATGGATGTATGTTTCTTACTCTTTCAAGCAAAAACTACAGAATGTGTCTTAATGAAACTTTACAATAGCCATGTGATGCCGGCGAAGTTGAAAAGCATTACCCCATATCCTCCAATGGGTGTCATAGCACGCGACTAATGGATTAGCAAAGAGGTATTGATCACCTTATTCTCTGTACACCAATTCGCATTGGGCAAGCGTGGACTACTGCCTAAACCTCCTTATATAATAAGGAGAGGCCTTATGTCCAGTGGGTCGAATTAAAAAGGCTGTTATTTATTTATTTATTCATTCAATAAAATCTTAAAAGCTATCAGAATTATCCAAGACGCTTAGAAGATTAGATTACTTAACTACATAAGAAACATAATAAATAATTCCCATACAATAATAAAGAATGCAAATCATAATAAAATTATAAGTAAACCTGGTCAGATATTAAATTGTCAAGGTTAAAACTTTCAAATTAATTAAATCAGAATATACTTAATGTCATAAAAATACAGCGTCAGTTAAAAAAAAGACACAGAAACAATAAATTTAGAATATTAGAAGTTATGATGATGATGATGATGATTACCATTATACAGGGTGTAAAGACATGAACAGTCAAAAGAGAACTATGTATTCTGCTCAGCATCATAACATTTTTTTTCCTTTAGACTATACCTGGGAAATTGATAGTTACGATTTTATTGAAGGTCAGTCATAATTTTTTTTTTAATTTTTTTATGAAGACGTATTCTATACCGTATTTCTTAATTATTGTCCAAAGAAACATTATCATTTTTTTAGTATTTCATAACAAAAAATGGCTTCAAAACGTTAGCGTTCAATGTAGCTCACTCGATGCGCACGGACACTAACGAACGGGGCCGCCGGCAAAAATATCGCGGTTTTGCGAGTTGCGTGCGAGTTCAGCCCTTTACATTGCGCAGTACAATTTGCAATTTTTTTTAACACCAAAAAATAAAAATCATTTCCCAGCAATATTTTTTTTTAAATATGTCTTATTTTGATGTATAGAATACATGGTTCTCGTTTGACTGGTCATGTCTTTTACACTTAGTATAGATCATACAACAGAATAACAATAATATACCTTGGCTATAATTTATACCAATCCTGCGCAGATCAAGTCGCGGGCAGAAGCTAGTAGCTTATAAATGTCAAAATATCAATAAATCGGATTAGTCTAATTTCATTTTGTTTTGTTTGTAAGAACATTTACTTTCGAGAAGAAGGTCGGGAAAAAATAAAAGGATTCGTGTATAAAAAAAATGCTAGACGTGATTCTAAATCGTTTTTAAATTACATTATACTCTAAAAATGATTACTTTCACAGGTATTAATTAACCAATAAACTTAGCTATGCAGTTAAATATTAGTAAACCAATATTTAACTGCATAGCTAAGTTTATTAACTATAAGTATAAATAAAAAAAATTGTGTGTGTCAGCTCCGACGCACGACTGGAGTTTACTCCGAGACAGGTGAGATGGCGCACCTGCTGTCATCCGTGTTTTGACAATGAGAAAGTTGCGCGACATAGGATGCGCACCAATTATGACTTTGACCTTCAAAAACGTAACGAGGTCATTAATCGATAGATTTTACTCCTCACATTTTTCTCATACCGGGCCCCTTATATATGCAAATCGATTCTTAAGGAGAAAACTCCAAAAAAGGCATCTGTCTTAAAACAATATTTGTTATTCGATCTCTTACTAGTATACTATACTGAAGTATTCCTATAACGCTATTAATAACGAAGTTATTAACTAAGATCGCATTCACAGCGTGCTACTTTCGATTTAACAGTTACATCAATAATATTCGTTGGAGCCGTTCGTGCGATAATTTTAATATTTAAGTTGCTTTTGTCGTTTTAGCACCACTCACGTCACGAGGCATCTATTTTGATATTTATGTTATTATGAAATTGGTTCATAAGGCCTGTGCATACCTTCCGACCGATACGATCGCTCACCAAAACTTTTGCGCTGCCCAGATACAAAACGAATGTTGGTGGCAACGCCACTTTTTTTTGTGCAGAAGACCTAAGAGGAAGCCTAAGATGGAGCGAGTTTACCCAGAAGATGCCTATTCACTCTAACCTTAAATAGAGCAGGGTTATAACTATTCGGGAATATGGACGCCGGCAGGGAATTCCACTCTTTAGCGGTGCGCATAATAAATCATGTTGAAAACCGCTTAGTACGCATAGGCGGAATTAGTACGAGGTAGGGATGGTAACCTGAAGTCCGTCTAGACCCCCGATGGTAAAAAGGAGATGGTGGAATAAGCTCATGCAGCTCAAGTGCACACTCGCCAAAGTACAATCTATAAAAAACCGACAGGCAGGCCACTCTGCGACGATGAGCCAAACTTTGCAGAATAGCATGCACCAGCCTATCATCATCTATACGTTTCCTGGCTCTGTGATCAACCGAGTCAAAAGCGGCACTTTGATATTTTGCTGAACCGTTGAAGCTGAACTTTGATTCGATGCTGTTCAGAATACAACCGTTTCAAATGGGATGGATGTTTTCCATGACCCATTGCACAAATTTAAGGCAGAAATTCGTAAACTTTTAGAAAATTAAGAAAACTTGTGGTAATAATTTAAATGTAAAACCAATTTTATTTTATTTTGTTTATTGTTCTTTTTCTCCTTTAATTTTATTTTTAGACGCACTAAATTATTTCAGTGCATTTTGTTTGTGAATTCTTAGGTTGTGTGTGAAGTCGACCAACTCGCACTTGGCCAGCGTGGTTGACTAAGGCCTAATCGTCCCTAATGTGGGGCAGGCTCGAGCCCCTCGGTGGAGACATTATATGAGCTGTTGATGATGATGATAAAATACCTGTATTGGGAAGTCACCGGCCTTCCATTCCGTATTCACATCAAAGTAGGTTACACCAGTGGCAGATTTACCAGTAGCCTGAATAAGCTGGAGCCTAGGGCGGCAGGTTTTAGGGGGCGGCAAATTTGGCCCAATATTTTTTTATTATGTATGTACACAGAGAAAACGAGCCCAAAAAAAATATTTTTTAATAAAGGCAAAAAGACTGATGTAGTGAGGACGAGAGCACATTAAGTTTGCAAATGTAAATAATTGTGAATTAGGCATATGCTCAATGGAACAGGGTATCGAATTTCGGAACTAGGGCGCGCGCGTGTCAGTGTATATGTGTATGTGTGTGTGTTTGTGTGTGTGTGTGTGTGTGTGTGTGTGTGTGTTTGTGTGTGTGTATGCGTGTGTGTGTGTCTGCGTCAAAGTTTTGATCTGCTCTCGTATGTACCACGGTCTAATCCGCGCTACAAACACGCAAACTCATATAAATTACCTAACCTCTACGCCTGTGACATTTAACTCTTTGACCACTCACTATTCTCTGACGCAAGCGCATTACTCAACGCGGGTCAGATGAACACAATTTAGCTTCTAATATCTAACTTATTCACACGATATACGAATTAAAATAAGTACGCGCATAGAAAAAAATTACAGTCACTTGGCAAAACTGAAAGTTTATTTTGATAGTAATAGCGGAGTCAGTCGCAATAGCATGCATTTTTTAGTATACTAGCAAACCCGCCCCGGGTCCGCATGGACAGTACTTAGAGTTACCTTAACCTTAAAGAATTATACTTCTAAAGCTTCCTCTTGAATCCACTCTGTCTAAAGTTCTAAGCATACATACAGAAAGAGCGATTTTGTTTTATACTATGTATAGATTCATGTTTGTGACTACTTCACAATAACAAGTTAAATGTTTTGATAAATCTTTTATAACTTTCTATAATTTATTTAATTATAATCCTGGTTTTAAAGTTTAATTATGTGAAAATTTTATTTTTTTTACTATCAAACCTTAAGGCGACAGTCTGGCAACCTGAATCTATTTCGAAGCACTACATAGCACATACTACCAGACATGGCTTGTGTGAAACCAAACGTTACTGAAAGCTCTTGATAGATATTATGAGCATGTTGTACGTATATATGTAATATACTCTAATTGCTGAAGCTAAAAACCATAACAACTTAAATATGAATAAAAGTACCGACTTCATTTAATGGCATCCGAATACGATCGTAATCGAGTCGGCGTAATCGATTTGCACAATCGATAATGCATTTAGTAACGAAGCACTAATGTTCTTATTAACTTTAATGAGAGCGAAATTTCAATTAATTATTATTGTAAGTAATAAGCAGTATTGTTTAAAATTTATACCAAATTTAATCGAAAACAACTACAACAATAAACTAATTCTGTTATGATAGGATTATTCTACCCCTTCGGACCTGGTGTCCAATTCAATGGACATAGTTTAAAAATACTGTTATTGTGAAGCGCTCTTGTTGAAAAATAAACTATTTATGACATTCGGTACATTCTTAAGACGAAGTTATATCAAACAAGAGCTAGGAAAAAATTGTAGGTCCACATGTTAAAAAATAAAAAAAAATCATACTATGTCATCTTATTTAATAATAAAAATATCAATGAAATATTTTTTGAAGTCTAAACACTAATTCAGGTCTGAAGGGGCTAAGTATAGTTATATAAGTTCGATGATTTGTCTTTTTCATACATTTATTGATTTCTGAAAGTGCTGAAAAAATATCAAATAGTGATAGATATTGCTAAAAACACTGATCTGAAGTCATTTTGAAGCAAAACAAGTTAGTAGCCATCATTTTTATATCTTTTCGTATACAAAAACTAAAATAACGTTATTTTCTAGAAAAATGCACTGAATAAAATCGACTTGCCTGACTTGACTTTATTTTCAGTGCATTTTTCTAGTATTAATATTTACGCGTTTGTAAACGCAAAAATAAAATTATTCCATAACGTTATTTTCGATTATTTTTTAGGTAATACAGTAATTAGCAATATTACTGCTCATGTCCGATAGAATAGAACAGATAATTACTCCACAGCTTTCGCGCTATAAAGAAAATGCTTAAAATATTTAATTCTAGCAGTATTTATCGTTATTTTATGTTCCTCTGCACTCTCAAAAATCAATAGACGTATCATCATTCATCATCATTACAGCCTTTCTTATTCGACCCACTGCTGGGACACAAGGCCTCTCCTTGTCATCGAAGGAGGTTTAGGCAGTAGTCCACCACGCTTGCGGATTGGTGGACGGAGTATAAGGTGGTCAATACCCCTTTGCTGATCAATAAGTCGCCTTCTACGATTCCCATTGGATGCTATTCTACTCTGCGGCATCACACGGCTACAAATAGACATCGAAATTGGCTGAGAGCAATCCTACAACTTTTGCCATATTAACTATTGCTCCAAATGACGGCACTTTCAGAAAAGGCCCAAAAAATTATCTCCTGTTTGGTGAAAAACTTTCGGCAATAAAGAGATTATTACCGAGAATACGAACGCGTAACGCTTTTGCAAACATAAGAATTGGGTGATTCACATATCGAGAGTTCGATATGTGGATCACTCAATTCTGTTATTGATGTCCTTCGTTCTCTTACAAGCCACAGTTTTTTATTTATTTTGGTTAAGAGTTTTGAGAATTTTTGACTAAACGTCAATCCAAACACACATGACTTGATGGCCATTTCGTAACAATAATATTAGTGTACATAAAAGAATATTGCTTATTTGAATTACTAATATAGTATTATTGGTTTCTGTGTTTGAATTTAATTTCTAATTTTATTTGTCATGATTTGAACTGTTTTAACCCAGTCCGGGTTAGTAAACCAGCTTAGTAAATTATTGAATGCACTACCACCGTCAGTACTATTTGCCGAAAATTATATCAGAACTTATAATCTGAAAATATCAGAATTCAGTGATCCACATATCGGACTCTACCTTCCTTCTCTTACGAGTGAGAATTTATTGGATTTTGCAATTTTTAACTGTATTTAAATGCAAATTTTAACCAAAATTGTTGGAACAGAATAATGCTGTTAGCAACATTACAGCGACAAACGTAGCTAGGCATGCGGGCTCACATTACTTGACTTAAAACTACCATCTTAGACTTTTCTAAGATAGTGGTAATCCAATATCAATAGAAAAGAGTGGGAGTTGTGTACCCCTGACTGGAAGATCGAGAACAGGGGCGGGTAAGTCATAGGTGAGTAATACTTTGTTTATATTAGATAAATAGACCAATGAGTCAATAGAAAAGTGCGATAGTTGTGCACCCCTGATTGGCAGACCGAGGCAGGGGCGGGAAACTCGTGGGTAAGTACTACTTTGTTTATATTAGATGTAGACCAACGAGTCAATCGAAATGTGCTAGAATTGTGCACCCCTGATTAGAAGATTGAGGGCAGGGGAGAGAAGTCGTGGGTGATTTGTACTTTGTTTAAGAAGCCCAGGAAACGAATCCAGAACCTCTGGATTGTATTGTAACTGAATATAATCTTTAGAAATATCGCGAAACTTTCACTTATCCTTGACATTAATGTCTGTAATCTTATATTGCGATACGTTCATATGCTTATGTAACTTAATTGGGCTCAGCTTAACTTCAAGTTATGTATTACTTTACAACCTAATTATAGCATTTTACTATCTAGAATGCAATCTAGAAAAGAAAAAAAAAAATCAACATTATTTTTTATGTCATCACAAATTACCAAAGTAAATATAAAAAGACAAACAGACATTCCTGACATTATTTTTAAGGAAAAGTCTAGCAAATCACTCAATTGCACCTAATGGTAAGCAAATGCGACGATAGCCTGTGCGAGAATAAACCTCCGCGCCAGCCACCCTCGCCTTGCCGACCTATGAGGTATTTATTCACGCCTAGTTTGAATGACCCAGTAGACGCATTTTTGAATCATTCAAAGTGATTTAAATGAAAGAAAACGGGATTTAAACCACGTACCTTTGATTTTTGGTTAATCCGATAAAACAATACATTCAAAGTGAATCTTAAATTCAGGCATGAAAGCAAAACGTATACGAAATTAGTTTCGATTGGTCCCAATTTTACGTATATTTGAAACATTCGAAATGAGCGTTGCCCTAAAACTCGTTAATTTTAAAAACCGGTAATGAGTCACGAGAAAACTGAACGTAAATTTTAAAGCTATAATGTCACTGTCAGTCATTTGATTTTCCACTGGTAGAATATCGGAAACGAGTAGAGGGGACCACTCGTTGCAATATTCACGAGCATGAATATTCAAAAATAGCGATTTTATGGTTCATCTACGCTAACCTAAAACATATCTAAATCAATTAAAAATTACTTTTTATTTAACATTTACTGTTACGCAATAAAGAATCATTCATTAATGTCTATTCAAATAATAATTTTAATTATAGGTAATTCAAAAGTTTCGCTAACATTTACTTAACAATAAAAAATAAATTAAAGTTAAATACACTAATTCTTAAATTTACAGCTTAGAAGAAAATCATTTATAATTAAAATCGTAATTGTAATAGGCATAGACTTTTTATTTACACTGTTAGGTATTTATTTATTATATGTATTTGTATTACTCACCACTGTAATTATTCAATCATAATTTATTAACTTTCTAGTTGTGCACATTAAGTACCTATGTGTTAAGCGTATTTTAAGGTCGCCTTTTGTACAAATATTTCGTGTTTTCGATTCTCTATGTAAAATTGGTTGATGTAAAATGAAATTATTCTCTATTCTAATTTTTATAATACTATAAGGATTCAAAAATCTATAATAACCATTGCTATTGCTTGTACGAATAAATTATGGCTTTTTTTCTAATTAGCAAAAATATTATTTCCATAATTCTTACTTTAATTATAGTAATCAGAAGAAAGTTTATCCTCATTTCTATATAAATATAGGAATAATTCTATAATATCAATAATAATTTATTATTCTTGATGTTGAAATTACTCGCGTAACGCGTTGATGTCTTTCCATAGTAGAGCTTTGAAACTAAGTTGCGCTCGACTTTCCGCACAAAGTTTTCCTCTTAACGCTGCAAAATTTTTTCGCCAGACCTGTTTGCTCGTTTAAAAATATATTCCGTGATCATTTGACATTTAGACCGTAAAAATCCGCCTTACCTTGACATCTCACAAGCGCTGCATTTAATAACGCAAGGCACACCACGCTCCATAACGCATAGTTCCTGATCCCCATTTTTCCACTAAATCCACTTAATCTTGGCTGCAGCATTATATCACTTTTACACTATTTTCTCATAGTATTCTTGGAAGATAAAAAGCTCGCACTGCACAATAAGAAAGTTATGCACTAAAAAGTTGGAGTGGAAGAAAAAAAAAGTGAAAATTCAAAATTGGGACTTCGTAAGCATCGCGCGGTTTCGAGGTACCGTTCGAAATTCGAATGGGAAAAGTCGTAGAGAATGTCCGCGGTGCGGCGCTGTCGGCGCTAGACTGAAACGGTCACTACTGCCGCTGCTCTCTCGGCTTCTTACCTTTCGAGCGGGGGTTACCAACCTTGGGTACGCAATTATAATTTAATCAAAAGACGAAATTTTTAAATGTTAATACTTGCAACCAGGTCCTGTATGGGCCACACTGTCAGATGTGGCTTTATGTGTACTTAAATGTTACCTAAAGCTCCGCACAACTCCTTTTGCGATTACGAGCGTGATATGTCTGTATGTAATGCAATTAACTTAAATTAATAATTTAGGTAGCTGAAGCTTAACTTTCCTGGAAGATGCTCTCTTGATAAAGCATTGTGCCTTTTAAAATAAATATATATTTGTAACCTTTGTATTTGTGTGGATTATGCAGCAAAGTTTACCTAGATAATACTCTATCATATTTAATACTTCCACGTTATTAACAACACATGTTATTAGGTCATAATTTAGTATTAATAGTCAAAGCACCTTAGTTATAAAAAAGAATCATAAAACTTTTATCACTGATTTTTTTTCAAGTCAATGTAAGCTTTTTTATGTGTCTACACAGATAGATTTAAATGTTTTGTGTCAACAAATGTTAAATAAATCTCTGGTCAATCCAGTTGTGATTATAAACGTGACGTAACGCTGACACGAGGCTGTCACCAATTTTTTTTATGTTTGATAGGCTGACCGTTTGGCCACAATCTCACCTGATGTGAAGCGAAGATGTGGCCTAAAATGGTACACGCTCGCCTAAGAGATGCTTGTTCACTCTGGCCTTAAAGATATCCAGATTATATTGATCCGGGAAAACAGACCCTGACAATCATTATAACAACAATTATCTAGCCCAAATTATAATAATTAAGAACTTGTGTTATTGATACTAGATAGCAGACAAATATACTTAAAAAATATATCATCACACATCACAAAAGCCTTTATAATTTGACCCACTACAGGGACACAAGGCCTCTCCTGGTCATCTAAGGAGGTTTAGGCAGTAGTCCACTACGCTTGCCCAATGCGGATTGGTGGACGGAGTATAAGCTGATCAATACCCCATTGCTGATCCATTAGTCGCCTTCTACGAGGCTGGGGGATATGGGGTGATACTATTCTACTCTGCCGGCATCACACGGTACACACAATTAAAAAAAATAAGCTTAAATATGTATAAAAAACAAAATATTTTTTCATGAGGCGTGACCTGTGAACAAACATCTACCATTGCCAGGATTCGAACCCTTGATGTGTAGGCAGCGTTACTTACCCCTTCACCACGACGACGCTGACGTCAAAATTACTTTAAAAAATCTCTATTTAGGGAACGTGGTGCCGCCACTTGAAATGTCTCTGCTTAGCCTAATGGTTGACTGTAAAATGTAGAAATGACTCCTTTCCACCTGATGATAATTATGAGTGGAATCCAAATGCGAAGATAGCTAGAGCGAGAGGCAAACCGCCGCAGTAGCCACCCTCGCCTTGCCGACCTACAAGGTGCTTCTTCACGCCTCTTTCAAGTCCTGCCCTGCCTGGACTAAACAGTTTGTTGTTAATTCCGCCAAAAGTACATTTATTTATAGACATCAAAGTTTAAATAAATTATAATTTAGTGCCATCAGTTGTGCTCCCCTGAACTGTCAACGGCCCACCTTAGCTTAGCTCCAAAGTCGGTCGTTGTGGCCCATTCGAACGACTGTACCGGTGCGTATACTTTGCTCTTAATCGAAAGCTCCTAAAGCTTATATTTCAACGACTGCAATCCAAATATATGTTTGGAAAATGCAGGCAAAAGCTTCTAGGGCCAGTTGCTAAATGACTCTTATGGGCAGTACAAAAGAACTGTTGGAGAGTACTTGATCCTATGTTTATAATTATCACGACTAAATGTCGCATAATAAAATCAAATATTTAAAAAATGTGACCATTGACAATTAAAATAATGTTTTTAATTGATTTATTCTTTGACATTTGCATGCTAATCTATTTAGCGAGACATGTATGAACATTAATTATTTAAAGCAACATCTCTGTAATTACCATTTCTTGTGAATTTTGATTTGATTGAATTTGAACATCTAAAGCTAAAGTTCTGTTTCTTAACTGTTTGTGATTAAAATGAAAATAGAAATAGAAAAGAACGCACTGGTGTGACGTCATTGTATCGCTACATCGCTACTGTGGGTTAGTTTACCCGGGCCCAGACCGCGACATCCCCGGGTCGATACCCAGCCCAAGCAGTAAAACAAGATGATCAAACCCAAAGGTTTACTTTGCAGTGAAAAAATATTAAATAGTCTAAATTATAAAAAAAAAACAGGACAAGTGCGAGTCGGACTCGCCCACTGAGGGTTCCGTAGAAATTTTTAGACACAACATAATTATAAATAGTTCAGGAATCGAGTCTCTGAGATTTTTCCGAGCTTTTCCCGAAATTCAGTTTCCAAAACCTTATAGTGTTCTTTTTTTGCGTTAACTTAGAAGTTTGATTTTTTCACAACTTCAAGGAACTATAGACCTGAGTACATAGTTTTAATTTCAACTCGATACCTCTACTCGTTCCCGAGATAAGCGCATACCTCGATGATTGATTACGTACTTTAAATAGACTATATTTTATATGATTAAATTACAAATGTATAGTTTTCAGAGTTTTTCCTGTATCTGTTATATAAGACGATATTACTGGTCAAATTTCATAGTTCTATCTCAACGGGAAGTATCTTATGAATTTTGATTCCTTTGAGTGTGTCGAAATATACTTTTTTTGCGACATAAACGGCTGTATCTTTTTTTTGCGTTAACTAAGAAGATTGATTTTTTCACAGCTTCAGGGGACCGTAGACCTGAGTATATGGTTTAAATTTCAACTCGATACCTCCACTCGTTCTCGAGATAAAGCGACAGACAGACGGACAGACGGGCAACAAAGTGATCCTATAAGGGTTCCATTTTTTCCTTTTGAGGTCATCATCAACATCATCATCATCAACAGCTCATATTATGTCCCCACCGAGGGGATCTCGTATTTTGATACCTTACACATAAAAATTATTATCTCAAGCATAAAAACATTCAAAATTGGAATCCGATTAGAAAACTGTATTTTGTAAAGAAAAAGAGGAAGCAATTAAAAAGTTATTTAAAATATTAACTCCCGGTATATTATAATATTTTTTTATTTGAATTCTAAAAAAAAGATATTTTTGCTACAAAACTTTTTTTAAAGCTACTCTACATATTGTAACGTATTTATATTTAACCAAAAAAGAATTAATGTGGTCGAAGTCATTAAAAAGTTATATCATCATAACAGCCTTTATAATTCGACCCACTGCTGGGACACAAGGCCTCTCCTTGTCATCGAAGGAGGTTTAGGCAGTAGTCCACCACGCTTGCCCAATGCGGATTGGTGGACGGAATGATTGGTGGTGGATGATCAATACCCAGGGTTGTGCCAGGTGTTCGGTATTTTAGCACCGTGTTTGGTGTTTGGTATAACGAGTGAAGAAGACGAGAAAAGAGACGAGAAAGGAGGTAGAGACGTAGTATGGCAACCTTACTCGCTCGTCATGCTGCCCAGCGCTCCCTATTTCGTCCGCGAGTGAAAGGATCGGCAATACGATAAGTAAGATAAGAAATGAGCTTCTTTTTTTGCTCACTATTCGGTATTTTTTTTTGAAAAGACCTGGCAACCCTGATACCCCTTTGCTGATTCATTAGTCGCCTTCTACGACACCCATTGGATGATATGGGATGATGCTATGCTATTCTACTCTGCCGGCATCACACGGCCGTTAAAAGTTATATAAAATAAAAAAATCCGATTTAACACAAGAAAGAAAACCAAAAACAATGGTATTGTTTACAAAAAAAGAGTAGCCGCTGAAAACTAGCCAACTAGTAATCGGTTTTTCATCATCAATCGTCATCAACTCATACATATAATGTCCCCGACCGATGGGCTCGAGCCTACCCCACGTTAAGGGCGATTAGGCCTTAGCCAACCACGCTGGCCAAGTGCGGGTTGGTCGACTTCACACACAACCTAAGAATTTCTTCATAGGTGTGTGCAGGTTTCCTCACGATGTTTTCCTTCACCGTAAAAGCGTCGATTAAATTTACATATGAATTCAAAATTGTAAAACGCATTGGTACGTGGCGGGGATCGAACCAGTGCCTCCCGGTTTTTGATAGGATACTAGTATTTAGCCGACGTAAGGTAGGGCACAATGGACGGGGTCCACGTCCGGAAGCCTCCTCGTGGCGGACCCTGAGTAACGTAGTGGGGAAACTTTCTCGGCGGGTGTGTGGCTTTCGATGTCAAGTGTGTCCGCTTGGCATTCGAAAACACATGCCATTGTCAAGTTGTTTTTGTTTTCCCACCACGGCTAGTTCCGGACGGCCCTTTTCAGGGCCACGACCGCGCCCGAAGTTTTCCGGGTGCGGTCCGATGACTGCTCCCGGTGTCCTCGTCAGGAGGTCGCGTCAAGTCGAGCAGCGGTCGGTGAGGAGGCGGCCCATAAGGCTGGCGTCGGCCGGCGGCCCACAGAGGCTGGCGTTAGTCGGTAGCCCCCTGTGGGCTGCTGGCCACCAATTGGTGCACAAGAAGTGCCTAGACAGGCAGCGTTGGGACGGTCTCGGTGTAGTTGCGCTCACGTGCCTTGATCCCGAGCCGACCCGTAATAGCGCACTGGAGGTCAGGTCGGGGAGGATGTTTAGTGGGTATGGAGGGTACGCCTTTACCCTGACTAGGCACTCCTGCTGCAGCAAATAACACTACATTTTTGCGGTGTTTCTGTTGGTGAGTAAGGTTGCCTGAGCCCCACGGGATGGGAATTCCGAGGCGAGGGTCAGGTGTTGCGAGCGTCTATAGGCTACCGGTTCTGCTTACCATCAGACAGGCCGTATACTTGTTTGCTATCCATATTATAATAATTTAAGAATATATTTCGGAGAGTGTGCGAAGGAATTACACAAATTATTTGCTATTCTACCATTCTAACGCGCAAGGTTTGGCAACCCCACAGATTTAATAATAGAAGGAGATAGGCCAAGCCGGCGTTTAACTTGTGACAAGTGTATGCCCTGTGAGCATACATTGCCGCCAGTTCACCGTCCGATAAAGTCCAGTGAATACGTACGTATGTCGGAAAGAAATATCCGTTTTTCTTTCAAAATGCCGTCCTGTTCAACTGTAACATGTAACCATTGCAGTGAATCAGTTACTTATTAAGTAATGGAATAACTTTTCACACGTAAGAACCGAAAAACGTAAATTTATATTTAAAAAATAATATTTAAACAAATAGTGTAACTTTTATTCATAAAAACACAATCGTTTTAAATTATGCGTTACTATCTTAAAAATTGTAGTATATTGCGGCTGTGCTTAACATTCATTGCTTCGCAGTCCTTATGACGCGCGCAATGAATAGTGTATATTACGGCATGCTCAACTAGAACCATGTTATGTAGTACGGCTGCTGATCGCGTCACTCGGACTTCCTATGAACTCAGCGATTCGACCGATCTCCTTAGATTGATATATCTGTGGGCAACCCATTTACGCAATCAAGAAATGAAATTCCCTCCCAGCACGTCTTCGGTAAATTTAGTTTGGGCCGACATAGCCCAAAGAATTGGGTAGGGCCACAGATTTAATAATACAAGGAGATAGGACAAGCCGGCGTTTAACTTGCGACAAGTGTATGCCCTGTGGGCATACATTTCCGCCACTTCGCCTTCTGATAAAGTCAAGTGAATACGTAACTCAGCGATTCGACCGATCTCCTTTGCGGCTGTGCTTAACTTTCATTGCTTCGCAGTACTTAGACGCGCGCAATGAATAGTGTATATTAGGGCATGCTCAACTAGAACCATGTTATGTAGTACGACCGGTGATCACGACACTCGGTCTTCCTATGAACTCGGCGATTCGACCGATCTCCTTAGATTGATATATCTGTGGGTAGGGCACATTGCGAGGAGGACTGACGGCCGTTGGGGCGGAAAGTTCATCTAGAGCAGCGTTAGTATACACCCCCCACAAGGTGGACCGACGATCTGGTAAAGGTCGCGAGAAGCCGCTGGATGCGGGCAGCGCACGGCCGATGGGGTCGGATATTTGGGTGTGGCTTATGTCCACCAGTAGGAGTCTCTCTCCAGTCGAAACCAGTAAAGGAACAGCTTCCAATTTTAGGTTTTTCTCTTATAGTGTGTTACAATTTGCAATGCTGTTCTTAATTTATTGTCGGTACAAGTATATATTTACATGCTAACAATAGTATAACATATGTTAGATCTTATTATTTCTGTGGTTAGATCCTATAAGCAAAATATAGAGCATTCAATACCTCAGGGGAGTATATTAGGATGTCTGCTGTTCTTAATGACGTGGTAGAATGTGTTAAATATATACTTTATGTTGACGACATCACAGTTACATTTCCATGTGTGAGTGTCCAAGATCTGCAGGTACACATTACATAGAACGACCACAAAATTTGTTCGTTCTAGGATTCGTAGGATTTGAAAGCTCATGCTCTTTGCTAGGAATTGTGCAACACCGGAAACGAAATGTATGAAATAGCTGAATTTCACACCTTGAATTATTTAAGACGGTTAAAAACCACGGCAAAGGTTAAAAATAAAAACCAAGAAGAAGAGGTGACCTACACATTGACATTTTTTTATTATTATTTGACGGTAAAGCTTTCGATTTGCACATCCAGCTGATGGTAGGTAACGGTAAGTGATGATAAGAAGACTATGATAAGACTGTGATTCATACTTATGATAGCGACCCGCCCCGGCTTCGCACGGGTGGAATGCATGTAAATATGCATGTATTATACATATAAACCTTCCTTAAGAATCACTCTATCTATTAAAAAAAACCGCATCAAAATCCGTTGCGTAGTTTTAAAGATCTAAGCATACATAGGGACAGACAGAAGGCGGATAGCGACTTTGTTTTTTACTATGTACCTACCTACCTAGTGATAATTAATAATAATAATATATTTTTACGCTCACACCAATTATCTAGACCGAAGTAAGAACCATTACGAACTTGTGTTTCGGATACTAGATAAACGACATTTTTTTTAATATACTTACATAATAATTTTAGATATTTTTATAAATAAACTTAAATAAATATATAAACAACCATGACTCGCAAACAAATATTAGTGTTCGTCATACAATATTTGCAGTAGGATTCCAACCCGGACCGCTTGATGTGTAGGCAGCTATACTGACTACTCCACCACGACGGCGTCAAAAGTAAAGATACAGTTACGAGAGAGTTGGAGAACGTTGGCTTGAAAATCAGCAGAACCCAGACTGAATGTATGTTCTGCGATTTCAGCGGTCTCTCCAAGCCTGGACTGGTTCTGCTTGATGGAACGATATACCGGTCTGCTCCGATTTCCGGTACCTGGGTACATACACAGCACAACGGTTAGATCGACCGAGACGTCAAGAATCGAAACTTGAGGATGAAATGGCAACGGAGACCATATGCGACCCCCTAATTCCCCTTAAATTAAAGGGGAAAATATATAAGTCCATAATAAGAATTGTTGCGTTGTCTGGATCAGAAATAAAAAATTGGGATCAGAGCAGACAAATAATGATTTAAAAACATGAAAAAAACTAAAATTAATAACACAGTTATGGTTTGGGTTGGGTTTCTGGGTTTATGGTAGGTAAGTATATTTATTTGATATGAGTAGGATTTGATCTGAGGGTTTGATTAGAACGCCTCTTGAACGCATAAAAAAAACCGGACAATTCTTCCCAAGATTCAGTTTCTAAAACCTTATAGTCTTTTATAACTGTGGTTATACTAACAGTTCATACCTAAAATTGGTCAGGTAACATTTTTTACTTAAATCTCAAATTTAATTCCGATTTGTAAGTGGTGACTGCAAAAAGAATGAATAGTAAGTATCACATTGTACATCAAAGTCCCAAGTAGAAATATAGAATTGTCGTGTTCGGTTCAGCGCCATCTCTGAGCGACGTTGCGAACCTAACACCTTGAGAGTGTCGAAATATAATCGAGTTTTTCGTATCTTTTTTTTGCGTTAACTTAGAAGTTTGATTTTTTCACAGCTTCAAGAAACTGTAGACCTGAGTATAAAGTTTTAATTTCAACTCGATACCTCTACTCGTTCCCGAGATAAGCGCATACCTCGATGATTGATTACGTACTTTAAATAAATACTATATTTTATATGATTTAATGACAAATTAATAGTTTTCAGAGTTTTCTCTGTATTTGTAGTATATGACAATATTATTTGCCAAATTTCATAGTTCTAGGTCAACGGGAAGTACCTTATGAATTTTGATTCCCTTGAGAGTGTCGAAATATACGATTTTTGCGACATAAACGGCTGTATCTTTTTTTGCGTTAACTAAGAAGTATGATTTTTTCACAGCTTCAAGGGACCGTAGTTAAGAGTATATCAACTCGATACCTCCGCTCGTTCCCGAGATAAAGGGTCTTGACAGACAGACAGACAACAAAGTGATCCTATAGGGTTCCGTTTTTTCCTTTTGAGATACGGAACCCCAAAAATAATGTCTCAGAACTTTTTGCAAAATGTAGGTACCCAAATACCTATTACAGGATTGGAAACTTACTGTAAAATTGAGCGGACTAACTGGAAAATATTGAAAAAAGCAGTTGAAAGGGTTTGCTTTTTTCTCTTCAAGCTAGAACGCTCATAGCATACAACATCGCATTAGGTGCTACAATACAGAGCCATCTATGGTATTTAATGTAAAACTTTAATTAAACCAAAGTCCTTATCAATTTGTCTAAATAAAATTATACATTGTATTTACTCAAAAAAGATTGATAAATTTTATTAAACTGTTTTAAAATTCCAAATTCACCACTACATATTTGATCGCTGAAAGCATGAATTCTGTATTGTAGCTTTACTTTCCTTAGAAGTTCCAAATTCGACCACTAAGCATCAGAGGCAGCACTATTCAAAAGCAACCATCATTGAAAATAACTCTAAAAGAATCCAATAGATGCCGCTGTATAGTTTCCATTTGTATTGATGATTTTAAAACTTACATTATTTTTGCTGTAATCTAAGATTTTAAATGATTTTTTACTTTCTTAAAATAGGTAACATTAATATTATCTGCAAAAGTTAGTACTTATTACAGTGTTTTTTTTAAAGATGTAATATAGTGATATTTTAAACCTCACTAATTTCCTGTATTTTCGATTCTGAACACTATCTCCGACAGTTGTTTCTCTGTTGGACTGTTGGCCAACAGAACGTTTCATAAACATAAGGTAAATTATTTTACCTACAATATTTTATTAGAATAACTAACAGATTAACATCATTGTATTTTTATTTACCTAGTAGGTAGGTACTTACTTATTGAGTGGTTAGTTGAGTCATAGGTTGAATGGTAGCTAAATCACAGTATAAGGTAGTATATACTATATCCTTTTAATATGGCTAATTGGAACAAAAAATACACAAGATCTAACGGTAGTTCGCAATTACATCACTAGATGGCGGTAGCGCCTAAACTTTAAGCTTTAGCTTGTTGGAGCCAGAATAATAATTAACGGACCTACCTACCTCTACCTTATATACCTATCTTATATGTTACATATTTTTTCTGTATACAATAAAGTATAGAGTATAGGTAGGTATTGGTATTGTAGGGGTGCTATGTTCACCCTCCCTGCACCCTGGGCAAAGGCTGGTGCTTCCACAGACGGCTGACATCGGAACGGCAGGGCTACTTCGACAAAGCTCCACACCATCCGAACCCACTCGTAGTCAAATCCTCTAATTACTGTGCTAATAGAGATGCCGCGCGCGCCTCGCGCCGTCCAAAAAACGTCCTACTGGACGCCGACGATTCAATCACGAGCGCAAATGCCTCGTTACCGCCTCACAACAACACTTCACACACAAGCACTAGTGACACACTTTTTAATCATCGCACTCGTCGAACAAGGGTGCGTCGACCCGGTCTACACACGACGCGCTATACCCGGTACAGATATGTGCCGGGGCGCTTCTCGCCGTGTCCCCCACAACCCGATGCGCCCGAGCCGAGGTCCGAGCCTTTAGAGGCACCCTCGGGCGTGTCGCTCCCTTCCGATCCGGTCGACCTAGGGACGCTAGGCGGTCGAGAGACTCCCCATGGGGGAGATGCTCGGTCGCCCAGTAATCCCCTAGGAACGTCCGCCCTACAGGCTTGAGGACCCCCCAAGGTTTTCGCCTTCTCAAAAAATCCGGTGGAGCAGTGAATGCCATCGGCGGCAAACTGCAGTAATCTTACAAAAAAAAAAAAAAACGGCTGGGCTTTCAGGGCCAGCGGACCTTTGGGTCGTGGGTTGGCCGGCCGATAGCTCTCAGAGGTGATGGATGGATGCGACCTCTGGTTTGGTTTTCCGCGGTGGTGTCATGGGAGGCAGCGCCGCCCTGTCGAAGCCAGCGCCTGGTACACGACACAGCCGGACCCAATCGAACCTTCTCCCACGTGCGGGACTGGTATGACCACAGATTTAATATGGAGATAGGCCAAGCCGGCGTTTAACTTGTGACAAGTTTATGCCCTGTGGGCAAACGTTTCCGCCACTTCGCCTTCCGATAAAGTCAAGTGAATACATAACTCAGCGATTTGACCGATATCCTTTGCGGCTGTGCTTAACTTTCATCGCTTCGCAGTCCATAAGACGCGCGCAATGAATAGCGTATATTACGGCATGCTCAACTAGAACCATGTCATGTAGTACGGCCGCTAATCGCGACACTCAGTCTTTCTATGAACTCGGCGATTCCACCGATCTCCTTAGATTGATATATCTGTGGGTATGACGAATGGCTACGGCCTTAGGTAGAGGGACAAATTTCGTAGACAT
This sequence comes from Elophila nymphaeata, assembly GCA_955850985.1. Classification (NCBI taxonomy): domain Eukaryota; kingdom Metazoa; phylum Arthropoda; class Insecta; order Lepidoptera; family Crambidae; genus Elophila; species Elophila nymphaeata. The sequence goes on along the minus strand of OY039091.1, from coordinate 8,941,629 downwards.
TCGTGCTGAGTTTGACACCTCTTTTATCTGTTCTGTGGTTTCATCTAAGCCACCCTTGGCACCACCCTTGGGAACGCGAAAAAAGCCCCTTTTTAGGGCAGGTGGAGTCTCATGCTCGCGGTGGCGGCAGGTCTGCAAGACTGGCGGCCTGTTGTCCCGCCGGACAGCGGACACGAATGAACGTGCAGTCGTGCACCGGTTGGGCCCGAGAGGGGAGGCACAAATGGCTTCCCGGTGACAAGAGATGACGTTTAGTGGGAAGGGGGGAACGCCTGTACCTAGTCTCACATACCCCTGCAGTTACGATGATGCGTAAATGAATTTGACCTCTCCGATAAAAAAAAGATATTGGTTTTGTATTGTAAAACTATAGTCTTCAATCTTACAAACGCCCCTTGCCAGATGAGAACTCAACTCATGATGACCTCTTTTCTCTATCCTAAGATGATTTTTTACGTCATTGCTCTGATCACTAGACCAAGCAGGCAGACGATAACTACTAATTCAAGCGAGACACAAGCCGTCCGTCACTCATAATTTACTATCGATGGGGTTTAATTATAATTACCCCACAATTATTCCCAGCACTCAGCACGCACATTTATTATCTATCATAAAAAATTACAATATAAGATAAAACTTCTTCCTACCCTGCTCTCGATTTATTTGAGATCGGTGCAACAAGTCGAGTTAGGGCACAGCCACAGATATATCTATCTTCAAATCGCTGAGTTCATAGGAAGTCCGAGACGTGTCCGAGTGACGCGATCAGCGGCCGTACTATATAAAATGGTTTTATTTGAGCATTTCGTAATATACACTATTGATTGCGCGCGTATTAAGGACTGCGAAGCAATGAAAGTTAAGCACGGCCACAATGTAATACAATGTGTAAGATAGTAACGCATTAAAGCGATTGTGTTTTTATGAATAAAAGTCGGACTATTTGTTTAAATATATAAATTTAAGTTTTTCGGTTCTTATGCTGGGGCCGCACTTGCGCCTATCGTCCCGAAGTAATGCGTGGCGATACTTCGTACGATACACGCAAGTGCGGCCCGAGCAAAGTTATCGCGATAAAGCATGTGGCATTTCTTTATTTGCACGAACTATCGTGCAATAATCCAAGATGGCCGAAATCATTTCCAGACGTGTAAATTGCGTAGTATTATTGAAGTGAAACTTCTTTATCGGCGTTGGAAAAAAATTACCGTCACATTTTTCGGTTACGCGTCACATTTTTCCGTTACGCGCCATCTTTTTGAAGTGAAACTTCTTTATCGGCGTTGGAAAAAAATTTACCGTCACATTGTTCGGTTACGCGTCACATTTTTCCGTAACGCGCCATCTTTTTGAAGTGAATCTTCTTTATCGGCGTTGGAAAAAAATTTACCGTCACATTTTTCGGTTACGCGTCACATTTTTCCGTTACGCGCCATCTTTTTGAAGTGAAACTTCTTTATCGGCGTTGGAAAAAAATTTACCGTCACATTTTTCGGTTACGCGTCACATTTTTCCGTTACGCGCCATCTTTTTTGTATTCATGTCTAAGTAAGGCCATAAAGAAGTTTCACTTCTTACGTGTGTACACTAGTACACGCACACATTTTTTTATCCTTCTTTGCATTTAACTATGCATAATCACTTTCTTTACTTCTAAATTGTGTGCTAATAATTACGTAATGCATTAATTATAAAAAATAACTCAGCTGTATCGTATACTTAGTCACCCGTACGCGTCTGAACTAATGGAGAACAACCTTCGAAATGAACAACGCATGTCCTCAGACCAATCTGAACGCATGTCTGACCACGCAGCGCGATAGGTTAGCGCGCTAAAACCTTGACGTACCGCCTCCCGGCCGATAACACACAAGCAACCCGAATATTCGTGACGATAGCCGATAACGGCCGGTCACATCTGCGTGTATCGTGTCCTAGCACGAAGCTTCGTGACGATAGGCGCAAGTGCGGCCCCAGCATTAGTGATACAAGTTATTACATTACTTGATTCACTGCAATGATTGCATGTTACAGTTGAACGGGACGGCATTTTAAAAGAAAAACGGATATATCTTTCTGATGCTGGGGCCGCACTTGCGCCTATCGTCCCGAAGTAATGCGTGGCGATACTTCGTACGATACACGCAAGTGCGGCCCTATCAAAGTTATCGCGATAAAACATGTGGCATTTCTTTATTTGCACGAACTATCGTGCAATAATCCAAGATGGCCGAACTCATTTCCAGACGTGTAAATTGCGTAGTATTATTATCCTTTTTTTGCGTTTAACTATGCATAATCACTTTCTTTACTTCTAAATTGTGTGCTAATAATTACGTAATGTATTTATTATAAAAAAATAACTCAGCTGTATCGTATACTTAGTCACCCGTACGCGTCTGAACTAATGGAAAACAACCTTCGAAATGAACAACGCATGTCTGACCACGCAGCGTGATAGGTTAGCGCGCTAAAACCCTGATGTACCGCCTCCCGGCCGATAACGCACACTCAACCCGAATATTCGTGACGATAGCCGATAACGGCCGGTCACATCTGCGTGTATCGTATCCTAGCACGAAGTTTCGTGACGATAGGCGCAAGTGCGGCCCCAGCATGACATACGTACGTACTCACTCGACTTTAACGGATGGCGAACTGGCGGCAATGTATGCCCACTGTGCATACACTTGTCACAAGTTAAAGGCCGGTTTGGCCTATCTCGTTGTATATTATTATTAAATCTTTGACCTAGCAGGTTGCACCTTTGGTGCACGCGGTTCAGAGTGTCCCTTGTCTGCTTTTTCGACTTCAGAAGTTAGATTCACCGTGCAGATGTCGAATCTATCTTGTTGCAGAGAGAGCCTCCTGACTTACACTAAGGTACTGAATGTAAGTGAAATGAAGTTGAAATTCGGTTAATGCTCTTCGGACTCTGATCCTGATTGAATGTGACATGTTTAGTGATGGATATTGTCAGAATATTCTTTGAAGGTGGACTGACGATCTAGTAAAGGTCGCTAGAAACCGCTGGATGTGGGCAGCGCAGGACCGACCGGTTCGGAGATCCTTGGGGGAGGCCTATATCCAACAGCGGGTCTCTCGGCTGTAATGATGATGATGATTGTCAGAATATTTGCAGTATATTGGCATAATAATATTTAATATATTTCCCAGGCTCGCACCAATTATGTAGACAAAATTAAATATACTTGTGTTATGGATACTAGATAACGGACATACCTACATAATAAATTAGATATTTTTATAAATAAACTTTAATAAATACATAAACGACCATGACTCGTGTTCATCACACAGACATTTGCTCCTACCAGGATTCGAACCCGGACTACTTGATGTGTAGACAGCGTTACTGACCACTCCACCGAGCGGCTTCATCTTCATACTTATAGGAGGCGTCCTTATTCCCTCTCTCTTGAGGGGGCGGCTGCTTCCGATAGCCTTTATAGCCGTTTTGGCAATAGGCAAAGGGGGTGTTTAGTCAGTAAAAGTCTGACATAACCCTAGGGGCCGGCCCTTAGGGTATCCATGAGGATTCACCCCCTCCTTCCCTCGCTTGTCCGGAAGGTTCTTCTGACTGTCTTCGCTGCTTTGTCTTTCGCTCCCCCCCCCCCTCCCCCGCGGGGGGAAGTAAGGGGAAAGCGGCGAAGGGGAGGTTGCGGGGGAGAAAAAAAAATTATCTGCAGTTCTGCACGCACCTCCACTACCTCCTTCTCTACTAGCGTCTCTCTCTGCCCAGCCGATTGGTACGATTCCGCGATCATTCCAGCACAGAACTAGCTGAGTTCTTCTGTACCTACCTATTCATTCTAGGAATAGAAGCAATTTATATGTCATAATTAAAGTTTGCCGTGTGATGCCGGTAGAGTAGAATAGCATCACCCCATATCCTCCAATGGGTGTCGTAGAAGGCGACTAATGGATCAGTAAAGGAGTATTTGATCACCTTATAGGTACTCTGTCCACCAATCCGCATTGGGCAAGAGTGGTGGACTACTGCCTTGTCCTCGGTGGAGGTATAGGCAGTAGTAGAAGGCGACTAATGGATCAGTAAAGGGGTATTTGATCACCTTATAGGTACTGTCCACCAATCCGTATTGGGCAAGAGTGGTGGACTACTGCCTAAACCTCCTTTGATAAAGGCCTTGTGTCCCAGCAGTGGGTCGAATTATAAAGGCTGTTATGATGATTAATATTTTATTCTTAGGAAGCCTTACCATAAGCACTCGTGCGTATCGCAAGTGGTCTAAAGAACTTTTCTTCTTTTGTGTGTTGAAAGGAAGATAAATGAACTGTTAATTGTTGGTATGCCTGCCTACCTCATAAGATATACCTATCTTGTGGATTTTTCTCTGCTTTTAATCTTAATACACGTAATATACTTAACTAGTGGTCGACCGTGGCTTCGCACGCATCAATGTCCGTTAAATTATAGCCTATATGTTTTTATGTCTTGGACTATAATATAATGTTAATGACGTCATTGACAAATGGAGAATGTTTTAGTTATTGCACTAAACTAAGTCTGTTTTATTTTGCACACGACTGATAGAAACATTTATGTTTCCAGAAATATCGGTTTTTTTTTAAGATTATTTGAAAATCAAGTAAAATACGTACCTACCCGAAGAATGGCAACAACGTGATCTGCTGCGCTCTGCTGGTGCATTGCCTCAGCTCAGGTAAGACGAGCAAAACGTGCCGTACCCTTGCAAGGCTACTCTACGTTTCTGAACTAAAATAAAAGGGCATTCTGTCAAACAATTAAGTACTTATTGTAAGGTATCATTAAAATCCGTTCAGTAGTTTTTGCGTGAAATAGTAAAAAACAAACATACCTACATCCATACAAATTTACACTATTTTTGTTTCCCCATATAAACTTTGGAAACGGTGGTCCAAAGTTTGTATGGGGAAGCAAGATTAGTTATTAAGACTATTTTATTCGAAACTTAACAGAAGTAATCCTATCGATAATTGCGTGTAATTAGATTTAACATGTTATTATTATTGCCCGACGTTTCGTAACACTTTTCAGCGATTGTGGTCACGGGATGAATAAAGATGTAGGTTGTCATATTTTATGAAATAGTTACATCTACCGTCACTTTAATTATTAATTTGTAGTGTTCCGTTTCACGCAAACGGAGCTCACGGTGTCATTAGGTCTTGCTGTGTGGTGGTTTGCTTGAGTTTTAATAATTTTAATCACTGGATCCCAAGCAGGTGGTACGGCCCAACCATCTTCTCTATTGAAATTTGGGTGTTTCTTTATTTCAATAGCCTCGCGCAACATCCTTGGGATATATCGACGTTCCTTGGCGAGAATGTGTGGTTTATCGAACCTTATATAATGATTGGGCCCTTCTTGCGTATGTTCACACACTGCAGACAAAGAAACACCCAAATTTCAATAGAGAAGATGGTTGGGCCGTACCACCTGCTTGGGATCCAGTAATTAAAATTATTAAAACTCAAGCAAACCACCACACAGCAAGACCTAATGACACCGTAAGCTCCGTTTGCGTGAAACGGAACACTCCAAATTAATAATTAAAGTGACGGTAGATTTAACTATTTCATAAAATATGACAACCTACATGTTTAGTCATCCCGTGACCACGAACGCTGAAAAGTGTTACGAAACGTCGGGCAATAATAACAACATGTAAAATCTAATTGCACGCGAGTTAAATCCGTAAAAGTTGTTTTATTTATAATGTGTAGTGCTCGCGCAAATCTAAAAGAACATCAAATAATAATTAGTCATTGCTAATTAGATGAAAATATTTGTATTGTTCACATCATAGGTACAATGGTAACGAATTACGACACGATTGAACCCCTAGGCGTGGTAAATAAATGGTGTCCTGTAAGGCGCGAAAGGGTCAATGAAGGTATTTCTCGTTTGTTCCAAAATTGTAATAAAGGAATTAGTAGAGAAGATGATATTGTCCAATCCTGGGACAATCCATATCTCTCTACCAACATAATTCCTATTCATGGAAAATAGCGGTGGTGGGTTCTATTCACCTAAATGATTGATATGGCTGTAGCTAATGCCTGGCGTTTATGATAAATTCTCAGCCACGATGCTCGTCATATTGAGTTGTTGTTTAGGCGCAATCTTCCAAGGCACTATTTGCGTCGAGCCTCCTAAATTAAAAGCCGCCCCTCATCTTTAACAGTGCCCGTTTTGGCAAACCACGGCTTAGGCCACTAGCCTCAAAAACTTGAAAAACAATTGCGTTGTGCGGTTTGTCATGAGAGAGTACCACAGATAGGTATATCAATCTAAGGAGATCGGTCGAATCGCCGAGTTCATAGGAAGACCGAGTGTCGCTATCAACGGCCGTATACTACATAACATGTTCTAGTGGAGCATGCCGTAATATACACTATTCATTGGACTGCGAAGCGATGAAAGTTAAGCACAGCCGCAAAGGAGATCGGTCAAATCGCTGAGTTACGTATTCACTTGACTTTATCGGAAGGCGCAGTGGCGGAAATGTATGCCCACAGGGCATACGCTTGTGGCAAGTTAAACGCCGGCTTGGCCTATCTCCTTGTATTATTAAATCTGTGGAGAGTACGATGGCAATGTAACACCCGCCTGAAAAAACTGTGCATAGGAAGAGAGTGCCTTGAAATTTTGCATCGCTAAGTGGCCGCTGTACTCATGCGAGTACACCCTTCTAAAACCTTCAAAAGTAGCAAAACATTTCTTTTTTCTTTCTTTTGTATTTAATTATGTCACAAATGATTAGAAAATAAACGATTTGATTTTAAAATCCTGCTGGTTTCATTTTGGCGCTTAATGGGTTAAAATTAAAACTGTCACCTACATATGTTTTTTAATAAAAAAAAACACCCACTTACTTTACTGAGCACATTACAAACTGTATAACGGTGAAATTCGATTTACATATTATTAATAATCACGAAAAATATATAAATTTAAAAGCTCGCCAGTATTTACAGCCAATCAAAAAAGCTGTTAAGATGTGCGCGCACGCAACGCGTTGCGTGTCGGACTAATAGCTAGTTTAATCTGTGGTAGCCGGTAAGCTTACTCAAGCCAATTATGCTTCTGTGAAAAATTGTTAGCGTTTTGCTTTCACGCTACAAAAAAAATCTTGTTTTCTAACTAATCTGATAGTAAAAACAGACCTCGGCATCGAGTTCCACTCCTTAGCTGTTCGCATAATGAAAGAGGAAGCAAAGCGCTTCGTGCGGATAGGATAGGTATATCCACAACGTAAGAGTGAAAGCCTTCTCCACGCCTGGTCGTCCGGTGCTGGAAAGGGGCTGGGGGGATTAAATTATGAAGAACCTCCACACACTCTCCGAAATGCAACCGATAAAAGATCGAAAGGCAAGCTACACGCCTTCGGTGGTCAAGGCTCTGGAGATTAACCTCAGCGAGTGCCTCACTGCCGATGAGTCGCCTCGCTCGGCGCTCCACCGAATCCAGTGCATCCAACTGATAACGTGCAGATCCGTCCCAAAGGTGACAGTAGTCCATGCAGGAGCGTACTTGGGCTCGATAAAGGCTTAGGAGCTGCTCAGATGTAAAATATCGTTTCACCTTTGAAAGAATGCCAAGTTTTTTGACAGAAGTTTCAGCAATGGATTCGATGTAGCGACCGAAATTGAGATTGGCAAAAATATCTAGGGCCGAGAGGTCCAGATGATCGTTAACGGGAACGGAGACATTTCGGAAAGTCGGTTCAGATGAAATGGACTCCGTTTCGCCCAGAAGAGACATGCCCGCGTTTTGGACAGATTGAACCCAACCAAATTAGCCTCACTCCAGAGGGAAACAGCTTCCCTGGAAGCATTGCATTCACTCCCTCCACCATCGCCTCCCTCAAGGATCGGACATCTGGGCATGTATGGCCATATTGGCCATGCAGTGTCCCCAAATAGTGACAGTAATCTCGCGACATATCACCGGGGGGAGGGGTTCAGAAAATCGTCGAGAACACCTTACATCATTAATAGACGCCTATTACACGGTAATAATATTATTACCGTGCCTATTACAAGTGTCTTCAAAAGAAGCTTACCTACCAGGCCAGTACAGTAGTGCATGTTTGCCACCCATATTGTAGAAGATCATAAAATAAGATTGCCAAATGTCAAGAGTAGGTACCAACTCCTCAAGAAGATACGACGATCTTACTCATCACTTTATAGTAATTTCTAGAACGGATATGCACTCATTCGTAGAATGATTCATATCGACTAGGTACTGCTAATTATGTCCTGGCTACGATTTGTTTACTAAAAGATTATGTAAACAAAGTCATGCTGCAATAGTAAAAAACAGTTTATTTATAGTTTCTAATGTTTACTACAGAATAAAATTGAAAAAAATAATAATGACTAAATTGTCGCCTAATCAACGCCCATTCATTCACGAGTCGTGTATCGTTCCGCCAACACTATCAGTGCCGCCAAAATAACATGCTGAATGGCGCAAAACAAACTTTATCCGTCATTATAATTTTATTCCGCCCGAGGGCGTCAGAAAAAAACAAATCCTTCCGCAAAGAATTTAGGAGTGTCCGTGCTGGGACGAAATCCGACTTTACTCGTTATAAATTTTGTGTAAAGATAACAATACACGCGTGTGGGTGTGTGGCACAGCCGTTGACGAGTATAGTTACGGGCACGCAATAGCGCTAACAAGCGTGCGAGCGAGAGGCGGATACTTCTATAGAGCGGTATCCCTGTCGCGCCGCCGGCAATATGGCGCGCTGACTCGGGCGCAGGCTCGAATCGTATCGCCTGCCCACTCAAGGTTCGCTGACTGCCGTTCTTTTGTTTTTAATGTTGCCACAATTCTATTTTTCCCCTAAGCCAGTCGAAGAAAGTTTAAGGTTCTGGGTAATTTGTTTTTCTCTCACTCATACAAATAACTTTTCTGAGTTTTATTAGGTATTATAATTAATTGCCTCTCGCGAATAATTGAAGCGTCGGTGGCGTAGTGCGTACGAGCGTCGTCTCCTATTCGGGAGGCACTGGTTCGATCCCCGCCACGTACCAATGTGTTTTCAAATTTTGAATTCATATGTACGTTTAATCGACGCTTTTACGGTGAAGGAAAACATCGTGAGGAAACCTGCACACACCTATGAAGAAATTCTTAGGTTGTGTGTGAAGTCGACCAACCCGCACTTGGCCAGCGTGGTTGACTAAGGCCTAATCGCCCCTAATGTGGGGTAGGCTCGAGCCCCTCGGTGGGGACATTATATGAGCTGTTGATAATAATGATAAAATAATTAATTGATGCTTAGATATTTTTATGATTCAATAAATTAAGTTTATTATAGTGTTTTACGGGCCTAGTCAATATGATATACTTAGTCACTATTTTACATAAGCGGCCAGTATTATTGAATGTCAACTATGTAAATTATTGAGGAAAATGGTGAAACAAATATTTATTAAGTTCAAAAACTTTAAATTGTAGTTCACATCATCTCTAAGTTAGAACTTAGAGATGATGTGAACTATTTTCGAATAAAACTTCGAGTTGATATTTGATTACACATAATTTTCTAATCGTTGATGATCTAAATTATTAGAACTACAAACGTTAATAGGTATACAGAAGCTCGAAGTTTTAAGATTTAATCCGAACATTATTCAGCTACACGCAACTTTTATAGGAGGTAATTTTTGAGGAGATTTAACTCCGCCTCCTTGGCACCCCGGACCGCAGACGAAAACAGCGTCAAGCCGAGGACCTGCTCAAACCGAACGTCTGCATACCGATCGTTGGTTTTTTATACGCGGCTGTCGGTGCACGGCTTATCGATGTAGGCGTGACGCGGCGCTGTGTGCGTGGTTCGGTCTCCCGCGCTATTGTTGTGTGCAGTAGAGTGGCGGGCATCGCACAGAAGGCACGGCCCGTGCCAAACGAAACTCGGATAAACAAAATAATGAGCAGTATACGGGTCGCGAGTGCACCAAGTGACTACTGTGTGTGATAACGTATATGTAATGTGGTGTTGTGATTAACGTAGTGCGTCCTACGTGTTGTGTTGGCGTGAGCCATGGTCGTGTTTAGGTATGTTCTGATTAATTATGCCGGGGTCGGTGGCCGGTGATTTCGCTACTGAGATCAGATTGTGTATTTTTGTAAACGACGAAGTAAAGTTTCAGTAAATACACTTTCGATTTGTTCTCCTATGCTGCTCGCCGGCTTATCAGTTCTGTTGGGAAGTGTGTCGTGTAAATTATAAGTTTATAACGTAATTAAATCGTTATCGGCGCCCGAGGCAGTCATGAACGATGAACTTTGCTATTGGCATAAATAAAGCGAGGCATGCTACGGAGCAGGTCGAAAATTCCACACGTTCGGAACGGAAAGCCCCTTTATGAGTGTCTCCAGTCTCGTTACCTACACATAAACAGTCATTACGCTGCACATAAATCTACCATAGTATTTTCTAACTGCGCATAGCCTATAAACCTACCGGCGTAAAAATAAACATACATAACCTAAAAGTTTCCAAACACTATGAAGGCTACAAAGAAGTAAACATTGCCAACAAAAACAACACGCTTATAACTGAACGTAAAGGTGTATGTAACTTGGTAATTGAAATGTCAAAACCATGGTACCTACAATAAATAATTAAACATGGAACGTCACGAACAGTTAATAAAACGGTAATCAGTACAAGCAATAGTGATTATGTTAAATGAGGCAAAGGACGGGCGCGTCAATTATTTATTCGGAAACCGCTTTTGACTCACTTTCGCCACGTGTAGCACAGTAATGTAACCTATTATACTTTTTCAAATATATTCTTTTATTTACGGGACGGCAAAGGGATCTAGCCCTCAGAGCCATGTCTTCCGTTCTCTATCTTCCTTCTTGATTTTCGCATTAAAATGTGGATGTCACACATTTTAATGCATCTAGCTAGGGAGTGTTGACGAGAAATGCATGGCTACAGACCTCATGATGGCGAGTGATGAGGTGAAAATCCACTATAAAATACTCAACGTCTTACACACCACAACACCTTTATTTCAATGATGCATCAAAATAACATCACTTTCACTGCACAAAATTCACTCCGAAGCAATTTTGAATTATCGAAACAGAGATTATCCCATCCAGACGCCATGGTTTCCCGCCAAACACTCCGTATTTCTTTTTTATATTAAGTAGGCCTATTTCATATGCATAGGTAATTGTTTTTAAATTCTCCCTATTAAGGGAAGGCAAAGGGAACTCTTCTATTCTTAATTAATGACGTCACGTCGTATTAAACGTATGTATTTTGCCAATGTCAAGTGAAAATGTAACTAAAGTAGGTACCTAATAAAAAGCGTACGGTTGATTTGGGTTAAAAATGGAGTCTCTCAACACGTGTTTTTACAACAAGAACTCAGGAGAAACTCCCAAAGGGCCATAGTCCAGCCCATCTTCACTAATTTTCTTTCTTGAAGTTTGCATTAAAATATATGTATATGGCGACTGATGAAGTGGTGGTCATAGGTACACTTCAATGATTCCTCATAATTGAACGTTAACACAGATGCTTGTGCATTAAAATAACATCACTTGCATTGCATTTCATTGCAAAATCTACTAGGCAAGGCTTTTTGATTTTTTATTTAAAAAAATCATTTTTAAAAAACGCATAAATTTTAAAAGTAATTTTACGCCATTTGATAAACAACAAAACGTATAGGTTATAATGCGTACGCTACAAAAACTATAGCGTATAAATTTGCGAGTTTCTCATTCAAAAATAGTTACCACAATAATTCTTTCATAGAAAATTTTAATTAACCCGATGTCCGGCAGAATAATTGAAGTGTTCAGTGCAGCCGCGTTTAAATGACCAAGGACAAAGTTGATAATTGTGATGCCATTTTGTTTTTATTGCTTCGGACCCCAAGTACAATAAGGGTATATTTTTGTCCCGTCAAATGTGCTCGCGCCACCTGCTATGTGAAAAAGTTGGGATGTCCTTAACTAAAATTAATGGGTTTTTATTATTATTGTAATGATACGTTAGCTATCATTAGAGGCGATATAAATTCCGTGAGCATTCCGAAACACAAGTCGCACTATTTATTTAGATAGGTGCCTACACCTACCTAAGTAATTTTTGCGCTGGATTTTACATAATAAGGTACCTGATTTTTTGACGTGACAACGTCTTATAATTCGATAGAGCCGGCTGCACGCACGAAAAAACATGACGTCATGCGGCGTTACCTCGCTCTGAATCTAATTCTCTAATTTGAATTTGGAATTATGTTCTTTAAAATTTAAACTTTCAATGATACCAAAACCAGCCAGATACAAATAGTATAGCCAAAGAGATTTTATTACAAGTTTATTCATACTATAATGCGAAATCTATTAAACAAATGAAATTAAATTTTTCTTTTGAAAAATGCTACCATTCCATCAGTATTTTCTTAAGACGTTGTCACGTTCAACTATCGTCAGTAAACCGACTTTACAGACAACCAATTTTTTGGGAGGCTTTATCAACCGAAATGCCGGTCGTTTTGACAAAATGATGCTCTTTTAAGAGTATACAACTAGCTATTAATAATAAAAATTGATAACGAGTAAGTTCGATAGGTATATGCACCCAAATACAGCATTTCTTTTATGAAGTTCGTTCTTAAATTAAGTAGGCAGGTAGGTGCCTTGAATACGTACTAAGACAAAAATGTTTTACAAAATGTTTAATAGCAAAGTCCATTACGCACGAATATTTTTATTAAATTTCTAACTTAATGTCCATTAATTAGGTAATAGATGCCTACCTACTTATTTTACGGCCAAATTACTGTCGCCGAATCATCTAAACTAAGCATTTCTATACATTCACATGTTTAATTATAAATTTCTTTAGTATTTTAGAACTTAACTAATATTATGCTAATTAATAATGGTTGAATCTACTGAGATTCAATTAATCGTGGACCGGCGAAACTCTGTCTTAGTAATTTACCTGTTTTGCCGTGGAAACTTGCGAAATACTATAAGATATCAATGTTGTCGCCCCATCATACAGTTGGGCAGATTGTGGTGTGTGGTGATATGCCGGCGTGACACGCTACTGGAGCATAAAAATCTCGACATATCTCGCTTGGTCATAAAATAAACAACCCTGAACCTACTGGTCACTCCTGTAGTCCTGACCCTTACTAATCCTAGAAAATCGGTTACTCGAATATTTTTGTGACCCATAGCGTTTCACGATATGCCGGCATTCACGACACGATCGTCCAACTGTACCTACCAACCTACTTAGGCTAAATATTGGTGTGAACGTAGATACACAATAGTATACCTTAGTTATACGATCGGCCCACAGCATCTAGATTAGATTTTTTCGACTTTCTTTAAATTATGCTTGCCATAGATTTATAATTACTGACGTTTATAAATTGTTAATGTGTGAGTAATGTGCATACGTGTGCGTGAAAAATAGTACCTACTTCAGTCTGACAGTTGCTGTCTTTTCTACGGGACTGACAGGCCGACCAAGGCCGCCTGAGTGTACCGTGTACCTGAAATGGTCTCGTCTATCTCGTTCTAATCACAGATAAGTATATCAATCTAAGGAGATCGGTCGAATCGCCGAGTACATAAGAAGACCGAGTGTCGCGATCAGCGGCCGTACTACATAACATGGTTCTAGTTGAGCATGCCGTAATATACACTATTCATTGCGCGCGTCTTAAGGACTGCGAAGCGTTGAAAGTTAAGCACAGCCGCAAAGGAGATCGGCCAAATCGCTGAGTTACGTATTCACTTGACTTTATCGGAAGGCGAAGTGGCGGAAATGTATGCCCACAGGGCATACACTTGTCGCAAGTTAAACGCCGGCTTGGCCTATCTCCTTGTATTATTAAATCTGTGGTTCTAATATACATTTAATAGGCTCTTTCTCTTTCACGTTTCTTGTACAGTTTCCTATATCTATGATACTTGCAGTAGGTACCTACGCAAACGCATCCGCGTTGCCATTGACACAAAAAGCCCATGCGGTAGTTCATCTCCATTTTCGTTTTTTAATAGCAAAAAGTAACATATAATTGTTCTAAGTTGTACTATAAGTATTTATGTTATTCGTAATCTACTAGCCTACAGGTAAAAAACGTATTAAGTTTGTAGGTGTTATAAGTAGTATTAGCAGAAGCGAAAAGGGTAATGATTTCAATCAATTAACAAAATCAACTTCACTTAACGTACACAAATGAAATTACTTACGAGTACATTTTTCTCTTATCTCCGTATTTGTATCTTAATTAAAATAAATCGATTAAGTAAACAATCTTATCTTGTTTTAGATAATATTCCATTTTGAAATCTACGTTAGCGAAATACTGAAAGACTTTGGAATATTAAATATGTGTTACAAAATAAAAAAACATAGACTGCTGAGTAATTTGGAGTGTAATATCTGTCCTGGTATTATTATTTATGTGGACCTGGTTGTTCTTTTTGTTGGTTGGTTAACTAAAGGGTTAGTAACACAGATAATATTATTAAAGCTTTTGGGTGTATGCGACAGGCTGGCAACATGTCACCATTTTGGATCTTGACTAGGGTTGCCACCCGTACTTTAAAATAGTACTCTCTTTCGGGTAGGTGTACTTTATAATTTACGACACTATAATAGAGTAAAATATTAATAATACGCTAAAATATTATATTTATGAACGTGCACTTACTCTGACTGTTACTGATTTGTTACGTATAATTATTAAATTTGCGAAAGCAAAAAAATATGTTAGTAAAGATGCCTTAATATGTAAAAAATAAACAGTACCTAAATGAAAAATACTTTGTGTCTAAAAAAGGTGGCAATCCTAGTCTTGGGCATACTGCCAGATGTGGCTTTATGTGAACCAAATGCTACCTGATACTGCTCAACCTCTTTTGGGATTACGATGATACTATAATAACTGGAATATTTATAACTATGTATCTAAATAATCCAGTTTTAAAATTCTTTAGCCACCAAACGCTTTTCGTTGATCAACTTATTTCGAGAAGGGACGTAGGTACCTACTTTACACAAATTCTTTTTCTTGTTCGGTTAGAAATCTTGCGCCACAACCATTTCTCAATAAGGTGACCGTCGCGAGCGAAAAAAGGAATATTTATAACCCCTTTATTCTTTTTAAAAGAAAAAAAAGGTTTTTTTTAAGAGTCGTTTTCTTTTTTACGGCTGCGGCCGTAAACCGCGACAAGCGGGGTCACGAGTGGCCAGTTTGAAAACTGTTTGTATGGGTTCAGTGACGAGTTTTAGCTCAAATACCTACGCAGTTTTTTCTATACACCGTGTTCCTGAGGATATATATTA
Source organism: Elophila nymphaeata (assembly GCA_955850985.1). Lineage (NCBI taxonomy): Eukaryota > Metazoa > Arthropoda > Insecta > Lepidoptera > Crambidae > Elophila > Elophila nymphaeata. The sequence continues at coordinate 8,926,237 of OY039091.1, read as the reverse complement.
ACTTTGAATAATACTTCTACAGATCTTGTAAAACATATATCATACAAAGGAAGTAGTAAGTAGTTTAAATAGCATAGTTTTTATTTTATTGGTAATTTAAATTTAACCAATTGAATTGTGTTGTGCAGTGAAAAAGAGTCTTTATCTGTGAGATGTTGCCACTTTGTGCAACCAAAACTATCAAACTGCAATTCGAATTTCGAAAAGTTTATGTGGACCAAAGTTTAAAATGCGACGTTGCCAGCTCAGGTAAAGAGTACTTAATTCATATTAGATAAATTAAATCTAAGCATTTAGTTTGTATGAAAATAAAAAATTGAAAGAAATTGGACCATAGTAAAAAATGATCAATTTAATAGTCTGATAACATGCCGAAGTTAACGTATGACCTCAGGAACACGGTGTATATAGAAATGCTAACAACGATAACTTATTACTTACCACTGTAAATAAACTGGTCTGGTTGGTATTAGAAGTTTGTTAAATTTAGTACTAGCTACAAGTATTACAAGGCGACATGCAACCTGTCACTATTTGGAGATACCGTATAACCAATACTGCCAGCTATGTAGATTTATGTGTAACAAAATGTTACTTAAGGCTGGGCTCAACCCCTCATGGGATTACGAGCGTGTTCGTATGTACACACAAGAATAAGATTACAGGGCTTACAGAAATGTGTTTGTCTTATGTTTAATAGGAAAGCAGTCATTTCGGCTGTGTCAAAGTGAGAAAAATGTACCTAAATACTCAATATCTGATAAAATTTCGTTACAAAACAATTCAGAGATGGTTCAGTTAAAATACCTAGTTGCTTTACTTTTACATACACACTTACATATAATAACGCTCATAATCCCAACAGGGGTTAAGCAACTTAGGTAACATTTGATTACACATACAGCCACATCTGGCAGTATGGGCCATACAGTAGGTACCCCAAAATAGTGTCAGACTCAAAAACTACTCGTCAGATGTCGATCAAATTTAAATGGGACCACATGACAAGCACCAGCTTTCAAAGGTCGAAAGAATCTTCAAAATCGATAGAAGTAAAGATTGTATGTTTTTTTTTTATGATTTAACAAACATAAAACATACAGTCGAATTGAGAACCTCCTCCTTTCTTGAAGTCGGTTAAAAAGAGGTATCAAACCGAAAATCTAATAAACCTTCAGTTAACCAACCAACAAAAACGAACAACAAGGACAGATGTTACTCTCTAAATTACTCAGCACTCCGGATATCTTTATACTTTTGATAAAAAAACATGTGTTTTTAGTTTGAAACTGAACCTGAAAATATTTTACTAGAAAAATGCACTGAAAAAAATCGATTTTTTTTTTCTGTGCATTTATCTAGTAGGTATTAATATTTACGCGTTTATAAACGCAAAAATAAAATTATTCCATACTGAAAATATTTTATTGGTAGATAAGTACTTACCTATAATCCAGTTGGCGACGTGTGTGAACGTTACAATAGGAGTTTATACTACACTCTGCCGCGGAGCATAGACTCCTATTGTAACGTTCACAAAGTCATGAAAGAACGACATGTTAAAGTTTTGAAGCTGTTAACATTAATAAAGGCATAATAAACAAAACGCCTATTCAAAGAAATCAAAATACACTGTTATAAGAAGAGAACAAACGTTTCATTTGGTTATCGCAAATGAATAATTCATGATGTTAATCGAATTCCCTACGGTTAGGTATTACTGTATCTAATTAAGTTTATTTGTTCTTGTTTTATTGCTGGCGCACTCCATTTCTCGCAATAATTATTAAAACTTGTATTTAAAAAGGCTGTAAAAACTTTTATTGGTAACAAGCAATTAAGGTTTGACCAATATAAATAATTAAATGGAACGTCCGTGAAATTTGAAAATGGAACCGTGAAACGTCAACCTATTTCGCGCGCAGATAAAAAGAGCGCGTTGCTAAAAAGTTTGCTTTTAAAATTAAGGAAAAGTATTTAGCTCATACGACCATGTCAAATGTATTTTTTTCTTTTTAAAATATTTGTTTTGAAATTTATTGCATGGAGGAAGCAAAAAGGCCTGTAAATTTTTTAAATATAATACAACGTGGAAGAATCCTACATAATCGACCGTTTATGAGGATGGTTACTGCATCAAAATTTAGAAAATTTGTAAATACATATTGAAATCAAAAAGTGACTGGTCAGAATACGCGCTTAACGCTGCCTTGTTAAGTACAAACTTTTTAGGAGGCTACCTGTTTTGAAATTAAAAATAAAGTCCCAAAGGCAACGCTTTTCGGAGTCAGCTATAATATAACGCGCTCGAGCTATGAGAACCCGCGCGAGAGTTAAGAATGTTAATGCGCTCGTGTTGTTCATTGCTCACACGCAGAATACAGAATGCGTTTTCAAAATGCACCGTGCAACTAATGTACTACAATAAAAATATTTCACCGCTGTAAAAATCTCGCTTTCAAAAACGTGTTTTCAGATTGTATAACACAAGGAATTTTATATTTAGGACACACTTAAAACAACGATTACTTTTATGGGAACACAATTTTATAGCGTATCAAATGCCGTATGTTCATTTTCCCTTTGCGTGCCGTAATAACTAATAAGACAAATCATTATTGGTGTAAGCCTCTCAATAACCTACTTAGTTTTAAGCGTCTGTAAAACGCAGGATCTTTTACAATCGTATAAACTCGGAGAAACTCGACGTATAGCAAAAGGTTTACGATGCAGGCAATAACGCGAAGGCGTCTTCACAATTCTGAACAATGTCGTTATTGAGCGCCGTCGTAACGTTCCAATTGTAATACGAATTCTATAATAAAATTCGAAAATTCAAATTTCGAAGTTTATTGTTTTTAAACTCCATTTCTATACTGGACTCTTTTCGAAATTCAAATGAACTCAAAAAACAAAAAGTTACTTATTAAACAATGCATTGTAATATCACAGTCGTTACTGTGTGAGTTTTCGTAGTAATCCCGGCTTATTTAAGATTACCATACGGTTCACGTAGCGCATAAATAGACCATAGGTTATGTCACATAAATAATGGCTCGTGTATTAATAATATGGTATGATGAATATACGGAAATAAAATTAATTGTAGGTATTTTAGAAAAAGCATGTAGGTATCCACAACAATCGAACCTTAAGGGAATGTCTAGAATGGTCCGATAGAATACAGCATAAAATATTTTTAGCAAAAAAATAGGACAACCGACTTCAATGCGTACAAATTTAAACTAAAAAGTAAGAAATAAATAATATTTTTATGAAGCAGTTGAAAAGAGCGTCATAGAAAACCAAGGAAAGTATTGATACACATTTATAATTCTTTATTTATAATTCATACTCCGATATATTTGGAGCCGGTGCCAGCTAGCCAAGGAGGATAGTGTTTGCAATTTTCGAACTTCACGGAGCGGCGGATTATTTCTCATCATCATTCATTATTATTTATAGTTAATGGATCAATCAAGTTCGTATCGATTAGGTAAGTTTATTTTGCTTAGGCTGGCACCGACTCCAAATATATCGGAGTATGAATTATAAATAAAGAATTATAAATGTGTATCAATACTTTCCTTGGTTTTCTATGACGCTCTTTTCAACTGCTTCATAAAAATATTATTTATTTCTTACTTTTTAGTTTAAATTTGTACGCATTGAAGTCGGTTGTCCTATTTTTTTGCTAAAAATATTTTATTTTATTATTTTTAGTGGAAATTAAGTATATTTTATTGAAAACGGATAGGCCTACTAGGCGCTCATTAAAACTTAATGGAAACTTTAACTAAAACGTTTTTTTTTGCTATTACTGATTTGTTCAAAAAGAGTCGATTTCTTAGATTAAGAACATACAGATACCGTATCCGGGCACTCAATTTGGTGCAACCAATATTAGGCCTTATTTGGCACCATACGGAAACTCTATGCGTAGTCCTCGAGGTCAACGCACTCCGTACGCATCTCCAACAAATTATTAAAAAATGACGATTTGTGCTATTAAATGGTGTAATAATCGAACTGAAAAAAATAAAAAGAGTGAGAACATTACTTTTCACACGTAAGTTTTTAATATTTTATTGTATTTCCACTTTTTAAGCAATAAAAACCAAATATTTTATTTTGTATTTTTTAAATACTGAGTGCTGCCAGTTACAGAAATTATTTTACCTATTTTAGTTGTTTAGAATTTAGTCGAATGCAATAATTTAATCATATTAATTGTTCTATAAAAAATACTAAGGACATAAAAAAATATTTTCTGATGATTAGATTGTTTTGACTTAACGTATGGACATTTTTAACCGCCTTAAGAAAAGGAGGAGATTTTCAAGTCGCCTTAATCTTCTTTTTTATGTATGTTTCTACACCTAGACCGGTTTGGAATAGTAGATTGTATGATAAGGGAGCTATTTTTGCTCCCTTATCATACAATCTACTTTTACTGCGAGGGCGCTACTTTGATTCAAGAGCGAAGCAAAGGAATTCAAAGTAAATAATAACACAAGTTCTTAATGATACTTAATTTGGGCTAGATAATTGGTGTGAGCGTAGAAATATTTATCCCTACTAATGCTTAATAAAGCTATAAATAAAGCTTTCACGTCTAAAGCACTGAACCGATTTTGATGAAATTTGGTACAAATATAGATCTCGGGGAGGGACATAGGCTACTTTTTATCGCGAATAAAAGGTTGAATGGGTTGAAATAGGGGATGAAAGTTTGTATGGAAGTTCGACATGGCGGACGCGACTTTTTGATATATCAATATGGGTATCATTTTCGTGGCTTTCGGGGGTCCTGATTACGAATACAACATCTTTTTTGAAATCCTAGATGGCGGACGAGACTTTTTGACAAAATATCAATAAGGGTATCAATTTCATGGTTTTCGCGGGTCCCGATTACGAATACAACATCTTTTTTGAAATCCAAGATGGCGGACGTGACTTTTTGATATAATATCAATATGGGTATCATTTTCGTGGTTTTCGGAGGTCCCGATTCCGAATTCAACATCCATTTTGAGATCCAAGATGGCGGACGCGATTTTTTAACATAATGTCAATATGGGTATGGTTTTCGTGGTTTTTGGGGGTCTGGATTACAAATAAGACATCTATTTTGAGATCCAAGATGGTGGACACATATTTTTAATATAATATTAATATGGGTATCATTTTCGTGGTTTTCGGAGGTCCCGATTCCTAATACACCATCCATTTTGAGATCCAAGATGGCGGACGCGCCTTTCTAACATAATGTCAATATGGGTATCGTTTTCGTGGTTTTTGGGGGTCCGGATTACGAATAAGACATCTACTTCGAGATCCAAAATGGTGTTTGCGACTTTTTAATATAAAATCGACATAGGTATCATTTTCGACGTGTTCGTCCACGAAAACCACAAAAATGATACCCGTTTTGATATTTTATTTAAAAGTTGTGTCTGCCATCTTGGATCTCAAAATGGGTGTTGTATTTGGAATCGGGACCACCGAAAACCACGAAAATGATACCCATATTGATATTATATTAAAAAGTCACGTCCTCCATCTTGGATCTCAAAATTTTTGTTGTATTTGGAATCGGGACCTCCGAAAACCACGAAAATGATACCCATATTGATATTATATCAAAAAGTCACATCCGCCATCTTGGATTTCAAAAAAGATGTTGTATTCGTAATCGGGACCCCCGAAAACCATGAAACAGGTACCCATATTGATATTTTGTCAAAAAGTCACGTCCGCCATCTTGGATTTCCAAAAAGATGTTGTATTCGTAATCAGGACCCCCGAAAACCACAAAAATGATACCCATATTGATATTTTATTAAAAAGTTGTGTCCGCCATCTTGGATCTCAAAATGGATGTTGTATTTGGAATCGGGACCACCGAAAACCACGAAAATGATACCCATATTGATATTATATTAAAAAGTTGCGTCCGCCATCTTGGATAGTCTCAAAATAGATGTTGTATTTGGAATCGGGGCCACCGAAAACCACGAAAATGATACCCATATTGATATTTTATTAAAAAGTTGTGTCCGCCATCTTGGATCTCAAAATGGATGTTAAATTCGGAATCGGGACCCCCGAAAACCACGAAAATGATACCCATATTGATATTATATAAAAAAAGTCACGTCCGCCATCTTGGATCTCAGTATTATATATTTTTTTTATCGTGACCTCCGAAAACCACCAAAATGGTACCCTGATATTCTATTTAAAACTATCCGTCAAAAACTTTGGTGTGGCTTTTCCGTTTCATCGAATTTACAAATTACGATGTACCTATCGTATAAAAAGAAGTTTCACTTTAAAATCAGAAGTAGTATTCATGTTTTATATAAATTACCTGGTTTTGGTTGGGGTGACGAGATTTTAGTGACCACACCAATTTTTAGTAGTGTGCGTGTATCTGTGTGTAAGCGTTAGCACACATAACAAATTTTTTGCGTCAGTTTTGAAGCGGCATATTGTATGGAACTATCCTTCTAGTATGTTCTTATTCTAAGGTCGATTTATATAGATAAAATTTATAGGGGCCATCTCTGATCTTGACGTACCTAAAAAAGAATCATTAAAATCGAGTCGTAATACTCATCTCATAATTGACGAAGCAATCAGGTAACAAACACAAAAAAACAGTCGGATAGAGAACTTCCTCTTTTTTTAAGTCGGTTAACAAATAATATCACGTCTCAGACTTATATCTTATTACAAATGCCTGCCATTAATTCAAAATGAATGGTATGTTAATGAACTATGAACCTAGTTATTTAACTTAAGTTCATAAAATAATTTGTCATAGTTTATGTGTTGACTATTGGACCTACTAACCAAAATTTCACTATTGCATATTAGATAATGGCAAGATCAAAAAAAAAATTGACATTTTTGTGTTCGTGGACGATATTATTATTTCATCCCCAATGAAATTATCATTTTAACAAAAAAGTACTAAACCAATTTCGGTATAATTTATACGGGACCACCTTTGGAGTATGTCCTTCCTAACGAAAAAAGAATTTTCAAAATCGATTCATAATTGGCGGAGTAATCGCGGAACATACATACAAAAAAAAAAAACATACAGTCGAATAGAGAACCTCCTTCTTTTTTGAAGTCGGTTGAAAAGAAACGTATCCTAGGAATTAAGTTAAATATACCAAAATGTAATAGCTAGTAAGATTAAATTAGGTAAAAAACAGAAAAAAGAAGACTCCATCATATTGGAGGATGCCGAGAAAAAGAAAACAATTTTTTGGTGGGATTTCATCGTTAATCTACGACCAATCAGGATCTTTTGCTTCTTGGTATTAGAACTTACTTCCTAATTGAATTGTAAAAAATAAATTTGCGGATTCAAAGTTCTTTTCTAAATTTAAATCTTTTTTTTTGTATTTCTATCTAATTAGAAATAGAAACCTGCTAAGATCATTATCACGCCACGGAGTACTAAATCATTATAAACCTTGTCAGGCATAGCAACGAGGAGTAAATACCATTTGTTTTAAAAAAAATGGTTTATATTCTTAATATATATAATTATTAACTATTCCTAATAACGATAGTTCGTAATGAACAGCAAAATTATAATAATGATAACGAATACTTGATGAGTATTTGTTAGAACACAACACCACAAGAACACTACTTTCATCTAGCTAAAATCCTTCCAAAAAACTTATTTTATGATACTTTTAATTAGATGTGTTCAAAGAGTGGAATTTATTGTCCTACATGACAGAAAATAAGCCAAGCCGTATGATTTTTGATACCTTTGCGTTTAAGTAGAAAAAAACATTGGCTCTTAATGCTACCTAAATGACAAATAAACACGTTAATTACAATGTATCTTTTCTATTGTATACTGTATCTAATTATGAGGAGAGCTACAATGAATTATGTTGCTGGCGCTGAATTTATTTAAACATTTCGTTGTCTGGCTAATGAGGGATTCCTAGAAGATTTCACGGTGCATCTTGCGGCCATTGTTAAAAAAAAAGAGGTAGGGCTGCCAAAGGAATGACGTCATCTACATATTGGTTTATATTTAAAGTCCTTGTAAGGTTCTAATTATTAAATGTTTGAACAACGTAAAATTAAAAAAAAAAACTTTATTTACTTGAGTAAAGTAGCCTATAGATGTTACTCAGTACTCAGTAAACATGAAGATAGAAAGCTACTAATGTCAAGGAATTTCAAAATAAATTTCATAAACTTACAAATGTATTATTTTTATAAAATTACTATAAAAAGGCAATCAATTAAAATATAAAAAAAAATCATAAAAATATACAAACAAATACATATTTTATTCACATATTTCTTTAACCAAGATAGTGACAACCCTAACATGTCTAGCACCCGAAAGATAAAAAAATCTTTATTTAATTTACCATGAGGCAGGGACAGAACACATGTCCATGGGTTTTTCATCACCTAAACACATAAAGAATAATAACTTGCATTATTGCTATTGATTGGCAGCCATCTTGTCTACTACGCTCCAAAATAAAAATCACAAAATGGATGCCAATAAAAATGTCTAAATCTGCCGAAGCCAAGGGCGTAAGGTGTGTTACGTTCGTTAATGAGTATTTCTGTGTAAAAATGATGTGAAATGATGATTTTGGCACAAATTGGCCTCTTAGCGCTATTTTTAACTTTGTTTCGTGAATAAGTTGCAGACACGAATAACGGGCGTAACGGTATAAATTATTATTTGTTCAATTATTTGAGGGTTAATATGGAACTTTCAATTATTTTTTTTTACACTTGGTTCCCTATGTTCTGTAGCGTTTTATGATTAAGTCAATGTACTATAATTATATTGTCGTCGTTGCTGAAATAGAACTAGGTTCACCTATTTTTCGGAGAAAATTCCTTTTATTTTCTACTTTACGCATAAGCTTTTGGCCTACATCTCACCTAATGAAAAAGACAATGGTGGAATAGTTTTGTTTTTGCGTTTACAAACGCGTAAATATTTTAAATACTAGAAAAAAAATGCACTGAAAAAAATCGACTTGCCTCAGGCGGGAATCGAACCCGCATCTTCCGCAATCCGGGCGGCTGCGTTGACCATTACGCCACCGAGACACTGCTTTTGCTGTCGAAATTTGTCAGTGCTTGGTACTTATGTTTTTTTTTATGGTAAACATTTTTTCATCAAATCTTTGAAATTTGCACTTCTAAGACCCGAACGAAATATTTTTGCAAATATTTGACGCCCAGTTAAGATGGAACTACCTTACATTATGGAATAATTATGTTTTTGCGTCATCGACTTAGCAAAAATGCTATTAACACTATTGCCTTTCGTCGTAATAAAACGTCCAATAGGGTATTTTACACCATTAAAAAAATATATAAAATTGCATTTTTATGATAGATGTCTAGCTAGTCCGTTAGTAGAACACGAGAAAATATTAGACACATTTTTTTCTTTTATCACGTATAAAAATATTGACAAGATACAATGCGCTGAAATGTCGTGCGACGTCACGCTTTCGTAGACTTCACTGAACAGTGACGTCACAAGTACGTGTGTAATGTTTTTTGATAATCTATCGGACGGAATTAATAGAATTATTATATAATATTTTTTACCAATAAAAACCAACAACCAGGGTAGATGTTACGCTCTAAACCATCTCAGCAATACCTTTAAGGTTCCATTAATTCAAAACAAAATTAATGTCACTCCATATACGTCGTCCTCATTTCCAAAGTAACACATCAAGACGCCATCAATGTAATGACAGCAATTTGAATGTGTCCCCAAGACATACCTACAGGCTGGTAGACCAAACTGTCTTTTGTAACTGGCAGCGTTAACACGATTGCACATGCGCCCGATTACAGTAATTAGCGCTGCGTTTATGAGCTATATGACATTGCCAGTTTTTTGGTGTGGTACAAGTTATGAGAATGCAGCAAAGTTTAGTCTGAGAACGAAAACTTACAGTACCCCTAGTATGAGTTTTGTTACTTTTCGAGCTCAATCAAACATATCGTCTCTTTTCATACATTGCCTACTAGCGCATCTAGCGTAAACTATCCGAAACAGTGGGCAATGTATGAAAAGAGACGATATACGAAAACTATCAAAACTCTTACTAAGGGCTCTTACTGTGCTTACAATGAGCCTCATAAGAAGGGCACTCAAAAGAATGGAGAGGGCTATGCTCTGAGTTTCTCTAAGCGATCATATCAGAGATGAGATCCGTTGGAGAACTAAGCTCACCGATATAGCCCTAAGAATTGGGAACCTTGTGGCAGTGAGCAAAACACATTACGAGGACTGACGGCCTTGAAGCGGAAACGTCCTCGAGTACCGGGAAACGCAGCGTTGTTAGACCACCACACAAGATGAGCCGACGCGACGATTTAGACGCGCTGGAGATCCTTGGGGGTGGCCTATGTCTAACAGTGGGCGTCTCTCAGCAGATAATAGAGTAGATTTTAATAAAATTATTGCTAGCCAGTCTGTCAGTGGAGGATTCTGGTGCAGCTTCCCTCTTGTCATCATTTACTTGAGATTAAGGATCATCATCATAACAGCCTTTATAATTCGACCCACTGCTGGGACACAAGGCCTCTCCTTGTCATCGAAGGAGGTTTAGGCAGTAGTCCGCCACGCTTGCCCAATGCGGATTGGTGGACGGAGTATAAGGTGATCAATACCCCTTTGCTGGTCCATTAGTCGCCTTCTACGACACCGATTGGAGGATAAGGGGTGATGCTATTCTACTCTGCTGGCATCACACGACTGAGATAAAGGATAAGAGCCTGTTAAAAATAAAAAAATACATATATTGAACTTTAAAGTTTGTAATTTATAATCGCCTCTATAATCTTATGAATTGAGTCCTATTTTCCATTCGGTCGCCTACTTGTTACTGAAGTTTTTTTTTTCACAATTACTCCTGATCGGACGTGTAGTACTTTCAATGTCGTCAGATGAACGAAATAAAATTATTTCGCCGTCATTATGATATCTTGGAATCGGAATACCAGTTTTCGCTGACAGATACAGGCTGATAATGATATCAGATATTTTCGCAATATATAGGTACCTACGTGAAGAATATACTTTATTTCGTGTACGGAGAAGTGTAAGATTTGGCACACTTAATTAATCTAGATAAGAAGATTCGAAAAGTTCAATTTATGTATAATAAACACATAATTACACAATAAATATGATTGAATAAAGCATTTTTGACGATTAATCGGCGACTATTTTATTATTAAAGTGTGAAAGTGTTATGTTTTATGTTTTATATTTTACACGGTTTATAATAAAGCTTATTTTAGTTCGGCGGACTTTTTTATACGCGTCACGCATATTATCTAGCGCATTTTACGCTTTTTAAACGTACTTAATAGCTATTAGATAACGAATAAACAAATGTACAACAACTGTGTTAATAAATAGCTTCTTTACGTATACATACTGGACACATTCATAGACGTGGAGTATCGTGAGGTGGCTTGGAAAAAAATGCCCCAAGGCTAAAAAAATACAGACTTATCAGCTCCTTCTAATTCGCTCTATGTCCATTTTTCTACGCTTAAAATTTTGACACAAAAAAATTGGGTGTTTCTGCCTGAAAAAGTTAATAATATAATGTTTTTTTAACTTCCCTCTTCTATTCAATCTAACCTCATTTGCAATGGATATTATGTCGTTTTAAGGTAGAAAACTGCTGTGTTCTACCTTGAAGTTCGTCCGTCGTTCGACGTGCGTGACTAATGATCGGTTTCAATATAAAATACACCAGTTACAGGTCTCTCTACCAGGACTTCAGTAAGCCTACTTTTACCAGCGGTAGAAGCAGTAAAATATTGAAACCGTAAAAGACACAAATCTGTCTTTTGAACAAAATCAATCAGTTGTGTAGTATATAATACATTTAACCTTATAATGCTGCTTACGCCATTATGTATACAGATATCAACTAGAAATCGCCTCGGAAACCAAAACAATAGCAAAACGCTTGGATAGGTGCCAATTATAAGTTAGTAAGTAGGTTGGTTCTAGGTGGATCTAGGGCTGAAATCTAGAATAAACACATCGCAATTATGTTTATCGATCATAATGAAAACTTGTAGCAAGGTCAAAAGTACCTACTCGAAATTACCGAACATGTATGAACTTTGATGAAAGTAGATGAAGCGAAAGAAATGTGAAAGAATCGTAGCAACTGGAAACAAGTGACCTCTGCCTTCCCTATGGGTATATGAGTAACTATGGGGTCGTCCATTAATCACGTGAGGCTCCAATAGGGGGGAAGGGGTTCTGCAAAAATCACGAAATATCACAAGGGGTAGAGGGGGGTGTAGTAAGATATCACATGTATTTATTTATTCGTCAAACGCGCGATTTTTAAACCGAAAAACGTCTTGCTAATCCGTGGTCCGAGGACAATGTGCATTAATATATTCATGTATGTTACGCATATGTTTTTCGCATGATTGCACCATTCCTTTAATATGCTTTTTATGCCAGTAAAATACAAACTTAATTTTCTAAGAATAAAATGACATGTAATTTTTACCTGTATTTACAGGTAATAATAAAAAAATAAAAGATTCTTTGTAGGTACTAAAAATACAAGTGATTTTAGGGGGGGGTGTTGTGTAGTGGTAAACCTCACCACGTATCACCAACGGGGAGAGGGGGGTGGGGTAAAAATGCAAAAAAAAACATTAATGGACGGCCTCTAACGCCACTAACGAGCTAACGAAAGAAAGGCGTATTTATAAGGACATTGAGGTCGATGGCGCCGCGGCAGTGCGGTCTCAGTAACGATCACGAAAGTTAAGCAACCAAGTGCGCGTTCGGTACTCGGATGGGACCGACAATTTTTTCAACTTGATTCTCCTCCGTGCGTTGAGCTGGGTCCCGGGTGCTGTTGAACGATAACAGTCGTCCCCAAGGAGGGCTGGTGACAAGCCGGCCGTAAAAATGTAATTCCAAATCCTTAAGCAGTATTGTCGATATCAAGGCATACAGCACCGACCCCAAAATAAATTAGGAGCAGAGAAGTAACATGATGATCGGTATAAGGAATTTGGCAACTCATTTCAATGACGTACATCTTCATCGTTTTGCTTAACTGCAGGGTTTGAAATTATCAAGATAAATATGCCCTTTGATAATAATCGCGATAATTATCAGATAACTTTCCAAGAATTATCAAACATATAAACCCTATTTCATGGCATTATGTAATGTTGAGGAAACAATCTATGCTATATTATTGTACACAACTCAAGTTACGAATAAGCTAAGAATTAACCCGGGGCCCGGGTATGAAAAATGCAATTAACAGGCAGACATAATAATATGGGTTAAAGTATGTAATTGCCAATTTTTTCCTCATTATTCATTAGTGTATGATTCCTTTAATACAATAGCTATGTCCATTATTCTTTTTTTACTTAAAACTTCATTACAAGGACTTATATTTATGTATTAAGTTTAATTCTTATTTTTATTTTTTTTACTAGAAATTCATCTTCCAAAACAGCTCGTCCTAAGAGGTGCCCGTCTCCGTTATAAAAATATGAATATTTTTTACAGGTATCAATTCTCAACTATTTTCTCAAAGTATCCTATAGCTTAATGTGGGGTAAATATATTCACAAAATTACAAAAAATTTAGATTTGTGGTTCCTTAAAAAATCTCAAATATATTTGTATGGAAAAATGAACTTTCGTTAAATTCTCCATACAAAACGGCAATTTCATACTTAAAACCCCTAATATGTCTGCTTGCCACTTCAGGGGTTAGGGGAAAAAACGTGGCATCTGATGTTCCCGTTGCTTCAGAATCAAAATCTGGGCGATGTTTAATTTTGCCCCAGATGAAAAAACTTTTTCAATGTGAAACATGTCAAACTTTCCAATAAATATAGCCCCAAACAAAGATTTGGCAAAACAATTAAAACAATTCACTTTTATATAGGCCTTATACTATTATCTGATACTGAAATAAATGCCATAACAGTACAGTACTGATTATTGATAAATGTTTGTAATTACGTAAAAAAATTGGTTGTTCTGTAAAGTCGGTTACTGACGATAGTTGAACGTGACAACGTCTTAAGAAAATACTGATGGAATGGTAGCACTTTTCAAAAGAAAAATTTAATTTCATTTGTTTTGCCAGCCTTACATGGAACGCCTCAGAGCGAGGTAACGCCGCATGCGTCATGTTTGTTCGTGCGTGCAGCCGGCTCTATCGAATTATAAGACGTTGTCACGTCAAAAAATATTAGTTATTTATAGTACGGTTCTAGGGGGTAGTGTGTGTGACTTTGTTTTGTATTGCGTGAGATGTGAGCTTATCGAACTTTTAGTTTGCTATATGAATACAAACACATATAGCAAATAAAAGTTTGACTACATATAGTAGCCAGCAACCCTAGGCCAGCTCTGTAGAATTCGTCTCAGACCGAATATAATATAATAATTGCTTAAACAACATGCGCGCTCAGCAACCGGTTAGGAGTCAATATCGTTAGCGTACGCCAACTTATTTTGGGCGTAAACTCAATAGCCTAAGGGCTCTTTTTGAATACACCTTTTCCCCATTACCAATACCTTTTAAGATTTGAGTATTAAGTGTTCATATTTTCGTTAGTATCAGTTTTAAAGTGATAAATTATTGAGTAGTATTTTATAGCGTGTCGTGAATTTAGATTGGTTTTGAGGAAGTTGTAGGGTTTTTTACGGCCAACCAATCATATGCACGGAATATTAAATTATCTATCCACCCATAGATACCTTCGCTTCGTTAGGTACCGGATAAATTATTCTTAACTTCTATAAAGAATGAACTATCTAGGTATATTGATATGATATATTATCTGTATTTACGTTTTGAAGTCTATGACAAGGAGACTGACCCGGCAAACGTTATTTTGCCTTACAAAAGTGATTAAATTACTAAAATGGCTATAAAAATATAGGGGTTGGTGATAAAAAAGTAAAAATTTAGGGTTGTATGTATTTTTTAATGCCACATAATAAAAAAATAAAAACAAAAAACTTTCGTCCAAAAATTATAAAAATAATTAATTAAGGGTGAACAACCCTTATCACTTAGGGGTATGGAAAATAAATAGTAGCCGATTCGCAGACCTACTGAATACGTATACAAAGTTTCATTAAAATCGGTCAAGCTGTTTCGGAGGAGTACGGTAACTAACATTGTGACATGGAAATTTTATATAAATAAGATTAAATCTGTGTTTGAGTCGAATCATAAAGGCTGCTAAGATCATGAAGCTGTTTTTATACAATAATATAAATCAAATTAACTATTTAACTTGCTATAACTACCACCATTTGTGTTAACTTCGCGCTATGTGTACACTCATGAACCTCCAGTTAACCGGTTAACGAGTCCGACACGTCCAGATATGTAAGCTTCTTTTTTTACCTACTGGCCAGTGGCGACCTAGTCCAGCAATAATCATAAACAAACTATACAAGAACAGAAATACAGTATCTATAGCATTATGAACTAAAACCTTTGAATGGGTAACTGTAAAGTCCTCTGTCTATGGCATCCATTCTACCTGGCTTAACGGATCGCAAGGACGTTAAAAAAAAAGAAAATAGCTCCCATTGTTTCGTGGCTGCCATTAAAATTTATAGCCCTTTTGTTTTTAATTCTAATAAGTTTGTTTATGGGTGTGAGGGTTGGGAATTGAGATGGCGTTGTTTAAGATTTATTAGTGTGAGAGTAGTGAACCGAAAGAAACATGTGAGGATCTTAGGAGAGGAGAATCATCATTAACATCACATTAATGTCCCCACTTAGGGGCTCGAGTCTACCCTACATTAGGGGCGATTAGGCCTTAGTCAACCACGCTGGCCAAGTGCGGGTTGGTTGACTTCACACACAACCTAAGAATTTCTTCATAGGTGTGTGCAGGTTTCTTCACGGTCTTTTCCTTCACCGTTAAAGCGTCGATTAATCGTAGGTACATATGAATTCAAAATTTGAAAACACATTGGTACGTGGCGGGGTTCGAACCGGTGCATCCCAGGAGACAGCGCCCTTACGCACTACGCCACCAACGCTTTTTCAGAGACGCATAGGAGAATAGAAGAAAATTATACATCTACCAGTTTTGCAGTAAAAGATCGCTGGTAATAATACATACATTAGTCACGCCTTTTTCCCATACAGGGGTAGGTAGAGATCACTTGTGTCCACTTGATACCATCTGTAGAAAGTTCAAAGGGAAGGACTTTCTCTGGGCAAGGTGTTGTATGCCTGGGGACCGCGGTCCAACTGAGTGTTTTTTTTTTGGAATTCTATTGCAGATTGTCTCTGATGACATTTTCTGCGTCACCGGGTTTTTAAGAAGGCGAAGACCTTGGAGGGTCCTCAAGCCTGTAGGTCGACCGTTCCTAGGGGATTACTGGGCGACCGAGCATCTCCCCGATGGGGAGTCTCTCGACCGCCTAGCGTCCCTAGGGCGTCCGAAACGGAAGGGAGCGACACGCCCGAGGGTGCCTCTAAAGGCTCGGCCCTTGGCTCGGTGTCAATAGATTCGTTATTATGATCCAGGTAACATAGGCTACATTTTAACCAACTTTAACAATAAGAAGAATCGATTTGGGTTAGGTTTCTCATTTGTGTAAGCGACAGCCTGGCAACCTGTCACTATTGGAGTATTGGAGCTGCATGGCCCATACTGCCAAATGTGGCTTATGTGCAACTAAATGTTACCTAAAGCTCTGCTCAACCCCTTTTGGGACTCCGCGTCTGTATTTATGTGGGTATGTAAAAAAGGTAATACCTACTGTGCACACGTTTGCAAACTAAGTTTGAATGTAATTAGATAATATCAGGTAACTTTCTTGTATGTTATTGGGTTACTCGTAACTTTTAATACTAAGTCAATAGTGAGATGTGTTGGACCATACAAAAAATTAATTAATTTCCCTCTAGGGTTTAGCAAGTAGTACCTATTTCCTTTCTCACGGTTGGTTTACTTAAGTATTAAACAAATAATTCTTTGTTCTTAAGCCTGAGTTAGACTCTTAATTCTCTCTGTATTAGATTAGTGCATTCCCGGCGCCCGTCTCACTTGAGTGTGCACTTCTTTGGCAACCTACCGACTTACAAACACACCTTCTTAATCTTAATATATATAAATTACGTGTCACGTTGTTTGTCCACGTTGGACTCCCTAAACTACTTAACCGATTTCAATCATATTTGTACACCGTGTGCAGTTTGATCCAACTTGAGAGATAGGATAGTTTTTATCTTGATAAGTAGTCATTTTTTTACTGCAGATACAATGCTATAGGTCAGTAGTATGAAATTACCACAGCAACGCGTGGCTGGGACGGCTAGTTATTAAAATAAATTTAAAATACTTTATTTAACAACATGGCAACTTATTTCTTTGTCGCACCAGTACGTGTTTCCCTCCTTCCCACAATCCTGGCTCATTCAAATGAGGCGTGAAGAAGCACCTTGCAGGTCGGCAAGGCGAGTGGCCAGCTAGCATAACAGTTTATCTCTCGCACCAGCTATCCTCGCATTTGGACTCCTCTTCTGCTTACCGTCAGGTGGAATGGAGTCATTTGCTTGACCTAACAATTAAAGACCGTCTTTCTTTAGCTTCCATAAACCACAACAAAATGAACACAATGTTTCTTCCCAATAACCAACTTACAGGTTTAATCTACTATTGACGCTAATGTTAGCAAAAAGCGGAACCCGTAAGCGAATACAGCAGTTTAAGCTAAATAAGCGACAAATGAAGCGTGCGACCACCAATGGCGAGTCGGCGCCATATTAGCTTTTACGGAGAAACCGCGCCTAGTAGGCGGTTTTTTCCTTGTTTAACCTCAACCGATACTGAACTCTATTGCTTAAGAGATTATAGCTAAAACAAGTAGTGTGGCGAGTAGATAAATCTGTCGCAAATAAAATTAACGTTAATCAAGGAGCTACATAGCTACATTACTCACCTTATGTTATAAATTAAACGAACGCATTTGTACGCTGATGCAGAAAAGTGTCATAGTAATCGAAGATAAATTGGTATAGTATAGAATAGATATTTTAACTTAAATGTGCAGTAACGTACAACACCTGTCCTGAACCCGTAGTGTAAGTTTTTTAGTGTAAAAAACTCAACTTACTTTACTATCGATCGACATAGGTACCCACTGCTATAGATATTGGTATTAGATTTCTTATGCTTGACAGTGGAAGCTCTTGACCTAAGAACAGATGCCGAATAGAGGCCGAAGAGATGAACCCTCAACCACAGAGGGACAGTATTTCTTATCGTTAACTGTCGGAACACAATTTTGCTGTTAACATAAATTATGGCGACATATTTTGATAGGATAGTGGTAGATATCCAGGCGAACTCCAAAAAAAAAGCCTACAATTAACCAAACCGAGTACAAGTACTCCCCTGGGGACCTCTGGATCTAATTCCGGTGGGAGAACCACCAGACCATGGAGTTAGTTAAGGCGGTTTATCCGCCTGCTTGACTCCAAACCTCCCTGGGAACTTCCTCTCGCACCTCTCTGTGAGGAAGAAAAGAGAAAGGAAGTGAACTGGAAAAAAGTAGAATTAAATTTCACGATTTCTTTTCTGTGTTAAAAAAAAACAAAAAACGTATAATTTAATAACCTTTTTATCAGTCACTACCACGTTAGTGCGGTAAGTAATTATTTTTAAATAAAAACACTAGCAATAAAATTAGAGCCGACGCGTCCGTTTCTTCACTTAATTAAAGTATAAATTAAGTTTACGAGCCAACTTTAATGATTGGCATATGAGGAATATCACTTAAGCCCGTTAAAATTGAATGAGTACTTGGAAAGTCGGCCGTATGCATCAAACCTGGCATTATTTCCATTTTAATATTTGCAGTATTTTAACTACGTTTATTCTTTATCATAACAGCCTTTATAATTCGATCCCCTGATGGGACACCAGGCCTCTCCTTGTCATCGAAGTAGGTAGGCAGTACAACTATTGGAGAACTATTGGAGGATGCGGTGATGTTGTTCTCTTTGTTAATTCATAGTTACAGTTAATTACTTCTAACGTTGATTAAGGATTTGCTGATGTCGCCGTCGAATCTGAGATCCACAGGAGAAGGTGCCGACCGACGTAGCACAAATAATTGCGAAACAGTAGCACGTGGCAGTGGCATGGCACATTGTGAGGACTGACGCCGTTGAACTAGAGAAGGACAATGTACACTCTACAATGTACTTACATTCATTTGGACAATGGCGGATTTGCTTTTCGACTCCAACTAAAGTACTCTACTCGTTAGTTCTCGAGTTTTAGTTCGCTAAAACTCGAGAACGGCGGGAACGATTTGGATAATTTTGGTTTTAAAATATTTGAAGAAGTTTAGGGAAAGTTAAAATGAGTGAAAATATGGAAAAATTGCAAGAATTTTTCTTGCAATTTTTCCATATTTTCACTCATTTTATATGTAAAAACATTTTTATACTCCCATATAAACTGTTTTTACCTGTCAAACATTTGATGTTTGTTTTGTCCGTCGTTCAGAAATCAATTTTGTTCATCTGTCATTATTTACTGACGAAGGTGTGCGAGAACTTTCTTTACCTTGGCTAATTTCCGATATTAACAGTTTATCGTTTATTTTATGTATTATCTCGGAAACTAGTGAAACGATTTTAATAAAATTTTATAAAGGAGTTTTGCTTGGTCCAAATTAGACAATATTTTTTGATCACATTTTTTTTCCTGCAATTTAACCACGTGTGGTGGGTCAGCTAGTCTATATAAATAAAAAAAACAATGTTTGTTTATTTGTTCTCTATGCGTTCCGAAACCATTGATCAAATTATGATGAAACTTTTGTAGAAAGTTCTGGAGATGCCCGGGAGGGTAAAAAATGCTATATTTTTTACGTGGAATTGTGAACAACGCATGCCGAGTGCTAGCTATTGATAAATCTATTAAAAGTATAGCGAGTATAAATATCAATAAAACAATTAGTGCTAAAGAATTACAGACAATCATACAACAAGAAAGTCGTACAGTACGAGTTATAAACTACATCTTATACTTATTAATACAAGCTAAACTGTATTAAAATATTAAAGCAAAAAAGAAGCCAGCAAGCGGTAATAACACTTATTTCTTTAACAATAAAGCGTACAATCCCGGCAATCAACACGAGACACTTATTAATATACAGTGCACATGTCAATAAAAACATGTGAAGTCCAAGTTGCCATGCAAGCTTGGCGTGACGAGTCGAGTGTAATTAAATCATTGCCATTGTACTCGAGTTATGTAAATAAGCAGTCGATTTTTTAATTATTATGATTGACTTTTCTACGCGATTGTACGGTAGGTCACTTTGAGAATTATTTAGGGAGGTACGACGGATTAGCTACTTGAAAGGCGCTAGTTTTAGAGAAGTAAAAAAGACCGGCCCGTAGACAAAGTAACAAATAGATAAAATTTTTCGATAAGATTTTTTTTTGGGATTGACTAGAGCCGTGGTTACATCACGTGGCCAACCATAGCTAGCTCTAAGTAAGTTGGTGGTGAAAACGCTGTACATAATAGCCCCCCATCCACTAACGTTTATTCCGTATGACTTGTAGAGAATATCGTAGGGATAAATAAAACCATTGAGGCCACTTACTAATGTAAATTTAAACACATTTTAATGCATCAAGGGAGTGCTTGGAAAGAAATGCATGGCAGCAGACCACAAAACATTTATTTCAATGATTCCTCATAACTGATCGTCAACACCGTTGCTTATGCAACGAAACGATACCACTTTTACTGCACAAAATCCACTCCGAAACAATTTTGAATTATCGAAACAAGATCGACATCCAGACGCCATGGTTTCCCGCCAAACACTGCAGTCTTATCTGTCCAATCCCAAAGTCTATTGCCATAAAAACAGTTTAAACAGCATTCATGTCTTTAATTCGTGTGTGTTGCCCGTGATGACCTATGGAACCGAAACGTGGCCGCTTACAATGGGCCTCATAAGAAGGCTCAAGGTCACCCAAAGGGCAATGGAGAGGGCTATGCTCGGAGTTTCTCTGCGTGATCACATCAGAAATGAGGAGATCCGCAGGAGAACCAACGTCACCGATATAGCCCAAAGAATTGCGAACCTTAAGTCGCAGTAGGCAGGACACATTGCGAGGACTGACGGCCGCTGGGGCGGAAAGGTCTTCAAGTGGCGACCACGTACCGGAAAACGCAGCGGTAGCCCCTCACAAGGTGGACTGACGATCTTATAAAAGTCGCCGCAAGCCGCTGGATGCGAGCAGCGGTATGGAGATCCTATGTCCAACAGTGGACGTCTCTCGGCTGAAATGATGATGATGGAACAGCATTATTTTGTTGACAAGACTGCCAGTTCCTCTGTGGTTGAAGGTTCCAGATGAAGATCGATTCCATTGTCGTTTCTTACCATCACGGAGATAAAAGCCGGAAACTTCCCTTACGAGAAAAAAAATATAAATAGACTAGCTGACCCCGCAAACGTTGTTTTGCCTTATAAATTAAAAAAGAAAATTAAGGGTGGACAACCCTTATCACTAAGGGGTATGAAAAATAGATGTTAGCCGATTCTCAGACCTACTCAATATGCTCACAAAATTTCATGAGAATCGGTCAAGCTGTTTCGGAGGAGTACGGGAACGAACATTGTGCCACGAGAATTTTATATATAAGATTTTTCTACGACTTTCCTTTTGTGTCAGTTGTAATTCTATGGTCGCAAATTGATATTCGATTACACAGAAAAAAGAAACAATAATTTAAAAAGTCCAAAACCACATGGAACACGTGTTCTTTTTTTTAATAAGAGATCGTTTGCGCATGCGCTCCTTCCGTGTCGTGTTACGAATTCGTCACATTCTTCAACATTGCTCTGGGCTATTACGAGCTTTATTTATAAGTGATAGGGTCGGTTTTGCCCCGTTTCTTTCGTGGTCATTGTAGACCCAATTTCGTAACTGGTAGCTCGGTGTTGTATTTCGAGTTAGGGTCACGTTATTGTGATAAGCGACATTTGACATTAAAACATTCTACAGCTAATTTAAGAGTTTATGGGGTTTTAAGTGTTTAAAGTTGAATATAATCTTTCACTCAGTATTTTGATATGGTATATGGGGCTCGTAATGCTTCGTGTTTAAATGTATAAAAAGCCGTGAAAACCTCATGTCGGGAATAAAAAAACTGACCGCATTCGAACAATATAATTTCGCAACTGACAATAAATCTGGATTCGAGATTTGCGTACTTAACTTAAGTACGCCTCGGCACCGAGAACGTCCCCGGGCAACTGTTTGGGCGCCGGCGGGGAATCACGCTAGGGTACTAGGCAATACCCGGACGGGGACCTATGCACTGTCCCGGGCTTACGGGGGCCAATCCGTGTGCTCGACAACAAGCCGGCATAACCGCCTGCCGTCTCCGGTCCGTCCGACTACGCCGGATGGGAGCGGTTAAAGGATCTTCCTCCCGCTCCCTCTCCCCGGCTTCCTTCTCCGCCATCACAGATTCGCAAAAGGAGGCTGACCATACATAGCAATGAGATGTCTCCTGCTCCGAGCCCCATTCTCATCAGTCATGATCCTGAGATGAAAATTCTATTATACTCTCTTCCAAATCTCATCAAATGACCTCCAATCATTCAACCAGCAACATACATTTTTTTGATTTCACCACGTTGGTCTACCTACACAATCAATTTAATCTCCTGTGAAGTCGACAACATTTCTCAGAACCAATAACATGTTAAATGTATGAATTTACTAGGCATTTGCAATTGTAAGCAAAAATGCTCATTTGCATGTTAACTGCGAGCCGGGGAGGTCGTCTGTAGAGCTCTCGCTTTGAATTAACGTTCTTAGTCACAGTGTGAGGATTTTTTTTTTATATTATGAGATGGCAAACAAGCTTGCGGCCCACCTGGTGTTAAGTGGTCACCGCCGCCTATAGACACTTGCAATATTAAGTGTAAAATACTTAAGACCGCAAGTGCGTTTGCCATCCTGGGGACAAGATGATATGCCCTCCATGCCTAGTAATTACACTGGCTACCTTTCCCTTCAATCCGAAACACAGCGAACTGCTTCACGGCAGAAATACGAAAGGCGGTGGTACCTACCCACACGACCCTACATATAGATAAGTCTACCACCTATTAAATCTTATCTAGGATATTTTAGCTAGATTGGAAGATTCTTAAAAAGGCCAGCCCGCCTAGCATGACCACCGAAACACGATATAATTTAGCCATTTATCGCTTGGAACTGTCAAAAATCATTGAATAAAACGGCAAATTTGCAATTTTATCGAAACTGCAAACATGTAAAAGCCTTACATGTTCGCAGTTTTGAAAAAGAATCAAGATTAATAAATCTATTTAAATAAGTAAAAAGAATCCTATTACCAAGACGCAAACATCCCTTTCTGAGTTCGATTAAGCACAGCATGCAAATTAAGGACGGATACCTCTGGTCTATTTGTGTAAGTAGCACATTAATTGCCACCGTTCGTGTGGCACGGATTTGCTAATTAAAACTTAATATGGATAAAACTAAAGATCAATATCTATTGCCTTTAAGGATATCTTGATTCAAAGTCTTGGATTCAGTGAATATTTGTCAGTCACGTACAACTACATTTCTACATAATAAGTGTAGCCAACAAGCTTATTAATATCTTTGTGTTTTAAGGAACTTTTTTTCCCTAATCTCATCTTCTCCTTCAATTTTAAGATCACGCACGCTTATGACCTCAGCTTATGACTGACAAACTGTGGTTACCATTGCAACCCGAACAAAGAAATTTGGCAACTCATTTATGTGTCATACAATCGAGAAATGGAATCCTCTACCAGCAAACGTGTTCTCCTTACAATCCTGGGTCCTTCAGAGGCGTAAAGAAGCTTGTTCGGCAAAGCATGAGTGGCTGGTCCAGCGCATATACCTACATTATTTCACTTCATTTGGACTCCACTACTGCTTACTATCAAGTTGAATCACTTGCTAGACATTTTTATAAAAAAATATAAGAGGAAACTACTGACATATTATTATTGCGGCGACCCTAAATGATAGGGGTAGGAAACATAATGTCCTGAAAAGAATTCCTACTAAGAAACTCTGTCGCTTTCACGCCTGAATTTGGCATGGAGATAGTATGAGACTCGGAAAAGGATATGGATTACGATATTAACGCGAGCGAAGCCGCGGGCGACCACTATAGTTATCGATATGTTCTCTTATTTCCACGAGCCCTACTTACAAATTATGGCTACTTATAACCAAATATGAAACCCAAATACACGCAAGCTAAATCCGTAAAAGTTGATTTTTTACATTATAGATTTTGGCCTGTAGAAGCTTAAACCCGACACGCTCTTGACCACTTTTTATATGCCATTTGCAGTGTCACGACGAACGATAATTCTCGAACGTTTCAAAATGGAATCACCAAGCCACACCTTCGCCGGCAGTAAAATGGGCATAAACCGATGCCTTTCCTCCCATTAGGATGTAGAAATTTCCATTACGCTTTTACTGTTTTACGAATATGCTGTGTCGTTTTTGTTACTGTTTCCAATCTTTTATGGTGTTAGTGAGCGGATGGGTCTTACTATTTTTGATGTTTGAAATACATACAACTCACGATTATAATTCCAAAGGTATTGGTCAGAGGTTTAGGTGATATTTAAACACTATACACTCAGGCACTAGACACACTTTTGTTATACACCGCACTCGTCGAACAAGGGTGCGAAGACCCGGTCTACATACGACGTGCTATACCCGGTACAGACATGTACCGGGGCGCTTCTCCCCGCCTCCGCCACGACACGATGTGCCCGAGCCGAGGTCCGAGCCTTTAGAAGCACCCTCGGGCATGTCGCTGCCTACTGACACGGACGCCCTAGGGACGCTAGGAGGTCGAGAGACTCCCCACGGGGGAGATGCTCGGTCGCCCAGTAATCCCCTAGGAACGTTCGACCTACAGGCTTGAGGACCCCCCAAGGTCTTCGCCTTCTTAAAAACCCGGTGACGCTGAAAATGGGGTGAAATTACAAGAAATTCAAAAGAAAACAAAATTCAAAAAAGCACACATTGTTTACAGACAGTTAAAATGGCGATGGTCAGGGCATATGATAAGAGAGAGTAAAGAGAAATAGACTAGGTTAGTAACAGAATGGTATCCAAGAGATGGCAGAAGAAGGAGAGGTAGACACCAAAAGATGGGAAGATGATTTGAAGAAAATAGCTGGTCCGTTGTGGACCCGTTTAGCAAGAGACAGGAACACGTGGAAATCTTTAGAGGAAGAGGAGGCCTTTGTCGACAGACAAGCTGTTACAGACAAACATCTAGTTGCCGATACTAATTATGCGTTTTAGGATAATAAGTACATCAAAATATTCGTAGTTATAAGTAAGCAGTTTAATAGTTTAAGCATTCATCAATTTAGTTATTGTAAGAAGGATAACAGCAGGCTATTTTATTTATTTTATTAAAGCCACATCTGGGATCAGGACAGGTTGTCAGCATACATAAAGTGGGAAATTTACGATCCAAGCCACATCACGCCAAACCATCGTTCCCAAAATAAGCCAAAATTGTTCCGTGTGTTCGGAATTTCACGTGACTTAAATGGAGTGACGAAAAATTTTGGATCTCCTTTCGTGCTGCACACCTTTGGAACAGCCTCCCAACAGTCATCCAAGATAGTCCGTCCATTACCTGTTTTAAGACCAGACTTAAGAAGCACTACTTATCACAAGTTCTCTTATAATATTTGCATCTTATATTTATTTTACTTTTATTTTATTTGTATTTTTTATATGTATATATTATCTAGGTATTTATATTAGGTATATTGTTCATATATGTATATAATATTTTTTTATAGTATGTATATTATTTGTATATAAATTATTATATTTATGGTGTGTATTTTTTTGTTTATGCTATTTAATCTTAAGATAACAAGTAGATTTATTTTTTATTTTGCATTTTGTTGGTTACCTACATTAATATTAACAGTATCTCTAACACTCATGGGTTGACTGGAAGAGATCTCTCTTAGAGATAAGTCCGTCCTTGCAAACTTTCTATTCAACTATAAGTACCTATTGTTGTTATTTTCAAGTGCAATAAAGAGTATTATATGAATCACTCCATCGCTCCAAACTGCAAATCCGCGCGCTGGTGTCTCGCCGAACCCACGTAAATTTCGTGACGTGTCAGAAGTCGCTGCGTTGAATGATAGTAAATTAGAGTGACGCAAATGAAGCGATCGTATGTTTGATCAATTAGTAAACATTCCAAAATCAAAAAGGAACAGTTGTACAACTGGCGAACTCGCGATTGCGAGACCGTAAGTGATATCTGTTAAAAATTGGCCGCAATTTTCTTAGTTTCCGCAATATATGATTGGCTTGAGTATTGTATAGAATTATTAAAACACGTTGTTCCGTCGTGAAACGCTCCATAACAAATTTGCCGTATCTACACCAAACTAATTTTAATGCAACAACTGAATTGTCATATTTGCCGCCAAAACAAAATGGCGGCAAAAAAAGTTGTATACCTCTAAGTTGGCCACCCTGTACTTTCAGGTACGTACAAAGTTAAAATCACTTTTGACACGGATGAAATGCAGACCCAGGCGACGACCACGACCGATCGTGTCGGAGGCACGCAACAGACGCGCAGGAACTGCTGCATCAGCAGTATAGTTAGTTTGCTATATGCTGATGCAGCAGTTCCTGAGGGTTGGCACTTTCGCAAACATTGGAAATGCATAACAGTACCATCGATATGGTGAAACGTCGATACAGCCACCCTCAAGGTTCCAAAAGTAAGGCTACTGGGCTGTCGTTGGAAGGTCCTTTATTTGCAAGAATAGGTTTACAATAGATCACAATAGTATTAGGTCCAGTACAGTATTCAACCAGCAAGCAGGCATGCAAATTGACGTAAGTGATGCAATGTCAGTTACAAGCTCATAACAAATAAAAAAAAATTGTGTGTGTCAGCTCCGACGCACGACTGGAGTTTACTCCGAGACAGGTGAGATGGCGCACCTGCTGTCATCCGTGTTTTGGCAATTAGAAAGTTGCGCGACATAGGATGCGCACCAATTATGACTTTGACCTTCAAAAACGTAACGAGGTCATTCATCGATAGATTTTACTCCTCACAATTTTCTCATACCGGGCCCCTTATAAATGCAAATCGATTCTTAAGGAGTAAACTCCAAAAAAGTGGAGACCGCCTGAGGCCAGTTTTACTGGTGTAGTGCGTGCGCCTGTGTTTTTATGTATAACGCAAGGCGTAGTTTCGTAGTTATGTGTGTAAACTGTGTAAGTACACGGGCGACGGGCGAGGCGTAGTTTTATTTCACCGGCCTCAGTGCGCTCTGAGGTTACAAGATCTTAGCTTTTCAAGGGTTGTAAATGAATTTTTTAATACAAGTATCTTTCATTCAAAGGAGAGTTTCTCTGTCACAACATAGCGTTCTCAGATGGCATCGTGACACTTATTGTTTTGGTATGTCACCCGTCCTATTCTTCTTGTTATCGAAAGAAAGGGACAAACAAACTTAACGTTTTGTCAACATAAAAGATAAAACATTCAACACAACAGATAAATAAGTACCTTTTAATTATTGCGATTACGAATGGGTGTTTGGTCAATTTAAATAGTCTGGGCGCACTCTTAATTATCAAGCTACGCGAAACGTCAATGGAAACTGAACAATAAAATCAAAACGGTAAGGTCAAATTTGAATGGAAGTATCGGTGTCATGTTTGTTCACAATGTTCATAATTCCACAAACCGTGACGTGTAGCTCGCTATGGGATAATGAACTCTCACCGCTTGCGAATAAGCGCCTATTATTTTCTCTTTGCTATGTCGGCTTGTACTGTGCGATACAGTTCCGCCGCAAGTGTAATGTATTCGAGTTAGGTGTAGAGCGATAATCGTCTCGGCGATAGTATCGAGTTGAGAATCGATTAGAGATGGAAAGAATTCAAATGCTTCCTACATCGACTATCATTTTATTGCGGATCAATTGACTGCGATCTCGCACTGGCGAGTTTAACACTCGCAAGTTGACGAATATCTGTTGCTTTTTGATTTTGGAATGTTTACTAATTATCGTCGTTAAGGCGCAGGATAAGCCAAAGTACATAGTGGCACCGATTGATATCTCTTTATAGCTACTAATATCATAGCAATTATTATAGTTAATTGGACGCACAGATCGCTTATGAAATTACCAATTATTGAACCACTGTACAAATCTTTTTGTTATGTAGATTACTCACAAAAAACTGTCTTACAAAGAATTATAGATGAGTAGAGAGGTCCAGAATGTATATTCCGGCATTTTCTTATTTTATAATTTGAATAAAATATCGCATGGTAAAATGAAGCTGTTTAGATTAAAATGACATTCATCACTTCGTTGTTTTTCTAAATTAGTTAATAGACTCTTTGACTTCCCGAAATATCCTAGAAATTCTACACCCTTTTGTTATGAAGATAAGTAACCAAATCGTAAAGCGCATGAAAGATTTTAACTTCGCATTTACATAATTCAAAAAGAGAAGAATTCTCTTTTTCATTTATGTTGGTAAATGAAAAGGACATTGACCGAAAGCTAGCCAAGCTTTATTTATAAAATATTTTGCAACTTATCTAAGCATACATTGGACTATTAAAGTGCGATAAAGCGAGTAGAAGACGAACTGATAACGCTATCGCATTTGAAGGAAACCACCCATTTCCTGCCTAAATTTCTATTTAACCTCTGTGATTTGATCGAGTGTGTACTGTGTACAAATATTGTAATACATTGTGAGGAAGCTTTAAAAAAAACACGTGCGTTTAACACGTGTAACCAGGACGATAATCCATGATCCGTCATCTTATGAAATGTCTGCTGTTTGCTTGTCGATAGATAAATGGAAATATATCGGAAATAAAACCAGCGAACTTTACCACATTGTTGGTCCACCTTGTGACGCTCCTACCAACGCTACGTCTTCCATTATGCGACCGCCATTCGAGGACCTTTCTGCCTCAACAGCCGTCAGTCCTCGCAATGTGCCCTGTCCCCTGTCACTTAAGGTTCGCAATTCTTTGGGCTATGTTGGTGAACTTAGTTCTCCTGCGGATCTCATTATTTCTGCTATATATGATCACGCAGAAGACTCCGACTTCTTTCTTTGTCTAGCCATATTTTGTACGATTCTGCGAGAGCCGCTTTAGATACTTGTTCCAGAACTTTCATGGTTAACCCTTCCATTCCAATGAGGATTGGTTGACAGAATCTTCTCTCTTAAAATCAACAAAAATAAACCCTACCCTGGTCAGTATGTTACCACACTATTGTTTTTGGCATAGTTTTATGGCTAGCCACTTCCCTGACACCAATCCTTGGTGCGATGGCTAGTTCGAGGTTCAGGAATCCTCATAAACTGGCTTTAAGATACCCTGCCTTTTAAAGTCTACTCGTGCTGGCTTACAATGTACCGATAAACTGGGACTCCAACGCGCTTAAAATCATTTGAAAAAACAACATTAGAGATGTTATTGAATTCTCAATAACATTATTTCTTGACCATCTCACTTCTACACATTCTTAAGTCGTCGCGATCATTGTCATGCATAACTCTCCCCGGGCGCGGCGGCCATTATTCATGCGATCACACCTCTGTGACATACCAGATATGACAAATGCATTCTACATAGTAACTACGCTGGCACTCACCACTCCATATCCTGCGACTAATGTACAAACGACTACGAAATCAACGCAGCTGGATGCATCCGTCTAACACGTATCACGTAGGCCGTAAGATCCAGTATGGCATACGAAGTAGACCAGGTTTCCTCACGTGCTAACAAATGACATACGGAACGTGTTCAAGTGGTTTATTTGAAAAAATGCGTATTATGCTCAATAAATTAATCTTCTAAATCATAAAGTATAACCAAAGACTATGTCTTGGCTCCACGCCAAAGTTGTCGTACACTTGAAAGGGGCTTGACCTAATATTGTAACGAACGTGTGTATCCAATTCTAGCCTTTAACCTGTTAAGAGTAAGATTTCATTTTCTACCTAAACTAATAACATTTTTCTTCTTTTTCAGATATACCCCGGCAAACAATCAAACAGAACACCTCAACATTAGCATTTTAAGTTCAACCTGACAAAAGTTATCTGTGATCTCTATTTAGTTTTAGACAGTCGCCTAACGTAGCTATAAGTAAAAAAATAACAATAGGACCGTGGAAAACAAATGTTAGTATCGGGAATCCGGCTCGAAGGACCATTGCGAGGTCTAGTGCGGTTTTGAAGCGAAATGGGGGCTTAGTGCTGTCATGGATGACAGATAGTTTGGACTGTTTGGAGGATGGGATAATGGGAGTTGGTTTAGGTTCGTGAAGATGCCGCATGCGCACTCGAGCTCGGCTGCGAGCTCGGGGGGTGACGACCTGGGCTCCACGGATGAGGTCAAAGTGTTCAAGGACGAGGGGGACGGGGAGGACGAGAAGAGGAGCTCGGAGAACCTCCTCGAGGAGAAGTCCAGTCTCATCGATTGGACTGAGAGTGAGGTGAGTGGCTTTTATTTATTCCCCCTTTACTTGAATGATGCCGTAATTTAAAACAAGAAAAAAATCCAATTATGATGAGTCATGATGAATTTATTCTTATCTTTCTGTATGTCTAACAATGTCGAAGAACTTACGTCTACAACATCCGATGAGATATTTTTACAAATACCGTCAATAAGCTAGATACTTCTTATAAAATAATTTAAAATTTCGACCCTACACCACAGCTATGGAGTTCAAATTCTAATGGAGATTCTCACAATTTGTAGTATAGTGTGCACCCATCTGTACTGTAGATACTTTAATACAGATTACGAGGAAAACAACTAAAGGCAGATTTTATTAATTTAATCAACATAATAATAGACGAGGAAGAAATGCAATCTTATATTTATTTATAAGTTACTTATTTTTACGTGCTTAATGGCCGTACCGCGTCTAACTCATCGTTCATAAAAAGCGAACATTAAAACAAACTTCATAAGAATCTGCAAAACAATTGTTTTAAGGCTCCATAAATCCTTTATAATGATACTAATTAATTGTAGCTATGTAACTGTCTGTACAATTACTGTTTCCGTCAAATAATTTACATTAAAATAAAACTATTGTGTTAGATTCACACAGTGAATCCAAAAATAAACCACGAAATTTGTTACTGGCTGTGTGGCATTTTTAACAATATACCCTCTTTGGAGAATTAATAAATTCACCATAGACAACAACCAAGCCTACCAACCTTTAAATGACTTCACGCGGCGCTTCGATTTATGCTCTGTGGAACTTTAGGAACAGCAGGTGTTATTTTCAGGTAAGCCAGTGTCTGTAGACCGTGTTCTGCGTATTTGGAGCTCAATGAGATCGCATTCACAATTATATTGAATTGCAACCTTATACAACATTATCTACACCGCTCTATTAAAAAAAGAAATCCTGCAAAACTCGTCTTAATGCGCAAGGAATAAAGTCTTGTATTTTAAACGCGAAATGCAAAACCTAATTTGTCAATCTGAGAGTTGCGCCCCGTTTGTGTATTTACGATTTCACACTTTCAAATATAGAATTATAATGGAACGCCCTAATTCTAATTGTGCTATGGGATCGCCGAAGCATGAATAAGCATAATATTTTTCGTTTACGATTTTATTGAAACATAAAAAGAATACGCCCGATACACATTTTGTACACTGCTATGAATTCGGAATTTATATTTAAAAAAAAAACTGTTTACAGCTTAATAAAAAGATCGTAAAACGGCTCAATTTTACGTAACCGAAAAAGTGTTGAGACTTAAATATTCATAAGGTATTCGGTAGATAACCTCATTAAGTCTAATTCTGTAGATTAACATCGCGTCCGTAATGAGCCAAACACTCAATTGAGTTAGACACCACAAATTATCAGAGATAATATCTGTTGCCATAGGACGTATCTTTATCAACGCAAATTGTCCGGAAAACAAATAAAATCAGGACCGAAACGAAGCGTGGCCAAAACAGAGTTTGTCCGAAGCCAGCACAAAGAAAAAGAATTACACAGGTACGTTTCCGAAAAGTTTTTATATGAAATATTGTATTTCAACCTACATAAATTACGTATTCATTGTATTATTTCCGAAAATTCTATTATTGGATAGGGATGCAACAATGCATCTCTACCTGAGCATTCCTAATAAACAAACTCCCACAATCTTTTGACGATGAATTTACCTGTCGTGTCAGCCGAGTGCAAACAACACCTCGATATCGTCGTCCCTTTCTTCCGCTACGCACAATGTGAGAGCTCCAAAGTCATGGGGATAAATATTGGATTATACTTAGGCGCAATTCTCCCGTGTATGTCATAATAGC
Source organism: Elophila nymphaeata (assembly GCA_955850985.1). Taxonomy (NCBI): domain Eukaryota; kingdom Metazoa; phylum Arthropoda; class Insecta; order Lepidoptera; family Crambidae; genus Elophila; species Elophila nymphaeata. The sequence continues at coordinate 8,893,666 of OY039091.1, read as the reverse complement.
AACGATTATTGTACGTGATATCATTACAATGGTCTTTGTACGAACAATTTTCTGTTTCGATTTCTTTTCGATTACCAGTTCCCGTCAGTGAATTGGATTTGAGTCGTGTCGAAATTTTTACGCGCGTAGTCATTTGTTTAGCGAACGCTTTTTTAAAAAGCTTTATTTACGGACACGCCGTCTTATTGATTTGGCCATGGAATATTATTTTTTATTCGCTCTTTTTGTGCCAGTTCTTTTCACGAGGATATTAAACCTGTACATGTAAGCGTTCGTGTAAGTTGTTCACGAGGCTGAGTATCCAGATTCCTTTGCCTACAATCTAGAAAAAGTCGATGGCCATTTCCGTTGTGGTCGGAGCGAGTACCAATGACTAAATGACCGTGTTTCTATAGGCGGTTAGGTTCTATAAGGTTAAACGACATTACCATCAATTGTTGTGGGTGTGGAAAGGTGCACTTAAATAAGGTGAAAATAATGGTAGATATTTATATTAATCATAAGTATCTTTTGCCAACTAAAATTAATTTAAAGAGAAGTAGAATAATGGAGATTCACTCGACTTTTTAATAACGTGTTGTGAGACTCAATTTTTAATTCAATCTACCCTACAATAATTTTAGTACAGAATTACTATTGTCACTCGTCATTCGCTGAATTTTTATGCGAAGCCATTAATTATTATTAGCCAGATAACTAATAGGTTGGGGAAAAAGTTTCTTCGCATTTTTTAAGAAAATTCAAAACATTTTTTAATATAGTTTATTTACATTTAACTAAAGTATGTAGGTACCATTTTGTTCGATAACTTTTTGCCATCTTGTAGGTAGGGACATGATCCCATTGCTATAGAAATTTTGGGACTTCTGGTCAAAATACCGCGACATGTGGTTTTGGCAGTCCTCTCGTGATGTTAACCTGACACTGCCTAAAGAATTCTGAAGAGACCGAAACAGGTGGAAATCTGAAGGTGCAAGGTCAGGACTATACGGCGGATGCATTAACACCTCCCAGCCAAACTCTCTTAATTTTTACTGAGTGGCTAAAGATGTGTGAGGTCTAGCGTTATCATGATGAAAAACCACACCCCTTCTGTTGATTAATTCCGGCCGCTTTCTCTCAACTTCTTGCTTTAATCTCATCAGTTGTTCGCAGTAGAGTTCAGAATCGATGGTCCTGCCTGGTGGTAACAGCTCATAATGAATAATGCCCTTCCAATCCCACCACACACACAGCATCACCTTGTTGCGAGTTAACCCGGGTTTCGCCACAGTCTGTGAAGCCTGACCGGCCTTTGACCACGACCTTTTTCGCACGTTCTTGTCGTACGTGATCCACTTTTCATCACCAGTTATCAGCTTCTTCAAAAATGGTTCGGTTTCATTACGTCGTAATAAAGAATCACAAATGAGTACACGGTTCATTAGGTTTCTTTCAGTGAGCTCGTGAGGTACCCAAATGTCGAGCTTTTTTGTGTACCCAGTTTTTTTCAAATGCGCCAAAACTGTTTTGTCGTCAATTCCCAGTTCTTCAGCTACGTCGTAACTACTGACATGCCGATCTTGCTCCACTTTTTCAAAAATGGCATCCATTTTATCTGTAATAGGGCGAACAGAGCGACGTGCATCTTTGGCATCAAAATTTCCGGATTGAAAACGCTTAAACCAAATTTGTGCTACTCTCACAGACACTGCACTAGGTCCATAAACATCGCAAATTTTTTTCGCGGCTTGCGTTGCATTTTTACCTTTTTTGTAGTAAAATTTTAAAATGTATCGAATTTCTTCATTAGATTCACTCATCTTGGCGGTACGAAAAACAAATGAAAATCACACATTTTCCTATTTGAATTTGGAATTTTGTTCTTTAAAATTTAAACTTTCAATGATACCAAAACCAGCCAGATACAAATAGTATAGCCAAAGAGATTTTATTACAAGTTTATACATACTATAATGCGAAAAGACTTTTTCTCCAACCTAATATAATAATAATGGATCATCAAATCGAAAATGGAGCGCATGCCCTTAGTCAGTATCTTACAGAAGACTTTTGTAGTGTTGTGTTGCTGTCGACAAGCGGGTAGAGGGTAGAGTCAATCAAACAGATGTAAGGGTAAGACTTACAAAGAGTTTCTCCCGAGTTCTTGTTGTAAAAACACGTGTTGAGAGACTCCATTTTTAACCTTAATCAACCGTACAATTTTTGTTACTATAATTACATTTTCACTTGACATTGGCAAAATGCGTACGCTTAATGCGACGCGACGCCATTAATTAATAATTAAGAATAGAAGATTTATAAAACTTCATTTGGCAATCAGCAGCTTAAGATGTTAGGCACCAAGTCAGGATAAAAGTCTAATATAATTGCTGATCATAATAAATCCGGCCGTAATATAATTTCTAGTGTCCAGAAAACTCCATACGGAGCACGTACCATATGGTTCGTTCTATATTTAGACAACAACACGCTCTTGTCTCTGTTTCCGTTACTGGATGTTTCTCGTTAGCCATAGACCACGGCGGTCGCGGCGCCTGACTTCGAATGCGTTCTGAATTTGAAATATAAAATCCAGTTTTAGTTTTGGCGCCATTTGGATCTGTCATTGTGTGGACCGTTGGAGCTAATTGACGTCGATCCGATCGTACGATGACAGGATGCGTTTTCATCGTGCGATGAAAGTAATTTTACTGAGCTCAATCAGGACACACTAAAGAAATCGTTTATATTAAACTCATCGTACGATGAGAACATGAGAATGTACGGTCGTTTGTCAATAAGGACGAGACGCCTTAGAATTATTTGTGATACTAGTGGTCGAACGCGGCTTTGCTTGCGTCAATATCGGTTAAATTATATCTTGTATGTTATTCGCTATATTATTGTAAAGTTTCACCAAAAACCGTTCAGTAGTTTTTGCTTGAAAGAGTAACAAACATACATTTATACTATACATCCATATAAAATTTAATTTTATAATATTAGAAGGATTTTCTGAGTGTGTATGATTGTGTTTTTAATGGTTCATTACATAAATTGTTACACGTGTAGGTAATTATAAAAGGAAAAACATTGCCAACTGTTAGGATAAATTCGTAACAATATGAAAATATTGTTATCAAAAAGTTATTTTAAATTATTACCGAAATGAAAGACTATTATCATAATATGTCCCCACCTCTGGCTCGAGCCTACCCCACATTAGGGGCGATTAGGCCTTAGTCAACCACGCTGGCCAAGTGCGGGTTGGTCGACTTCACACACAACCTAAGAATTTCTTCATAGGTGTGTGCAGGTTTCCTCACGATGTTTTCCTTCACCGTAAAAGCGTCGATTAAACGTACATATGAATTCAAAATTTGAAAAACCATTGGTACGTGGCGGGGATCGAACCAGTGCCTCCCGGGTGGGAGACGACGCTCTTGCGCACTACGCCACCGACGCTAAATAATAATGCATTATAAGAAAGTAATCTAAGGTACATATAACTTTTTTAATCAACTGAAATTATACTAGAATTAGAAGCCGCGAAGAATTGGCTCTTGCATCAGCTGGACCCATGGGACGAGTTGACTAATTAACTTTTATAAATCTAACTAGCTGACCCAGCAAACGTTATTTTGCCTTACTAAAATGGCTATAAAAAAATAGGGGTTGGTGATAAAAAAAAGTAAAAATTTAGGGTTGTATGTATTTTTAATGTAACATAATAAAAAAATAAAAACAACAAATTTCGTCCAAAAATTAAAAAAAAAAATTAGGTGTGGATTACCCTTAACATTTAGGGGGATAAAAAATAGATGTTGTCCGATTCTCAGACCTACCCAATATGCACACAAAATTTCATGAGAATCGGGAAAGCCGTTTCGGAGGAGTTTAATCACAAACACCGCGACACGAGAATTTTATATATAATGATAGAACAGGAGCGCCCTTTTACTTACTTTTTGTACTAGAATATATGTGTGTAAGTAATCTATATCTATTTAATACTTTGTATAAAAAACCGCATCAAAATCGGTCCAGTCGTTTACGAGCTACGCTGCCGCAGACGCATACAGAGACACGTCAAACTTAAAACACCTCTCTTTTTGAGTTGGGGGTTAAAATGAAGTAGCTCTTTCTGTATGTGCTCTTAGAACTTTTAAACTCCAGACATGTCACACTTAGAACACCCCTCTTTTTGCGTTGGGGGTTACAATGAACTCGCTCTTTCTGTATGTGCTCTTAGAACTTCTAAACTCCAGACATGTCACACTTAGAATACCCCTCTTTTTGCGTTGGGGGTTACAATGAAGTCGCTCTTTCTGTATGTGCTCTTAGAACTTTTAAACTCCAGACATGTCACACTTAGAACACTCCTGTTTTTGTCTTGGGGTTAAAATAACTTAGAACTTTTAAACTTCAGACATGTCACACTTAGAACACCCTCTTTTGCGTTGGGGGTTAAAATGACGTGGCTCTTTCTGTATGTGCTCTAAGAACTTTTAAACTCCAGACATGTCACACTTAGAACACCCCACTTTTTGCGTTGGGGGTTACAATGAAGTCGCTCTTTCTGTATGTGCTTTGAGAACTTTTAAACTCCAGACATGTCACACTTAGAACACCCCACTTTTTGCGTTGGGGGTTAAAATTAAGTCGCTCTTTCTGTATGTGCTCTTAGAACTTTTAAACTCCAGACATGTCACACTTAGAACACCCCTCTTTTTGCGTTGGGGGTTACAATGAAGTCGCTCTTTCTGTATGTGCTCTTAGAACTTTAAAACTCCAGACATGTCACACTTAGAACACCCTTTTTTGCGTTGGGGGTTAAAATGACGTCGCTCTTTCTGTATGTGCTCTTAGAACTTTAAAACTCCAGACATGTCACACTTAGAACACCCCTCTTTTGCATTGGGGGTTAAAATGAAGTCGCTCTTTCTGTATGTGCTCTTAGAACTTTTAAACTCCAGACATGTCACACTTAGAACACCCCACTTTTTGCGTTGGGGGTTACAATGAAGTCGCTCTTTCTGTATGTGCTCTTAGAACTTTTAAACTCCAGACATGTCACACTTAGAACACCCTCTTTTTGCGTTGGGGGTTAAAATGACGTGGCTCTTTCTGTATGTGCTCTAAGAACTTTTAAACTCCAGACATGTCACACTTAGAACACCCCACTTTTTGCGTTGGGGGTTACAATGAAGTCGCTCTTTCTGTATGTGCTCTTAGAACTTTTAAACTCCAGACATGTCACACTTAGAACACCCCTCTTTTTGCGTTGGGGGTTACAATGAAGTCGCTCTTTCTGTATGTGCTCTTAGAACTTTAAAACTCCAGACATGTCACACTTAGAACACCCTTTTTTGCGTTGGGGGTTAAAATGACGTCGCTCTTTCTGTATGTGCTCTTAGAACTTTAAAACTCCAGACATGTCACACTTAGAACACCCTTTTTTGCGTTGGGCGTTAAAATTAAGTCGCTCTTTCTGTATGTGCTCTTAGAACTTTAAAACTCCAGACATGTCACACTTAGAACACCCTTTTTTGCGTTGGGCGTTAAAATGAAGTCGCTCTTTCTGTATGTGCTCTTAGAACTTTTAAACTCCAGACATGTCACACTTAGAACACCCTTTTTTGCGTTGGGGGTTAAAATGACGTCGCTCTTTCTGTATGTGCTCTTAGAACTTTTAAACTCCAGACATGTCACACTTAGAACACCCCACTTTTTGCGTTGGGGGTTACAATGCAGTCGCTCTTTCTGTATGTGCTCTTAGAACTTTTAAACTCCAGACATGTCACACTTAGAACACCCTCTTTTTGCGTTGGGGGTTAAAATGAAGGCGCTCTTTCTGTATGTGCTCTTAGAACTTTAAAACTCCAGACATGTCACACTTAGAACACCCTTTTTTGCGTTGGGCGTTAAAATTAAGTCGCTCTTTCTGTATGTGCTCTTAGAACTTTTAAACTCCAGACATGTCACACTTAGAACACCCTTTTTTGCGTTGGGGGTTAAAATGAAGTCGCTCTTTCTGTATGTGCTCTTAGAACTTTTAAACTCCAGACATGTCACACTTAGAACACCCTTTTTTGCGTTGGGGGTTAAAATGACGTCGCTCTTTCTGTATGTGCTCTTAGAACTTTTAAACTCCAGACATGTCACACTTAGAACACCCCACTTTTTGCGTTGGGGGTTACAATGAAGTCGCTCTTTCTGTATGTGCTCTTAGAACTTTTAAACTCCAGACATGTCACACTTAGAACACCCTCTTTTTGCGTTGGGGGTTAAAATGAAGGCGCTCTTTCTGTATGTGCTCTTAGAACTTTTAAACTCCAGACATGTCACACTTAGAACACCCTTTTTTGCGTTGGGCGTTAAAATTAAGTCGCTCTTTCTGTATGTGCTCTTAGAATTTTTAAACTCCAGACATGTCACACTTAGAACACCCCACTTTTTGCGTTGGGGGTTACAATGAAGTCGCTCTTTCTGTATGTGCTCTTAGAACTTTTAAACTCCAGACATGTCACACTTAGAACATCCTCTTTTTGCGTTGGGGGTTAAAATGAAGGCGCTCTTTCTGTATGTGCTCTTAGAACTTTTAAACTCCAGACATGTCACACTTAGAACATCCTTTTTTGCGTTGGGCGTTAAAATTAAGTCGCTCTTTCTGTATGCGCTCTTAGAACTTTTAAACTCCAGACATGTCACACTTAGAACACCCTTTTTTGCGTTGGGGGTTAAAATGACGTCACTCTTTCTGTATGTGCTCTTAGAACTTTTAAACTCCAGACATGTCACACTTAGAACACCCCACTTTTTGCGTTGGGGGTTAAAATTAAGTCGCTCTTTCTGTATGTGCTCTTAGAACTTTTAAACTCCAGACATGTCACACTTAGAACACCCTCTTTTTGCGTTGGGGGTTAAAATGAAGGCGCTCTTTCTGTATGTGCTCTTAGAACTTTTAAACTCCAGACATGTCACACTTAGAACACCCTTTTTTGCGTTGGGCGTTAAAATTAAGTCGCTCTTTCTGTATGTGCTCTTAGAACTTTTAAACTCCAGATATGTCACACTTAGAACACTCCTCTTTTTGCGTTGGGGGTTAAAATGAAGTCGCTCGTTCTGTATGTGCTCTTAGAACTTTTAAACTCCAGACATGTCACACTTAGAACACCCTTTTTTGCGTTGGGGGTTAAAATGAAGTCGTTTCTGTATGTGCTCTTAGAACTTTTAACAGCAGTTTTCAGCAATAGATAGAGTGCTTCAAGAGGAAGGATAATATTTATGTTAAGACGCTAGTATCCTATAATATAAAATATAATCTAGATTGAGCACTTTCTTTCATAAAGAGCATGTCATAGCTGTCATATTAACGATTCAAATTGTTACTCATGTCTGGGAGTCCTACCTACATTTAGTTCCGAAAATCACGCACTCACAAAAAATGGCCATAAAATTGAAAGCAAAGAGCAATTGTATTCAGTGCTCTTTCAATCGAAAACGCCAATAATATATTAAATTTATCGGCAAATAAACGACTGTATTATATTCACATTAAAGTTAAAAATAGCACGACTGTCGTTATAAAAACGAGGAAGCGCTTATTGCGTCAAATTTACATCACAGTGTCGTTGACCCCAAAACAAAACTACAATAGTTTTCTGTACTACAAGGCCTTGCAAACACACATGTTTTTGATATTAGAATTTCTATTATACATACATCATCATTACTACGTTAGCCGATAGACGCCCACCGTTGGACATAGGCCTCCCCTAAGGATCTCCAGCGCGACCGGTCCTTTTTTTGCTGACGGAGAAGTCAAATGCATTTACCCATCGTCCCTGCGGGGTGGTGCCAACCGCAGGGGATATGTGGGACTCGAGGTAAAGGCGTTCCCTCCATACCCATTAAACATCCTCCCCGGCCTGACCTTCAGTGCGCTATTACGGGACGGCTCGGGATCTGTGCACGTGAGCGCAATTACACCGAGACCTTTCCAACGCTGCCCGTCTAGGCATTTCTTGCACCACTTGGTGGCCAGCAGCTACTCCTCCACCGGTGGCTGCTCGACTTGGTGCGTCCTCCTGACGAGGACACCGGGAGCAGCCATCGGACTTCGGGTGCGGTCGTGGCCCTAAAAAGGGCCGTCCAGAACTAGCCGTGGTGGGAAAACAAAAACAACTCGATGATGGCATGTGACTTCGAATGCCAAGGGGACACACTTGACATCAAAAGCCACAAACCGTTAAATAAAGTTTCCCCACCACGGTCCGCCACGAGGAGGCTTCCGGACGTAGACCCCAGCGCGACCGATCCTGTGTTCCCGCGACCTTTACCACATCATCAGTCCACCTTGTGGGGTCCTAATTATCATGTTCATAATCCAAAAAGGGATTGAACAGAGCTTTATGTAACTTTGGCAACACATAAAGCCACATCTGACAGTATGGGTCAAAATAGTGACAGGGGCACCAGATATTTGGTTAGACAAATCCACTTCTAGTAATTTGGGAAACTCACAAAGGGACAATGTGCAGGAATGGGTCACCCGCGCTCGTGAGATAAAAATATGAGATCTGCAGAGAGTTCGGAGTTGTTTTAACAACTGAACTTCTTACAACAATCCGAGAACGTCGCCATTATCAAAATTAACTTGCCAAGCCAAGCGGAATTTAAATTTATAACTCCATAAAGTTTAATAGTTTCTTAGCACTAAATCCTTATTAATTCAACCTTGGCCGTATATTTAGATAATTAGTATTTATTGCTAACGTCACATGTAGTTGTTCCATTTGGCCGTTTGTGACTTTAATTCCGTAGTCTGTCCCTTTCTTACACAGCGGTTACGAAAGAGATGGCGATTACTAAATTTTATTAAAATGAAACTAGATCAAAGTCTATCCAATACTCCGCGAACTAGATAAATAAATTTATCAGTTTAAAAAAGCAACAAGCAATAGCAACAGGTGTTAATTCTTTTATATAAGTACTAGCTTTTGCTCGCGACTTCGTCCCCGTGGGATTAAAATTCGAAAAGTCGTAACATTCATCATTCTTAATTTTTAGCCGATAAGCTCTATACCAAATTATATGGATTTTACTATAAAAATGACAGATTTCCCATACAAACTTTCATCCCCTATTTCATCTCCTTGGGGGTTGAATTCCGAGAAATCCTAAAATATTCCTTTCTTCATTTTAAACGGAAAAGCCATACACCAATTTGTATGTATTTTCCACACAAACTTTAATCCCCTATTTCATTCCCTCAGGGGTTGAATTTCGGGAATTCCTAAAATACGTCATTCTTAAGTTCTAACCGAAAAGCCATATACCAATTTGTATGGATTTTATCACAAAATTGACTGACTTCCCATACAAACTTTCATCCTCTTTTTCATCCCCTTGAATTTCGAAAAGTTCTAAAACACCCCTTTTCGAAAGGCTATATACAAATTTTTATGGATTTAACTTTAAAAATAACGGATTTTCATACAAACTGTCATCCCCTATTTTACCCTTTTAGGGGTTGAATTTCGAAAAATCCGGCCTTATCTGCGTTGTAAAAGCAACCTCTGTCCAAATTTCAGCTATCTAGGTAGGTCCAAGGGTATGGGCTGGCCGTTGATCAGTCAGTAAGTCAGTCAGGACTTTGCCTTTAATACTTATTAATGTCAAGCAAATGAGGAGTCATTAGCTGGAATGGAGATTCCAGCTAAATGGTAAGCAGAAGAGGAGTCCAAATATGAAGATGGTTAATGCGAGAGATAAACCGTCGCACTAGTCATCCTCACCTTGCATTGCAAGGTGCTTCTTCATGCTTCTTTTGAATGACCCAGGATTGAAGGCGGAACACGTCTCGTGCTGGCAATCTTGAATGAATCAAATGTATTTATAGTAAAGTATTTCCAGGAAAATATCGTGAGGAAACCTCCTCACACCAACGAATTAGGAATATCATTCCTAATTCGAATGAAAGAAAACGGGATTTAAACCACGTACCTTTGATTTTTGGTTAATCCGATATTTCGGCGCAGTTACATGCGCCATGATCACGGATGAACTCATCATCATCATCATCGTTCATCCGTGATCATGGCGCATGTAACTGCGCCGAAATATCGGATTAACCAAAAATCAAAGGTACGTGGTTTAAATCCCGTTTTCTTTCATTCAAATGATAGTGACCACGTTAGCTTAAAACAATATCATTCCTAATTCGTTGCCTCACACGTATGAAGAAATTCTTAGGCTGTGTGTGAAGTCGACCAACCCGCACTTGGCCAGCGTGGTTGACTAAGCCCTAATCGCACCTAATGTGGGGTAGGCTCGAGCCCGAGGTGGGGACATTATATGAGCTGTTGATGATGATGATGATTTCCAGGTAAGAAAGAAAAGTGCTTAACGTTTAGGTTTGTCAAATGAAAGTGTTCATTTGACAAACTTAAGGGATACAAAGACCTAATTGAGCCGGGGAAGTAGGTGACCTTCGCAAGTGTTGGAAGGTCTGTTCCCATTATCATTAGATCAGTAACCTAACTTTAGCGAGCGTTACATAAATTATTATTTTACACACTTACTAACACACACAAGATTTATATTTAAGAGCGTTGTACGCGTAACATGTACTGAACGGTCACCCGATACAGCTACTGCTTTTTTGCTTACTTTACAAGGTATCAAGTGGCAGAACGCGATATTTCTGAGCCGTTCGTTCGGAAGCTACTTTCAACGCAAAAATCACTCTTAACGCTATGTACTAAGGTATTTTCTTCCTATACGAGAGTTACATTGAGTCAGCGTATGCGATAACTTGATACTGCAAGACAAGTACAAAGATCATCATAACAAAATAATGTTATTGTGCGGTTTGTAATTTGAATACTTAATAAGATATATCTATCTAACTTAAACAATTATACATAGCATATAGTCATCACTCAGTCATTTTGAACCCGTTTATTTCTTTTTGCTATATGTAGGTACATATATTTTTGACCCCTACGCAAAAAGGACCATTTTAAATACTGGCTTAACGTTGCCACCAAAATGTGGACTCAAGAAATTTGGCAACTCATTTCTATGTCACGTCGGAAGCGTCGGTTGCGTAGTGCGTAAGGGCGTTGTCTCCCACCCGGGAGGTACCGGATCGAACCCCGACACGTACCAATGTGTTTTAAAACTTTGAATTTATATGTACGTTTAATCGACGCTTTTACGGTGAAGGAAAACATTGTGAGGAAACCTGCACACACCTATGAATAAATTCTTAAGTTGTGTTGAAGTCGACCAACCCGCGCTTAGCCAGCGTGGTTGAATAAGGCCTATCGCCCCTAATGTGGGGTAGGCTCGAGCCCGAGGTGGGGAGGTTATACATATGAGCTGTTGGTGTTTCTATGTCGCACATTCAAGAATTTAACTGCCAGTACAGCTCCTTACAATCCTGGGCCATTCAAGAGTCGTGAAGCACCTGGCAGGTCGGCAAGGCGAGGGTGTCTAGCACGGCACTAGCTATCTTCGCATTTGGACTCAAAGTGGACTGCTTACCATCAGGGACCGATGTAGAGGGGGGGGGACAAACCGAACATTTGTCCAGAGCGGCAAAATTGGGGGTGGTGCTTTTGAAATTAAAGCATTCGGCCTACCTGGTGGTACCTAAACAGTCTTTTTGTACTGACTACTGCAGGTTGTTGCTATGAAATTTCCTGCGTCACCGGTTTTTTAAGAAGGCGAAGACCTTAGAGGATCCTACTTTCTTTCGAAGCTATTAGGTACCTTTAAAAATATATCAGATGGCAAAAAAATGAAAAAGACAATAGTATGTAACCACATATTATTTTCTTTAACCAAATAAAATAGTATTTAAGTACATATTTTAACCAAAATATGTACTTTATTTTTGAAAGGTATATTTTTTGCTGCTCTGTGCCTTAATAATTAAATTTACGCAAAATATAGTAGTTTCGCCTACTACATTTATTTTTAGAAATATAGTATTTGATCTCCTAAAATAGTAGGATACTATGTTATATAGTAGGGTTGGCAACCCTATCTGTAAAGCACTACCCCAGTGCGGTCGCTCAAAATTTAACGGCTATTCCTCTGTGCCCTACCTCCTCTACTTCTCCTACAAAATTCGATTAAAACCACAACTCCCTAATTACATACATTCGGTACAATCATCTTAAAAAGTCTAGCACACATAAACAATATAATTACTGCATATTTATGCAAAACCAAGGCATGTACAACCTTCGTGATCGGCTGAGGAGATAACGGGCGACATGACGAGCGATAACTCGCAATATTATGATCAGAATCTATTTGCAATTCAAATAGGGAATGTTAAACACGTCCCAGTGCTCAGGGAGCAATGAAAACAGTAAATAAATAATAATTCGACGTCTTATCGTTATAATTAACTCCGCTGTGACATATTCCTTAAGGTGCACTTCCGAGAGGCGCAGCTGATGTGACTGACGCGACGTAGGTAATAAAGGAAGTTCCAAACATAGGCAAAATTTTTATTTTGAATACATTTTTTTTTATTTAACAATAATATTTTTTTTTGTTTTTTAGTGTTTTAAGTAAGTACCTATAGAAATTTTCAGGAAACTATCTTGAGATCTTTTATTTAGTCACACAAGTGATAAGATTACTTTATCATCGATGTCAATTACATAGGCATTATTAGGGATAACTCAAAAACTACTCGTCAGATGTCGATCGAATTTAAATGGGACCACATGACAAGCACCAGCTTCCAAAAGTCGAAAGAATCTTCAAAATTGGTACAGCCAGCAAGAAGTTATGAGGTAACAAACATAAAAAAACATACAGTCGAATTGAGAACCTCCTCCTTTTTTGAAGTCGGTTAAAATTGACACGTTCTGATGTGATTTAGATTGTACCTAATATTAAATTTTTTAGGTTTAACACGTCAACTGTCCCTGCATCACATAAATCAATATTTTCATGAACGTCTCAGTTACATTAAAAATATCACAAGGACGTCTAAGCTAGATATCTAGATATTGTGGTAAATAAATATCAAATGATCCGACAAGTTTTTATTATAGAAAAAGAAATTAAGCACTAATGGACGTCATTACGAGTCAATTCGATTTGGCCTGGACAGTCAACGTGTTAATGGCCCTTTTAGGTGACAGGCTGGTAACCTGTCACTATTTTGAGGTATAAACTGACTTACTACATGACCCATAATGGCAGATGTAGTTTTATATGCAACTCAATGTTATAGGTACCCAATGCTCTGCTTAACACCTTTTAGGATTAAGAGCATATGATAGTAAGGTATTAATTTTTCTTTCTAGTAGGTGCGAGATCGCTCGCATCAAACGCGTCGCGTCACTGTCGTCCGTGTGAACTCTACCTTAAATGAAATACTATCTACGTACATTTCGCAAAAACACGCATCCAAACACAAATGTCTCCATAGTTATTTTAATTAACCATTAATATGGACCGAATGAAATATTCATTGCGTAAAATGTCATCGAGCAAAAATTTTTGCTGCAATGACAAAACGCCTTTCCCGGAGTCGAACCTTGTATTAGCATATTCAATGTTACTAACGGAAATGTTAGTCGTAAACGACAACAAATGGTTACATACAGATGCACTGTACTTGCATAACTAATGCATTTACGAAGGTGATGCGTAAATGCTATATGGTTACTAGATGTGTCGCTTTCAGTGTAATTTTAATTACTTTTAATTATTAATAGTAATTAAAATTTTAACGGTTTAACTTTAGGAAGCGTCGATGACGTAGTGCGTAAGGGCGTTGTTTTGGGCACCGGTTCTTACCCCGCCACGTACAAATGTATTTTCAAATGTTGAATTCATATGTACGTTTAATCGACGTATAAAGAAATTCTTAGGTTGTGTGTGAAGTCGACCAACCCGCACTTGGCCAGCGTGGTTGACTAAGGCCTAATCGCCCCTAATGTGGGGTAGGCTCGAGCCCGAGGTGGGGACATTATATAAGCTGTTGATGATGAAACGGTTTATCTGACTTAATTCCAAGCAGAAATGAGTATGTAATTTATATTCTGAACTTATTCAATAATTTGAAAACGTTGACTACTACGGGCGATGCAGAAGCTTGGTGATAAAAACATTGTTTTATACATATAAGTATATAACTATATCGACCCGCTCGGCTTCGCACGCAATCAATCTGTCTGCTGATGAAAACTGCATTGAAATCCGTTGCGTAGCTTAAAAGTTCTGAGTGTACATACAGAAAGAGCGACTTTTATTTTACCTATAGAAGTTAATAACGTGTAAATCGGAAGACTCATTGCGACTAAGGTGGCTATAGTTCTAACTATTATCTATTATAAATATGTAATAACTCTGTAACACAGGGTATCCTAGTACAGGTTCCGCTCTGTCACGGTGGCTACAAATGTAACTGAATGTTTAGGAGAACCTAATTCACAGTCTCATCCACCATTGTAGCTTTTGTGACTGAAATAAAAGAATATTATGCCAAATCCTTAGTTTTTTGACAACGAACGCTGAAAAGTGTTAGGTGCGAAACGTTAAGAGGTAAAAAATTAAAATAACAAAATGTAAAACTGAAAAACACACACACGTTAAAGTCCTTAAAATAGTTTAGTAAAATATGTGTAGTGCTCCCTCAAATGAAAATATTGTTTTAAATTGATTACATTAGGTAATGATGTATCGCTTCCAGAGCCTATTTAATTCATAACAATTTATGCAGGCCAATGCAACAGCCCACATGCAAAAACATCGGCGTAATTAGGAAGTGCTGCGCCTACGCATCTCTCTATATGGCCCGTGAAATTAATAACTGATATAACCTACTTTGAAACGTGGCGTAAGGGCTCAGTGTCTATTACTAATGCGAGTAATAATTGTTACTGTAGTCTTATTTTAACATGAAATTGTCAATATTTTTAACGTTTATTACCATCACAGCAAGGGGTCACTGGCGCGGTGTCAGAAATCCACAACAGCATTTCCAACGAAGTTGTTCTCAAACAGGCACACGGACATAAAACGGCAGTATAGTGACATTTGCACTGGCCCCGTATAAATTAAGACCAGATTAGAAAAAGACTCGCGCGTTCATTATGTGTGCCCAAAGGCTAGGGAATGCAATATCGGGATCCCGCGCGGGATCAGCGGGAGTGAAGAGAACCGAAATTCATATGTCAGCAATCAGCATAGCTCACTACTGCCCGACAACTGACGATCGCTTTGGTTGTTTGCTTGCACTCGGAAACACGGGCGCGCAAGGGCGGCACATTGTAGAGGGACAAAACCAGCACCTTCCCATGGCCTGACGCAACCTCACAGTTATACAGGCCGAATGACGGGAGATGCGCTGCTAGTTGCCGGAGGCTCTGGTTTCACTTCTCTCCTACAAGTTATTCTTTTATCTGTCGTCCTTGTTCCTATCGTCCTCCCCTTTTTGGGGTGGACATCACCGCCTTCGGTGCCTTCCAGGTCGATCGTCCGAGCCCAAACGAAGTGGTACCGCTAGCACCCATTGCCCAGTCCTCTGGCTCTTCTGCGGCGCCTTCGCTCTTCACCGCTCTCTCTAGCCTACTCCTAATCTTGTGCCATCGTCGCGCGAAGTATCTTTTTGAAGTACGCCTACGTCCCCACGAGGTCCGGGTAATAGACCGGGCCCACTTCAATGGGATAGGGACAGTTTTATTTAGTTTAAGTACGATTTTTGTTTATTATTTGCGATTTTTTTCGAAATTTTATTTATCACGCCGGATCCCGGTAATACCTGGTTCCCGTGGGTTCGAAAATGTCCAGTCCCGCAAATACTGGGATTGAGAATTTCCTACGGAATTGCATTCCCTACCAAAGACTAACTCCGTGTGTGTGACGCTCAGAGGATTCTTGTTTGTGCGTCCACCTTCCTTCTTATCTTATCTTCACACCAGATATGAAGTCCAATCGCTTCTCTATCGTAGAAAAAAAATACCATACAAATCTCTGCATTCCTCCTCACACAGTAGCACAACAAACTCCAAATATTTTACAATCATAACATACCCCACAAAGTCCAAATAAAAATCTGTACGATGTACAAAGCGTTGACGTTATCGAACGAATCAATAATGTTCTATCGATATAGATAAAGTTATCTGCTTATCCAACCCTACACGCGTCATAGAGTAACACTAAACGGTAGGACCGTTTAGACAGCTGGTTTTAAACGGCTGTTAAGCCCGCAATAGATGAAGCTGATTCAGAAGCTTTTGGATTCTGATGATGCAACAATAACCAAACATTTCGGCACATATAGGTACTATTTAGAGAGAGATCTGAGAGAGAATAGTATCACCTCATATCCTCGAATGGGTGTCGTAGAAGGCGACTAATGGATCAGCAATGGGAATTGATCACCTTATACTCCGTCTACCAATCCGCATTGGGCAAGCGTGGTAGGCTACTGCCTAAACCTCTTTCGTTGACAAGGAGAGGCCTTGTATCCCAGTAGTGGGTCGAATTATTTAGGCTGTTATGATGATGATGACTGCACGGAGTAGGGATGTGACGGAGGTGACTTTATCGGAACCGAAGTTGTGTGATTTTAATATATCGGAACTCCAAGACTGGTTCCGAATCGGTTCCAACCGATCCGGAACCGGTCTTGGAGTCTTAGCTGCAGCCTGAGTCAGAGCTTGAACCAGATTTTTTTTAAAGTTTTTTTTGTCAAGAGTTTCCGTGTTAAGAATAAAATAACAAAGTAATTGAGGTTTCCGGGAGAGGCTAGTTTCCACCTGGCCTTATTACTTGACCTGTATCACTTATCATCAGGTTTGATGAAGGTCTTTATCATACTCGTCAAACTAAAAAAAAATAATTAGGAAGGGGCCTTATTCTGTTTGCATGTGGCGTGGAGGTAGACCCAAGCCATCGATAAAACGTTATCTGACAGCGTCGGATTATTCACGGATAATGCTACGATGTCAGCAATATAGCTAGCGTGTTTAAATATGTTACTCAAATATTTTTACATAAATTTGTGTTTGATTTACCAGTTTTTTATCGACAACTCGCTATTCTAGAACAGTCTTGCCTATCTTGCCTATCGACTATGAGAACTATGTATTTTCCACAATAACTTTACCTACCATCTGTCGCGATTTAAAACAGCCATTACCATCATTATATTTAATTCTTCTTTCTATCTGCGAACCGGGTCGATCACGACCCATTAGGATCGAGATCGACTCTCAATGATCAAATGATCGAGTCTGATTAGTTTCATTTGATTTTTGTGGTCGAGTGGATCTCGTTTGATCGGAGAACTGAATCACATGTAGATTCGATTTTCGACTTGCGAGTCTAGTCTAGGATCGAGCACGTTTCGGGTGTTAGTCACGAACGTAGTTTGATTGATCTATAAAATGTAGGATTGTAGGTACTTATTATACTGAAGGTCCCTAATAATTTCAGATTATTATTATAATCGGATTGCGGTCCGAAATAAATGAATTTGTAATGATATTTGTAACATTGTGTTGTTTGCGGATGACACTTCTTTGATTTTCAAAATAAATAGAAAATTAGATAATTATGACGAAGTGAACAATGCACTTGCGAAAGTAGTTAATTGGTTTGATATTAATAACTTGTTGCTGAATGAAAAAAAAACCAAATTAGTTAAGTTTACTACACCGAATGTGAGATGTGTAGAAACTAATGTACAAATAAATGGAGTAGAATTGAAACCTGTAGAAACAACAACTTTCTTAGGAGTAATGTTAGACTCTAAATTGCAATGGGGTCCACATATTGTAAAACTTTCGGGTAAACTAAGTTCTGCGGCATATGCAGTTAAAACTATTAGGCGGCTAACTGATATAGATACTGCTAGAATGGTTTATTTCAGTTATTTTCACAGCATAATGTCTTATGGAATTCTTCTCTGGGGGAGTGCTGCAGATATTAATACCATCTTTGTTCTGCAAAAACGGGCTGTTAGAGCAATCTATCAACTAGGTCCGCGTGACTCCCTCAGAGAAAGGTTCAAGGAGATAAATATTCTAACTGTGTCATCACAATATATACTGGAAAACTTACTATATGTAAAGAAAAATATTATGAATTTTTCCGAGAAATGTCAAACGCACAATGTAAATACTAGGAAGAAACACGATTTGGTTGTATATAAAACTCGTCTCCACAGAATAAGCAATTCCTTTATGGGCCAATGTATACGTTTTTACAATAAGCTTCCGAAGAATATTAGAGACTTGCCTATTAATAAATTTAAAAAAACTGTTAAATCTAAATTATATAAAAAAGCTTATTACAAGTTAAATGATTATTTAAATGATCCAAATGCGTGGGAGTAAAATCTGCCCAAATTTACGCATTTAAAATTGTAATTTATTCATATTGATATATCTATGGACATGTAATGATGTTTTGAAATCATTACGAAATTGTAAGCTGCGGAGTTTCTTTCGCCATTTCTTCTCCGTCTCAGCATAATAATAATTATTTAAGTAAAATAATTATTTCGTCGAAATGGTGGTAGGGCTTTTGACGATTTAAAAGTACTTAGCAAAGTCCATTTAAATAAAGAGCTTTTTCATTCATTCATTCATTTCATCATATCGTAAACAGTGAATAAAAATAAAAGTACGGAATGGCAATAACCTAAGTCCAATAGATTTACAAGGAAAGCCTGCTAGTCCTGATCTCAGTGTTCGGAATCTCGGATTTTCTAATGACTCGCGACCTGATTAGTCGCGAATGAATAGTGAATCTTCTAGTGACTCGCGACCTGATTAGTCGTGAATGAATAGTGAATCTTCTAGTGACTCGCGACCTGATTAGTCGTGAATGAATAGTGATCGAATCAAAGTGATTCGATCAATCGCAGTATGTCTTGATATGACAATACTGCTAAAAGATTTGGCGTTAGATTTTTATGGCCAACCTAATATCAACCATCCTTGGGGACGACTGCTATCCTTCAACAGCGGCCCGGCTGTTGAAGGATAGCAGTTGTCCCTGCATGGCAGTGTATCGATAGCAAGACACCACCGACCCTGAATAAAATGGGATCAGGGTCTCTAGGATCTTATACGCTCTAAACCCACTTGAAGTAATTACAGCGCGGCCAAACTTGTAGTTCGCTCTGACCACGAGGCGATTACCTGATCAGTAGCGAAATTGAACCTTGTTGGTAGGTGGTAAGGCTGTGCGAAAGATGCGGAAACAATTTCAGAGCGAAGTAGAAGTTTGGCGAGAGCTTTAAATTACTTCTCAATAGCTCTAAGACGACTATGTTATCAGCCCCCCATTCGGTAGCGCTTACTCTGTATGACTTGTTCTCATGGATAAACTGCAGAGAATCATTGTAGGGATAAATAAAACTGTTAAGTGGCCTAATGTCAACTCTACATGCTTTCCTGCGACTCTCTATCTAACTAAGTCAAATGTTGGCGCGACGGAAGGGACAAAAAGATTTTAACACCGTCATTCTTTAGCGCTTTGCCTGATCTAGAATTCATTCCTTATAAATTGGACATTCAGCAGGAATAAACGGGGGGACTGTCCTTCAGAAAATCCAGAGCTTTTTTAAATTCATTAATTTTGATTTTTCTGTCGACTGTACCAATACAACTTTCTGTCTGAAAAAAAGCACGCATGTTTTACAGTCAAAACACAGATAAACAAACTAACTACCTAGCGCCAACCCTAAATCTTTAGACGCGTTAACCGGAAAAACCGTACGGTTATTTTTAAGCGGCCGTGTTTTACAACGTAAATGAACCAGTAAAATGTTTTATTGTACTCTAAAAGAGTTTATATTGTCTAATGAAGTTTAAAATAGGAGTAATATGTAAGCTCGTTAAATAGATAGTAGTTAAGTTAATTAATCTAATTCACGATAAATTATTGAAATGTTTTATATTTTAAGGCGACGATAAGTGTCAGTGACCTTGCTCCTATTGAGCGGAGCGTCCCGCACCTGTATAGCGTACTCAGAAAACACAGAGAAAATGAGAGAACTATTGATTTTTCTTTGCTGATCCATTAGTCGCCTTCTACGCCACCCTTTGGAGGATATGGGGTACGTACTGTGCCGGCATCACACGGTATATTTCGATATTAAAATGAATAAACTGTCAACATTAAAGCTTACACAATAAAACACTAGACCACAAGAGGGTATTAGCAAAAAAAAAACAAGACACTAGCAACCAATAAAAGGCGTGGAAAAACAAATCGTCTCCGCTGCCGACTCGATTGAGCCGTTAAATCGATTAGTCGTATAATCGATTCGATTTCTCGGGAAACGTACAGGATTAGTGTAAACAGCCAAACAAAATACGGTCTTAAAGTTGATTAAAGCTTTAATAGTGATGTACGAGTTGTTGACAAGAGAAAATAATTGGTTGGAACTATTAATGAGTTTATTGAAAAGTAGTCCAAACAAACATGTTTCTTTTTGGTCGACGGTCGTGTGTTATTAGGAATTTTACCTAAAAATTCCAGAATGAGTAAATAAAAATATCAAATGGGCGACAAATCATTTGTTAGTCGCTTGTTAATGATTTTTTTGTCGCCCATTTAGTAATTCGTAAAAGTTAGGTTAATCTGATGACCAGTTAAATGTGATCCTTTGTTATGTAGGTACTTATATGTCGTGGCCCGATCGTATAATTGGCCAGATCATGAAATGCTTATGTATATCGTCTACCTACCAATCACACATATACGTAGATTAGACTCTCCCACAAACAGTCCACTCCGCTTGGTCATAAAAAATAACCTTGAACCTACTGATCACTCCTGACCACTACCATTTTTAGATAATGGGCTACTCGACCAGTTTTTATGGTCCAGTAGCATTTTATGATATGCCGCACATTTTCATGATCTGGCCAATTATACAATCGGGCCACGACATATATAAACAAATACCTAAATATATAAATGTAAATTTGATTGCTAAGATCCGTTCATCATCATCAATTCGACCCACTGCTGGGATACAAGGCCTCTCCTTGACATCGAAGGAGGTTTAGGCAGTAGTCCACCACGCTTGCCCAATGCGGATTGGTGGACGGAGTATAAGGTGATCAATACCCCTTTGCTGATCCATTAGTCGCCTTCTACGACACCCGTTTGAGGATATAGGGTGATGCTATTCTACTCGCCGGCATCACGCGGCTACTAAGATCCGTTATTGATATTTTAATATATATTCTTGCTTGCACATTGAATTGATAAATTTGTTAGTATCGGCACTGAGCTCAAAATACAATTTCCCCTATCAAGATTTTTTTTTATGTTACGAGATGGCAAACAAGCTTATAGACTCTTGCAATATTAAGTGTAAATCACTTTATACCGCATGTGCGTTTGCCATCCTGGGGACTAAGATGATATGCCCTCCATGCCTAGTAATTACACTGGTTACCTTTCCCTTCAATCCGAAACACAGCGAACTGCTTCACGGCAGAAATAAGAAAGGCGGTGGTACCTACCCAGACGACCCTACATATGGGTCTACCACCTAACCGTATGTTGTATAGACAGCGCTACCGAACTGTTGTTTCGGTGTAGCTGTATTCGTGACTTAGGTGTTCTGGCATGTAGTGCAAAATTAATAAAAAATAATAATTTCAAGGAAATAATTAAAAAATCTCTGAAAACATTTCTTATTGCTAATTATTGAATTTCTTTGTGAAAAGTAATTTAAATTTTGCCTGTTTTTACTTCGTCTATTTTTTGTTCGTTCTTCATCCACGGCCCCATAGACAGATGAAGCGTATAGAAATACCATACATCATTTCAAATACGCCGAAGTCCTCAATTACCCGTGCTATGGTTATTTTCGAATGTTTAATTGCTGTGCGCATGCGCGCCCGTCTATTTAGAATAGGATTACTTAGAAGTGAAACAAAAACTTTCCTTTTATTTCCTAAAGTAACAAATGTACTTTAAAATTAAGTCTGGAACATATTTTGCAATAACAAGAAATATAAAATATTGGAATACGAGTTTTATAATGTTTTAACATGAATTTTAAAAAGACAGAATCGTTTAATCCTTTATTCCATTTATACTCGTATTTCTTATATAAATAATTTTTGATTTTTTACTTGCTTTTACAGCAAAATATTTCCGTAGGTATCTAGTTTAGATATCGTGGACTCTATTTCCCTATTTTTACTTTCTCGTATACGTAGTTATTATTCTTCTAATCGTCAAAAAATTCGACCTCGAGATTTTGACGGATTTACACATTTTGGACCAACAATGCCGTTTTTGGAATTATGTCTGTGTATCTGTGCGTCAGCACGATAACTCGAGTATGCTTTAACTTATTGCAAAATATAAATTTCTATCAACTTTTGAGTCGCTTCCGGTATACGAGAAAGTCAAGGGGAGACCACTCCCGATAATTGTAAAATAGAGTTTTCATCATCATTTCAGCCGAGAGACGCCCACGTGGATATAGGCCTCCCCCAATAGAGTTTTGTTTGTGTCTATTTAATTCAATAACATTTAAATACCAGAACTTGATTACCCTCAAGTATGTGCTCCAAAGGAACCTTCCAGAGAACATAGACGACCCTCTAATATACACCCTGTACTCTACGGGAACGTTGCCTTACTGGCTAAAAGATCCACCAAATCAGATATAGACGAGGTTTCTTTAAAATATTCTGTCTATATATTAACTCTACCCATTTCTACTGCGATTTGCATGCTTAAGAATCAGTAATTGTCATACGTGTTGAAATATTTTTTAATACGCTTGTATTTATAATGCAGTTTTAGTAAAAAAAAAACTACCCCCCCATCCGGGACATGGTTCCTGCTGCGCGCGCAAGCAATTAAACGTCCAGAAATAACTTCGTGACGAGCAATCGAGGCGAGCCGACGATTTATGTATTACTTATTATTATTCTATTTAAAAAACTTAAACTTGTAAAAGATTTTATAGGGTTTCCGTTATTAATATCTATGATTGATTTCGACTCCCAATGTAGACAGATGTTGGCTTTTAATTGTATTCTTTTGAATTCTATTTGGTTTATTTTCCGTAAAGTAAACTACATAGTACTTATGTGGATAATAAAGATTAACTTCTTTATATACAAATAATACGCAAATTACAATAGTGACATTATTGATACCGTTACATGTTATAATATCTAGACGAAATATTATTGATTAAAATATTAATAAAAAACAAAACAACGAACAAACAACGAATCAATGCTTAGAATGATTTCCATTATTTTAAATTGCATTCCTTTTAAAATTAGATTAACGTAGGTTCGATGTATTTTTATATTAGAGAATTGAAATGTGCATACGTCAATCAATACTGTAATTTGTAAATGATAATTTACTATAATTATAACATAATAAATAACTTAATACTTGAGTGAGTCGTTTGTTATTAAACATACATCAGTCAGCAGTTGTGACAGTAGGTATTAATAAATGGCAAACTCCAATCGATTATCAACCCAAACATGTTTATAAAGTGACAGGAAAAATTTCACCGTACGTATTTTTAAAAATATAATCTAACAAAATTATTAAGTTATAAGGAGGTAGGTACATACTAAAATCTGGTGTCGTAAGAGTGCTTTTATCTAAATACCTCATGACTGTTGCATGTTAAATTCTTCAAATATTAGCTTCCGTGGTAAGTAATCCCACATTAAAGGGTGTTGATGGCGTGTGGTGGCATTTTTATGTGCCTAAATACCTCAGTTATCAGCCGCAGGTCTTTTAAATACCGCTTGCAAGTAGATTTGTTTATCTTCGTTGTTTTGAAGGGAAAACAAAAGGCACACTCGATGTTAAAAAGTAGTGTGATTTGGTCATGGTTGGTTTATGTAGACTCTACTTTATTCATAAAATTATCTAATTTATTATGTATTTAATATTTGTCTGCTATTTAGATTCTTAAAAAATATAATTTGGGCTAGATAAATTGGTGTGAGTGTGGAAATATAATATTAATTTATATCGTAATGCCATAAATATTTTTCTTTTTTTAACGATTTTCATACTTGTGTGCAGACTGTAAAAACTAAGCTATTTGAACTAACTTAAAAATGCAAAGCTAAGTTAGTTGTGTATGCCGATGAGATTAAATGTGCTGACATTATCCAAGGTCTGGAATGTCTTTTTTTAATAATAATAGGTCAGTATTAATCTTCTTTTTCTATGTGTAACGTTATCGGAACTTTCTTCAGTGATTATATTTATGGTGAGCGACGTCCGTCGAACTGAACTTCGCATTGACAGAGCTTTCGCTTAGTTCTTGGTGTGCACGGAACATATTTTTAGTTTATTTTAGCTTAGATTAGCTAAGCTGGCTTTGTTTAGCTTCGGAATAAAGTTAATCAACCCATTAAATAATTTGATTATATTGTTTTATTTCTCATGTTTTTTCAACCTTTAAAAATTGCCAGTAAAACGATTTTCTAATACATCGAATGATTTTATTTAATTTTTAACGACATTACAATTCTGATTTTAAATTCTACATGATTTAACTGCCAATAGATTTCTTCATAGATTTGGAATACGTTCGTAATCGTTTTCAAATTTCAAACTTGGAATTAGTTCCCCTTGCGAGCAAACAGCCCAGCCCGTTGACTCATGTTCTCGAACAAATGTTATCTGTCTTCTTTTGTTTGTTTCTCGAATATCATACCGTGAGGGCTCCAAATGTACGACCAGCTGGCCAGAGCTCCCCTGCCGCCTCCGCTCTATAACTCCATTCGAGAACAGACGAATTATTTACATCTCTCAAGGGTCAAGTAACGTTGGTTATTTATTTCTGTGGTACGCGTTACTTCTCGCTTCGGATTTAAGGCGAATTTTTCATTACACTCTTGTGCCTTTTGTAGTAGGTAGTGGTAGAATGATTACTAAGATGAATTATGTGGATTGGAATTCGAGGTTTGTTCAAGAAAACCAATCATTTATTAACAATAGCTTGATAAATAGCACCGGGAAACGTTCCCGAAATAATGAAACACGTAAACACAATTCTGTCCGGTCACCCATCCTTTTCCAGTCCACACTGAACTTTTACAAACGATGTCTCCTGTGAATAGTTCGTTTCTCGTTTCCTGTAAACTCGTAAAGCGAATGCGTTAATTCAATTTAAGCATAATAAAATTATTTCCATTATCAGTTTATTGATAATTTAAATCTATTGCAGCACATTAACGAGATAAATTAGTATGGAGTCGGACTAACCTTCGGTTTGTATCAAAGAGCTATTTTTCTGTAAGTACATCTATTGAGTAGCTAATTTATGATCTAATTGACGTTGTCACAATATGAAGTATAAGGATCACTGTTGAAGATGAGATAAAACGGGTTAACATTTTAAGGAAAGTTCAAATGAAAGTTGAAAGGTTTTTAGTCGTTTAGATATCCCTGTGGAGTTTTTTTATGGAAAAGACCCTAGTTAATGAGTCCATCCTACGCGGAAATTCAGTTCCAATGCGAATAATTATATCCTACAAGAAAGATTGTAGGTAGGTACGAGCCGTGCAATCACCTTCGCCTTGCTGACCTGCAAGGTACTTACTTCTTCGTGCCTCTTTTCATTGACGGAGATATAAGAAGGAGATGAACACAAAGAGGTAACAAAATTTCTTTGTTTTATCGCAAACATGAGGAATTGAATTAAAAACCTCAACCTCGGCTATTCTATCGTTAAGAGGACGATAAGTTGGTAACATTCAAATTCTCAATGTCTATTTAACATATGTATTACTAATACATATACTGACAAAAAAAGAATTAAGTATAAGCATCACATTCACAACAGTTTTTTTTATAATTTCCCTATCTGCAATCAGTCCAGCTCCAGACTATAAGCAGATCTGTTTTGAGCAGTTTGTCGGGTCGAGGATGCTCCCAGCGGGAGTAGTCACTCATATTCAGTTCTTGTAAGTGACAACAGAATAATAAAACAAACAATGTTTACCACATTAGATAATAATAAATAACAAAATTCTATGTTATAATCTTAGAGCCAAGCATTTTTGTGATTTAGACATTAGAGCATTTTTTATATGAACTTTAAATTTATTAAAAGGCAGTTCTATTATGTTATTAGGAATTTTGTTGAAATATATTAAGCTTTGACCCATGAAGGAAGGTTTTGTTGTTATAGCGGCAACAGAAATACATCATCTGTGAAAATTTCAAATGTCTAACTATCACGGTTCATGAGATACAGCCTGGCGACAGACGGACGGACAGCGGAGTCAGTAATAGGGTCTCGTTTTACCCTTTGGTTACGGAACCCTAAAAAAGGAACAGTTTGTTAAGAAAAATCCAGTTTTCTGTGTTTTCTGAGTGTATTATAAACAGGTCCGCTACCTGTATTATGACGTTAGTACTTATCGTCGCCTTAACTGCAGTAACACAAACTTAGCACTTTGTACTCCTCTGAGGACAGAGCTTGGGCACGGTAATATAGATAGCTCTCCTTCCAATTTTTGCTAAGGTATTAGAAAAGGCGATGTGTAATAGACTTTATAGGTTCCTCGAGAAATTTAAAATACTAGATGATAGTCAAAATGGTTTCCGGAAATCGAAGTCAACCACTATGGCTGTATACCAATATGTTCAAAGGGCGCTCCAACATCTCAATAACAAATATAATGTATTGGGCTTGTTGCTCGATATGACAAAAGCGTATGAAAAAGTATCTTATAAAATTCTACTTTCTAAATTATACGGTTCAGGCATTCGTGGTCCAGCCTATCGCTGGTTCCAATCCTACTTACAAAATCCTACTTACAAATAGATAATATTACCGTGGCTTGGGGCCTCTTGATCTAATTCCCTGAACGAACCTTGGGATTACGAAGGCGGTTAAGAATACTTAATCGTTAGGTCACAAGTAATTTAAATGGTCGATGAGAAACTCCCCATAAGAACTATGTTCTTACAAAAGACTGTAGACTTACCTTAGGTCCTTATGTAAACGTAACTTAACGTTGTGACTTGTTTTGCTGACTAGTATGGTTTCAGAATTCCAAGGATTAGGAGATAGAGTTGGAAATACATATAGATAGATGTTTCAACTTTGAGCATATTTATAAGAACTCCGTTGTCATAAATTTTGGAATTTTTCAGTTCTATTTATCATGGCATATCATCAATGATACTAAACTTATAAAAGTTTTAATTTAATCGAATCAAAAAAGGTGTGCCTCTAATCTATTATTATTAAAAAGGTCGGTGTATAAATATCGAGTCAGAGTGCGAGAAGTTATCTTAATCGCCATTCGATTTTTAAATTTGTCTCGGAATTTCTAATTAACACTAACAAACCAAAACCACGTTGTCTCATAAAGTCGAGAGACACGATACCTACATCGATTTTTTTGTAATAACGAGATTTTATTATAAAAACCGAGAATAAACCGATATACACAACACCTGCTCCATCAAATACGAACGATCATCATTATGGTAATGCTTCTAAAATCATAAACGTGCAGCTAAACGAATTTCAATCTTCTCTTAAATATAATTGAGACAAAACTCGTTTGAACCGTGAACATCTCGCGGTAAACAAAAAAATACGCCGTGTCGAACCAAACGAGGTATCAGACAGGCGCCAATTAAGCGAAATGAGCGCTTATTCCGTGTGCAATAAATCGATATCACGCTACGCGACGGAATACAGTTACGCCCTTTAAGGGATTCGTCTCAAGACACCGCGCTACGTACGGTACACAATACAGGACCTTGTTATGAAAGCTGAAAGTGTCAGAATTACGTAACGGTGGAAGCGTCAGTTACGCCCTGTCAGAACGCCCTTCCCGCTAACAAGACAGACAGAGATGGATGTACGCAATTGTTCTTTGTGCGAGCGGGAAGCAAAATAAACAGAGCTCTCGAAAAACACTTGTGAGATAACAAAGGCTGCTTCCACGAAGACGTCCAATAATTTGTCTTTTTAATTTTACGGCGGACTGCCATAGCTTTTAAATATAGTTTTTTTTTCTCTATAACTCGACCTCGGGCTGGTCCATTAGGTCGACCGATTGTGGGTATTGAGGAACTCATTACGCTGCTTTCCTCTGAACATTCTTTTATGACTTATTGTTTTGGTGGCCTTGTACTGCCATGAACTATGCACAGAGCCGACTCCACACTTTTAAGTGTTTTTCGTGAAAAAGATTAATAAGTT
Organism: Elophila nymphaeata; assembly: GCA_955850985.1. NCBI lineage: Eukaryota > Metazoa > Arthropoda > Insecta > Lepidoptera > Crambidae > Elophila > Elophila nymphaeata. Next base: position 8,865,435 of record OY039091.1, on the reverse strand, counting down.
TTTTCAAACATTTTAGCTGCATGTCGGGCTAAGCTTGCGTATAAAAGCTTTTATTGCCAAAGTCCGAAATGAACTTTCAACAAACGTGTCGCAATATAATAAAGTGAAATAAAACCCAGACTAACCAATAAAATGAAACGGCTCACAGGAATCGAAACCAGTTTTGCCCTTGCATCGGTTTAGTTGTAAAAAAGCCCATTCCATATAATATTACCCATTACAACCCCGAGAATCACTGTTCGGCCAATCGTCGGAAAGAATTTGAAAACGGAACGCGTTCGATTTTTAATTGTTTCAAATGAATTTTAAGTCATTACGGCCATGTTTGTTACGAATTAGGTATAAACATTTTATTAGACTCATTTGCATAATGGAATTCATTGGAGTTCCTTCTTTTTAGATAATTTTGCATTTAACAACCACATCTAAATCATTATTGTTTAAATTAATTGCCATATCTATAATAATAAAATAAGCAACGTTATAACTGTTAAAAATAACGTTACGTTATTTCAGTACAAATATTAACTCTATCGTTATTTTATTGTCGATGTTCCTAATCGGTCGTTTATGAGTATCAACTTTATTGTTCCCACAACGATTGCGCTTTAGGGTGGCCAGCCCCGGTCGTGTGGCCGGAACTCTCTAATGAGCGATTAGTGTTGCCAGTTTCGGATAATACTTTACTAATAGTTGGGGTGTTAAGTCGAGGGTTGGAGTTTTTTTATTTAATTGTCTTGCACTCGAATCGTTTTGTTAATACTAGCAAGACTATGTTCCGAAACAGTATACATACTCTTAAATTTCACGGCTCGCATTGTTATTTTAGCTATCATCGAACTTTGAAACAAATATTGAAAACCCAAAATGCACTCTGTGCTATTGAAATAAGATACAACAATCACATTAGGATGGTCTTTGCAAATTGTTTATGTAATTAAACTTGTTAATGTATAGAAAATGCTACCTTATACCTACAGAGTCAAATGTCAATATCGTTTGAGAGCAAAATGCGACAAAATTAAGTAGGGCTCACATAAGAATATTCGTGGGTGGTCTGCGAATCTTCGATTTTTTTCTACTTACAATCTCTCTACGGATCGATTTAGCTTTTTGTCCACCTTGTGTGGTTACAATAAGAATGGTTTTTGTAATTATTCTTATAATTAGTACCACATATTTGTATTTATTTATTTAAAGTCACAGCTACAGAATAAAATTTGATACATTTTAATAAAATAGTATGTTACAGATCACATTAAAATTGAATTCCTATAAACGTTGCACACAACATTTACATAAAATGCAGAATAATCAATAAAGATAACTAAAAAACTCAAAAGAAATGCAAAAAGCAATAATTTTATCTTCAGATAACAATGCATTTTACATAGATACAATATGTAATATGTATAATACATAGTATTAAAACTTAAAGATAGTCTTTTGTTATTAAAATAATATTATTAAAAGACAGTTACAGGATGGCAACCTGGCGCTGTTTCGGGTCATACTGCCAGATGTAGCTTTAGGTCTAATCAAATGTTACCTATCTTAAGCTCTGCTCAATCCCTTTTGGGATTAATTACGCTCATAATCCCATTAATATACGAATTGCACCTACATTATCTACATATGCATTTATATACTTATAATTAGTACAAACGATCGCATGTCCTGCTATAATAGACTATTAAAAAAAATCGGACTATAGGGTTCAAAGTCTAACGAGGAAATTAGTACCTGTGCTATATTAGACATAATGAAATTTATTACCATATTGTAAGTGCTTCTATACTGTTCAGTATAGAAGCACTTACAATATGGTAATATGGTGTTCTAAAGCACCTGGTAGTGGTTGGTGGAATAGCCAGTAATGGACCAAGTTTCTATTTTAGAAGTTATAATAAGTGTATACATATTTCTTAACGTGTTCTAAATCTATAAATAATGATTTGATTACAAAAACAGAAATATCTAATTTAATGTAGAACATTAATTATAATTTTATTCATTAGAATATTTATGTTACTATTTTGTTGACCCTCCTCAAGTTATAATAAAATTATGATAAATCGTTTTAAATAAGGTATTTATTGTCAGAGATTTTTGCTTTCGCATAATCAGTAAGAACGAGTCGGGCCATATAAGTAATTAATTAAAATTAAACCTTATTGCTGCTAATCTTAGAGCTCACTTTTATCAGAGGTTTCCTGTATGCGTACCACAATGTACGGCTCGGGTGTATGTAGGTCGAGAAAAATGCAGTGTTTTAAGTTGTTCTACATATACATACGCAGGTGAATCATGACTGCATGATTCACCTGCGTTCGTGAGCTAAAAATACAACGTAACAATGTAAGAAACGTAAAATCTACATATTAAATAACATACATAATTTATTTGTCATTTTTTTTTAGTATAATATATATATTTTTAGAATAAATAGTCTTTATTTGCAACCATCACGGATGACAGTATTTGTAACAGATCTACATGATTCGCTGTCAGTAGCATGCAAATGTTTGCATTTATAAAGAAACTATACATTTTTTATATATCTAATATCAAATTATATGGATGTCACATTGGTTAATTCTAATTAAATATCTAACATATCAGTCATTAAATTTATAGTTAAAAAAATAATTCAAGTATTAAAATCATCTGTCAATAAGCCATTTTTAAAATATTTTAGGGGTAAATTTTTAATATCTCCTGGTATTTTATTAAAGATATGTTCCAGCGCTAATCTATCCCCTTTTCTTGTATTTTAGGATATAGTAGCGACCCGCCCCGGCTTCGCACGGGTGCTTAATTTATGTAAATATGCATGTATTATACATATAAACCTTCCTTAAGAATCACTCTATCTATTAAAAAAAACCGCATCAAAATCCGTTGCATAGTTCTAAAGATCTAAGCATACATAGGGACAGACAGACGGCGGAAGCGACTTTGTTTTATACTATGTAGTGATGTCAGAATCCTTAGTGGAATACTGTGAGAATTTTAAATACTATATCAATGAATCTACGAAAACATTCTTATATTTTTTTTATGTTTTCTTTCTTGTACAGTCGACCAAATTGAATCATGACCCACCTTAAGATCATTTTCCTACAGTCACTCTATACAAAGTAGGATGAAATTCGCTTGAACGTACATTTCTAAGTAACAAATCTGTTATCAATTTGTTAGACACTGACAGTGTCAAATAAATATGGCTTTTTAAAATTTGTTCAGACTACTACTTGACATCTGACACATAACGTCATTTAATTTTTAAAAATATAATAGTTTAATGCCATTTTCTCAGTAGTTAAAAGAGTTTAGATTATGAACGTCATCTTATTTAAAATTCCAATTGAGACTTTAGTGCAGTGATAAGAAAGATTAAAATTGCGTAGATCTCTGACCCGTAATGACGCATTTTTATTCATATTTAAAACGTACTAAGTGCAACACGCATGATAGCGAAGAAAACCTAACTAACTTTATGATTATATAGGAATGATCGGCCAAGTGGGTCATGATTCAGTTGGTTCGACTGTACATGCGTCAATTTTTTTACAGTACCTATGTGAAAATAAATCAATTTAATTTAATATTGTCTCAGTAACCTAAGTCTATCTAATTAACATAAACGCTTTGGTAACTCCTCTTTCTGTTTTCGTTCTCTTGTTAAGTTGTCCTTGTAAAAAAAAAATATGGCTACCGTATTATCCGAAATGCCTACCAATAGGGAGGTCTACTAATAAGATCTAAGCACGGTCAGACTAACAAGTCCGACGTTAACAGGGAAAATAAAGGCGCGTGATGCCCGCGAGGTGCGCGGGCGCAGGTAGCGACAGCACAAAAAGCTTAACGTATTTTCATAATTTCATGGTCAGGGGAATTAATCATTTATAGAGGATTTTATATCTGTCTTTTCGGATATTCGGATATCATTTTCTGAACGCGATCAATAATCATCTGTCGCTTTGTTTCGATGCACAATTTCTCACCACAATATCTCTTATCTATATCTATATATATATAAAAATGAATTGCTGTTCGTTAGTCTCGCTAAAACTCGAGAACGGCTGAACGGATTTATCTTATCTTAGTCTTGAAATGTTTGTCGTAGTCCAGGGAAGGTTTAAATGTTAAGAAAATATGGAAAAATTGCGAGGAAGATAGTAAAAACAACAATTTCATTTTCCCATATAAACTGTTCTGCCTACTTTCCTGTCAAACATTCGACATTCCGCCATTTTAGCATTTCATTTTCCCATATAAACTGTTCTGCCTACTTTCCTGTCAAACATTTGACGTTCCGCCATTTTAGCAAAGGAAGAGTTTTAATGTCGTTAGGATAGGTGCAAAGACGTTTAGTACTCCTTAAGGGACATTAATTTTAATAAAATTAAATCTGTTATTAAAACAAAGCTTCTTTCGAAATCCTATTATAGTGTAAGGGATTACCTTAACGACAAAGAAGTTTGGAAACGAATATAAAAATTTTAATTGTATACCATAAGACGTACTTAAGTGGTCGTTTACCTAGTGTGAGGATCCGGAATGTAAAATAAATAAATAATAAATTTTTTACTTGATGCTTCTGTTGCACTGGTAACGAGTAAAATAGTACCGACTGTACTATTTTACTCATTACTTTTGCTCAAAACACTTTGTGCCGTATATCTATTTCACAAAGTTCAAAATTTATTCAATGGCTTTTATGGTGAGTAACGTGCACTGTCGCTGCTGAAAAATTCTTCATCTACCCTCAAAATTTTTATTTAACATCAATGTTTATTTCTATCATGTTTTTAACTTCCTTGTATGATAACTGAAATCTTGGAAAGATAATAATCTTCAAATTTTCAATGATGCATTCATTTTATAAATAACAAATCAACTGTTATCAATGCTGCACTCCTATCTAATCGCTATATGTGACCAATTAGGCGATGTAAGTGTCGATTTTTTTTATATTCGAACATTTTGATATATTGTTATGCTGGCAATGATCAAATCACAAGGATACTATTATTATGGGTTAATTCGGGCTATTTAAGTCACCTAATATATTGCGACTAGCCTTGAAGAAAAGTCCTACTGAGGCCTTACATGTACTCATTTAGCTGGGCACTGTCTAAAAATAATTAGATATTCCCAGCTTGGGTTATTTTGATCTCTGGGTTGAGAATGTGTTTCCCCAAATGTCGGTTCCAATTGTAAATGAGAGGTTCTCAATAGCACGGAAGATGCATTGGTGTGTCTCGCACCTGTCCGCAGAATCTGCAAGCGTCAGTTTCTTTTAGTCATATGTTGTAAAGATGTCTGTTCAGTTTGCTGTAACCAGTTAGAGATCTAATCATTTGCGGTTGCCCTGTTGAGTTTCAATAGCTCCTTAATGCGCAGTCTTCGTCTGACAGCCTTATAGTTTTAAAAAAAGACAATATTTAATGACGATAAGTTGAAGCGAAAGCGAGCTTCGTCCGAAACCTTCAACCAGGACCTGGCTATCTTATCTTTCACGGAACCCTAAAATGCTGTTCATGCTATATTGATAAGGCCACATACTTAGTTACCATCACGAATGCAATTAACACTTATATTGTTGCTTAAATTACACTTATACCAAGTTGCACTAATATTGAAACTAATTTCGAAATTCAGTAAAAATAAATTTGTCTGCTGACGCTACTCCAAAAATCCAGTGAAAAGAAGGTATTTGCTCTAACACGCGAGCGACGCAAACATGCGTGTGGCCAACACCGGTAGCGTCGGCAAACAACGCTGTTGACTCTACATTGTCGAAGAATTTCCACTGTTTGATCGGCTACCTCACTACCTGCAACTAGACGTACATATCAGTGGCCGGTACTAAAATAACACCTGGTATATATCGGTGATAAAATACTAGCATCGGTACCATAATATAAGTAAACAGGTAGGCTGACTCAGACCCCCTGAGAGCGATAATAGCCTACTCGTAAAGGGTTGTCGACGTAAATATACAGGGCCAGTATACATATAATTAAGCAAAATGTACCTTTAGAAACTAGCTAAAAGTATAAAACATTGTAACCCGACTATGAAAAAAAAAGTTTAAAAGGTAAAATTGACTCCTGTTATTGATAAAGTCGGTTAAATTGTACCCAATGTTACAAGGACCATAATAACGAATCGATTGACATCTTATTCATTAAAATCGCAAGAATATTTTAGGGGAGGAACATTTACGTATACATACATAAACTACTAAAATCGTAACCCTTCCGTTTGGCTTCGCGTAGTCGGTTATTAAAAAGGACCGTTTGATTTGTCTACCTCATTAAGCTCGTAATAAATTAATTGTGCCATTGTCTGCGTCCGGCGACGCGTAGATACGTTGCATTTTTACGAAGACAACTTACTTGTTTACTTATACTATGCCGGTACGAACTTGTTAGTTTGTAAGCTGCATTTTTGTATACCAGTGAGTGACAAAGTAATCCGATAATAACAGTGATAAAATATCAAATGAATTAGTACTTATGCGTTTCTCGTTTATTCTAATAACGCGTTTTTATCCGATAACCTCACAATAAGTTATTTTGCGTAAATGCAAATGGTTGCCACGGTGGTAGAGTTTGAATCATGGTAATTTGTGTATGAATATATTTTTCGAACGCTTCAAAATTAACTTTTATTACAATGTATTACAGTTTTTACAAATAACAAATTAGCTTTTTACGCAACGAACGTAGAACTATGTATAAAAAATAATATTCAAAAGGTTAGTACTTCAGTTATTCAAGACTTAGAACACAGGTGATGGCTCAAATTTGGAGTCTCTTGGGTAAGATTACATTTTACAGAAAATCTCAGGCTGATTTCAGACGCAGCGGGCGCTTGCTAGTGCAATAGTGGGTAGTTGCGATTTATAATGTCACTCTGAAATCGGCCTCAGAGAAACACCGCTCTTTCAGATTTGTAAGTTTGTCAGTTTGTTTGTAGGAAGTAACCTCTGGACCTATTGCACCGATTTCTTTCACCAACAGAAAGCTATGTGATTCCTAAGTGATATAGGTTATATTTGATGGTGATTAATAATATTTTTCAGATTTTAAATGTAAAATAATAGTTATTTATTATACAAGAGTGGAAAGTTCCTTTTTAACCGCGTGCTCGATTTGGATGACCGAGCAAGCGAAGGATTCTAAAGTTGAATCACGAGCGCAGCGAGTGATTCTAAATTAGAATCCTGAGCGTCAGCGAGGGAAACAAACGAGCACAAGGTGAAAAATCTTTCCACTCGAGTGCAATACGTAACTTTTCATCCCACCTCAGCGAGGAAATGACAAAATAATCTTCATTCTCATCATAAATTTGGCACCATAGAGGTTACATTAAATAGGTTTAATGACGTTTTGAATTTACAATTATATTGAGTACTCATTATATGTGATGTTCTAAATTCAAATCTACTTTGCCGCTCAAGCGAATAAAATAGAATTTTCCAGCCAGATTTCGAAGCGCAAAATTACACTTTCCGAGGTGGTGGGATGAAAAAATATTTGTCTATCAGTTCCGAGAAAACGGGCTGGTGCGTTGATTTATCGGCGTTTGGCACTGACTGACAAATCTATACTAATATTATACAGCTGAAGAGTTTGTTTGAACGCGCTAATATCAGGAACTACTGATTCAAATTTAAAAAAATATTTTTGTGTTGGATAGCCCATTTATCGAGGAAGGCAATAGGCTATATAACATCATAACGCGCGCACAAAGTCGCGGGCACACCTAGTAGGTACCTGATATTAAAGAAAAGTGCATATAAGAGAGGTACAAAATCACAGCGAAATTATCAAGTGATTTAGGTTCTAATTAAATCACAATAAAAATACTCGAGTATCCTACTAATATGAAAGTTTTTATATTATTTATTATATTTTAAGGGAAAACAGTTATAAATTAGTCCGACAATTACGCCACAACAATTCAACGGATTTCGATGAAATTTAAAAGTATGAATTCCCTGCTATAGGAAAACTACATCTACGTGGGCGATCCAGCAGCAAAATCTAGTACCTTAGTAAATAAATAGTTTTAATTACCTTTCTGCTTTACATCGTAGGATATTGTTTGACACAATCGATCTTTATAGGTACAGGTAGATTATTCTCATCAGCCGCTTTAAGGATTTCCGAAGCTATGAAAGTTGGATGCGGTATAATTTTATTTATTTAACTGAGTCGCTACTATCTTCGTCTTCGTGTTACAATACGAGTATACGCTGCTTAGTCGTTAAGTACAAATAAACATGTTTATTTGTACTTAACGACTAAGTTTGTCTTCAACTTACATTTATTCGATCAACTATTATTGGAGTTGAGATAGAGCAATAGAGACGAGTTTGTTGTTAGTTTGATTTATAGAGTTGGTTTTTATTTGATCAGAATTTTATCAGGCTACTAACGTACCGTCTTTGTATACTTCAATCCGCTGAACATAGATTTACAACTATAAGGTTTTACTAACTTTTCTGTAATCTACCTACATAAATAAAGTAGCTGTTGTTTTTTTCTATGTTACGAGATGGCAAACAAGCTTGTGGTCCACTTGATGTTAAGTGGTCACCGCCGCCTATAGACACTTGCAATATTAAGTGGACTTAACACCGCAAGTGCGATTGCCATCCTGGGGACAAAGATGATATGCCCTCCATGCCCAGTAATTACACTGGCTACCTTTCCTTTCAATCCGAAACACAGCGAACCACGAGTTGTCCACGACTTCGTACAAATTTTCAGAATAATGTGCTACTATAGACTATAAACTACATGTGCCAAACAACCATATACGAAGCCGTTCTGGCGTACGTAATTGAGTAACCATAATTTGTCATCATGTGGCTGTAAAGACCATCTGCTGCATCAGCAAGCATTAGTATTACTTTTTTTATTCTTGAAAGGGAAGTTCTTGACCTTCATCTCACCTCATGGGTAAGTGACGATAAGGCTGAAGATGGAATCGATCTTCACCTAGAATTCTCCAACCACAGCGAACTGTACAAGCTTCTGCCCGCGACTGCGTCTGCGCAGCATTAGTTTAAATTATAGCCTATATGTTATCCAACGAAAGGAAGTGGATTATACAGATTCGCTAACGGAAAAAGAGTGGTTGAAGGCTATCGACGATGAGTTTGAAGAGGAAGAGGAAGAAGACGACGACGACGAGGTGCTCGATAAGAAGCGGAAGAAGGGCCGGAAACGGCGGTAAATTATATATTATTGTAAAGTTTCATTGAATTCCATTCGGTAGTTTTTGCGTGAAAGAGTAACAAACATCCTCAGATACATCTATACGAACTTTCGCGTTTTCAATACTTAGTAAGATTGTAGGAATACAATTATGCTGCTAGCATTATTTTATGGCGACAGATTTTGATAAGACGATGGTAGCTAGTCAGGTGGACTTGATAAAAGTTCTACCACCAACCAAACTGAGTACAAATTTGTACTGCCCTGGGTATCGAACCCGGGACCTCTGGATCTAATTCCGGTGGACGAACCACTAGACTCACGGAGGTAGTTGATAACAATTTAACAACAGAAATCGTTTGGGAATATACGAGCTAAAGTCAACAGTAAATTGAAATAAATATTGCCGTATCCATTCTGATCTCCGCCCAACATTTACCTCCTCCATGTCCTGTTATCCGATTGCCAGTCATGCTCCCTAACGAACAGACCTTTTTATATACATTTCGTTACATAAATTCGTTTTGTTTGTATTACCCGACTTGTTTTCATAGGACTTCTTTCTTTAACTCCACAGGCTTCCACGGGGGACTGTTGAATTATTTTTCTTATATAAGGTGTAAAATATCGATGTAGGAAATATTTGTGTTTTTTTTTGCTTGTTTGGTAATCAGCGTTGCTTTTAGATTTAAGGTATTCAGATGATTGAAGTCTTAGTTTTTGTTGTGAATCATCTTCTCTGTAGACATTTATCATGACTTTCTTCATGAGTAGCATAGCATCAGTAGGTTTTATTATTAGGAAAGTTGAATATGTTAAGTGCCTAGAATTAACCACAATCTTACAAGTCTGGTGATCAGTAGGACTATAAGGAATAGGGGGATAATTCAAGCTATATATGCTTATGATATGACTCCAGAATCTCTTGCGCATTGCATACCCTATGAAAATCAAGATTACCTCATCCTCCGCCTAAAATAACTCATCGGATGTTGAAGATGAAACTGTTTTAGACAATGTTAACGCGTACGTCAGCTAATGACGAGAATCGGAATGTAGATTAGCATGTGACGTAGTTTCCTGGGTGTAAAATCCAGCAGCAAATTGGCCTATTGATATTATCAGTTACCAGGTTCTCCTTTGTTGGATACAAATTTGAGCAATCTTTGGTTGTTATCTGTTTGTTTGTAGATGTTTAAACAGTTAGTGATAAGTTAACCGTTCACTCAGGGATTGAGGTTCTTTTCCACCTTCGAACCTTATCATCACTGCCATAAGATGAGACGAAGACTTATCTGTCAAGCTAAAAATATTGCTGGGTCGTGGTTAAGACTTTTACTAGGGTTCTAATTTATGATGACGAAGATCCTAATATCTTTGTAGTTTCCTTTTCAAGCATAAACGAAGTCTCCGTAATATTTTGCTTCCAGTCACGACCACAGTTACAGTACACCATAATACCATATACATCTGCGTATACCTCACCCTTCTGCTGAAGTGGCGTTATTAAAACGACTAAAACGTCCACTTGTAAGCAATTTCTGTCCCTAAGACGCCACTTGAAACCTTTTACAAGTACCCACAATTAAATTTTGAGTGCAAAAACCTCGTACAAATTGTATTTTGTCGTGCTATTCGATACTCTTTACATAATTATCTGTAAATATTGACGAAATAGCTATCATTCATTTGGAATTTATTTATATAATATTTCGTTTACAATTTGCTATTGCTATAGCTGTGCTATCGTCATCATACTAATGAAAAAGTAGAGATTTTCACATATTTTGTTTCTCAGAACTTATACATTTTTTAATATGAAACGGTTTGTGAACTAACACCAACTGCTACAGAATTATGTAGTGTAGGTACTTTTCATTCAAAGCTATTATTTAAAATAGCAAGTTATTTAGAAGCAATATTTATTTGATTTTTACTTCTTGGCCGCTTCTCTTGCACGTTTCGAACTATCATACCATCCTGCAAAAAATCAAGCTTAATATTTGTAATGCGGTGTTAAACCTTGTTGCATCGACACAAGCACCTAAATTTTCTACTTTTATTAAGTGAAATCAAATGTCCCAAAACTTCAAGCTCCTTATCTATGACCCTGTCTATCGTTATCTTTGAAAGCACAATATTTGGGTACTCTGGTCTTTTTTGCTGTGGCATCCATTTAGATTTGTTTCTCTAAATACATCAAGTATCCACGTCAAAATTATAGTGGAATAAGATTTACATATTTTTCTTCGTCGATTTATACGTATGGTAATATGGTCTACTCGTATATCAAAATTACGTAATGAATTTCCCTGATTACTAAATTATTGTTTCAATTTAAAATAAATATATGATTATAAAAAGAACCCAATTAACAGGGCAGCCAATAAACCGCAAAAAACAGAAAAACGTTTTCCTCAGTAGTAATTTCTGAGACTGACAGATAAGAAACTTATTATAGTATGATTATTGAGTGCTAAATGACTATCCATGGTTTGAGCCAGACGGGTTATTAATAGGACAGTCAGACTAATTATGGTGCTTTCCATAAGTCTTTGTCCCTTGGAAAGTACGGGAGTAGACGATAAACTTTGTGTCACGTCGTTCACTATACATGAATCTGATTTTGTACGTCTCGACTATGATAATTACATTGCTATTGTTACAATCCGCTTAAGAATTTTGTTCGCTATATATGACTTTGTGTACTTGATGAATGTTGCTATAATTTGATTAATATATTCTGTGTTAATAAGGGTACCTAGATTTAGATTTTCCAAGGTATAACTAAAGTCTGTAGGTTGTGCTTCCTAGTATTTGTTAGTTCAGTTTCTATTGTTTGCTTCTTTTTTTAAAGTTACTTCTTTGCTAAGATCATCTGTATTATGTTCCTTCAAAAACATGTATGTTCTCGTAGAATTTTGGTCTCTTATTTAGGATACTAATTTGCTTGATTTTTTATGACATGGATTTAATAATTCTATCTTGACAATAGCCAAGAAACAGGATGTCTCTTGAACCATATTTAAGTTGATCAGCAGTTCTACCTAACCATTAAAATGCCCCTATGGTTCCTGGCCATTCAAACACGCTTAAGCCAAAATCTTCACAATGCCAAGATTTATTGCTTATCTTCCGATCGAAAACCACAGGACCTCTTTACTCACCTTATCGCTGTCCCTGGGATTTTTTTATGAATTATTTTTAGACAAACAAAGGTAAACAGATTGTGCCCATCCGGTGTCTTTGAAAACATCTCTTTCTTATTTTTTTGGTGCTTTCTGAGGTTGACAATAATATTGCAAGTAGGTTGTTTTGGGTTTTGCACTCGATGACTCATTTCAAACGGTTTTTGGAAGTCATTACAGTATTTGTTATGTTCTCTATTGTCCATTTCAAGTTTATCTCTCTTCTTAACTTTTGAAGTAAAGGGGCTACTGAATTTATGTAAAGTATATAGTGAAACACTATCTGGCTTCAAAAATAGTGAATCTGTTTCACCAACTTCAGATTTTTCGAGAGCTTTCACTGCTTTTTTCTCTTTATCTGCATTATAATTTTCAAATTGAGTGCGTTTTCAGAATTAATTTTGAAATCATTTTTAGTCAGCATTAGGAAGGAAGTCTGATAGAAACGAGAATATTAAATATTGTACTTACGCTTCGTGTTGTTATTGCTGTCATTATTGAAAGCATCTCTCAAGTTATGTTCTCGACGATGTTTAACGCCTTTGAAAAATACCCTTAATCAGACTAGTTCTTGGAATTATAAAAACGTGTCGATGTCTCGAATATCGTCGGACCGTTCGACGGGCATTGGCATCTCAGATTTCGTCAGAACGTTCAATTATCTTACAGAATTATGACCACTAGCCGAGGCGTGGGCTAATAAATCATTTGACAAATCATCCTTGTTTCCTGCTAAGAGTTTTTCTAAGTATACCTCTTGTTTTTGTTTCGTTGGCTTAAGTAGGTGCCATTTTTTATGATGCAACGCTTCTACTTGCTTGGTCTTTTCCTAGTTTTATTTTGTTTTGTGTTGTGTTTGGAATCAGTCAGTTCCCATTTTTAGTGCTCATGCTCAGTTACTCGGTTTAATTATAAATTGAAATTACAATTCGGTTTTACATTTCGTTACAATGTAAAACTAACAACGGAAGCGTTGGGTAGGGAACTTGTAACAAACCCAAAATTATAGTCCCAGGGATTTTATACGGGCCGTAATCATGTAAATCTAAACAACCTAATGGGGGGAAACTCACAGTTATCCTAACAAGGATTTTAATGCCGAACCACGTGGTGTAGTGGCACCACTGCACGAGGCAGGCGCCATAAATACAGGGCTCGTCTGCGCCCGCGCAGGTACGCCCGCCAAACGAGATCGTTCCTTTTTTAAAAAATGACATAACACGCCGCCATTTTGAACTTTAAACCGCCGAGTCACGTTCCGAATTCGAATATAGCGTGGCCCAGTCGTAACCATAATTCACTTTGGGCTTTCTCGCTTCTGAAATAGAGCTCCTTTTACGGGACAGGCTTCTTCGAGCAGGCGATGGTCATTTCAGACGATTATCGGACGTAGATGTGTGCTTTAGAATCGAAATTCCAGTGCGGTTAGCGCAGTTTTTTCTGGTCATACCAGATTTTGGTGTTCTTTTCGCCTTTTTTTGTGACAGCGCTGGTGCAGGCGCTGTTCGGTGGGTGTTTTGCGGGGTCACCGAGGATAATAACTGTAAATTATCGTTGTTCGTTTTATTGAAATTCATCGGATGCGGTCTAATGGGAAAATTTTAGTGTGCACTACATGTTCGAGGGCATTGTTTAACTTAAGTACGCACAAGACAGTGGTAAAAATAAATCCGCCAAGCCTTGTATTTCACAATGGCCAGCTATTGGGTATGTACTAACTAGATTCCACGCAATCGTATCCAAAGCAAACTTAAACACCAATCGTTCGATACGGAATCAAGCGGCTAGACAATCGACATCCTCAATCAACCTGTTAGAAAGGGACAGGAGGTGTTGTTCTACCTGCTAAAGGAGGACGGGCGTAGCTCTGTCAGCTCCGGCGTCTGTGCTAATGAGACGAGGGTTCTAATTGCGCGCTGACAAACAAACGATGTGATAATACCTATTCAGCCGAGCGTTCGCTACTAATTTCTCGCATCGGGATTGTGGTTGTGATTTATTCTAAACCTTATATCTGTATTGTTTAAGTTTTTTATTGTTTCAAATTGAGGCAATGAATGACGTGTTAATGAGAAAAATGGGAACTTGATTACTATATTTATAGCAATAAAGTGTATAAATAGTTGTGCTTAGTTGACTGTTTTGCACGCCAGCTGATTTAGACTTGGTCCAAAATATTATGATTTCATAAATCGTTTGCCTTGGTATGGATGGACATGTTACGCGAAGGAATGAAACACAGTGACTTTAGGAGAGTGATGAATTTGAATCTTGACGCATAGAGATTTTTGGGGAGGCCTATGTTCAGCAGTGGACGTCCTGTGGCTCAAATAATGATGATAATGAAGTCTCAAAGAGTTGATTAATAAAAAAATGTTTAGCACACCAGAATTGTAAATATAAATTCTAAAAAGAAATATTGCAGTTAAAATCTCTCCACAATAATATCTCGTTAGCGATTTTGAGAAAGACGATAATGATCGTCTTTTGTCAAACAGTAAATGGACTTTTATTTTTCGTAAATTTCATTTTGAATTATGGACGCCGTTAGTTTTTAAGTGCAGTTAAAGACATCACTAAATTTCCTCATTCAATTTTGAACCTTTGTGTCCTTAATTAGTCAATATTTATTTAAATGGACGAATAAGCTTTTGCCTTCACCTCATCTGATTGGCAATGAAAAGTTTGAAAGTTGGAAACGAGACTCACCTATTTTAAACTGTTTTATTTTGATTTTCATCATCGAAATACCAGCTTACGGCTTTCGATTCGGTAGAAAAACGAGGTAAACAATTGATTGGCAACTGAAAATTTACTAACGCCAAGCAGTCAAGCCTTGAAAACTGCCGAAAAGTAGCTATCTTTGGTCAAGATACACTTCGGAGAGTGCACGACGAAATTATTTTGCGCGAATTATTTCCGTGTGCTTGCTTATAACTTGGGTGATATCAAGGCGAGAGTGAATAGACTGCTTCTTGGTAAGCATGTTACACCGTCCACATTTCACTTAAGATCAGGTGAAACAAGTGTTTGACATGTATTAAAAAACTAGCTGTGCTCGCGACTTTGTTCGCGTGTTATGATGTTATATAGCATTCTTCGATAAATGGACTATCCAACACAAAAAGAATTTTTCAATTTGAATCAATAATTCCTGAGATTAGCGCGTTCAAACAAACCCTTCAGCTTTATAATATTACGTATTAAAAAATATGTAAATAATTGCTTGTCTAAAGCAGTCACAATTGCCTAAAGATGCTTGTAATTGCAACTGACGTGAAACTCGCCCACTGCCAGGCTAGTAGCACAGTATACCAAGAACAGTAGTTTATCTGCGGGCTGTCGGCGAGTTATTAGCCTACTCTTGCCTTGACGCAGGGCTATCGCAAATATGCCGGGCGGGAACGAGCGGCGAGCGAATGTGCAATGAATGACATAAAAACGCGCGATCACACCGAGACGGCGAGACCACCTTATGTCCCCATATTTTTATGTCATGTGTGCGTCACAGTGCCGAGTACGCACTGGATAGCGGCCAGTTTGTATGAAGACGTATTACTGTTCTTGGTATACTGTGCTAGTACTCTTCCCTACCTCGAGGAGCTCTGTCCAACAGAAACACAACACCAACAAAAATGTGGTGTTATATGACTGTGCACTGCTGTAAGCATTCTTCTGGATATGAAGGTTAACAATCAAAGTCGTTTACAATATCCAAGGAATCTGTTAACTTATTATAATAACCGTATAACAAGTCCGACTCACTACCCGGGGCGCAATAAATGGTATAGTTACCAGTTCACTTCTCGGAAAGGTTCGATTTTGTTGTTTTTTTTATCATCGGTTTTTGGTCACGAGCCCCTATCCTCTAACAATCGAATTTGAAATACTTGTCCCTTTTTACTGCAATATGGCGAGAAAGAGATAGTTACGTACGGATAACGAATGTAATATGGAAATATAATTTGACTGTATTTTGCAGATCAAACTCCTTCAATGTCTTCGACTTTCTAATCATGATTATCATAACAGCCTTTATAATTCGTCCCACTGCTGGGACACAATCATCGAAGGAGGTTTAGGCAGTAGTCCACCACGCTTGCCCAATGCGGATTAGTGGACAATACCCTTTTGCTGATCCATTAGTCGCCTTCTACTACACCCATTGGAGGATATGGGGTGATGCTATTCTCCTCTGTCGGAATCACATGGCGTTCTTAAAAATAACATCTTTACAAAAACAACGTTTTGTTTGTTTAATTGTTCCGAGAATTCTTTTTAAAAATAAAATTCAAAAAGCGACAAGTTTCAGTGGCCTTTTTTGTCCCAAGCAGCCATCGAACCTTCGACTCATTATTTCTCAGATATCCCTTTAATTGCTCTTATCATGACATCTAGATGAATGTCAGTCGCGTGTAGAGAGTTTTTTTTCGCATTCAATGGTTAATTTTAACTAGGAATACATTACGATGCTTGTTTTATTGATTAACTTAATGTTAATTAAAACATTTTTAACATTATGGGTGTTCAGCTTGTGTTAGCGTTAACTTTGAAATAGGTTAGTAAAAAAATTCACAGTTCATGAATTTTTAAAAAATATTTTTTTTTTATAGTTTTGTTATGATATTGTAACGAAACGAATTAGGTAAGGTAATTTGGGACTTGCAAATTTAACAGATAAAATAAAAATAAACGAAATTTCTACCTTAAAGTAACAAAAAAGTATCGCTAATGTAAAAGTATACTAAATGGTAACGTTTATAATAACTGTGCACGAATTTAAAAATCATATTTAAAATTCAGAACTACATTTTACCTAAAGTTTTTGAATTCACCCTATTATTATTCACAATACAAGTACTTCATCATCAACAGCTCATAATATGATGTCCCCACCGAGGGGCTCGAGCCTACCCCACATTAGAGGCGATTAGGCCTTGGCCGTGCGCTGCGTTAAGCGGCGGGCTAAGTTGTCATCTCCATAGAGATGCCCAATAGAGATGACAAGTTCTTAATGATACTTAATTTGGGCTAGATAATTGGTGTGAGCGTAGAAATATATTATTATTGAGTCGAATTGCTTCAAAAACATAAAATAATGTCAGTTAAATTTTGGTTCAAAAATATAGAATAGAGTAATCTTTATTGCACACCAGTAAAAAACAGGAATAGTTAAATGAAAATATTACAAAATAAAATGTACGGTGAGCAATCTTATCGCTAATGAGCGATCTCTTCCAGACAATCTTTGGAAGACTAACTAAAATAATGGAAGTTGTTGGTGTACGGTCGAATACATAAGATATTTATAATAATATCTTTATTGATAAACAAGAGTTCATTAAAGTGATATTTTTTTTAATATTTACACATAGGTATATGCGATCTCTCTCACTATTCCCAAGAGTTGAGCCGAGCCTTAGGTAACATATCGTTAGACATAAAGCCATATCTGGCAGTATCGATGTTACACTCAAAATCTTCTCAGCAGTCCGAGGGTCTTGATTTTTATAACTTTTATATATTAGGTATGTTATATCGACACTCGGAGTGGATATTTTGCGTGGTTTTCTGTCGTTTTACTCACAAACTTTCCATCAGTATACTGACTGTCGATGTATTGAACGGCATCGGAACACCTAATATATTAAAATTATTCACTGTGTGATTTATAACAATAAAAACATACGTTATTGTTGTGATTATAATTAAAATTATACGATTAAACGAGCTTACATTGTTCATATTTTTTACTTGCAACACACAATAGATCACAGCTTAAAACCTGCTCAAAGACAAACCAATCACTGTGCTCAAACTAACCAGCCAAAACACTGTCCAAACACATCGCTAATTAACATTAGTGATGTTACATCACAAATTCATCGACATCGATAAAAAGCGTAATGGGAATCTGATCAGCGCAGCGCTCGAAAAAACGCCAGGGTTGTCACTTCAGTTAAACAGGGTAATTGATATGAATCAGGGAATTTCCTCAGTAGGGTCACCTCACGTAATTGGTCGCCTCGAGCGGGCCTGTTCACTCCATTGACCGGTTCGAGATTAAGGGTTGTGGCTACTGTACCGTGAATAAGCAGAGGTATTTTTAGAATTGCGATATGTGATATAGTGAAGACTTGTTTTGTAATTTATTAATTGGTGGGTTTGGCGTTTCGTTTTGTCGAACGCCGAGATTAATTTTGTTAATATTTTTAAAGACGTAAGCGGACGGTTTAATCTCGAAAATATCCTAAAGAAAGGCCAGGAAAAAAGTACTCGCAATCTCCGAAGACTCATGTTAAGAGCTCACACGCTTACATATCTTCATCTATAGAATCTATGTGATCGTAGCAAGTGGAAAGAAGTGATCTCGTCTATAGGTATGTAGATATAATTTGAAGATTGTGCGAAACGAAATGTTACACAATATCCAAACGAAAACAAATCTAGAAAAACCTTCAAAATTTAAAAAACTCGTAAGTAATGTGCAATAAGTGTGCATATAGTATGGTTATTATTTAGTTTTTGTTTACCCAATTAAATTTTGTCACAGGTGTAAACTTTTTTGGCCATTGTGAAGTGTTTTTGTAATAACTTTATGTGATGTTAATGCTGTTTGTTTTCCAATAATAATAAAAAAAACTTGTGGTGGCTCTGGTGACAGAAAAACTGAAAGGGATATCTTGGACTTGGTACATCGCTAAAAGAAAAGAAACGCTTGTGACAAGGAAGTCTGCAGAAGAAATAGATGGATTGTATGAGGAATGATATGAATGAAAAAAAGGTTTAGATGATAAGACGACATTCAGATAAAGGACAGTTCCCAGGATAGATATTTTTTGAATAAACATGAATGCGAAAAAACCCTACGCTAAGTTTAGAAAAAACAATTCTTTTTCTAAACTCGTTCATCGTAGACAGCCCTACGCTCCACGCATTGTGCGCTGCGCACCATCATTACCAGTGGGAGTGACTTCACGTCTAGACATGTTTTTTTCACACGCACTTCATCATAGGCCCTATTAAAGTACGGTGTTGAATTTACTCAGTTAAGACACAATTTTCTGAGGATCTTTCTGTGGACAACCCTAAATTAAAGTTTAATAAATATAAATAAATCGCGAGAGTGAATGGCTTGTTCCATCCTTATTCTTTGACCTCAGAGACCACTTGACCCTAGGTTTTTATGTACACCGAACAATGCAAAGATAACTACTGTGGCGTACTAGTTACTCTCGCCTTGCCGACCTGCAGAATACTTCTTCACGCCTCTTTTGAGTGACCCAGGATTGTAAGGAGGATCATACGAGTACGGGTACTAACAGCGAATTCCATTTCATAGTTGTGTGACACAGAAATCAGTCGCCTTTTTTCGCCTGAGATTAGCGTTTATTCCGACTTGACCTCATGGATGAAATGTAGAGAATCTCGTAGGGATGAATGAAACCGTTAAGGCTACTAAGTAATGCCATCTCTACATGCTTTCCTGCGCCATTCTGTCTAACTAAGTCAAGTTTGTCGCGTCGTGCAGTCGCGACGGAGGGGTTAAAAAGATTTTTACACAGTCATTTTTTGCCCATCGACTAGAATTCATTCCTTATAGTAGGGCATATATAAAGTATTAAAGTAGCACCGTTGTTTTAAGTCCTAAACAAAAGTAAAGTAATGGATCCACAGCTACCCTTTAATTAACTTAAATAACACGTTGTAAGTAAAATCCACAAGGACGCACCCAATGACAGGTGATGGACAGGTGATACCGCTACAATGTTGCAAAGTATCATGTTCGCAGTCTTGAAGACAATTCGTGAAATTACGTTTTCGACAAATTGACGCCTTAATATGGACTATCATTGTGTTGATAATTGGATAAACTACTAAAATAGATACTAGCTTTTTTATATATAAAAAAGGAGCAAATGATTTCATTCCACCTGATGGTAAGCAGAAGTGGAGTCCAAATGTGAAGATAGCTGGTGCGAGAGATAAATCGTCGCGGCTAACCCTCGCCTTCATCATCAACAGCTCACAATGTTCCCACCGAGAGGCTCGAGCCTACCCCACAATAGCGGCGATTAGGGCTTAGTCAACTACGCTGGCCAAGGGTTGGTCGACTTCACACGCAACCGAAGAATTTCTTCATAGGTGTGTGCAGGTTTCCTCACGACGTTTTCCTTCACCGTAAAAGCGTCGAATAATCTTACGACCCTCGCCCTGCCGACCCATAGTACTTGTAACCTGCAAGGTTCTTCTAGACGTCTCTTTTAAAAGACCATTGCAAGGAGGGAATGAAACGCATGGATAGTTAAAGGTTGCAGGAGCAAGTCTTAAGCACTATTTTTTTTTGAGGTTTTGTTGTATTTTTTTGGGTTTTTATGCTTTTAATGGACTTAGGTACTAGTACAAGTTGCCTAATGTCTATGGCCTGCATGCGTCTCAGGGCTAATGACTACACCTTTCTTGAGCACTATTATACCTCAAATATTCAAACAAATATTTTTCTATTGAATGTAGGTACCCGGAATGTTAAGATGATTGTGAGTGTCCTGATCTGTCCTGGCTATAGATTGTTGGTTAAATACACCTTAATTTTATGTTGGCGAAAGGTTGGCAACCTCTCACTATTTTGAGGAACTGTATAACCCAATACTGTCAAATGTGGCTTTATGTGTAATCAAATGTTATCTTAGGCTCTGTTGAACCACTTCGATTATTATCAGCTTGATTTTATTATTGTCGATGCATTTCTCATTCGTAATTTTATTGTAGATACCTATTTAATAAATAAATTAGCCATGTAATGCCGGCAGAGTAGAACAAACACCCCATATGATCCAATGGGAGTCGTAGAAGGCACGACTGATGAATCAGCAAAAGGGTATTGATCACCTTATACTCCGTCTACCAATCCGCATTAGGCAAGCGTGGTGGACTACTGCCTAAACCTCCTTCGATGACAAGGAGAGGCCTTGTGTCCCAGCAGTGGGAAGAATTATAAAGGCTGTTATGATGATGATGATTTAATAAATATTTCTCAACTTTCGAGTAAAAATTAAAATACCTATATTTAAAAGCTATTTTGACCATTTTATTCTCCCAAATAACATAGCTCAAACATTGTCCAAAAATTTAATATGACCAAAATGATTGGAATTTTTCCATCGGCTAATGAAAAAGTCCTTTGTTACGCACCAGCGACGTGTAATCGGGGCGCAAAAAAACACCACAGAATTGGAATTGGGGAAATCCGTTGCCCCGATTTGGGGTAAACACGTCCGAGTGGGGTAAACTGATTCCTACTCATCCAATTACGACCCTCTTACGTAAGTCGATGTCAGGTTCTTATATCGGAGTCGGTAGAGTTACTGAATACACGAAAATTTAATCAATAAAATTAGTTAGTTATTTCGACGCTTGATTTTTGCGTTTGCTACTACCGATTGTCTATTTAAAACCATTTTTCTCACACGACAGGCAAGCAAGCATGCTGCCCTGATGCTAAGCGGCCACCGTAGCCTATCAACGCTAGCAACGTGGTGTCACTCGCGCGACCCTATTCCCTACCCCGCGGAGCTCTGGCAACCTCACACAGAAACACAACACTACGGAAAGGTAGTGTTATTTTGTATTCTGTAAGGTGTAGTTGCATCCCCACATCCGAGGCCCTACTTCTCCTGATAATGTTGCCGAAAATCCTTTACTGAGTGCATGCAATTAAATGTGAGCTTCGATACACACTGTACAATAAACGCGGCTACAGAGCCGCACACATAATTATGTTTTACCAAGACTTGACTTGCGAACTTATTTGAATGTGCGCGCGAGTTGATGACAAAAATAATAGGTAAACTAGGAAGGTTCTAATGCCAACCCGCGCTTGTGATATTCACAGTCGCCAGTCGACGAACAGTCCTCGGTAGTACTCGGTACAAACCGAGTACTAACAAGAACTTGTTCGTCGACAATGATATTAAAGTTTAGAAGAGGTTCGTCGACTAATATAAGTTCGCAAGTCAAGAAGTTGTTCTTGGTAAACAATCTGTGTACGAGCCGAAAACGCAAATTAGTGCCGGTCGTGAAGGGGCGTTAAGTTAATGTAAATTTGTTTTCAACAGAAAAAGTAGCCATTTCTTGAGATCAAAAAGATACCCAAGAGAAGGGAGCCAGGTCTGAGACTTGTGTTTGTGATCGAAGTGTAGGCTTAAGGGTCCTATGATACATCACCCTTACCTCCAAGCCTCCAAGTAAACGAAGACGCTAAACGGAGAAGACCTAGATGAGTATCGATCAAATCCAAATCGCCTATGTAGAATAAAATCGTAAACTAATCAAGACGATAAGCTTGTTAGAATCACAGATTAAACTCGAACGATAAACTTACAAACTAATGTTTCGTTGTGAGATTATTATGACGATATTTACAAACCGGTAAATGTCATATATTTGAACGGAGATAAGGTTATTGTGTCTGTTATACGATTGCTTGTAATCGTAATAATAGTGGTAATTGTAATGTGTTGAAATCTTTTGAGTTTAGGTAATCAATTCGATAGTTGCCAGTGAGGAGGTCGCTGTTGTGTACGAATAAGGTCTTTGGAAACCAAAGTATTTTTGGTGTCATATGGACACCTATATATTCTTCTTTTTCTAAGTCGAAAAGGCTTGTAGTTTATTATGAATTGGTGATTCTAGTGATTTTCCATTATCGATAGATTCTATCGATGTCTTTAAAGACACATGCCCAATCTATTCTAAAATTATAACGCTGAAGAGTTTCTTTGTTTGGTTAAACGCGATAATTTCAGGAACTACTTATTCAAATTGAAAAATTCTTTTTGTTTTAGATAGTCCATTTATTGAGGAAGGCTATATAATAACTGACATTAACGCGAGCGAAGCCACGGGCGACTAGTATTTATCTAATAAAACTTGTGTAATTGATTTTAAGACACCGAGAGATATTGCTTATAGTTGTTCTACTACTCCCTTGAGATGAAATAACACGAAGAAAAACTTATTAATTTCTTTAATACAATTTATGGTTTTGTTAAAGATTATTCTTACCTTTTTATGTATTCTGTAAATTGGACAAGAGCGATTTGCCAACGGTTCAAGCTTTGATACTTAAAAACATCAACGTGAGAAAATGTTAATTAGAAAAGGTGATTATCTTGAAGATGGTTGATGGCTGGCTGCCACAAAATTAAAGCTTCCGTATTATAATTGCTGTCCCTATAATTGCCTTGTACTTTACAGCGCATTTTATTGGTGTATTATCACGAATGATCATCGGACCGTCCAGTGTGACTGTTCTGTTACAGTTACAATAATCCGATATTAATTAATTTCTAAGATTTTTCAAACTCAAATCATATATTCAATATAGACCTTTCAACAAAATTATTACCATGTTCAGAGAATGTCTGAGAATTTATATTTTTATAAATCATCAATAACAGGATAACTCAAGTATGGTGTCGATAGAACAAAAAATAATTTAATTACAACTTCAGTTTCCTCTTACAAAGCCAAAGCAGATCATATGCTTTTCTCATTCTTATTGGTAAAGTTTTTAAACTGATTATTTTCGCATTGAAAGTCTCTCAGTATCAATAATTTCTCACAAATTCGTACTTTTATAGTATTCCTATGTCAGCTTATTACCTACTATTAAAAATGAAAAGGTTTGGATGGATGAATGTTTGTTACTCAAACACACCAGAACGGCCCTAAAAATCTAATGCCTGTAGCAGTGTAGTCGATAATTTCAATTTCAATCATTTATTGCTTTCATGTTCTTTACGTAGGTGGTAACAATAATATGGTGTCAAACATGACCCCTTTAAGGGTACCGCAATATACACATAAATTAAATAAATTAAAAATGAAAATTAAAATAATAATAATGAATTAAGAATAATCAAGATAATCCACTACAATATGTTCATATTTATATTCATTTTTTAGTTCATAAACATGGGTAGTTATATAATGGTGTTGATTATTAAATGTCGGTACAGCCATGATTCGCCGTATTGGCATATGAACAGCATTTTCTTACATTATAAACTTAATAATCAAACTTATTTCTAATTATGAATTTAGATGTAGGTAAGTATATTATATTCCTAATTAAATAAATCAGTAATTATTAATCACTGAACTATTTATTAAATTAAACACCGACCCAAAACAATTTGGGAGAAGGAGAAAGAATAAATATCGAGCGATTCCCAAATAACGCCGTCCGTTATCGATAAGGTGTCGAGATTTCAAACGGACAATTGGTTTCGTAATTCAGTTTGTGAGCATCGCTATTATGATCTAGCCGGGCTTGTGATCCATTATCTAAACGGTTATTATCCACATTTCTGGCGCTATAATAAACTATCGATAACTCATTAAAAATGCATTAATACTGTTACCTAATCCCAGTATGGTTGGGCAATGCTTTAGGCAATGGTAACTCTAACATACTGTGGATATATATGTATGGGTTACCTAAAGTTCTGCCCTAAGTAAATTCAAGGGTAGCGCGAAGATTTTTTTGACGTGACAACGTCTTATAATTCGATAGAGCCGGCTGCACGCACGAAAAAACATGACGTCATGCGGCGTTACCTCGCTCTGAATCTAATTCTCTAATTTGAATTTGGAATTATGATCTTTAAAATTTAAACTTTCAATGATACCAAAACCAGCCAGATACAAATAGTATAGCCAAAGAGATTTTATTACAAGTTTATACATACTATAATGCGAAATCTATTAAACAAATGAAATTAAATTTTTCTTTTGAAAAATGCTACCATTCCATCAGTATTTTCTTAAGACGTTGTCACGTTCAACTATCGTCAGTAAACCGACTTTACAGACAACCAATTTTTTTTTTTGACTTGACAACATCTCTGTATAAAAGTTCATTACAATACAGTAATTGCAACAAACACTTATAGGCAGACACTGCATGCATTAATTCGGTATTCGATAAAAGTCTATGATTTGACCTTACATGAAAAAATGATTTTAAAAGAACCCTCAAACGGTCCATTATGTCGTTCTTCATTAATACCGCAACAGGACACAATTTTGCTTCGCCATAAAACGAAGCTTGTATTTAAGTTAGACATGTTACAATTAGCCTTTTTCCTACATATTGACCTTCTGCTCCGAGTGGACATAGAAAATGACACCACTTATATTCACCGTAATACACATCTGTCATACCTGTCACTGATCGCCCACCCTCAATAAGGTAGGGAATGTCAAATGTGCATGACACCGGCGAACTTACTGGAACTAATTTCGTAGCAAATATAGTCTGTACGCGCCAAAGCGTATCGAATTGCCATTAAATTTACCTTAATAATTGCGCTAAACTTTATCGGAGTTACTTCGAAAAATGTCCGAAGTTAATTCTTACATTTAATCCCTAATGAATTAGTTTTTTATTTCTATCTATTTGCATTACAGTTGCTCTTTCGAATTAAAACACTTCCATATATTTTCTGTGTATCTTAATGAGTTCGATAAAAAATTATTCTCCCCTGATGTGACAAGTTACTGAGTTACACAAGTTAATGTCACTGCAAATTAGAGAACAGGTTGCGTTTTTGCTGAATTAAATAATCACTTTTTATCGATATCGATATTTTTATCGGATTCGTGTTGCACCACTTTTTCTCTTAAATATTCTTAAATAGGAGTGTTATCAAGTGAAATTAGTTGTAATTTTAATATGCAAGCGACTTTGTCTAATTCTAAGCAGTTATCCTCGCCTCTGGCTTCTTAAAAGGCCTGCTGAACTTCCTATGGGTATTTTAAATCTTCAAGGAAAGGTCTTATGTCTTAGCCTTGGTCTCACCTGGATGGTAAGTGATGATAACGGTTATCATTAACTGTCGGAGCACAGTAATGCTGTTCATGTCATTGGCGACAAACTTTAATGATAGCTAAACCAGGCAGACAATTACAGTTGATTCATTATCATCATGATTTCAGTCGGGAAAGCCCTTTATTGGACATAGTCTTCCCCCAAGGATCGCCATCATGATCAGTCTAACGCTGCTTCCCGCGACCTTTACCGCTGCTTACATTGTTGTTGCTGTTTTATTACATGTAATTAATATTCATATATTTGTTTGTTGCAGGAAAAATCTGGCGAACCTTATTCCGGTAAACTATCGGTGAAATCGGATCTTAGTCCAGTTTTTGGTGAGTTCTAGTAGCACAATTAAGTTACAGTTTTTTATTTATACTTACATATATATACTTTCGATGTAATGTACTCTTGGCGCTTGCAACGACTCAATAAAGGAAAACTCAAATTTTATTCTCAATAATTAAAATCTCTTACGGCTCTATCCACTAAGGCCTTCTAACTTATTATTCTTTAATTTCTATTTTCTGTTATCTATTAAATAGCTCTGTAATTTCGAATACTTTTCATCTGGGCTTCCTATAAGATGTTTTTGATTTGGTCCATAAACGTTTGCCTATGCCTTCGTCGTCATTATCCTTTCCATTCTTTCAACATATTATATTCAAATGCTCAGTACCAATTATGATTATCTTGTTTTCAAACTAATTTTAATGCCTAACCGATTCCAAAATCGAGTGGAAAATCCTACAACACCCTCAATCTACAAGGTTATTAGGTAGGTAGTTAACTTTGGTCAAAAGAAATCAATAAGTCCACCAAATACCTGTAAAGTTATAATTGACACAGCAATCTGTTTCTCTCATCCATCGGTTCCGGTGCGAGGTGCCCATTACTGTAGAATTATGTTTATTTTATCGCCAGCTTATAATCATCTGTCACTATCGTTACAATATTTTCGTATAATTTTATCTGGATACGCCTCTGCTAGTGATGTGAGATCGCTTGTCGATAAACCGGTTTTAACATCTTTTATAATATTTTGCTTAGGTAATACAATTTACACGTTTAACAACAAAATGATTTCTCCAAGTAACTATATTACCTACATATTATTTTCATTAACACCTAACATAAAAATATATCATAGTATTAGAGTCTTATTCCTTTAAATAGTAACAAAACACCAACTTGATTCGAAATAGTAGAAAAATATATCTACTAACAGGGTCGCGCGTAAACTTTTCAACGACGGGCGCGCGTAGTACTTACTTTAGATGCCCACGCCTCGACTATAACAGAGGACAGAGTACAACACGGGACAGGCAGAGAGGAGGGCTATACATAGCTTGTTTTGTTAGTAGTGAACTAAGAACCAATCGGGTGGCGCTGAAAGGTAACTCCAGCTGTTTGGAGATCTGGTCCGACCATCTCTTTGGGCTTCGACCTCTGGGTCTTTTGCCCTCTATCCTTCCAGTCACCAACATTCTTTTCAAGTTGCTGGCCTCTAGTGAGATAAGACCAAAGTAAATTAGAACGCGGTGTAGACAACTCTGAAGTAAAGAATATAAATTATACTAATACTGATTTACTCATTATTGATAGCTTTTTTTGACGTGACAACGTCTTATAATTCGATAGAGCCGGCTGCACGCACCCAAAAACATGACGCATGCGGCGTTACCTCGCTCTGAGGCGTTCCATGTAAGGCCGGCAAAACAAATGAAATTAAATTTTTCTTTTGAAAAATGCTACCATTCCATCAGTATTTTCTTAAGACGTTGTCACGTTCAACTATCGTCAGTAAACCGACTTTACAGACAACCAATTTTTTTAAAAAAAATGTACTCTCTAACTTGGACGGTAACGATTACTTTACCGTAACACAGTGTTACACTAGTACGGAAAGTAAAGGTCTTCTTGTTTTTGTACACGTATATTTTATGGAATATTCAGAGGAATTTGAAGTGTAACTAAATAGATATGTACAAATTGTAAAACAGTATGCACAATAAATAATTTGAAATTGAATTTACTGACAAGAAATTGAAATTACAATTACTAAATCTATCGATATAATTTCTCACGCTGTCATCGACATCGCCACATCACTGACGGCGGCCGAACGCCTCGTTATTTGTTGTTATTAGCTTCGTTTTTTGTTATTTTTTTTACCTCGGGATGTTTTTGAGAACCGGTTACTCTCTAATCTGATCAGCGGGCTCACGACTCGTTACGAACCCGAGGAAAAAATGTAATCCTGATGACGTATACGCACTCGAGTAGGTGCCTTTAGAAGTTTTATTCGAGATGTTCGAATGTTATTGACATCCAAAGGAGGTGTGTGAGATATTCGATAAATTAGGAAGGGGGTTTGGAACTATTAACTATCGATAGTTTGTTATTTATGATACATTTTTAAATTCCTTTTTAGAGTAATAAATTGCGTTGTCACGAGCAATTTACATAGATTTTGAATTTGGAAGAGTGATGAATTGAAATATAGAAGGATGGAGGGGAAGAGGAAGACAGCAGAATGAAAAAGGAGTAGAGGAAGAGACGACAGCTGATAGAGAAGAATGGAAGAGAACAAGACGTATAGGTAGCTTCGATTCAAATTGGAACTAGGGTAGACCGAAGAAGACTGACCTTCTGTCATGTGACTATTCAGTTATCTAGTAAAGATATAATACACTTTTTTATCTCCCACTTCACGACTTAGTATCTCACTTGCGCTTTTGGGTTGGCTGGAAGAGGTCTCTTTATATGCAGAGATAAGTTCCTTGAAAACTGAATCACTGCTTGTTATGTTTATATTATTAAGTGAAATAAAGCGTTACAATAAAAAAGATAAATAAGAAAGACTTCCGAAATTACTAAGTTGAAATACAGCACCAAAGCGTAGATAAGTATAACAATATTATACGCGACTGTACGTAGCATAAACAAAAGGTAGCAGTCGTCAGTGTAAAAAGCTCGTTAATCTCCTAACGACAGGGTCTAATTATGAACGCATATCAAGTTCCAATTAGACACCGGTTAATGACATAAACAAGTCACGGAATGATATCCTTAATGCAGCGGAATAGAGCTTAATTTTGACGTTGCTGTCGGGAACTCGAGTTGCAATTTCTACGATGTGCGAACGCGATAGCATTGCTTATCGGTAATGTGCGATAAAGAGAGAAATACTGACAGATATAGTGTTTAGAAATATCGAATTAACTGCTGTCATAAAACTTGGTTGCAGAAATCTTAGATGTACACTGATTTATTTTTTATTACACATAATAGTAGGTACTATCAAGTTAATAGAATACTGCCAGAGTGCCTAAAGACGTGGCAAACGATACAAGATGTTATTCGTAGAAACGATTCTACGAATAACAACGCAAACTCTAATTTGACTGGTGATTTCTCAGTAATATGTCAGTTTCATTCATTATTATCTCGTCATATATTCCCGTGTCACGATGTTTGTCCGGGATGAACTCCGAAACTAACAATCCGATTAAACTTTTTTTTTGAATGTGTGTTTTGTTCCAACTTGTGAGATAGGATAGTTTTTATCTTGATAAGTAGTCCTCATTTATTTTACTGCAAATTCAATGTTATAGGCAGTACCCTTAGTATGAGTTTTGATAGTTTTCTAGTTCGATCAAACGTATCGTCTCTTTTCATACATCGCCCACTGTTTCTGATAGTTTACGCTAGAGGCGCTAGTGGACAATGTATTAAAAGAGACGATACGTTTGATCGAACTCGAAAACTAACAAACTCACAGACACAGAAAGAGGTTCTGTGAACAAGCTCATACTAGGGGTACAGTTGTATGAAATTACCACAGCAACGTGTGTCCGAGTCAGCTAGTCTATTATATTGTCTGAGCACTTAATTGACTTGAGTACATATTTTGAAGTGAAACTTTTTTAGCACCGTTGTGATTTGAAAATTCGATGAACCGAAGAAGCGACAGCAAAAAGTTTGTGACGCATAGAGGTCCAACATTTTGACAACCAATATAACCATCTGTTCACGATAGGATAGGTAAGCGATAGGTAAAATACAAGCTTCTTGCAATTGTTGCTTCTAGAATCACTTTTGCTACTTTTCTGAAGCTTCACTTCTGCCGTCCGTGCCGTCCTGTCACACAGTTTTTTATATGACATCGGCATCATCGGCGTTGTAGAGGTTTCAAAAATCTTGAGCCTCTAAAATTACGACTCGGTGTTCCTTAAGTCTATACCATGGCGAGATTACAGTGACTGCTTAACATCAGGCAGCCCGTATGCTTGTCTGCTTGCCACTTACCTACTTAATATAAACAAACCAGGCGAGTTTTCTAATGAGCTTTTTCTTCCACCTATCTTCTTTCTTCCTTCTTAAGACCACTTGTGCTTACGATGTGAAACTGTGGCTACTATTCCAACGCAAACAAACAAATTGGCCACACATTTCTGCCACCCATAATCAGTAAATGCTCTGCAAGCACACGTGTTCCTTACAATCCAGAATCATTCAAGCGTGGCGTGAAGAAGCACCTTGCATGTAGTAAAGGAGAGGGTAGTTAGTTCGGGTCTTTATATCTCGAACTAGCTATCTTCGCATTTGGACTCCACTTCTGCTTAGCGCGAGGTGGAAAAGGGTCATTTTCTAGACGTTTTTAAGGTGTTTTCATGGCGAAGACCACCACGTTTTTACTCACAAAATGCCAATGAGGATCCCGGTTCCAAGAATTTAGCTTGCATGATAAGCAGAAGTTCTGACCGCAAATAGTTGCATTAATAAGGACTCGTCGTTTTTCGATGACTCATTTTGGGATTCTCTAAATGTATCAGAGGCGTAAAATTGAACATTTGCGGTTTTTAGTTTTTTTGGTTGAACTTTGTTTGTTATAGGTTAAACGTGTGGGATGTTCAATTAAATTTGTCTCAGGCATTTTGTTGCTGGACAGACTACTCCCCGATTTCAGTCCATTTGGAAACTGGAACAGAATCGGCGATGAATGGTGAACTGAATTACCGTTCGTCGATAGACAAATCCCATAGTCCGTTCTATCTATATCAGTCTGAATAATCAATTAGAGGTAACTTATTTATGGAAAGTTATTGAATAGAATGGTATTTTTTTTATGACTAAGCGTAACGAAGTCTAAAACCTACTATGAACTTTCTTCTTTTTCAATCGGGTCTCCGCAAATCGCCAACTGTTGCACCTGTTTTGCGTCGGGCGAGGGGTGTGTGGGGCTGGTTCACTCCAGCCAGTCTAATTACAGGGCATGGAAGGCATATTATCTTAGCCCCCAGGATGGCAATGCACTTGCAGTGATAAGTGATTCGCCCTTAATATTGCAAGTGTCTATAGGCGACGGTAACCACTTGACACCAGGTGGGCCGCCTGCTTGTTTGTCATCTCGTATTATATAAAAAAGCCATCCTAATTCCTCCATAAAGTCACCCAGCGGCTTGATGTCACCAAATGCTACTTGGAGATCCCAATTTTTGCCTGTTTGCAGTCCTCCTAAGTGTTACTATGGACGAAAGGACTTTTGGACGAAAGTTTCATCGGCGATCGAATAATTCGGTCGAAGAGGGCGATGGCGCCACGGTCATGCGTTCTGGACTGGTTTCAGAGTGACGCGTTTGAACAGCGCCATCCAGACCAAAGCTAAGCTACCAAGTGCGTGATTGGTACACGGATGGGTGACCCAAAATTTTTCAATTATTTTTCTTCTGTTATAATAGTTGGAATATCAATTTTTGATCGTTTAAAACATAAAATTTGTATTTCCCTCCCTTTTCAGTTTTCAGCCTTTAAATTTTTAAATTATTTTTTATTACACAGAAATTTCGCGCTATAATTAGTTTTAAATGTAATAAAGAACCACGAATTGAAGTCAGAACTCAGTTTGTACAGACGCATCTAATAGTCGGAAAGCTCTCCAACCAAAACGAGTAGCGTAACTTTCACTCATACACGGGCATACACACAAAACGCGTTTGTTCGCACACATTACACGCGGGACGTGTATGTCAATATTTGTGTAGGCTCCGGCCCACCGACGAGCATTCCCGGTACTGGGTGAAAAGATTTTTTATGGGAAATTGCTTTTTTTATTTATATTTACGTGTCACCTGATTTGTAGAGTCAGCTAAAGTTGAACACTTACCTATATACCTCATTAACTTTTGCTCGGTAGATGTCTACTGCTAGACAATTAAAATCAATTGTGTCTGGATATTATTAATCTTGCGCAGACGGAGGAGTATGTTCGCACACTTATAGTTTATATAGAGAGGGGTGTAAATTACGCGTCACATTGTTTGTCCGCGATGGACTCCTAAATTAGTCAACCGATTTTAATCAAATTTGTACACCGTGTGCAGCTTGATCCAACTTGAGAGATAGGATAGTTTTTATCTTGATAAGTAGTCATATTTTTTTTTACTGCAGATACAATGTTATAGGTCAGTAGTATGAAATTGCCACAGCAACGCGTGGCCGGGACAGCTAGTTCTAATATAAATCTAATATGAAATCTCAATATACAAAGAAAGGTATATAGCAGTAATCTGAAGAATTAACAATATTATATGGGAAAAAAATATATGTGTTTGTTATTCATCATCATCAGCTCATATAGTGTCCCCACCGAGGGGCACGAGCCTACCCCACATTAGGGGCGATTAGGCCTTAGTCAACCACGCTGGCCAAGTGCGGGTTGGTCGACTTCACACACAACCTAAGAATTTCTTCATAGGTGTGTGCAGGTTTCCTCACGATGTTTTCCTTCACCGTAGAAGCGTCGATTAAACGTACATATGAATTCAAAATTTGAAAACACATTGGTAAACGGCGGGGATCGAACCAGTGCCTCCCGGGTGGGAGACGACGCTCTTACGCACTACTCCAGCGACGCTTCATGTTTTATATGTTTGTTATTGTTGGTGTAAATATAGTTTTTTTTTGTAATTATTGGCTATTATCTTTTTCTTATCTCGATTTCAATAATTTCATGAATGTTTTTTCCTACTTTTATTATGCCTCAACGTAGAACATTAAATAGTCTTTGACAATAGAACCTTAATAATATTCAAACTTATAATTTTATTTAATTATGCTCGAATTTCGGCCTCTGGGCAACAACGACAACTGTTATTTTTTAATACATTTCTACGCGTATACCAATTATTATCTAGCTTTAATTAAGTGTCTTTAAAGCGACTATACGTGCTGACGACCTTGGCCATACTGAGTGGTGCACAGGAATAAAAAATCTTAACAAGATGCTACTTATTCTCATCATCATCATAACAGCCTTTATAATTCGACCACTGCTGGGACACAAGGCCTCTCCTTGTCATCGAAGGAGGTTTAGGCAGTAGTCCACCACGCTTGCCCAATGCGGATTGGTGGACGGAGTATAAGGTGATCAATACACCTTTGCTGATCCATTAGTCGCCTTCTACGACACCCATTGGAGGATACGGGGTGGGGTAATGCTATTCTGCTGCTAAGCTGATAAGTGTACCTTATACTACGGGTATTCCCCGTAGTATAAGGTACACTTATCACATGTATAATGTTAGCGATATTATTCTATTGAATAATATCGCTAACATTATTGTTATTTAGACAACTTTGGAAAGATAGCTAGCCAGCCGGACTCAACTTATTTAGAAGGTAGTACCTACTTACTATACCGATAATGAAATACCCTCCTCGTCATCGCAATTCAGCCGAAAACCAATTTAACACCGGAATATGATTAATTGCGCGAGTAGGTATAAAAACGTCCATTATCTCCAATCGGACTGTCAGAGGAAAAACAATCCTAAGAAGACCCACTTTTGATTGACATTTGTAAATTAAAATTTAGAAAAAAGTCGACTTGGAAGCCCAAACTAATTTTGTTAGGTAACTCATTAATTTTGGTAGTTCTGTTTGATTATTGTCTATACATATTCGTTTTAAATTTAAAAAATATTTGTACTCAACCCACAATTCTAATTAGCAATTTTCTTAAAAAATCACAATAGACTAAATTTCTTGTAATTTTAAATGGGCCTTATTAAGTACCTAGATGTAAGTAATCAAGTACTTTTCTTCGAAAGATTTTCTTGAATATTTTTTTTTGTAGCTGCCTCCGCGACGTCGCCACGAATTTCGCATTTTGTATAGCTCAGGTACCTTTATACCTTATTGACCCTTACAAACTCGAAACTACTCATTATTTATTCATTTCACTGCTTCATCGGTATTTTATAAGGTAACTTTATCTTAATTGTATTTTTTTTATCTCATGAACGTGAGCCATAGCATAGCTGTTTGTAGATACTATACGCACATATTCTCTTTGCGCGTCAGTGCGCCCTTAAAAACTGTGCAAATCACAGATATATCAATCTAAGGAGATCGGGCGAATCGCCGAGTTCATAGGAAGACCGAGTGTCGCGATCAGCGACCGTACTAGTACTACATAACATGGTTCTAGTTGAGCATGCCGTAATATACACTATTCGTTGCGCGCGTCTTAAGGACTGCGAAGCGATGAAAGTTAAGCACAGCCGCAAAGGAGATCGGTCAAATCGCTTAGTTACGTATTCACTTGACTTTATCGGAAGGCGAAGTGGCGGAAATGTATGCCCACAGGGCATACACTTGTCGCAAGTTAAACGCCGGCTTGGCCTATCTCCTTGTATTATTAAATCTGTGGTGCAAATAATAGTATACTTCAACACAGAACACAAAATGTCCACAGCATCTCCAGACTCATTTCGAGTCCTTGAAGAGATCTCAAAAATAATTCTCAACACAATTATCTATGTATTTTTCAGACAACGAACTGGCTCCGTAATGTGTTGCGAGTAATTTCTATTTAATTCCTTTGTGTTCGTTATACACAGAGATAATTTGCAAAGAAGTACTCGTCTATAGCCCCTACCATTTGTCTCAAGATGACGAGTCTTTATTTTTATGGAATAATTTTGGTTACTTTTGTCTAGTCATTTCGTATGTCATGTAGGATTTTTATGTACCATTACGTTAGAAAATAACATTTATGTACGTAATAGGTTGGGGAAAAAGTTTCTTCGCATTTTTTAAGAAAATTAAAAACATTTTTTAATATAGTTTATTTACATTTAACTAAAATATGTAGGTACCATTTTGTTCGATAACTTTTTGCCATCTTGTAGGTAGGGACATGATCCCATTGCTATAGAAATTTTGGGACTTCTGGTCAAAATACCGCGACAAGTGGTTTTGGCAGTCCTCTCGTGATGTTAACCTGACACTGCCTAAAGAATTCTGAAGAGACCGAAACAGGTGGAAATCTGAAGGTGCAAGGTCAGGACTATACGGCGGATGCATTAACACCTCCCAGCCAAACTCTCTTAATTTTTGCTGAGTGGCTAAAGATGTGTGAGGTCTAGCGTTATCATGATGAAAAACCACACCCCTTCTGTTGATTAATTCCGGCCGCTTTCTCTCAACTTCTTGCTTTAATCTCATCAGTTGTTCGCAGTAGAGTTCAGAATCGATGGTCGTGCCTGGTGGTAACAGCTCATAATGATTAATGCCCTTCCAATCCCACCACACACACAGCATCACCTTGTTGCGAGTTAACCCGGGTTTCGCCACAGTTTGTGAAGCCTGACCGGCCTTTGACCACGACCTTTTTCGCACGTTTTTGTCGTACGTGATCCACTTTTCATCACCAGTTATCAGCTTCTTCAAAAATGGTTCGGTTTCATTACGTCGTAATAAAGAATCACAAATGAGTACACGGTTCATTAGGTTTCTTTCAGTGAGCTCGTGAGGTACCCAAATGTCGAGCTTTTTTGTGTACCCAGTTTTTTTCAAATGCGCCAAAACTGTTTTGTGGTCAATTCCCAGTTCTTCAGCTACGTCGTAACTACTGACATGCCGATCTTGCTCCACTTTTTCAAAAATGGCATCCATTTTATCTGTAATAGGGCGACCAGAGCGACGTGCATCTTTGACATCAAAATTTCCGGATTGAAAACGCTTAAACCAAATTTGTGCTACTCTCACAGACACTGCACTAGGTCCATAAACATCGCAAATTTTTTTCGCGGCTTGCGTTGCATTTTTACCTTTTTTGTAGTAAAATTTTAAAATGTATCGAATTTCTTCATTAGATTCACTCATCTTGGCGGTACGAAAAACAAATGAAAATCACACATTTTCCTAATTTGAATTTGGAATTATATTCTTTAAAATTTAAACTTTCAATGATACCAAAACCAGCCAGATACAAAGAGTATAGCCAAAGAGATTTTATTACAAGTTTATACATACTATAATGCGAAAAGACTTTTTCCCCAACCTAATATATTTGTAAACATTTGACCCGTTCCCCCTGCAGTCTTAGCACATAACTTTGTAACAGCATTAAATTTACAACATGTAATTTAAATAACCAACACCCTGAATAGAGGTGGGTTGGGATCGGCTTCTGAGTTGATTTAAAAAAAAAATTAAAATTTTTTTTTTTCAGAAACAAAAATATATATTTTTTTTTTTCAAAAAATAAAATATTTTTTAATTTTATTTTTAAATCAACTCAGAAGCCGATCCCAACCTACCTGTATTCAGGATGTTGGTTATTTAAATTACATGTTGTATGCTGTTAATATTCTTCATCTCACTTAGTGTCAAACTAATGTTTAATTATTTTCTACTTTAATATAAGAAATAGGACATTTACTGAAAAGTATTAATGTATCCTCTTTCTCCAATAGGTCCTAATTTTTTGGGCTCATATCTGCAATTATGTCATGAAGATCTTATAATGATGACGAGTAATTTAATTTCATTAGTCTACAAGATAAACTAACACGATAAAGTGATAAAAATTGTACTTAATAGGTACTTACATTTAATATGCGCGTAGACATATTGAACATGAACAAGGCTGAAAAGTGTTACGAAACGTTTGTCGTGAGCCCCGTTAAATACGTAATTTTTTTTAACCGCCTTCAAAAAAGGAGGAGGTTCTCTTTTAGACTATTTTTTTTTGTGTTTGTTACCTCATAAACATAACTATGGGTGTACCGATTTTAAAGATTCTTTCAACTTTTGGAAGCTGGTGCTTGACATGTGGTCCTATTTAGTATGTAGTTTTTGAGTTATCCCTTATAATGCCTATTTAATTGTCGTCGATGATATCGTAATAGTTCTATTCCTTTTATGTCAAAATCTCGAGATAGTTTCCTGAAAATTTAAACACTAAAAAGCAAAAAATAAAATATTTTTAAATAAAAAAAATCGCCTTCAAAACTAAAAAAAAAAATATTTATAAAAGTCTAAATGTTTTTTTAGATCGGTGCTGATAAACTTGTCACTTGTATTTGGGACCGCCCTAAAAAAAAATATTTTTATAAGCGTAAACAAAATTTTCATTTTTTCGTTTTTACTTTGGAAGGCAGTCTTGATTTATTTAAAAATAATTTGAAAAACAAAATATTCTCTTATTTTAAAAAAAGGCGAATAAAATAACGATTTCGAGATTCCATCGAGATATGACGAGATGACGAGTAGGGGATCCGCTAA
Source organism: Elophila nymphaeata (assembly GCA_955850985.1). Lineage (NCBI taxonomy): Eukaryota > Metazoa > Arthropoda > Insecta > Lepidoptera > Crambidae > Elophila > Elophila nymphaeata. The sequence continues at coordinate 8,827,552 of OY039091.1, read as the reverse complement.
CAGTATAAGGGCTCGGGAGCATTTTCAATTTGTTGGCAATTTAGTTCGCGAGCAGGGAATTATTAGGATGGCGACGAGCATGATACGGCGTCCTAATGGGCTTTGCTTTGTTCCCTTGATTATAATGTTTAACTGTACTTATACACGGAGAGAGATGGAAGTATAGAATTTGTCTGCCACCAGCCATGAAAAAATTTTCATAGTAAAATTATTCCGTCGCTATCTTAGAAGCCGACTGAGATAATATCTGAAACTGAGATTCCTCACAGAGGAAACCAGAATAGCACTATCAAGGAGGTTTGGTGTGGAGGTAGGATGCCGGCCATAAAATATATACTTATATAAAAGAAATGTGTACGCACAGAACTTTAGTACCCGCAGTGTATGTTTTTTCGTATAAAATACGGAACTAATGTAGTTGCGTTAAGAGCTCCATTTGTATAGGAAACGTGAATAGCGCCCCTAGCGGAGAGAAGCGTAAATCGTGTTTCCCATACAAATTGAGTTCTTAACGCAACTACAATAGTTGCGTATTTTATACTAAATAACTTACACTTCGGGCACTGAACGACTGCACCAAAATATTTGATAATCGTGTTTGTTTTATCAGGACAAGGTTTCTAGGTCTAAGGCCAGTATTACAGAATGACACTCAGAAGTCAAACATGTCTTGAGAATCGTCTGTCACTTTCTATCACGCACAAAGTGATAGAGACGTAGGACGCTCAAGTCGGCGTTCATTATTGAAACTCCTTCTATAATACGAACATGAGTAATTTTCAAAAAGTTTAGAAGAAAATAGTGTGATAATTTAAATTTTCCCATATAAACTGTTCTTACCAAACATAATTATGCATCTATTCGAAAACTACTGAACTGATTTTAATGAAATTTTGTAAATATGTTTTTCTTGTTTCAACTATACTAAAAAACTATACTATTATATAGTCTAATATAATAGTATAGTTTTCATCTTGATAAGTGTTACTCAATTTAATGTTCTCTGAGATTTGTGCGAGCACTACACATTATAAATAAAACAACTTTTACGTATTTAACTCGCGTGTAATTAGATTTTACATTTTGTTATTATTGCCCGACGTTTCGTAACACTTCAGCGTTCGTGGTCACGGGATGACTAAAGATGTAGGTTGTCATGTTTTATGAATTAGTTAAATCTACCGGAAGATTTACCTATTTCATCTATGTATTTCAATCTTTAGTCATCCCGTGACCACGAACGCTGAAAAGTGTTACGAAACGTCGGGCAATAATAACAAAATGTAAAATCTAATTACACGCGAGTTAAATACGTAAAAGTTGTTTTGTTTATAATGCTACTCACTTTATTGCAAGTTAACCACAACAACGAGTCAGCTAGTAGAGAATATTTCACTACATTTCTTTGGTGTAATAGTCCACACTTTCGGTAATTAATCAAAGATTTGTTAGTACGTAAGTCAATTGACTGATTAAATATGTATAAAAACCGGCTTGGCTTGTGTAAACGGTTGCTTAATGAGCTCCAATGTTTGTTCTCTGGTCTGCATGTTTCTATGATTGGTTATGGATGTTTATATGTTTGTATGTAATTAATTACGTGTTTATTTTAGGTAGTTTGTGAGCTAAAGATTGAGGAGGACTTAGAAAACGTTTTAGTTAAGAATGAAAAATTAATTAGTCATCATCATCATTTAAGTCAAATGACGTCTACTGCTGAACATATTATGCCTCCCTGAAGAACGCCACAACGACCGGTAGGCCTATTCCCTAACTTTTTTTGACAGTTGAAAGTGATGATCACCGAGAATTACACATCCATTGCTGTTTTACACGACATGCTATAATGGCACTTGTCGCGTAAAACGGTTTACCCTTGTTTGGTATAACAACGTTTGCTCGAAAATCGTTTCGTCTAATTTTAGTTGCAGTAAAGTCGTTTCGCATAATTATTCATTTGACCGAATATTTAATTGGTAGAATTTTATTTTGCATAATTATTTATTTGACATAATGTCATTTCACCGAATTTTCATTTGCACTAATTTTATTTAACCTAATGTTTAATTGGTAGAATTTTATTTAGCATAATTATTTATTTGACATAATGTCATTTCACCGAATTTTCAAATGCACTATTTTTATTTAACCTAATGTTTAACTAGACTAATAATGATTTGGTCGAAAGATCGTATCGAATATTCAGTTCAGTAATAATTCAGTGAAAACGCCCTAAAGTCGCTTCTGGCATGTCTACCTCGCTTTGTTCATGTCTACCTAACTCGCTCGTCGCTTCGCTCCTCGCTAACCTATTATTTAATTGAACATTCGATGAAATTTATACCACCTAAATAATACATCAAATGAACATTATACTTTTTGATCAATAGCGCAAATGTTGTTATCGCAAATGAACATTCGATGAAATGAAAATTATACCACCTGAACAATACATCAAATGAACATTATACTTTTTGATCAATAGCGCAAATGTTGTTATCGCAAATGAACATTCGATGAAATGAAAATTATGTCAATCGATATTATACAAAGTGATTATTTTCTTAAACGTTGTTCGAAGAAATGATTTTCGACTAAACGTTGTTATACCAAACAAGGGTGAACCGCGTAAAACAGCAATGGATACGATAATCGCTCAGTGATCATCACTTTGAACTGTCAAAAAAAGATAGCAAATAGCCCCCCTGTACTCTCATCCAGGCGTGACTATTAACCTTAGTCAGGTCATCAGTCGGCTGGTAGAAGTCATTTGGTAATCTTTTGACTGACATGATGAGTCTGGGAAGGTTTGCACTTCGTAGTGTAGAAAGAGTTTTTCAAAATATTAAGTTTAATGATTTTCTTAATAATCCGGAAAAAATTCAAAAGCCAGTGACTTTTATTGTATGGCAATATGTTATAATACTGGCTCAAATAAAATATCTATACAACAAGGACGTATTATTTACAAAATTACAACAAAACGTTATCAGCACGAATTTTATATACGTTTAAAATTTATTTTTGTTGTGAATATTTTTTTTAGAAGTCGTCGGTATAAATTTTTCCAAAAACATGTCGAATTCCGATAGAGGAGATACTTCGGGTATGTCTGGTTCAAATATTACCTATAAACCAAACTCGTCGTCATCACTCCCATCCTTTTTACTTCGTGATAAGGAAAGTTACCCCATTTGGAAATTCAAAATGCGGAATTATCTAATCCATGAAGATTTGTGGGAAACCATTGAGGGCTATCCAGATGGTGACACGACAGCCACAAACATAAAGGTACGGAACGACAGGAAAGCTCTTTCAAAAATTTGCTTGACTCTAGATGGATCTGCTATTATTCATGCTCGGAATGCAAAGACGGCATCTGAGGCCTGGATATCGTTGCAGAACACCTTTGAGGATAAAGGTATGGGGCGCAGATTATCACTCGAAAGAAAATTATACCGTCTCAGTCTGATTGATTTTAATGACATTGAAAGCTATATCAATGCCGTTTTGTGTACTGCACAAGAATTAGCAGACATTGGCAAAAATATTGATGATGCTTCTGTCGCAGCTATACTATTAGGTGGTCTTACATCGCATTATGATCCGCTTATTATGGCGCTGGAAAATAGCAATGTAGAAGTATCCACGAGTTTAGTTAAGGCGAAATTATTAAATGAAATGTATAAAGCGGATGCTAACATTGACAATTTCACTGCTGCAAAAGCTACGAATGTAAAGTCGGAGCAAAAACAGATTGTTTGCTATGATTGTAAGGAGCCTGGTCATAAGCGCCCTGATTGTCCACTGCGCAAGAAGAAGTGTCAAAGGAAGAAAAAGATAGCAGGTTCCAGTTCCGGTACTTCTCATAATGCCTTGGGAGTCAAAGATGATTCTAACATGGACATTTGGTATGTAGATTCAGGTGCTACTAAACATATGACATCAAGATTAGATTGGTTTGATAATCTTAAATCAAAAGTCTCCGGAAAAGTTACAATCGCGAATGGCTCAAAGATTAATGTTGAAGGAGTCGGTAACATTTTATTACGTACTAAACATAACATTGTAAATAAATTAAATAATGTATTATATGTACCTAATCTTAAGTCTAACCTATTATCTGTTAAGTCGGCTGTTGATCAGGGTTATTCTGTTCTTTTTAATAAAGACGGGTGTAACTTTTATAAATCTGATGCCTTCTCTTTTACAGGTGATTCAGTTCTACATGGTTCGTCCTGTGATGGTTTGTACTCATTGGATTGTACTGTAAATACTTCCATCAATAAGGCGTATGATGTGCACTCTGATTCTCAAAATAGGTATGAGCTATGGCATAAGCGCTTGGGGCATTTATGTAGAATAGGTATGAATCATTTAAAAAACAGTAATGTAGGTATAGATTATAAGGTTGTAAATAAATCACCATGTATCGCGTGTATTGAAGGCAAGCAAGCACGCAAACCTTTTAAAAGTTTACCGCATACAAGGATGACTACGAAATTGGAATTAGTTCATGCTGATCTTTGTGGACCAATGCCTGTAACATCTTTACAAGGTAATCGTTATGTATTACTCTTTATAGATGACTATAGTAGGAGAATATTTTCTTACTTTATAGCTTCAAAGTCTGAAGTTAAAGATAAGTTCTGTGATTTTCAAACATTTGTTGAAAGGCAAACTGGAATGAAAATAAAAAGGATTAGGACTGATAATGGTACCGAATTCGTAAATAAAGAACTGACAGATTATTTTGTTTCGCTTGGTATTGAACACGAAACAACTGTACCGTACAGTCCGCAACAAAATGGCATTGCTGAGCGGACAAATCGGTCAATTATAGAAAAAGCTCGATCGATGTTAAGTGACAGTACTCTTTCAAAAGCTTATTGGCAAGATGCAGTCCAATCAGCTGTTTATATTAAGAATAGGTCACCTCATCGAGCGTTACCTAAATATTGTACACCTCATGAGATGTGGTTTGAGACTAAACCTGACTTGTCTCACTTGAGAGTTTTCGGTTGTAGGGCTCTTATTCAAATTCCTTCTTGTCAAAGAAAGAAACTGGATAGAAAGACAGAAGAAGTAATCTTTGTCGGCTATACTGAAGATCCACATAGTTATTTCTTTAGAGATCCTAGCAGTCCCAGGCGACTGATCAAAGCTAGGGATGTAACCTTTTTTGAAGAATGTTTTTCAAATTTGAAAGCTGTTACTTCTTCAAACCGTGTTACAAATGATAATGATTCTTTGCCAGTTTTATTATTTTCTGACACTGATGAAGGAACCCGACATAATAGTGACATTATGATTGAGCCAGAAAACTCAATAGAACCAACTCCGGGTACAAGAACTTCTGAACTAGTTCAGGAACATGGGAGTGAGAATGTTGTTTTGGAGCCATTACACATGAGTTCTGACGTTGTCAGTGATTCAAGTCAACAGGAATCAGAACGTCGATATCCAAACAGAGATAGAAAACCTCCCGATTTTTGGTCGTATGTAGCTTCATGTGATGAATCGAATGAGCCTAAGACGTTTTCAGAGGCTATTAGTTCAAATGATTCCTGTAATTGGAAAGAAGCTATGGATAGTGAATACAGTTCGCTTATGAATTTGAAAACATGGAAGCTTGTTGATCGACCTGACACAAAAATTGTTCGGTGCAAGTGGGTCTATAAGCAGAAAAGAGACTCTGATGGGAATATCATGAAATACAAAGCTCGACTTGTAGCTAAGGGCTACAGTCAGGTAGCTGGTGTTGATTATTATGAAACGTTTGCTCCAGTAGTGCGACACACATCGCTGCGTACTTTGTTTGCATTAGCTGCACAAAGAAGTCTTAAAATGCGGCATATGGATGTCGAAACAGCCTTCTTAAACGGGGACTTAGAAGAGCATGTTTATATGGAACAACCTGAAGGGTACGTCATAAAGGGTCATGAGCATCAAGTCTGTCTTCTGCAAAAATCGTTATACGGTTTAAAGCAAGCTCCAAGGGCTTGGAATATTAAATTAAATGACACACTATCCCAAATAGGTTTTACAAGAACTCCTTCAGAGTCATGTGTTTACATAAAACTATTTGATAGTGAGTTAGTCTATATGGCAGTCTTTGTCGATGATCTCATTTTGTTCTATCAAAATGACAAGACATTTGAAGTTGTCTATAAGAGTTTACAAAATCATTTTGTGCTTAAAGATTTAGGCTATTTAAAATGTTATTTAGGTTTGAATATTATCAGAGATAATGATAGTAATGTGACTATACACCAAAAACCGTACATTTTAAACCTGTTGAAAAAGTTTGGAATGGAAAACTGTAAGACTTGTAGTACACCGTTGTCGAATACCAAATTGGATGTAAGTACTACGAAAAATGATCAGTCTTATCCATATCAACAACTTATAGGTAGTCTAATGTATCTGTCTGTAAATAGTAGACCAGATATTTCTTATACTATTAGTTACTTAAGTCAGTTTAATACTTGTTACGATAAGTCTCACTGGTTAGCAGCAAAAAGAGTCTTGCAATACCTTAAGGGTACTATGGATTATTGTTTGCATTATACTAAGAATAGTGATGTCTTACAGGGTTGTGCTGACGCGGATTGGGCAAACTGTAAGATAGACAGACGGTCTTACACAGGGTATTGTTTTAAATTAGCAGGAGGTCTAGTTTCATGGGCAGCTAGAAAACAACCCACTGTAGCGCTGTCATCCGCAGAAGCCGAATATATGGCCCTAACGGATGCTGTAAAAGAAGCTTTGTATCTGAAACGTTTTATTAACGAGGTTACTGGAAAATTAGGTAAGTTAGACTGTGTAAATATAGCTACTGATAGTCAGAGTGCACAGAAATTAGCCTTGAATCCAGTGCATCATAACAGGACGAAACATATAGATACTCGATATCACTTTGTGAGAGAAAAGGTTTCAGATAAATCCATTTCTCTCTCTTACTTAGAATCCAGTCAAATGCCGGCTGATGTACTAACAAAAGGTTTGCAACCTACAGCACATAAAAGATGCTGTATTAGCTTAGGTTTAGTGACATAGGTTATTGTTGCACATTGTTTACCTATTGTTATATTATTAATGGTTATTAGTCAATAATTATATTTTGATTATGGGGGCGTGTTATAATACTGGCATGTTTTATACTTACCTTTTTTTGTAATCAAAATGTATTGACTGACATTCCTTATTACTTCAAATAAAATATCTATACAACAAGGACGTATTATTTACAAAATTACAACACAATAGTTTTTGCTAGTGACTTTGTTTTCTAAGCAGTAAGTTATCCTACAGGAACATGTAATCAAGATAAGCCAATATGCAATGTTGTAATTTTCCTATTTGTAAATTTTCATCCAACCAAACCTCTAAACATGTATAATAATAATATGATAAAAGTCAAAGGAGATTTTTACGTGTTTCAGCCATTTTTTTAACGTCGAATTACTGTGTAATGGAAATATCTTATCTCTTTGAACACGACATTTGGTGATCGCAAAAAAAATGTGTCACGCGTAATCGAATATGTATGTAATCGATAAAGAGACATCGATTCTCCACGAGATTGTAGGACGTAATCTAATGTCATAACATCGGCAATCGAGATGACAGGCTTAGATAATTTATAAATATCTCGGTGCATATAGGTACTTACTTACTAATATTACAAAGAGGTAAAGTTCAGTTTGTTTGTAGGAAGTAATCTTTGGAACTAGTGACCCGATTTTGAAAATTCTTTCACCATTAGAAAGCTCCGTAATTCCTGAGTGACATAGCATATAATAATACTACGCATAGAATGGGCACTGCGTTAAAAATTAAACGAAAGTTAAGCAACCAAGTGCGCGGTCGGTAGTCGGATAGGTGACCGGAAATTTTTCAACTCGATTTGTCTCCGTGCCTCTTTGCGTGCGCACTTGCTCCATCAATGGGGTATGTTGAACTTTCAGTGCTAATCAGTCTAATTGGTAGGTTCAGGGTTATTTCTTTATGACCAAGCGTAGCCGACCTTAGGGAGATAGTATAATGTGTCTCAGTACCTGGATGTCTGTGTGATCTTCCCCATTATCAAATTGATTACTGAATGGGGATTTGTGGAACAAAAGTTAGCAATCCCCCATTGATGGGGAACGTCGAAGGGGATTTGTGGAATAACCCGTTGCAAGGTGGTCCAGGGTACTGTGGAAAGATATCAGTCGTTCCCAAGGAGGGTTGGTGTCAGGCACACGGCCGTAAAAAAATATTGCCAAATCCTTAAGCAGTATTGTCGATATCAAGGCATACAGCACAGACCCCAAATAAAGGGAGCAGGGTAGGAAAACAACAGCTCATATAATGTCCCCACCGAGAGGCTTCATCCTACCCCACATCAGGGGCGATTAGGCCTTAGTCAACCACGCTGGCCAAGTGCTGGTTGGTCAACTTCACACGCAACCTCTGAATTTCTTTATAGGTGTGTGCAGGTTTCCTCGCGATGTTTTCCTTCACCGTAAATGCGTCGATTAAACGTACATAAGAATTCAAAATTTGAAAACACATTGGTATGTGGCTGGGATCGAACCGGTGCCTCCCGGGTGGAAGACAACGCCCTTCGACGCTTTTAGGAAAAGGAAAATGATGAAAGTTTAATTCATCATGTTCCTATCCTATTTTTGTTTTCTTTTGGCTAATAGAAATGTTATCTTAAATTGCAGGTAAATTCGAACCTCACCCGGCTGCTAGCTTCAACATGGGCTACCTGGTGACGCCGTACCCTTACGCCAATGGCGGGGCCCATCCTCTACCCGTTTCTATGGTGAGTTTAGTAGACATAGCTCTGACGTCAGGGATTCCTAGACATAAATTCGTTGTATTTTTCTACTATTTTTTGATATCCATGAACTTTCTAGATTATTTTGGTTAAGGTTAACTTCAAATGGATCGCCGAATATAAAAATTGATAAAATACGAAACTACTAATCTGCTAAACTTGCATAAAATATGGCAAATAGCAATACTAGCCTTAATGCCATTCCCAAAGAAGAAGAACTTTAAATGGAATCTACTACGACAGTCCTAATTCTCATTTCTTCTTTTTTTAAAAATAAAATAGAATACAATGCTACTCATCTGCTTAACTTGCAAAAAAATATGGCAAATGGCAACACTAGTCTTAATGTCATTCACAAAGAAGAAGAATAACTTTAAATGGAATCTAGTCCTTGACAGTCAAAATTTGCAAACATTTTTTGATCATTTATTGGTATCTAAAGTAATTATTTAATAACTATACTTATTACATTGTCACTGGTTTATACTTTAGTTTAAACCAGTGATTTAGTACTTAGTTAATATAGTCATTTTTTTAAAGAATAATTAACACCGCCGCAGTTAAGTTCTTACACCCTTACCTGTAATAAAAACTAGAATAGGAAGATGGTAGCGAACAAACATAAAAGCAAGAAAGAGAAGGATGAAATAAAGACAGTATGAAGAATGAAAGTGCGAGAATAAGCGAAAACTGGTATGAAAGGATAGAATAATAAAGGTCCGGCAAACATAGCTGTGAAAGTAGAGTAGTAGTATAAAAAAAATAGTCAATTTAACTGTCGATTTTAATTGATGAGATGCATTTGGCACCAGGATGACTTTACCACCTATAGGTAAGTATTTTTTACTAACCTGTGGCTTTTTGATGTTGGTTCACATTTACTATATGAGTTCATGTAATATTAGTATTAGTACAAAATGTGTAACTGTTTGAAAACCCAAATAAAGAGAGAGAAGAAAAAGTAAATAAACCGCCTTCAAAACTAAAAATTTCGTTTAAAAAAATCTAGTTTGTTTTGAGGTCTTCATAAATTAGGTAGGTACTTAATTAGGGCTAGGTTAATAGGTGCAAGCGAAAAAAATCTTTTTCGCTAGTAAAAAAACTCGTGAACAATTTTCAGCGATGCGTTAGATCGTAATTTAATCGGCGGCCCGTGATACTATTTTTATTGGTACATTTCCCCGAATGCCACGTGCTCGCCACCGGAAACGGTAACACAAACAGTTTTTATTTCGGTTCATCCTGCCTTTAGGAAGGGGTAAAACACTGAAAACTGACAATTTAGTAATGCGTTGTAATCTTTGAATCGGTTTTTTAATACATTCAACCGCCTCCGTAATCTAGTGGCTCCTAGAGGTCCCGAATAGGTTCAGTCAACATCAGAAGTAGATCAACACTTTAGCACCTTTTCATTATAGTTTTTCATACTTTGACTATTATTATTCTTGTTTTTCTTAAATAAGGGACTGAGGCCGTATCCCAGAGCACTTCAACCCTATGGGATCTTTTGTGCTTCCCCTTTCCTTATCACTCATCCCCGCCAACATCGAAAACATTTTGTATACGTTTCACGATGTTGGCAGGAATAAGGTCTATAAAGTCCTCTGGTTTAGGGTAACCTAAACCTTGGTCGCCTCCTTTAGTAGCCTGTTGGCTAGTGCATCGCAGTCACATAGTATGTGGTCCATGCTTTCTTCCTCCTCACCACACATTCTACAGATAGGGTCATCAGCTTTGCCTATTGTGCACAGGTGTCTTTTAGTGGCAAAGTGGCCAGTAGTAGCATCAGCGGATTTGGGTTCTGCTGATTCTTCCCGTTCTTTTAAGGCCTATGTGTGAGTATCCTAAAAAAATCTTTAAGTGTGTCAGTCGGGGAGTGGACAACCATTCCATAAAGTGCCTCTTTTGACAATACTCCTTTAATACTATTACTTTGACTATTACCTTACAAGCGCTGACGTTGATGTGAAAGGTACCTACTAAGGCTTTTTATCCCCTAACCCTCTTCTCTGTTTTCCCTTTCCTTTCCCTACGGGAGGATCGAAAGACAGACCAGCGAAGGAGTTAAAAGAACCTTCCGGATCCCGGGGCAAGGAGGGGGTTGGATACCCTAAGGGCGGCCTTGGGGGTTATGTCGGACTCCTGCCGACTAAACACCCCAACTCCCCCTATTGCCAAACTGGCTATAAGGCTATCTGAAGCAGCCGCTCCCTCAGGAGAGGAGGCGATCGGACCCCCTAGTTAATCTACTTAAGGTGACGATAAGGGCTGACGACCTTGATCAAAGTGAGTAAGTCCCGCGACTGCATAACACACTCAAAAAACACTGAAAACAAATAAAAATATATATTTTTTTTCTAAAGATTGATAGCGTATTTTGTTTTGTTTTATAGTGTTAAATTGTAAATTCATTTATTGTAGTAGATAAAACTTTGATAACTATTTTTATTTTTTATCTTCTAGTGCACTTTCAGGTCTCTCACGTAGATACTGATACTCACTGACGTTTTGAGTTGGCTGGAAGAGATCTCTTGTGAGATAAGTTCGCCCTTGCAAACTGTATCTGTAAATTAATTAATTAATTAACCAAAGATGCCACTTTTCTCATTTTTCACAAGATAAATAAAGTTTTATAAAAATAGCTCCAGTAAGTAGGTACCTAGTTTCCGAGCGATTTCACTTTTTTTTATTTTGGTAAGACCTATATTCAACTTTTTTTAAATACACCAAAATGAACAAATTTTGAAATGTTCTCATACTATTTTATTGAGTAGGTAAGTAGTCTTGTTTTAAAGTATATATTTTTCCAAAATTTACGGTCATTTTGTTACGAGTATGGTCGTCCTAAAATTGCATGTTACCACTTATTGCCCCCTTAAAGGTTGTAGCATACGTTTCAGCTCAGAAAGATGAATGAATGAAGAAGATCTCAATTGACACCGCGGTGTCAACAGTTTGTGGTATCAACCGACCAAATATCACCGGGTGTAATTCGCTTCCACTTAGTCTTACCATAACTTACCATAGGCCCACCTATGGTAAGTTAAGTTAGGGCAATAGATTCACCGCTACCATAAAAAAGCAAACCGCATTGAATCAGTATATTTTGCCTATTGAAATTCCGACTTCATTATGGCAGAGTCTAAAAATATTTATAACAAACAAATTTCAGCCTTATTGTATTTGCGTAAGCATTCGTTTTGTTTGTATTGCCAAATGGCGACCGCGCAGAATTAAATATTTGTTAAGAGGTGTCAAATAGCGATCACTATTAATCTGCTAACAATATTCTGTGGTTTTAAAAGTACGTCTCATTATGTAAATGTTTTACGCGTCATAGAGTTAAGAATAAATAGACATGGCATGCTATATAAAAAAACGCAATTTTAAAAAAAGATGCCTATCGAAGGCTTTTTCTTAAAACTTTTACTTATGTGGGCCGTATAAAAAATTAGAATAGTATATTTCTACGCTCACACCAATTATCTAGCCCAAAGTAAGTATCATTAAGTTCTTGTGTCATGAATACTAAATAACGGTCAATATTAATATACTGACTGACATAATAATTTTACATATTTTTATAAATTAACTTAGAATAAATACTCGCAAAGACTCGCAAACAAATATTCGTGTTCGTCACACAAATATTTACCGCTATCAGGATTCGAACCTGGACCGCTTGATGTGTAGGCAGCTATACTGACTGATCCCTACACCACGACGGCGTCTAAGCCATCTTCGATCCTTATAATATTCAAGAGTTCAAAATTAAGTAAGTATGTATGTAATTTCTAATGAGTAATAAGAATTGAGTATCTTAGGTCTATGTCAAATCAAATTTAGCTATAGTTAAATATTTAAAAATGCTGCCCTGCAAAAAGATCGTTATTTAAAAACGTGTGCTTGAATTTAGAATGTCTTTATAAAAATCGAACGTCGCCGTGCGCCACGTCAATATCGTTCAATACCTACCCCCAGTACGCATGCACGCGGCGCGCCATTCAAATCCTTCGGAACGCTAAGAAACGAAAAAAGAATCCGTCGCGAAAATATGAAACTAAACGCAACAGGTGGACATACGACCGTCTCATTCTTTTCTGCGAGGTTTTAAGTTTCGTCTCTGTTCTGCGGAAGCCGCCCCTACGGTCGCCGCCCCCGCTCTGGGGCGGGAAATTTAAATGAAGGAGGGGATAGGATGGAAATGCTTTTCTTTTTGCTCGCGGGGTGTGTTTTAGAGCTTTTGTCTGGGTGAATGCGGCCAGCAATTTCGGGGTCGCTTACGTTCCGTCTCGGGATTTGAAAATCGAATGTTTTATTTTTAAAATGAATAGCGTTTCATAGACAATATTTTTACTTTTGCCGCCGCGACTTTCGAATACTAAACTGAATTGATATTTTTTCTGTTGTCTGGTCAACTAAAGTTGAATGCTTTGAAAATAGCTCCGGAAAACAATTCTCTGGAGCGATTTTAGAAATAAAGTCAGTATTGGTATTATTGCTTGTTGTAATTTTCCATGTTAAACGTTATTTTATAAGCAGTATTCGATAATTTTAATTAATTGAACAATTGTTATTGTCCCGCGTTATCGGGACAATAGCTGTTCATTTCCCCTTATAAATTGTAATAAAACTATTTATGCTTTATTGCATATAAACTCGAGTACTCGATTAAAGTTACTGACTATCTAGTAAGTGTCTTTTAGTGCATAATAAAATAACACTATAAGAAAATTAATTTTGTATTAGTGCGCCATCCGCATTAAAAATACTTTAGTATTCTGACTAATTAATTATAGTCTATAGACAATGTACGCGATATTACACAAGTAGAGTTTAGAATAGGGAATTAGGCGTCCTAATTCGCGGGATTGAAACGGTGGAAACTACGAAACTAAAATAGTGTTAAACTTCATAAAAATGCTTTGCGAAAATAGCACTTATTTACAAAGAATTATGATGCAAATCCATTTCGAATCCTACGTGGATGAAATATCATGCATATTAGTGTCACTAGAAGCCTCAGATCATAAGTAAGTATCTTTAATAAGGGTGGCAAATGTTGGAATCAAGTATACGACGCATTGGCCATGTTGATGCGAATAGCCTCACCCCATATCCTCCAATGGGTGTCGTAGAAGGCGAATAATGGATCAGCAAAGGGGTATTGATCACATACTCCGTCCATCAATCCGCATTGGACAAGCATGGAGGGGAGGACTACTGCCTAAACGTCCTTCGATGACAAGGATAGTCCTTGTGACCCAGCAGTGGGTGGAATTATAAAGGACGTTTGCATATCCAAAGTGTTACTCGTGCGTTGACAATTCTACAGCCATCTTCCACGGAACTCTCTGAGAAGGGTAGTGTTATTAAAGTTTTAGTGGTTGGCAAAGATCACTTCCTTTCATTTGGTACGATTTTTACGTATTATTTCTTCTCTTCATCTATTTTCATCACAGCTCGCATACATGCTTACCGATTTCAAGTTATTTTGACGTGGCCCTTATTCAAGATGCTAGAATACGTTCACCTAGTTCTTCCCCGTCTTCGAATCTTCGTTTACTAAAAGTTCATTCATGATTTTTGTCAATTTATTTTCACTCGTCTTTTCTACATGACCAAACCATTTGAGCATCTCATTCTCAATTCTTGTCGCTGTCTTTTGTCAAACCACAATATTCTATTATCACGCCATTTTACATGTGTTGGATGTGGCTGGGTTGCCACATCTTCAGCGAAAAGGGAAGATCTTTCGTCGAGCTAGGTGTTCGCTCGGGGACTGCGGCCGGACTGTACATCGTTGGAAGTTGTATATAGGTATTACTGACATCAGCATACCTGATTTAGCCTTGCATTACGTATTGTGACGTTTTCTATGTCGTGTCTCGACTCTGCGTTTACATTAGTACCTACTTTTAGCTGATCAACCGTCTCTCGGTTGCTCGATACTAACTGCCTATGTGTCGCTACGTCATTCCCTTCCTTTTTTGAATCCTCTATACCTACCTACACCAGACGCACTCATTTTTATATTAATACTACCTACTAAAATAAAAAATAAATTATTGTAGGACTAAATAATTTAAAACCTAGTAATGAATGAGTTACAGTTATGTCTTACAACTATATCTCCATTGTCAATCCTAGGGTGACTTCTCATGCGCGTCGCGCGTGCTTCAGATAACTCGTGAAGATACTGCTTCGTGCTGGCCATAAATTTTGATAACCACCACATGTTCCTACTTTTTCCCAAAAAAGGCAAAAGACTTCGCCGTTTTAAACAAAGAATTCTTATTTAATTGTTTTAAATATTACTTGTATTTTAAAACCATAGACCTAAAAATGTTTAGAACAGCAAAATGGATAAAGTGTTTATAAAAATAATTGTAGTATTAAAAATATATCGAATAAAAGTCGAATATAATTCTAAAGACTTTAAATTCTCCGAGTTGCCTCATTAAAGGGATCAATAGAATAGAAAAGCTCCAATCATCTCTCTAAAAAGACCATCCGGATCGTCTCCGATGCCCATAACTCCCGGGAAAATCATTACACACGCCCCGGTAATTCGGATTTCGAGTGCCCTCCCTCCCCCTGCCCCCAATGGACCGTCTCCCTAACCCACCCATTGCATCTCATTTTCAAATGTTCTAACAACTATGCCTCGAATGCTGTAACGCTCGCCACCCAACGGCTACGCAAGATCCTATTCTATCCCTCTAAAAATAAGACTTGCTTTTCTGTACTTATACTTGGAAGTCGATACTGGAATAGACACTTTATTGCGCCCACGTAGAGTTCCATTCCGATCGCCGGTCTTTGTATCGGCGCAAGGTATTATGTACTCTAAAGCGGCTAGGTGGGGACTTTCCACTGAATAATGGTAGATTTTCCCCTCTTATTTTTTCGTGAATTTTTTATTTAAGAAAGGGATAAGATTTTAATGTGGGCGCTCGGTTTTTATTACTGCCGATTGCGAGACACGTTCCATTGTTGGCGTTCTTGATGCGTATGAGGTTTCCGCCTAAAGTGTTTTGTATGAGAAATATGTCCCGTAACGACGTTTTTGGGATATTTTTCGCTGCCATTTCAGTCTTGATAATCGGGGATTGTGGGTTCTTATTGCATTGTTTTATTTCACGTATCAAATAACCTATTGTTGTAACATAATTGAGGTAAAATAAGTCCTAACGTTTCAGTTCTCATTTTCAAGTTGTTCATTAATTGGAAAACTGCTTTTAACTTTCTTGAAGTCTCCATTTTCTCGAAAGCTTTGTTAAATATTTTACGATATACACTGCTTTTATCGGTACTTAAATAAATCCCTTTAAGCACAAATGAAACAGTGGCTCATATAGGTATACATATTATAACCGGCTTTCCAAGTTTATATAGTATTCCGGCCATAACCACCGAATCCTGTCGGAAGCTAGAACACATTCCCGGCTCCGCTCGCCCTTGAACCTTGTGACTGTTCACAATAGGTGTAGTTGGGATGGCTTGAAGCGCAGGCTTTAGCGTTTTAAGGTTTAAAACGCTTAAGCTTGTAAAGATTAAGGATTTTTAAACACTGATATTACTGAAATATCGTGATTACTGAAAAAGTTATTGTGTTTTAGTATTTTTTTTTTCATTTATTATCAAATTAAGCTTTAAAAGTTTGTATGACATTTCGTTATTGATTTTATAACTTGTATTACAAATATTTAAACGCTAATTTTATATCTAGTGTATCTAAATAGCTTTACACTTTGCAGGTATGAGCAATAATTTATAACAAGTATAAATTAAATCTAATAAATAAAATTTGCTAAACCTACACTACCTACCTTCTAAATGTGAACAGTGGAGCACATCTAATTAGTGGCTTGAAATTGGAGTAAATCTTGGGTGTGTGTTTTTTTTTAAGAAAAAAGGGGTCAGTTGCTTACACCTAAGATATAGGGTTTTTGGAACAAATTATATTTAATAATAAGTGAAGTGTAACTTATTCTTGGAGGGTGGGTGGCTGAAGTGACGATGAAGTAGATTGACAAAATTAGTACCTTATCATAATTATTATTGACACATAAATAACTGTGGCAGCTCTTACAGTACAAGCGCTGGCGTTGCTATGACATAGTACTAAAGTGTATCTACTTCGCCTGACCGTACCTAAATTTAAACCGTGGCTTATGGAAGCCTGATATAACAGGGACCAGTCCTGAAATTAAAATCGCTCTCGCTACCTCCTATGATTTGGTAGCACACCAAATCGGAAGCACGAATTACATTATTGAGTTCCTTTGTCGGCTCATTTTTGGTTCGGGCACGCGTTAACTATACCTTTTGCAAACGCCGCTGATCATTATCAATTATTGTTTATTTAATTTTAATGGCTATGTTTGATTTAGGGATGACTGTTGGTTTCATAATTTTCTTTAGTATTTTATTAAATTACGGTTTTGGTATGATAATAGGTGGGTGGGGCTTCCGAATAATTTTTTACTCAAATGTTTGCTTGGCAAACGAGTTTTTCGACTAAACTTGGGTGGCGGCAGTTTTGGAGTTTCTCACATTCTGCCTAGTCTAAAACTACTACTACCTACTTTTCTTACAAACACTGACTTGAAATAAATGCCGTCCTACGAAGAATGTTAGGACTGAAGAGATTGATGCTAAAGATTACGCAGACCAGAACATCAAATAAAGCTCGATTTGACGATACCGAATCTCTAATTACTAGGAATTAAAATAGCACTTACTACATCCTCCGTTAGGACCATAGAAAAGCTACGAAGATATTAAGACCCAAGTTATTCAAGTTTTCACAGATTTACATCGTGTATACATATTCTAGTTCTTTTTGGTAAATAGGAAAGCATTTGACCATACTCTCACCTGATCTTAAGCGAAAATGTGGCCTACGAAGTTACATTCTTACCTAGAAATAGCTTAATCACTTTCGCTTTGAAGGAGCCCAAGTTATAAGTATCAGGGAATACTTCAGCAGGCACCAAGTTCCACTCCTTAGCTGTTCGCGTTATAAAAGAGTTAGAAAATCGTTTTGTGTGGATGGTAGGGACATCAACAATATAAGGGTGCTTATTTAACCTGGATTTAGTGTCTCTGCAATGAAATGGGGCTGGTGGAAATAATTCATGTAATTCCGTCGCAAACTCTCCAAAGTGTATCCTATAAAATACCGATAGACTAGCAACTTTTTGGCGATGGTCGAGGCTTGATAGCTTTGCGTCTTTTTTTGTTGTTGGTTTTAAAACGCTTTTTAACGACGAAGCTATTCTCATTTCATTGTTAATGAAGATTAATACTACTAAATACTTAGCTTTTTTGTGTCTTAAGCTTTGTCCATTAGTGTTGACGGTCATTTAATCTTTATTACTTGCTATCCGAAGTAAGAAAGGAGTTAATGCTGAGATGATGGCTGATCGAGATGTATGGAAGAGGAAAACATATTAATGTATTGTTCTCCTATTCTCTTGATAATAAATAAACCAAACTAAACTGTGGGTATACTAAGTAAATAGGGTATAAAACTTACCTAAACTGTATATAAAGAGTACACGAATTCCACTTAAGTGATTACTGAGAACCCTTGTAATTTCCGCTTCACCGACCTTATAATGATCAGGTGAATGCATCACAATAGCTGAAGGAACTTCGTGACCTTCGCTTGGCTGAAACCAGCCTACATTTAAAAAGAAATCCAATGTTCAGAGAGCATTTTCAAAAGGAAACTCATTTGCTATTTAGTCTCCTATTGTAACAACCATTATAAAGAAATTCGGGCTCATTACTGTTAGTAATAAGATACAAAGCCCTTTTTCGTTAAGTGAAAATTGAACTGATACTATATCCTGATCAAAATCAAGTTCTTAGAAAGTGATGGACTTCCTGCAAATGAATCAGTTCCTGTTGATGTAACAGATCAGTTACCATTAAGCTGTTGAAAAACATCTCTTATTACAAGCGCAGAAAGTAGCAACAGTATCATCTGTTACTAGGCACAAGACTATGCAACACCAAAACAAACTGGAGCTGAACTCTTTCATTACTTTCCACAATCATGTTTAAAATTTGATTGTACGGAGCTAAACCTCTTCAACGGAAATCAAACTGCTAGGGTTGTGGGTATCATCGCTTAGGTGGGGGGTGGTGGGGGCGTAATACTTTTAAAAGCGTCGGCACCCTTCGCCGGCTTTGTAGACGGATCTCATTGTGCGTACAGTCGCCGACAACTGTGATGTGACTTAGTTTAATACGCTCTTGCAATATTTAGCGACTTTGTGTTAATTATTAGAGAAATAAATGTTTTTAAACTCTTTTATTCATCTACCAGCTGACAACAGCGCGGTTTCGCTCGCGTAGATGTCGATTTATTATCGTGAGATAAAGAAGCTACGAGTATTGTAGCTCTTTATATATCGATCTAACTACCTATAAGTGTAGCAAAATTCATCAAAATAGGTTAAGGTGCATTTGAAAGCGCAAAACAATTTCAATGACAATAAAAAGCAAACATTTGAATTGATACAAAATATATTTCTATACCTATGCGTTCTCTAAAAGTTTCATAGGTCTATGGCATGGACGGTTTTGCACAGGATTTTATGGAATAACGTTTTTACTACATACAATTAGATAACTATATTGCTAAACTATAGGTATAGTTTATTTTCGTTCAGTACTTACTTACCTATTGTGACAAAAGGAAGTAAAGAAGAAAAATAAATGAATTTGACATACTCTTCAGTTTGGTTTCTGTTACTGATGCTGATTTTATAAATGAGGCTCTATGTTATTAAGTTTAATAACATACATTACATTTTCGAAATCTGTCGCGCTATTTGGGATAGCACAAATCACATTCTATCATAGGTATTTCCTCGTGAAATTGCAAGCAAAATTTTCCTATAACACGTACGTCTAGCTCAATAGATGCATCCACTGGATGGTAATTGCCTAGAAAGTCCTATTTCTAAACCCCCCTGCCCACCGGCCCGATTCGCCCCCACCCGTCCGGTCTACGTTCTAGATGTTGGTAGAGTCCCAATCTCGTTTGGGATGGAATTATTCCTAGGATTTTCATACGTATAGTGGGTATTGTGTACAGCGTTTCGACTATGCAATAACCGTAATTAGTTTTGGGTGATGTTTCAATAACTACAACTTTGAGTAAGATAAAATCGGGAGTGGTCTCCCCTTGACTTTCTCGTATACCGGAAACGACTCAAAAGTTGATAGAAACCTTATATTTTAATGTCATACATGCATGTTAAATTTTGGTCACCCATCCGAGTACCGACCGCGCACATGGTTGCTTAACTTTCGTGATCGACGTCTCAAAAGTTGATAGAAACTTTATATTTTGATGTCATACATGGATGTTAAATTTGGTTGCAATAAGTTAAAGCATACTCGAGTTATCGTTCTAACGCATAGACACACGGAAATACAGACACACAGAGACACACACACAGACGTAATTCCAAAAAAATATTTTTGTGCTCAGGAAGGTCCAAAACGTGTAAATCCGTCAAAATCTCGAGCTCGAATTTTTCGACGATTACAAAACTTCCTCTACACTACGTATACGAGAAAGTAATAAAGTCTAAACAACTCTTTATATTGCTCAAAATAGCTATCGAACAATAAAATTAATTGTAAACAAAAATTGTTACATCTTGCTATCATATTACTAGTAAAACTAAAATAACTTCAAAAAAGTCATTGTTAACCCAAGAATGGTAACTGCTTACCAAAAATTTTACCCCATTTCAATTTAAAACGATACCTATCCCTTTGGTAATTTTGGTATTTTGTGGGGGGCAGTTGAGCGGTATCTACAATAATATAGGTAATTTATAAAAACAGTCAGTGCGAGTTAGTATGTGCGTTCATGCAAACTTTTTTAAGAATGTGGTTTTTTCGGGCTTTCCTTTGTTCGCAGTCCTTACCTAACCGAACATGATATCAATACCCATACTTTTTATCATTTTTGCAAAAGCAATAATAACAAAACTCTATAAATTTTGGGAAGCACAGTGGTTTATTTAGAAATCTTAGTGCATTAATTTGCTCACTAGGATTTGGTGATCATTTACTAAAATTGGACATTTACCTAAATTATTTTGGTGTTGAGTATATTTTTTTATCAAAATATTTTGTTCTTATTAATTTTCGTCAAAAGACTAACGGAGGCTGTCGGAATAACACAAGGACTCTCGGATTTAACCAGACGTAGATTGAATAATCATGATTATGTCATGCTTTGAAATAAATCCAAATTAATTTTCTTGCAATTCGTTATTATTAAGAACACAATATCGGTAGGTATTGCAATTAACTGTATTAATTATACCTATTGTCCTTGTTTTGGTCGGTCATTTTAAAGGAAGTTCCAATGAATAGTTATGGGACTTTACTCTGGGAATTCTGTCCTTGTAATTGTTAACGAAAGCTTCTTAATAAATTAATTAATAAATTTAAAAAAAAAACTGTAAAATCTAAATTGTATGAAAAAGCTTACTACTATTACTAGTTAAATGATCATTTAAATGATCCAAATGCGTGGGAGTCAAATCTGCCCAAAAACGCATTTAAAATTGTAATTTATTCATATTGATATATAATATCTATGGACATGTAATGATGTTTTGAAATCATTACGAAATTGTAAGCTGCGGAGTTTCTTTCGCCATTTTTTCTCCGTCTCAGCATACCAATAATTATTTAAGTAAAATAATTATTTGGTCGTAATGGTGGTAGAGCTTTTGACGATTTAAAAGTGCTTAGCAAAGTCCATTTAAATAAAGAGCTTTTTCATTTCATTGCATTTCAACATTATTTAATTTAATATTTACTGTCTTTTTCTTCGTCGGTCTTGTATTGTTTTTCTTCCGCTGGTAAATTAAATTAGGGGTAGGAAATTGTTTTCTCCATTTGTGTTATTTTGAAGATTATCTATCAGCTCGTTTATAGGTGAAGGGATTTGAATAACTTCCACAGGTCAGATTGCTTCGAAATTTGGTATGATCTAGGATGACAGTGTACCCAATTACTCGCGATATTACAGTATAGTTTACAAAGAAATAGTGAAGCCTCGTAATGGACTAGGAGTGAGTGTTAAAGATAAATTTCTTGAATATTTTAACTAGAAGGGTTTTTAAATTTAGCACTTGTTCATTTCTTTTTCCACAGTGTTTGCGCCTAAGAGAAATTTGACTAGAAAATTTAATCGAAGAAAGATACACAATTATGGTGTTGTTTTCTCGCAATTAAAACTAAATACAAATATAACTATCAGAACCCCAGCTCCCGTAGACACGGATTAACCCTATACCAATACAATAACCCTTAAGAGAGCGTTCAATTTCACACCGAGTGTAACCAAAAATGAAAATATTAAATCCAATTTACCAACTACCCCACATACTCCATATCCCCTCGATTATCCACTCGAAAAATAACACGAATTATGACTATTAAACCTCTCATAATCATTGTTCGGCGTTAATCGACAATCTTTATAAACGCACAGTGGGCCACCCCGCTTATTTGCGGGCCAAAAAAATGAATATGATTTTATGGCAGGTTAAATCTATTATGCGTAGGGATTATGTTATGAATTATATTTCTATTTGTGAGGGGCATTTAACAATTTATTTGACGCCTTTCGGCATGGTTCGGCTCGGAACAATCGAGGCCCATAATTATGTATTTCAATGTTGTTATAAATGTTTGTTTTCATGACAGGTGAATTATAATGGTTGTGCTGATTAAATAAATGGATGGCACGGAGTTTGATGCGGTTTTTGTAACCACCTATTTGTGTTGAACTGATTGATGCAATTAATTCCTGGTTATCGTTGAAAATCAAATGATTCCAGCTCTGATTTAGCGCTTTGACTGAGCTATTTTTACTCGGTAAATAGATTTTGCATTTAAAAATAAAAGAGTTTTCTTCCTGAACAGTGTAAGTGCTATGTCACTGTTCAGACAGCGTAGGTACTTTCTTCTTCTTAGTTTGCAATGTGCGAATAAAATAAATTGGATTTGTATTTTAAATGCAGGTATAGTCCAGTTAGATAAAAAAGTAAGTATTTACAAACATCTGAATAGCCCGTTGATTAATTTGGTAGGAGTAATGGTGATCGATTTTCGCACAAAAGATAAGTAAATATGTATTTTAAAAAATCAGTCTTTTTCTAGTACCCATAATACAAACCATCCTTAACTAGATGCTCTGTGTTAAAAAAAAACACAATTCTTGACGCTTGATTAAGTAAAAAGAGATTTAGGATTGCATTCAGGGAAACATCTAATATGTACCCTAAATACGTAAATATTAATTTTCATCGAATCCGAAATCAAAGGCGACTTGTTGGTCCCTAAGGAGGGCAAGTGGCTAATGTGCCCATTCCGTGGATAAAGAGGATTACTTCCACTGTTGTCATATCTCGGATCTATTAACATAATGTGGTGACGGGATTGCCTTGTTTAGTTTTTTGTCTGTTATCTTTTTTCACGCCTCTGGCTCACTGTGTGGTCTAATAGGTGTATTGTTTTGACGTCATTTTTTACTACGGCTATTCTGAGAACGAGAACCAATGAATCGGAGCTTATTAGCGTCTTATAATATTATGTTACGTCACGTCAATCTAATTTAAATACGAAATCATATTTTCCTGTTAATTCGAAGTAATTAATTCATGTCGTGTTTCTTTGTTCATGCAGCGGAATGTCACAATATTTTTCCATTGAAATCGAATTGCTGAAACGATTACAGCCCCTTTAGTTTGCTCACAAAATACTCAATTACGTAAACAAGGGAAAGAAAATAAAAACCGTCGGCGCACCGCCACATTGTAAATGCGAAAGAAAATACAACACACCATTACCACACAGTTGCTAAACAAGCGAAGTTTTCCCACAAAAACGCGAGTTTCAACTTGAATATTTCAAGGGTTATTGTTGCGTAATTGCTTACAACGCAGTATAACTTAATGGCCGTCACTTGGAGCATAGAAAAAAATCGATTCACCCATATTTGTTGTTAATTATTGTCGGTTGAGCCGTCTTTCCGCCTCTGCTGGTTCGAATACGATTTCAAACCCTCCCTGGTCCAATTACGGAGTTCTCAAAAGTCCCCCCTTCGCCCTCCCCTCTCATTTTTAGATCGAGCCTCGTTTTAATGACCTCTCGAGTCTCCCGATGTTCATTTGTCACGAGGGTTTCGTGTACGATCATTTCACTTTTAATTTTTTTTTGCTCACGTAACGATTACTGAAGTATTGTGGAGGTATGCCCTCGAAGGAATGAATCGGTGATATAAGAGGAGAGTCATTATTTATAGCAATTGCACTAAGTTTTTGACTTTACGTTCTTTTTATATCTTCAAGTAGAAAACAAACTCAGCCTGGTGAGAGGCCATCCTGCCTTGCTGGCAACATTTGGATTCACAATTTTTGGTAAATGCAATAATGGCAACTCTGGCCTCTCTTCCGCCCGATCTTGAGCGTAATCTAATTCCTGGTAATTTCTAATTTGTGAGTTTATTAAATCCTATAAATCAGTACAAGTGACATTTTATTTTGAAAATACATTCCACTTTATCGAGGATCCCAACACAATCGATTTCAACCCTTTTATTTTCTTTCTACTACTATTAACACATCTCTTTTTCAAGATGCTATAGCCATCAATTGCTGAAAGTGGTCAAGCAACTTATCAAAGAATGTAATTTTGTCAATAGGCCCAAGATGGGTATCTTGAAATTTCTCTGTTTAGGCATTGGTTAGCACCAATTCCCGAGTTTTGTCGATACTTGGTCGATTGTTTTTGTAAGATTTAGCGAATTTCAATTAGCGAAATAGTTATCTTTATTGTTATAATGACACGTCGTTTGGACTCAAGTTGGCCCATCATCATTGATTGGAGCAATTGGTGTTTAAAGTCTCTTATTTGGATGGTCCATCTTTGCTTGATGATCTGCTAATATAGTATGTCTTACTAAGACAATAAAATTAATATTACTAAAATGGCTGTCTCTTTTAGAGTCAATCATGGCGTCATCCAAATTTGAATGGGTCTCTAATTGTCGAATGCTATCGAAGCACCCTATATTAAAAAATTGTCCCCATTAGTTGTATGGACTAGACTATTCTTAACAGAGGGGTGCTTTTGTATTGATTGTTTGGAATCCTGTAATTTTCTATGATTCTGCAGTTTGCCCCGGTTTATCGTAATTGTGCATAGGGCCATATATTAATTCTGAATTCCCTTTCCAGTCCTTTGTTAGCAGTTTTTAATCTTCGGTAATTTGGTGTTGTTGATTGAATATTCTCTTCGAAATTTTTATTTGTGCTCTTGGCTTTGTTGGACTTACTTTTGTTTCGCTGTAAACCTTTGTTAGATTCTTTTTGCAATTGCTTTTCGCAATCTAGCTAGTTTTATAATTTTTACTTTTAAGAATTTACGTCTTCTATTTCTTTTAATTTCTTACGTTCTATAGATTTTTCTATATTAGAAATAGAAATCTAGAGTATTCATTAGTTTATATAAAAATTGTTAAGGAACATAAAAAAAAATAAAAATATAAGATTCAACGAGCGATTTTATCGCAGTATCTATTAGCGATTTCATTTCCATTTCAAATACTTTTGTTTCTCCCTCAGCTAACAAATGTATTCTTAACAGAAGTAAAACAAATACGGATAAACAAATATATAGATGATGAAAACCCAAACATTAATCTTCATATACAAATAGTGCTCTACATTGTGAACTGTCCGCATTTTATCTTCCCATGCCCCACAATTTAAAATCTGCAGTCAAAATTGTCTATTATAACCCTTATTCTCACAGCAATAACATCGTAGACCCTAAGCTGACACTGAAGCTCAGGAACGATTTTTAAAACGACATTTTAGAACACGACTACACGACATGTGTCATCACATCATGTCAATGCTGGGATTATGATAACTATCGTACGGATGCCATCTAGCTTGGGGAATCACCCTTCGCGATCTCGACGCCGCGTTCAGAACAATACAGAATAACTCACTGACGCCGCTCACCGAAATAAGATCTTTCTTCGTCGAAGTAGGGTTGAGACTCCTTTGTTTTTACAGTTTGAATAGCGCGGGGTGATTCTGAAAAGACAATTTAACCCTAAAAAATGGTGCACGGACATTAATCCGCATGTAATATCGCAAATTTGTCATCGGTCTACGGAGCGGGTGCCGCACATCTGTCATCGTACGCAATTCTATTTGCAGCTATTAGAGATGACATAATAGCACTTGATTCGATAAAAACGCAAAAATTAATAGAGCTGTACTCTCGATATCGATCTCGACCACAAAATAAATGGCTGCTCGATACTTGAGTAAATTTTTGAAATTTGAAAGGTGAGTACAAATTTTTGTGTATATAAGATACACTAAAATTTGTACTGACCTTTCATTTTTTATACTTATCGAGACAGCTGAGAATGTAGAATAGAGTTTCACCCGAAAACCTCGATCACTTTTAGAGAACATTTTATTCAATGAAATAATTTGGAATCTTCAACGAATTGTGTAAATAAATGTTCATATCGTACTTATTCCTGGTCCATAGCATCTATAATTGTATGATAACAAATTTCCAAATAAATTTGGACTTAATTATTGTGGTTAGCGTGGAATATAATTATGTATTACAATAAGTCGAAGAAAGCGCAAAAAGCGAAAGTTTTTTACGTTCTGTGTGTAATAGGCAAAGCTGATGGACCCCATCTGTAGAATATGTGGTGAGGAGGAAGAAAGCATGGAACACATATTATTATGTGACTGGCGATGCACTAGCCACTTGGCGATTAAAGGACCTGGGTTTAGGCTACTACGACTTTATAGACCTTATTCCCGCCAACATCGTGAAACCCATACAAAAAGTTTTAGCTGTTGGCGGGGATGGGTGATAAAGAAAGGAGAAGCACAAAAGATCCCATAGGCTCGAAGTGCTCTGAGACTCAGTCCCTCGCATAAGAATAATAATAATAATACGTTCTGTGTGACGCACGGCAACATTACCTACATACATTCACAGGTGTAAACTTACCAATTGTTCAATTGCAATTTAATTAATGAATAATACAAATTTGTATTATACAATTTGACATCCATGCGTACTTACGCATGTTACCGAAATAAATGATAATTCTGAATTGATAACTCTACCCTTGCGATGGTACCGCCCCAAATATGAAACGGTTAATAAAATTCAATGTTGGAGAGGCAACAAATTGCCCTTTTTGACGTCTTTATTCACCGAACTCAGTCATTCATATGCCACTATCACGAGGGTAGTATTCGATGCGCGTAATAAAAAATGCATTCTGCTTACGGCACGCGTCGTGTCTTCAGGTGGCGCATGGCGCGGTCGTGTCCCTAAAATTGCGCAGTCTTCTGTTTTTGTTGCATTTTTACAATCTAATGAAGCTTTATTTTTAATTTATTTATTTAATTTTACGGAGTTAATAACTCCGTGTTTGACGTATACCAACCTGTCCATAACACAAGTTCTAACTGATAAATTGGGTCTAGATGAGCGTGGAAATATATTTGTCATACAAAAACATGTCATATTTGATTAATGTTAATAAATTTCATTTAATAAAATACCAACCTACCTATTGTTACACATATAAGTTTTTTTTTTAATTATAGCGTACCCAATAACTTGTTTTTTAAAAGCGTCGGTGGCGTAGTGCATATGAACGTCGTCTCCCACCCGGGAGACACTGGTTCGATCCCCGCCACGTACCAATGTGTTTTCAAATTTTGAATTCATATGTACGTTTAATCGACGCTTCTACGGTGAAGGAAAACATCGTGAGAAAACCTGCACACACCTATGAAGACATTCTTAGGTTGTGTGTGAAGTCGACCAACCCGCACTTGGCCAGCGTGGTTGACTAAGTCCTAATCGTCCCTAATGTGGGGTAGGCTCGAGCCCCTCGGTTACATTATATAAACTGATGATGATGATGAATAACTTTTTGTTTTTGATACGAATTTTTAAAATATGTGTAGCATATTTAGTATGTATAAGCGAATAACATTTGCGATGTGAAACTTTTCTAACTCAATCTAAAAAATATTCAAAACGAAGTCTGTTTTGGAACTCTCCAAATTTTGATTGCCATGCCTAACCTATAGACAAAACCCCGAGTAGGGTTAAGGGATCCCATTTAAAGCAATAAGTGCACGCCCGTCGCCCCCGTCCGCGGCAGCCGCGTACAACGGCGGCCGCGTCGTGGTTCCGTATTTAAAACCCTCTTAAAATGTTGCAGGATTTTTAGCGAATTGCGAGTACGTACTTGTTTTATTGACATGGGAAAGTTCCTTTTATGATAGGGGCGGCAAACTGATAGAAAGTGACAACCACAGGACATTTTTCAAAAATCCAATGATGCAGTTTATGTTTTCATCAAAATTGGGCTCGCGACTCCTTTGAGCATTTTTCGATATTCCTTATAGTTTTGGATTTGGCCCTGAAGGCCCTCTTGAAAAATTCACTATGTACAGTCGACCAAATTGAATCATGACCCACCTTAAGATCATTTTCCTACAGTCACTCAATTCAAAGTAGGTTGAAATTCGCTTGAACATACATTTCTTAAGTAACGAACCTAATATCAACTTATTAGACACTGACAGTGTCTAATAAATATTGCCTTTAAAAATTTTTTCAACTACTACTTGACGTATGACACATAACGTAATTCTATTTTTAAAAATATAACAGTTATTCGTTTTTCTCAGTAGTGAAAAGAGTTTAGATTATGAACGGCATCTTATTTGAAATTCCAATTGAGACTTTAGTGCAGTGATAACAAAGAGTAAAATTGCATAGATCTCTGACCCGTAATGACACATTTTATTCATATTTAAAACGTACTAAGTGCAACACGCATGATAGCGAAGAAAACCTAACTAAATTTATGATTGTAAAGGAATGATCGGTCAAGTGGGTCATGATTCAGTTGGTTCGACTGTACATTAGTATTAATAATAAAAATGTTTTGAAATTTAATAAATAGATAATGTATCTTTAAATAATAATAACTGTCCTACTTTCTACTAATATTATAAACGCGATAATTTGTATGGATGGATGTCTGGATGTGTTTGTTACTCTTTCACGCAAAAACTACTGAATGAATTTTAATGAAACTTTCCAATAATATAGTTACACGTCAGAATAACATATAGGCTACAATTTATACTGACACTGCGCAGACGAAGTCGCGGGCAGAAGGTAGTATAAAATATACCTGAATAAAAAGGTTACTAAGTTATAAGCACAATGTTGTATGTAGTATAAGACCTACTCTGAATATACCTACACCTAGTTTACAAAATAGAACAATGAACAATACTTACCTTTTAAAAAAGAAAAAGTTTAGAAATTTCCTCCTATTGATGAACATGCCAATCCGTCCTCCTCAGGTAACAAGCATTAAAAAAATCTTATCGAACATAGACCTCAAACACAGTAAGCGAATAGTCGACGCCATAGATACAATCAAGTCATTGTTCAGGTCTAGACCGTGTTAACCCGTTTCCGTATATCCAAAATGGGAGCCTGTGCTAAGAATATTGATCATTTCCGCTTTGGATGTCGATGCAGTTACGTCACTAACGCGGGTTATTGTGGCTTGGAAGAAAAGGATAGATATAACGAGGAGTTAATGTGACATGGTTTTTAGGGTTCCGTACCTCAAAAGGAAAAAACGGAACCCTTATAGGATCACTTTGTATTCCGTCTGTCTGTCAGACCCTTTATCTCGGGAACGAGTGGAGGTATCGAGTTGAAATTAAAACCATATACTTAGGTGTAGGATCTCTTGAAGCTGTGAAAAAAAAATCAAACTTATCACTTGACGGAAAAAAAAGATACGGCCGTTTATGCCGCAAAATACGTGTATTTCGACACTCTCACGATACTTCCCGTTGACCTAGAACTATGAAATTTGGCAAGTATCGTCTTTACCACAGGTACAGGAATAACTCTGAAAACTATACATTTGTAATTAAATCATAATATAGTCTTTATTTAAAGTACGTAATCAATCATTGAGGTTTGCCTTTACCTCGGGAACGAGTGGAGGTATTGAGTTGAAATTAAAATCATATACTCAGGTCTACGGTCCCTTGAAGCTGTGAAATAATCAAACTTCTAAGTAAACGCAAAACAAATACGGCCGTTTATGCCGCAAAAAAAAACAAATTTGTACGGAACCCTCGGTGGACGAGTCCGATTCGCATTTGTCCGGTTTTTTTTACAGAGTGGTCGGCAGAAGTCTGGGTGTTAAAGCACACAAACCTAAGCGAACAGGAGAGCTACTTATAAAGTATTGTGTTATTGTAAATTTCTTCATTATGTATGAAGAAACCTACTAATCTTATAAACGCGAAAGTTTGTATGGATGTATATAGATGTGTGAATGTATGTTTGTTACTCTTTCTCGCAAAAACTACTGAATGGATTTTAATGAAACTCCACAATAATATAACTTATACATCAAAATAAGATATAGGCTATAATATATACTAATCCTGCACAGAAGTCGCGGGTAAAAGCTAGTACAAATATATAAAAATATATTTGTAATGAAATAGACTTTAATTTAGTTTTTATTTTAAACTGATTTCTAAAGTATTTTAAAAGTAATCGTATTTTTTATAAACAGCTTTCTTTGGAACCCAATGTAATACCGTTTCATTAAAATTAATCGTTTACCCACTTTTAATAGGCAAAGTATTAAGGTTTTACACAAACATTGCCGTCACATTAAATACCTGATTAATATTTATCACTCTCACATTCGTAAATCAAACAAATTATTAATAATTGCCAACGGAAAAAACGACGCCGACTCTCGAATACCGATAATTTTGGTTTCCGTGATTTATTCGAAAAAGTTATTCGAATAAGCGTCAAAATTGTAAACTCTCACTCGTTAGAGTCGTGATTACGTCTAAAAAAACTTATTACTTATGCATTTGAAACTACAGGTGGTATAATTTTAACATAACCCATTAATCAAAATGTTAACATTATGGCAGTAAAAAATTGCAAAATAACGGGTGACCATAATAAAATGAAATAATTTTAAGTTGCTGTATTATTAAAAAATTAAACATTCGCAATAAAAGTGTTATATTGCTTGCTTGAATGTCAATGTGTTTCTTTTAACTTGTTAGTCTAGCTCTGGGTTTTTATCGCAACTTATGTTTAGTTATGATAACCAAAGGTAACCAGGAACCGTAAGCGATGACTTTTTTGTCATTAAATGTCGGGAACGCGACTAAATAAAATAAAATAATAATAACATACTTTTATTTCAGACTATTAAATTGGTGTCCATATTTTGTTAGTAAGTAACAAATTTTATCTTAGTCTATGTTAGTAAACTATAAAAAAATAATTCTTCATTTATAAAAAAGACGTGTATAATAGATTAATTTTTTTTTATAAGATTAATAAATTGAATTGAATTGAATTTGAAATTTCCATTTCTTTCATATTACGAGATGGTTACCGTCGCCTATAGACACTTGCAATATTAAAGGGTGAATCCCTTATTGCAAGTGCGTTGCCATCCTGGGGACTAAGACAATATGCCTTCCATGCCCTTTACACTGGCTACCTTTCCCTTCAATCCGAAACACTACCTATATTACATTAATAATTATTATTACTTTTGACTAAGTTGACTAATGTTCGTATTATAGAATAAGTTTCAAGAATGAGCCGACTTGAGCGTCCTACGTCTCTACCTATCACTTTGTGCGTGATAGAAAGTGACAGACGATTCTCAAGACATGTTTGACTTCTGAGTGTCATTCAGTAATACGGACTTTAGCTAACATCAATGTTATAGCGAAAGATTTATGTAAGAAGGTAGTAGTGGCTAGTGAACTAAAAATTGTCCCATTGAGGCATTTACCATAACTCTCTTTCGTTAGTCTTTCTATTATTTTTTATACCAAATTTATGGCAAATAAGTATACGATCCTCCGATTGCAAGCGGTCACCGCAGCCTATGGACACTTGCAAGACCACAAATGCACACATATTACACATGCGTTGCCGACCTTGAAGCATTTTTGTCGCTCATGTTTTGAAGAAACCATGTCTTTTGGGAGATCATTCCAGAACCGAAGCGTACGCGGATGAACATTTCTTTTGAAACACACAGTACGTGACCAATGTGTGAGGATGAATACCCCATTGATGGCGAGCTTATGAAAACGGTAGCGTTTTGAATTTGGTTGATACGCGCTAAGACCCTTGTCGTATATTTATTTAAAGAAGAAAAAGTGTATTTTTACAAACCGATCACGTAAAATACTTCAGAAATTCTTTTCTATGCAAACTCAACCCAGTCACCTACATCTCTGTATGTATGCCACCTGTCTGGATCTAGACCGAATCGAAGATTCTAGACATGAATATTTGATTCGTAGCTTTTAGCGCGCGACGGCTCTTAAGAGCTTATTGGAAGCAGGCTTAAATAATTGCTTTCTTTGAACGCCTTTTAAAGTCTGAGACAGTAGATTTTAAATTCATGCAATTTTGTTGTGACAAAAGAAAATTTTGAAGTGAGTTTTGTAAGGACTATAACGGGAACTTACTGGGGACCTAAACCATCTCAGCAGTAATAAGGGTCGTGACCTCCCTTCTGCATTACTTTCTCACGTACAATCTTTCTCCATCTGTTTCTGTTTTCGGCGGTGTGGAGGGCGTTGTGGTCTGTAGAGTCAAGAGCGGTGCGGATCTGCAGACGCATTTTTGAATCATTCGAAGTGAATCTTAAATTCATGCACGAAAGCAAAACGTATACGAATTAACTTTTGATTGCTCCCAATTTTACGTATTTTTGAAACATTAGAAATGAGCGTTGCCCTAAAACTCGAATCCTTTAATTTTTTTCTTTTCATGCAGTATAAATAAAACCAGAGAGCCTTAACTCGTTGATTTAAAAAAAAAAATAATGAGTTACGGGGGAACGGAACGTAAACTATAAAGTTGTAATGTCACTGTCAGTTATTTGATTTTCTACTGGTAGAATATCGGAAACGGAGTGGGTCGGACCACTCGTTGCAAAATTCACGAGTATGAATATTCAAAAATAGCGATTTTAGGGATTCGCATACGAATCTTGCGATTTCGTACACGATTTGGAGTTCTATTGATTCAAAAATGCGTCTCCTGGTCGGACCAACGCATTAGGCTGCGTGCACGAGGCCTTTCTTCTTTGCCGCCCACGATTACTTTCTAGAGGTTGTCGCGGTCTTTTCTTGCCATGTGTCCGAAGTATTCTAGGATTCTGCGTAAGACACTCGGGATGATAGCCGCGAGGAGCTATTGAGTTATCGCAATAAGGAGATGTTGGTCCAAAATGCTGTCCAAGGGATACGGAGCATCTTTCTTCAACACCATATCTCAAAGGCGCTTGCGGTCTGCAGCTTTCAGTGTCTAATGTTCGTATTATAGAAGGAGTTTCAATAATGAACGCCGACTTGAGCGTCCTACGTCTTTGTCACTTTGTGCGTGATAGAAAGTGACAAACGATTCTCAAGACATGTTTGACTTCTGAGTGTCATTCTGTAATACGGGCCTAAGTCTCATCGCAATAAGAAAAGATCGAGAAGGAGTTTCTCCCGAGTTCTTGTTGTAAAAACACGTGTTGAGAGACTCCATTTTTAACCTCAATCAACCGAACAAATTTTTGTTACTTTAGTTACATTTTCACTTGACATTGGCAAAATGCGTACGCTTAATGCGACGTGACGCCATTAATTAAGAATAGAATGGAATAGAAAAGATCGAGAAGACTAGAGAGTCGAGTCATGTTGTAAAAAGGTCGAAATTGTAATTACCAGGGAACATTATCAGCAGCATAAGACTAAATATATAAAGATATTTGATTTGATTTGAAATACTCTACCATAAAAGCTACTCCGATGCGGACTATATAACGGGCAATACATAATTTATAAATATGGATATAAATCCATAAAACATATAAATATTAAAAGGAACAGTTAATAGAAAAATGGACATAATAAATTATACAAAACGATAGTTCACACTTTTTATCTTTTTCTATTAATATTTTTTGGCCTGCATAAAAACGTTAAAGTACTTAACTCTTTTTGTCGAAAACTTATTCCAGGTAATATTAAAAAATAAATAGTAACCTTACAATTTTAAATCCACATTCTGTTCTATTCTCCACTTCGAAATGTCCGGCTGCTGAAGTTTTATAAAGTGTAAGGTGTTTTGTACAATTTTCCGACCCCCTCCCCCCACTAGTGAGATGTCATGAGATTTGGTTCGATAATTAAAAATAAGACAGCTGAGATCTTAATCTAGAATTACAGTAATAAAATAAAAATACATAAAATAAAAATATACTTTAATTTAACTTTTTTTAACTAACAATTTGACTATAACAAGTTTGTTAGTAATAAATACAACCTTGATGGCTGCCTATGTGGCACCTAATCACTCGCATTATGCCGTAATAAATGCTTATAATCACCGTGTAATGTCCGCCGTTTTGCGTGGCCCAGAAGCGTAGTAAACTCCGCCTACCATTTCGCGCTAGAATTATTAAGATACAGTGTACTATGTGCCAGTATAAAACTCTTCCTCGAAGAAGCTACCTATCTGCAGTCGTACTAGAATCCAGACAGAGTTTACTATAAAAATAATATGTCGTTATATAAAACTTTTGGTCAAAGTAATCTAACTTTCCGTAGTAAAAGTAAGACACAGTGCACTATATATCAGTATAAAACTCTTGCCCGAAGTCAGTAATCTACCT
Organism: Elophila nymphaeata; assembly: GCA_955850985.1. NCBI lineage: Eukaryota > Metazoa > Arthropoda > Insecta > Lepidoptera > Crambidae > Elophila > Elophila nymphaeata. The sequence continues at coordinate 8,792,831 of OY039091.1, read as the reverse complement.
TCAGGCACTAAAATTTAGATACAGTGTACTTTGTGTCAGTGTAAAACTCTAGCGAGAGTTTATTTATTTATTTAATATACAATGTTTCAACAGCAATACAACACAAAAAAACAATAGTTGATGCTACTTAAACATAAGCCAATTTTAGGAACACATTTTAATAATAGAAGAGTTATGGAATAAGGGCAAAAATAAATGCTTGTGTGAGAAAAGACACTTGCTTTTTCTTAAAGTGTCAAAATATTTGTGATATAAGACATTATTCTTCACATAATATTTCAACACTGCATAAAAGGCCGCATCTTTTGGTTGCTTTGACGTAGAACTTTGAATATTTCACAGTTCAAGCGATAGCAGATCTCAGTACTTGTTATTAATTTCAACTTGATACCTCACCTCCACGCGTTCAAGGCATTTGACAGTCGGACAAAATTGTCCTAAGGTTTCCTTTTTGCCTATTGAGAATACTCTAAAAATATCAAATATAAAATCTTATTAAAAAATATGATCCTTCTGTCTGACTAAATCCCCGTATCAACAGATCACACAAAAAATTAAGTTAACAAAACGAATTTCCGTAAAACATTTTGGAATCTCTAACAAAAAATCCGATAATGCTCCTTATCTTTGAGGCTGGGCGTTACGAAATGAAAATAGGTTAAGACAAAAAAAAATTTATTTATAATGCAACGTAGATATGAGTCGATATTGAGATACTATAAATAAACGTAGGTACTATTACTTTTTTCAATTGTTTTTTTATTAATAACAGCCTTTTTAATTCGACCCACTGCTGGGACACAAGGCCTCTCCTTGTCATCGAAGGAGGTTCAGGCAGTAGTCCACCACGCTTGCCCAATGCGGATTGGTGGTCGGATTATAAAGTGATCAATACCCCTTTGCTGATCCTGATTCGCCTTTTATGTCATCCATTGGGGGGTATAGGGTGATGCTATTCTACTCTGCCGACATCACATACTACCTACACATATATATGTATAATCACGCTCTGAATCGGCGAGCAGACATTTAGGTTACATTAAAGTTAAAAGAATAACAGCACATTAGCTTACACATAGTAAGCTAACTAAGCTAATGCGCTTGTGCTAGGAGTGGGTTCACTTGAGTCTAACGGCGTGCGGGAATCGATCTCCATCTGGCAGTATGAGCCATACTCCGAAATAGTGAAAGGCTGCCTACCTGTCGCCTGTATTTTTATTAATAAGTTATGATGTAATGAAATCATACTAAAGCGATTAGATCATAACTACTTTTTTTCTTATATTCGACGGGAAGCTGTCCTTCATCTCACGTGATGGTAAGCCTTATTGTCAAGGCTGATGGAAGCGATCTTCACCTGGAGCTCTCAACCACCGAGGGTCTGGTTATCTTATCATTGACTGTCGGAACATCATAAATGCTAATTAATTTATGACGATAGACTTATTCTAATTCATTACATTAATAAAAAACCAGCCTTAAGTCCGAACATATCACTAGTTGCAATAAAAACTGACGGAACACGTTAAGCTTTCAAAATGTAAAGAATTTCTTTAATTACCACCATTAGACAGCATTCCAAAAGCGAACTTTTGTCATAATTATCAAAACACGAATTCCTTTTTACAAAAACGACGTAAATATTTAGCTTTCCCCCCTAAAATCTGTTGAGATGTCACAGGCGACATTATCGGATTCCGCATCTTAGTGTCGTGACGTGGCAATTCTTAGCCCACGTTTCAGAGGGTGGGCATAGTGCACGATATGACAGTAAGCTACATACTTCGTAATACTGAATAGTACTTATTCGATCCTCTCGGACCTAGTACGCTGGACTGAATGTTGACGTTTAAAAAGTGATGCCATTTAATTATTGCCATTTTGGCGCTGTCGGCGCTGAAAATAGGTAGTGAACGTCCACGAAACTAATGGGACCACAGATTAGAGATCTGGTTGCAGTTCCCTGGACGGTCGGTGAGGCGCTTTGAATTGGCACAAAAAACAACTGTCAATTCAGTAAAATTCAGTCCAGCCTTCGATCATCTACTGATCGAAGAGTCCAGCGTACTTGTATACTAGATTTTGGGGACTCGTAGGCTTCGGCTGTTTGCGCCCTCGCCGTGTTACACGGTGGCACGCGCGCAAAACAAATTAGATATAAGCTTGTGAATTGCTATTCATAATTATGTAATTCGTTTAACCTCGAGTAATTATGTTAAATAAAGTAAAAATAAATAGCTGAGTGTATTATTTAAACTAGAATAAACCGACCTGCCCCAGGCGGGAATCGCAATCCACAAACCGCAATCCGAGCGGCTGCATTAACCACTATTCTCGATCTAGCAACCTACTAGGTGGTAGACCCATATTTAGGGTCATCTGGGTAGGTACCACCGCCTTTCTTATTTCTGCCGTGAAGAAGTTCGCTGTGTTTCGGATTGAAGAGAAAGGTAGCCAGTGTCATTACTGGGCATGGAAGGCATATCAGTGATTTGCCCTTAATATTACAAGTGTCTATAGGCGACAGTAACAACTTAACACCAGGTTAGCCGCAAGTTTGTTTGCCATCTCGTAATATAAAATAATATACCTACATATATACTTGTAGGAACTGCTCTCTTGTAATAATGAGCAATAGGATGAAGTTTAAATGAAAAAAATATTCATAATTTCCATCATTTTGTCAATTAAAGCGATGACATGGTAATGAAAGGCCAGGTCAAAAGTACTCTAAATTGCAAGAGTAGATGAAGCGACAGAAAGAAGATATGCTAGAATAGTAGCGAGTGAAAAGAAGTGCTGTCTGGCTCCTATGGGAAAAAAAGCTTTATGGCTGATTTATTTTCCACCCGTGCTGAGATGATTTTTTTTTAGTGTAAAATCTGTCCTGGTCGTTGGCTTTCGTTGGTGTATTTACTGAAGGATTGGCAATTTTTGGGTTAGGTGCCCCTTTTGTGTAGGCGACAGGCTGGCAACCTGTCACTATTTAGAGGCACTGCATGGCCCATACTGCCAGATGTGGCTTTATATAAAACAAAATAAAAGCTCTGCTCAACCCCTTATAAGATTACAAGCGTGATCGTAATATGTATGATTTATTTTAAATTTTACTTCTACTTAGCCTACTGCCACTTCTTCACTATGTCGCAGCCATCAAATTGATCGCTAATCTGGCGTCTTGCCCGCCAATGTGTTTTTAGATCGTCGCCGATTTATAGAGATTAGGTGTCGTATTGGTTTTAAGAGATTATCAATGAGCGTACTAATTAATACTGCGATTTTGTGACCATTACCAATTTTATTAGGGTTCATATTCGTTTGAAAGAATTTGTTAATCTTGTGAAACGGTTACTGTCTTAATTTTTATAATAAAACTAAATATCCTTAAACAATTAGGGCTAATGGTAGCTTTTATAAACTTATTAAAAGCTTATGGTATTTTTCATAGTAACCTTGCTTATGGGAATTTTGTGTTACAGCGAAATCCCTAAGTGACTCTAACTGGCAGAGAGACCCCTCGCGAAAGTCTCATCGCCCAGAAATTCTTCAAGGAGGTTGGCCTCTACAGTCCTGAGGACACTCCAAGGTCGCCTTCTCAATAGCCTAGTAACACCTGTCAAGTCCATCTACGGCTAACAGCAATTGAAGTAAAAAAAAAAATGTGGATAGTGTACTTATCGAATTTCCTCTTCGTCAAGATTTTTTTTTATTAAGAGTTACATCAAATGCGTCTATCCGAACTGATGGTAAAACGTGGAATCCTGCTACGATCCAGACCTAAACTGAATAAAATATTTTAATTCGTACTGTGACTCAGTTTTGGCGCTGCATTTGACAGCGATTCAGTTCAGAGTTGAATCGCGAACGCGATATTTTTTTTTTATTCAAATAAACTAAAGTATTTTTAAATATAAAATAAAGAAAAATTATATTCAAATAAAACAAATAAAAAGGTAATTGAAAAAAAAAATACTAAAAACGAGGCTGCCTTCCCCTTGCCCTCCCTAAAAATAGGGAGAATTAAAATAAAAACAGACCAGCGACATCTTTCGTTCATTCTTTTCATGCAAACGCGAATATGTAATATGAAAATGATGGTACGAAATAATACGATTTTATAAAGATGGAGATAGCTATTAAAACAGTATAATTCGTCGCACTAACTAACGTAACGTAAACATAAATATTTTAGTTGCGTTATGCTCAATTTGTAAAAAAGCTCAAAAAAGCACGATTATTCCCGGTGTCCTCCCCCTGCTTGTCCCCCGCGGGTTGACAGAGACACAAAGCATAAATATAGGAAACTGTAGTGAAAGAGGAAGAGCATACTATTGCGTATATTAGAGAGAGATAGATAGACGAGACCATATCACATACACACAGGCGGCTTAGGTCGGCCTGTCAGTCACGTAGAAAAGACAGCAACTGTCAGACTGCAGTGTAGACCCTAGACCCTTTTTCACGCATTACTCACACATTGGTGAATTGTGTTTTGACTCGCCCTAATCGATTCATTGCCAATCTATAAACGTCAGTAATAATAAATCTATGGGGAAAAGTGATTTGCGCTCATCCGCTTATCAGAAAAGGTGCTTCTTTTAAGGCATATAGGTTCTAAATGTTTTTTATCAAGCATCTAGGCATTCTAACTAGGTCACTTTTAGTTATTGAGAACTAACATTAGCATTTAAGTTTTAATGTTACTAACACAAGATTTTTGTTGTACGATAAATAAACATTTTTTTTATTTATTTAAAATTAAAATAACTTATTTATTCTTTGGTAATATTTTGACGACATTTTTTAATACAACTAATGTATTATACGTAATAAACTAATTTAATTGTTCGTGAATTTAATATGTTTTGTTATTGTTTCAGGTACGTATTGTACAACTGTGTAATTGAGTATTTTCTTCAATTGTGAGTATATTGAAGCTCGTGAGATCAACTTAGTATTACAAGAAATGAATGTCCAGGTATTATGGTTATAATTTATAATGTGGATGGTTAACAAGGAGAGGGAGAAGCAAGAAAAGATGGCAAGGCTGTGTAAAAGATTATATTATGGTAAGAAGGTGTTAATTTTGAGATGACGGCTGATCGAGGAGAGTGGAGGAAGAAAACATATTACGACGACCAAAACCAAACTAAATAATAATAACTTTATCTTATATATAAAATTTCCATGTCACAATGTTAGTTAGCGTACTCCTCTGAAACGGCTTGACCGATTTTCATGAAACTTTGTATTCAGTTCAGTAGGTCTGCGAATCGGCTACTATCTATTTTCCATACCCCTAAGTGATAAGGGTTGTTCACCCTTAATTTTTTTTTTTATTTATAAGGCAAAACAACGTTTGCCGGGCCAGCTAGTTTACCAATAAAAGTACATTTTTAAACTTATGCTAATGTAATGACCAATTGACAACATTACATTTTATTAATAGTATTTTTTTGGTAATATGGATAGAAAAAAGACATTAAAAGACTCAATGCGTATTTTTTTTTAAATCTTTAATTTTGATGCTAAGTAGGTATTTTAATTTAAAATTTCAAAACTTACTCATTCCAAAACGACGTAAGTGCAACTGTGTGATTTATGTAAGTTTATGTCATGAGCTCTACAAAATTAAAAAAGAATTACAACACACACAACTGTCAAATCTTTGAGGTTAAGTTTGGTTATGTTGGCCATAAATAAAAAAAAAGATGGATGGCAAAGACACTTTGTGTTAGTAATCATACGCTGTCCATTTTTGGTACACATTTTTTTTGTAAATATCTTTTAATTTAGCAAGTAATAAGTTCTGAAAAAAATATAGTGTTCTAGATGTCCATAGCCCCAAATGGTTTTGCAATTGTTATAACTTGTTTTTTTGAAATGTTGTCAATTATGATAAACACCTATAATCTAAGTTTTAAATTTATTAAGCTATATAATACATATTAAATTACATACCAAGTTTTTGCGTGTCGAGTAAAACCATTAACTCCACACGGTGACTGCATTCTAGTGCAAGTGCGGACAAGTCAGCCGTTTCTATGCGGCGCGCGTACCACCCGCCCACTGGGCGTTGGGGTAATCTCAGCGGATAATCTAATTGCTAATGTTACTCAGTTTCTGGGAGGAGTTCTAAGGCATTGTACATTTCGAAGCTTTAAAAGTAAGGTGTGGATTCGTTAGAAAAGCGTCTGAAGCTAAATATTGTAATTGTCTTTGAGCCTTATCGTTGCAAATCGTTATGTATTACAACAAAGAAGAAAGCTGGAATTATAAGAGATAGAAAGGTTAATCTCAATAAGATAATTTCATATTTCATACATAGTCCTGAAGAAGTAAGATGAGTTTTTAACAAAGAAGTGTCGTCTTTTATTAAACCATTTTTTATTATTCTATCATCTTATTGTAATAAAATAACTAGAAAGGTTAATGTTTAAAATTCAGATATTATTTAACCTTCTATTCTATTCTTAAATTAATGGCATTCGCGAATCTTAAAGATTATGCATTTTGCCAATGTCAAGTGAAAACTCAATTATAGTTATAAAAAAAAATTGTACGGTAGATTTTGGTTAAAAATGGAGTCTCAACACGTGTTTTTACAACAAGAACTCGGGAGAAACTCCATTATTTAACCTTTTAACTTCAAAATACCCGGTGGCAGCACTGAAAAATATAAGCCTAGCAAAATTTGAACCGACAATTTTAAAATTGCAATCACTTGTAGCATCGCTTCCCGTTTATTAATTCAATGATAATCCACGTAATTCCCATCCAATTTCACTTGCCAATGTTCTTAATGGGTGCATACAAAGGCATACCATTTACATGTTACTTAAAAGAGGCTACCCACTCATTAGCATAATAAAAAGACGCACGACACACAACTTGTAATTTATACGCTCTTGTTCTTTGAAAGATTTTTATTTTTATCATTGCACGATATAACAACTTCCTGGAATGTCATAAGGAGGTTATAACATGGGGTGGCTGAGGGTGGATATAAAAATATTTAACAGGGTCAAAGGCTAAACGCCGCGTATGGAGACATCAAAGAAAACGCGCCGTTTTGAATAGATTAGTGAAATGCAAATTGGCCGGTAATGTAGTTAGCGTCGTGAGGACGCCATGTTTTATTTACGAAGGTGAATTAACTTGTGACCTGGAATTTGCTTCGGAACACATGTCTTGTACCTATCTAATAGGTGTGTTTGTTGTGGATAGGATGAGAGAAAGAACACAAGAAACTCCGAGCATAGAACTCTACATTGCCCTTTGAGTGACCTTGAGATTTTATGACAACCTTTAAAAGCGGTTACGTTTAGGTTACATAGGTCACTGTAACACTCACGTACTTACGACTTTCGTCTTGAGACGCTGCGGTAGATGGGTAGAATATAGGTTTATCATGATGACTCTCATCAAGAGAATACCAACGAAAAGACCAACCATATTGCAATACTTTCACGCTGAATCTCTGAATCTGAATCAATCAGTCGCGTGATGCCGGCAGAGTGGAATTACATCACTCCATATCCTTCAATGGGTGTCGTAGAAGGCGAGTAATTGATCAGCAAAGGGGTATTGATCACCTCGTACTCCGTCCACCAATTCTCATTGGACAAGCGTGGTAGACTACTGTAAAAATATACGCGAATCAAATCTTCAATTTTAACAAGTTGGAATTCAATTCCAATATTTTGTTCCTCAAAAAAACACCTTCAATGTTATTTTGTAGTAGAAAAACGGAGAAACATTAGGCAAGCACATTAGCATGTCAAAGGGACAATTGGCCGTCCCGTATCCCGCGTGGGCATGGTCACCCTACACGTTACAATATTCATGGCACTTTTGTGAGTGAAATTACTTCAAACCTTCGGGTTACATTTTCATATTAACTCAAGTGACAAACAAATGCATGACAAAAGTGTAGGTACTTAACGATAATAGTTGTGGATGTAGTGACGTCACTTTGAATAGTTTTAAGAACTGATTACTATAACAGTCGTGCCATAAGTTTTTATACGTAACATGTAACCTACAATGTTGAGTTTACAATAAATACTGCAATTGTAATAGTAATAGTAATATAACGTAAGGAATATTGCTTGTTTGTGGTTTTTAATAAATATATACATTGTCATGGCTCAACCGCGTTAACAATATTATCGAAACCAAATTATTACAACGTTATATACATAAATGAAAATAAACTTGGCTGAAAGATACCTTTTAGAGAGATACAGTCATCTTACAACGAGAAAAAATGCTGTTTTCTATTGTTATAACACTTATAACAGTATACAATAAAGAATATACGCGGTAACTGTGCAACTTCCCAAAACGCTATCCGGCTCGAAGGACCAACGAACCGTCGAAAACATTAGTAATTTCTAACCGTCTATCATTTAACTAGAAAACAAAGCTAAGCGTTGGTTAGCCAGCTTTCGCTCGCAGACGCCGGTAACGGCAACTTCAAAGGGACGGCGACCACACCCCCTCCGGGTGCGTACCCCCCTTCACCCCCTGCGGCGGACGCCGCATACATTGCGGCGTCGTGTATTTGGGATAGGGATCACTGTTTACCTTGATCTTATTGGCGACAATCTATAACCTTATCCGGTTAGGACCGGATCGAACCGGATTTGCATTGGCACGACCTGGGCAGTTGGAAGCAAATTCCGTTGGCAAACATGCAAGGAATTGTGATTTTTAAAGACAATACCATAATCACAATGTTGGGGCAATTATTTCTTTTAAATTACTAAATATTTAATTGAACTCTAAAAACATGCACTAGCAGTTGCCGCCAATTTTCGCAAAAAGTATTCTTTCTATCCATCGAAAACAGATCTTTGTCTGAAATAAAAGGACATAATAATGTCCTATTCCACTGACAATGTGTGAACAAAATTTCATGATATTTAATTGAGTAATTTAATCGTGAAAACGTAACAAACAAACAAACGCAAGTTAGTTTGGATTACATTTAAACAAAATGCAATATTAATACTTCAATTACACAAAAGACTAAAGGTGCCCTCTTTCAGTGTAGATATAGAAATACTACAAGGAATATTTCGAATAAAAAATTTAAGACAAGTCATGTTGACTGACTGATATGTCGTTTCCGCGCCACCAACATCGAGAAAGAACAGAAAAAAAACAAAATTAAAATGACAATATCCTTCGAACAATAAACAGGAGGACATTCGAATTTTAAATGTAGACAGGACGCTGACAACGAGATTGTTTCGAAATTAAACTGTGCGACGAGGAGGGTATTAGATTTGTATAGCGCTGTCCCTTTCCTTCCGGCACGTGTCCGTCTTAGTCTATGAATATTGATATCTCTCGTTATAGGTCGCAGCTTGTCTATAGTAGTCGGGTTAAGTTATGGTGTCTGGATAGTTTCCTTTATGAAGTAAATGCATTTCTATTACAAGATATAGAAATTTATTTGTGTCGGGATGTATTAATGTCGTTTCCTTTCTTTCTTATTATAATATGTAGAAACATATCATTAAGTTTAATTACGTTCCGTAAATGAAACTGGTACCGACAACGGTTCTTCAAGGGAAATGTATTTTATAATGGATTCACCGTGCGGTGCCGTTCCATAATGTTGCAGAATGGGTAGCCAAGAGTGTCTGGGGCTCGTAATTGTAATACAGGCGTAGGTTTAAGAAACTGCCCTCTTATGATGCATCCATGACCCTGACTTCTTTCTCTGCTCAGGCATATTTGCTAAGATTCCGCGAGAGCCCTTTAGATACGCATTTTCTTACAGAACTTTCGGAAATTCTAGACAACCTGAAATCTTTTAATAATCTGTTAAGCCGTGGAGACACGTAATCCTGCGAAAAGTTTGTTTGACTGTGGTTCTGACCACAGTACTACAAAATAAGTAACTCAACGGAGTTTCTCTCTTTCAGACGAAGCACAGAGAGATATTACAAGCCAGACGTTTTTTAATGGCTAATTCTACTAAGACCCCACCTCTCTTATCTCTCATGTTGCACCAAGTAGACTTATAGTGGATATTATGTGTCATTATAAATTTATTTTAAGTAGAGATTTATTTTAAGCAACAACTTTTAATAGCACGTTTTCCCATACATTGTATACAAAACTCAACGGAGTTTCTCTCTTTCAGACGAAGCACAGAGAGATATTACAAGGCAGACGTTTTTAATGGCTAATTCTACTAAGACCCCACCTCTCTTATCTCTCATGTTGCACCAAGTAGACTTATAGTGGATATTACGTGTCATTATAAATTTATTTTAAGTAGAGATTTATTTTAAGCAAGACCTTTTAATAGCACGTTTTCCCATACATTGTATACAATTTGTAAATTTCCCGGATAATTTAGATACCCCTCAAAGTACCCCCCGCGGCATAACGCGTGACACTTTAAGCCATTACGATAGCTCGCTAATAAGGCAGGCCACGCACGGTAATTCTTCTAAGCGTTCGTCCAATTAGAGACAATCATATATTGGCGCCCAACGTGGGGCGCGTGTCGATGAATATATTAGTCTAATTACTGGGCGAATTTAGTAGCGGTGAACCGCAATCCAATGTTACAGTGCGGAGCGGTCTATTTATAACGATGTTTAATGAAAAATAAACTTTTTTCGTTTGAGTAGGTACTTGCGCGTTCAGTGGCGTAGTACGTTACAAAATGAAAATAATTTCAGTAGGTAATGTAATAGAATCTGTAATATTTTGTTATCAATTGTTACTACTCCACTATTGAATTAGTCAATTTATTGTTGGTAGATTCAGCTGTGGATTTTTCGGCTAACAGTATATTATATATACAGTAGTACAACAGTATAATCCTTTGGAGCTGCTTAAATTGAAACACACATGAGAAACATAAAACTACCACTAAAATCATAAAATAATTATATTTTCTGTTTCTCCGAGTCCAGCTTCGTAGTCACATGTCGCAACTGGTCCTGGTTGTTGCTGGAACTGTTTCTACCACCAGCCAGCATTAGACCAGCGTGGTAGACCACCTACTCATGTAAAATGTAAAAAGTGCTGTGCCTAGAGCACTGCAATGGTCTGAGGGTTGAAGTCTTATACTTTTTTAATAATAATGCGTAAATTCCTCAATCTCTCTCTTTATTTTATTTAAAGAAAATTGTAGTTTCAAAGGGTCAGAGTTATCCAATGGCTCTTGTGTTTTATTTAGTTAATTAATAAGACCAAATTCAAACAAATCCGACTATTATTGATACTCTAACTGAGTGCGAGGGATCGAATATGTGTTAGGGTTGTCACATACACGAAGTTGTATTTCGTCACTCTCTCTCGGTAACGTTCGGCAGGTGGCTAGCGTATCTTAATGCATGGTAGTTATTTTGGTGTCTTTAGTATTTCAGCTTTTGTTTTTGCATAAACTCTTTGGGACAGGTGTCACAAAACGCTGTAGGTAATTTAATTTTACAAACTTAAAAAACGCCGGCATAGCGATTTTTATGTAACTTACAATAGATTTATTTTGATTATGTACAAAAATCATGTAATGTTTCTAATTTCATGTTGAATCTGTGGTACTAAAATATGATTTGAATACTCTACTTACTTCAGCACGAAACAAATAAGAGGTTACATCACTTAAATACCTAATATACTAAGAAATAATCTGCCGTCAAGATAATTGGGCTATAAATACAACTTTGAAAATTAGACGATTTTATCATAGGAACAAAAAAGCTTCAATAAAACTTTTATGATTCAAATCGAAGCACGTTTACGTAAACGCCGGGGTTTTGTACAAAATGTTATTTTGGGACGCGGATTGAATGCTAACTGCTGTACAAAGCGTCTCATAAACTGTCGCGGGTAAAGTCAACAAACTAAAAAATTTAAGATTCTCGTCACGCGCAGCCCTGCCTCTTGAGTGGGCTGGGGTCCTTGGTTCGAACCCTATTGTTCGCTGTTTCCCACTTGTTTTTTAATACATCGGAGGGTAGTTTCTATTATTCTCATTGTACGGGACCCACTGTTTTCGTGCGTTGACATCTACTCGGCTTTATAGGGCATCTCGATGGGGACGTGGCTATGGGACATTTTAGTTTATTAATTATTTGCCATGTTTTGGGGCGGTCAAGTGATACCATACTTGGGAATTGATTAGATGGGCGTGTAATCACGTCGTATGAATACATTAAAATTGTTTTTTGCGCTGTTATTTTGATTAGGAAATTCCTTGACATTTATTAATTGTTTTACTTCAGCTTTTGCATCGATATAAAGACCAGGCTTTACAATAAAATAAGTAATTCAGCTAGGATGTAATATTTTTCGCAATATGTAATCTCTATAATCAACTAAGGATAATTGGATCTTAAAATCTCCCTTCCAAATTGCGTGTTTATTTGTCTGATATACAATGAGATTTGATAATATCATTCTACTCGCCTTCAACTTCACCTCGATATTAAATTCCTAAGTCAACAGTTTCGCCTCTTGTTTATTTTCAAGATTCTTCTCACTCACCACTTGAACTTGTTGTCCTCCAAATTACAGCCTCTATTCCGGTCTGTCGCCAACACTCTTGGAATTTCCGGGCAAACAAATGAAAACCTTCCCTCGTTGGCATACGGATCACGTCTGAAAAATTGGTCACTCGTGGACACTTCCGAAGGCTATTTGCTGAGAGGGCAGGTTGGAATTCACAATACTGACCCCGGGTTCCGAGTCGAGCCGCCATTATGTACCCTTCGTTGCCTTGATGAAAACCGCGCTAGGAAAAATACACAGGGAAATTTTAACGCAATCATAAAAATAGGTCAAAATGAAATGAATAATTTACAAGTAACGTCTTGTTTCGATGAAGAGTAGCATCCTATAATTTAAAGCCTCGACACCTAACTCGACTGAAATTGATTACGGCACGATTGGACTAGAAATGAACGAAACATTTTTACCTCAAATAAAAGAATCCAGCCCCCATACGTCCGTACCCACCGAGACCGGAACATCAAATAAGACGCATTTTTAATTAAAAGCCGCCGGAAGCCGCCATGTTCCCGCGCATCCGCCGCCGCCATCTTGTGCGACCGTTTGACAAATTGGAACGGCAGAGTGACGCGCAATTTTGCCGCCCATTGTTCGCTTTGCGCAACAAAATGAAAAGTCGCGTTCCATTTTTTATTTTTCCTCTTTTTTTTTCGGAAAAATGTTACGCCCGAGTGTGGTAGTGCACAGTTATTTAGTATTTTCACTCGTGTTTCTCGCTATTAACTTTTATTTCAATTCGTCTGCGTTGGAATAACACTATGATACGGCGAGTTATTGTGATTTTTTGATTGTGACTTTTCACTTGCGAGAAGCGGGATGGGTTCACTACATTCAGTTGAGATAAAACAGCATATCTGTCTGCTGTCTTTAAATTTGAACAAACAGGATTTAGTGGTATCATAAAATCATACAAGTATCTTATTAAATTTAACATGTCAACCTAACAAATAGTTATTCCAGTGGCGTGGGACAGTAGGTGGAGTAGCTCGGACTAGTTACTGTATCGGTCGACTCATTAAAGCGGCGGCGACATCAAAGGACTCCGAAATACACCGTGCAGACTTAACAAATGATAGAAGTGATCTTTGACGCTGTTGATGCAATTTGTGGGATATTGGCCGATGCTAGGAACAATTACAAGTACTTGAGTAATCCAGGTGTTTTAAGTAAGTGTCACAAGCAGTAGGCCGTTCAGATTTGGGTTCTTTTATGTCCTACTTTTAACATGAAGGCACTTAATAATGTTTAAGTTTGTTTTACTGCGAATTGAATATTATATTAGAACTTAAATTTAATTACACTTAATTTTAATTTATAAGTAAAGAGGCAATAGTTGCCACATCATGCTGTGCCTGTGCCTTACTGTGTCCTAGCAGGGCGTCACTTGTACTGGCCCTATAAATTATGACCTGTGATTTGCAACTATTATAAATTTTGACCCGTCCGACTCGAACGGCTTAGAGACCCTAATCGGTGCAGAGACACCCCCGAGGGAGATGCTCACTGGTCAGGAATCCTCTCTGGAGTGATTCGAATTACAGACTAGAGAAGGTCATCAGAGAGATCCTGCAAAATTAGTCAAAAAAAAGCAACTAATAATACTAACTAATAAACTGCATTACTTAAATAGAAAGGTTTAACCACCACGGAGGTGATCTTGTGGTTCACATCCGGAGTTAGATCCAGAGCAAAGGTCCCGGATTCGAACCCCAAGGAGTACCTACAAATTTGTGTTCGGTTATTTGAAGCGCGCTAGCCAGGCGAGCATCAAATAACCGAACACAAATTTGTTACCACCATTTTATCAAAGTCTGTCGCCTTAACAGTAGTGTTAACAGCATTATTGTGTTCCGGCAGTTAATGATACGATAGCCAGTCCTCTGTGGTGAGGGTTCAGGTGAAGCTTGATTCCATCTTCAGCCTTATTAGCACTTACCATCTGGTGAGATAAAGGCTAAGATCTTCCTCGTAAAGTATTAAAAAACAGAAATCAAAAGAATACTTCTTAAGTTTTAAAATTTCACTTACAAAATTTTAAGGAACTTTTTATTTGACCCAACTTTGTATAATTAACATTTCCCTTTCAACTAGTTCGTAATCATCAGACTTTAATTTCTTTGCTCCCATTATAGTACACAATAAATTCCTCTGTTCCGTCATATACTGATAATATATTAAGCAACGACGATGTTAATGCTGTAACAGGGATTGATTGGACCTAATTGGGTCGTTACTTGGAAGAATAATGGCCAATTAGTAAATTAACCGAGTGATTCGGGCTGGTGGACAGCATATCATAATGTTAATCTTTAGCCAGGAATAAAATGGGCCCAGGAATGACCCTTGAGGTAGCCTGGGAATTATAAGTCAATAAGAAACATTCTTAAGTTTTTATTTATCACATTCTAATTAAGTTTGCTTTAAACATAAAAATACCTGTTGATTTTACTATCGGACACACTTATAAAATACATGTAAAGTGGAAATGTGTATTTATCAAAAGCTAATAAGAAATTTGAATTGGTATTATATTGATCTATTAGTTGGACTGAAGTGATCGTTATGAATCATCTGCTTAAAGACGCCTCGCTGTGGTTAGCCCGCTATAAAAGTGATCTCCACCATCTTCGAAAAAAACATCCAGTTTTTTTTATTATTCGCTCATAAAACTGAGTGCTCGTAATACTGTCTCGGGATGAGAGCGACTTTGTTCCTTAACGTTTTTAACTTCTTGGCTTGTTTGAAACAGGGATTAACCTACTTGAGTCTTAGCCATAAATTTTAAAACAAGTCAGTAAACCTGTGTCTATTTCTAAATTCTGGTGTCTTTAGTCTTTAATATCTAATTGGACGTCAATTCTGTTTATTTCTGTACTATAGGACAAGTTGGTATAAAACTATTAGTCTTTAGGTCAGCGATTACGATCTTTATTGCAAAATTTTGCTCTCGATAATGGGCAAGGACCAATGTTTTTATAGGATATTTATAAGGCGATAAATTTTTATGAATACCTTTCAACTAAATTACCAATAAATTTATAAATTCCGTTGAAAATAATGTGGCTTGTTAGGTTAAAAGGTTTTAACTTAATTGTTATCCTATGGTAAGACTAAGATATTGGAATAAACATTATATTCATACAATTGATTTACATTAGCATGTTACAACTGCTATGCTCAAAAAGGGTCATGTGGTATCTTAATGCACATGAAAGAAAAAACCTGATTTGACATACTTCTGTAAATAATTTCTAGTCCTTTCCATCATTAAGGTTTAAAGGTTTAAGTAAAAGACATCTTAACCTAAATATATTTTTAATACCGTAGGATTGAAGAACTTATCGGATTATTATAGATTTCTGTCAGCTAGATAAACAAAGTGTTGATGATTAAATGCGACAATTAAGTGCCTAAACAAAAATCGTTAAGTGACCTGTCTCCACATGATACTCTTACAAATCGTTCTAGCATAATTTAGAGTTTATCATTCGTAAAAACTAATTCTGGCTGGCATCATATGGCCTCATGAATTTTAGCTTTTGACATTTTTATGTATATTTAAAATTTTCTTTGAAGATGTAGATTTATGGTACTCGTACTTTCCGAACACAAGGTGCGGCAGTTCGTCGAACGTATTGTTTTGAAATTGTTTTAGCTTATTTCCAGCCAATAGTAACAGACGTTTTAACATACATTATAGATATTAAAATAGACCTGATCCTAAAACTACTTGAGGATAACATGAAGATAAAATACAAATGCTTCAACTATGTAAATGTAGAATGAATGCAATTTTCGCCAACAGATTATATTTAAGCATTCGTTAATCTAACCGTCCGTGTGTCTCAAGCTTTGTTTAGAAATATACTATGATTTATAAAGATACGACGCAATTTGGCATTGGCGACTGAATCGTTATATTTTTAACTATTCCAATAATCTCATTTATATAAAATTTAATGGCGGATGGAACGGACCGCTTTTGAATTATTAATATTATTATTTTGAAATAATAAACTATTAGGTGTTTAAAGGAGACGAATGGGTTATATCTCGCAGTTAATTACAATAAAATAGCAGTTTTGAAAATATGAAATATTGTTCAGAGTTCATAAGTTTTTGTTACTGTTATATTCTTAGAGCTATTTGGAATAAATGTAAGAGTCACGTGCACTCTGCTGAATTTATTTAAGCTTTTAGTATCATTCATTTCATCGAGCTTAATAAAAAAGTCACCTACTTGCCGTATTTCATTGTCTTTACGTTGAATCATGTGCAAATATTTACTTTGCTTCCGTTCTTTATTGAGTACTTCAATGTCTTTATAGAATTCTTTTTTATAATCTCTTAAAAGTATTTTGTTTTGTTCCTGGTCTGTAAGTTTGACTACTCTGTTGAGCTCATAAAGGTTATTATATTAAAAAATAAAGTAGCAAGTTATAAGCAGGTGTGAATCTGTTTAATTCTTGTCAAAATAAGGGACAAAACATAATTTTAAATATCCAACAAACTTCGTCTTCATTTACCGTTTCTGACTCCTTCATTTGTTCAATGACTCGTTTGTGGTTAAGTTCTGCATAAGTTACTATTACGTCGTTTTTTTTACATGACTCACGAATAACACGTCAAAGTAATTACAAAGTTCATTTCTATTATGACATTAATCAAGATTCTCGAATTTTCTACCCTTAGATTTAAGGTAATAGTTATGTTTGAATTGATAGTTTGTATCAATTGTTTTTGCTTTGAATGGAAAATGGTCTTCATTTACGAATACAGTACACCCACGAAAACATTACACATTGCGACTCCCTATTTTACATTACTTGTTTTGTCATGTAAAGACGGCGATGTAGATCGTTTTAGTAGAACAAACAATTACCTACAAAATAACAAACAACTGAATTCTCCAGTTTATTTTGTAAGTTCAGAGAAAATGTGAACAATGTTGGCATCATATCAGTTCACGAAGTATATGGTTAATTAAATTATTATTTGCACTAGTATCTGTTTGTCAAAATTTTAGTCGTAAAAGAATTTGTTTCTCAAATAATTTCTGACTTTTTCGAGCGCCAAAACTTACTTAAGCCCGTAGACAAAGTAACAAATAGAAACAATAACGAAGATCGATAAGAAAAATATGCTCACGTGGTCAATCGGAGCTCTAAGTAAGTTGGTAGATCAAGCTAACACGCTTTAGATAACCAAGCAATATGGCCTATGGTGATGAATTCCGATATCTTTACATAATAATGTTTTGTGGGATCCATCGAAAATAAATGCTTCTCTTATGAAGCGATTGCCCAAGTGGTAATCGCTAAGAAAAGCATTTATTTTAAGGCCATGTTTTTCTACTACTTCAAAAATACAACTAGTGGCTCCAGAAAAGGATTTTGTAGACAATTCTCCAGCATACATAATACATAATCCATTGTCAAATCATCGGCAGCAAACAGACTGCTGTTTGTCTAACAAATAGGAAATATGTACCAAGAGTGACGCAATTTACAACACCCAGAGAGGGTGGGACTTCAAAGGGTCGCTACAAAGCGCTAAATAAGATGAAAAAAAATGGGCCAAGTGCGATTCGCGTACCGAGGGTTCCGTACAAATATGTATAAAATAACAAATGTTTAATCTAGTCTGTGTCTAGGCTGTGCGATGCCGGCAGAGTAGAATAGCATCACCCCATATCCTCCAATGGGTATCGTAGAAGGCGACTAATGGACCAGAAATGGGGTATTGTTCACCTTATACTCCGTCCACCAATGCGCATTGGGCAAGCGTGGTGGACTACAGCCTAAACCTCCTTCAGTTATAAGGAGAGGCCTTGTGTCCCTGCAGTGGCTCGAATTATAAAGGCTGTTGTGATAATGATGAATCTAGTCTGATTTATACAAGCTGCCATTTTTGGCTTCTGAAGTTTCTTGGTTTTTACTTGAGTAGCTGCGACCACGAGTTTAAACTGCCTTCCTAAGTTTTTCTTCCTAATTCTCAGTAAGAATTTTGTCTATGCGTGTCTGTTTATGAGACGCACTGTATGCCTTCTTTTTTTTGTTCTTTTACACGACTCAAAAAAATCCACCACGACTTTGGAAAAATTGCGGTACATGGTCAACTTACTAGTTTGTCAGATGGCCTCTATTTATGCCGAGTGTACATGTGAAAACTATTATCTGTGCTCCGTATCTGCCACTTTACGTGCTCGATAAGTGCTAGTAGATCTGAACGAAGCTTAACCCTTTCAATCTTGGCGGTTAGTTTCAGTCTCGGTGTAGTTTCTAATTTCATCGCACATGCTTCTGTTAATCACAATGGAGATTGTAAAATACCGTAAGCAGAGGACTTTATTTCTCATAACAAAAAGATACGAAACATATTTTATATATTATTTTTGTATTGTTTTATTTGAGATTGTGTTGGTCATGTACATTATACAAAATTGTTTTTGTTTTTTGTTTTTATGATATGTCAGCAAGATAAAATATAAGGTGGTTGCTGATTGATCACTGTGATAATCGTAAGTGTTAATTTTTCGTTATTGATTCATTTTTAAAGTTTTTCGCAGATTTTTTGATTGGATCTCTGCTTACTGATCCCTAAAGAATTTTGCCGTTCAGTATATTAAAGGTTTTTTGGCTCCCAACATTAAAAAATCGACAAAATCTGAACGGTAGTACCCGTTCTTCTCCACCAGCATCTCTTAGTCCAGTGGTTATAAAAGACCACAACTATTAGTTGCTTGCTTTAAAAATACCTGTTTCTAACCAGAATGATCCACGATAAGATACGTGCTTTCAAGAATCTCACAAATAATATTATACTGAAATTTTTGCGTATTAAACCATTAATTTTAATTTTTTTTCCACGCTTACGCCAATTATCTAGCCCTAATTAAGTATCATTACGAACTTGTGTTATGGATACTAGATAACGAACAAATTTAATATACCTACATAATAGTATAGATATTTTTATAAATAAACTTAAGTAAATACATAAACAACCATGACTCGTGAACAATTGTTTGTGTTCATCACACAAACATTTGCTCTTACCAGGACTCGAACCGGGACCGCTTGATGTGTAGGCACCGTTACTGACCACTCCACCACGACGGGTGTCAACAATATTAATACAAATTTCGAGACAAAAAAGTTTGATTTGTCTTAGCTCTATTTATTTCTAAAGTCACGGTGTCACTAACCGTCATTTTCCTCAAAAGTCTGAAACTCAAAAATAAATTGGTACCTATATAATCATAACTAATTTCATTTTTCATTTTTCATTCAATATGAAGAAAATTTGATGATATTATTATACACGTAAAAGTGTAACTGAAAGAGTTAAGAGTCTTGAAGTGATAAGGGTTTTTTTATTTCCTTTCGAGTTACTGAACCCTAAAACACCGACGGCCAGGAAAATCGGGGCCTTTTCGAATTTCGACTTTCCCGCGTAAATTACGTTTTGTTCCAGTCTAGTTTGCGTTTCGATCTTTGGCGCGCGATTTAATAAAACAAATGCGAGTTGACGTGCTTCGCTTTGTGTGAGTTTTGTGACGGCGCTCGGCAAATAAAAATGGCGGTTGTTATTGTTTTTGTAGGTTTCATATTTCACATGTAAGGATGGAATGTGAAGTATATTTGTCGCTAGAATAATTTACCTAAAAAATACTATTTAGATTACTGTTTAATTTTTGAAAAAAGAAAAGCGGAGGAACGTTAGTTTTTATTCATTTGGTAAAGCCATTATGTACCTGTTTAAAAATGTATAACAGTTAAGGTATAATATGTGTTTAAAATCTGTTTGAAAAAATATGTAAGTATAATTAGTATATTCACAATCAAGAAATCATTATTAGCCAAGTGATGCCGGCCATTTAGAAAAGCATCACCCTATATCCTGCAATGGGTGTCGTAGAAGGTAACTAATGGATCAGCTAAGGGGTATTGATAAACTTGTAATCCGTCCACCAATCCGCATTGGACAAGCGTGGTACATTACTGCCTAAACCTCCTTCGATGACAAGGAGAAGCCTCGTCTCAGTAGTGGATCGAATTAAGGCTGTTAAGACGATGACAATCAAGAAATGGTATTCTCTGCCAGCAAGCACTCGTGCATACTATCTTGAGTCATTCATGAGCAGCGTGAAGAAGCACCTTGCAGGTCAGCAAGGCAAGAGTGGCTACCGCAACGGTTTATCTCTCGCGCTGTCTTCGTATTTGGACTCCACTTCTGCTTAACATCAGGTGGAATGGAGTCATTTGCTAGAAGTTTCTATAACACAAAATAAGAAGGTAAAATTAATAAAGATAAATAAGAAATTGTTTCCAAATCAATCTCGAACCATTTACCTCCACGTTTAATACACAATGCTTCACTTGACAAGGTAAACCAGGTATTAGCAGATAAGAATGATATTACTAATCCCCACACGATAATACACTCCTGCACATACTGTGATAGCTTATCATTACACTATTATCTTACAATAATAATGCTAATAATAATAATGCATTATAATGTACGAATTGTAGAAAAAATAACGTATGCATGATGGTAGTTAGCTTGGAACCTGCTTCTGAATTGTTACAATGAAATAAAAAATAATTTGGACAAAAAATTGTCCCAAGAATAATTAAAATATCCGTAACTATATAATTTTACAACTAAAATTGAGTTTTATGTATTGACAATAAAGTTTACTTTACAAAACGGTACGATTTAAACAAAATCTAAAAGGACATCACACAACGACCTATTTTTAAATTAACATTACTGAAATTGATTAATTTACTTAGATTACATTCTACTTTCATTATTTTTAGAATTTTTGTATTCATGTTATAATTTGCTATTTGGATGCTTTTTAACCAAAAGATATATAAGTGGCAGTTTGAATATTACATGTAAATCTGTAAGTATTTTGTTTTCAATTAATTTATATTTTAATCAGAATATGAATGCTGATTATTTTGGCAAATTACAAGATTAGTTAGTAGCATTAATTAAAATTAATGCCTTGGGTTTAGAGCCCCTGTATCTGTTACTTTTGATAATAACTCTAGCTTGTTTACATTTTTTAAGCACCCAATGGCAGTTTTAATAACATACTAGTAACTACAGACAGTATACAGTTTCCATGGCAACGGTAGAATTTTGACATATATTTTTTTAAGATATCTGTCAAAATTTTATCTCTAATAAGCAAGAGTGTAGATGGATAAGTTATTGAAACCGGCCATTAATGAACACAGTGTACTACTAACTAGGTAAGGCACAGGTCAAAGCACCAAGCGCCTCAAAATCAATTAATATTCGCACCAAAACCCAGTATTAGAACAGCGCACGGAGGTACACATAAATCTTTGCAATTATCAAATTCTCAGCCCAGACTCATCTGCATACACACACCAACAAAGAACGTACGCACGCGCGGCGGCAACATCAAAGAGATCGCGACCCCTTTGTACGCGCCGCCGATCGCGTGCTGTCTTTTTCCTTTCTCTCGGTTTCTGTGTAAGAGTTGGTAGGTGCGAGAGGGACAACTAACTGGCTGATTATATAGCGCTTGCAACGTGAATATTTCACCTCGTTATCGAGTCTTGTTTGTGTTAGATAGTGCTGTGCGTGTATTGGATGCTGGATATCGATGAAATTAATTTGTTAAGTGTGCTGGATAATTTTGACTAATTGTCGGTTTTGTTTTACAGTCGTGTGGATGGCAAGCACGTTTTATGGACCTTTGATATGTTTTAGGATGCTTATTTAAGTTTTTTTTTTGTGTATAAGATCTGTCATTCTGTACAGATTTTTAACTCGATGATTTTGGAATAAGATCGAAAAATTAAAGGAATTTGTCAGTTTTGGGTATCCTGTTGTGCTGTCGTCCTACGTAACCTAATCAAATATTACCCAAGACTGCTCAACCTCTTTCGGAATTATGAGCGTGCATACAATCTTTGCATGTATTTTTTTGTTAGTAAATTACTATGCAGGTGCTTATTTTATACGATTTAACGGCGACGTGTGATGCTGTGTGGTGTCAATACGACCTGCATGCTTATTTAGCGTCTCGGTAGAACTCAACTGATTCACTTACCATGAATCAGTTCAGTTGAATCACAAATGCTTAAATCCATCCTCCGTCCGATGTGAAGCGAAATGTTGCAATCATTCTAATTTATGTACATTTTATTGGTGTATCGGACAATGTTGGAGACATTTTAGCAGTGAGGTGTGACCTGAATTTCAAATTAACATAAGTTATGTGGTTGAAAGGTTCCGATGGACATATTTCAATGGACTGAGAACTGATTCATAGTAATTTTAGTTACAAAATATGCTTCAAAATTACAAGCAATACAATACTGACCCATGTAGAACCTAACCACACTAAAGGAAACGACATATTAACTTCTTTGTAATGCAGTAAAAGCCAGATTGATTTGAGACAAGGTTGTCAAGATAGTATTTCATTGATTGCACATTTTATTTTCATTGGTATTTTCTAAAATAAAAAAGGAAAAAATTGTGTACTTATTGCGAAGTGTTTAAATATTTAGTGTTCATTCAGGTGATGGGAATGATTGTGGTGAGATATACAGGGAGAGAAAGACCGAAGAAAAGATGGATAGACACAAGTTCCGTGATAAATTTACAAATTAACGTTTCTTAATTTAGGAGTTAATTTGTAGTAGTGTATTACAAATTAAACCCATAAATTAATTTCACTTTTCTGCGCAACTTAATGCGAAAATATTTTTCCCACGAAACTATCGACCTCTTCCCATCACTAGACACGTAAAGCAGGGCTCCCGAGTAGGCAAGACAGGAATCTGCCGATATCGATGCTAGTAATTAAAATAGACTTATTACGTCTGTCCGTGTACAGTATGGGACGTGTTTTTAGGGTTCCTTGCCTTAAAAGGAAAATAGGTTTGCAGATTTTTTTTTGTCGAAGATAAGCTTAATTGCTTTTAATTAGAGAACTGATTAAATTGGCTTCTGAAGTAATGTTTAACGAGTACATTTTGTTTTTTTTTCCTAGTTTACACATAATATAAATGATTTTGTTTTGTAACTGAATTAGTACATTTTTTTCTTGTAGGCGACTCCATGGCCTAGTGATTAGCTCATCATAAATAAAACACGGGGTCCCGGGTTCGATCCCCCGGGATTGCAAATTTTTTTGTACACATTGTTTAATAAGCCTGCTTGGCTAGCTATCATCATCTTCTAAATTAAACAACGGTCTAAATTCTTGTCAAAGCAGTTTCCTCGTCAAAATATAAGAAAATCATGTCTCTATTATTTTTGTTGTATCTATATGAAAATTAAAATAAGAATAAGATAACGGTTAACGTTTTTCAAATGCTAGAGTAACACAATACTTTTTGAAGTAGTAGTAGTTTTGAATTTACTAGTTGGTAGACCCATATGTAGGGTCTTCTGTGTAGGTACCACCGCCTTTCTTATTTCTGCCGTGAAGTAGTTCGCTGTGTTTCGGATTGAAGGGAAAGGTAGCCAGTGTAATTACTGGGCATGGAAGGCATATCATCTTAGTCCCCAGGATGGCATCGCACTTGCAGTGTTAAATGGCATACCTTTAATATTGTAAGTGTCTATAGGCGACGGTATCCATAGCTAGCTTGTTTGCCATCTCGTAATATAAAAAAATAAGAAAAAAGCTTCTTAAAAAATTCAAAAAATCATTTTTATAGTATATGTGTAAAAAATCTAGAAATAAGTAATAGAATCTAAAAGAACTAGTCCTAAACAATAATATTGCAATAACAATAAAAAATATACAGAACCATTCCCTTTAAATTGCAACACCCAATGCCGATGCGTTTTTTCATATGATTATAGTTAGTCTATGGGAAAATTGTGAGCACATCCGTTTAGATTAATGTTTGTTACGAACTTGATTGCGGTTGCGGATAATCAACTATGTTTTAGCCCCAACTTTACATAGAGCTTATTCCTTTGCAATAAGGTCTAATTTGTGTAAATTGTTTTTGTTTTAATAAATTAAGATTTCAATAAGTTTGGCAGATTTACACAAGGTAACTAAAGGGTTAGTAACATGCAGTCATTGTGGGAATATTGAAGGCAGCGCTGACGTGACAGCGTTTTCCTCAATTTACACTAGGACAGTACCCCTAGTATGAGTCTGGTAAGTTTTCGAGCTCGATCGAACGTATCGCCTTTTTCATACATTGCAACTAGCGCCTCTATTGTAAACTATCAGAAACAGTGGGTAATGTATGAAAAGAGACGATACGTTTGGAAGAGCTCGCAAACTATCAAAACTCATACAAGGGTACAGAAGCGAGTCGACACTTTTTCGTTTCCTCGAATTTGGAGCCAATTAAGTAATTGAATTTGGAGTCAATTAAGTGATTGAAGTGTAAATCTGGCTTTAGACGGAACGCGAACCAGTTGAAATCAAAACTAAATAAATAATAAATAAATATATGGAATAATTTTATTTTTGCGTTTACAAACGCGTAAATATAATACTAGAAAAATGCACTGAAAAAAAATCGACTTGCCTCAGGCGGGACTCGAACCCGCACCTTCCTTACCACCGCACCTACCTTTTTTTTTTCAGTGCATTTTTCTAGTATTATATTTACGCGTTTGTAAACGCAAAAATAAAATTATTCCATAATGTAAGGTAGTTTCATCTTAACTGGGCGTCAAATATTTGCAAAAATATTTCGTTCGGGTCTTGGAAGTGCAAATTTCAAAGATTTGATGAAACGATGTTTACCATAAAAACATAAGCACCAAGCACTGACAAATTTCGACAGCGAAAAGCAGTGCCTCGGTGGCGAAATTGGTTAACGCGTCCACCCGGATTGTGGAAGGTGCGGGTTCGAGTCCCGCCTGAGGCAAGTCGATTTTTTTCAGTGCATTTTTCAAATAAATATATTTTCACGCTCACACCCATTATCTAGCCCGAAGTAAGTATCATTAAGAACTTGTGTTACAGATACTAGATAACGGACATTTTTTTTTTTTTAGATACATATTACATAATATTTTTTTTAGATATTTTTATAAATCAACTTAAATAAATATATAAACAACCATGACTCGCAAACAAATGTTCGTGTTCATCACACAAATATTTGCCGCTACCAGGATTCGAACCCGGCCCGCTTGATGTGTAGGCAGCTACCTATACTGACCACTCCACCACGACGGCGTAAAAACCAAAACTGGATAAAAAACATGAATTAAATCTTAGAAAACTATTCTTAAGCGACACAAATATGTTAATATTTACCAGTTAGTTCACTGTACACCGTATAGTTAATTAATTATTGTTGTAATATATTTCAATCATCTAAATAATGAAAAAAAAAACAAAATCGAGATAATTATAACAGGAGCCAGCAGAGCCACGCACACACGGAAATTAGGCAGTTTGCTTGTAAACGGCCTAACATGTGCGGTTCGTAGACTGTTCGTATTTTTTTATGTATATGTATACTAGCTTCCGCTTGCGACTTCATCCGCGTAGACACTTTACCCCCTTTTCCAAAAATCCTTTCTTAGTTGATGCCTACACTGTATTAGGTATCTATGTGCAAAATTTCAAGTCTCTAGTTGAGCGGTTTGGGCTGTGCGTTGATATCTCAATCAGGACTTTGAATTTTATATATATACATACATACATATATATATATATATATAAAATTCAATTATTACAATATTAGGAGGTAGCAAAGAAGCTTGCGGCCCACCTGGTGTGTTACCGTCACCTATAGACACTTGCAATATTAAGGGTAAATCGCTTAACACTGCAGAGCGCAATTCATGCGCGACAACAGCAACGCGCATTCTGTACGTAAGATTTTTGTTCTTTATTTGCGGTTACTTGTGAAGTTTTATTAGTGCGCGGGATCCCGCGGGATAGAAAATGTCCCTTCCCGCAAAATGCCGGGATTGAGAATTTCCTACGGAATTGGATTCCCTACTCACGTTAAGATCTTTTAGAATGTCGCCATACGAAGTTAGTATATTAGGTTGGGGAAAAAGTCTTTTCGCATTATAGTATGTATAAACTTGTAATAAAATCTCTTTGGCTATACTATTTGTATCTGGCTGGTTTTGGTATCATTGAAAGTTTAAATTTTAAAGAACATAATTCCAAATTCAAATTAGGAAAATGTGTGATTTTCATTTGTTTTTCGTACCGCCAAGATGAGTGAACCTAATGAAGAAATTCGATAAATTTTAAAATTTTACTACAAAAAAGGTAAAAACGCAACGCAAGCCGCGAAAAAAATTTGCGATGTTTATGGACCTAGTGCAGTGTCTGTGAGAGTAGCACAAATTTGGTTTAAGCGTTTTCAATCCGGAAATTTTGATGTCAAAGATGCACGTCGCTCTGGTCGCCCTATTACAGATAAAATGGATGCCATTTTTGAAAAAGTGGAGCAAGATTGGCATGTCAGTAGTTACGACGTAGCTGAAGAACTGGGAATTGACCAAAAAACAGATTTAGCGCATTTGAAAAAAACTGGGTACACAAAAAAGCTCGACATTTGGGTACCTCACGAGCTCACTGAAAGAAACCTAATGAACCGTGTACTCATTTGTGATTCTTTATTACGACGTAATGAAACCGAACCATTTTTGAAGAAGCTGATAACTGGTGATGAAAAGTGGATCACGTACGACAAGAACATGCGAAAAAGGTCGTGGTCAAAGGCCAGTCAGGCTTCACAGACTGTGGCGAAACCCGGGTTAACTCGCAACAAGGTGATGCTGGGTGTGTGGTGGGATTGGAAGGGCATTATTCATTATGAGCTGTTACCACCAGGCAGGACCATGGATTCTGAACTCTACTGCGAACAACTGATGAGATTAAAGCAAGAAGTTGAGAGAAAGCGGCCGGAATTAATCAACAGAAGGGGTGTGGTTTTTCATCATGATAACGCTAGACCTCACACATCTTTAGCCACTCAGCAAAAATTAAGAGAGTTTGGCTGGGAGGTGTTAATGCATCCGCCGTATAGTCCTCACCTTGCACCTTCAGATTTCCACCTGTTTCGGTCTCTTCAGAATTCTTTAGGCAGTGTCAGGTTAACATCACGAAAGGACTGCCAAAACCACTTGTCGCGGTATTTTGACCAGAAGTCCCAAAATTTCTATAGCAATGGGATCATGTCCCTACCTACAAGATGGCAAAAAGTTATCGAACAAAATGGTACCTACATACTTTAGTTAAATGTAAATAAACTATATTAAAAAATGTTTTGAATTTTCTTAAAAAATGCGAAGAAACTTTTTCCCCAACCTATTAATTATTACAAACCCCTGTGACTGTGACAATACAATTTCATATTTCCATTTTCCTAGCCATTGTTTCTTGTAACTGAAAAGAATTCGCAATCTCATTAAAATGGATAATGCCTTACAATCGTATAAAGAGAGCAGCCGCATTAACTTGTATTAACCCTGAAATGACAGGGCGGGGTACCAAAGACCCCAGGTTAATATTTCACGGGGAAGTGCCGCGTGCGACCCCGATGCATTAGTTTTTCCTTTTGATGTTCACTCATGTCTGAAGGCAATATAATTTTGTTTATTTCCCATTTTAACGCGGTTTTCGTATCCGATTTGGCGTACGACATTTTGCTGTTGATTTGTCGCTGTTTGTGATGCAAATGTGATTCGAGGATGTTCTGTTGTTTTCAACTTCTTATGTTTTTTTTTTTAAGTATAGATTATAATCAACCCTATCGGAAGGGACTACGTTGTCCTATTCGATTGGGTTGATTATAAACTTGTATACCTCTCAAAAAATCAACAATGACGGATGTGTCTTAAAACTCGCGGGATGCAAACTGGGAAATTGGATGAAAAATTTCTCCATTCACTGCAACATCTGCTCCAGATTTCTTACCATGAGGCTGTGAGTGTTCCTTATGGTGCGTTTCGATATTTTGTGCCTAAACCCCTCAGAATTATAAGATTATTTTACTGCGATACACAGTCAACAGCAGGTCAGGTAATCAAAAAAAGATGATTTTTGAAGTGCTGTTGTCTTTACAATGAGATGGAAATGTTCTTTCACTTATCGCTTGTACTGTAATCGAAAGAGTCCAACACTACCTACTCTTTAGTTACATCAAGAACAACAGTAAGAAACGGATTGTATGTATTCCATTCTATCCTATAATTTAGATTTCAGAGCTATAAAGGACATTAGACCATTAAACAAAATCAAGAACACATTTTAACTAGCGGTCGCCCGTGGCTTCGCTCGCGTTAATGTCGGTTATCGCGCCAAAAAGTATGCTATATCGTTTCCAAAGTCACAAAATATCTCCACTACAAATTTTATCAAAATTGGTCCAGTAGTTTCGAAGTTTATTTAATTCAAACAATCAAATATTTTCTCTTTATAATATTTGTATGGATTACGAGCTAATGTAATAACTTTTGGATTTCACTATCTACAAATTTGACACGTCTATTTGAAACAGAAATTATGACTGTGACCACTAATGATTTTAAAAGAAACAACGACTTCCTCTTTAGGATGAAAGGAAGAGTTTATAGTCCACTACTGCCGATTCGAGTACATGTCCTTAATCAAATAAATTATTACAATGGAATGTCATTTTTATAAGATATAAAAATAATTTTATTGTTAATGCTTATAAATATTAAACGCAATGGTTCCGTAACCCTCACATGTTAAACGGGGTCGGAAGGGCCCCACCGCCGGCGGGCGGATTTGCGCTAAACAATTCATACATTTATATTTCCTTTGAAGTATCGCCGCGGGCGTCGCGTCAACTGCAGGGTTAGGTCTGCCCTCAACCTGTTCACTGTATTGGCTGCCATATCGTTACGTGCAAAATGTGGACCGGTACAATTTTTTGTAACGCATTTATTGAAAAATGGATCGTTTAATAAACGGTGTTATTGTTTTTTCGATTTCCAAGCTTAAACTTTGATTGAATTTAGTTTAGTTTTTATTTGGCACGATTTAAAATGTTTGCAATTTATATTTAACTAGCTTCCGCCCGCGACTTCGTTATTTTACCCCCTTAGGGGTGGAATTTACAAAAATCCTTTCTTAGCGGATGCCTACGTCATAACATCTACCTGCATGCCAAATTTCAGCCCGATCCGTCCAGTGGTTTGGGCTGTGCGTTGATAGATCACTATGTCAGTCACCTTTGAGTTATATTTATTTAGATTGGTATAAATTTCAAACATTTTAATTAAATCTAACTTACAATATTTGTAAAAATATCATCTCATCGCGATGTTGAAGGCTTCCGTCAGCTTGTGACGCAATCAGAAAGTAAAGGCTTGAATAAATTCGTAGTCATTCATTAATCCTGTGTCCTGTGTAGCTCAGAGCAAATAGCATTCACCCAGAACGCCAAAGGTTGCGGGTTCGAGTCCTCTCTCAGGCTTTAACATGACAAGGATTTTTTCTTCATTTTTCTATTTAATGACTAATAAACATTTTAAAATTGAAATTAATTAGTTTATTTTTTTTTATTTATGGCCGTGTGATGCCGGCAGAGTAGCAGCATCACCCCATATCGTCAAATGTCGTAGAAGGCGACTAATGGATCAGCAAAGGAGTATTGATCACCTTATACTCCGTACACCAATCCGCATTGGGCAAGTGTGGTGGACTACTGCCTATACCTCCTTTGATGACAAGGAGAAGTGTCTCAGCAGTTGGTTGAATTAAAAAGGCTGTTATGATCATGATGATGAAACATTTTAAAAAGGTTTAACAATAAAATATTAAAATTATCGAATATAACGAGTACATATATCCAACAATCGTACTAAAAATATTACATGTTAAATAATTTTCAAATAATTATATTAACTATTCAATAATCTTATAAATTGCATTATAGAATAAACATTAAATAATTTCAAAATAAAAAATCAATTTCAAAATTAATAATAATAATAATATATTTTCTCGCTCACACCAATTATCTAGCCCGAAGTAAGTATCATTAAGAACTTGTGTTACGGATACTAGATAACGGACATTTTTTTTTAAATTCATAATATTTTTATAAATAAACTTAAATAAATATATAAACAACCATGACTCGCACACAAATATTCGTGTTCATCACACAAACATTAGCCGCTACCAGGATTCGAACCCGGACCGCTTGATGTGTAGGCAGCTATACTGACCACTCCACCACGACGGCGTCAATTAATGTAAAAAATGTTAATATAATTCATTATGGACCCCTCAAAAAAAAATAAAGGCATCCATTTTGCTCCACCTCTGTCTGTCTTTTGCTTTTGTAATCCAAGTTTCGCCGGCTTTTCTTACTATTTCATCAACCTATTTTTCTCTCGGTCCACCTCATTTCCTTTTGTTTGTTGGTCCTTGCCAGGTCACTCTCTGTGTCCATCTCCATTTTAGGTTTCGAGAATGCTCTAACTAAAGTACCTATTATTTCTGTGTTTCGTAGAGCCATCATCCAGTATCACAGCAGAAACGTCGTCCACAGTACACTGAAATCAATTTTCTTTATCGACAGGCGCAAACGACGCTTATTAGGGCCCCAACAACCTGGTATTAACCCTTGACGTGTCGCGGGGCTTAATTGCCGGCTGCTTATTAAAATGGCTGTCTCAACGACACTATTTTGTCCTATTAGTTTTCCCACAGGGCTATTCTAAATTATAGAATTTTACTTTTTATTTTTTTTGTTTTTGAAACTTTGTATTTTTGTGTAATCGTTCCCCTAACCGCTGAGACGTTTTATAGTTTTGTTACTAAAAAGACAGAGAGAGGTTAGTAACGCCGCCTACACATCTGGCGGTCCGGGTTCGTTGGCAAATGTTTCTGCCGTGAACACGAACATTTGTTCACGAGTCATAGTTGTTTATTAGGTTTATTTATAGAAATCTAGATTATTATGTACATTTTTCCGTTATCTAGTATCTATAAAAGTTCGTAGTCATACTTAATTTGGACTAGATAATTGGCATGAGTGTGGGATAATTTTTTTTTAAATAAAGTGCAAGATTCCATGAAATTATTTATCATAATTTTTTTTTTGGAGTATTTGTTTGAAAATTATCTGTTCACAGACACGAATTGTACGCGTACATGCGTAAAGACTAAGTAATATCAATTTCTATGTGATTTAAAAAATGTAATATTTTTTTATAGCCAACAAACACAAACAAACGTCAAGGATTTAATGTTTCTTTTTCTTTTTACACATTTCCATCATGTTTTAAAGTTTTTTTTTTCAAAAGTTTTAAGTTTGATGGCTATCAAAATTTGTAACAGGTAGATACTATTGGATAAGCGTTTTTGACTCTTCCTTAAATGTCTATAGAGTATAAAATTTAGCAAATCACAATGTTCAAAATTCAACAACACAAAAAAGTGGCTCATTCTGATTAAAATTAACAACCTATCGTAACTAAAAAAAAACAAATTTTCTTCGCAATTTTTTTTAGAATAACCCTTCCGTAGGCAATTTATTCGATACACCAACACTACTCACAATCCAATGACACATGATTAGAACGACTAATAAACAATGTCTCCTATTAAATAGCTTCAGCCTTTCATTAAACCCATTAATGCTAATAAACCGCTTTGTTCAAAGTAGATTGCTTCTAAATCGGCGGTAAAATATTTTTAGTTGGAGACATCAAAAGAAATTGTAATAAAGTGATTATACGCCCTGATGAACCTACCTACCTAGAATATAGAGTTATATTTATTGAACACTACGAGACAATAGGTGAGGGAAAAAATATGCAAGGCGAGCACTTAAATCTACGCAAATGCCCAATTCTTATTAACGACGCTCTCACTCATTGCCTAGCCAAGTGGCAAACGATACAACGTTTCTATCGAACGAAATGATAATAGCCCCCCATCCACTAGTATCAGTTCGTGTGTATGGTGACAAAAGGATTGTTTTCCTCTCAGACTGGCGAGGAATGATAAAGTCGCAGGAAAACATGTAGAGATGAAATTTAGTTAGTGGCCTCAACGGTTTTATTTATCCCTACGATGTTTCTCTACAGTTCATATATGAGGACAAGTCATACGAAATAAGCGCTAGTGGATGGGAGGCTAAATTTTGACTACGGTCGCCATAGAGCTTTCTCACTATAACGTCAGTTTGATACATTATTATTATTTTTGTTAGACGCGATCGACTGGTCACTTGGCATGCAAATACGCGGCTGTAATCACCCTCAATTTATTTTGTAAATATGTCATAACGGCCGGACGAAATAAGACCTCAAAAGCTTAATTAGGATACAAGAAAGATCGCGAACAGAAATCTCAAAATAATTCATTAAGTGCCAGTATCATTGCGGTCATCGCATTCGCCACCACGAGAGCATTCCCCGAGCAATTTGTCACACACCTACACCGGAAACGCCCGGCGACTAGAGCGAGACGCAAACACAATTTGTATGAGCAACCAAGAGAGAGATAGATGATCAATTTAAGAATTTCCTTCGCATTTTGTTGATCTTTTTACGGGGTGTTATTTTCGATCTTTTGGCGCCTAATTTGGCCTGGATATTAATGAATGAGAAAGGGGAGAATTAAAATGACAGTTGCCGTTTTTTGGTATTTAATTACTTGAACAAGTTGTATCTAAAAATAAGCATTTTATATGTATTATGAATTTTTATCCTTGTATCAAGTCAATATTCTTACGCAAATTTTGTCAAATATAGCCATGCGATGCCGGCAGAGTAGAATATCATCACCCCATATCCTCCAATGGGTGTCGTAGAAGGCAACTAATGGATCAGCAAAAGATAGATCACCTTATACTCCGTCCACTAATCCGCAATGGGCAAGCGTGGTGGACTATTGCCGAAACCTCCTTGGATGACAAGGTGACAAGGAGAGGCCTTGTGTCCCAGCAGTGGGTCGAATTATAAAGGCTGTTGTGATGATTTTATCTTACCCTAATTTTTTAAACTTATATGATAAAAGTTATTTGCATTTTTACTGATAAAAAATAACTTATTTATCAACACAATGTGTACATGCATACAGCCCGGCTGACGGTAACTGGTTACGGTCCTATAGGTGCTTATAGTTTCTTCTAATACCAGGGTCATTGGTGTACTGCCAATGGGCTACTCTACGATGGTAGTAGCACAGCGTGGAAACATACAGTGTGCCTTTGAATTTGAAATAAATGTCGCTTTTGTCTAGACATTCAGTAGACAGTGTCTACAGTGGCGACCAGCGTCTACCAAACGAGTGTATGGCAGTTTGGTGGCGCCACCGCGGCCCTCTCGTCTCGCATCCCCCTCACGGTTGCCATGTCTAGACGTACTCGTTGACTGACTGTAAGAACTGCAAGAAACTGCCTACTACCACAGTTGATTCGGGTAATCCGGTATTCCCTAAGATTTTTGTGTGATTTTAACTCAAAAATCTTGTCTTGAGATGAAAGGTTTTTCACTCTTTGTCACCCTTGCTGTCAATGCAATGCTAAATCCTCTAGGAGGTTCGTCTTACTGGCCTGAAGAGCCACCAAGGTTATTGCCTTAATAACCCGGTGACGCTGTACAGTTGACCTACTGCCAACAGCAATGCTGGATTGCATTTTAAGCCTTATTGTCACTTACTATCAGGTCAGATGAAGGCGAAGAGCTTCCCTGTCTAGAATTTAAAAAAAAAAATGATTAAAAAAAATTGCTTAACGATTCTAAGATTATAAGACTACACCTTTTATTATAAATATTACACAATTAGTACGTATTATTCAGTGTTCTACTATCTCATCGACAAAAAATCAACGGCAGCACTACACCGGAATAATTAAATATTTTCTGCGGAGTACGTGCTGCAGTAATTATTCCACCCATAATGAAATATGAATAATTTATTAATGACATTAAAATAGTCAATCAAGCATCGATAAGGCGTTCATTATGATGTCCGTTACGAGAATAACAATAAGTAGTTTTATGACCGAAGGATACTTTAGCGAGGCGGTTTTAATTCTGTACCTCAGAGGTGGCAGGGGAGTTTGGACTTTAAGCTTTTTTTGTTAAGGTTGAATTATGCTTGACAGTGCTAGGGTATTTTTGGAAGATGCCCGCGATCCGGGGAGTGCACGATACGGCTCCGACACTCGACGTATGCGCAACTGAGATGTTTGTCATAGTGAAAGCGGTAATAAAAGGCAAATGGGACGTGCCACTTTGCCCCGCTAGATGGCGCTTTTTGTATAATTCTGTTTGCGTGGTTTTCTGAATGTGTAACGTCAGCGTAAAAAGGACGTAACATTAAAATATTTATTTTATCCTATTCAAGGAGAATATTCTGTCCGTCGTCGGATCTTCTTTGTTGGTTCACGGAAGGTAATGTTACTTTAGGGTTTGGCGCCCCTTTTATGTAGGGGACAGGCTGGCAAACTGACACTAATTTTGAGGCATTACCAAGAAATTTATAGGTAAAACGGGAAGGCCACACCAAGGAACTTGTATATCTAACTGGAATGCTCACGAAACAATGTCATTAAATGAATATTGCACTTTATATATATACGTTTAAGGTCTACATTTGATTTTATGATAATAAAAGAGGAACACGTTCCGTCAGACAGCGACAAGAATGGAGTATCTCTTTCTTGCAACTGTATGGACACGTTAGTAGAAATAGACACCATCTATTTAGGTAGCTAAATCTTCGGAACGATTTTGAGGTTGCCGTCAGCGTTCCAGTTAGAGATATAAGTTCCTTGGGCCACACTGCCATTGACGTTATACGTACGTACATCATCATATTACTTGTGCGGGAGTTAGAAAGAGACAGGTAGGAAACGGAAACATTCAAAGGTTACTTGGGGGTCAAAAAAGTTGTCTTTACTTTTTTATTGGTAGTGTGACTTCCAGGTTACCTAATAAATTTCTTGGGCACTACATGATCCATTGGAGTGTCACCCGAGTTCTTATTGTAAAATCACGTGTTGTGAGACTCTATTTAAAGGGTTCTAGCAAATTTATCAGCCCGAAACCGTATCGCCTTTTTTACTATGAAAAAGAGGGATGCATGCGCTACGGTTCATAGCCGTTTCGTAACCGCCATCCTGTAGCGTTCATATAGTAAAAAAAGAGGCGTCGAATCACGATCTTACATACTAATGCCGAGTCCATTTATCACAAAAAGGAAAACCAGAGTAGTAGCCTAGGACTACAACATACAACCGTCGGTCATAGCCTCCACAAACATTCCTAATACAACTGTAGAGACGTCCGCACTCGGCAACGCCGCGAACTAGACTGAGCTCTGTCGAGCGCGCACCGCCGCAACAAAAGCACGCCCCACCACTATTGCGTTTCATCGTACGATAGTTCGTGTGGCGCTGACGTCACGCGAATTATTTTCAATGAAAATAAACAAATTAAATTACAGTTGAACCTAATAATGTTTTACTTCAGTCATGCGGTCGTTTTTTTATACAACTAGATAACAAACAAGCTTACGGCCCACCTGGTGGTAAGTGGATACTATCGCCTTTAAACGCCTAATAACAAGGAAAATCAAAGAAATCACTTGGTATTGCAGGTGCGTTGTCATCCTGAGGCCTAAAATGAAATGCCTTTCATGCCTGGTAATTCCACTGGCTACTTTTCCCTTCAATCCGAAACACAGCAAACTGTTTCACGGCTGAAATAGGAAAGGCGGTAGGTTTCTATCAAATTTTGAGCCGTCGATCACGAAAGTTAAGCAACCAAGTGCGCGGTCGGTACTCGGATGGGCGACCAAAATTTAACATGCATGTACGACATCAAAATATTATAAGGTTTCTACCTTTGAGTCGTTTCCGGTATACGTGAAAGTCAAGAGGAGACCACTCCCGATTTTATTTAACATAAAAATTATTAACTTTTCCTTGCTATCGCTACCAGCTTTGAGTCAATGTGACTCATTCTGTAGATTGAGATTGATGCTCACATGCTTCGCAGTATGGGGACAAATAGCTCGGTGCTCGTTTTATTAACTCAGTGCAGACAGATTTACATACTTCACTTGATCTTAATACGAAGGACAAGGCACAAGGTTGCCTATATGACACCTTATTACGAGCTAATAGGAGCTATTTTGCAGGACAGCGCTTTTTCTAAAAGTGTACGCTATTTTATATACCTACAGGATGAATTTTTCAAGTGGGCTTTCGGGCCAAATCCTAAACTATAAGGAATATCGAAAAATGCTCAAAGGAGTCGCGTGCCCAATTTTGATGAAAACAAAAACTGTATCATTGGATTTTTGAAAAAAATAATGATCATCGCTTTGATTATCGCTTCAACCAACATAGAACAAGAAATATTTTATTACCTAAAATTCAACAATTTCCATTAGTTTTCCGTATATCATTACTTCCCAGAAATCGATCCGTAATAACAACACTATCGAATGGTGTAATAATACAGGCTGTGTTTTTTTCTTTCAAAATCATTGGGTTCGATTCCTGGCTAGGATTATTGATTTTTGCGACTCATTTGTGCATTTTTCGATATTGCTTATCGTTTAGGATTTGGCCCTGAAGGCCCACAAGAAAAATTCACCTGTATAGTTCGATTATAGAGGAATTACTTCAGACGGAAACTTTTTTTGTAAGGATATTTATGTGTGGTTAGAAAACAAGCATAGGTACAGTACGTCTGATGATTAGCTGTCACGCCTATAGACGCTTGCAATTTGACAACTTTACTCACCGATAGAAACACAACATACGTAAAAGTACTCAGCCAGATACATATTATTTAAACACACAGTAATCACTTTGAATTTACTAATATAGTTATGTATTACGAAATACAGCATATAGCTGTCGACGGTACCCAAAACAGTACTCCAACGGGCAAAATAGGTAATTAAAAGTCTAGGGCTCCTCAAAAATACCCGTTGCTCAACACTGCAAAAAAGCGGCCGTATTAAAAAAAATCTTTAAAAAAATTTGTTCACTCTATGAAACCCGAAGAAAATCTAATCTCGAAATTCGGGAGGGTCGCGCGATATTCAGATTTGCAAATATCGGGAGTGGGGAAGCCACCCTGTGAGGGGGGGAGGTTGGGGGTTGTTGACCTTTTTCCAGAGGCTGCGACGTTCGTCTATGTATGTTTACGTACATTACGAAAGTGAATATAAAGTTTTTGGAAGAGGCATTG
Organism: Elophila nymphaeata; assembly: GCA_955850985.1. Classification (NCBI taxonomy): domain Eukaryota; kingdom Metazoa; phylum Arthropoda; class Insecta; order Lepidoptera; family Crambidae; genus Elophila; species Elophila nymphaeata. The sequence goes on along the minus strand of OY039091.1, from coordinate 8,755,079 downwards.
CTTAGAATGTAAACTTAATGAAGTATAAATTTGAAAATGCACTGAAAAAAATCGGGAGTCGTCTCCCTTTGACTTTCTCGTATACGGAAATGACTCAAAAGTTGATAGAAACCTTATATTTTGATGTCATACATGCATGTTAAATTTTAGTCACCCATCCGAGTAAAGACCGAGCACTTGGTTGCTTAACTTTCGTGATCGACCACTCAAAAGTTGCTAGAAACCTCATATTTTGGTGTTATACATGCAAGTTAAATTTCGCTGCAATAAGTTAAAGCATATTCGAGTTATCGTTATAACGCGCAGACATACACACAGACATAATTCCAACGGGTTTTTTGGACTCAGGGAGGTCCAGAACGAGTAAATCCGTTAAAATCTCGAGGTCGAATTTTTTGACGATTACAAGACTTCCTCTATAGATACTACGTATACGAGAAATTAAAAATCGACCTGCCCAAGCGGGAATCGAACCCAGCATCTTCCGCAATCCGGGCGGCTGCGTCAACCACTACACTACCGGGACACTTTTTGTCAGTCACACAAATTTGTCACAATTTGACACAAATTGGTCAGTGTTTGGTATTGTGGTACTTTTGGTACTTAGAAGCGCAAATTTCAAAGATTTGATGAAACAATGTTTTACCGTAAGTAAAGTCGTGTACCACGGTGTAAGGTCGTGTTCGTCGTCAGGTTATTACCTACTTGCTCGCGAAACATGTCCAAAAGATTTCTTTTTACTTAAATATTCATGAGTATCAACTAAATTTTGTATTCAACATTAATGTTACTCAATATTGAATCAATAAATGTTTAGAAAATCCGTTTTCGCCGTCGCATCCAGTAACGCAATATCTTCGTTAAAGGGCTCGCCAATTATGTTCGTGACGTGCTGTCGACCACCGTACCCCAGAAAATTGGGTACAGGGTACATTTATAAGAGTTTTTATGTACACAGGGTAATGTACATAATTGGGGGTGACGCTTTGTAGCTTAAAGGATATCTGTGTAATACGTTTCAAGTTATGAATAAAATTTTGTTGATGACGAAGGTTTTTTAGCAACCAAGTCTGGGATACTTTCACTACTTGTTCTTCATAAGAGATTTTTGTTGTTTTATTTATGTAATTATTAATTGCAAACTTTACAGCTTTTTCTAAATCATGAACACAAACCTATTTGTACAGTCAATTACAGCATATCAGGCTAACACAAACTGTCAAATATTCTCAATAAATTTTATGTTTTATGTTAAGTATTAAGGGCCTCATAAGAAAGCTTAAGTTCAAGAGACAACGGAGAGGACTATTCTCTGAGTTTCTCGCCGTGATCATATCAGAATTGATTAGATCCACAGGAGAACCAAGGTCACCGACATAGCCCAAAGGAATGTGAACCATAAGAGGCAGTGGGCAGGGCACATTGCGAGGAGGACTGATGGTCGTTGGGGCGGAAAGGTCCTCGAATGGCCGCCGCGTTCCCGAGTCGCAGCGTTGGTAGACCCTCCACAAGCTGGAACTAACATGTAAAGGTCGCGGAAAGCGGACATCGCAGGACCGATCGTGTAGGTCCAACAGTGGACGTTTGATGAAATCTACTGGAGAAAATTGACATTTCTGTGTACCTTGATCTGCTGTTGACTGTACAAACGGACCTTTGAGGGAAAGACTATTGTAGGTAAATTGTGGAATTTACCTACAATAGACTGTCCCTAAAAGGTCCGTTTAAGCTGGTTTTTATGGGACCATTCTCTGAAGGTCGCTTTAGAGAATCGTACCAGGAAATGGATCCGAAGTGTGGAATTTTATTAATGTACTAGGTGGTAGACCCATATGTAGGGTCGTCTGGGTAGGTACCACCGCCTTTCTTATTTCTGCCGTGAAGCAGTTCGCCGTGTTTCGGATTGAATGGAAAGGTAGCCAGTGTAATTACTGGGCATGGAGGGCATATCGTCTGAGTCCCCAGGATGGCAAACGCAGTTGCGGTGTTAAGTTTGTAAATTTCACAAGAATGATTAACACATACTTACTGAGAATTATTTATATCAAATAGTAATTAATGTTGCTAATTTCTTTTTAATCCTGTGATAATAAATTATCACTTACAAGTTCCGTCTTCGATAAAAAGAGTAAAATTATTTTATCAATTATTATTTTTAGAATGTTACTAATAATCAGTTTTTTTTTCAATTTTAATTATTTCATAGGTACACTGAGCATCGTTCTAATTCTAACCGTTTCTTTTCAATATAATAAAAACATATAAATATATCAAGTTATAGGTATTTCCCCGCACCATAAGCCAACCCTCGTTAGAGAGATCCGGTTCGTATCCGGCTCGTAGGACCATCCCGGAAATGGCAGAGATGACGCGTCGTCTAATAGGGATGGTGAGCCTGAATTAACTTGAATATATGTATAGCTTTTTCATATAAAATAACTTTTGTAACTAATTTATATTCCTCAAACGACTAGGTATCTATTATTTTTTGGTTGACTGATGCCTGATTGCTTAGACAAGTGGAAAGTGCTTCAAATTATGTGTTCGAGTACAACGCTAACTTCATAAAATTATTTGACGTCGACTAAATAATTAATTATGCGATAGTCATTTTAATAACTTATCTATTTTCTTTATTTTATACCCATTTTGCACAAAATAAGGCTGTTTTCTGTCAATGTTTTATCCCCAAAAGCTATAACTCCTTTTAGCGTAGGTATAATTATAGAAACGCACGAACATATAGCTATGTGTCCCTAAACATATTAACGGGTCCCGTAAAAATTAAGTAACATTGTTGAAATAAATTAATAATAATGAAAATTTGCAGTCTGCGACCCAAACCAGGTCTAAGTTTGATACCATAGATTGCTTAAGACCTTATAAAATGTACAACATGGAATGCAATACATGTTGGTGAAAGCACATTTCATCCAGAAACCTTGACCTCCGAGAAACTGGCTATCTTTTACAGTCAGAACATAATGCATAATGCTAATAACAATGGTTATAACAGACTTTGATATCATGATGGTAGCTAGCGAGGCGATATAAAATATTTTAAGAACTTTGATTTCTGGTAGGGCTACCAGAGATCAAACAGACCGTTATTCTGAAACGGGTGGGCAAGACACACAAAGAGCCTTAGGTAACATTTCGTTACATATAAAGCCGTATCTGGCAGTATGGGCTATACAGTGCCTCCAAATAGTAACAGGTTGCTAGCCTGTCGGTAGCCTACAAAAATAGGGCACCAAAACCCAAAAAATGACAATGCTTCAGTAAACAATCTAACGCCAAATTCAATAACCAGAACAGATGCTTCACTTAAAATCGGATCCGGGCGAAAAATTAGCGAACAACAACTAATTAACTTATTTTTTTTATTCATTTAGTAAGAAACTCAACGCTGTATTATAATTTGGACGCTAGCTTACATAGTGTGAACAGAGGCGGAGAAAATATTAACTCGAAGATCAAGGGCAGAGCGATGTAATACAGAATAAATCAATATAAAAACATAAAATTAAGAAAACGTAAAATTATCTTATAAAACCATATAAACACTCGCGTTGCTAGGCAACTTTTCTGACATTTTTCTTTTCTTTATACAACCACCAACAATCCTCTTTGGCCTTATCGAACACATAGGTTGGTCTATGTCAAGTCAATTACAGAGTTTCATATAGCATGCTTACATAAATATGGCTCATTTATCCAGTTTGTCGTGATCACTGAGTTAGTCTTTAATATTCATTTAGGTGATAGATTTATGGCGGGTTTCAATTACATAACTAACTATTAACTACCGACAGTTTCCATGGCAACGGTAGAGTTTTGACATATTTCGTATATCTGTCAAAATCTTATCCCTAGTAAGCAAAAGTGTAAATAGATAACTTATTGAAACTGGCCTTAAAGAAGACGTTCAAAAGATCTCCCATTGTAGTCAGTAAAAAGAAAAAGCAAGCTTGCTCCAAAACAAAACCTAATCACCATTAACTTCTCTACTCTACGCGAAGTAAGTTGCTTCTAAAAAAGTGAAATGCCAAAAGGCACGAGCGAAGACGTTCTGTTTAAACTTTAAACCCTCTGCTCCATATTTAAAAGGGCTAGAACTAGAACAAAACTCCCAAGGTCGGAAAACGTCGCGCGGTCCGGAACGATCTCCTCCTACCGACCCCCATACCCTCCGCACACGTGTACAGCCACCCTACACATGGTCGCCATGGCAACGCAGCATCCTACTTCCACGCCCACCGGGGGCGAACTCTCAAGATATTACGTCCTACTTTGTCCGCATTGGTGAACTAAAGGGGTGTAGGCAGCGAGTTAGTGTGCGTACATTTTAGGCTACGGAATTCCAATTTAGCGATATCGACTGTCAAAATTGCTTCGGAAAAAAGCAGTTAGCGAATGCAAACCTGCTCGAGTGCTCATTCGTAACATTCAGCCGGCCGCTCGTTAACAAACCTATTCAATTCTGAAGTATTAGTCGATTGGGGCAACATTTCTCGCGTCCTACCGTCGCGAGTTCCAATTAGCGACTGAGGCTTGTCGCTCGAGTGGCGGTGACGTCACGTGCTTTCATGCCGCAATAACTACCCACTTGGCGATTCCTTCAATGGCCAGCCACTCCACCTGGGCCTTCATTAGGGACCTTCTCAATGTATACGCGAACGCTGAAAAGGCGAATCTACTAATTTAAAAAATGCAAGTTTTAACGAGTAAAGTTGTTTAGCTAATAACCCTCCATTTATAATAGTGCTATCTAATTGCTTGATTTAATTTTTTAAAATTATTACGAGCTGTCAGCTTGACAAAGCACGCTCGCCTTTTGTTTCTGCCGGAGCTATAGACAAATCTTATTATGGAAATATTTTCAAATTAAGAACGCGCTCCCGCATTATGCGTCTCGGCTGCTTCATTGTCTATGTGCTCGTTTTGTTCGTCCTCGCATGTCGGTTTTCGACCACCGTTTTGGTTATTTTTTCTTCTCGTATTGTTTTTTTGAGCTGTCCCGAGCGTGAATGGAGGGCTTTGTTTGTGCGTGTTTTATTATTAATTAGTGGGGCTCTTTTGTCTGTGGTAATTATTGTCTTAATAAGCAGTTCCTGCTCTTCGAAATGTGGACGGGCGTGGAAGGAATTGTCAGCTCCTCATTCCAAAATGGCTTAAATGACGCGAGCTTTTCAAACTGGTTTGTGACTGCCACTAGCTATTGTTATTCTGAGCGCGTACACTGTACGTGTTATTGAATTATGATAGTAAGTAGGCAGTCTATGTTTAAACAATCTTCAACTTTGGAAACTGTGCTAGAAATATGTAACTAAAGGTTCGTTTTTTCATAAAGAAAGAAAGAAAAATATCAAAATCAGAACTCCTATGCGAGTATTCTAACAGAGCTCTTGGTCTAAAAAGATCTAAACTTTAAAATGTTAAATTATGAGTGATTTACAGGTTCTTGAATCGCCATCTTCCCTTAATATTATTGTTTTGAAATCTTGTCTATGCTAGGGTTGTCTCTTGCTGACTCAAACGATAAAGTTGTTGTGCTTTTTACTGTTAACTATATATGTATTTGCCTTTGCGATAGTTTGTCATTTTTTATGTTCTATTTTAAATAAAAGATAGTGCGTAGGGTAACGTCCCTGTGCACAGTTAACGTCCTCCCAACGCAAATAATTTATAATAATGTTGTTCGCTAAATAATAATTTTTAGATTACTTTCATATATTAAAACCTATTGAAAGGTTATTGTTTCGATGATGTGAAGCACATTTAAATAGAATTTAATTTTAAACAAAGTCGTTATAAATCTTCAGATTTTATCCCGTTTTCGAGAGATTTCAATGTTAGCCACCATATCGGGTGCAATAAAAAAGAAGTACACAAAAACCTACAAGATTATGATAATTAAAAAATTATTAAGCGACACGAACACTACCGTTTATTTCGCATAATAAAGTGCTGAAAGAAGTCCCGTTTAATTAGAGGTGAGACACTCGGAGCGGCGCGCCTGAATGGCCCCTCGTTGGGCGCCATTTTGCATAATTGGCGACGAGAGCCCGCGCAAAATTTATACCGCCCGGCCGCCAATTTACTTGCTAATGACTCGTCTTCCCGGCGCCGAAACTCAGTTTTTTATCCTGCAGCCTCTAGTTTGACTGAGCTTGTTAGGGCTTAGTTATTCTACAGATACGTATGAGTTTTGTCAGAGGTATTTTTCAGGCTGACGAGGCGTCTAAATTTTTTATCTAGTTGACTAAGTCTACTTCTTCATTGTTCTTGTATTTTGATTCCTAGATTATTAAAATTGGTGTTAGACAACTTTAAAATATATGCTATTGTTGCTATTCATCGCAATATACCTTCTGATATATTTTTTTAGTCTCACGTTGTGTCCCACGTTGGGCGCCAATTGAATGTACCACGGCAGTTTATCTACGAAAATTGATAAAAGTTTAAGTTTAGTTTCATAAGGAGTTCCTAGTAGGTAGTACGTATTTTGTATCCAGGCTAAAAAGCTTAATTACAGTGAAATACAGACAGCTGCTTGTCATGCTACATCAAACTGTCAAATTTCTCAATGAACTATGCACTCTATGAATATGTAATAACGTTAATTTAATAAAGACAATTGTCAGTTTTGGGGAACCTGACCATCTGTGTATTATGATATTGGTTTATGAACATGTATGTGAAGACCGAAGGAAAGATGGATAGGCTGTGAGATGATATGGCAAAGAATGGTGTTAATGTTGAGATGACGGCTGATTACTGAGAGTGGAAGACGGAAACATATGGCGATCACAAATAAAAATGGGAACGAAGCAGGCAAATGCTGAACATTGCGCGGTTGGCACTTAGATGGATCGAAACTTTTTCGACCCGATTTTCTTCCGTGCTTCGGAAGGCACGCTGCGCTGGTGTTCCTTGGTGCTGTCGAAAGATAGCAGTTGTTGCCAAGTGTAGTGTTCTCGTTACCACTCGCAACACTGGCTCGACACTAAATTATATGCGCAAGTACACGTCCGCTCACGTCCACGGCTCTAGCGGTACTGACCCAGCGCCCCTCCACAGAGTAAGCAAAAGACGTGTACAGTTACACTACGCCAAGGAGGGTTGGTGTCAAAAGCCAAAGCCTTTGGCAGTATTGTCGATATAATTAAGGAGAAATGGCTAGCCGTACTTGATTGTCAACTCGACGCATTACATTGTAGAGAAGTTAATTATTTCTTTATCTTGTTTCAGGCGGGGAAGATGGGCCTCCCAGCTGGCGGTAGTTTATCGTTGTTCTGCCCTGGCGGTGACCTGGGGCAGCCGCCGCCCGCCCATATGGGCATTCCGCCGCCTTATCAGCTAGATTCTAAGCTTGGTAAGTCAGAAATCAATTATATGTGATTTAGAGTCCAACATCTGTTCTGGTTGTTGCTTGTTGACTCCCTGAAGGTTTGTTACTCTTTGGGTTTCGTGCCTCTTTTATATAGGCGACAGGCTGGCAACCTGTTACTATTTTGAGCTACTGCTTGGCCTGTATTGCCGTCAGTGGGTTTGTGTCCAAGTTTTGTCAGCTCAACCACTTATGGAATTATGAGGGTGATTATATCAGTTATGTACCTTCTTTAAGACGATAAAAAATCCACTAGGTAGTCCTCAGACTACCTTAGGGCCGGACAGACTGGTGGTCATAGCCGCCTGCCTTCTCCGGCCCGTCCGTCTAAAAGGGATATGTACCTATGTAGTTAATATGAGCTGGTGTGGTTGTTGGTCACGAATACGACTACCATTATCTCATTCCTTGGGTGTCGTAAAAGCCGACTGAAGGAGCATCTGAGCCCACTGCAGACCATCGCATCAAGGTATCACTTGCGCGTTGGCGAGAAAAAGCCCTTCCCCCCAAAAATATGCTGATATCTATAGCAGTATGGTGACATTGCACCGACCTTGAAACAAATTGGAACTGGGGTACCAAGAAGAAGAACAATTTCTTAATGATACTTCTGAGGATTTGGTGTTTGAAAAACTTTTTATGTACTTAAATCATATCTTTTTTCCAGCTGCAGGGTTAGCGAGAACGCCGATGTACCCTTTCCCGGGGGGTACATACCCCTACCCCATGCTTAGCCCAGAAATGTCGCAAGTTGCCGCTACGTGGTGAGTTTGAAAGATTTTCATGTCTACCCTCAATTTTTTATTGTTATTGACTAAAATATTCCTGCATCTCTTCTTGCTTTTGAACTATTTAACACAGTTAACTAATTCTTAACTATTCGACACTGCCGAGAACCAATCGCATACTTCGCCGTTCAATCTCTTAAGCTGATTTAATAGTCACGCATTTGAACAGCGCCGTCCAAACGCGCGTGCTAGCAAATGCGCCACTATATGAAACTAGCGGCACGATTCAATCGCGTTATTAAACGAAACTACCCCTAGTGCATTTATAAGCGCGTGAATCTGGACGGCGCTATTACAACGTGTGACTCTGAAATCAGCCTTAGTGATCGTAGAACGCATGACTGAGAACTGCAATGCCTAGCGACGTACGCATGCACGCCACGCAAGCGGTGTGTCACGCGTACCATCCGATGTGTTTTTAACTTTGTGTTGTCTAAACGTGTTAGGTTCGTATTAATAAAGATCACTTATTGCTCGCGCCAATCTGAGAATGGAAAGAGCAAGACAGGTATCTGTTTTAATGTCTGCCTCGCTCCCACGTTATTTTGAGGTAGCGAACTTGAATGAGGCTTATCAATATTACCTTTGCTAATTAAGGCAGCACATATTACCTTTTGCATTCATCATCATCATCGCAACGGCCTTTATATTTCGACCCACTGCTGGGACACATGGCCTCTCCTTGTCTAAGCAGGTTTAGGCAGTAGTCCACCACGCTTGCCAAAAGCAGATTGATGGACGGAGTGTAAGGTGATCAATTCGCCTTTTAGCACGACACCCATTGAAGGATATGGGGTGATTCTACTCTGTTGGCATCAATTGGCATGACCTTTTTGCATTGAACTAAAATCTTTCTCTCTCTTTTTCTTTGTGTTCATAATACGTCTATCTCTGTCCAGGCATACCCCGAGCATGTACCCTATCTCGTCGGCGGCGAGCGGCTTCAGGAGTCCCTACCCCACCTCGCTGCCGATTCCCAGTTCTAGTCTGTCAAGGTAAGATTTTTTTATGAATGTCTAGCAAATGACTCCATTCTACCTGATGGTAAGCAGAAGTGGAGTCCAAATGTGAAGATAGCTAGTGCGAGAGATAAACCGCCGCGCTAGCCACCCTCGCCTTGCCGTCCTATGCAAGGTGCTTCTTCACGTCTCTTTTGAAGGACCCAGGATTGTAAAGAACCCGTTTACTGGTGGAGAATTCCATTTGTCGACCTTGTGACATAGAAATGAATCGGCTTAGTTTTTTTATTATTACGAGATGGCAAACAAGCTTGCGGCCGACCTGGTGTTAAGTGGTTACCGTCGCCTATAGATACTTGCTATATTAAGGGTAAATCACTTCACACTGCAAGCGTTGCCATCCTGGGGACTAAGATGATATGCCTTCCATGCCCATTAATTACACTGGCTAACCTTTCCCTTCAATCCGAAACACAGCGAACTGCTTCACGGCAGAAATAAGAAATGCGGTGGTACCTACCCAGACGACCCTACATTATGGGTCTACCACCTAGTAAATTAGTATTTTAAGAGGCTTTACCCTTTTCACTATGTCGATGAGATTTGTAAAACGTCTGGGCATGTCCCTGATATCTGTGGATAGAAATTTAAATTACTAATTGCTCTGGGTTTAGAGAAGAAGTTACTCAATAAGACAATCTAAAAACCGTGAAAGACAGTAAAAAAACGATTTTCAATAAGAATGTTTGTTTCCAGTGAATTGTACCGGTTCTCCCCAACGCTGGGCGGCAGCCTCGGGCTGGGCTTGGGCCCTGCCCTAGTTCCTCCACCTTCCTCGAAGGCTGACGTCGATTCATATCAATCTCGGTACGCGAGGTAAGTTACAGAAGCTGCTTAAGTTATTGCTATATAGCCCTTTTGTAGGCATAAGATTTTTATTAAAACAGATATTTTCATACTTTTTGACAGCTGTCAAAACATAAGAGAACGATTTGGTACCGGTTCGGTACGTTTTCGATTCGTTTTAGTTTCTGACCGAATTTGTACAGATCTTAATTATTAAAAGTTAATGACATTATTTTAAGTTAACAGTAAATTATTTCTAATCGTGTTTGTATCTTTTGCATTAACTAGCCATCTTCGCTTTGAACTGTCAAAAATCATTGGATAAAATTTTCCAAAATCATATACCTATTCAAATTCAATATGAGGCCTTTAATGTAGCAGGAAACCAGTAAAAATTAAGTGCGACTACTTTTTAACATATCAAATATTGCTACCATTATTAAACGCCACGCGACACGCGCCAAATTGTTACTGTAACACGTCAAATTTGAAATTGTAATAACAGTGTCGGAAATGTTTCAATAAACGGTTGCACGATCAAACTTCATTGTTTGTGAGTTACACCCCCGTTATCTCTGATCGCTAGTGCTAATGTCCCTGTAGATTCTAGATAAGGTGGACAGATGCGATTAGAAACGTCAAGGGGGATTGGAGAGGGTGGATTTTTGTGATTTTTACTGTGTAGGGTTGAAGTAGGCCAACGTTTGTAACTGTGTTATATTTTTTTGCTAACTATAGCGGAAATAACAAGGAGTTTAATTCAAAATTTTATTAAAAGCCTGCAAATTATGGCAAAAACGGAAGAGAAGAGCAATGTTAATACTTACAACGATATAAATAAAGTATAAAATAGACAAAATTAATAATTATTATAATAACCTTTAAATAAGTTACAATTGACAAAAAAATTTTTTTAATAGTATTTTTTTTATTAAGTGGATGGAAAATTTACATTAAAAAACACGTATTTTTTATTTTCTTTAATTTTGATTCTAAGTATTATAATTTAAAATTAATCATTCTAGAAGTAAACGCAAGGTTAAGTTTGGTTATAGGTCATAAATAAAAAAAGATAGATAACGAAGACATTTTCTGTCAGTAATCCTACGCTGAACATTTTTGGGCGTTTAGTTTTTTTTAAATATCTCACAATTAAATAATGAATTCTTCGCAAGTAATAAATTCTGAGTGATCTGAATGACCAAAACTCCAAATGGTTTCGTAATTATCATAACTTCTGTTTTTTTTGAAATGTTGTCACTTAAACAAAACAAAGATTTATTTTAAACTTAAGAAGTTTCGAAGTTTGTACTTCGAAACTTCTTTGAAGAGCCATGACAAAAATCAAAATCAGAAAGTCTTTTATTTCAATGGTCTCCCATGAAAGTCGAATTTTAAGCTTTCGTAAGTCTAAAATGAGGCTTTGATCCGGGAAGAACGGGCAAGACTCTCAGCAAGTTTGTTCTGTGGAGTAGTAAGTATCTATCTTCCACATTTTTAACTAAGTACGTAGCAATATCAAGTTTCTGTTTATGTCAAGTGTCAGTAAACAAATTCGCAGGCTTAAACTACTAAGTACCTAATTATAGCATAAAGGTACATAGTATAATACCAGTTTAAGGAACTAACCTGATCCAAGTAGGTAACGTCGCCAACAGATTTAAGTTTATAATTTTTGATATATGCGATCACTGCTTTTGATTCAATTTTGAAAAAGCCTAAAACTTTTTAAATGCGTGTAAAACTTATTGAAGGACTTATGACTAAATTATTTTCTAAAACAAAAATAAATTAAAGTAGGTACGTAAACCGTTTCTGATCGGGCTGAAGATCCTTAGGGAAAGCCTATAGCTAACAGTGGGCGTCCCTCAGCTGATATGACGTTTTCATTCTTTCAAAATGACTTACATACTTCGTTTTAACATACGTGGCCACTTTTGATTCCAACCCATTTCAAAATTTAATGACAAAACGAAAATACTGAACAGTCATTCAATAAAATTAAATATATTAGACATGTTGTATGTGATTTTAAATTTTGCTTAAATTGACATTTTTTGAAGTTATAAAATTATGTCCATTTGGTCTAGTTAGCTCGAGTCAGCCCTTAAGAATAACCCATTAGCATTGACCAAACACTGCGTACATACAAAAAATATCGCGTCACGCCTTTAAAATTCCGTTTTAAAAAGAAATCTGTAATCTTACACGTTTTCAACACATCCACTCGAAGTTCACGTCAGTCAAAAATACATAATCATTGTTAGTAAAGGTGTGGCGCCAGTTGTAGCGGACTACTGTATAACTACAATTTGAATTTAAATTTACGCGAAGCCAAAATCAATTAAAATTAAAAAGTTCTTTATTTAAATTTACTTAAGACTAAGTGCTTTTAAATCGTCATAATGGAGAATATACAATATACATAAATTAAATTAAAATCTTTAAAAAATATTAAAGTAATAAAAAATATAGATACGTTATTATAATACTTTCTCGTACGTAGTATAGAGGAAGTCTTGTAATCGTCAAAAAATTCGACCTCGAGATTTTGACGGATTTACACGTTTTGGACCTCCCTGAGTCCAAAAATGCTTTCGTTTAATGCGTCGCGACGCCATTAATTAAGAATAGAATAGAATAGAAATTGGATTCAGGGTAGGAGAAAGGCTATCTGTCCTGGTTGTAGGCTTTTGTTAGTTGGTTGAATATGAGGATGATGGCCTATTATACTTCATGCTTTACCCTTCCAAGATTATGAGCATGATAGTATGTATGTATGTTAAAATACGATGATTGAAATCCATTATCACAACGAATGATTTAGAACTGTTGGCAATAAGTATGCGTCTGATATGTTAGTGCTGTCACGACCGGTGTAGAATCGTGATAAGGATGTAATGTTTGAACCGTGCGTTCACACTATTATGATTTTACCTCATTGGTAATCGTAACGTTTGCCTACATTAAACCTATATGTGAAACTGTTTTTTATTGCACCAGACTTTTTTTCATCGAAAAAAGTGTACCAAATTACCACATGAGAAATTTCTCCACCTCAACTGATGTTAAGCGGAAGTAGAGTCAAAATTTTGAAGAATTCTAGTTCACGACATAATACGGGTCGCACTTACCACCCGGGATTGAAAATGAATTCCCAACATACGTAGGAAACTAATACTATTTAGGCAGAGTAATCATAGCCCTTCTTTTTTTACTACAAGCTACTACAAAAATTACAAAACGAAACATAGATTTTACATAAACATTAAACCTTTGGTTTACTGGAAGGTGGATCTGGAAACCTTACTGTCCCGCAGAAAACTGCGAAAAAGTAGTGTTATTTAAGCAGATGCACACATACATTTTTTCTTAAATTTGCTTATTATTCAAATTTTTTTAGGGTTCCGTACCTCAAAAGGAAAAAACGGAACCCTTGTTGTCCGTCTGTCTGTCTGTCAAGACCCTTTATCTCAAGAACGCGTGGACGTATCAAGCTGAAATTCACATGAAATACTCAGGTCTATTGTCCCTTTAAGCTGTGAAAATATCAAACTTCAAAGCCTAGCCAATCAAAAGATACAGCCGATTATGTCGATATTTTCAACAAATTTCCGACACTCGCAAAGGAATCAAAACCTACAGGATACTTCCCGTAAACTCAGAATCTTGAAATTTGGCATGAAGCATTGTCATATAATGCAAATATAGGAAAAATTGCGAAAATCACATTTTTTTAGTTATATAATATAATAAAAATATTTTAATAAAATGAAACTTACTACCTTATTTCTCACGAACGAATAAAGGTATCAAATTGAAATTTATACCAAATACCTAGGTCTATTGTCCCTTTAAGCAGTGAAAAAATCAAACTTCTAAGTTAACGCGATCAAAAGATACAGCAGTTTATACCGAGGAACCCTCGGTGTGCGAGTCCGACTCGCACTTGGCCGGTTTTTTTTTAAGCTAGTAAAGCTTACGACTTTATAAGCTCTTCTATTTTATATCATATAAATTTTTGATAAATTGTGTAATGTTGTTAATAGATGGGTTTGATTCAATTTTAAGTTTATTTTTTTCTTTTTAGAGACCTTAAATAAACCTTGTTAATTTTTTTTATGTAATTTTTCGCATTCTTCTCAGTAACACATTCGATAAACATATCATGGAGTAAACAAAAAATAACTAGTCGCTATCTTGAACCTCCGCCATATTTATTTCTAATCACGTCACTTAGCTAACTATGCATCTTCATCCAAATTAAACTTGTATGCATAATGTCATCTCGATTAGTTGAGGATAACTGCTTTAAAATTCAGTTCCAGGATTCGACATAAACTAAAGCAAAACTAAAGCACATAAGTCAACTGGAATCCCTCTGTTGCCTTATGTGCTTTCGTCTGCCGACCCAAGATACATTCTTGCATATTATAACAAACATTGCAAGTTTAATAAAAGCACAGATAAAAGCTTGTAAAAACGTACTGAACTCCTATGCTTATAATACCATAAATTTGCCATTACAAACTCCATATTGTCCTGTATAATCAATACTATATTCGGTAAACTTATTAATATTTCACAAAATATCTCTCCTAAAAAGTCAACTTTATTATTCATGCAACCACCGAACTTTCCCAACCCGCCCAAACTGGCACCACACCAGTACCTATACATAAAAGTCCAGGTACAATCATGTAAATAAGTCTCTGGAGAGAAATTTAATTAAGATGATATATGAGTCGCTTCGAGTTAACGGGTCGGAGGTACCGTCAGCAGGCGACGAACACCTTATTTGTGAGATAAAATCAGCTGTTTTTAAATGACACAGCATAGAATTAGGTGATGCAAATTTAATAAAAAATACATAAGGAAAACATCGTTGCTGATGTTAGGATATATTCTAACATTATTTAAAACATGTATAAACTAAAATAAATAAAAAATAATACATCCTTTTTAACTTATATCGTTAATTAAATGAAATAAAGAATTGTTGACGAAAATATTTCTATAACGGCTTTTTCACTTTTTGTTTAAACATAATTATTTACCTATTCGCGTCGAGGCATTACACAGCAATTTTATCAATTATATTTTGCTTAATTAAAAAAAGATGTTTAGTCAAAATTAAAATACATAACATGTTTAAGAATTATTATCCCAATAAAGCATGATAATTATATTCTTTCTTGGTATAATAACAACAAAGAAGATCTTTTTTTTACTCAATGTTGATGTTGTTAGGATTAAAGCAAACTGACTTAGTAAATGGTTTTGTATCGAAGCGTTCTTTTTAAGAATTTTGAAGAAATTAGTACCATTATTCAATAATGGAATAATTTTATTTTTGCGTTTACAAACGCGTAAATATAATACTAGAAAAATGCACTGAAAAAAATCGACTTGCCTCAGGCGGGACTCGAACCCGCACCTTCCACAATCCGGGTGGACGCGTTGACCAATTTCGCCACCGAGGCACTGCTTTTCGCTGTCGAAATTTGTCAGTGCTTGGTGCTTATGTTTTTATGGTAAACATCGTTTCATCAAATCTTTGAAATTTGCACTTCCAAGACCCGAACGAAATATTTTTGCAAATATTTGACGCCCAGCTAAGATGAAACTACCTTACATTATGGAATAATTTTATTTTTGCGTTTACAAACGCGTAAATATAATACTAGAAAAATGCACTGAAAAAAAAAAAAAAAATCGACTTGCCTCAGGCGGGACTCGAACCCGCACCTTCCACAATCCGGGTGGACGCGTTGACCAATTTCGCCACCGAGGCACTGCTTTTCGCTGTCGAAATTTGTCAGTGCTTGGTGCTTATGTTTTTATGGTAAACATCGTTTCATCAAATCTTTGAAATTTGCACTTCCAAGACCCGAACGAAATATTTTTGCAAATATTTGACGCCCAGCTAAGATGAAACTACCTTACATTATGGAATAATTTTATTTTTGCGTTTACAAACGCGTAAATATAATACTAGAAAAATGCACTGAAAAAAATCGACTTGCCTCAGGCGGGACTCGAACCCGCACCTTCCACAATCCGGGTGGACGCGTTGACCAATTTCGCCACCGAGGCACTGCTTTTCGCTGTCGAAATTTGTCAGTGCTTGGTGCTTATGTTTTTATGGTAAACATCGTTTCATCAAATCTTTGAAATTTGCACTTCCAAGACCCGAACGAAATATTTTTGCAAATATTTGACGCCCAGCTAAGATGAAACTACCTTACATTATGGAATAATTTTATTTTTGCGTTTACAAACGCGTAAATTCACCCGGATTGTGGAAGGTGCGGGTTCGAGTCCCGCCTGAGGCAAGTCGATTTTTTTTCAGTGCATTTTTCTAGTATTATATTTACGCGTTTGTAAACGCAAAAATAAAATTATTCCATAATGTAAGGTAGTTTCATCTTAGCTGGGCGTCAAATATTTGCAAAAATATTTCGTTCGGGTCTTGGAAGTGCAAATTTCAAAGATTTGATGAAACGATGTTTACCATAAAAACATAAGCACCAAGCACTGACAAATTTCGACAGCGAAAAGCAGTGCCTCGGTGGCGAAATTGGTCAACGCGTCCACCCGGATTGTGGAAGGTGCGGGTTCGAGTCCCGCCTGAGGCAAGTCGATTTTTTTCAGTGCATTTTTCTAGTATTATATTTACGCGTTTGTAAACGCAAAAATAAAATTATTCCATAATGTAAGGTAGTTTCATCTTAGCTGGGCGTCAAATATTTGCAAAAATATTTCGTTCGGGTCTTGGAAGTGCAAATTTCAAAGATTTGATGAAACGATGTTTACCATAAAAACATAAGCACCAAGCACTGACAAATTTCGACAGCGAAAAGCAGTGCCTCGGTGGCGAAATTGGTCAACGCGTCCACCCGGATTGTGGAAGGTGCGGGTTCGAGTCCCGCCTGAGGCAAGTCGATTTTTTTCAGTGCATTTTTCTAGTATTATTCAATAATTGCAAATAACTCCTCGGTCGATATACTTACATCATAGATAACTTGCATTAACATTACGCACATATCTTATCTGGCTATCTAGATGTTATATCAATTATTTCTGACCTGAATTCTCAACCAGTTCGTTCATTACACGCTGACTTATATCAAAATTCAACAGAATCATTGAAGGAATACGTCGAAATACCACTAACGCAATCCTTATATTTGGTATTATGTTTATTTGAATTATGCTTATCTATAGATTCTGATATTATAAAGTTGAAGAGTTTGTATGTTTGAACCCGCTAATCTGAAGAACTACTGATTCAAATTGAAAAACTATTTTTATGTTGAATAGTCCATTCATCGAGGAACGCTATTAACTATATTTGTTTAAAAAAACTCCACGCGGCGAAGTCGCGGGTGGAGTGCTAGTTTTGAACATAATAATATCCTTTAAGTAGACGGTACACCGTCGGTATTTTTTTTTTTAAAGAAATATGTCGAATGTACAGACAGAAACAAGAAGATTTTTGACCTAAATGCATGTAGTGTGCAAAATCGTTTGGCAATATTTGATAATTTTTGGTAGTCTGATTGACTGTGTTGTTGACTGTACAGTATAATATTATTTTTGTTTTCCTATTATTCCTAATTAGGCATTCGTGGTGTAGAAACAGTAAAAAGTATTAATTCAACCCGAAATCATAATTTCGCCAGCCAGTCCGTTTCTGATTATTTCGGCAACGACTCGAAAATGATACATCCTTAAACAAGTCGTATGTAAATCTTCGACTACAGTTATTATCTGCGAACAGTACATGTCATTACCGAGCGCCACCGAACGCGTTGTCCACGCGCGCATTGTGCCCAGAAAATTCCTTTTTTTATCAACCTCCATTTTTAAACTGGAGGAAGTCATATATTTCAAGTTCCCCGAACTAATTTACCGCATAAAACTACATTAGTAGTACTAAGTTGGAGTTATAACCTCGGCGGTCGTTTATTTTATTATAGAATCTATTTTGGAATTGTTGTATTTCGTCGCATGTTTCGGGAAGTCATTCGTCAGCGTGATTTGTTTATTTATTTTTTCTATTCAACCGATAAATTCGTGTCTGCTATAATTTTAACCATGTTTCGGTGTCCAACAATGTGTATGTATATCGGCTTAAATAATAATAATTGTATGCACATCCTCTAGTGCTTTAAAAAAGTAGATTAAAAACGGCAAATATTAAAATCATTAACTAAAAAATACAGAATGCATGAGTCTAAAATACATAATATGAATCAAAATTATTTTAGGTGTATATTTAGATTTTTAGGTTTGGTTTTCTGATGTCAAAAAATTACATCCCAAAAAATCGGTAGTGGTCTCCCCTTGACTTTCTCGTATACCGGAAACTACTCAAAAGTTGATAGAAACCTTATATTTTGATGTCATGCCATGCATGTTAAATTTGGTTGCAATAAGTTTAAAGCATACTGTAGTTATCGTGCTAACGCACAGACACAAACCCAGACATAATTCCAAAATCGGTATTTTTGGACTCAGGGAGGTCCAAAACGTGTAAATGCGCCAAAATCTCGAGGTCGAATTTTTTGACGATTACAAGACTTCCTCTATATTACGAGAAAGTAAAAACACATTACAGTCTTAACACTTTTCTTTATAAGTGTACCATATTGGTGTGAAAAATATCTTTACCACCTTCCATTATACATTGAAATAACAGGATTAACGTGTTTCGATTATTATACCATCAACAGCAAATTGTCATCCAGGCTTGTTACTGTACTTGAAATGGAATGCCCATTGCTTGAATATTAAATACTGGAAAACCGTTCCTTGACAAATCATGAGCTACATCGATGTATCAAAATCTCGTATGACATAAAGCTAGAGACATAAGCGACGGATCGGATCGGTGAAGAAGTTATCTCGAAGGGGAAGAGTCTGAGTGAATGTAGGCAGTACATTGATTAAGGCGTCGACCATGCAATTTTCCAACTATAATTAGGCGTTAACAATAATAGCATATTATTATATGAAATTAGACCACTTACACAGCAAATTAGTTTGAGAACATTTTAAAATTTATACAATTTAGTGTGCTTAAAAAATCTTGAAAATAGGTCTTAAAAATAAAAAAGTGAAATGGCTTGGAAACTGCTGGAGCTATTTTCATAAAACTTTATTCATCTTGTAGATAATTTGATTACCTAAATATTCATGACAAAAGTAGCATATTGTTAGGAAAATTCGCCAGCCAAGCTCGTCGCCTTAACTAAGTATGTACCTACAATATACATACTTGAATGATCGGTAGGCTATTTACAGGTATGTTTCATATTAGTTATTAGGGATATCTTTTTATGACCGGGCCGACCTTTGACGGAGAGTCTAATCTATACTAATATTATAAAGTTTGTTTGAACGCGCTAATCTCAGGAACTACTGGTTAGAATGGAAAAAATCTTTTTGTGTTAGATAGTCCATTTATCGAGAAAGGCTATAGGCTACATAATGACAGAATGAACAGACATTAACGCGAGCGAAGCCGCGTGCGACCACTAGTGTAGGGATATAGTTAACTTCTTCACGCATTTGATCCATCGAGCTAATTTCATTCGAGATTTTGATGCATCGATGTAGCGAACTGTTGAGTTCGTGATTAGTCGATTATATGGTTCTTCGAAGAAAGGTTTTCGGTATTTGATATTAGAACATAGCATTCGATTAATGGTACATGATATTTCGATTATTAACCTTAAGTCATCTTTGAAGCCAGAAATATTTCATTTCTCCCTAATTCTTAGTAAGTTCAGAATAACTACATTTAACAATGGCAACTTTGTTGCTGTGGACAAATTTAGACTTTACGACAACAGCATTAAGCACATATCGCATGCAGTTTACGGTCCACGTTTGCATAATTCCAAATTCAGCTGAACTGCTACGAGAACTTCGTACTAACGCTTTTATTGCATTGTTCTTAGGTTTAATTTTGTCAACGCTTTTCTGAATATACCTGATGATATTGAATTAAATTCTGAGAATTTTTCTTACTAAACTGTAGATGAAATTCTGATAGCTTACTTCTATTGTTATAAGAATCAATTTTCAATGAAAAATTGAGAGCCTATGCCCCTGTCAACTGCATACAAAGATTGGCAGGACCATGCGCTCTGGCAGCGGAAACGGTACGTCTATTTCCAACCGGATGCGCGTTTGTTTACTGTCTGTGCGTTCGTCGTTAACACCTACTCTCTAACATATTGATCCCGAGCCGATTCAACTTGTTTACTAACAGAGCAAATTGTAATGTGATCAATAAAGTATTATGGTTAATAAGTTTCACACGTCGTTAATTATCAATGATTTATTAATATGCTGACTTCTGGTTAATTAAATGTAATCTAAGGTCGCTTTAAGTGTGTAACAGTGGGAGCTGCGTGGTTTCCAGTACATTACTCGCTTTTATTAGGGCATTTCAAATAGTTATTTTCGGGAGGCACCGGTTCGATCCCCGCCACGTACCAATGTGTTTTCAAATTTTGAATTCATATGTACGTTTAATCGTCGCTTTATGATGAAGGATAATATCGTGAGGAAACCTGCACAAACCTATGAAGAAATTTTTAGGTTGTATCTGAAGTTGACCAACCCGCACTTGCCCAGCGTGGTTGACTAAGGCCTAATCGCCCCTAATGTCGGGTAGGCTCGAGCCCCTCGGTGGGGACATTATATGAGCTATTGATGATGATGATGATGAAATAGTTATTTAACGTTGCAACTGATGTGTTCGAAATCTCTATGCTACTGCCCAGCCACTCTCAGTGTTTGTATACTTCTGAATTCGATTTCAAAGCTTGAGAAGAGAGTGAAAGAAGGTGGCCAAACAATCTTCTTTATCACGACATATATTCTGAAGTTTATGATGTTTTGATAATAACAATCTAAATTATTCACATCTTAAATCTACTTCTTAGTTTCCCTATATTTAATATTCTTTAGGTCTACCTAACGAATCACTTAAAACGATTTCGATACTAATACATTTGTTTCGTATTTTTTCCCGAGTAAAAAACTGTTTGCCTATTTAAGCAACCCTAGACCCTACTCATTATTTATATTGTTTACCCCAAATATAAAGCAAAAAATGGCGTACAAAACCAGCTATTCAGTATAAATGTGCAACACCTATGTAACTATAAGGGACTTCGCTCACGGCGATTTCTTGTAGTGATACTGTCGTAAGTTCGCTTCGTTACAGTCGCGATGCGGTCGCTAGATGTGTGACCGCACCCGCATAACCACGATTCAGTAGCGATGCAAACGCTATATTGTCGCGATGCTAACGCTGTACTGAAATGTTTGTGTGTCGAACGACTCCATTTTGCGCACGTTAAGGGCAACAGCACTCTCGACCTGTCTGTGTTGCACGGGTGCCCATTTTCTTAAATAACTTTTCAATTCCTATCATTGGAGGTCCGAAAATATTTCTCATACCATTTAAAACCATAATGATCATTCTTCATAACTTCATTAATCCCTGGACGATTATTAATATCCAGACACAATTGATTTTAATTGTGTTCTCGCGCTCCTGAGCGCGAACGGGGCTTAACGAGTTAAACATAATTATTGAAATTCATAATATCATTAATCATACATTTTTGGGCGAGTCTAGTGTTTTATGCACCTACATGGCTGGGTGATGGGTAGGTTAGGGTTATTTTTTATGGCCAGGCGGAGTTCACTGTTTTTGTAAGCAATAAGGTAGTAACAGTATTCATAAAAAATTATGATCAATAACTGTTATGAGCTCCGTTGGTAGTAATAAAAATGTATGAATAAAAAAAGTATGAAAAATAAAATTATGAAGAGTGATTATTATGAACACAAATCGGTAGTAAGACAAAGAATAGGATTTAGAATATTATGTGAGCCAATATGGACCCGTGTTGCACTGATGCTCGGTTCTCCTCACGCGCTACCCTCCCGCCGTTCTCACTCCGATGTCGTCTGACACGGTCGCGCGTTTGCATCGATACATTCACGATACTGTAGCGCGTTAGTAGCGCGTTGGCACCGCTTCTGTAGCGCGTTGGCATCGCTTCTGTAGCGCGTTGGCATCGCTTCTGTAGCGCGTTGCATATTATTATATTATAAAGTAATCTTAAATTAAAGCCAATATCTTCCCAGTGTTATCTTATGAACAAACTGAGGAGTTAACATCATCATCATCATCAACAACTCATATAATGTCCCCACCGAGGGGTTCGAGACTACCCCACATTAGAGGCGATTAGGCCTTAGTCAACCACGCTGGTCAAGTGCGGGTTGGTCGACTTCACACACAACCTAAGAATTTCTTCATAGGTGTGTGCAGGTTTCCTCACGATGTTTTCCTTCATCGTAAAAGCGTCGAATAAACATACATATGAATTCAAAATTTGAAAACACATTTTTACGTGGAGGGGTTCGATCTAGTGTCTCCCGAGTGGGAGACGACGCTCTTACGCACTACGGCATCGAGGAATTAATCTATAAATAATTAGAATTAATTCGATTTAGCTTTTTTGGTATGTTTGTATAAATAATCACTTTTACTCGTTATTTAGTAAGAATTTGTGCAATTAGATTTAATAACATGTAAGCACTTTCACGCCTGAAATACAGGTTTCACTTAGTTCAGGCAAACAATAATAACTATCGCCTTATTTTTATATTGTTTACATTTAAGAAAAATCATGTAGGTACTTTACTTATGTATAAACAATTTATTATATGAATAAACAATTTATAGTCACCTTGTATACCGATTAGAGTCTATTGACGCATGCTATCTTCGACTACAGATTTGAAAAGCCACTCTTTCTTCCTTCCAGGTCACTAGAAAAAGGTAGCAGCAGTTCGGCCAGCGATAAGCCGGCCGAGAGCTCGGCTAACTCGAACAGCAAGGAGCAAAATAAGAAGCCCCATATAAAGAAGCCTCTCAATGCTTTCATGCTGTACATGAAAGAGATGAGGGCAAAGGTAGTGGCGGAGTGTACGCTAAAGGAATCCGCGGCCATAAACCAAATTCTTGGCAGACGGGTGAGTGTTGGTTTTTTGTAGCTGTTAACACTTTACACCATATCTGTACTTTTGGGGTCACATTATTTTTCATGTTTTATTATAAAACATTTTTCATTGATTTCGAATATGAGGATAGTACGGTGAGCCTCCATACCGAAGAGAACGTTTTACCAACCCTATTTCTTATCAGATCTTTGTGTTGTAAGTATTAGAATGTTTTTAACAAAAATAAAAAATGAAAACGAGAAAATTTTGATTTTTTTTTTCAAAATTTGACATTACATTCAAAGTTTTGTGAAAAAATGCGAATTTTGAAAAAAAGAAAACGTACAGACGTAGTTTTTTACTAGGTTAAAAACATTCTAAAATATCATTAAAATCTGATTAGAAATAGGGGTTAAAATATTTTCTCCGTTTGCATGCGGTGCTCGCCATACGTATCATCTTAACTGAAGACAAAATTTGATATCTAATAGATCTTTTTTTTTTTTTTTTTTTTTTTTCATTTCAAACTGAAAAACTATACAAGTGGTTTGGTACACGGTTAACATAATAAGCGAACACACCAATGCTAACATGGTCATAGAAAAAAAATCTAAGCTGTAAAATTATCTTGATATTCCCCTTAAATTTTGTTGTACTGGTCGAACTTTTTGTAATCAAAAATGTATATAACAATTTTCAATTTTTGATGTTTCAAAATATTCAAGTAAATACTTATACTGACTGTTGCATGGATAGGTGCTCTCTAGTTAAAGGTACAGTCGACCAAATTGAATCATGACCCACCTTAAGATTATTTTCCTACAGTCACTCTATACAAAGTAGGATGAAATTCGCTTGAACGTACATTTCTAAGTAACGAACCTGTTATCAATTTGTTAGACACTGACAGTGTCAAATAAATATAGCTTTTTAAAATTTGTTCAGACTACTACTTGACATCTGACACATAACGTCATATTATTTTTAAAAATATAATAGTTATTCCATTTTCTCAGTAGTGAAAAGAGTTTAGATTATGAACGACATCTTATTTAAAATTCCAATTGAGACTTTAGTGCAGTGATAAGAAAGATTAAAATTGCGTAGATCTCTGACCCGTAATGACGCATTTTTATTCATATTTAAAACGTACTAAGTGCAACACGCATGATAGCGAAGAAAACCTAACTAAATTTATGATTCTAAAGGAATGATCGGTCAAGTGGGTCATGATTCAGTTGGTTCGACTGTACCACTTACTAAACATCCTGAACTATCTACATATTTGTGACAAATCGGACCTGAATTCCCATCAAGGGAAATAGTTATACTGTTTTTTTTTTAAATTATTAAATTGAGGTTTCTGTAAGCAATAATCAATTTTTTAACCATATTCAATAGTAATTGAGTTCAAAGTATATTCAGTAAATTTGATATATTATTATGTATGTATCTTGTTCGTCATCACATTAGTTTACATTGAAAAAGCAGTTTAATTTAAATATTATATTACAAAATAATTAGACTACAGGCTGATAACCTGTTACAAGTTTGGGGTAGGTACTGTATGGCCCATACTGCCATGTAGCTTTGTGTGTAACCCAACGTTACCTGAAGTGATTATATGTATTAAATTTATGTTAAATAAATTTTGATATAATAAAAATAATGTGACTCCCACAATGTTTTTGTACAATTATTTTTACTTTTTCTGTTGTAGTTACTTCCTGGTATCACATTTTTAACTTTTAATGGCCCAATGGTCGATATTGTTTTCATTTCGATTTCAAAGTTAATCTTGTTAGGAATGTGAATCGTTGTTAGCAAACAATACCCCTTATCTGACATCAGCTCAACGTACTGAATAACGAATGGGACAATACCGGGAATCAAACTTGCTACCGTATTCTCGGAAACCGAATCTCATTCCCAGCAAGAGTAACCGATATGTTTCTGTGAAGAGTTTAATATTTCTTTGTCCGTTTGGTAGACTCTCGTTTGGTGCAATTTTTGGGGATCAAAAATTTAAAAAAGATGAAACGCGAAAATATTTAACGTTCAAATTTCGTACCCAATTGTAGTCAAAATTTATGATAATAAAAAAATGGATACCAATTCTAAAACCAATGTCAAGTCCATAAATAGACGAGTGAGCAATCAATGTCTTGGTAAGCGGTTCGTCGCTCTTATTAAATGACCTACAAAAATTGTAATCCCAAACTGAGGGCCTGCTTAACGGGAGCGTACCGATGGAGCGTCCTGTGCCCGCCAGTAGAAGCGACCGTTGGTAACGCAATATCCTGATGTAATAATACGCAGTGGCACTCGCTGAGTCGCGAGGAGCAGGCAAAGTACTATGAGAAAGCGAGGCAAGAGAGACAGCTCCATATGCAGCTGTATCCTGGGTGGAGCGCGCGTGACAACTACGGTTACGGGTCAAAAAAGAAAAAACGGAAAAAGGACCGTAGTCCCGCCGAGTTGGGAGGTATTACCCTGGGCTCGGCTCTCGTGGACGCTTTACACTCGCTTCACCCCGGCACCGCCGGCGGCTTGCTCACTAACCTCCCTCCCGTTTGTGAGTGTGCGTGTGTGCGTGTCTGCCTGTCTGTGGGCGCCGGCCCGTGCTAGAAAAGCGGCCGCCGCGGGCCGAGCGCCTCTCCGTGTTGTGTCCTAGTCGTCGAGTGCCCTACCCCACCCGATCGGAAACTATATTGGTTTGTTATATGTCTAGACGAGCCGCGACTCCGTACCGCAGAATAGGTTCTGTGAGGAACGTCTCAATTGGCCATTCTCATTACTAGGATCAAAATTTAGCTAAGGGTACACGCGGGCTGTTTTTCTAGCACCAGCGGTAGTGAGCACGCGGCGATCCACCGTCCATGTGCATTTCTCTTTTGTTTCCATATTGCGGCGCGATCTGTAGTGGCATGCGCTCGGACGCGAGGAGCAAGCCAAGTATTACGAGTTGGCCCGCCGGGAACGGCAGCTGCATATGCAGCTCTACCCCGATTGGTCGTCTAGGGCTAATACGCAAAGGGGCAAGAAGAGGAAGCGAAAACAGGAGACAACCGATGGAGGTACTGCCTTTCACTCCGTGGACGCTTCGGCGGCCGGAGCGACGGCCGTCTCGCGCCCGCGTTCATTGCTAACGAGCTCAATTAATCGAGGATTAAGACGGAGACGCTCGTCGCTCCCCCTCCCGCACCCCCCTCCCCGCGGAAGTTCAATTGCTTTGAACTCTGAACGAACGACAGTAATATTGCCGAATGTCTATGGTTGGGGTACAGGTTGTAGACTTTTATACCAGTATTTTTATTTAAATATTTATCGCATTTATTTATTTTTCTTTGGTTTTTTTGTAATTACAAACGCTATTTATCGAGACACCCTGATGGCACTCCTTCGAAGGTTGTCCCGGTTTTTGGCTTACCATTCTGCTCCGCAAGCCACCTACGAGAGAGCGTGCATGTTTTATTCAGCAGTTGTTTGAACACCTGAGCAATGCTTTGCAGGGCCGTAGACAGAGTTCCGAAAGGCTGGGACAGCCTTCCCAGATGTACTGAGTACGCAAGGAGCGCGAGCCTCCGGAGCGGGCGGGTGCCGACAGCGCAATGCTTGTGTGTCGGCGGTGTTCAATGATACTGGCCAAGAAGTTGATTTATTTTGATTCCGGAGAACCTATTCTGCTTCAATTTTGCTTATGAGCGACATCTTTATTTGTGGTTTTAGTTTTCCGTCAGCAGCATATGGTAGTTAGTTATTATTTTCGACAGTTTGCGTGTAGTATGTTATGTTAAAACCAATGTTTTTTCCGTTCAGCTCCTGTTCTTTTATCCTCATCCCTGCATGCTACTAACTCGTCGAGGGGTCTGTTGCATGTGCTTTTTCCGTAGTGCGTAGTTGTATCAGTAATTATTTTAAGACGCTTCAAATATGATTTCAGGTAAATTAATTTCCGCTGTAATTTCGATGACATTCGCAATATTCTTTGCCCGATGATTTACTGCCGAACAATTTACTAGATATCATATTGTTTATTTTTCTTAACCGATTATGTCCATATTAAAGTTTCTTTGAGAGAATTAATTTTATCTTTTGCATTGCAATTTTTGATTTGCCGAAATAATTTAAACAGACTATAAAGTATATGATTTTTAAAGGCAGCTCTGACACGATTACTTGGTGTGGATTCTAATACATTTCTTTGGATATTTCCAGGGAATAATTTGAAAAAGTGCCGAGCGAGGTACGGCCTCGATCAGCAGAACCAGTGGTGCAAACCTTGCAGGTGGGCAAATTTCTTTATTTATTTTATTTATTTTCGCTTACCAAACGCGCGGAAAGTTCACCACCAGATGCGAACGTCTGGTCGATACTTTCGAAATGTTTCTATGTGGAAAGACTTGGCTTCGTCCTTTTTACGACTTTCCAAAGCCTCGTCGTAAAGTCTTTTAGCATTTATTTTGATTTCAAACAAATCTTTTAGTAGATGTTGTGTATTTTTGTTGTTATATTTAGTTTAAATCTGCTCTTTTATGAGAGGTCTAGAGTAAGTTTAAAGAGCGATTGCGATTTTCAGAAAATGTGTCTTTTCACAAAGAAATAAGATTCCGAAATGTAGTTGACTGAACACCGAATAGATTTTTTTGAAAGTAGATCCAAGTGTGGACACGTAGACCATAGGGTTCATAGAGGAATAGACATAGAGGTGGTCAGAGGAAGGGCAATCATTTGTCGTTGAATAACAAAAGAAAGCTTTCAAAAAAATCTTGACACATTTTCTGAATTGCGCTCGCTTTTTTGTTAAATATGATAAGTACTTGTTATTTTGGATTCAAAACGTTGTTTATACTTATCGAATTGTTTTCTCCACTCATGATTGCCGCTTCTCACGGATCCTGCAAACCGCCGGCACTATTGGTGATATTATTATCTATTATGCTCCTCGATATTTTTGTTACAACACCATTCGCTACTTGATTCTGTGAAACGTTTTATTTTGCACTTAATTTATCTATTGCTACGTGTTTTATGACTAATTCATCTACTTTATATGTTTCTTGTTGTTTTGCTCTTTCTGCATCCACATTTATTTGTATTTTAAATAACATCGTTATTGTTGTTGAAATTAACTTTTTTATCATTCGTTCCATTGTTCCCATTACTTCAACTAACAATTGACATGTAATTAACAAACTGGTCATTAATTCTTCGTTCGTTCTCTTTTCGGGAGTTTAATTGAAATTAATTCATATTCTACTTATATCTTGATGACTCGCTAAAATCTCAACTTTCTTGGAAATAATTCCACATGCAAACATGTTTCTATACACAATGATGCTTTATCAAATTCCAAAAATTAATTTGATACAATCATTCTCGCATTTAATTATTATAAATTCCATCATTCACATAATAAAACTATACAATATTTACGTTTATTACATTTTCATAACGACCACGTCATCCATTTTTACATCAAAAATATTATAAAAAATGTCTCCTGTTTCGTCTTAAACTTATTTCTAATATTTATTGAAATATATTGTGTATAATTTGCTCTTCTTTATATATACGACACTTCTATATTATTCTCATATACAACCATCTTAATGTAAATGTTTACATCTTTCACAACTTCATGACAAATTTTGTTTCATTCTCTTACAACGGGATATTCATAATATGCTCCCATTGATTTTCATATCCTACGCTTTTCTTTCATTTTTCATCTTTTACAACTCTCATATTTTCGGCATCCATCGATGATTTGATTCTTTCTCATGTTTGACAACTCCCGTCCTTTCGTGTTTTAAACCTCCTCGCTTTGAAAATGACGGCATCAGCCCTGAATCAAGTAGTGTAATGGTGTCGGGCGGGCTCGGGCTGCTTCGGCCGGAGCCGGCGACGCCGCTGTCGGCCGCCAGCCTGGTGGCCAGCCCGCCGCAGGAGCCCACGTACGTCAACCTCTAGTGCTGGCCCGTCGCCGCCGGACCCACCACCACGGTTAGTCGCGAACTGGTATTAGGAGTGCGGTCATGTTGCCAAGGCTTTGTCATTTATATTATAAAGAAGATGGCAATAAAACGAGATGAAGTCCGCCAGAAGAATTGCGAAGGCTGCGAATCTGCCAACAAGAAAATTCATAGTAATGAAATAAACTTTCAAATGTTAGATTCAATTTATACAATTGATGACATAAAGATTGCGTATCGAGAATTCAAATCCATGTTTTTAATTGACTATTCAATAACAATACTATTTGGACGTATAAACATAGCAAAGAGATATTAACCCGTAACATAACATTATCAATAAGAGCTTAAAAGCAGAGAAGTTCTACACAGACAATTTTTCGTCGGTTATGGGCCTTAAGAGTTTTAAAACATACTCACTAACAACATGTATATGAAATAAATTTCAATAATTCTAGTTTTCAATATAAATTATTAATTAATGATGAAGACCTACGGTGACCCAGAACATGCCCATTCACGATAAATTTAGAGTGCCAAATGGTAGTTTAACCGAGGGAACTAAAGAACTCCAAATGTAAGTGGATTTATTATTGTAAGTACTGTTACTGAATCTCGAATATTGTATAGATGAAAATAAAACTTTCATTATCATACAAGTCTACTTTGTACCAAAATCAAATTCATATCCTAATTTGAGTGGAAACAACAGCAGCCTTTTTGCAAAGTCAATAATGGATTTTCAAGTAAGTTAGTTATTTTATGATTATCTGTTAAGTTAGTTATTTTAAAATCTGAAAGTTTTTCCTTCAGGCTTAGATAAAAAGATATCACTAGAGAAATTTTTGTCTTTAATACTTCAACTTGAGTTGTTTATTCAGAAATTCCGTTTGACAAGAGCCTAACTGACCGCACTCGTAACTTTATGACGATGTTAGTGATGTTGTAATCGCAGAAAAACTAGAAAGTAAAAAATCATAATCGTAAAACTCCGATATCTGATCAATCAATATGTGATCGGAAGAATGATTCATTTTCTAGTCTATGTAACCTGAAAACTATAGGAGAATGTATTTGATTACTTTAACGATAACATCACTACATCTCATTTGTTAGTGTCGGAATGAATAGATTTCGTTGTGTTCTCGCTGTCGTTTCTAGGTTTTGAATGTGTTTGAGTTTTTGTAGGTAGATGTAAGCTTATTATTAATTTAGTTTAAGTGTTTTTACTTGATGTGATGTTATAGATATTTTTGTTATTGTTTTTTATTCTGTATTAAACCTTTGTGTTCCTTTACTAAGTTTAACATTAGTAATTCAGCATGAACGTCTTTATCAGATGGTTTTCGAGTGTTTAATTTAACATGTTTTCAGCATGGCGTCTTAAAATAGTTTTCATTAATTTTTGTGTTTTATTTTTGTTAAGTAGGCTAGCTTTAGTTTACTTTTAATGAAGAATAATCTGTTATTCTTATTTGTTGCAAATTAGTACTGTTTGTTTTTCAAGTATTTTGTAATTGTATGCATGAAAAAGAAGTTGGTCCCAGCGCGGTGCCCTGGAGGACTCCAAAATTCAATGGCAAATCTCACGTTGCAGGCGGAAGAAGAAGTGCGTGCGGTACATGGAAGCCCTGGCGGCGGCGACGGGGAGCATGCCGCTGCCGATGGCGAATCCGCAGTCGCCCTGCTCCGAGGAAGACGTGAAGCTGGAGGAGCTATCGGACGCGTCGAGTGACGGAGATGCAGACACGCCGCTGAACTCCGCGTCGAGTCCCGGCGGGCTCAGCGCGTTGTCTTCGCTGGCATCGCCGGCGCCGGAGCCCCCGCCGCGCCACCCGGTAGGGACCAATCCCCGCGACGCTAACAACCCGCTGTCAGTGGGCCAGCTCACGTCGCAATCATGGCCGCGGGCCGCCGCCCGGCCCTCCCACGAGGTCATCTCCGTGTCGTAGTGACGCGCCCCCCTCGCCCCGACTCCTCCGAGGCCCGGAGCGGAGCTACCTTCGGTGCGACCCGGCTTCACAGGTGCGAGGTTATGGACGAAAGTTTTCGAGTTTTACAGTGCACTACCTCCGAACTGGCGCGATGTTTTAATCGGGTGCTAAAAGCGTCGCGAGTTAGGAATACCGACGTTTCCGCGCACGTTGGAATTCTTGTTGATTATTTATTTCGCTCCAAGTCGTTGTCCTGGTGTAACACTTAATCAAAGGCCTAATTGAAGTTTTTTTTACCGAATGTGCGGTATTTCTCGCTCGTGCGCAATAACATAAGGGAATGTTATATTATTTACAAATAATACCTTAAAATACATTTTAAACGTTTCCCCCGCGTGTAATAGCCCTCTAATGAAGTGTAAGTCGTCTGTTAATGATCTCAAAATTACGAGTCCAAATCAAGTCATTTACGTTGCATTTTTTGTGTTCTTCAGTTTTGATGTCCGGGATATTGAACCCCAGATTTTTTTGAAAACTAGCTTTTATTGCAAGATTTATTTTCCACTTACTAAGCAGTGTCCAGTAGATTTGGTCTTCTATCTTGGATTTGTTTTATTATTTTATATAAATTTTCAGTAATTACTGCTTTGCCGATACACATAATTGCCAGTAAAATTAATTAAAATTTGATTTCAATCACTTCTAATATTAAAGCAAAAACTGTTATTTCCTTATTTAGAAATATTTCTTTTGTAATTAGTTAAAATACATCTAGTAGGCATTGTTTAGTGAAATATGGAATTATTCAATAATTTTTTCTCTTGAAAATGACGAATATAGTTTTACCACGAAGTTATGTTTGCATTAAGACCAACTCATAATACAATCGGACATCAAAACTGTAGATCTTAATATGTTTTAGGGGAATTAGTCATGACTTATAGACATCGCTTATAGGAAAACAATAATTTATTTCTTATTCTATAAAAACATCTATTTATCCAGATTTATTTTTAATTTAATAAAAACAATACACCTTACCATACCACTCAAAATCCGTTACTTGTTTTTATTGAATTAATATTTAAATCCGCCGGTTTACATGTTTCAATCAGGCGATTCAGGCCTCTATTGCTCTCTTAATACGGACGATGTTTCCTTAAGTTTCTAATGGAATCCTGTTTTCGTATTGCGTCAAATTGTGTCTACTTTTTTTACACCTCATGAAAATCGCGTTCTTTCTTGTGGCGTTTAAAGTGGTAGGAAATGTGTGGAATTAAAAACTAATAAAAATCATCAACAATTTTTTTGTGATTAAATATAGAATTTTATTACTGCTCATATTTTTAGCTGTTGCATCAATAAATAATGAAAAATATATGCAATTGATAAACAGTTTTGTTTACATAAAAATGAGGATATGTGATTAAAAAATAATATTTATTTTATTACTAACACTATAATTCGTACCTTACGCGTTATAATTAAAGGATACAATATCATGAATTAATTATAATTTACGCTCTAATTGAATGTGCATGTATTAAATATGTTATAAAGATTTTGCTAAAATTATTTTACAAACTAAACTAAGTTTTGGCATTAAAATAAAATCATAAACACATACTTTCCCGCACGTAATCCCAGATGTGTTTGCGCAGACCTTTTTTGGGTACACATAAAAATAAAAATCATTCATTGCCTAAACATAAAAGGTTGCCAGTCATTCGCCTACAGAAAATATGCTGGATTTTTTAACCAAAAAGATTTAACAATTCTTTTCTTGGCAAAGATAAAAAATGGACAGTAATAAAAAAACTAAGAACTACTTTTTTCGATAACACTAAAGAACCTCTTTGTACCGAAAGACAATTAAAATGCTATTGGTTTTGTTTCGGAGTTTCGTATGAAGTAAAATATAGTTAATTGTGGTGAAGAGTAAGCCAAACGACAATAATAGATTTCACTAAGCTACTAATCGATCAATTTTCTCTAATTTGTGATTTGTGTAGAAATACGCAAATCTTAGACAACTGTACACTTAATCCCGTATTACAGAATGACACTCAGAAATCAATCTTGAGAATCGTTTGTCACTTTCTATTAAGCACAAAGTGACAGAGACATACAACGCTCAAGTCGGCGTTGATTCTTGACACTCATTCTATACGTGCCACCACTGATAGAAGCTTCGCTGTTGTCGCTTATTTAAATGCTGCCATCAAATTATGAGACAAATTACCTCTTTATAGTTTATCACCATACAGTTGAAAGGTATGATAGAAAATCAAATAACCGTACCAACAAAAAAAAAATTCTTTCCCAGAATAACACGACTCGTGGCATGGAATTTAGTTCCGGTTTTTGTCGCAGGAGTTGAGTGGTGGGGCGTAATCTACTTTATAAAAAACGTAACTATTGTAGTTGAAGAGCTTAATTTGTATAAAAAACTTGAATAATGCCTCTAGAAAACAGAAGCTCAAATCAGCTTTTAACGTAAATAAATAGTGACTTTTTTATATACAAAAAAAAACTTAGACTATGGGGTTTGAAGTTTATTAGCGCGTTCTGTGAGTAAATTAACTATGCCAGAACAAAAAACTTTGGACAATGATTCGCTCAAATCAACTGTGGGTTTGGCTTACATTTCGCCTTAAACAACAGAAATTACTATTTTCGAAAAGACAAACACATTTCTACATACCACTATTCGCCTAACACCCTATTTTCCTATAGTAAGCGGCCTGCACCAATTAGGATCCATTTAGAGTTAAAGTTTTTAGTTCGTAAAATATTTTCCTTCCGGTCCTGTATATAGATAACGCTAAGTCGCGGAGGGAGAATTGTTTTTCCGTTGTACGGAACTTGTTAGACTGTCGTAGGTTAGATTAGATGCGACGTACGAGTGAAAATGGCTGTGTGACAAATTACCCTTTGCCTTCGTTTTATCTGAGGACTTCTTTCGCGCTAAGAATGAAATATGTAAAAAGCGCCATCTGTTTATCGTTCGAGGAATTAAAATGTTTCATGAAGATTTCGTTTCGCGTTTTGTGCTATATGTATTTCGCATGCTATAATTAAAATAAATGTAATTTGAACTCCACAATTTTTTTAGTTATTATTTGAGAAATGATTTTTAATTTAAGAGCATATTCAACGTGTATGCTAATAAAGTTTTCGATGTTTTATGATAAAAATAGCTGAAGGGTACTTTGGTACATAGCCAGAATTTGTATATGTGTAAGTACATACATAATGTAAAATGTATAAAATATAGGATTAATCTAACTGTGTCATATTAGATTGTAAGTGTACTATGCTACTTACCTATACAATATTATTCTATAAAAAGAATTTTAAAGAGAATATTAGTTAAATACTGACTCACAAGGAAATTAAGCTGTCGAACATATCTGACAAGAATTGTAATTATTTTTATGATTTCAACGACCCCCAGAGTATATGTGACTGGTGTATGTAAATAAATTTGTAACACGTGAATGAATATTTAGAAAGTTTTGGTATAAAAGTATTGCATTTATATTATTATATAAAATAAAATAAACAGTGATTGAGCCCTTGGAATGTTCTCGGATGGTTTGTTTGATTCATGCGACTTTTGTTAATTACTTTTATTGTTATTATTAAGAATTTTAACGTTGTTAATTGCAATATCGAGGAATATTAATTACTGCGAAACAATTGTGGCTTTGATTGAGATATTTTTTTCAAAAATTGACTTGTTGCGTTAAATTGACAAATATAATCACTGATACCATTTATTTACAAACGGACCAACGTATCGATATCTAGACGAATCAGTCGAATGATTATGCATGCGATTCGACTATGTGCAATAATTGAATATTACGAATAAAGGTCGTCTAAATAAATGTAAATTAGATTTTTCTTAAAATTATTTTTTAAGGTCTACTTTTGAGGGGAAAATGAATGATTTATAGACTTTTTTTAATTTTTCTTTAGCAAAAGACGAGTTTTTATTTTTCTTTTCACTGTCATGTATTTTTTTTACTTTTCTTTCAACAGTAATGTAAGAAAACCCGTGCCAAAACCATCTAGAGATGTAAACTGGTCGAAAGGGACATAGTTTTCATATAATCCACGATATATTGGGGCAATTAAAAAACTTATCACGATTTTATGTTGCATGTTTTGACTATCAGAAATCTTATTAAAAATCGCAGTTTTTGTTATAAAACGGTTTTAATGTTTGAAAAAACGTACGTGGTATTTTTATTGTTTCAATAAATCGTGCGATAATAACGGACAGTAATTTTTTAATATAATCTGTGCCAAATTATAATACTTATATGAAAACTCATATGTTGGTAAATAGACTCGTACCTCTCAAGGTTCTTTATGTTGATAGATTTTATAGGTTGTTTTTTATTATTAAGATGGTAAAGACAGACGGCTCGGTCGGGCCAGTTATTATATTTTTTTGTAGAAAAAAAAATGTCAAATTAGAAAACTCAATTATTAGGTCTGGCTCCATATCTTGTGTTCAGTTGAACGAATATTATTTTAATAAACAATTTAAAAAATGTATGGTGCTGTTTCATTTGTAATCTTGACTATACCAGTCAATAGATCGAGAAATATTCATAACTACATAAATTCGATTTTTTGTTAAAGTTCATAGTCGGTTAGGTTAGCTTGTGTGACAATTACCCTTTACCTTCGTTTTAACTGAGGCTTCTTTCGCGCTAAGAATAAAATATGTAAAAAGCGCCATCTGTTTTTCTTTCGAGTAAATTAAAATGTTTCATGAAGATTGTTTCGCCGTGACCAAAAGCAAAACTCGAACTAAGCGAGCGTGATGAAATGAAAATTAATGAAAACTCTTCTCACACATATTTAGAAACGAACTGATGTCTTGGATCTTGGGCCATTCACTCTACCCTGGACAGGGTTTGAAGTGATAATTATCATTGATAATCATACAGATATTATTTTCCACTTATTATTTGTCGCATTCAACGACTGCGTGTATCGGAACAAACTTAACGTCAATAGCGGGGATTCCCCGCGTCGTCGGGTTTTCGCAAGGTTTTCGTATCTGAACTGTCATTTATTCATTATTTTCATCATTCATATTGTTTTGTGTGGCCTAAACAAAGAAATTAAAGTTGGTTTTTAAATTCTTAGCGTAACTTGAGTTGTGTACAAATAGAATAGATTGTTTTATCAACATTATGTAATGCCACGAAATAGGGCTTATATCCGTTTGATAATTATCAAACAGCATATTTATCCTGATAATTTCAAACCCTGACCCTGGACAGCTAGTCTCTTCATAGCTTCAGTATTCTTGCGCAAAATGCGGCCAAGACATCTGGTGGGTCATTTAACACTAGCAGACCCGGTAAACAAATTACTTCTATACACGACGGCATCAATTGCTACCGTGGGTCGCAATAGGTGAGTCTTATATTAAAATGAGGCTAAGCCATAATGTCTTCGGAGTTTCTCCCGAGTTCTTGTTCTAAAAACGTGTTGAGAGACTCCATTTTTAACTTCAATCAACCGTACAATTTTTGTTACTTTAGTTATATCTTCACTTGACATTGGTAAAATGTCAAGTGAAGATGCTTGATGCGACGCGACGACAATAGAATAGAATAATGTCTTCCCTGTCGCCCTGTATAATCGTGGAATAAAATTGAAAATGCTTTAAAGAAAGACAGTTTTGTGAGCCTGATCTTTCCCCCGATTTTTACCAAAACCAAATCGTTACCGTTTTCATACGTTTTGACAGCTGACAGCTGTCAAACTGTTGTTAAAAGTATGAAAACGATAACGATTTGGTATTGGTAAAAACGTTGTAAATAGCGCGACTATCTGCTGTCTGTACTTGGTTCAAATGAGGATTTAAAAATAAAACCCAATATACGAGATTACATTGTATATTTGTGACAATGCATAATAAAATACATAAAGGAGTTAAATATAAAATGCTATAAAACACTGATGCAGTTGCAAGACTAGCTGGTTTACGAATTGTAAAAAAGCAATACGATTTAAATTATTTGTACTGTGGTACTAACGTCTAGGGGTGTCATTAAAATTTAGGGTCTGTTCGGTGACAGTTTTGTTTTTTTTTATTTTGGCTTTGGCGTTACACATTTTGGCCAGTTTGGTTTTTAGGAGAAAGTTATATAAGTCAAAAGTCCTGAGACATGTTTCTCTAAAATTAGAATTTTTCTTTTTTTTATTACAATAATTTTCACAAATACTATAAAAACATCACATCACATGCATCAAGTACAGCTAATTTTGAGATGGTTGGTTTGAAGAGAATAAAAACAATAAAAAAATACCTTAAAGCTAATTCTTATACAAAACAACGATACTATAACGGATTCCACTTACATTCGTACAAAAGTAACGTCTAACAAGTCAGATGCTGGGATATCAACATGGTGAGAACATGGATTGGCGGTGGAGAATTTGACAAATTAATCATCACATAATATACGATAATTTCTTGTCATAAAATTATGTTCTTTTTTTGGTTATGTTGGGAAAATACACCATAGTATTTTTATGTCACATACGCGGGTTAGTCATGGTTGTGTGTCAATATACATGCACGATATCTGTGTGTCAGTACTCGTACTGGCGCTGAAATAAATCTAAATATTCTAATGGTGTACCCACAGACGCCTGTGTGTATGCACCATAACTTTCGCAATTATCTCTCTAACGAATGATGTGAACACTAAATATATTATAAAGCCTAGAGAAGATACCACCCATTACCACTATGTCCCTATACCCTATACCTTACTCATTAAACGGAACACGCAAGTGCTATGAAAATTACGACACTTACAATTGATTGGTCGCGAAAAAATTTTATCCGCAGCGTTGCTGACATCTCTACGTATTTCTACGATAAAATTATTTAGCGCTGCAGCGAATTTTATGTTTGACTTTTCAAAAAGATATCACTTTTTGCAGACTCATAGCTTCTCTGGTACTACTTTATATCTCAATTGACGTGAATAGAATATACGATTAGTCGATTAGTATCAATATGTCAAATTCATAGAGATCTTATAGCGGTATTCAAGCTTCGGTAAGTTTAGTCGAACTTTTCGACAAACCGACATATTTGATGTCGAGATGACTAAAGCACCGCAGATTCAACTCCCAAATAACTACGACAGATCCATGCTCACACCAGATTGTTAAATATCAGTACTGACTAAGTTAAATGCTAGACGTATTATAGGTAGGTTAGGCAATATTCAACGATATTTACTGCATCATAAGGAACGTTTTTGTACAGACAACGGCAGATCAGACATGATAATTTGGTATCAATTTCAATCATAACTACCGAAAATTGTTAAATTTCTTCAATAAACTTTGAACTGTAAGTCGAGTAAGGTTGAAAATTTAATGAACAAATTGACAGACTTGTGCAGCCTGATATACTGTCATCTGTACTAAAAACGCCCGTGAAGACCCAGTTATAAAGATAGGTATCTATCTACCTAACCCAAACCTACATACCAATTTTAAAAAAGTCGAACAAACGTTAATTGAAAAAAACATTGACACTTATTGTATTAAAAAGTTTATGGAAGTTAAATTACTGAACACCAAATTGCGGGGAGTCTATTACAAAACTAACATTTATATTTGCATTTAATAACTACTCATAAATAATAAGAAAACTTGTCTAGAAAAATTGGGTTATTCGCTACCTTATTTGGCAGTAACACATTGTAATAAAATGGTGGTAGCATCCAGGCGGACTTAAAACAACTCTTAGCACGTTAACTTTCCACTGATATTTTCAAAATCAAGTACAAGGGAGGAAGTAGTTTCTAACACCTATTTCATGAATGACCCAAATGTATGTCATGGACGTGCAAGCTCGCTAAAATTTTAAGGATGAGGGTCGTTCAGCGACGGAATCAGAATTATAATGTCTAAAACACGGATTCCCGATGCAATTTGTGCAAAAAACCTACGTGCCTTACATGTTTAAATCATCATGTATAATCATATTTATAGACAAAAATAAGTGACAAAGTTCGACCACTAATTGGTGTTATAGTTAACCCATTTTTCGATCACACGTTTTGTCAATTAGTAATTTGTTATCTGTAACATTCACAAAAATTAGAGCCCATTTTACTATTTCCGAGCAGTGACCCACATGAATGTCATGGACGTCTTGTTGCACCCACAAATGACCCAAATATGGGTCATGCACAGTTAACGTGTCAATCAAACAGAGCATAAACCCGGCACTTCTAGATTTAATTCCGATCAACTAACCACTGGTTAACTGACAAATAAGCACGCGTATAACCCCGCATCCTTACAGTTAGTAACTGAACCTACAATATTAACATTAAACTGTCGAAACTAATTAATAATTAATTGCATTCTAAACATAAACCACGTTATAAATAATCAACACAGTGTCCTAATATACTTTGGAAAATTTAGATGTATATAAAATGCAGTTTTTCGCAATTACTTTGCAAAGCACATAATTTTTACTTCACGAACCTACAAGCACATTGTGTCTGTATGTTCGTGAGTTAAAAATACTCGTAAAATCGTGGTGGTAATTAATTAGTTACGCACCAAAGAAATATCCGGCGCTTTATTACTAAAAATTTAGGTGACCAATCAACACTGCGCTACGCTGCGCTGTGCTGCGCTTTGCTCCATTTAGTCGAATCGCTCCTCTTAGATTAAAAAGAAGAAACAAACCATTTCTGCGCTGCGATTTGTGCGTTGCGCTTTGTAAACTTAGCTGAGCGCAGACAGCGCAGCATAGCTTCATGTTGATTGATCACCTTTAAATCGTTAGATCGTCGATCGATCGAATCGCACATGTTCTACACTTTGTAGTTTAACATGGCAACTTTAAAATCAACCTCTAAAGAATTGAACCTTTTTTATTTCTGAATGATTCAACTGGCAGAATTATTAAAAACTTCATTTTTATTTCTGCATCATTATTCAATTAACACGTACTAGTAATATATTTAAAGAAAAAAGTATGATCTTATTTCCACAAGTCAAAAATATCACTAGTCTAAATTGAAAATATAACAACTCCAATAGCAAAACTTCGAGAAGAAATCAGGAGAAGTATATTGGAATAATGTAAAAATTATTTAACGAATGAATTAAAAAGACAAATTAGTTAACTCTTTTAAAATTAGTAATATTTATATTAAAATGATAAGAAAGGCTTTTCTGTTTCAAAATTAATAACGTAAAATAATATGTCTCAAAATGCCGTTTGAACACCATTTTAATAATTCAGTTAGATTTGTATTATTCATCACTGGAATTATTGCACACTTTTAAAGTTAATATTTTTTTTATTCCATACATGAAAAACATGTTCCTCTTGGCTGTGTGAGCCAGATTCCTTTGCCTCATATGTGTAAACAGTAGAAGAAAAGTGTCAGTCAATAAGTAACTAATTATCCAATAAATACACAATTAAACACCGTTATGTCATGATCTATCAATAAATGTATAGTTACCAGTCTAACATGTAATCATACTAAGCTTTGGATTACAAAATAACTAAAAGTTGGTTGTTGGCTGCATAAGCCTTGATGGCTTGTGGAAATGCTTGATTTATGAGACAAGTTATACTTTTAATTTACTGCTTCTGTCGGAGTGATCCGACAAATATTTACGTGCCCTTATCGCCGTATTGCATTTATCAGACAAAAAATACATGCAATGTTTTTTTCTTCTTCTAAGAATACGTATTCTCTAAAATAATTTATCAAATAAACATCAATATACAAAAATTAACATGATAATATCATAGTTAAGTGTTATTGTTTGTTAAAGTGCTATTTTATTGATTTATAGTCTGTAGGGGCAGCAAAAGAAATCTAATCAAGCTTTTTGTTAAAAATTTAAATGCAAATTATGATAAGTCAATATAAAAACTAGCACCAAAAGTTACTTACAACTTTATTATTACATCATTAAGGCTTTATTTTGAAAGGTAAGTGAAGATACACATGGTTGCACATCGAAAAAATTCTATACTACAAATATAGAAAAAAAAAACAATTGGGATCCGATAGCACAAAACAATGTTTATAATAAAATTTTAAGTAACTTTTATGTTCGTACTAACTGTACGAGCTTTGGAACAAAAATTACATTCATTTCTAAATTCGTCAAACAATGTCATGTCAGCTTACATTAGAAAATAAAAACGACTTAAACAATATTTAAATCAAAATTTTTCTTGATTTAGTTTCGAGTAATTTTTTTGAGTTTTCTCAAAAAGGTTGTCAATTAAAAAAAACTTTGTAAAGCATTTTTTGATTTAGATTTGTTTGAGTAAATATTTTGCGTTTTCGCAAAGTGGTTGTCAATAAAAAAAAAACTTTGTCAAACATTTCCACAATCGAACCTCCGTCAGTAGACGCGAAGCGTTCTCCGGTAGCGACCTTTTCCCACCAGGCCCTGACTTTACCAGAGACCGGAAGATTTCCCACCAGGCGGGTTCCTGATGCGGACAGACGTTTTGGTGTCTAAACCTTCTACCTCTTCTGCAAAAAAACACAGAATTTTATTGTTAATTAAAACCAACTTTAAAACTGTAATTTTTTATATTATATTTGAAATATAATTGATTAATAACTAACGTCTAATTAAGACGATTCCTCTTTCATCATTGATGTGCCTCTAAGATGAAAGTCACTTGCCGCGTCAACGCTTTCATCGCGCAATCCGCTTTTAATGCGGAATTAGACGGTTCATGCAAAGTGATTCACTTTTGGTGAATTATGAAATGTGAACAACTTTTCCTATTAACACGTAAATGTTAAGTTAATGTGAAAATGCATTTCGCTTCACGATGTCTCTGAGACAATTTGTGCAATCTGACACAATCTGCTTTTACTCTGCTAGTGAAACAAAAAGTGTAGCAGTTTACACGTTGAACTGACGAACAATAACCGCTGCCCGATGAAAGCGTTTAGGTGGATAGTGACTTTCATCATAAAGGCGCATCAATGATGAAAGATGAATCGTCTTAACTATTTCATTTTATATGCTACATCGAAAATAAAAGCAAAAATTAACAGTC
Source organism: Elophila nymphaeata (assembly GCA_955850985.1). NCBI lineage: Eukaryota > Metazoa > Arthropoda > Insecta > Lepidoptera > Crambidae > Elophila > Elophila nymphaeata. The sequence continues at coordinate 8,713,024 of OY039091.1, read as the reverse complement.
TTATTCCGCCTTTTCAACCAACTTCAAAAAAGGAGGAGGTACTAAATTCGACTATGTTTCTTGATTTTGCCAACACAGTGGCTGAAAATGAAACTTACTGCTAAGAGAAAAGGTGGAGTTCTGCAGATCTCTCTGTCCCGGCTCACGCATCTTGCGGCCTGTTGGTGTGCTGCAGCCTGACGCCGACAGGGCTTCTAGCTGCTTCTGAACCAGCATCAGTTCTGTAGGATTGACAATATTTTAGCAAAATCAAATAATTGTACAAGAAGCGTTGATGGCATAGTGCGTAAGAACGTTGTCTTCCACCCGGGAGGCACCGGTTCGAACCCTGCCACGTACCAATGTGTTTTCAAATTTTGAATTCATATGTACGTTTAATGTACGCTTTTACGGTGAAGGAAAACATCGTGGGGAAACCTGCACACGCCTATGAAGAAATTCTTAGGTTGTGTGTGAAGTCGACCAACTCGCACTTGGCCAGCGTGGTTGACTAAGGCCTAATCGCCCCTAATGTAGGGTAGGCTCGAGCCCCTCGGTAGGGACATTATATGAGCTGTTGATGATGAAATAATAGTTAATCAAATGGGGCTTAGGCCGAATTTGGACAGTTCATCAAAAGTGATTCACATTTGGTGAACGATGAACAGTAAACTACTTTTCCTATTTAGACGTAAATGTTAAATGAGTATGAAATTAATTCATTTTGCTTCACAAAGTCGCGAGACAATTTGTACAATCTGACTCAATTGAAGTGTTACAGTAAAAAATTAAAAATTAAATTTTAAGTCGAAATGTCTATATTTGGAAAAAAACCGTTCCCACATTCATTGCGAACCTTAAGTGGCAGTGGACAGGGCACATTGTGAAGAGGACAGACGTAGACGCAGCTTTGGTAGTACAATCCCACAAGGTGGACTGACGATCTGGTAAAGGTCGCGAGGGACGCAGCGTTGGTAGGAGCGTCCCACAAGGTGGACCAACAATCTGGTAAAGGTCGCAGGAGACGCAGGGTTGGTAGTAGTGTCCCACAAGGTAGACCGACGATCTGTTAAAGGTCGCAGGAGATGCAGCGTCGGTAGTAGCGTCCTACAAGGTGGACCAACGATCTGGTATAGGTCGCGGGAGACGCAGCGTTGGTACTAGTGTGGCGGCCTATGCCACCTCCTCATAGAACAAATAGATGGCGCTATACAACAGTGCTCATACAAGCGCGACAATTAGTATGGAAACGTAGTTTCCCAAGGTGCTCGCTATATACAACATGTAAACTAAATAACCAACACCCCCGATCCGTTCGAGTAACTCTCAGTTAAACACTACACACTCAAGCACTAGACACAAATTTGCCATACACCGCACTCGTCGAACAAGGGTGCGAAGACCCGGTCTACATACGACGCGCACCACGACACGATGTGCCCGAGCCGAGGTCCGAGCCTTTAGAGGCACCCTCGGGCATGTCGCTCCCTACCGACACGGACGCCCTAGGGACGCTAGGCGGTCGAGAGACTCCCCACGGGGGAGATGCTCGGTCGCCCAGTAATCCCCTAGGAACGTCCGACCTACAGGCTTGAGGACCCCCCAAGGTCTTCGCCTTCTTAAAACCCGGTGACGCAGAAAATGTCATCAGAGACAATCTGCAATAGTATTCAAAAAAAAAAAAAACAACACCCTGAATACAGGTGGTTTGGGATCGGCTTCCGAGTTGATTTCAATAATTTTATTTTTAAAAAAACGATTTTTTTTTGAAAAAAAGACCAAAAAAAATACAAGAAGTACCCAGAAAAAGTTGTACAATATTTTCTGGGTACTTTTTGTTTTTTTTTCCAAAAAAAAAAACGTTTTTTTCAAAAAAAAAAATATTGAAATCAACTCGGAAGCCGATCCCAAACCACCTGTATTCAGGATGTTGCTTATTTAGTTTACATGTTGTATAGAAGTTCCAACTACACTCAGTTGGACCGCGGTCCCCGGGCATACAACACCTTGCCCGGCGGAAGTACTTCCCTTTGGACTTCCTACAGTGGTGACCCCGATGTGATACATTACTAGTGACCCCGACGTGATACATTGCTGATATCCGCCGACTTCCTACACTAGCGTCCCACAAGGTGGACCGACGATCTGGTAAAGGTCGCGGGAAACGCAGCGTTGCTAGGAGCGTCCCACAAGGTGGACCAACGATCTCGTATAGGTCGCGGGAGATGCAGCGTTGGTAGGAGCGTCCCACAAGGTGGACTGACGATCTGGTAAAGGTCGCGGGAGACGCAGCGTTGGTAGGAGCGTCCCACAAGGTGGACCGACGATCTGGTAAAGGTCGCGGGAGACGCAGCGTTGGTAGTAGCGTCCCACAAGGTGGACCGACGACTTGGTCTTCTTGGGAGGCTTTTGTCCAATAGTGGGCGTCTCTTAGCTGATATGATGGTCATGTGATGTGTGCTGGTAGTCGACGTGCCTGGTTCCTGCCGCTTCCTGCGCTAACCGCCGAAGCTAAGTCTCGCTTTCTTAAATACGAGAACCTCAGAGCAACCCAATACTCACGCCCTGGGCTAATAAATAGCGTTAAATTTAACCTATCTTTTATTTCTCTCTTTTCTGCACATCTGGCCGTGCTTCACACGGTCAGAGCGTGTCAGTGGGGGTAGTCAGAATCATATTTTAAATAATATAATTCAGACGAGGGTATCGGCGTCAGCCGACATGAGAACTGTCATTAGTAAACAGATCAAAACAAGTTTATTCACAATAACAATTGCTGTGTTTATATTTGTTTTAAAAACAAGTGAAAGTTAATATTAGTATAGAATATTTAATTATTATAGTTGATAGTTATGTGATGCTTTGTTTTGTATGGATTTTTTATTAAAAATCAACGTAAGTATATTGAAGGACGGTTTAGACCGTGACACATGATACTGGAAATTTTTGGAAGACTGCAAACACGCGAGACTCGCCTTACCCAACAACCAGCCTCGTCTATCAAAAGCCCTATTACAACTAAGTAGATCTCGACTCTGACTAATTAAGGGGGCCTTGATTTTATCAGACACCTTCAGACACAGACAGACAGAATCTAGGCATCACCCACATTCTGTCGAATGCAGTGGAGTGGCCTGCTACTAGCAAAATACCTGGGATATTCAAGAGGCATTTCTTCTGGCCAACTTCCTGAAGTTAGTCACACACGCTCCGACGCAAAAGGCACAACAGTTGCCCTAACGAAGAAGAAGATAATGATGATGATGAACATTCCAAAGACTCTTACCAGGGGTTCCATTCCCGTTGGAGACGTTAGGCGACCTGATTGGGGGGGAGTCCACCGAGCGAGGGGTCAAGGGGGCTTGCTCCCCTCCATACACGTGCGGGCTGTTCACCGGAGTCTTCAGGAATTTGCCGTACCCTGGATAGAGGACAACCGATTTAATATATTTTTATTTCATTATTTTTGTTACCTAATTTTTTTATTTATAATAATTTGATTTATGTTTCAAAAAGTAACAAAAAGTCTGATTTCATACATTTCTCGCCAGTAAAACACCCTAGATGCATTCACAGGTGTAACACCCATGAACGCAAACTTTAAGAAACAAATAAAAAACCAGTCTATATATGGCTTTATAGGCTAGATCATTTGCCTTACATGAATAAGAAGAAATTAAAACAAAGCCAAAATTAAGTATAAACTCCATATTTTATAAAAAAAAAATTAGGATAGCCATATTTTAAAGCAAACATCGGCAAAGAAAAAAAGACGGCTATTTGAACTAGATTCCTTTGTCTTCCCCCAGAAGAGAGAATTTAAATACAACAAACTCAAATACAGATCATATAAAATATGAAAAAGAAGTAAATTGTTGTTCATATTAGTAGTTTTCTTTTTTAATTTGGTAAAGTTTTCAAATAAAGACACGTCTGTATGAACTAGATTCCTCTGCCTTACCTCATAAGGGCGAATTTAAAAACAACAAACATATAAATTAAATACATCATAGTCATATAAGAAAAAGCAGTAGCTTTTTTCATATTTTCAGTTCTTTATTTAATTTGGTACAATTTTCAAAGTAACTTACCTTCAGCTACCCTCAGATCTCCGTCGTCTAGGCACACTCTGCCATTGACTATCACGAACTGCGGACCTCCAACAACGTGTTGGCCCTAAAATAAATAGGTTTTGTGATCTCAATATTAAGTTATACTCAGGGCTGCCATCCGCAGTAAGAGTTTAAAAATAATTGGATATAACCGCCATCTTGAAATTTTATCGATACTGAGAACATAAGCCTTATATATGTTCGCAGTTTCGATAAAATTTAAAGTTGGAGGTTATATATATTCATAGATTGTTGACAGTGTGACAGACGAACCAGCGAAGTAATCTAGAATTGTATCACGAGCACAGCGAGTGATTCATAAAAATATATGAGCGAAGTGAGTGATTTAAAAGGCACGAGTCAAAAAAATTTGGTCTCGTGTGAAACATACAACTTTTCACGTATCCCGCGAGAAATTTGTTATGTAGGTGAATAAAACACGACAATACTTTAAGTTTAATACATGTTTATTGTGCTTAAAAATTAAAAATAAAATTACAGCAATTATTTAAATTGAACGCTACAGTTCTGGAGCTCGCAGTAAGCGTTTTTGCTTCGAGATTTTACAAAGCAAAAGAGCTCTTTTTTGTGCTGGAGATGAAAAATAATTCGCTCTCGAGTCATAATACTCTACTTTTCATCCCGTTTTAATAAGAAAATACGTACTGAGTAGTAAGAACAGAGACTTAATTCGCGCGCTTTTGTTTTTTTTTTTCAGTTAGCGCGGGTCCCGCGCCTTTCAGCCAGTAATGATATGTTCCAAATTCAAATTTCATTTCCGCCCGCTAAAAGGTTCCTATCGGAAAAGAGCTATTTTGCTCCAGCTTACAGAGGAACAAAGAGACACTTTTCGAATAGAAGGGATGAAATAGTAGATTGTATAACAAGGGAGCAAAATAGTATTTTTATGGCGAGGGCGCTATCTCTCGTATCCCTCGCTGCGCTCAGGATTCTACGTTAGAATCCCTCGCTACGCTCAGGATTCTATTCTAGAATCCTTCGCTTCGCTCGTGCTTCAAAGTACATTGCCCGAGGGAAAAATAATTTGCTCTCGAGTTATATACTCTACTTTTCATCCCCTTTCTATGAGAAAATAAATAAGAGACGCTGTTATGTAATTAATGAATATATTTAATTAAAAGAAGACATGGGACATGATGTAAAAATAATTACAAATTTATATTTATATTGGATACGCTAGCGCAAATATTAAAAGTTATTGTCACTGTTTTATTTGGGATCGATATTGTTGTCGATTCATTTACATTTTGAGTATTTGTACGACGTTGTTAGCTTCTATAGTTATTGTTTCAGAAGTTTATTTTCACTTTCATAACTCGAGGTAGTATAAAATATGTACGAGGGAACAAAAAGAGAAAAGTAATTCGCGCGCTTTTGTTTTTTTTTAGTTAGTGCGGGTCCCCGTGCTGTGCAGCCAACACGTACCAGCCAGTAATTCATACAATCTGCGTTCGATTTCTATGAATGATATATGTTCTAAATTCAAATCTCTTTTACGCCCGCTAAAAAGTTCTTATCGGAAAAGAGCTATTTTGTTCCCACTTATAGAGGAACAAAGCGACACTTTTCGAATAGAAGGGATGAAAAATAAATTGTAGTTTGTTACCTCAAAGATGTTGAAGTCCACGGCCTGCCTATGAGTGGCTGCTGAGATGGTCTTCTCAAGTCTGGGGTCCCATACGACGATGTCAGCGTCAGAGCCAGAGGCCACGCGGCCTTTCTGAGGCCACAGGTTGAAGATACGAGCCGCGTTAGAACTTGTCACGTTGACGAACCGACAAGGATCCATTATGCCTACAGGATAAGAATTACCAACATTACATTTTTTTATATAATCTAACCAATATTTTTCTTTTTATAATTATATGGATGGAAAATAAACATTAAAAGACTCAACACGTATTTTTAAATTTTGATTCAAATTATTTTAATTCCAAATTTCAAAACTTATTCTAAAACGAAGTAAAGGAAAGGGGAAGCACAAAAGATCCCATAGGGTCGAAGTGCTCCGAGACAGCCTCAGCCCCTTACATAAGAATAATAATAAAACGAAGTAAATGCAACTGTAGGATTTTTTGGGTTAATGTCATGGGTTGTACAAAATTAAAAAAGAAGATTACACAACTGTCAAATCTTATAAGTTTTCATTCATCTGAAGTAGACCATAAATAAAATAAAAAAGATGGATGACAAAGACATTTTCTGTATTTCATAACTTAGCAAGTAATAAATTCTGAAAAAAAAAAATAGTTTTCTAGATTTTTTTTTTGAGAGTTCTATAAAAATTCTATTAAATAAGCTACATTCGGACATAAAACATGCGGATACGATTGGCGTCTTTAAATCTAAATTAGCCAAATCGTAGCTTGTACGTACCAGTGTTAACTCCTTTCTGCCACAAGATGGCCATGCGGTCCTCAACTCCGTTGACCCCGTTGGGGATCTTGGAGAAGTTATCTTTGCCGATCTCCTTGTCTTTCTCGGTGAACGTGCAATTATCACTGCCGATCAGCTGAAGGCGGTCGCTGAAAGAACAAATACAAATTACTACGCACAGCTTAGGTAGCTAGCTAGCTATATTACGCAACGCACAGGTCAAGATGTCAAAAGCAACGTCCAGATGTCAAAAGTTTAAACTATCAAGTAATAAAACCATTACGTTCAACGATGTGAACTAGTGTTGTAAAAGAACAGAGTCTTTTAGTCCTCATTATGCGGCTTTAAGTTGTTTTTGCAGAACTCACGAGTAATTAGTCTTGTGAGGTCTGAGTTTTGAGGTTTTTTTTAAGTCTTGTCAGTTCTTTCAGTCCTAAAATTACTTATTCTTTTTTGACTTAAGTCTTCAAAAAAAATCGGGAGTGGTCTCCCCTTGACTTACTCGTATACCGGAAACGACTCAAAAGTTGATAGAAACCTTATATTTTGATGTCATACACGTATTTTCATTTTGGTTGCAATACGTTAAAGCATACTCGAGTTATCGTGCTAACGCACAGACACACAGTCATAATTCCAAACCGGTTTTTTGGACTCAGGTCCAAAACGTATAAATCCGTCAAAATTTCGAGGTCGATTTTTTTGACGATTACAAGACTTCCTCTATACTACGTATACACTTATAGGAGAAAGTAAAAATAAACTCGCGTTTAAACATCTGGTTCGCAATTACTATTTGGAATCTCATACATAAATTTCATTATATTCATCTGACATTAATATATATTATTGTATTTCGTATGTATTATTATAATGATATGTATGAATATATTTTAGGCTACGAGATGGCAAACAAGCTTGCGGCCCACCTGGTTTAAAGTGGTTACCGTCGCCTATAGACACATGCAATATTAAGGATAAATCACTTAACACTGCAAGTGCGTTGCCATCCTGGGGACTAAGATAATATGCCTTCCATGCCCAGTAATTACACTGGGTACCTTTCCCTTCAATCCGAAACACAGCGAACTGTTTCACGGCAGAAATAAGAAAGGCGGTGGTACCTACCCAGACGACCCTACATATGGGTCTACCACCTAGTAAAAATAATTGGATGGAAGTAGCGCAAGATTGAGCAAGATGGCGTAATTTGAAGGAAGCCTACACCAAAACGGTTGAGAACGACTGAGAAGAAGAAGTTGAAGTGACAAAGTATCTATATATATAAAAATGAATGACTGACTGACATATCAACGCACAGCCCAAATCGCTGGGTCTAGAGATTCCAAATTTGGTACGTAGGTTCCTTATGAGGTCCAGGGGTGCAATAAGAAAGGATTTTTGGAAATTCACCCTCAAAGGGGGTGAAAAGTTTGTATGGAAATCCGGTTATTTTTAAAGTAAAATGCATAAAAATTGGTACATGGCCTTTCAGTTAGAAATTAAGAAAGAGGTATTTTAAGATTTTTGGAAATTCAATCCCTAAGTGGTAAAATGAAGGATAAAAGTTTGTATGGAAATCTGACATTTTTTTAAGTAAAATTGATGAACATTGGGTATATGGCGCTTGGGTTAGCAGAAATGATAAGAAAATTTAAACGCTGCCCTAAATAACTATTCTACGCGGACGAATTCGCGGGCTAAAGCCAGTTTAATAATAAAATGTCAGTGCTTGTTTGTACTCACTCAGCAAGCGCCTCGACTATCGCCTGAGGCGTGGAGTGGTCCGGCCGCAGTGGTGGCGACAGTACGTGCGCGGCCGCGTGACGGAAGCAAGCGTTCCTGTAGTGCGTACCTGACAATTGAAAAAGTTCTTTGTTAAACAAGTGAGCAAAGATAGTTTTTGCTGCGAGTGCCAATATTAAATCACGGACCAGCGAAGTAGTCTAGAATTGAATCACGAGCATAGCGAGTGATTCATTAATAGACTACTAAAATTTGCTGTCGTATGAAACATACAAATTTTCACCTCTCCAGCGAGAAAATTGTTTTAGATGGGAAAAACAAGGCACTACTTTAGTACGTGTTTATTAAAAATAATTATTGAAAATTAAAAGTAAAATTACTAAAATAATTAAGATTGAACGTTACAGTCTTGTTCAAAGCTCGCAGCAAAAAGCGTTTTTCCTTCGAGATTTTACGAAGCAAAAGAGGTCTTTTGGTGCTGGAGAAGTAAAAATAATTTTATCTATACTCATGTCATAGTATTCGAATTACGATCTCAAAGGTGAACATAAAAGATACAATTTATTATTGTAAATAATCAAAATTAAAATAAAAAAAAAACAAACTGTTAATAATGAACATTTTAACAACGGTTGGACTCATTATGATGTAGTTCTTTTTCTTAAGAAATAACATACTAGGCAAAACGGAAGGCCAAGGGATCTAACCGATATAGAAATTTACTCCGCCAGATATTTTGCAATAAGTTACTGAAATAACAATAAAATATTTTTAGCAAAAAAATAGGACAACCGACTTCAATGCGTACAAATTTAAACTAAAAAGTAAGAAATAAATAATATTTTTATTAAGTAGTTGAAAAGAGCGTCATAGAAAACCAAGGAAAGTATTGATACACATTTATAATTCTTTATTTATAATTCATACTCCGATATATTTGGAGCCGGTGCCAGCTAGCCAAGGATGATAGTGTTTCCAATTTTCGAAGTTCACGGAGCGGCGGATTATTTCTTATCTTCATCATTCATTATTATGTATAGTTAATGGATTAATCAAGCTCGTATCTATTAGGTAAGTTTATTTTGCTTAGGCTGGCACCGACTCCAAATATATCGGAGTATGAATTATAAATAAAGAATTATAAATGTGTATCAATACTTTCCTTGGTTTTCTATGACGCTCTTTTCAACTACTTAATAAAAATATTATTTATTTCTTACTTTTTAGTTTAAATTTGTACGCATTGAAGTCGGTTGTCCTATTTTTTTGCTAAAAATATTTTATTTTATTATTTTTAGTGGAAATAAAGTATATTTTATTGAAAACGGATAGGCCTACTAGGCGCTCATTAAAACTTAATGGAAACTTTAACTAAACCCGTTTTTTTTGTTATTACTGGTTTGTTCAAAAAGGATCGAATTTATATCGATACAATTTATACGGGCCATCTCTGATCTTGACGTACCTAAAAAAGAATCATTAAAATCCGAGTCGTAATACTCATAATTGACGAAGTAATCAGGTAACAAACACAAAAAAACAGTCGGATAGAGAACTTCCTCTTTTTTTTAAGTCGGTTAACAAATAATATCACGTCTCAGACCTATAGCTCATTGCAAATGCCTGCCATTCATTCAAAATGAATGGTAAGTTAATGAACTATGAACCTAGTTATTTAACTTAAGTTCATAAAATATTTTGTCATAGTTTATGTGTTGACTATTGGACCTACTAACCAAAATTTCACTATTGCATATTAAGTAATAGCAAGTTCAAAAAAAAAATTTACATTATTTTTGTGTTCGTGGACGATATTATTATTTCATCCCCAATGAAATTATCATTTTAACAAAAAAGTACTGAACCAATTTCGGTATAATTTATACGGGACCACCTTTGGAGTATGTCCGTCCTAACGAAAAAAGAATCTTCAAAATCGATTCATAATTGACGGAGTAATCGCGGAACAAACATACAAAAAAAAAAAAAAAAACATACAGTCGAATAGAGAACCTCCTCCTTTTTTGAAGTCGGTTGAATAGTTTGTTGCTTGTAATAATTTTTCAGAAAATGGAACAAACAAAGATTAATTATGATTTAAAATTAATTAAACGGAAATTCGCGAGCCCCCTCTTTCTATTGTTTTAGTGTGTAATTATTCTATCGAGGTCGCGTTAAGAAATACGGCGCGCTTCTTATTGGTTCGCTCCATAGCGCGTCACGGCGCGGAGTCGGAGCACTCCCGATTGGTCAGCTTCTGGCGGGGCGCTTGACGATTGGTAAAAATGCACGGATGTGTTAGCAATACGGCGCTAATCCCTTTTATGTGACATTTATATAAACTACTTTAATATTTTACTCGTAAATTAATATCTCGCCGCCGTGGTGGAGTGGTCAGTATAGCTGCCTACACATCAAGCGGTCCGGGTTCGAATCCTGGTAGCGGCAAATATTTGTGTGATGAACACGAACATTTGTTTGCGAGTCATGGTTGTTTATATATTTATTTAAGTTTATTTATAAAAATATCTAAAAAAAAAATATGTAATATGTATGTATAAAAAAAAATGTCCGTTATCTAGTATCCGTAACACAAGTTCTTAATGATACTTACTTCGGGCTAGATAATTGGTGTGAGCGTGAAAATATATTTATTTATTTATTTTATTTTATCTAGCGTACCTTTGAGACATTATACCAAAACAAATGAACTTACCATCAGTGCCCACGGTCGCTGCTAAGGTTTCTCCAAACAGTGGCTGCCTTTGACGCGACCGGGCTTGCTCCAAAGCCTCCACTGCGCTTTTGGACATCATATGAACGATGTACAGCGGGGAATTAGCCTGGGAAAGAAATTTAATGAAAATCAAAAATGTTAGTATGTTTTTTTTTTGTATGATTTGTATGTTTGTAACGCATAAACTCAAAAACTATTATACCCATTGTGATAAAGTTTGGTACTAATATTGATTAGACGTTGGAAAAGCACATAGGCTAACTTTTATCGCAAAATTCAAGTTATTGAAATAAGGAATGACAATTTCTATGGAAGGTCGTCATTTGTGATGGCAATGAAAAAAAATTTAAATTCATTAAAAAAACAGGCAGCTATACTGACCACTACATTTAATTTGGTATACATTTCAAGCATTTAAATTACAATCAAATTTCAAGATTAATGAAACCATAAGAAAATTTAATAAAATTACAAAAAGCAAAGTTAGTTTGATTACTACTTAAGTACAACTTGACCACAATTTAAAATAGGCGCAAAATCGTCGAATCGCCTAAAACTATATATTATTTTTGTGCCAAATAAACGTTTTTCATTCATTCAAACAGTCCGTACGGTGAAGAAACTCACCTGGTTGGCGATGACGCATGCGCGGTTAACGGCTTCGGCCTCCACCTCCTCGTTCCGAGACAGCTCGTGACCCTCGGGTCCTCTCACTCCGCTCGATAGCAACTTCTCAGTGTTCCTCGCGATTATGTTGCCGTTTTCCGCGTGTACCTTTGGTATTAAATAATCATCATCATCATCATCAACAGCTCATATAATGTCCCCACCGAGGGGCTCGAGCCTATCCCACATTAGGGCGATTAGGCCTTAGTCAACCACGCTGGCCAAGTGCGGGTTGGTCGGCTTCACACACAACCTAAGAATTTCTTCATAGGTGTGTGCAGGCTTCCTCACGATGTTTTCCTTCACCGTAAAAGCGTCGATTAAACGTACAGTCACACGTACAGCACGTTGGGCTATACAAAACTGTCAAATTTCTCCAAACGATTTTCAACCTAAGGCTATTTAATATAAAATGCATAATCGATTGGGAAAAATTGACAGTTTGTGGTAACCCAACGTGCTGTTGTCTGTACATATGATTTCAAAATTTGATAACACATTGGTACGTGGCGGGGATCGAACCAGTGCCTCCCGAGTGGGAGACGACGCTCTTATGCACTACGCCACTGACGCTTTTAATGTAAATAATCAAAAGGAGATTGCCCAATTATGTACGCACTTTCAAAAAATATATCGTTTTTTTTTAATTCTTGAAATCAACTCAGAAGCCTATCCCAAACCACCTGTATTGAGGGTGTTGGTTATTTAATTTACATGTTGTATTGATAAATCTTAAAGTTTGTATGTGTGATTGTTACACTTTTACGCACAAACGCGTTTTCTTTCTTTTTTAATATTACTCTCACCTGAGGCAAAGCCTTCAGCTCGCTACAGGCCTCCATAGCGCAATAGAGGTCATAATCGTCCAGCATCCACGCGTCCTTGTACGCCATGAACATCTTGAACGAGTTGACTCCGTACTGCTCGGAGACAAGCTGCTCCATCTCCTTCTTCACGGAAGGAGACCACCACGTCACGCCTACGTGCAGGGCGTAGTCACAGCAAACCTACAATTCAAATTGACTTGGTTTGTGGATTGCAAAAAGTTATGAGAATGGACTAAGTGAGGGTACATTAGAGAAAGTTTGAAAGTAGCACCTGTGGCACAAAGACTGAGGTACCAGTTTGGGGTATGTGCAGATAATAAGTAGCATGTAACCAAGAAAGTACAGTAATACCTCGATGTACGCTACCTCGATTTACGCGAACCCGGAGTTACGCGATATCCAAATCTCGTCGATTTCTCTAAAAGGGGTTACAAATTTAAGAAAATATAGTCTCCAATAGAGAACACATTTCCAAAACAAAACAATGAATGAAAGAATTATTAGCATGCTATGAGGATATTTGACAATAAACGGTATACAGGGTGAATTTGAAGTCATTGGCATCAATTCAGTCTACCATTGTACTTAAATTAGGGATTATTTTTATGCGTATCCGAATAAAAAAAAATCAACTTTAAAGAAACTACAAAATAAATGAGAAATTGATAAAGTATCATTTTCTTTCGAGATAGCAACATGCTTAGTGCGACACAGCGAAGCGTCGATACCTACACGTAGTCGGGGGCGTTCGCTCTCTCGCGATCCGCGAGAACAGCTGATCTACCTTGTAGGTACAATAAGAATGGATAATGAACGCTAAACTTCATACCTATTTTTTCCAGCTTAGGACGATTAAAACTTCGGTAACAGGCAGATGAAATAAGAACAAACTCATGAATAACATAACACACAATTAACACTTTTAAAGTTTTTGGCGTATTTCAAAAGGCGAAATTAAAGTATTCACGTTAATAAGAATTTTCAAATCATGATTTACTTATTACCTATCACTTTTGCTCACAAATATTTTAACAATTGTTTAAATTGTCCGCCGCCTCTTTCAATACATAATTCAGCTAGGCACATATGATTGTCTTTCACTCTGTTCAATACAGAGCCTTGCAATTTTACAGCTTCAAAGGCTAAGATTATTTTGTTTTTGAGTTCGTCTCTCGTTTCACTTTCACTCTCATACGATTACTCGGATGGCATGATATTGTGCGTGCCATAAAACCGGTTTGATTACGGGATTTGATTCACGCGAGTTCACACATGTTAATTTGTTTGTATGTACTGTTGGTTTGTGTACCGTCCTTGCACATTACGTGGTCGAGGCATTACGATACGATAACAATACTACCATAAAACAGCCACTGCAATCCTTAACGCGTGTGCGACGACAAGTTCCCGAGACCGAGCAAAGTAATACGTGCATAAACAAATAAGCTTAAAGCCGTACTAATAAATAAAATAGGTACATAGTATTTTGCGCTTGCGCCGACTGAAGCGGGCGGGGCGAGCGGCGGGCGGCGAGAGGCGAGGCGTCGTCGGCGCAAGCCGAAAGGTGACGGTGCGCGGTGGCGGCGCGATGTCAAAGGGGTACAAAGGACGGCTGCGCGCGCGGTCTTCCTTTAATGATTTACGAATAAGTTTTTTGGTTTTATGAATGAATTCGTAGTGGGAAAATACGCACGCGCCGAGCGGCAGTGTCGCGTCGTTTCAAGCGGACCTATTCAACTTGATATTTTTGAAATTGTTTGGATAACAGCATATTAATATTTATTTATTTTATTAATATTTTTATTGTTTATTTGCACTATTAAGCTATTCTTAAGAAACTAAAATGGTTTTTCTAGGTTTTTGATATTGAAATTTTACTTCTTTTGATTTTGCTAATATGCGGTGTATGCACTATTAACCATGGGTAGAATCTTATTTTAAAAGGATGCCAACGTTTTCAATTTCACCCTGTATAACAATGAAATTGAGCACCCATGCTTTTCTCTAAATAATAATAACTTATACTTTTCATTCATCATTTTATTTCTATACTAAAATATTATTTTTCATTTTTTTAGTCCGATTTTTTGTTTTCCACTTTTTAGTGCGATTTACAACCGTCAATGAAAGTAACATTACATAAAATTTCGAATAAGAATTATTAAATAAACTCTTGACACGCCAACTAGAACGCCATCTAGTGACGAAGCACTGAACTAACATTACAAACTGAAATTTATTGGTTCTGGCGATTCTAATCAGGATAATGGGATATTCTTATCGAAATATTGTAATGTCATTGGTCTTTGATAAGTCTATAAAGTTTAAATTAAATCTGGCCGTTTAAAGTGCGTAAAAATCGCGTACAAAGGACTCGGTTACAAACACACAGGTGCAATGAAGCTTATATAGGCGTGTTAAAAACCACCAGTGAACCAAAAAACAGAAGCCAACAACCAAGACATATATTACACTTTAAATTACACGGCAGTTAGTATAATAATAATATCAAGATGTAGAAAAATAATAATTAGGTATACCTTTCCGTCAGCTTTTTGTCTCCAGTTTGCGTATGCTTCCAGAAGAGACTGGCCCTTCTGTGGCAGAACGAAGTCAACTGGAAATATAAAAATTACATGTTAAGAAATTCCACCTTTTTGTAGGCCAAAATACGATATTGCTTGCTTTATGGTGAAATAATTTGAATAGACCTCAGAATACAACCTAAACTGTTTGTAGGGGATTATATTTACTCATAAAGTTCAAAAAAACCCAACCTTTTTTGGCAACAGAGAGGTCAAATGCACTTACGCGCCATCCCTAGGGCGACTCGGAGGTAAAGGCGTTCCTCACTACCCACTAAACATCCTCCACGGGCATCCTGCCAATACCAAGGCACAAGACAGCGACGCGCGCGAAATTTCTCCGGGAAGCAAGCGCCCTCCCTTTCTGGCCCCACTGGTGCATCGTTCAATCACGTCCACAAAATATATCTGCCCTTCCAGGATTCCAACCCGGACCGCTAGATATGTAGGCAGCGTGAGCACTCCACCACGACGGGGCGTCAGAGTATGGTTACTCTAACTACTCTATCCATCCGTTGGGTTCGGCCTACCTTGGACTCCTTAGTCATCCAGGCATGATTATGTCATTCTAGTTTGTATGAAGCTAGGGTAGCGCGTGTACCTCCCCCTCTTGTGATGGGATGCTTCTGATAGCCTTATAACCACTCTGATAGCCTTACCGCTGGCAATAGGCAAGGCGTTTAGTCGGTGAGAGCTTACCACTGGCAATAGGCAAGGCGTTTAGGCGGTGAGAGTCGGGCTGCTTCTGATAGCCTTACCACTGGCAATAGGCAAGGAGTTTAGACGGTGAGAGTCGGGCTGCTTCTGATAGTTTTTACCAATGGCAATAGGCAAGGCGTTTAGGCGGTGAGAGTCGGGCTGCTTCTGATAGCCTTACCAATGGCAATAGGCAAGGTGTTTAGGCGTTGAGAGTCCGACATCACCTGTTCGACACCCTACAAGCATCCAATGCAGGATTACATCTCCTTCCCCGGGGTCCAGGTTTCCTTCTTCCTGTCGTTCCTCTCTTTCGCTCCTCCCTGAGGAGAAAGGGAAAGGAACTAAAGGAGGGAAAATACTCACTGATTGTGGTGGTACCGCCAGCTACGGCAGCTCTGGTCCCCTTGTAGAAGTCATCGGCAGACTTCGCGCCCATCATCTCGAGTTCGAAGTGGGTGTGAGGGTCGATGCCTCCTGGCATCACCAGCTTGCCGGTGGCGTCGATGACGCGAGTGCCGCCTGGAATGATGCCATCGCTCTCTCTTTCTGGCCCACTGGTGCATCGTTCAATCACGTCCACACAATATACCTGCCCTACCAGGATTCGAACCCGCACCACTGAATATGTAGGCAGCGTGAGCACTCCACCACGACGGCGTCAGAGTATAATGGTTACTCTAACTACTCTATCCATCCGTTGGGTTCGGCCTACCTTGGACTCCTTAGTCATCCAGGCATGATTATGTCATTCTAGTTTGTATGAAGCTAGGGTAGCGCGTGTACCTCCCCCCTCTTGTGATGGGGTGCTTCTGATAGCCTTATAACCACTCTGATAGCCTTACCACTGGCAATTGGCAAGGCGTTTAGTCGGTGAGAGCTTACCACTGGCAATAGGCAAGGCGTTTAGGCGGTGAGAGTCGGGCTGCTTCTGATAGCCTTACCACTGGCAATAGGCAAGGAGTTTAGACGGTGAGAGTCGGGCTGCTTCTGATAGTTTTTACCAATGGCAATAGGCAAGGCGTTTAGGCGGTGAGAGTCGGGCTGCTTCTGATAGCCTTACCAATGGCAATAGGCAAGGTGTTTAGGCGTTGAGAGTCCGACATCACCTGTTCGACACCCTACAAGCATCCAATGCAGGATTACATCTCCTTCCCCGGGGTCCAGGTTTCCTTCTTCCTGTCGTTCCTCTCTTTCGCTTCTCCCTGAGGAGAAAGGGAAAGGAACTAAAGGAGGGAAAATACTCACTGATTGTGGTGGTACCGCCAGCTACGGCAGCTCTGGTCCCCTTGTAGAAGTCATCGGCAGACTTCGCGCCCATCATCTCGAGTTCGAAGTGGGTGTGAGGGTCGATGCCTCCTGGCATCACCAGCTTGCCGGTGGCGTCGATGACGCGAGTGCCGCCTGGAATGATGAGGTTACGGCCCACTTGCCTGGAAATCGGGAGATCATTCTGTTAAAATTAAACCCATATACATTTAGTCAAAAAAGTAACGGGAATGGATGATTTGTTCATGATTCCAAATTAAATTTTTGTGTTGTTGTTAGATTGGCACACCTTTTTACATTTTGGCGGGGAGTTTGAGTTGCATCTGTTATAATACTTTGGACTCGATTTTGACCCACTTTAAACGGTCAGATTTCATTTAAACTTTATAGACTTATTTATCAAAGACCGATGACAATACAATAATTCAATGATAATATCCCATTATCCTGATTAGAATCGCCAGGACTAATAAATTAAACGTTTGGAATGTTAGTTCAGCTATACATCACCAGATGGCTTTGTACTTTCATCGGCGGTAATTCGCACTAAAAAGTGGAAAATAAAATAATAATTTAAAAAAACTAAATAACACGCTTTTATGTTAGATAAAAAACTAAAAATCGCTTTCTAATATAGAAACTAAATGATGAACGAAAAGATAATTTTATTACTATTTAGAGAAAGAAAAGCGTGGTCGTATTCGCGATCGGGGATTACACAGACGTTTAACCTTTCCTATCTAAATTCTGTAAATCTACATCAAAATGTCGGTATGTTTGTTTGTCTGGATATCTAATCTCCTTAACACAAGTTGCTAATGATACTTTTTTGGGCTACTTGGATGAGTTACAGCAAAGCAAATTTTTTTTTATCTTTCCCGCTGACTCATTTTTCACCCCATTTGAACCACACAAAGCAATTTAATTTAACCAATTGTTAACATTGATTTAACGGAACGCGTTATAATACATTGGGGTTAAGAACCTATTAACCTTATAATTTAAGTGATGCGGGAACTGTTATGTTTTTTAACGATTTTTTAACGAACACTAGAAAAGAACTGAAGAGATAACGCATAATGCGTTTGCGTTATACGAAGATATTCTTAAATAGGATGAAAGTTTGCATAACAATGATAAAATCAGAAAGACTGTTAATGTTGGCTGTGTGGTTTAGATGCTTCAGTGTGTTCTGCAGGCAAATGAATGTATAACTATAACGGTATCGTGTGTGTTCGATTATGGAGACACACAAATTAAAACTAACGCTAGAAAGTCGCTTTGTCTTTGTCAGTAGCAGGAAACAAGGCACAAGGAAGGGGTAAACTAGCTAAATCCCTCTATACAATATTATAGGATCTCCGTTTGTCTAGGACCTTCTGTAATTTTTTTACTGGAACACGTATAAAAATTCGGGAGTGGTCTCCCCTTGACTTTGTCGTATACGATTCAAAACTTGATAGAAACCTTATATTTTGATGTCATACATGCATGTTAAATTTGGTTGCAATAAGTTAAAGTATACTCGAGTTATCGTGCTAACGCACATACACACAGACATAATTCAAAAAATGGTATTTTCGGACTCGGGGAGCGAGAAAGTAAAAATGGCTTTTTTTAAATCCTCATAAAAGTACATATCATGTAGGTACTTTTTAATTTGAACAAATAATATAAGATCCGATGTATCGATAAATCTGTACCCTTCATAACTAGTAAAATTTCATCATCATCATCATAACAGCCTTTATAATTCGACCCACTGCTGGGACACAAGGTCTGTCCTTGTCATCGAAGGAGGTTTAGGCAGTACGCAGTAGGCCACCACGCTTGCCCAATGCGGATTGGTGGACGGAGTATAAGGTGATCAATACCCCTTTGCTCATATATTAGTCGAGTGATCAAAAACGTGTTATTGGTTTTCAACGAGTGATCAAAAAGGTGTTGTTGGTTTCCAACGAGTGATCAAAAACGATCAAAGACAGTACGGCGATGTTGTCTAAGTCGTAACGGAACAAATTTTGGTGGATTTTATCATCTGGCAAGTTGCCGAGCCATGTCTGCGTTTTGTTTACAAAACAGCTGGATGTTATTCTGGAAGTTACTATAACGAAACGCTATTCATGGCTATCTATGTGTCCTATATTCTGAATAGAGTTGTTAATAAATAATTTATACAGGGCGAGAAAGACAGACATTGGCATATTTTTAAAATAAGACTGTATTTATAATAATTCATAGTACTTACCCGTGAATAAGAGGCCCAATGACCTAACAAACATCTATTCCATACAAAAGTGCAAGATCTATGTAACCAAAATGTATGGAACATTGATTTTACGGTTCATTGATTTGCCTAATTTTTGGGATTACCTCTATGAGTCTTCCCAACCACCCATTTTTGCGACGGAAAAATTTATATCTTACCTAGTTGCGATAAGGGGCCGCACTGGGGTTATGTGGGACTTTCTGGGACTCCAGCATACCCACTAAAAACCGTCGACGTTCTCTACGCCCTGCATGGTCAAGCCTGCAAGGTCACCTGCGGCTGGACCCATCAGGCCCCTACGGCGGTTAAAGAACATCCCGAGAACGCTTGGGATGTTCTATCAGCTTCGAGACGTGCCATGCGAGCGACGGGGCCCTATCCCATCACTCGCTTGTTTTTATTCAGGCGGGTGGAGGGCGAATATTCGCCTCTTCCTGCCGGTACACCTCCAGCGGAGTCCTCCCTAGCCCGTTCCGCAGCCTTCTTTTGGTGCATCATTTGCTCGCAAAAGGAGACCATTGCCCTTCCCGGTTTAAGACTTGCTGACCAAGCCACATGTTGCTGTGCTTCAATACACCGTACTCTGTTAGAAACTTAAGGATCTTATGGTCCACTTGTATTCGTGTTCGCATATTTGCTTGTATACTGGGTGTTAAAGACATGAACAGTCAAACGAGAACCATGTATTCTATACATCAAAATAAGACATATTTCAAAAACAAAATTGCTGAGAAATTATTTTTATTTTTTGGTGTTAAAAAAAATTGCAAATTGTACCGCGCAATGTAAAGGGCTCAACTCGCACGCAACTCGCAAAATCGCGATATTTTTGCCAGACGGGGCGGCCCCGTTCGTTAGTCTCCGTGCGCATCGAGTGAGCTACATTGAACGCTAACATTTTGAAGCCATTTTTTGTTATGAAATACTAAAAAAAATGATAATGTTTCTTTAGACAATAATTAAGAAATAACGTATAGAATACGTTTTCATAAAAAAATGAAATAAAAATTATGACTTTGACCTTCAATAAAATCGTAACTATCAATTTCCCAGGTATAGTCTAAAGAAAAAAAAATGTTATGATGATGAGCAGAATACATAGTTCTTGTTTAACTGTTCATGTCTTTTACACCCTGTAGGTATACGACAAATAATGCCATTACCAAATACCTTTTCACGATTTTTGGAGTCAACTCTTTGCGTTCACCGTCCCCATTTGGCTCGCTCGGTCTGTCTTTTTTTGACATGACTAATGCTGGAAGACACAAACTTAGCTTAACTGTACATCATACTAACTTAAGTATATCGTTGTAATTTTGTTTGCGTCAAAAAATCATGGTATAATGAAATCGAAGCACGGAAGTTGACGGACGTTGGACCGGTGACGCGCATTACCGCATTAGCTCCTTCCGGAACGCGCTCAGCGTTTCAATGCACAAAACGGAACGTGACATGTTCCAAATGTGAACTAGGAAAATTTTAATTAGGAAATGGGAGTTCTATTATATCTATACATAAGGTGATATATACGATCCTAGAAACCAAAACCGAATCCCAGTTCCCATGATTATGTCTGACAGCAGTCAAGTTATTGTCAAAATGTATGAAAACGGTCTTGTTTCAGTTAATACATACATGCATAATGCCGGCAAAGTAGAATAGCATCACCCCATATCCTCCAACGGGTATCGTAGAAGGTGACTAATGGATCAGCAAAGGGGTATTGAATACCTTATACTCCGTCCACCAATCCAAGGCAAGCGTGGGGGTGAACTATAAACCTAAACCTCCTTCGATGTTCAGGAGAGGCCTTGTGTCCCAACAGTGGGTCGAATTATAAGGGCTGTAATGATGATACATGCATATCACGCTCAATACCCTCATAGTACCAAGGGGGTAGAACAGTGCCTCTCCAAACCAGAAAATACACTGAAAAAAATCGACCTGCCCCAGGAGGGACAAACCCAGCATCCTCCGAAAATATGAGAAAAAAAGCGCACCCGATCAAAGTTGTTGTGACTGTCTCCATAATAATATTTCGATGACAGCTCCCAGACAGACTCTACTTGAATCACTGTATCTATATAAGGTGTTTTAAAAGGTTCATGTAATTTTTCTATCTAATGATGAAAGTTTTAAAATCCATTGCAAAGTTTAAATTAAAAGATAAGCGTGCAAAGAGACAGACGGAGCGACTTCGTTTTATATTTAGAAATGATTTAAAGCCAATACCATCAATGCGACCAAAACAAAAGTTTAATGACTAATCATACATTAAAGAAATATTATTAAAATGTTCTAATTTTGCTTAGTTTCATATTTTATCATACGCTAACCGCAGTATTGACGTCGTCATGTTAATAAGCATTACGTAAGGAAAATGATCTGAGATAAATAATGTTAAAAAGTCAGAGGTTATATTATTATTACAAATATATTTGCGATTTTTTTAGGAAACACAAGTCAAAATTTTGTGTTTTTTTTTGTGGATATATTTAGACAACATTAAGCTATAGGATACATAGAGAAAAAAATTGAGAACTGATATCTGTAAAAAAATATTCATATTTTTATAACCGAGACGGGCACCTGTTAGGACGAGCTGTTTTTGAAGATGTAATTCTAGTAAAAAAAAAGAATAATGGACATAGCTATTGAATTATAGGAATTATACACTAATGAATAATGAGGAAAAAAACGGCAATTTCATACTTTAACCCCTATTAAATAACTATTTACAGACGAAAGATTTATGTTTGTAATGAATAAACTCAAAAACTAATGGACCGTTTGCAAAAATTCATTTTCACCATTAGAAATATTTTTTTAACGCAGCCGCCCGGATTGCGAGAGATGCTGTGCTGGGGTACCGTGGCTGGGGCATGTCGATTTTTGACAGTGTATTTTCTAGTCATAAGTACCTATTATATATGCGAATTATTGAAATTCATAATGTTATACCTCTGTGTGATACTAATACTAGTGGTTTCCGCGGCTTTGCTCGCGTTAATGTCGGTTATTAAATAGTATATACAACATGTGATTTAAATAACCAACATCCTGAATACAGGTGGGTTGGGATCGGCTTATGAGTTGATTTAAAAAAAAAAAAAGTTTTTTTTTTGAAAAAAATAAAATAAAAAATAGCTAGAAAATATTAAAATATTTTCTGGCTACTTTTAGTTTTTTTGAATCCCAACCCACCTGTATTCAGGATGTTGGACCTCGACAAATAGACTATCCAGCACAAAAACACAACCAAACAACAATTAGGTAGGTATAATATTGGTTTAGGTTAGATTAGACTTGCTATAGGCGAAGCGCCAGAAACGACCTTTTTATATTTTACTGAAGGCCTATAACAAGTCTTTTGGGTTATTTTGAGCAGTTTGGAATTCTTAACTCCCCACAGCCAAATAATAATTAGGTAAGTATAATATTAGTTTAAGGTTAGGTTAGATTTGCGATCTATATGCGCAAGGCGAGCAAGCGAAGCGAGCTTTCCGCGACAGCTTCCGGCGAAGCACCTGAAACGACTTTTTTTATATATTACTGAAGGGCTATTTCATGTCTTTTGGGTTTTTTGTTTTTTGGAAATTTGGTAGAGGTTGGGAGAACAATCTTGTTTCTTGATGATTTAATAATACATACTTACCTACATATTTTGAACTTACAATTTTGTTATTTATTCAAAACCTATGATGCAATTCCTGTAATTATAAACTGTATGAAAGGGTAGGTAAGGGTTTCCAGTACCACTTATTCCCCACCGCCACAAAAAAAAACTAAATTTGGTAAGTCCTTCTTTTAAAAGTACTTCCAATCACATATTAGATATACAAGAAACGTCAAAGTCTTCTGTTGTGAAGTCAAATGAGTTAAAACTATTCTAATGACTAGGTATATGAATAAAAATCTATAAGAACTGGTTGTTATGAAGGAAAAAGTTATGAAAAGAAAAAGTGTGAGTTAAAACTATTCTGAGTAACAACAGAGGCCTTAGTACGAGTTTGTTAGTTTTCGTGCTCGATCAAACGTATCGTCTCTTTTCATACATTGCCCACTAGCGCCCCTAGCGTAAACTATCAGAAACAGTGGCCAATGTATGAAGAAAGACGATACGTTTGATCGAGCTCGAAAACTATCAAAACTCATACTAAGGCCTCAGTATGAAAAAAAATATGAGAGCTGTCTGTTATGAGTTTCGAAATTAGGAATAAAAATTTATGAGAAAAAAAAATATGAGAGTAATTATTATGAATAAAAATCAGTAGTAGAAAAAAATAAATTAATAAGCGATATAGGAATAAAGGAAAATTAGGAAGGTTTTATGAGATTCAATATGGATCTTCGTATCGCGGCAACAGGCAACCCGCAACTAACTGTTTAAATGGAGTTAAGCTGAGTGATGTAAACTTAGATCTTAATGTAATACGATTGATCGGTTTGAATCTATTAAGTTTATTTTCTTCTTTTTATTTCATTAATCAATAGCCTATGAATCTATTTAATTTGCCCTTGATAAATCTGTTGTTAAGATAATGCAACTCATTCCATTATTTAGTCGATTCCCTCATGTATTACTACTATTTCTACCTGCAATACCCTTTGTAAACAAAATGATGACGTCATATCTTTTTTTGATAAATTGTATATTTAAATATAAAATTGTATTAATTGTATGTATATTTTTTCAAAATATTTTCAATATTATTTTGCTGTCTTTATGCTTTGTTATGAAACTATTAATAAACTCAAAACCACAATTTATACATAATTTAACTAAATGGACAACGTTATTGGCCTCTAGATTGAACTCTGTTATTACTTATAAGTAATAATCTATCATATCAAAACATTATTATGTCCCTTTCGAAATAAAGTCCGTCCGATTACAATAGAATTTTAAATGAACCAACACATAAATTATTATAATAAACAATAGGTACTAAATCAATATTTATAAATACTTTTATTACGACAAATGTAATATAAATGTTATTCTTTTTAATTCCCAGACATTCCATTACATTCTAAGTACCCAGACTTTCAAGTTCAGTTTGCGAGTTTAGTTCTACTTTATTAAACTAGATGGCGGCACTAAGACGCTGAATCGCGCTATCGTTGTTTCCCGTCATTTTGGATATATACCATCGACTGCAATTTTAAGGACAGGACAAGATCATGTGGATCTGAAACAAAGATTTATCTTGAAAAGGGTTTTGATCGGCTAATAGTCTGGTCAAAGCCCACATAACAATTAATTATAATCACACCACATACACAAGTCGCACATCATTAGATATATTTTACTACGAAAACGGAACGGATAGATATTCGCACGTGTACTGAACAACAACATATTTTTAATACAGTTGCGAAAAAAATTAATAAAATAAAACAAACTCACTTAACTAACTAATCATTTATTTCTTATAAAAGTTATAATTCACTTCACTTATACATTGAAATTCCGCAATGTTCTCCGAAGCATTTTGTGCATTTATACTGAGTTCCGGTGTCCGGTGGTGTTAATTCAAATAAAATATCGTCGAAAATCGAAATTACTTATTTTGTGCATCAAACAACGAAACTCTCAAAGAATTTTTTTAGAATTGGCGCCAAACGTAAAAGTATGTATGCAGAGATTTTTTTTTTTATTTCTTCACCCATTCTGGGTAGGCAAAGGGAACTATGCCCAGCCCATATAGCCAAGTCTTCAGTAGATTTTTTTTATTGATATGAAATGAAATGAAACCTAATCTAACTCATTGAATCAAATCATTAAATCTAATATTGAAACAAATTAGTACCTAGCTTATTTTTAGAAATATTTGCATGAATAACAAAAACTTCTATGATTTTTTTTTTGTAAAAACTTCGTGGTTGGTATTTTTTTTTTGGATAATCTTGCATTATTAGGATAATTTTTTATCGTGTATGTACTTGCTTAGTTGCTTTTAAACAGTCTATATTTTAAATCAACAAATAAGTTTACTTATATTTCTTTGACTTTATTTTTTAATTGTATTATATCTATTTAAAATATGTGAATCTGCTCGATGTTGTATTAGCTTTTTGTGACAAACCTCAGTGGTTTTCTTAAAGCATTGTAAGTGAAACCATCATAAATGTATGTTTTTATTATTGTTAAATAAATAATAATAAAAAAAATGGCTAAGTAACCCTGACCTGACTGTCCGTCCTTCCTCCTAGGGTCAGACAAGTGGCAAACGAAACGATACGATTCTACCGAACGAATGACAATTTTTAATGACTGCTCACTCATACATTTGACACGAGCCGATCGCCATGGAGGTTTCTCTGTATACGTCAGTTACATACATTACATTATTTTCGTTAAACGTTCGACGCAATCGATTGGATTGGCCACTTGGCAGGGAACCCTTGTTTCAATTTGATTGATCCTTCCTTTCTTATTCTACTAAGTCCTACCAAGTTTCCACCAATTCCCAACCCAGCCAAGCGAGTCAGTGAATAACCAAAAAGTCGTGCGAAGTTTGACACCAAAAAATATACCCACGCTTGACATAATTATGAATTTTAGCTGATGGGTGACTGAATTAGGGAAATTAATTAATTAACTTTACTAAGCCAACTTTCACTAGAAATAATAGTTACGAATGAATGGGTGCGGCCTTTGTCTAATTAGCAAGTGATGGTAGATAGATAAAAACCGGTTAGAAATACAATTTACGAGGCTAAGAAGGTTTTTCCTGGTCCAACCCAATTGGATCCTCCCTGGATTAGCTGGGCAGCATTATTGATTTTTTTTGACAGTGACGAGATAAAAGAAATGTGAGGTTGGAGAGGAGGAACAAGGCGTTCGTGACTTTGTGTATATTTGTAATGAGTGTGACCTACCAATGTGACCTAAACAGCGGAAACATGGACATTTCTCAGAGGATTAATCCACAAATTTAAATTCGCTCATCGCGACGATATGTTCGGTATCTCGTTATAAGACAGGG
Organism: Elophila nymphaeata; assembly: GCA_955850985.1. Classification (NCBI taxonomy): domain Eukaryota; kingdom Metazoa; phylum Arthropoda; class Insecta; order Lepidoptera; family Crambidae; genus Elophila; species Elophila nymphaeata. The sequence goes on along the minus strand of OY039091.1, from coordinate 8,686,749 downwards.
TTGGCATAGACATAGCCCAAAGAATTAGTACGCTGAAGTGGCATACTGGTTATATCTGCCGGAGAACAGACAACCGTTGGAACACAAGAGTCCATTTTTTTACGTTGGGAAATGCGTTATGAATACGTCACTGTGTGGCGTTGAACATAGGCCTCGACCTCGACCAAGGATCTCCAACTTGACCCCGGTCCTACGCTGCCCGCATCTAGAGGCTTCCCGCGACCTTTTCATATCGTCACTCCACCTTGGGAAGGGCCTACCAATGCTGCGTTTCCCGGTACGCTGTCGCCATTCGAGCACCTTTCCGCCCCGATGGCCGTTAGTCCTCCTCGCAATAGTGACCTTAGTTATGATTCAGATCTCATATTTTTTGATATGAATAAACAATACCATGTATGTATATTAAAAATGCCAATAATATTTAAAGGGCTTTAATTTAATTTAATTCACTTTTAATTTACAAGTGCCATCCACGATGGTCAAGGGCGGAAACGACGCAGGCCCACGAGTGTTGCCATTGCAACAAAAAATACAATTGGCACCAATTTGTGATACCATTACAAAATTATTTTTAAGCATTTTAATAATGTTTTATGAACAATACATATTTCTATTTATCTATTAATAAAACTTCAAACATTCTAAAAATGACTCCTCTCAGATTTTACATTCGCTTAATAGCGTCATCTATCACCAAAACAAATTATGTACGTCTAAAAGATTGTGAATGACAGATAGGCTATTTAAAAGTCAACAACAGTACCGATCCTTTTATAGACTAACAATGAGTGGATGAATTGGTATATTCGGATATTTGAATGAGGCGATACAATTGAATGAAATCGGCCGATGATGTGTTAGATCTATTATAAAGAGTAAAGTATTTTTACCGACTTCAAAAAAAAAGGAGGAGGTTCTCTGCTCGAATGGTTTTTTTTACTTGTATACGTAGTATAGCGGAAGTCTTGTAATCGTCAAAAATTCGACCTCAAGATTTTGACAGATTTACACGTTTTGGACCTCCCTGAGTCAAAAAATACCGTTTTTAGAATTGTCTGTGTCTGTGCGTTAGCACGATAACTCGAATATGCTTTAACTTATTGCAACCAAATTTAACATGCGTCTATAACATCAAAATATAAGGTTTCTATCAACTTTTGAGCCGTCGATCACGAAAGTTAAACAACCAAGTGCGCGATGGGTACTCGGATGGGTGGCCAAAATTTAACATGCGTATATGACATCAAAATATAAGGTTTCTTTCAACCTTTGAGTCGTTTCCGGTATACGAGAAAGTCAAGGGGAGACACCACTCCCGATTTTTTTGTTTTTTATGTTATGCGATTACTCCGTCAATAATGAATCGATTTTGATGATTATTTTCCGTTAGGAAGGTCATACTTCAGAGGTGGTCCCATATAAATTATGTATATAGAAATTAGTTCAGCACTTTTTGTTGAAATAAAAATTTCGATCAATGAATTGTGAAAAAAACAACGACGTCATCCACGAACACATAGGTAATGACACTTTTTTTAAATTTAATAGCGAAATTTTGATTAGTGGATCGAACAGTATTTTTACATTTATTATTTCGTTCAACGGTGTCGGACCGGCACTCCTAATATCGGACTTACTCCGATAGTAAGTAAAGTAACAAAAATTGTACGGTTGATTGAGGTTATTAAAAATGGAGTCTCTCAACACGTGTTTTTACGACAAGAACTCGGGAGAAACTCCCAAGTATACTTTTATTTTTGATATTTAATCCGATTTACCAAACTTGCCTGGTTAATAAGCGTACACGCAAAGGGATAAATGAGTCATTCGCCCTTTATTGGTCTGAGTTCGCCCTATACACTTTCCAATTTACCACTTTCGCTAAAATCGGCTCGTTACTGAGAATTTTACTAAACCGTCGTCGTGGTGGTTAAGTAAAATCAATTTTGCGTGCGTGCGTTACAATTAGGGTTGTCATGCTCACAATATTATATTATTTACTAGCTTCTGCCCGCGGCTTCGTCTGCGCAGGATTATTAGTATAATAAATTATAGCCTTTATGTTATTCTGATGTAAGAGCTATATTATTGTAATGTTTCATTAAACTCCATTCGGTAGTTTTTACGTGAAAGATTTGTTACTCTTTCACAAATAAACTACTGCCTGGACACCAAACACACGTCCAGAGATCCATCCATACATTAAATCAAATATTTTTATTGTTGTCACATAACAATAAGAGTCTTAAACAAAGGCTGTAGTTCCTGTGATACGGCACTACGTAAGGGCACTGCGATTTATGAGGGTACATTATTTACTTAAAATATACATATAATCTTAATCATATTAAACTATAGCTAAGTATAAACTATAAAATAACATAAAATCAATATTATAACACTATTTTTAACGCGGTCGGGTGACCAAAAATATTTCAACTCAACTTTTCCAAAGAGGTTGGTGTCGGTCGTAAAATCTAATTCCAAAACCTAGTAGGTATGCTGACAGCAAGACAGCGCCGAACCCAAATAAGTTAGGAGCAGAAACCACTGACTAAAAAACTACAAAATTGAAAATTTTATGTAACCCCGACTAAAATTTATAGCAAGAACCATCTCGATCACGTCAGCTTTCAAACAAACAAAAACGCATCAAAATTGGTCCATTCGTTTAGGATCTACTATGCCACAGACAGACATGCAGACAAGTCAAACTTATAACACCCCTCTTTTTGCGTCAGAGGTTAAAACATCGGGAGTGGTCTCCCCTTGACTTTCTCGTATACCGGAAACGACTCAACTGGTATTTTGATGACATACATTCATGTTAAATTTTGGTCACCCATCTGAGTACCAACCGCGCACTTGGTTGCTTAACTCTCGTGATCGACAACTCAAAGGTTGATAGAAACCTTATATTTTGATGTCTATATGAATGTTAAATTTGGTTGCAATAAGTTAAAGCATACTCGAGTTATCGTGTTAACGCACAGACACACACACACAGACATAATTCCAAAAACGGTATTTTTGGACTCAGCAGGGAGGTCCAAAACGTGACAATCTGTCAAAATCTCGAGGTCGAATTTTTTGACGATTACAAGACATCCTCTATACTACGTATACGAAAAAGTAAAAAAAGATAATTTTTACGAAGTAATAACCCTTGAAATAACCAAGAATAAGTCTAATGTAATAAGAAGCTCGGACACGCAATTCGGTCACGAGCACGACTTAGAAATGTTCGTGTCATTATTGGCAATGAAAGTACCTACCTACTAGCTTGATGGTATCGAGACATTTTTTGGGGTCGCGTGAACTGAATGCGAGTTTTTGTAGTTCCTAAGAACGAAGCAAACCCAATAAGGGGCCTTAGCGTACGGTTTTTAGTGTAAAAATGTAACTAATTTCATTGTGATAAAAGCTTAAAACGATAAACAGGAAAAATCCTTTCTTGATTAGTGCTAAGACGGGACTTATCAGGAGATTAGTGCTAAGACGGGACTTATCAGGAAATTAGTGCTAAGACGGGACTTATCAGGAAAGTAGTGCTAAGACGGGACTTATCAGGAAATTAGTGCTAAGACGGGACTTATTAGGAAATTAGTGCTAAGGCGGGACTTATCAGAAAATTTGTGCTAAGACGGAACTTATTGGGAAATTTGTGCTAAGACGGAACTTATTAGGAAATTAGGGCTGAGACGGGATTTATCAGGAAATTAGTGCTAAGACGGGACTTATCAGGAAATTAGTGCTAAAACGGGACTTATCAGGAAATTAGTGCTAAGACGGGACTTATTAGGAAATTAGTGCTAAGGCGGGACTTATCAGGAAATTTGTGCTAAGACGGGACTTATCAGGAAATTTGTGCTAAGACGGGACTTATCCGGAAATTGTTTCCTTGCTTTTCGTTTTCTATTTAAAATAACTCAGTCTGTGCACTGATTTTGATCAAAGGTATGGAGTACCAACATAGAATATTTTTTGGCGCGATAACCGACAATAAGGCGAGTTAAAAGACTCACCCATTTTGGTCCCCCCGGCTTTGGGATAAGAGAATATTATTGTAGTTCCGGACGAGGATGATTAAGCATACACTTCTATGTAATGTGCTTGTAGATGTGCATATACTTATTGAAATAAAGAGTTCATTATCATTATCAATGGAATGTATTATATAACTTTAATATTATTTATAGAAAATCCCACAAACCACACACACAAAATTAATGATATAAAGAAAGATACTTTAGTTGAAATAAAACCGAAGGCATTGGTCCCACGGTTTTAGTGACGTTATAAAAGTGTTAAGGATAACAAATTCTCACAGAATATTGTAGATACCTATTTTTTCCTTTGGCCGCCATTTTAAATTTTGGACCAATAATTTATGGAATATGTGGGTGATGTCCTTTCAAACATTTCAAATTCGGCGAACCTAAGTGCCAGTGTGCAGGGCACATTGCAAGGACTGACGGCCATTGGGATGAAAAGGTCCTCGAGTGGCGTACCGGAAGACGCAGTGATATTAGGCCCCCACAAGATGGACCGACGATCTGGTAAAGGTCGCGGGAAGCCGCTGGATGCGGGCAGCGCAGGACCGACCGGTTTGGTGATCCTTGGGGGAGCCCTAATGTCTAGCAGTGGGCGGCTCTCACAGCTGAAATTTCAACCAGACCCGTTCAGCAGTTCTGTACCACCCGTATCGTAATTTTTTTCGTTTAAAATACGTAACTATTGTAGTTGCGTTAAGAGCTTGATTTGTATAGGAAACGCGAATAGCGCCCCTAGCGGAAAGAAGCGTAAATCGTGATTCCCATACAATTTTTTTTTATACTACGAGATGACAAACAAGTTTGCGGCCCACCATGGCATTGGCAACTACAATGGTTAAGTGCTTTATACTAAAAAAACTTACACTGCTGGCGGGTACTGGTGTGATTCATCATCAACAGCTCATATTAATGTCCCCACCGAGGGGCTCGAGCCTACTCCACATTAGGGGCGATTAGGCCTTAGTCAACCACACTGGCCAAGTGCGGGTTGATCGACTTCACACACAACCTAAGAATTTCTTCATAGGTGTGTGCAGGTTACCTCACGATGTTTTTCCTTCACCGTAAAGGCGTCGATTAAACGTACATTATGAATTCAAAATATGAAAACACATTGGTACGTGGCGGGGTTCGAACCGGTGCCTCCAGGGTGGAAGACGACGCTATTACGCACTACGCAACCGACGCTTTTTACTGGTGTGATTGCGTAACAAAAATCTATCCAACAGTTCGTACATACTTTAATATTTTTATATATTAGTATGATATAAAAGTCTTATTCATTATCAAAAGAATTCCAGCCCTTGCAAAGTAAAACAATATACTGTTAATATCACTGTTATTGCTACATTTAGTTTGAATTACGAGAACATACCGTTTACTATAACAGTGTTACACATAGCATAACAATGGTGTCTACTTTGGTTCAGTGGTTACGGTGATGGGTTAAATAAAACTATACAATTCTACTTTCACTTTCTACGGTGAGCTCCAAAGTCCTTGACATCCTGTAGTATTTTAAGCTAAGTTCAAGCCACCAAATCAGAACTTGCAAAGGCACATAGATAAATTATTGTTATAGTCTGGAATAGCACATAAGCCTATCTTTAATTATGTTCATGGCAGCAGTCTTTTTTAATTTAACAAGCTTATATTAGCTTCACCGGTTTTGGAAACTTGCTTTTAATGTACATTTAATTCTATAAACAATAGCGTGTTAAAATCAATGATACGAATTAAATAGATATGTTTTGTGGGTAGTGTCATTAATGATATGTGTGCCAAATGTGTACTTATTTATGCATGCAGTAACTTCGTAAGTGAAGTTGGAAAAGCTGTACGTCATGCAGCTGTTGGGTGAATTCAGGGTTGATACTGTTGTAATATTAATTTAATTAATGTCAGGTCTCCTACTATCAATGACATTTCTTTAATTAATGGTTTAATTTTTAGTTTCTCTAATGGCATCCTTTTATTAATGATTTAATTTTTTAGTTGCTGAATATCTTTCTTTTTAAATAAATATCATCATCATGTCAACAAAGAGATACCCACTGTAGGATATAGGCCTCCCCAAAGCCAACCCGATCGGTAACGAGCTGCCACTGCCAGCATCCATTTGCTTCCCATGACCTTTAGCAAAATAGTCCAGTCTTATGGGGAATATTTAAAGTTAAATAAAAAACGTCACTTTCAGAGTTGAGTGCCTAGACAAATGGCGAATCGATTGCATAGAACGCTAAACGAAAAGAATTATATGAAACTGATTACTGAGAAAACACCATGATGCCAAATGTAAGAATAGGCGTTGTTATTCGCAGAAAGACTTTGTAGCGTTTGCCACCTAGTCTAGGCACTCCTGTCACTATGGAGGAGGTGAATATTCGGCCTCTATCAGCCTGAAACAGATAGCGAGCGAGTAATGGGATAGGGCCCCGTCGCTCGCATTGTACGTCTCGAAGCTGATAGAACATCCCAAGCGTTCTTGGTATATTCTTTGTCCGCCGTAGGGGCCTGATGGGCCCAGTCGCAGGTGACCTCGCGGACGTATACAGTGTTCCTCGTGAGGCGCAAGCGGGGCGTAGAGAACGTCTACGGTTTTTAGTGGGTACGAGGACTCCAAGAGAGTCCCACATAACCCCAGTGCGGCCCCTTATCACAACTTGGGTAGATATACAACGTTTTCCGTCGCAAAAACGGCAGTCTTGCCATTATAACTTCATCATCATCATAACAGCCGTTCTAATTCGACCTACTGCTGGGACACAAGGCCTCTCCTTGTCATCGAAGGAGGTTAAGGCAGTAGTCCACCACGCTTGCCCAATGCGGATTGGTGGACGGAGTATAAGGTGATCAATACCCCTTTGCTGATCCATTAGTCGCCTTCTACGACACCCATTGGAGGATATGGGGTGATGCTATTCTACTCTGCCGGCATCACACGGCATTATAACTTGTTGAATTTGATTTAAGCAACTCTAAACCTACGGTAGTCGACCAATTGCTTTTCTCAATCTTCACAAAAAAACACGTATAAATAAGTTATTTCGAGACAGATTGGTAACAAAAATGTGTCTGATGATATTTTGCTCATTTGTAACAGTATCTGCGATTGAGGTGTCCGGTTAAATTATTCGAGATGTAAATTGAGTAAGTTTTATATTTTCACTCAGAAGCTACAAGTGACTTCGATTATATTTGGGTAACTAAGTATTTTCTACCCTAGAATATTCTTTCTATCTGCTTGAAATAAGTGAGAGAGATACGTGGGAGATACCTGTCTATCAGGAATTTCTGAATGAGGGGAAGGGGTAAGCTCGGAACATTTAATTGATTTTGCAACAACTTTATAAGCGGCAAAGTTGTTGCATTATGTTATAAGTATAATATTAAATTGACTTTTAACGTAACATGAATATTATACCTACTTATTTTTATAACGCTGTGATTTTAATAATTCATAGTCCGAGAGCTGGTAGACATATTTGAGTAGGTACTTGAGGCAAGCTGAAAAGAAAACCTTTCATATAACTCTTCTATAATAAATACCCTAACACAGAACTGCAGATCTGAACGAGCTGTAGTGGGGCTGAGTCAGACCTTATATCTAGTTGCAAATGTTTTTTGCAAAAAATGTCCTGTGGTAATTTTTTTTTACTTTTAAATTCAACGTTTAAAGAGTAAAGACAGTGGCGTAACTATAGGTTGACATGGCTGGCAAACAGCGACGGGCCCCGGCCGGGAAGAATTGGGCCCCTGTCGTGTCACGATTTTCTTATATACTTACCTACAACGAAAATGTTTAACCTAAAAATTTATCTCCGGCGGGGTATATCCATAATTTGCCACAGGCCCCGCAGTTCAGATCTGTTCAGTTCAAAACACTTCATTTAGGTGGTTCTTTAACTATGCCAGATGCTTGCAAAACTGTTTTTGCAATTGCAAAGCCAACTATAAATGCTACAGCATTCAGCTTACAAGCCAGGTCAACAGCTCTGTGTTAGGATTAGGGTATAGAGTTATACGATGGTTTTCAGCTTGTCTCAAGTACCCACCTACTCAAATATGTTCTACTACTTCATTCGAGTTGTCAATTTCAATTCAATGTTTTGAAAAAGTCTTGACATGTATTTATAAATTAATCAGTGGCAACCCTAACATGTTGGCAGTAACAAAGAAGACGTCACTAATTGGAGCGGGACAGGTGCTTGACCCGCATTGTGCAACCATAGAGAAACCGAGACCGCGTGCGAACTTTTTGCCGCTAATAGACAATAAAGCGCGGGGAAAAATATTAATCTGTGGCACGCACGGGAAAGGTTATTAGCAAAATGGCGCGTAAGAAAAAGTTGTGACAATTTTATAACGTTGTGGAAAATGATCTTCCATGAATGCAACGTTAGTGTACTCACAAGTAACACGTAAACAATGGATGGTAAAACATAATGAATTTTTTTTCTTCTTCTTAATTAAAACTAAAGGCGATTGAGATTTTTAATACTCGAACAGCTCGGTCTTGGACGTAGTCGTGGTGAAGTGGTAACTCTGCCTGCCGGGCGGTCCGGGTTCGAATCCTGATAATGCCAAATGTTCACGAGTCATGGTTGTTTACATATTTATTTAAATTATTTATAAAAAAATATATAGACTTAATAAGTATATAGTATGAAGAGAGACATCTTATAAATACATACATAGGTATTACCCATACATTTACATAGCTGCTATGACGCTCATAATGCCAAAAGAAGTGACCAAGAGCTTTAGACAGGCTCATATTTTTTTCTAATTTGCTCATACTATTTTGAGGCACGACATCATCATCATATCAGCTAAGAGATGTTCACTGTCGGACATAGCCCACCTCCAAGGATCTCCAACCTGATCGGTCCAGCGCTGACCACATCCAAAGGCTTCCCGCGACCTTTACCAGATCGTCAGTCTCATCTTCGCTTTCCAGATGTAATCCTAGTCATGACTGAGACCTTGGAATACTTGAGCATAATGGTCGACGATCTCTGTAGTCTCCCAACAAGTGAGACTTGTTGGGAGACTCTACAGTGAAAAATTAAAATGAACATAGATAAGACGAAAATTATGTTGAATTCTAATGTCATATCCAATCCTGTAAAGGTTAGAAGCTCTACACTGAAAGTCGTCAACGATTATGTTTACCTCGGACAAACAGTCCAACTTCCAGAAAGAGGTCAATCGACGAATCCATTTCGGCTGGGCAACGTTCGAGAAGCTACGTGGCTTATTGTCGGCCCATCTACTGCAGTGTATCAAGACGAAAGTCTTTAATACGTGTGTGATGCCAGTGATGACGTACGGAACGTGTCCGTTTACAATGGACCTCATAAGAAGGCTCAAGGTCACTCTAATGGCAATGGACCGGGCTATGCTTGGAGTTTCTCTGCGTGATCATATCAGAAATGATGAGGCACGGCATGGCTACTTCTAAATAGTGGCAGGTAGCCAACCTGTCACATACGTAAAAAGGGTATCAAACTCAAAAAGTAACTAAACCAGTGAAACAATAAAGAAAAGGCGAGAGCCAGGAAAGATCTTCATAAATATTAATAACAAAATAATCATAATTATCACTTCTAACACAAGTCTAGTTGATTGATATACTAATTAACAAAGTGTTGGTCGCCATTTTTGTGAGTCACTCCAGTGATGATATCACCATGGTTTGAAGAGGGCGGGAAATGGGGTTCGCGAAAATATTTCCCAAATTTATGGGAGGGGTGCCGCGCCGAGTGCATTAGAGAATCGGTTGGCAGTCTTAAAGCTGCTAAAGTTGAAGACGAGGGATTCGCAAATTCAATGAACTCTTTTTATAATAATTTACAAGATGAACAATTCTAAATAATACATGGACGATAAATTAAATTGAAACTACTATAACATCTACCTAAATTATACAGAAGAAAATTATAATATTGAAATTATATAAATATGTTAAAAATGTTATTTTATAGTTTATAGCAAAAGTTTAATATGATTATAGATTTTAAGTAAATAATTTAACCTCTTAAATTGCAGTGTCCCTACGGGGTATCACATGGACTACAGCCTAAGTTTAAGACCCTTATTGTTATGGGATACGCAATAAAGATATTTGATTTGATTTGAAATATAAGCAATACAGTTGAAGATATTACATAGTTTAGTATTATTATCTGTGGTATAAGTGGAAATGGTCATAAAGTTTTGTAGCTTAACTTTCACGAAATACTACATTTTTGTGGCGTTGTGTTTCTGTTGGTGAGTAAGGTTACCAGAGTTTCTATCGTCTATAGGCTACCTGTTACCGCTTACCTCCAGGCAGTCCGTATGCTTGTCTGCCAACCAAATAACATAAATAGCACATCTCTGGTGGGCAAGCCGCCTTACTTGCTCAAATTGGCAGTGCCTCTGTCAACAACTGTCTGTTTTAAAATATTACTTACATAGTTTCCTACATAACAATTTAACTAGTTTAGTTAACCGCGGACGTAGTTATTGCGACTTCCTCTAACTGCGCGGGCGCATATGGCAGACATTACAGTTAACATCTATTGTCAACTGAACCACCAGCGTTTACTTGGTAAGGCAATAACTGTCTATAAGTATTGTTTCCGTTAGAGAGAAAGCTACCGGTAGTTCTGTAGAAGTTAATAGGAAAAAGCTTAACAGTTAGAGTATTGGTTGGAAGGGTCGGGGATTCGATCACTCGCTTTAAGACAAATAGTATTGAAAAACAAACGTTGGGCAGGACCAACGAATTAGGAATCTGTTAAGACTCGCACTAGGTGAACAGACGATCTGGTAAAGGTCCCGGGAAGCCACTGGACGCGAGTAGCGCAGGCCAATCGGTTTGTAGATTGGATCCTTGGGGTATCATTCCTAATTCGTTGGGCAGGACACTTCAGCTTCGCCTGAACCTCATTTCATACTCAGAACATCATTGTAAATTAAGTAATTTTCATTCCTAACTTAACTGAATAGAATTGTTTATACCATGCACCGTTAATTTTAGTCAACTGTGTAGTTTCACAGCTACCTCCTAATTGGGGCCCTTCCTTTTTAAGTGTTTAGAACTGTGTGACACGCATACGTTATTAGTTATTTAAATATAAGTACTGTAGGTTTAAGTTTTTGTTCTCTTTATATTACGAGATGGCAAACAAAGCTTGCGGCCCACCGTCTATAGACACTTGCAATATTAATGGTAAATCACTTAATAATACAAGTGCGTTGCCATCCTGGGGACTAAGATGATATGATGATATTATTATGTATATTAAAAATGTCCATTATCCAGTTTCCATAACATAAGTTCTTAATGATACTCACTTTGGGCTAGATAATTGGTGTGAGCGTGGAAATACATTATTATTATTGATATTCTAGTACCTACGGCAGATCCGCCACAAACTGTAAAATTTCTTCTTCTTCAATGTCTAAAGTACCCAGCTCTGTTTGTTTTCCATCCTTATTCTCCAGTCGGTCGGATATCAAACGAATCGAAAAAGGCAATTAACACGGAGTTACACGCTCAGATTGGCATGGCAAACGTGATCGGAAACGCCTAATTAATTACACTCAACCATTTAGATATTTTCCGCGACTGCAAAGGTTTAATTGTAACGGACTGTGGTACTGGACTGACGCCATCTGCGGATTGTAGGATGCAGTAACAACTGCGATCATCCTCAGCTCAGAAGCACAGGAGCTCAAAATTTTAAGAGCGTCAAGTTTGTTTCCAATATAGCCTCTAAGACGCTATGCAGAGCAACTTTAGTTGAAGAAACTATGTAGTAGGCCTAATGTAGGGTCGTCTGGGTATGTAGGCCGCCTTTCCTATTTCAGCCGTGAAGCTGTTTGCAATGTTTCGGATTAAAGGGAAAGGTAGCCAGGGAAATTACTGGCCATGGAAGGCATTTTATCTTAGGCCTCATGATGACAATGCACCTGCAATACTATGATTATATTCTTGTTCTAGTTGTTTAAAAAAAGAAACTATCAACTTATTTGAAGTAACTATCAACTTTATAATACACTTACGTGCAATAAAATCGACTCATCTCGTAGGTTTCGATTTTTAATATATCGGTACATAAATATAAGATTAGATAAACAAAACCTGTAAATATAATTTGAATGTAAACATAATTTATATTTAAATATAATTTGAAACATCGATAAACGAAATATTGGTGATAATAGACTCATTTCTTCGGAAACCCCGGTTTCTCATTTTTACGTCATACTTACGCCTTTTTTGTGACTAAGCAGACTGTTCAGAGTTAATTGTTTTTTGAATAATTGATTAATCATACAGATTTATTGACCCTTAAAATTAATCTGATTCCCCAAAAATTTTAGCTTTTTTATCTGTATTTGGTTTTCAATTTGTAAAATCAATAAACCAAATCAAATCAAATCAAATATCTTTATTGCGTATCACATAACATTCACAAGGGTCTAAACCAAAATCTATCGCAGTAAAAACTGGTCTAATGTAAGTATAAGTTTCTGTTTAACACACAGGGTTAAAAATTATTATTAACTAATTGTAGATTTTGATTAGGGAGTTCTGAATTAAAGGGTATCGGTGAGTCAGTTTCATTGCACGTAAGTGTAGTTTTCGTTAAAGGTTGTTAGTTGCAGCAACAAAAAGGCCCAGTTTACTGTTGTCGCGATTCTAAAAAAACTTTTCAAATCCATGGTCAACAGTTAGTGTATAGAGCACTTGACACAACTAGTTCAAATTTGACAGTAACTAGAAACTGATTCTGTCCTCAACTGACACTGACGACTTTAGCTGTCGTAGGTAGAGTGAAATGGGTGTCCTTTAGATTAAGATTTATCGAAAATACAACAAAAATAGAATCGAATCAAATCAAATACAAATATTTGCATATTTGTACAACTGAAAAATAACAGAAACAAATGGACATTACAAGACGTGTAATGTAAAACTTTGAGGTTATCAACAAGTGTCGTTCGACACATCACAGCAAGACAGAAGACAACCTAACGAGCGTGAGCTAAGCTAAGCCGTAGACTCCTTTATTATATCTTCTAGGTCTTCTTATTTTCATGTGGATAATCTTTTAAATTGCATTCCTCTAAATTACTTGATTTTACGACTGCAGAGCTGTCGTAGTCGTAAACCGCCATCAGCAGTTATTTAATTGCCTTCTGAAGCACTCGATTCCAAAGCTAAAATAGAATTTATCCTTTTTTGGGCACCCACCAACTGCATTTATATGGGCTTTTATCTCAGTAGCATCAAAACTTATTCGACATTTTCTCTCTTTTTTAAGGACTTGTAAAACCCAAAACCCAGAAAACCCAGACTTATAAAGCACAAGGCCGACTTCTACCAGGTCTACCGATTACTTAAAACTAAGACAGATTTACTGATACAATCAGCGTCGCGTGATTTGTGACCGAACGAAAGCGAATGGGGAATATGACGGAACAAACACTTTTACTCGTGTGAGAGCGAAAATGCACTACTTCAGAAAGGCACACGCGAGTTTACGATAAAAATGTACCTATATAAGAATTGAACTGGCGTGTCTTGACAAGAACACGATAAGTTTTGACCAGTTCAAAAACTTCTTTACTATGTAAATAGAAATTCATTTATTTTTTCTTTAGAATGTTGGCTTATTGATTACTTTATGCTATTGTACAGTTTGATGTATGAGAATGAGAACCGCTGCCAAAACATTGTGAGAGACTGGTGCCCGATGTAGGTTTTACAAAACCTGTATTACAGGTCACCAGTCCTGCAACTCTTAATTTTCTAAACTAGCTCTTCCTACAACAATTTAACAGTACAATAAATAAATTTTTCATTCATCCATTCAAGATTCCAGGGATTAGCGGTGCGAGTAACGGGTCCATAGTGTTGCAGAGAGGGCCAGGAGCAGTGTCTGGGGTTTGTGACCCAGGTGTAGGGTTAGGAAGCCCGCTTATGCATCAGCATTCAGCACTCACCATATTACGGTTACTGAAGCTTATAGCAAATATTATGGATGATGATTTTCAGACAAAAAATGTTAGAAGAAGAAAGGGAGTAGGTACCCTCACCACTACAACCCTGTCTTATCTCTCTGCTCAGAAATATTTGATACGATTCCGAGAAAGTCGCTTTAAATACGCGTTCCAGTATAATACTTGCAGATGTTCTAGACAAGCCGAGATCTTTTAATAATGAGTATAAGTATTTAGCTGGTTCTCGCGCCTACCTGAACCGCTGCAAATCAACCATATTCATTAGTTTTTATAGCGTACAGTCATTTCGACCAACTATACACACTTAGGTATGCATGAGTAACGTGTATCGCCTAGATGTAGACGGCGCTACTAGCAATTGTTTTCAAACGTAATTATCGTCGCATTCGATTTAATTATAAAAGAAAAGGAATGCAAAACAATATGACGTTTATAATAACTCATCAACGAACACGCATCAATAGAAATTTTTAAAAATGAAATATCTATGTTGACTCGCGTGTTACCTTTTTTTTAACCCCCGCAACAAAGTTATAAGTTTATGTATCATAAAAATTTCAGATTGGCTCAAGGACATTTTTTGCAAAAAATCGCATGATAGGTTTGCAGCTTGACTCAAATACCTACCCAAAAATGTTAACTAGCTCTTGGACTATCTCAGTGGCATAAACGAATAATCCAATTATGATTTTGGAATGAACATGGAAAATAGAGTTCAAAAATTTTCGGCCACGCATCCGAGTACCTACTGCACATTTGGTAGCTTGCTTTTGTGATTATTACGAAGAAGGCACGAGGCGGCGTTATCGACCTCCTCCAAAAAAACTTATTATTACCTACGCTATGTATAAGAATGGACAGAAAATTGTAACACAAGATTTCTTAAAATATCCCTACAATACACGACCGACAAGCAACGTAATAAAAGAATAATGCTTTCGTAATTGAATTACGTTTCGAATAATTTCAGAAGTTCACAACCTTATACCTACTTTATTGTTTCTGTATTCCGTTGCTAAGTAACGCGTGTGGACTTACTAAACACTTTCTTAAAATATTGCAAGAGTACCCAGTTGGGTCAGAAGTCGAGAACCTTTAGTATAATTATAACGCTATTATTTTTGATGACTTTACTGGAAAGAGTTATCGCAATTATGTTATTGTGTTAGCGAGAGTCCAAACATTTTTAGGACTATAAATAACTAGCGATCGCCTGCGGCTTCGATCGCGTTATATAATATTATCTATGCTAATGGTAATGCTAATCTACATCACATGGGATATATAGATTTTAAATGGGTTTATCTCGGGAGTATTTATTATTAATTTTACATTTATTAACATTAAATTGATTTTTTTAATAATTTGTTTTAAATTTAAATAAAATATTGATTAATATATTCTTTATAGATGTTAGTCCATAATTTCTACACCTTACTTTTCCCCGACGCCACTTTAGGAATACCTGTTGGAATACCTATGGTTTTTTCTACAGCTATTCCGCTCTTAGTCAACCAAACAATTACAAAAGTTAAGCGTCGTTCCCAGTGGTTTGGAACGGGATGGTGAACAGTCATCACGCCGGGTTTAGCGTGGGGCCAGACTAGACGGTCGTTCTTTGCTACCTAGAAAAGACCATAAAAACGGGTTCGTTGTAACCATAGATTACCTATGGTTGTAACACACTCACCGGTGGCCGGTCTTTCTTAATCGGTGCTCTTTCGTAGTCTAGCGCTTGCCGAGAGAGGTACTCGTTTACCTTTGTAATAATACGTAGAAAATCGTAATGGACGATGATGAACTCATGCCTCTTTTTTTAAAGTCTGTAAAAAAGGACATACTGCATATCCCATAAACACGGGAATTTTTGAATATGTAAAACAAGAGATTCTGTCGATCCCGCCATTTTTCGCAACTCTGCAACGAGTCCTCGCAGGAGCACAGCTACTGGTGTACTGAATGAAGCAAAATCGCTGAGGGACTTATCCCGTTGCTTGCTTACCGGGCGTACTTTCCGTTTCACACCGGGAGGTGTGTGATGGTGCATTTTGTATTGCATTCTTGCCTTCCAGTTTTATTGTCTTTTCTAGGTAGCAAAGAACGAACGGCTAGTGTAGGGGTACGCTTACTTGATAAAATTGGTCACTTACTTGATAATTCCATCCTCGATGTAGACATCAGCGTCTTCCATGCCATCGTCGTTGACCACCCTGCCATTTTTGATCAACAGACGATTTTGAGAGCTCTGCAACAAAAAAGCTACTTCAAACAAAATCGATTTACAATATAGACATTTATATCTCTGACAGCACAAAATAAGTGGTTAATTTCTTGTTAAAAAATATGGCTTGAAAATTTTAAATTCATTAGCCGGGCGGGTCCACACCGGACGATCCAACGCGATTCGATCACGGGCGGCAGGAGCGCGATCGCGCGCGCGGATTGGACGTATACCAAGAACAGTAATACGTCTTCATACAAACTGACCGCTATCCATTAGAATGTGTGCGTGCGTACTCGGCGCTCGGCGTCTCGGTGTGATCGCGCGTTTTTATGTCATTGCACATTCGCTCGCCGCTCGTTCCCGTCCGGCACATTTACGATAGCCCTAGCGTCAACACAGAGTAGGCCAATAACTCGCCGACAGCACGCAGATAAACTACTGTTCTTGGTATACTGTGGTGCCGCGCTCGATCCAAGGACACGCATTGGAGGGCTCGCTCTTTGCCGCGCATGATTCGTTTGTTGGCGGTTTTTTGGCCAAGATCAAAGGCGCCTCAGGTGCGCGGTGCGCGCTATGTGGACCATTCTGTTGCTCGCGCGATTCGTCAAAATGGAAATATCGTCGCAGTTTAATACCATCTTTATAAACATTAATAGCCCTTATTTAAGCAAAATAGGGATGCTGCCACGGAAATTCGACGCCGCTGAGTTACCTTACGTGCGAGCAAGAGTTCGACTGAACTGACTAACACGGGTGCCCTATGGATCGCTGGAGCGTATTTCGGGGTTGCAAGGATCGGCCCTAGTAAGATTCTCGATCCATGTCAATAAGCCTGGATCGTGGATCACGGGATCGCTAGGTCGATCGTCCGGTGTGGAACTCGCTAATCATCGTTCTTTTTTAACAGTCAGTGAGTTATTTTCAAAATATACCAATATTTATTTACTAGTTGATCAATGATTGACAAATTCATTGATTGACGAACACCATCGATCAATGATTGACAAATTCAAAAAATTGTGAGAGTAACTTCTTATTTTCTTCTTCTATCTTTCTTCTTTGAGACTAAATTCTTCCAACTTTGAGTATGTACAGCGTTAGGTGTGTGGTGAATCAATATAATAATTATATTTTATTCCACACCCATATAAAAGCTATAAGAAATTAAAAAAAAAATCCAGAGATGCAAACGGATCCCAGTTTACGATTGATTTCCTGTTAATGCGAGGGGAAAGTTATAACATAGGATTGCAGCTTCACCACGTAAAGTTTTCACTCGTAAAATTAATATTACACAAAATAAAAAAACAATAGACCGTTAAACTATATTGTAAATTAATAGACACAGTCGTGATTACTCCACAAAGAGGATTGTATTCTTAATTTGTCGCTCTATCTAAGGAGATGCAATGCATTCGTTTATTCCAAATTTGGTATTCAACCGATTTAGTTAAAACCTACTTAGCTGCACATTTAAATTACGAACTCACTTTGATGTTGATTCCAGAAATGGCGGGCGTATCGACTGTCATATTTGAAAATCGAACTTCGATTTTGATTAAATAACGAATTCGCGTTCCGTTTCACGCAATGGCGGCGCGCGCCTCGCACGGGACAGAGACTGGACTGGAAATGTGTGTCCGAAAATAGAAGGTAAAGCACGTTCCCCTCGCGGTTAGCCGTTTTCACTACAAATATAAAATGATTAACATCGCGCGATAAATGGGTGTGAAATTAGTTGTCTGGACTTGTTTTGTACTATTTGTTCTGTGAAAGGATTAAGATAAAAATATATAGCTAAGCATAAGCGTAAGCATAAGCGTTGTACATTTTGACTAAACATAGAAAACTACCCACACATTGTTTTTTTGGCATAATTAAATAAATCCCTTTGTCATCAGGTGAGTGAGATGTAGACGACACGATATTATGGCACTTGCCGTGTAAAAACAGCAATGGATATGTAATTCACTCAGTGATGATCACTTTCAACTGTCTAAAAAAGTTAGCGAATAGGCCTACGGGACCTTCAACTTAAAAAAAGTAGAAAAATAAAGAAATGCATGCCTGTAAGGACTAGATTTCTTTGCCTTCCCCAAAAAAAGGTGAATTTACAATCACGCTCATAAGCCCAAAAGGGGTAGAACAGACCCTTATGTAACATTTGGTTACCACAGATATATCAATCTAAGGAGATCGGTCGAATCGCCGAGTTCATATAAAGACCGAGTCGACACTCGGTCTTTATATGAACTCGATCAGCCTCCGTACTACATAACATGGTTCTAGTTGAGCATGCCGTAATATACAATACACTATTGATTGCACGCGTACTAAGGACTGCGAAGCAATGAAAGTATAATACAATTTGAAAGCTAGTAACGCATAATTTAAAGCGATTGTGTTTTAATGAATAAAAGTCGGACTATTTGTTTAAATATTGTTTTTTAAATATAAATCTAAGTTTTTCGGGTCTTACGTGAGAAAAGTTATTCCATTACTTGATATATAACTGATTCACTGCAATGATTGCATGTTACAGTGGAACAGGATGGCATTTTGAAAGAAAAACGGATATTTCTTTTTGACATACGTACGTACTCATTCAACATTATCGGACGGCGCACTGGCGGCAATGTATGCGCACTGTGCATACACTTGTCACAAGTTAACCGCCGGCTCGGCCTATCTCCCTTGTATGGAGTGGTCAGTAACGCTGCCTGCACATCGGGCGGTCCGGGTTCGAGTCCTGGTAGTGGCAAATGTAAGTGTGATGAACACGAGCATTTGTTCATGAGTCCTGGTTGTTTATATATTTATTTAAGTTTATTTATAAAAATATCTAGATTATTATGTATATTTGTCCGTTATCTAGTATCCATAACACAAGTTCTTAAAGATACTTAATTTGGGCTAGATAATTGGTGTGAGCGTACAAATATATTATATTATTATTGTATATAACAATAGATTATAGATTAACAATAGATTATTAAACCTGTGTTGGTTTCACATAGTGGCGCATAATCTGGTAATATGGGCTGTGTAGTGCCTCAATATGTATAGTGACAGGTTACCAGCCCGTCGCCTACTTTTAAGGGGGATCAAACAAAAAAAAAAAGTAATTATCCTTCAGTGAACCAACCTAACTAGGACAGATCTGATATTATAAATAATCTCAGTATGAGTATAAAAATAACAAACAAAAAATAATAACCGCCACCTATACAATATTTTTTCGATGTTACCCACAAATTACCCAAACCAGATTAATCTCTGTATACCCAAGTTACATACAACAACCATAGTAAAGTAGCTACGAGATATAATCTCTAATGTGGACTGGTCACGACATTTACAGATATGGCAGAAAAACTATATAGGGTCGATGTAACGAGAAATACAGGAGCGACGGAAAAACGACGAACGATGAAATGTGTAGTGTAGTTTGAGGACAGTAGTATACTTTATTTTGTTATAATGGTTGCATTAAAAGTCGATCAAAATATCGATATTGTCAGTAGTATTAACGCGATATTAAAGACAAATTAAAACTATTACAAAATGTTGTATTAAACTTAATAATAATAATAATAAACTTAAACTTAAACTTACAAATAAGGAGTTGTCATCATAGAAAAATAATCGAAATCTAACATATCAAACAAATAATTCTTGGGTCGGCAATCTAAACCACATAAGTCAGTATGGGCTCCATACCCCACAATATCGTTCTATAATCAGTTTAATATTAGACATGTTATCCCGAAAAAAAAAATCGAAATCGATTTAAAAAGAGCGGTTCTCGATATTTTAGGGTCGTTAATATCGAACATTCGATATGTTACCGGCCAAACCCTATTTTAGGATAAACTGGGTTTTTCCTAGGCGAAACCAGTTCAGTAACCTACCCATCACTCAGCCATGTAGGTGCATAAAACACAAGACTCTCCCAAAAAAACTGTGCACTCCGCCTGGTCATAAAAAAAATAACCCTAACCTACCCATCACTCAGCCATGGTAGGTGCTAAATCGCATAAAGGATAATTGGTTTGGCCTAGGAAAAACTACTTTATCCTAAAATCGGGTTTGGCCGGTAACAGATATATCCCTTGCCAGCCTGTCGCCTACATAAAAGGGGCACCTAACCCAAAAAGTAACAATTCTTCAGTAAACAAACAACCAAAGTCAACAACCAGGACTCATCTACAATCAAAATCATCTTGTTAACTGCAATATTATTGTTACCTACTGCACCGCACTGCACTATGTTGTATTATATCGCCCAGATCATTTAGATCTACTTTCTCGCTCGATAGGCCTTTCGTTAAATTGAAAGCAGACGTTGAACCCATTACAATTGCTAATTTTACGGTAAAAACAGTAATCAGTGTACTTGCAATGTGAAAACTTTTTTGTGCGGTTAATACAATGAAGACGACGTTTGTTTGTGATGAGACGTTTTGTGTGTTTGTGTGTGAAGCTTATTGTCACCATACGTCACTTTTTAACACGCTTATATTAGTGAATGTTTGTCTGTTTGTTTGTATGTATGTAACTGACTCGTTTGGACTCGATTGTGACCCACTTTAAACAGTCCGATTTCATTTAAACTTTATAGACTTATCAAAGACTGATGACATTACAATAATTCGATAAGAATATCCCATTATCTTGATTAGAATCGCCAGGACTAATAAATTAAACGTTTGGAATGTTAGTTCAGATATACGTCACTAGATGGTGAGTAAGTACTTTCATCGGCGGTTATAATTCGCACTAAAAAGTGGAAAATAAAATAATAGTTTAAAAACATTTAGTGTTTTTAAACTATTATTTTATTTTCCACTTTTTAGTGCGAATTTTTTTGAACACGCTTTTAAGTTAAATAAAACACTAAAAAGTGAAAAATAACTTTTTAGTATAGAAACAAAATGATGAACGAAAAGTATAAATAAGTACTATTTAGAAGCGTGGGGTGCTTAATTACATTAGTTCTTGAAAATATTCGATCGGTACAATTAAATTGAGCACCTCACGATTTTCTCTAAATAGTACTTAATTATACTCTTTCGTTCATCATTTAGTTTCTATACTAAAAAGTTATTTTTCACTTTTTAGTTGTATTATATTTATTTAACTTAAACGCGTGTTTTTTTAGTTTTTTTAAACTATTATTTTTAGGGTGGCAATTAAGTGGCAAACGAGCAGACGTCTTGCCAATCTTCTTGCAGAGTAAATGACCACCTCAGCTTATTAACATTTCCAACATTAAAATTAAAACCATCATATTTATGTTTGCCTAGACTCGATCAGATACGTATGCTGGAGTAAAACACGAGTATATGTAACTTATTTTTTAAGCGACTTCAAAAAAGGAGGAGGTTATCAATTCATATAAAGTAATCTTTTTTTTAATAAGAAAAATTCTTTTTGTATTTGAAAATATAAGTGCCTACCTACTTCCCAAAAGGTCCCATGAAAACTTTATATGAAGTAGTTTTTTCAGAATCGTCAAAATACGCAGTCGCAACATAGATTTTTTCAAATTTTCCAGTTTAATGCATCGATATCTTCGAAAGTTATTAATCAATTTCTATGATTCTTTTTTCGTTTTAGATAGTTTCCTGAAAAATTTACAGTGTTAAGACTTGTAGTTTTATTATTATTCTGAAAAATATTGGGCGTAGATGACCTTTACAATGACACCAGAGATTTTAAAGAAGGCAGACTGTGGTGGGTCCTCCAGTCTGTAGGGGGAACTTCCCGTGGGGTCCACGTCCGGAAACCTCCTCGTGGCGGACCCTGGTAACTTGGTGGGGAAACTTTCGCGGCGGGTGTGCGGCTTTTGATGTCAAGGGTGTCCCCTTGGCATTCGAAGTCACATGCCATGCCATCGTCAAGTTGTTTTTGTTTTCCCACGGCTAGTTCCGGACGGCCCTTTTTAGGGCCACGAAGTCATACTTTTCGTTTATCATTTAGTTTCTATACTAAAAGTTATTTTTCACTTTTTAGTTTTTTATTTAACATTAAAGCGTGTTTTTTTAGTTTTTTTAAAATAATATTTTATTTTCCACTTTTTTGTGCGAATTATAACCGCCGATGAAAACAACGCCATCTAGTGACGTATAGCTGAACTAACATTTCAAACGTTTATTTAATAGTCCTAGCGATTCTAATCAGGATAATGGGATATTCTTATCGAATTATTGTAATGTCATCGGTCTTTGATAAGTCTATAAAGTTTAAATGAAATCTGACCGTTTAAAGTGGGTCAAAATCGAGTCCAAACGAGTCAGTTACATACATACAAACAAACAAACATACGGTGAAACTAATATAAGCGTGTTAAAAAAAGGCTTTCGCGCCTAAACCACTGAACAGATTTTGATAAAAGGTATGGAGATAATTCGAGACCCTGGGAAAGACATGCGACTTTCTGGCGCGATAACTGACATTAACTTGAGCGAAGTCACGGGCGACCATTAGTAATAATATCATCAACAGCTCATATAATGTCCCCACCGAGGGGCTCGAGCCTACCCCACATTAGGGGCGATTAGGCCTTAGTCAACCACGCTGGCCAAGTGCGGGTTGGTCGACTTCACACACAACCTAAGAATGTCTTGAAATATTATTTTTATTTTTGTTTGGCAAGTTTAATTATGATTGAAATTGATACCAAATTAAATAGAAACGAAAAACATGGAAAAAAATCCTGTCATGGATAAGTGCTGAGAAGGGGCTTGAACCCGCGACCTTTCGCTATCCGGGCGACTGCTCTTCCAACTGAGCTACACAGGACTGTTTGACCACGACGAATTTAGCCATGTCTTTCGTTTTTCGATTGCGTCATCAAGCTGACGTATGCCTAACAATGTTGCAGATTTACATCTTTAACACCCGATGAGATATTTTTACAAATACCGTCGATCAGTTAAGTAAGACAATTTTGCTTATTTGAAATATTATTTTTATTTTTGTTTGGCAAGTTTAATTATGATTAAAATTGATACCAAATTAAATAGAAACGAGAAACATGGAAAAAAATCCTGTCATGGATAAGTGCTGAGAAGGGGCTTGAACCCGCGACCTTTCGCTATCCGGGCGACTGCTCTTCCAACTGAGCTACACAGGACTGTTTAACAACGACGAATTTAGCCATGTCTTTCGGTTTTCGATTGCGTCATCAAGCTGACGTATGCCTAACAATGTTGCAGATTTACATCTTTAACACCCGATGAGATATTTTTACAAATACCGTCGATCAGTTAAGTTAGACAATTTTGCTTATTTGAAATATTATTTTTATTTTTGTTCGGCAAGTTTAATTATGATTGAAATTGATACCAAATTAAAAAATCCTGTCATGGATAAGTGCTGAGACGGGACTTGAACCCGCGACCTCGAATGTCTTTATAGGTGTGTGCAGGTTTCTTCACGATGTTTTCCTTCACCGTAAAAGCGTCGATTAAACGTACATATGAATTCAAAATTTGAAAACACATTGGTACGTGGCGGGGATCGAACCAGTGCCTCCCGGGTGGGAGACGTCGCTCTTACGCACTACGCCACCGACGCGATTAGTAATAATACAAGGGTCCGCAATACATTGTGAAAAAGGTGTCTCATAACAGAACAGCAAAGGCCGGAGAAATATTTGTTTTACTAAAAGCCAAGTGTTACATTTCTGTTTGTTCAGTTATAAATCCGTACACGAAATATTCGGATGAAATGTTTTCTTTTCGGTATTGCGAGGAAGTCAACGTAGTGCGTAAGGGCGTTGTCTTCCACCCGGGAGGCACCGGTTCTATCCTCGGCACGTACCAATGTGTTTTTAAATTTTTGCCAATAAAAAAACAATTGAACAAACTCGACTACAGAAATAGAAAATTACTATTAGTCTATTAGTATACAATGATCACACACCTGCCATATTAAGCCATTGAATATTTAATTGATATCCATTCAACACCGTGACCATTGTCAAGTTAGTCACAGTATTAACTTAGGCTCAAAACTCACTATCGACCAGTTGCACCAATTTTACGTACTTAGGTAATACAATTTTGTAAAAAGTAACAAAAGTCAACTTTGGAATGTTCCATTTTTAACAGACTTCAAAAAGAAGGAGGTTCAATTCACTTGGTATTTTTACTTTCTCGTATACGTAGAATAGAGTCTTGTAATCGTCAAAAATTCGACCTCGAGATTTTGACGGAAAGAATATCGTTTTTGGATTATTATGTCTGTGCGTTAGCACAATAACTCGAGTATGCTCAGAATGCTTTAACTTATTGCAACCAAATTTAACATCAAAATATAAGGTTTCTATCAACTTTGGAGACCACTCCCGATTTTTTTATGTATGTAAAGTACAACACGCCGAGATTTGTAATCCGATTCGAGTGATTCTTTTTTGTTAGATGGGAGATAGATACTTGCCATTTTTAATGTTATTTTATTATGAATTAAAAAAAAACATTTATAACTTTGTGCGTGAACGTAGCGACTCCCCCGACTATACATATACCGTGTGTAGGCGATGGAGTCGCTAAACACTCGTAGTGTTTCCGGCCTGGTGACATGAGCCATCATCATCATCAACAGCTCATATAATGTCCCCACCGAGGGGCTCGAGCTTACCCCACATTAGGGGCGATTGGGCCTTAGTCGACTTCACACACAACCTAAGAATTTCTTCATAAGTGTGTGCAGGTTTCCTCACGTAAAAGCGTCGACTAAACGTACATATGAATTCAAAATTTTAAAACACATTGGTACGTGGCGGGGTTCGAGCAGGATATCCTCAGTGTGCCACTAGCCTTACCCAGTCCCCTCAGATTTGCGGTAAGGTCGCACTTGTCCACAAAGCCAATCTCCACATGTGTGTCACGTACAATGAACAATTACCCACATAATGAGCCCTACATCGATCGCTTTGTAATTCTTTAAAGTCCGATGGAGATAGAAGCAAATCGTGTTTTATTATAAGAGAATAAGAATACAAGGTCTGCTGTAGGTTGATGTAAAAAAATAGGTAAGAACAAAATAGAATTTGAAAACCGTTCATAAACAAAGGAAATGTCAAGTTATCACTTCGACATCCAGTGACAAGACTTAAACAAACTTGCAATGTTTACCTTCGAATTGGAATAATGTAGGTTGGTTTACATAACCATACGTGAAAGATTAGTGACATCCTTGGACTTTTTCTAAAGAGAGAATATAATAGTGTAAAATATAAGCTCCTTGATAATAGTATTAAGGTTTTTGTACTCAAAACACCGCTATTAGTTAGAGCTCTTTCAGTCAACCTTAGGTTAGGTTATTATTACAGTATTAATTTTATTTTTATGGCATCCCAAATAAATGGAAGATTATATTGATTCCTACGTCAACACTTTTCTGTGACAGATTATACAATGAATGAAGATAACCTTTGCAATCTTTGAAACTACACATTTCTCGTGTGGTTTCATATATTGCAAAAATGATTCAGTTATGTAGAAAGGACATGTATTGATGAAAAGGATATATGAATAGGAAGTGAACGGCGAACGGGGAATACCACAGATTTAATAACATTGATATACCTCTGGGAAAGACCTTATCGATCAAATCGAAGGTGTCTTAAAAAAGGGGCAGGTCAAAAGTACCCGATATCGCTAAGCATACATGAGAACAGTGGTGAAAGAGATGAAGCGAATGAAATTTATTAAGGATCGTGATCACTGCTTACCTAACCCTATGCGAGAAAGGCGTGACGTTATGTATTATGCAAGTATCATCATAACAGCCTTTATAATTCGACTCACTGCTGGGACGCAAGGCCTCTCCTTGTCATCGATGGAGGTTTAGGCAGTTGTCCACCACGCTTGCCTAATGCGGATTGGTGGATGGAGTAAAAGGTAACTATACCCCTTTGCTGATCCAATTAGTCACCTTCTACGACACTCATTGGATATAGGGTGATGCTATCCTACTCTGCCAGCGTCACATGTATTGGGTAGGGATATTCCAGAAAAAGTATTTGTTCCTGCAAGCATCTACTTCAAAATTCTACCCGCTAGTTAAAGTAAGCTTACTGAAGTTTGGCAATTATTGTTCGATTACTAAAAATATCAGCGGTCGCTTAGGAACCAAATCATGGTCGGCGATCTGTAACTGTGAATTGAGTATTTAAACCGGCTACTGATCTAGTCACTTGGATTGGCCCGGGACCGTATCAGGTTTGGACAGCCCTGAGTGTCTTATTGTGCTATTTACGGTCCTTAACGAGGGAAAAACTCCAACAAAAAAATCAATCGTTAACGTTTTCCATGAAGCTTATATTTTACTATCTTCGTGACGTTTTCATATGTTTTGACAGACAGCTGTCAAGTTGTTGTCAAAAGTGTATGGAAACGGAAACGATTTTGGTTTTGACATGTTTGATGAGGTTAATACGCTCAAATACGTGATAAATAATATGATAAGGATTGGTTTAGATTGTAGATGATTGAAAAATTAGTCATATACAATTTTTGAATATAAAATCTCTCACCATTTTATTATCTGACAGTCCAAGCACTCGTAGTGTCAACACGAGACTAAGCTGACAATGCTATCAAAATTTTGCAACATTAAACGCTATCTTATCTGCAAACATATGTTGTTGAAGTTATGCAAGACATTGAAAAGTATTATCGTTATTTTTATAACTGAAGTTACAATAACTTGGTAAATGTTTGAATTATCAGGTTTTATAATCAAAAATCGTAAGCGTGGATAATTCAATCTCATTCATAGAAAAGAACGCACGTTATCTACAACTAAACTAGCGAAGTATAAAGTGAAATGTAATAAATAATATGATTTATTTTTAGAAAAAACTTTGATTTTCGCATGGGAAAGGGGATAAACGAGCAAACTGTTCACGTGATGGTAAGTGATCACCGTCGCCGAAGGACATTTGTAACACCAGAGGAATCGCAAATGCGTAGGCCAGTCTTCAAGGAAAGAAGACGCTCTCTTTTTGAAGATGTCCAAGTCGTATTGGTTCAGAAACACCGCTGGCGAAAGTTGATTCCAGTCTTGTGGTCTAAGGCACGAAATTTCGCGAAAAACGCACAGTTTTTTATGTGGACAAAAAGGCATCCAGACTGTGGTTGAAGCCAGCAATGATGGCGGAATGTAGCGGCTGGTATAAGTCCTGGATACTATTCTGGATGAGCCTGTGAGGGAAGTTTTTTCGAACTGAGGAGATGCGACAAAAGGTTTTTTTTTTGTGGTAAATGCGTAAACTAGTTGGGTTAAATTGGACTTAATTAGTCTACCCCAATCCGAGACTTTGCTGGAGGTATGAATTTCGGACACGAGTTTGTTTCGGCACTCGATGAAAATATTGTCACGACCGGTATATAAGGCATTACCCATACTATCGTCTGCATAGCAATGAATGTTGCTTACTTGCAACATATCATTGATATGGAGAAGAAATAGCTTAGGGGATATCACACAACCTTGTAGGACACCAGAATTCACAGATTTTGAATCAGAACATGCAGCGTCGATACGACCTTAATGCTTCTATAACTAACTAATGATACTACTATAAATGGGTAAGAAAATTGGTGATCGTTGCATAATTTCTCGGGAATCCCGATCAAAAGCCCTCGCTCATTAGGGTTCGTACCACAAAAGGAAAAACGGAACCCTTACAGGAGCCACTTTGTTGTCGGTCTTTCTGTGAAGATCCTTTATCTCGGGAACGAGTGGAGGTATCAAGTTGAAATTAAAACCATATACTCAGATCTACGGTCCCTTGAAGCTGTGAAAAAATCAAACTTCTAAGTTAACGCAAAAAAAAGATACGGTCGTTTATGCCGCAAAGAAAATACAAATTTGTACGGAACCATCGGTGGACGAGTCCGACTCGAACTTGTCCAGTATTTTTTATTTGGCAACCCTTTCTCAATAAGATAAATATAAATTTGGACTGAGATTCCCTATTTCCTATACATAGATCTACTCTGCGGATGTCACAACGAGACGTCGTAAGCACAGCCCACACACCTCACAAAAATTTATGTTCCATCAACAATCATTTGTCGTGGTGTGAAAATCAAACACCCACTTGTCAAATGTGGACCTTTCACTTGACGCATCGTTACTATTTAATTAGATAACTACATCCACTTGACATTTGAAAATAAATCTTGTTACTTCAGATTAAAGTTGTTTATTTATAGCTCTAAAGTTAATTCTTCACTGTCTAGTTTTGAAATTAAGCAATTCTGGGACAAACTACATAATAATATAATCTTTTACAGGGCGGAAATCTTGTGGCGGCACTTCTCAGCCTTTATAATTCAACTCGCTTCTGGGACAAAAAGGTCTCTCGTGTCATCGTAGGAGGTCTAAGAAGTAGTCCACCAGCTTACCCAATGCGGATTGGTGGACGGAGTATAATCATCATATTTTTTCTAATCTGTGAGGTGATCAATACTTGATTAACCACAACAACTAAATTCATTTTCAGTGTCACTTTACCAACAAAATAATAAAAACACGATGTTTTTACCAATCAAAAAGTAATTATCTATACAGGGTGTAAAAGACATGAGCAGTCAAACGAGAACCATGTATTCTGCTCACCGTCATAACATTTTTCTTCCTTTAGACTATACCTGGGAAATTGATAGTTACGATTTTATTGAAGGTCAAAGTCATAATTTTTTTTTTCATTTTTTTATGAAAACGTATTCTATACGTTATTTCTTAATTATTGTCCAAAGAAACATTATATTTTTTTTAGTATTTCATAACAAAAAATGGCTTCAAAACGTTAGCGTTCAATGTAGCTCACTCGATGCGCACGGACACTAACGAACGGGGCCGCCGTCAAGCAAAATTATCGCGGTTTTGCGAGTTGCGTGCGAGTTGAGCCCTTAACATTGCGCGGTACAATTTGCAATTTTTTGTAACACCAAAAAATAAAAATCATTTCCCAGCAATTTTTTTTTTGAAATATGTCTTATTTTGATGTATAGAATACGTGGTTTTCGTTTGACTGCTCATGTCTTTTACACCCAGTATATATAAAAATGAATACTGAATGATTGACTGACTGACATATCAACGCACAGCCCAAACCGCTGGGTCTAGAGATTCCAAATTTGGTACGTAGGTTCCTTATGAGGTCCAGGGGTGCACTAAGAAAGGACTTTTGGAAATTCACCCTCTAAGGTGGTGAAAAGGGGCTGAAAAGTTAGTATGAAAATTCGTCATTTTTAAAGTAAAATCCATAAAAATTGGTACTTACATAGCCTTTCAGTTACAAATTAAGAAAGATGTATTTAAGATTTTTGGAAATTCAATCCCTAAGGAGGTAAAATAGGGGATGAAAGTTTGTATGGAAATCCGGCAGTTTTTAAGTAAAATCCATGAAAATTTGTAGGTATATGGCTCTTGGGTTTGAAGAAATAATAAGAAAATTTTAATGCTTCCCGAAGTAACTATTCTACGCGGACGAAGTCGCTGGCATAAGCTAGTTGTATTTAAAAGAGTTTTAACAAACATCGTACAGTAATATTTCTGCCTTAAATTAGTAAATAAAAGACGGTAAGTGACCTACTTCCCACATTCTTTATTTGCTCGGTGAAGATAAAGCTTTATTGTATCTTTAAAACTATACCTTATTAGCTTAAAATAAGAGCTGTTTTTTCAACATATTTTTTGTGTCGCCAGTCGCAACACAGCAATCATGAAATAATAATGAAGTTTCATATTCGTCAGCTGGTTTAAATAAATGAGTACCTACCTATCTATATTTATATATTTTCCAATATGCGGAAAGTTAAAGAAAGAAAGAAAAGACGTTATTCACTAGTAAAAAAAGGTTGTATAATAACAATAAGAGAATAAATAAATGAAACGAATCGCAGAACTAAAAAAAATCTGGAGTGGTCTCCCCTTGACTTTCTCGTATACCGGAAACGACTCAAAGGTTGATAGAAACCTTATATTTTGATGTCATACATGCATGTTAAATTTTGGTCACCCATCCGAGTACCGACCGCGCACTTAGTGGCTTAACTTTCGTGATCGACGGCTCAAAATTTGATAGAAACCTTATATTTTGATGTTATACACGTATGTTAAATTAGGTTGCAATAAGTTAAAGCATGCTCGAGTTATCGTGCTAACGCACAGACACACACAGACAAAAATTCGAAAAAAAAAATTTTTGGACTCAGGGAGTTCCAAAACGTGTAAATCCGTCAAAATCTCGAGGTCGAATTTTTCACGATTACAAGACTTCCTCTATACTACGTACGAGAAAGTAACAATCAACGTACACTAGTATTTTTTAAATTAAGGCGATGATAAGGGCTTGCGACCTCGGTCATAGCAGAGCATGAATATTTATAATCAAATTATCTGCAAGATGAATAAGTTTTACGAAAATAGCTCCTGTAGTTTCCAAGCTAAGTCACTTTTTATGTTGAACTAATTTGTTGTAAATGTTGTCCAGTTTCATAAGTATATTTTTTCAAATTTTATGGTAAATTATTGTAAAATGCAAAAAACTTTCAAAAGGATTTTGTTTACTATCAGCATTATAAATAATTTATTATACAGGTCATTGTACTCCGTGAAGCCTATTAAAAACTCTATGAATCTAAACCAATCTCGTAAATAAAAATGGGGCGCCAACAAAAACAGAATCGCCGAGTCATTCGTCCGAAATTTACTCTTTTTAACGAATTTTAAAACCGCCTTTATTCCTTCGTAACATTAATAAGATGTGAACAGATTGTTTTTGTAAAGAATACATAGGTTTTTTTACAGAATTAATTGTCTTTTTTGCTTCTCCTTTTTAAGGAACAGTTATAAAACTAATGGTATCTGGTAATACATGTGGATAACGGAGTAGATTACGCATTCACGGTGATTTTTATATGTATGTGACAACAGGAGGAAAGCTAACTATTTAAAAGACTTAAAAAGTCTTTGTTTTAACTATCGTCAGTGCCCCACTGAACACAATATGCATGTCGATATAGCCAACTAAAATTTTGTTATAAAATAAATTGGTTCAGGTTGTACACAACGTAACTCGGCGTAACATTTTAAGAGTCCCGAAAAATTTGTCCATATGGAGTTAGCCGATTAGTCAATTAAGGTATCGATGTGCTAATCTACCTAAACAATGGAAGCTGCATGGCCCGCGTTTATGATACAAAAATACTGTGACTAGAACACTATACAGGGTGTAAAAGACATGAACAGTCAAACAAGAACCATGTATTCTGCTCACCATCATAACATTTTTCTTCCTTTAGACTATACCTGGGAAATTGATAGTTACGATTTTATTGAAGGTCAAAGTCATAATTTTTTTTCTTCATTTTTTTATGAAAACGTATTCTATACGTTATTTCTTAATTATTGTCCAAAGAAACATTATCATTTTTTTTTTGTATTTCATAACAAAAAATGGCTTCAAAACGTTAGTAACGTTAATATTCTTTTTGAAATATGTCTTATTTTGATGTATAGAATAAATGGTTCTCGTTTGACTGTTCATGTCTTTTACACCCAGTATTTATAGTGTATCCTTTTAATTTTCATCAACTGATAAACACTTGATAGAAGCTCTCGCCTAACATGTTTTAATTACAAAGTAGGTAAATGATGCAACTGGTCGGATGTTAAAGCCACTTAAAGAGGAGTGCTGGATGACGTATCGTATCACCGAAACACTCCAACCTGACAGCTGTGAAATTGTTTAATATACGTCATAAGCCATAGTGAATATATTCCTAGTATGCAAGGATTTAAGGCTGGTTTTCTCAAACGGATCGTAGTATTCTTTGTACATAAAGTTTAAAGTACATGTAGATACGTGGCACCCGCTCGAGAATGGCAATGAAAAAGTCAGGCAATTGCCGGATTGTATTCAGTCGGGGACGATCTCGCGTCTCGGATTGTCGACTTCACTTCATTGCAACGGTTTATAGTTATCGTTCGAAAAAATGCCGTCATGTGTTTTTAGGTGGAGTACAAATTACATTGCCACTATTAGAGACAAGAAAAACGTGTAATTTCATTCGAAAATACAGTTTTTTTTATTAAAACAATTTCATTTTGTTATTCAATTTGACTGTTGTTGACAAAAGCGCGCGAATATCCTCTGTTATCATTTATTGGTCAGCGCTCGCGCTAATGAGCGCTAAGCAACAACAGGTTTGCCTCATCATTTGTCACTTTCTTTTCGCGAAGTATCTAAATAAATAACAGTACGTAGATATAGCACTACTTGTGCTACTTTAGAATACTCCACTCCACTTGAAAGTGGTCTTTCGTCTCCTAATCTTTTAGACATAAATTCATTTAGACTGTGATGTGCTTCTATTATTCATAGAATCAAGCAAGTCCAATTAGCGAAACACTACACTGCCTCAACTATTTGTAGTCATACTGTCTGCTATTCTACTTGCGCTAGTTAATCTAATCAATCCATTTCGATCCTTATCTCCATAGCCATAACTTCACTTGTTGCGTTTAACTAATCCCCCCACGCAGTACGAAATAGGTTGGCATTGCCAACGTGCTAAATAGGCCAGTTGAGTGACTAATCTTGTGAAAATCGGGAATATGCCGGTAGATTGGTATCGCAAGTAATTTTCTTCAAATTCAAAATTTTGATATAAAGATCTTGTGCATCAATTTCTAGACATGTTTAGTATTCTTCCTAGGGTCGCTCCCATGACTGACTTGACTGGTAGAATTCATACTAATAAACGAAATTAATGGAAGTTAATTTTACCAAGTCTGTGATCGGCATTAGGATGGTTGACTAAACATTTTTAAACTCGATTTTCCTCCGTGTTTCGGAAGACACGTTAAGCTGTCGAAAGGTAGCAGTCGATCCCAAAGAGGGAATAAAAATCGAATGCAAAACCTTTGCAGTATTGTCGATATCAATACTCTACATATGCACCGACCCTTGGAATCGCGGTAGGATAAAGAAGAGTAATCTCTAGTGACCATATACATATAAACTACATTGGAGTAGTTTTAACTAGTTTAGAAGGTTTCTGGTTAATAGTTCATCTTCCGCGGAGGAGTCTTGTTGTCGTCTTCAGTTTCTGCAGAGTGTTGGGATCCTCTACCCTCCGTATGCTCGGCAATAGGCCACTCTGTTGCGATCGGCCCACTCTGGTCTCCATTTGTCATTTTGGTGCGTCATACCCTAAGGTGGTTACACATAGGGTAGCACCATAAACCATTTGTCTGCTCAGATTAGCTTCAATGCCCTTCTGGCAACCCAGTGCCCCTGCGTAAACAGTCCCCTCACACACATGCGTTCGGTCCCGCTATGGTGTCCGTTCGTGCTTCCACGCATATGCCCTAGACTATATGTCTAGGGCAGCGTGTGCACCTCCCCCTCTCCTTAGAGGGCGGCTGCTTCAAATAGCCTTATAGCCACTTTGGCAATAGGCAACAAGGGGATGTAGACTGTATTTTCTTAAATTAGATGTTGCACACGCTCAAGATCAGACGAAAGAGAGCTCAAAGTTGACATTATTACACTGACTATTGACTGACATTATATGTTTTTACCAAAAATTGTGGATCAACACAGAGTTCCAGTCGGAAAGGATCGGCAGAGTGACTTTAACTTGATGGTGTCTCTAACTAAGAAATGAGCTCGTAGAGTGTTAAACGTTGAACAAAATTAACAAAAGGTACCGAAAAGCCGAAATGCGGGTATTTTGGGTTTACTTCTATACCTTTGTTGTTTCACGTCCAGCTACGTATCACGAAAATGATTTGCAAGAACCTAATTGTAGGAGTAATGATATCCTTCAAGGCCAATCAGCGATAATTGGCGACAATAATTTACAAATTGGAAGCCATCAACATATTTCACTACCGCCGAATTCACTGCGAACACACGTGTTCCCCTTAAGAAGTCCCTCCATAAGAAGCTACTAAGTGTCACGTCAGTGTTGAAAGCGTCTTTAGGCTACGGTGACTGCTTATCACCAGGCAGGTAGTATACCTGTCTGCACCCAAACAACAAAAAAACAGATTTTTAATGTTATTAAGAAACATGCGCGTGACGGATATTTGGGAAATAGTATATGCATATTGTTTGGCTGTATAAAAGCTATATAGTTCGGCTGTTACATTATTTGTCGCACTAGGTACCATTCCATTTGGACTCCACTTCTGCTTACCATCATCAGGTGGAATGGAATCATTAAACATACTATCTTGTGTATGATGAAATATGAAAAGTGGCTTATCTTCGGTTCCGTAGCAAGTGCTCTGCTGATTGAGGGTTTTAAGCTTTATTTCCCGTACCGAAGCTGGCCACGCACAAATCTACGAACGGCAAAATTAATTGGATGTATCCCACTACATATTATATTTCCATTTTGTATTTCCATTGATAGAAATACTGGGATCTTTTGTCCCACTCACAGGAACTATGTATTAGTTCCTCTTTAGATAAAATCACTTCGTCAAAGTGGGATTAAACTTCTTTGTTTATGGGTATACACCCATTAATTCGCAGTTCGTATCCGCTAACGGAAAAGGGTTTTTAATTCCCCTATTGAAGCTGGCTATGGCATAACGAAACAGGCTGAAGGAAAGCCTGGGACTTTGTGATCCAGATGTAGGACCTCCACTGCTCTGGTTTCTCTCTCTGCTCAGATTTTCCCTGCCATTTTGGTAAGATTCTGCGAGAGAGTCTTTAGATATGAGATCTGATGAATTCCTAAATTTTCCTAGTCAGGAAAGATTACAATTTTCACCGTAAGCGTTATCTTGATTCAATGTACCTAAGTATATCCGCATATATATATAGCCGTATATCGTGTGAAGTTACAAATATACTGCTGATAATACTACATACTCGTACAATTTAGATTACCTTGACCTTCAACGTAACAGTCAATTAAAGCTATTAATGTCAGTAGAATTATTTTTGTTATTTATTTTCAACTCAAAATAATTGGGTTACATGTCAATGCCATAATAGTTTAATGACCCACTCCTGAGTACATAAAACACACTTTTTTATGATACATACCTCACATTTATACATAATAAGGTCGAGTGGAGTACAGAATCTTTTTTTTATTGACTACTGCAGGTTTGCCGCTGGTGACATTTCCTGTGTCACCGGTTTTTTAAGACGGCGAAGACCTTGGAGGGTCTTCAGGTCGGTCGTTCCTAGGGGATTACTGGGAGACCGAGCATCTTCCTCTCGGGAGTCTCTCGACGTTATCGTGCTACTAACGCACTAGACACACAGACATAATTCCAAAAACGGTATTTTTGGACTCGGGCACGGGATTCAGGGAGGTCCAAAACGTGCAAATCCGTCAAATTCTCGAGGTGGAATTTTTTGACGATTACAAGACTATACTACGTATACGAGAAAGTAACAAACATTTTTTAATGTTACTAAGAAACATGCGCGCAACTAAAACAGAAATTACTTAGTTAATAAAATTTAAACTAAAAGCGTTCCAGCTAAACGTTTATAGTCGAAACACGGTTTAACCGAGGCGAGTTTAACTAATGCATAAATCATACTTTACGACCCTTTGTATGAAGGGGAAAGGGTCCCTTGTCTGTCGATGCGAGAATAGATGGACTTGCCACATAAAGTAAGGAATGTAGTATAACTCATCGGGAATGCTAGCGAGCGTTCCATTACTTGCCGTATTGTTTGATGCAGAAATAGATTCTCAGTTCATCTGTGTGGAAAAGTAGGTATTCCTATATTCCTCTAGAATACTAGAACCCTTTATTTGCGACGGAAAAGATTTTATATCTACCCTAGTTGCGATAGTGGGCCGCCACTGGGGTTATATGGGACTCGCTGGGACTCCAGCATTCCCACTAAAATCCGTTAACGTTCTCTACGCCCCGCTTGTAGGTGTACCTCACGAAGAACACTGTATACGTCAACGAGGTAACCTGCGGCTGGCCCCGTCATGCGTCAGGCCTGTAGGCGGTATTTTCTTGCGTATAACGATGTAACACTTTTAACAATATGTTTATATATAATATTTGTTGCTATAGCCCACACCACGTAGATACGCGTTTATTGCCGAAAGCAATCAGTGCACAGAGAAAGAGACAATGGCGCGAGAAGCGCACCAACATAATAATAAAAAACTGGAATGGCGGGAAAGGTGCACCAACCTTACATTTTTGTGTTAAGTTTAGGACTTAACAATGCCCCTACGGAGAATACTAGAAACCTAACTATTTTGGTTTCTAGAAGACGACGACGATAGGAACGTATTGCGTTATTTCTTATTTGAATGATTATTCGATATAAGAATAGTTCGACTCCATTTTTACCCGACTATAGAAGCCAAAGGAAGAGTTATGATATTAGCAGTCTATGTATGTTTTGTATGTATGTATGTTCATCCATAGCACCTGAACTATTCATCCGATTTTGATGAATAAGGTGTCAATCAATTCGTTATTATGGTCCGGATAACATAGGCTACAATTTAACCGACTTTAACAATAGGAGGAGTCGATTTTACCTTGTAAACCCCGATTTTATTCCCCCTTTTTTCCGTAGTTGGGTTACAGTGTTTTAAACTTATTGCTTGTTAATGTTTTGCCTGTATTCATTTTTTAAAACGAATAATTTCCCCGAATTATCATGAGCTTAATGTTAATTAACAATTGACAAATATTTTCACACCAAAAATCAACAAACGTGCAAGAGGTTTGAGTCCCAAGTTCGTGAATATAATGAACGCGGATTTCTGCTTGTATCTATCGGCAAAACATTGTCACTAAGATAAACACGACAACATCTAAAGGTTCAACAGGACTGATAATGGGGTCAGAAGTTTGGTTGGATCCCAGATTCTACGGCTCTGAGCGTGTATTTTGCTAACTCTGCATGAGTACGTCGACACATATCCTAAAAAGAATGGAATTATATTATTATGTAATACTACATATCTTATTTATTATTATAAATAAGCGCGTGTGTGGTTTCGGAGCGATAAAATTCACGCTCGAGTGAATATCGAAATTTTGATCGCAGAAATCGGTAAGCAGATTTTGTCTATCAATTATTTTCCCTCTCGTTTATCATGAAGTCCATTTTACAGAATCACGGTAAGTTTAATCGACGTTTTACTAAATTAGATTTTATCCGATTCTCTATTGACAAAGTACGGTTAAATTACGTGCATTACACATGAATTCAACAATACCAAACGAGGAAACGCAATCACATAATTGTGATGGATTATGGCATGCACCAAAGGAGCACGCTGCATTTGCCGTCCACGACCTCATTTCATAAAGCGTGACTGTAAAAATAAGATTATTTAGTGCATTAAACTAAGTAAACAGGGAAATGTCTGTATTGTTGTAAACTTACGTGATACTAACATTAAAATGTGGGAAAACGAGATTTATGCCACGTGGGTTTTGTCATCCGATATTTCGGCGTTTTGGCGCAGTTGCATGCGGCATGTTCGGAAGAACCGTATAAATCACATTGTCTCACTTTTTAAATTGCAGGAAATTGTCTATAGGAATCGCTAGCTGATTATTGTGTGGTTGATTATTACCGAGTATACACACTTATATGTGAAGAAAGTAGTTTCTCGTGAGATGAAGGAAAAGAGGAAATACTTTTCCTTCATCTCACGAACGGAACTCAATCACTGGGACACTGCCTTTTTTATCCCTAATTGGCGCCGCGCTTGATGAGAGATTTTTTTGTTTAATTAGATTTCAAAGGGCATTTTTTGTTTGGCAGAGAATTTCTGGATCGGAAATGGATTGAATTCAGAAAAAAAGTTGCTCAAAGTCTTTTTTCGTGTTCCAGCCCTACAGAAAAAACCATCAGTGGTAGGGGAAAGTAGAATAGAACAGCATCGTATTTCGAATTTAGCTGTCAAACGCAAAGAATATTTCACAATAAAATATATTTAATCAATATGATTTCTAAATTAGATTTAATGTCGTTATACACTACCATGGCTTACACGTTTTCAGTTTACTCATCAAAATAAAGGATTTTGCATATTATTTGACTGCTAAATTGAAAATGAGACTTGAGGTGAGAAATGAGATCTTTACAGAATAGCACGACTCTAAACTGTATCAGCTTTTTAGGAGTTCAATGGGTCTGATATTAGTTACTCTCCCCCAACAGCAAAAAAACGTTTCCCCTAGAAAGGTTTGCAAAAACGTAACTACGATTTGCTTTACAAAGAAGTAAAGATGACAGAGTTAGCAGCATCCTGTTTGTCGTTAAAACATTGCGATTTGTGACGTCTTGATTTGTATGAACTGAACGTTGTTTACGAAAGACAATTCTTGCGCAGGAATGCGCGTAATGCATTCTGAAGAAAATTAATCTTACTACTTTTAGGCGAAAGTGTGGACGGATGGATGTTTTTGACAGAATGACTGAACAATCTGGTTGGAATTTAGAAGCCCATGTGCCCAGACAAAATTACGGTTCCTATGGGATAGATTTACCACATCACAATGCCCCCGAGAATGAAGTCGTAAGGCTAATTTCAAGTCTACCTGGCTAGGTACCATCATTTTATCAAAGTCCGCAGCCATTGTTTTGATGGCTGCAGACTTTGATAAAATCAGCATTACCGTGTTATGGCAGTTAAAGAAAACAGTTAGTCACTTAGTGGTAGACGATTTTGGATGCATCTTGCATATATAAACATATATTCACGCACACTATCCCAAAGGGGGTCGAGCAGAGCTTCAGTCAACATTCGGGAAAAAAATAAAATCTAACAGCTTTTTCTATACTCTTATTTCTACAACATTAGTTCCTAGTCATTAGAATAATTATTATTACAACTAAAAACTAGAAGCACATATTACTTCACTGAAAGCAAAAGCGTACGCAATGTTTACAAAGAGGATTTCGTAATTTGGCACATAACTCGGACTGTTCAAACAGTTGCTTCAAATCTTGCATTGCTAGAAATTGCAATGCACAAGTGTTTCTGAGATCGAGGTAAGCCGAAAGTTAATTGCTGAATAACTTGACATCAATTATAGGTGTAAGGGAGTATAAAAATGCATAATCGAGAGTAGCAGATTGGCATGGAGTATGAGCATATAATGAGAAGAGATAATGAGCATGTAACAATGAAAGCAATTAGAATAAATGTGGATGGATATAGAGCAGGGGTGGCCAACTTTTGACATGTTAGGTCTACTTGCGTTCAAAATTATTTCTTGCAGTCGACTGTAAGGATTTACGCTTTTGGGTGGATGTTTGACACTGCATATTCTCCACAAGCTTAACATATTGGGGAGTGTACAAAGTAATTGCGATGTGGAAACATGAAGTTAAGTGGGCATCTGTTAAGCGGGAACGATGTTTGGTTTTATTGCATTCATCGTTGAAAATGTTGATTCGCAAAGATAGCACCGAAAAACAATGTCAAATATGCTTAGGCATGGAAACTTTTCTTTGCAAATCAGTTTCCAAAAGTCTGTATCTACTACCAAATGCCTTAGCACCTTGTGGGGGGCCTACCAACACTGCGTTTCTCAGTACGTGTGGTCGCCACTCGAGGACCTTTCCGCCCCAGCGGCCGTCAGTCCTCCTCGCAATGTGCCCTGCCCACTGCCAAATAAGGCTCGCAATTCTGTGGGCTATGTCGGAGACCTTAGTTCTCCTGCGGATCTCATCATTTCTGATGTGATCACGCAGAGAAACTCCGAGCATAGCCCTATTGCCCTTTGGGTGACCTCTCTCTGAATCCATGGAATGCAGATTTCGTGTTTACCGGTCACTTATTTCTTTAATATTTTTTGTATTGTATAATGTTGATCTACAAGTTTTGCTCTGTTTATGTCACGTGTAAGGTGACTCACACACGGGATGGGCAGGTGAATCCGCCAACAGTTTAAACGACTGGCTACATAATAATTATGATACTCCACGTTACGTTACATAATAAAGCACCTGCTTTTATAATGTCAGTTGAAATGTGACCTGTCTTTCGTTCAGGAAAGTAGCTATAAGAACTTAGTATAAAATTAAATGGTTCAAAACTGTTCGTTCTCAAAGATCCGAGGTTCGTCATTCGGGATTTGTTGTTCGTCTGACGATAATACTAAGTATCAGTCTATCGCTTGACAATAATGTTTACGCATTGTTGTGTTGAGAGACAGCATCGGTGGCGTAGTGCATAAGAACGTCGTCTCCCACCCGGGAGGCACCGGTTCGATCCCCGCCACGTACCAATGTGTTTTTCAAATGTTGAATCATATGTACGTTTAATCGACGCTTTTACGGTGAAGGAAAACATCGTGAGGAAACCTGCACACACCTATGAAGAAATTCTTAGGTTGTGTGTGAAGCCGACCAACCTGCAGTTGGCCAGCGTGGTTGACTAAGGCCTAATCGCCCCTAATGTAGGGTAGGCTCGAGCCCGAGGTGGGGACATTATATGACCTGTTGATGATTGTTTTGTTACGATTGTTAGTGATAAGGT
The DNA here is from genome assembly GCA_955850985.1 of Elophila nymphaeata. Taxonomy (NCBI): domain Eukaryota; kingdom Metazoa; phylum Arthropoda; class Insecta; order Lepidoptera; family Crambidae; genus Elophila; species Elophila nymphaeata. The sequence continues at coordinate 8,645,911 of OY039091.1, read as the reverse complement.
AGCTGTCCCTGAGTTTTGAATCCTATGTAAGTCAGCATTCAAACCATATTAGTTACAAAAATAAGGGATCGTTCACTGAACTCATGTTCCAAATAAGTAATTAGGTATTTTTGTCGCTATCCATAAAATAATTCAACAGTAATTTGCTCAAGACGGGTGCTTCTTTGTGAAACCCGTCTTGAGCAAACTACTGGAGTTGAGTTTTTGATAATATTTAGTTACACAAAAAGCCACGACTGGCAGCATGAGCCATAGCTCTGCATATCTCTATCTATATACAACATGTAAATTAAATAACCAACACCCTGAAATCAGGTGGTTAGGGATCAGCTTCAGAGTTGATTTAAAAAAAAAAATATTAAAAAACGATTTTTTTGAAAAAATATATAAAAGAAAACAAAAGTCCCCAGAAAAAAATTTACAATGTTTTCTGGGTACTTTTTGTTTTTTTTTTGGAAAAAAAACATCGTTTTATTCAAAAAAAATTTTTTGAAATTAACTCAGAAGCCGATCCCTAACCACCTGTATTCAGGGTGTTGGTTATTTAATTTACATGTTGTATATCTCATATGCAGAACCTCGAAATTACAAAATTTTAAATTTTATCTAAAACCCGACAAAATAGCTAAGAACCATCTAGATAACCGCAGCTTTCAGACAAAAAAATCCGCATTAAAATCTGTTCATTCGTTTGCCAGACAGAAACACAGATACACAGACATGTTAAACTTATAACACCCCTCATTTTCCGTCGGGTGTTAAAAGTAGTGACAGATTACAAGTCTGTCGCCTACATAAAATCGACGAAACACAAACGGCATAAAGAAAAGCCGACAACAAGTGCCCGTAGTGTAAGTTTTTCAATGTAAAAACGTAACTATTTCAGTTACGTTAGGAGCTCAATTCGACAGGAGACGTGATTTGCGCTTCTTTTTTTTTTTTTTTTTTTTTTTTTTTTTTTTTATAAAAAGTCAAGCAAATGACTCCATTCCACCTGATGTTAAGCAGAAATGGAGTCCACATGCGAAGATAGCTGGTGCGAAAGATAAACCGCCGCGCTAGCCACCTTCGCCTTGCCGACCTGCAAGGTGCTTCTTCACGTCTCGTTTGAATGACCCAGGATTGTAGGAAGGAGGGAACACATGTGCTGGCAGTGAATTCCATTTCTTGATTGTGCGACAAAGAAACGAGTTGCCAAATTTCTTAGTACGCGTTGGAATGGTAGCCACAGTTTGTCGGTGACAACGTAGGCCAGCACGCGTAGTCCTTAGAAGGAAAGGAGATGGTGGGATTAGGGAAAAAATCTCCTCAGAGCACTCGCCGTGGTACAGACGGTAGAAGGCGCTCAATGACGCAACATTGCGACGCAATTGGAGAGGCTCAAGGTGTTTGGTCACCTCTTCGTCGCCGATGATGCGGGCCGCGCGACGCTGCAACCTATCCAAAGCATCGAGTAAGTATCCATCCAGAGCCATCCCACAGGTGCGAGCAATACTCCACGCAGGACCGTACTTGCGTCTTGTAAAGCAAGCACAGTTGATTTGGCGTGAAAAAACGCCGCACCTTGTTCAGGACTCCAAGTTTTCGTGAAGCTGTTTTTATCACGCTTTCGATGTAGTCCTTCGGATTCAAGTCACAGCGAACCTCCATACCGAGCAAGGTGATACTACTCTGTAGCGTTAGTGTTGTGCCCTGGAGAGAGGGAAGGGAAAGGAATGGCGACGTTTTAGCCGTAAACGCGCACACCTGAGTTTTCTTGGCATTGAACTCAACCAGATTTGCTGAACCCCATTTTGAAACAAAGTCGAGCTCTCGGTTGAGCTCAATGACAAGATTCTCACGACTCTCCACGGTTTCTGCTCGCCCAGCCCTTGCGTGTCCGAAATAGCCCGCATGCACTGTACTGTCGTCTGCATAGCAATGGATGTTCCCGAGAGGAATCATATCATTGATATGCAGAAGAAACAGTGTAGGGGATAAAACGGATCCTTGGGGAACACCGGCATTCACTGACATGAACCGCGAACTGCATCCATCGGAAAGGACACGAATTCTTCGCTCATGCAGGAAGCCGGCTACCCAGGTACAGAGCTGAGCAGGCAGACCATACGTCGGAAGCTTGGAGAGAAGACTTTTGTGCCAGACCCTGTCAAAAGCTTTGGCGATGTCAAGGCTGACAGCCAGTGACTCGCCACGGTTGTCTATAGCTTCACCCCAGACATGCGTCAAGTACGCTAGAAGGTCACCCGTCGATCGTTTCGGCCTAAAGCCGTACTGTCGATCGTGGATCAGTGAGTGATCTTCTAGGTAACGGATCAGGTGGTTGTTAAGGATCCTTTCCATAACTTTGCATAGAACTGAGGTGATTGCTATTGGCCGGTAGTTGGTCGGATCTGAGCGGTCCCCTTTTTTGGGTACAGGCTGCACATTAGCCTCTCTCCAAGTCCCCGGCACATGTCCAGTAGAGTATGAGAGCTGGTACAGGCGCGTAAGTACGGGAGACAACTCCGCTGCACATTTTTTAAGAACAACCCCAGGGATGCCATCAGGGCCACTTGCTTTCCGGACGTCGAGTGATTGCAGTTGCGCACGAACTTCACTCTGCCTAATTTTAACCTCAGGCATCGTGGAGCCACAGTGAGGTAGTGAAGGTGGCAGTGCATTGCGATCAACGACTTGGGAATTAGCCGCAAAGAGTCTTGCCAGAAGATCGGCTTTCTCCTGCGGCTTGTGAGCTAGAGACCCATCAGGACATCTCAGGGGTGGCAGCGAGGGCTGACAGAAATTACTCTGTACGGCTTTGGCCAGACGCCAGTAGCTACGGGAGCCCGTAGGATGCGTTTAGCAACCGCCGGTTGCGGAAGCTTGGCCTGCGGCACTTTGGAGGATATCAGGCAGTGGTCAGATGAGCCTAGAGGGGCTCGGACCTCTACCTGATATCCCTCAGGATGGGTCGTGAGCAGAAGGTCCAGTAAAGAGGGCGCTTGACTTGCAATGTCTGGGATCCTGGTGGGCTGATCAACCAGTTGTGTCAAGTCGTGGGTGAGAGCGAATGCATGAGCAGAGATCCCTGCATGGTCAGTTTTAGAGGAACTTAACCACAAACTGTGGTGAGCATTGAAGTCCCCCAAAAACACCAGTTCTGCACTGGGAAATTGCTCCTGCGCGTCATCTGCCACCCGACTCAGATGTTCAAAAAGTCGAGTTGTCTCAGCGTCTCCGGTGTGGGATCTGTAAAGACACACGTAGACTCTGGCCGAGGGGCCAGAGTCGACGTGTACCCCCAGCATGGAAAAGGACGGGTCTTCCAGGCAGCTTAAACGGCGACAGCAAATATCCGCCCGAACATACAAGCATACTCCGGCTTTCGCTTTGAAGGACTCTTCAAGCGTGTAGCCGGGATAGTTAAGGTAGCTTGTGTCAGCAGGCGGAAGTATTTGCGTCTCCGTGAGAAACAACAATGCAGGTCGTGCTGTCTCTAGATGTTGGTGAACAGCATTGAGGTTGCTGTGTAGTCCGCGGATGTTGCTGAACTCAACCTCAAACGGTGTAGAGGGGGTGGGGTTGTGCACCGCTGTAGGACCTGATTGTTTCTGTTTGGCTGCCATGTATTTAGGAGTGGGAAAGAGACGTGAATTGAGTGAGCATTACCGCGACAGTCCCGGACAAAGCGGGGAGGCTGGTCTTACCGTGGAACTGCCCAAAGAGGATATTCGTCGATCCGCCGGACGGAAGGGCCCCCGTCTTTCCGCAACGGGCGTTACTAAACCATAACAGCAGTCTGAGTCTTAAATCGTTTATCGATTTGTCAAATTCGACCCAAGCCATGCTCTAATCTAATAGCTAGGCGTACAGACGTCAGACACATATGTATGTATATATACAAACACATATATAGAAACCAGATTAATATAATTAACCTTGAATTAAAGAAGCTTGAAACAGATGTCCGTTAATCTTTCTGTTTAGTTTTATACTCATTTTGGACCGCATAGTGTTTTAAAACCTGGTATTATTTTAATTGCAAAAATGTTAATTATGCTAATTAAAACTTTAACGGAAGTTCGCTCTACAACTGATGAGAATGAGATCATGTGGTACAGTTTCGGATAAAAAGTCAACGAGAATGGTCTTAAATCTGAATATTTTGACTAGAATAAGCTAGTCGGGGACTCAGGGAAATGAGAGATTGAGATTTTTTATGTTATTTGGTCGCCAGACAAGCATACAGTCTGCCTGGTGGTAAGTCACCGTAGCCTATAGACGTGCGCTGCCAACCCTAGTCCCATTCCCTACCTCGTGGAGCCCTGGCAACCTTACTCGCCAACAGAAACACAGCACTACAACTGTAGTGGTTATGTGTGGTCTTCTGTAAGTACCTCCTACCACCAGAGTTCAGGCCACAGTTTTTTTTTTAATTAGTTAAAACACGTAACAGGTTACAGTTATAAAATAAGTTAAAAGTACATAGGTACATGACTCTGGTCAAAGTTCAAACTATACCCCAACAATATGTGCCTCTAATATTTACAAAACTGAGACTTTTTTGAGGTCGGTCCCAAATACAAGTGACAACGTTTATTCCAAATATTGAAACACCGACCTCAAAAAAAATTTAGATTTTTATAAATAAAATATTCATTTCTCCATTTTTAGTTTTGAAGGCGGTTTTTTAAATTTAAATTATATATTATATTTTTGCTTTTAAGTGTTTTAAGTATACGGCCCAGACGTATAATCGGGGAACATACTTTTAAAAAAAGATGAATACGATTTGAGAACCTCCTTCTTTTTTGAAGTCGATTAAAAGCAAACTACCTCCGTTTATAGATCGATAAACAATTTAATTCAATGGCTACATTCAACTAATTAGATTAGCGTCTAAATTAAAAAATCGACGCAAATGTCAGTTGTAAATGGCTGAAATTGCACAATAGTCGTGGCCTTGCATAAAGGCGAAGTTATGTGGATAACCGCGTGGGAACTTTGTAAGATAAATTAGTATACATATAAATGGGTGCGCATTTTCTTACTTAACTTTTCAATTCCTATCATTGGAGGTCCGAAAATATTTCTCATACCATTTAAAACCATAATGATCATTCTTCATAACAAATCATTCTTCATAACTTCATAAAACATAATCATTGAAATTCATAATACCATTAATCATACATTTTTGGGCGAGTCTAGTGTTTTATGCACCTACATGGCTGGGTGATGGGTAGGTTAGGATTATTTTTTTTTATGACCAGGCGGAGTGCACTGTTATTGTAAGCAACAAGGTAGTAACAGTATTAATAAAAAAAATATGATCACTAACTGTTATGAGCTCCGTTAGTAGTAATAAAAATGTATGAATAAAAAAGTATGAAAAAAAAATATGAAGAGTGATTATTATGAACACAAATCGGTAGTAAGACAAGGAATAGGATTTGGATTTTATGTGAGACAATATGGACCCCATAAAAATTAATAAACCACCATGAGACCATCATAGTGCAGTGGTCAATAACGCTGCCTGCCATCGAGCTATTCGGGTTCTAAGCCTGGTATCAAAATATTACTTACATTGTCTTTATAATAATTATGTAGATCAAAATAATGTTGACGACTTATAAATTAAAGTGACGTAAAGAAAAAAAATTGTAGGTAGGTACCTTTTTAAACATATTGCGCGCAATGTGGCAGAGGAGTGTGGGATTATGGGATAATTAAAGTGTTAAATAAAAGTTATGTGTAATATAATATACATGTGACGGCCTGTATAAAAACTAAAAAGTAACTACTTACCCGTAAATTTATTAAATGTTGAATATTCAAAAATTTATGTAAGTAGGTAGGTACTAAACTAACATAGTAATATGTGGTCTTGAAATGCCAAAAAAGCAAGCAAGTAATTTCCAGTCTGACGCATGGGGAGTTAGGGCATTCAACCCGCACCGTCTACCCTATGTGGTGAGGGTAGGTTTTTCCAAAGCATAACTATACATAACAATTATGTCGACTTATAGGAAGTCTGGCAGACGTAAAAGAGCTAAAAAAATAAATGTTGATTCTTTGAAATAAACTTTATAGCCAACTATTTTTTTCATTCCAAGTGATAAAGGGATCAGACGATTTTTATTCAAGGTTAGAGTTGCCGAATAGCAAGGGCGTAGCCTTGGCAATAAAATTGTTAAAATTTCGAACAGGCGGAACGTGAAACGTCAATTCGAATTTGGAAAGAAATGAGTGTCTTTTGTTGTTATGATGTAATGGAAGGGAATTAGTGGTTTAATTAAAAAATGTAACGTAAAATTACGATTTTTAAATAAATTAAATGTCCAACTTAAGAATATTTTCTACATCGAAGTGCACAGAATGAAAAAACACAATCATTATTTAAAAAGAAAACAGTTTTGCGTAAATATCAGACTTAGAACAACATGTGCCGGCAAAAAATAACCTAAAAATCGTAAATGGCAGGAGATTTTAAATCTCACTAATATTAATTACCAAAGAATGCAAGATAAATATTTTAAAGTGACTTAATTGATTAAAAATATTTAAGTTATTCCGCTTACCATTTCGACGGGGGTCCTGGTTCACTATGACAGTAGAGAGCACGGAACATAAGTCCTAAATCCGGGACTCTATTGCGCATGTCACGTTCAAGGTTGCCAGCGTATTAGGGAACTGCGATGAAGGTAACTTTGCGGGACTTGTGAAATTTGTAATTGAATAGGACGTAACTTCCAGGGAATGATATTTGACGAACGAACGTCACAGAGACTTTAATTGCGTTAGAAATCTTCTAGGGCGACCAACCCACCCTAGTCCACACATCCTGTACGAGCTAGTACCGATATGTCAGTGTATCTTCAGGCGATATTATCGCTACGTTTTCTAAATAGAATCGTCGCGGTTCGCTCGCTAATAACCAGGTAACGCTCGCTGTAAAACACATTTGAGGAAACAGCAATTCGTACCATGGCCCCAATATTTGGGGTAGGTGTAATGCCACTATACTGAGCATATTAATTCAATTCAAAATTCTTTATTTCAAACAACATAGTCCATGGGTTAGTACAGAGTCGCTTAAAAATAGTGTTAGTGAGCTTATACTAGCACAAAATAAAATTAATTTAATGTGTCATGTACCTAAGAGGCACTTCGTATGCATGTGATCCTGAGGGAGTGGTAATTTTGATATCCGTCATTGTTCGGACGAAATGCCTCATATAGGTGCATGCAGATCATCTGCAACTATCCTCAGGATGCTGTTGTCGCTCCTTCGCACTCGATTTAATAGTGATGTCACTTTCTTGCGGATCAGAGTTTGAAAGCAGTCAAATTAATTGCGCAGTCATATTAGGTAGACACTTTTAATTAAAACACTTCTGCTTACCATCAGGTGGAATTGAGTCATTTGCTTGAACATTTTATTTAAAAAAAAAACACTGGGAACGCCAGTGACCACTTGAAACTGCACGGAGTTCAGAGTTTCAGACTACACTACACCAGTTAGTTGCGGCCAACAGTTATCAAAAAAGAGGTTGTTAATTGACATCATTTACTATTCAGATAGATTGTAGGTACCTATCTCCAGTAGCTACGGTGCATTTTGGCAAATAAATATCGTGCAAGCAAAATATTGTACATAGCTACCTTTTTCAACTTATTTTTTTAAGTCATTTCGTATTACAATATATACAAATGGAGATCGCTTATTATTGGTGGGTTCAGGTTATTTTTTATTATTATTTTGTTCACTTGCGCCGTTTTGTAATACGGCGTGTTATACGATTTGGCTGCTGCGACATAGACGTTAGGAGAGAGTACCATTGCTGCAAGAAAGTATTGATTAATCCCTTCCCAGTGTCTTTTAACAGAGCAATCGATAGCCAGCAAATATCCCTACCTTACATCTTACTCCTGGTCTGCTCCCGGCTCTGCGGTTTTGCATTAGACCAACTTTTTTTCTGTTCGTTTTCTTAATAAAGGGTAGTATCATAAAAGGCGTACAGGTAACCCTGAGTGTCCCGAGTGTGAGTATTATACTTAGTATATGACAACCGTGAGATGAAAGGTCATTGACCTAGACGATATTGTACGACGGCACTGGAAAACTAGTGCTTAGCCCTATATCCATAGCAACTTTAGTGCTTTGAAAATAAGGCTGTTTTGACATCAACCGCGTATCTATGACCGTCAGTAAACTAAAATTGAAAGATTCTACAGAATTTAAGATAAGAGGAAAGCTTTACTTTTATGCTTTTACTCCTAATTGCGAATGTGAGATTAGTTAGGCTATGCATGCAAAGTCAAAATGCCCTCCTCCCGTTCTCACCCCGATGTCGTCCGACACGGTCGCGCGTTTGTATTGTTGCGATTTGGTTGCGACGCTGTAGCGCGTTTGCATCGCTTCGGTAGGGCGTTGTAGCGATGCTGCCGCGCGTTAACGAATCGCGACGGCAACGCTACAAAAAGTCGTCGTGGGCAAGAGCTCTTAGGTGGAGGCACGGTGGAGGTACCTACTTACCTAATAGATTTTTTGTATACAATATATACTCATAATATAACATCTGACACCTACTTCGATAAAGCAAAACCCAGCAAAAAAACAGTTTTTACGAACTCGAGGAACAGATTGTAAGTACTTAAACATTTAAAAATAAAATGGAAAGGAATGCAAATTTATACCAACGCAATGAACGTAACATTAAAATTTGGCAATGACATAACATCCAACGAAACTTGGCAGGTCATTGCCCTTCAATAATTGGGGAAAGGTTGAAGGTTGGTGGATGGATATGTTGTTGATATTATATCCTATTTATGAGAATTTTTATTTGCCGGTCAGTAATAGAAAATAATACTTTTCAAATAAATAATGAATCGTATTTCAGATTTAAAATTAACATTAAATTACCTAGGTTACATAAATGCACACCTACGACGGTATCAACATTTTTTGTTAGTTGATGACACCGCAAATCTCGTAAGTTAGGTATGAGTAGGTAAGTACATACAATAGCAAGTACAATAGTACATAAACAAAATTAGCAAGATAACAAATGAGTAGCGTTTTTAAAATAGCGAATCTCGTAGTACTAGTATCCTAAACTCGTAAATTTGGCAAAAATTGATAACGTATTGATAAAAACAGTAGTTTATTATTAAAACAGCGTTTGTTTCGTGATAAGTAGGTAACAACTTGTGGCAATACCTACGCTCAGCTAGCCAGATTCTTTCATTTCATTGGATTTTTTGCCAAGCCTCCGAGAAACCTATTTCACTGAGAAATTAGGTCAAACGTTTTCGTTCCCGTTAGAACAATATAAAACAATAAACTGTACCAATTAAAACACCCGATAACGGATAAAGTGAATTAACAGGTACCTATGTTATGGCACAGAGAACACAAACAAAATATTTGAATATTTTTTATTTATAAAAAAAACGAGCAACGAACCGTTTCGTTTTGCGAAACGTTACAACAGGTGCTAATTAACTTACCTGCAAATGTATGGGGACCTTTTTCACCGGTGCGTTCGCCATCATCACCGAAAGAAACCACTATTCACAAAACACAGACTTTTAATTTATAAATCGGGTAAGCGATAATACGATTTACGGTTTTGGTCACACGAATTCACAGTGGTTATGAAGCAACACTATATCGACAACTGCAAGAGTGAGTAGGGATTATTTTCATTCAGAACGATACTCCCCTCTACTACGCATGCGTAATAATGTAGTGGCCTTCGACTTTTGTTTGGGGCGTTGCTATAAAGCGCCATCTGCTAACAGCATTCTTGTAGTTCAAATAAAATGAAATAGATGGCGGGGTAATCGCTAAATATGTCTGTTTTTGTTGAACGCCCCGGGATTTGATCTCGGTCACTGTGAATCTTTTTTGAAAAGGAAAATTAAGAAACTATTGACGTTGAGTAGACAGTTAATGAAAAAGGATTTAGTGTTAAAACGTATCATTTTTGTTACGAACTTTCAATAAAAGTCCGTGTTATGGTTTGGCAGTTCAATTAAAACGCGATAGATGGCGTCTATAGCAACAATAAGGGGCGATCATTACATCGGCAGAGGGAATTGTCGAGTGGCTCTGGCTCACTGGCTCAACCAAAACATTCAATAGAAACATGCGTCGTGCGCTACCGATTTTTGGCGCCCGAAAATTCGCGTTTTTATATTGAGACTTTACCAAGGTTTTTATTTCATTAATGTGAAGTGATAGTGCCTGTTTTATCAACACACATGCCAACATTACATCTAAAGCCTGGAATTACGGTATGCTGTATTATAAGTTAATATAACTCAAAACATATTTTAATCCTTTGCTGCATAATAGAAACATATTCCTGCAGGATTTTCGGGTGCCACAGTATTATTTTTCTTAATAAATGTATGAAAATTGAATTTTTATTACCTACACAATCCTTTTAATAAATATTTACAGAAGACTTACGCCGACAAAATGAACGAAAGGTTGGGTCTCTCCATCTGAAAGCTTTCAAAAACATACGGAGTTGACTGAGACACAGACTGTTTTAAGTTCTATAATAATAGAACTTCAACTATTGTCAATTTAATTAAACGTCTTTTGTTTGACTTAGTTTCAGTTTTTTGACTAGCATCTGCTCGCGAATCGTGACTGAAATCGCTCGCGTTAGCTACCCTAACATACTTTAGCTATAGATTTTGTCAAAAAAATGTTTTTCTATTCATTGGGAAACATATTTTTTCTAGATAAATTAATAACCTATGCCCTTTGTATACCGCTGGCAATGTAGGTACTAAGTAGTTCCCTACGTACCTACCTAATAGAGGTACCTACTTAGGTTCCTATTGTACAAAAATTCAGGGTAATTGATGATCGACTGAGTTGATTAGTCGTATGTCGTATCTCTATGTGAAAGCGTATTAAACAAAGAAATAGGTAATAAACTTTTACTAAGACGATATAGGTACCTAGGTACTCAGACCAATACAGGTCTAGCCTTAGATTGATAAATTAATTCGTAATTCTAAGGTCTGAGCCTAGGTATGTATTACGAATTAAATCGTTATCATACCTAATTCGGATCCTACCTTTGTTGTGACTATCAGGACTCGATTATGTACCTATAGGTATTAATTTGTAACTTATCTATCTATCTACGTATTCGCCATACGTAAATACCTACCTACTATGCTTAATCATAAAATCGAAATATAGGTAGTTATAATTTTGATACTTACGTAAATTAATTCAATAGACCGGTAGCTACTTACTTAAGTACCTACCAATAACCTATGTAGGTAGGTTAGGTACTCAATAGATAGGTACCGACTAATTTATTCAATTAGTAAGTTAATCGGATTTACTTCTAAAAAACTTCGTATGAGTAGGTACCTAGACTTTCGACTCAATATGAACAATAAAAAACATAAGAAAAAGAAAAATTGTGCGTGGGTATTGTGAGGGAATTACCTAAGATACAGTATTAATTGTAGGTACCTCAGGCGGGTGAGCCATGATTAAATAGATATAAAGTGACAGTGGACAAGGCGCCCGTTAGGGAGAAAAGGTCCTCGAATGGCGACCGCTTACGTGGAGACGCAGCGTTGGTAGCGAAGGTGGACCGAGGATCTGGCAAAGGTAGCGGGAACCCGCTGTATGCGGGCAGCGCACGGCCGATCGGGTTGGCGATCCTTCGGGGAGGCCTATGTCCAATAGTAGAAGTCTTCTGACTGTTGATACATATTGTCTCTGTATGTTTAACTCTTTCCCCTTCCGCTCCTCAGTGGAGGAGTGAAAGAGAAATGTTCCGGACGTGGCAGAATGAGGAGATGTAATCAATCATGGATACCTGAAGGCCGACCTCCAGATATCAGACTCTTGAGGTCCACGTCCGGAAGCCTCCTCGTGGCGGACCCTGGTAACGTGGTGGAGAAACTTTCTCGGCGGGTGTGTGGCTTTTGATGTCAAGTGTTTTTGATTGACATTCAAAGTCACATGCCATCGTCGAGTTGTTTTAGGCCCTTTTCAAGGCCACGACCGCGCCCGAAGTCCCCCAGGTGCAGTCCGATGGCTGCTCCCGGTGTCCTCGACAGGAGGACGCGCCAGGTCGAGCAGCCGTCGGTGGAGGAGTGGCTGCTGGCCACCAATTGGTGCAAGGAGTGCCTAGACGAGCAGCGTTGGGACGGTCTCGGTGTAGTTGCGCTCCCGTGCGCAGATCCCGAGCCGTCCCGCAATAGCGCACTGGAGGTCAGGCCAGGGAGGATGTTTAGTGGGTATGGAGGGAACGCCGTAACCTCGAGTCCCACATATCCCCTGCGGTTGGCACCAAATGCGTAAATGCATTTGACCTCCCCGTCAACAAAAGAAATATATCGGACTCTTACCGACTAAGCACTCCCTCTGCCTGTACCCAAGCGGCCATAAGGCTATGGGACACGCACACAGGGAAAATGTGCAAGTCACCCTTCGTGACATTAAAACTGTAAGCCTGCTTACAGGCAGAAACTCCCAACTTACAGATGGCTTTAACTATTGGAGTAATGTGTGTTCAGGGTTGATTCTAGCCCATGACGCGCACGGGTTCAATCAATCAATATCCATAAGTAACTTCAGACCCAATAAAAATGAAGACGAAGACATGACAAGACACACGAAAGACGGTTACACGCACTCACGTAGCACAATGATAAGGCAAGGCATGCCGGCTTTGTGTCATACATAACCCAGGCGCAGGGTCTTTGAGGAATTATGAGCCTGTGGGTGATAGGAGCAATATGTTATATATATCTATGAAAGCTCTGAAAGCTGTGAGAGTACCTACTACATATTTATAACTGCGCGCTGAAATTAGCTTCTTGTGTCACGGTCAGTATTTTCCCAACGTTTCAGAATATTTGCATTTGTCATGCTGAAGGAACTTTAGTTGAACAAAATTCGCCAATATTTGCTTCTATCTGACGCTGTGCTGTTTCTGTTTGACCTCATCTCATGATCAACAGGAGGCATTTCGAGATTTTATAACAACTTTTATAGTTAGTACAGTTGAGATGGCGCGAGGGGTGTACCAGCTAAATATCTATAGACATTATGAAAATACCTCGGTTTGTCTAGAACTTCCGTAAGTTCTGAATTAGAACGTGTATCTATCTAAAATTGTTCTCGAGGAATAGTGTTATGGCTGGGCAGAGAGGGAAGGCAGGGTAGAGGAGGTGAGTACTGATGCATCATAATTACTATTTTGATGTAAATGTAGACAATGTAGTTGAATAAATAACTACATTGTCTACATTTACATCAAAATAGTAATTATGATGCATCAGTACTCACCTCCTCTCCTAAATGGATAATTGTATGACACATGCAATTCATAGGATAATTTTGTTTGTGTTATGATATTGTAAATAACTTATGTATTAGGTATTGGGTTTATTTTTTAGTATGCCACACATTGTATTCTTATAGGTATATTTATTAACCAGAGGATCATAAATGTATGCTTAGCACCTTAATTGAAAGGAATCTATCTAACATTAACACAAAATGGTGGTGGGTATCAAAGGTTAAATTAATTAGGTAGTTCATTCATGTGATTAATTGAATTATATAGAAAAGCTTTCTCAAGATAAATTATTATTATAAATGAGCCAAATACGTGGGAGTAATAACTACCCAAAATTTACGCATGTAAAACTGTAATTTTAATTATATTGTTATTATTTATTGACCTATAATGATGTTTTGAAATCATTACCTAATTGTAAGCTGTGGAGTTTCTTTCGCCATTTCTTCTCCATCTCAGCATAATAATAATTGATTTTTGTCCCGAAATGGTGGTAGGGTTTTGACGATTTAAAAGCACTTAGCAAAGTCCATTTAAATGAAGAGCTTTTTAATTTTCATTATACCCTTAAACCTACTTCTGCGCGACAAATCCCAGGCATTATTCCTTTCCTGGCTCCCCTCTGCAACGCGATGGATCGTCAATCCATGGAAAGCTTGAAGTTTTCGTCTCAGTCTCGCCTTTAGGCCCATTGCCCAATGCTGATGATGGACTTGTTGTCTGTTTCAGTCCGCGACATGACCTTTATCCCTAAAAGAATAAGGTCGCGTCATGTTTATAAGTGGGCAAGTTCAACTTTAAATAAAGATCATGGTCCTGGACTAGATCGCACAGAAAGTCCGCCGTCTGCTATGCTATGCCTTATAACCAATTTGTCATGATATACGTTGCCGAGATATGGATGGATACTCACTAATGAGGCTCTGCTGAAGATACAAGTTCAGCAGAGCCATGATCAGCATCAGGGCACAAGATCATCTGAGGAGCAAGCTAACGTTGCACGATGGCGAGGCACGTCGTAAGAGCAAGCTCCTATCTGAAATAGAATTGGGTCGGACATTTTGTCAGGCAGTCCTGAGGTCCAGTAGCTGAGGTTAGCACAGATTCGGGATAAATGACGGACTTACTCGAAGAGAGGCCTGCGCTCAGCCTCAGCAATGTGTGATATCGGGATGAAGATTTGGAGATATCGTGAGTAGAGACTAGGTAAAGTGGGATAGAACCGCCCCCCCACCCCCCAAAATTTATTTTCTAAGCCAACAACCAAAAAAGCCAGACTAGCCACTTGATGCCCGCAGAGTAGAATAGCATCACCCCATACGTGTGCGTGTCGTACGTAGAAGGCGACTAATGGATAAGCAAAGGGGTATTGATCATCTTATACTGCGTCCACCAATCCGCATTGGGCAAGCGTGGTGGACTACTGCCTAAACCTCCTTCGATGACAAGGAGAGACCTTGTTTCCTAGAAATAGGTCGAATAATAAAGGTGTTATGATGTACCAGAAAAGATGTTACCTACATTAACGTCCGGATGATCCCGGTAAAGATGGTTCAATCTAACTGGAAATAAAACGATATTAAGTAAATAGGTACTTATCAATTCTTTAGGCGCAAACGAGTATCTATCTGGCCCAATTAAAATTCTCTTTGTCCAAAATTTCAGTCGTTTTTGTTTTGTCTGACAAGGCACTCGTCTGCGCCTCTCGAAATGTACGTCTAATTTTTTCTAAACGAGATAATAGTGTATTTACAAAGTGTGTGTTTTGTGAGATAACAGAGACTAGATGACAGTGTCAAAGCAGTAGTGAATAGTAAAGTTTTGACGTAACGAAGATAAAATATATCAATCGACGGTTCACAGGACGCCTACAACTAAACAAAGTGGCATCAACCATTTGGTAAGAAAACCTATTTCCTTTTTCCTATTATAAAAGGCAGTTTTCTTAAAACTGGGTTACTGGTGTGTAAATACTGTCAGGTTCATATTCATCTAGGCGCCAAATGACCAAAAAGAACTCAAGTTTAGAAATTATCTAGGCAACTAAAGGTGCCTTAGAGATCTAACTAATCACGCAGTGTTCAAAATACCTGAGCTCCCTTTCTTATCTAAGCACTCAGGATGTTCCACTACAACTATTTTGATTGTATCATTTTATCAGTTGCATCGTATCCCTCAAATAGTTCCGATTTCGATTACAGTTTTTATTGCATGGAAGGTAACTGGAGCGAGAGTTTTCTTAGCAATGATTCAAGAATATCTTGTAGCCGTTTAAAAATCATCAGCTCTTTTATAGTTGATGAAAGAATCTGAGGAAGTTCAGCAGCTCTGTTCAATTCTTAATTCCCAGCCAGATACCCTCGCAGTAACATAGTTTCCTTCGTCCGCCATTTCGCAGAACAGTGCTTGGTACTAACTCACCCATTTGGTTTCTCACCCAAGGTTACATAGTGCACACATTGATATTAACTCTGACCCACTCAACAAGTTCCTTAAAACTATACAGGGTTTGTTAAAATAACTACCTACTTTATTTAACTGCCAAAAGTTAAGTTATGTTTGCATGTGGTATTTACCAGTATAGATACATAGTGATCAGTGTCGGGTAATGAACAGGAGAAGTCTCTTGCGCCATTACCAGACTCTGATTGACCTCGAATACTTACAATCTCTTACATATTATCCTCATTTGTAAGTAGTTCGGGGATATTATTTAATTTCAAATTTTAAGATAAGATATATGTCAGGCCCAGTACCTACGCTGAAAATTTTCTGTTTGTCTTCTAATGATTGACAACTTGGAAGCACCAGCTCATGTAATCATGGATAGATGTGATGTGATGATTGACATGAAAATAACTGCTTTAATGCTGGTGAAATCTAGTTGAAAATATTTCAGAAGTAACTGTAAATAGCTTACGCCATGCATTAAATTCAGTAGGAAGGAGCTTTGAAAGCAAATTATTTATAACAATGGAGCTTTAACAACGTTAATTAATGCGCTCGGTACAAAATTTAGATGAATCTATTTATATTCGGTTTTATAAGACGAGAATCATTCGATTAATCAGTATTTCTCGATCTTTTCACGAATAGAACTAAACTATCTTCAATTTATCCCCATAGTCTGACACCGGTTTGTCCATAAACGTGCGATTTTCGCACATTTTCTTGCCGTGAACCACAAGACTGTCACCAGCGAGCGGTGTTCCCGAACTGATGCGACCTCGGAATCTTTAAAAAAGGGCGAACCTATTCCTTCCTCAGAGGGCCGGCAACGGATTTGCGATCCCCCGGCAGATGTCCATGGGCAGGCGGCATCAGGTGAACCGTCTGCTCGTTTGTTTGCCTTTCCCAAAAAATAAAGTAAAATACCTCTTCTCCTCATGTGGGTATCGTAAAAGCCGACTGAAGGAGATTCTAAACCCTGAGCAGACTATCACACCAAGGGGTCATTCGTGCGGTGGCCACACCACCCATAACAGCATTCCGATTTCCGAAGGAGGGTTAGCGTCATGAAGACCGGCTACTGTAAGAATATGCCACAATCTCTACAGCTTTGCCTCGAATTTAACTGACAAACGCTAATATTAATCAATAAGCTATATTTAATGTCGTTATAAGATACCATAGATAAACTTACCTATTAATAATGACTAAACCATGGATTTTCTGTAAACTTTGACAGGTGGAATCGAAGTGAGATCTTTACACAATAGCACGGCTGGGTCCCTGTCATCATCATACTCATAGCGCTGATGACATATTGCACTGAAACCTAAATAAATTGGAAGCTAGCCTAATTCCTTAACTTTTTTGAGAATAAGAGTGTCTAACCGAGCAAATTACATATCTATTGCTGTTTTACAGGACAAATATCACAATAGCGTTATAGTAGGTAGTAGTGCATCAGATAGCTCGGTGACTATCACTTTCATGTGTCAAAAATAGCGAATAGGCCGACAGGGAAGGAAAAAGAAGATTAGTAAATCACGAACACGAAATTGTTTCTTTCCAGAATGTAACTGTAAAAGAACTTACATCGTTACAAAACCATGTTAAATGAAAAAAGAATATTGAAATGTTTGATCGCAGTATTATTATTATTATTAGGACAATTTGCGGCTTTTTGCGTCACTGCGACCTATAAAGATCTATTGTGACTAGCCTCCAAGTAAGTCCTATTGAGGCCTTACATGTACTTCTTTAGCTGGGCACCATCTAATAACGATAAGATATTCCTAGCTTGGATTGTTTTGATGTCGTCTGGGTCGAAAATGTGTCTTCCTTCACAAATGTTGGCTTCTTTTGTGAATGAGACATTCACAAGAGCATAGGAGGTGCATTGGTGTTTCACGCTGCTGTTCACAGAATCTGCAAGCATCGGTCTCTTTTAATCTCATATTGTAGAGATGTCTGTTCAGTTTGTGGCCAGTCAAAGCCCTAACGCTCAGGTTGCCCCTGTCAAGCTTCAATAGCTCGTCAGTGCGCTTACGAGGTTTGATCGGAGTAAGAATGTTGAATAAAATATTTAATAACTATCACATCTTCTGCGAATATTCATAACCCACACACTATAATAGCCGTCAAGACTATTGGTTAAGTTACTTTAATTACTCTTTCTGGTTGGTATATCATATTCGTCTGAGGAATGAAACATCATAGTTTACTATATCTTCTTATCGAGGAGTGAACAGGCACAAGTTAGCATGATATCAGAGTTTTTACAAGTCGCAATTTGTGGACTACAAATTGATTTTTTTTTTACAAAAGCGGCATCACGCAGCACAAGTGTAATGGTTAGCAGCAATATACCTTCCGAAATATAGTAATATTCGCTCTGTTCCGAATATACAATTCTCCTGCGGGTAAGAATAACGACCGAGACGTGGAAACGCAGAATAAATGACTTGGCTCTGCAGAGCCCGAGAGTTGGAAAATAAATTTTAAGGAAGGCACTTTGAGAATATGAACTTACGGGATTCGGAATGTGTATTATAGATAATACATTTTGCTTTTTGTCTTATAACTTAAGGAGTCATTTATCTAACAAATGTGATGGAAGATCTTTTTAGCATAGCTTATTGCGACAATAACCGCGATTGTGTCATACCTTGTCTTGCCATAAGTTTTTTCAACTATATGAGGGTAATTTTAAAAGAAATAATATGTCGGTAATATTAATATTTGATATCATTATATTAGGAAGATTTCATATTGTATAATATGAAATTTCAAACTAATACTTAGCTGTGTAAACATGGAGTGGGGTACCACAGGGAATCGAATTGCAGTGTTTGATTTACACAAATGTAAGAAAACACCAGTCAAGATTTTCAACTTGCTAAAACCATTAAAAATAACGCAGAAATTTGTTTACTTCACCATCAAGCGTTACAATGAGTTGACTTCCTTCTGTCGATGATAGGTCAAGGGCCGGACGACCTCGAACAACCAGGACACCAGCAGCTTTCAAAGACGTCAGAGAGAGAATCCGAAGATATCCGAACCGTAAGCAGAAAATCATAGCCACGGAAATGAATATTCCCTATCTATGTCTTGTATCTCGTATCATAAAAAAGACCTTAAGTTTATGTCTTATCGAAGAAGGAAAGGTCAACTTTGACTGCAGCCCTTCGTCATAAATGAACCATGCGAGCGACGAAGTTATTGCAGAAACACGCAGGCGGTGGCCAACGGAAAATTATCTTTAAGAATGAAAAAAAATTTAGTGTTGAAGAGAAGCCGGTCAAAACGATAGGGTTAATGCACTCAGCTCCCAAGAAGCTACTGAGATAATTTCGAAGGTCGAAAGAGGCCACCACCCAACATCTGTGATGGTTTGGTGGGGTGTATCCTACGAAGACGTGACAAAGCTGCATTTTTGAGAACAAGGTATGAAGACAACTAACTACCAAAGAGATATTTTAGAGAAGGTATTTATGCCACTAAGGAACACTGTTCACTGGTAGACAATGGATATTTCAACAAGACTCAGCACAGACAGCGCACAAAGCGAAATCAAGCTAGGTTAGACGTAAATTTAACAGATTTGTTCGCCTCCAAAGATAGTCCTGATCTTAATCCATTGAATAATTGCTTATGGAATATTTTAGAGTAGAAGACCTGCTTAAAACCTCATCGAAGTATCGAGTCGTTAAAGCAGACTTACTGAAGACAACCGCATCGATACCATTGGATGTGGTACATAGATGAATAGGCAGGACTTTTAGAGAAATATGTAAAAGCTAAAGGTGGTAATTTTTAATAGTTTTGACATTTGTGATAGACAATCCACATAGTCAAACCTTTACTATAATACTGCTTTAAAATTTAACTTTATTTTTTTTAGGACATAATTTGTGGCACTACTAGGTAGTAATAATACTGAACCAATCCTTTTCATTTCAAAATCCACAACTGAAGCTTACAAAACTTAAATTACAATAATTCTAAATAATAATGAGGTAATGATGGTCGGAGGAGAAAGCACACATGTTGACTACAACTCTATCTAACAAAACTTAAGTTATAATCATTCCAAAATGATGGTCAGTGGAGAATGGACATATGTCGACAAAAGCATATAATTTATATATAAAAAATACATGATGTTCGTACATAATTATGAGCTCTCTTCTTTCTTCAGCTTTATCACACTTACGATCAAGTGGGATAAAGACCACGAGCTTCTCCACCAAGTAAAAAGTAGATATCTTTTGGTATATTTATCATAAGGTGTCGGGGACAGCGAAGGAAAAGGCGGTCGCTCTCTCTGTTGCAACTCTGTTTTTTTATATATTTTATATTTTATTATACCGTTTTCTCCTTAAACCCGCCTTTTCCTTCGCTGTCCCCGACATAAGGATATTTTCACGATAATTTTTCTTTGAACTTTGTGGAAGAAAGAATCAGAAACAAAAGATGTATTTTACTGCAGTGACCATGCAACATTGTGGTATGCTGCGCTGTGCAGTGCTGTGCTATGTTCTTTTTAGTCAAAGATTAATGAAGAAACAAACATAACATGCGTTTTGTTTGATTAAAACATAATACATAGCTGAGCTAGGATAGCTCAATGTTGTTAGGTGTCTAGAAGTATTTTCTTCCCATTCTAAATTTATATTTGTTTACCAAATGCCAGACGATAAAAAATTTGAGATGCCATTATCAGATCTGACGATGTCGTGATAAAAGCTGTTAAAATCAGATGTTATTTTTATTCTGATGATACACATATATATCTAAGTGTAAATGTTTTTGCAAGAAATGTAAGTATGTCCATGAGTGACATGACTATTAAATTTCATGTCGCGAATAGAATCACATCTTTATTATATTAGGTAAGCTTTATTTATAATTTTATCTTAAATAAACAAAATTATTGTTTATTTTATAATTCAGTGTTCAATGTCATGTTTACGGGTGATAGTACTATGCGTACGTAATAATCTATATCAATAAAAATGAATCGGCAAATGTGTTGCTAAGCGCAAACTCAAGAACGGCTCGACCAATTCGTCTTTTTTTTATTAGGGTTCTCTGGAAATTAGACCCGGCGAACTTCGTACCGCCAAACAGTCGATCCTTTAATTTTTTTTATACTTATTCTGCTATTCTACAACCGGTGTCCCGAATAGCAGAAAAAAGAAAGTTAAGTCAACAATTACATTATGTAATAAAATTTTTCTCTCCGTAAGAACCATCCTCGTACCTACTTCAAGGAATATTATAAAAAACACACGCTTTTATGTTAAAAAAAAACTAAAAAGTGAAAAATAACTTTAGTATAGAAACTAAATGATGAAGGAAAAGTATAATTAGGTACTATTTAAAGAAAAGCGTTCTTGAAAATATTCGATCGATCGGTACAATTAAATTGAGCACCCGACGCTTTTCTATAAATAGTAATTATACATTTAGTTTCTATCTACTTATCTAAAAAGATATTTTTCACTTTTTAGTTAACATAAAAGCGTGTTTTTTAAACTATTATTTTATTTTTCACTTTTTAGTGCGAGCGAATTATAAACGCCGATGAAAGTACTTACCTATATTATTAAAAAATAACAAAGACAACGCCATCTAGTGACGTATAGCTGAACTAACATTCCAAACGTTTAATTTATCAGTCCTGGCGATTCTAATCAGGATAATGGGATATTCTTATCGAATTATTGTAATGTCATCGGACTTTGATAAGTCTATAAAGTTTAAATGAAATCTTACCGTTTAAAGTGGATCAAAATCGAGTCCAAACGAGTCAGTTACATACAAACAAACAAACATGCAGGTGAAACCACAGGGTAAAACTAATACAAGCGTGTTATAAAATAATTAGCGGAATTGGTTCAGCTGCTCTCGAGATTTGCGCTTAGCAACACATTCAACGATTCATTTTTATATTATAGATTCATGTAATTGTTCGTGTTCTTGAGTCTGAGGGACGAGTAAAATACAATTTCTTCCTGAAATTCTTGCACATGCTGTCTTTTTTCTGTAACAATTGTCGTTTCCAAAGAATCGCAGCTTTCAAAGGGCTTTTCATGTCGTCGATATTTGTGCTCGGTGATATTTTCACTGAGACCGTCTTTAAAGACATAAAATCCCAGAGAAAAGGGGAATCCGTTGTTGCAATAACATTTATTTACAGTTAGAATACCAAGTGAAGCGCCGCTAGGTATTAGAAATCTCAAATAAAATTCTCTCGCTTTAAATGTTACAATGACCTCACAGAAGTTGATAGTAAAATTATCATGTTATCAGCTGTTTGTGTTTGTATAGACGATCAGGATGTGCCGGCAAACTGTTGCCTTGGTTACTGAATGACGTTCTTACTATTGACTGTTATTCATAGGTTGATATATGTACTAAGAGGTACTAAGGTACACGTACTGTATCTCAGAACTGTTGTTATGGCCGAATTTACATTACGAAATTAGTGGCATGCACGTTGAAATCAGTTTCACGAAAGTAGTTTCGATATTTATATTTTGACGCCGTCGTGGTGGAGTGGTCAGTATAGCTGCCTACACATCAAGCGGTCCGGGTTCGAATCCTGGTAGCGGCAAATATTTGTGTGACGAACAGGAATATTTGTTTGCGAGTCATGGTTGTTTATATATTTATTTAAGTTTATTTATAAAAAATATCCATAATTATTATGTTTATTAAAAATGTCCGTTATCTAGTACCTACTTTGGGCTAGATAATTGGTGTGAGCGTGGAAATATACAGGGTGTAAAAGACATGAGCAGTCAAACGAGAACCATGTATTCTGCTCACCGTCATAACATTTTTCTTCCTATAGACTATACCTGGGAAATTGATAGTTACGATTTTATTGAAGGTCAAAGTCAAAATTTTTTTTTTTTCATTTTTTTATGAAAACGTATTCTATACGTTATTTCTTAATTATTGTCCAAAGAAACATTATCATTTTTTTTACTATTTCATAACAAAAAATGGCTTCAAAACGTTAGCGTTCAATGTAGCTCACTCGATGCGCACGGACTCTAACGAACGGGGCCGCCGTCAAGCAAAATTATCGCGGTTTTGCGAGTTGCGTGCGAGTTGAGCCCTTTACATTGCGCGGTACAATTTGCAATTTTTTGTAACACCAAAAAATAAAAATCATTTCCCAGCAATATTTTTTTTGAAATATGTCTTATTTTGATGTATAGAATACGTGGTTTTCGTTTGACTGCTCATGTCTTTTACACCCAGTATTATTATATTATTACTAGCTGACCTGGCGAACTTCGAACCGCCTAACAGTCTCTATTCTTTATTTTTTTTAAATACTTATTCTGCTATCCAGACCCAGTGTCTCGAATAGCAGAAAAAAGAAAGTTAATAAGTCAACAATTACAATATGGAGGTAATATATTTTTTTAATTTTTCTCCTTGTAAGAACCATCCTCGTACTTCAAGGAATATTATAAAAAAAGAATTAGCGAAATCTGTTCAGCTGCTCGCGAGTTTTGCGCTTAGCAACACATTCAGGGATAATTATATTATTATTGTTATATTTACGAAAGTAATTTCGTAAAATACTTAATTAGTGTCGTGAAATCCACAGTATCGCAGTGACCATGATGGCACCATCCGCACTAAAGCTTTATTTTTCTTTATTCAATGTGACTAAGAGGATGCTTATATAAACTTAAAAAAAGTCAAGAAAAAAAAAAGGTTGATGGATTCGAGGATGGTTAACAAGAAAGCATTAGGGTGCAATTAAGTTAATCTCTGAATTAGCAGATGAAGATCCGGAGAAGAAGGTATAAAAACTATTTTCGAATGAGTGAAGAAAATTGTATTTTTTGCTGAGAAGAGTATCCATTAAAATACTTATGCAAGATACGATATCGATATTTTTATGGGTACTCCATCGTTGGTTTGTCATTTTCTACGCTTGAAAACTGTGCGAGATTACAAAAACATAAGATTAACACATGTCCGCACAGAGCCTTTAGACAACATGCTCACGCTTACAAGCGAGTCGGTTTGTCTAATCGCTAACGCTTCAGCGATAGCGATTATCGTTTGGTAGCCAAAGTGACAGTAACGTAGCGATCGCTTAATCGAGGCGTCGTATCGATAACTCAAAATTTTTGTCTATAGTTAGCGAGAGAAGAAATGTCAAAAATTGAAAATGACAAACTAACATAACCTAAATAAATTAAATTTATTTCATGAAGAGTTTTCGGCGTTTTCGCCACTTTGAATCTACTTTATGAGTCTCATCGGTGGTTTGGTGGTTTACGATAATGTACCACACCACAAGTGTTGCGTACCGACCGAAGTAATTTACAACAGGACCTACCTATAAGTTTCATCAATTTCATAGAATCATTTCTATTTTCTATGAAAAGACATACCTAGGTTATAGTTCCTAGTGAAAAAACCATAAAACATGCATCTACCTACGTGCCCTAAGTATATAAACATTTTGAGAAAAAAATTGTCATGGAGATAAATTGAAGATTGGTGCTTGTCCATCTTTATTTTTGAAACTCGAGATATCTTACCATGAACTGTTGAATACTGAGGAATACCATCAACTGTTCCCACAGAAATAGGTAATATTTTATTAACATTTATCTATCTAACAATACATATATTCTTATTAACCATTATTTTGCACGTGTAGTTACAAATTTAATTAAATTTGTACATTGCAAAAGTTAAGCCAAGATGACTTTGATGACTACTTCTCTTAATGATATATTTTTATTTCATTTTCAGATCAATTCCGTGATAAGAGTTACTCGAGAAAGCGTCATGATCATTCTTATGCACCTTATGAGCGAAAACCACATAAGATAGCCTGTCTAGAAGTTTCTGGTATTTGTATTATGTGTTTTTACTATTTTATGAGATTTCTCAAAAGACAGGAATAATTATGATTATTTCATTCTGTATGTGGTCTTGATCGCAGTTTAAAATCAGTATGTACCTACATCTTGAATCAGAAAGCTCCACACAGCACTTTCTATTAGGTTTATCAAGTTACCCAATATTCTAAGCCATTACCTAATTAATCTAAGCAATCTGTAAGCAATCTAAATTAACCACTCCACCACAACAGCATCAAATTAACGTCTAGTTATACAGAATTTCTGAGTGATTATCTTTTTCTCTCTAGATAAAAAGGTTTAATCAATTTTCTGTGAATTAGTGTAGAATTAGTATATAAATTATTAGGAAAATAAATCCTGTAATTTTCAACCTAAAGTTAAAATGCTTATTTTATTTTTCAGATGATCATCAGCAAACCAATTGACAAATTACCATTATAATTATTTAATTAGTTACTGTAACACCTACAGTTGCATCAGGTGAAATACTGGGTCAGGAAAAATATGTAAGCAGTATTATTCTTTGAAATGGTCCTGGAAACTGACATATACAACAAGCAAGGATGACATTGTTGGATTTGTAGACTTAAATGAAAAATCGAGTAACTTTGCTGACCATGTTAGCTTTATGTAAAAAATAAATTAAAGATTAATGTAATTGTTTTATTTTATCAAAACTAGGAATCTTCAATCCTGGAGGAATAAAACTTTGAATAATGAGGAACAGAAAATCTAATTAATGTTTCCTGTTGCTCAAAATTAAAAGTTACATAAAATTAAATAAATTAACATTATAAAACTTTTATTTAATGATTCTTCTTAACAGCTCGTCGTCATGGATGTTTGTGCATCAATATAACATCAGTTTCACTGCACAAAATCCATTCCGAAACAATTTTTACTATCGAGTCAAAAAATCTACATCCGGAAGATATAGATTCACGCTATACACCACACATTCACAATGTTCATACAAAAACATCAACAAATAGTTGTATGTACATACATACAAATACCTTAGGTCTGTTCTTTTAGGGGTGAATGATCTCCTGTTTCATACAAATAAATCCCTAACATGAAAACTTTCACAAGCACACAAATAGTTTTGATTGTAAAATAATGTGAAATTGTTGTTAAGTTCCATAGGCATTTCTTTTGTCACCAGTGTTCAAAATGTGGAATATGTAAATCTATCTCCAAATAATAAATCAATCAGGCATTTTATTAAAGTTTTCTATTAGTTTCACAGATTAGAGAGTCTATAGTTTTTAGTCTCAAATATGTTTTGGGTGCATGAGATACACTCATTGTTACGGGCAGCCCACAACAAATTAAGATAATGTATTTTTAAATGATAACCTAAGCAAACAATTCATCATCATAACATAACAGCCTTTTTAATTACACTCACTGGACACAGGCCTCTCCTTGTTAACTGAGAAGGTTTAGGCAGTAGTTCACCACACTTGCCCAATGCAGATTGGTGGACAGCATATAAGGTGATCAATACCCCTTATCTGATCCATTAGCTTCCTTCTACGACGCCTATTTATAGATATAGGGTTGGTGGTGCTATTCTACTCTGCCAGCATGACACGGTCATGAGAATAACTATTACATTAAACTTTAATATACAACCACTGTGTACAAATAATGTATATTCTTACAAAAAATACAACTATTCAATTTCAAACCCATTTAATACCGAAAATGTTACATTATAATCTAAATTTATTACAGTATTAACACTATTTTGATTATTGTTTTTATTTTTCGGTGTGTCCTCCTGACACGTAGGCCTCATCCAGCCTTTTCCATAGGTACTAATCTAATCTGTTCTTGGCCAACCGTAACCACAAAGGCTCTGCTACCCTCTTAATGTCATCTGACCATCTCCTCTTCTGTCTGCCCTTTTTCCTCTTACATTGTTACCTGAATGGGTCCCCCATTCAGTAACATCTCTTGTCCACTTCTGTATGTTATTTCTAAGTATGGGCTCCGTCCATTTCCACTTTAATTTCTTTATCTTTTCCACTGTATCCTCCAGCTGTGTTAAGGGCTATTGCTTTGACTTTCTGTCCTTCCTTCCATAAAAGTATATCCCAGAATGCACCTCTACAAACTTTAATAACACTATATTACGCCTACGTAGCGTATGAAATAATAAAAACTATTTTTTTTTGCTGATATTTTAATCAATAACATGTTTCACAAGCGTTTTCTACATGGTCTCGGCGATCGAAAGCCAAGCGATCGATCGAAACGCTAGTTTGTCGGTTTCGAGTCTCAAAGCTGCATGTTGGCTACGCATTGTATGGGAAGTTAGCGAGCGACGCCTTCTATTGCTTGCGTTTCGGTTCAATAGAAACGAAAACTGACATTTGGCTAGCAATTTTCGACTCGATTATTTTGATGACGTCACTTTTCGATTGCTTATGTCAATCCCATACATTTTTTGACTTAGCGATAGCGAGAGCGATTGTCGAAGTGCATGTTGTCTAAAGCCCCAGAGCAGGCACTTTCGCGACACTAATTTTAAATATGAAAATCAAAATATCGCGCAGGTCACGAAATTTATTTGCATTCATGAAATTAATGCATGCATTACGAAAATATTAAATTACACGTGAAACTGTTGGTAAAACTAATGTCGCGAAATTAATTTCCGCCCCTAATTTCGTAATAGGCTCCGCGCAAATGGGCCGTTATACAGTGTACAGATTTTTCATATATTTTACATAACAGGCTTCAGTAGTGTCTACGGTGGCCGCCACCGGGTGCATGTGGCCGCCACTGGTGACCGCAACCATTTGCAGAGAGCTTTAGTTACATCACGCTGTGACGAAATTATCCACATCTTATTATGAGACTTGTTGATTGTCTACAAAGTTCTACAGACATATCAAATGTTCTATTTGACGTGTGCAACTTTGGACATTTTGACGAAGTTATCAACATCTTATTCAAGAGACTCGTAGCTTGTTGATTGTCTACAAAGTTCTACAGACGTATCAGATGTTCTATTTGACATATTTTGTGGGGTTCAGCCTAGGAGCTTAACTTCGTGGGTTCAGCCGTGCGATGCGATTCTGTATAGATCTCACTTCTCACCCAATCTCTTTATGTTAATAAAAGAATTTAGCTGTCAAATTTTATGGTAACTCCTTTCGTTGAGTAAACTGAAAACGAAGTAATTAATTAAAAATATTAATTTTATTGTGAAATATTTGTTTGCGTATGACAGCTAAATTCGAAATATGTGAGGTGAGAAGTGAGATTCTTATAGATTAGTTTCGATTCTTAATTTAAGTAGGTCCAGGATGAGAAAAAATAAATTATATTCGAGGGAATGTAAAATATAAAAAATCATTATTCTTAGAGTAGAGGGTTTCTACAAATGTAAATAATATAAAGACATTACCTCAGACCAATAAAAAAGTATTTTATTGGTCTGAGGGTTACACAATTTCTAAGGTCTGAGGGTACAACAGATATTATTATTTGCCAACGCGAAAGCTTTGGCTTTGATTGTGAATTCTGAATACTACTTTCCGACTCGAAGACCCTGGAGACTCTAGTCGTCTAGTCGGCAGACAAACTTCAAGATTAGAGATTCTTAGAAAATACTATAAGACCCATCAAGATGCTCATCTTAAAAGGCGACCCTCTGAATTCCATCTGCAGCCAACATTATTAATACTGTACTGCACAAGTCTTTCTTTTTGCCCCAGGATAAAGGAAATTACCTACTTTATTATATACTAGCTTCCGCCTGCGACTTCCGACGACCGCGTGGACATTTTACCCCCTTAGGGATGGAATTTCCAAAAATCCTTTCTTAGCGGATGCCTACGTCATAAGATCTACCTGCATGCCAAATTTCAGCCCGATCCAGTCAGTCAGTCACCTTTGAGTTATATATATTTAGATTTATAGACGAGGTATATTAAAATTAGTGGGTGTCAGACAATTTTTTTTACGTTGAATGGGCTCCACAGCTTAACTATTTTATGAATAAAGTACGTAATTTCCTTTATCTTGTGGCAATACGAAGTATAAGGAATCAGCTTAACTCTAATATCTAACAAAATAATTGTGTCAGTCTTTTAAATTCCTTTAAAACAAGATTTGATACATGACACATATATGAAAATACGAGTACATGTTATTCCTGTGTGCAATCAACTTTCAGGGATATAGTATTTTATGTGAAACTATTTTTTTTAAATATATATTACGAGATGGCAAACAAGCTTGCGGCCCACCTGGTGTTAAGTGGTTACCGTTGCAAGTGCGTTGCCATCCTGGAGACTAAGATGATATGCCTTCCATGCCCAGTAATTACCAAATCCGCGATCTTATAATGTAGAAACTGTAGTTCCTGAATCGATTTAAATGGATTTTTGATGCATCCTGCGAAGATCTACCTAATGTTTTGCCTGCCTTCGTTTCTAATTTACCCGATGTAAATATTTTTTAGGAATGACTGATGTAATCGATGTTGGTTTGTGTTGTAGTAGCTTTAATTTGACTTTAGAATGATGCTGTGTACTGTGTACTCTTAAGTACTATAAAATGTATATTTCAATCGCTAAAATCTTTCCTCCTGGATATCAGATGGCCGGAATATACGTTCCTTACTCGACTGAAGCGGAATGGTTATCGTTAGCAGAACCCAGGGAATATAAATTAGGCAGTCTGTCTGATACATCGATTTGATTTCCACGAGCTTCTCAGATGTCTACGATATTCGAGATTTTACGTTGGTATGTTTTCAGAACTACTGAGTGATAGTATATCTGTTTTAAGCACGTTTAAGCATAATAATGTAATATTTTATTGCTGTGGAGAATTGTACCTTACGGCCGAAATCGAGGGGCGAGTAAAACCGCAGTTTTATGGCTCATCGGTAAAGCTTGCCAATGTATTATTGCAATACCTATCACGGTTTTATATGCTGCGAGGCTTGTTCGTCTCGTCATGTTTAGATTTTGACTTGGCTCGTCACTTTTCATGTAAAACAGTGTGCAAAACTTTAGGGCTTTTACGCTCTCTTTTTCATAATTTCTTGGTATGGCATGGTGCGAGATATCACAAAGCTTCAGATTTCGAACAAGACATGTAACTTCAATTATCATTCAGACACGACTATTTTGATCGCTATCAGCACCAACGAGCCGCGAGAAAACCATCGTTAAAACCGCTGTTTCACGTCGTAGGCTCTTTGAATGGTGTAATATGTAGATAGATAAATCATTTGCTGACCTGACCATTTAAGAGACTTGTGGAGTCATGTGGTTAGCTTTTGATATAGATTAGATACCTAGATAGAATTCCTATTTCAGGACCGAACTTTACTATCATCACGTGTGAATTACCCAGCTCGGACTGGAACATCGCTTGCCTTTTAAGGTCAACAGATGCCTCTACAGTTCAAAGAGCTTGTATAGTAACAGACACATCACCCGCTCACATGTGGTACGAAGTCACTGAAGTATTCGAATCAGATCCAGACGGAAAAGTTCCAGTGGAAAGAGTCCTAAAAAGGATCCCAAACATTTTCATAAATATGCGTAAGGTTACCTACTAGGTGGTCATATGTAGAGTCGTCTGGGTAGGTACCACCGCCTTTCTTATTTCTGCCGTGAAGCAGTTCGCTGTGTTTCGGATTAAAGGGAAAGGTAGCTAGTGTAGAAGGCATATCATCTTTGTCCCCAGGATGGCAATGCACTTGCAGTGTTAAGTGATTTACCCTTAATATTGCAAGTGTCTATTGGCGACGGTAACTTAACACCAGGTGAGCCGCAAGCTTGTTTGCCATCTCGCAATATAAAAAAGGTCCGGAATTTAAAAGACTTCATAAATGTATGATTTTCTTACAACAGATGATGTATAAAATATCTTAAAGAGAAGACTTGTACTTGTAGGACTTGCTTAAAACCAACGAATTAGGAATTGCTTAAAACCCGTCTTGCCAGCTATCACCATCTTAGCAAAGTTTGTCGCCAGTGGAAGAGAGTTCCACCCGAAACTCTCAATCACTTGGTGTTATCATCACTTAACATCAAGTGAGATGGAAGGCCAAGAACCTGCCCTGCCTACTCAAAAAAAGAAACTGTTCTATTACAACGACAATTGTAACAATAAGGTTTTTAAAATAATTCTTCTAAGATCTATGTTTTAAATAAAACTATTCTGGGACATAAGAAAATCTGTTTTCAATCGTACGATTTATAGCAGTCCTAAATTGCTTTTTCAGTGACTTATCGAGATGAAATTGATGCGCTGTTCGGCCCACATGGCATTTGAGACATCTGTTATTTCGTGTTATAAAATTTATTATGGGTTCTTTGTATTGCATCATCACTACCAGTACGCATTTGCCCTCGGTTTTTAGTATTCGTTAAATGTGGTTATGAATTTCTAGTGGACATCTTTGGGAATATCCGGAACCCCCAAATCTTATCACCGTAAGAAGATGTGGGTGATAGTCTCCGTGCAAAATGGATTACTTCTCATCCTGTGGGTATCTTGAGAGCGTACTGAGGGAATCCCATGCAGAGCAGATGACACGCCAAGGAGTCATTCGCGCGGTGGAGAGTACCTAAGCCACCCTCAAGAGCATTCTCAAGGAAGGTTTGTATCAGAAAGGCAAAACTACCAAATCCAAAATCAGGACATTGAATCGACCCCAAATAATTGGGACCAGTGCCAGTGGTGTAAGCGACGAAGAAGCACTGAGAATGGTGCGAAAAGTATAGGAGTGTTAAAATTATTTTCCTGCTTTCCTGTTACTCAGATTCGCAATATCACCTTTTGCTCAATAAGAAATTATATACGCAGATCGATTTAATATCGAGTGAGAGCTTTTATCTTTATACGAACAGTGATAGCGATATCTGATATATCCAATCAGTAATGTATATTGGAAAAAGCTTTCAGTGAGTTTGTGAATTGGTGCACAGTTTACGCCCCGATTTTAATAGAGTTCTGTATTTAGATTGCATGCGATATAAACGTATATATTCTATTGCCTGTTAGCTTGTTAATCATACACTTGACAAGGGCAGGTCTCGTTATTGTAATTTGTTTACTGTTTCCATTGGTCAATGTCATTGCTACTAACGTTATTTGTTAGTCATGAATTGATATAGGTAATAGCTTTCTCCTTTCTGTCTGCTTTTAATCCCCGACGCAACAAGAGTAAAGTGTTGTTACATTGACATTTGTATCTGTATGTCTGTCTTTCTGTGGGATAGTACTCCCAAATGGTTTTTTTTCTCCCCTGACCCCCCCTTAGTTTTCCTACAGTGTCCTTCTGTTAAACAGACCGTGAGAAAAAATATTATTATCTTAGACTAGTCAAATAATTAAAAAAATGCCTTAGTAAAATATCAGTGGTAATGATCGCGGTTTGTTGTGTTTATTAAACATATGGAGAGTCTTATTTTGCGGTTACATTAAGCCGCGTTGAGTTACGTGTTTTTCTAGTACATAGATTGCATCATAAATCTTTGGTAGGTACTTTAATCATTGGTTCGTCGGTGATCTTTATGGTCTCACTGGAGATATTAAGGAGGCAATGGACTGATCAGTCCTTTCGAGATGAGAGTTTTAGAGGCGAAGAACAACTGGAATATTTTTTTGTCCACTCGCACATGGGATATCTTTCTCTTTTCTCAGGATAATCATTGCCGATTAGCTCCCAGAGCGTTAGTGATATAAAGGATATCCAGTTTATTGTGACTCCAACGACTAAAATTTGTGGTATGAGTGAGATGAGACACTAGTGCAAAGGCTGGGAGCCTAACAAACCAAGCTTATATATAAAACCACCATTTTATCAACTACCAAGAAGAAACCTTTCCATAAGGAACTGTAAGAAAATGCTGAGTCAGCGAAGTCTGGATAGATGGAATACTCGAACTTAAGGGAAGTGCTGAGATGTTGAGAGTTTATAATAATAAGTATTAATTAAGCTTTATGATACAGCATCACGTACCATGAAAGATACAATATCTACACGATGGAAATGGGAAAGCGTGTAAAAAAATGCCAATCCAATCCCGGCTCGACTTGTAACTCATTTAAGACATCCACGAAATTCAAAATCAGATGCGATATGCGTCGAAAATCAAATGAGATTCATTGAGTTATTTGAATCAATTTATAATGTCTGGGAAGGGTGATGCAATTTTCTGCTTGAGATTGGAGTCGCTGGTGAAAGAATCTGAAACTTATCTGAGGCAGAATAGTGCATCTATCTATAAATATTAATCATTTCGACCATGTACGTCGAGATATTGGGTCATTGAATGCGTTCTATCGTTTATACCACAGTCCTAAAAACATCTATGAACTTGTTTTATGCTAAAACAAAAAAAAAATCTTCAGACTGATCAATTGCCCAAGGCTCCATCACGTTTCTTTGATTAAATACAGATTTTCAAGGTTAAGATATTGTTTTTGAATCACTCTGTATCATTTCTATCGCTTCATCTGATGCGATATTCACTTCACAGCCGCGAACACGATCTCATTGACTTAGAATAAATACAATATGACGAACTGATTAGCTACAATGTACACCTCCACCTCTTATGTTCTGTGCCTCCACCTATCTATTTTTAAACCTTGACAAAAAAGAGGTGGCAGCGTAGCTTAGTTCAGACCACCTTTTTAACCTAGGTATCACGGACAGTCCACTATGCAGAGCCTACATGGTGACAGAAGAGACAGCCACCCAAGATACCCTGTTGGAATGCAGCGGGGTGGCATGCTACCGGGCAAAATACCTGGGATCCCCGGGTAACCTCCGGGAGGCATTTGGTGACATCAAGGCGCTGGGTGATTTCCTGGAGGAATTAGGATGGCTGGAGTAAACCAGCCCCATACCCCTCCGACGCAACAGTCGTCGATTTGCGGAGACCGCCCGTTTGAAGAAGAAGAAGATCGTAGCTTAGTTGCCAAACAACCGATCCTATCTTAGCTATGGTTCAAGAATATCTCTTCAGCCGTTTAAAGATCAGCTCTTTCAAAATTTCTGCTTCTTTTCTGCTCTTTAAATAACTTCCACAGGTCTGCTAGATTTAAAACATGGTGTGCGGTAAATTTTATGACATTGCTGATGCTGCAGCATCATTTGGAATCAGCAGCATACTCAACTCCTCACGAAAGTACAGGAGAGGTGTCGTGTTTGGCAATAAGCCCAAATTTGAGATTGGTCTTAATGAAAAGTTTATAATTTTAGGTAGATAGTGATCAGAGATCAGATCATATAAATAAATGATCTGAGGAACAGAGCCTGGTTATGGAGCAGACGAGAGTATTTTCAGTAGAAAATTACTAAAAATGTAAAGCGTTATGACAAAACGTCACAAACACAAGTTTCCGTCTGATACCTACACGCCTATCGATTTTCGGATTGCCTGTTGTAATCATCACATAGAGATATTTATCTAACACACGTCTCACTCAATGTCACCGCAAGCGCGGGCTTACGTGTTTAGAAGTTCAAATTACGTAGAAGAGAATACTGAACTATTTACTGACTACATTTAGAACTTATAATCAATAAATGTAATAAATGCTTACCTTGCATGACTTAGGTTTTTGCGGATGGTGCAAAAGTCGGTAGCAAATTAGAAGTTAAAAAACGAAAGCTACAATATTTTGGACTAATGCGAAATTAGCCATGTGATGCCGGCAGAGTAGAATAGCATCACCCCATATCCTCCAATGGGTGTCATAGATACTCCGTCCATCAATCTGCATTCGGCAAGCTTGGTGGACTACTTCCTAAGCCTCCTTCGAATTATAAAAGCAGTTATGATTATAATGAATTCGACGCCGTCGTGGTGGAGTGGTCAGTAACGCTGCCTACACATCGGGCGGTCCGGGTTCGAGACCTGGTAGTGGCATATGTTAGTGTGATGAACATGATCATTTGTTCATGAGTCATGGTTGTTTATATATTTATTTAAGTTTATGTATAAAAATATCTAGATTATTAAGTATATTTGTCCATTATCTAGTATCCATAACACCTCCTCATCCTCTTGAAGATACTTAATTTGGGCTAGATAATTGGTGTGAGCTTAGAAATATATTATATTATTATTATTATGAATGCGAAATGAAAAATACTATTTGATCCAATTAATAATACAAGGGAACATTCTATACAAACGGCCACCCGGAGACGCACCTTGTGGCTTAAAAATCTACGGGCTTGGTTCAATGAGCACGAGGCAGCGTGGTCCCTATTCCGCGCAGCTGTGTCCAAAATTTAAAAGGATTTCTAGCTCCATAATTTGTTCCGCGAAGTGCAATAAATAGAAAATATTCTTGTTTCAGATGGCGCGCTACAAGAAAACTGGATTCATGGACGACGATGCTGGAAGCGTGAGCTCCATACAGCTGAACGAGGGTGTGAGGTCGGGAGGCACCCATATACGCTATCACATGGTCAGTGAAGTTAATTACATAGTCTCTATAATGAGGGAACAAACCCTTAAAGCGACGTTAAGGGCTGGCGACCTTAGCCACACTGAAAGTTTGCAGCCAATCACGTGCTTGCATAACACACTTGAAGATGCTAGTCTGTCATATGAATAATTAAATAGATCGAGCAGCTTTCGACCTAGGTCACTATTTTATTTATTAACACCTTATTTCAAGATTTTTTCAACAACTGACTCAAATGTACAAATTTTGAAATGTTCTCATGCCTGCCTGGGATCAGTTGGCTTTGCCCACATGATGAAAAGAGTTAGTCCTACCCGCCTCGAGTCGAGACTATCTGGAATGTTATGAAATTAACAAACGCGTACATATTTTTAAAACTAGAAAATACACTGAAAGACATCTGCCCCTGCCACACCTGCCCCTGGCGGGAAACTGACCCAGCATCCTCCGCAATCAGGGCGGCTGCGTTGACCATTACGCTACCAGGACACTGCTTTCGCCATGACAATTTGTCAGTACCTGGTGTTTATGTTTTTATGGGAAACGTCTTTGAAAATTGCACTTTTAAGATCCGAAACATTATTTTTTTTACAAATCTATTTCTAGAATATGTTTGCGACCTTCTAAGCCCATATGAAAATAACAAAATAAACACGGGTTAAAGTTTGTTAAACTTGCCTTATTGAATTTTGCAGGCAAATATGATGAAATGTTGAAGATTGTCACTTTGTGATTTTGTAGCGACGTTGTTAGTTGAAAGCAGAATTTTTGATTTATGGGTCGAAAAGGAAAAGTTAGATAGGTACTTTTGTTTTGCTTTTCCTTTTTGACAAATAAATCAAAAACGGAATTGATTAATAAAAAAATTGATTAAGGGATGTTCTGAAGTGTAGACGAGGCGAGTGGAAGAGATTAAGAAAAGTATTTATAGACTTTTTAAAAGCATTTGTGAAATTGCTGAACTTATTATCCTTTGCATTTTATCGATATTGACCGTTTTCTTAATAAAATTCAGTCTCCAGATCTTGTTCTTAAATATTCTGGAAGTTATTATTCGACGTAGACTTCGAAGCTTTCTGCAAAATTAAATAAGAAATTATCAATTTTCTTGATGTTGATCCATAGCGTCATTTCTTCGTGTAACAGAAATGACCCACGCCACGCTTTGAATGTTTGTTACTAATATTAAGTCAGTCAATCTTGGGTGGACTCACAGGGCACTACGCCACAAACCACATGCTCAACAAATGCAAATTTCGACAACACCAAATTGCAGAGCATGTGGGCATAACCGGGAATTCATGGAACACCTACTATGTGACTGTGATTCCATAGCCAGGATTAGAATAAAATCCTGGGATTGGCTTATCCAAAGCCAAAAGACTACAGGCTCTTCAAGCCCATGGATATAGTTAGACTGATGGCTTGCATATTCAAGGAGCGACAAGAGTGAACGAGACTGGGGAGACACAAAAGATCCCATTGGGTCGAAGTGCACCGTGGGGAAACTCACGGTCCCTACATAAGATAATGGAATAATTTTATTTATGTGTTTACAAACGCGTAAATAAAAACGTTTTAAAGTCAAAGCTAGTAAAAGACTGCGTGGAAAATCTAAATGACCTGGGGCAACAAAACAAGATCACCCTCAAATGGGTGCCGGGTCATTCCGGAATCATCGGTAACGAAAAAGCCGATGAGCTATCAAGGGCTGGGGCTCAAGGTCTACAGTATGGCCCAGAACCTTTCTTCGGTATCTCAAAGAACCAAGCCATGCAATACTTAAAAACCCACCTTCTCCAAGAGGCAAAAGCGTTAACACACTCAAAAGCACTAATCGAACCATACTCTCGCAAGCGCACTGACGAGCTACTGAAGCTTAACAGGGGCAACCTGAGCGTGTTGATTAGGGCTTTGACTGGCCACTGCAAGCTAAACAGACATCTCTACAATATGAGACTAAAAGATACTGATGCTTGCAGATTCTGTGAACAGGAGCGTGAAACACCAGTACACCTCCTTTGCTCCTGTGAATGCCTCATTCACAAAAGAAGCTGACATTTGGGAAGACACATTCTCGACCCAGACGATATCAAAACAATCCGAGCTAGGAATATCTTATCATTTTTAGAAAGTGCCCAGCTAAAGGAGTACATGTAAGGCCTCAATAGGACTTACTTGGAGGCTAGTCACAATAGATCTTTATAGGTCGCAGTGACGCAAAAAGCCCCGAATTTTCTAAATAATAATAATAACGCGTAAATATGAATACTAGAAAAATGCACTGAAAAAAATCGACTTGCCTCAGGCGGGACTCGAACCCGCATCTTCACAATCCGCGAGTCCCGCCTGAGGCAAGTCGATTTTTTTCAGTGCATTTTTCTAGTAAGATAAGATAAGTCAGTCAATTATTATTTAGTATTTTTTAAAAATGATACTTTTTAAACCGTGACGGTATAAACTTCGTGTTAAAAACTATTATTGTCTTCATTACGCCTTGTACATACGATAAGCAATACAGCGCGAGAATGATAATTTGCCGTGTATATTGTTCAAAACGATTTTTTTTCTTGTCACTAAACGAATTAAACGGATGCTCATAAGTTTTTGATAACTTTTTTATTGTGATGAGGATCTTGATGGCGTCGCGATCTATAGTTCTTTGCAAAGATCACGAAAGTTCAGCTACCAAGTGCGCGGTCGATACTCAGATGGGTTTTCAACTCGATTTTCCTGTTATTGGGAAGACACCTTAAGCCGACCAACTTGGCTGTCGAAAGATGGCAACCGTTCCCAAGAAGGGTTTTTGTCAGGCAGGCGGCAACCATCCATACAAAGGATACACCGGGCATCATAATGTGTTTTCAAATTTTGAATTCATATGTACGCTTAATCCACGCTTTTACGGTGAAGGAAAACATCGTGAGGAAACCGGCACACACCTATGAAGAAATTCTTAGGTTGTGTGTGAAATCCATGAAGCTTAGGTAAAACTATAGCTTCATGGTGAAATCGATCAACCCGCACTTGGCCAGCGTTGTTGACTAAGGCCTAATCGCCCCTAATGCAGGTAGGCTCAGGTAAACAAGTCGTATATTTATGACAGACACCACCACGATTAGAGGAATCTGTCTAATGAATTATCACAATAATGAGTTTGTATTTACGATAAATAATTATATTAGTAAAAATTGCTATCACCGGATCCGTTCGCCGGATCCAGTATATTACTACCGGATCCGGCTAACGCTTAATACTGCCGGATCCGTTTTTCCGGATTGCAATCCCAAAAAAATATAATAGGAGGCAGACCATATATGCATTCCGGCGAAGGCGAATAGGTAGCTCCTTGAGCTTAGTGCGAAAATCAGATATCTGGTCATATTTGCGAAATTTATATGTCAGTTATATGCTTTCGATGGAATCGGTTAGCCACTCAGATACAACGTTTCTATTATATCGAACGAATGTTAATGTTCTATTCTATTCTTAATTAATGGCGTCGCGTCGCATTAAACGTAGGTACGCAATTTGCCAATGTCAAGTGAAAATGTAATTAAAGTAACAAAAATTGTACGGTTGATTGTGGTTAGAAAAAGAGTCTCTCAACTCGTGTTTTTACAACAAGAACAGGAACTCCTCAAGACAATGTTGACTACTACTAATACATTTGACACGACGGTCATCATAGAGCAGTGGTTTCCAAACTTGATGTTACTACACCTCCCTTAAAAATATTTAATCCTTCGGCGCCCCATAAAAGATTACGTAGGTACCAATTCCGTTCCGTGGAATTTGGAAAATTGTTCACTGTGACTAATTTTCGAATTTTCGCGGCTCCCTTTAGACTAGACCGCGCTTCCCAGTTTGGAAAACGCTGCCATAGAGCTTTCCCAGTAATAGGTCGTCACATTCAAACAATATATTCTTACCACTGTCACATTCATAAGTATATTCTTACAAGGGAGGTTAGTGTAGTAGGCTAGAAGCACAGGCACAAGTAGTCAAGTACAGTTTGGTATTCAGTATCGATATGTGACTTGGCCAAATATCATCTTGTTTGTGCGTGATAACATTCGCAGAAAAGTTATAAAATCATCCATTCCATTTTTAGACTACGGAAAAATAAATACAGTCGTAGTTAGATATATCTGAATGCTTGTTGTTAATGAGAGCTCAGGGGAACTAGCAATACGAATACAAATAGACCCATAGGAACACGGAAACTGTAGATCCGCAATGTGAAAGAGAAAGAGCATACTAACGCGTATATTAGAGTGAGATAGACCGACGAGACCATTTCACGCAGGGGGCCAAAGTCGGCCTGTAAGTCATGTAGAAAAGACAGCAATTGTTGCATTACTAACATATTCGTTAATTTTATGGTCTCGCTCTAGTAGATTCAAAGAAATTTGGTACTAGGGAAGAAGAAGAAAATGTTCTAGATTCGCCCCCATTCCCAGATACAGGGTTCGATCCCCGGTGTTGCGAAGTATTCGGTTTGCCTGGTGGTTGGACTTTTAAGACCGCATGTTATGGTTTACTGTCCACGGCGTGACTGATCCACACGAGGCTTAAACTGTCGCCATAATAATAATGTTGACAGCATTATCATATCCCGACTATTAATGATAAGAAAACCAGTCCCTCTGTGGTTGAAGGTTCCATCTAGGTGCAGTTCGATTCCATCTTCTTCCTCATCGTCAATTACCATTAGGCGAGATTAGAAGGCCAAGAAGCCAAGAGCCTCAACAAAATGACAGCCTTTATAATTCGAGCCACTGCTGGGACAGGCTGGGATCCAAGGCCCCTCCTTTTCACCGAAGGAGGTCCCGGCAGTAGTCCATCACGCTTGCCCAATGCGGATTGGTGGACGGAGTATACCCCTTTTCTGATCCATTAGTCGCCTTCTACGAGACCTATTGGAGAATATGGGGTGATGCTATTCTACTCTGCCGACATCACATGGCCAAGAGCTTCCTTCTGAAGAGATAAAAAAGGTTCAGAATTCACACAAAGGTGTTTTGTTGTTAAAAATACTTTTTTGGAGACTTGGAGTTTCATTTTAAGAATCCTAAAAACCTTTGTATCATATCATCATTTATATATGATCTGAGATCATAACCGATTGTAGCAACTTGAAAACTGAAAATGGGCACACGAACTAAATCCGCTGATGAGTTAACAAAAGCACTATTTACATACAAAATAATAAAATCACACAGCACTATTTGCGGAGCTTATTTGGCGCTGAGCAGACACTGGTCTTATTAGCGAGGCATGTTTGCTGTACACTTAGTAATATCGAAGTCGTTATTGTTCTTTGGTACATTTCCATTGTAATATTTTGAACACGCTCGTGGACTGTTGCCCTTTCATTGTTGTTGGAAACGGGAAAGTCAAAAAGTTCGGGTATGATACACCGGGGAATAGGTACAAATTGTTGTTTATTTATTTACATTAGTTACACATGCTGTTTTACAGAGCCGGGCATTCAACACACCATAAATTATGTATACTCATAAATGAGAAAAAAGCAATACCAAGTAATACAAATTGAAATAGAATTCAAGGAAAAAAATTTCATACTTATCAATTACTTTGTCGGAAATTAAATACCAATAAAAATATAAACAATGTCAATTTAAATTAAGACATATAACATTATAATAAAAATATAACCAATTGTAATCAAGTCAAGTCCAATTGTAGTCAACAAAAACAATACTTAATACAATTATGAGAAAATAAGTCGTGCTTATATTACGACAGAGAT
The DNA here is from genome assembly GCA_955850985.1 of Elophila nymphaeata. NCBI lineage: Eukaryota > Metazoa > Arthropoda > Insecta > Lepidoptera > Crambidae > Elophila > Elophila nymphaeata. The sequence continues at coordinate 8,604,965 of OY039091.1, read as the reverse complement.
TAATAACAAGATAAAAATTGGTTTGGTTTCCATCCCGAATCGTCGATCAATTGTTATTTCTCAGAAATTTCAAAATTTTATCATCATTGTCATTCCCTTGCCTTGCTCCTAATTTTATTTGTTGTCGACGTAATATGTCTTCTTCCTCCACTCTTCTCGATCAGCCGTCATCTCAACACATAACATTATCACCCTTCTTTGCCATATCATCTTTCAAAACAGTCTATTCATCTTCTCTTTGGGTCTTCCTCTTCCTTTATATTCATCGACATTGATTCTCGTCACTTTCTTTCTTACATGCTCATCATCTCTTCTCGTTATCTGCCCATACTATGCCAATCTTTACCTCTAAGTCTTTCTGCTACTGGTGGCTACTTACAAACTTGTTCTAAAGTACTCATTATTCACTTTGTCCATTCTTGTTACTCCACAAATGCATTGTAGCATTCTCATCCTAGCCACGTGCAGTCGATTTTCATTTCATTAATTTCAAAATTTAATAATAGTCACCATAGTAGCTACTTCACTTACAGTCCGCTGCATTCCAACATGTATTCTAGAGTTCAATTCTACTTAAGCGAATAGCGTGTCAGATTTGAATACAATAGAACGGTTAGAATAATGAAGCTTAGTATGTTTACCAACAACTGAACTTTTGTTTCCGATAGGGAAATCGTAATTGTTTAACGGGGATTGTTTCATCATCTTGTCGAGCTATTAACCTATTGATAGAAATTTAACGAGACATTGAATCTAATGGTGTAGTTTTTTAGTGGTGTACATTTAATCTGATGTCTTCCTATTGTAAGAAATCTATCCAAACTTTGACTCTATGGAGTTTTCTAAACTTGTCTTGTTATATGTTGCCGCAGTATTTTAAGACAAAAGTTGTGTGTGTTGTTGCCAGTGACAGTGATGGAAACCACCGGGAAAGGTGGAAAGGACTGAGCTCGGTATTTCTCTGCGTGATCGTATAACTAGGAGAACTAAAGTCTCAGACCTAAAGAATGGTGAACCTTAAGTGGCAGTGGGCAGCGCACATTGCGAGGAGCACTGACGGCCGTTGGGGTGGAAAAATCCTCGGGTAGTGGCCGGGCGGCTGCACTTCTTATCCGATATTCGTTACGATTCCCGATTCAATATTATTGCTGCTGAAATCGAAATCAGAGATATAAAATAAATCGGAACTTCCAATCTTCCGGAATTGGATTTAATTTATGCTTCGTAACATTCTCCAGTAGCCGTAGTATGAGCTTGTTAGTTCTCGAGCTCGATCAAACGTATCGTCTCTTTTCATACATTGCCCACTAGCGCCTCTAGCGTAAACTGTCAGAAACAGTTGGCAATGTAGCGCAGTTTGCCGATCAAGTTCGCCCTATAGACTCGAAGAAATTTTAGAGTAGTTGCATAAAGCCAGCATTAAAGGAAATATCTATTAAGATATCAAACGTAGATTCGCATCCAACCTCCGCGTAATTTTACGTAGAGTGGATACATCAGCTGGAGTGGAATGTATTCTTTTGACTAGTGTTACTTTAAAGGCTATATCATAATATGCCGAAATCATAAACAAATCACTCGAAACACACTCGAAAGCTCAATTGGATTATTCCCGCTGAAATAGAGACTCTCTAAACGATACACCTTGGTCGTATCGAATTCCAGATCAATTTGAATGCTGCCAGCACACGTGTTCCCTCCTTACTATATTGGGTCATTCAAAAGAGACGCAAAGAAGCATCTTGCAGATCGGCCAGACGAGGATAGGTAGTGGGGTGCATATATTATCTCCCGCACTAGCTATATTTTCATTTGAATTCCACTTCCACTTAACTATTAGGTGGGATGAGACCTTCATAATTATAAAAAAATGCTATGGGCGAGGATGGAAGCGCATTTCACCGGAATCCTCAACAATTTTAGAAACACAACTATTAGAATTTTTGTAATGGTTGCAGGTTAACACTTTAGTAATCGGTACAAATTTTGATAGGGATTGACTATTCCTCCACACGTTACTCATCGAAGCCTTAAATTCAATTGGATCATCGTGATTATCATATGAATGGGATAGTGTTACATCAGTATCGAATGCGTCACATATTACAATCGCATTATAATAATTAGACATAAAAGATGATTTTCTGACATCACTGTCTTACGTGATTAGACCGTGAGAATGATTGTTCTATCCAAAGTAGTAAATTGATATAAGAAGTACAGGACATTGGTATTCATAATTTTCCTGTCGAGGTACATTTTTTTAAAGTCTGTGTATCTTTTCTTCGTTCAGCCATCATATCAATGTTAACTTCTTTATCATATCATCTTGTCACATTTGTGTAGCCTTTTTTTGACTCTGATGACCTTCTCCTGAGGATCGACCTCATCCTGAGGATGTCTCTGATGACCTTCTCTGCGTCACCGGGGTTTTTTTGGTTAAGGCGAGGACCTAGGTGGGTCCTCTAGCCTGTAATTAGAATCACTCCAAGGAGGATTCCTGACCGGTGAGCATCTCTTCGAGGGAGTCTCTGCACCAATTAGGGTCTCCAGAGCGCTCGAGTCGGACGGGATTTGTGTAGGCGACAGGCTGGCCACTGGTCACTATTGGAGGCACTGCAAGGCCCATACTGCCATTAGTGGCTTTATGTGTAACTATATGTTACCTAAAGTTAACCCCTTTTCGGATTACGAGCGTGATTATGTGTTACTTAACAAACAAACAAACTCGCATTCGAATTTATTTATACTATCAATTAGGATTGTTGTTTGTTGTAGTTGCGTTAATTTAAGGACGTCATCGTAGCAGACGTAAATAATTGTTTTATTATTGAACTCCTTAAAGGAGACAACTACAATTATTCCGTATTATTTAAGAGGTTGTAGCGTGGTACTTTACATTGTCATGTTATAGGACCTCTTTTCCCATATCCAACTTTACTGGCAATATTTTAAAATATAAATACATATTTCTAAATTCAAAATCATCCTTGACATTTGGTTTTGTTTCCCGCATAAACAAAGGATTCTTTGTCTAAAGTTTCCCGCGAATGTCTGGTTCTATATATTGCCGACCGTGTGACTCAGGGTTTGTTTGGACACCCCTTGGGCTGTAAATAATACAAAGTACCAATACAATACCTAAAATTATCTCAAGGACTAATAAAATTGTAAGTACCTTTTTATAAGCTATTTTATACTTGTGTGTAAGTATCTATTTTAAGTTTTTAAAGTGTTTAGTTTACAGTTTGTTTTTATATTCCTTTTATCATTACCTTTTATCATCATATCGCCTTCAAAGTTTGCTCCTTCAGAAACGATACACTTACGACAATGTATAATCCAATCATCAAAACATTTTTTAAACGCTGTTTCCGGAATTCAGTTCAGTTCACGCCGCGATTTTTCTACATATAGAAAACGGTGCCACGAAGTGGTAATTTGGGTTTAGGAAAAAGAAAGAAGTCGGCTGGAGCCATATCTGGTGAATATGGTGGTTGCTCGACGATATTTGTTGAGTATGTTGTCCTTCAGTCCTTGTGCGAAGACGCATTATCGTGGTGCAAAATCCAAGAATTTTCTTACCACACAAATGTGGCCTTTTTCGTCGAATTTGGTCTCTTAAACGCCGCATAATGCTCAAATAATATTCTTTATTTACCAGTTGACCTTCCGGCAAGATTTCTAGGTGCTCAACACCGTGAGAGTCGGTTTCGGTTCAGTTGGAAGCCACTCCGAAGCTTGTTGACTAGTTTGCATGTCAAACTCGTAAACCCACGTCTCGTCACCAAATAACAATGCGTTTCATTCATGAATATTGAGTCGGTATTGACTTGTTCTAGCATGTCCTCAGCGACTCTCATGCGATTGAGTTTTTGGAGAAAATTCAGGTCTTTTGGGACTAGCCGAGCGGCAACATGTTTCACACCCAAGTGATGATTTTGGTACGGATCGACTCGTGAGATACAGAATGTTAGGCGGCTATCTCTCTCTCAAAGTTGAATGGAGATTTTCAGTCACTATTTCCTTCACTTTTGCGATGTTGACTTCAGTTGCAGACGTTGCTGGCTTACCAGATCAAGACAAAATTTCCATCACATCTCGACCACTTTTGAACGTTTTGTACCACTCATAAGCACGTGTTTTTGATAACGCCAATTCACCGTAAGCCTTCTGTAACATTTTCAGTGACTCCAAACACGAAATTCCATTGGCGATGCAAAATTTAAGACACTCTTTGTTAGATGTTTTTGTCTATTATGAAATTAGCAATACACACAAATGATATAACTAAAATTGCGAAAAACAGCACTGTATTTAATATAATGTATTATATTATCTGTGATATAATTAACAGATGAAACTCAAACTCCGCGCCAAAATGGAAAACAGTTGTAACAAAAACTTCGACCTCGAGATTTTGACAGATTTACATGTTTTGGACCTTACAGAGTCCAAAAATACCGTTTTTGGAATTATGTCTGTGTGTGTGTCTGCGCGTTAGCACCATAACTTGAGTATGCTTTAACTTATTGCAACCAAATTTTTTAAGTCTTCTTCGAATTGATCGATAAACGTTCGCCTAAGTCTTTCTTGTCCCGCACCTCCGTTCACTCTCGATTCATATAGGTAATTATCTTTTTCGTCAATCTAATTTCACACACTCTTTCTACGTGACCGAACCCTATCCATTCTCAATTCTTGTCTCTCTCTTCTTTGTCCAAACAACTCTCTCAAACCCGTATAAGCCATTCGGCGGTAATAATGGTAGTGCGATTCGGCTACTTCGTAGGCATGTATTATTATTTTTTTGTTTTATTGTGGTCATTATCTGTAAGTACTATTTTTATTTCGTCACAGCGTTCATTTGATTTATAAATACGAATATTTATAAATCAAATGAACGCTGTGACGAAATATTTCCCTAATAAAAGAAAACATTGTTATTCAAAATATCCATCGTTCAATGATCTCACAGATGATAATCCTAAACGTAGTGGCGCTAACCTGCGCCTGCGCAACTAGCAGTCCCGCGCGGCGCACTCCGGCGCTCACACGCCCCGTTACTATTCCCATCATTATTTCGCATGTGTTAAAATTGAGACTTATTGCTCTATATTGAACAGTTTAGCTCGTCTCAAAATGTGCTATAAATAAAAGTGATCCAGTACGATGTTACAGTAAATATCTATGCGTATTTAAATACAAAATTTATAAATAACAAGAAAATTAGAACGCAACTGGAGAAAATGGCAGCCGAAACTCCAGAGATTATCCCGTCTCCATCAGAGACGCCAGAAGACACACCCACTCCATCACCAGGCCCAGAAAACCTTACGAAGTTCAAATGGTTGAAGCAGAACAGGAAGAACCCATTCGTCAAACCAAGACCTTCCCTCACCAGAGAGAGTTCGAGCGCAGAGCTGGTCTCCAGACAGAACTCTAGCAATGACTTCTTCCAAAACTCCCGATTGAATTTGTTCGAAGCTGGAGCTCCTAAACCGGAGACGTCAAGTAATTTGAAGGTTAGCTTCGTTTATTCGTTAGTTTTTATTTGTAAACAAATGCCTGCAAATAACAGCGGTAGCGGTATTTTAGAGCATTACTCAGGCAATGAGCTTTTAAAAGTTCAAGTTTAAAGTTCGCAATAGAACCAAAGGAGCTTTAACATGGTTGGAAAATTAGGTCCAATTAAATAGAAAACGTAAAACAAGAAAAAAAAGCTCTATTATGCATGATCAAGTTTGAGGCAGGCCAGCTTTAACTATAAATAAATATATTTAAATTTAACCATCGCGTGTTCTAATCTCAGATCATATTCTGAGGTTCTAATGGCCCATTCGGTCAGAGCAGAGCATATCTATCTCAGAGCACTTCGGCCCTATGGGATCTTTTGTGCTTCCCCTTTCCTTATCACCCATCCCCGCCAACATCGAAAACATTTTGTATGAGTTTCACGATGTTGGCGGGAATAAGGTCTATAAAGTCCTCTGGTTTAGGGAACCTCAACCCGGGACCTTTAGTCGCCTATTGGCTAGTGCATCGCAGTCACAGTATGTGTTCCGTGCTTTCTTCCTCCTCACCACACATTCTACAGATGGGGTCATCAGCTTTGCCTATTGTACACAGGTGTCTTTTAGTGGCAAAGTGGCCAGTGAGAGCACCTATGAGGCAGCAGATTTGGGTTCTGCTGATTCTTCCCTTTTTTTTAGGTAGCCTATGTGTGAGGATCCTAAAAATTTCTTTGAGTGTGTTATATATATTAATAAATTTAATTATTAGTCTTTATTTTATTATATTATTATGATTAATTATTAAAGACTTGACAATGTGAATTATGACTCTTTCCAAATTAATACTATGAAAACTGTAAAGGGAGGATAAAACTTTATGAGTTTCTTGCCGGTTCTTCTCAGAACAAGGCCTCCTGATAGACTCTTGAACCGATGGCATCAAAGTTGACGTTCAGAAGTGTAGAAATTGTACCTAAATGAATAAAGAAATAAGTTTGAGTTTGAGATTAGATCAACTTGCTTGCGGTTTTCAGTAGGTACCGTTAAGCACCAATAAGCGCTGATGGATCGACTCGACACTATCAGGTAGGCCAAGTATACGCCCTTATATATTATATTTTAACGTCAAAATTAGTGCAATATCTAACTCCGTATCTCTAAAAATTATAAAAATTTAATTTTATGAATAGGTATGCCTATGACTAACAATGTTTTTAATATTTGACGTAAGATCTTTTGACTAATGAAGCAATGTTTTGTAATGTGTGTTATTTATGCAGGTGGTTTAGGAATTTAGGGCACTGTTAATGAGTTGGATTCGTACCAGAAAAGCGTAGGTCAAGGAGTAGTATTTTTATCTCAAAAATGTTTGAGAGCAATGACTGTTTAATTAATTTTCTCAAACATGCATGGAAATATAGAAATTATTTTCGAAAAAAGAACACCCGAAGTATCGAATCAAATTTTTTGAATTTGCAACATTACAACGCTCCAGCAAAGTTGTATGAAACGGCGTCGTGGAGTTATTAGATATTCTTTGATTGGATCTCTCTTGGCATACCAAAGTAAGTCTTGGCTATATAGCCATAAATGCGTTTGTCTTGGAGTTATTAGATATTTTTTGATTGGATCTCTTTTATCAATCTTGACATACCAAAGTAAGTCGTGGCTATATAGCCATAAATGAGTTTGTCTTCCGGCACAGGTGATAAATATAAAATTAGCGGCAAAGCTGAAAATTCATCTTGATTAGTTATTTACATACATAATATATTCGACCTGCAATTGCCTATTTCGCGGCCTTTGCAATAATTAAAGCTATTGATGAGCTACCAAATATATAGATATCAATGAACATTGATTCTTAACTTAAAAGTACAGACAACAGCACGTTGGGTTACCACAAACTGTCAAATTTTCCCAATCGATTATGCACTTTATATTGGACAGACTTAGGTTGAAAATCGTTTGGAGAAATTTGACAGTTTTGTATAGCCTGACGTGCTGTTGACTGTACAAAAGCGCTAGGTGCAGTCTTGGTCTTCAATTAGCGCAAATAGTAACCTTTTTATAGTATTGATACTATCGTGAAAAATATCTATGTCCTCATCAGATTTGTTAACAGCCATACATGCTCTAATGAGAATACTATTGCGTCTGTAGTTTGTATGTACAAAGGAATGCTAAAGGGTTTGTATGAATTCAAACGGGGAGTTCTTTTAGGTATATTAATGGTAATTTTATTCAATAGATCGGGACAATCTACTAAGTTTCGGACCAAATTGAGAACCAATACAACGTCCGAAACGTTACGTTACGTGAGTGGCAAAATATGAAATTTAGTGCAGTGTTTATCATAGGTCATTTTGGGAATTTAAAATTGAAGTAGCGGGTAAATATCATTTTTTTTCTAATATAAGCAGTAGATATACATGCAAATTTTCTCTATCTGCGTCAGTTCAGTACGAAAGTGACGACAGCCGTGGCTCACCAGCAGCACCAGCAAGTCGCAACTTGCGAGATAAAAACACTTTTGAGGTGTATTTTATTTCTATTTCAAATTGCTTACACGTTTGTTCTCGGATAGGGGCAATGAGGACGAAGACACCCATTTAGATTATTTGCCTATTTGTCCTGGCCTTATTCGTCGCCATCAGGCTCTGATGTGTAATATGTATCCGAATAAAGGTCATAAGCTGCTGGGACACAAGGCCTCTCCTTGTCATCGAAGGAGGTTTGGGTAATAGTCCACCATGCTTGCCCAATGCCGATTGGTGGAGCGAGTATAAGGTGATCACATACCCCTTTGCTGATCCATTAGTCGCCTTCAACGATATCCATTGGAGGATATGAGGTGATGCTATTCTCTCTGACGGCTATTCTTTTTCGTCATTATTGGTATAATTGAATATTATCAAAAGTATAATTAAACAATAAATAGTGTACAATGCTTGAGAGGTGAGCATGGCATGTAATGAGAAGAGATGATGGAGTTTCTCTCGAGTTCTCGTTGTAAAAACACGTGTTGAGAGATCTACCGTACAACTTTTGTGTAGAATAACCATAGTTATAGGATAAACTGATCAGTAATGCTATATCTATGAGAATAACAATTTTCACTCGACACTGACTTAATGCTTAATGCAAAGCCATGCATAAGATTAAGAAGAAGTGATGATGAAAATGATAAAAAGAAAGTAATGATATTGAATATCCATGGATATACAAGTAGAGGAAGTTCGAAAAAAAGGTGGGCAGACTGTGTGAATGATATAGGAAAGGAGGATGTTAATGTTGAGATGACGGCTGACCGAGGAGATTAGACTCAGAAAAAAATTTTATGCCGACTAAAAATAAATGAAATTAGGAAGGCACTCCAAAAAGCTAAACAAACGGCTCTATGTTTAGTAGTACTTATCGTAAACAATATGTTGATAAACATACATTAGAACATAAAACTTGAATTCCTAATGGAGGTATCTACGTCATTCATGTGACGTCAACCACCAAGTCTTTGAGAACATGCAAATAGGACCAGTTAGATTGATTTTGTTTGTATATTATACGCAGATCGAGAGCCAGTTTATTTTTGTTTTTATTTTAATCAACATTATGATTAGGATGGTTGTTGAATTATCCGGACCGGTAAGCACAAAAAATTCTTGTGTCTCCTAAGAAATGTATCATAAGAAATTCAGTCGCATTGGTTGTTATACGAGACCATACATATTACAAGATATTTTTTCTTATTTCGGATCAGACAAGCGCCGTACTAGTTTAATTTCAGAGACATTTTCTTCAGACACAAGAAATTTTGTTACAACGTGCAAAATGCCATAAATTACAGTGCAATGTTCGTAGTGGTTATCGAATTTTGTTTGTTGGCAAACTGAAGCTTTAGTTCCTTTTTGGGGTTTCATGTTCCCTTTTATGCGTTATTGACCCATACTACCAGGTGTAGCTTTCATCATAACAGCCTTTATAATTCGACCCACTGCTGGGTTCTCCTTGTCATCGAAGGAGGTTAAGGCAGTAGCCCACCGCGCTTGCCCAATGCAGATTGGCGGATGGAGTATAAAGTGATCAATACACCTTTGCTGATCCGTCAGTCGCCTTCTACTACATCCATTGGAATATGAGGTGATGCTATTCTACTCTGTCAGCATCAAATGGCTGCTGCCATGATGTAGCTTTATCTGTAACTGAATTATTTCACAATAACAACTGAATTGTTGTGATATAACTTTTATATCTTTAAATAATTTATTCCTTTACAAATGGTGATTTAAAACTTTCTATCGGGTGAGTTATCTCTAATCGAGTTTCTATCTTTTGCATTTTCTACAAAGGCATCGTCATCATCAATTCATCATAGGCGTAAAACTACGCCTCGCCCTGTTTTTAATTGTACACACACAGGTTCAACTGATAAGGCAAGGCCATAGATTAACTACTAACGGGTAAGGCGTAGTTTCGTTACATGGTGTGTAGTTTTACCGGCGTCGCGTTCTCCACAGCGTCCCCACTTCTTTATTTGGTCGGAGTTTGAGAAATCTTCGTCGAACAAAACCGTATTTCTTTACCTAGTGACGTGTGTGTTTTGTTTATGTTATCTTATCACGACTAACATAGGTTATGTCCATAGGGACATTAGCTTCCAACAGATAAGGGAGATATGAAAATGTATTTTAAGCTTGTTTACTAAGAAAAAAGTTCCTCATTCTATACTGAAGTAGTTAGGGCCCACGTCCACGGCTACTTTTTGTAGCGATGCTGCAGCGCGTTCTCATCTATACAGGGTGTAAAAGACATGAACAGTCAAACGAGAACCATGTATTCTGCTTACCGTCATAACATTTTTTTTCCTTTAGACTATACCTGGGAAATTGATAGTTACGATTTTATTTAAGGTCAAAGTCATATTTTTTTTTAAATTTTTTTATGAAAACGTATTCTATACTTATATACGTTATTTCTTAATTATTGTCCATAGAAACATTATAACTTTTTTTCAGTATTTCATAACAAAAAATGGCTTCAACACGTTAGCGTTCAATGTAGCTCACTCGATGCGCACGGACCCTAACGAACGGGGTCGCCGTCTGGCAAAATTATCGCGCTTTTGCGAGTTGCGTGCGAGTTGAGCCCTTTACATTGCGCGGTACAATTTGCAATTTTTTTAACACCAAAAAATAAAAAATATTTCCCAGCAAAAATTTTTTTGAAATATGTCTTATTTTGATGTATAGAATACATGGTTCTCGTTTGACTGTTCATGTCTTTTATACCCAGTATAGTCGCGATGCGGTCGCTAGCTGTGTGCCACCCACATAACCACGATTCAGTCGCCATGCAAACGCGATACTGTCGCGATGCTTACGCGATACTGTCGTGCTTCTGTCGTCGATTCCCATTTTACAGGACGGTTTTCAATGGCCGTAATAAATGTTTCTATGTCGAACGATTCCTTTTTGCGGACGTGACGTGCAACAACACTCTCGAACTGTCCGTGTTGCATTGATGCTCGCTTCTCCACTCATATCAGCCGAGAGACGCTGAGAGACATAGGCCTCCCCTCCCCCAAGGATCTCCAACCCGATCGTTCCCGCATCCAGCGGCTTCCCGCGATCTTTACCAGATCGTCAGTCCACCTTGTGGGGGTCCTTCCAACGCTGCGTCTCCCGGTACGGGGCGCCATTCACCAACCTTTCCGCCCCAACGGCTGTCAGTCCTCTTCGCAATGTGCCCCGCCCACTGCCACCAAGGTTCGTAATTCTTTGAGCTATGTCGGTGACCTTGGTTCTCCCGTGGATGCCATCATTTCTAATATGAACAAGCGGAGAAACTCCAAGCATAGTAATACGGCTAAGTTACCCCTCGGTGCGAACTAATCTAATACTAATTATTCATTAGTCGCCCATTTTATTTTCATTTTCTTAGTTGATCTATGTATTTTTCCCCTGCGGGTCTTTTAATCTTGGCGAGCAAGCTTTTGGTCATAAAGATAAGCCCTTGTGGCTCGGTGTACGCCTCGGCCGGCTGGTGAGTGCGCGTTTCACTCAAACCAGGTCGTCGCGATCTCTCACACGACTATACACCTTGTGTCAAAGCTATTGCGGACTACTTTAGTATGAAGGTTTTTGACGGGTTTGCAAACTCTTTTTGACAGTTCGCGATCGGTTCTAACCTAACCCGATCTCTGTCATAGAGTCATGGGCTGTTTCTGTCGGAACTATTTTGTTAAATGGCAGCTAGCGAGGCGGACTTAAAACATCGCTTTAACTAAACTTAATGAGAATTTATTTTAATAGAATGTTCATTCGGGGTTATCTGTCTCATTTTTATGTCATGTGGTTGACAGACGAGCATTCGGCCGCCTGGTGATAAGCAGTCACCTAGCCTATAGACTTGCAACCACAGATTTAATAATACAAGGAGATAGGCCAAGCCGGCGTTTAACTTGTGACAAGTGTATGCCCTGTGGGCATACATTTCCACCATTTCTCCTTCCAATAAAGTCAAGTGAATACTTAACTCAGCGATTCGACCGATCTCCTTTGCGGCTTTGACTTTCATCGCTTCGGACGCGCGCAATGAATAGTGTATATTACGGCATGCTCAACTAGAACCATGTTATGTAGTACGCGCTGATCGCGACACTCGGTTTTCCTATGAACTCTGCGATTCGCCCGATCGCCTTAGATTGATATATCTGTGCTTGCAACAGGGACGTGATAGTCGCGCGCTGCCATTCCTAGTTTCTCCTTTAGCTGGACACTGTATAAAAATAACAAAATATTGCCATAATGATAATTTATATTGTCCTTTACTATCTAATCCAGAAACTCTGGAACCCGATGATGCGACCGGTAGGCCCAACCCTAGATCACATCTATTTACGTGTACATACAAAGTAAAAACCCACGATTGTCCACAACACTACTTAATAATAGCGCTAGATAATTGTACGCGATAATTGTTACAATATTATTAGCAAATTCAATGGGAGACCTTGCAAACGTTATACTCATTGCGGTTAATAAAATTACTAATCAACACGCGACGTGTGCTGATAAAAACCACATGTCAGTTCTACGTCATTCTGTACTTTTGCAAAAAAGAACACCTTTTTATATTCTATAAGCTGGGCGTTTGACTTCAATCACGCAATGAGGCCTAAGGTGGTACACGCTCGCCTAGAACACGCTTTTTCACTCTGGCCTTGAAGATGTCCAGATTATACTAGTCCGGGAAAACAGAGCTGAAAATGAAAAAGCTCTTTATTTAAATGGACTTTTGCTAAGTACTTTTATATCGTCAAAACCGGGACGGAATACCATTTCGCGACGTAATAATTATTTTTCCTTAAATAATTATTATCATGCTGAGATGGAGAAGAAATGTCGAAAGATACTCCACAACTTACAATTTCTTAATTATTTCAAAACATCATTACAGTTCTATAGATAATAAATAACAATATATTTAAAATTACAGTTTTACATGCGTTAATTTTGGGCAGTTCTTTCTTCCACGCATTTGAATCATTTCTATAATAATTTATCTTGTAAAAGCTTTTCTATATAATTAAATTAATCACATTTAATGAACTAAGTAATTTAACTTTTGATACCCACCATCATATTGTGTTAATGACAGATAGATTCCTTTCAATTTAGATGCTAAGCATACATTTATATTCCTCTGGTAAACAAATATATAAGAATACAATGTGTGGTATACCAAAAACAAATCCAATATTAGGTACATTAGTTATTTACACAAAATTATACACAAACAAAACTGTCCTATTGTTTGCGTGTGTCATACAATTATCCATCTAAAAATAAACAACTACATTGTCTATATTTACATCAAATAAAATGTTCTATCTTTCCTTATCTTAAATATGTGTTCTCCTATTACTGTATATGTATATATCCGTGTAATATAGTATATAATATATTAGTGTATAATAGTCACTATTATATACTAATATATTAGGTAGGGGAAAAAATAGTGTATAATATAAAAGCACATATGTGTTTTAAGTATAAGTATTATGTAAGTAAAAGACATGAACAGTCAAACGAAAACTATGTATACTGCTCACCATTATAACATTTTTTTTCCTTTAGACTATACCTGGGAAATTGATAGTTGCGATTTTATTGAAGGTCAAAGTCATAATTTTTTTTTTCATTTTTTTGTGAAAACGTATTCTATACGTTATTTCTTAACTATTGTCCAAAGAAACATTATAATTTTTTTTAGTATTTCATAACAAAAAATGGCTTCAAAACGTTAGTGTTCAATGTAGCTCACTCGATGGGCACGGACACTAACGAACGGGGCCGCCCGCCGTCAAGCAAAAATATCGCGGTTTTGCGATTTGCGTGCGAGTTGAGCCCTTTACATTGCGCGGTACAATTTGCAATTTTTTTAACACCAAAAAATAAAAATCATTTCCCAGCAATAATTATTTTGAAATATGTCTTATTTTGATGTATAGAATACATGGTTCTCGTTTATGTAAGTATATATTAGTACACGCGACATCCACGTTGCTAAAACGTGTTTCCTATCACAGGTGGGTTGGTAGAGATTTCTTTTAGAAATAAGCCACACCTTTTGTACTTTTTATAGTCTTATATGTTCCTTTTCTGTAATTCTCGTGTACAATAAACTGTTAGATAAAGTTCAAGAAAACATGAGATGACCAGGCCCCCCGGCAAAGAGTTCCTAAGCTGTTCGCATAATGAAAGCTGAAGGAAATCGCTTCGTGCGAATGCGACATTTGCCTGCCTTGCTTATTTCTGGTCGGCGTAATATGTTTTCTTCCTCCACTCTCCTCAATCATCCGTCATCTCAGCATTAACACCCTGCTTTGCTATATCATCATTCAAGTCTATCGCATCTTTTCTTCGGTTTCCTCTCCCTCTACAACATGTAAATTAAATAACCAACACCCTGAATACAGGTGGTTTGACATCGGCTTCTGAGTTGATTTAAAAAAAAAATTAAAAAAAACCTATTTTTTTTTAAAAAAAAAAAAAGTACCCAAAAAATATTGTACTACATGTTCTGGGTACTTTTGTATTTTTGTTTTAAAAAAAATCGTTTTTTTAAATTTTTTTTTTAGAAACGTCTCAGAAGCCGATCCCAAACCCACCTGTATTCAGGGTGTTGGTTATTTAATTTACATGTTGTATGTCCATCCATTCTTATTACTTTCTTTGTTGCAAGCTCATCACCTTCTCTCATTATATGCCCATACTAGCCAATCTGTTACTTCTCAAGTATGGTACGTACGTATCTACTGATTTATAAAGACATCCCGCAGAGATTAGATTAGGTACACAGATCTCATCGGTGATCGAATCAGAGTCCATTTTAGTCTGCACCGCGAGACCGCGTTGGAACTAGTATATAGTTCCAACATCCGTCGTTAGTTGACCTGCTAGCGCATCTTATTGTGACCAAAATAGATTTACATGCGAGATTATTATACAATATAGTGTACCTTGTACCTACATTCACTCTTGTGTTGAGGGATCGTTAAAGGCATTTTAAATAGAGATGCTAATGGTTTTGCATTCATGGCTAATTGCTTATTGACTATTCCATTATTTATACCAATAACCAGAAATCCACTAGTTGGATACACTGATGCAGATTGGGCAAAATGCACACGAGATCAACGTTCCTATACAGGCTCTACTCTAGAGGATTTTTCGACTCTATGGGGAGCTTTTTGATAATAAAATTAGCAGACATCTTAATATTTATCCATTAGCTAAATATGAATGCAAGAGAATCATTACCACCTGGTTAAAAACGCTAGATTATGATGTAACTGAAAAGTTGATAACGGTCCTATCCTAAAACACACACACGCCCAGGCACACACACACACGCACACAATCATCTCTCATAAAAAGTAGAGTAAAAATGATATAATCCTCATGTTCTAAGGTGATATAACTAAATATGAATGTTGTCACTTGTAAGTACCCAATAGATGTCTGGTTTCGGAGCTGACGAGGCTGATAAACTGTAACACAGCGTACGGATAACAGTCTCTCACAGAGAATTTTAAATTGAAATATTAAAATGACATTATACTTTAGGTTAAGTTCATTTGTACTTTTTCTGTGAGAGAGAAGAAAATAAAGGGTATTATTATTTTTCGTTGGCCAATAGACCTGTTGCGTGGGCATCGTAGAAGCAAGCAACTCACAGTTGCCTTATGTTCAACGGAAGTGGAATATGTGACTCTACCAGATGCTGCTAAGGAAGCGAGAATGTTTTGTATACGTCGTCGCCCGATCGCATAGTTGGGCAGATTGTGATATGCTCGGGCACATCGTAATACGTCACAATTATGAAATAAAAACCCTGAACCTACAGATCACTACTGACCACTAGCATTTTTATAAAATGGGTTACTTGACCAGTGGGCGAGATTTTTATACACAAAGTTTGTGAAACAATTATAGAAACAATGTTTCGGAGATCACGTTGTCGTTCACATTATTATACTCTCTTTGATCCCAACATTTCTATTAATTTTAAAATCAATTTGTCTTCCCACACTAAAGCCATTGTATAAACTTGTAAAACATGCGCCCACGGCAGGCACCTGTTGCGAAACTGAGTTGTTTCGTTTGCTCCCAACGCCAGCGGGGAGAACAGAAACATGATGGAAAACAAGTAGTGTTTATTGCAACAAATTAACGATCTTCGGAAACATGAATTTGTGTCACAAACACGCAGATTTAGTTTCTGAACTTGGCTCTTCGTCTCTGTATTCTATACATATAGTCAAACTCGGTTGAATTGAAACTATATAGAGTAATTCGAGGATTTTGAAACTTTCAAATTCCTATCTACCCCATTCGCAAACGTTCGGTTATCGAATGTCACGGTTCACTGGTTCTATAGCACATTGACACAATGTGATGAAAACTGACACTTCCAATGTATTCGAATATCGGAAATTTACTTTGTTCGTGGGATCTTTTGATCGCTCGTTTCAATTATTCTGTGTCCCTTCAACACAAAGGACATTTTTTTCTTTTTTGGCAAAAAGAAGATGCAGTCATCGTCATAGTAAACTACTACCTACTCACCAGTTCAAGCCAAAGTTAAAGGGCTAATAATTATCTCTGCCAGAAAACACATAACGTTGTAAGTGGTTCATAAGGTGTTGGTTCCGGTTGTAATTTATTTCTGCTTAATAGCTCTGAATTCCCCATCCACTAAAGTTCGGACAATGACCGTGATCTTATAATGGCAAGAAAATAAATTCGGACCAAATTGCCGCTTCTAAAATCTGTCTCAGTTCCAAATTTGTTAAAAAATATGGAGGCGTTTTTTTTATGATCAATAGACTGAGCGTAGACCACAATCAAGCCTGATGGATAGCGATGATGAGGCCTAAGCTGGTACCTACACGCTAGAAGATGCTTGTTCACTCGGCCTTAAAGAAATCCAGATTATACTGATCCAAGAAAACAGACCTCGGTAACGAGCTCCACTCCTTCATCAACATCATAACAACCTTTATAATTCGACCCACTGCTGGGACACAAGGCCTCTCCTTGTCATCGAAGGAGGTTTAAGCAGTAGTCCACCACGCTTGCCCAATGCGGATTGGTGGACGGAGTATAATGTGATCAATACCCCTTTGCTGATCCATTAGTCGCCATCTACGACACCCATTAGAGGATATGGGGTGATGCTATTCTACTCTGCCAGCATCACATGACCACTCCTTAGCTACTTGTATAATAAAAATGGAAGCAAATCGCTTCGTGCGGATGGAAGGTCATCATCCGTATGGCGCAATCTTGACTGAGATGAAGTAGTCTATATTGAATAATACTGTAGTGTAGTTTGGTACAATTTAGGCGCCGGTTCAATATTGGTTACTCATTTCGACTACGTTTGAAGAGAAAATTGCAAATCTCTACTTAAATTAACAATCACAATCACACCAAAATTTGCGTAGATCGCAGGAAAATCCCAAGTAGATATTCCCATAAAGTTAAATATCCATCCAGATCGGAACGAGAGGCGCTCAAATGGCTCGCACAAAGGGCCTTGTTCATCAGTTTTAGAGTGATCTCAGATATTCCCCGCTGTGATACGATCGTGCTTAGACAGTCGTGTTATTGGCTGCACGTGACAGGGCTGTCAGATTTGTATTTAATAAATTCCCATACATTACGGCCGATAGAAACGCACATGGACCACTTGATAGTCAGAGACGATTGTAAAACCAGATTTCTTTGATTGGATAAGTCTGAAATTTAGAACTCATGGCTTGGGTCAAGGTTAGCAGCGAACGAAAGCGTTCTATACACATCCTTCGCAACGTTCTCATCTCCGCCACCTCTTAGTACCTACTACAAAAATATCATTTCCCCAATTTGTCACAGCCCTAACTAATCGGGTTAGTAAAATAGACCTCGATTGTTAAACCACCAGACTATTCTTATCTTTACTTAACCTAGCGTCTAGTCGGGAAAGATAAAATAAATAACATCCGTACTTGTATACGTAACTTATATTTATAATATTGATAACCGAGTTCAAGAGCGTCACTCCTGTGTGGGTATCCCGAATAAAGAATTTTATTTATTTCAACATAGTGTGTATTTTAAAATGTGCGTATGAATTATTATTTTTTTAATTAATTTAGATTATATTTGTACACATAACGTAAATATACAAGATACTCAGTTCCAAACAGCAATGTTCGGAACGGCTGCAGGTTCCTCTGAATATCTCAAACGGCGCGAATACGCTGGTCCCTCAAGGGACTACTTATTTCAGCCGTTAGGACCATGGGACTATGGGCTCCAGGAGCTCACCTACTTTTTCGGAACATTGCAGAGCAACAACGTGAGACAGAAACTCACAGTAAGGCTGGTTTGTATTTCACGCAAAAAAAATTGCCTCGCGAAATATATTTAGAATTGCAGAAGTTATTAACTAAATATGTATTACGTAAGAATTGTATCGCCAATTGGTAAAGACCTGTTATTTAAGAGTCAACACTGTCGTTAATTCGCTAACTCCCGATTTTATTGCTGTTTACAGCGGCCTTTGATCTCCGATTATATCTCAATCGATGGAGCCGAGAATCCTTAAACAAGCTTCCGGAAGACGTGCTTATTTATCTTTAAGACGAAAACACACTGTGTTGTTTGTATATTGGGTTTAGAATTGAAAGATTTACTTCGATACTTAGTCAATTTGAGAAGTTGTAAACAGGATCGTAGGCAATTACTTAGGAATATGCCTGTGTTTCAAATAAAGCTATTTGTTTTTCATAGACTTTATTACTTCAAAATTAATACGACATGTAGAGTATATAGAGGTTTATTTTATGTAACAATAAATCTAAAATATCTCTTTCATACGCACGTACTTTTAGGTTGTCGTTGTATTTAAAAAAATATAAATTACTAACTTTACCTTATTTATACTTATTTTGATGTCTATTTATTTGTACAACAAAATAACTTTATTAAAGAAAAATCCCGTATCTATTGAACATTGAAGAGGGATATTGCCTTTCCTGGAAGCTCTTCCAGGAAATTGCTTGTTACACAAAAACTGTAGCAAGATACTGTAATGGAGATAACAAAGAAAATATGTGGATATTTTGAAGAACTTTTATGGCATGAATGAAATGATTTTATTCTAACACTAATCTAGCACAAAATAAAACACACAAGCAATTATACTCAACCTTAAATACCATCTATTCGATATGTTGCATGGTAGTAGTATTAAAAATTCGCGTCTGCTGTCTTGGATCTCGTCATTGCAAACGTCTGCTATTTTGCGTAACATATTTAATAGAACATAAAAAACAATAAAACTATTTTTTCTTTTCACATTATATTCCTAATACCTTACATGAACGTGTCACCACACCCACAAACAAAATCAAATGTAGAATTAAACTAAAATTTAACACGTGACAACCCTAGATCTCTAGACAAAAGCGGCATTTTCCTCAACTTCAAAGGCGTCCGACCACTGTATGTATTTACACTGTGGTAGTACCTTAGAGAAGACCACAGTCAAATAACACAACATTGTTATGGTGTTGTACGTGTTTATGTTGTTGAGTAAGTTTGCCAGAGCTCCACGGGGTAGGAGAGGGGGTAGTGTTGGCAATGTACGAGTGTCACGCCAATGTTGCGAGCATCTATTGGCTGCAGTAACTGCAGGCAATCCGAATGCTTGTCTGCTAACCAAAAACATAAAAATACGGTTATTAAGGCTTAGGAAAAGCAGGACTGGCCAGGGGAGAAAGGCGTGATTTTCTGTATGTATTATTTACTAGCTGACCCGGCCACCCGTTGTTGTGGAAAAAACAAAAAAAATTGGTTAACAAAATATGGAACAACAACTCAAAAACTTTTTGGTGTCGCTTTTTCGTTTCACCGCATTTTAAAATCCCAACGATTCTAAAGAAGTTTCATCTTGGATCTCGAAATTGATGTTGTATTCCTACTCGGGACCCCCGAACACCACTAGAAAATGATACCCATCTCAGATACCCATAGTCATACTGATATTCTATTAAAAAGTTGCGTCCGTCATCTTGGTCTCGAAATTGATGTTATATTCGGAATCGGGACCCCCAAAAACCACATAACCAAAATCGTTTAAGTTCATCTAACTCTGTGACACGTGATTTTTATATAAGTCCTAGCTGTCCTGGCCACGCGTTGCTGTGGTAATTTCATACTACTGACCTATAACATTGTATCTGCAGTAAAAAAAAATATGACTACTTATCAAGATAAAAACTATCCTATCTCTCTAGTTGGATCTAACTGCACACGGTGTACAAATTTGATTAAAATCGGTTAAGTAGTTTAGAAGTCCATCGCGGACAAACAACGTGACACGTAATTTATATATATTAAGATAAGATTATAGATTAGAATATATGATATCATTAGTATTTCTCCCTTGTTGCAGGGTGTCTCATTTATAGGATGGCATCAGCGCAGCAAATTGGAGCGAGTGTTGCTGGTGACGACGGCAGCCCTCTTCGTGGGTATAGTCCTCACGTTGACGCTGCTCATAGCCACCAGGGGCACTCCGTATCTGCCTGTTCCGCCGTGTTACCAACCGGAGCCAAAAGGTGAGATTTTGTTTCATCTTCATTCTCAGGCATCGTCTGAAACGGCAACGATCGTACTATGACACGATGCGCGTCCATTGCGCGATGAAAGTAGTCGTTAGTTCAACAGCTGTCCTACCTGATAGACTATTCGCACCTCGTATTACTGTGATCGAGTTAGCAAATCGTTTGGACATCAACAATATAAGGGTGGTAATTTAACCTGGTTGTGAAATGGGGCTGGTGGAATTAATTCACGTAATTACGTCGCACACTCTCCAAGTGTATCCTATAAAACACCGATGGACTAGCTACTTTTCGATGATGGTCGAGCCTTGGTAACTTAGCGTCTGTAAGTGTTGGGTTGCTAATAGTTGCTTAGCTCTTTTTTCTACACAATCCAAAGCTGCAAGCTGATATTTCGCTGATCCTTCTCAAAGATAGCAGCAATACTCCATAACCGGCCGGTTTGTGCTTTATGTAAAAGAATCAGCTGTTATGGTGGGAAGTATCGCTTAACCCAGTTTTTAGGCAGCAGTTTTTGCTATGGATTCGATTTAGACGCCGAAGTTCAGATCAGATCTTATTTTCATCCCTAGTTGTGATAAGTCACCGGAGAGTAGGAGTCAGATGGAAGGGGCTCCGTTTTGTGGAGAATAAACACGCCTGTGTTTTCGTTGCGTTGATCTTCACCAAGTTGGCATCGCTCCAAATGGAGACATCCTGAGGGCTAGATCCAAACGCTCGACTCTTTAGTCGAGCGTTTGAGTCCAGGGACTTTTCCCTCGACTCGACAATTCCGGATAGCCTCTCTACCGGCCCTCGCACTCGAAAGGTATCTTTCCGCAATAGAGCTGTCGTCTGCATATCAAAAAGTACAGCAAGACTTGCGGACTTCAATTAGCACACTCTGAGGAAATCTTATATGTTAAATTTGTAAATCCGCCACTGAGCGCTATTTATTGTTAGATTAGAACAATGAGACATAGTCGAGGTTCCGCGGTATTCTGCGCAAGACGGAAGTCGCTAATGAAACTACGGAAGGACTAGACTTAGTGTATTTTAAACTGAACACGTAGCATTTGCGCGTGAGCGAACTACATGAGGAACTACTTAGTTGACTGCCTTAACTAATCTTGAAGGTTTCTGACACAAGACTATATGTTCAAAAAATTATGGTAAGCGGTCACCGCCGCCCATGGACATTTGCAACACGAGAGGAATCGCAAATGCGTTGCCGGCCTTTAGGGAAGGAATGCGCTCTTTTTTGAAGATGTCCACTGTCCAGGTCATATCGGTTCGGGAACACCGCTGGCGAAAGTTGGTTCCACAGCCTTGTGGTCCGCGGTAGGAAATTGCGCGAAAAACGCACGGTTGTGGATAGCTAAGCATCAATAAAAATACATCGAGTGTTCTGAAAAACTTTTTTCAATTTCCACCTTTACCTATATTGTATAATAAAAGTGTTATTAATTACTAGGTACTCTATGCTTACTGGCCGTTCAGCCGTTTATACGCGATGACTATAAATACAGCCCGTCTGTTAAGAGCCTATATCTTTTCATATTCTATACGTTCAGTTTATGGACCATTAAAGGAAGTTTCTTAGGGTACGGTCAGCATCAAAAGTAGATTAATACTCGTACCATGTCATAACAATGGCTAGTAGTTGCCAACATTGCGTATATATCAAGAAATGGAATTCACTGTGAGCATACTTTACAATCCTGGGACATTCGAAAGAGGGGTGAAGAAGCACCTTGCAGTTAGCAAGGCGAGGGCGGCCAGCGCGGCGGTTTATCTCTCGCACTCTAGTTATCTTCGCATCAGCTGGAATGTAGTCATTTGCTTGGCCTTTTTATAAAAAAAACGAGTGTGCTTAAAAAAAACTTCTATAATAAACAAGAAAATAAAAGGAAAAACTTAAAAAAAAAACAAGCTTTTATTATGTTCTTGTTAATAATGCGAACCCTCTACCTTAATGCGAAAAAATGTTGATAGGGTTATGTCGTTTCTTTACCAAGTTCCTATGACCATCTTCCAGCTCCATCATCAGACCCTGGTTACCATTGAAAGACAATCTACTCGTCAAGACGATTCAAACTAGCCCAAACTCAATGACATTGATTCATTTGGCCAGCTTCCAGCTCCATCATCAGATCAGCACGATGTCATCGTAATATTGCATTGTCACGCGATTAATACATGGATGCAAAATTTCAGCTCAATCAGTAACCGGGCAGTAGATCTAATTTCATTTGCAAGATTTGATGACAGACATCGGGACAGGTGAAACTAAATAAAAGCTTGTAAATTAATATGAATAATAATAATATACGAAACGTAACTCTCTCTTTCTATCTTCACTAACTTATATTTCCCTTTCAACTTCCGCTCGCCACACCCTTTCAACTTCCGTAACGCTCTCATCAGCGTACTCCCCAAGTCAAACGTGCGTAAAGAAGTTTCAAAAATTATTATTGTTATAACAAGGTAAGGTACCTATCTGATGATAGCCGTACACAAGACAATAATAGGACCAAGGCTGGCTAAGAGACATTAATAAAGTTGAAGGTGAATCATGATCATATAAAAGCACCATGAACTCAAGACGTAAACACGGCACTTTGCGTAAATGATGTAAGTTGCCGCACCCGTAGACGACTCCTTTGTATTTCAGTGTATGAATCAATATGGCCCACTTTACGGAACTGATCCATCAATGTTCTGTTGAGCGTTGTCTTAAAAAACATATATGTATGAACATTTTTTATCCGACTTAATAAAAGGAAGATTCTATTTAATTCGACTGTTTTTGGATTTTACTCCTTAAGAATCGATTTGCATATATAAGGGGCCCGGTATGAGAAAAATGTGAGGAGTAAAATCTATCGATGAATGACCTCGAATGACCTCGTTACGTTTTTGATGCGCATCCTATGTCGCGCAACTTTCTAATAATCAAAACACGGATGACAGCAGGTGCGCCTACTCACCTGTCTCGGAGTAAACTCCAGTCGTGCGTCGGAGCTGACACACACAATTTTTTATGTTTGTTACCTCATAACTCTTTACTGGGTGTACCGATTTTGAAGATTCTTTTAACGTTTGGAAGATGGTGCTTGTTGTCATGTGGTCCCATTTAAATTTGATCGACATCTGATAAGTAGTTTTTGAATTATCCCTAATAATGCCTATTTAATTGACGTCGATGATATCGTAATAGTTCTATTAAGTACTTGTTTGTCTAAAAGATCTCGGAAAGTTTCTATACTTAACACACTAAAAAGCAAAATATATGTTTTTAAATAAAAAAAACCGCCTTCAAAACTAAAAACGAAGAAATAAAAATTTTCTTTCAAAATCTATTTTTTTTTAGTTTGGTACCAAACTCAATATGTAGAATTAACGTTGTCACTTGTATTTGGGAC
The DNA here is from genome assembly GCA_955850985.1 of Elophila nymphaeata. NCBI lineage: Eukaryota > Metazoa > Arthropoda > Insecta > Lepidoptera > Crambidae > Elophila > Elophila nymphaeata. Next base: position 8,580,867 of record OY039091.1, on the reverse strand, counting down.
CGACCTGAATAAAAATTTAGATTTTTTAAACAATTTTTTTATTTTCCGTTTTTTTTATTATTAAAAAGTCTAGTAAATGACCCTGTTAAATTCCACCTGATGGTAAGCAGAAGTGGAGTCCAAATGCGAAGATAGCTAGTTCGAGAGATTATGTAAGGATCGCATCAGCCACCCTCGGTACTTCGACCAGGATTGTAAGAAGGAAGCAATACAATCGATGAGTCATTATTCCCCTGCCCCGCTCGCAATTCTATTTGGAGTCGGCGTAATATGTTTTGTTCTTCCACTCTCCTCGATCAGCCGTCATTCTTTGCCATATCAGTGGTAGACTTGTGGCGTTCAATGCCGCGTCCTCAGCGAACATGTAGATGACGCTATACCGACAGTGTTCATACCAGCGTGATAGTTAGTACGGAGACTATAGGGCACCTGCAGTCACCTGGCTTGCAAGTTCCAAACCACTTGCAAGCCCTAACGCACGACTGCTGAGCACGCATGGACTATCGACCTCCGGTCTCAGGGGGGAGTGGTGTGGCGGTCAATGCCGCCTCCTCATAGAACACATAGATGACACTATACAACAGTGCTCATACAAGCGCGATAATTAGTATGGAGACCTGAATCGCGCAAACGAAGTTTCAAAAGGTGCTCGCTATATATAGAAGTTCCAACTACATTTATTTGAATGAACCGCAGTCCCCGGGCATACAACACCTTGCCCTGCGGAAGTACTTCCCTTTGGACTTCCTACAGACCCATATGTAGGGTCGTCTGGGTAGGTACCACCGCCATTCTTATTTCTACCGTGAAGCAGTTTGCTGTGTTTTGGATTGTAGGGAATGGTAGCTAGTGTAATTACTGTGCATGGAAGGCATATCATCTTGGTCCCCAGGATGGCAACGCACTTGGTCACACAAGCGCGATAGTTAGTATGGAGACCTGAATCGCGCAAACGAAGTTTCAAAAGGTGCTCGCTATATATAGAAGTTCCAACTACACTCAGTTGAACCGCAGTCCCCGGGCATACAACACCTTGCCGTGCGGAAATACTTCCCTTTGGATTTCCTACAGACCCATATGTAGGGTCGTCTGGGTAGGTACCACCGCCATTCTTATTTCTACCGTGAAGCAGTTTGCTGTGTTTTGGATTGTAGGGAATGGTAGCTAGTGTAATTACTGGGCATGGAAGCCATATCATCTTGGTCCCCAGGATGGCAACGCACTTGCAGTGTTAAGTGATTTACCCTTAAGTCTATAGGCGATGGTAACCACCACTTGGCTGCGTCTTTCTGTAACGTATTTTCCTAGGGTGATCAGTGACAAACTGGGGCCAGCATTCCAACAACAAGAAATTTGTCTTTCTTATGTCGCACAATAAAGAAATGGGATTCTCTGCCAGTACACGTTTTCCTTCTTACAATTTTTGGATTTCTGGGCCATTCAAAAGAGGAAGAAGCAAGGCGCTTCTTGAAACGAGAGTGTCGCTCATATAAATATCTCTTGCACTACTTAAGTGTACTCTACTTCTGTAGACCCTGACGGTAAGCAGATTGAGATGGAGTCACCTTTTTACTTTCTCGTATACGTAGTATTGTAATCGTCAAAAAAATCGACATCGAGATTTTGACGGATTTACACGTTTTGGACTTCCCTGACTCCAAAAAAATTTTTTTTGGAATTATGTCTGTGTGTGTGTGTCGGTGTGTCTGTATGTCTGTGTGTCTGTGCGTTAGCACGAAAACTCGAGTATGCTTTAACTTATTGCAACCAAATTTAACATGCATGTATGACATCAAAATATAAGGTTTCTATCAACTTTTGAGTCATTTCCGGTATACGAGAAAGACAAGGGGAGACCACTCCCGATTTTTTATAAAAAAAAGTTCAATGGCGCGCTTCTGTTGGACTGGAACATTTTCATTACACCTAGAAATTTCTAGTTTGTCGAGTAATTATTGCCACAATTGTCTTGAGATTTTCTCGTAGATTACAATAATCGTCCGCCGCTGAGAATAAGAGAAACGCCTTGTCATGTTTTAAACTTATGATTATAGTTGATAGCTTTGCTAGAACCTGAGTCTCTGTAACAAGTAACAAGGCAAAAAAAATCTGATTTAGTAGCAATAAATTGAAATCTTTTAGCGGCGGGAGTTCTGGTTACTTATTAGGAAAATGTAGAGTTTACCTCACACTCTTGAAACAAAGTTACCTCTTTTTACTATGCCAAAGAGGCGATGCGCTACGGTTCGTAGTCGTTTTAGCCGTAATTCCGTAGCGTTCATAGTAAAAAAGAGGCGTTTCCTCTCCGAGCTGATGAGTGTGCAACAACCTTTACTCGTAAACCACTTCTATCTCACGTTCTCAGGAGCGCACAGGATTGCACGCGGGAAAGTCTGTAAGCTCAATCACGCGCGATTATTTTTTACTCGCACGCCTTCTTTCGCGCGATTACTCGGGTTGGTTGTTGACGACGGAGAGCGGCCGTGTTAAGGCTAACCGCGGTAATATGTGAGCATTGTTAACCAAATAAAACCGTTTGTTGATAAATCCGTAGGAGATGCTATCAATATTAATCTGTATAAGTAATCGAATGGAGATCGCTTATTATTGGTAGGTTCAGGATATTTTTTTATGAACAAGCAGAGTGGAATTATTGTCACTCATCACTCTCACAGACTACAATCCGCCGCGCCGTTTTGTAATACGTCGTGTTACGATTCGACTGCGACATGTAGACGAGACGCGTGCTCTTTCCTTTCCCTTACAACATCCTTTACATGCACGCTCTTCTGCGTGTGATTTGCTCATTAGCGTCCTTAAATATCTTAAATAAGGTTTTTTTCCCTTACAGCTTCCAGCGTCTGCTTATCCAGCTCTTGCATCTACACGGCCAGTGAAGTGATACGAGCGCTGGACACCACCCAGGACCCTTGTAATGACTTCTACGAGTTCGCCTGTGGGGGCTGGATCAAAAATAATCCTATACCAGAAGGCAAATCCAGTTGGGGGATCTTCAGCAAGATTGAGCTGCAGAACCAGCTGATCATACGATATGCTCTTGGTAAGTTTCTCTTATAAGACGATTGGTGGAATAATTTTTGTTTTGCGTCATTTCTTCAAACCCGATCAGCAGACTTAGATACTCTTGAGAACAAAACCGATCGATCGATAATAGGATTTGAATGCTCCGACTCTTGGGTTTCAACATCAGCGCCTAATTGGATTATATTGGATTTATTGCGTGGATATTGAGTACTGATTTTGTTAGAACTCAATAATATTTAGTCTACAGACTGCCTACAAAGACTGTGCTTCCTATACGGTCCAGTGTAGAATATTGCTCGCACCTCTCGTATAGGTCCAACATCCGACACTACTCGATGCTTTAGATATGTTCCAGCGACGTGCGACCCGAATCATCGGCGTTGAAATGGTGACCAACAAGAACCACGATGAGATGTTGCGTTCGTGCATTCTATCGTCTATAGGCCTTCTCGCTTCTTTGCTAGGACTACGCTTTTAAGATTACTTTATTAATTTAAAACAACCTAAAGGGAAAGCTACCTTAATGAGGGGAAGGTAGAGTTTCGGAGGCCTTAACTGTTGAATGAGAAGCTGTCTCATCATTAATTGTCGCCGCTGAGCGACGGTAATCTGTAACTCCTGGCGTCGTCTAGAACAGAAAAGCGTCGAATCGAGCCGAATCGCATTTTTTCCTCCAATCCCTGTACGTTAATACATGGGCTCGGTCGATTCGATTCGGCTCGCAGCTAATAGACATAGTTTCATAGTAAATATATAGGAAGCGAATTTCTGCGATTCGATTCGACTCGACTTGGCGCGCATAGGGGACGCTTAGCTTAAGAGCGCACGGCCGCGCTCCGTTGTCAAAAACGAACACGAGTAATCGCGCGCGAAAGAACGTGTGGTTGTTTAACAAACCAAAAAAATAATTGAGAGCGATGAAGGTGCAGGCTTTCATGCGTGCCATCCTGTACACTGTAAAGGCAGCTGTTTAGAATCATACAAGGTGATACGTACGTATGATAGTCGTTCGCGTTACTGGGGTGTTATTCGAAAACGTTAGAAAATATCCTGAAAAATATTTTCATGATTTTTTTTTTATATTTTCTCTATAATTTGACCCACTGCTGGGGCACAAGGCCTCTCCTTGTCATCGAAGGAGGCTTAGGCAGTTCACCACGCTTGCCCAATGCGGATAGGTGGACGGAGTATAAGGTGATCAATACCCCTTTGCTGATCCATTAGTCGCCTTCAACCACGCCCATTGGAGGATATGGGTGATGCTCTTCTGCTCTGTCGGCTTATATATTGAGCAATAAGCAGCGTATTGGGCAGGTTTGATATAGATTGGATTAATATAGAACTTATGGAATAATTTTTCAGTTTACAAACGCGTAAATGGTTTTTTATAACTAGAAAAAATACACTGAAAAAAATCGTCCTGCCCCAGTCGGGAATCGAACCCAGCATTTACGCGTTTGTAAACGCAAAAATTGTTCCATAATATAAGGTAGTTTCATCTGAACTGGGCGTCAAATATTTGCAAAAATATTTCGTTCGGACCTTAGAAGTGCAAATTTCAATTAGATTTGATGAAACAATGTTTACCATAAAAACATAAGCACCAAGCACTGACAAATTTCGACAGCGAAAGCAGTGCCCTAGTAGCGTAGTGGTTAACGCAGCCGCCCGGTTTGCGGAAGATGCTGGGTTCGATTCCCGCCTGGGGCTTGTCGATTTTAATCGTCAAAAAATTCGTCCTCAAGATTTTGAAGGATTTACATGTTTTTTACCCTGAGTCCAAAAATATTTTTTTCAGTGTATTTTTTCTAATATAGAACTTCAAATAGTTATTTGTTCAACAGTGAGCAAAGTTATTTTTTGCTGCGAGTGCCAATATTAAATCACGAACCAGCGAAGTAGTCTAGAATAAATATACTACTGAGCGCAGTGAGTGATTTAAAGGCATGAGACAAAAAAATTTGCTCTCGTGTGAAACATACAACTTTTCACCTCTCCAGCGAGAAAATTGTTATAGGTGAGAAAAGCAAGGCAATACTTTAATACATGTTTATTATCTTAAAAATAAGCATTGAAAATTAAAAGTAAGATTACGAAAATAATTTAGATTGAACGTCACAGTCTTGTTCAAAGCTCGCAGCAAAAAGCGTCTTTCCTTCGAGATTTTACGAAGCAAAAGAGGTCTTTTGGTGCTGGAGAGGTGAAAAATACATTGTTTCGAGCGATTCCTAATAAGACCGCGCGGTCAAGCTGCCTGGTGACCCTGAACTAGCCCTTGAGGCTCATCGATCCGTCGGGTCTGCGACGCAATTTATAATTTGATCTCGTTCTGCACTTTGTATCATTAAAAGTGTCTTTTAGTATAAACTAGATGAATTGGTATTGTTTTTTTTAAATATTTGAATTGGCGTAACTAAGGATACATACAGGGATATTTAAATAGGCGTTATACGTAGTGTCATTTTACTTTTATTAGTTACTAGTGGCCGCCCGCGGTTTCGCACGCGTTATTGTCGGTTAACTTATATTATGTTATTCTGATGAATGAGCTATATTACTGTAAAGTTTAATTTAAATCTGTTCAGTACTTTTTGCGTGAAAGAGTAACAAACACAAATACATCCATACAAACTTTCACGTTTATAATAACCTATGAAATTTGCGTTTTTTTTCTTACACACTATTAGCTGTGTAACTTCTTTGATTAAGTCGCTGTTTCAGTTTTATATTTTTATTATGAATAAGGACTATACTGTTACGAATTTGCATGTCGTGAAATTATGATTATTCAAATCTTTAACTAAAAAAAATCAAAATAAAGTGGCTGTTTTATTTGGTCGGCAGAATCAACTCTTGGAATCATTTTAATTTATTGACGGGATTATTTTTTGTCTTAATTATTGATGCAATATTTAACTAAGTCTTGCCCAATTATACGCTCCAATTTTCAAAAGATTTGGCAACGGAGTTTTTGAGAAATTTTAAATAACGTTAGTATGAAAATACATATTTTTTTTAAAATCTACATAAAAATTGGTGTTGTTCCCTACTATTTCTATATTTTTTTTTACTATAAATCCTAATGTTACAAAATTTGGAGGAAATAATCTAACAACCCTCGGCTAAGTCTAGCATCAATAAATTATGAAAAAATCCAGTCTGTCCATGAGTTAGTAGGCATCAAATAGTCAATTCCGATGAAGAGATTGAAGTGTCATTTTCACTTTCTTTTCAGAATTTAAAAATTGAAATATAATTTAATTACAGACAAAAATCTTGCAAAGAGTGTAGTTTCAAAAAATAATAATAATAGGAACCTAAAACAACTATTATTGCAAGTTTAGGTACAAGATAATAAAACGCCAATTTCATAGGTAAGGACCTAATATTTCCCTTTTAACCGACCTATTCGCGTATCCGATGTTACGATGTAGTGCCTACCCACATGTGCTTTTTATTTCGGGTTTAGTGATGAGCGAATCGGCAACACGCGGAAAAACATGAATTTGTTTGATGATGCTGTTTTTGTATTGATCAAAATCGGGCCCGCGACTCCACTTGAAAAATTCACCTGTATAGCCTATAGCCTTCCTCGATAAATGGACTATCCAACACAGACATAATTTCAATTTGAATCAGTAGTTCCTGAGATTAGCGCGTTCAAACAAACCCTTCAGCTTTGATATTAGTATATGTAGATACGGATTCAGAATTTTCCGCTCTGTCGAATGGTAGGCATACTTCGAATTTCTCCATCGTTAAAAAACGACCCTTACGTTATTTTTCGTGGCCAAAAATTATTTAGTTCTTGTAAATATTTGATATGTTACATCCAACTAACTTATATAGGTAACTAGCTGTCCCGGCCACGCGTTGCTGTGGTAATTTCATACTACCTACTGTCCAATAACAATGAATTTGCAGTAAAAAAAAATTAGGACAACTTATCAAGATAAAAACTATCCCATCTTTCAAGTGGGATAAAACTGCTTACGGTGTACAAATTTGATTAAAATCGGTTAAGTAGTTTAGGGGTCCATCGCGGACAAATAACGTGACACGTAATTTATATATATTAAGTTAAGAAAGAGCGGAGATATCTAAGCAACTTTGCCATAGTTCCAAAGAAAATTGGATTAAACCTTAAAAAGTTACAAAGAGATTACTAAAATAAAAACTTTTTGGCTCTCCTGGAAAATTGTGTTTTGTCCCTTACGGTAAGTGATATATATAATATAATATATTTCCACGCTCACACCAATTATCTATCCCAAAGTAAGTATCATTAAGAACTTGTGTTATGGATACTAGATAACGGACATTTTTTTTAATATACATAATATTTTTAGATATTTATATAAATAAAGTTAAATAAATATATAAACAACCATGACTCGTCCACAAATACTCGTGTTCATCGCACAAATATTTGCCAGGACTCGAACCCGGACTGATTGATGTGTAGGCAGCTATACTGACCACTCCACGAAGATACTTCTGTACCTCTAGTATGAGTTTTGATAGTTTTCGAGCTCGATCAAACGTATCGTCTCTCTTCATACATTGCCCACTAGCGCCTCTAGCGTAAACTATCAGAAACAGTGGGCAATGTATGAAAAGAGACGATACGTTTGATCGAGCTCGAAAACTAACAAAACTCATACTAAGGCCACTGGTACCGATATTTAAGGATCGTAGCAAATAAGTGATCTCTGCGTACCACTACGGGGAAAAGGCGTGACTTTATATGTATGTATCTTACATATTATGTAGTACAGATACTCATAAACTCGTTGAACTTTGTCTCGTGAGGTGTTTACGATATCTACAATTCAAATTAACCTCTGAAATCGTGTAAACAACATTATAAATTATAATTCGCACAGTGTCTGTCTATGTAGGTACATGCGATTATAAACGAACACCAAATGGTAATGTTCCCAATATTTTATCATCGTATACAATTACATTACTGTAACCGTGGGGCATGCTCAAAGATATTGTGTAGGTACTCAATAAATGAATTTGAAACCGTTTTCTACTTTCTCGTATACGTAGTATACAACATGTAAATTAAATAAGTAACACAAAAAGTACCCAGAAAATATTGTACAGTCAACAGCACGTCGGGCTATACAAAACTGTCAAATTTCTCCAAACGATTTTCAACCTAAGATCGTTTGATATAAAGTTCATAATCGATTGGGAAAATTTGACAGTTTGTGGTAACCCAACGTGCTGTTGTCTGTACAACATTTTCTGGGTACTTTTATTTTTTTTTTACAAAAAAAAATCGTTTTGTTTTTTAATTTTTTTTTTAAATCAACACCGAAGCCGCTCCCAAACCACCTTTACATGTTGTAGAGTCTTATGAACGTCAAAAAATTCGACCTCGAGATTTTGACGGATTACACCTCCCTGAGTTAAAAAATACCGTTTTTGGTATTATGTCTGTGTGTGTGTCTGTGCATTAGCACAATAACTCGAGTAGGCTTTAACTTGTTGTAATCAAATTTAACATGCATGTATGACATCAAAATATAAGATGTCTATCAACTATGGAATAATTTTATTTTTGCGTTTACAAACGCGTAATTGTTTTTTAATACTTACTATAAAAAATGCACTGAAAGAAAGTTATAAGTCGTTTCCGTTATACGTCAGAAAGTCAAGGGGAGACCAATCCCCTTTACGGGCAGCTCTTGGTCTTCATCTCACGTATACGTGTTCCCTTCTCTTCTCTTACAATCCTCGGCCAGTCAAAAGAGGCATGAAGAAGCACGTCGGCAAGGTAAGGCGGCTAGTGTGGCGCTTAGCGCGATTCCACAACTACCCCACTTTGTGTTCTACCTAGAAAATATCATAAAATCGGAAGGCAAGAATGCTACGCATCAACATTAACTCTCGCACTAGATATCATACAAAGATGAGGTCCGTCCATGCACTATTGGGTCGCCAATCGGTGTTGAGACTCCCCACGGTAGATAGTGATTCTCTTTTATTTTAATGTAGTTTATTTAGGTGCTTCTGTCACAAAGTGACATGTCAGCCCCATCGATTCTTAATCTATGTATGTACACATAAGCTTTATGATGCGACACCATATCAAATGTGGATGTCATCCAAAAATTAACTTTGCGCTCAAAGGACCCAACAAGATCTTCGCATTCTTAATAACGGTCAGCGTGACCGTTATTCAAATGTCATGTATGTACAGTCGAACCAACTGAATCATGACCCACTTGGTCGATCATTCCTTTAAAATCATAAATTTAGTTAGGTTTTCTTCGCTATCATGCGTGTTGCACTTAGTACGTTTTAAATATGAATAAAAATGCGTCATTACGGGTCAGAGATCTATGCAATTTTAATCTTTCTTATCACTGCACTAAAGTCTCAATTGGAATTTTAAATAAGATGTCGTTCATAATCTAAACTCTTTTCACTACTGAGAAAATGGAATAACTATTATATTTTTAAAAATAAAATGACGTTATGTGTCAGATGTCAATTAGTAGTCTGAACAAATTTAAAAAGCCATATTTATTTGACACTGCCAGTGTCTAACAAATTGATAACAGGTTTGTTACTTAGAAATGTACGTTCTAGCGAATTTCATCCTACTTTGTATAGAGTGACTGTAGGAAAATGATCTTAAGGTGGGTCATGATTCAATTTGGTCGATTGTACATTAGTCAGTTAAAAAAACTTAATATAAAGTTCTGCCTACACGATTTGAACGAGGTGGAGTTAAGTGGCTCCGCGGTCGTACGTTCGTCGTAGAGGTCGTAACGATCATGTAAACTAAGCCACCAAGTCCGCGGTGGGTACTCGGATAGGGTGACTTGATGTTCTTCCGTGCTTCCGACGATGCGTTAAACTGGTGGTTCCGGCTGCTGTCGAAATATATCAGTCGTTCTCAAGAAGGGTTGGGTCGTTCATCAATAAGTTTCTACACTAAAAAGTAATTTTTAGGGTTCCGTACCTCAAAAGGAAAAAAACGGAACCCTTATAGGATCACTTTGTTGTCCGTCTGTCTGTCAAGTCCCTTTATCTCAAGAACACGTGGACGTATCAAGCTGAAATTCACATGAAATACTCAGGTCTATTGTCCCTTTAAGCTGTGAAAATATCAAACTTCTAAGCCAAGCCAATCAAAAGATACAGCCGATTATGTCGATATTTTCAACAAATTTCCGACACTCGCAAAGGAATCAAAACCTAAAGGATACTTCCCGTAAATTCAGAATCTTGAAATTTGGCATGAAGCATTGTCATATAATGCAAATATAGGAAAAATTGCGAAAATCACATTTTTTTAGTTATATAATATTATAAAAATATTTTAATAAAATGAAACTTACTACCTTATTTCTCACGAACAAATAAAGGTATCAAATTGAAATTTATACCAAATACCTAGGTCTATTGTCCCTTTAAGCAGTGAAAAAATCAAACTTCTAAGTAAACGCGATCAAAAGATACAGCAGTTTATACTAGTAAGTAATTTGATTAATACGTCATAAATTGTAAACCGCTACGTTTGTACGGCGGAACCCTCGGTGTGCGAGTCCGACTCGCACTTGGCCGGTTTTTTTACTTTTTAGTCCAATTTAACATAAAAGCGTGGTTTTTAAGTTTTTTTTTTTAAAGTATCCTGGAATCCAAGAGAGTCCCACATTACCCCAGTGCGGCTTTTTATCTCAACTAGGGTAGATATAAAATCTTTTCCGTCGCAAAAAAATAAATTAAGGAGGAAGATACTGTAACGTATAGGTCCTAATAAACATTAGCTATTGTTCACTACAGGTTCACTATTATTGATTGGTTTGAAAAAAATAATATTAGCATTATCAATGTTATTAATATACAGTGTCGTGTACATCATGACAGCATCTCTACTCATTCAGTCAACGTGTATTTTCCTATACTGATTGGCGCTAAAAGCAATATTATTATTAAATTAGACAGTCTTTGTGAGTTTCGGATGATCGCTACGTGCACATATACCGAAGTGATTAGAGCTCCTTTTGCGGCCAATTATAGTATTTGTTCAATTTTTATAGTCATACGTTGTGTCAATTATTGGACACGTTTGCTTAATTTGGATATTTGAGGAAAATTTCCAATGCTTCTCGTCAGTGACGAAACTAAATGATGTAGACAAAAAGAGGGTATTTTTGGATAGGAATTGTGAGAATACAATCAAAAATCAATAGGTATTTTAATAATTTCTTTAGTCTAGTGTTTCACTCAGTAACAAATCCAGAGGTCGTTAGCAAATTATGTGCTTGTTTTGTGTTTTAGGACTTGTTTTTACTACCAACTATACAGAATGGAATTTTTCAATGCCACCTGGAGATAGAAAATTGTACTCAAAGAAAACATTCCTTTACTGTTAATAAGAAACAAAACTGCATTCAAAGATTTTCGAAAATTTACTCGCCATGCCTAGGAATCGAGCCGACTAAAATCCGACAAACAACAGTCTGTACTATTATGGCATCGATCGATAGGGTCAATATAAGGATCAAATGTCTCTAACAAGATTGTTAAATGAAAGAAAAACCATAAAACATAAAGCCCTAGTTAAACTGTCGGCATTATTTTTGAACTTTCTAAGAAATCCGTTCTTTTGTTTACGAATTGAGATTGCTTGTGCAGTAAACCAGCAAACCCTTGCTGCGGGTCCCCTACGCCATATCGAATACCAATTTATCGAATATCAATTAGTCGACAACGATATATCGAACATTCAAATAATCGAACGTTCGTTTTATCGAAAGCTCAAAAAATCGAAATGTCAATACATCGAGTCTTCAAAACATCGAAAGTTTAAATGATCGAACGTTCATAAGATCGAATAGGTATTCATTATATGTAACATTTATGTAATCGAAATTTCAAAATATCGTCTATATTATCATAACATGTGCTAATATTCTATTACCCTCATCTACACTCATTCAAATCAAAGATTTATGTACGTATGTATGTACTTTTTTTTTGCTTCTGAGTTGATTTGCGACTGTACTATTTTAAAGAGATTACACTACTGTATTAAACTAGGCTTCTTCCATCAACATTTTATTTATTTACCTCTTGCAGAAAAAGTCAACATAACTGACGGCGGCGCGGAATCAAAAGCTCGCATTTACTACGACGCCTGCATAGACACCAATGAGACCATAGAGAAGTTGGGGGAGAAGCCTCTGATAAGTGTGATCAAGAAGCTAGGAGGCTGGCACATCCTGCCCACCACAACAGTCAAGCAGCACAAGTGGAACTTGCAAACTCTACTACAGGATGTTCAGAACACGTAAGTCAGTGATTGGAATACTAGGCTCCGTAACATCGACTCAGGGCGTACCTGTAAACTGGTAAACTTTGAATTTCGGGATGACTTGGATGGAAACTTCCTGTTCACATAAAAAGCGGATTACATTAAATGTGTGGTCTCTACGCTTTTACATAATCTTCCTGGTGTTAAGTGGGATGTTAAAATTGTAAACTAGTTGACTGACAGTATGATTTGAAGTTTATTTGAAATAAAAGACTGATTCGTTTTGAGAGAATTTTACTAGATCCTACTAGATCAAAGTCTCAATAGGGAATAAAAATAGTAAAAATTTTCTTGTAGGGTTGTGAAAAAAGTTTCACATTAAATGTTACAAACGGTATCAATGTTACCTCAAAGCCATTATAACTTTGATGAAATTCTCAATATGTAGTACGTATTTTCTTTTTTATGTAACTGCTACCGATAGAACTATAAAAACCGACTATTAGATTTTATTTTACTTTTTCCAGAGCAACTGATTTAAAAGCTACAAACAGTTAAATTTTAAAATAGATCAAAGTAACTCCGGCTTACGGTATCCCATATTGTATTAAATATTGTTGCAGATACAATTTAGGAGGACTATTCAATTGGGCTGTCACAGAAGACGATAGAAATTCATCGAAACATGTTATTGTGGTAAGTGTCTGATATGAATAATAAAAGGATATTCTCAATTCACATAAGTTATCACCATAATAAGATAAAATTGGAATTTTAAAGACAAATTACGAATATAAGCTAACCTTACGTTTTTCAAGAAACTATTGTTAATAATAACAAAATTCCTATTATTTTGTATAATGTATTTAAAGTGATTAACAAAATCTATACGACTCGAAGGACCACATAATCTAAATGCCTTTCCATCCGCATTGCTATGCGTACAGACCAACCAAATTCATCGCCTGAATTGTAATTCTTATTCATTTTTTTTCTAAGTAAATCGGTTTATCGATATTTTTATGACCGGCTTTATTTAATACTTTTCAAAGTAATTCTCTAACGTTTGTTTTGGTCCTTTGAGCCGGATGAAAACTACCATTCCACCACCACCACTCATTTCTTTAATGAAATGTAACTTTGCCATCACACTTTTCCCTCCTTCGTATAGCCCAGAGTCTTTAAAAGAGTCGTGCAGAAGCACATTGCAAAAATGAGAGTGACTAGTGGAAGTAATCGTATACTCTCATTAGCTATCTTCGCATTTGGTCTCCGATTTCGGTTACTGTCAGATAGGACGGTGTCATTAGCTGGACCTTTTTAAAAAAGTTGTATTTTGGACAAACTTTTCATTCTTAGAACTAATTATTAAGAATAAAGACTTCTGGCAGCTCAGCCCGCCTAGCATGACCACCGAAACAGGATATGATATAGCCATTTAACGCTTTGAACTGTCAAAATCATGGTTTAAAACCGCCATCTTGAAGTTTTATTGAAACTACGAACATGTATGAGCTTACATATGTTCGCAGTTTCGATAAAATTTCAAGATTGCGGTTATATCCAATGATTTTTGATAGCTCAAACGGCTCTTCGACAGTCAGCCGCTACCGTTTGGTTAGTATACCTGGATCAATGGGTTGTGCCTTGGCTCTGATAGATTAGCCGCTAGCTAGCTCTCTCTCTATATATTGTCGTTCACCGGTCACTTTTCCAAATTAATCTCACAGCTTAAAATTCTGGTTCGTCTCGTCGCAGGTTTCGTAAATGGCTATATCATATCGGGTTTCAGTTGTCATGCTAGGCGGGCTGGGACCTTGTATTATGCAGAGACCTTTAATCACAATCGTTATTCTTTCCAGCTGGACCAAGGCGGCTTGAACCTACCAACCAGAGACAACTACCTAAACAAAACAGCGCACAAAAAAGTGCTCGACGCATATTTAGACTACATGACTCGCATATGCATGCTCCTTGGCGCGAACAAGACGGAAGCCAGGATACAAATGAGCAGAGTGATTCAGTTTGAGACAGATTTGGCTAATATAACCACGCCATCGGAAGATAGGAGAGACGAGGAGGGCTTGTATCATCCGTATACTATAAAGCAGTGGCAGAAAGAGGCGTCCTTCTTAAACTGGACCATGTTTTTCAATGACGCGTTTAAGCTGGTTAATAGAAGTGTAAGTAGCTATTATACAGCATGTAATAGACATGAACAGCAAACGAGAACCATGTATTTAGTGAGCTACATTGAACGCTAACATTTTGAAGCCATTTTTTGTTATGTAATACTAAAAATAATAATAATGTTTCTTTGGACATTAATTAAGAAATAATGTTCGTATATGTTTTCATAAAAAAAAACAAAATATATATGACTTTGACCTTCAATAAAATCGTAGCTACCAATTTCCCAGGTATAAGTAGTCTAAAGGAAAAAAAATGTTATGATGGTGAGCAGAATACAAATGGTTCTCGTTTGACTTTTCATGTCTTTTACACCCTTTATATTTATTTAAGCTTTATTGTACACAAAATAATATACAAGGCGGACTTAATGCCATAAGGCATTCTCTACCAGTCAACCAGAAAGCTGAGCACAGAAATAATAATAGGCGATACGGAAATGACCATTATGTGAATATTAATAAAAATAAAACTACGAATCAAAAATAAAATACAATATTAACATACTTACACAATATATATACACACATTATTATAGACATAAAAATAATAATGTCAGATTATAATGAAAAATGTGTAGGAGAGTGTAAATCTTCTAAGTCTTCTGCCTAAACCTCCTTCGATGACAAGAAGAAGCCTTGTGTCCTAGCAGTGGGTCGAATTATAAAGGCTGTTATTATTATACGCTTAAAAATCAAATTGTACAGATAGTTGAAACGATGGAGATTTTCTGGCAATTCCATCACCTTTTACGAATATAACACCTCACGTAATTATTTGTGAATGGTGTCACAATCCTTATTGGTATGTCTCATATTTGAGGTAAGCCAAAGCACTGTGAATTATCACTAGTAGTAGTAGTAGGTATCTAATAGTACGTAGTAGTATTTTGAAAGCATGCTCATGTCATCCCAGTCACCGTGTATTCGGGGGAAGAATAGGTTCGTCGCCTTAAAGTTTACATGCACTTGCATCAATAATTATTTATTTTAACATTAATGTCCATTAAAAAGAATGTACATTTTGTGGACCTAACGACTAACATTGTTCTCTACTAGTCATGAGACAGAGACACAGAGACACAGTGGGCTAGGCAGAGACAGTTCAAGTGGCGGCACCACGTTCATTTAAATAAATAAATGATTTATAATACATACAATATTATTATATCCTACTAATATTAAAAACGCGAAAGTTTGTATGGATGTGTGTTTGTTGCGCTTTCACGCAAAAACTATTGAATGGATTTTAATGAAACTTTACAATAATATAGCTCATACATCAGAATAACATATAGAGTATAATTAATACTGATCCTGCGCAGACGTAGTTGCGGGCAGCTAGTATTTATATATTTTAACCGACGTCAAAAAGGAGGAGGTTCTCAATTCGACTATATGTTTTTTTTTTAAGTTTGTTACCTCATAACTCTTTACTGGGTGTATCGGATTTTAAAAATTATTTTCGGCATTCGGAAGCTAGTGCTTGTCATATGTGGTCCCATTTAATTTTAATCGACATCATCATCATCATCATCATCATTTAAATATTTTGCCCATATTTAACTCTCAGTCAAATATAACATAGAACATGTTTGATTCGGAGATCGTAATACTTGTCGTCAACTGATTTTTCAAACATTTTAGTATTTTGAAATAATTGAATTTCAGATATCGGACTCGGAGCGCATAGTAGTGTACGCTCCAGACTATTTCAAAAATCTCACCAAAGTGATAGCAAAGTATAGCAAGACTGAAGACGACAGAAGGTAAGAACTTTGTTAGTTTCATTATCATCATCAACAGCTCATATAATGTCCCCACCGAGGGCTCGAGCCTACCCCACATTAGGGGGGATTAGGCCTTAGTCAACCACGCTGGCCAAGTACGGGTTGACTTCACACACAACCTAAGAATTTCTTCATAGGTGTGTGCAAGTTTCACGATGTTTTCCTTCACCGTAAAAGCGTCGATTAAACATACATATGAATTCAAAATTTGAAAACACATTGGTACGTGGCGGGGATCGAACCAGTGTCTCCCGGGTGGGAGACAACGCTCTTACGCACTACGCCATCGACGTTTTGTTAGTTTAACATAGCTTTATTTACTTCTATAATATAGAGCCTCATTTACTACGATCCTGCCTGCCTAGCATGACCACCGAAACACGATATGATATAGCCATTTATCGCGTTGAACTATCAAAAATTATTGGATATAACCGCCAACTTGGAATTTTATCGAAACTTCGAACATTTATAAGGCTTATACATGTTCGCAGTTTCGATAAATTTTCAAGATTGCTGTTATATCCAATAATTTTTGACAGTTCAACGGGATAAATGGCTATATCATATCGTGTTTCGGTGGTCATGCTAGGCGGGCTGGGGTGAACTATGAATCACGGCAGGATTCAAGACACTATTTCTGTTAAATTGACAACATTTCGAAACTTATGATAATTACAAAACTAAGTATACATTATGGAACAATTTTTATTTTTGCGTTTTAAAACGCGTAAATATTAATACTAGAAAAATGCACTGAAAAAAATCGACTTGTCTCAGGCGGGACTTGAACCCGCATCTTCCACAATTCCACCTTCCAAATCCGCCCGGATTGTGGAAGATGCGGGTTCAAGTCCCGCCTGAGACAAGTCGATTTTTTTCAGTGCATTTTTCTAGTATTAAGTATACATTTTTTTCAAAATTTATTATTTGTTAAATCATTAGATATTTACAAAAATCTAAACGTACCAAAAATGGCCAGCGTAGGCTTACTAACAGAAAATGTCTTTGCCCTCCATCTTTTTTTTTTATTTATAGCATACAACATAACCTCAATTGTCTTCTCTTTCAGAACCTTAACTAGCTACATGATGTGGCAAGTTTCCAGATCGTTGTCCACGTATCTGTCGAAGTCTTTCCGAGACGCCACGAAGATATTGCGGAAGGCTCTCTTCGGTTCCGAAGGCACTGAGGAGTCTTGGCGGTACTGCGTCACGGATACCAATAATGCTATAGGTTTGACATACTTTTAATATTTTTAGTTTTCTATACCTTAAGTTGTAATTCAAGATTAAGATGACCACCCGTATTCACAAACATTACTATGAGGTTAGACTCTTGGATAAGTGAACGCATTGCATTGATTAGAGCTCTGTGATTGGTTCGTTTCTGTTGCCTAGTTACATCGTTGTATGTACTGACGTTTTATTAATTCAAACCAAATTTAAACGAGCTTCAAACAAACTTTTGACATCTGTAGCCCAATTCACGTATTAAAACCGTTGGGATATCGCAGCGATTTAGTCGTTTAAACACTTTTTCGTATTCACGTACGTCAAATGAACCGATTTTGAAGTAGCTCGATCGCAATGTCGTTGAACCATCGTCGAACCGTATTCAGCTAAGAAATCGTTTTTAAATCGCACCTGAAATGTCAACTGAGTGGTATTCAGCTAAAATATTCTCGTATCACGTTCTATGTTAAATAATATCGATATTGATTAATTTAATTTGATTTAATTTATCGTAAATCACTGTACTTGAAGTATAAAGTATATTTGAACCTTTTAGTAGAAAATCAAATAATTTTACGGGCATCTTTTTTGTTTCGTTGACAAGTCGTTTAGATGTGCTTTAGTTCCGAACCTATTGAGTTGTCGCCCTATCGAAATGTAGCTGAGTAACATGTGAATACCAAAATTGGATAGAACTACGATCGAACGATTTCTAAACTACAACGATTTTTAGATCGAATGTATTTACGTGAATTGGGCCACTGGACGTTGCTTTTGACATCTCGACCTGTGCGTTGTGTAATATAGCTAGCTAGCTAAACTGTGCGTTCATTTTAAAGTACGCATAGTTCCAATCCCCACTTGAGTATTGTCTATGAATAGTGTTTTACGACCCTTTGCGTCCACGCGCACTATGAGACTTCAAAATCCTTGCCATATGGCACGCACTGAGAAATGCCTTGTTTTGCATAGCAATGTTTTTTACTATGATAAGTATTGTTTGAGAATACGGGCGTAAGCCATGTACAAACAAGAAGTAGAATTTGGCCAGATGGTACGTAAAAAATGGCAAATCTTGAACTTGAATTACATCCCGAGTGAACACAGAACTTGACACCCATATAGATCTCGATTCTCTTGTCGGTGAAGTCGAGAACGACGAATGATTCAATAATGAACTTGGCTTTTATTTCACATTTATATTTTTAATGGGATTGTTCATCTACACTAGTAGGGTTTGATTAAATTTAAAGAATATTTTCTTCTTTTAGTCTTTTAGTTGTTTAAAAAAATACATTTATTTCAGACCAGGTCCATATCATTAAAACAAATTAATAAACCAATAATAAGCTCATTGTTATTAGAGTAAAAAATCAAAATTAAAATAACATTTAAAATAAATTCTAAAAAGAAACGATTTTTTTAATATTATTACTTTTTTCTAAAATTTTGCTAGGTTTCGCAGTAGGCGCCATGTTTGTGAGAGAAGTGTTCCACGGCGAAGCTAAGACGCAAGGCGAGATCATGATAGACAACATTCGCTCGGCGTTCAAGAACAACCTGCGGAACCTCGACTGGATGGATAGCGAGACCAGACACGCGGCAGAGACTAAGGCTGACGCTATCACTGATATGATTGGTGAGTCCAGAGCACGTACACACACACACAAACATATATTTATAACCTCACACATACGCAAACACATTTATACCCTCACACACACATTTGTATCTACCTGCAGGTCAGGTGCAGGTCTAGAAAGCAAAAAAGCAAAAAAAATTAACAGCCCGTCTGTGTTATGCCAATAAATTGTTTATACCAAATATGTTTATGTTGAAAATTTATTGGAAATTTCTCACATAGGTAATTGATATAAAAGTTTAAAATAAAATACCGTTCACTACTTACAATCTTTTACATTACATTTATCCTAAATATTCCATAATTGGCCCAAACATGCCAAGCGCCAACGCGGTATATGTCCTGTGATTTCGTGAGGAATTGGGTACATTACCTACATCCTACCTATTCCAAACGATGTCAGCATTTCACAAATTTCAAATTAAGTGGTAAAATAAGGGATGAAAATTTGTAAATTCTTCATTTTTAAAGTAAAATTCATAGATATTGGTATGTGGCCTTTCGGTTAGAGTAACTATTCCACGCGGACGAAGTCGCGGGCAAAAGCTTGGCTTTTCATGAAAAGGAGTTCTGTTTTTGATATTTCCGCTTTTGCTTTTGTTTAAACTCTCTTTTTCTTTCTTTTTCTTTATCTCTCCGACGCGTGTGGGTTTATCAAATATTTGTACGAGTTATTTAGGGCGTTTGTAATCAATAGGAAACACCAAATTATTGACATACAAATAAGTGTAGACTTTTAGTGGGTAATTTTTACTCCATCCCCCAGGTTTTCCTGACTACATCCTCAATAAAGAGGAGCTGGACCAACAGTACCAGGGTCTGGAGGTGAAACATGACGAGTACTTCGAGAATAACATCGCGTTCAACGTTTTCAGTCTCCGCAACGATCTGAAGAAACTCGACCAGCCAGTGAATAAGACTAAATGGGGTAAGTTTTGTTTAAATAACTGACTTGCCTGCAGCTAAATGCGTGGTGGTTTCTAACCCATCTGAGAATAAGCCCATAATTTATGTGCTTTCAAGTTGTCGTTTTATCTTTTCAATGTTGCGGATCGGCCTTTTTGTATTGATTGAATTGTAGTTTTTTGCATCTCATCGGCCCTTTAGGAGTTTGTTGCATTATGCTAGGAATTCTGCCACAGTACTCCCACTATTTATCAATTTTGGTGGCAAATTTTCATGGACCAATGGTAATTTGTCCTAGATCATATTATCATATCATATATACAGATTACGTACGATAAAGTGTAAAATCCGGCTCGAAGGACCAAAATAATATGCAGTTCTCGATGTTTAGTGATGATAAGACCGGAGGTGGAATTTATTCGTATCCAACGTACAGTCAAGAAATCCGTCTGTCGATGGGCAAAAACAAAAGTAAAATCTTTTTGTCCCTCCCGTCGCGCCTGCACTTAAGAAAAAATCGGGAGTGTCTCCCCTTGACTTTCTCGTATACCGGAAACGACTCAAAAGTTGATAGAAACCTTATATTTTGATGACATATATGCATGTTAAATTTGGTTGCAATAAGTTAAAGCATACTCTAGTTATCGTGCTAACGCACAGACACACATACAGACAATTCCAAAAACGGTATTTTTGGACTCAGGGAGGTCCAAGACGTGTAAATCCGTTAAAATCTCGAGGTCAAATTTTTTGACGATTACAAGGCTTCCTCTATATGTACTACCTACTTATACGAGAAAGTAAAATGCATGTAGAGATGACATTATTTAGTAGCCCCAACGGTTTTATTTATTTACGATAATTCTCTACAGCTTAAACATTAGCAAGTCATACGGTATAAACGCTTGTCAATGGTCCGTTATCAACGGAATCTCATAAAAATGTTCCCTTCTGCAGGCATGACACCATCCACCGTGAATGCCTACTACACTCCAACTAAGAACCAAATCGTGTTCCCTGCTGGTATTCTCCAGCTACCCTTCTATGACGGTGACAATCCTAAAAGCGTGAACTATGGAGCCATGGGTGTTGTCATGGGACACGAATTAACACATGCCTTCGACGATCAGGGAAGAGAGTATGATAGGTAATGTATCACATAATATCGATATTTTATGTCTGGGTAGTAAGGTTGCAAATGTCAAATGGTGTTTAAGAAAGCACTGGTAAGCGAAAGTGACTAATATAGAAGAGGAATCATGGGTTAAAATTGCATAGCAATGTGAAACTATCCAAGTAAAACTAGTCTTATATGTATTATAAGAATATTCAATGCACTTTTCATCATGAGATGCCGGCAATGTATAAGAGCATCACCCCATATCCTTCAATGGGAACTGTAGAAGGTGACTAATGGATCAGCAAAGGGTTGATCCTTCTAATATTATAAACGTGAAAGTTTGTATGGATGTGTGTTTGTCATTCTTTCACGCAAAAACTACTGAATGGATTTCAATGAAACTTTGCAATAATAAAGCTCAAACATCAGAATAATATATATAGACTACTAGATGACCCGGTGTACTTCGTATCACCTATTCACACGGAGTACTAAACGTCTTTGCACCTATCCTAACGACATTAAAACTCTTCCTTCGCTAAAATGGCGGAACGTCAAATGTTTGACAGGCAAGTAGGCAGAACAGTTTATATGGGAAAATGAAAATGTTGTTTTTACTATCTTCCTCGCAACTTCTCCATATTTTCTCACCGTTTAAACCTTTCCTAGACCTCCACGAACATTTCAAGACCAAGATAAGATAAATCCGTTCAGCCGTTCTCGAGTTATAGCGTCAGGAAGGAAAACCCGACTTATTTTTATATAGTAGATAATTTATTATACGAGTCCTGTGCAGACGAAGTCGCGGGCAGAAGCTCGTTAGTCACTAACGTCCGTATTCACAAACAATACTTGGCTTAGTAAAAAACAATGCTATGCAAAATAAGGCATTTCTCAGTGCGTGCCATATGGCAAGGATTTTGAGGTCTCATAGTGCGCGTGGGCGCACAGGGTCGTAAAAACCTATTCATAGACAATACTTAAGCGAGGATTGGCACTATGCGTACTTTAAAATGAACGCACAGCTTAGGTAGCTAGCTATACACTATACAGGGTGTAAAAGACATGAACAGTCAAACGAGAACCATGTATTCTATACATCAAAATAAGACATATTTAAAAGAAAATAGACATATTTCAAAAAAGTATTACACAACGCACAGGTCGAGATGTCAAAAGCAACGTCCAGATGTCAGAAGTTTGAAGTTTAAAACTCGTTTGAAGCAACGAATTAGGAATGATACCTAATTCGTTGGTTTGAAGTAATAAAACGTCAGTATATTCAACGACGTGAACAAGGCAACAGAAACGAACCAATCACTGAGCTCTATTCAATGCAATACGTTTACTTATCCAAGAATCTAGAAAGCCATGTCATGTTTTTTGAATACGGGTGTAATTATACTCCGCCTATGAATCCGCATTGAGCAAGCGTGGTGGACTACTGCCAAAACCAAAATACCAGCAGTGGGTCAAATTATAAAGTCTGTAATAGCGATGATTTGTATTATGCGTTTTCTTAAAAAAGCAAAGCGTTAAAGACTACCACACCAAATGTATAGCTTGAACTTTCTCAGTTCGAAACCAAACTTCTTTGTCCTAATAACTGGCAATACTTTACAGATTCGGCAATTTGAACCAGTGGTGGAATAACGCCACCATAGCTCGCTTCAAGAAACGAGCTGAGTGCATCCAGAAGCAGTACTCAGACTACGACATGGAAGGCCAACATCTGAATGGAAAGCAAACATTGGGTAAATAAATATTACGAGTACTTAACTTAATACATTTTTAGGTTGACACTTGGAAACGTTGGCATGAAAAAATAAGAAAATAATATTTTAAGCATTACATATTATAATAGGCATAAACATAGAAAAAATACTCTGAAAAGAAATAGGCCTGCCCCAGGCTCTTTTTCTAGTTTTAAAAATATTTACGCATTTATAAACGCAAAAATTATGCTAAGGCATAAACATTATAATTCAGAATTGTAGAAAGGCATAATAATAAAAACATAAATATTAAATTAATAATTTATTTTAATTGTTATAATTTTACTAAGCACATTTTGAAGAATGTACATAATTTTACTAGGCATAATTGTTAATATTGATTGAATTTTTACCATCCCAAAAGAACAAATAGGTATATTAGGTTAGGTTAAACTTGCGACCTATACGCGGATGCCGAGGGAGCGACTTCGAAGCCTCAGAAAACTGTTATGCTTATCAAATGTATGTCTTTTGAATATTATGCCTACTAAATATTATGGCAAACCTAAGTTATGCCCTGTAAATAATTATTTACAATGAGTAGTGCTCGCTCAAATTATAAATTATGCCTTTGTTATTTTTTTATTAAAATTATGCCTTTCCATGGTTATGCCTTACATATTTCGACCTTATTATATTATGTGTTATGAAGTTATGTATGCTATAAAGAGTTATGCTAAATGACTATTATCGCTATATTAACATTACAATTTTTTAGTTTATGACGAAAAAGTTATGCTTTTCAATAGATAACCAAGTTTTAGAGCTTTTTAGAGAAGAAAAGGCCAACGAAAATTTAACATGCATGTATGACATCAAAATATAAGTTTTCTATCAACTTTTGAGTCGTTTCCGGTTTACAAGAAAGTCAAGGGGAGACCACTCCCGATTTTTCACCCTCGTATAACCGTGTATACGGACAACCGGCGCACCACACACGCTGAACTGGCTTCCTATTATACAAGTACGTTCTCTATTACGGTGTGGAGTGTATATGTTTTTGTTTCGTTTCAGGTGAAAATATAGCAGATAACGGGGGCTTGAAGGCATCGTTCCACGCCTACCTTAACCAAAGCAAGAACGCCAAAATGAATTCCACTTTACCGGGACTGAACTACAACCACAGACAACTATTCTTCATATCTTTTGCACAGGTAAATTTTGATTAAATATTTGACTTAGAAAAAGTTTGTATTTAGGAAATCCTCGGATCTTTTATGACCTGAATACAGGGTGTTTGGTTAAGCTTGTTATACAGTGTAAATTCAAGTGGGCGTGGATCGCCAAATCCGAAAATATGAGGAATAGCGAAAAGTACTTAATGAGTCTCGGGCCCGATTTTAATGAAAACTAAAACTGCATCATTGGATTTTTGAAAAATCAATATTCCTAGCCAGGAATCGAACCCGTTGATTAAAAAAAATCACAACCTATATTATTACACTATTCAATAGAGTCTAATTATATTATTTTAAGACCTGATACCTACTACTGTGAAATGCAATAAAATATTGAGTATTGAGTATTGAGTTGCTAATAAGGAACAAATTCCGGAAAGTAATGACATACGACAAACTTAAGGAAAGTGCACATTTTCAACAAAATACTTTTTTTTTATTTATGGAATAATTTTTGCGATTACAAACGCGTAAATATTTTTAATACTTACTAGAAAAAATACACTGAAAAAAATTGACCTGCCTCAGGCGGGAACTTTTTTATTTTTCTTACTTTGCCATTATCCCTTAACTAATTAATTGTTCAAAATGATTAGAAAATGATACAAATCCAATGACCCAGTTTTAGTTTTCATCAAAATCGGGACCGAGACTCTTTTGAGTACTTTTCGCTATTCCTCATATTTTAGGATTTGGCCATCCACTCCAACTTGAAAATTTCACCCTGTATCCCATATAATAACAAGCGGGCTACCTTTGCTAACATAGTTATATACTTCGCAGTCCTTAATACGCACGCAATGAATAGTGTATATTACGGTATGCTCAACTAGAACCATGTTATGTAGTACGGCCGCTGATCGCGACACTCGGTCTTACTATGAACTCAGCGATTTGACCGATCTCCTTAGATTGATATATCTGTGAATGGCCCCGATACCTATCGAGTGGTTAAATGGAGCGCTGACGTTTTAAAACCATTTTTTTGGTGTGAAATACTTAAAATTTTGATAATATTTCTATGGAAAAAAAACAAATTCTAGTTCCTTCAATAACTTCATAACTATTAATATCCCAGGTATAGTCTAAAAGAAAAAAAGGGTCCTAATGATGAGTGGAATACGTAGTTGTAGGCTTTATCATAGTCTTTTTACAAACGTTAAAGCAATTTAAATAAAAAAAAAAACCGGCCAAGTGCGAGTCGGACTCGCACACTGAGGGTTCCGCCGTACAAACGTAGCATTCCCTAGCGTGTGACGGAAATTCGTCTAAGGTGTCGGTATAAACTGCTGTATCTTTTGATTGCGTTAACTTAGAAGTTTGATTTTTTCACTGCTTAAAGGGACAATAGACCTAGGTATTTGGTATAAATTTCAATTTGATACCTTTAATCGTTCGTGAGAAATAAGGTAGTAAGTTTCATTTTATTAAAATATTTTTATTATATTATATAACTAAAAAATGTGATTTTCGCAATTTTTCCTATATTTGCATTATATGACAATGCTTCATGCCAAATTTCAAGATTCTGAGTTAACGGGAAGTATCCTGTAGGTTTTGATTCCTTTACGAGTGTCGGAAATTTGTTGAAAATATCGACATAATCGGCTGTATCTTTTGATTGGCTTGGCTTAGAAGTTTGATATTTTCACAGCTTAAAGGGACAATAGACCTTAGTATTTCATGTAAATTTCAGCTTGATACGTCCACGCGTTCTTGAGATAAAGGGTCTTGACAGACAGACAGACAGACAGACAGACAGACAGACGGACAACAAAGTGATCCTATAAGGGTTCCGTTTTTTCCTTTTGAGGTACGGAACCCTAAAAACAATAACTTTGGAATAACATATTAAAAGGCATAAATATTATATTTCAGAATTGTTAAAAGGCATAAGATTAAAAATCATAATCATATTTTTTTTTTAAACACTTCTATTCATAAAAACATTAAACAAACAAATTGTATTACAATGCGGTTATATGTATTTTATAATACAGGGTGTAAAAGACATGAACAGTCAAACGAGAACCATGTATTCTGCTCACCGTCATAACATTTTTTTTCCTTTAGACTGTACCTGGGAAATTGATAGTTACGATTTTATTGAAGGTCAAAGTCATAATTTTTTTTTTCATTTTTTTATGAAAACTTATTCTATACGTTATTTCTAAATAATTGTCCAAAGAAACATTATCATTTTTTAGCGTTCAATGTAGCTCACTCGATGCGCACGGACACTAACGAACGGGGCCGCCGTCTGGCAAAATCATCGCGGTTTTGCGAGTTGCGTGCGAGTTGAGCCCTTTACATTGCGCGGTACAATTTGCAATTTTTTTTAAGACCAAAAAATAAAAATAATTTCCCAGCAATATTTTTTTTGAAATATGTCTTATTTTGATGTATAGAATACATGGTTCTCGTTTGACTGTTCATGTCTTTTACACCCAGTATATAACTACTTAATAAAACCTAATAAAATGTACGTTATAAAAGGGATACTAAAACTAGATACCTACAAAATACTTAAAAACTACTAAATCAAATTTTTCTTCATTTAATTTATAATTTGGTTTGTCATAATTTTAGTATGCATACTTTAAAAGGCTTAATTTTACTACGCACTGTTATTATCCATAATTATGATTTTGTTAGACATATTATAATTCTATGCATGATTAGTGAGTTAGCTATGATAGTTAAATTATAATAAAGAACATGTATAAGTACGCACGACACGCCAAGTACCCATGGAGAAAAATGCATTTCAGATTGTTACAAATAAAATTTACGGATTACAGTTAATAGGTTACAGAAAAAATTAAAATGTCATATTTTAAGTTGGAATTTCTATATTTGGAAAAAAGCGTTAATACCCTCAAATTAATAAAGAGTATTTGTTGATTTCATGAGTTTTCTGAAAAATCTGAGTGGTAGGTTCAGGGTTTTATTTTTATGACCAAACACAACTCAACATTGAATTTTCTATAATGATTCTTCTTTCCCAGGTATGGTGTTCAGCAATGACCAAAGAATCCACGAAGATGCAAATTGAGAAGGACGACCATACAGTCGCCAAGTTCCGCGTAATCGGCCCCATATCGAATCTGAAGGAATTCTCCCAAGAATTCAACTGCCCAGTCGGGTCCAAGATGAATCCGGAACACAAGTGCGAGGTATGGTAGACTAGAAGAGAAGAGAAGGAGTGA
The DNA here is from genome assembly GCA_955850985.1 of Elophila nymphaeata. Taxonomy (NCBI): domain Eukaryota; kingdom Metazoa; phylum Arthropoda; class Insecta; order Lepidoptera; family Crambidae; genus Elophila; species Elophila nymphaeata. The sequence continues at coordinate 8,553,495 of OY039091.1, read as the reverse complement.
ATCTCTTTGTTCTGAAGATAAAAATGGACGGACAATTAACATCACTAATATCAAGTAGTATTGTTGAAACTACATAAATTGTTGTTGGCGATTCTCGTCCTATTCACAAACAATACTTGTATAAGCAAAAATAATGCCGAGCCATATGGCAAGCCTTTCAATTCATAAGCAATATTGATTTGCTACTAAGGGCGCGTTCACACAGCGATCCGTTTACAGGTGCGTTTTATCTTAAGCGATTTATTTCGGCGATGGCGTATGTAGTACATACACGACTCCAGTATAAAATACCGATCCGACAAAATTATAAGCAGTCAGACATGAAATTCGATGCGGATATTATCCAGCATTTATAAAAATACCACTTGAGCGTGTAATCATAAAAACCCAGACGTATTTTAAGTTTTTGTGCGGGCACTCCGCTCGCCCATCTGAGTCAATAGGGGCAATAAATCACTCGCGACACGTCACGGCCAGCTGACAGCTGAGGCCGAAACCCTGTAGCGGGTATTCCAGCTCCAGTAAAAGTATTGATCCAACATAATTACTACCTATTTAAAGTCTCCAGCAGCGATGTCTTATGCTGGTCCTGTAAATACAGTGTCAACATTACATCTATTAGCTACGCTCGTATCCATAAAAACGATCCTGTAAATGCAAACTTTCTGTGTGAACGCGCCCTTATTTACACAATTTTTTTACAGTTTTTTTTTCTAATTTACTTAAAAACGACTCCTGGAAAAGTAAACGCATTGCGTTGAATAGAGATCAGTGATTGGTTCGTTTCTGTTGCCTAGTTTACATCGTTCAATGTACTGACGTTTTATTACTTTAAACTTTTGACATCTGGACGTTGCTTTTGACATCTGGACCTGTGCGTTGCGTTAGCTAGCTAGCTACCTAAGCTGTGCGTTCATTGTAAATTACGCATAGCCCTGTGAGACCTTATAGTCCTTATAGTAATGTTTGTGAATACGGGTGTATGTGTTTTTATGGTCTGTTGTTACTACAGCGAAATATGCAAAAGCATAACTAATTGACCAATACACGTTATTTAAAATTATTATTAACTTTTTAAATGTTGCTTTGATATCAATAGCAATTGGTTTGATCTATAGTCACGGCTATTATTTTTTTAAAAATAATGTAGGCTATTGGTATTTTTAAAAAGTTAATAATAAATAATAATTTATCATTGTTTAAGTCTTAAACATTGCAAACAATGTCTGTGTATCTTTAATTTATCAATGATTTTAGTGTAGCACACAGCTCATAGAACAATAAATGCATTAAATATGAATGCATGTTTCTGTCGGATAAAAGCGACACGAGCGCAAAAGCACGCTTTGTCGGATTTATACGACATAAGCGGAAAATAGGTTAACATGCTCCTAACAGTACAAAAGTTCCATTATCGTTGCTTAATAAGCTGAGAAGCTTATTTTATTGGTCTTCACTGGAGTTCGTTGTCTGAACAAAAGTTAGAACGCGGGAAATCTACTTCTTAACTTTGCTTTCTTACTTGTTAAGAAAACCCTTAAAATTCTAGCCATTTTGATGCATATAGCGGGGAAGCTGGAGAAAATGATCTTAATGTGGCGGAAATTAAGCGGCTACTTAAGTAAGAAGAGTTTGAATTTTGTAGTTAATGTAGCAACAGTGTAGTGGAAAAGTGGGAGACGTTCTACCCGTTTTTACGATGGGAGTTTTGATCCGCTATTTTTTATAAAAAAATCTTTGCATTAGTCTCTGTTCGATTCCCAGGCGTTGAAAGCGTGCAATGAAAAAAGTTTGAATACAGTTTTTGTTTTTTCTTAAAAATAAAGGGACATTTGTTGTGAGTAAAAAAAAGAAAAATACTTACATAATACAAGTATACACGGTGACTTTATTGTCTGTCGAGCCTAAGCCATTCGAGGGACAAGTAGCCGTGGTCGTTAGCAATCCAGTCTTATGTGGAGTCTTATGTGGAGTTTTATGTGGAGTCTTATGTGGAGTTTTATGTGAAGTGTTATGTGGAGTGTTATGTGGAGCCATCGGCGAGAGTAGACGTGTTGGTATTTTATTACATTAAGTGCGTGTACGATCCTGTGTAGGTAAGTCTATTGACTTGCTATGGGATCATCATGGAAATCGCGAAAAAAATCAGGTGTTCCATACATTTTGGTTGCGTAGCTGTTGCATTTTTGTATGGCTGATTCTTTTTTTGCAATTTCGATGTCCCATATCAAGAGTTATTTTATTGACCTACCTATTAAGGTGTTTTTGGCTCGACAAGCACTAAAAATTACCTTGTATGCATTTAACAAATATAACCCAGGGGAATATGGGTCGAGAAACAATACTATTGATAAATGTGACTGTTAGACCATATACTAACAAGTGTTCGTTAAAAACGATTGTACATTGTGTATTTGAACAACTTATTGAGAGTAACAATTGTCTTCTAAAAGGTCTTTACCTTTGGAAATTGCCTATATTAAACCTCTACGCTCATATTTCCAAAATAGTTTATACCCGGAAAAGAAGAACCTTATAGAAATTTCAATGTTGGGTGGCGTTTGGTCATAAAAATAAAAACCTTGAACCTATAACTCAGATTTTTCAGAAAACTCATTAAATCAAGAAATACTTTTAATTGAAATGAGGGTAGGAACGGTATATAGGAACGGTCAAATATAGAAGATCCTAAAGCTGCCAGACGCTACTTTTCTCTTATAATCTTTTAAAAGCCACCATACATAACAGCAATTTCTTATGTAAAGACCCTAATATTATTTTATAGAGAGTATGAAGTGTATTGAAAATGAAGATAAACTTACAACATATAGCTTTGGCTGTCTAGCTTAAGACTTTATGGTCATAGTTTTGTGCAGCATGGCTTCGGCACTCCGATGGTTTTGTCATTCTGATTTGTATCTTAAGTTGTGAGCTGTAAGATTAAATTTATTTGTGACGAAAAAGCCCAGTGGTTTTCTCTATAATAAGTACTATTCTAGTACTTTATAAAAATTCTTAAAATGAATTTATTTAATCTATTATCGAAGGATTTTTAAAATTAGACCCGGCTACCGACTTAAGGTTCAAATTTTAATGGCTGTATTTTGACGGAGTTATATCGTATAAGCCAAAATGACCCTTAAAGCTAAACGCGTAAGCTTTGAACTCGAACTTGGTAATCAACCATCTCGTTGAGCGGGATTGGTTATATTTACTAAATTTTTCTATTTAGATAAATTGTATATAATGTGTAGGTAGAGCTTAGCAACGGTATAGAAAACGGGTATGTTATTATTTTTATTGTTATCCAAAACTAAGGAAGCTTGTGGTGGCTTAAGGCTACGGCAGGTTACACACAGCGCGTTTTTGCAGCGAATCAATCGCGCTTTCGAGTAGCAATTGATAATGGAGGTTATTTAAAATTAACTGAATATGTCCCCTAATTAGTCATTTGCTATTTTCGAATGCGCGTTTGTTTTGTTGCAAAAACGCGTTGTGTATAGCTACCCTTAAATTGGGACGTACAAAAATAAATAATCATTATATTCTGTACCTAGTCTCACCTCAAAATGCTTCCTTAGGAATAATGAAGTTTAAATGTATTAAAAGCTTCTATAAAAGGTACAATTATATTATTACCAATGTCTACTTATGAATAATGTTTTTGTATAACTATTACTATGTAATTCACAGATTAACTTTCTTTGTGAGTGTACCTAACCTTGTAGCAGATTATTCGCTTTCGTTCAAAATAAAGAATTGCTAGGTTTATTTATATAATAGGATGATTTCAAATAAATTGTAGCTATAATTACTTAAAGCTTGCTTCGAAAGGAACATGAAGGTTTTGATTCTGGTTATACTGCAAATGTTTGTGCCACTCGCATCGAGGTAACGTGGTGGATAATTGAATGAAAATAAATAGAACCAAATATTCGAAAATCAATTAGATTTACATATCAAATCATCGGCATGTGCGTCGTAGTACCTGAAATCATTTTTAAGGAAATGGAGGTTAAAGGTTATTGCTCACTAGCACAAACCTTACATGCTTAATCGCAGATTGAATCTTGAAATGTGGCAAAATGTATCATTAACAGACTTATTTAAAGCATACTCAATTATTTCTCATGGCGTGGCGATAGCAGTGAAAAACTATAGCGAACATAGAGCTACACTACGGAACAACGAGTGAACACTCATTCAAATTTGTGTCTATTGGTGTGCGCTGCTAATACAGTTTTAGATGACAGAGAACGACGAACGGTGCGTTACAAGCGGACGCTAGTTGCTATAAAGTGTCTACTGAGTATGATTTTCGAATTGCATTTAAAGGACCATGTAGGTAAATGATAACATAACCTTAAGTGAGCATTGACCTTTAATATCCACATTATAACTTTATTGATTTTGTATACGTCTTCATTTTGAGCGTAAGCGAGGGTCCGATTGATCATAAATATACTTAAAGTATTATCATTAATGTGTGCAAAGTATAGTCGTACTTAATTTATAAGAGAATTTATATTTTTTAATATTAGTGCCATTGATAAAGTGTTAGCCGCGGGATATTTGGTAAGGTCTGTTCATATTTAACCAAGAAAAAATGCTGGTCATTTTTATAAATTTAACGGTTAGTTCATTTTGGGCGTATTTCTTTTTGCTTTTTTAGTATGTAATTGTATCACAAAAATTTAATATTAGACACCCTTTTTCATTCTTTGCAGATACATAAATTACTTAATGCCTTTGAACACAAATTCGATTATAATTGTATTACCGTAAAGTGTGATATAATTTGAGCATAATTATATTGTATCGATTAATTTATTATATAATAATGATGTTTTGTTTAAATATAAGATAAATATAAGTTAAGTTTTATTTATTTGCCATATTATTGGTCTGTGTTTTGATATCATGAAAAATCTATTGTGTTTATTGCCATTATGCTGGTAAGAAATATATTTTTATATGTTACCAATATTTTATTGTAAATTGTTATGTGTGATTTTAAAAATGGTACAGACGTACATTCAGTATTGTCAATACAACAAAAATATTTGTGCAATTGATTGTTAAAACAATCAAAATGAAACGATTGAGCAAATCATACCAATATAATTTAATAACCATCATATCATAGTAGGATTCTTGTAGTACGAGACCAAATAGGTAGAATAAAAATTGTATAAAGTTAAAGTATCTATATATGTCGATTTTTACTGCCATATTAATATGCCATGTAGTACTAGAACAGGAAATAGCCAACAGTGCAATTCAGCATTTGAAAATACTATTGTTAAGTTGAAAGTTATTAGCACGCGAGAGAGCCTTGTAAAATGCGAATATGAGACATATGGTTTTAGATTTACGATTCGTTTGAACACCCAAAAGTAATATTCTTTTTTATCACCTACAATAATTGAAAGGGGATTCCTACATTACATACAAACCACTCTTGCAATGGGACCAACATCGAAAACGCGAAAAAACAATCCGGAATTTTTTTCGTTCCATTCATTTTGGTTGCGTAGATGTTGCACTTCTCTTTTCACGATTTCGACGTTGATCCCATGGCAAGAGTTGTTTTTATGTAATGTAGGAAGCATCACTTAAATTATTGTGGGTGATAAAAAGTAACAGCTCATGGCCCTTGCCTCCGTATTTCTCTGTCAAAATCAAGCTATCTTTACCTCATTGATCTCTGTTAGAGCTGGAGTTCCCAACTATAAAATCAATATGTAATTCAACAAAGAGCAGTAAAACACATTTAACTGAATTGCGCTGTTGATATAATATGACTTTAATACACTTGTTAATTTAAGCCACCGTTCTAATGTAACCAAAAATGCAGTAGGTATGTCAGTATTATAATTGTATATCTATTATTCTTTAAAGAAAATAATGATTTTTATATTAATAATTTTGTTTAACTAAAGTTATCAGACGAAAGGGGATTTTTTAGTCAAAGTGACTAGAGCACGTACAGGATTTTCAAAAATCCTTGTTATAGCCAAGTAGAAGATGTGTTGTAAACAAAAAATGAGATATATAAATTTCTCTGCTATACATGACTGTCGAGGTTATATAGTTAAAAGCGCCAAAAAGTTTGAAAATGACACGTACGGCTAATATGGCTATTCATATGGTCTTCAATTCTACGTGCTCTTCACTAGTTGATGTTAAAAGCTACTTTTTTAATACGAGGATTAATAATAATAAATACTTTTTGTTTCCTGTACAAGTAACATTGATTTCAAAATAGTTTTAATAATGATAAACTTCTATAAGTAATATCTTAATCACAAATAGGACAATATTACTGTCACTGTTTTTATAATTAGATATCTACATGATAATATTGTCTCGTGCATTGGGGCTATTAAATGTTTTCTAAGATTTTTTAATGTGACATTTTGTTTCTCTGAAACCTTTACATGCTACGGTTTTCTTGCAGCAAGTCATGACCCAAATCGTCTACTGTTATCACGCTATGATAGTGAGAGCGGCGTAGAAGTTTCCAATGTATTGGTTGCCTTTGTCCCACAACTGATGACCGTGCGCCAGTGAGCGTATATGCGTTCAGTGCCGTGCGTCCTGTGCCAACACACTGTCCATTTAAACATTTTTTTTTGTTTTTATTAATTTAAAAACGGAAACACTTTTAAAACATTACAAGTTACGAACAAAAAAAAAACATGGGTAAATTAAATCAAAGCTTGGTAATTTTTAGGCTTATAAGGAATCATAAATCTATTACTAAAACCAATAGAATGCCCGAAAACGCTGGTTGATTAAAATTGAACAATCATGTCGGAAAAATGTCCTCAAATACATCTCACAAAACAAGCGAAGCGATAAAAAAAACGCGCGTTTGCAGAGCTGCAAAAACTCGCAGTGTGTAATCGCCCTAATATTGACACAAAATTTTAGATTATCTACTAATTTATGTTCATCTAAGGTCCCGGTTTTCATAGGTAGATCTGATTAATGTTATATTGTGCCAAAAATATTTTCTTTGTTAATTTATCAATTGTTCATAGTACCTGCGCCAGTTACCATTTTTATTGTGTTAGTTTGTATGTTGTATGTAGTAAGTATAGGTATGAATGTCTACCATTAAAGAACAAAAATATTTTTTACACAAATTCCTTTATATTTTTGACTGATTAATTTTGGGAGCTTGACATTAAGTATATTTGTGTTTTAAATTAAACCTGTGTTTTATTTTTACCTACGCCTTAGGCTGCCCACCCACGCCCGATATTTGGACACCGATTTATAAAATTGAACGCACTCGTCGTATAAAAAGTTGGTCAGAAAATGTCATTAAATTGGAAGTACATACTTAGGCCCTATCCGCACAGCCGTAAAATATTCGCGCGGAAATAATATCGCGTTCAATTTGCATCAAACCACAGATATTTTCGCGCGATTTTTTTACCGCAGGTGTGGATAGTCCTATAAGATCCTATGTGTCACAGAAGTTGGTGAGAAAAAAACGCGCGGTGAAATATCGCTTTGCGGATGGCCTAAATGTAAAAATCTACCCGATTGTCGAACCCACAAAAAGTATGACAGCTTGCGCCAAACTTCTATTTCGCTCTGAAGTTGTTTCGGGGGGATGCATCTGCCACGGGCCCCACATGGCATAGTTACGCCACTGATGATATCATAGTTATGGCTGAGACCTTGGAAGACCTGAGCACAATGCTCGACGATCTTTGTAGAGTCTCCCACAGCAAGTGGATCAATGAAAATGGATAAGAGAAAATGTCGAATTCTCATGTCATATCTAACTCATACCGAATATCTGCAATTCCGATATTAGTATCGGAATTCCAATATTGGGCTCTAGTATCGGAATCGGAAATTAGTATCGGGATTGAAAAACTTCCGATATTACATGCCCTAACTATAGGTATATTTAATATAAGGGAAACGAAGACAATAGAAACAAAATTTAAGGAGAAGCGCGTAATTTAGTAGGGTCAATGTATCGGACCGAGCGCCGCGCGGTGTTGCTGTCCCGGGTTGTGACGTCATCGTATGAGAGAGCGTAATCTCGGAAATACAGAAAAGGGCTTAAACTTCTCGTCGTTATAACTTCGGAAATACTGCATGTTTTGAAGTGAAATAAAAAGTAAATGTATGTTCATTCATACATGATCTACGCTCCGATTTTAGGTGTATTTCATAGTAATATTAATATATATATTAACTAACCCCTTTCGACACTAGTTACCAGAGTACCTACCTATCTATATTTATTATGTAGGTATGTAAATATTTCATATGTGCATTAAAAAATTTAAAAATTATACAAAATACTTTGTACAAATTTTACATCTATGATAGTAATAGTCAAAAGGGTCATCATGCATGCAAGAAGCATGCAAGAAACATACATGACGATATCAGCGCCACCAAGCAACTATTTATATGTAAAAATATTAATAAGAAATAGGAAACGCACTGATTAAAAAAAATCATTTCTTTAGTTTGACGTTGACGTTTGACTTTGACCATTTGACAAATAAGATGGCGGACCGAAACGCTTCATAAAGAAACGCATTACTGCGCTTTTTAATAGCGAATACGAATCTGGTTATTTCAGAGTTCGGAACGTTTATTTAATATTTATTTTGCCGCTAATGTCAAATTTTGAGATAGTAGAAATACAAAATTATTGGACTCTATTTATTTTGGTGAGTTTTGCTTATTCTTGCAAAGATATTTGAATATTAAAGCACATAAAATATACCTAATTTTCGTATTATCTTGTCTGTTTTAGTGTCAGTTTGCTTTTTATTCCTAAGCGTAGACTGCTAACTATTAGGATACACATCAGGTATGCTTACATTTTGTAATAATTATACCGGAATTCGAACAGGTTAAGCTTCAATAACAGATTAGTTGTCGAGTCATATAAATGTAAAACATAGGTACTGAACTTAATTGGCATGAGTGATCATTGTTTACTTTTCAAATAATCCACCTACAATTTCAGGTCAATATAAATAGAAATGGAACAGATTGTTGTTAAAACAGAAGTGCAACCTAACGGGGAGATACTCCTTTATTATGTTGATGGTAAGTCTTACTAAATTCCTATATTGTAACTAGAAGAGTTTAGAGGTTATTTCGGGATTGATCTGCGAGGGTTCCATTTACAGTTTCCTGAGGATATGCCCTAAAATTATTTTTAATACTATATTCTAACCCATTCTTAGTGCTTATAAAATAAATTGCAAATAACCTAAAAACTATAGTACCTACATTACTGCAGCAGCCAGCAAAAGAGGCATTGATTGATGAATGTGTGTTCGAGGCACACATACGTAAGTCCCCAAGGCTTGTATAGTGCTTTTCTCAAATCATGCATGGAAATTAAAACCAATACATAGCAACAACAACAGTAACAACTGCCTCCTAGGTTTCCCTGTTCCTAATTATCCCTAAATTATATGGCAGATATGAGTTTACATAGTAATTTAATTGGCCACTAAAACACAAAATATATCATACAACTTCTTCCAGCTGCTGTTCACATGTATTTGGCCAGCACAGCAATTTCGATTTTTCTTGAAGAAGGTTGTCAAAATAATTCTCAAATTTCCAAGCACATGCTTGAAAATATCTATTTGTAATATATCTTTTGCATGCAGTGTTTAGTAAAAAATTATAGAAGTATTTTGCAAACTTTGCATTGAGTAATTTTTTAGATCTCTTTTTTATCTGTTTATTACCATTTTTTTAGTAGTTTTTTTATTAACTAGCATGCATTATTATGGAATATTTTTTGCGTTAACAAATGCGTAAATAGTTTTAAAACTATAAAAAAATACACTGAAGAAAACGACTTGCACCATGCGGCAATCAAACCCATTGATAATAACGTAAAATAATCAAGAAGTAATATAGGCCTTAATGGGGTAGCAATATGAGCCAAAAATCATCATATAAATTCATATTTATAAATATATGAAAAAAAATCTTTCTTTTAGATATGTGACCCAGATTGTCTGTCATCATGATTACTGTTTTAATAATTAATTTTCCATCGATTACAGCGACAGCATAGCGTAATAAAAACAAATCAGTGTAATTTCTGGAGATTATAGATCTATATCCAGTAAACGAAGCAAATAATTAAATATATAATAATAATAAGCCTTTTTATTCTGAACTTCTTGGTTAGGTGTACATGCTAAAAAAATTTTCTTTTTTATTATAATATATCTCGAAGCTCAGTTTGCCTCTTGGCATAGGCCTCCTCTAACAATTTCCATTGGGATCTGTCACGCGCTACCCTTCTCCAATGATGTCCGGCTGTGAGTTTTAGGTCGTCTTCCCATCGTGTCTGTTGACGTCCTCTACTTCTCTTGCCATCCCCCCAAATAATTAAAATTATGTAATAAATACCTAGGAATAACCATTTTGATAAGATATTCTTCCCATATATTCCCTTATATTTTTTTAACGGGTAATAACTTGCTTTTTTTCATTCAAAAAGTTCACACTATGAATACGGTTTTTTGATGTCATAATGACAGGGTTTATTACGATTTTGCACGATATTTGATCAGTAGAGACTTGCATTTTACAATAGTATCAATACGGCAAGCAATTTTTATCGCTAAACTGGAAATCACATCGATTGTTATGTATGTCGACACTGCACCCCCAGGTCAGAAAGGGAACGCCTACGGAACAGCTGTTACGAAACGGCTACGGTTCCGATCTGGTACGATGTGATGTGGTACGACAAATACTTAAATCTATTGAAGATCCGGTCAAAGCTACGGTGCCATTTTCACTCTATAAGAGGCGACTGTACACGATTGATGTCAACAAAGCTCTTGTTGTGATGTATTATTAATTGAGAGTGCACCCAATCCTGAAGGAAAGATATCTATGTTTGGGTGATTAGCTAGAAAGCGAAGTATTAAAACCATATCCACCCATAATCCAGCCTAAGCTGAATTTAATAAGAAATTAAACATAGTGTACAGAAATGATATAGAGGTATATTCACAGTGTTTATACAACATGTAATTTAAATAATCAACATCGTGAATACAGGTTGGTTGAGATCGGCTTTCGGCTATTTTTCGGTCGGCTATTGATCGGCAGAAAAAATTAACAAAAAACCATTTAAAAAAAAAAACAAAAAGTACCTACTCAGAAAATATTGTAATATTTTCTAGCTATTTTTAAAAAGAAAAAAATTTTTTTTTTAAATCATCTCAGAATCAGATCCTAATCCACCTGTATTCAGGGTTTTGGTTATTTAAGTTACATGTTGTAGATGACCTGAAGAGCATTTTTGCTCTTACATTACATTAAGGCTTATAAAACTAGGGAAATGAGAAGAAAATAAAATTCACCATTATTATTTTAGTTATAATCACTACTATTATTTTGGTTATGCAGATATTCGGAGATATCGGCTCTGACATCCGACAAGTGTGAACACCGTCATAATTACTCATAGGCGAACAAGATCCAGCACGATATTTTTCCGGGCGAGGCCAAAAAACACTAGATTCCTTGTCGGCGCCTATACAAAATTGGTGTCCGACAAGACAAGTGTATGCTTCATATAAAATGCTCTGCCACTGGAACATTCGATTAAAATCCGAGCCCGACAAGTGGGAACGAGCTCTAAAAGTATACTATGTAATGTACTTTTAGAGCACGTTCCCATTTGTCATATTTCATATATTATGTAGTGCCCGCGTAAATCTTAGGGAACATTATACATATAGTATAGGTATATCTTAGGGAAATTAGAAAAACAGGAATTTCACGACATTCCAGCACGAAATCCCGGAAGATATTGAATATTCTTCTTCATTACGACTTCTTACATATATGTATAGCTAAAAGTATAACATTAGACTGCCCCACAAACAGTCCACCCCACTGTGTTCTGTACCTACCTACAACACAACAATGACATATCACTGATATTATATTAGTATTTTGTCATGTCACTAAATATGTTTAGTAAGAAGACGTAAACAAGAATATCTTCCGTGATTTCGTGGTAGGTATCTCTAGGGATTTCGTGAAGTATCCCCATTTCCCTGAGACATATACATAATTACAATTTTAAAACAATTTGAAAATCAACAGAAAATGCCGTCGATGGGAGTGAAGGTCAAGTACTGCATCTAGAAGCCAATGATTATGAAGTTCTTGAAGATGACGAAGAAATTAATGAAAGTAAAGAGAATTTAGTACAAATGCAAGAGCAGGTATATCAAAGTAAGCCATCTGAAGAAAGTAACGGCAAATGGACTATACTAGAATTACAAAAGCTTCTAATATTCTTCTTTGACAACAAAGACAATTTTATTGCAAGTTCAAATCAGCATCATTTATGGAATGTGCTATGCAACACAATACTTGTTGGGAGAACAGAGAAAGAGTGTGAGGTTGAGCTTCTGAATTTAAAAAGGAAATACGCGAAACAGTACGTCGAGCACCAGAATGGGTTTGTTATCAATTGGCCCTTATATGAACTATCCCATCAAGCATTCCACGACGATAGTTATGTAGCGGTTTTGATAAAAGACTACGAACAGCAACAACAGACAGTGACCAAGATATCAATCCCAACCGATGTCAAAAAATCGAATCCCGGAACGATTGTAGTTAAGAATATTACGAACAAACCTCAGACAGACGACAAAGTCGAAACGATGCTAAAATTGTATTTGAGGTATAAGAAAAGTGATTTTACACCGAAAAATTTATGGGAAACTATTGCTATTGAATTGGGCGAAGATGGCGCCGAATATTGGCACAAACGCTTCTTGAATTTCAAGCAGCATTATTTAAGAATGTTGCCTAAAAGACAAATGTATGGCCCTGTCAGCGTCAATTGGCCGTACATGCATCTGTTTGATCAAATATTTGCGGATGACCCAGTGTTCCAAAGTAAATATGTGAAGACTAGTACTGACACGAATGCTATGGAAACTGATTTGCAAGCTGATGTCGATGATTGGAATGATACAGAGTATACTATCCTCGCGAAATATTACTTCGATTGCTTTGATGAGTTTCAAGATTCGACAATACCGAACCAATTCCTTTGGACAGAGGTTGGTCGTTTATTGGATAAAAAACCAGAAATATGTAGGGTAAAGTATGAAGAAATCAAGAATATTCACTACGAAAAATACTTTTCGGGGACGTATAGTCTACGTGACCGCGTGCCTATAGAAATAATTTTAGATAATATCATTGCGCAGGAGGTTGAAATTGAATTGTCTAATGAGACCCATAAACGCTATTCTGCATGGGTTACTGAAGATATAGATAAGTTGGTTCAATTCTTTTACGATAATGTAGAGTTGTTCAAGGATCCTGTCTGTCATTATGTTTGTTTGGCATGTATCAGTAAATCTATTGAGAGAGACATACTGAGTTGCAAAAAGCAATGGGAAGATTTAAAAGTTCTATACAAATCTATACTCCATAATAAAATGGAGAATTCCGATTTGCAAATTGATTGGAGATATATAGATATTTTTGACAGAATATTCGATTACGGCATGGATACGAATCTGTTGAATGAAATTGATAAACCCAAAGCAGCGAAGCGATCGAAAACTTCAGAAAAAATTGGAGGTAAGAATGTTTTGAAGTATTATGTTTTATGGTAGGTCGATCCTTCGAGCTTCACTGTTGAGTAATTTAGACTGTAACATGGTCCTGGTTGTTGGTTTTTGTTGGTTGGTTCACTGGAGGTTTAGTTGATTTTGGGTTTTGGGCCCCTTTTGTCTCGCCTAGGCTGGCAACCTGTCACTATTTTGGGGTACAGAATGACCCATATTGTAAGATGTGTAAAATGTTACCTAATCCTGCAGCTCACTGGCACTTCCAAACCCAGTGTTGCCACCCTTACGATTTAAATCGTATTCATACGATCTTTTCGGCCCTGGTACGATGTACGCAAAATATGTAATCTTTTCAAATCTTTAGATCAAAGTGAAAATATTAATTGTTAAGTTCATTAATTCGATATGAAAATCTAGTTCTAAACTTGAAGGAGCTTTATTATTTTTTGTATTTTTTTTATGATAGCATCGAAACCAATTTTGTTTTTAATTTTTTTATCCCTATCAAGATAAAAACTATCCTATCACTCAAGTTGGATCAAACTGCACACGGTGTACAAATTTGATTAAAATCGGTTTAGTAGTTTAGGAGTCCATCGCGGACAAACAACGTGACACGTGATTTATATATATTAAGATTAAAAGGGGATGTAAACTACTAAATAAAAATATAAAAAAGAAATCATGCATAATCCCTATTTACTATAAAGGGGATTCCCCGCGTAATACTTGTTATATTAGACTTTTGGGCCAAATTCTAAAGAAAAATCATAGATCAAAAACGTGCATATTACAAAAAAAAGTTTAATTTTTTAATACACTTTATTGTAAATGTTATCATAATTGGGTCTTTTTGTACTTACAGTTCAGAAAGTAAACATCAATATGGACAATGAGACTTATGAAGAGGGTACCGATGAAGAAGGATTTGATGAAAGAGGTTATACAAAACGCACCAAGAGATCTTTCGGAGACTCCAAGGCTTTTAAAATCCTCGAATACTATCTAAAACACAAAGACAAGTTTGCAACTACACGAACCAAAAAGAAACAATACCTCTGGAATGTAATAGCGAAACAGCTAGGCATATCTGTTGAGCAATGTGCACACCGTTTTAGGAATTTAAAACAAGTCTACACGAGTTACATTCAGAGAGAAATCAACAAACCTGAAATGCCAATCTTTTGGCCCTACTATGCGTTATGCAAAAAAGTCTTTGGATACAGAGCCTTAAAGACTAAATTGAAAACCAACAAAGCTGATTCGGAAGAAGCAGAAGCTTGGACAACTAAAGATATCAAAGTATTAGTTGACTACTGTAGTTTGCGTGGTGTTGATCAAATAACTAACAACGACGATCTGTCTAAGTGGAGTGTCGTTGCCTCAGAACTTAAGAGATCGGAATCAACGGTGCGAAACAAATTCCTTGCATTGAGGAGATCCTACAGGCGATTGAAGACAGTTCAAGAACACAACCCGATGTATAAGGTTACATGGAAATATTATCACATATTCGATAAACTATGTAGCAATGCGAATAACGTTGAGGAGGAGTTTCTGGAAGAGGATGACGAAACTAATCAATATTTGGATGTTAAAAATGAAGAGGGTAAGTTTAGTGGAGAAGGAATAGTCATTGAAATTGATTAACCTGTTCTAAAGACACATTTCCTTAAATTCAAATGTTGTATCCTCATGTTTGATTATTTTAATAGGCTTTTTTATTAAATTGGTAATTTTTAATAATTGGCTATTATCTTTTAATTTATTCTTTGGTTAAGTAATTTTTTCAATCATACAGGGTGTAAAAGACACGAACAGTCAAACGAAAACCGTGTAAGTATTCTGTACATCAAAATAAGACACATTTTTTTTTGGTGTTAAAAAATATTGCAAATTGTACTGCACAACGTAAAGCGCTCAACTCGCACGCAACTCGCAAAACCGTGATATTTTTGCCAGACGGCGGCCCCGTTAGTTTGTGTCCGTGCGCATCGAGTGAGCTACATTGAACTCTTAACGTTTGGAAGCCATTTTTTCTTATGAAATACTAAAAACAATGATAATGTTTCTTTGGACAATAATTAAGAAATAATGTTTAGAATATGTTTTCATAAAAATATGAAAAAAAAAAATTTTGACTTTGACCTTTAATAAAATCGTAAATATCAATTTCCCAGGTATAGTTTATAGGAAGAAAAATATTATGATGGTGAGCAGAATACATGGTTTGTTTGACTGTTCATGTCTTTTACACCCGTTATAAATACTCATTAGAAAGTATAATATCGTTTCATAAAATCAAGTATAATATAGAATAACATCGTTTTGAGAGCGAGAGTGACGTTTTAGTCTTTTTTAGTGAGTAGTGTCTCAACAGCCGAATTGTAACGTTGTGCATTTGTAACTGAGAGGCACTACGGCAAGTTACGACTTAAATAAATAAACATAGTCACTTTTCTTTTAATAAAAGGACATTTCTGAAATAAAACATTTAGCGACTTGTAACAAAAATACACTTCTTCTTATATTTTTTTAAATTTAGTGACGATTATCGTAAGACTATGAGAACCGCATTAATACACTAAAACAGTATAGAGTTTTAGTTCCTAGAACTCTAAGAATTCTAATCTCACTCTTTCTTTATCTCAGAGCTGCGCGTTGCATTTTTCTTCGCAAGAAAAGTGTAACGTTAGATGATGAGCTAAAAAAGTAGTAAGTGAAAGGGAAAAACCTATATACAATTTACTGGAGAGGTGTCTTATAGCGATAAGTTCGCCCTTGAAAATTATTTTACTCTGTACTTATTATACTTACGTATAAATTTTTGAAATGCAAGAAAGAGTTAATAATAATAATATAATGACATTTGGCTTGTTTACATTTATTTTTTATCTAATTTTGCTCCAGGTATAGGTATAGGTAAGCCGTTAATAGTGATAGAAATTAGACAATTTACATTCAACCATTAAGGTGGTATGAAAACTACTAGGTAATAAAATGTCATAACTAAATCTTGAATCTATAATTCATATAATATAGATATATTCTGATGAATAACAGGCCAAAGTTAAAGTATATTCTCAGAAACACGGTATATAGTATGGAATTAATGTTTATTATCACTTTTACAGATGAGGATTACCAGTGCATCATTGTTATTCCTGAAGGTGGTGATATTAATGACATAAATAGTGCTCAAATCATCATCCAACAAAACGGAGAAACTGAAGTTACAGAGAAAGAGATAAAAGATGACACTAAACCCGCAGTAACTAAATGGACCAAGAAGAGTAAAAGGAGATTACTGATTCTATACCACAATTACATCAAAGCTAGGAAAGGAGAAGAGATAAAACCGAAAGAAATGTGGTCAGAAATCGCTTCTAAATTGGCGGGTAAAACGCCGGTCGCTTGCAGAAAAATGTTTGTAAAACTCAAACTTAATCACTTAAAAACAAAAGACGCAGATGAAGCTAAGAATTATGACCCATATTATGGGTTATTAGAGAAAATATTAGCGCTTAAAAGGAAGTTTGCTAAAACAAAAGACAGCAATTTAAACGATAGAAAGATTTACAAGAACGTCGATTTACCAACAGATAAAGTAGAATTGGCTTTGCAATATTATTTGCAAAATATTGAGGAGTTTGCAAGCCCTAAGTTTGAAAAGAAGTACCTATGGTCAGAATTGTCGAAATTCGTAGCAGAACCATTGAACAAGCTCTTTAATAAAATCAACTATCTAAAGCAGAATTACAACATCGAGACTGGACAAGTTTCTGGCGAGGAAACTATTTTCAATGAGCTGTTAAAGGAAATTGTGACTAAAGAAAGCGCCATTACGGCTGAGATTTCCGAGCAAGTGGCTTCGGATGAACCAGAAGAAGTGAATTGGTCGGACGATGAAACCGAACAGCTTCTTGTATGGTACCTAGCTAACCTGGATATGTTTAAAAACCCGAAATTCGTGAGGAAATACCTCTGGTTAGAAATCTCTTCGATTTTAGTGAAAACGCCCCTGGCTTGTTCAAAGAAAATGACTGAAGTTAGGACGCAGTATAAATCGATGATAAAGGAAAGCCCTGATGAGTTGAACAATTGGCGTTTTTATGAGTTGTGCCAAAAAATATATGGCACGGGAAAGAAGAATTAAGTGACCGTTCAGAATTAACAGATCAAATGATACACAGTGGCTGTAGAATTTGAAGATAAATTTGCCTAATAGAACTGAAGACATTAACATTAATTTAAGATCTCATGTGTATGTACAGTCGACAAAGTTGTCGGTGTTCCTTTCACCAAACCTTAAAACGGCTGTTCTGCAAAGCCCCGCCCACTTTGTATTCTGGCCAATAGAATAATAACGTAACATGGCACAGCCAATAAGACGCAGCCATTTCTCTCCGCTTCCGCTGGCCGCCTCCCATCCGCGCAGTCGATCTAGCGTGCCCGACGAAAGTTACGGTAACCCATCCGAATGTCGACCGCGCACTTGGTAGTTTAGCTTTCATGATTGGTACCATCGGCCTCTGCATTATTGAGAAGACGCTTTGAGAAAATAAAATCAATGTTAACGCACATCATGGTTTATCACTATGTCGGATCATGTGAATATTTACGTTAAGGTGGTATCAGACGGTTCATTTTTCGTTCATTTTCGCCTTTCATTCGGTATCTTTCACTCGAAATGAAGTGTCTGAAACCAAAATGAAGCACAAGTGCTGAATGAATTCATTAATGAACCGATCCAAGAGTGTTGGATATTGGCATTCGGCATCTTTCACTCCCAGTCGAATGAACGATAAATGAACAGTCTGAACGCTGAGAGAACGTTCACTCGGATTCGGTCATTTTGTTTCGAGTCTTGTAGAAGAAAATGTTGCGGCAAAATGGTGTGCTTTCGACGACGTACTGAAAGAAACGAGGAGATGAATGTTCTTTTCTGTTTCATTGCAGTTCGACCGTGTGAACATAGAATGAAATAAAAATGAAGCATTCACTAGAGTGAACGTTCATTCGAGTGAACCGTCTGATATTACCTTTACGCGACGTAGGTTTTCACGTCGCGAGAACGTAACGTTGCACGCTGGGTAACTTGTTTGTTTAGTAGCCCTTGACCCAAGAGTGGGCGCGTCTTTCCGAGAAACGCCAGTGGGCGCGTGGGGAACATTTTGCCACTGCTTTGCACTGACCACTTTAATGCAATGAAATTAATTAATTTTATCTGGATTTACGTAACACACAATTAAGTAACGAAAAATCAAAATATGTATTGAACTTTGTTTGAGGAACTTTGGGTTAAAAAAGATTTTTGAAGACAACATTTTATTGAATTTTTTAACTTCTTTTTAATTATCCTTTATAAAACTCATACAAATGGAAATAAATGAACAAAACTATAAATTTTCTACATCTAAAGCATATGCGCTGACAAAAAAGCCTGCACATCAGTATGTCCAATGTTCATTGCACAGTAATGAGCATTTGCAACATCCTTCAAAATGCTCAGAGCGCGCCCACTCTGGGGTTAAGGCTCAGCTGCATTCGTGAGATAAAAATAGCAGTGTAAAGATTTGATCTGCACTCACTTCACTGCAAATTTTAAAGAGCAAGATAGAGAGTGTTCCAGTATGGAAAATATACAGCTATCTCGCTCGCACGTTGTCTTCGTGAATTATTGAATGAGTTTTCTGATACGGACTTAAGTCGTGATTTTCAATTTCCATATTATTAAATGTATAATTGTAAATAAATTGCAGGTGAAAGAAATTATGTTACGAATATAGTAAGATTTTATTAAGTACCTATTATGTAAGGTAAGGTTTTCGTAATAAAAATATGTCTGATAGTTAACACTTGTATTTTTTTTTACTATTAATTATTAACTAGGAGTATCTACCAATTAAATCTGGTATAAATATTTGTTATTTATGGATGATGTACCTATTACCGCCCCCAATCGGCCAGCGGCCCACAGGGGCTGGCGATAGTCGGTAGCCCCTGTGGGCTGCTGGCCACCAATTGGTGCACAAGGAGTGCCTAGACGGGCAGCGTTGGGACGGTCTCGGTGTAGTTGCGCCCACGTGCATAGATCCCGAGCCGTCCTGTAATAGCGCACTGGAGGTCAGGCCGGGGAGGATGTTTAGTGGGTATGGAGGTAACGACTTTACCTCGAGTCCCACATATCCCCTGCGGTTGACACCACCCCGCTGGGACGATGCGTAAATGCATTTGACCTCCCCGACAAAAAAAAGGCCATGCCCCCATAAAGGGGGCAGAGATAATTTAACCGTCTTAACTCCATACTAAACATATAAATATTATTAGACTCCCAAAAAAATAACCCTAATCGCCATATTGAAATTTTATCGATACCACGAACATGTATAAATAAGCCTTATACATGCTCGCAGATTCGATAAAATTTCATGTTGGCGGTTATATCCAATGATTTTTGACAGTCCAAAGCGATAAATGGCTATATCGTGTTTCGGTGGTCATGCTAGGCGGCCAGGTAGCTCTCACTTTTTTTATATCTTGACGCTTGTGTGTTTGTGCAAATACCTAAATAATAATTTATTAATAACTAGAATGAGCCATGTGATGCCGGCAGAGTAGAATAGCATCATCCCATATCTTCCAATGGGTGTCGTAGAAGCCAACTAATGGATCAGCAAAGGGGTATTGATCACCTTATACTCCGTCCACTAATCCGCATTGGGCAAGCGTGGTGGACTACTTCCTAAACCTCCTTTGATGACAAGAAGACGCCTTGTGTCCCAGCAGTGGGTCGAATTACAAGGGGTCCACGTCCGGAAGCCTCTTCGTGGCGGACCCTGGTAACGTTGTGGGGAAACTTTGGGCCTGTGGCTTTTGATGTCAAGTGTGTCCCCTTGGCATTTGAAGTCACGTGCCATCGTCGAGTTGTTTTTGTTTTCCCACCACGGCTAGTTCCGGACAGCTCTTTTCAGGGCCACGAACGCGCCCGAAGTCCCCGGGTGCGGTCCGATGGTTGCTTCCAGTGTCATCGTCAGGAGGATGCGCCAGGTCGAGCAGCCGTCTGTGGAGGAGTGGCTGCTGGCCACCAATTGGTGCAAGGAGTGCCTAGACGGGCAGCGTTGGGACGGTCTCGGTGTAGTTGCAGTTTCTCGCTCACGTGCGCAGATCCCCAGCCGTCCCGAAATAGCGCACTGAAGGTCAGCCCGGGGAGGGGGGTGGGGGGTTTTCGAATTACAAAGGCTGTTATAGAATAAACGTGTTTTTTTTGACACTTTTTCTAACCAAGTTACTCGCAATATTATATTTATTGACATAATAAAATTGGTATAAATTGGTATTAAACAGGTGGGCAAAGTTCGCTTCTAATGCGGATCCTCTACTATCCTGTCTCAGGTAACCGTAGTGCTTCCTATAATAATAATAATAAATTCGTTTATTTCGACCAACAATGAGTCATTTGTGTTAGTAATACAAAAATAAAACTTAATATGCATCGCATTGTGGAGCACGAATTATCAATGTATTCATAATCGAAATCCAAATACCTACGTGCTGCTGATGCATCTGATTCGGGAGTACCTACCTAAAAATCATTAATAAAATCCTCCAAATATCATTAATAAATTACCGTTACCTCTTTAATTTCATCTTCTTTTAAATGAATGACGATCGTGACACATTAAAGTTACGCATTCGTCAATGTCAAGTGAAAAATCCTTAAAGTAACAGACAATTGTATGGTAGATTGTGTTAAAAATGGAGTCTCTCAGCACTACAGCGTTTTTACAATAAGAACTCGTTAGAAACTCCCCTTCTATAATTTGTTCAAACCCATAAAACACAAACGTCATAATTTCCCGGGGAAGGAAGTTTTCCACGTATATTGGATACTGGCAACATTGTAGACAAGGTCGTATTTCTCGACTGCCCTCCTAGGTTAATCCTTTTAGTTCACGGAGAATTAGAGTCACTGGATGTGGCAATAGAGGTCGGCTATAATATTTTAATATACTAAGAATAGCCTCAAACAGACCACGTAAAAAAGTGAGGACTGCGCTCTGCGAAACTACTAAAGATGTTAGCACACTTATCAAGTCCGTAAGCCAAGCCTTTTTTTTTACTTTGAACGTTACGGAACGTAGCGCTTTGTCTCTTTCACGGTAAAGGCGATACGGCTTCGCTGCCTTTACGACTGCCTTCTACACCTAATCTCACGTACCTTACTGGTTGACTGGTAGGGAATGCTGTATAGCATTAAGTCCACACTTTGTACTGTCTGCTATAAAGTTTTCTAAAAATAAATGAATAAATATATTACGACCCTAAGGCTGATTTCAGAGTCACGCGTTTGAACAGCGTCGCCCAGACCGGGGCCTTATCGCGCTATTTACTTACAACGTTTTTACCAAAACCAAATACATATTTTTCGGTTTTCATACATTTTGACAAGAGTTTGACTTCTGTTGTCCGTTTATTTATAAAATAACTATTGTGTTTTAAAAATGTATTGACTAACTTGCTAGCACTATGGAAATATCTGTAAGTCGGCAAGTAAACTGTGAAATAAATAAATAAATCTGTCAGCTGTCGAAACGTATGAAAACGACAACGATTTGGTTTTGGTTTTATCGTTCGTAAATAGGCTATGCGCTTGCAAATGCGTCGCTATATGAAATTAGCGGCGCGATTCAATAATGTCATTTTAAAACGCAACTAACCATAAGTGTATTGAACATCTGTAGTTTCAATTTGATTTTATAACATATTATGTTCAAAATGCGAGATTGAGTAGGTAATCCCGCATATCAATCCCGCGGGATTTAATAAGCTGCGGGATTGCAACCCCTACCTGTCATGAGGACCCAAAGACGGGACTCGAACCCGCGACCTTTCGTGATCCGGGCGAACGCCTTTTTTCTTGTCTTGTTACCTATTTAATTTGGTATAGGTACTAGCACAGATTTAATAATACAAGGAGATAGGTCAAGCCGGCGTTTAACTTGTGAAGAGTGTATGCTCTGTGGGCATACATTTCCGCCACTTCGCCTTCCGATAAAGTCAAGTGAATACGTAACTCAGCGATTCGACCGATCTACTTTGCGGCTGTGCTTAACTTTCATCGCTTCGCAGTCCTTAATACGCGCGCAATAAATAGTGTATATTACGGCATGCTCAACTAGAACCATGTTATGTAGTACGGCCGCTGATCGGGACACTCGGTCTTCCTATGAACTCGGCGATTCGACCGATCTCCTTAGATTGATATACCTATCTGTGGGTACAATACAAGGCACATTTCAACAACATAGAAACACTACCTTAGTACAAACGGTAGCAACTGTTCTGTTGGTAGATACGTTTAATGCAAAAATTGCTAAATTATGTCACTTCTAGTAAACATTACCTACCGTAGTCTTTGTTTCCTGGTTTTAAAATATCGGACATCGGCTGTGGACTGAATTTAAGCGTAAGTACGGATATAATTTATATGAAATTTAATGTGAGTAGGTACCTACCTACCTGATATAATAAAATTATTGTAGGTTAAATGGCGCATGAACGTACCTGCTCGTATTTTAGAAATAACGAAAGAAACTCATTTATCAGAAGCATTATGCATAGCATAAAAAATCCCAGACTGTTGAAATCACAGATTTAATCATACAAGGAGATAGGCCAAGCCGGTGTTTAACTTGTGACAAGTGTACGGTATGCCCAGCGGGCATACATTGCCGCCAGTTCGCCTTCCGATAAAGTCGAGTGAATACGTACGTATGTCAGAAATAAATATCCGATTTTCTTTAAAAAAAGGCCGTCCTGTTTAACTGTAACATGCAACGAATTAGGAATAATTCCTAATTCGTTGGTAACATGTAATCATTGCAGTGAATCAGTTATTTCATCAAATAATGGAATAAATTTTCACACGTAAGAACCGAAAAACTTACATTTATATTTAAAAAACTATATTCAAATAAATAGTCCGACTTTTATTCATAAAAAAATAAACGCTTAAAATTATGCGTTCCTATCTTACAAATTGTATTACATTGCGGCTGTGCTTATCTTTCATTGCTTCGCAGTCCTTTGTCCTTATGACGCGCGCAATGAATAGTGTATAATACGGCATGCTCAACTAGAACCATGTTATGTAGTACGGCCGCTGATTGCGACACTCGGTCTTCCTATAAACTCCGCGATTTGACCGATCTCCTTAGATTGATATATCTGTGGTTGAGATGATTTTGAGTGTATATCTGTCCTGGTCATTGGCTTTAGTTGGTGTGATTACTGAAGGATTGTTAATTTTCGGGTTTTTTCTCCCTTTTATGTAGGCGACATGCTGGAAACCCTGTCACTATCTGGAGGCACTGCATGGCCCATACTCCCAGATATGGCTTTATGTGTATCAAAATGTTGCCTAAGGCTCTGGCTCAACTCCTCATGAAATTACGAGCGTGACCGTATGTATGTACGTACATACGTACAGATGGGCCATCTGTATGAGTCATGCACTGACGCTTACTTAAAAGAGGTATCAAAAGTAACAATAAATCAGTCAGTGTACAAACAAACACCAGAAACTAGGACAGATGTTACAATCTAAATTATCTCAGCAATCGGGTAAAGGTAGCAAAAAAATACTAAAAACAAATACTGGAAAATCGCTAATCGCTTCCGCTCGTCTCAAACAGCTGCAAAACTAACCACAGCCTTACATTTTTCATACTATCACTACAGTATTCACTTGTAACTTAAGACCGAGGCCAGTGTATAAGTAGGGCACGTTAAACATGTCACTAAAATGCAATAAAATAATTTACACAGGTATTCCATACGAGTTGTTGTGACAGTGATTTGAATTATGAAATAAATAATTTTCCCTTTGACTTCTGTGTAAAAGTGTGTGGTTAAGTTTGGTGTGAATAAGGTAACTATAATCTTATTAGGTACTTTATTGTGTTAGTCCTATATCACATATGTGCTATCTATATGTCGTTCGATAATATAATTGGCCAGATCGTGAAATCCTCGGCATATCATCGCCACAATTTCAGCTTAGGTGGCACTGGACCATTTAAACCTTGGCCACTTATCGAGTAGGTAAGGGAGTGTCCATTAATTATGTGACGTGTTTATGACGATTTTCTAAAGCGTGCAAAGCCCCATTCACTATAGCAGCTTTCACTCGATTCTCAATATCACTGTCACATCTTCCATCTTTCGTAACCGAGAAATATAGTTTAAAAATTCCACATAGAAGAAGTCCCAAGATTCGAAGTCCCACGTTGGGCGCCATATTTGGATATTTGAAAATGGCGCCCAACATGGGACTTGGAAACCAGTCTGTAAAAGTGCTACGCCCATAATAGGTAAACTAAGTAAATACCTACCTATTGCTAACATTTCGGGTGCTACAAACAACATGTAAACACTGTCTGGTAAATACGCGAAGAATGGTTGATTTGACTTGACTTATAAACACCTATACCATCAACCAAACCTGTATAGATTTATACTCTTTCGCTACGCATCAAACTCGTTATTTCTGTGGTGTTAATTACTAGACAGAGAGGTTTTAAATTCGTAGTGTTCCACTCACAAAAAGCTATATTCTACCAATATGGGCCTCAACATAGTGACAGTGCCTATCGCCTGTTTGCCCCTCCCAGAAAGTATCTAAACTAAACGAACAAACTAAACAAAACCACGACAAAACAGACTGAACGTCTCAGGAATAGGGATGTAGGCTTTATGGTGTAACCAAATTTTGCCCGGACTATTAGGAGTGTAACATCTATCGTTATTGTTTGTTATTTCTTTCATTTTTTTTTCTTTTTTGGACTTGATGCTCTGTTTATGTAGGCAAAGACTAATCTGCGATTATTTTGAGTCACAGATAAAATACTACCGAATGCGGCCTAAAGTTCTGTTCCAACCTTTTGGGATTTTAAGCGTGACACCTATCTATTTATGTAGTTACAAAATGCCAGGTGAATTCTGCATTTAGCATGGTATACTAGACGTAGAGTTACCGCGTTATAAAACATAGTAATGTGCTATTTTCGCTATTGAATGGTTGGATGATGAAGCCGTACGGTTACATATTCACATAAGCACCTTCGTATTTCTACATGCAGTTAAATATACTGGATATGCTGCAGTCCATTTAGAGTTAGTTTTTAAGCTATTGTATAGCTTCTATCGCGGGCTTTGAGCGCGGGGACCGAATCCAGAAATTCCGTAACGAAAAAACCTCACGCTCCCCACTCCGATGGGCAAGGAGGTGTGGCTTGAAGGCCGTGCATCGTCTAACGTCGATTCAGTTCGGCAGTCTTCGACACGGCGTTGTGTGCGTGCGATTAGACGTATTGTACGCTGCTGTCACGACAGTGAATAGCTGTACTTGTAAAATTTGTGTATAAAGTGTTTTGAATATGAATGTTAATTATTTCAGTGTACGTTTTAAACGTCTTCTAGTAATAAAAACATTTTATTAATACGCATAAGCAGCTGCTTATGAGAAAGTATATAGGTGTATAGGTATTTATGTACAACAGTGAATAGCTGTACTTGCAAAATTTGTGTATAAAGTGTTTTGAATATGAATGTTAATTATTTCAGTTAATTATTTCAATTATAAAATTAATATCAAAGAAAAAGAAATACTGCAATAAAATTATAATTGCATAAGTTGATACAAAATGCTATGCAATAGACCGCGGCAGTCCCCGAGTGCCACACGTCTATTTTTTATTTATTTTATAGTCAACATTGTGGTACCTACAACCGCGTTGCCGCTCGAATTTGGAGCGCAGACTGGCGTAGTACCACCACCTTACAGAAGACCACACTCAAATAACACTATATTTTTGTGGTGTTGTGTTTTTGTATGTGAATAAAGTTGCTAGAGCTCCCCGGGGTAAGGTTAGATGATTACGGTTGGCAGCGCGTGAGTGTCACGTGACTGCTCACCACTAGGCGGGCGGTATGCTTGTCTGTCGGTCTTGATTGAGATTGTCGAAATGGGTCTATGTCGGATGTCAGTGGATATGCGGGACGGAAAAGACTTTGGCGAATGTTTATTGACCAAAGTTGGTGTAAGACTGAAATGTAACATATCGGACTTGTCAAATACCTACTTATACCAAATATACAAGTAAAACGCATTTCTTACTGTGACGGATTAAGTGCATTTCCGTTAACATCATCATAACAGCCTTTATGATTCGACCCACTGCTGGGACAAAAGGCCTCTCCTTGTCATCGAAGGAGGTTTAGGCAGCAGTCCACCACACTTGCCCAATGCGGATTGGTGGACGGATTATAAGGTGAGCAATACCCCTTTGCTGATCCATTAGTCGCCTTCTACGACACCCATTAGAGGAAGAAGAACTCTGGAGCCTCCCTAACTCTACTCTGCCTGCATCACACGGCTTTTCGTTAACAAATACATTAAAAAATAATAAGTTTATAATTGTGAATTAAACAGTATTATTCGTGTATCTCTGTTGCGCTCTCTTATCTTTGCGGTGCCCCCACGGGGTGTCAT
Organism: Elophila nymphaeata; assembly: GCA_955850985.1. NCBI lineage: Eukaryota > Metazoa > Arthropoda > Insecta > Lepidoptera > Crambidae > Elophila > Elophila nymphaeata. The sequence continues at coordinate 8,526,303 of OY039091.1, read as the reverse complement.
GTGTGAAATGTACTGGAATATAATGTAACACCTTTTGTAAACCACGTTTGTATAACAAGTAAGATTTCTTTTTTATAATTGTTGGAAATTTCCAACGAATTATAACAACACTAATAGAAAAAAGACGAAGCATTAGAATAGCGGAGTTTTCAAAAACATCCTAAAGAAAGGTGAGGTCAAAAGTTACTTGAAATCGGCGAGATGAATTAAAGGAATATGTAAGGATCGTAGCACGGAGAAAGAAGTGTGATCTCTGTCTTACCCTATAGGAGAAAAGCGTGACTTTTTATGTATCCGGCTCGAAGGACCATTTTTGATTAATCAACGGGGTTCAAAAGAAATACTTCCACTTATCTTGTGGTTCATCTAGTACAGGTTAGCCTGGTGTCAGAGTTTTTATAGTCGCCATCTCTGACCTGTAACATGACTTGTTTTTACAACTGCTAACTTTCGACAGCAGGCGGGACCAACAGATTAACGTGCCTTCCAAAGTAAGCAAGAAAATCGAGTCAAAACATTTTTGGTCCCCATCAGAGTTGCCTTAGCGACCTCGCTCTCCCTCACAGCTGATTTTTGTTAAATTCTGTGTCGACGAGAAAGTCGAAGTTTCAACCAGGCTGACCTGGCGAGGCGAAGGCGTTCGCCCTTATGTTGTTGACATTCACCCCATTCGCACGAAGCGATTTCCTTCCGCTTTCATTATGCGAACAGCTAAGGAGTGGTACTGCCGAGGTCTGTTTTCCCGGATCAGTATAATCTGGACATCTTCAAGGCCAGAGTGAACAAGTATATTCTAGACGACAGTGTACAACCTTAGGCCTCATCATCCCTTTCCATCAGAGGTGATTATGGTCAAATGCCCAGCCTATTCAACATTTAAAAAAAGCTATTGCATAGCATTTTGTATCAACTTATGCAATTATAATTTTATTTATTTATTTTATTCATGCAGTATTTCTTTTTCTTTGATATTAATTTTATAATTGAAATAATTAACTAAAAAAAATTAACATTCATATTCAAAACACTTTATAGACAAATTTTACAAGTACAGCTATTCACTGTTGTACATAAATACCTATACACCTATATACTTTCTCATAAACAGCTGCTTATGTATTCGTCCGATTTCGGAGCAGCTCGTCTCGATTCGTGCGAGTTTCGTAGAGTCGTACAATACGTCTAATCGCACGCACACAACGCCGTGTCGAAGACTGCCGAACTGAAACGACGTTAGACGATGCACGGCCTTCAAGCCACACCCGCTCCTTGCCCATCGGAGTGGGGAGCGTGAGGTTTTTTCGTTACGGAATTTCTGGATTCGGTCCCCGCGCTCAAGGCCCGCGATAGAAGCTATGCAATAGCTTAAAAAAAATCATGGGCTGTTCCGATATCGTCAGTGACATCAGCTACTAAGTATTCTCATATTACAGAGTCTTACTTAGGTGTTACAAAAATACTCCTAAAGCGGAAAGGGGGTTAAATGGTCAGTTATAAAGAGTCCATGTACAATATTAGAAAATCTTAATGTCACTTACGGCAAAAATAAAATAAAAAAAATACATGAAAACTTTCATTAACGTACAAACCCTATTATTTCGGTAAACTCAAAGAGTTAACTACGCAGACAGCTCATTTACATTTTGACCTAATATCCGCAGAATGACAAAGAGTCAAATAGCTAGGAATATTATGATAAAATTATATCACAATATTCCTAGTTAGACAATATTGTCATTTTACGAATATAGAAAAATCTTGGAAAAGAACACGAAACAATTGTAGGATATCGATTAATAGATTTGAATCGACAACATAACGTTTTTTCTGACTTGACATTTTTGAAGTTAGTACTTTAGCATAATGACATCCTAGTATTAGAAAACAAACCTTTGGGGACGAAAAATACAAAACTATTAAAGTGGACCATTATTAAAAGGGGAACGAATTTAGTGCCTACCAAAAAAATAGTACAGTCGGCCAAATTGAATCATGACCCACCTTAAGATCATTTTCCTACAGTCACTCAATACAAAATAGGTTGAAATTCGCTTGACCATACATTTCTTAAGTAACGAACCTGTTATCAATTTATTAGACACTGACATTGTCTAATAAATATGGCCTTTCAAAATTTTTTCAACTACTACTTGACATCTGACACATAACGTAATTTTATTTTTAAAAATATAATAGTTATTCGATTTTCTCAACAGTGAAAAGAGTTTAGATTATGAATGGGATCTTATTTGAAATTCTAATTGAGACTTTAGTGCAGTGATAACAAAGATTGAAATTGCATAGATCTCTGACCCGTAATGACACATTATTATTCATATTTAAAAGGTACTAAGTGCAACACGCACGATAGCGAAGAAAACCTAACTAAATTTATAATTGTAAAGGAATGATCGGCCAAGTGGGTCATGATTCAGTTGGTTCGACTGTACATTGCTCAGCAAATTATAATAAGTATTACCCACAGATACATCAATCTAAGGAGATCGGTCGAATCGCCGAGTTCATAGGAAGACCGAGTGTCGCAATCAGCGGCCGAACTACGTAACATGTTCTAGTGGAGCATGCCGTAATATACACTATTCATTGCGCGCGTCTTAAGGACTGCGAAGCGATGAAAGTTAAGCACAGCCGCAAAGGAGATCGGTCAAATCGCTGAGTTACGTATTCACTTGACTTTATCGGAAGGCGAAGTGGCGGAAATGTATGCCCACAGGGCATACACTTGTCGCAAGTTAACGCCGACTTGGCCTATCTCTTTATATTATTAAATCTGTGGTATTACCCCTCTGTTAAAAATATCTATGCTAATTCTGGTTCTGTTCAATGACAGCTTACTAGGGTTGACACTATTTTTGGCTTTAATAATTTATTATTTTTTGGGTTATTTTGAAAAACGTTGTAGGTATTATTTTAGCTACTTAATGGGGTTTTACTAACCTTGAAAATGCTGTATATTATATTCTTGATTTATATGTAAGTATAGACTTTACTTTATTCCACTTATACCTCACCCCTTTAAACGGATTAAGCTTGTAGCGCGTGTAAGTCTTCAAACTTAATAAAAATATGCATGTTTAGTATAGCTGAAACCTTCAGAAAAGAGATTTGTGGCATCGTATGCTTTCTTGCACAGTCATGTTATTAGGTAACTGAAAGTATACTATTTTAAAAGTTCGTGAAAAATTAGGTTGGGTCAATGATAATGTATTTTAATTTATAATATCATTGGGTGAGGTTAGTAACATGCATTATTAATGTCAAGTTATTAACCAACTATCTTCGACTTTAATATTGTAATAAGGAGGCATTTCTGTTGGGGAATGCCTTTACACGTAAACAGCCACACACCAAATCTGCTCATAGTCCGATGGACTGACTGCACGATGAGAAAAATTGTTGTGTAAACTTTTTATCTATTATTTTCATATTATCGAAAATACCAACTAGGTATTGACAAATTATCAAAATACGTTTTCTATTAATGTTTTCTTAGATTTGCACTACACATTGTACCTAAATAAGACCATTTTTACGGATTTAGCTCGCGTGCAATCAGATTTTACATGTTGTTATTATTGCCCGACGTTTCGTAGTAACACTTTGCAGCGTTTGTGGACCACGAGTTAAATATCCGTAAAAGTTGTTTTATTTACTACGTTTTCTATTTACAATTTATTGCGAATTCCTCATGATTTAACATTCCGCTCAACGTTTGTTTGGAGTCTAAAATAACTATATTGTGTATTTATAAGTACCTAGTAAAACAATATTTATTTGTTCCAGATATGTTCAAAATAACGGCATTTTTCATCGAACTAAACAAAATGATGACGCTCAAATAAATATCCGAAGGCATATTCTTAATTTTAGTTTACTAATGAATTCTGTAATTCAAAACTAATATTAAGATGAAGATAATTGCTGTGTGCCTGATGCTGCCAATGCTGGTAATCTTGAGGAGTTGTAAGGCAGGGAGAGTGCAGGCTGCCGTTAGTTTTCTGTAAGTAAACCGTAAACTTTGCTCGGGAAAAGTTTCAGATATTAGCCCCCCATTTACAAGCGTTTATTCCTGCCGGAATGTCCAATCTACAAGGAATGAATTCTAGTGGATGGGCGAAGTGCGAAAGTGTTTTAATCTTTTTGTCCTTTCCGTCGCGCCTGCATGTAACGACAATCTTGACTTAATTACATAGAAAGTCGCAGGAAAGCATGTAGATATGACATTAGTTAGTGGCTTCAACGGTTTTATTTATCCCTACGATGATTCTCTACAGTTTATCCGTGAGGACAATCATACGGAATAAACGCTGGGGGACTATTGTGAATCGAATAGCCAAACTAAAGTCATTTAGGCTCAGACTCCACTAAAGCGTAGACGCGACGAAAGGAGAGGAGCTGTGTTTTAAACAACCAATAGAAATTCGTTATTCATATATCTCGTCTCCGCTCAGCTTCAGTGGATACCACCGAGTGGAGATGTATCATATTTGTATAGCGTGATCGAGCTTTCGGAGATGTGAGCTGTGTCTCGCAAGCTGCCGCCGGACGACTGAACGCAGCGGAGACGAGAAGAGATGCGGGCGGCGTGTAGTGAACGGCGCCGCCCCAGGTCGAAGGATTGAACCAAGTTGCCATCTTAACAAACATCGCACACTTCTCCGCTACAGTCTAATCAGTACGCATCTCCGCTCAGCTTTGGTGAATACACCTTTGTTCAGAAAATCTCTTCTCGTCTCCGCTGCGAACATCTACGCACTTTTCTGCTTTCGTGGAGTTCGGGCCCTAGCCCGTAAACAGATTGATTGATTGGTGGATTTAAAAGTGATATATTTAATAGGAACTCTTGCAAATTCGCATATCTTTGTCTATCCTATATTCCGTCCCTTTCTGTCCTCTTCTAATGCACGCTGAATGTGGACGCTTTCGTCAAACCAGTGTTCAGACCACATTGATGCGAGTGAGACGTGTTACCGCTAATAAATTCTTATACTTAACCGCCATCTTAATTATCGCCGCAGTAAGCACGTGTTGTGAAGTGTTCAAAAGGCTTAAGAAGATATATCAATACCGGAACCAGGTTGCGCTTGATGAGCGCGCTGATCTTGAACAATGCCCAGGAGTTCTGCTACTAGAAAATCAAGTAATTTTCTAACCTCCATTATTTTTCTATCCTAAGGGAGCTGTGAATGTGTCTCCCCCATCATTCCTATTACAGCTCTGATATTCCGCTCTGCAGACAAGGTTACATTATTTGCTAGTAGGTACAAATTCTTCGAAAAACCTATGGTTGTCACCATCGCAAAAAATACAGTCCACTTCTGTTTGAGTTACGAATACAAAATAACCTCCAATGATGAAACAAGTAAAACGTTTAAAAACTGTAACCTGACTGCGGAAATTAAGATTTTATATCTTACCACCAGGCTGGCCATATCTTTGTCTGCCAACCATTTAACATTAAGAAGAGTCCACAAGTTTTGGTTTATTTTACAATTTACTCATCACTTTCAGAACAAACGCGACATATCAAGAGATTGAGATGAAGTCGGAGTCCAGCCTGTCCCTCAGGGACATTTTACCGGTGAAGGCTAAGTACTACGACAAGAACAGGGCGCCGAAGCTCCTGGGGCAGCCTACTATCGTCTACTTCCATGTCACCGTCCTCTCTTTGGACTCTATTAATGAAGAAAGTATGGTGAGTAACCTCGCATTTTTAACCGACTTCAAAAAAGGAGGAGGTTCTCAATTCGACTGTATTTTTTTATGTTTGTTACCTCATAACTCTTTACTGGGTTTACCGATTTTTCGAGTTATCCCAAATAATGCCTATGTAATTGCCATCGATGATATCGTAATATTATCACTTGTTTGTCTAAAAGATCTCGAGATAGTTTCTTGAAAATTTCTATACTTACTTAAAACACTAAAAAGCAAAAAATAAATTGTTTTTAAATAAATAAAAAAACCGCCTTCAAAACTAGAAAGGGAGAAATAAAAATTCTAAAGCGGCCAGGGGCCGGGTCTAAAGTTAAAGCATCTGTTTTGAGTTAACCTCAGATCCTTATTTCAGACCTATGTAGCAGATATCTTCCTCGCCCAATCCTGGCGAGACCCCAGACTCCGGCTGCCGGAGAACATGCACGAGGAGTACAGGATTCTTGACGTGGAATGGCTGAACAATATTTGGAGACCAGACTGCTTCTTCAAGAACGCGAAGAAAGTCACCTTCCATGAGATGAGCATACCCAACCACTATTTATGGCTGTATCATGATAAAACTTTACTTTATATGTCGAAGTAAGTAAAATCAAAATTAAAAAATTCTTTCTTTAAATGGACTTTGCTAGGACTTTTAATCGTCAAAAACCTTACAACTTATAATTATTATATGCTTAGACGGAGAAGAAACAATTTCACCCAATTTACAATTTCGTAATGATTTCAATACAATGATCTTTTGAAATCAATACGAATTTGTAAGCTGTGGAGTTTATTTTGCAGATTCTTCTCCGTCTCAGCATATACCTACCGAAGTAATAATTTATTTAAATAATTTAAGTGGTAAGGTTTTTAAAGATTTATAAGTACCTAGCAAAGTCCGTATAAATAAAGATCTTTTTAATTTTGATTTTACTTACTTCGATATATAAACAGGCGGATTACAATATATCTATCGATATATTCAATTCAATCAGTGTTTTAGATGACAGTGTGTGACTAGAGAAATCGAATGTATCGCAAAAACATAAACTATAGTATACCTAAGCTATGTAATTAGTGGATGTTGGCGAAGGGTTACCAGAACGAAAAATTAAATTAAATAATAAACAGATTATAACGGGTGTAACAAGACCTATGTCAAAGCCGAGAACTACGTATTCCACTCATCATGAGGACCATTTTTTTCTTCTAGACTATACCTGGGAAATTAATAGTTAAGAAGTTATTAAAAGATGATGTTGATATAGAGCGGGAGCGCAGGGCGCTATCGGTTAGGGTGAACATGTTGGCTCGCAGATTTGCTCGATCTTTTGCGCCTGTAAAGGTAACACTTTTCAAAGCTTATTGTACCTCTTTTTACTCGTGCAGTCTGTGGGTTAACTATACCCAAAAATCGTACAATGCCTTGCGTGCGCAGTACAATAATGCTCTCAGCGCGTTGTTGGGGCTGCCGCTTTTCTACAACGCTTCCAGCATGTTTGCGTACTTAGGAGTTGACAGTTTCGCAACCATAATACGCAAAAAAGCTGGCTCACTTTTACGGCGAGTTCGCGGCAGCAGCAACAACGTCCTGCAAGTGGGGACTGTCTACTACTCGAGCACATGTGCCAAATTACGCGCTCTGTTTTAAAAATTATATATTAAGTTAAGTACTAACATAGGTGAGTTTATTTTTGTTACTAACATAATGGACCTTTATGTAGTCTGATAAATAAACGTTTTTATTTTTATTTTATTTATTAAAGGTCAAAGTTAGATTTAAAACAAATTGAAAACTTTATTTCTTATTTTTGTCCAATGTAATATTATCAAAATTTTATGTATTTCATATTTCATACCAAAAACTTTGACTGACTTTAAAACGTCAGCGCTCAATGTAACCACTCGATATCGGGGCCATTCAACTCCGACGTTGCACGTCTCCAAGTTGCTAAGCGCCGCGCGACTTGTGCGCTGTAGACATTGCGCGAAATTTTTTGGATTGTTTTTAACATCAAAAAATAAAAATCGTTTTCCAGCAATATTTTTTTTACATGTTTCTTGTTTTGATGTATAGAATGCGTAGACCTCGTCTTTGTATTAGGTATTTTTATAACCTGTATGTAACAACACACACTGATGCAGACACGCGGGCACCGCTTGACTGGAGCACGTCGCTCGTGCCGCTGCATTCGTGGCCAGTTCCATATAAATCTATGTGTCATGGGCCAATAGTTGAAATGGGCCGATCGATATTCACCTGTCCGTAACTGTCGTCAGCCTATCGTATAATTGGCCAGTTCATGAAATGCTTGGGCATAGCATAAGAAGTGGTCAGGAGTAATCATAATTCAGGGTTATTTTTGTATGACCAAGAGGAGTGGACTGTTTGTGGGAGAGTGTAATGTCTTTTGCACCTACATATCTGTGTGATAGGAGGTTCAGACAGATCTCGATCGGCCTAGTTCAACGATATGCCCAGGCAATTTTCATGATCTGGCCAATTATACGCTCGGGTTTCCCGCAGGCCGCTTATCGTGTCCGTGGCCTAAGTGGACTTTCTGCTTAGCTTCGCCTTAACAGAGACATATGATAAGGAATTATTTCTGCGTTTACAAACGCATAAATATTTTGAAAACTAGAAAATACACTGAAAAGATCGACCTGCACCAGGCGGGAATCGTACCCAGCATTCTCCGCTATCCGGGCGGCTTCGCGGAGGATGCTAGGCGTTAATAGTTTTATCTTAACTGGACGTCAAATATTTGCAATAATATTTCATCTTAGAATGGCAAATTTCAAAGATTTGAAGAAACAATGTTTACCATAAAAACATAAGCACCAAGCACTGACAAATTTCGATGGCGAAAGCAGTGCCCCGGTAGTGTAGTGGTTAACGCAGCCGCCGTAAGATGCTGGGTTCGATTCCCGCCTGGGGCAGGTAGATTTTTTCAGTATATTTCCTAGTTTTTAGACTGACAAATGTTTTGTTATTTAGAGTGAAACCTGAGCTACACTTTGAGGTTTTTTTAAATTTATTTAATCTTGTATTGTGTGATTTTCTTATTTTGTCTCTTTTTCAGATTAACTCTAGTGCTATCGTGCGCGATGAAGTTTGAGTCGTATCCTCATGACACGCAAAGTTGTTCAATGATGATTGAGAGCTGTAAGTTTTTCTTGACATCATTCTATTATTAAGGTAGATTTATTTATTTATTTTTAACATATTATTGAACTTACACGAGCAAATTACTATTTACTAAGTGGTAGGCCTGTAAGCCGGGTCGTCTGGGTAGGTAGCAATTTCATTTCAGCCGTGAAAAAGTTTGCTGTGTTTCGGATTGAAGGGAAAGGTAGCCAGTGTAATTTCATCTTAGTCCTCAGGATGACAACGCACCTGCAATACCAAGTGATTTTTTCCTTGATATTGCAGGTGTTTTAAAGGCGAGGGTGTCCGCTTACCACCAGGTGGGCCGTCTGTTTGTTTGTCGTCTAGTAGTATACAAAAAATATATAATCCTGACCCGTGAACCTTATCATGATAAAGTTCTAAAGTGTGTTGAGGTTTATCACTTTGTACTAGCCGGCTCTGCCATTATAGTCTGTACAATGTGCTAACAGCATAGATAACAATAATATAGCTATTCAAAATTGACTTTCTTACGTGTACAAATTGTACCTAAATGAATTAAGAAATTTTGACTTTGATTCCCTCTCTGGTTGCGTCGAAGAAGCGACGGTGGCGTTGTGCGTAAGAGCGTTGTCTCCCAACAGGGAGGCACCGGTTCGAACCGCCATGTACCAATGTGTTCTCAAATTTTTAATTCATATGTAGGTACGTTTAATCGACGCTTACGGCGAAGGAAAACATTGTGAGGAAACCTGCACTCACCTATGAAGAAATTCTTAGGTTGTGTGTGAAGTCGACCAACCCGCATTTTGCCAGCGTGGTTGACTAAGACCTAATCGCCCCTAATGTGGGGTAGGCTCAAGCCCGAGGTGGGGACATTATATGAGCGGTTGATGATGATGATGACGTGGTTGAGGGTTCCCAGTGAAGCTTGCTTCCATCTTCAGCTTATCATTACTAGCCATCAGATGAGACGAAGAGAAGTTTAATACATTAAATGTTTTTTTCAGTATCTCATACAGTTCACGATTTGGTTTTCATATGGAACCTAACGGACCCATTAGTGGTCAACCCGGACATCGAACTACCTCAGCTGGACATCTCCAATAACTACACTTCTGACTGCACTATCGAGTATTCTACAGGTATTTATTTGAAAAGGATCCACCTTTAGAGGCTGTAAGGCTTGTAAATGAAACACCGATGAAGTTGGAGAATAGAATGAGAATTAATAATTTTATTGAATATTGGATGCTTATATGCAAAAGGTATCGCAACTATAGGAGGTGTTAACACGCAACAGAAGCATCTTCTGTCTTAAGATTGTGATGTTTCTTTATTTCATAGCCCGTTCCCATTTTTTTTATTTACCGTTGGCATAATGTGTACTAATTGTAATTCTTTGGAGAGGTATACTCCATCAGCTGTCATCTAACTAGCACCGTATTCCATATCATTTCTTCTTCGGTCTATATCTGTCTCTCTCTCTCTTTAAACATTTGTTTTCATGCTTGTTTTAAATATTTTCTTTTCCTAAAATATTGAAGAACCACGATGATTGGATGGAGGCTTCGAAAACTTAGGACAAAGAAATTTACACTGTGATAAATTGAAAGGAAGTGTAATTGGTTATTTATCATTACGATTTTCCATCTTTCAGGTAATTTCACCTGTTTAGCTGTGGTATTCAATCTGCGCCGTCGTCTGGGCTACCACCTGTTCCACACCTACATACCATCTGCCCTGATCGTGGTCATGTCCTGGATCTCCTTCTGGATCAAGCCAGAAGCGATACCTGCTCGGGTCACGCTTGGAGTTACTTCTCTGCTAACTTTAGGTAAGGTTTTGATGTAGAAAACTAGAAATAGCAAGCACTCGGAATCATGAACTATTGTGGGAATGGATATGTTTATCATTAATTGCTGGAACGCAATAATATTTGTTAGGATTTCTGGGAGCCAATGAAACACAGTCTTTAAATAAAGTAATTTAAATTTATTTTAATATTTAGGAAGGAATATTTTGGAATGCGTCGGTAGCGTAGTGCGTAAGAGCGCCGTCTCCTACCCGGGAGGCACTGGCTCGATTCCCGTCACGTACCAATGTTGTACCAAAAATTCAAATTTTAAATTCATGAATTGTAGGTACGTTTAATCGAAGCTTTTATGGTGAAGGAAAACATCGCGAGGAAACCTGCACACACCTATGAAGAAATTCTTAAGTAGTGTGTGAAGTCGAACAATCCGCACTTGCCCAGCGTGGTTGACTAAGGCCTAATCGCCCCTAATGTGGGGTAGGCTCGAGCCCCTCGGTGGGGACATTATATGAGCTGTTGATGATGATTTAGGAATGCACTAATACAGAGGGAACTATAAGATGCACTATAATTATTAAGGCGACAGACTTTGATAAGATGGTGACCAGCTAACCAGGCGGGCTTAAACCAATACCACAAACCACAAACCAAACCAAGTACTTTGTACTATCTTGAATATCGAACCCCGGAACTCTGGAAATCTGAAATAAACCACGTAGTCAGTTGATGCTTGTCGACAGATCTGTGATTTTATAACATCTTTCTTTTCCACAGAAAACGACTTTGAATGAGGTGCATTATTTTTTTCACTGCAATCAGTAGAAGTATCCAAGGGAGCAAAATAATATTTATTTATTTTAAATTCAAACTCGATATGTCCCAAATTCTCGCTATAAAAGTCTCATAAAAGACCTACTTTGCTCACACTGCGCCAATCAATTAGCGCTTAGCGAATATTTGGGATGAAAAAGTCTTAGGCTCTATATCTCTCTTTTTCACAGCAACACAAAACACTCAATCTCAGCAAAGCCTGCCACCGGTTTCTTACGTGAAAGCGATAGATGTGTGGATGTCGTCATGTTCTGTGTTTGTGTTCCTCTCACTCTTCGAGTTCGCAGTCGTCAACAACTACATGGGGCCAGTAGCCACGAAAGCCATGAAGGGGTATTCAGATGAAGACTTGTCGAGGGATCTAGACGCTTTTAAGGTGGGACGTGTTTTAAATTCTTATTACGGTGTTACTAAACTGCTGCCTGCGTGCGTTATCACTAAAGCGAACGAGAGGGAAAGAAAAGAAAATAGCAATACTCTTTGTAAATTATGCAATTGTAATCATAAAAGATCACGAACTAAAAACCTTAGTTAGTATCCGTAAGGATGTCCCTTTCATTATCAATGATATAATGATTACGTTGGTGGAACTCCCGAAGGTCTTTTGTGGACTTTAGCGGTGGGGTACTCCAGGGATCCATATTGGGCCCACTTCTGTGGAACTTGGAGTATAATTAGGTGATTCACGGTGCGCTATTGCGCGGATGGACATCAGGTTTTGCGAAAGATATTTTAGCGATTATTCGCTTGCGTCGCTAAACACTTCTTCAACCGCCTGTCTAACGTAACCGCCTAGTTTACTGACAATTCATAAGTTTTTTTTGTAGTGGGAATTGTTACCTATATTTTTATTTTTGATTGTATTGTCAGCATCATTCAAGAGTAGTTTAAGACTTAGGTACTGTGGCGGAGTCGATACTCCTTCGCCACTGGCACGTTGTTTGCCGATTTATAATTAATAAATCGTATATATTTGATTTGGGAACGCGATCCGCGGGGTGACGTCAGAGAATAGGAGTTGACAGATTCACATTAGATGCACGACCGCCGCGCTGTACCTTTGTAATATTTGAGTTTGCTATAAAAGAATATAAGTATATTAGGAAACCAAGTATTTTATTTGAGCTACGCCCTAGACGATCCCGGCGGTCGTCACATGGTGGAGGCGCCGTTGGCTCATGGTGGAGGCGCCGTTGGCTCATGTTGGAGACTCCGTTGGCTCATTGTGGAGGCCGTTCCCGCAGGGCGCCGTTCTCACATAGTGGAGACGCGAACTGAGCGGAGTTTTTAGGGAAAAGTGTGAAGGAATTTTGCTAGAAATAGAAGAAAAAACAAAATGGAGCGCTACAACGGATTGTATGGTGATGTATCGGAATTTTTCAGACAGTTTCAGATAATAGCCGCCGTCAATAAATATGACGAAGAAGCCAAAAAGTTTGTATTGGGGGCATACCTGGAGGGTCCGGCCCTGGCGTACTACAAGTGTGTTTTTGTGGGCGCGAATACGTTTGCCGACCTACAAGCGAAGATTATGGAGGAGTTTGCGCCTACGGAGAATCCGATTGCCGCTTTCTTTGCACGGAAACAGAATTACGGGGAGGAACCCGTGACATTCTTCTATGCGTTAGAAGAATTGGCCACCAAGGCGGGGCCTGTTATTGATGAAAAATGTTTCATCCATCATTATCTAAAAAATTGTAATACATTTGTGAAAAATAAATTGTGTTCGCAGATTTATGTCAACAAGAAACATTTGAAGGATGTTGTCAAAGAAATAGGAAAATTATTTTTTGATCGTAATAGAAATACGGAAATGAATCTTCCCGTGCGTGTGAAAAACGTTATGCCCGAGGCTCCGTCTGTAAGGATGGAGGTTGGAGTCGAAGATCACGGTTTCCAAACAGCACCGCAGCAGGGGCCTGTTCACAACAATTTTCTCATTCCTAAACCCAGTCCCCCATCCCGATCAAATTACTCGCAGTGTCCTTATAATTTTAGACAAAGAAACATTCAAGCAGAAGCACCATTATATCGCCAGCAGCGAACACTAACGCCAGCAGTCAACGAGCATCGGCAGCGAACACCAACGCCAGCAGTCAACGAGCTGAACGCTATCACGCCGACACCACGACAGGAGGACTTTCAAAGAGGTGTGCCCGTTCCATTTATAAGCGTTACGTGTCGCGATAAAAAGATCTGTGCTCTCGTAGATACGGGTGCTGCTATTTCAATAATTTCAAAATCGATGGCCGATGGGTTCAGTCAACAGTTCAATGCATGTGATTTGCAGTTGAACGCGATCAATGGCTCGAGTTTAACTGTCGTAGGAAAGATTAGTTTAAATATTTTGATAGAAAATGTTGTTTTTACGCATGTTTTTTATATTGTCGATGATGTTGGTAAAGATATGATTTTAGGTCAAGATTTTTTGTTTTCCAAAGGCATTATTGTAGATTTTGCGAATCGACAAATACGTACAAAGAGTATGTTCTGTGATTTTGTTTTAGAGCCTGATGAGGTAAATGTAATTTGCTCATTGGATGTCGTACAGTCGACGCCAAAAGTCTTAAAAAAATTATCAATGAATGATCATTTACATTTGCAAACAAATGTTAATGATGAGTATGGGGTGGTCACTGAGAACAGTTACATAGAATCGAACTGGTGTAAAGAGTTGCCACAAAAGCAATGCAAGAATTTTAATAATTTACCTAACGAAGGCAGGTTGTATAGATGTGGTTTGTTAGTTCATAGAACGTTTTGTTTAGTGTTCCGTGAAAAACGCAAAGATAACAGACGGGTGGTGAAGCGGTATGGTTATTATAAGTGCTTAAAACAATCTCCTGTAATATGTTGTTTTAATTTGCATGGGAAGCCTCACGATATCCGACAGTTTAATGATAACGGGATAGTAAAATGGAGGAATAACTTTTCTAAAACTAATTCGTATAACTTTTCTTATAGTATAACTAGACTGAAAACGATCGTTTCCCATGATTATTCAAATGAATTGAAATTATTTCGGGTAGGTTAAGTGGATTTTTGTTTATATTGTTATCATAATTCTTGTTGTTTTTTTATGTAATTTTTCACTTAAATTTTGTTATGTTAGGTTGTAAGGTTTTAGAGTAGTGGTTAGGATTTCTTGTAAATATGTTCGTTTTGTTGGCAATTACTAGAGATAGGATGACTTTAGATTAGGACTTTGAACGGTTCATTGATGCTTTGTAAATTGTTACATGATTCCTGAGTTGCGGTTTGTGAGCTGTCATGATGTTGCTGTGAGATGACCAGACCTGCCTACCATTTTCTTGGAGAGAACCAGATATACGTCCACAAGAGAGAAAAACGATTAACTAGGTCAACAAATTGTCGGGGAGATAGGAGCTAGGCCGTCATCGTGCCGTGGGCTAGTAACGTATGCTAAAATCCGTTAGTTCCTATGGGAAACGATGGATGTCGGATTGGGGTGTCTGACTGGTATACTTACGAGTCTATTTCGGTCTCTTTATGAATGAGTGTTTTTTTTTTTTGTCTTACTAATTTTTTTTTTTTTTTTGCGCAACACGGTTGTTGTCCTATATGTCATTTAATGCCATTGACTATTTAATATTTCGCAGACCTCACTCATTCATGTTCTCGCTGCAAATTAATAAGAAATTATTTTATTACGATCCAATTACATATTCGAACATAATAATTTATTATTGTGGACGTGTATCGGATTTGGAATGTTTTGAAATGGTTCTTGTAATTGTACGGTGAAAGAGATTTTCTTATGTCTCAATTCCTAAGGTCTGTCACCTCACGTGTCGGGAAGGGAGAGTCACTGTTTGACAACTCGTATTTTGGGGACTCGTGTCAAGTTTTATTTTGAGATTAAGTTGTTTATACGAGTATTGTATTCGTTTTTGGGGGTTTGATTTAAAGATCGCGGAGCTATAAACTGACAGTGACCTCTTGTACCGATCATAGATTTGGTCTTATTTGTGGAACATGATGTATTAATATTTTATTTTCAAAATTTACTTTTATTGAATTGTTACTTCTCGGTTAGAGTCTTACATGGCGTTCGCAAGCTTTTTCGGAGGTTTTTGCTTGCATGGGGTTTTTCCCACCATTATCCCATGATGGATGGATAAGGTGGTAGGAGCCAGTCTATCTTAAAGACCGTCATGAATTGTAAACGATGCCCTTCGTCAGGTAGGGTAGTTTTAAGTAGTAGAATGTGTAGAAGGTCGTGTCGTTAGTTAGGTAGGAAAATTTATTCATTCGACTTGTCGAATAAATAAATTTTAGTTGTACGGGGGGAATGTGGCGGAGTCGATACTCCTTCGCCACTGGCACGTTGTTTGCCGATTTATAATTAATAAATCGTATATATTTGATTTGGGAACGCGATCCGCGGGGTGACGTCAGAGAATAGGAGTTGACAGATTCACATTAGATGCACGACCGCCGCGCTGTACCTTTGTAATATTTGAGTTTGCTATAAAAGAATATAAGTATATTAGGAAACCAAGTATTTTATTTGAGCTACGCCCTAGACGATCCCGGCGGTCGTCACAGTACCATGTCATATTAACGCCTTTATTCTTATAATGACAACCGTACATAGCGTTGTAAATACAATGCTATCGAGTTAAATTCTCATTCTACACTAGGGTAATAAATGATTTTATCAACCAAATTTGTATATTTTCTTTTTCAGCACATATTCCCTAATACCGATATAGACCCGCGAGCCAGTACCTCTGCCTCCATACCGCAGTACGATACCTTCTGCAACGGGAGGGAGACAGCTGTATACATAGATCGGTTCTCTCGCTTCTTCTTTCCGTTCTCTTTCTTCATTCTAAACGTAGTTTATTGGTCTACGTTTTTGTGAATATAGTTTTAAGGATACTTTTGTAGTGACTTTTGAGTTTATTTAGTAGATATTTAATTTTCAAATGAAATTCTAAAAATTAGATTACTTTTAAATAATCACTGAAGTGATAATAGCTATCAATCAGATAGAATGTCACTATAATACGAATGAAAATATGTTGAGTGAAAATTATGTTAAGAAAAATATCTGTAAAAAATTGTGATCATTTAAAATAAATATATAAAAATCACTGCTACTATGTAGACAAGTGAACTAAGTTAGTTATTAAATATGTAAGTAGCTAAAAATAAATTGTAATTTTTGCAGTAGGTAGGTATAACTAGGTATTAGTATAGCTGGGCATTACATCGTTAATCCGTTAATTAACGAAGATAACATTTCTATTAACGGATTAACTTTTAAGTTAACTTTAAAATATGTTAACGGACTCGTTAACTTCCGTTAAATTATCCTAAGTCCGTTAATAGTTAATCCAGTTATTATTTACCAAAAAGATACCGCAGGCACCGCGCCGTGTCACAAAAAACGCGTTCTGACAAGTATGCAAATGTAAATTTAAATAACACCAATTTACTTTAAATTAAAAGTATTTTTTTATTAATTTCATGTAGTCCTTATTGTTAATACTAATTTACATATTATGGCACCTGTCACTAGTGCCCTCGATCGTATTCAAGGATGAGCTCAAGCATATCTCGGGTCACTGCTACCAACAATTGCAGCAACAGTATTTATGCTAAAAAATATAAAATCTAAGGATTTACTTAATTGAAGAGCTTTAGCCAAGCATTAAGAAAAGGTTTGGCCCACTTTTGGAAGATGAACAGTGCCAACTTGCCGCGACTTTTCACCCGAAGTTCCGATTAGCATGGCCAGAAACTTACAACAGCCTGTCGAATGGATGCAGGTAAAAAATGCATGGAAAGAAGGTAGAGGAGGTGTTACGCCAAGAAGCTTCAGAAAGTTCAAAGGACAAGGACAGTTTCAGTGACGGAGGCAGCAATGCAAGTAACAATGACGATGATGAGGAAGACTTTTTTGATTCTGTTACTCAGTGTAAAGAAAAACCTAAAAGCCACAAATCATTAAAGGCTAAAGCTCAATCTCTCGTCAAAATGTGGCTAGACATGAAATCCAAAGACTATTTTAATGACGTGGCATTCCTCGGGGAACAGATATTTATACATCAGTTTATTAAATATAATACTACACCCTCGAGTGCTGCAGTTGAACGACTTTTTTCCACCGGCAAAGATATTTTAACGCCAAAATGAGCCTTACTCTCAGACGAGAACTTCAACATACTAATGTTCATGAAGGGGAATATCGACATTGTGCCAGATAATTAAATAACACACTTTTTTATATATATTTATACATTCACTGTCTTTTTTCAACCTAACCTATTAACTTCCAGAACCCAAAACAACAGTTTTAGTAAGCAGATCGCTAACGCAACGATATAAAAAATGCAATGTTTATCACGTGTTAACGGATTAACGATTAACGTTAACTTGCGTTAAATCTTCCGAAATGTAACGTTTTAACGTTTAAAAAAGTAAATTTTTTTAGTAACGGATTAACGATTAACGAAGTTAACTCTTTGATTAGCGGTGCCCAGCTATGGGTATTAGTACCTTAAATTAGTTCCACATTTCTTATAATTACTTTTAGAGATCATTGCCGTTGTAATTTTAATACGTGCACTTAGTTATAATTTTATTGCTAATGATAATAGATCTTTACTTATGAAATTGACGATTTACCTTACCTTACTTTATAACTTTTATTTCAAAAATAAAGTAATTCTAAAGTTGAACAAACTATCATGATGTTGACTTATTTTTTTTGCTAACCGAATTGTTCTCTATAATAATAAGGGTAGTTGGAGACGTACTTTTTCTTTAATGTCTGTTGTAATATCTATCTAAGTAGGTATATACATATAGGTTGTCCAAAAATAGTGTTGAGCGTAAGTCCAGAGACAGAGCATCCTTTGGGGTATACGAATCACCCCAATGTATGTTCGCGATTTTTCATAGTTTTCATAGTATTTTTACTGAAATTTTGAGAAGTCAGAGTCGAATAGCACCGACCGAAGGCAGAGCACTGTTCGTTCCGCCATCCAGGCGACGACGAGCACAGCAAGGGCGACGACGAGCACAGCTAGGCGACGACGAGCACAGCTAGGCGACGACGAGCACAGCTAGGCGACAACGAGCACAGCTAGGCGATGACGAGCATTGTTTTGGTGAAATGGCGCACACTAGGTGCATAAGGGCTTAGGAGGGTACAGGTGGGTTTTAGCGCAGTAGGACCGGCGTTACTTCGCGCCGGTGAGTCCCGCACACGCCTTACGCCTAGCCAGCGTGCGGTATGGTCCGTAAATGGATTTCCCATCGTCACAAAAAAGGTGATGACGAGCACAGTTAGCCGCTCTCCACTCCGGCGACAGACAAGTTACTCTGATACCGATAACCACATTATGTTCCCAGACGGTCAAATATCTAAACTGTACGTTCCTTTACAAATCCATTTGTAAACTTCCTATGCGAGTTCATTAACGCAAATAAGTAAGCTGTAGCTTGTGTAAGCACTAAGATACTAAAATGTTATGTGTCTTAGGTAGCTCAACAGATTAGGTATCTCTTTTCGACTTCTATGACAAATACTGAAATCAGAGAATTGCTGAATATTCTCTTGTAACTACACAACACCTGAATTACTATTTGAGCAGAGTTGTAAACATTCGGAAACACCAAACCTTATCTTCGGAACTTGAACATTAGCTAAATCATAATGGAAGCCATCAAAGAAAATCATTTATTCAACCACATGTTTATGAAAAAGTGTTTTTTAATACTTTTTACACATGTAATTTGTTTTAATATTAGTCAATTTATTTCTCAAATCACTTTAATACTCATAAAATACACAGATTTAATTACGTATATTCAAAAAATCTCTACAAATCACTTGAAATTTTGAAAAATGTCTCACACGCGCATGCTTCTCGAGAACGGTTCGCGTGCTTCTCTCGAGCTGTTCACGTTTGGGCTTTAGACCTCTTCTGATGAGGGAAAAGTTAATTCTTGGCGGACCAGTCAGGCGGAATGTAAATTCGTGAAAACTAAAAATCACGATAGATTTCTAATAGGAATAAGGAGTACCTTTGTACAATTCTCTGTCTATTGTTTTGTCCTTTGGTCATTGTTTTTGTGTGTAAATAAATTGTTAAATAAATAAATCAATGAAGGAAGAAACAGTCGATGCAAAAACTTCAAACCATTTGAAGATTTCATCAACAAAAACAACTTTTATTTAATTACTTTCCGCGATTTGAGAGTTGCTTCTTTAATAAAAGTTGTTTCTGTT
This sequence comes from Elophila nymphaeata, assembly GCA_955850985.1. NCBI lineage: Eukaryota > Metazoa > Arthropoda > Insecta > Lepidoptera > Crambidae > Elophila > Elophila nymphaeata. The sequence continues at coordinate 8,506,539 of OY039091.1, read as the reverse complement.
GAGCTCTTCAAATGGCTTGAAGGTTGTTGATGTATAATTACCTACAAATAACCTTGTTTATTGAATTTTACTAAGAATACATACCTAATTTGTTTTATTACAGTTGTAGGTTTAATAAATATAAGTAGACATATAAATTTGATGTATTTTCTTTAATCTCAATCCTATGTCATTTACAAGATTCCTTTTTGTTTTTGATATACAAAGCCCAGACTGCTGATATGATTTTGAGTCCATCATCTAAATCAAATCAAATATCTTTATTATCACATAGCAAAAAAGGTCTTAAACATAGGCTGTAGTTCCTGTGATACCTCGTAGGGTCACTGCAATTTCAGAATTTACATTATTTACTTAAAACCTATAATCATATTAAATTTTGCTATTTTGTTACTTACAGGTTTTGTGTCCCCTTTTATGTAGGCTGGAAACCTGTTACTATTTGGAAGCACTGCGTGGCCCATACTACCAGATGTGTCTTTTGTGTAACGAAATGTTACCTAAGGCTCAGCTCAAGTCCTTTTGGGACTACGAGCATGATCGTATGTTAGTAGGCATTTTAACGAAGACCACAGACAATACGAAATAGATTCACGACCTCCGCATGACGTAATAGATAAAAAAACAAAGGACAAATTACAATAATGACATGCAGTTTGCAAACAAGAATTATTCAAATGGAGTCGGAAAGCTTGGGCCGATGATTGTTAAATGGTGTCCTAGACGCACTGAAGTCCAAAATTAGGCAGACGATTGAATACTTCATTGTTTAAGTCTAGACTGGAGTTGTTAAGGGGAAGAAATAGGTCCTTAAATATATTAAAAAATAAAATTTTACCCGTGTATTTTCCGGTCACGAATAGGAATTCCCCTCCTCATCTCCCCTTGTTCCTGGTTGATAACCAAGTTTGATAACTAGTCTTATGACGAGAAAAAATAATTCTTCTTAGCTAACCCGGTTATCAAATGGGATTATTTTATCAGGTTTTCTATGCGGAAGAAAATCTTCTTCCCACCTAAACCGGTTATCAAACAGGATTTTGTTTTTCTTGTAGAAAACTACGTTAGTAAAATGTATTTTAAATTAAATTCCTTTATTGCATCAATATCTTATATCAAATGAATATCCACCCTATCAGTATTATTAAAAATATGATCTGAGAATAAAACTGTTGGTTGTTTTATTAATATCTCTTCTAATAGTCTTCTTATTATAAAATAAAACATTCAATTTAACATTCAGTTTTCTACAAGGAAAAAAGTCCCGTTTGATAACCGGGTTAGATAGGAAGAAAAAAATCTTCCTCATAGAAAACCATAAAAATAACGGTTTTCTACGAGGTACAGAAATATTTTTTTGGTAACCAGGTTAGCTAGTAAGGTCTATTTTTCCTTGTATAAAACCAGTTAACAAACTTGGTTATCAGCAAGAAATTTATATGTAAAATTGGAGGCCACATTACCAATAAAAAAGTGAAGACAAGTTTTTTAACTCCAAGTAGCCTTGAAATGTTTCCGTTCCCTACCTGTCTCTTTCTAACTCCCGCTCTTCTTTCTAACAAGGGCTCATCTCGTATCGTAAAAGCTGACTGCGGGAGATTCTGAACTCTGTGTAGACTCACTTACTTGCATTGCACACCCTTCGGTAAGATTTTGAAGCCTTTAGGAAATAAAGCGAAAAGATAAAAACCACCCACTTGCGATTGCTGTTGTCGGTGTTAGTGTAACCCACAACAGCAATCCCAGGGATGAGAAAGGTAGTCCAATACATGCACAGGAACTACACTATAGTAAAGCCTATAAATAGGAGTGATGAAACATGAATGTGGATGGACGTAGTGAGGGAGGAAGACTGGAGAAAAGATGGATAGACTATGTGAAAAAGGAATATATGGCAAATGAGGTGTTAATTTAAATTGAGATGACGGCTAATCTAGAAGAGTGGTAGAAGAGATGACGGCTAATCTAGAAGAGTGGTAGAAGAGATGACGGCTAATCTAGAAGATTATAAGAAGAAAACAATTACGATGACCACGAACGATGAAGCAATAAAATGTTAGAAAATGTAACTGCAAACATTCTCCTTAAGTTAGCCATTGTATTGAATACTAAACCCTCCGAAAATCGCACAGACATTAGCATACAGCTCTCGTTTTGTCTAGACTGGACGTGAGCGGCGTACTGCGCTAGCTTGCAGCTGCAGACGATGAACTTATAGATTTGGCTATCGCAGGCTTTCACGGAGCCGGGGAATAATTAAGACCGTTGCCGTCTGGTGTATTTTTAACTTTCGACCGGAGGTGAAGAACTCTTAAGGTCATAGGAGCCATTTCTCGTAGGTTAGGACTAAATCCTAAAATAAAATAATACTCCTAAATCTTGACGGACTACATACATAATAATGTTATCATCCGATCGTATTATTGGTCAGATCATGAAACTCTGCAATTATGTTATAGGTCAATCGTTCAACTGAGCCGATCGAAATCTGTCTGAACTGAACCTACACCGATCACACAGATAATGTAGGTGCATAAGATATATTTCCTGAAGTTCGAAGGACGCTGTACTTGTCTCTCTTGCACTGGTCTACTAAGTGGTGGAGTTCGTAGACTATGTCAGAAAGAATCCTACCTGGAAGCTGAGAGTCGAGCGTTTGGAGTCTCGTCACAAAGTAAACTTTTCTTCTTTTGTGGTGAGAGTGCCAACCCATCATCTACCGACTTTCATGATGGAGGATTTCTGGCTGGAAGACGACGACCCTACGTGTGCCTCAATGTTTAAGTTACATTATTTGGTATAATTATGTTAGTTTTAAAGCATTTATCTATGGGTCCTTTGTTTATTTCAACATCTTTGTAAGCATTGTGTTGCTTTAAATAAATAAATAAATAATTATTATCAGACTCTCCCTCAAACAGTCCACTCCGCTTGGTCATAAAAAACTTGAATCTAGTAGATTCAAGTTTTTTATGACCAAGCGGAGGAGCAATCACTCCTACTGACCACTACATTTTTAAGAAAAATCGTACTCGACGTGGTGTTCACCAGGGGTCTACAGTGGACGTAATTTTGATGGTCTAGAAGCTATCTAAGTCGCAAATATGTTAAGGGATTTCATGTTCTAGCCAATTTGTTTTATAATCAGAAGACGAGAGTACAGGCAAATCTCGAGTTCTTAAGGCGAGTATTTCCCAAATTCGTTTAATTTTTAACGTCTGGTTCTTAATTGTTTTAGAACACACAATTCTGAATTTCATACGCTTAATGCGTATGCATACTTGCATCTATGCATACTTGAAGATATGAGTTAGTGAATACAAGGAACAGAACCACGATTAGCTACGCTGTTTATCCGGTATACCCTACCGTCATCATCATCATAACCTTATATCTATGTTCTGTGATCATAACAACCCTTATAATTCGACCCAGACACACCCGACACATGGTCTCTTCTTGTCCTCGAAGGAGGCTTAGGCATTAATCCACTACGTGTGCCCAATGCGGATTGGTGGACGGAGTATATATTTTTTTTTTTTTTTTTTATAAAAAGGTCAAGCAAATGACTCCATTCCACCTGATGGTAAGCAGAAGTGGAGTCCAAATGCGAAGATAGCTGGCGCGAGAGATAAACTGCCGCGCTAGTCACCCACGCCTTGCTGACCTGCAAGGTGCTTCTTCACGCCTCTTTTGAATGACCCAGGATTGTAGGAAGGAGGGAACACGTGTGCTGGCAGTGAATTCCATTTCTTGATTGTGCAACAAAGAAACGAGTTGCCAAATTTCTTAGTTCGCGTTGGAATGGTAGCCACAGTTTGTCGGTGACAACGTAGACCAGCACGCGTAGTCCTTAAAAGGAAGGGAGACGGTGGGATAAGGGTGAAAAGTTCCTCAGAGCACTCGCCGTGGTACAGACGGTAGAAAGCGCTCAATGACGCAACATTGCGACGCAATTGGAGAGGCTCAAGATGTTTAGTCACCTCTTCATCGCCGATGATGCGGGCCGCGCGACGCTGCAACCTATCCAAAGCATCGAGTAAGTACTTGGCAGAGCCATCCCACAGGTGCGAGCAATACTCCACGCAGGACCGTACTTGCGTCTTGTATAGCAAGCACAGTTGATTTGGCGTGAAAAAACGCCGCACCTTGTTCAGGACTCCGAGTTTCCGTGAAGCTGTTTTTATCACGCTTGCTTCTTTATTAGTCGCCACCTACGTCACCCATTGGAGAATATGGAGTGCTATTCTACACACATCGACTAAATGATGGTGCGCTGCTTGGGGGTTTTGAGAAGCAGCTTCGTTCCCTTGCCATGGATATTGGTATAGACCGCTCATTGCCGAAGAGTTTACTTGTTACACACAAACATTTTTCTCTACCAGGATTCGAGCTCGGACCGCTTGATGTTTAGGCATAAGCAGCGTTACTGAACACTCACAGAATAAAAAAGTTCTTATAGTCGTCCCATGAGCACGTCCAGACAAAGCAATCGTGAGGGGGACGCGGAACGAGAGAAGCGCGGTAGTGAGCCCGAGCTGCATACACTCGCTCGGGACAGGTTGGTTCATTATATGTCTACTGCACTCCGTCTAAACAAAAGCGGATTTTTCCGCATCTTCAAAGGCATTGAACCACTGTACATTTTTACGCTGTGATATCACAATAAAAAAATCGAGTACGAATCTCGTTATTAAATTTTTCAGTCGTCTTTTTTTGTTAAATGAATGAGTCAGTCAAAACTACAGTTAAATTTTACGATCTTCAGGAAACTATAATGGGTGTACAGAGTACGGAGAAGTTGTAAGTGTGAAATACGACTGACAACTGCGGGTATTATTAAGCTTAGACTACACGAGAGGTTTTTTATTTCATTTGACTGGGAACTCCGTGTTGTATCTACACTACCTCCCTGGTAGGCGAGGTTGTAATGTGGTGCAATAACATTGTCATGTTATAGTACACCACCATCATTTTGCCATATCCAACATTACTGACAAAATTTAAAAAAAGTAAATTTTCATTCAAACTCAAAATTATCCTCGGCGTTTGGTGCGGTTACCCGATATCGAGTCATTCTAATGCTGACTGTATGACTCTACACACTAATGACAAATTACTGGGGTCTCGCTCGGGACACCATAGGCCCATAGCTGGGGTTATAAATAATACTAGTACCTTCTTATAAAATACCTAAAATTATCTCTAAACACTAATAAAATTAGAAGATGAAATGAAATGAAAAAGCTCTGTATTGAAATGGACTTTGCTAAGTACTTTTAAATTGTCAAAAGCTCTACCAACATTTCGGGACGAATAATTATTATTATGCTGAGATGGAGAGGAAACTCCACAGCTTACAATTTCGTAATGATTTCAAAACATCAATACAAGTCAATAAATAATTATCAATATAATTTAAGTTACAGTTTTATATGCGTAAATTTTGGGTAGTTATTACTCCCACGCATTTGGATTATTTATCTTGTGAAAAACTTTTCTATATAACTCAATTAATCATATTAATGAACTAAGTAATTTGACGTCACCGTGGTGGAGAGGTCAGTAACGCTTGCTACACATCGGTCGGTCCGGGTTCGAGTCCTGGTAGTGGCAAATGTTAGTGTGATGAACACGATCATTTGTTCATGAGTCATGGTTGTTTATATATTTATTTAAGTTTATTTATATGATATCTAGATTATTAAGTATATTTGTCCATAACACAACTTCTTAAAGATACTTAATTTGGGCTAGATAATGGGTGTGCGAGTAGAAATATATTGTTATTATTATTAATTTAAAATTTTATACCCACCACCATTTTATGTTATTGTTAGATAGGTACTTACAGATATTCCTTTCAATTTAGGTGCTAAGCATACATTTAAGATCCTCCGGTTAGCAATGTTATAATAATACAATGTGTGGTATACAAAAATAAATCCAATAATGCATTTGTAATTTACACAATATTATTCACGAAGACATAATTATCCTATTATTGCATGTGTCATACAACTGTCCATCTAAAGATAACAACTAACTATAAGACCTACGTTTACATCAAACAAGAAAACATGAGATGACCAGGAGGTGCAGTCTCGACATACATAACGATCGATGTGATTTCCTATCGATCGTTAAGTTTAGCGAAAAGAATCGCTTGCCGTATCGACAATATCGTAAAATGCAAGTCTCTACTGATCAAATATCGTGCAAAATCGTTATAAACATCGTTGTAATCCTTTGTATTTGATACGATAGCGGAAAAAAAATCGATATTTTAACTGTAGAGACTACAAAAAATAGATATTTTATCGTTACGAATTTATCAACCGAAAACGATCGATAAGCGGTCGTTATGTATGTCGAGACTGCACCCCCAGGCCCCGTTGACGGCACCTGTTCACAGGCATGACGCAAGAATCAGCCATCGCTTCGCTCAACCATATTTTAGGGAACACATATTACCATAACTGTCCGAACCGTCCGAACACAATAATGCTATTAAATTCCTTAGGGCGTCATAATAAAAATAAGTTTGGGAATGGTTTTGGGAAATCAAAATTAAAATTACGCTAAGTAATACTTAAATTAACATTAAATAAACCTATAGTGAAGAACCAGCTTAAAGTATGCAGCTATAAAACTGGACATTTATAATATGATTTCTTACTTACGATAACACAAAAGACGAGCTCAGAATAAAGTACATAGACTTGAAAGCATCAGATTCTAAAGACGCCATCGTGGTCAGTAACGTAACTTCTTCGCGTATTCGATCCGTCGAGCTTATGGCATTCGAGACATTGATGCATCGATGTAGCGAACTCTCGAGCTAATGACTTGTCGATTTTATGATTCTTCGGAAAAAGCTTTTCGAGTATTTAGTATTCGAGCAAAGATTATTCAACTTCAAGTATTGATACCGCCGTGCACATTGTATGCAAATAAGCAATGCATACTCTTTTTAGGGTTCCGTACCTCAAAAGGAAAAAACGGAACCCTTATAGGATCACTTTGTTGTCCGTCTGTCTGTCTGTCTGTCTGTCAAGACCCTTTATCTCAAGAACGCGTGGACGTATCAAGCTGAAATTCACATGAAATACTCAGGTCTATTGTCCCTTTAAGCTGTGAAAATATCAAACTTCTAAGCCAAGCCAATCAAAGATACAGCCGATTATGTCGATATTTTCAACAAATTTCCGACACTCGCAAAGGAATCAAAACCTACAGGATACTTCCTGTAAACCCAGAATCTTGAAATTTGGCATGAAGCATTGTCATATAATGCAAATATAGGAAAAATTGCGAAAATCACTTTTTTTTAGTTATATAATATAATAAAAATATTTTAATAAAATGAAACTTACTACCTTATTTCTCACGAACGAATAAAGGTATCAAATTGAAATTTATACCAAATACTTAGGTCTATTGTCCCTTTAAGCAGTGAAAAAATCAAACTTCTAAGTTAACGCGATCAAAAGATACAGCAGTTTATAAATAGTAAACCGCTACGTTTGTACGGCGGAACCCTCGGTGTGCGAGTCCGACTCGCACTTGGCCGGTTTTTTTAAGGAGAGGTTTAATGCATTTGCGCAACATCCCTGCAGTACGATGCAACTGCACTGTATGTGGGAGTCAGAGGTAAAGGAGTTCCTTTCACTACCCACGAAACATTTACTTCGGGGATCCTACCAAGGCATACTACGACAGCGATCCGGCATCACGAAGCATTCGCTTTTCGCCGGGAAACCATCTGTGCTCGCCCTTTTGGGCCCAACAAGGGCATTGTTCAATCGCCGGTCTTGGAGACCGGCTTCCACCGAGCACAAGTGGTTCCAAGGACGGCTTGGATGGGTCTCGGTGCAGTTTAAGCCAAGTGTTTAAAGCCACCAGTCCCCCTACTTAAGGCCATCTTGAACACCGGTCCTCATTGAGGGAAGGCTCAATGGGTCCAGATGTAACGTGTAGGCGCTAGTTTCGACAGGGCGGCGCTGCCCCCGTGTCACCACAATGAACAACCAAAGCAGTCGTCGAATCCTCCCTCTAACACTGAGAGCAGAAGCGTGTCAGGAGCGAACGATCTTCCAGTTCCGCGGCGGCCCACCAGAATATCGGCCCTCCAAACCTACGATCTAAAGGTACGCTGACCCTGAAAAGGGTCGAACTTCAACGTCAGTCATCTGTCGTGACCCAGATGTTGTCTAGGGTGCACCGCGGGGAATTCTAGGAACATAGCCCCCCAAGAATACCCTGGCCCGCCTAGATAAATAAAATTTCTATAGGTACCTAGTTCTATAGAAGCGTCAGTGGCGTAGTGCGTACGAGCGTTGTCTCCCACCCGGGAGGCACCGGTTCGAACCCCGCCACGTACCAATGTGTTTTCAAATTTTGAATTCATATGTACGCTTATTCGACGCTTTAACGGTGAAGGAAAACATCGTGAGGAAACCTGCACACACCTATGAAGAAATTCTTAGGTTGTGTGTGAAGTCGACCAACCCGCACTTGGCCAGCCCCTTGGTGGGAACATTATATGAGCTGTTGATGATGATCATGAGGTGCTTAGTCTTTATTGTCGTGTGATGTTGGCAGAGTAGAATATCATCACCCCATATCTAATGGGTGTCGTAAAAGGCGACTGATCAGCAAAGGGGTATTGACCACCTTATACTCCATCCACGAATCTGCATTGGGAAAGCAAGAAGAGGCCTTGAGTACCAGCAGTGGGTCAAATTATAATAAATAAATAAAGATACCTATATTCAAGAGCTGAATCAACCAACACGTTGCAAAAGCTTTAAGCTTTACGCCCTCCCCTCCTCAACCAGGATATCTAATTTTAAACCTATCAAGACTAAACCCGTTTTGCGTTTTATTGTCTTTACGTTGTGACATAAAAGTGTTTTCCTTTGCCCGGATCAACTCGTGCGCATCACCAACTTGACGTTTATTGCGCTCCCGTATCTCTTTTGCGGGGTAATAAGCCATTTAATGTCTGTCTGTCTGTTATACTTAGATAAGACGGCAGTTCTGATCTGACTGATATACCTATTTAACTCTGGACAAAAGACATAAAAAGGAAAAATCAGGAGTGGTCTCCCTTATCCCTCTCCTGACTTTCTCGTATACCGGAAAGGACCCAAAAGTTGATAGAAACCTTATATTTTGATGTTATACCTACATGTATGTTAAATTTGGTTGCAATTAATTAAAGCATACTCGAGTTATCGTGCTAACGCACAGACACACAGACATACACAGACATAATTCCAAAAACGGTATTTTTGGACTCAGGGAGGTCCAAAACGCGTAAATCCGTCAAAATCTCGAGGTCGAATTTTTTTACGATTACAAGAATTCCTCTCTACTACGTACCCACAGATATATCGAGAAAGAAAAAATAAACGATCCTTATCTTATTAAACACTAGGGAGCTGCTTCTCCGAGTTTTTAACCTGGTCAGCATCAGAAGAACATTAACTCTTTAGTACTGTACGAGCAGGTTGCGGCAGTTGTATGTAAGGCGCAGCTTTTACAAGTACATACATGCAAAGCTGTGTCAGGGTGTATGTCGCGTCTGATATGTAACAACAACAATTATGTTTAGACTCAGCATACACATAATATTTATAAAATAGATTTTTTATTCTGGTTTTAATCTGCTGATGACGATGCTTGATGTGTTCTACTAATATTATAAACGCGAAAGTTTGTATGGATGGCTGTGTGTTTGTTACTCTTTCACACAAAAACTACCGAATGGATTTTAATGAAACTTTACAATAATATTATTATTTTGATAATAATACTAGGTGTTAGACCCATATGCAGGGTCGTCTGGGTAGGTACCACCGCGTTTCTTAATTCTGCCGTGAAACAGTTCGCTGTGTTGCGGATTGAAGGGAAGGTAGCCAGTGTTATTACTGGGCATTGAGGGCATATCATCTTAGTCCCCAGGATGGCAAACGCACTTGCGGTGTTAAGTGGTTTACCCTTAATATTGCAAGTGTTTATAGGCGACGGTAACCACTTAACACCAGGTGGGCCGCCACCTTGTTTACCATCTCGTAGTATAAAAAAAATATGGGTTCCCTTAAACCTGTATTTGGGTCACATCAAATCCCAGGCTGTAACGCTATGGTGAAGAGGTGTATAGAATACATACATAATAGTTAAATACCAGTCTTTCATAAGTCTTTTTTGGATTTGTACTAAGTTGTATGATGATGAATAAGTAATCTTTAGCTACAACAAATTTGAATGTTCCTTGACTGGCAGCCCTGACTCAAACCACCAATTTAAACATATGACCCAATTGTAGGTATACACGTGGACGTTTAATGCAATAATGCACCAGACGGGGTCAGACATCGATGCAGGGTCAATTTGTGAATCGATTGCTCATTATTCACAAGAATAAACTATAGAGGGTACCTGGCGGCTGTTCTATAAATAAGTAACTTATTACTTCACATCTCACCTCGAATTTAACTGTCAAATGCTAACAAATATTTCACTTATAAGTATGATTTTACACTAGCTTTCAACCGCCTTGACGGCCTTTTGAAATTCAGCCACTCTTACTCGGCGTTCATAATACGTTTTCCTCGAAGCTTTTCTAAAAATAAATAATAATAAATAGAAATCGCAAGGTACAAGGTTGTCGTGGAGAAGAGGGATCCTAATCATCATCATCATATCAGCCGAGAGACGTCCACTGTTACATAAGCCTCAAGGATCTAAAAACCGAACGGTCCTGCGCTATCATCCAGCGGCTTCCCGCGACCTTTATCACATCGTCAGTCCACCTTGTGGGGATCCTAATGCGAGGGCGTTTTCCCCGAACTTTTTCCAAGACAAGTGACAAAGAATTGTTAGTGCACCACTCTGTTACTGTTTTTCGGTCCTCTTAAACTAAAACAATCGTCGCATTGTCTTTCCAAAGAACGAGGCCACCATCTTTTTCCCCACGGTTCGTCCTCTCCTTACTTTAGTTGGCAACTCCTCGAAGAGAAACACCCACTGAGCAGACTGTTTTTGGTTGACAAACGACAAATGAATGTATATTCATGAATTTTCAAAAAATAACTATTGTTAATACTAGAAAAATACACTGAAAAAAATCGTCCTGCCTCAGGCGGGAATCAAACCCAGCATATTCCGCAATCCGGGTGGCTGCGTCTACGCCACCTTTTTTTTCTAGTAATCGAACCCAGACTCTTCCGCAATCCGGGCAGCTGTGTTAAACATTACGCTACCATTTTTTCTAGTATTAAAAATATTTATGCGTTTGTAAACGCAAAAATTATTCGATAATGTAAGGTAGTTTCATCTTAACTGGGCGTCAACTATTGCAAAAATATTTCGTTCGGATCTTAGAAGTGCAAATTTCAAAGATTTGATGAAACAATGTTTACCATAAAAACATTTTAAGCACCAAGCACTGACAAATTTTGACAGAGAAAGCAGTGCCCCGGTAGCGTAGTGGTTAACGCAGCCGCCCGGGTTGCGGAAGATGCTGGGTTCACTTCCCACCTGAGGCAGGTCGATTTTTTTCAGTGTATTTTTTCTAGTATTAATTTTTTTTCATTATATTGTTTACAAGTAACCAGTTCTAAAAGCTGTCAGGGTCAGCCTCGTACTTGTTGATCGCCTTCTCTGAGGCAGTCATCGCAGAGATCGAAGCTTTGGAATGAATCAGGAAGGATAATACTCTCTCTGACGAAGGAGACGCCTGTTCCAAAGACAGGTGTCACCCAAGCCTGGACCAAACAGACATCGGGACGTGGGTCCCGATATCTGCATTAACTGATCCAGCCCATTGACGATCACTCCTTGCTCAGGCAGTCATCAGTACCCTGTAGGGGGATGTAGAAAAGAGAGGGGCCCTTTACACCCGTCTCTATAGAAGGAGTCTGAGAGGACAGCGCCTTCCGTGTCAGGATGCACAGTTAAGTTCCCTGATCTGAGTAAAGGTGGTAGCAGAGCAACCTGTGTTTTAGTCAGGTCAGGTCCGACATAACCTTGTTATCCCCCCGGATAATACCATTCACCGGGAAGAGGAAAGTAGAACAAAGTCATTTACACTGTATGGAAAGCACCTGCCATGGTCCAGGGAAGTAAAATATCTAAGAATAACACTGGATAAAGAACTAAAGTGGAAAACTCATGTAGACAACACAATAAAGAAATGCCAGAGGGTATTCGGATTGTGTCGGACTACGTACGGCAAAACATTTATTTATTTATTTATTGGACAAACTTAAATCTACCATTACAGGATAACCTAATGCGGCGGACAAGTTTTGTTTAATATTACTAATACATACTCACTAACAATACCTATTATTATTACTATCTATTTGTGTCTTATATACCTTCTGTCTTATATAATTTCAATATACATTGCACCATTTTTAAATACATAATTGCTGAAAATTATATTAAATACAATATAAATAAAAAAGAAAACAAAATAATAAAAAAAACCTGACTTAATTCTTAACTTAACACCTTTTAAGCAACTTATAAGCAACATGGGGACTAAAGCCCAAAGTAATGTGCTGGCTATACACTATGTTAATCAGACCGATTGTTGCTTAAAGTAGCATAGCATGGTGGCCCAGAACCAAGTTATCTACATGTCAAAGTGACTTAGTCAAACGCGAGTTTGTAATTGCTGCAAAAAGTCGCAATGTATTTTAGCGTTTGCCACAATATCTAGACACTTTGCAGTAGTATTATAAAAAAAATGCTGATAGACAATAAACCACGCAACAAACTCCCACAGCTTAATGATATCTGGTATCAAGTGCACATGACAATTGTTTAATGAAATTATAATTATAAATATTCAGATATTAATGAGCGCAGATAACGGTTACCGAGAAACACAAATTGAAAATTACAAATAAAGCGAATTATTTGTTATCTGTCATCTGTCTGTCAGTTTGTATGCACCAGACATGTGTCTGTCCGAAGCTTGATTTATAGTGCAATAATAATAGAAGCAGATAATGTTTGCGGCAGAAATTATTAATTATTAAATTCAAAGTGGATTTCATATTATTGCACATAGTGATATATAAAATGCGATAGATAACGGTCTTTAAACAAAAAATAAAATAACTTTATTTTAGGCAACTATTGTAGACACAGCCCATATTTATGTGTAAGTAACAAAAATAAAACCAAAATAGAACAATTAAAATGGTTGGTAACTTACAATTATGAGGAAACCTAAGGCTATAAATTTGGGATAATGCTAGATTCCCCTCTATTAGGAGCACTATCGCTATTTACTCGTGTGAACACGCATCCAGTGCCCCAGTATGGTGAATCCCACCTGTCTGGCAGAGCCATGGACTACAAAGACTGGACTGTCACAAATCCCAAGTACTGCTCGTAAAATAGTGTTTTTTACTGACTATTGCAGGTTGTCGCTGATGACGTTCCATGCGTCACCGGGTTTTTTAGGAAGGCGAAGACCTTGGGAGGTCCTCGAGCCTGTAAGTCGGTCGTTCTTAAGGGATTACTGGGCGACTGAGCATCTTTCCCTTGGGTCTTTCGATCGCCTAGCGTCCCTAGGGTGTCCGAATCGGAAGGGATATTGGAAAATCTGAGTTTGTCTCCGTAACCATACCAGAAATAATGAGATTCGAGAACTAAGGTCATCGCCATTGCGCAAAGATTGTTATTGCGAACCTTTACTAGCAGGGGGCAGGGCACACTACGAGGAGGATAAACGGATGTTGAGGTGGAAAGGTTCTCGAGTCGGTGACTGTGTCGTGTACCGGGAGACGCAGCAAGGTTCCCCACAAGTTAGCCAGACGATCTGGTAAGGGTCGCGGGAAGCCCCTAGATGCAGTCAACGCAGGACCAATTCGGTTAGAGATCCTTGTGGGAAGCCTGTGTCCAACAGTGGGATGGCCTCAGCTGAAATGATTATGATGTTGGAAAACGAAATATACGGCATAAACGGCCATATTCTTTGATTGAGTTGACCTAGATGTTTGAGATTTTTACAACACCAAAAGGACTGTAGACTTCATCATCAACAGCTCATAATAATGTCCCCACCGAGAGGCTCGAGCCTACCCCACATTAGGGGCGATTAGGCCTTAGTCAACCACGCTGGCCAAGTGCGGGTTGGTCGACTTCACACACAACCTAATAACCTTCATAGGCGTGTGCAGGTTTCCTCACGATGTTTTCCTTCACCGTAAAAGCGTCGATTAAACGTACATATGAATTTAAAATTTGAAAACACATTGGTACGTGGTGGGGATCGAACCAGTGCCTCCCGGGTGTGAGACGACGCTCTTACGCACTACGCCGCCGACGCTGTAGACTTGATTAATTATATAAATTTCAACTTAATACATTCATGCATTCTTGAGAAAAGGACAGACAGGCTTGACAGACAGATAGACAAACCTTTTAAGGCAAGGAAACCCTAAAAATTATGAAGTCTTTTAACCAAAGTTTTATTCTTCTCGATATACGCGTGACCATAAATAAATTCGCCACCAAAAAGCAGACGTCACACCGTCTGCCGTCACTAAAGCACTCCTGCGCATATAAATAGATCTTAATTAATTTTAATGTGTCACTTTTTATGTCACTGTCTGGGTTCCGTCTGGACGTCCAGAAATATGCACAAAAACTGATCCTCGGGCAAAGTAATGAATGGAGACAATACCTATGTTTTGTTTGTCATGTTTCTGACAAATGTTATTGGGGTGTTAAATCATTTAACTACTGTGTTTGAAAATCCAAATGGCGCCACTTAGAGTAAAAAAAGCTCAAACTCAAACATTAGAGTAGAAGTCTTTTTTTTGTTTAGTTTTTGATGTATAACGACTCTCCATTTCTTGATTGGCTACATTGCCCCTGTACGCAATTTTTATTTTGTTTTGACATTAGACAGGGTGTAAAAGACATGAACAGTCAAACGAAAACCATGTATTCTGCTCACCATCATAACATTTTTCTTCCTTTAGACTATACCTGGGAAATTGATAGTTACGATTTTATTGAAGGTCAAAGTCATAATTTTTTTTTCATTTTTTTATGAAAATGTATTCTATACGTTATTTCTTAATTATTGTTGAAAGAAACATTATCATTTTTTTTTAGTTTTTCGTAACAAAAAATGGCTTCAAAACGTTAGCGTTCAATGTAACTCACTCGATGCGCACGGACACTAACGAACGGGGCCGCCGTCTGGCAAAATTATCGCGGTTTTGCGAGTTGCGTGCGAGTTGAGCCCTTTACATTGCGCGGTACAATTTGCAATTTTTTTAACACCAAAAAATAAAAATCATTTCCCAGCAATATTTTTTTTGAAATATGTCTTATTTTGATGTATAGAATACATGGTTTTCGTTTGACTGTTCATGTCTTTTACACCCAGTATACTATAATTTTCTTCTCAGTAGGTAAGTTTTCTCAAAATGACAATTCATCTTTATGAAAAACAGCTTCCAAAATTAATTTGTTTTTTCATTTCATTTTCTTGCTTCATCTACTTTTTTCGCAGACTCATACAAGCTCCACGATTAAGAGATTTTACCCGACTGCAAAGAAAGAAAGGGTTATGTTTTTCGCGCGTATCTTGTATGTATACTTGTAATATTCTTTATTACCTCAAATCTTTCAAACGGCTGAACGGATTTCTATGATTAAGGTATCGTTAGATTTATCTTGACAGCCCAAGTGCTTTTAGGTAAGTGATGTTAAAGAAAACAACAACATAGCAGCTGTGAGATGCTATTATTAGAAGTGATTTCTTTTTCTTCTCTAAAATTCATCAATATGGGTATCAAATTAAAGGGCTCATCATAAGGATTTTAAAAAGGTATACCATGACCGTATTATATAAAAAACTAAAAAGATAAAGATAAATAAAGAACAATGCCAAAGAATATATCAACAAAAAACCCAGAGTCGATTAAAATATTCATTTAAGGGAAATAGAACAAAGATAATAGTATTTTACAAATATATATATACATACAATATTTGATTTCACGAAAAGCATCATGAAGTATTAAATAAATGCATTGAAAAAGTTCTAGAACCGTTTTTTTTTTAATATTTGATCTTGTTTCCATCTTTTCAGTTGACTAATTGTCTTTTTATGAAGGCACTTATTTATTTATACTTTATTGTACACCAACAAAAAATAAAATTACATAAACAAAATATACTAAAAAAATAAATGGTATTTTAGTTTTTTTTTTCTTTTTTTTTCGTTGCAAAGGCCAAGCTTTGAGGATGTTTTTGTTCGGACAACTTTGTCGAATACCCAGTTATAATTCTGCTATCCGATTCACTGTAACCTTAGTCCTTGAGACAAAAATTTGCATTGAATACGGCAATAGACGGTAATGCATTTGAATATAATTATGAGATCTTGCATTGATAACTCACATTTCTAATTGAACAAAGCGCTGATATTATTTAAGGTTATTAGAAGGACAATCTTTAAGTGTATTAAACAGTCGGTGATTCACGGCTGGTTTGAATATTTTACTCGCTAGTAAAACCAAGTTTACTGAACTATGGTTGCCTAGCAATTATTGTTTAATTACTAATAATAACTTTGGTTCAATTATTGTTAAAATACTAATAAATACAGCAGCTTAGCATCACCCTGGTGGGCAATCCATTACTGAAAATTAAATATTGAAAGCCGAATTTGAAGGTTAATTTAAGTAGTGTTCCGTATGGTACCTACGCCGAAATACCCTTCACCAAGTAGGTTACCCGATAATACTGCAATAGTTGGGTAGATCTGATCGACGTTGAAGTGTGTTTACATGGAACCGTTCTATCGGCAAAGGAGTCATTCGGACTTCCAACCGTCGATGAATAATATTTTTAACCGACTTCAAAAAAGGAGGAGGTTATCAATTCGACTGTATGTTTTTTTTTTAATGTTTGCTACCTCATAACTCGTTACTGGGTGGACCGATTTTTAAGATTCTTTTGACCTTTGGAAGCTAGTGCTTGTCATGGGGTCCCATTTAAATTTTAGCGACATCTGACGAGTAGTTTTTGAGTTATCCCTCATAATGCCTATTTAATTGACATTGATGATATCGTATTTTATCACTTGTGTGTCTAAAAAATCTTGAGGTAGTTTCCTGAAAATTTTTATACTTAAAACATTAAAAAGCAGAAAAAAAATTAAATAAAAAAAAACCGCCTTCAAAACTAAAAACGGGAGAAATAAAAATTTTGTTTATAAAAATCTTTTACGGTTTTTGAGGTCGGTGCCAACCTCAATATTTGTAATAAACGTTGTCACTTTTATTTGAGACGACCTCAAAAAACATTTTGATTTTTATAAACAAAATTTTTATTTCTCCCGTTGTTAGTTTTGAAGGTGGTTTTTTTATTTAAAATTTTAGCGAACCGTTCAATCGGCCAAGTATTTTTTAGATCAACTAACCGCCAGAGTACAGTGTTATCGAAAAACTGTCCTATTCAGTGAAGGGTCTAGTTTATTAATATACACATGCATACTTTCCATTTTAAAGATTTTTTAAATGTTGACAATATAAAACTATGGCACCCAATACAACGCTCGTCTCAAGCAAAAAGCAAGACAGCGAATAACGTTCCCATACTCAGTTCCCATATGTTTTGATTTGACATTTGGCAGCAGTTAAAATATACGAATGACGGAAGCGTTTTGGATTTGACTAATATAGATAAATAGCGGCCACCAACTCGTGTGAGGTCCCTTCAACCCTCGTTCAATATCGCCTCGTGTGCGGCATGCGGGCGACCCCACACCGCTTCCGTCTTATTAACTGCAGTTTAATGTAATGGAATAAAAACGTAGAACTTACGATATTTATATAATTCTTGTTAATAACTACAAGTTTGCGAATAATGTAAGAGATTTGCGTATTGATAAATTAAAGAAACTATAAAATTTAAGGACACAGGATAGACCGACGATCTTGTAAAGATGAATGCGGGCAGCGCAGGACCAATCAATTTGAAAATCCTTGAAGGATTATGTCCAACAGTGAGCGTCTCTCGGCTGAAATGATGAAGATGATAAAAGTTCAATTATATAGAAAGCTTATTTACAAGATAATAAATTGATATATGAATGATCCAAATGCGTGGGAGCAAAATCTGCTCAAAGTTTAGTTCATGCATGTAATTTACACATATTGATTGATTACCAAATTGTATGCTGTGGAGCAGTGGCGATCCCTACTCTATAGTATAGTCTAAGGTTGGTCCCAGATTAAAGTTAGGTTAGTACTTATTTTTTCTGAATAAAAAATTGTACAGGGTAATGGGTGTCCGTTCTCGAGGGAAATTTACTCGTTTGGCGGCGCCAACCTTGCAAACTTAGAAGGATCGCCACTGATGTGGAGCCTGTGAAGTTTCTTTCGCCGTTTCTTATTATTACGGGGTTCAGAATCTCGCTTAGTTAACTTTACGACTTCGGCGAGAAGAGAATCATGACCGGGATCTCCAATGGCCATTGGACTACTGCACTTATTTATTCGTAAAATAAAAATACCTAGCCTATGAGGTGATAATTATTAACATCATTAACTCAAAATTGCCCCACTGCTTTGCACAGATCTCTGTAATATGAACAAGCTATCCACTATTTACTTTCGATGATGTGGAATTCGCGTTACTATACATTCGATCTTATGGCTTTCGCATTTTTCTTTTCGATTAAATGGCCCATCGGCTAAACACGTATGGCGTCGCACAAATGGCTTTCGCTTATATGTCTTTCGAAATCGGGTCCTAAACCCCAATAACTTAAGTAATGGATTCCAGCTACTTAATACTATCTCGTTGTTAATTTTTTTCTTAAATCTCCACTAACGCTCCGTTTCCGGCCAGCATCTTTGTTGGAGCAAAATGATTTCCTTCCTTGTCCCCCTGTGTTGTTGTTGGCATGGATGCAATGTTGCGGTCGTATGTTGAAAACGCTAGAATTTCAGAAATGAATTCAAGAAATTGGCGAAGTTGGAATTTAATACAAGATTTAATTTGACTCCTCTGTATAACAGCTACTGATAAAATAGATTATATACTGTAGCATACCACGTTTCTAAGAATTTCATATGCATAGTTCTTTTTGTATTTGTTAATTTTGTCTGTCCTTTGAAGCCCTTTTGTCAATTGTCATTGGCGTTCTTCCTGTCACTGCACTTTTGTTTTGTTTGTTTATCTATCTCCTTAATATATAGGTACTATATACTATAGGCTTGAGCCTATAATCCCAAAATATTGATGAAGCTTTAGGTAAGATTTGGCTACACATAAAACCACTATCAATATGCTCCCTGTCGTGCTTGAAAATAGTAACACGCTACCAACAGTTCGCCTAAATAAAAGGGTATCAAACTCAAAAAGGAACTAGACTGGGGATTGCACCCGGGATCCCAATTCTAGTAGGCGACATATTAGATCTGAGAGGCGGTCGACTACAAACAATATTGCATTACAAAACTTTACGTATATGCCGATATCTTGCATTTTTTAAATTGGTCCAATGTATGTACCCTGAGAAACCCCAAAATCATAATGTAATGTTCAAAGAATTCTACACTCTAAGTTCTATCGGTTCAATAGTAAGTTGTTTGTATTTCGCGCGCCGGATGCGAGCATTGTCCTTCGCTAGCCTTGGCTCCAGTTATCGCGATCAAACAGCATGCGGGTGTATTCTCATTCTATGCGATATTAAAATTTATTATCCTGGTAATTTTTATTGGCTGTATTGAGGCGACAGACACGGGCGTGAGTTGGATGTTTGGGATCACTTTCTTGTTTAGTATTTTTATATGTTTTACTATGTATGTATTTGCTTTCTACCATTTCTGTTCAAGAAAGAGGCTACATTACATCATTGAAGAAATTGTCCGAAGTGACATTTACCAGCCCTATTTTTATTTAGTTAATTATTATTAGGAAGTTTGAAAGTAGCAACAGTGGCAGAAAGGTTGAGAGGTAACTGACTGTTATAGTATGGACATGTATGAGAAGAGATGATGAAGCATGTTACTATAAAAGTGATGAGAATGAATTTGGATGGATATACTCGTAGAGAGAGAGGGCTAAAGAAGATATGTGTAAAAGATGATATGGCAAAAAAAGATGCTAATGTTGAGATGACGGATAACCGAGGCGAGTGGAAGAACATAATATATTTCTTCGACAACCCGAAATAAAATTGAGGACATTATTTAGTTTTCCTGCTTTCCATTTATATTTATTTGTTTATTTTTCATTTTCTAAATATTAGGAATCATAACAAATTAAACTATTTACAAAAAATAACAACTTGTTTCTTCTGAATCCTCTCACGAAGCTCTTTTATGGCCAATAGTGATTCACCTTGAATCAAAACTTAATACTCAATAATCTTTATTGCAAACCATAATGTACAATAAGGTAGTAAAGGTAGATAATATTTTACAAGATCATTATGGACCCAGTCGGGCACGCAGTCAGCTGTAGAAGCATGTAGAAGAGAAGAGGACGCATTTCTTGTGGAATGAGTTTATTTAATTACATAGCAAACATTTAAGATTATAACAAACATGGCAGGATTTATTGTAATTATCGGAAATTAATATATTTATCATTTAGGAATTAATTTATGTCGTTATTAAGTAAAAATCGTTTTATAAATGTCATTATTCTCATTTATTAGTACTATGTCCGGTAATTTATTATTACGTTGTTCCACTATCCCAATGTGACCAATGGGATAGTTGCGAATATTCAAAGTCATGATGATATAGTATTATTGTCTCATGAACTTGGGGGAAGCATGACTTTTTGTGTAGACATTATGATGCATATGGTCTCTCAGCAGTTCGGTAAACAAACAAGACCATGCTAACAAAATTGTGTTGGAATCGGATTTTGATAAGGTTGCAGAAACTAGGCAGGTGGATTTAGAGCGAATGCTAGTACCAAACAGAATGTCAATTAGAAAACGTTATAATGCCTAAATGACGCAATTTAGGGAAACATTGGCGACGTTAGGTCTTAAACAGATATTGCAACGGAATGTCTTTTATTGGCTGCAGTATCTAGGTCATTCGGCCTAGGAGAGAATGAATACGCCCGGACCTTGAATCAGACGTGTCTTATTTATTATTCTTTCATTCCCTCTCATAATATGTCAACCTAAACGATTCCTTTTCAGTTTCTCTGTCACTTTCTCTCCCTCTTATTCTTATAAATACTTATTTTATCCATCCTCGTCATTCCACACGTTCATCTCAATCTCTGCTGTATGCAATCTCTTATCATTCGTCTTTTTTAGAATCCAACACTCTGATCCATATAATACGCTACATTAGTCTTAGCACAGATAATATAATACTATGGTCTTAGTATGGATTTGTATATCTTGTCCTTCGGTTTGAGGAGCATTGAGTCGCATGTTATCCTGTGGCCTCTCACCATATCATTTAATCAAACTATCTACCATATATATCAAAGGTCCTAGGATCCATCCTAGGACGAATTCGCACGGGAGTATTGAGCTCTTAGGTTGATACTAAAGCTTGTTTAAGTCCACGTGGCTACGTTACCTTAGCGAAGTGTGTCACTATAACAATTGCGTTAACAGCATTATTGTGCACCGACAGTTACCATCAGGTGAGGAGAAAGGCTACATCTTCTCCGTCAAGTTAAAAATTATTCAAATATTTCATGGGTATACTTTTAGGATCAGAAAGTTCACTGACATCAAAATTAGACTCGTATCGCATCAATATAGGACAAATTACGGTCTACTCACTCTCACTATAAATCAATTCCGCAAATTTTGAGTTGACCCAAATCTTGAGGCCGATGAACGAAAATTTCCTGACCCATTTTTGAACGAACGAACTCTACATGGCTATATAAGAGAAAAAAAAGAATATTCCGCACGCCCCTCTCGAGGATATCGCATGAGATGTCGCAAATGAAAAGATTGAATAGGTACATAATTAAAAATGATTTGTTTAAGGCGAATGACCCTATTCTTTGGTAGTGATGTGGCGTTGGTGCATCGATGAGTGTTTTTTAAATAAAAATACAGTATTTTTATTCATTTTAACAAAACTAAAGGATTATATACTCTTTAATGAAATTAAATTGATATAAGAATATTAATAGGTTCTTTTATTCGAGAGATTTTTTTCTCTTCAGTTTTTTTTTGTGTCGGGAGTTAATTGATTTTTTTTTTGTATAAAATGGGTTACTCGACCAGTGGTCAAGCTTTTTATGGTCCAGTACTTGTTCTGACCAAATATACGATCGGCCCACGACATATACGTCAGTGTGAGTTATGAAAAGAATGAATTTTGTCATTGTTGGATGTGTTCGCCACATCTTCGGCGAAAAGTTGACTTCTCATATAAGTGCTGAGATGGGACTTGAACCCACGACCTTTCGTTATCTGGGCGACTGCTCTTCAATTAAGCTACACAGGACTACGAGATCACGAGGAATTTATTCAAGTCTTTCGTCTCTTATTGCATCGCATTTGTTTGGATAATAGGATGTAACTTTCAGAAATGATGAGATCCGCAGGAAAACCAAGGTCATCGACATAGCCCAAAGAATTTGCTATGATGGCAGTGGGCAGGGAACATTGCGAGGAGGACTGAAACCTGTGAGTGTCGAAATATATTTTTTTTTGCGGGATAAATGGCCGTATCTTTCTTTGCGTGAACTTAGAAGTTTAATTTTTTCACTGCTTCAAGGAACTATAAACCGGAGTATATAGTTTTAATTTCAACTCGATACCTGCACTCGTTCCCAAGATAAGCGCTTCGATGATTGATTACGTACTTTAAATAAAGACTATATTTTATTAGATTTAATTACAAATGCATAGTTTTAAAAGTTTTTCCTATATTTGTAGTATAAGACAACATTACTTGCCAAATTTCATAGTTCTAGGTCAACGGGAAGTACCTTATGAATTTTGATTCCCTTGAGAGTGTCGAAATATAGGTTTTTTTGCGGCATAAACGGCCGTATCTTTTTTGCGTTAACTCAGTAGTTTGATTTTTTCACAGCTTCAAGGGATCGTAGATTTGAGTATATGGTTTTAATTTCAACTCGATACCTCCACTCGTTCCCGAGATAAAGGGTCTTGACAGACAGACGGACAACAAAGTGATCCTATAAGGGTTCCATTTTTTCCTTTTGAGTTACGGAACCCTAAAAAGCGCCTATGCCGTAGTGCATAAGAGTGTTGTCTCCCACCCGAGAGGCACCGGTTCGAACCCCGCCACGTACCAATGTGTTTTAAAATTTTGAAAAGAAACCTGCTCACACCTATGAAGAAATTCTTGGTTGTGTGTGAAGTCGACCAACCCGCACTTGGCCAGCGTGGTTGACTAAGGCCTAAGCCCTCGGTGGGGACGTTATATGAGCTGTTGATGATGATGATGATGACAAACTATATATTAGTATATGGGACATGCATAGCGGGAGAAAAACAAATAAGTAGCAGAATACGAGGTGGATAAGTAACAGAATAATAAATGAGAAATGGAAATACCAATATAATAAAATAAACACAATAAGTTAGAAATAGCCTAAATTTTTTAACTAGTATATAAATAAAAACACAAGAGAGAGGTGGATGTAATAGAGTAAGGATTATCTCATAATAAAATATTGAATTATATAAGTGAAAAGAGAACTAGTAAAAGCAAATGTAAAGTAGACATAGAGGTGACTTAGCATTGTATAGATAGAAGTAGAAAATGGGAAAATGGAATATCAAAGATAAAACAGTTTACTGAATGTAATGTGATGTCGGCAGAGTAGAATAGCATCACCCCATATCCTCGAACGGTCGTAGAAGGCGACTAATGGATCAGCGAAGGGGTAGCTCACCTTATACTCCGTCCACCAATCCGCATTAGGCAAGCGTGGTGATCCCAGCAGTGGGGCGAATTATAAAGGTTGTTATGATGATGATGACAGAATGTAATATGTAATGACATACAAAAGCTAAAAAAGCAGATTGTAGGAGGCTGAATTATTCCCTACCTCGTGGAGCTCTGGCAACCTTACTCACCAACAGAAACACAATACCACTAAAATGTAGTGTTATTTGACTGTGACCTTCTGTAAGGTGGAGGAGCGGGTAATCCGCCTTACCCTACCGCGACGCCTAAATTATTATTTCTACGTTATATTTTACTAGATCTTGTGGAAGCCTCTTATATTTTCAACTAGCTTCCGCCCGCGACTTCGTCCGCGTGGACACTTTACCCCCTTAGGGGTGGAGTTTCCAAAAATCCTTTCTTAGTGGATGCCTACACTGTATAAGGTATCTATGTGCAAAAGTTCAAGTCTCTATGTTCAGCGGTTTGGGCTGTGCGTTGATATCTCAGTCAGTCAGTATTCATTTATAAATATATAGATTAAAACTAACTTACTCACGTCTGGAATAAAATATGGCAGACGTAATGAAAAAGTGTGATAGCCATCAAACAGATGATGGCTGATGACATCATGGCTTCGGACACTTATTTAACCAATCAGTAATGATAAGAACTTTTACAGGGCAGCCTTTATTTGCATGAACCATAATGATTACAGACGCAATAGCTCTCACGATGAATATTAAGTATTTGATAAGATCTGTCTGTCGCTAAGTGAATATTATTTGAGTTGCTGTCTGATTTTTATAGCGTTGTGTAAAGACGCTATAATTTAAATGATAAATGTATGTGTAGAGGACTGCTTGTTAGTATTCGAGTAAAAATGGTCGTGCATTAAGAGAATATCAGACAAAGTGAGTAGTGGTGAAGCATCTAACCTAATCCGCTTGGAAATATAGAGCTAACGGCTTACTCTTTATTTGACAACTGTAAAATTATGTTGCTCTTCCTCCATGGTTTTGAAGTAGACAAGTTGTTGGACATCAAGTTCTATTGACACCCCTGGTACTGACAAAAATAACTGACTTGGTTTCACATTACTCTCAAAACTTTTTCGTAGTATGAGAATTGCGAAACTTTTTACAAGTAATTTTCATTAAATAATTAAAAGAAATCAAATTTACAATTGTTTGAAAACTTTTACTTTAGCAGAAGCATTCAAAAGCTTAAAATTCCAATGTGGACCCTCAATGGGAACGCAAACTTTTTATTGCCATACGCCACTCGCACGCGGGACACGGGCCGGTTTTGCGGAAGCGTACAGTTTTCCAGTACTTACTCTACTCTCAAGGTTAGGGGTCAATTTGACTTATTCTTACTTTTATCGCCTTGAAACCTTTTACGTGTATTTGACACAAATTCCCTTCCTGAGGAGAAGCACAATACGTACTACGGTGTGGCGAAATATCTGCTCTGCGTCCCGCGCGACTCTAAAAGGGTCCTTAAGTCTCATTTTAACTTTTTAGTAGAACATTTTCATTCTTACTGAAATAAATTGTCCGTGGAAAAAATTAAAATTAGATTCGGCACATCTTACTTCATCCCGTCGTTGCAAGGCGGTCAGTACCGACCACGTGGTTGCGTTGTATCTATTGGTAATTAATGGCGTCTCGGTATTACATACGCATTTTGCCAATGTCAAGTGAAAATGTAACTAAAGTAACAAAAATTGTACGGTTGATTTGGGTTAAAAATGGAGTCATACGTATTTTTACAACAAGCACTCGGGAGAAACTCCACGTGGTTGCGTTGACAGTCCGTTGGAATTAACCTTCCTATAACTCCTTAAGGGGTTTGGATTAAAATGTTGAGATTATAAGGAAAGAACAATAAGTTAGCAACATTGGCCTTATTGGAAATAAAGAAAAATAATAAAGAATACGGATCTGCCTTAAACTAAAGGGGAACATTACGAATACTTAGTAAAACATGACACAGTTTACGTATTCGTAGTGTTAGGTCATGAAAAAGGTTCTGAAAAAACATTACATTTTAGCAGAAATGAGAATGCTGAGATAGCTGTGTGGAGTAAGGAGACTGAATAAAATAGAGTGAGTATATTTAAGGGAGTATGAATGTAGCATCAATAAAGAAAAAACTGAAAGGGAAAATTATATTGAAATACAAAAGAAAGATATTAATGTTATAAGAAGAGACATCGTTATCATAATTTCAGCCTAAAGACCAACCTTCCTTGGGGACGACTGCTATCTTTCGACAGCACCTGGGACCATCAGCTTAACGTGCCTTCCGGAGTACGGAGGAAAATCGATTTGAAAAATTTTCGGTCACCCATCCGAGTACCGACCGCGCACTCGGTTGCTTAACTTTCGTGATCTCGTCAGTTGTGTTGTAACAACTGACAACATCGGCCACAAATAAATTGAGGCTAAAGTTGGAAGAAAATGAGTACAAAATAGAGATGCTATTCACCATAAAAACGTTTACCTTTATCGATGTTTTCGTAGTGCCCCCTACCTAGTTGATCCTTGATACGCTCCTGACCGCGGGCATCCGGCGCGGCCCGTGGGAATGCCCCCCTTACCTCGCCCTTTCAACGTGACTGCGACCAAAGAAAAATGCGCGCGCGCACTGCACACTATGCTTTGATGAGCGGCGCACCAGTTCGCATTGCCGGTTTCCACAGCATTGGATAGAGATTCTTTTATTTGCTACAGTCCTTACATCTTTCGCTTCATCTTCCCATAAATAATTGTTATGCTTTTGATGTTCATCCTCTACTCCTATTGGCAACTTAACCCTAGAACCATACCCATCATAAGTAACCAGGGGTACTAGAGTACCCTAGTAAATAAATATTTTTCATCATCATCATCATCAACAGCTCATATAATGTCCCCACCGAGAGGCTCGAGCCTACCCCACATTAGGGGCGATTAGGCCTAAGTCAACCACGACTGCCAAGTGCGGGTTGGTCGACTTGACACACAACCCAAGAATTTCTTCATAGGTGTGTGCAGGTTTCCTCACGATGTTTTCCTTCACCGTAAAAGCATCGATTAAACGTACATATTATATTATGAATTCAAAATTTGAAAACACATTGGTACGTGGTGGGGATCGAACCAGTGCCTCCCGGGTGGGAGACGACGCTCTTACGCTCTTACGCACTACGCCACCGACGCTTCGAATATTTTTCTTACATAATTATAATCAACTTATTAGAGTTAGACTGTTATGTCTTGTCTTTTCACCAAGAACTAAATAAAACATCGACCAGATTTTCATTCTGAAGGGAATGGAGCATCAGATGACCGGTTTCCCCCCCCCCCCCCCCCCCCCAAAATACTACCAATTCTTGTATGGGCAAAGGGCACTGGGGCACTATACTCCAATTTTACAATTAAATAATCTTTTAATGTTATTTTAAAAGTCTGAAAATTTTCAATGTTATTAATTTCGTCGGGGATTTTTTTAAATATTTTTATTACCATTGCGTGCGGTCCCGATTGAGCTATTTTCAATTTAATTGTTAAGGAGACGGATCACCCTCCATAGAACCTTGGGCCTGGGGTGTAACATAGTGAAAGTGGTATTATTTGAAAGGTAGTAGGACACTAAACGGTTTCTGAAAATTTGACCAAAATTGGCAATCTGAGATCTGAGAAATTAAAGATTATAAAAATTATAAAAAGTGATTATTAAAAGGGGTTATGAAAATCGGATGTTGAAACAGAGCGCTTTTTCAGGGAATAACATTACAAAGTCCTATATTTTTATCATATTAAAGCATTTTTATGTTACTAAAGATCATTGAGTTTATATTAGGTACTGGAGATTTAGTGTTCGGTACCTACCTACTCACTTTTTAGATTAATGTAATAGACTTTAAATCTATTAGAGTTGATCTGAGCTGGTAAACCGGACATGCACAAAAATACATACATACGATCATGCTCATAGTACCGAGAGAGGTTGAACAGAGCCACATCTAGCAGTATGGGCCATGCAGTGCCTTGAAATAGTGACAGGTTGCCAGCCTGTCGCTTGCATAAAGGAGGCGCCAAATCCAAAACGTAACAATCCTAATCCTCCAAAAATATGGTCACTGATGTCCGTACTGAATTGCAAAGATCGTAGAAAAATCGAAAAAAAATAAGAGCGTAAAACGTAGCGAATAAAACGAAGCAAATGAGTCGAGTGACATCTGACATTTTCTTTTTTTTTACAGCGCTGACCCCAAAGTATTTAAGAAAACAGATATGAATAATCGATTACAGATAGTTATTCATTTTATGAAACTCTTCTTAATTGTTTAGGACAAGATATATTATAATTATTGATGTTTAATGTGCGTGAGAGTGTGGCAAAAATATTATTTATAGTTTACCTGACGTAAAACTATTATCACGAAAAAAAAAATGTAATCGATTACTGCATGTTATTCATTCGTTATCATTAACTTTAAACCTGATTTTCTCTTTTCTCAGATTGCGGATAAGGCTGATTTTTTTAACATAATTATAACTACTATGCAATAAGAGTTTAAATAAAGTATATTTCATGTTGTTACATTTTGGCCCACGATGAACCGTCTCCTTTCTTACGCGGCCGTAAATTTACAGGTCTCTCTAAGACTTAAGGCAAAGATAAAGGCTTGTGTGTATACTGACTGTTTCCTGTGGCTCAGAATATACACAGAAAACGAAACAACTATTGATATTTCTTAACAAGATGCTACTTTTTGTCTAATGAATATTTAAATAATCAAAATATCCACAAGATGAATAAAGTTTTATCAAAATAGCTGCAGTAGTTTCGGAGTTAAGTCACTAATTTTGGTAAAAGACCTGTTTTCAAGATTTGTTTATAATACACTAAAACGTACAAATTTGGAAAATTTTCTCATACTAGACTAATTCGTCGTGTAAGCAGTCTAGTTTCATAATAATATTTTTCCAAAATTTACGTTATGATCGTTCGTATTTTGCGTTATGATCTTTCGAAAATTGCATGTTTTTTACTTATTGCCCCCTGTCGCTGTTGTTAGGATCTGCATGGTCCTTTACGAGATGTAGTATCCCTACCTTTCATTGAATAAATGATTTGTGTTCTATTAACTTTGACACTGACACCAAAAAGAGCCTTACTGTTTGCGCATTGCCTAAAGGTCGCCATTCACGAGCGAGCCATATGGCCTTCGCGCCGAGCCAAATTCAGGCCATTCACGAACGCGCCAGTGAGCCGTTCCATTTGGATCATATTGAGTGTACGCGTCGACAGCACCGGACGTAATGAACTTCGATTCAGAAGATGAGTTTTCTTTATCTGCCATAGCCATTTGTCTAGTGTTAAAAATCTTAAATCAAAATGGCGTCTTTGGCTCGCGAGTAACACTATACACGAACGAGCTAAACGTATGGCGCGACGGCTCAGACCGACCGGCTAGTTAGTTTTTCGCATTAACGCGCCGCGCCAATTGAATCGCCGCGATGGATCTTGGCGCGGTAGCAATTTTGGATCGACAGAGTGCGAAATGGATCGATGGACCTTAACGCTATTTTGTAGTTATTATAAAGGTAGCCGCAGAATACCAGCATCGAGGCATTCTGTGCCTCAGCATAAGCTGAGCGGGACCTATTTGGCCTAAAAACTTTTGTGCATTTCTTTTTTGTAATTAAAAAGGCTCTAATGATGATGTGGTATATCTAAATTTTCCCTGCACGCTTAACTATAACTATAGATTTTCACATAGATATTTTCTCAGGAAAACCGTGTGAAAATATTATGCCGTAGGTCAATGAAACCCAGTATTAGTTCAATTGAATTCGTTTATTGAAAACTGTTAGTACATTATTGGTAGTTACCTATTCGAGGGTCAATGTACTGATTTTCCCAGGTTTCTGATTGAGTTAAAAATTACGTCATACCGAGCAGAGGTTGTCAACTTTTATTTAATATAGAAGTCATTAGGGGGTTTTGCTTGTCAAGTCATTTGAGATACTTTTCATTAGTTGTCAAAACCTAATTCTTCTTAGATTTTGTGACGAATTTGTGACATCATAAATTCTTATAGTCAACTGACTGAATATTAAATGATTTTGATACGCTCAAAAATCGATGGATATCGATAATTAAGAAACGTTGGAGATTCTCTGCCCGCCTAGCATGACCTAAACACGATATGATATAGCCATTTATCGCGTTGAACTGTTTAAAATTATTGGATATAACCGTCAACTTGAAATTTTCGCAAGTTCAAAGTTTCAAGTTCGCAGTTTCGATATATTTTCAAGATTGCTGTTATATCCAATAATTTTTGACAGTTCAACGCGATAAATGGCTCTATAATATCATATCATATCGTGTTTCGGTGGTCATGCTAGGCGGGCTGGCAAATGCCACTATCTTTTACGAATTTAGTACCTTGTAATTATTTGTGGTCGTAATCATTGGGCTTAAACTGCGTTGAGTTTCACCCTTTTCAGGATCAGTGCAGCCTTGTGCTCGGTAACAGCCTGTTTGCAAGACTGGCGGTCTGTTGTCCCCCGATAGCGGACATGATTAAACAGTGCACCGGTTGGGCCCGAAAGGGCAGACACAGATGGCGTCGTTATCCCCAGGTTCTGTCGTAGTGTGCCTTGGTAGGATGCACGGAAAGGAGTTTTAGTAGGTAGGGGAGGACGCTTGTACCTCGAGTCCCACATACCCCTGCAGTTGCATCGTACTGCAGGGATGAAGTGTAAATGCATTTGACCTCTCCGATAAAAAAGGTAGTTGAGAACGATACCGTCTTGTGGGGTAGGCGAGTCTCGGTGCTGGGGTCCACGTCCGGAAGCCTCCTCGTGGCAGACCCTGGTAATGTGGTTGGGAAAGTTTCTCGGTGGCTTTTGATGTCAAGTGTATCTCCTTGGCATTCGAAGTCACATGCCTTCGTCGAGTTGTTTTTGTTTTCCCACCACGGCTAGTTCCGGACGGCCCTTTACAGGGCCACGACCGCGCCCGAAGTCCCCCGGATGCGCATTACGCAGCACATAGTCCGATGGCTGCTCCCGGTGTCCTCGTTGCGGAGGACACGCCAGGTCGAGCAGCCGTCGGTGGAGGAGTGGCTGCTGGCCGCCAATTGGTGCAAGGAGTGCCTAGACGGGCAGCGTTGGGACGGTCTCGGTGTAGTTGCGCTCACAGACGCAGATCCCGAGTCGTCCCGTAATAGCGCATTGAAGGTCAGGCCGTGGAGGATGTTTAGTGGGTATGGCGGGAACGCCTTTACCTCGAGTCCCACATATCCCTTGCGGTTGGCACCACCCCTCAGGAACGATGCGTGCATTTGACCTCCCCGTCAACAAAAAATAATGGTCATTACTATTGTAGTCAACGTCAACGAGATGAGGCAATCAAAGATCATTTTTACCCCACTTATCTAAAATTCACTTCCCGGTTTGTTGATGTGTTTTTTTATCTTATAAATTCATTTGATAATGTGCGTAACTAAAAGTGGTAAGCCATATCAGTCGATATGTTTATTTATAATTTAAAAAAACTGATAACAAAAGAAAGTGATTACGATACACTGGTAGAATGTATTTTAAACTAGCTTTTGCCCGTGTCTACGTCCGCGTGGAATAGTTACTATGGGCAGCATTTTTAAGGGTAGGCGCTTAGTTTTTTACAATTATACACATATTTTCAATAATATTAGATACGTCTATTAGACATCTTGCGGTGAACGGAGTTTATGGTGATTGATACCCCTTTGCAGATCCATTAGTAGCCTTCTATACCCATTGGAGAATATGGGGTGATGCTATTCTCTGTAGTATCCTATAGCTTAATGTTGTCTAGATATATCCACAAAATTACACAAAATTTAGATTTGTAGTTCCTTAAAAAATCGCAAATATATTTGTATGAAAAATTAATTTTCGTTAAATTCTCCATACAAAACGGCAATTTCATACTTAAACCCCTAATATATTCAGAAAGAGTTTCTAAGCTATCGAACAAATATAAATGTAGTACCTTTTGGCAACTCATTTCTATATCCCCAAATAAGCAAATAGAATTCTTCGCCAGCACACGAGTTGTCCTTCTAACAATTCCGGGTCATTCAATAATTATCTCTCGCAGCACACTAGTTATCTTTGTATTTGGATTCCACTTTTGCTTACCAACAGGCGGAATAGAGTCACTTGCTGGACCTTTTATGAAAACATCAATCTTAAATTCTATCCAAATCAGCAAAATCACGTTGGAAAAGACCTCTTTTGCGATTAGCCTATTGTACCATATTGTTCTTCAATTGCTGTTATACAATAAAGTATAAATAAATATACTTATCAAACTATGCATAAACTTTATTTAGTAAACACCTTAATTTAAAATAAGATTTGCGTCATTTCATCCCGTTATCATTAAGGCTTGCAGTGCTAAGATACAAATTCGGGGTGTCTATTATTAGACCAGCTCTTGGGCCTCATGAGTACGAAACCCGTGACGCACTGAGTGATACACGCAACGGTCACTTTGAACTTTAGGTACATAAACTCTAAACTACCACTGACGGTCAACATTTGCTATCCAATCATGCAGAAGATCCTCCTCAATCATCCTTATTGTCCAGATTTAAGAATCAAAATCGTCTGCAGTTTTGTTTCTGAACATGCAAGGTCAGATTTGCGCATGTGAACACATCGCGATATTGGACGTAATTATTTTATATTGCCGACATTTCGGTGCAAGTGTCAGTGTTACATACGGAGCCTAAAGTATGTGAGAATTCTCATGGTTTTCAAAGTGGAATGGATTATTAAAATTCCGAGCTAGTCTAGTTAAACTCCTTGTCTGATTAACAGCACGGAGTAACGAAGGCCGGCAAGCAAATAGAAATGAAGAAAGCACACAATCTGTTGTATTCATTATTTGACCAAATTTCATATTTTGAACATATAATATGTAGCTAAATGTATACCGTGAGTTGTTGATCTGCTTTTTGTTTAGTAACTTGAACTCTGTTATACTATTCTGTAATATACATATTGAAATATCCATACTTTTGAGAGTCCAGAAACTTTTGAAATGTCTTTCTCAGGATAGCAAGGTTCTAATCCTTCCCCTTATTTTTAAGAATCGACTGTTGATCGATTCACTATATTATATAGTTAACAGGAAAAGTGGATGATCAAAATCAAAGCTAAGTTTACTAAATGAAAACTATGAAGTATAATTGTAGTCAGCGACGTAAGTTGAATTGAGAGTCCTGCAATTGTTCGCAAAGTTTCAGCAATGTCCAAATACCGGAATGTGGCAGCAGAATTGAGTTATTACCTCCTCAAATTTAATGATTGCCTCGTTGTGGCTTCGCTCCGGCCACACGGGATCTCCACTAAGGTCGAGAACCTGCCCAAATGACACAACAAAGGACAACGTACTCCGCTCTCGGGAACTGCGCTTATTTTCATTCTCCAATTGCGATATTCGATTTAGATTTGGGAACTCTACAATGTTCGGTATTCTAAGTTCAGATGTTTATTCCTTTGAATGCGCAGGACGAAGAAGGTGATTATCGAAGACAGAATTCTTTACTAGAGTCATGTCATTCTTCTTGCTTTTTTTTATCCCTTTTATCTGCAACTTTGTCTTTATATATTTTTATTATTATTACACCCATAGATTTATTATTACTGACGTTTATAGATAGGCAATGAATCGACTAGGGTGAGACCAAAAATATACACTGATGTGTGCGTAATGCGCATGTGTGCATAAAAATAGTACTGCATGGAATAATTTTATTTTTGCGTTTACAAACGCGTAAATATAATACTAGAAAAATGCACTGAAAAAAATCGACTTGCCTCAGGCGGGACTCGAACCCGCACCTTCCACAATCCGGGTGGACGCGTTGATCAATTTCGCCACCGAGGCACTGCTTTTCGCTGTCGAAATTTGTCAGTGCTTGGTGCTTATGTTTTTATGGTAAACATCGTTTCATCAAATCTTTGAAATTTGCACTTCCAAGACCCGAACGAAATATTTTTGCAAATATTTTACGCCCAGCTAAGATGAAACTACCTTACATTATGGAATAATTTTATTTTTGCGTTTACAAACGCGTAAATATAATACTAGAAAAATGCACTGAAAAAAATCGACTTGCCATAAAACATAAGCACCAAGCACTGACAAATTTCGACAGCGAAAAGCAGTGCCTCGGTGGCGAAATTGGTCAACGCGTCCACCCGGATTGTGGAAGGTGCGGGTTCGAGTCCCGCCTGAGGCAAGTCGATTTTTTTCAGTGCATTTTTCTAATAGTACTGCAGTCTGACAGTTGCTGTCTTTTCTACGTGACTGACAGGCCTCCTTAGGCCGCCTGCGTGTACGTGAAATGGTCTCGTCTATCTATCTCGCTCTAATAAACACGTTAATATGCTCTTTCTCTTTTACATTGCCGATCTACAGTTTCCTATATCTATGATTTCACCTATTCTCCCTCAATCCGCCTTTTCCTTCGCTGTCGCTGAAAATGATTTTGTGATTTTTAATGATTAGGTAAACAGTTCCAACAATATAATTCTAAAATGTGCCTATGAGTTTTATAAATCAGAAAAAAATATTAATTCCGAATGATATTATATTTAAAAAGAAATATAATATCATTGTTAATTCCTCAAAAATTACTTGTCAGATGTCGATCAAATTTAAATGGGACCACATGACAAGCACCATCTTCCAAAGTTTGAAAGAATCTTCAAAATCGGTACACCCAGTAAACAGTTATGAGGTAACATACATAAAAAAATACAGTCAAAATGAGTACCTCTTTCTTTTTTGAAGTCGGTTAAAAAGAGGCGTTCTCTTTCCAAGCTGATAAGTGTACCTTACCTTAAATAAAATAAATATTATTCCCCTGCATCTGGAGGTCATGCCCCGAAACGACGCAAATTCAACAGGAAGCCTGCCATTGAATTACGCGTGGAGAGGGAAGTGTGGCCATCACAACATTCGGCGGTAACTGATGGGAGCTCCAAGTAATTGCGTAAGAGCTTGGAGTAAATAAAGGCAACGGACTGGTGTGACATTGGAAAGGGTGTTTGATTTATAGATTTATCTACTGCTTTACTAATCACCTTTTACTTAACGAAACTATATGAAAAGGGATTTAAAAAGAAAATTCGGGAGTAGTCTCCCCTTGACTTTTTCGTATACCGGAGACGTTGATAGAAACCTTATATTTTGATGTCATATATGCATGTTAAATTTTCGGTCACCCATCAGAATACCGACCTCGTATTAGGTTGCTTAACTTTCGTGATCGACGACTCAAAAGTTGATAGAAACCTTGTATTTTGATGTCATACATGCATGTCAAATTTATATACTATTCATTGCGCGCTAATTAAGGACTGCGAAGCAATGAAAGTTAAGCACTGCCGCAATGTAATACAGTTTGTAAGATAGTAACGCATAATTTTAAGCAATTGTTTTTATAAGTAAAAGTCGGACTATTTGTTTAAATATTGTTTTTTAAATATAAATCTAAGTTTTTCGGTGTAAAAAGTTATTCCATTACTTGATAAATAACTGATTCACTGCAATGATTGCATGTTACAGTTGAACAGGACGGCTTAATGAAAGAAAAATGGTTATTCCTTTCTGACATACTACGTGCGTATTCACTTGACTTTATCGGACGGTGAACTGACGGCAATGTATGCCCGCTGCGCTTACACTCGTCACAAGTTAAACGCCGGCTCGGCCTATCTCCTTGTATTATTAAATCTGTTGTAGCGCCTAAACTGAGGTGTCAATAGATTCGTTATTATGGTCTGGTTAACATAGGCTACATTTTAACCGACTTTTAATAATGGAGCGACTTAACCTTGTAAAACCCGATTTTAACTGATCTTATTCCTTTCTTTTCTTCCGTAGTTTGGTAACAGTTTTTTAAACCGTTTGCTCGTTATGTTATTTGGTTGGTAGACAGACATAGGGCATGCCTGGTGGATACCTCATCATCATATATTTCTCTTGGTTTTATATATTAATTTAATTTTAATTTTATGTTTTATTTTTGTGATATAATGGTATTTTATTTTATTATTTATTTAGAATTATTGTAATTTGGATTTTATGAATTAATGTAATGTGGACTCTTTTTGTCTGAAATTGAATAAATTATTATTATAACAGCCTTTATAATACCACTGCTGGGACACAAGGCCTCTCCTTGTTATTGAAGGAGGTTTAGGCAGTAGTCCACCACGCTTGCCCAATGCGGATTGTTGGACGGAGTATAAGGTGATCAATACCCCTTTGCTGATCCATTAGTCACCTTCTACGACACCCATTAGAGGATCTGGGGTGATGCTATTCTACTCTGCCGGCATCACACGGCTGTGGACACCTGCCTGGATACAAAGGCAAAAGAACAATACATCAACGCTGCCTACACATCAAGCCATCCGGGTTCGAATCCTGGTTGTAGTAATTTTTTCCATAATAAGCCCACACTCCCAAATTACGTAGGTATAACATGTAATCACGTGCTAAAATGATTAGTTTTAAATTATTAATTACGCATCATTATCTTGTACTAAAACAATTTACCAAAGATACAAAGTGACCTATCAAAAACTTCGGTTCAAGGTACAAGATAAACTGTACAGCATTTTACTAAACGATTTTTTTTCTTTAGACGCAAAATCTTTTGACCTTTAACATAGATAAAACTTTATCTCGCATATAAGAATTGCAGGACTTAATAATCTTCTGAGTTCACAATTAATACAAGCAGAATGTTAAAAAAACTAACCCGATTACGGAAGAAGGGTTGAAATTTGTTAAAGTTGGGGTTTACAAAGTAAAATCGACTCCTCCTATTGTCAAAGTCGGTTAAATGTAACCTATGTTGCTCGCCTTTTTTTTTGTTGACGGGGAGGTCAAATGCGTTTACGCATCGTCCCTGCGGGGTGGCGCCAACCGCAGCGGATATGTGGGACTCGGGGTAGAGGCGTTCCCTCCATACGCACTTAACATCCTCCCCGGCCTAACCTTCAGTGCGCTATTACGGGACGGCTCGGGATCTGCGCACGTGAGCGCAACTACACCGAGATCGTCCCAACGCTTCCCGTCTAGGAACTCTTTGCACCAATTTTTGGCCAGCAGCCACTCCTCCACCGACGGCTGCTCGACCTGGCGCGTCCTCCTGATGTGGACACCGAGAGCAGCCATCGGACCGCACCCGGGGGACTTCGGGCGCGGTCGTGGCCCTGAAAAGGACGGAGGAACTAGCCGTGGTGGGAAAACAAAAATAACTCGACGATGGCATATGACTTCGAATGCCAAGGAGACACACTTGACATCAAAAGCCACACACCCGCCGAGAAAGTTTTCCCACCACGTTACCAGGGTCTGCCACGAGGAGGCTTCCGGTCGTGGACCCCATATTACTCGGGCCTACAAACTTTTTGCTTGCTCTCAAATATTTATTATATTATATATAATCAAATTATAATGTATTTTTTTAATTACAATAGCTCGAGTAATTTTCCGATATATGTGACTTTTTTATTTTAGTAAGACCTATTTACAGCCTTTTTTTAATACACTAAGGCCCGTATTTCCCGTATATATGTCTTGAGTATCATCTGTCACTTTCTATCACGCACAAAGTGATAGAGACGTAGGACGCCCAAGTCGGCGTTCATTCTTGAAACTCATTCTATAATACGAACATAAATGTACAAATTTTGAAATCTTCTCACACTAATTTGTTGTGTGTAGTCTAGTTTAATAACATCTGTTATGATTGACGGCTTTCGTATATAGTTTTACTAAAGGTTTATTTATATATTTAAATTAGTTCACAAATAGGTTGTAGTCATAACCTGGTATATTAAGGCAAAAAAAAATATCTTACAAGACTGCACCCCAATTAATGTGAACAATATAAAACATAAAGAAGTAGCATTACTCAATAACGCGCAAAAACAAAGTTTTTTTTATATGATGTGATGGCAAAAAAACTTGCGACCTACCTGTACCCGTGTAAGGTTTTTCGTTTAAAATACGTACCTATTGTAGTTGCGTTAAGAGCTCGATTTGTATAGGAAAAGTGAATAGCGCCCCTGGCGGAATGAAGCGTAAAACATGTTTCCCTGAGCTCTTAACGCAACTACAATAGTAACGTATTTTATACTAAAAAACTTACACTACGGTTACTGGTGTTAAGTGGTACCGTTGCCTATAGACACTTGCAATATCTGTTAATCACTTAATACTGCAAGTGCGTTGCCATCCTGGGGACTAAGATGATATGCCCTCCATGCCCAGTAATTACACTGGCTATCTTTCCCTTCAATCCGAAACACAGCGAACTGCTTCACGGCAGAAATAAGACAGTAGAGAAAATAGAAGAAAAAGTAGAGGTTTAAAATAAGAAATAAACCAAAAATAAAGTAGTTTATGTAAAAAATTAAAAATAAAACTAACTAAACTAAATTATACACCTAGCGAAGAAGGTCAAAATCTCGGCGTCATCGGTGTGCATACAAAAAAAAACATACCAACCGAATTGAGAACCTCCTCCTTTTTAAAGTCGGTTAAAAAAAGCGATCTCTTTTGGAGCTGATAGGTGTGCCTTAAAGCTCTCTTCAACCGCTTTTGCGATTACGAGCGTGATAGCACGTATGTATAATTCGAAAACGCATTAAGACTGTATGCAAAAAAAGATTGAATCCTAACTACCCAATGCGAGAAATAATTAAACGAATTGGTAAAATTATAAAGGTAAACGCACAGATAACGAAATAGGCGAACGAGTGTAGCTCTTAAAATCTATCGGCGTAAGTCCAATATGCATTGTGCTGTGGAATGCCAGTACATGATTCAATTTGCTTGTGAGCTAACGTGAACCCACGCGTTTTGTTTCGCCGTCTCCAGTGCGCTATTGGCTCGACGGGGGCGCGCGCGTCCCGAATTTCCAGAATGGAATTCGCGAATTCGAAATTTGAATTTCAATATTTCTCATTCGACCCGGGGGACCGCGGGAGCGTTGCAACGCACCTTTTTTCGTGATTTTGTGATTTTGTAAGTTCCTTTGTTGTCTACGGCTGTAAGGGTGAGTTTTTCCGCCTTTCTACAAAATAAAAACCGCAGAAATTTTTGTCTTAATTTTTAACAAAAGATTTTCATTATTTACGAAAAATTTAACTTTTTATTATGCAATATTTTAGCTAGGTATTTTATTCTAAATCAATACCTGTTAAATTAATTTATTTAGTTATTATTAATTTATCGGAGTTGTTCAGCAAGTCAATATCATACAGATAAGTCACAGAGCGCTTAAAAAGCTTACAACAACGTGATTTCAATCACGCCAGAATCGTAGCTGATAACAAAGCTATTTTAGGATAATATTCTTTATTTAAACATATTTTTTTTTATAATATTTGTTACAATAAATATAACTGATAAAAGGATTGCCACTTTTAGTCAACTAATCGGTGACTAGTTTATATTAAATCGACTCCTACAATAAAATTTTCTATTTCCCGATTATAACCACTAATTTTAATGTCCACTTATTCGGGTGAGTTTTAATAAATATTCAAATTTTTACGACAGCCTTTCATCAGATCGCATACCCATACACAAATTTAAAAAATGGTAATTGTTACCTGTTTGAGTGATAATAAAACTATATCTACTTAATTCAATTACTTACATTAAACTATTTTTTCAAATTAATGGATGAAAAGAATAAACTTTTTCACACATAAAAAAACAATTGATGGCAAATAAGCTTGCGGCCCACCTGATGTTAAATGGTCACCGCCGCCTATGGACACTTGCAATATTAAGTGTAAATCACTTAACACCGCAAGTGCGTTTGCCATCCTGGGGACTAAGATGATATGCCCTCCATGCCCAGTAATTACAAAATGTACAAAGGTGAGCTTATCTCTTACAGAGATCTCTTCCAGCCAACCCTAGCATTAGTGAGACCATTCAAAAGCGAGAATAATGTGTACTACATATATGATAATTGAAAAAAGACACAATAACAATTATATTGACGACGTCGTGGTGGAGTGGTCAGTATAGTTCCCAACACAAGCGGTCCGGGTTCGAATCCTGGTAGCGGAAAATATTTGTGTGACGAACACGAATATTTGTTTGCGAGTCATGGTTGTTTAGAATAGAATAGAATATATCTTTACTGTACATCGACCAAATCAAAAATACAAAGATTGTAAACTTAAAATAAATTGTACAAAGAGCGACCTTATCGCTAAAAGCGATCGTTTATATATTTATTAAAGTTTATTTATAAAAATATCTAAAAAAAAAATATTATGTATATAAAAAAATGTCCGTTATCTAGTATCCGTAACACAAGTTCTTAATGATACTTACTTCGGACTAGATAATTGGTGTGAGTGTGAAAAATATATATTAAAAAAAGGTACACTCTATATGCAGGTATATAAATACATCAAGAGAAAGATACAGATATTTGAACGAATAATAGGCGGCTTTATCAATTTTCTTTTTGATTGATTTCTTCCAAGCAACTTTGGATAGAGAGAAATATCAAAAGAACGAAAATGAGTATCATCAACAGCTCAATAATGTCCCCACCGAGGGGCTCCAGCCACATTAGGGGCGATTGGGCCTTAGTCAATTAAAATATTTTTAGCAAAAAAATAGGAAAACCGACTTTAATGCGTACACAAATTTAAACTAAAAAGTAAGAAATAAATAATATTTTTATTAAGTAGTTGAAAAGAGCGTCATAGAAAACCAAGGAAAGTATTGATACACATTTATAATTCTTTATATAATTCATACTCCGATATATTTGGAGCCGGTCCCAGCTAGCCAAGGAGGATAATGTAGCCTTTGCAACAAATTTTCGAACTTCATGAAACTGCCCCGCTCCCAACTTTATTTCTGGTCGGCGTAAAATGTTTTCTTCCACTCCCCTCGATCAGTCGTCATCCCAACCCCTTCTCCCACACACCCTACAACCATTAACACCCTTCTTTGCCATTTCATCTTTTACACACTCTTATCCATCTTTTTTTCATTCTTCCTCTCCCTATACAGGTGGAAACTTTTAGTGGGGCAGTAAGGGGAATCTTTTCTATATTTTTTGTGAACCTTTGATTTAAATTCAAAATCCAAATAAAAAAATTACCAATGCCAATTTTACAAAAAACATTTTTTTATGTCAGTTGATCCTGTTTCTAATACAGATCAAAATAGGACTAACCCAAGTTGGAGTTCTAAAAATGGCAGAAATTGCAAAAAAATTTTACTTTACAGAATTTAATACAGAAACGAAGATATTTTTTACATACCATGTATGTGATCATTTTTCTTAATTTTTTTTTGTATTTCATTTTCACAAATTCTTTTTTAACACTGGCGATTATTTCGTACGAAATATATTGGAACAGTTTTTTGCAACCCATAGAAGTTTTTCAAATGTATTTGAAACAAGATCAAAAAAGAAATGTATAAATTTTTCTTGACAAATGTATGGGAAAAGCTTTTTACAATTTCTGACTTTGTTAGTACTCTAACTGGGGTTGGTCCCGTAGAAGTTTTTGGTCTGTATTAGAAACAGGATCAATTGGTATAAAAAAATCTTTTTGAATTTTTTTGAAAATCTGCGAGTGGCATTCGAAATATTACAAAAATTATAAATAATCTTTTAACGCCATTTACGTGTACATGCTACGGTTAAGGTACTTCCCCTTACTGCCCCGCTGTAAGTTTCCATCCTGTTATATGGATGGATATAAACATTCACTTTCCTTTTACTAAAAAAAATAATCAAACGCTATAAAAATTACAATAAACTTACCATATTAATTTCAAATTAAACTAATATAATCATCAGAAAATTTAAAGAGTGTTTGTTGGAATACTGTTTTTTTACTATAAGTTCTTTAGGAT
This sequence comes from Elophila nymphaeata, assembly GCA_955850985.1. Lineage (NCBI taxonomy): Eukaryota > Metazoa > Arthropoda > Insecta > Lepidoptera > Crambidae > Elophila > Elophila nymphaeata. The sequence goes on along the minus strand of OY039091.1, from coordinate 8,464,642 downwards.
ACTAAATTAGAATTAAGAATTTAATTTAATTGTTAAAATTGTGGTGCCCTTACAGGCTTCACACAATGATTGCGCCAAGTACCTACCATGTGTGTGTTAAAGCCACGACCTAGAGGAACGCGTCAGTTTTTAGTAGGTATATCCTGACAGGGTGAGCCCTACATAACTTTGAGGTGGCCCCACCTGCCCCAAAAGTATGCGTAAAGCATTTTCTGACGCAAAAAAGGCTTCACTTCTAAAAAATTTATTCTTAAAATGATTTTATACACGTTGTTTCCGATTGATATTAATAGCAATCCTTTTTGACAATTATGTTCTGTTTATTTTTAACATTTCTTTATTCTCGTTTTGTTTTCGATATTTGTCATTTTTGTATTTCTTACATTGACGAAATACAGTCCGTTGAAGTGTAGTTCGTTTTTATTATTTACAGTTATTTGAGGGAGTTTTCTTTAACATTTTACCACTGTTTAATTTCCGTCGTTTACATAGGTGTTGACATTTTAATAAGAAGTCAGTTGTTAAGAACTGTGCAATAACGCATTATATATAGCTTTGCACGCTAAACATGTTTATCAATAAGAAGCGAAGAAAAAGCTCTGAATATGAATAAAACAACCGATCAAGGCCGGGAGGGAAGGTCACTGGCTGAAACTAGCCAGGTTTGCACTTATTACACGAGTAATTTAAAATCTAGAAAGAGATCAGTAACCATTTATATATAACGACCAACGGTGGCGCCATTTTTGCTAAACACAAGGTATTCTTTTGTGTACGATCAAAGTTTAATTCTTTTTGTCAGATGGTTAATTTAAACTCAACCCTTAATGAATTTAGGTTTTTTATTTTAAGAACGCCAAGTTTCTAATTTAATACACCATCAACATCAACAGCTCATTTATGTATTGTCGAATCAATTGTACGCGATAAGTCTTAAAACTTTATACAATAAGTATTGACGCCGCAGTGGTGGAGTGGTCAGTAACGCTGTCTACACATCGGGCGGTCCGGGTTCGAGTCCTGGTAGTGGCAAATGTTAGTGTGATGAACACGAGCATTTGTTCATGGGTCATGGCTGTTTATATATTTATTTAAGTTTATTTATAAAAAATATCTAGATTATTAAGTATATTTGTCCGTTATCTAGTATCCATAACACAAGTTCATAATGATACTTACTTTGGGCTAGATAATTGGTGTGAGCGTAGAAATATATTATTATTAGTATAATTTGTATTGTCCTTAAATAACCACGCTTGGTTTAAGTAATCAGTAGTTAAGTTCTGTTTTTGATTGTTCGTCTTAAATTAATTAACTGTTAAACCACATCCACGGTAGAAATTTTTATTTTTGTATTCTTTTTGGGCACTGTAGGTCTTTTTACCATATTTTTCAATTTGTACTATTGTTATTCTATGACTGTATGTTGCCACAATAAAATAATAAAAAAATATAATGTCCCCAGCGAGGGGCTACACATAGGCGCGATTAGGCGTTAGTCAACCACGCTGGTCAAGTGCGGGTTGGTCCATTTCACACACAACCTTAAAATTTCTTCATAGGTGTGTGCAGGTTTCCTCGCGATGATTGCCTTTACCATAAAAGCGTCGATTAAACGTACATATGAATTCAAAATTTTAAAGCGCATTGGTACGTGGCGGGGTTCGAACCGGTACCTCCCGGGAGAGACAACGCCCTTACGCACTACGCAACCGACGCTGTCTCATTAAATAGGTTACAATGTAATAATAGACAAATAGACATTATTATTGTTTATAGTACCTAAGTCTTACTATCTCGACGACTCTATAATATGAGTCTATCTTTACTATCTTTCGTTCATTACTTGTTTTGAAAACTACAAAATTGAAAATTTTATGTAACACCCAACATAAATTTATAGGTAAGAACCATCTCGATCACGTCAGCTCTCAAACAAAAAAAACGCATCAAAATTGGTCCATTCGTTTAGGAGCTGCGATGCCACAGACAGACAAACAGACATACAGACACACAGACAGGTCAAACTTAAAACACCCGTCGGGGGTTAAAAATGAAAAAAGGAAGTGTCAAAATAAAATCGAATTGTTTTTTAAGAGGACCTACTTACCGTTTTGGACGAGATAATAATTATTATAGTTGATGAATCAATATGTTGGTGCAAAGAAATGGCGCAACCTTCACATTGGGTTCATGTTAAATTGCCGTGTAAATATGTTAAATTAAATAAATAAATAAATATATGATATGGTACACAGAAAATCAACATGATATAGTTAATTAAGTATATGAGAATAACTCTATTTTTAATTCATATACAGGGTTATTGTCTAAAGTTAATTAAAATCATTAAGTTTTGTAACCAAATGAACATCTATAAATAAATTAATTCTTTATTACCATTACCGCTTTATGTCAATGTCAAATACATTTATTTTCACGATGTTTTTTATACTACGAGATGGCAAACAAGCTTGCGGCCCACCTGGTGTTAAGTGGTTACCGTCGCCTAAAGACACTTGTAATATTAAGGGTAAATCACTTAACACTGTAAGTGCGTTGCCAACCTGCGGACTAAGATTATATGCCTTCCATGCCCAGTAATTACACTGGCTACCTTTCCCTTCAATCCGAAACAGCGAACTGCTTCACGGCAGAAATAAGAAAGGCGGTGGTACCTACCCAGACGACCGTACATATGGGTCTACAGCTAGTCTGTTTTTTTATAACAAACGGGTACTGAGTATGTCTCTCGCATATTTCCGATATCGACAGAGTGAGATGGGTCATGTTAGGGGCGAGACCAACGCCTTTGTTCAAAACAATATTTGATACCTATAGTATTAATATTTTATGCACTAGAACTTACCGTTATAAAAATATGAATATTTTTTTACAGATATGAATTCTCAATTTTTTTCTCTGTGTATCCTATAGCTAACTGTGTCATCACAATATATATTGGAAAACTTACTATATGTTAAGAAAAATATTATGAATTTTTCCGAGAAATGTCATACGCACAATGTAAATACTAGGAAGAAACACGATTTGGTTGTATATAAAACTCGTCTCCACAGAATAAGCAATTCCTTTATGGGCCAATGTATACGTTTTTACAATAAGCTTCCGAAGAATATTAGAGACTTGCCTATTAATAAATTTAAAAAAACTGTAAAATCTAAATTATATAAAAAAGCTTATTACAAGTTAAATGATTATTTAAATGATCCAAATGCGTGGGAGTAAAATCTGCCCAAATTTACGCATTTAAAATTGTAATTTATTCATATTGATATATCTATGGACATGTAATGATGTTTTGAAATCATTACGAAATTGTAAGCTGCGGAGTTTCTTTCGCCATTTCTTCTCCGTCTCAGCATAATAATAATTATTTAAGTAAAATAATTATTTCGTCGAAATGGTGGTAGGGCTTTTGACGATTTAAAAGTATTTAAAAGTCCATTTAAATAAAGAGCTTTTTCATTTCATTTCATTTCATTTCATTGATTAATGTTGTCTAAATATATCTGTCGCCGGTTTTTCATAAAATTAGGTTTTTGATCAAAAACCTAGGTTTTTGATTAAAAACCGGAAGATGACACATTTTAAACTCAATTTCATCATAAACCTGTAACAATCCAGATTTTTGATCAAAAACCTGAACTAGTTTGGGTTTATGATCGGTTCACCCTTGTTTGGTATAACAACGTTTAGTCGAAAATCATTTCTTCGAACAACGTTTAAGAAAATAATCACTTTGTATAATATCGATTGACATAATTTTCATTTCATCGAATGTTCATTTGCGATAACAACATTTGCGCTATTAATCAAAAAGTATAATGTTCATTTGATGTATTGTTCAGGTGGTATAATTTTCATTTCATCGAATGTTCATTTGCGATAACAACATTTGCGCTATTGATCAAAAAGTATAATGTTCATTTGATGTATTATTCAGGTGGTATAATTTTCATTTCATCGAATGTTCAATTAAACAATAGGTTAGCGAGGAGCGAAGCGACGAGCGAGTTAGGTTGACATGAACAAAGCGCACGAGCCGAGCGAGCGAAGCGAGCGTGCCGCGGCAGCGGCCGGCGAGTGCCAGAAGCGACTTTAGGGCGTTTTTTGAGCGTTTCGAGAAGCGACTTTAGGGCGGCGACAAGAATTTTATAATAAACCCAAACTAGTTCAGGTTTTTGATCAAAAATCTGGATTGTTACAGGTTTATGATGAAATTGAGTTTAAAATGTGTCATCTTCCGGTTTTTGGTCAAAAACCTAGTTTTTTGATCAAAAACTTAATTTTATGAAAAACCTGCGACATATCCACAAAATTACACAAAATTTAGATTTGTGGTTCCTTAAAAAATCGCAAAAATATTTGTATGGAAAAATGAATTTTCGATAAATTCTCCATACAAAACGGCAATTTCATACATGCATGTTAAATTTGGTTGGTTAAATAGTTTGCAATAAAGAATATTTGTATCGTATTGTATAAACACAACGTAGGGTCCTAACCACTGGATCATGGCCATTGCCGCGTGATGCCCTGAGAGTAGAATAGCATCACCCCATATCCTCCAATGGATGTCGTCGAAGGCGACTAATAGATCAGCAAAGGTGTATTGATCACTTTATACTCCGTCCACCAATCCGCATTGGCTAAGCGTTGTGGACTGCTGCCTAAACCTCCTTCGATGAGGAGAGGCCTTGTGTCCCAGCAGTGGGTCGAATTATAACAGCTTTAATGATGATGATGATTGTATAAGCTGCTATAGGTATTGGCCACAGATATATCAATCTAAGGAGATCCGTCGAATCGCCGAGTTCATAGGAAGACCGAGTGTCGCGATCAGCGGCCGTACTACATAACATGGTTCTAGTTGAGCATGCCGTAATATACACTATTCATTGCGCGCGTCATAAGAACTGCGAAACAATGAAAGTTAGGCACAGCCGCAAAGGAGATCGGTCAGATCGCTGAGTTCATAGGAAGTCCTAGTGACTGGCGGTAATGTATGCCCACTGGGCATACACTTGTCACAAATTAAACGCCGGCTTGGCCTATCTCCTTGTATTATTAAATTTGTGCCAACCCTCCTTGGGATCGACTGGTATTTTTCGACATCATCTGGCACCACCAGCTCAACGTGCCTTCCGAAGCACAGAGGAAAATCGAAAAGAAAAAAATTCGGTCACCCATCCGAGTACCGACAGCGCACTCGGTAGCTTAGCTTTTGTGATCGTCGAAGAACTCACGGCCACGATGCCATCCTCGATACTAGATAACGGACTAATACATACAATAACTAAGATATTATTTTTATCTTCTTTTCCTTCCTGGTTCCAATCTATTTGGGGTTATCTTCTTCACATATTTCTTATGAAAAAGGCACGATTAATTTTGTATCTATCAGCAATGGTTGCCCCGGCAACAATGCTTGTAACACTTTGTATCAAAAGTAATTATTAAAAGCAAAAAAAAAACCAGCCAAGTGCGAGTCGGACTCGCGCACGAAGGGTTCCTCACCATTAACTGTAAAAAAACGGCAGTAAAATCATGTCAATTGTATGGGTGCTCCCCTTTAATATTTATTTTAATTTAATTCTTTATGGAATATTTCAAGCGTCTACCTGTTGCCGTTATCAATATCTAGCAAAAACAAGCAAAAAAAAATCACGTTTGTTGTATGGGAGCCCCCTGAAATATTTATTTTATTCTGATAGTATTTGTTGTTCTAGCAGCAACCGAAATACATCATCCCAATATACGTACCCACGTGTTTTACACTAAAAACCCACATTCTTGGAAGCTTTGGAATACGAATGAACAATCTAGACCTTTGGGAACGGCCGCAAAGATTCCTATAACATTTTTTTATAAAAAAAACCTGATTAATAGCAATGTATGCTTTTCCAGCGATTACTTATAACTGATCCTCTCAAGATACCTGTTTTACAAACAAACTTAGGTTTTATTGTAAACAGCCGATGACAGATATGTAAACAGCCCGTCACTAACTGGAATAGTTTATACTCTGTGGGCGGGCATTCAAAATCGGCGATCGATTACAGAACAGTGAACGAACTTTTTTTATTTTTAGACTTAGCATCTCACCTGCTTGCTTGCGAATTATTTAAATAGTTCGCTTATCCTTCTACGCACAATTCGGTATTACGGTGCCTCGAAGATTTTAGTCGATTTAAAAGTCAAATGCTCTCAAACTAAATTTAATATATAAAATTCTCGTGTCGCGGTGTTTGTGGTTAAACTCCTCCGAAACGGCTTTCCCGATTCTCATGAAATTTTGTGTGCATATTGGGTAGGTCTGAGAATCGGACAACATCTATTTTATCCCCCTAAATGTTAAGGGTAATCCACCCCTAAATTTTTTTTTAAATTTTTGGACGAAATTTTTTGTCTTTATTTTTTTATTATGTGGCATTATAAATACATTCAACCCTAAATTTTTACTTTTTTATCACCAACCCCTATTTTTTTATAGCCATTTTAGTAATTTAATCATTTTTGTAAGGCAAAATAACGTTTGCCGGGTCAGCTAGTATACAGGGTGTAAAAGACATGAACAGTCAAACGAGAACCATATATTCTGCTCACCATCATAACATTTTTCTTCCTTGAGACTATACCTGGGAAATTAATAGTTACGATTTTATTGAAGGTCAAAGTCATAAACTTTTTTTTCATTTTTTTATGAAAACTTATTCTATTCGTTATTTCTTAATTATTGTCCAAAGAAACATTATATTTTTTTTTAGTATTTCATAACAAAAAATGGCTTCAAAACTTTAGCGTTCAATGTAGCTCACTCGATGCGCACGGACACTAACGAACGGGGCCGCCGTCTGGCAAAATTATCGCGGTTTTGCGAGTTGAGCCCATTACATTGCGCGGTACAATTTGCAATTTTTTTGAACACCAAAAAATAAAAATCATTTCCTAGCAATATTTTTTTTGAAATATGTCTTATTTTGATGTATAGAATACATGGTTCTCGTTTGACTGTTCATGTCTTTTACACCCAGTATACATAAAATCAAAAGGTTCGTTATTGAAATGGACTTAGCTAAGTACTTTTATATCGCCAAAAACCCTACCATCGTTTCGGAACGGAATAATTATTTCACTGAGACAGAGAAGAAACGGGGAAAGAAACTCCACAGCTTATAATTACGTAATGATTTTAAAATATAATTACAAGTGAACAGATATGTCAATATATTAAAATTACAGTTTTACACGCGTAAAGATTGGCCAAATTTTACTCCCACGCATTTCATCATCACACACAAGGCCTTGTCATCTAAGGAGGTTTAGGCAGTAGTCCACCACGCTTGCCCAATGGGGAGTATAAGGTGATCAATACCCTTTTGCTGGTCCATTAGTCGCCTTCTACGACACCCATTGGAGGATATGGGATGATGCTATTCTACTCTGCCGGCATCACACCGCTAATAGGTAATTTTAATTAATTAGTTATTTAAATATTTTTACAAAGATTTTTCTTTTCGATAATTTAGACTACTACTGCGACGCCACGTTCAGTTTAAATTTCCCTTATCAATGATCGCTATTTTAACATTTTTTTTCTTGCTTATAGTTTTCCTTAATTATAGATAAAAATTCGGGAGTGGTCTCCCCTTGACTTTCTCGTATACCGGAAGGGACTCAAAAGTTGATAGAAAGCTAAAATTTTGATGTCATACATGCATGTTAAATTTTGGTCACCCATCCGGGTACCGACCGCGCACTTGGTTGCTTAACTTTCGTGATCGACGACTCAAAAGTTGATAGAAATCTTATATTTTGATGTCATACACGCATGATAAATTTGGTTGCAATAAGTTCAAGCATACTGGAGTTATCGTGCTAACGCACAGACACACACACACACAGACATACAGACACGCAGACACACACAGACATAATTCCAAAAAAAATATTTTTGGACTCAGGGATTAGATATCGAAATTCATCATCGTAGGTCATATTGATTGGTTGCCTATAGCTTCTTGGCTTGAGCTACCAACTTACTTTAGAGCTACGATTGGCCACGTGATTTACCGACGGCTTAAGTCATCCCCATACATTTTGTTATCGAACTTCTTTATCGTTTCTGTTTGTTACTTTGTCTACGGGCCCTGACCTCATAGTAAAAATGTAAATTATTGTATTCTGTTATTTTTTGTCCTCTACTTTGACCTACGCATAGTGTGTTAGAGGGTCTAGCCAAGTAAGCAGTCGTTGCGTTGAACATCTAACGAAAATAATAATAATGTATGAATCTGACGTTTTAGTGAGAAAGCTCTATGGCGACCGTAGTCAAAAATTAGCACTTACACACACACATTTTTAACTTTTTGACCTCCGAATTCTTTGACATTTGAAGATTCAAGTAGATCTGAACATGTTCATTTAAGATATGTTAAAAAACGATTTTTCAGTTTCCGAGTTTTGTTTTTTTATATTGTAGGCAAATCACCCAATTATGCTATTAAAGCATAATTGGTTAATAAAGTTCATATTTACAGATATTCCGAAGAGCATTGAAATATCGTTTTATTCGCTTATAAATTAGGTTCTTTAAACTAAAACCAAATTAGTTTAATCGGAATTAGTCATCAATTTTAATAAGCCTTAAAAACAGCTCTAATGACACATTTTTATTTGTCTTACAAATTTTTAACCATTTTTTCTTTTCTTTTCAGATATAACAACATGCAGCCAACAAATACGTTTGTCATCAGAACTACCAAATACTAATTTTAATTTTTATTAATAAATAATAAAAGAAATCGTCAAAAGATTAAAATATTAATTAATTATTTTAAAAGATAACGGTAGAAAATAGGTCGGAAGTCGATGTTTGTTTTAGTTTTCTTTTTATTTTTCACGAAAAAGTTTGAATGTAACGTCTGGATGCGTGTTTTGGGATACTCTATGGTATAAGGTCCTTTGAGTGGCGGCTCAACGGTTCCCTAGCACCATAGAGCTGATAGATGATGAGTGAATTGGTTTTGTGAATTTTAATTGGTAAACTGAAACTTATGGTTGACTTATAATAAGTAAACGATGAGCTACTCCTAATTAACGTAGGTTGTACAGTTATCAAGCCATTTGCAAATGACCTCAAAAAATCTATTACCTAAGAAGTGGAATAAAAGTTTAAAGTTGCAATTTCTTTGTTTCACAGACACCAGACGCCACAGTCACTTCAAGGGTCTCAACATCATTAACTTCAGGTTCACTAACAAGGTCTTACAGAACGAGGTGCACGAAGCAGTCCTCAATATCCACCTTCAAGAGCTGGAGTCCCGTCAAAACACTACCGTTGACCCAGAAGAGCATATCACTGTAAACTTCCAAGTCAGCCGTGTGACGAGGAACAGCCAAGGAAAAGCATCGGTCCCTTACACTGATAACTCAGTAAAGATGACCAGAAAAGAGTTGAGAGCAGGGAAATGGCTGAAGATTAATGTGACGACGATGGTGGCAGAGTTCTTTAGGCTGCCACGGGAGTATTTAGCAATAGTAGTGAGAGTACAAGACTCCAGGAGTAGAATGAGCTTGGTTGTGCCGCATCCGAGTTCAGAATCAAATAATGCTTTGGTAAGTTCCTAACTCATTTTTTTATACCACGAGATGGCAAAAACCACACATCCGGCCCGCCTAGCATGACCACCGAAACACGATATCATATGATATTATATAGCCATTTATCGCGTTGAAATGTCAAAAATTATTGGATATAACCGTCAACTTGAAATTTCAAGTCAAGGCTTCTACATGTTCGCAGTTTCGATAAATTGGGGCGGTCTGGTGTTAAATGGTTACCATCGCCTATAGACATTTGTAAAATGAAGGTTAAATCATTTAACACTGTAAGTGCGTTGCCATCCTGGGGACTGAGATGATATTATGCCTTCCATGCCAAGTAATTACACTGGCTACCTTTCCTTTCAATCCGATACACAGTGAACTGCTTCACGGCAGAAATAAGAAAGGTGGTGCTACCTACCCAGACGACCCTATATGGGTCTACCACCTAGTAAATTTGCCGGCCTCGACCTTAACTTTATTTGAGGTTGGCGTAATATCTCTTCATCCTAGCGTCCATGATTAACTGGACAATTTGTTTACGGCCCGATATTGCAACACTTTCTGGACATGCCATTGTTGGTGGATATCCTCTACCAAACGGGGCGATCTACGACGCCAGAATTCTATTAGTCGTACCCACGATACCCATGATGTGCTGGCTAAAAAGACATTATCATTTGTATTACAAATTGGTCACATTTGTATCTTTCCATTGCAAAGAGCAAGCCGCGATTTATCTTAAAAACTTAATGGAATTGTTTTTGTGGACGATGAACAACGATGTTGTGAATCTGCTCGAATGTGTGCAAACAAAGTTAGTACCTAGATACGTAGTTAGGTTAGATTATGCGCAGTAATTCCAGAAACTACCTATTAGACACTGTTCATTCTATGTATCTATAGATTTAAAGTTCGTTGTCTGATGGTTTGCAGTTTACTCTGATTTCGCTTACTTTATTTATTTGCGCTACTTAATGGTAGCATATCAAAAAATATGCCTCTTTATTAATATTTTTAGTGGGTGGAATATGTTTGTGATGAGTCTTTGAAGTGAGTCCTACATCAGGGACTTTTCGTTATGACAGTTCGACCTCCCAGGGCAGAGATTAGGGCTAGGATAGGAAGAAGTTTCAATGTAGAGATTCCCTGGCTTTTGCCGTTCCAATTCGAGCAAAATATCCGCTATGCAATACCTGTTTATATCTAAATATAAAGGTGACTGACTGATTGACATAGTGATATATCAACGCACAGCCCAAACCACTGGACGGATCGTGCTGAAATTTGGCATGCAGGTAGATGTTATGAAGTAGGCATCCGCTAAGAAAGGAATTTAGGAAATTCAACTCCTAAGGGGGTAAAATGTCCACGCGGACGAAGTCGCGGGCGGAATAAACAATCCTTTCCTTTCTTTCATCGAAATAAAAGGGATAAATATTCCACCAGTTTCTGCGATGGGATCTAACGACATACCTAAACCTTTGCTTCGACGAGTATTTTCCCATCTGATCAAAGTTGTTTTGTTCCAGATGCCATATATAGAAGTAAGTCTAAAGGACAATTCACACAAACGCACGAGGCGTACCATCGGCATGGACTGCACAGAAAGCACCAAAGAGGTCCGTTGCTGTCGGTACCCCCTCGTGGTCAACTTTGAGGAGTTCGGATGGGACTGGATCATCGCACCCAAGTTGTATGACGCGAATTACTGCAGCGGGGAATGTCCCTACAGCTTCTTACAGAAGTACCCTCATACGCATTTAGTGCACTTAGCGGCTCCACAGGGTAGTGGGGGTCCTTGTTGTGCTCCTAGACGGATGAGCAGCATTTCTATGCTGTATTTCGACCATGATCTAAACATCATCTATGGGACTATTCCTGGTATGGTGGTAGACAGCTGTGGATGTTCATAGCCGATGTAGTTTTTATGGGTTCCATGTAACTTCAGCAATTTCGGTTATTCTTTTTTACGTAGAATGAAGTCTGGCCTTCAATGAAGCGCCCAGATGCGTACGTAAGTCTTTTGCACCTTTTATAAAAAAAAATATTTAAATTGTTGTAACACATTTTCAATGAGTTTTGTGTCAAATATTCATGTTGTACCTACTTCAGTGCTTCCGAAATTTTTAGATAATGTTATATTTCTTTACATTGGGTTATTTTCAGGATACAGTGCATGGAACCCAAAGTGTAGTGTCTATTGCCCATAGCTATGTGATATATTGAAGGTTAAAGACTGCAGAACCTTAGTGTTGTGTGCGGTGAGTGTGTCCATGTAAATTTATTTAAATTTTGTACCTACAAATAGATTAAATACTCGCAGAGGAGAAAGATTGAGGACCGAGGCCAAACTTCCTTCACTTTCAAAAGATTTTCCAGTTTTAAATCGATATTTAGGTGTGTTCTTTATTAATTTGCTGTATTAAGACATTTTGTTAAAGTTTAATTCGTAATGACTTATGTTATCAAAGAATTTATTTGTAGATGAACAACTTAACTTACCTTGATGTAATTTCATGATGCGCTGGCCTTATCATGCATAATAAAGTTATAATGATATCGACCTACAGTTTTTCTCGTCTGCGTTCTCAGTTTCATATTTTAAGATCAATAGATGTTTAATGCAAAAACCAGTGCGAAGTCGTTTAGGGTTACCAGCTAATTATATGAGTGCTAAATTGTGTTTGGCTAGTATTATAGCTTATTGTAAGTGTCTATTACTCGAATGTATAAACTTTATTTCTTTGACTTCACAAACTTTTGTTACGTCTGTACCTTTGTGCATTTAATTATTTTGGTAGGGACTCATTAGCACGATCTCTGTGTTCATCCCTGAATTTTCTAAAGTGTTTTAGTTTGAATTAGATAGATAGATAGACAATTTATTTGCATCATCAATTTCACACACATTTAAACTTATACCTAAGTTTAAATGTGAATTGTCATCAATTGCCGAGTGCGTGCTAATGACTCACTAGATTTTAAGATTACTTCCAAAGATTTACAACTAAAACATCGGAGTGTCCATGGAGTTAATTTAATAGTGTAATAAATCAATAATCTTAATTTTTATAATATAGACTCGACCTCTTGACATTTTTATACGAAGCTCCGATAGCAAAGTATAAAAGTTCATAACGATAATGCATTATCGTTATTTTTATGCATAAAACGTGGACTTTATCAAGTAATACTCAGTGGTACGTAGAGTTTTTAAAAATGGCATTTAATTTTTCAATAATTTATAAGTTATATTTGATGTGTTCTTAAGAATCCATTATCATTTCATTAACAATGCATTGTTTAGTATTGTCGCAAACTGGCACAAGATTATTGAAATGTCTTTATTTATTTTTGCTGTGTACCTTTTGATAGAACAATAATCTGCCGACCCAAGCATTTAAGAGCCAAAAAATATATGATGGTGCTTATATTGAATATTCTGTATCAAAATATCTCCGTGTTCTTTTCTTCCAACCTCAATAGGAAAGAGATAATTGACTTGAAAGTCTCTTAAGCCGTATAACCAATTTTATACGGAATTGCCTTCTTATATCTTGATAATTTCGTTTCCTAAAATCATTATTAATATTAACATCAATTCCTTGATATTTATTATTCATATTATATTCGTAATGTCTTTGACTATTTGCACTTCAAAATCTTGACATCTCTAACGAATTTATTATTGAGGTTGGTATAAAAAATGCCCTCTGTTGAAATTATTTTTAATTCTTTTCGAATTATTTCTCTTACCGATTTTTTTTTCATATAAAAACAAAGGCTTCTGTTGTATTCTGTGTCATTGTGGATTTAACTTCATCATTTTCATCAGAAATAATGTGCCTTAGAAACATTGTCACCTTAGTTCGTAACATTTAAATGTAATTTTAAGTAGGCTCTATATTAATTGATGTGTTTCTATATAATGTACTTGTGAACTTTCAATTTAAGCGTTCGTTTTGGATCTCGATCAAAATTTATCATTATGAGAATAAAAAATATTGTTGTATGTTTAGATTCTAGCGGGTGGTGCTTAAGTAGGTTCTTTTAATTATATAAAATTACTTTCACAACTGTGCCTACCCAACCTATAATTAGAAACATATTTTGTAATGTGACGTATTATTTTGGCGTGATTAAAAACTATAATATGATTATTTTGAATTTTTTAATGTATAAGTTATAGAAAAAAATTGTCGGAAGTTAGAATTTCAAAAATTAGATCTCATAGTGGGCCTGTATAATGCGTATTATTAGGTCTTTATAAGGATCTCTCAATAGTTTTGGTATCAATTATGGAAAATTAATAAAAAAATGTTTTATACAAACATTTTAGTCGTAAGTGTGTTGTCGTAACTTGATGATTATTGTCAAAAAGTAACTAACAAATTTTCGTATTGTAAGTTGTATTTCAACTCTTACTTTACGATTTGTATTATTTTGTGGGTGTAAAGTCTTTTTATATGGAAATATATCTCTATCAAATATGCGTGGTGATATTATTTTATTTCTATGATATTGAAATAGTTGTCAACATCCCTACTAATATTATAAATGCGAAAGTAACTCTGTCTGTCTGTAAAGCTTTCATGTCTAAACCACTGAACCGATTGTGATGAAATTTGGTACAAATATAGACTTGAGCTTGAAGAAGGACATAGGGTACTTTTTATCGCGAAAAATAGGCTTGAAGAGGTTGAAATATGGGATGAAAGTTTGAATGGAAGTTCGTCATTGTTGAAGATAAAATCATGTAACTTTGAATTTAGGCACCTAGTAAGAAATAAATAAATATTTGTTCGAGGCTTTCTCAAAGTCCGTGTAGATCACGTCAACCTGGTAGCCATTATTCATTCCATCCAGAACATCAGTTACAAAGCTTGCTAAGTTTGTGGCAATTTAAAGTGATAAAGGACATGGTGCGCCACCTTCTCCATAATTTTGCCTAACGCGTTAGCTAGCACATAACTCGAGTATGCTTTAACTTATTGCAACCAAATTTAACATGCATGTATGACAACAGAATATAAGGTTTCTATCAACTTTTGAGTCGTCGATCACGAAAGTTAAGCAACTAAGTGCGCGGTCGGTACTCGGATGGGTGACCAAAATTTAACATGCATGTATGACATCAAAACATAAGGCTTCTATCAACTTTTGAGTCGTTTCCGGTATACGAGAAAGTCAAGAGGAGACCACTCCCGATTTTTTTAATCCCTTTTCAGTTGATTATGTTCGTCCCATCCTATAGTCCGCCCGCTAGATCACCGTTATAATTTGTAATCGTCCTAACCGCTGCGAAAACACGTGCTAATAATCCAAAAATCTTGGTTAATTGTGAACAACTATAACAACAAAAAAAACAAGCTTTTAAAAGAACTTCAAATTCTAAAAAAGAATAGGGGTCGTCCTGGTACCCTGAGGCGCAATATAATAGCGATGTGACATGTTTAAACACCCTCATAACATTCAGCCCTCGGCACTTACTCACTTTGGCATTGGGTCATCCAATCTATCCATTTAATATCAGACAGAATTCACATTTATCACAAACAGAACGAACGAACTTAATTTCCCAAAGATGGGGTCGCAAATTGACTTCCAGTAAACCATCACCACTCACCACCTATCAAAAACGGCCCACCCATTAAGACGAATCAAACTCGACGCTGTCGTGTCATTACCGAGTCCCTATGGCCACCTTCCAGCTCGTTCATCAGACCCTGGTTACCATCTAGCACCAAAGTACTCGTCAAGACGAATCAAACGAGCCGTAACTCGATGAGGTTGCGTCGTTTCATTAAAGAGTTCCTATGACCACCTTCCAGCTCCATCATCAGACCCTTGTTACCATTGAAAGACAATCTACTCGTCAAGACAATTCAAACGAGCGCAAACTCGATGAGGTTGTGTCGTTCCTATGGCCACCTTCCAACTCCATCATCAGATCTACACCATGTCATCATAATATTGAATTGTCATGCGATTTACACATGTATGCAAAATTTCAGCTCAATCGGTAAACGGGAAGTGGGTCTAATTTAATTTGCAAGATTTGATGACAAACAGCGGGACAGGTGAAACTAATTATAAGCTTGTAATAGACAATAATCGGTGTTTGCGAGGCTGTTTTCCTACCTAGATACGCTATAGTCATACAGAGAACAGATGCCAACCTGACAGCGGATTCTGACCAATATCCAGGAGGTTTCCTGCACCAGAAAGTCAAGTAAGTGTGCAACTTTCCATCCTAACTGAGCTGTGAATGAATGAATGAATGTCTTTCCATTGTTCCTATTGCTGCTCGAATATCCGCCCGCATTGGGGTTACGTAGTGGTTTGCATTGACTGAAACTTTAACACTACATTATTTGTCGTGGTTAAAAAATCACGGTGTATTTGGTATCTTATCTTATGTAGAGGCCGTGAGTTTCCCCACTGTGCACTTCGAACCAATGGGATCTTTTGTATCTCCCCAGTCTCGTTCACTCTTGTCGCTCCTTGAATATGCAAGCCATCAGTCTAACTATATCCATGGGCTCGAAGAGCCTGTAGTCTTCTGGCTTTGGATAAGCCAATCCCAGGATATTTATTCCAATCCTGGCTATGGAATCACTGTTACATAGTAGGTGTTCCATGGATTCCCGGTTATACCCACATGCTCTGCAATTTGGTGTTGTCGAAATTTGCATTTTGTTGAGCATGTGGTTTCTGGCGTAGTGCCCAGTGAGTCCACCCAAGATTAGGCGGGCCTGTTGTCTGCTGCCTGTGTATTCGGTTAAGAGCTCATATAGATTTGTTGTATTGAGTCGAGTCGTGTAATTCCATAAGTAAAAAGGCAAAATTGAATTTGTGGCCATTCTCACAGAATTTCCAGTATTTATTTATATAAACTTTAAATTATTTACAGGTTCCGTTTTCTTCTACTTTACATTAATATAGTCAACGATGTTAAAATACAATCAAAACAAAAATATATTTAACAGAAATACACAAGACAATGTACATTTATAGTACTATATTAAAAAGTGGGAAAAATAGATGCGACTAGTATACCCAATTAAAAAATATAAGTATTCCCCACAATTTTTTTTCTCAATTTTCCCAATTTAAAAGAAAGTATTTTATAAATTTCGGCTGACCGTACTAAAATTAATATCTTTAAAAATTATCATATTGTCCGGCCGACAATTTATTAAACACTTCAGTCTAAAGTATTGCTTAATTGATTCAAAATATACAAGAAATAAATGTACCACATGGTACTTGTATCAATTCTCCGAATACAATTCCTTGGACAACAAAACTGTGTTAACATGGCATTTATTCAAACGAAATACTATGCTATTTTGAAATTATATATTTTTGTTATTTTTAAGTAAGTTTTTTTAACACTAACTTCCTAATTACAGAAAAGTGCACAACATTAATTGGTGTCAGTCTATACATAGTTTGGATGGAGTAATTTTTCCGAAACTTTTCTTTTGTAACTAGCCACGCAAAAAGCTGCTGAGGTAAACGTAAAAAAGTCAGCTCTAAGTGTTGCCACGTGATTTAAAATAGTTGTCGTGGCTTAAAATATGGCAACATTAGTATTTTATAAATAGAAAAAATCACCTATTTAAAAATGTCATTGTACTTTATTGTATATCGATTTTACTATTGTTCGTCTAAACATTTTTACATAACTGTCTTTTGATTTTCCCAAATTGCTTTCAAACTGGCAACTATATACAAGAACTCATTTTTACAGACTGTGTTGCCAATTTACAAAACCACAACTATATCAATATGGCAGTGTAATTAAAAGGTAAGCAAACTAAAACTAAAGCATACAAATGAACATCACAGATTTTTACGCCTACAGTAAGGGAAATGCAAGGAAAAGATGCCATGATTAAAACGAAAACGCCGATAGATGTAGTAAGGTCACATTGGAAGTACTAAGAGTCTAGTACTAAAAGCTATTTTATATTTACAAATCTGCTGGGGTCATCCAAAAATCCATAGGAACATGGAAAAATAGGGTTCTATAGACAATGCTGTATGGTAAAATTTATTGTTTCAAAAATAACAATGACGTTATGAAGTCCTAGGCATTTTTGGATGACATATGGAACTCACATACACGTTAGTACGCAGTGTCGTACTAACATGTACGCAAGCTCCGGAAACTGAAAATGGTCGCCACTTTGAAATTTGAGTATAATTAAGTAGGATCACAGTGGAAAAAGTGATGTAATTTTACACTCTAAACTATAAATATATGTTTTAAAGTCCATATTATGGCAAGGTTCCTACGTAAACGCTATCACTTATCGTGTTTCTATAAAGACAACTATGTCTAAATCCATAGAAAAATTCATTGCCTATACTGTACACTCTCGTCCAAAGTCACTAACACTGAAAATTATTATAAAAAAGAGCGGAGCTCTCGGATCACATCACTGATTTAGAAACTGGGCTGGGATACAGTCCTGGGGTTGCCACTTTGGGGCTGGTACACGTCATAGGAATTGTGCGGCTCCAGATGGCAAACCACATTGTTTTCTCCATTCAATACAGCTGCAAGGGCTCTCATATTGCTCTCTTGCGGCTGGTGATACTGATGAATCAGTCTACCACTCTCATAATGCCTCGGGTCGTAGCGTTCCAGAGTGTCCCACTTCCCGTACTTCCCATAATGCTCCTCATGGTGGTGCCTCTCTCCTGGGCTGTAGGATATCAAAGGACGATGATCTCCAAAGAACTTGGAGCTCGAAGACCCGTGGTGCTGATTTTGCCTGCAGTTATCAGGACCTGAATTATCATCAGACATATCTGATATCAGCGTCTCATTTCTCTCTATTTCTTCGTACACTGGATCGTCTTGGATCACTCGGAACTCCTGCTCAGAGCCGCGTCTGTACATCCGCCCTTGCTGCGACCCGATTTCTGAGTAAGTGTGGTTCACATTTTGGCTTCCGTGGTGGTGGTGATGTTTCCGCCTATTCTCATCCTTGTAATGTTTCCTGAAGATCATCTCCTGGCTTCCAGGGGAGTGTTGGGACATATAAACGTGGGGGTTCCGAAAATCGTGGTTGTAACTTCGAGTTGTTTGGTACCCTTGGTGGTGGAGAGGGCTCTCTTCGTCTTTAACGTGACGGGGAGAGCCTGGTGCGAGTGGCATGTCGCATTCGTTATAGGGGCTGTGGATGTGGTTTTGCTGAGCCATCTGGCGTGACAAAGTGTCATGGTGGGGTAACGTCGCTGCATTGCCGGGGTGATGCTTAGAAGAAGTGTTCTGTGGAAAGACAAACTAATTTAGTATTGGATTGAGACGTGTGGAGTTTTCTTGATAGTAAATTGTTCTAGATGAGTTGTATACCATAATGACATTATTTTGGAATTAACATTCAATGTGCACTAAATCAAACTTTATGTACTCGTAAATTAAAAGTAAAACAGCTCAACTTTTTGTGTTAAATAGCTTTCAAATGTCAGTCTGCAAAATAATACGTTTACGAAAAACTTCAAATAATGTTGAAATATTTTATTTTAGACTTGAATGGCATTTATAAATAAAGATGAATATGAGTATTCTGTAATATATTTACACCCTAAATTTACACACTGATTAATGGGGCTTCATGATATTTCTTCTTTCCCAACCTGCTAGAGAAAAACAATAAAATATTATAACAATTTAATAAATAAATTAATTAAAAACAAATCCTTTATCTAGCAGATTGGGATAA
The DNA here is from genome assembly GCA_955850985.1 of Elophila nymphaeata. Classification (NCBI taxonomy): domain Eukaryota; kingdom Metazoa; phylum Arthropoda; class Insecta; order Lepidoptera; family Crambidae; genus Elophila; species Elophila nymphaeata. The sequence continues at coordinate 8,445,269 of OY039091.1, read as the reverse complement.
AAAGAGGTAAAAATATTATTCTAAGGTGAATAAGATTAATGTCTAGAACACGAAGCATTCCAATCCGAAAAAAAGAAAAAAATATGGTACAGTTAATAAGAAAACTTAATACATAATTGTCATGAATGTCAAAAGTCCTTATTCTATGTTTTGAATTACAAATTATTTATCGCTATTCACATTAAATAAAAAATAAACTATATTACTTTATGATTTTGCAGTCGAAAAAGCATATGGTAGAAACATTGAGTGATTAATGAATATGTTTACAGATAATAGAAAGAGATCATGTGATGAGTGATGTTCTGTGATAAACCTGTTCGTTCCTCTTAACATCCCCACAACTTCAAGGGCATATGAAAGCTTTCCTGACAATAGTTAGCGATCGCGGGTCGCGAGTAGTGGGTGAACGCCTTTACCTTTAAGAGTCCTATATACCACTGATGCGTAAATGCATTAGACTTCTACGATAAAAAGGCATAAAAAAACTCGTGTCACGCGGGGAAGGAACGGGAAAATCTTAAAATGTGTACCACTGCATTTTTTTTATTAAACACTATACAAACATTTGTAAAAGTATGCGCTATTGACAGTTTTTAGACGTTATTAGGCGTTATTATCTTTGTAATAAAGCCCTGATCACACTTAGTGTTAGCCGGGCGTGCACATTGATGTACAATCAACACCAAAGGTAGATGATCAAATTCAAAAGTAAGTCCAATAAATTAAAGCTATTTTAAAATTTATATGATGTATCCAACGTGATCATTTATATTTTTATCCAGAGGTGTCTTCGGATGAAAATGCGCATGCTCATGTGGCGCTCGGGTACAATCATTAGTGCACTCGGAGCCCGGGTGCACCGCACCCATTGCACCCCCGGGTAAAGACGGCCCTGTTTTTATCAGAGAGAGAGACGCCCACGGATCTTTAATGAAAATGCTGTTTTGACTGTTTTTTATTTATTATTAATAAGGAAGTTGAATAAGTTTAATTATTTTTGACGTCTCTTGGTACTTGTTTTAAATTTGAGGGCGAAGATATCAGACATATCTTTCAAGTAAGAATGGAGCTAATTATATTATTTGTTGATGTTAGCTTTGTGTTTTATTAGTTGTCCATATTTTATTCATAAGAGAAAAACCTTTATTAATCTGTTTGCTAAAGATTTTAGCTTTTGCTGGGGACAGAGGAACTGTCTCCCTTAACGCGTTCTGTCATAATGTGAACATACGTCCTTATGTAATACCCAAATGTCTATTTACCCACAAGATGAATATACTTTTATGAATTTTAATTTGTGTATTTATTTTGCTTTTAATGAATTTAGAAGTTTTGTTTTTGGTCATCTACTTCTGTTGTTGACAGTACTTTGCACATTGTATCACTGACGCACACCCAGACGTGCATGTATACATAGAAGACATGGCTGACCCGCGCTCGTGAGATAAAGATACGCATCGTTCAAACGCATGCCGGGTAAATCTACAGGGTGTAAAATACATGAACAGTCAAACGAGAACCATGTATTCTGCTCACCATCATAACATTTTTTCCCCTTTAGACTAAGTATACCTGGGAAATTGATAGTTAATTTTATTGAAGGACAAAGTCATATTTTTTTTAAAAAAAGATATGAAAACATATTCTAAACATTATTTCTTAATTATTGTCCAAAGAAACATTATAATTTTTTTAGTATTTCATAACAAAAAATGGCTTCAAAACGTTAGCGTTCAATGTAGCTCACTCGATGCGCATAGACACAAACGAACGGGGCCGCCCGTCTGGCAAAATTATCGCGGTTTGCGAGTTGAGCGCTTTACATTGCACGGTACAATTTGCAATTTTTTTTAACACCAAAAAAATAAAAATCATTTCCTAGCAATTATTTTTTGAAATGTTTCTTATTTTGATGCATAGAATACATGGTTCTCGTTGGACTGTCCATGTCTTTTATACCCTGGATGTGGAATCAGGGCGTAAAATAAACTGTCAAGCTAAGGTGTATTTTATGATGACTATTTGTATGTACATCTTCTTGTACCAGATGGATGACTGTATTTTAAGTTTTATTAAGACTTACATTACCAGAGTTGTGTATAGTTAGGTAAAAACAAACGTTTTTTAAAGAAAATGTGCGTATTCACGTGCTTTTTAGTCTAATCTAAGTGATTATTACGTTACGAAGGAGGTGGGTAGGGCTCCATTTATGTACAGTTGTGTGGACGACATGCAAACACTAGGTTAGGTATCATGCGGAAACGTGAAAGATCTGCGTTTGGTAAGATCTCTAAATAAACTATTAAATAAAACTTATATGACAGTAAAATTATGACGTGTTTTCTCTTTGGAAGCAACTTTGAAATTGTGACAAAAATCTGGTTTATTTTACAAAATTTTACTGTAAGATGGAAAAGCAAAAGATTTTGATTGCACCGCTTCGATGTTGCTTCGTAAGACAAATAAGGTTTATTCAAATATTTACATTACCAAATTCTATATTAAATACAAATGGTTGTCTATAGTTAGACATGCATAATAAATATAAACTAAATTAATAGAAGTATTTATAAGTTTACAGACGATAATGTACCAGTTTATACTACTAGATGACAAACTAGCTGACGGCCCACCTGGTGGTATGTGGATACCGTCGCCTATATACCTGCAATAACAAGGAAAAGATCACTTGGTATTGGAGGTGCGTTGCGATCCTGAAGCCTAAGATTAAATGCCTTCCATGCCCAGTAATTACACTGGCTACTTTCCCCTTCAATCCGAAACACAACTGTTTCACGGCTAAAATAGGAAAGGCGGTGGTACCCACCCAGACGACACTACATACAGGCCTACCACCTACCATCTTAGATTTCAGTCTTTGAATGTGTATTGATGATATCCTCTTCTCATTAACTGATGTTTATGACAATAGGACACGACTAAACCCTTTTGTTGGGCAGGGCACATTGCTAGAAGAACTGACGGCCGTTGGGGCGGAAAGGTTCTTGAATGGCGGCCGCGTACCGGGAGACGCAGCGTTGGTAGGCCCCCCACAAGGTGGACTGACGATCTGGTAAAGGTCGCAGGAAGCCGCTGGATGCGGGCAGCGCAGGACCGTTCGGGTTGGAGATCCTTGGGAGAGGCTTATGTCCAACAGTGGACGTCTCTCGGCTGATATGATGATGATGATGAAACCCTTTTGTTAAATTGTTTGCTAGGATCGCGGGGTCGTCGCTTAGAAACACTAATATATTTGGCTACATCAATCATTTGGTTGAAAGAAGAAAAGGACAGAGTAGTATACGATTTACTTAATGGTGAGTGCCCACCATATCTACAGACTTTCTTCAAAGATAAGGACATTAGGAATTTATAATGGATTGAGTGTACAATTCTATTTTGTAATATACAATCGCAAAGCATGACTCCATCTGATGGGAAGCCAATGTGGAGTTCAAATGCGATGTTACCTAGTGCAAGGGAGAGCTGACCAAGTGCTTCTTCGCGCCTCTTTTAAAGGAGGGCTTCTGGCAAATAACTTCTTAATCGTTCAACATAAAAATAAGTGATGCATTGTATTTTAAAAATTAACTCTTCGATGATGAAGATGTAATTTCTTCGTTTTTGTTAAGCATACAGTTGCAAGAGCGGGTCGCAAGAGGTCGTGAGTTCGATCAGTCTTTGATCATGGCAGGAATTTCTTCTAGGTTTTTGTTTTTAAAATTTTATCAAATTATTTCTGATACACGAATTTTTGACATTTGAAAGCATTCGTTAGTTTTATTTGGGAAAATAACCTACATGAAAGATAATATGTAATTTTATCTTCTACAATATTAGGCATAAAGACAAATTAAAAAAAGGATTCGTCAATCTAATCGAAAATGTCGATGGCTAGACATACCAAATAAATTGGTCGTAGAACAGGAAGAAGGTGTTTTGATGGGATTAATGAATGACGAATCACTGCTTTATGGGAAAACGATATCCATGCGGACAAAGTCACGGACAAAAGCTAGTTAATCATATGAACAAAGTTAAACAGAGGACAATAAAAATGTTAAAGAAGATTTCAAATATAGAAGCTACGCAAAGGCGAACACTTTTGTGTCTTATGTTGAATATAAGACATCAGTGAAAAATTTTGTTTTCACATCATCAATATGAAATCAATAATTCAATGCATAGATGTGTCCATTTTCTGCCACTTGACACTGGTTCAGGTTGCCAATGAAAAAGAATTCGGTATACGCAACCGGAAACTAAAACTTGTCTGAAGACACGCAAATTAGTTTACAATAGTTTCGTCTGGTACGCCATGACGATAGCCGGCATAAGGTGTAGCAAATGACCAATGCCATCTGGTAGTAAGGTGCTGTGGAGTTCGAATGCAAAGAGAATGCGAGAGATATTGTAAGCGCCACATTATACATTTCTTGATTGTTGCGACGAGTTCCCAAATTTCTTAATTCGCGTTGGAATAATAGCCAGTTTGTAGTTGACAGATCGGCACGTGTAGTCCTTAAAAGGAAGGGAGATGGTGGGATAACGGAAATAAGCTCCTCAGAGAACTCGCTGTGGTATAGACGGTAGAACGCGCTCAATGACGCAACATCGCGACGCAATTGGAGAGCTCAAGATGGTTGGACAACTCTTCGTCGCTGATTATGCGGATCACGAGACGCTGTAACCTATCCAAAGTATCGAGTAATATTACTCAAGTGCGAGCAACTTTACGCAGAACTGTGCTTACGTATTGTATAGGGTATTACACTATTTTTTGAAAACTGTTTTAAATCAATCCTGAGTTCGTTATTAACCAGTAGAATTTTAATTTTATGAAACCGAAAAATGCCTTAGTTTTCTTTTCGATTTTGAATAATCGCGGAAACGCTAAACACCATTTTTTACGGCTCGTGACGTCATTCCGTTAGTAATCAAAACGACTGCGAAAGAACAACTATCAACAACAGATGTAACTTTGTTTACTAACGAATTTACGTCACGTTTCAATCCAATTACTTTAATTAATTAAAGTAATTTCCCCATATTTAACGATTATTTTTAATAAATGCATTAAAGATGGGGTTTTTCCCGATTTAATGAAATGTAGTAAAATTATACCTTTGTTTAAGTCTGGGGATAAATGTGATCCCACTAATTTTCGTCCCATATCCATTTTACCAGCGTTAAGTAAAATATTTGAGAAAGTTATTTACAATCAATTGCTTTCTCATTTTACATTGAATAAACTGTTTCACGACAGACAATTTGGTTTTACTAAGGGTAGAAATACGACAGATGCAGGTGTTGCGTTAATGAAACATATATTTGATGCTTGGGAAAGCAAACAAGATGCTCTAGGTGTCTTTTGTGACTTGTCCAAAGCCTTCGACTGTGTAGAACATAAAACCTTATTGGCCAAATTACAACATTATGGCGTCTCAATGAACTCAATAAAAATAATTGAATCATACCTGAGTGACCGATTACAAACAGTAGTTATAAATAAAGCGAAGTCTTCAGGGGCCCCTATGCTCATGGGCGTGCCTCAGGGTTCGATATTAGGTCCGTTACTTTTTTTGATTTATGTAAATGACCTGCCTTACTATTTAAGCAACTTATGTGAGACGGTATTATTTGCAGATGATACTTCCCTTATTTTCAAACTAAATAGACAAACAGAAAATGTTGACGATGTGAATAATGCCCTTTCCAAAGTAATGTGTTGGTTTACTAATAATAACTTGTTACTAAATTCAAATAAAACTAAATGTATCAAATTTTCGTTACCAAATGTCAAGCAGGTCAGTACAAATATTAAAATTAACGAAGAAATTATACAATGTGTTGACTCAACAGTATTTTTAGGAATAACTTTAGATTCACGTCTACAATGGAATCCTCATATTACTACCCTATCAGGAAGACTTAGCTCTGCTGCTTTTGCTGTTAAAAAGATTAGATTACTGTCTGATATTGAGACGGCAAGGCTTGTATATTTCAGTTACTTCCATAGTGTTATGTCATATGGTATATTGCTGTGGGGATCAGCAGCTGATATTCAAGACATTTTTGTATTACAAAAGAGAGCCGTACGTGCCATTTATAAATTAAGACCTCGTGACTCGCTTAGAGAGTTATTTAAAGAAATAAATATTATCACGGTTGCTTCCCAATATATATATGACAACATTATGTATGTTCATAAAAATTTACATACATTTTTGAAGAAAAGTGATTATCACAATTTAAACACAAGAGGTAAAAATAAACTTGCTGTTCCAAGTTTCAGACTTCATAAAACTAGTCACTCATTCATGGGGAAATGTATACAAATATATAATAAACTCCCACATCATGTAACTGAACTTCCGTCACATAAATTTAAGCTTCATATTAAACAAATTTTAATGAAGAAAGCGTATTATAAAGTTCAGGAATATATAGATGATAAAAATGTGTGGACACATCCAAATGTGCTCGATTCTCCATTGTAATCTAGTGAGATATCAATATGTGTAAAAATTTAATTTTCTAATTGACAAGATTGTAAGGAAAGATGTCTTAAATCACTTTTTTTTAATATATATTTTTTATTTTTATTTTAAGTTTAATTATTAGTCTTTATTTTAATAAATTTTTATGATTAATTATTAAAGACTTGACAATGTGAATTATGACTCTTTCCAAATCAATACTATAAAAACTGTAAAGGGAGGATAAAACTTGTTGAGTTTCTTGCCGGTTCTTCTCAGAACAAGGCCTCCTGGTAGACTCTCGAACCGATGGCATCAAAATTGACTTTCATAAGTGTACAAATTGTACCTAAATGAATAAAGTAATTTTGACTTTGACTTTGACAATATGGCGAACGGCGTTTTAAAGATTTTAGGAACAGATTAAAAAAGTCGATTTTATAATTGAATTATAAAATTCAAATTGCTTATTTATGAATAACTATTGACGTTTCGCATTTACTTTTTACAATATCTACCATCAAAATGAAAAATTATATTTTTTCTTTCATTGTGTAAAATGGCCTATTGAGCAGCGCCTTAACGTAAATTGAGAATACTCGGAGTACAGATGGTTAAATGAGTAATCTAAAATTCAGGAAGTAGGGATTATAAAAAACTAAGAGATCTTACCAAAGCGTGAACTAACAATCTAACATCACACAAAGCGTAGCCCTCCCTACCTTCCACACCCCTCCACCGTTGGCAACTAACGCCCAGTCGTTCGCGCCAACAGACGCGGCCATCTTGTTCGAGAAGCAAGATGGCGACCGCGACCGTAGGTTCTGATAATCGTTCGGCACCTCAATGTTATTCCTGTAGCTATGCATGGACGCTATGCTTTGAGTGTGGGATGTACTATGTGGTATGTTTTGAGGCGTCGGTACGCGCATAGCTCTGTCTTCGTTGGGAACATAAATGGGTGCTGTCGGTCGTATATTCCATCTTGCCGTCTCCGGATGGATGTTGTAGCTCTGCGTAGTTTTTATAAAAATATACATATACTAAAATATTACATAAAATAATACACATTATAGAGGAAAGATTGCTGTAGCGTTTTGGTAAACTTTCTCAGTTACATGCAAATTTTGAATCAAATATGTAAATAAGTATTTTCGACCTTAAAATTTTGATAGAAAGTAGATATTTGAATGCTCTTATCAGGCTTAGAGAAAATGCATACGCACACAGAGATAGGATTTGTATCTTAACGCTAAACAGCTAGAAGCATCATTAGAAATATTTTGCTAATTAGATGCTCTAGTACCACCACACCACTAAGAAACTGGTTAGTAAGGAAGGAAAGATAATTATTAATTAATCAGTAAAAGAAAGCATTAGTTTTTTTAGTAAAAAAACAACAAAAAAAACACTTACCGTCACAAAAAGGCAGGTAATAAAATTTGGAATATCAAAACGCAATGCGTATGACATTCACAACTGCCTTTTAAAAACATGTGCGTTTTGTTTTACGCTGTGCTCAAGGTTAGTTACACAAACACAAAATTGTTAAACGAAAAACAATAAACTTAACACAAAAATTGAGCTGTTTTTAGTAACATTGAAAGCCAAAGGTGGTGTCTGGTGGTTTGGACTTTTTTAAAACTTTCAAAATATTTTTTCATCTGTGTGAATTTTGAATAAATCCTATCTCAAATAATGCGTACGCACCTTGTTGTACATTCTGCCTGTAACCCTGAGGATATCTCCCGCTACCAGCATTCATAGGGTTCCTCAAATGTGACATAGGGGCTGCGTCCCTCTCAGGAATGTTGTGCGCGAAATTAGCCCCTGTCGCGTTGAGGGTAGGCCCGAAATTGCTTGGCGGGCCAAAGCTTTGGTTTTCTTGGGAATTTCTACGGTTTCTATGCGAATGGTAGCTGTGTGCTGCCGCTGCGGCTGCTAGTGAAGCTACGGCAGCGTTGTTGATAACATTGTTGTTGTTGTGATTGTTGTTGTTGACAACAACATTCAAGTTGTTGATAACGAGGTTGTTCGTTGTTGACGCCGACACCGACGTACTCGCGGAACTCTGTACGATTTTACAATACTTATTTACATATTTTGCGGTAATTAGACTGTCGCTTATAATGATATAAATAATTATTAGTTACCTAGATATTATGTTTACCACCGTAACCAATATGTAACGAATATTATATTATAGTTATATTAGGGATGTAACGATTCCGATTCTAATACCGATATATGAGCATCGCCGATTATAATACAACCGATATCAAACCGTTCCAAAAGCGAAAACCTACCTCAAGTAAATTTTATTTACTGACTTTTGTACCCATCGGTTTATTTCCTTATTTTTTGTAATTACTTAATCACCACTTTGATTGCTTGATAACATTTCATATACTTTATTAAATATTTTGAATTGGCTTTTTATTAATTTATGTGTTGATTTTAATTTCTCAGTTTTCACACTTCACAAAGTCGATTCGCTCTTAAATATAGGTAACTTTTATGCACTTAATAAGTACATTTTGATTTATTATCGACTGAGCCATCGAAATCGGTATCGCCGATTATTTATTACAATAATCGGTATCGGTATCGTATCGGCAGAATTAAATATCGTTACATCCCTAATTTGTATTAGGGATGTAATGATATTTATCCTTACATAGAATTAATTTCGAAAAATATTATTAACATGTGCATATTTTTTCAATAACTCATAGAAAAAGAAATTTAATTACAGAGCTATTCTTTGTTGCTTTACGTAGCTGAGAATATAATATCTAAAAAAGTTTTGTTTTGACAAGCTGAGATTATGAAAAACAAACATTAGTATGGAACTTTTATACTAAAAGGCATTTAGTGGAAAGAACTAATCATCAATATCGTAATATAATAAATATTTTCATAGTTTTAAAATCTTTGACGGTGTATGCAAAATCACAACTATGCAAGTCAAGTGGTGCCTGAATATATAACTATCTATGCCTAATAGATTTATCACTACCTAGATTTAGTACCTTAGTAACTTACAAATAAGACTCATTTTCGTTTGTAACGGGATAAAATAAACCGCATTTTATTCAGAGATAGTTAAAGATGGAAATCTCGCTTTTTATGGAGAGGTACTAATTAAATTAGTAGTCTACTATGCATGGATATAATTCGGCATACAATTCGAATCGTTATAATATTCCCTAATATATAAGATAATATTACAGCAACTGATTCCTAACTGAAATAATATTTTGCCGGATTGACACCAACATACGCCTAATTCCTATATGCATTCCACCATTTACGATTACAGGTAAACTTGTTATAAAGTGGTTAGTATTTCTTAGCGAGCACTTCTAGAATAATCTATTACGCTGTGTCTTATCTTAAAAGTTAGTATTAGGTGGCCTAAAAATGAAATATTCCAAAAAACATTAATTTTCCAAACAGAAAAGCTGGAATAAAAGCTGCCATAAGACAGGACTCGAATCCGACACTTTCTGACGTCATAAGAACGGACAGACAAATTCGATAATCGGTGTTAAATAGTTCCAACATCTGACTCGAGATAAAAAAAATCAAGTGTATTCGTTTTGAATATTAATAAAAATTTACTACCATTAGTGCCATTAGTGCATGCACGAACGATCCATAGATATAGAAACTACAGATCGCCAATGTGAAAGAGAAACAGCATTCTAACGCGTACATTAGAGCGAGATAGATAGACGAGACCATGTCACGTATACGCAGGCGGCCTAGGTCGGCCTGTTAGTCAGTTTGAAAAGACAGCAACTGTCAGGCTGTGCATAGTGCAGTACCATTTGCCACGCACACATGCGCATTACTCTCGCATTGATGCATTTGGTTTTTGGTCTCGTCCGATCAATTTAATTGCCAATTTATTAACGTTAGTAATTATACGTCTATGGAACTATCGATAAACAAAATATGACAGTAAAATAAGCGGTCGTTAAATAAAAAATCGTCAATAATCCATCAATTTGACACATATTCTTAGAGAGAGTTTTTGGAACATTTCAAATTTACGCCAAACAAAATTATCACTTAACAATACGAAAATAGAACTTTTCTAATCACGTACCGTAACATCCCTCGGGTCTACTACGTCCTCAGCTTCGGCAGACGTGTTCTGATGATACCTCCGACTCTTGACGGAACCCTGGCGGGTTTCCACGTGGTTTGACGAGGATGCAGTAGCAGCGTTATGAGGAACCGGTGGTGGACCGGTTAGGTATAAGCAGCAAGACAACCAGGGGTGACGCCGGCATAACCTCGCGCATTCTTTCTGGAACTGGACGGAGAGATTTTACTCCAGGATTCTTTTCTAGTGCCATCTCACTCATCATCATAATGTCTTTAGCTAATGTAAGTATTTATGATTGAATTTGATACCAAATTAAATAGAAAACGAAAAACATGGAAAAAAATCCTGTCATGGATAAGTGCTGAGACGGGACTTGAACCCGCGACCTTTCGCTATCCGGGCGACTGCTCTTCCAACTGAGCTACACAGGACTGTTTGACCACGACAATTCAGCAATGTCTTTCGTTTTTTGATTACGTCATCAAGCTGACGTATGCCTAACAATGTTGCAGATTTACATCTTTAACACCCTATGAGATATTTTTACAAATACCGTCGATCAGTTAAGTTAGACATTATTGCTTTTTTGAAATACTATTTTATTTTTTGTTGTTACTTACGATTTCATTCTGCAAGCAATGGAATATGAAGATGAAGAGTCCTTGCAGCGAGTTCAGTATCGTGAAGGTGTAAGCCACGCCCACTGTCTGCTCGTTCAGGTACAGAAGACCGAAGGTCCACGTTAGACCCAGGAGGAAAGCCAGGACTAGAGAACTGTTCAACCATACCCTGGGGAAGAATGGACCAAGATGGTTAATTTTTAAGACCTATAAACGTAAAATTTTAAACATATTCTTTTCAGCAGTCTTTTGTGTAGTTGAATGTTTACCTTATTTTATAGATCTTGGAGTTCTCTTTCGCTTTGATAGAGACAGTAGAGTGATGGCACATCATATATATCACCATGCTTAGACAAATCCAGTTGGCCTGTAACAAAATATTTTCCAAGTTTAATTTAAGTTAGTTACGCAAAATAATACCAATAAACAACAAACTTTGGATTTAGTTGGCTAATATCTTTACCACACCATTTGCCATAATGTAGAGGTGGTTTTTAAAACAGATAAACGACTCATCTATCTACTATTAGTTACTACAGTATCCGGCTCAAAGTACCAAACTATATACTGACCACAAGCACCAATCCGACTGGCCCCACGAAGCTCATGACGAACATCCGATCAGTGGTAAGCCAGCAGTGCTTCGGCGTGCCATACCCGCCAGGGTAGGCCGCAGCTGATGCCATCACTACCACCAGCGGCGCGATGTATGCGCACGCGCAGTACCAGCGAGCGCGGGGTCGTTCCGGCTCGAACACTTCCACTAGCATCGCGTATAGGTGGAAACCTGTGGACAGAGTTGTGGGGATATTATAATTGGACCGATATATGCAAAAATGATCCAACCCACATTAACTACATTTTGATATTGGTAAAAAAATATTTTGATATTGAGTCAAGTCGTATTGTTTTTTATCAATACCTATAGGTACTATCAATAATTATGCTAAGGTATCCTTTACTTTAAATTAAAAAGGATACATAAGCATAATTAATGATAGTACCTATAGGTAATAATAAAGAAATACTTTGACATTGAATATTTTATCAACAGACGGTCTTATTTGGTTAGCAATTCAAACACACTACAATCCTCCGCGACATATAGACTAGGAGCAGACAGAAAATAGCTCATAAAAAGGCGATAATTTATGTTTAGTGTATTCCAAGGAGGAGATTAAAGAGATTGACAAATTGGAAATTTTCAATCTGCCATCCACAAGTACTGTTTACGATTTTTTAGAATATTACAGAATGGGTACATATTTGGAATAAGCTTAATATACTTATTTTTGCGTAATATGCAAGAAGAGTGAACATACCAATTATAATCCATTTTGTTTTGTTGACATTTAGGAATTGTTTATCGAATTCGGCCGAAATTTAAACTCCTTACTGTGTAACTATAAATTCTCACCTTCTAGGAACATCCAGGCGAAGGCAGCAAGGAAGAAGTAATGCAGCAGACCAGCGATGACTCCACACAGGACCCTGTTCTCGGTCTGGTCGATGCCACACATGAATACCACTTCGGCGATGAGAAGGCACGCGCATAGATTCTTGTGGATTAACACTCGGTCCGACTGTGGAACAAATGTAGCTTTTAATAGCATTGTCCAATAATTACAACAAAATTTAAAACAATTATCGCGTGATGCCGGCAGAGTAGAATAGCATCAGCCCATATCTTCCAATGGGTGTTGTAGGCGACTAATGGATCAGCAAAGGGGTATTGACCACCTTATACTCCGTCCACCAATCCGCATTGGGCAAGCGTGGTGGACTACTGCCTAAGCCTCCTTAGATGACAAGGAGAGGCTTTGTGTCCCAGCAGTGGGTCCAATTATAAAGGTTGTTATGATGATAAAACAATGACAAAATAAAAGTTCTCTATATTTTCAGTAATCTACATCAGATGGGGGAAGCGTCGGTGGCGTAATGCGTAAGAGCGTTGTCTCTCACCCGGGAGGCACCGGTTCGATCCCCGTCACGTACCAATATGTTTTCAAATTTTGAATTCATATGTACGTTTAGTCGACGCTTTTACGGTGAAGGAAAACATCGTGAGGAAACCTGCACAACACCTATGAAGAAATTCTTAGGTTGTGTGTGAAGTCGACCAACCCGCACTTGGCCAGCGTGGTTGACTAAGGCCTAATCGCCCCTAATGTGGGGTAGGCTCGAGCCCGAGGTGGGGACATTATATGAGCTGTTGATGATGATGATCAAGTGATCGATGTTTAGAAGAGGTAACGTTGCAGAAATAAGACTTCGCACTATGAAGTCATCGATTTATAGTCATCTATAGAAGATATAGGAACTGATGGGCAATGTGAAAGAGAGAGAGCATACAAACACGTATATTAGAACGAGATAGATAGACGAGGCCATTTCACGTACACGCTGGAGGCCTAAGCCTGGAGGCTTTAAAAATAGCAGATTGCCACGACAAGGCTTTTTGATCAGAAAATTTGAATAAATTCGTCGTGATCTCACATTCCTGGTGTGGTCAGAATGATACTCGCCCGGATAGCAAAATATCCCGGATTCGAGTCTTGCACTTCTAGTGAAAGGATTTTTATTTACTTTCATTTTTTATTCATTTTGAAACACTTTTGACAGACTTCAAAAAAAGGAGGAGGTTCTCAACTCGAATGTTTTTTTTATGTCTGTAACTCTTTACTGTGTGTACGGATTTTGAGGATTCTTTTTACGTTTGGAAGCTAGTGCTTGTCATGTGGTCCCATTTTAATTTGAGCGACATCTCACGAGTAGTTTTTGAGTTATCCCTAAGAAAGCCTATTTAATTGACATCGACGATATCATTCATAGTTTATTACTTGTTTGTCTAAAAGATCTCGATATAGTTTCCTGAACAGTTCTTTTTTATACTACAAGATGGCAAACAAGCTCACGGCCCACCTGGTGTTAAGTGGTTACCGTCGCCTATAGACATTTGCAATATTAAGGGTAGATCGCTTAACACTGCAAGTGCGTTGCCATCCTGGGGACTAAGATGATATGCCCTCCATGCCCAGTAATTACACTGGCTACCTTTCCCTTCAAACTGAAACACAGCGAACTGCTTCACGGCAGAAATAAGAAAGGCGGTGGTACCTACGTTCTATAGGTACTTACAAGTAAAAAGCAAATAAAATATTTTAAAACGGAGACTTAAAGATTTTATATTTAAAAAAAAATCTAAATGATCTTTAAGGTCGGTGCCAACCTCAATATTTGGAATAAACGTAGTCGTAGTAGATTTTTTTAATATTTTTTTTTATTCCTCCGTCTTTAGTTTTTATTGACTCACCTTCATATTCCTAAAGCAATGGAAGACGACGATAGCCGCGAACAAAGCGACGGACGATATAGCGCAGCCTATGAACGTTAGCAGCCGCAGAGCCATCTCGTGTTTGGCGCCGAGGCTGACGCCGTGCACATCCATCAGGATCGCGAAGTTGGTCAGGTGGGAACAGGAACATCCGGTGTGGGTGTCGTTAGACCATTCTACTGAGCAGCCTTCTGAAGACCAGCCACTGGAAGAGAAGACATTTTTTTTCTTTTTTTAAACGTGAACTTATATAATAATCAACAAATCATCTGAACCTATTAAACTAGTGTTACGGAAGAAAGTCGCGGCAAGCATATAAAGCGATAAAGTAGTCTGGCCCGTTTAGGCGCAGTATGTCCAATTCGCAAAATGTCCAACGGTCGCAAAAGGTCCAGTTCGCAGAATGTCCATTTCGCAGAATGTCAAGTTCGCAGAATGTCCAATTCGCAGAATGTCCAGTTCGCAAAATGTCCATTTCGCCAAATGTCCAAATGTAACGTGATTTTCTCTTTCAGTGATACTATATTGTAATTTTATGTGTCCGGCACCAGGAAGACCACCGATATATCAATCTAAGGAGATCGGTCGAATCGCCGAGTTCATAGGAAGTCCGAGTGTCGCGATCAGCGGCCGTACTACATAACATTGTTCTAGTTGAGCATGCCGTAATATACACTATTTATTGCGCGCGTCATAAGGACTGCAAAGCAATGAAAGTTAAGCACAACCGCAAAGGAGATCGGTGAAATCGCTGAGTTACGTATTCACTCGATTTTATCGGAAGGCGAACTGGTGGTATTCTATGCCCACTGGGCATAGAGTTGTTGTGACAACTTAAACTTAAACGCTGGCTTGGCCTATCTCCTTGTATTATTAAATCTGTGAGGAAGGCGTTTGTCAGCAAATTTAAAATTAACTAGCTGACCCGGCGAGCTTCGTACCGCCTAACAGCCGATTCTTAAATTTTTTTTTAAATACATATTCCGCTATTGGTGACCCGGTGTCCTGAATAATGAAGAATGCAGAAAAAAGAAAGTTAATAAGCCAACAATTATTTTATGTTGAATTTTTTTAGGTATAGATAAATGTCAGACATTGGTGTGTTTCACAGCATTCTGGCCCAACCAGTATTGAAAGAGGACAGACTGCTTTATCGCTTTATATGCCTGCAGAGACATTCTTCAAAAAAATAACATAACATTGTAGTTGAACTGGTTCAGATGATTTGTTAATGATATATTATATAAGTTCACGATAGGACTGA
Organism: Elophila nymphaeata; assembly: GCA_955850985.1. NCBI lineage: Eukaryota > Metazoa > Arthropoda > Insecta > Lepidoptera > Crambidae > Elophila > Elophila nymphaeata. The sequence continues at coordinate 8,429,452 of OY039091.1, read as the reverse complement.
CATGTCTATTAAGGTCCTTTAAAAATAAAGAAAAAAAACTTCGCATTTACAATAATCGTAAGTAAAAAAATAACCAAATCTAAAATACTCACTGCAAAGTATAATCCCAGAAGACACAAGCCGGATTGGTCACGTTTTCGGTCTTCAAATGCTTCATAGTCAGATGCACTTTCTGGGATAGCTGAATGTGTCTTCCGTTGCCAAGACTCGCGGAAATTACCTGTAAAGACAATCATATATTAGATTCCAATTTTAGTTTAAGCTATAAAGGCACAGAACAGTGTAGACAATGGAGTTATTCTGTACAAATGTACTTCACATAGGATCATAGATGTATAATTGAAATGAAAATGATATGAAAAGTTCTGTATTTAATCGACTTTGCTAAGTACTTTTAAATCGTCAAAAGCCCTACCACCATTTCGACGAAATAATTATTTTACTTAAATAATTATTATTATGCTGACATGGAGAAGAAATGGCGAAAGAAACCCCACAGCATACAATTTCGTAATGAATTCAAAACATCATTACAGTCAATAGATATATCAATATGAATAAATTACAATTTTAAATGCGTAAATTTTGGGTAGATTTTACTCCCACGCATTTGGATCATTTAAATAATCATTTATCTTGTAATATGCTTATACATATAATTTAGATATAACATTTTTTTTAAATTTGATAATAGGCAAATCTCTAATATTCATCGGAAGCTTATTGTAAAAACGTATACATTGGCCCACAAAGGAATTGTTTATTCTGTGGAGACGAGTTTTATATACAACCAGATCGTGTTTCTTCCTAGTATTTACATTATGCGTATGGCATTTCTGAGAAAAATGCATAATATTTTTCTTTACATACAGTAAGTTTTTCAGTATATATTTTGATGACACAGTTAGAATATTTATCTCCTTGAACTTTTCTCTGAGGGAGTCACGCGGACCTAGTTGATAAATTGCTCTAACAGCCCGAAAATTACTAACGTTAATAGATTGGCATTGTAATGAATCGGGCGAAACCAAAAACAAAATGAACCAATGTGCGAACGATGCGCATGTGTGCGTGACAATAACTTCACTATTGCACTATGCACAGCCTGACAGTTGCTGTTTTCAACTTGATTGACAGGCCGACACAGGCCGCCTACGTGTACGTTAAATGGTCTCGTCTATCCATCTCGCTCTAATATACCCGTTAATATGCTCTTTCTTTCACGATCTAGTTTCAAAATCTATGTAAAGGATAATTATGCGTTGTAAAATTTAAAAGCGTATTCCTAAATTATACTTTTAATTTTAGTAGAGTTTATGAACACAGCTAAGGTAGCCAGTTTGGTATATTGCGCAACGCACAGTAGAGGCCTACTGTGCGTTGAACCCATTGGTTCGTTTCTGTTGCGCAGTTCACTTCGTCGAATTGCAAAACTTTAAGTAATAACTTCAAGCTTTAACTGACTTTTGACGTCTAGACGTTGCTTTTGACATCTCGACCTGCCGGCTGATTCGCTTTTAACTTTTTTTGACAGATAAAAGTGATGATCACCGATTGAAATTGAACCGACAAGGTCTATAATACTGGTCAAACTTTCTACGTAACATCCTATGTATTATGGTTTTGCAATAAAAATTGATTGATTGATTGATTTGATTTGAATTACATATCCATTGCTGTATTACACGAGACGCTATTATTGCACTTGTCATGTGTATACAGCAATGGATATGTGATTCACTCGGTGATCATCACTTTATCTGTTAAAAAAAGTTAGCGAATAAAGGTCGTGATCTCAAAAGCAACGTCCAGATGTCAAATGTCAGTTTAAAGCTTGAAGTTGGTACTTAAAGTTTTGCAATTCAACGAAGTGAATTGCGCAACAAACGAACCAATCACTGAGCTCTATTCCACGCAATGAGTTTACTTATCCACGAGTCGTTTGAGTATTGTTTATGACTTGAAAGGCTTACACTATGGCACGTACTAAGAAATACATTATTTCGCATAGCATTGTTTTTTACTTATATACAAATATACGGGCTTTAGACTGTTAACTATACAAGCAAGAGTGACCCTATTCCCCTTACCTTAGAGTTCAAAACCCTAGTGTAGTTCCTCTTTTCCCTTTCGGAGTTGATCGTGTTCGAGCTGAGCTGGTCACCGACATAAGCGGCGTATTGCGGGTTCTTGATGAAAGTCGGCGGCAAGATCTGTTCCAAGCGGTCGAAGGCGAAGAAAACTATTCTTACGAGGTCATTTTGACGGTTATCTGAAAGAAAATACAATGCTAAACGTTGATACATATCCATACAAAGTATAAAACAAAGTCACCCTTTCTGTCTGTACGCTGAGACTCGCTATCCGGGCGAGTGACTAAACAAAAAATATTCTTTTGCTATCCGGGCAAGGAGCAAAACAAAAAATATACAATAAGTATCATTGAATAAAACAATCGGCACTTTTTACTGACTAATCGGCGATTAATAGCTATTATTATACTGAAGCCAAATTCGATAAAGAAAACAAACCAAGTGACATTTTGTATAGTTTGTCCCTTTCACTCGTTATCTGTTTTACTCATCGTCCATAGAAAAATTACAGTGTTTGTTTAACATTATTCTTTATCAGATTTAACTAATGTATCTTGATTCTTTTTGTTTACCTAGTAACGCAGCCTTTGGTATAGTGATGGTGTCTTCTGATGCCGTCCACTGATCTTGGGTGATGGGAGGTGGGAAGGTTTCGTCCTCCACATTCTTTACTTCCAAAACTCTTACTGATAGACCTGTAGACAAAATCAGACTATAAAATAGAGAAGATGATGTAGGTTGCAAAGATTAATAAGCGACTTCAAAAAAGGAAAAGGTTTTCAAATCATATTAATCTTTTTTTTATGTAGGTTCACTGATTACTCAAAGACGTCTGGACCGATTTGGTAAATTATTATTTTTTTATATGAATGGGTATAATTCCACATCATCAGTTAAGTAGCTTTTTTAAAATCGTGAAAATACGCAGTCGCAAACTTTTCCAACTTTTCCAGCGTTATGCAGTCTTCGAAAGTTGTTAACCAATTTCGATGACACTTTTCTTGTCTTCTGGCATATTTAATTATAGTTTTATTGCATACAAGCGTACGACGTTATATGAAATAAAATATAAAAATGACAAAATGAAAGTTTAAAAACTTTAATTTATAAATATCTAAAATCAGTTCCAGTGCAGAACTTAAGGAAGTTATAGACAAGCGGAGATCGTTTAATAATATAGTTATAGAGGGATTTCCTTAGCGCACATCTAAACGAGGTAGCCAATTTTAGTCTTTGAGGACAAAATATACAAAATCCTGTTAAACTATGAACTCACAGATATTCTTAACAATCTGCAGTATTGTCTTCTCCTTAGTAACAGCGTCGGCTAGTAAGAATGCGTTCTCTTCAAGTTGGGTGAGAAGTGCGCTGGCGGCTCTATTCTGGGCTTCTGGGCTGAGATCCGCCCATGACGCACGCTGGCTTTCTTCTAGAAGATTGGAGCCTGGGAATAAGAAAATATTGATATTAAAAATATAATTATAATATGTATAGAATATACAATACTTACGGTATGTCTTAATTTTATTATCCAAAATCTGTCGTAGCTGGTTAACTACAAATACTTTTGATTGCGTGAAAAATAGTACTGCAATCTGAGAGTTGCTGTCATTTCTACATAACTGACAGGCCGACTTAGGCCGCCTGCGTGTACGACGTACGTGAAATGGTCTCGTCTGTCTATCTCGCTCTAATATACGCGTCAGTATGCTCTTTCTCTTTCACATAGCCGATCTACACTTTCCTACATCTATGGGCGAGACAAAACGAAAGTATGCGCATGAATAAGAAATGCCCATGCGTGCACGACAAATACTACTGCACTATGCACAGACTGACAGTTGCTATCTTTTCAAACTGACTTACAAGCCGACCTAGGCCACCATCTAATCTAATCTAAATCTATAACTTTACCAGTCTTAATAACTCCCAGCAGCATATCAGTAACAATGGCTTCCCTCTGCCTCGGATCGGGAAACGTCTGGACGTTGTGAGACATCCTCTGCGCTAACTTCTTCATTATAGTTGTTGTGGTCATCATGTCTCCACCGTATAAAGTCTTTGATGAGGTCACCTGGGGGAAATAAAATCATTAATAGTTAGATGACTTATGCCTAGACACGCGACCAGTAAATATGTATACGGGACTCATAGCTACGTCGGTGCGTTAAGTGACAATAAAGAGATTGCAATAGCCATGTAATGCCGGCAGAGTAGAATAGCATCACCCCATATCCTCCAATGTATGTTGTAGAAGGCGACTAATGGATCAGCAAAGGGGTGTTGATCACCTTATACTGCGTCCACCAATCCGCATTGGGCAAGCGTGGTGGACTACTGCCTAAACCTTCTTCGGCGACAAGGAGAGACCTTGTGTCCCAGTAGTGGGTCGAATTAAAAAGGCTGTTATGATGAAAGAGATTTTTAACCCCCCTTTCTAAAATAAAGAAAATGGAGAATATCTTATTTCACTTTGTACAAGGCTAATAAATTATCCGAAAATTATGCGAGGGTAGGTGTGCGAGATTTCATATAAAGAATTCGAAAAAACGTTTCAATTCTTAAAGAATCTGAATCTGCAGAATAAACATACGCAGCTAGAGTGACATATCAATACATTTTAATTAATAGTCATGATAATTAAGAGCCAAGATATCTTTAGGTTTTTGTTTGTGTTTGACCGCAATCACGTCTGATCGAAGATGCAATGACGAGGCCTAAGTTGTTCACTCTGGCCTTGAAGATGTCCAGATGATACTGATCCAGGAAAGGAGACTGGCAAAGAGTTCCACTCCTTAGCTGTTCGCACAGTAAAATGAAGGGGGGAATATCAACGCGTCTGGTCATCTAGCGGTGGAAAGGGGCAGGGTGGATTAAATTATATAAGACTTCCTCACGTTCTCCCAAATGTAACCGATTAACAACCTAGAGGCAAGCTACACGTGCTCTGTGGTCAAGGCTCTGGAGATTAGCCTAAACTAGTGCGTCACTGCCGATGATGTCACGGCACTTCACGTCACTCCAGTACATCCAACTGATATCGGGCAGATCCGTCCCAAAAGCGACAACAGTAGTCCAAGCAGGAGCAAACTTGGTTAAGTTTTTACCAAGTTATTTGGCAGCGGTTTTAGCAATAGACTAGATGATGTTAGCAGAGCTATCAAGACTCAAGAGCTCGAGATGGTCATTAGCCAGCAAGGAGTCAGATGAATTGGACTCCGTTTCGCCGAGAAGAGACCAACCTGTGTTTTGACTTCTGTAAAGGGTCAAAAGAAATTATCCCATACCTGTGCTAGGTCATTGCTGATGCTGAGCAGAGACTCTCCTTCCCTGACCCTCGCCTCTAAACTGTTGAGCCACACTGACCGACACTCGCTCAAGTCAGGAGTTGAGCCCAACCACTCCGGCATGGCGTCCTCTGCAATAGACGAACATATATATTTATTAAGAAAAGAATGTTAGCTTTATCATGTCTCTGAAGTTTTTCTCTTGTTTATATCATGTTAAAATGGCGAGAGGAATAAACACTTCGAAGTTCGTACAGCAAATTCACTATTAGTAATTGTCCCCTTTTATATTTATCTTAAAGTCTCGCATCGCAATTCTATATTTTAGTTGGTTATTATTTTAATAATTGTTGACATGACCCTCCGAGTCGGATGGTATGATTAATTACACGCGGTTTAAAATCCTGGTCGGCGTTTTTAGTTTATGTAAATCAATCTAAAAGCAAATCAATATCAAAATAAGAACCATCCATGTCCTCAAAGTTTTCACTTAATGGAGACATTTTTATTGGCAATATGTTCAAATTATGGTCCTTTGAGCCAGATAATGTCATAATTTTCGCACCTAATCTCTATTTATAGTTTAAAATATACAGACTAGGTACCTTTAATTAAGTAAAATGGCTCCCCATTATACACATAAAAGCTACTATTGCCATAGTATTTAGACAAGTTTCGGTGAAGATACTTACGGAAACCATAATCGGTGCCCGTGGTTGGGTGTTGGCTTGAAGCTTGCGCTTCGGGCAAACCGCCGCTGCCTCGGTAGTCGATTATGTGCTCCGGAGAGTCACCGTCGCGACCTGAGTAATATTGTTTTCCTACAATTTTCCGAATACGACTCAAAAATGCCTAAGCTAAGATACTAAATAAGGTAATTTTGTTTCGATATCAATAGGATGTTTTCTGGATGATTTCGTTATTAGAATATATTGCAGTCTTAACCTAAATAAGTTTATACATATGCAAAATTCTTAACTTTTCTGTAAGAGTTTTAAATCGATTCGTCACTTTATTCTCCCTAATATTTGGTTTGGTCAAAGATTACTCACCTTTCAACAGAGCTTCCGACCCCAATCTTCTGATCAGTTGGAATTGTCGGTCGTTGGGTGTTTCTAAGCCCAAGTCATGAAAGTTCTCCCCAGATTGCAATCCCGGGCCTCTTCTACGTGGAACTCTTCGCTCTTCTTCGGTGTAGTGGTGTGGAGGTAGGGTGCACCTGGGAAGAAAATAACGGTATATAGATAGGGAAAATAGAAAGAAAGTGTCAATCTATTATACCTTTGTTTGTATTATCAAGCAAATGGAATTTTGAACCATATCACAGTAAAGATTATGACATGTTTGAGACCTGATTCTATCATGGGTCAGGATTCTATTTCGACCGCTCCTCTGTATTAATCTCAGAGTACGTACAAGAACTCACTGGAACTAGAACAATCTAGGATGGATACCACATTTAGAAGTTTTCTGACCGTGGAATGAAAAAGAAATAGAGGTAGGCTACATGATGAAATTTGGGATATTCTCCTGAGAAAGCCAGGTAAAGTCAAAGCATGTGGTTTATGGCATAGTTTAATTAGTATGTTTGCTCGAAATTTATTTGATTTTGCCGCATCGGAGTTGATTATATACTCCAGATAAGACAGAAGCCCTATTTTCCAATCGATTTTTCCCGTACATTATAGGCAGAGATCTCTTCTTTCCATTTGCTACGATTCTGACATCCTTCTTACGCTTCATTTACTATCATCAGTACTCTTGCATGCGCAGCCATTTCGAGTACCATCGTTACATGAAATACGATAAATAAAAATCGAAAAACATTTGGATTAATGTTGACTTGATACTGATTAGAATTAGAACCTTTGTATAAAAAAAAAACTTTTAATCTGGCTCTTATTCAAGACGTTTTCGATTTGATCGATAAACGTTTCTCGCCTTCTCCATGCTGCATCTCCGTTCACTCCACCCTGTTACCCAATTTTACCCTACGATCTTCAAGGCTCTCAATCCAAACTCGAATATTCTCAATTCACATACTTTTCCTTCTTCAATAAGTGCCCAAGTATCTAACAAAAAACTCCTTACTTCCACCTCGCAAGTCCTGTGGCTCCACCAGGACAGGGTTGGAGAGCATAGGTGCCAGCCATAGTCCAATTCCAGTCGAGCCCCCTTGCTGTGATTTGTGGGCAATAAGCTCGCCTTCCCAAATGAGGCGTAGGATTCGTAGCTGAAAAAGGAGATGATATAAATTAGAAATTAGTGGTCGATTTTGATTCAGATTTAAAATTTGGTAATTTGTCTGTCGTTTGGAGACGAAAAACTCAGCATTCAATGGATTCACTGTGCGGATGCCCAGTTCATCTTGTTGCAGATGGAGCCAAGAGTAAAGCCTGGGATTTTTAACCCAGGTTTAAGACCTTATGATACATCAGCACTTGCCTCCACTACCCTGGTTTTTCTCTTTTCCTGGGAAAAGATATGTCTGGACATATATGGTAAGATTTCGCGAGAGCAACATTAATACGCACTCCAATACTGAAGTTTTGTAAGACTGAGAAGCACTTGCGGAAGTTTTAGACATTCCGATGCCTTTTAATAAAGTATTCCGCATAGCTAGCAGTCATCGTCTTATCAAAATCTGTCGCCATGTGTTAACAGTGTTGTTGTTCTGACAGCGGGAAGATAGGCCTCAGTTAGTTGAGGGTTCCGCGTGAAGTTCGCTGTTTTGTCATCTCTTACCATCGTGTGAGATAAAGACTAACAAATTCCTAATACTTTTAGAATTAAATACTATCAAGGCGTTATTAAATTTAAATTCTCATTATTAATACAAGTTAAGGTCTAAGACGCAAACCAGTGGAATGATTTACCTGAGAAGTGTATAGAATAATTCTGTTTAATTTTCAGAATGTTTCGGCTACCCTTTGAAATTTGCTATTTGCTTATGAAATGGCAACATTTCTGGAAAATCATAATATTCCTTTAGTTATTCCGGTACCTTTCTACCGCAAATATGCCGATTAATATTTAGATAAAACCGAGTATTTTTATGTATGTACTCGTAGCAAGTTTAAATAAATTTGTGAACTTACCAAATGCTTTGTCAAACTCGTCTTCGTTATCAGCGTCGGGTCTGACTTCTTTTGGAGGTTCTTGCACTGGTGGTGATGAATCTGCATCTTCATCTTTCACAGGCCATTGCATAGTTTCTTCTGTGGGTGCTGTAGCCGAAAGAAATCTTCTATCAGATTCATAATTATTTTAACTTAAAGAAGTTACACAGTATTTTGTATAAGATGTTTATATAGTATAATAACGATTCAACTATAATATATTTCATATTATTTAAAATATTTACACGGCATTGAGTTTTAACAGAAGACTGCTTTCATATTTTTGATTTAAATCCGAAGTTCAGATAGATAGAAAAAATTCTATGCATTTTGGATTGAGTTAAATAATGATCACAGAAAAGCATGGCCAAAAGTGGCTAAGTTCTTCTTTTTATTTCGGTCTAGTTCTGAACTCTATTTGGAGTCTGTGCCATGTAAGATTATGTAGCTGAAATTTTATAAAATAAATTTATTACTTTTAGATGTGCTCATAAATCCTGGCGAGATTTAAAATATAAAATTTACTTTATTAGCTTAAGGTATGAAAGGATATTTGATTTTTTCATTTCAGTATTTTACTGTAAGTAAAGGTTGATTTTCTAATATTTTTTTCTGTATTAGCTGAAGAGGGGTAAAAGCAATTTTATGACACTTACCGTTGTCCTCTTCTTTATTAGGTTTGTCATTTCTCGCCCCAGTGTCTTGTTCTGCAACCTTAGGTATTTCTTCTTTAGCGTCTGTCACTGTTTCTCGAGGAGTTTGGGGTGGTTCTTTCTCTGACGAAGAGTCCGGCTGTCGTGTTGTCGTCTTCTGGAAACAAATAAGATGTATCAATTAAATGTCTAAATACTTTGTCATTAATATTGTTAGCGACAAAATCTACAAAACCATCATAAGACCCATCGTCTATATGTAGCAGAAAGTTGGGTGTTAAAGCGGATTAAAATCGACTTAACGTGGCTGAGATGAGAATGCTGCAATGGATGTGTTGAGAAACAATAATGGGCCTATTAGAGTGTTTGTAAAAGTTTGAAGTTGCGATATGTTGAGTGATGGATCGGAAGGGAAAGACTGCAGAAGGCATGGACGGATTATATGAGAAATTATATGAAAGAAAAAGGAGTAGATGATAATGTTCAGCTGATAACAAGAATGGAACAAACATTGACCAGGATAAGAGGAAGAAGAAACGAGAAACTGTTGACTTTCTTTCATTCGAAGGCAATAAGATCAAAAGTGGACGCGAGATTACAAGCCCGAGCTACTATCAGATTCATCATGACTGTTTGATTTACACTAATAGAATAGATGCTCTGAGTGTCGCTATGAAAATTATGCAACCCTATTGGTTTAAATCAGATATCCTTAGCAAAGTAGCATAGATTAGCTCAAGTGGAACTGCAGCCTATGAATTGTTAATATTAGTAACATCATTTGCATGTACCAGTTTTCAAGTACCCAAAGTGATTTTTGTTGGTATGGCTATGATGTTTTACATTGTAATTGGTTTAGTAGAATCAATTTAGGGGTATTATCAAAGTGTTATTAGTTTAATTAGTATTGTTCGGCAATCAGTTATTTACTAAGTCTTTAGCCCAATCAATACTAAAAGGTTTCGTAGATTACATACGGCTGAAGGTAATACAAATTAAATTGTATGGCTTGTGATTTAAGTAAGATTGTCGAAGTATACTTTACAAATATATTATTATAGTATACTACCGAAGCATGGGGGCAATGCTTGGGAGTGTACCGGTGGTTTTTAGGGGTAGGACCGGCGCTGTCCGCGTCGGGGAGTCCCACACACGTCGTGCGCGTAACCAGCGTGCGGTATGGTCCATAAATGGATTTACCATCATCGTCATCAAAAAAATAATAAAGGGTAAGATGGTGGAAGATTCGTGATCATGGTGATCATCAATCGAATCAAAGGAAATGGATAACCTCTTAATGATTTATTATTTTTTAATACTTTACTGTACACCAACAAACAATGAAATTATTTGCCATTGGTTTCCATTGTCTGTAGGCAGTGTTATTGACCACTCCACCACGACAAAAGTGTGTATGTATGTGAGAGTGTTAGTTAAAATAATGTAATGTAGCGTTAAATGTTACTTAACATTTAGACCAACCAAATCAAGACGAAATATTTGGGAGTTCAAAACCAAAATTGAGACTGACGCGTCTCTGACAAAACGGTTAAAATGCTATGAAAAAGAAAAAAAATCTACACACCTTAGTTCCAATGTCTCCAAGCTTCACCTCAGGTGGTAACGTGATATGCGGCCTGAACGTTGGAGGAGTTATCACTGTGGGCTTCTTCCTCTCCCCTTGTTGGACTTGAACGGGATTCTTGGGTGCCGGCTGCACGGTGGACCTCCAGACTGTTGGCTGTGACGTGATCAGCCAAGGTGGAGATGGCCTGTTGGTTGTGCTCGTCGTTGATGCTGGAAGATGAGAGGAGAATTCTATTCTAATATATTCTTTAATTAATAGATTTTTTTAGTGACTATAGGAAAGCATTTGACCACACTCTCACCTGATCTTAAGCGAAGATGTGGCCTACGATGTTACATGCTTACCTAGAAATAGCCTATTCACTCTCGCCTTGAAGGCACCCAAGTTATAAGTGTCAGGAAACACATCAGCAGGCAACAAGTTCCACTCCTTAGCTGTCCGCATTATAAAAGAGTTAGCAAATCGCTTTGTGCGGATGGTAGGGACCACAGAACACAGAAAGAGGTGTTCTGTGGTAGGGACATCAACAACATAAGGGTGGAAATTTAACCTGCGTCTTCGGTCCCGGTAGTGAAATGGGGCTGGTGGAATTAATTCATGTAATTGCGTCGCACACTCTCCAAAGAGTATCCTATAAAATACCGATAGACTAGCTACTCTTCGACGATGGTCGAGACTTGAGCTTAACGAATTAATTTAACGCGTTTAGCCAATGTCATGTTAAAATGTATGTAAAGTGACATTAAATTGTACGATAGATTGAGTTAAGACTAGACTGGACTTTTACTAGGTGGTAGGCCTGTATGTAGGGTCATCTGGGTAGGTACCACTGCCTTTCCTATTTCAGCCGCAAAACAGTTTGCTGTGTTTAGCGCTGAAGAGAAAGGTACTCAGTGTAATTACTGGGAATGGAACGCATTTCATCTAAGGCCTCAGGATGACAAAGCACCTGCAATACCAAGTGATTATATTCTTGTTATTGCAAGTGTTTATAGGCGACGGTATCCATTTACCACCAGGGCCGTTAGGTTGTTTGTCATCTAGTAGCATAAAATAATAATAATAATGGAGTCCCGTGGAAACAACAAGAGCTCTGGTTAAACTTCAGATGAGATGTCGAAGCAAAGGAATGATAACCTACTGTTTTGGGATTGCTGGGTAATTTAGAGACTGACATCTGTCCTGGTTGTTGGTATTTGTTGGTTGGTTCAATGGAGCATTAGAATCTTGGGTTTTATGTCCGTTTTATGTAGGCTGGCAACCTATTTTGGGGTACAGAATGACATATAATGCTAGATGTTAGATAGTGACCTCATCGACATCAATTATTTATCCTTACCTAAATTTCGTAAAATCATTTATGAAATATTATGACTTAGGTACATATTTATAAGGCCACTCTAAATTTAAACGATTTTTTTTTCTATACATTTATACCTACTCAATTACGATAATTATTAATTACATACTCACATATTTCAATATTTTTAATTTCAATGTCTCGACACTCTTTTTCATGCATGTGGTGTTTGCCTGTAAGTGACTGTGCACTTAGTTTTAGTTTTAAATAGTTTAGTATCAAGATTTTACTAGTGTATAAGTTGTTGGTGAACCAATAAAGTAAAAATAAAATAAAATAAAAATGTTGGAGTTTCTCCCGAGTTCTTGTTGTAAAAACACTTGTTGAGAGACTCCATTTTTAACCTCAATCAAGCGTACAATTTTTGTTACTTTAGTTACATTTTCACTTGACATTGACAAAATGCGTACGCTTAATGCGACGCGACGCCATTAATTAAGAATAGAATAGAATGCTAGATGTTGCTGTATGTATAATAAGTTACTTAAAGTTCTCATCTCTTTTGGGGTTCTGAGCGTAAATTTATGTATGTATGTTTGTATTAATCAATTTATTCAACGACTAGTGAATAAATTGATTAATAGTCGCACGCGTAATTTCGCTTATTACATAAATCCTTTATTGCACGCATTTGAACTACATTTCTGCTTATCCATCAGGTGAAATGGAGTGATTTGCTTTAAATTTTTATACTTATAAAAAAAGTACAGTTACTGGTTTAGTATAAAACAGTTGATTCTCACTTACCCGGTACACACTGATAATGTGCTTCTAGATATTTGAGCGTGTTCGGACATGGATCCCCAAACACATTTGTGCTCGCTAATATGCTACAGTTTTGGTGCATGCTGCATCTGTAGAAGAAGAAGAAAGAAAAACATTAGTCAAAGTAGATAGAGATGAACTAAGAAACAATTATAGCGTCTCCATACGGACGCTGGTTTGATTGTCACAGAGAGAGGAGACTCAAGAATCAAGAGTAAAGGAGATGGCCCACTCTCCATACAATGTTTGCCCCACAAGCAAAAATCTATGCGTCACGATCAAAGTTGGATTTCTGAGTTAGTTTTACACTCTATTAAAATATTACATATCAGTTATTGGTGTAAATAGTGGGGTTTTAAAGTTACAAGCACATTTGGCACCATAAAATTGTGATCATTTTAATAAGTAAGTATCTACTATGCATTTAAATATTATTATTATTAAACATTTATAATATTTATTGATATATTATTTATCTTTTAAATGAATAACATTATATGTATACGTAATTATTACAATAAAAATCTTGACCGCCGCCATTAAATGGCGGCAACAATTCCGTTTTATAAAGTAGGTTTCGAAGAATCAAGGGAATTATACTTACAGCCACATGACATCCGAATTTTTGCTTATTACGCAATTATAATTATCAATTAAACGTAAATATTTTACTAATATGTATTTAAAAGGTCTATAATATTTTCCAATGGTATTGTTTTTGTATTGGAGTATAAGATATACCGACTGATGAATTACCTGTGGCTCAAAAGCCTTTATGACATAGCCATAACGTAAAGGAAATGTATACAATCAAGAGCAGTTTTTAAATCCTTTTTTTAATTTAATTTTGAACCCCGCTAGATACGTTGTATTCATTTATACACTAGCATTCTATAATTTAAATAGAGTTATTTTAAAATAACATCATCTGGTCTCTTCATGTTTTTTAGAATTCAAACATGAAACGACTCTGGGGCAGGAATGGGCCATCTCCTTTAAGGTATTCATTTTATTACTTCTATCTTTATTACAATAAAATGCCAGATTATATTATTAGTTTGCCTGTCGAAAATTTTAAAAAGTACATTAAAAGTTCGCTAATGAACAAGGCCTATTAATCAATTGGCGATTATAAAATAAAAAAAAACCGTTAGATTGAATTTAATTTTATATTGTATCATGATGTTCATAAGCACATATAATATGTCTAAGCTGAATAAAGAATTTTGCCTTTGACTAAGGTACCTACGTATTTAACCCGGTCAAGACAAAAAAACTTTCTAGCTCCATCTAAAACCAAACTACGAAAGATTCCATTATTTAACTCCTGACCTCATAAAAACAGTGTTAGAACTGCAATCACTTTATCTAGACACTGACTTATGTACTAAATAAACACTTGCAGAAAAATCTACTTTTAGCGAAAAACGTAATTACCACATTCGTAACGCCTAGCGATCAATCTAAACGCTATTTGCTCGAATTAGGCTCAGGGTTGTCAACTAGAGCAAAAATCATACTACTTTTATATTGAGATTTGCCGTGTGATGCCGGCAGAGTAGTAGCTTCACCCCATATCCTACAGTGGGTGTCGTAGAAGGCGACTAATGGATCAGCAAAGGGGTATTGATCACCTTATACTCCGTCCACTAATCCGCATTGGGCAAGCGTGGTAGACTACTGCCTAGAGTTGCTTCGATGCCAAGGAGAGGCCTTGTGTCCAAGCAGTGGGTCGAATGATGATTAAGATTCAGTTGGTGATGTTTTAACCATATTAAGTTATTTTCCTAAATAATATCCCATTGAAAATATAAATGATATATATGGGTGCAAAGTTCTGTATTCATTTGGGATGTAATTCAAGCTTAAGATTTGACTCAGCCATTTACAGTCTTTATTTGTAAGTTCTTTCTGTTTGTACTGGACTTGCACTATTAGGTTGATATATTTGATTTGTTGGTAAAAACACGGTCACAGTATAACATCATTCTGCGTTGTATAAAGAAGCCTTAAACCTCGTCGCATGGTTTTCGTTTCGGGATCTGCAGATCCAGTCCCTAAATAAAACACTTATATTTTAACCACTAGTAGACTGGCTATTACAACACTGTCGGACACAATAATGTTTGTTGTACTGACATTAACTGTATAACAAACACTGAACAAATTAAAAGCAATACAATGTAAGAAAAAGCTAACACTGTAATAATTGTAATTTATTATTTTCATAAAAAATAGTACAGATAAATTGTATACGCTTCCAAGTTTCTCACAATTAATGACTTAATAAAGATATTGTTCATGCGATCCGCGTGACCGTCTTAATTTATGACGTCATAAAGTTGATATTAACGTTCTTCAATGTGCGTGAGGTACAAATTAGTTTGTGTTTAATTAAGCGTTCCCTTTGTAGTTGCTAGTTCTTTGAGAATTTTAATAGATACTAAACCTTTACGTAACGGAACGCGATCTTAAACAGCTCTCGTGGAATATTATAAAACTAGCTTTTGCCTGCGACTTCATCCGCGTGGTTTATACAAATTTTAGACCTCAGTATCATGCCATTAAGGGTGAATTTTGGAAAATCATTTCCTCATAATAACCATCTGCGTGCCAAATTTCAGCATAATCCGTCCAGTGCTTTGAGCTGTATGTTGAAAGATTAATCAGTAACGGTTGCCTTTTGCATGTGGTATGGTCATTGCGAAGTCCGCATTATTAGAAAAAGTAGGTAGGTAGGTGCGAAAAGTTCCAGAAAAAACTTTAAGAAAACGTAAAATGATTTTTATAACTCAAATTTTATTAGGATTTTCGTGAAAATACGATTTACCAAATCATCCTGCGATATTTGTACAATATGACAGAAGCCAGGGTAGTGGAGGTGAGTGCTAATAAATCAAAAGGTCCTTAAACCTACCTACCTGCAAGGAGACCAGTATATGACCAAGGGTTTGGTTTAAGTGTCGCTTGGTATATCATTTTCGTAAAGTAATAGGTGATGTGTCCACGCCCTGACTTAACATCAGAAGAGAAGTAGGCCAAAGGCATTATAATATAAATTACTTTTTATTTTGTGAAATTACCTACACAAATTTTGTTGTATTCTCATTATTGATGCGGAATTAAATTTTTCCTCGTAAAGGATTTACGTCCAAACTTAGTCTGATGTAATTTACTTTTTATGTGGCAAACGTGACACCCCTAAGTTTGGGTTCCATGCAGTTTATTGGCAATCTCGCACGACTAACACGATAAACTTCGGCGTGGCGAATATTTAATTTTCGGCAATTTTCGGCAGTGCCCGACGGTTGCCGAGCGACAAGCCGCCATGATGAACGCAGGGGTTTATTTGTGCTTAAATATCAAGAGCCATTTTTGACTTAGAATAAATTTTTATTTGATTTGACATTTAGCTTCTTGTACGCAGGCAAAATATATTTCCTTTACCAGACTTTATTACCTATTATTTATATCCAATTTATTTTTAAATCCACGGCTAATAAAATGAGAAAACGAACTATTAACAATACTTATATCAGAGACAGAGTTTTGAATTATTTAAGCAATCCTTTTTAAATAAAAATTATTCCATTACTAATATAGGAAGAAACAAAGCACTATAAAAATAGTGCTTATTTCATAAGATTCCTGCCAATATTTTGGAAGTTATAATTTTTTTTGTTATTTTGCAGCGTAATCATAGCGCCAGAAAATAGTACCTACCTACTGGGTGTAAAAGACATGAACAGTCAAACGAGAACCATGTAATCTATACATCAAAAGAAGACATATTTCAAAAAAAATATTGCTGGAAAATTATTTTTATTTTTTGGTGTTAAAAAAAATTGCAAATTGTACCGCGCAATGTAAAGGGCTCAACTCGCACGCAACTCGCAAAACCGCGACCATTTTGCCAGACGGCGGCCCCGTTCGTTAGTGTCCGTGCGCATCGAGTGAGCTACATTGAACGCTAACGTTTTGAAGCATTTTTTGTCATGAAATACTAAAAAAAATGATAATGTTTCTTTAGACAATAATTAAGAAATAATGTATAGAATACGTTTTCATAAAAAAAATAAAAAAAAAATTATGACTTTAACCTTCAATAAAATCGTAACTATCAATTTCCCAGGTATAGTCTAAAGGAAAAAAAATGTTATGATGGTGAGCAGAATACATGGTTCTCGTTTGACTGTTCATGTCTTTTACACCCTGTATATTAGTAAACAATAAATTTCTTCTGACTAGAATCGGCATCTAACTCGTTACAGTGGAAAAAAAAATACTTCGAACAAAAATTATAAATATAAATTTAAACCCAATTAAAATATCCTTTAAATAATTTTAAAACTAAAATAGAGTCTTATGAAATGGTAATAAAGTATACTTTACAAAAAAGGTTAGATATAAATAAAAATCTACATGGTCATCACATAACGACCTATTTTAAAAGGAAAATGACTGAAATTGATTAATTTTAATATAAGTAACAAACTACCTTTCAGTAATTTCGTTCTTTCTGTTACACGTAGAAGCAATATTATAGTACCTATTGCTTTTTCTGTCTTTCACATGAAAAACGAAGAAGACAGAATGGTTTACTAAATTGTATGACGCATTTACGAAAAAAGCTTATATAATATCTACCTACTGCTACCTACATATTCAAAGTCAATCAATGACAAATATGTGCCTTTGAAAGTCATTTATAATGAATTAGTTTTATCTGCTGATAATTAAAGATGTGATTACGTAATGAAACTAGACCCCATCTCCTAATTGGCAATATGATACTGCTAAACTTAATGGTATTAATAGGTATTGATTGATTGTAATAAAAGCATTTCGGATTTGGCTCGAAGGGACATTTTGCACGAAAATAATAAACAGTCTCTGTACAGTCGCGTGGATTAATGTAACTACCTACTTACATTTGACAGCTCGTGGCTCTCAATCCGTAGGTAATAAAGACGGCGAACTGTCAATTTTGTACATCAACTATGATGAGGGCCCCGATCGCGGTAAATAATTTCAAGTCGAACGCAGATGAAACACAGACGCTGTCAAAGTTACGTTTCTGTTAAGCCCTGTCCGCACAGCAATAAAATATTCGCGCGGAAATAATATCGCGTTCAATTTGAACGCGATATTATTTATCGCTGTGCGGACAGGGCTTAACAGAAACGTAACTTTGACAGCGTCTGTGTTTCATCTGCGTTCGACTTGAAATTATTTACCGCGATCGGGGCCGAGACAAAGCCTACTTACCTATATGAACTCCATGTATATTGTGTCAGGAACAACACATGCGCGCGAGGAATCACCAACTCCTAAGATACCTACGGGACCAGGAGGGCTATTCGCTAACTTTTATTGACAGCTGAAAGTGATGATCACCGAGTGAATTACACATCCATTGCGGTTTGTACACGACAAGTGCTATAATAGCGTGTCATGTAAAACAGCAATGGGTATGTAATACAGGACATGTCCTGTATTTTAGAGTATACCACCATATCACATGGTTCTTTGTTTTTGTAATGTTATTGTTTTGTTTGAATCATCATCGTCATAACAGCCTTTATAATTCGACCCACTGCTGGGACACAAGGCCTCTCCAGCAGTAGTCCGCCACACTTGCAAAATACGGATTGGCGGACGGAGTATAAGGTGATCAATATTCAATACCCTTTTGCTGATCCATGGGTCACCTATGACATCCATTGGAGGATTAGCATGAGGTTTTTATAAAAAAATAAATTATATAAATAATTGTTAAAAATAGTGTTAATACTTTATAGCAAAAGTTTAATATGATTATAGATTTTAAGTAATTAATGTTTGCAGTGCCCCTACGGGGTATCACAGGAACTACAGCCTATGTTTAAGACCCTTGTGAATGTTATGATGATACGCAATAAAGATATTTGATTTGCTTCTATTGATGATGCTATTCTACCCTGCCAGCATCACATGGCTAAGGATTAAAATAATTATATAATTTCTAACACCTCACCGTAACAAAAGCTCGTAGTCTAAGCCCAACAACAGAGTTTCCCTATTGTCTTTGCTAGTATATTTCTTTTATGACTATCTAAATGTCACCGCCTTTGTGAGGTATGGCCTGAAGCGATGACCCAGTGTCCGTGAACTCTTTTGTTTGAATAGAATTACCTAGTTTTTATTATTATGTATAATAATTAGATGAAAATGCCGCAAGCTACTGAGGCTTTACCTTGTGACCTTTTTTAAGTTATCTGTTACATTTATGTAGCGAGAACAAAAGTACAGAATTTTTCATTATAGAACTTTATTTAATATGTTAGTGAATGCTTTACGATCGTCAAAGAAATGAAAACGTCGTCAGTCTTATGTTCTGACTCTTCGGGCTCGAAAGCACTAACGGTGTTTCCACACAGTTTGGCACCGGCAGCTTGAACTGGTTGCCGTACCACTGACCTAGGCGCCACCTTATTCCAATGCTGCCTTGTCTTACTGCTTTGCTTGTGGTCAGGTTGTATACCGGGCTGTGTGGATCCACCATCAGAGGCTGACCGGCAAAGTTAAAATTTCTTTATGCCATCGATCGGTTACGAACAGATCAACAAGCCTAGCTTAGCGGGTGAGTTTCATTGGCTAAGGAGGTTGGTCTTACAGGCTTGAGGCATCAAGAAACTTGCCTTTTTAATGACCCGGTGAACAAAAAGGCTATCTGATGCCAATAGTAATAGTTGTATAATAATGTATTCACCTCTCCAGCTCCAAAAGCTCTTTTGCTTCGTAAACTCTCTCAGCAAAAACACTTTTTGCTGCGAGCTCCAAACAAGCCAACGTTACAACGTTCAATTGCAGTAATTTTACTTTGATTTTTGATACTAAATTTTAGCGTACCTAATAAATATGTATTTAATTATTGTCTTGATTTTCTTAGCAACAACAATTTTCTCACTGGAGAGGTGAAAAGTTGTATGTTTCACACGAGAGTAAATTTTTCGCCACTCAGTACTTAGTCTTTTTATGAACCACTCGCTACATACACCCGATACTAGACTACCTACTTCGCTGTTTGGTGATTTAAAGTCGGCACTCGGCAAAACTTTGCTCACTTGTTGAGCAAATAACTATTTGTCTTAGAATAGATTAAAGCAAAAAAGGAATATACGTTACCCGAGGGAGACCAATGGTCCTACTTCTCAGCTGCATTGTTAGGTGAGCGAGATATAAAATGCAGTCGTGCGAGAGCGACAGTTTCAGCATAGTTTGTGTATGTAGTTGAGGAGGCCTGCTTTTTGAAAGATGCGATAAGGAGGATGCCGTATCCTCCCTTTTGCTTTGATTTAGCCCCTGCGCTGTCGATAGCCTTATGACCTAATTAAGGACATCTGTCAAATCTACGTGGGTGGTCTCGCTCTATAACGCCGCGTCCTATTAAAATGACGATTCCTCCGAAAATTTGTATGAAAGATATATATAAAACTAATATTGTTGAAATCTGTATAATATAAGCTATCAGAATTTATATAATTTAGTATACTTTAACCTTACAATTTATTGTTTATTTTAAGATCAAAGTTCGAAATGTAAGAAAAAAATAATATTGCGCGTTATATTGTTTGGAAAACTAAACATTATATAAGTCTTTTAAATGTCTTCCCTTTAATTTATAAAAGCATGTAAAGTTTAACAAAAAACTTTTATAAAATGATACATTTCCATAGTTTTTACACCGCAAGCATTTAAATGACTTGCTTCGTTTAGGCGGCCCTAAAGCTACCCACAAAAACCGTTACATTTAAATTTACCGGCGCGTTTTTTATGGCACACCGGGAAATTTGCCATCCTTATCCTATTTATTACAAGTTCTTTCAATTAGAACAGGATTATAGGTTTCAAGGGGTAATTCAGCCGTTAAATACGGTGGCAAGAATCTGGCAAAAATCGGCCAGTAACTGGCGTTTCGACAGGTGAGGGGCTAAGCTATTTGTAATCTTATTTACCTGCTTAGTAAAACGCGCAAACTCCTCGTGGACATGCAGTTGACGCTCCAGTCGATGTTGCCGTGGTCGTTGCATATCGTGATCGAGAACCTTCCATAGTTCGCTCTGATTAGATGGATCACTGAGCCTTCTGAACAGCCTATCTTTAAGGTTTTCCCTTCGCACGCGTACGCCGTCTCGTATCTTGGTTCTGTAAAGAAAATAGAGTTGATTTAATGCTAGTTTTAAAATGTAAAAGACGTTGGACTTTATAGAGGGAATTCATTCTAATGATTCCCTTTGACGTTATATGAAAACTAAATATTAAAAAAACAGTACGATAGATCTTTTGACATTTTATCAAACATGAAATAACAAACAAGCCAAATATATTTAATAACATTATTCCTCAAATCGATTTTCAACACGTTTTGACTGTACAATTTTTTGTTCTATTATACATTTTCGCTCAACATTGGCAAAATGCGTAATGTTTATATGTCTCGAACGCCAATTTAAAATAAGAAGAAGAATAACAGTACGATATTAGCTAAGTACATGCTGAATTCAACATAATCGTTATTGATTTAACATTTAGAAAAATAAGATTTTCAGTTTAGAATACACCTATAATTGCATGCGTACAAAACATTAATGAACAGTCTGGTGAATTTCACTGAAATCCTATATTTAAAGAGTGTTGCATTAAAAATAAACAGAGAGTAAGAAAATCCTATAAATATGATGAAACTTGAATTCATGTTTAAAAAGAATCATGACTTTAATTCATCTATACGCTTCAGAATTAAAAGCTTTGTGTATACGGAAGAAATAACATATTAATTTTCAAAACGAAATTGCTGGATAGAGTGCAAACTTTCTATGTTTATTTGCAAATACATGCACGGAACGAATTTGGTGCAACAAAAAGTAGTCTTAAAACTCGATTTGAAGCACACGGCGCAATATTAAACGAACAACATCCAAACGTCCATTTCCAAGACGAGAAAACAACGCCTATCGTTGACAAATAAATTCAATTAAACGTGGACATTGCTTAGTTACACATCTGCGAACAAGGGGCGCAATGTTCTAGATCACTGAAAGGGATTATATCAGAAATGATGAGATCCGCTGAAGAACTAAGTTCACCGTCATAGCCTAAATAATGGACCTTAAGTAGCAATGGGCAGGGAACTTTGGGAACGGCCATTGGGGCGGAAAGATCCTCGAATGCCAGCCGCGTAACCGGAGACGCAGCGGCTGGCCACAAGGTGGACCAACAATCCAGTAAAAGGTCGTTGGAAGCCGCTGTATGTGGGCAACGCACGTTCCTGGATGTGTAAATTCTCGACCAACGTTCTGACTACAAAAGCTTTTTTATACGGCTGAAAGATCGAACTTGTTGTTGAGAGCTACTAAACATTTTGTTTTCACATTTTCTCCCCACAGATCGCCTTGATAGAGGTGTAAGTAAATAAATGCTTTGATGTAACAAAACAGTTAACAACAAAGGGTTGGTTTCGTTGGTTTGTACGCAGAGGAGACGAGCGCGGGGTATACCAGCTAAATCCCTTTATACATAATTAAAAGTCTAGAACTTCGATAAGTTCTCTGTACAGAACTTATCGAAGTTCTAGACAAGTCAGATCCTTTAGGAGGAACGTGTAGCTAAAGTGACTCTCGATTATTATTTTAGAATCACACTTCGATAAGACAGCCCCAATCTAAGCACGTAATGCAAAACATAACCAAACATCAAAAATATAAGTCTCAAATTGTTCCAATCAAAAACTGCGTATACTTATTAAAGGGGCCTGTAACATAATTTTCGCCACTTACAATCATCAAACACACACCATCTCGTTACCAGGTTCGTTCCCGGGCGTGACTAGCAGGAACCTAAACGATCTGTCAGGGTTGCCATTAATTCGGCAGATTTATTATCGTCCATAGAATATGCAACAGCATGTTATTTTATCCCTTCAAAAAGGGCGTGGGACGAGATTGTTTTGGGGAAAAATAGGTTCGTTAGATCCTTTTCTAGTTCCGGTATTATGTTAAGTTCGTGGAGAACATTTCCTTTGATATCAAGAGAATCGCCTCGCCTAAAAGGTGACGTCCAAAATTTTTCTCCGTATTCGGAAGTAACCCATGTATGTTCCGCGATTTTTGTAGTTTAGGAGATATGATTTTTATTTTCAAATTTTCAAATTTCGCCCTAACTGCTGAAAAAAAAAATTTCTTTGCAAATTCAGCAATTGTTTTTTTATATTTAATTGTACAGTCGAACCAACTGAATCATGACCCACTTGGCCGATCATTCCTTTACTATCATAAATTTAGTTAGGTTTTCTTAGCTATCATGCATGTTGCACTTAGTACATTTTAAATATGAATAAAAATGTGTCATTACGGGTCAGAGACCTATGCAATTTTACTCTTTGTTATCACTGCACTAAAGTCTCAATTGGAATTTTAAATAAGATGTCGTTCATAATCTAAACTCTTTTCACTACTGAGAAAATGGAATAACTAATAGATTTTTAAAAATAAAATGACGATATGTGTCAGATGTCAAGTAGTAGTCTGAACAAATTTTAAAAAGCCATATTTATTTGACGCTGTCAGTGTCTAATAAATTGATAACAGGTTCGTTACTTAAGAAATGGATGTTCAAGCGAATTTCAACCTACTTTATATTGAGTGACTATAGGAAAATGATCTTAAGGTGGGTCATGATTCAATTTGGTCTACTGTACCTTAGTCCTAGTCAGTTGTACTCCCACAAATAAAATATCCAGATTCCTACTATTGATAAAAGTTATAAAAATTTCGATCGAAAATAAATAAATTGGGTTGGAGCTAATCAGAGTTCGATTTTGAACTTTTAATAAAAAAATTATCTATACCTTGGTCTTCCTCCGAGCACCACTCCCATATTGTCTGCTCTAAATTGAGCCATCAACATAAGAAGACAACTTATAAAGAACGACTCTTAAGATGTTGGATACTGAGGACTGGAAAAGTCATAATTTGACACAGATCTCTATCTCCCTCTTTGTTACCAATTTATTGGGGGTCGAAGCAACGTTGCTTGTCATTAGATTTTACCGGTTGCCTTCAAAACACCAACCAGGGTCGATTGGTCCTTGGGAATAATCATAATTTAACAGAAACATTTAATATAAAATCGATATCCCAAAAATACATTTCTCTCAATAATTAAAATTTCATTGTTGTCATAAAAATATAATTAAATCTGTCCGATGCAAAGCGTACATTTTTCATGGCAGCGGCAATATGGAGGTTGGGACTATTAATCAAAAAGTTTGGGATCGTTTAACTGAGTAACAGATTAACGATAAGCCTCTTGTCCTCGCTATAAATTTATGCTTTAAACATTTGCTCTGTTTAAAACTTTTCGATTGTGGATCTGACACGATTTGGTTACGATTGCGCCACGATTCGGTTACGATTACGACAGGATGTGTCCACATACAATAAATTGGAAAATAAGATAATATAGTATCCTTACATTATAAATTGTTGTAACGCGAGTGCTTATGCAGTAATAGTTGCCACCAGTACGAATGACTGATTGTTATGACAATGTACTAAAGTGTACTACTTTTCATACACAATAAAATATATAATATAATATAAACATAAGGCAAAACATCATATTACAAGATAGTACTTTTTCACTTTGTCAATGAAGACATCACGTGATTGTGATAATAATCTAGTTAAGTACCTACATTGTCCGCTAACTTGAAACCTAGCAAGTTTTTATTAATATCTTGTTAATACTTAATCTAGTTGGGATAATTGGTGAAAGCATGGAGATGTATTTTTGTTATTATTAATGATTTATATATATATAGGAATTATATCTATAGAAAGTAAGTAGTTTAAGGACGAGAACTACTGCCGACAAACTGCTACGCAGTTTGGCAGATGTAATCTTTTGTATTATTTGAGTTTTTTTTTCTGTGAATAAATAAATTAAAAAAAAAAAAAAAAAAAAATACCGACTGTACTCGTATTCTTTATCACGTTTAACTAATTTTGTTAATAATGAGTTTGTCAATCAATAGCTTTCAGTGTGCTGTTGTCTGTACAACTATCTCCTGGAGTCCAAGAGATAGTTGACAGATACGGACAGCACAGACAAGAGAAAACTTCAGGTACCACAAACGGTCAAATTTTGGAAATCAATATTTTTCTCTCTAATTGCTAAATCTCTGCTTAACTGGCTTGATCTTTTTTCATGCTGTTAACACTATTTGAGCTAGATCAAAACATGTAACTCTAAATGTAATGTAATTATGGTAACCAAAGATTTATAATTACTGAAATCGGCTAGGGTGTCACCGAAAAAAAATCACCAATTTGTGAGTAATGCGCATATGTGCGTGAAAAATAGTACTGCAGTTTGACAGTTGCTGTCTTTTCTACGTGACAGGCCTACTTAGGTCCCCTGGGTTTACGTGAAATGGTCTCGTCTATCTATCTCGCTCTAATATACGTGTTAGTATACTCCTCTCTTTCACTAATTTCAATTCAATTCTCTTCATAAATTTTGCACTATATACCAAACACGTTTATATAGAAAATCGCTTGGAGAAAAAATATATTTTACTGTAATCAGCCTTGCTGACGGTGACCGCTGAATTGTAAAACCGTACAACCCCTTGTTGATAGATTCAATAAAATTTAATTTAAGCTTTTTAATGTAGCAACACATTCACGATAAGCCTCTTCTGATCGCAATAAATTTAACCTTTACACGACGATTAACGATCAGTTAAGCCGTCGCCGTGCTAACATGTCAGCTACGGGAATTTCAGACAATTTTAATATTATAATGATAAACAAATAAGCTTGGCAGTTGTTACATAATAGCTCTTATTCTGAAAGCGTTAAGTCCTACTGTATAAATTTGTCTTTTCCGGAGATTAGTTTGAGACTGTTTACAATTATGCTTTATTAAATCCTAAGTCTTTTAATAATTATACCATGAGGAGTTAAGATTCGTAACAGACCAAGCTAGCTCAATGCTGATTGGTGGGAGAACTAGCCAATTAGCTGCAGCCACAATGGCGTATACGGGTAGGTGGTGACAGTTTTGTGATCCATCATCATCGTCCAAGATGAGAGAAGAACCTCTATTTTGTTTAAAACAAATATAAATAAACTTAGTTTTAATTTGCATTGCAACACGATTCCAGAAATTACATGTGTAATTTTAACGGTAAATAGCTGTAGGTACGTAATATAATAAATGTTGGTAGAACGTGAGGCACCATTAAATTTTTAGGATAGATAAGAAAAAAAAATTCACAGGCCAAGAAGAAATTTATTGTGTTTTAAAAAAATCTCCCTTAGCCTCAGCACTTTTTCATATGTACTCGTATTTATAAAACAAATTTTGAATACATGCTTTGGTATGTAGATAGTAAAATACGTAAGCAATTGTGAGAAGGCAAGATTAAGTGATACTAAGTTAGACAATAAGACCTGTCATAATATGTTATCTTTTAATCTATATACAATAAAGAACTTACTTGCCTATAACTAAAGTTTTATGAGAGGTCTTTTAAGTACCTTCTTTTGTATTTTTAGAAATCATGTTTCAAGAAATAAATCATCAATTTATCGACAGCGTGTGCGGGCTTCTGAATGAATGTAAGCTTTTAGTTTTTACGGGGCTTTTACAACCAACGCAAATTAAGAAATTTGGCAGGTCATTAATAAGTCGCACAATCAACAAATGGAATTTACTACCAGCACGTGTCTCCTCATTCTTACCATCTTGCTTATCATCAGGTGAAATGGAGTCATTTGCTTACCTTTTTACACAGGCTGATTGGTAATTAGTGGCGAACCCGTTAAGGGGAGATAGAAGTCGATACTAGTCGATTTCACTATGGGATGTACTATCCGAAAGCGAACCGTTTCTGAGATACAAATTATTTTAGAATTTTATAAAAGAAAAAAGTCAGAAAAACACACCCGAACGCAATAAATCGCTGGAGCGGACTGAGGGGGTTTGCCATAGGGATGTTCGATCCGATCCGATCATCCGATACTTGTGTGGATCGATACAAAAGAATACGATCCACTCGATTTTTGTATCGATACGATGGCTTTCGATCCGTTAGTGGATCGATACATGCACACTGAGGATCGGATCGAATCATTGTACCTATTAGATTCTAAAAAAGGTAAACAAACATTTAACATAATATTTATAATCACACTAATATACATATTTTTCTGGCGAGTCTGGCGGTAGATTTTGCAAAGTCAGTTTTATTACATCTTTTATTTCAAATTTTGGCATGGTTACTTGTCAGGTGAAATGATTTAATAGTTTATTTTTATCTATTACGTTTTCCACTCTTGTACCGTTAACAACTTCTGTTGAATATGGCTCCATCAAAAAAATCAACTGTTTGGTCATTTTTCACCAAAACTGCGAGCGGAGGAAAGTGCAAATTGTGTTTCCTAGAAGTAAAAACAAAAGGAAACATAACTAATTTGTCCAAACATATAAAAAGGCACCACGCAAATTTAGAAATCGTACTCAAGAGTAATTCTTCAGAAATTGTAAGTACCATTTATTGACAAAGGTACTTGAAAGTAAGCTAAGACTATATTACAAATTTAATTATTGTTTTTGGTTTTGATGTTTTATTAAAAAAATACTTGATACGATACGATACTGGATCGATCCAAAGTATCGCATCCAATCTGTTGGATCTATACTAGGATCGATAGAGTGCATTACGATCCAGAATATCGATACAAAGCACCTAGATCGAACATCCCTAGTTGCCAGCCCTTCGTTTCTGCTAACTCTTGCTATAGCGCGCTCGCTCACACCTCTAGTTGGTATGAAATGTATGAAATATAAAATAATTAATATATCAAGAAACGGTTCGCTTTCGGATAGTACATCCCATAGTGAAATCGACTAGTATTGTCCTCTTCTATCTCCCCTTAACGGGTCCGCTACTAATTATCAACCATGCTGCATAAAAAAAAAGTTCCAATTTAAGTTGTTGAACGTTTTACTTGTATCTGTACTAGATAGTATGGAGGAAGCGAGCTTCAAAGCCTCTTAATAGTGGTTAACGACATTGTTTTACCGACAGACTAAGGCCCGTATTACAGAATGACACTCGGAAGTCAAACATGTCTTGAGAATCGTCTGTCACTTTCTATCAAGCACAAAGTGATAGAGAGGTAGGACGCTCAAGTCGGCGATCATTCTTGAAACTTATTCTATAATACGAACATTAAACATGATAGTGGTAGCAAGCTACTTAAAAAGCCTTAAAATATTTGATCCCTTACGCCTACCTCGCTCAACCTTAGAATAGGCCACAAGAACAATATTTATGTAAAAGTAAGAGATTTGTCGTAATCAACATTAGTATTCGGTTCAAATTTGAACCCTATTATAAACAAAAATCAAAGTCGCTATTACTGAAACGCGCTAACCCACAATCACCTTCACACTAAATTACAGAGCTCTTATCGATACAAAACAGACTGTTTATCGACAACCCGCGACACTATTACACGCGAAACTGCACTTTGCATCGATAAGGCGATAAAGAAAAAAATAACTATTTTGAATCACTACGAGGGGGAATCGAGCTAGTCATGGCCTCCCTAAGGGTAGCGGGTAATAATAAAAATGATTTATAATACCCCATGTCCAGCACCTTAGTCGTTATGAGGGTAGAAAACAATTTACAGACATCCCTACGCTACGGTAATTATATAGTAAAGGGAATATGTAAAATCCGGGGTGTAGGTAAGTATTATTTGTTATGTATGTTTTTCTTCAATATTACGATGGATTCGATAGGAGGTTATAACGATCGCACAACTCAAGCTACTAATGAGCGGTTGGTACTCGGGTGGGTGAAAAATTTTTCAACTCAATTTTTCTCCGTACCTCGGAAGGCACGTTAAGGTGGTGGACTGAGCTGCTGTCAAAAGATACCAGTCGTTCCAAGGAGGGTCAGTGTCATGCAAGCGGCCAGCCTAAAAATCTAATGGCAAAACCTATACCAATATTGTCGATCAATACACACAGCGCCGACCCCAAATAATTCGGGAGCACAATAGAACAAAGTAGATGGTTGTATGGATTAAATCCCTTTGCCTTGGAATTTAAAATTACGAAAATCTGTTGAATCCTTCAACTCCCACATACTTTAAAGAACGTTTTACGTTTGTGAACGACACTCATTCGTGACATCATCATCTGAAAACTTAAGACTAGGAATCCTAATGCACTCCACTAGATTCCACGCGAAATCTTTTACGATTTAGGCATCGTTGTTGTGGAATGCATTCATCATCAACAGCTCGTAATAATGTCCCCACCGAGGGGCTTGAGCCTACTCCACATTAGGGGCAAGGCTTTAGTCAACCACGCTGGCCTAGTGCGGGTTGGTCGACTTCACACACAACCTGAGAATTTCTTCGTAGGTGTGAGCGGTTTCCTCACGATTCAAAATTTCAAAACACATTGGTACGTGGCGGGGTTCGAACCGGTGCCTCTCGGGTAGGAGACAACGCCCTTACACACTACGCCGCCGATGCTTCTATGCGTTACCACCTTCAATTAGAAAAGCACAGACACGGAACATATTGGTAATCAAGTAAAAGATCATTATCTGGCTCTTTAATTCCTCTACTAAGCTTTATTGTATAGTAAACACCTATGTTCAACTAATAATAAATCATAATAATTATCTGGTGCACCAACAACTTCCTCACATAGTTTTCTACGTCTTTCCTGTCCATCCAAAGATTGTCTTGAAGAGATCGCTTGTATAGTATAGCGAGAAGACCGCCCTATTACATTGTCTTTGTTACTGAGCTCTATCTGTATTGGATATTTACTTGTGTGCGATAAAGAATATAGATAACAAATGACCTATAATTGAGTTGATTCATCAGTATTGGATAGACCAATAATATAAGATTCTGATAAATAAGTATTTCCTTGATATTTATACGCTTTACTATGTAGTGTAACAAAATAAACCAGTTTACCTTAAGTATTATGTAAATTACTTTAATACTAATGCTAAATATACCTCAGCACAATGTGACATTGAAATAATTCGCTCAGAAACATTTCCCTTTTTCAAGTATCATAATTACACAGAACGCTTCTCCTAATGTTGTAAAAGCTCGACAGTTTCAGCGTCGCTCTTAATTCCTTGTGCGAAGGATTAAAATCGTTTAGCAAGTTAAAGTAAAATAGGTTCGTATTATGGTGGCTCGTTAGCGATACATGCTACTGTCATTTGATATCCGAATGCCGAATGACGAGCTTACGTGTTAAAACGGATTTATTCTAAAATAAACACTAATGCAAGCGATACAAGGTCGATATCCGGGCGAGTTTATTTTATTGCAGCCACAGATGTAACAATACTGGTTTCCCAGTGAAATTTAATTTTGTCTGTCGTTAATTCGGCAATGTAGTGGTCTAAGGGATTACGGTGAAATATATTAGTAGCATTTCATTGAGGTCATTCTTATTATTTTTATAAACCGACAGTTATCAAATTTCGGATTATAAAAAAATATTGGTTCACATTAAGGAATGAGCGAGATGGTTATAACATGAACATTGAGGCCACTTTCCTAAAAAGCACAGACACGGAACATATTGGTAATCAAGTAAAAGATCATTATCTGGCTCTTTAATTCCTCTACTAAGCTTTATTGTATAGTAAACACCTATGTTCAACTAATAATAAATCATAATAATTATCTGGTGCACCAACAACTTCCTCACATAGTTTTCTACGTCTTTCCTGTCCATCCAAAGATTGTCTTGAAGAGATCGCTTGTATAGTATAGCGAGAAGACCGCCCTATTACATTGTCTTTGTTACTGAGCTCTATCTGTATTGGATATTTACTTGTGTGCGATAAAGAATATAGATAACAAATGACCTATAATTGAGTTGATTCATCAGTATTGGATAGACCAATAATATAAGATTCTGATAAATAAGTATTTCCTTGATATTTATACGCTTTACTATGTAGTGTAACAAAATAAACCAGTTTACCTTAAGTATTATGTAAATTACTTTAATACTAATGCTAAATATACCTCAGCACAATGTGACATTGAAATAATTCGCTCAGAAACATTTCCCTTTTTCAAGTATCATAATTACACAGAACGCTTCTCCTAATGTTGTAAAAGCTCGACAGTTTCAGCGTCGCTCTTAATTCCTTGTGCGAAGGATTAAAATCGTTTAGCAAGTTAAAGTAAAATAGGTTCGTATTATGGTGGCTCGTTAGCGATACATGCTACTGTCATTTGATATCCGAATGCCGAATGACGAGCTTACGTGTTAAAACGGATTTATTCTAAAATAAACACTAATGCAAGCGATACAAGGTCGATATCCGGGCGAGTTTATTTTATTGCAGCCACAGATGTAACAATACTGGTTTCCCAGTGAAATTTAATTTTGTCTGTCGTTAATTCGGCAATGTAGTGGTCTAAGGGATTACGGTGAAATATATTAGTAGCATTTCATTGAGGTCATTCTTATTATTTTTATAAACCGACAGTTATCAAATTTCGGATTATAAAAAAATATTGGTTCACATTAAGGAATGAGCGAGATGGTTATAACATGAACATTGAGGCCACTTTCCTAAAAAGTTTTTGAGAATTCAGCCGTTAGTGCAGAAATCATTTAAAATTAATAAAATAAAAATTAAACACACAATTTGCTTACAGAATAGACTTAAAAGTTAAAATTAGGTAATAGTATTACAATATAACATGATTACCAGAGGTTGTCAAACTAGGTAAGACGTATATCTTGGGAAACCTAAAAGTCATATTTAAGTGAATTTTATTAAGTTCTCATGAATTATTATTATTTAAGTAATTGCAGTTTGTGTTTTGTGTTACTAGATTAAATATAATAGGAAGGAAAAAATTTTGGGCTATTAATTAAATAGAGATTACGCTGATGACGCACTAATTTAATTTTTTGTTTTAATGTTTATTAATGTTTTAGATTTTTGTTTAGTTTAGATAATGTTTTAGAGTGTATTTAACATCTGTCCTGGCTGTCGGCTTATGTTTTTTGGTTCACCATTTTTGGGGTCCCGTACCTCAAAAGGAAAAAACAGAACCCTTAGGTATAGGATCACTTTGTTGTCCGTCTGTCTGTCAAGACCCTTCATCTCGGGAACGCGTGGAGGTATCGTGTTCAAATTAAAACCATACACTCAAGTCTACAGTCCCTTGAAGCTGTGAAAAAATTAAACTTCTAAGTTAACGCAAAAAAAAAACATACGGCCTTTTATGCCGCAAAAAATACAAATTTGTACGGAACCCTCGGTGGGCGAGTCTGACTCGCACTTGTCCGTTTTTTTTGTGTTATACCCCTTTTATGAAGGCGACAGGCTCGCAAACTGTCAATACTTTGTGGCACTGCAGGGTCCATACAGCCAGATGTACTATAAATATAACTAAATGTTACTTGACTGAACAGACTCAATCCATTTGTGATTATGAGAGTTACCTATGTGTTTGAAGATAGCCAATGTCCTTTAATAAATGAAATATTTAAAATTAGAGGTTTTAATAATGTTTTATAAAGAATTTTGATAACAGAAGTAGACTTTGAACAGGACCAAAAATACCGGCGAAATTAAAACTTTTAAATAATTTCCAGAACATCTCCTAAAATGATCCCCGCAAAGTATTCAATAGCCAATTAAAGTATTTAGGTCACTTTGACACGTACCCGTTTGATGGCAAACTGAAAAGTTAAACGTGTAAAATTCAAGTTTTAAAATGAAACAGTTGGCAGAATTCAACTGCAAATAGGGTCCGAAGATTTAATTATCCGAATTTGCATATTCCGGGAAACTCGGCGCTGTCAGTTGAGATTCAACATAGCCTTTTGATTTGTTAATGGCGATTTTTATGAGTTGGTAGCTATGAAAAGTTGCGGTTTTTGAATTGTAATTGTTATTCGGAAGGATAAAATTAAGGTTTTATAGGATTTTACTATAATAATTAAGGCGTCGGTGGCGTAGTGCGTAAGGGCGTTGACTCCCACCCGGGAGACGCTGGTTCGAACTCCGCCACGTACCAAAGTGTTTTCAAATTTTGAATTCAAATGTACGTTTAATCATCTTGAGGAAACCTGCACACACCTATGAAGACATTCTTAGGTTGTGTGTGATGTGAAATCGACCAACCCGCATTTGGCCAGCGTGGTTGACTAAGGCTTAATCGTCCCTAATGTGGGGTAGGCTCGAGCCCCTCGGTGGGGATATTATATGAACTTTTGATGATGATGACTATAATAATTATAGTCTACATAAGGCTAACGCATCGACGTCCGTCACTGGTGACGCCGTGTTTCATTCAACTGGCGTGCCGTCATGAAAAATTGACACCGAACTTGATCGTGTAAGCGCTGCAAACTTCACACCTTTCCACCCGCGCTGCCGAATTGTCGTGCCAAATTTATCGTGTGTGGCGTCCATTAGGCACATAGACTTTAATGCGATGGCCGTAGTGAAGCTAACCGAAATGACTTAACATAAGGTCTACCACCAACGAAGCTGTGCATAAATTTTAGCCTAGGGTTTAAAACCAAGAACCGATTTTAGATTTGAAACTAAAATTTATTGCGCCGTAGGTTCAAAAATATCTACTCTGTGGTACCTAGTAGATACTTACTTCTAATATATTTTTAATGGTACAAAATCATCAAAAACACGAGAATGGAACTGCTATTCACTGTAGGTACTTAATTAACAAAATTAATTTCAATAATTTACTCACGTTCCGTTTAAATTTTCTAATGTTGGCACAACCTATTTCTGGTATTTTTACTGGGATCAAAGGAGTCATTCAACACAGCCTCATTCTAAATTTAAAAGTGGAAACAGGCAGTTTTACGGGCGAGTTCGGTTTAGCTCAATTCTATTCGACCCGCTCGATTCTCAAATCGAATACGACTTTACAACTTGTTTTACGAGCTTAGGAATCGCTCGATTTGTCCGTGTGGAAGGAAAAATTGGCAACGATACATCGTGGTCCGGTGAAAATAAACATTTTTGGATTTATAACTGCTACAACTTTCTACGATTAGGTATGTTTCAACTGACATGATCGATTTTCATAGTGCTTCAGAAGGTCTTGACTAATGTCAAAAGATGATAATTTCTGCATATAAAGGTGTATATTATATCTGTGTGCGTTTATAAGAAAAAGAAATTACTATACTACTAACCTATATTATTTAAGATATGTTACTAATATACCTTTAGATGTCTCAGAATTTAAGAAGAACTTCTGCACTCGCAAATTCTACTCTACCTCTTTAAAACTAAAGTTTATTCTTGTATATTTAAATAAGCGTAGTGTAAAAGGTTGAACTATTTAAGTGCAATATTAGTTCGAGTGGCCATCGATACATTATTGAGACATCCACCCTAAGACCAGCCCTAATAACCTCTACTATTAGTTGATTTATTGAAAATAGCTTCTATTACCGAGAATATAGGATTCAAAGTGCAATCAATAGTGTTTGCAAGATTTGGAGTAAATCGTTCACATGCAGCGTGAAAATGAGGGTGGAGGTACACTCGTGGTGAGAATAGTAAAATAACAAAATATTTAGTATTTTTTTTGCGAAGAATATTTAGTAGAGAAATTTAATTGTAAAAATATGTAGCATGACATAGATTCAGAACATAATTACAGTAACATCTTAAACAATACAATTATTAGAATTGATAAAAAGGCAAAATTAAAAAACGCGAAAGTAAGTTTTATTCATCAACAGCTCATATAATGTCCCCATCGAGGGGCTCGAGCCTACCCCACATTAGGGGCGATTAGGCCTTAGTCAACCACGCTGGCCAAGTGCGGGTTGGTCGACTTCACACACAACCTAAGAATGTCTTCATAGGTGTGTGCAGGTTTCCTCACGATGTTTTCCTTCACCGTAAAAGCGTCGATTAAACGTACATATGAATTCAAAATTTGAAAACACATTGGTAGGTGGCGGGGATCGAACCAGTGCCTCCCGGGTGGGAGACGACGCTCTTACCCACTACGCCACCGACGCTCTGAAGTTTTATTATAGTAAAGTTTTTAGTGTTGTAAGTATAGAAATATTCAGGAAACTATATCGATATCTTTTACACAAACCAGTAGTTAAATATGGATTACATATTAGGTAGAATTCAAAAACTACTCGTCCGATGTCGCTCAAATTTAAACGGGATCATATGACAAGCACCAGTTTCCAAACGTAGAAAAAGAATCATCAAAATCGTTACACTCAGTATGGAGTTATGAGATAACACACATAAAAAATACATTCGAATTGAGAACCACCGCATTTTTTGAAGTCGGCGAAAAAGCAAACCGAAAGCATTTTGTGTCAAATACCTATGCATACACTTCGGTGCACTTCTCTCTTCGACTGTACCACGGTGAGGGCCCTCAGGGCGTTTTTAACAGTTTTCGCGATATATGCACCCCTGGTCACGTATCGTATGAAGTAGCTTCCCGCATAAAATGTTACATTTTTCTTTTTGGCCTCTTGACAATGTGGCAACGGATACTGTCTCCGGCAGTTTTTGTTTGGAAATGAAACAATGACGGAAGGGAACGGAAATTGGCTTGATCTGCGCGTGTACGGGTCCCTGGTATGACGGCGAAGATTTATATCTTATATGATTAAAAAATTCAATTTCAAATCAAATTTCAATCAAAAAAGAAGCCGACATTAGGGAAGACACATTCTCGACCCAGACGATATCAAACAATCCAAGCTAGGAATATCTTATCACTTTTAGATAGTGTCCAGCTAAAGGAGTACATGTAAGGCCTCAATAGGACTTACTTGGAGGCTAGTCACAATAGATCTTTACAGCTCGCAGTGACGCAAAAAGCCCCAAATTGTCTAAATAATATTTAGTAAAGTTTGATTATTTTAAGTAGGTACCGGATAATGCTGAATAAGTATTAGTACATGTATTAGTTTATGATTCATCATCATCAACAGCTCATAAAATGTCCCCACCGAGGGGCTCAAGCCTACCACACATTAGGGGCGATTAGGCTTTAGTCAACCACGCTGGCCAAGTGCGGGTTGGTCGACTTCACACACAACCTAAGAATTTCTTCATAGGTGTGTGCAGGTTTCCTCACGATGTTTTCCTTCACCGTAAAAGCGTCGATTATCAAAATTTGAAAACACTAGTACGTGGCGGGGATCGAACTAGTGCCTCCCGGGCGGGAGACGACGCTCTTGCACGCAACTATTTCCAACCAAGACGATGCAATTTAAGGTGTGTGAGTTTTGTGTTGTGACAATTTGGTAACTTGATGCGAAAACGTCGGATGACGATCAATTATGATTACCAAGTTCAGGATTATGCTTTGAAGTAGCTTCAGCCACCTGAAAAGTCGCATTCTGGGCGTGAAAAATAAGCGCGGAACCTTTGTTAAAT
Source organism: Elophila nymphaeata (assembly GCA_955850985.1). Taxonomy (NCBI): domain Eukaryota; kingdom Metazoa; phylum Arthropoda; class Insecta; order Lepidoptera; family Crambidae; genus Elophila; species Elophila nymphaeata. The sequence continues at coordinate 8,393,051 of OY039091.1, read as the reverse complement.
GAAAAGTTTTATGTATTACGCCACAGATGAGTGTATGGATCATGTTCTTATTTTCTTTTTTTAAGTGTGTTTACAAACGTAACCTAGTAAGTAACTGGCGATAGGACAACCGTATTGCCAGATGTGGCTTTATGTGTCGTTGGCCGATTGTATAGTAGGGCAGATGGTGATATGTCGTCGTATCGTGAAACGCTACTGGACCATAAAAATCGCGACCACTGGTCGAGGGACAAGGGACAATGACAAGGGACAAGAAACAAGGGACAAGGGACAAGTGACGAGTGACAAGAGACAAGGGACCAGGGTGGTCGAGATTTATGGTTCAGTCGCGTATATGCCCAACTATGCGATCAGCCGACGACATATACTTATAACCAAATGTTATTTATGGCTCAGTCGTGTATATGCCCAACTATGCGATCAGCCGACGACATATACTTATAACCAAATGTTACTAAGGCATTTTGCAGACTTCGGGGTGGGGCAGTCTTTTTGGCCGCGAAGCAACAAAACCGCGTCTGCCCGTCGATGCCCGCGGCTGTCTTTACGACAAACACAAAGCACAGGATGGACGGAGGCAGTTAGTTCACAACGTTTGTTCAAAGGTGGCGCAGACTGAGCTAGGCACACCGCGCCACCGTCTGCTTTACTGCATACAAACTGGTTTGTGTGATACATGGCGGGTAGCCACGGATATGCGGTCTTTTTGCCGTACTTGTTGGTAGTATAATAACATAATTTTATAAATGTATACCCATATGTGCAAATAAATGTATTGATTGATTGATTGAGTATAGGATTCTCTTTGCGCTATCGTTCGCGCTGAAATTTACCGGCCGGCCCGCCCCGCCGTTTGCAAAGCACCTTAAGATTTTGGGATTGTATCTAACAAAGCATTCTCCACACTATCTTACCAAAAACTGCACGCAACTTTGTTTCTCGAGGCGGAAGCGTGAAGAACTAAGCTTTAGGGGAAGTGAGAATTGCAGGGGGCCGTCCAATAAGATTTTTTCCTCAATCGGGGACCCGTGGGGAAACGAGGGACCGGAGGGGACCGGTTACACAATTTGCGAGGTAAGAGGGTCCGATCCGCGACATTGATTAGAAAGATGTAGGTGATAATTGTTCTTTGTAGGATTACAAGGTTTAGAGGCATTTCAATTGCTTTTAATGTCGTAGATGGGGGCTGAACTGTTTGAAGGAGTGCCGGCTTCAAACATCTAGCACTGACATACATTCGCTTAGCAATAGCAAGTGTCTTACATCCGTATTCATAAACCTTACTATGAAGTTTCTCGACTTTTGGATAAGTAAACGCATTGCATTGAATAGAGCTCTGTGATTGGACCGATTCTGTCGCCTAGTTCACATCGTTGAATGTATTGACGTTTTATTACTTCAAACTTTAAACTTTTGACATCTGGACGTTGCTTTCTCATCTCGACCTGTGCGTTGTGTAATATAGCCAGCTAGCTACCTAAACTGTGCGTTCATTTTAAAGTACACATAGTTCCGATCCCCACTTAAGTATTGTCTATGAATAAGTTTTTACGACCCTGTGAGTCCACGCGCACTATGGGACCACAAAATCCTTGCCATGTAGCACGCATTGACTGAGCAATGCATTATTTAGCACAGCATAGTTTTTTTACTAAGACAAGTAGGTAGGTATTGTTTGTGGATACGGGCGTTAGTTTTGCTAACTTCTCTTGGTATAAAGTTGGGGGGGTGGACGAAGTTTTTAATTTATGTTAGTAGAAAATTACCAATAATCAAGTGAAGTATTTATGCGGATTTAGTTTGCGTGTACGGGTTTTACATTTTGTTATTTTAGTTTGACGTTTCGGAAATCGTAACACTTTGTTTAACGGCCAGTTGTACCAAGTTTTACGATTTAAAATTTTGCAAAAAGTAACATTTATATCAACTTAAATCATAGGAATGGGTGGTTCCATTTTTAATTAAATAAATTGTAAATACTTTAACTTATAGCCATGTGATGCCGGCAGAGTAGAATAGCATCATCCCTAATCCCCCAATGGGTGTCGTAGAAGGCGACTAATGGCATTCAAATCATTAAAGGGGTATTGATCACCTTATACTCCATCCACCAATCCGCATTGGGCAAACGTGGTGGACTACTGCCTAAGCCTCCTTCGATGACAAGGAGAGGCCTTGTGTCCGAGTAGTGGGTCGTATTATAAAGGCTGTTATGAAGATGATGATGAGGTTTAACTTGTTGCAAAAGTTTGAACCGTTTAAAAACGTCTTCTTGACATCATGATAAACACATTATTGAGATGTACGGTTTGAGAGTCAGGTCACTGACTCAATCCAGAGACATTTTGTAATCAAACGATTTATATGACAACACGATTCCACTGTAATTTAAAAACTTAGTACTTTTTAGAAAAAATCTAACAACTCTGCATGACCCAAAATAATTTAAACATTGCTCGTAACAATTGTAGCATATTAAAACTCTCATAATTTAATATAATGACGCGATGTCATAGTGAAGTGGTTAGTAACGCTCTGCCCAGGCAAATGTGTGTGATGAACACGAACATTTGTTCACGAGTCATAGAAGATTTAAGCTCATTTACAAAATATCTAGATTATGTACATTTGTTCGTTATCAAATATCCATAACACAAGCGAAGATCCTTACATTGGTCTAGATAATTGTTGTGAGCGTAAAATTTATACTTTTAATAATATAAGAAAGTACAGGTTATGCCAAAGGGTTATGCCGTCGGCACCTTAATAAATAACCTTTTAAAATAACCCTTACAATACAAGAAGCAATTTACCAAAGCCGAATACTAGGCACCTCTGACAAAGACCCCTCTACACCTGCCAAAGGGATCGCCGGAAAGAGCGCCCTTCCGACTAAAATTTAGTGCACAATGTACATCAACAACAGAATAAAACCCGCCTTATTTATGGCTGTGGGGAAACCTTTAACACTTAAAAAATAATTCAGCCACGTGCGGTATCCGAGATGCAATAAATCTTCAGATAACTGTACATGCAGTTTGGGATCTTTGGCGGTGGAAATAAACCTATCATTTAATATCTTATCTTAAATATATTACTAGGTAGGGAGCGACAGAATCATCCTAAAAGTCTGTATAATTAGACTGCTGGGACACAAGACCTCTCTTTGTCATCAAAGAAGGTTTAGGCAGTACTCCACCACGCTTGGCCAATGCGGATTGGTGGACGGAGTACAATGTGATCTTTTTTGCTGGTCCATTAGTCGCCTTCTACGACACCTACTGGGGGATATGCGGTGATGCTATTCTACTCTGCCGTCAGCACAAGGCATAAGCGACAGAAAAGTCAACTCGAATTTAAAGTGTCTTGAGGAAGTATAGTAAGTAGGACATCATGGAATAGCAGCTCGGATATGCGACCATTCTGGGGACACATTTCCTTACATCCTGTATCTTCATCTCACATGATGGCAAGTGAAGATAAATCCAAAGGTTGAAGCAAGGTGAAGGACTAGCTATCTCATCATTAACAGTCAAAACACAATAATGCCGTTAACAGTAAATTATTTTTAAATAAAAAAATCCGGTTTCTAAACTAACAGCGGAGAAACAAAAATTATGTTTGCAAAAATCTAAATGTTTTTTTGTGGTCGTTCCCAAATACAAAGTGACAACGTTTATTCCAAATATTGGGCACCGACCTCAAAAAACATTTAGATTTTTGTAAACATTTATTTTTTATTTAAAAATAATTTATTTTTGCTTTTTAGTGTTTTTAGTAAATAAATTTTCAGGAAACTATTTCTAGATCTTTAAGACACACAAGTGTACTTCGACTACAATATCATCGATGTCAATTTAATAGGCATATTATTATTATTAGCGATAACTCAAAAACTACTAGTCAGATATCGATGAAATTTAAATAGGACCAAATGACAAATCGGTACACCCAAAGGAGTTATGAGGAAACAAACATACAGTCGAATTGATAACTCTCCACCTTTTTGAAGTTGGTTACTTGGTTATCTATGTATTTAATTTAAATTATGCAATAATTTATTATACAACGTTTTATTAAGTACATGCATACATCAACATATAACTTACATACGATAAACGATTTAAAATATAAACGTCAAATTATTAACTAAATAAGCCAACCAAAACAACCTTACTCCGAAAGTCACGGAACATATTCACATATTTCAAGTGACAATACCAGTATCGGATAACGTGTGGTGGTAACGTGATATCTCGCGGTCGCAACTGATACTAAACGGAATTATGCGGTCACGATACTTTGGAATTAAGGTTTTGTATGTCCACGGCGAAGGTTAGAACTTCTGACTTTCCATAAACCACAGGAAACTGTTACGGACCGTGAGAGCGTAAATATACTTACATAGTCCAGAATTGTGGATAGGTAAGTACCCACATACCTATATAATATATGTAGGATTCTATAAGTACCTACTATTAACCAAAACTTTTTTATTGACTTTGACCTAACAATTATTATCTATTATTAGCTTTTGCCCGCGACTTCGTCCGCGTAGAATAGTTACTTGGAGCAGCACTTAAAATTTCTTATTATTTCTTCTAACCCAAGAAATTCATGAAAATCGGTAGGTCGCCACCTACCGATTTTCATGAATTTTACTTTAAAAAATGACAGATTTCCATACAAACTTCCATCCCTTATTTTACCCCCTTAGGGATTGAATTTTCAAAAATCCTGTACTAAGTCATTCTTATTTTCTAACTAAGTAGCTAAATATCAATTTTTATCGATTAAGCTTCAAAACTGACGGATACAAACTTTTCACCCCCTTTTAACCACCTTAGAGGGTGAATTTCCAAAAAACCTTTCTTAGTGCACCCCTAGACCTTATAAGGAACCTACGTGCCAAATTTGGAATCTCTAGACCCAGCGGTTTGGGCTGTGCGTTGATATGTCAGTCAGTCAATCAGTCAGTCAGTATTCATCTTTATCTAATATAGATTATCTAGTATTACATTACAAAACAAAAAGCACATTCTATTCGAAATTTGCATTCCAATTTTAATATACGTGCTGGAAAAAGAAATACTTTTGGCATTCCTTTTTTAAATCTATTTAAATACCTCATGAAATGAAACCTCACATTGCATTCGATATTTAAATATCCATTTAATAATGCCATAGACACAATAAAGCGTTATGGTAGCATTGCGCAGAACGTGTAAAGCCCACATCATAAACTTTTTTTACGCGGATCATCGCGAGGAAATGACGGAATTACGCAATAGGGTTGACATTTGACAGTTATTCTCCATCGTCGCGAATTGTTTCTTCAGTGTTATTGACGGTTATTCGATTATGTATTTGAAATGTTGAGACGCCTGAAATATTTCGACTAGCTCCCTACTCCATGATATAAATTGTTTTCGATGGAGATGTGTAACAGAAAATGTATGAGGATTTAAAGGCTGACAGCTGTCAGCGCATTTGGCGGCATTTCTACCATTATATTCTGCAATGTATAATATTTTGCTTATTAGAACAAATAACTTGTTAAAATCTTAATCAATATCTGCAAAGAAAACAAGACATAATTGTAGACATTTCTGTTTCTGTGCAAAAAGAAGATAGACCGTGTATGGGTATCAACAGCGGCGTAACTGAAATAGTATTTTTGTCGCCGATGCGTATAAATACAATAATTTATATTATTACTGGATATTGTAGTGGTCCCTGCAGCATTCACGTGTGGTCCCTGATTTGTGTAATATCTTAATAACCATATAAAACGAAAAAAACAATTTATACTTTGGCTAGAGAAGATATCTAAAGTGGCACCCCTAAATACTAGAAATGGCGGTATCCACCGCTGCCATTAAACGTCACTTTGGTGTTTTTCAAATGCCGTTTATCTTAAGCGAAGGCGTATACCGTATGAATAGCGTTATTTAACTCTATGGCCAGCATTTATTAATGCCGCTTCATTTTACCAGGAAATAACTGTAAGAAGTATTAAGTATTTCGTGTTTATTGCCAATAAGAAAATTCTTAGCTTACTGGCAACATTATAAAATTATTTTTGAAACAATAAATCTTATTACAAATTAGGTGTAGGAATAAAGTATTGTATTTTTACAAAATGGTTTAGAAAATTCCATCTAATAATAAGCAGAGGTGGAGTCCAAATGTATAGACATCTATTGCGACAGCTGCGTGATGCGTCGTACTAGCACAGTATACCAAGAACAGTAGTTTATCTGCGTGCTGTCGGCGAGTTATTAGCCTACTCTGCGTTGACGTTAGGGTTCGTAAATGTGCCGGACGGGAACGAACGGCGAGCGAATGTGCAATGACATAAAAACGCGCGATCACACCGAGACGGCGAGACCACCTTATGACCCCATATTTTCATGACAATGTGTGCGTCACAGTGCGTGCGTACACGGCGCCGAGTACGCACGCACACATTCTAATGGATAGCGGCCAGTTTGTATGAAGACATATTACTGTTCTTGGTATACTGTGGTACTAGCCCCCTTCGCCTTGCCGACCTGCAAGATGCTTCTTCACGTCTCTTTGGAATGATACAGGATTGTTTGGAGGTGAACACGTGTGTTGGCAAAGAATTCCATTCATTGATTGTACGACAAAGAATTGAGTTGACAAATTTGTGAGTTCGCGATGGAATTGTAGCCGGTGTTTACCGGTGACTTTGAACCCGTCATTATGAAGTCTGCAACAGCGACAGTAAAATTTTTTTTTTAACCTCAAGTGGAGTTTATCTTTGAGGGAGACTAATAGTAGGTTATACGTTATACATCATACAGTGTTTGCAGCATCACATTGGTAGGTTCATGCAATTTTTTTATGACCAAGTGGAATCTACCTTTGAGGGAGTCTGATTTAGGAATACATTAGGTATGCGCTTGGAACAGTTACATTGCCTAATTAATCGATATCGAACTTTTCAAGTTATCTGTACAATACACAACGTGTAACAAACAACGTACACCCCGAAAGTAATTTGTTAATAATATGCAAATTCATTGATTTCAGTAATTTTTATTTTAAAGTAGATCGTTGTGTGATGTCCATGAAAATTTTTTTTTATATCCTACCGTTTTGGTACCAGTAAACTTTATTACGATAGTATAAAACTCACTTTTAGCTGTTAAATTATTTAAAGTATTCTAATTATTTTTGTGTACATTTTTTGTCCAGATTATAGAAAGTATATTTTTTTCATTTTAAAGATTCAGAAGCCAATTCCAGGCATCCTTCTTTCAGGGTGTAAGTTATTTGTAATAATATGTAGTTATAGATTGTAATACACATATATTATAAGCAGTCTAATAGTCAGTAAATAAGGCCGTATTTATAATTAAATCACAAAGTTAATAACAAAACTCGAAACAGAATTGGTATTAAAATGCAAAATAGCGAAATGAACAATAAATAAAAACTACTGTTTTATTACACTAGCTTACAGAGACGCCCACAGCGTAATATAGTGGTCACCATTAAAAAAGAAAACGAGCTATTTCATAATAAATAACGCAAGCCATTATAATTATAGTGAACGAAATACCTCTTATCGCGCACATATTTCACCAAAGAGTAACATTAGGCATAAATAGAAATTGCCTGAGGTCGGAAAAAAAAACTCCCCGAAATTCTTTCTTTCACCTCGATTAAGTGATCATTACAGGAGCAAATACCATTTATAACAGAGGACAGAAAATAAAACGCTCAGGAAATTGTGTGCGGTTAAAAAAATGTTGGGGACCGACCGAGCTGGAGACGCGTTTTGACATGTCGGCCATTAAGGTTGGTATCCACTAGAATGTGCCAACCTTAGTGTTTTACCAAATAGTTTCATAACTTTTGTGAAAAGAAAAACGCGAATACAATCGGTCTTGTAAAAAAGTGTTAATTAAGTCCTAAGTATTAATTTAGTCCTTCAATTTACTTCCTATTCAGAGGTATTAATGCATGGTGAAGTGATTTGTGGACAATGGTATTGGTCACATATTTACAAATGTTGTAGTTATTAACATATAATTCGTAATTCTATAGTATCCCGCCCGAATAAATGAGAAAAAAAGTATTTTAATTGGAGGGACTGGATGCCTTATCACTAGATTAATTAATACTGTATCCTAGTTGAGAATGTCTGTCTATTACCTACAGGAGAGGGTATGTGTGTGTATGGTATGTGCGAGTGTTTTGTGTGTAAATTCTTTTGTATAAGTATCTATGTTTAAGAGTTAAATAATTATAATTAAAGTTAAGTCAAGCTAAGTATCGAATAGCTCAATATATTAAATGTTATTTTTTTAGTGGTTTGTTCACGAGAGTTACTGCCGACAATCTGAGTCACATTTTGGCAGAAGTTAAGTTTTATAACCGTATGTATTACTATATAGGCCAACCACCTAGTATTATCCACGAATCTCTTACTACAATAATATTCTTAAAAGTAGTTTTCACCAATAAATTATGCTATGAAATTGTAAGCTTATTAGGAAGTGAATAAACCACATTGCAGCTTGGCAAGGCGAAAGTGGCTAACGTAGCAAATATATTATTATCTCGTATTGTCTTGTCTACATCGGGAGTCTACTTACCATCAAGTAGGTTGAGATAATTTGCTAGTCTTTTTTTATCAAACTAAACGATCAGTAATGTTAGGCTCTGCAAATTAAATCAGCAGTTCCTATTAAAAACGTAATAGATTCGCTAAAGTATGCGCAAACCTTTAGCAACCATCTTTCGAGTGCGACGCGACGAAACGTCGAACGTGTCACGTTTTACTGAATTCTCAAACAAATCACGGATAAAGTTTTCCTTTATGATTTCCCCTTTTTGTCATACAATAGTGACGAGCTGAATGGTGCGTTTATTTTTGTTGAAAAGGTATTTGGGTTAAGGAGTTATAGCACATTATCGGGATACTGGTCACAAGTAAACTGTTTCTTATTTTGATTTTTCTTAGATATTATCTCGTACTTACAATCACGCTCAAAATCCGCAATGTCTTGGGTAACATTTGGTTACACATAAAGCCACATCAGACAGTAGGCAAATCGGGTTGGAGATCCTTAGGCGCGGTTTATACATAAGAGACGTGGCGCGGATGGGCGGTGGCGGATAGTCAAAGAAACACACTATAGACCTAATAATATGTAGCATAGAATCATTTTTGTCGAAAAGGGAACTGCGCTCAGACCTCCAGGAGACACGTCGCGCCACTTAATGGCGCGCCACCGCCACTAGGAGATGCGCCACCGCCACTAGGAGACGCCTCACCGCCACTAGGAGACGCCTAACCGCCACTAGGAGACGCTCCACCGCCACTAAATGACGCTCGCCGCCCCGCCACTGGCGCGCGTCCCATCTTATCTCAAATAAGAAGCACGTCGTTGCTTTCGCAAAGAAATCTAACTGTATAATGCCACCGCATCACGCGCTAATTCAGTGTAATTTATGCCGCAACGTGACAGATATCTACGCCACGTCACATGTCACACGCCACACGCCATATGTCTCTATACAGAAGAGAAATCTGGCGTATGGTGACCTAGGCAGGCCTATGTCCAATAGTGGACGATCATCATCATCATCATCACAGCAGCCTTTATAATTCGACCCACTGCTGGGACACAAGGCCTCTCCTTGCTATTGAAGGAGGTTTAGGCAGTAGTCCCCCACGCTTGCCCAATGCGGATTGGCGGACGGAGTATAAGGTGATCAATACCCCTTTGCTGATCCATTAGTCGCCTTCTACGACACCCAATGGAGGATATGGGGTGACGCTATTCTACTCTGCCGGCATCACGCGGTCCCATAGTGGACGATACTGGGATGAAATTATGCCTACCGTACAGTACCTAGTTATCGTTACTCTTTGCACTCGCAAGCTGGCGCGCGCACTTAAGCAAACTTTATTAGTACGAACCTCTCTTGTTCTTGTTACTCGTAAGGAAAATGAGGAAGACAAAAAGTATTTTATCGGTGTCGGTACTAAAATAACATAATTACGCGTTTAGAACCCCGTACTCTCTACATCACAAAACAGCTACCGAACATAACTCACGAAATTGCAATTCATTTTAGATAAGGGCGTGTACACACCTGTTAATGTTTATTCTTGTGTACACATCCTCGGGCCGACGAAAAAGGAGAGATAATTCTTTTTTGTCACAGTTGACGACATCGAGTACTAATGTGTGAAATAATATTTTCTCGGAACACGTCACGCCTGGGGCGGGCGATGCCACAGGATGAGGGTATAGTTTAGGGATGTGAAGTATAGATGACTTTGTGTTGTCGATAAAACTGGACTGGTTTAATGTGTTTAAAGAGTTTAATGTGAGTGGTGGCGGTTTGAATGAGTGACGTCTATGTCTGACAGTGGACGTCACTTGGCTGATGATGGGTTAGGATAACATTAATAGACCTTTTTATATATAAAAGTTGCAAAACAAATGAGCGCGTTCCAAATGGTATTAACAATATACATTGCCATAATCTTACTGAACCAATTTAACGATTTCGGTAAATCCCCTTTTTGCTTCTACTGATGTGTGTGAGAACTTAAGTCGTTACGTTGATTCAGAGAGATCTAATGAGTGCTAACGACTGATATATCTTGATAAGCACTGAACCGAAGATTACAGCTTAAGCGGGTTCATTACACCCAAAGACTGGATCTCCGCCGTCGAAAAATCCATAATCTATTCGGGAGACCAGTACCAGGATTGATTTGAATAATTGATTAGAATTTATATTGTAGTTGGTAAATTGATTGTTGTTTTATGCCGTACCAGAGTGGTGCATCTTTGCAGAGCTGACTATGAAATTATAGGCGAATAATTATCCAGTTGCGGGAAGCCAAAACGCATCGTAGTGAGTAAGGGCGTTGTCTCCCAATCGGGAGGCACCAGTACGAACCCCGCAACGTACCAATGCGTTCTTAAATTTCGGTGGGGACATTATATGAGCTGTTGATGATGATGATGCGGGAAGCCGGTTGATGTGGGCAGCGCAGGACCGATAGGGTTGGAGATGTCCAACAGTGGGCGTCTTTTGGCTGAAATATAGACCAAGTTAAAATGGAGTCCCTCAACACGTGTTATTACAACAAGAACTCGGGAGAAACTCTTTCAGAACCTAATAAGAGTAAAGGAAATGCCATTTTCTCAATTACAAAAAATAAACAGGAATAAAATAAATTGAATGAATAATTCAATGCTCAAACAAAGGCTCTTAGCTCCTCAATTCCAGCATCTCAGTAGAATATTCTAATATTTTCTGTGTTACACACCTATCGATAAAATTCTGTACATGCCACGTCACTAATGCCAATCCAACGTAAAACGTAATTCAATCTCTATATGCCTTAGGGGTGCGTCGAAAGTAGAGGTAACCCTATTCGATAATAAAGCAATGTATTTATCACTTTGCCGCGTTACAATGCTTGGCAGGTATTTTGTTGGAAGTCTTATTAGGGTTATTCTTGAATACCTTCAGGTAATTGAACAATGTAGATAATAATTTGAATTAAAAATTTCTCCTGCATTGATGCCAATTTAATTTATTCTAGAGTCCATGTCGTATTTGTTGTTAGATAATTAGTAACTTGTGAGTATTTAAGGCATGCGGTTGTTTACCTTTCATTAACCTATTGACTGAATACTTAGACTATTTTGTATGTTAGTTTAAATCTGGACATGTATTAGTGCATATGTTGTTAGTAAACCAAATAACAAATAAATAAATAATGTTAAATGCCTTGCTATCGACATACTGGTATAGAGTTGAGTTCTGTATAATAAAGTCAAAATAATATACTCTGAATCAAAAATTAATAGAATTACAATATTTATAGACTTGAGTAAGTAATTTTACAATCGACGATTTTATAGGTAATCTAATAATATTCTGTACCTATCGCTATATGCATATAAGCTTTGTTCGCAGTCGCGACTGTCTCCGGATCGAGAATGTTCCAAAAGGAATTAGCGGCTGAACTCAGTTTTGCCAGCATACACGTCCAAAATTACATTAAAATCGTCTGAGTCTGCACCGTAAGCTTGTTATTGTCGATTAAATTTTTGCCTAACATAAAAATAGGTTAAAACATGGATCACACGTTTTGTTACAAAAGCAATTTGAATTAAAATAAATACAAAACAATGTTTTTCAAATAGTTGTTCAAGAACTAAAAATGAATTACGATTTTTTAAAAATGCAAACTCTTTTCTTCTACACTGGGTTTGAAAATAGAACGCCAATGTAAATTCAAATTTTAAACACGGAACAACAAAGTAAAGGAATTAAAAATGGCTGTTTTATCTAATATTATTAGTACGCTTCTATGGCGCGACGTCATATTGTTGTAATTAATTTGTAATTAAAATTTGTAATTTAAAAAAATTTAAAAAAGTTCTACTGCTTCGGCGAACAAATATCATGTGTTCATGATCGATTAGGTTTATGTTAAAATAAAAAATAGTTTTATGATACGTGTGCGTTTGGTATATTTTTTTTACCGCCTCATCAGACGCCATCTTTAAATTCGTTGCTTTATATTACTTAATATTATGTTCTTTAAAATATTAGTCACTCTATTAATCTCTCTATTACTGGTTCAAATTCAAGGTAAGTATTGAATTTGAACCTTGAATTTGATCTAAGTTTTTAAAGGTATTTGATGAAGGCATCAAATACCTTTAAAAACTTAGATAACGCTAAACATAAGTTTCTGCAGCCAATAGAAAATTTTCAGTAAATTATTGTTTTTAAAATATAAAATATGAAACTTGCATGTTTATCATATTAAACAGTGTTTAGATGCCCATTCCTAGTGTCACGATTTACATGTTTATAAGACTTTTTTTACGTCAATGCAATACCTAATGCAATAATGTTTAAAATTGAAACTAATTACGCAGAAAGCTGATAAAATGGTTTTGCGAAAGAGTAACAAAACACACCATAAATAACGTGGGTTATGAAAATATTTCCATCACGTCCGACGAGTAAGAATTCCCGTTCACTTGAACTAGTAAATGTGAAGCAGAATTCGAGACGTTGATGGCGAGATTAACTCGTCCTCTCATATCGAGATCGGAACACGAATCCTAGAAGACATATTCGCTGAGCTGGCACAAAAGAATTGGCGCGCTATCGTCCTCCTGTGACCGCCATTACAAAACGTTTGAAAATCGAACTGGGGAACTGTCAGTCTAATCGATGTCTTTCGATTCTTGACATCCCTATTTCATGATTGTATTGGAGAAACGTTCTCGTAAGAGATTTATTTCGCCAAGTATTTGATATATTGATGTTGGAGATAAGTATTTAAAGGTTGAAAATAATAATAATCCCTTCTATTTTGCAAATGTTACATATCTAAACACGTACACATACGTATTTTAAGTGCAATCATCATCATAACAACCTTTATAATTCGACCCACTGCTGGGACGCAACACCTCTCCTTGTCATCGAAGAAGGGTTAGGCAGTAGTCCACCACGCTTGCCCAATGCGGATTGGTGGACGTATAAGATGATCAATACCCCTTTGCTAGTCCATTAGTCGCCTTCTACGACACCCATTGGAGGGTATGGGGTAATTCTACTCTGCCGGCACCACATGACTAAGTGCAATAAAGACTACCTATAATTTATTAATACACGATACGTCCTATCATCATCATTTAAGGCGAGAGACGTCCACTGTTGGAAATAGGGCAATCCCCAAAGATCTCCAACCCGATTGGTCCTGTGCTGCCCTTCCAGCGACTGTCGCGAACTTTACCAGGTCGTCCGGGCACCTTGTGGGGGACACCTACCCACGCTGCGTCCCGGTACGCGGTTGCCACTCGAGGACCTTTTTAAAGACTTTTCTTAGGAACTGTTTGCCAAAAACGTTCCCAAAATTTTTTATTTGCAGCTCTGCAGACACTAGGGCAGTGTGATTTTAAAGGTCTGCCACTTTGGCGGTCAAATTAAAATATCTTGGGCCACCAAGATATTACAGGGCTCGTGGTCTCGGTTTAGCCGGCCTTGGTCTATTGCTACGCTCTCAGCTTACCATCACAAATGCGAGGGGCATATGCTGTCTACAGTTGCATCATGTTTACCTATTTGTGGTGTTCACTTCACAGTACTGAATTAAACATCTAAGGGCACTTGAATAAATAATCATAAACGGGGTATTACAATAACGATTCTAAAAATACTTTCTTTGCAGTCGAGGAAATGACCCCTATTTATAGCGTTAAAAATGCACAAAGCTGATACTAGCGTTTAAGTGGCAATATCAACATTTACTGAAGAGTAAACTGGCGTAATAGAACGAAAATTATTTGGATAAATGCAAGATAAATGTGTTTGTACATTCTAATAAGCCCTTTTTTAAGTCCCTGAAGCGATACGCGACGGATTATTACCGTGTTTTTAAATATAATAAATGATTATGAAAACTAATAAAAACTTTTTATAAACGACGCCGATTGGACGGTATGAATTGTTAAAATGTTTCACACCAAAACTGGCTAAACGTTCGATGTTCGCACATCTGTAACTGTCCAACACTTAATGATATATGTTTGTTTTGCAAGGTCTGTTTGCATTACCTTTATTGCTTCTTATTAGCATAAAACAAAGATTTATGCTTCTCTGTGTCCTTAAGATTATGGCTGTGTTTGGCTTGCATACAAATTTCTGTGAATCTTCTTGCTTTTGTTTTATTATTATACTAATAAATATTATACGCTTTATGTTCGTGATATCGTTAAGTTGCAGGAGTGTCAGAAGTCTTATTTATTACACCAGTTATATTACCAAATTGCTATTAGGCTGACACCAATCGCCCTTGGGAGTGTGTCGTTTACTGACCGAAGCAATCGAACGTGCCGCGTCCTACGTGCGTTGCTCTGCAGAGACGCGAAGCGGCGCGGTTTATCAGCAATGCTTGCTGACGCTTCGTGTTAGTACTACCGACGCGGCGTGGTGCGGCTGGCAACCGCATCGCGCCGCGTCCGATGTGTGCTGCTCACAGATATATCAATCTAAGGAAATCGGTCGAATCGCCGAGTTCATAGGAAGACCGAGTGTCGCGATCAGCGGCCGTACTACATAACATGGTTCTAGTTGAGCATGCCGTAACATACACTATTCATTGCGCGTCTTAATCCATCGACGATTATTAATATCCAGACACAATTGATTTTAATTGTGTTCTCGCGCTCCTGAGCGCGAACGGGGCTTAACGAGTTAAGGACTGCGAAGCGATGAAAGTTAAGCACAGCCGCGAAGGAGATCGGTCAAATCGCTGAGTTACGTATTCACTTGACTTTATCGGAAGGCGAAGTAGCGGAAATGTATGCCTACAGGGCATACACTTTTCACAAGTTAAACGCCGGCTTGGCCTATCTCCTTGTATTATTAAATCTGCGGTGCTGCTCCATGCACGCATACAAAATTCGCCAGCCGTGATCGACCGCCGCGCCAAGCCGCACCGCATCCGATATGCGGAGCTCCTAAGTCAGTGTGCAGGCTGTGCATAGTGCAGTACTATTTGTCACGCACTCATGCGCATTACTCAAACACTGGTGCATTTAGTTTTAAGTCTCGCCCGATTCATTTCAATACCAATCTATTATCCTCCTATCAACCTTTATAATTCGACCCACTACTGGGAGACAAGGCAAAATCAAATCAAATCAAATCAAAATTGTTTATTGTTTCATGTGGTAAATAAGATGTTACCCAATTTACATTTGATCGCACATGAACCCTGTAAGGGCACTACAATAATAATTACAAAACTATAACTATTAAGATTTTTTTAAATTGTGAAATTTAAATAAATACTAATCTAAAAAATCGATTTTTTTGTATCTTATTGTTTCGGCATCTTATTGTCATCGAAGGAGGTACCAATACCCCTTTGCTGATCAATTAGTCGCCTTCTACGACACCCATTGGAGGATATTGGGTGATGCTATTTTACTCTACTGGCATCACATGGCTAATCTATTATCGTACCTAAGTAATTATATCTCTATGGTATGTTTACGTAAATTTCTTTAACAAAAACATATGATAACTTTGTTTCTATCGAATATCAAAAGAATTTCGAATAGCATTCCCAGAATCAGTGTCTGTTTGAGGTAAACCTTAACACAAAGGTTTAAAAAACCGTTTTAATGCAATCTCCACGTTAACAGCATTCCTGAGGCATGTTCCACATCGCGTGACCTGGACGAATAAAAAAACGCCCGCGGGTGAATTTGATACAGTGCGTACTTAACTCTTAATATCTTTATCTAAATCGGGTCATAAAGAAAGACGACAAATTTTTTCACAAGATTTTTTTGGTTGATTAATATTTTGTGCACTGAATTTTTATTGTCCGTGTTTACCCCTTTGTCTAGAAGTGGTAACGTTATCACAATTTTGAACATTCCTTCTTTGTAATAAAGTTGAAAAACATGTAAAAATATTGTAAGTATATTTCTAAGTTGAGACGCGAAAAGAGGTACTTTAATGAGTCCTTGTCTACGCAGGCTTTTAGGGTTTCGGATGCAGACCTATACGGTATTTTACGTTGGATTTACGATGGTTACAAAATATATTTTTTTGTGTTATAGGTTACTCTTCCAAAATACCTACTTATAAAAAATCTCGTTTTCATTGATGATGTTGAAAATAATATACAGAAAGTTATTTATACACTTTATAATATACACATAAAATAAGTTATGCTGCCGACCATACCAATATGAAACAGTTTATTTTGGTGGCGCAACAAAACAAATTAATCATTAAACGCTTTGATAGCCAAAATCGCGCGTCAGATTCAACTGATGACGCCAGTTATTGGATTTTTACGTAAATTTTCCCATTTTATTGAAGTCATTTGCGAGATTATGACCGTTAACCGGCTTTGAGGGCCGATACGACCGCACGATAAGGCCTGCTGGTACGATTTTGGTCTGCGTGTTAAAATACATTTTCTGGGGGTTTATTTTTGAATAATATCTTCATTACACCCACTGTAATGAATGAGTCGTAAATTATGCTTAGAAAAAAGGTTGACAACCCATGCTCCGGACGACATGTAAAGATCAGTAAGATAACGTGATGATTTTATTATATTTTTAAAATGACAATATTAAAATTAGAAAAAATCACTGAAAAAAATCGACTTGCCTCAGGCGGGACTCGAACCTGCATCTTCCACAATCCGGGCGGGTTTTTTTTTCAGTGCATTTTTCTATATTTACTCGTTTGTAAACGCAAAAATAAAAATTATTCCATAATGTAAGATAGTTTCATCTTAACTGAGCGTCAAATATTTGCAAAAATATTTCGTTCGGGTCTTAGAAGTGCAAATTTCAAAGATGTGATGAAGCAATGTTTACCATAAAAACATAAGCACCAAGCACTGACAAATTTCGACAGTGAAAAGCAGTGTCTCGGTGACGTAATGGTCAACGTGTCCGCCTGGATTGTGGAAGATGCGAGTTCGAGTGCCGCCTGAGGCAAGTCGATTTTTTTTTCAGTGAATTTTTCTAGTATTAATATTTACACGTTTGTAAACGCAAAAATAAAAATTATTCCAATATTAAAATTTGCAATGAACACTTTGAAGAAAATAACTAAACACTTTACTAGGTGGTAGACCCATATGTAGGATCGTCTGGGTAGGTAACACTGCCTTTCTTATTTCTGCCGTGAAGCAGTTCGCTGTGTTTCGGATTGAAGGGAAAGGTAGCCAGTGTAATTACTGGGCATGGAGGGCATATCATTTTAGTCCACAGGATGGCAAACGCACTTGCGGTGTTAAGTGATTTACACTTAATATTTCAATTGTCTATAGGCGGCGGTGACCAGTTAACATCAGGTGGGCCGCAAGCTTCTTTGCCATCTCGTAACATAAAAAAAACACAATTTAAGGAAAAAATAAGCTAATATTATTGTTCCTTAAAGCGATATTTTTTCAAACCTAATTTAAAAGTTAAGAATCGTTTAAAATATTGTACAATAGCAAATTATCACTTGCAATCATAACACAAGACACTAAATTGACAACTTAAAACGTAATTTTAACATATCTGAATAAAAAAAGCAAAAATGAAAAACCGTTCCTTTATTGAATTTAATTTAAAAGAAAAAATAAGGTTTTCATATTTTTTATTGAACGATGTCTATTAAGAGTTTTTTTCTCTATAACAGAAGATCTTCATCAGATTGCCAGAACCATTGCCTACAGTGTTGAATAAAGCAAAGAATCAATCAAAATTGGTACATAGATAGATATATAAAAACGTTTGTTAAACTCAATTATATTTATTATTAACTAGGAATATTTTAATTTATTTTTTCCGTATAAAAAAGTTATATCTACATTTACTCTTTTCCTCTATCGTACTAATAGTTAAGTAGGTACCTACCTAAGTTTAATTAAGAAAAATATATATTTTTTTTATAACAAAATTTATATCCTCTCATGTCGTCCCAGCACAAACCTTGTGGTTTTAGTGTGCGACTGTATACACAATTGTTTAAATTAAGATTTTAAATGGTAAATAAATAAAAAAATAATAATATTTTTGTATATTCATAAAAATCAAGTTCTTTAATATAGGAGCAAAATGATCGTTCCCAAAGCCTACATTTCCCAAGATGGCTGTTCCCGCCATCGCCTCCACATTTGTCTCTGGTCACGAACATCATAACGCCTTAAGCCGCGCACACACGCCACCACTCCGGTGTGAAAATAGGATATAATTTCGGGGGAATAATCAAAAAAGCCTCGCGTGCCCACCGGGCATTAGCCCTACCCAGTCCGGGCATGTTAATGTTGCCAGTACATATAACGCGGTATGTATGTAATGAGCCGAGGAAAATTGTGTTGCCATAAAAATAATTGTGTTTCCTACCCCATGCCTCTTTACGTCACTGCTTGTACTTTTGCCGCTACTATGGGAATATTAGTCACAATTTGCATTAACGAGTTTGCATAATGCGTTAGTTTTTTTTATTACGAAATGAATTTGTCATACTAAATCTATGATGGGTTCTTTATTTCTATGAGACACAAAGCTTTTTGAAATTCTTTAAATATTTTCAGATTTATACATACTTACGTACGACACATAATTATGTGGCAATTAAAATTCTACGAACCAACAATTATTGTCAGATCAAAAAATTTTTAGCAAGGATGTAAAATCAGTTTCAAAGCGAATTAGAAATTAACATCAGAATCACGTACTTTTTTATCAAAACGCAAAGGAAACCGGAACATACAGCCAAGCCGTGTCAAAAGAAATACTTTTCTTAAAACAATAGTAGCGCTACGCACATTCGAATTCACAAGATTTATGCGTTTGGTTAGTGCTCCGACTTTAATGTTCTCGGCACGTTTAATAGTTTAAATGAACCGTACGCGCGGCATTCCCTTCGCCTATTTTTGATTGTTTACTTTTTTACCGTCTGTTTCGTTTCACAAATTGACTGAAACTATTGATGTAGTGCAGGTGGTAATAAAACCTATACTTGTTTGTACCGTAATTCATTGTTTTGTTTGTTTTTTTGAAGTCTTTTATAGTAGTGTAGAAATTATCGAGTAAAAGATTTATCGAGTTTTTGTTCTTGATTTTAATTACTGATCTCCCGGTATTTACAACATTAAAATATAGGCGACTGCGTCTGTCGTAAATATTAACTATTCTAAGTGAAATAAAAGTGTACCTACTATAGGATACAATATCATTTAAGGCATTGCAAATAAAAAAAGTGTACCGATTTAACTTGCGTGTAATTAGATTTAAAATTTTGCTATCATAATGTGTAGTGCTCGCAAAAATCTAAGAGCACATTTTCTTGTAAATATAACTATAATACAGGTTAATTATTGGCTAAGAACTTAAGAAGTGCAACAACTGTCGTGGTTTGGCTTTTGTTTATTTATTTCACTGAAGTTTGAAGGCTGGCAACCTGTCATAATTTTAAGGCATCGCATGGCCTATACTGCCAGATGTGGCTCTAGTAGTAACAAAATTACCTAAATTCCTGATCATCAACCCTTTTTGAGACTTTTAGCGTAGGTATGCATGTTTTAAGTAGTGCAAAGTGTGCAGTGTATTTTCGTAGTGGTACATAGCTTCATAATATATATATATATATATATATATATATATATATGTATATATATATATATATACCTTTTACCTTTATCCTTAAACATAGAATTTGAAATGTAAGAATTACAAAGAACGCCGTAACTAATAATACCCAAAAATATTTTTTTTGTTGCCCTGAATATCTTGGCGGATTTTTATAATTTTCAAGTAGGTACCCTGTTTACGCATATATTTATAAAAGTACTGAAGGCTCTGGTTCTCTATTTATTGATGAAAACCGCATTGAAATCCGTTGCGTAGCTTATAAGTTCTAAGTTTCAAGGAGGATTACGTACTTGGTAGCTTAAGCTTTCGTGGTCATTACGATACTAAGAAACACTAGCGTACGTTCTCGTCTTCATCGAGTTGACATCCCTATTAAATATACTATACAGAATGATTTTTTCAAGTCGGCCTTCAACGCTAAATCCTAAACTATAAGGAATATCGAAAAATGCTCAAAGGAGTCACGAGCCCAATTTTGATGAAAACAATTACTGGATTATTGGATTTTTGAAAAATCAATTATCCTAGCCAGGAATCGAACCAAATGATTTTGAAAAAAAAAATCCACAGCTTATATTATTGCACCATTCGATAGTGTTGTCAATAAGGATCGATTTCAGTGAAGTAATGATATACGGGAAACTAATGGGAAATGTTAAATTTTAATAAAATATTTCTTGTTCCGCCTTGGTTGAAGCGATTATTGTATCAATCAATTTAATGATGCAGTTATTGTTTTCATGAAAATCGGGCTCGCGACTCCTTTGAGCATTTTTCGATATTCTTTATAGCTTAGGATGTGGCCCTGAAGGCCAACTTGAAAAATTCACCCTGTGTTGGTAATATAATTATAAGTACGTTTATTTAATTACTACGCCATTCTGCACGTGATGGAAGTTCAACCCGGATCCTCAACATCTAGACAAACTTAGGATAGTAATTTATTAGGGTTATTCCAAGTTTTGGTCGACCGCGGGTCGCTAATGCCCGCTCGCCGTTACAGGGTTGACCAAGTATAGAATTAATTTCGATTGTTTGTGCCAATTATTGGCCATTCCAGCCATTTTGTTTGGGCTTTGTTTGGCTTCCAGTTGCGCGATTGTTTCCAGGAATTCATAGGCATTTAGTATTGGTTACTACCGGAATTTATTCCGGATATTTATTGTTCTTCTTGTTGAAAGCAGGCGGTTTGTTAAAGGATGCTTTAATAGAATTTGTGCAAAGATATTTACAAATTATACACCATAGTTCGTTGCCGCGACTTAATCAAGTAATGTTCCAGGTAAGGTACCGCGGAATGGCTAATGCTTAAATAGTTCCATTAGACTAAAAATAATTAAAAGAAAACACACATGTACTGGCCTACTACTTAGCCGTGTGATGCCGGTAGAGTCATCATCATCATCATCATTTCAGCCAAGAGACGCCCACTGTTGGACATAGGCCTCCCCCAAGGATCTCCAAATCGGTCGATCCTGCGCTGCCCGCATCCAACGGCTTCCCGCGACCCTTACTAGATCGTCAGTCCACCTTGTGGGGGGCCTACCAACGCTGCGTTTCCCGGTACGTGATCGCCACTCGAGGACCTTTCCGCCCCAACGGCCGTCAGTCCTCCTCGCAATGTGCCCTGCCCACTGCCACTTAAGGTTCGCAATTCTTTGGCCTATGTCGGTGACCTAGGTTCTCCTGCGGATCTCATCATTTCTGATATGATCACGCAGAGAAACTCCGAGCATAGCTCTCTCCATTGCCCTTTGGGTGACCTTGAGCCTTCTTATGAGGCCCATTGTAAGCGGCCACGTTTCGGTTCCATAAGTCATCACTGGCAGCAATTACGGGGCATGGAGGGCATATCATCTTAGTCCCCAGGATGGCAAACGCACTTGCGGTGTTAAGTAATTTACACTTAATATTGCGAGTGTCTATACGCGGCGGTGACCACTTAACATCAGGTGGGCCGCAAGCTTGTTTGCCATCTCGTAACATAAAAAAAAACACACGAATTAAAGACTTTCGTCTTAAGACACTGCGGTTGATGGGCCGGTAGAGTAGAATATAGAATATAATAGATCAGTTTATAATAAATAAAATAGATATTTTGTACATCCACTCAGCAACTACGACTAAAAGCATCAAACAATCTGCTACTCAAAAATCAACTCTAACGTCTGTATTTAAGTACTTTCACAAAACATTGTCGGCGTTTATTTGTACACGTTTCTTCTTATTGCGTTACAAATTCGTAAGCATATGTAAACACGCTCATATTTTTATATCAAACAACGTATTTCTATCTCACGTCATATTAAGAATGTCCTTGTGAAATAAAACAGGGGAATGAGCTTTTATATACCGTTCGAGACATAGGTACGAACAAAGGTACCTACAGTCAGCACAGAAATTCGTCAAGCCATTTAATAAGTATGAAATAAGCATACATAATGTGTCATGCCTGCAGAATAGAATAGCATCAGCCCATGCCCTCCAATGGGTGTCGTAGAAGGCGACTAATGGATGAGCAAAGGGGTATTGATCACCTTATACTCCGACTAATCCACATTGGGCAAGCGTAGCGGACTGTTGCCTAAACCTTCTTCAAGGAGAGGCATTGTTTCCCAGCAGTGGGTCGAATTATTAAGGCTGTTATGATGATGATGAACATACATAACTAATAATATAAATGCGAAAATGACTTTGTTTGCTATTACGCCTCCACGTTTAAACCACTAAACCGATTTTGAAAATTCTTTCACCAAAAGAAAGCTCTTTCATCAGGGAGTAAAATGGGCTGTATTATTTATTTTTAATTGGATAATCCCTACGAAAATTACAATAATTTAGTAATTATTTGACGAGTGCGCTGCCATTTTGTTATTTTAAGACAATTTAGGTTACTTCGGAGATCTCTTTGAGACTTTATTTGACGTGCACTGAAAGTTTTTTGTTGAGCCGATTTCTTACAAAGCGTAAAAGTAATTCTTCACACCTCAAAAGTAAAGACATCAAAACAATATCCCGCAAAACAATTGCACACTTCACACAGCTCAAGTATACCGAACTACCCCACAAAATGGATTCCTAAAACCACTTCTGTATTCCAAACAATTAAAACAGGCAACACTCCATCCACCCCGGGATCTCAAAAAAGCATCAGACGAAAAATTATGGTCCTAAAACCATTAGCACACATAGTGGGGGTAGACTGGGGAGAGGGGGCGAAGTGGGGGGAAGTAATCCTGTAATTATCAGCTTAACTCCAGACAGAGTCGCAGGTGGAGTGTGTTTTAGCGTTATTTTAACATCGACTGTAGATTGATTTATGCATCGCGTTTTGTAAGGCTGGTTGCACTTGAACGAATCTCTTTTTCAGATCGAGCCTATTAAAACATTGTGCACCATGATGAACTGAAAAACAGTTCTCACGCACAAAATTTGTGACTAAATAATGACAGATGAACGAAATTGATTTCTGAACCACTGGACAAACATCAAATGTTTGACAGGTAGGATAAATAAAAATATCGTTTTTACTGATTTCCTCGCAATTTTTCCACATTTTCTCACCATTTAAACATTCCCTGGACTTCCACAAATATTTCCAAACCAAAATTAACCAAATAGGTCCACACATTCTCGAGTTTTAGCGAGACTAACGAACAGGAATTTATTTTTATGTTATATAGAAGATGGATAATTTATCGTGAAGGTGTGTATTTACGATAGCGTTTTGACTTTTGTACTTGTCACTCATATGCATAAATAACAGAGACAGGACGAGTTTGATATCTGTCTAACAGCCCAATACTTATTGATCGTTTATGAGTAAGTCCTGAAGTAAATTATAAAATGATCCCTATCCACACCCTTGACTTCAACGTTTTATTGACAAAATACCATAACTGATTTATGTATATCATAAAAGGTTTAGAATTCGCACCAGCGGAAACGGTGGGAGACGATAAGAGCGCCCTTTAAGGGGATTTAAATCCATTCCCCATATATTTGAGATTTCCCCCTATTTCGCACTTAAATATTTCAAAACAAAATTGGCTTTTAGACTCCTTGCCGGTTGTTTAACTCATGTTGTTGTTGTTGAACACATCACCATCATCATCATGGTATAATAATTGTAGCCGAGGGACTGCTGTGACTCTCGGCAGTGAGCTATTGGACATGGGCCTTCCCCAAGGCCTCTCCAACTGGCCTCTCAAACTCCAAAGGTAAGAACTGTCTCAAGTTTCTGTTGCGCTCATTACTCTGTAACGGCTAGCGCACCGATCAACTGTCTTGATAATTATTTCATTTTGCAACGTGCTTGCTTAAAGGTAATGCGACTTTTTTCATTAATGAATGAAGTCACTAAAATTAATATTTACCACCTACTCAGCTTTCTTGCTGATTTAAAATGCATTGTAGGTATGCGTCACAAATATGCGACGATACGATATAATTTCATTAAAAAATTTAAACTACGTTCCGGGTACTTCGACAACAAGACGTTATTGTTTTGTGATAGCGAAACTATATTATATTGTAATTACATATTGACAGATTTATATAATAGTATTTATTTTACATATTATTATAATATTGATATATATCTATATCCATGTTTAGATTATTATATAATATTTGTGTTCTTGTTAATACACGTTGTTATTATATGTACAAAATACACTTGCTTGCTGGAGATGGAAATGTTATGCATTAATTTAAATAAAACATTTATCTTAAGAGTGATTTTACAGGTGTACGACTTATTAGTTATGGTTAGCCTGGGTTATGAGAGAATAAATTCATTGGTGTTTCTCGTAATCTCAGTATACCTACAGTTAAATTATAAATTCCCAAGTTATTGTTATAATATTTTAATTACAGTTTGGTACTACCCCTTGATGAATATAAATATTTTAATGTTTAGAATCGATACAATTATAATAGTTAAATTATTTTTCAAATTCAAATTTAATATCATACTTATGATTATTAGACTTATGGATATTGTTATACTTTATAGTGAATAACGATAAATTAAAAATCTTTTATCAAAACTCAAGGGGTTTACGTACAAAATGTCCTGAGTTTCGTCAGGGCTTATTACGTAATAGCTATGATATAATCGTCATAACTGAGTCATGGTTGCATTCTGGAATCTTAGACGGAGAAGTAAGTGATAGTAGATATGACGTATTTCGATATGATCGTAATTTATCAGTGTCGAAGAAAAAAACTGGGGGCGGTGTTATGATTTTAGTACACCGTAAATTAAATGCCTGCCGCATCAATATCTCAACTTGTATTTACACAGAACTCCTTATTATTACTATATCTTCAAAGACACTAAACAGTAACACAAATTTACATATTATGGGCGTCTATATACCCCCTGACCCTATCTGCTTGCCGGACTGCGTGGAAAATGTAATAAACATAACTCAAAAGATGTTTGAACTATATTATAAAGACAATTTTATAATTCTAGGCGACTTTAACCTTCCGTGCATTCAGTGGGATAATCATGGGCCAACTCATATCAAATATGGTTCTACGGAAATTCAAAATGCCGGAATGCGTTTACTCGAACAACTAAGCTTTCTTGGGTTAACCCAGTATAATACACTGAAAAATTATATTAATAATACTTTGGATTTAGTCTTTTCAAACCTAACCTTAGAGATAGACACTAACACTTTGCCACTTACCAAACTCGATCGTAATCATCCTACCTTCGCGATATATTTATCTGATTATGCCCTATTATCTCTAGAGGAATCCTCCATACCTCGACGTAATTTCAGAAAGGCAGACTATCAACAAATTAATAATCATTTACAGTCAATAGATTGGCAATTTTTAAACAAATGTAATACCACTGAAAACATGATTGAAGTTTTTTATAACATTATAAACAACACTATAGAAAAGTTTGTCCCACTATGTAAGGTAAATAAGAATAACAAGTATCCAAAATGGTATAGTCCAGCTCTAATAAAAATTATTAAAGAAAAGTTCAAGGTTCATAAGCGATGGAAAATGTATGGAAACCCGTTAGACTACGATGAATTCTCCTTACTTAGAAAAAGACAACACAGAGTTCAACAATTATGCTACAATAACTATATCACCACGACTGAAAAATCTATAAAACATAATCCTAAAGTATTCTGGTCTTATTTTAAATCCATGCGTGGTAGGTCGAATTACCCAAAAAACTTTTTTTATGATGACGTCTGTTATTCTGATGGAAAGGACATTTGCAATGCATTTAACAATTTTTTCCAAAGTGTTTTTGGTGTACCGACCACTAACAACACTACTACGACCTCACAAGATAAAAGTTGCGATTCCTTGTCATCATTTACTATCTCACCAAGCGTGGTCAAAAAAGCCTTAAGCTCCCTGGATATAACTAAAGGGGCTGGAAGTGATGATATACCTCCACTCTTTTGGGCTAGGTGTTCTAAGACATTATCTGAACCTATCAGCTCTCTTTTTAATATATCTCTAAGCGAGGGACTATATCCAGATATATGGAAGAGAGCTCATATAGTACCTATACACAAGAAAGGATCTAAAAGTAAAATTCATAACTACCGTGGAATATCTATCCTTTGCACCATAGGTAAAGTATTTGAGAAGATCGTTTACAATGTCATCTATCCAGTTATTTGTAAGGGTTTGCCCGAAAGTCAACATGGTTTTCTTAGGAAAAGATCAACAATAACTAATCTTGTTTGTTTTTCTGACTACGTTCTAAAGAATATGGAAAGGGGTGGCCAGATTGACGTGATCTACACGGATTTCGAAAAAGCGTTCGACCGCGTGGATCATGTCATTCTGCTACAAAAACTTCAAGCGTTAGGAATTCATGGAGATTTGTTGCGATGGATAAAATCATATTTAAATAACCGCTCTCAGGCCGTCGTATTGGGAGGTTACAAATCTGATTATATTAATGTCCCAACTGGCGTTCCTCAGGGTTCCCACTTAGGCCCGCTGTTCTACAACGCGTACTTGTATGATATAGTGTACTGTTTTAAAGCTGCTAAACACATCATGTATGCTGACGATAAAAAAGTTTATCTCAAAATTAATAATTTGAATGACTGTCACGCTCTGCAATTGGATTTAGATACTTTACATAACTATTATGAAAAAAATAAAATAACTATTAACATTAATAAATGTCAAATCGTCACATTTACTCGGAAAACAAAGCCAATTAAATTTAATTATTACTTCAATGGAATGGTCATTAACAGGACACAAGCGATACGTGATCTAGGGGTACTCCTAGACGACAAATTTGTATTATCCAAACATATTGACACCGTCACCGATAAAGCTTTTAAAAATCTTGGTTTTGTTTTACGGGAATGTAAACCTTTTAAAAATTCTAAAACTATATTAACAGTATACTGTGCCTATATTCGCAGCGGATTGGAATATGCCAGTCCCGTGTGGAGCCCCAGATACGTTACTTACAAAACTCAAATAGAGCGTATACAAAAAGTACTTGTCAACCATCTCAACTACAGACAACGTTTAATTACAACATCATACAAAGAAAACTGCTATCGTAATAACTTGTTAACTCTTGAACAAAGGCGTTTGGTATCAGACGCTAGTATTCTTTACGACATGGTGCACGCACGGGTAGACTGTCCGGAGCTGGTGGCGGCTGTGAAGTACTGTACCCCAGTGCGTCGCACCCGCCACACTCCCTTATTGGCTGCACCGCTGCGGGCTACCAATTATGCTAGCAATGCTCTGCTTACAAGATTACCACAAATGTATAACGATCTTTTCAGCGAAATAGATATTTTTGCTTGTTCAAAGAAAGTATTTATGGCACGTATAATTGATATTTTGAAAGAACAAAATAACCCTGTAAATCAGCAATCTTGACAAATACGTGAGAACGTTCGTTACTTTTAATCTTGCTTACGTTCGTATTGTAAAGTGGGCCTCGGGAACCAACGCCGTACTGGGCGCCATACTTCTCCATCTATTTGTGCTTGATAAAAAGTGACAAACGATTCCAAGGAGATGATTGATTTCTGAGTGTCATTCTGTAGTACGGGCTTTTCTTACTTTTATCAAGTTAATGGTATGAAGGGCAAGGGTAAATTAAAGGAACTACGAAAATAAATAATAAAACTTTTTTATATACGATTATTGATTAAATATTGACTAATAAAAGAAAATTTTTAAATCTATAATGTTATTAAGAAAAAAAAAATAGATTTTTCTTTAATGCATAATATTTCAATATAATATTTCAATATAATAGATATAGCAATTATTTGTTCATTTTTTAATTTTATTTAGAAACGTGTATTAAGTATCTATGTATATATAATATGTATTTTTTTTTTGAATATATATGTGTACTAGTGTGTATGTATATGTGTATATATGTGTATGTATTGGTATAATGATATTTATATATGTATATTATAGATGTAATGTGTGTGTGTGTATGATTACTTTTTCTTTAATAAGCAGAAACAGTTCTTACCAGATGAATAGATAAATGAATTGATTTAGTACCACTTATGTATCTATAGCTCAAATATTTAGCTTAATGTTAGTCTTGTAACACCCATAATTGCTACTTACTTAAAACGTATAAGGAGACCTATTAATTGGCCTTACTATTAATGCACAAAATGTTATAACACACTTATTGTAACGCTGTTTGGTTTCTAATAAATAAATAAAAAAAAAAAAAAAAAAAAAAAAACCCAATTGGTCTTAAGCTGTCCGCATCCATCGTATTCCCGCGACCTTTAATCCAGATCGTTGGTCCACCTTGTGGGGGACGCTACGCCTTCCAATATGCGGCTGCCACTCGAGGACTGACCGCCGCTTCAGTTTTCCTGGAAGTATGCCCTGCCCACTGTCACTTAAAGTTCGCTGTTCTTTAAGGTATGTTGAACTCATAAATTTCTGCAACATTAGTTTTTTTGGTGATGCGACGGAATCTGATTACAAATGTATTAGTTCTTTAACAGTCCAAATTTAACCAGTGTAGGTACTGTTGTTAAGACCCTAAACAGTTCCGTTCGTCGCTTTGTGCTTTTCGAAGCATAGAACAGAATCGCAATTGATTTTTTTTTTCGGTGGCTTGATTAACTTAAGCGAACCTCACAACGAAATCGGATAATCGACCTCCTCATAGTACTGATATCCCTGTATGATATCCTTGTTTACTGTACCTACATTGACATAAATGCATGATGATTTGATTTTACCAAAAGAAAGAAAACAAACACGGTAATATCAGTTCTGGGCCTATAGCATTACCAGCAAAAATATTTTCATGACCTCACCAGGTTCCCTAAATGAAACAGAACAATAGCCCTTAATTCCTTTCAGATAAAGTCCTGGCCAGACTCCAGAATAATCTAATCAGGATAGAATATAGAAGTAGCCATCGCATAAATGTTTGTGTTTCATAAGTGAAATCTGTGGCAACAGCGAGCGGCCAGACCGTCATTTTAGATTTACGTGCTTTCTCAGTATGTACAGAGGTCAAGGTCTGAAACAGCTGGTTGGTATATCAGAAAAAAAGACCCTTTTCGGTTTAATAATGCAACTTGAATAAAGCACTAAGCAATTACGTCAAGATCGTGTGCACTAGGAAATGTTTGTATAATCCTCTTTTAAAAACGGATTCTATTATTGAGTAACATTTATCGTTATAAATTTCAATTCAATTATCCCTTTTAGTTTGCAGACTATGAAATAAATACAATTTATTTGTAGGGATACAATAAGCCAGGCGAAATTAAGTAAACAAACCTTTGGGAAGAGAAGTGTTAGGGGTTTTAAATTCAGGATACCAAAGTACTGTATACTAATAATAAAAACCACGCAAAAAACTATTCATTTATTTCTCACATTACGTTTATCTTTACAGTTATCAAAACTTAATAAGATAAAGCAGCAGAAGTAAATTCTCTATCAAAATTATTTGCAAAGTAATTTTCATAAAAGGCGCTGTCACTCTATAAAAAGAGTACGAATAATCCATGCAATACCTTCTTATAAAGTATATAAGTCTACAAAGGAGTATCAAAGCCGTAGAGTTCTCCTGGAGCAAATAATTTAATGGATTTATGTCTTAAACCGCTTAAGAGTAACCTGCGGACCTTTGTGTCATCAGGATAAAGTCGGAAATGCACTTTTTGCGATAGACACTGGGGAAGAGGGATTTAATGGACATAGAATTATGGGATCAAATTCAAATACGAAATTAGATAGTATTTTTATCGACTGGGTAAAGTTGTAAATTAGACTTGAATAAATCGAATGTTCTTCAATTAATTTGATTGATTCAGAAGAAGAAGTAAACAGAAACAACATTGAAGCTCCTAATAAAAGGCTTTGACCTAATGCTAGTAGTGCCATGTGAAATATAGTCTATAACTGTTTCCATGGCCTCATCTATCTCTGTACGAAAATTCATTAAAATTCAGTTAAACGGCGTAGACGTGAAAATATAACAATTGTACTCCCTCCTTATAAAGTTACTAGCAATAACGTTAAGATGACTCCTCAAAAAAATGTTCGAATATCCACAATTTGTACGATTTTGTTTGACATTACTAAAATTTTGTAAGAAACAATTCTTAAACCACCTTTCTCTCTACTTCTTTTGTTGATCCACATAGTAAAAGTTGGTATGAAAAATTCATTTGAAGCTGAACGACTCTAAAATAAAAACAAATTTAATAAACCAACCTTTTCAATGCTGAAACAGAATTGTTTACCAACTTTCCAAATCCCAACAATCTATCAGAAAGCAAAAACTCATCTAAATCATCGTGTCCAAAACTTCAGAACATATTGTAGGGACCAAACGCAAATGGGTAACCAAAATAATCTGTAAGTTGGAACTTTGCAGACGGTGTGACGGCTGAGATTCATGTGCAGTGCGGAGATGATTTCAATTCAATTGTAACCGCTGGATTGAAATTTTGCTTTAACTCATTGAAGGCTGTTAGGTACCTTTTTGCTGAAGCAATCTTAATGGATTGAATTTCTAATATAAAATTTCGATTTTGATTTTAAGTTGGAATATTAGATTAGTAGGTAGGTATGTAATTTATTAGCAAAGCGAAAAGTCGATGACCTGTGCCTGTTTTAAACTAATGTAATCACTATCATTTAAATCAAAGAAAATGGGATTTAAAACACGTATTTCTGATTGTTGGTTAATCCGATATTTACGATAGAGGTACGCGATTTAACTCCCTTTTTTTCATTTAAATGACCTGTGCCTGGTTGTGCCTATTTGATATTATTCAATAGGATTGTGTACTTTAGTTGTGACGATGATGCTTATTAATACCGTCAAAGCAAATCGCTTACACTTCAATTAGTAAAAAAGAGATCAGCCATTTCTAGCCAGCCAAAGATAACATTTTTTCTTCAAATTCATGACCGCGATAAATATATATGGGAATGGAAAATTATTTGTCTCAACATTTCTTTTTGAGACAAAGAATTTTGTTCAAATTAAGCATAGTAATAATATAAGTATCATGGAAATAGATTTTAATCACGCATTAGCAGGTCGTAAATTTATTCTACTTATCAGTTAATAATGTAAATATTAATAAGTTAAATTAACTTGAAAAATCCTGAGACATTTGTCTAATTTGCACCAAAACCAAACCAAACACATTATCGATAGATGTGGTTGTAACAGCTACAATACGAATTCAATTCGAATCATGATCCATGTCAGTTTGCGTATATTTCGTTGCAAATTTTCATTTCCTAATTACTTCAGTACCAAACGGAACCGGTGTTCAATAATATCCGTAGTATTGCATCATTTGCCGTACGGCTAAAACGATTCCCGTGTACGAACCGGATAACGTATGGTCGATCGAAATTTAACACGGGATTTGCTGGATAATATGAGAGGAATTAAATCAGCCGATTTTAAGTCTTAAATCCGAGGGCTGATGGTGCTTTTTCCGATGGAGTTGTGTAATAAGTACTTCTTGATTCGCTTCCGTCTTCATGATTATCATTGTAATAGCTCAAGTTTGAGATGTAATGAAGTTGAGGGTTTAATAGTAATGGAATTTCAACCATAATACTATTTTATTACTTAATTACTTGATCTTAGTAATATGACCAATCAATAAACTTTGATTTGTAATTGATCTTCCAATACTAAGAATTCAAATTTCTTTATAAACCAATTTCCTTATTGCTAATTAATTAAAAGCTTATGGGTTACTAAGGATTGGAATGAGATTAGATAAAGCAAAGAAATATGTAAGAGTCATAGAAGACGAAGAGAAATCATCTCGGTAGACCCTTGCGAGAGAATACTTTTACAAATAAGATTTAAAAATTACTGCAGTGGAATCGCAGTAGTAAATATTTGAATATAATTTTAGGAAACACTTTGTTCGTAACCGTATCAATATTTTATTTACAAAAACTACTGTACCTCTACGTATAAAATAAAAGTTGATAATTTATTAGTACTTGCGTCTATGTTTAATGTACTGCAACTGGAACATACCTGCAAAATAAAATAATTGTTTAATAAAAAATCAATAAAATATACAAATTCTAATATAGTGAAACTAATAAAATAAGTAAGTTTTGTATAGAAATATGTTGGTTCTAATATTATATGTTTTTTCTAAGAACATCAAACAAATTTTGTGTTATTATATTAGATTTCAATGATGATATTTATAGATTACGCAAAAATAAATTTAAAAATTTCAACTTAATATATAAATTAAATTTTACGCATATTTTTATTAATTTCTGTGATTGGTTTTCTATCGAAATGATTTTTATCAAGAAAACTCTTGACATACGTTACAATACCACAATTATACGGAAGACATACTTCTATATTTGTTCTACAAACAGTTCGGTGTCATGCATTATACTTTGATCGTAATAATTCATTCGCTCTACGTACGGTTCGCTAGGTATACTCGAATAGAAGCAGCTGTTTCATTAAGAATTATTATATTACGACTACCCACATATGTGTAGAAGAGGCGAAAGGCAGAGATAACTGGACGAATAAATGTAAAGGCATAGATGTAAGGTTCACAGAAAAGTCAACAAAATGACCTTCCTTTTAATGTTTTTTTGATTATACCTAATTTTGTAAATACATTCGGAATACATTTCAAATTTGGAAATACATCAGGGAAACAAATTATAAAGAAAATTGTGCAAAATTCAACTGATTAAAAACAATTGAATTTTGCACAGAAATTATATAATTTGTTGTATATCTTAATATGTTTTTGTACAGTATTGAATAAGAAAGATTTGATAATAAGTAGTACACAAGGTATTCTAACAAAGAATTACAATTTTATGGGTGCATCTAACTCTAAAGTTGATATTTCATTGGCAAAAGTATTAAAAACACGAAGACATTGAGAACACGATGTTTAAGAGATAATATTCTAAGTCGTTGTAAGATATTACATGCGAATTGAGATACATTAATGGGCAATACGAAGTGGATGACACTTAGTACATCAAATCACTGGCAATTATTGCTATCTGTCGAATCAGCGTTAGATCCCTTCTCTCCCACTCATCGATACTTGCAACCTAGTTGTCATTTCAGCAACCAAACCCCAACATTACAAAATCCCATTTTCAATTCGAGCAATTGGCTCGAAGAAATTTCACGTCATACCCATTTCAAAAATAACTTCAAATCTTTCTCCAAAAGTTTTTATCGTAAAAGGCGTCAGTACAAGATGTTAAATAAAAAATACAGCGTTCAAAATTTCCTTTCCTAAAAGCTTTCACTACGCAAACATTGTTTAAGCTTACGTTAAATGGATCTTCGGAGGCGTATGGAACAAAACATTAATTTTCATTCCAAGCCAGGGTTAATTAAAAAGCCGTTTCATGAATCTACGTTTGTACAATAAATTGCGGTAATCCATATTAATGGATCTATATGGCATTAATTATAACACGACTTTTTTTGGCAACGGTACAAAGTCTGAGTACATCAAAATGATGCATGGCGTCTCCATAGGATTCATACATTATTAATTACAAAACGTGCGAGAGAGATAGCTGTATGTGGGGTTATGAGGGCGAAAGAGATAGAGGTAGATTTGACCAAGGTAGTGGAAGTTTGCAAAAGTTCAGACAAAGGATTCGGAGGAAGATGTTTCAAGTTTCTGACAGTTGTTAACGTTGAAATCAGAGCGCATCTTATAATTTCACGGTTCATCACTAAGACGAAGTTGTTTATTTTTCTCTTGCTGAAGGAAGACAAGACCTAATCAGAAGCGTGGAGATGCGGGTTGAGGAAGACCTGATGAAGACGTTTAGCGAAGAGGTTTTGAAAATGCCGTATGACCATAAGGCCGAAGATAGTATGCAGCTCTACCTGGAACCCTTAACCCTGCCTTTACCAGGTGGGTTGTGACATACCCAGGCCGACGAAAAACGCAATAATTTTCAAACTGTAAAAGCACCGAACTTGGAATTCTTAGTAGCTGGAATTACAGTGTTGCTGCTCCGATCTATGTTGTCAGTCCGGGAGTCACCACCAAGAGAGCAGTAGGATCCTTAAGTGCTCGTGGGCGTCATACACTCCACCAGACTTGGCACGTTCATAGAAATTTCTGATTTATATTTCTTCTTCTTTTAAATGAGGCGATCTTTATGTGTAGATTACGCATTGCGCCAATATCAAGTGAAAATATACTTATAAAGTAACAGACAATTGTAAAGTAGATTGAGTTAAAAATGGAGTCTCTCAACACGTGTTTTTACAATAAGAACTCGAAGAAACTCTCGATTTTTATTTGAAAGATTTTATTTTAATTTATGTGTGTTAAGCATTGTAAATGGAATTCATATTAATCAATTTTTGTCACTGTCATTGTATCAAAACGAACATTTTCAAGGTGCCGTATTCAAAAGCACCATTTTCTTAAACTCTCAGCCGTCAGGGAAAGTTAATTTTGTAATTCCACCATTAACCCCCAACTGCGGTGTTACGTTTTCATTAACTTTTAGTGTTTTAACCCACTTAACGCGACTTTTAAAAGTTTACTTTGTTATGGTTATATTTTCCAAGGATTCCCGTGTAGAATGTGGTAAAGTTAAAATTATGGTTGTTGATTTGACGCCGAGTAGCTTTAGCGGGTAGATAGTGATTAAAAAGTTAAAGATGTAAGCTGAAGATGTAAGTGATCGGTACTCCTGTCCAAAAAACATCCCCTATGCTTCGTATACTGACTATTGTAAGAGAGATTTAAGAAGACGAGTTCGGAAGTCCTAGAGCTCACAGGGCGAAGTTCCAAGGATTTTATTTGACAAGTCACTTCCACGCCGAGTCTCTTTGTCGCTTAGAATCTCTAGGAGGCTTGGA
This sequence comes from Elophila nymphaeata, assembly GCA_955850985.1. Lineage (NCBI taxonomy): Eukaryota > Metazoa > Arthropoda > Insecta > Lepidoptera > Crambidae > Elophila > Elophila nymphaeata. The sequence continues at coordinate 8,357,429 of OY039091.1, read as the reverse complement.
TTTCAAGAAAGCGGCTGCATCTAAGAGTTCGGCTCTCGAGTCAGGTGCGATGTACATGGAACGTTTTACTGGTTATTTTTCGCTTGACTATTACTGTTAACCACATATGGCGCCATCACCGGGTACTTTTTAAGCAGGCGAGGATCTCGGTTGGTCCTCAAGCCTATAGAGCAAACTTCCTCTATCTAGAGGAATTTCTAGTCGACAGGTGTTGGACATAGCTAACTGTAAATGGATGAACAAACTAGTTGATTTTCTTTTCAGTTTTTCCCTGAACAAGGCCTCTTGTTAGACTCGTGAACCGATGGCATCAAATTTGACTTTCATAAGCGTAAAAATTATACAGCTTAAAATTTTAAATTACTCCCAAATGTTTTGTACTCCTGACAGACCGCATAAAATAATATTCCTCACCTATTATCCGAAAACTCAAGACGAGTCAGCAACTACCGTAATTCTCAGCTTAATAAGGACAGTTGGCGTGTCAAAGTTTGCAATCTCTGACGCAGTGGTACAAGTGTACAGAATTAAGCGAGTTTTAATGGAACAAGTGCTCACAAATTAGCTTGCCCAGTTTACGCATAATTGCGAGCGTTTAGCAAATAATGCTGGATAAATCTATTGTAATCATGAACAATAACGTTTTAGTAGATTAATATATTACTCATATTCGGTATATTTAGTTTAAAAGGTACGTTTTTTGCTCCTTTAAGTCAGCTTATAATTTGTGCAGTATTTTCAGTAAGATTTATGTTTTTCTCAAGAGTCAAGTCTGTTTTGTCAAATATAGTTCCTTACAAACCTTTCGACAGATGAAATATTGTTTTAATAATATCTACAAATTATAATATCTTGTTTATAATGTAAGTACTAACGCTCTGCCCGCGACTGCTTCCTCGTAGAGAATACAACAGAAGCAGTCACAGGCGAGCGCGTGTGAACACTCGAAAACGTCGCAATGGGGACATTTTGCTTCAAGTGTGTATCAAATAATGAAGAAAACATATTTTAGCATTTTGAGAATAGTAAAACTGTGAATATATTTGGTTGCTTCTTTTTAAATTAGTAAATTAGATACGATTAGGTATTTCAGTTCAACATGAAATCAATGAATTTTAACTAAGATATTTCAGTATCACAGACAACCTCTCATACCATAAGGCACATAGCAAACTAGAACAAGACAGTTTGACGCACCTCGCACATCGCAAATTGAGTCGCAGGGGATTTCAACTTGCCTCTCCAACAGCGCAGGGCTTTACACGTGAATGAGAAATCATTACGAAAGGTGCTCTTCAGTTATTAAGTCTATTGATTTGTTTGTTCGCTGATTTATTAAATGAGGTTTTGGGATTATTGGATTATAAGTTTTAAATAAAAGAAGGGAAAGATACAAATTTAAAATTTCGAATGTTGACTTTACTTCTTTCGTGTCGCTAGGGCGGAAATCTCGTCATTGGATGAGCTTTATTTGTTCTAAATAAAGTGATCGACGAAACATATTATAGATTTTTTTTATTCAAGGACGGAAAAGCGTTTGGCTTTTATGATACATCAGAATCCTTAGAAGACTGAGAAAGAAGCTGAAATACCTCTAACTGCCTGAATGCAACAATTACGACGACTTTAAGACGTTGGTAGCCAGGCAGGAAGCCTAAAAAGATACTGGATTTAAATCGTGATGGTTGTTTGTAAAATCATCATACACATGGAAACAGATGAACATGAATCTTTAATTGGGGCGAAAAACTAGCTTTTATTTATTAGGTTGATAATAAAAATAGATATAAAGTAAAATATTAAATTATAAGACAGAGTATTATGTCAGCTTATTAAATTCCAAATTACAATATAATTCAACAATACACGTAAGAGCAGAATCAAACTCTACACTAATACTAATAAGGCACTTATTATAGAATGAGTCTCGAGAATAAATAGAAAGTGACAAACTATTCTCAAGACGTGATTGTTTTCTGAGTGTCTCAAAGAACTGGAGACGCATTTTTGAATCATTCGAATTTCAAATCGTGTATGTAATCGCAAGATTCGTTATGCGCTATTATTGAATATTCATACTAGTGAATTGTGCAACGAGTGGCACGCGTTTCCGATATTCTACCAGTAGAAAATCAAATGACTGACAGCGACATTAAAACTTTATAATTTACGTCCCGTTCCGGTTTTTAAAATGAACGAGTTATGGCTTTCGGTTTTTATTTTTTCTGTATGAAATGAAAAATGTTATAAGATTCGATTTTTATGGCAACACTCATTTCTAATGTTTCAAAAATACCACGTAAAATTTTGAGCAATCGAAACTAATTTCGTAGACGTTTTTTTTCCTGCATGAATTTAAGATTCACTTCGAATGATTCAAAAATGCGTCTCCTAGACTTTTTGCGGTGTTTAGACATATTTTTGTCGCAATAATTATTTCCCATTTTTGCCTTCCCAAGCGAAAAATAATACAAGGTACCACATAACGACAGACGTTACCAGAAAGGGTGTACATAAGTATGTCACTTACAGCCCCACGTCGTTCCAACAAGGGGACATTTGCATATAATTTACATTATTTCTTGCCTAAAATTAAAACGTTAACTTCCATGTTTTACCTGCATAACGGGACGTAGTAAGCACATTTGCACAAAACTGACTTTTGGGTCTCCAATGTCGGCTTCGGCAGCCAAGTTTATAATATTCATGTTGATTCTTTGAAGATCGTAAATTGTAAATTTGATTGTAAATTTCTTGTAAGTATCGTTTGTAAGTAGTATTACTTCTACTAATATTAGTTTCCCGCAGTTTAAGGTTTATTGTAAAATATGGCCGTCAATAACGTCGTAAACGTAAATGACACCGTCGTGGTAGAGTGGTCAGTAGTGCTGCCTAAACATCAAGCGCTCCGGGTTCGAGTCCTAGGACCAAATGTTTGTGTGATGAACACGAACATTTGTTCACGAGTCATGGTTGTTTATGTATTTATTTAAGTTTATTTATGAAAATATCTGTACTATTATGTATGATATTAAAGTCCGTTATCTAGTATCCATAACACAAGATCTTAATGATACTTAATTTGGGCTAGATAATTGGTGTGAGCGTGGAAATATATTATAATGTCATTTTATATTTATGGTAAAATAGTTTGTGTGTCTGAATCTGAAATCAGTCTATTACTAATATGCAAATCAGTCATTTTTAATGGACTTCAAAAAAGGAGGTTCTCAATTCACTGTATGTTAGTTTTTTATGTGTGTTACTTCATAACTAGATACTTTAATGGGTGTTCTAATTTAGATGGATTTCGACGAGTAGTTTTTGAGTTATCCCAAATAATGCGTATTTAATTGACATAGATAATCTAATTTTTTACTTGTTTGTCTAAAAGTTTATAGAGATAGTTTTCTAAAAACCGCCTTTAAAACGCCGTCGTGGTGGAGTGGTCAGTATAGCTGCCTACACATCAAGCGGTCCGGGTTCGAATCCTGGTAGGAGTCATGGTGGTTTATATATTTATTTAAGTTTATTTATAAAAATATCTAAAATTATTATGTATAATAAAAAAAAATGTCCGTTATCTAGTATCCGTAACACAAGTTCTTAACGATACTTACTTCGGGCTAGATAATTGGTGTGAGCGTGAAAATATATTATTATATTATATTATTAAAAACAAAAAAGCGAGAAATAAAATTTTATGTTTAAAAAAAACTAAATGTTTTTTGAGGTCACTTGTCTTTGCGACCGACCTCAAAAAAAAACATTTAGATTTTTGTAAACAAAATTTTCATTCTCCGTTTTGAGTTTTGAAACCGGTTTTTCTTAGTTAAATATACGAGCAAAATACTTCATGATATGCCTTACTCCTGTTACATTATGCAAATGCTCAGTGAATTCTAGGTGAAGCTTGCTTCCATTCTTGGCCTTATCTTCCCCGATAAAAACTTAAAATTTACAATAGAAAAAAGGTATTTACGTTCATTAACATAATGTCGCAAAAAGCTTATGTCTTGCAGCGTTCAAATCACTCCAGCGCCGCTCTTCGTATATTTTGATGTTTTAAGCTTTCAACAAAATTTAAACGTTCGATTTTCTATCGGCTTAGTGCCGCCATGCAGAAGTATTGTTGTACGTGGATTCGCTAAAAGGAAAAGTTGTCCGTCTGTGCGGGTATACGCAAAAACGGTTAACCCGATTAGCTTGGAACTTTGTCTTCGTATTGTTGCTGGTGTTATGATTAATATTGAATGACATATTTTGTGCTCTGTGTGTCTGTGCGTTAGCACGATAACTCGAGTATGCTTCAACTTATTGCAACCAAATTCAACATACGTGAATGACATCAAAATATGAGGTTTCTATCAAATTTTCAGCCGTCGATCACGAAAGTTAAGCAACCAAGTGCGCGGTCGGTACACGGATGGGTGACCAAAATTTAACATGCATGTATGACATCAAAATACAAGGTTTCTATCAACCATTGGGTCGTTTCCGGTATACGAGAAAGTCAAGGGGAGACCACTCCCGATTTTTTTGTACAGCAAAGGCTCGGCCGATAGTAAGCGGTCACTGAACTTCCAGGTATACCATGTAGTAATATTCCGGATATCCGTATCCGCGGATATCAGAGTGAGAAGAAACATTGAATAAAAAATAAAGATCCGTATCCGCGGATCCTGACACCAAATATCCGTATCCACGGATATACATTTTTAACGATCCAACACATCACTAATACCGTTGAACTCATCGACTACGAAAATTTATAAGTTTCCTCCTCAACTTTTTATTGAAGCAAAAGATCGGAAGCAGTTAGCTTATCATGACTTACAATAAGGTGAAAGCTTATTGTGAGTCATGATAAGGCCGCACATTATTGCTTATCCACCAATCGTGATAAAATACAATATATCAAACAAAATACAATATATCAAACAAAAAAGAATAATTAAAGACCGATTTTGAAATAATCACGACAGCGATTTTTGTCATTTACTTATTTCTTTACAAATTTATTTTGGGACATTTTTTGAAACATGTCAAATCTTCATATGAGCTGTCTCCAAGGAGCTTATATTTTTGTCTCCTTATTCCCATACAGAATGCAAACTGTCACTCCTAGAGCAAAATGAAACATTAAACCATAAGATAACCCGCAACTTAAGAATAACACGCATCGTGTAACCCAATTGTCTCGGATGGAGATAATAATTTCTCGCTCTATTTTGCACGGGAATCGAACCCGCGGGGGTTAGAGTAGGTCATCTGTAAAATGTGTCAAGCTATTCTGCGTAAGGTGTTAAAGATTATTGTTTATTCCTCTTATTTATAAATAGCACTGCGCTCGCGATTTTGTCTGAGAGTATTTTTTTTTTTCAATAAAATATAGCCTGTGTTACTCAGTGAAAGAGTAGCAACAAAAATTCTTCATTTGCACTTACGTCATTTTAGAATGAGTAAGTTTTGAAATTTTAAATTAAAATATTTAGAATCAAAATGAAAGAAAAATAAAAAAAAAATGTTGAGTCTTTTAATGTCTATTTTCTATCAATATAATAAAAAAATGTAATGTTGCCAATTACAAAACTTGGATAGGTTTTTGCCTTCGTTTTTTGGTGGTTCTTCCGTGAGAATTAGCCGCGAATCGCTGGGATGCTTATTGGATTCTGGATAGCCTAAAGATTAGAGACGATAGCTCTTAAGATTCTATGGATTCACCATGCGGGTGCTGGTCCATCGTTTTGCAGAGAGGTGAGCCTCAACATTCTCCTCCACAACCCTTGTTTCTCTCTCTACTCTCTGTTAGATTCCCTAAGAGCCGCTTGATACCCAAGCGTTCTAGTACACACATCTTACGGAAAATCTAGGCAAGTAAAAGTTCCCGAAAAATGTACGGTTCCCATGGGATAGACACGATAAAATTTCCTTGCGAACAAAGTCAACTTTAAAATAAAGGTAAACATCACACAATTAAAGAAACTTTCTGCGTGGTTGACCAAAAAAACTCAATATTGACTTACGCCCGAATACGTCTGATATTTTAATACGACCATCGCGCTTTAAAGCACCGTGTCAAAAAGAGATAGCCATATTTTTTGAAATATTAATTCCTTCACGCTTCCGACAGTTGTAAATAATACCTCAACAGTCTCAAATTTTAACGGCACCGTAAAAAAGTTTTGTAATACTTTTGTTTCTATTCTAATGTTACTCTATAAGTTATATTTTGGAGTGTGAAATTTCTCATCTTATTCTCGTGATATTTGGACGAAAAATAAGGTGGGTACAGAAATAAAGTATCATGTAGGTATTAGAGAAGTTGATTCAAAGACAAAAATGTATTGTCTTCGTCTTATATTCAAAGGAGTTAAGTTAAAATTAAATGGCAGATATTACGGCACTATATATAAGTTTAATATCTACTTTAAAAATGGTTACACTGTATTGATGAGTGGTTGAATTATATGTTACGTCCGGTTTTGCATTTTGGTATAATAAATAAAATTAAGAAAGAAGTATCTACATAGTCAAGTCAAGCGAAAGAAAAAACTAATTTTTGGCTTGACTTCTGCACTCTGTCTACATTGTGCCAGATCTCGGCAACGGTGTCGTAATTTACGTAAGGCGTAAGTTTTAAAGGGCCACACATCATCCTACAGCCCACCATCTTGTGATGAATGGCGGGAGTTAGAACAACACTGATTTACTGTACTTAACATCATAGTTCAGTTCATTTCGTACGTTCTATGTTTAACAGAAAGTTTGGCTAAAAGACCTGCGGGCTGAGTACGTAAAAAATATTTTAATTTAATAAAAAAAGATGTTTATGGACTTACCGTGGAACGCAGTTTATAATTGGAATTATTTTGAATGTAAGTTTGAATTTCGAACGAGTTCTATGAGATTTGAAATATCGAGGACAAAAATTCTTTATTATTTAAATAATACTTCCTTGAAAATATAAATTATAAAAATACTTTTTTTTAAAAATAGTAGGTTCCGGTTGAGCTTTTAATTTTTTTTAATGGTCACAATCTTTTTCTATCGATATAGGTTTACTAAGGGCTTGTTTCACAGGATCCAAGTAAGTTCCCATTAGCGTATAACTAACAGATAGTCCTAACAAAATTGACAATTTAACTGACATATACCTCCTAAACCGAACCTGTGAAACAGGTCTTAAATATTTTTGTTGAGTTATAAGACAACAAATACCTAAATATTCATTAATTACCTAAAGTATTTTTCTAAATTAGTTAATAGCGTTTAAGCTTTTATTACATTTAAATACATTTAACATTTAAATACTTTATTACATTGAAATACTGCGAGGCCGCAACAATCCCATTCTTAGCAGACCTCAGTTGCGCACATTGAAAGATAATCGTGTAACATACTGCCTACTGTGACGTATTTCCGCAAGTCGGCACAGACTATAAACATAAGCTCCCAGGTCTAAGTTCCGGGATGACTGATGACGAGACAGACGGCCACCGCACTGATTTACTGTAGTTAACCCGGTTGAATACTTCGCTTGAGACACAATGCGCTGCGGGATGGCCAATATTACCACAGTCTATATACTCGTATATATTTTATTTGATCTTATCTTATAACGGAGCCGTGAGTTTCCCCACGGTGCACTTCGACCCAACGGGATCTTTTGTGTCTCCCTATTCCCTTTACTCTTGTCGCTTCTTGAATATGTAGGTCATCAGCCTCACTATGTCCATGGGCTTGAAGAGCCTGTAGTGCTCTTGCCTTGGGTAGGCCTTTCCCAGGATATTCATTCTAATCCTGGCTATGAAATCGCAGTCACATAGCAGGTGTTCTATGGATAACCGGTTGTGTACACATGCTCTGCAATTCGATGTTGTAGAAATTGGCATTTTGTTAAGCAAGTGGTTTGTGGCCTGTAAGCCCACCCAAAATTAGGCGAGCCTGTTGTCTGCTGCCCTATATGAATTTACACCATCCTCTAGAAGAAGGATATGGAGTGTTTCATACCAGGCGACAGTTTCTGTACCATATGATGTCTTTTATGGACATATTCTTTGATGGCACGTCTAGACAGGCAATGGTGAGGGGACTGGCGAGCCCGAGCTGCATACGCTCGCTCGGGACATGCTGGTTGATTGTTTATTAGAGCCAGACAAATGCGGCGTTTACGGCAATTTATAAGGCGTGGAACCACTGTATGTTTTTACGTTGTGATATTACTATGTTAATACATACATACATACGATCGCGGTCATAATACAAACGAGGGATGAGCAGAGACGAGTGACGGCCGTTGATACAAAACAAAAACCAAATCATAAAAAAATATATTTGTCAATATGCATTGCATCTATACATAGTATGAAGTAAGTAGCTCTTTCTGCCTGTAAGCTTAGAACTTTTAAAATGCGCAAGAGATTTTAAAGCAGTTTTCATAAATGGATAGGGTGATTCAAGAGGAAGGTTTTGAAATATAATTCGTTACGGTTAAAGTAATTACTCTAAGAACTAGCCGTGCGAAGCCGAGGCGGGTCGCTAGTAATATCATAAATGTGTAGATAGTTTACTTAACCAAGAATATCGTACAAGATATCGATTAAGATCCGTAACATTAGCATTTGCAGTCGATAATATTATTAAAACAGTACATAATTATACAGAACACCAATTTCTTAAGCATGAATGTAGTATTTATTACCTATGATTTTTTTATTGCGTTAACAAACGTGCAAATATTATAGTTGAAGATGCTGTTTTCGATTACCGCCCTGGACGAGACGATTTTTTTCAGTGTATTTTCTAATTTTAAAAATCTACTATTTTCTGGGCAACACCGGTGACTTTTGTACAAACTTTCAGTAATGTTAGCAACGCCTTGAGCAAAATTTAAATCTCAGAGTTATTATATTCGGAAAGTTTATTAATTAATTTGGACTCGGCTTAAGGAACCTATAAAATTTTCATAACACAGGTTTTAGGTTGTCTTGTACTTTAGTAAGTCATCACGTTAGTTAAGTCTTATAACTTTTTTAATATTGTATTTATGGTCTAGGTCTCAAAACTTAACTGTGTACAAATTAGAATTACTACTTTGGGTAACATAATTATTAACCTTTCTCATTTCAATAATGAGTAGAGCATTTATAGAAAACAGTACCTACGTCAGGTTTTCATAAACTGTTAAATTTTGCCAATCGCTTTCGCACTTTATATCAAATAGATTTAAGTTGGAAATCGATTAGAGTTTGTCAGTTTCTGGTTAACTGTTACCTGCTGTTGTGCTGTGCATATTAACTTTGATTGCGTACAAAATGTCTATATATTACGATAAATAGTTTTTGAAGCAAGATAATATAACAAGACTTATATTTATTTAAAAAAACAAGAGCACCTAAATCGTACTTAAATCGTACACCTTAAAAGTGACTTTTCCTACTTTCACCTTCGATTTACTATTCTATTCTTAATTAATGGCGTCGCGTTGCATTAAACGTACGTACGCATTTTGCCAATGTCAAGTGAAAATGTAAATAAAGTAACAAAAAATTTACGGTTGATTGAGGTTAAAAATGGAGTCTCTCAACACGTGTTTTTACAATAACTCGGGACTAATTTCGATTTACTAATTTAATTCATTGTATAACAATATTCAATTATACGTCATCTGAAAGTTTATTTAATAACGATTCCAATTATATACAATTTGTATATAACCTCCATACACATTTCGTTAGATATCGTCATTTTAATGAGGACCGGATGTAAACCGGAAGTACTCCGGAAATGGCGGGACAGATGCGGCATATTTAATAAAAGAAGTTGGACAGTTGTGAGGCTATGAAGAGCAAAGACGTTTGTGTATTTGGCTCAAAAAGTACTGGGCAGATTTTAAAAATTCTTTTGCTGATAGAAAGCATCTATTTTAATGAGTAACATAGGTAACATTTTATAGACTTCCACGCGAACATGTGTGTAAAAGGGAGCGCTAGTTTCCAATAAAGACAGTTAGCTTATAATAGGTAATGTATACTAATATTAAGCGAAACAGTTAGTTTGGTTGAACGCGCTAATCTCAGAAACTACTCATTCAAAATGAAAAATTATTTTTGTGTTGGATAAGTCTATTTATCGACGAAGCCGCTATATATTAACCGACATTGACTCGAGCGAAGCCACGGGCGACCACTAGTAGTAGGTAAAATGCTGACTAATTTAGTCATTCGCGTGTAGTGTATTTTAGTAGAGTTTATCGACCCATTCATAGCTTGTAAGGTATTGGAAATCGCATTGCATCGTCTGAGCCTTTGTGTGTAAGTTGAGACCTAATGGATAATGTGTCGTGTGCTATCACTAGTATTATATTGTAGTAATTTTCTATCGACAATCAAAAATTTAGCTACAAAATAAAAAATAAGACATTGGTTGGTCAAAAAGACATTACAAAATGATTGACTCGTAAGAGTGACGTCTCCATACAAACCCGTAATTCATAAGCGATCTTTATGATAATATTAGAATGTTTCTAATAAAAAGAAGAAAAAAACTAAGTCTGTACGTTTTTTTTTTCAAAATTCGATTCAAATTCAAAGTTAAATGAAAAATATTAGAATCACTTTTAAACTTTCGCGTTGCACGATTAATATGAGTAAAAACGGGAATTATCACGATTAAATTTACCTTTTAATGCCTGACGTTTCAGCCGGGTTACACCGACCGTGGTCACAGGCTGACTGGAGAACAGCGATGTCTTCACTCCGTATGTGAGTTAGATTCACACTCGTCTACCCACATGACAGATATATAATATGACTAAATTTCTTTATTTTTTAATACATACCTACATTCAACCACACTCACAATTCCAAACTGGTTTGAGGAGAGACTAAATGGGTCAAGTAGTGCCACAGAATAGTGACAGGTTGCCAATCTGTCCACTACCAAAAAGGGATCAGACCCAAAAGTCATAAATCTTCAGTGAACAAACAAACAAAGGTTAACAACCAGGACAGATGTTACACTCTAAGGCTTAGTATTATAGAATGAGTCTTAAGAATCAACGTCTCAAGACATGATTGATTTCTGAGTCTCATTCTGTAATACGGGCCTAAATCATACCAAACCCATATATACATAGTTACAGAAAGAACATCGCACAAAAGAGCAACCGCAGCTTGATCCATTTCGCATTACGAGCCGAAGTAAACATTCCTACCATTTAGCTATTTGAATAATAATTTGCACAAATCATCGTCCATAAACACAATGAAACAATAGCGTTAGAATTTAATTTATGGTCACAAATCCTCGATACTGTTAACGGTTAGCCAAACAATGGTAATATTCTGCGTTAATACGTTGGGTAAATAATCATTCAATATAAATAGTATTAAGTAAATACATTATCCTAAATATCACGATTTCAAAAACCAAAATATTTGGTTTGAAATTTAGCGGGCTACGAATGCAAATATTCAGGTACTTCATCATTACCTTGTTCACAATTTCATTTGAGGCTTAGGGATGTTTTCTTCTTAAAATACGACGAATTAACACTCAAGTAGTTTAAAACTCATTTAACTACAATTTTAGCCCTCGTGAAAATATTTTTATTACCAAATGGATTGGAATCAATTTAAGGCCTAATTCCACCACAAATCTCATAATTCTGACTCACTGTAAAGATCACTAAGGTGTTAAAGACACTAATGAACGAATTAATTATGAAACAATGGGACCTCCATTAATTACCTGCTTTATCAGATCCCATTCGCTTTCAAGGACGAAGCTATTTGAAGAAGCAAAAGTTCTCACAATGCTACTGGCTGTCGGAGGCAAGGAAGAATTTATGGGAGTACGGTAAAGGAACAAAAGCCCTAGGGTGAGGTAACGCCCCTTATTAGGGATGAAAGAAGCGATGGACGAGGCAAATTATTAAGTTCGCTTGGATGAATAAGACGTCTAGAAAACAGGTAAAAGAAATGGACGCCCGGCCTGAAACCAACTCTAAGCTGGTATATAAGATATTTCTCATACCATTTGGTTGATAAGATAATGCATATCTTATTTCTTTTTTATTTTTCTACCCTAGTATAATTCTAGAGCATTAAAACGCTCTTTATAGCAGCTTCCATTGTCTCCCTTCTTGAATAGACTCAAAACGAATAGCTTTTAGCAACATTAGCTCCAGATTTGCCACTTAGCTCAGTTCCTCAACGGTTTTAACATCTGACAAATCGCTGACACTAACTTATCCACAAGAAGTACCATTCTTGCTCCTTGTTCTCGACGTTTCATTGAATGCCTTAATTTCCTGAAACATTCACGCTGGTCCTGGAGAAGACAAAGATTTGTTTGACACAGATCGAGGCAAAGGGGATGCTACTGCAATCTAAAAACATTCAACCATAGACGTGAAAGAAATGGTGTTTGATGATTTTCTTAATGAAGTATTAAACTTGATTTCAGAAGTAATTAAGTTTGCAACAATTGAATTTTGAATTTATTTTTTAACATTTTGAAACAACTACACCCTTTCTTATTACTATTCCAAACTAGTTTGTATTTTAGCACACTTATTTGTCTGATCTCCGTTTCTCGCCTTCAAGATATTACAATGGAATTGTTTGTCAGTAATGAATATTCTACGAAATGCAAATCTTATTCCATTGATTCTGTAGAAGCACTTTGTATATTGGATACGGAACTTGTTTAAATATTATTCCATACAAGTGGAATATTACTGCTTTTCAGATAAACCCTGATAACAAAATTGGAACATTTTAAGTATATCAAAATTGAGTACTTTTAGGTGGAATAATGTCGACCTGTAGACTATGCAGATTTCTTCATTACTCTCAAATTATTAATTCTGTTTTACAAAAGCTGACATCATTAGTTGCCCAGCTATAAAGAAAATGTTGAAAGCCTTTGTTAAAACTGTACTTCACGATTTCGTGAAACAAACAAATCAGCCTTTATCAAATAATGAGACTGTGATCCATTAACCTCTGATTGCAAGCTCATTTCAGTCCACGTAGACTCATTATCTCCTAGCTCACTAACTGCGGGACCAGCCTTTATAAATCTTATAATTAAATTTCTCGAAGCTCCTAAGCCACTCTTATTTTCCCCAGCATTGTTCAGATTCAATTTAAAGCCGTTTCTTTTAATTTCTTATTTCGCAGTTAAGACATTGCATTTGTGTACGTGTGTTGGGTAGGTTAATGAAATTAACTTTAAATCTACGTAATAATATGCATCTTATGACATAGTTTGAGAATAGTGTTGTCTTTTGTTATCATAACAAATATGATATATGTGGATGCGTGACTTTTTTGAAGATTATAAAGACGTTTATTAAATATATTGTAGGTACTGTAGTAAATAGTATGATAATGAAATTACACGGCAATGAAATAGATTACTCGATAGTATTTTATTTTACCATTCATCAAAAATAAATTCTTTTCCTGATACATTTATATTCATGACAATAATTTTAATTAATGGAATATCAGTTGCACAATCTACCCCAGGCCATCTCCAAGCAATCAATCAATTATTTTTTCATGACGATGCGCTCATTAGAGGGCCGAGTAACGAATTGCATCCGTCTGTAATTAATCCAAAATCTGCGGAACCAAGAAATCTACCGGTTAACGACCTCATTTAGGGATCCTCGGGCAAGGGGCGGCTGATTGATCGTCAGAATTTTCTTCCCAATATTTGTCAAAACATTTTCTGCGTCGACTGCTCTTAGTGTTTTCGTTTCATTAATTAATGTAAGGGTTTTGTTGTTGATGGGCTCAAGTGGTTTTGTCTTGAAAAAGATCCTTTAAAAGGATCAGTTTACAAACAAGTGTCTAGAATATAAATTGTTATTTTTGTATTTCAAATTAGAAAACAAAAACATTTTTATAATCAAGTCTTGAATGATATCCGAGTAGAATGATTTAAAATTTTCTTTGTATTTTTTTTTATCAAATCACAATCGTTATAGCCCTTGTAGAATTACCTATTACTAGAATTCGTTTTTCTAAACTGATCCATGATCACTCAGTTGGACGCAATGTATCATCAAGATAATAAAAAACTTTTCATACGTGAACTCCTATATCACATCCCAACAATACAATCCCTACCACAACTGTCGGACAAAATAAACTCAGTCGATATCAAATAACGCTCGACGTCTACGAAATATCAGCCATCGTCTCAGGCTACTGAAATAACTTATCTACGATTTCCAAGTGTTAGAGCTAAACGCTATCTCCAGCGGAATCATCTGAGCCCAGACACAGAGTGATATATGGGCACACGCGATGTTCAGGTGTGCAAGATTTACTGCTTCTAAGTGCACAGCAATTATTTAGGAACGATTGAGATTGAGTAATTTCAGAAGTTTTGATTTGTGCCACATGGAATATTTCAGTTGTGCGTATTCTTGTGCTTTATGAGACGGCTGTCTTCAACTCTTTCTTGTTTTTTTGGGTCATGGATATTGCTCTATTTTTCAAAGCAGTGAAAAGTATATGATGTTTAGATTAATTATAACAAAATTAGGTAATAATACTCAATTATCTTTTTTTAAACTACATGAGGGTTATGGTAATAAAGGATACGCCCCGCCTGTTGGTAAGCGGTTACCATAGTTACACCAACATCAACGGCATCATACATGTGTGGTTGTCCCTATCTTTCTAAGTCTTTATTATCTCGTCCCACACTATGATGTATTGATGTGGATTTATAAATTGCAATATTATGCACCGACACATATCTGAAGAGGATCACCTACGACATAGCAATATCAAGTGTACCGATAAAATTTTATGACGATTGTTGTTTATAGTATAGAGAAAATATGTTAATGTAAATATTCTTTATGTTTGCTCGTGCTACTATATCGCAAGCTTGAGAAAATAAACAGCTTTTTAGAGGTGGAATATATGCTGAATACTTTTTAAACAAACCACGCCTTCTACGGTAATCTAATTTAGGGTAACATGCTTTATCAGTCGTCTATGGTGTGATATACTTACATCTTTCAGTAAATCTGTATATTTATAAATTGACTTACAAGCTTCCCCTTGTTACCTATCTCTTGATAAATCCGATAGAATTTACAGAATTTTCTTAATTTTCGGATGATTCTTTCAGTCCCATCCTTTTTAAGTGGAAATTAATACAGCGAACAAAATCGCTTTATTTAAACTAAATTTACGCTCTTATAACCTTCGACCACGTTTAGATACATCTATTTTCAGGCTGTGAAACAAAATTAATTCTGCTTCAGACACATGGGTCGGCTAGGAAAAATTATGCCGCTGTTGTAACTAGGGTTAAAAGTTTAAATAGACACGGTCTGGATAAGCAATTATGACGAGTGATCATTGACCTGGATACACCGGCATGCTCCATTTACTTGAAAATTGTTCTGCGATTCTGCGGCGTTATTGTTGGTTACAGAACAGGGGTTGCTCTTTGAAATGATGTTACTGACTCTCGTGTTAAAGCATCATGTGTGACTTTATACTTGTCTGGTTTTAGGAAAATTGAAAGAAAATATTGTCCATACTTAATTAAAGAGATTTGTGACTCGTTATTTCACAAATGATAAAAATAACATGTTAGAGGGAAACAAACGCGAGCTACAAAGAAATTCTGTTAGGAAACTTCGAAGAGATTCCGCAAGCAATGTCTCCATTAAATATAATGAAATGAGGAATATAAGCGACCCAGCAGATACAGTTTACCAGGCTTTAAAACTACTTTTACAAAACTAGTTTCTTGACTTGGCTGTATGATTCTAGAATTTCATTTTATTTTTAGATATAAAGCTTACAAAGGAATACTTGTAAGTATTTAAGACATCATTAAGTGTACAAACCATTTCTATTAGATTGAAGTGAACGTTTACAAATTTTATTAAGTGGATGAACATTACATTTAGGTACACCTACGTATCTGAACGCGTAATTATTTTAAGCTCATGTTAAGCTTGAATTACATAATTTAATTGATACAACACAAAGTAACGAGTAGGCTTCAAAACAGTCCCGATTTGAATTCACGTCGATAATCAAAGATAGCTCGCGACCAATCTGTTGGAGCCCTATACCCCCCGTCACTCCCTGCATTGTGAGCAACGACGGGGCAAGATGAATGTGTAGTCAGGGATCTTGTCTGTTTGGACAGCTATATTTCCGTGTCGTCGTCTGTTAGGGAGATGGAATAGGGGGCTGGTGGAAGAAGCAAGCGATTAGTTATTATTCCCAGATTTACGGCGAACGTGAGACCATACAACTGGAAACATTTGCATTAACACCTTAGTTGCCCATCTCTGTATATGTATTTCGAAAAATTTTATTATTATATTAGCATTTTTTTCATAAATCATTTTAAACCATTACAGTTTCTCTTATTGTGTAAACAATGATAATTTGATTTATGTCATATTTTTAATTACCATGGAATTACATATATATTCACTACCTACAATGGTATTGAATTCATTAGAATTATTTTCCTACTGAAGTCTAGTGGGCCACAAGAACTAGTCAATGATATTATATCGACCGAAATAATGTAAGCAGAAGTCTGGAGCGTTTAAGTGAATGAAGGATTCATAATATCTTGGGTTCATTTGATGTTTTTATCATCATCATTTCATACATTTGTCTTCTCCAAGGAAGTCCAACCTGATCGTTCCTGTGCTAGCCGCATCCAGCGGCCTCCCGCGACTTTTAACAGATTATCGGTTCAGCCACCAACGTGGTGACCGTATTTCTGCAGTGTATCTCATCATTTCTGTTAGGAACACGCAGATAAACTCCGAGCTTAAAAATCGCACTCAGCCCTTTGGTCCTGTCTAATAAAGTTACTCTGCAATAGCTTCATGCTAGTTACATCTACCGTATATTTTGATTTGCTAATGAGTATATTATCGCGTCCGCTCTGAACTTAGACTAAGCTTAAATTGAAGTAGATGTTACAGTGGCACAAGGTGGAAACGTGGACTACTGATTGTGGGGTAGGTGGCGACTAGGAGTTCTAATTAGTCAAGCGATCCTCACTAGATGGTGTTGTAGTGCATAGACGGGGTTATCGTTTGCTAACACCTGAATGAAGGGGGTTAAATTAGGCTGATTTTCTTTGTGTCTACGAAATAGGGTAGTTTTTTGACAGTGTTATTAAGATCACAAACGGATTTAACTAGATTAATTCATAACGATGCAACGAACTCCCTCGCCACTGGGATTATTTTCTGTGAGACTCAATTATTCATTCCTACCGTATATTTTCACATTTATTTTTACCAATATTTTTACTTAATATTAGCATAATGCGTATTTAAATATCGCGAAGACATTATTTGACATATAATACTAAGAAGAAATTGTCTTCGTAAAAGGAAACAAATTCAAAGTTGTTAATTGTTAAGCTTGCTAAGTCTCAAGGAATGTTATCTTAAGAACTTTCAATAAGGGTCATTTTCGATCAGCTCAGAGTGCGTTAACTTTGTCCAAGGGACGTCTTATTTTAAATTGGTTGCGGTCAACCCGCATGGTAGCTGTGACCTCTTTAAGGCCTTTCAACGACATGATTGATGAATACGTTTTACAGAATGACTGACCTATGTAATAGGAATAATGTAGGAGAGAGTACTCAATATGGATCAACTTCTACATATAGACTAGTTCTGTATTTTCTATCAAACGAAAGTGTTCTTCATTAGTTAGTACTTACATAAGCTAAAGCGCTTCCTACTAACGCACCACCACTTGTTCCTACTTAAATTTCCACTGTGCAATTAGACTGGCAACCAACAGAAAGAGGTTAGATCAGGGTTATGGACGGGGCAAGCGCGCCGTTATTTCTAAGCGAAATATACGATTGCTGTCATTGGTTGGTATGATGCACAGGTAGCGCAAGCCTGTGTCTATTGGTGTCAGACTGCGACAGCGGATCCCGTACAGACGGTGTATGATCACGTTTCTACGTTTTGTGTTAACAATCAATTCAGAAGAGAAAGAAAGGTAGTTGCGTTGATGCTCAAGTTACTAACCCTGCTGCACAACCGCATCATTATTCCGTGTAGAATTTCATCTCAGGTCTCCTTTGGATGAAATCCTGATGAAACACCCCCCGCCGCAAAATCTTCCTTAAATGTTTATGGATGCAATGAGAATGTTAATCTATACAAATATTAGAAAGCTGAAGAGTTTGTTTGTTCGAACGCGCTAATCTCGGGAACTACTGAATCAAATTGAAAAATTCTTTTTGTGTTGGATAGTCCATTTATCGAGAAAGGCTATAGGCTATTATTATAACATCATAACACGCGAACAAAGTCGCACAGCTAGTGTAGGTATAATAATAATAAAAATAATATATTTCCACGCACACACCCAATTATCTAGCCCAAAGTAGGTATCATTAAGAACTTGTGTTATGGATACTAGATAACGGACATTTTTAATATACATAATATTTATAGATATTTTTATAAATAATATAAACAATCATGACTCGTCAACAAATACTCTTGTTCATCACACAAATATTTGCCGCTACCAGGACTCGAACCCGGACCGCTTGATGTGTAGGCAGCTATACTGAACACTCCACCAAGACGGCGTCAAACGACGGTATACATATAAAGGGAGAGGATAACTGACGAAATGATGGATATTTTGTGTAAAAGGTGATATAACAAAGAAGAGTGTTAATGTTGAGCTGATTTCTGAACAAGAAGGGTGGAAAAAACATTAGCAACTAGTAAATGATGATGATGCTTAAGTTCTCTAACAGAAACAATTAATAAAATATAGACATTCACTTAAAGGATATTTGAAAATTTAAAGAGCTGGTTTTTGGAGTCAGTCCAATATAGGCTACTCTACCCTCAGTGACTTTTCACGTCTATCGGATATTATCAAAAGTCATAACAATATACAGCGTTTGTTTAAATAAGCAGCTTCGAATAATAAAAGTGATGATTAATTATTTTTAGTTAAAACAGTAGATAAATTGGCTTTCATGAAAAAATAAATATTATATAGTGAACTTTCAACAGTGGGTTTGTTATTTTAGGATAATAGCGCGTAACCTTTATCAAATGTCGGACTCATATATGTTGGAGAAATGTCGCGATATTTCTAGCCAAAAGGCGCGTTGACTTAAGGCCTTAGAAATAAGGTCGACTTTGACAATCAACTTGTTAGATACAATCGGATTGTAGTATGAACTGCACGGTACCCTAATCTAACCCTATTTCGTAATTTCTTACTGTCAACCCTTGATGTCAAAACGAGATGTGTAAAATCATAAACAAGGAGACCTAAATATTTGGTAAAGCGAATTTCGTATTCTGGGGATTTTTTCTATAATAAAATCATAGAAAAATATATATCCTATACTGTATTGACAACCTAGACCAGCACGCGTAGTCCCTAAAAGGAAGGGAGATGGTGGGATTAGGGAAAAAAGCTCACTCGCCGTGGTACAGACGGTAGAACGCGCTCAATGACGCAACATCGCAACGCAAGTTTAGAGGCAGTTAGTCATCTATTCGTCCCCAAAGGTACGGATAATAACCTGTCAATATTTGAGGCTCTGCATGGCCCATACTACCAGAATGTTCCTTAAAGGTTGTAGTGGACTTATCAGCTTGGAAAGGGAACGTTCAAACCCTTTTGAGGATTATGAGCGTGGTTCTATGTTTGTACATTATTCTTCAACCTACCCTCTTTATCTGGCTTATCCTAATAACTCGTAAACATTTCACCAGGAATACATACCCCGTCTGACCACTTAATCAGGTCTTGAAATACGGTATCACAGATTCATAACCGTGTCGAAACCGCCCAAAAAGTATTAATTACTTTCACATGACAAACTTTGCGAGTACCTACATTTTTTCTCTCGCTATCATCAAACTACAATAATTGGAAAAGTTCGCTCATTACATTTTCGGCGGACTTTTTTCTCTCTGCCCGTGTGTTGTGTTGAATGTTAAATTTTTGTTTGTAAGTTCGTGTGAACGAAGGTAAGGTTGATATACTAGGGGTTAAAATATGAAATTGCCGATTTTTTCCTCATTGTTCATTAGTGTATAATTTCTTTAATACAATAGCTATGTCCATTATTCTTTTTTTTATTTTAAACTTCATTACAAGGATTAATGTGTAAAATTTTATTCTCATTTTATTTTTTTCACTAAAAATAAATCTTCAAAAACAACAGAGGTGTCCGTCTCCGTTATAAAAATATCAATATTTTTTTAAAGGTATCAATTCTCATTTTTTTTCTCTAAGTATCCTATAGCTTAATGTTGTCTAAACATATCCACAAAATTACACAAAATTTAGACTTGTGGTTCCGTTAAAAATCGCAAATATATTTAATACGAGAAAAACGGGAATTAACGCGATAAAATTACCTTTTAAATGCCTGACGTTAGGTAATTTTATCGCGTTAATTCCCGTTTTTACTCGTATTAATCATGCAACGCGAAAGTTTAAAAGTGATTATTGCAAATATATTTGTATATAAAAATAAATTTTCGTTAAATTCTCCATACAAAACGGCAATTTCATACTTAAACCCCTAATATGAACTATGAGTTAAAGAGTTACAGTAGTTTAGTGCGTATTAATTGCAATTAAAAAACATACAGACAAAAATGATTTCTTTCCACTTATACGATGCTTTTATCAGTCTCTGCTGAGCTATTTCGAGAAATAATTTATCGTCCTTCTTTAAAATAAGAAACACAAGATCCAATTAAACTTGTTTATGCTAAATCCTAACTGCATTATAAATGCGAAAGTGAGTTTGATTGTTACGCTTTCACGCCTAAACTACTTAACCGATTCTGATGAAATTTGGTTTGGAGATAGAGATCCTAGGAAGGACATAGGATACTTATTGGCGCGATAACCGACATTGACGCGAGGGAAGCCGCGGGCGATCGTAATACTATAATTGCGATTACTTTATTTAACACGTAAACTAACCTATTTTTGAAGAAATCGGTTAAGGTAGGAAACGTAACACGTTAATAAATATTTAAACTAAAAATTAATATTTAAACACAAAACAGAAAGCAGTAGACCACTCTAAAATTACATTAAGAACAATCTAATTTAAATAGGTACCAACTGATTATTTTCTAGCTAACAGCTGCGTCTCTAGTCTATACTTTCCATAGATCGTCTCACGGTAATCAGCAAAGCGATATAAAACCTATTTCAACTCGCTAGAGTGCAATAAAACAGACACTAAATTAAGAAAAAAAGCTCCCGCGGTTTTTAAGCAGAATGATTAATTTAAATATTGTCAGAGGGAGATGACAGTTGAACAATTTGAGTTTCGCGCTTTTCAAATTAAATTTGGAACGTACCTACAACGTCTCGTTTAAATTTATGCTATCACATACAGCTTTAAATCTTTACTATTTGGTTCTATATTCGTTTGTTTTTTACGTAGTGTACATTTGTGATAAATTTCGAAAGTGCGAAAGAGATGGATTGACTACTGACAACGTTAATTGCGATGTGAGCGTAATGGATGTGCTGTAACGCGCTAAATTTAGAGTAGAATTTGCCATAACTCATGCTTAGCGGACGGTAAATTATATGTGTAAATAGTTGATTGTAAAGAAAAACACATGGGGCACAGTGGTGCGGGCTTGTAATACAATTAATATCAATTTGTGAGCGGAGGGGATTCTATTTTATTGTGGAGGGTATTTTGATAAAACTGTGTGAAAAAAAAACACGAATTCTTCTTACAATTTTATTCAACAGTCTTTAATGGACTTCGTATTCAAAATATTAGAGCATAGGACATTCTATGCACACCGGAAAAATTACGGGAACATAAAAAGGTGGATTTTGGTAATATTTTTATTTCTTATTGCTTTTTTGTTACTCAATTATCTGTTAAGCTACTTCAATGTTTATTTTAGTATCTTTATAGCACAACAAATGGTGGTGTAGCAAAAAAAAATCAATAAAAATAATGTACTACAAAAATCAACTTATTTTATTATCCCCTCATTTCGCCGGTGCATCGTTTTAATTTTATTTTATATTCGACGTGAAACTCTTCGTCTGTATCTCTCACCTTATGGTTAGTAATGATAAGGCCTGGCAATTTTAGTCTGGATTATCTCCCTTGGGATAGAATTTACACAATTTATTTTATTAAAATGTTGGTACTTCAATTGTTCTGTTCATCAATGTAACTCAGAAAATAGTAAGTACCACAGTATATCAAGAACAGTAGCTCACCTGCGGGCTGTCGGCGAGTTATTAGGCTACTCTGCGTTGACGCTAGGGCTATCGTAAATGTGCCGGGCGGGCACGAGCGGCGAGGGAATGTGCAATGACGTAAAAACGCGCGATCACACCGAGACGGGAGACGGAAAGACCCCTTATGCGCCCATATTTTTATGCCATGTGTGCGTCACAGTGCGAGCGTACACGGCGCCGAGTACGCACGCACACATTCTAATGGATAGCGGTCAGTTTGTATGAAGACGTACTACTGTTCTTGATATACTGTGTAAGTACCCTCTAGCTCTCATAAAAATACATTACCGGGAACAAACGACGCAAAGAAAAACTAGGTCACGATTTTTAATGCCACTGTTTATTTCAATTTGAAAAGAATTACATCAAGCAACTGGAAGCGAACAGTTTACTGTTGCAGATATGAAAATTAATTCCTGAGGCTTCCGTTTTAGCCGACTACGGCTAAGCCAAATGGAAGGGTAATGATTTTAGTAGTCTATGTATGTAAAAACACGATTTTTATACTATGAGATGGCAAACTTGCGGCCCACCTGGTCTTAAGTAGTTACCGTCGCGTATAGACACTTGCAATGTTAAAGGTAAATCACTTAACACTGCAAGTGCGTTGCCATCCTGGGGACTAAGTTGATAGTCAAAGTCAAAATTTCTTTATTCATTTAGGTACAATTTGTACACTTATGAAAGTCAATTTTGATGACATCGGTTCAAGAGTCTACCAGGAGGCCTTGGTCTGCAAGAAACTCAACAACTTTTATCCTCCCTTTACAGTTTTTATAGTTTTGATTTGGAAAGAGTCATAATTCAAATGTTGAAGTCATAATAATAATTAATACTAATAATATAAGTAATAAAATAAAGAGTAATAATTAAACTTATAATTAGATATGCGTTCCATGCCCAGTAATTACACTGGCTACCTTTCCCTTCAATCGGAAACACAGCGAACTGCTTCACGGCAGAAATAAGAAAGGTGGTGGTACCTACCCTGGCGACCCTACATATGGGTCTACCACCTACTTAGTTCCTCCGTAGCGCCTAAAATATTTATCCAATTTTGATGAATAAGTTGTCAATTGATTAGTCATTATGATTCGGTGTCAACATAGGCTACATTTTAACCGACTTTAACAAGAGGAGGAGTTAGAGAAGTTTTCCTTGTAACCTAGATTTTAACCTTGAAATCGAGTACCTCAATAATTTATAATAATTTTTATATTTATCCATAATTAATCATGTATACAGCGATAAAGAGTGACTCCAGAAGTATTCACCATCATCGTGATAACAGCCTTTATAGTTCAACCCACTGCTGGAACCACAGATTTAATAATACAAGGAGATAGGCCAAGCCGGCGTTTAACGTGCGACAAGTGTGTGCCCTGTGGGCATACATTTCCGCTACTTCGCCTTCCGATAAAGTCAAGTGAATACGTAACTCAGCGATTCGACCGATCTCCTTTGCGGCTGTGCTTAACTTTCATCGCTTCGCAGTCCTGAGACGCGCGCAATGAATAGTGTATATTACGGCATGCTCAACTAGAACCATGTTAAGTAGTACGGCCGCTGATTGCGACACTCTGTCTTCCTATAAACTCGGCGATTCGACCGATCTCCTTAGATTGATATATCTGTGGCTGGAACACAAGGCCTCTCCTTGTCATCGAAGGAGGTTTAAGCAGTAGTCCGCCACGCTTGCCCACGGCTTGGTTGGCTTGATTGGTGCACGGAGTACCTATAGGTGATCAATACCCCTTTGCTGATCCATTAGTCGCCTTCTACGACACTCATTGGAGGATATGGGGTGATGCTATTCTACTCTGCCGGCATCACATGGCTAACATGACATAGGTACATTACATACAATAACACTCAAAATCCCAAAAGGTTCAGGCTACATTCGGTTACACGCAAAGCCACATCTGGCAGTATGGGTCAGATAGTACCCCAAAAGGATGAATGTTGACACCATTCACAAATAATTACAATGTGTTAAATTCGTAAAAGGTAATGGCATTTCATGCTAGAAAATTCTATCGTTTCAAATTATCTCTAGAATTTGATTTTTAGCGTATCAAAACCATTTAATAGTCAGTCAGTTGACTGTAACAATTTATGGCAGCTGGTAAAATATATTTAGAATGAGCATATAATTGTTGAGGTATCGTATCAATTACTTTATATTGATTCTGACTCTTACCTAACATGTAATTATAAACGGCAATGTTAGACGGCACAAATTCGTAATGCCATACAAACAAAACCTATAAAAGAATCATGTTTTGACAACTAATAAAAAGTATCTCAACTAACTTAACAGGCAACACCCCTATTCAGCTGGTAAAATGTATTGAGAATGAGAACATAATTGTTAAGGTAGCGTATCAATTACTTTATATTGATTCTTACTTAACATGTAATTATCAACGACAATGTTAGACTTGCGTCAGCGTAAGTGTGACGTAATACGAAACCTTAAATTAAAAACAATTCTGTATTTTAGGACAATATCGACAAAAGCCCAAATTAAGTAAGTATCTACTTAGTTATCATTAAGAACTTGTGTTATCGATGGTAAGAGAATCTAATAGATTCTCTTCCCATTCGGATGTCCTAGGGACGCTAGGCGGTCGAGAGACCCCTAGTCCAGTAATCCCCTAGGAACGTTCAACTTGGGGTCCACGTCCGGAAGCCTCCTCGTGGCGTACCCTGGTAACGTGGTGGGGAAACTTTCTCGGTGGGTGTGTGGCTTTTGATGTCAAGTGTGTCGCTTTGGCATTCGAAGTCATATGCCATCGTCGAGTTGGGCAGTCAGGGCTACGACCACGTCCGAAGTCCCCCGGTGCGGTCCGATGGCTGCTTCCGGTGTTCTCGTCAGGAGGATGCGCCAGGTCGAGCAGCTGTCGGTGAGAAGGCGGCCGAAAAAGGTCTTCGCCTTCCAGTGACGCAGACAATATAATTAGCAATAACCTGCAGTATTTAATAAAAAAAAGATATTGGTTGACGGACATATACGATGAATCATGACTCGTGAAGGAAGACATGCTCATGTCCATTAAACAAACATTTGTCCCTCCAGGATTCGAATCCGCGCTTGATGTCTAGGCAGCATTATGGACCAATCAGACAGCGTCTCCTAATACCCTTAGAAGTTTCTCGAACACTCAGTAACAGTTGTTACAAATCGTACCTACGTCACTTACATTTTTGGTAAGTAACCCTCAACGGTTTTCAATAACCACTACTCCACCATACCACTGTTCGATTGATCAATACCCTTTCATTGACGACAAAAGAAATCGTCACGGTCTACCCAAATCTGCTCACCCCCTATAATTAGTCAGTATAAATGCATTTCGTCTAATGGAGCTGACTAGGGTTGGCGCTGCATTGTAAATTAGTTCGAAGAGAAAAAATATACATTTTTCATTAATATTTTGTTGATTTTATTTGGTACCGTTTGACGTTTTTTTTTTTTAAATTAACAAAATAAATGTTGTGAATTCCATCTTAGTATTTAATCACGTTATAGACACAGGAATGCTTTCAGGTATTTTAATTAATTAAAAGTGTTGCTATTTATTTACATTTATAGTGATCCAGCGAGTTTTTAAATATTTGTAAGGTGTTTGTAAAGTGTAAACAATCTTCAAAAAACTACTAGTTTTTAACTGTAACGCACATGAACGTAACGGCAACTCAACTAACTTTCAATTTAGGTCATATAATTATGTATCTAGTAGCAGAAGGACACATAATACTAAGATGAAGATCGATTTTAGATATATATGGAATCTTAAATTTATTTAACTAACTTAAGCTTTTCCTTGATATAGCATTGATTTTCGCGAGAAAAAGCATGTATCGCAAAAATCGGATCGCTTTTAAGTGTCAAAGCGTTATAAACTAAGAAACTCGCTTTCGCATTTTATATGATAATAATTATATTAATGGATAATAGAGTTAAAGAATAATACTCTATAAACGCTTTTACCAAACTATCGCTAAATATATATATGTACATGTGTAAATAATAACACGTTACCTTAAAAATTAAACATATGTGGGCGCGTACCTCCCACGCTAACAACCTGTTTTGTATAAAAAAGTTATACAGGTAACAATTATTTAATTATAATTCACAAACTAAGCTCACCATATTGTTTAATTATCAATTCTACTGTTATATCCAATTACGTTGAAAATTTAGCATTTTAAGAGTTTCTTTATTAGGAGTTGTTTCGGTTTTCGCACGTTCGCCTACGCTTAAATTATAATTGAGGAACTAGAAGATTGTTATTGTCAACTAGTTGGATAAAAGGTTTATAATAATATACCTATTACACGGGGCAGGAGACAATCCTCCGAGTTATGGCATAATGATGCCAGTACGTACTATATGAAATTGATATCATTCTGTTTCATAATACTGGTTTGAACAATGTCTTGAAGACAACTCAACTAATAGCCATTGAGTTTACTCAATCAGCTTTTGATATTTATCTAGTTAAAAATAGATTAAATAAATTTTATTTGCATAAGCTCAGCATGCATTGTTTAGAAAAACTTAGGGTGACAAATAAATAATTTATATTAATCATACATTTTTCGTTATCGTTTTGCCTGAAATCTTAACATACCATAAATTTTGTTATTTACTTTTTCGTTAGTATCAGGAACACTAAATTTCGTTACCTTAAATTACATAACATTTTTTACTTTTTTATTTTCAAGAAATATTAATTAAAAATTGTTTTATATCTGTTTTATCGAAAAGTGCCAACCCTACTTCAATCTACCCTCAGCTGAGTGCTCATATTGCATTAGTGCGCGTTACAAGCGCGGTAGCTATAAACATTGAACCCTTTTATAACGGTTAATTAGGACCTTTGTATCTTACCATCTACTTAATTACACTGATACCGTGACAAACGCATTTTACACTTTGTTATTGCAACTTAAAACGGTTGAAATAATCAACCTTAGTACCCAGGTGGAGGATTGATTTTTGAATACTTATTGTTAGATCAAATAAAAAATAATTATAGGGATAGGGAGAGACTGCATAGATCTCGTGTTTATTATTATTTCTTTAATAGCTACCTATAATTCACTGGGAGCTCGGAATTACTAAAACAAAATCATATTTATAAATACCACGATTTTAAAGAAATAACTGTACTTGATTATTTTGTAAATTTCTTCATAAATACGAAACTTAAATAGTTCGGGTAGTAAATCAGAATGTATGGGAAATTTCAATAATTAGAATTTTTGATAGCACCATAGTATTTAATTGACTATGTCTAGCATGTGTCGTTTCACAAGCAAATAAAATAATGTTATAAATTACATAAGGTTTTTTATTATTCAATATTTAAATTAAAAATAAAACAACTTTTACGGATTTAACTAGCGTGTAATTAGATTTTACATGATGTTATTACTGCCCGACGTTTCGTAACACTTTTCAGCGTTCGTGGTCACTGGATGACTAAAGATGTAGATTGTCATATTTTATGAAATAGTTATATCTACCGTCACTTTAATTATTAATTTGGAGTGTTCCGTTTCACGCAAAAGGAACTCACGGTGTCATTAGATCTCGCTGTGTGGTCGTTGAACATTATTTAAATTAAAGTTTAATAGTATGACTGTTATAGCTGATAACCACCGAAAACTTATTTCATCGATGCCAACTACAAGGGGCGAAATCTAAGAACCACACAATTAGCAAAGAACAATTGGTTTCACTATTTCCCCACTGGGACAGCCCACAGCCCCTGCAGTTCATTGACCACTTCAACATGCCTGTCATCAAACTAAACAATAGATACAAAACCTTATACCTTTCCCTTCATTATACACTATAACATATTTCGACGTATGACATTCATCTTGACTTAAAAGCATAAAATTGTTAGATTCGTGTAGCACAGTTGTGTGGGACGCTGTGGTATCAAGTCTTTTTTATCTTAAGTTGATTAAATTGATCTCCGAGCCATCGAGACGTATAAAATTCTAGTTACGTTCACGGTAACTAGAATTTTATGTCAATAATATATACGGCGATTTGGTGGTACCACGGTGTCTTTCTTATTTACTTTGGCCATATCGCTCGTAGATATGCCACCAACTTGGAAAAAATGGTGCTTACGGAAAGGGTAGAGGGCAAAAGACCAAGAGGTTGAAACCATAGAAGTGGTCGGACCCGTAGAAGACCCGTTGAGGAGAGTCTTAGCCTTAGAGTAGAATATAGCATCACCCCATATCCTCCAATGTGTCGTAGAAGGCGATTAATCGATCAGGGGGTATTGATCACCTTATACTCCGTCCACCGATCTACAGTCTACAGTTACACTGGGCAAGCGTGGTGGACTACTGCCTAAACCTCCTTCGATGACAAGGAGAGGCCTTGTGTCCCAGCAGTACGTCGAGTTATAAAGGTGATGTTATGATGATGATGACCAAACATACAAAATGGTGTCTACAGTTACATTACAGTGCATGGTGTGGCGAAGCGCGTTTGATATAGGTTCTTTATTGTAAACATCTTCACAGTTCACATAAAGTCAGGTACACCTTATACTGCCGCCGATGTTCTATAGAAAAATGTCTCTAAGACTCATTCCTAATGAAGTAATTAAACTAATGACCGGCTAAAAATCGCATCAAAAACTCGCACCAATAAAATCCCACTTACAAAGAAGCTCGTTAACTTCGCCGTTAGAGTTAACGGTTAAATCCGGTAACCACGTTACCCGGGTAAATCGTTTATAATGGTGAACTGCAGACACATAAATCAGGAGAAATTTTCGGCGATGGCAACACTGATTGGAATACTAGTTAACCCTTGTAGGATGGCCATGGTTCGGGAAAGTCCTTTGAGTGATTAATTTTAATTTATTTCGTTGCAGCACACCGCTGTAAATGTGCAAACTTATTGGATTTGTGAGTGCCGCTACAGACTGGAAGCTAAATGGAATTTATTTCGGCTACCTTTAGAAATTATTCAGTGAATTGTTAAATACTATGATAAAGTGAATCAAAGCAAAACTAGTACTGAATGTATTACAAATTTAATGAACAGAGGAACTCAATATACTGACGTTGAGGAACTGCTCCAATATAACATAAGTTTAACACTACAAAACATTGTAAGCATGTGGCCTGCATGTTGTCATAAGGTGTAGTCTTTAGCTCTGAGACGCATGCAGGCGCAAACATTAGGCAATCTATGTAATAGTAGCTTAACTTCAATACAAAACAAAAACCATAACAACCTCAAAAAAAAAATATATCCTGACACTGGCATGTTTCAAAAATATTTACTAAATAAAATTTTAAGTAATTTGAAAATAAAAACTAACCAGTCTGTTTTTGCAGAGGAGCTCTTGGATTTCATCTCACATGATCGTAAGTGACGACAAGGAATCAAGCTTCATCTCAAAACTGTCAACACAGTGTGACTGACTATTTGATCATTAATTGTTGGAACACGATAATGCTGTTAACATTATTGAAATTGATACCAAATTAAATAGAAAACATGGAAAAAAATCCTGTCATGGATATCCGGGCGACTGCTCTTCCAACTGAGCTACGTCCTGTGTAGCTCAGTTAGAAGAGCAGTCGCTCGTGCATTGCACGTGCAGTGGTTTAAATTGCTTTTTATTTAATAAATGCAGGTTTTTTCTGCTCTTTGAAATTAATCTCGGGATTTGAGGCATATCCACTTTATTCTTTCGCTGTATGAAATCAGTGTTAGTACATAAATAACTCTACCTAATTCCGACCTCTGGATATAACCAAACATAAACCGTAATGTGAAATTTTAAGAATTAATTAACGTAAAGCAGAGACGAATATTTTATCGCATTACAAAATTTATTTCAGTAAAACATAATTAAGCATTACTCAAATCGATGTAAATTGTACCAATTCACAACAGGAATTGTTGGAGAGATAAATGTGGTACCGAACGCGATCAGTCATCTATATTAACATTATTAAACTCAATCCGACCCCTGAGTCAGGGGTGTCAAAACGATTCCCACTTTATAATTAAGGAAATTTGAAAACGGCCCAATAGGCAGCCCGCTACAATCAGATATAGAAGCTAAATCATAACTGGGTGAAGACAGGGGTTCTTGAACTAATGTATTCCAAATCGAATAGGAATAATTATATACGAAATTCGAGGTATGAATATTGTAGGCCCTCATATTAAGGTACAAAATTTGTTGAAATATACGAATTATTGATCAATTCTGTGAAATATGGTTGATGGCTTGTCAAAGAAACACAAAAAAATATTTTTCCTGCGAATGTAATATTTCTCACCTGAAAGGTTGACGTGAAATTTAATATAATAATAACGTATTGAGTATTTCTATTTTTACTTAGTATGTGGTAGCTGTTATGTTGGCTGATGTGTTTTGTACTTTTTCATTTCATCAGTCAGTAAACTTAGTTCAGGATATTATTGATTGTTTGGATAAACTCAATCAGATTCTTATTGAATGTCGTAATAACTGATGTCAAGCTATTCAGGTCTCCAGAGATCATTCAGAAAACAGGGTACTGTCAGCAACTAGTGTATTTTTTGTCAATACAGACCTCTTGTTTTTTGTACAGTATTTGCAAATTTTGTAAATATGTATACATTACAAAATTTGCAAATTTCACATTTAACGGAGTACGGACCTTGGAAGGACCATCAGCTTTGAAATTAAAGTCAGTAAAAATAACTGTCTAAAGAAAAAAGTGCGACATTTTAAAGAGACGATAAAACTATCTCAAAATATTGCATTTTACCACGAGGACGCCTTTTGAATGTAGTCCGTCAAATATTTGATCGAAAACTTTATTTGGACAGTTACAAATTTAAGCAGCGTTGTAACTAAGGGGGTTATTAATGACGAAAGGGTGGTGGGGTTCATTAATCAAGTAAGTGACAGATCGCGGGCACACCACATGTTAGTCCGTAGATGAAATCATTAGTATGGTTACCCTAGTCAGTGGATTCGTTGTTTGCCTTTTGAGATAAGAGGACACGTCTGCGTAGAAATTAATGCGGACTTGTGTAATAGGGATTCGCTTTATGGTTGTAGGAAAAATTTACTATTTCTTTGAAGACTTGTTTGAAGTTGAAGACTACAAACACGAAAAGATTTTATTTTATTTTGCATCTTTCAACTCACGCAGCACTTTGACCCATTGGAGTATTTTCCGCGTCCATTTATGCTCGATATATACTCAATAGGCATACGATACGACTATATCATCGGGCTTGAAGCTTATAACGTTATAATTCCTGTAAATACTATTCCCAGGTGACTCCTGGTTTTAGTTTTACAATGGAATCATAGTTACATGTTCCATTGATTCCTGGTCATTGTTAGATATTCTGCTGTTTCAAGTTCTACAATGAAATCAGACCTCACTTTGAAATCATGGCCTTGACAATTGGTCTCCGATAAAATTCCAAAGAAAATTAAGTGATCCTTGAAGTTATGTACACGAAGCATAATTAATTATACATGATAGATTTAGCGTTACATTTAAAGCTGATATAATTACATTAACGTAACACCACTACGGGATTTTATATTTATATTATACACTAACACATGCATATATAGATTACCCAAACATAAACACACAACACACTCAAATGCACAAAATAGTAATTGTAATCTTAGTTAGAGTTCACAAAAATCAAATTACTTTGGAGTGTCCGATGGGTGGGGAGCCGGAACTCTGTAACACATAGCCTAGCACAGGTTCCAGTCTCTCACGATGGCTACATTATGTAACTGAATGTCTAGGAGAACCTTAATCACTGTATCATCCACTATTGTAGCTTTTGTGATTGAAATAAATAATTTTATTATTATTTGCTTTCGAAGCCGAGTGGAATTGGAGATTGGTTACTGAGGTTATTATAAGTGACGCATTTTGGACTGCTTTGTTTCGTTTAAAATAAGTCCGTCGTCAAGCTCATCAGAAAGGTGAAATTTAATGCAAATGCCATCTTGTTTCTAAAAATAAGGAAGAAAACAAAGAGGAATCAAGGGGCCCAAAAGTCAATTAGTTTTATATTTAAAACACTATATATTGTTTCCTATTGAAATGCGACCACCAATCCAAAGTTAGTAGTAACGCCCAAACACCCAACAACTCCCGAATCCAATTCTCAGAAATCCTAAGGCAGTCCAACTATTTACATACCTACAAACCAATTACATCTCAAGAAGCTAGTAATTATACCCGGTGATAGCTGCGAGGGCTATTTAATTAGAAGTAGATGTTTATTTAGGGCTATCAGGGTATCGGCCCAGGTGAGCCAACACCCGCCATTTTAAGTCTTCATTACCATAATGTTGGTAACGCCGAATTGAATTATAGAGGCGAGGAATACAAACTCTTTCGGGAATTTTAGGGAACAGATTTTCATTCTTTTGTTTCAAATTGTGCCTATTTTAAATTTGGAATTGTGTTCGTTTATTACAGATTCGAATACAATATGAAAATCTGGGTACTGTAAAAAGATGTGATTACCTACTTTTTGAAATACGCCTTTCATTAAAAACTTATAAGCATAGAAATTAATATTAATTGTAATTCTTGGATTGTATAAAGTCCATAGTGTAAAGATTGATTTCTAGACAGTAGAGTATAATCCTTATACCTATAAGTATAAGGACTACTTTTAATGTCTTTCATTAAAATGGAAGGACTTTTCCCCAGTGCATTCGTCCTTCAGTTACTATTACTATTCCTTATTTTTAAAAATTAAATCCACTACTTTACCGTTTTCCTTCAAACGCATCCCTATCATACGCTCTGAACAAAAACCATTGACGTACCTGAAACAGGAAAAAAATATTATAAGTTGTTATTCAAATTTAATAAATTTAAACAATAAAACATGTTACATTTTGAATTTTAATTTGGGGATAATGTTTCATAATACTTAATTATATTACTTAGTTGTACCTATAATAAGAAATGAATACGATATCTGTTCCATCATCATCATTTGCCTTCACTGCTCACTCTCCTCAATCAGCCGTCATCTCAACATTAAATTAACACCTTATTTGCCATAATATCGTCTTTTAGAGTCTCTTTTTTTCAGTCTTATTATCCCTGTATATCCATCCAATTATGTGATTTATTTGTTTGTTATCTCAAATAAAGAAAAGAAAATTAAATTTATACCTAAATTCACAAACATCTATTAGAGTATTTCCATTTTGTTACAATACTTAACAATACAATAATTTGAACAGTAAAAAAAGGATTTGTTTTTCTTATCACTCAATACCTAAAGGGTCAAGAACTTCTTAAGGAGTTTCTCCCGAGTTCTTGTTGCAAAAACACGTGTTGAGAGACTCCATTTTTAACCTCAATCAACCGTACAATTTTTGTTACTTTAGTTACCACTTGACATTGGCAAAATGCGTACGCTTAATGCGACGCGACGCCATTAATTAAGAATAGAATAGAATTTCTCTAGTCATCTCTAATTTCGCCTATTGGTGCCACGCCATAATCTCCAAAAGACAAACTCCACAGCCAAAACAAATGAAAAACGAATGCCCGCGCAATGGCGCGAAACTTGCCAGAGATAATTAAGGTAGATATAAAATAGAATATTCCATGCCTCTCTCCAATATCCGTTGGCGGGAAGCGCAGCCATTTTCAGTGATGTAGGTACAAGTTACATTTTTTTTGTACAATTGTGGCAAATGCACGTCGGATCATCGTCGGTTTATTTTCGGTATCAATTAAAACAGTTTTTGTTTAGGACAACCGGTTGGGTTTGTTGATAACCTAGTTTAAAAAAAAGCGAACAGTTTATTAATAAAACTGCTGGTGTATGGTTGGCGTGCAATGGAGATGTGTGGCCTTTAAATAAAAATATTGGAGAGAACTTTTTATTTATTTATTTAGCTTTATTTTTCCCTTACATGTAGTATTTTTCTATATTTATGTAATGTGTACTTATGTAATTGTTAATAATGTTAGTTTTTGTACTTAAACTATGGTTAGTATTGTTAGGTGTAAGGGCCGCCTTTTGCGGTAAAAGCCTCCTCCAAACTGTTCCAGGTAACTCTATCTTTTGCCAGTCTGGGCCATAAATTTCCAGCTATTTGTGCTATATCGTCACTCCATCTTTTGAATGGACGACCTATCCTTCTTTTCTTATATATTGGGTACCAGTTCGTAGTAACATTGGAGAGAACTAGACAATATTAATTATATAAATAGATACGTCAGATCAATATTATTTTAAATAAATCATTTAATGATATATACATTCATAACATTTGTCCTAATTGTTGGTTTAATAATTTTTGGGTTCGATGTCCTTATTATGTAGGTGAAAGGCTGGAAACCTGTCATTATTATGAGGAACTGTAAAGCCTTGCTCCTGGATGAGGCTTTATGTGTAACACAGTGTTACCTTAGGCTCTGCTCAACTCTTATTGGAACAATTAACGTGATTTTATGTATAACAATTATTCTTATTACGTATCCCGACTTCATTGAGATTAGATGACGGGTCACCTCTTGAGCCTTCATCTTAACTGGTTAGTGACAATAATTCCGAAAGAACTGGTTATTTTATTTTGTTGTCTCGGCATAATGCTATTAAAAATTTTGTTCTGACAGCAGACTTAACAGAGTTTAATTTTCAAAATAAATCCTCAAGGCTTAGTCTTGATTCGGATATACTTTACGAACTCCTCTCCCTGTAGAGTAATTGTACACTGCAAATCGAGTTCTTGGAGTAGCTCGGTTGGATAGTGTTGCACGATCTGGCTACAAAGCCAGTCAGATGGACATGAAAGAAGCCTTACCATAAACAACAAGCGCACTTCAGTATCAGTCTTGTGAATTGTGAATTAATTAAAGGTCTTGATACCACATAATCATATTGTATGGATTTTGGATAGACATATGAGGAAACCCTATAAGTAAATGAGCGTGTACAAGGAGCTCGAAAAACAAGCATCTATCTTTAGGTTTTATCCGCAACTCATATGTATTGTGGAGGAAACCCAATAAATGCAAGCAAGTATGAACTTAATCATGTTAAGATTAGCGAGGAATTTAATCCAAGACTGTTGTTGCAAAGTCACTGACACTCTAAGTCCCATACACTAAGTACCTGTAAGCCTTAAGACTGTTTCATAAATAAATAAAAAAAGATGACAAAACCGCAAGTCAGACATAACTCGATACTCCAAAGCCTTAGTTGTGGGGAACCGCAGGGATTTCTTACTTAGTTTGAAATTTCATTTTTTATTAAAGGAATTGAGGAGGCAATGACCTCTTCTACTTAATCAGAAGATATATGAGATTGTTACTGACTGAAGTTTTCCTAGATGTCATCATCGGTAAATGTGGGTATATGTTACAAATGTCGCCATTGCAATAGTTAGAAATGTGCATATTCAGAATCCAGCAGGCTAGTTGCGATACCTGTAGCGTGGAGTTCTCAGTTAGTCGCGCAAAAGTGTCATCTTTATAAAAGTAGCAAAAGCTGATCATGTTAATGAAACACAAAATATTGAGATATAAAAGCTGCGGAGAGTGCGAAACCTGATTATTTTTTATGTCATGAGGTTGGCAGATAAGCATAATGCTGGCACTTCACATGGCCGTATTTGGCAAACATTTGCGTTCCATCTCTATCATAATATATACAGAATGAAAGAGATCCAACACAAATGTTTGCCAAATACGGCCATGTGAAGTGCCAGCATAAGACCTGTCTGGCTGTTAGCAGCCACCGTAACCTATAGACACTTGCATCACTTACGTGACACTCACCCGCTGCCAACCCTAGTCCCTTACCTACCTAAATAAATGTTTATAAAGAATAATTTTAACAACTAGCTTTTATTTAAATGTTATAAAAACTTATATATTTACTTCAATCGTCGATTATTTACTATCTACTTAGTTTTGGTCTTTGTTTGTGTTAGCTTCATGTAAATCTAGTACATTACCTAAATTTTATTTGATTGTCTCCATTATGTTTCATTTTATTGTTATTTACGATTTGTTGCTACTTGCTATAATTATGTATACTTGTTTTGTCTCGCAGTGTCTACGGCACGACATAAGCTATAAACATATATTATCTCTTAGTTCTCTAATAAGTAACATTGTGTCTTTTTATGGGAATAAAATTCTTTAAACTGATCTCTTTGTCTATTCTATTGCTGTTTATCTAAATCTCGTCACAAGCTTCACAACTGAATTGTGTTATTTTCTTTTCTTTTTTTATAGAGCATTTAAATAAAAACTAGTTTTTAAAAGTGTTTTTATAGAAATATATTTTTTAGTTACTTTATTCTTATTCTTTATAGCAAACCCTTTCATTTGATACCCATGTCATGAGAGTGCATAAATAATAACTAGTCCGCCATCTTTGGTCATCCGCCATATTGTATATTATAGAATGACGTCACTAACCTAATCATGCATTGTCATCCAAACTGAACGTGTATACAAAATTTCAGCTCAATCAACAAATGATCGAAAAATGGTTTGCAAATGTTGACGGACAACTTATATACAAACAGTGCATGTAAAAAATCTTGTAAAGAAAGTGACATAGATTGGAAACTACTGGAGCTATAATTTATTTATTTAGATATTTATGTGAGAGAGTAAAGTCATGTAAAGAAAAATAAAAGTTTTGTCGTTTTCTGTGTGTTTTCAAAGTGTGTTATATAGGAGCAGGATCCTCGACTGAATGTGGCGAAAGTCGCTAGCCTTTATCGCCTTGTGCTGCTTTAGAAAGAAGAAAAGAGAAGCCTCTTCTTAGAGAGAACAAAAGCTATTCCATCTCTGTAAAGCCCTCTCAATTTATGGCGCTCTCAAATTTTAATGTTCAGTCGAAGTGTTGAGTTGAGTTAGTCCGCGTGGTTTCCTCTCTATTTATTTAAATTTGCAGTGAAACGTTGATGTTTATGAGTATACTCAAAATTATTCCTCCGCATAGTCTAGCGAATAAAAACGCCAGCATAATACAATATCACGAATGAAATCGTACGAACTTCTCCCAATATGACACACGAGACGGGAATAATAGGGAAGATGTAAAAATGCAGCCAAGTTTTTCCGCTTTCCCGTAATTTAATTTAGCTCCAGAATATTCACGTGTTTCCCGTGAAGCGGGACTGACTTTGGTATTTACGAGAACTTCTTAAATTTGATCCAAGCGAGATATTTATGAAAGTTTATTAAATTTCGGCAAACATTTTTCGGAATATATACTTAGCCATATACTTTGTATAACAAGTGGCTTCTGCCAATCTATTTCAAGCATTCTCACTCACACCGAGGCTCGGCACGAATATAATAATAACGGTCTCTCATAAGTATAAATGAAAATTGAAATAAAAACATTTAGGACCAGTTTCACATGTTTTGGTCAAGCGATATTGGGCAGAAAATATACAGTTTTGTATGGATTAAGAATTTGTCACATAACGCTAACTAAAACTTATTTGGAACCTGTAATACAGAGCGAACTTAGGGCGTTAGCAATCTATCATTAAATATATTTTTAGTCTTATTCTGAGAAGTTAATTTTTGGCATTCAATTATAAAAATATACAAATGTAATTTAGCATTGAATACCTATTAGGTAAGCGATGCTAAATAAAAAGGTAATAAAAAATTACTCATTCTATTTTGAAAGTTTAAATACTTTTTTTATTGATACTTATGGAATACTCATCTTCTGCCTGCCCTGCTCCTGATTCGATTTGGGGTCGGCTTAATTATGTTTTTCTCTTCCACACATCTTGGTCAACCATCATCGCAGCATTAACTCCTTTGTTTTCCATATCATCTTTCAGAAAATCTATACATCTTTACTTCATCTTCCTCAACCCTTCATATCTATATCCGTCCACATTTATGTTCATATTTTGTATTAGATTATGTTTATACTTATGAATACTATGAAGACTAAACTGTGGAGCTCCATTTACAGAACTATTCAATTAAAAACACAAGCGTTTATATCTACGCCATCTTGTGCCGTTAAATTCGAAGATTCGGGACACATGTGTCCAAAATCTAAACACATGTGATATTAGTAGATAACGAGTAAAACCATAGTGAGTACAGAGAGAAATAAGCCGTATTTTTTGGATATTTGAGGTTATATTCTAGTGCGGTAAAAGTAGGGGGAAATAATTACATATTAAATGCAACACATTATGGGAAGCAGTTGGTGCTATTAAGGAATAGAGCGGATATAATTGACAATTTATGCTGTTAATGTTGTGTACTGTTAATGTAGTTTTGTAAGTATAATGATTTCGAATAACATTAGAGAGATATATAATGGTATTAACATTCTAATGGTAGCTTAGTTACTGTGTAATATTAAAGAGGCAGACGAGTGGAAACATTACAGCGTTCGTATTCATAGGTTGACAATTATATTAAAATGGGAAAGTTTTCAGAAAAAGGTCAAGCAAATGAAGTTATTCCACCTGATGAAAAGCAGAAGTTAAGTCCAAATACAAATATAGCTAGTGTGAGAGGTAAAGTGTCTTACCCCTCGCCTTGACGACCTGTAAGGTGCTTCGTCATTGGCTCTTTTCTATGGCCCAGGATTGTAAGAAGCAGACACGTGTGACTACAGCCCACTTGATGGTAAGCGGAAGTGTAGTTCAAAAATGCCAAGATAGCTAGCTAATGCGAGAGATAATAATCCTAACACGTCTTTTAAATGAATAATTTGGGATATAAATGATGAGGAATGTAAATAGTAGGACGAACTTGGATGAATATTGGCACATGCCAAAAGACATAAAATATTAAATAGAATCCCTCTGTCTCTACAATGTGTTCACAAAGAAATCGAAACAGACGAAATCACTGCCAGAAACGAGTAGGTACAAAATACTTATAACAACAATATAACACCACAAATTATACCAGATTGCTATTTTCTGTTAACCCAAATAGGCATTACACGTGTCATTAGTGAAAAGTTAACGACATGACGCGGTATAATTCATTAGTCGTGTGCAAGGTCACGCCAACAAACTAACAAGAACAGTTGTACCTAATCACTATATAATTGCAACTACCCTCCTTAACGCCTTTATGGAAATTACATATTTCTCTAGTGCTGTGAGAAGTTATTTAGAAAATATCGATATACCTTCCGGCTCAAATTGCTTCTTCATGAAGGTCGTCAGACGGTCTGTACACTCTCACAACAGTTTAGACTCACAAGAAATTCACACTGTGTAGAGTTCCAACCGCTCAACCCTCAACAAGAGTTTAGTCTTGAGTGGGATATACTCTACGATCTCATCTGCCTTCGTAGAGTAATGATACACTGCATATGCTTTTTGGAGTAGCTTGGTTGCACATAAAACAACTTTTGCCTCTATCGGTCCAAGAGTAGAGACCCTTATAATTATAATCTCAAATTCCTTCGCAAAACACGTTAAGTCGTTGACACGAATAGTGGCTACAACAGACATAGTGCAAACATGTTTTATTGCTATCACGAAAGAATTACCAAGAAGTAAATTATAAAGTATTTTTATATGCTGATAGATAAAATAGTGAATTCTCTCAGAATGGATTAATTATGTTATAAGCTAAGTCTTCTTTTGATGAATATTCCTTTTACCTTCAAATACAATTTACTTCTTATCACCCATTACAAACTAAAGCCATACTTCATCCTTCCAAGAAATGTAAATTACCAAACATTGACAATTACTATCAATATCATTAACAAAACAATATTATCAATTCCTCGTGTATCGATGACAGTAAAGTGACATCACTAAAGTAGGCGGAGTTTCATAGTAATCCGAGCATTACACATTTTATCACGAAGTCGGGATGGAGCGGGTGTTGGAACTTGCTGGAAATATGCCGATGGCATTTCGATTTCTGTTTCCAATAAAATTTTATAACAAGTCCTGTGTGTTACTGTTTTAGTTAAGACGGAGGAAGTTATAATTAGATCTCTTTATAGTCATCTAGTAGTCGCAGTTGAACATTAATATCAATAAGTTTTAAGTTTCCTAATGAAGAAAAAAGGCTATCATTTGAAATCCTTGTTGTGGATGTTGCATCTTTTTCG
Organism: Elophila nymphaeata; assembly: GCA_955850985.1. NCBI lineage: Eukaryota > Metazoa > Arthropoda > Insecta > Lepidoptera > Crambidae > Elophila > Elophila nymphaeata. The sequence continues at coordinate 8,316,950 of OY039091.1, read as the reverse complement.
TCTGAATCATTTCTTCGATGTACAACACTTAAATTTAAATCACTAACACTCAATATTATGTCCTTAAAGCGGACAGTAAATTGTTGTGCATCTCTCTGTAGCGCTTTAAGCCATATCCCCCGCAACCACTAAAAGTGATACGGTCCGCATCTTCATTCTGTGCTTGTACTGTGATAACCACCTAAGCTCCTGTTTTTAACTAAGATAACTCATTCATCATGAGGTCAATTACTTACTAGTTAGGGGAAAAAGAGGTGCTGATTTTTTCTTTAGAAATGTTTATCATAATAACACTAATCGACATTGAAATATGCACCAATGAGACAGTTAAGATAGAATCTGGATCAAAAGAAGCAAAAAAATAACTGTTTAATGTTGTTGACATTTTATAATGGCCCAACGGGAACGACGTCCAATTTCCGAGAGAGACGTCACAACCAGAAATAATATCTATAGTACAGTGTCTCTTGAAACAACTTTCCAAGTTTACAGGAAATTAACAAATGAAGGGTCTAGCACTGGAGTCGTTTTTTCTACTGATTCGTATTGGTGTATTCCCAGAATTAAAATAAATATTAACTTGATAATCAGAAATTCAAAATTGTGACACTAAATTTGCTAAGTTTTGCTTCTATAATATCGGGGGTAAACTTTAGAACCATACAAGAATATTACATAAGTTGATTATTAATCTGGGATTCATAAAAAAAATATCCTTGCAAATGAGTTTTCTAACAAAGTACACATCTGCAGCACTTAAAACAAACAATACATTTAAAATAAGTTTTCCAATTATTACTTAGCGTTGCTAAAATTGACGACACCAATTTGTATTGTTAATGTTAATTCATCAGACATTATGAAACTTATCAGTAGCATCATTACATACCAAAATTTAGAAACACATTTGGAAGCAATTTTTAAATTGAGAGAAGGTTGCAAATTTATTTTAAAATTTCAGCGTTTCCAGCCGTAAAAAGGTCCCCCCCTGCCAAATTAGCCGACTACTATAATTCCAAATGCAAATTGTACAAAAGGAAAGAATGGAAGTAATTCGAATGAGGGTAACGTTATAGCAGACAAAGAGATTGTTATAGAAACACGGAGTTAAAGATTTTTAATGGAGACACTGCAAATTGGAGATGAGATTTTGATTGTGGATAAAATGTAACAAATAGATGGTTAGTCATAGTCTTTATGTTAACTTGTATCAGCTACCTATGTCTAAAAAACAATAATCTTGATTGAGTGTTTTAACGCGTAAACCTTGATTATATTGATACCTTAATAATATTGCAGAGACATCAACACTTCACCTCGATAGATAAATCTCTCGTTTGTCCGAAGAATAAAAACCTTCAAAAGATCCCACAGTCAACGAGCACGATAAAACCGAATCCATACTCGTCCAATTTAAAAAAACGTAGCCACGATCAATCAAAAACACTGTCTCCCACCATTTATCTTCCAAACCCGTATATTAAAAGGGAAAAGGGATACAGGAAAAAAGCTCTATTGCCATTGGAATTATTCATGTAACTATGTGGCGGAAAACCGATCAAGTCTGGTAGGGTTAGTGGCGATTTTCGGACGACTCTAGACGCGGGTAGATAAAGAAAACAACACGGCTTTGTTTTCTGTCGTTACTTCAGACATATTTTTTAAAGTTTCTTATATTGTTGAGCCAAGTTTTAGACTGAACGCCATTAATGTTTAGGTATGTCTGAACGTATATTTTAATGCATTTTAGATTATTTATTTACATTACCGGTGATATTAGTTTGTGTTTGACTCTGATCACATCAGATCTTTAAAACGTTTTAATACTAGATGGAGTAGATGAGTTTACAAGCTTAATTTTAGATTAAAATTGCGTTTATTATAAGTAATTATTTAACTTATATACATCCTTATTGATTGATTATGAATCGTATTATGTAGGCCGTATTATAATTTAAATACTAATAATTATATTGCTACATTTGATTGAATCTTTATTAACTATGTATACTTATCAGTGTAGTCAATATTCTTTTGTCTTGTATCCGCTCTTGATTATCATAACACAGAATGAGAAAGACGATTGTCTCAACAGAACACTGCACTTTTGGTCAAACTTTTTGAGTTCGAATAAACTTTATTCAGAACAATTATTTACATATTTCTCACGGATCCAATACTTAAATCACTTATAGCTTCATTTACCGACTTCTCAATACAGAAATTTTATTCTGAAACTCGTTGAATATTCATTTCCAATTGTAATCAACTTCTGAAAGTTTAAATGTGGGAATTGGACTGCGGATCCCTAACGGACAGCTGGTGTTTAGGATAAATATTACATTATACGGCTGTGGATTCCGCGCAGACGTCTTTTTGAGCCACTCTCGCTTTCTAAGGATGACCGGGATACTAGCAAGCTTAAGAGGAACAAGGAAGAGAAATATTTTGTAGGTAACATTGAGTCTGGTATAAATAATATTCTCTCACTTTCAATATGGAGACCACGTTATTATTGCTTGTAAGCATATATATTGTAACGTATCTTATTCAAATGCAAAATCATAGCTATTTCGAAGATGTGTGTTTTGACTAAGGTTGACCGTTATTTGCCTGAATAATTCGTTGCAGTTCTTTTAAGTTGTTGTACTTACCGTCTTAACACTCTTTTTCACGCGCGCTCAGTTAGATAATTTTGCTTATTATTTGTTTAATATCAAACCTACAAACTACCTGCTTCCAATAGCTGTCGCTAGGAACCTTGAGCATTCGCTAATGACATGACTCCAGCACCGGCACCGACAGAAGGATGGTGCACAGGGACATACATATTAGTGCTAGTGGGGCACGACCGTGCCCCGTGCGTGAGATCGCTTGATGTTTAGGTTATATAGTCTATATTTGTTGTTATATAGTCTATAGTAGGTTGTTATATGGTCTATAGCCTTCTTCGATAAATGGACTATCCAATGCAAAAAGAATTCTTCAATTTGAATCAGTACTTCCTAAGATTAGCGCGTTCAAATAAACAAACAAACTCTTTAGCTTTATAATATTATAGTATAAATTATATCCACTAAGCTTTGTAGTGCTCCATGGTGTATAAAATAAGTTGAGGGTTATCAGTAGTTAGTGACTTTCCTGATACAAGCTGATACAAGCTACTATATGATGTATGATTCTTAGGCTACGGTAATCATATAACATATGGCATCATAGTAACATATCCTGTGCACTCATTGTAAAAAAGAACAATGAAGTTCATTAAAAATTCTTTGCGAGTATTGTATTTTAATAACCAGAGTCCTTTTGTAAAAATGATAATAGAATCACTCGACCTAATGTACCAAAACAGAAAATTTACGATCAAAGAAGCCGGTACTATAAATACAATTTTTATTGCACCAATCATTTTATGGTGCTCGCAATTTAGACCAATCCGAAACGAAACAATAAAACAGAATCATTTATGCTGGGTCGGCATTCGCGTAAAGGGTAACGCTGACATCGAGAGATTAATATAACTGTTTGGAATTTACGCGACTTAGAGCTTGCATATATTCAAATTATTTTGCAGGTTTTTTTTAAAAAAAAAAACCACGTGGGAAAATAATATAAAATCTGATATTTATGTCCTTAACAGAAAACACTAAATATATTTCTGTAAAACATGCGAGAGTTAATATTACCTAATTTATTAGTACAGGCAATTCTCAGCATGTTTCATATTTTAAGTATTACAGGTGTTGCAAGACATTTTATTTATCCCATAGAGTATACAAACATTAATAGTAATAACATTAATATTAAATAAAACGATAAAAACAAAATAATAATCGACAACAAAAAATGCAACCTAATCCTAGCATAAACCTAGCACTACCAAAAGACTATTTGACTGCAGTCTACTATAATGTGGATTGTGGAGGTAACTTCGAAGGTGAGACCGCGTTCCTTCTCCTAAAGGACTCAGCCTTGTAATAAGAATAAGAAAAAGAAAGAAGCAACACGTGTGATAATAGAATGTATTTCCAGATCGTGACACATAGAAATGTGTTAATTATTTCTTCGTGTTGATTTGGTAGCTAAAGTAGCTTGTAACAATAACAACGTATGCCAGCACGCGTGGTCCAAAGATGAAAATGGAGGATTAGAAAAAAAATACCCTAGAACATTCACGAGTATAGACGATAAAACTTTGCTAAACAGAACGTGTAGCACATAAGAAACTATTTATATTTAATATTTCCTTCGACTCAGTCACTCCTTTAATACTCAGAAGCAAAACGAAATAGGGAATGTCCAAATTGATTTGGTGGCCGCTTCGTACATTCGTCCTGCCATCAATCAAAGCTGTCTGAGCCTTAATACCAACAAACAAGTGAAGTATGTATGTCCCGTGTAATAATGCGTTTAGGTATATATTAACGGGCTAACTTGATGAGTGAGCATCAGAAGTAAATTTACACTTTAGTGAAATGTCATAGCAACGCTAGCGCTTATGCAGCAACAGTTAGGTACTACCGTTTTATATGAATGATTATTATCACAACATAGATGTTAACTGAGAACTCAATATAAAAAAAGGAATTCATTTTTCAATTCCACAGCACACTGCAAATTTGTATAATGGATTTCGGTGGGCAAAGATTGATTTTCGCAAACGTAGCAACCAACATGCTGTGATAGACAGAATTCACGGGTTCCGACTAGCTGGAAATTTCATAACTGCATAATCAAATTGAGAGCCTTTTTAAAATATCCGGTTTACATTATAAATTGTTCTCGGAGGAAAATGCTTTTGGATTTTATAAGGTTATCCTATAATAAAATGTAAAAGGAGAACGAAATACAAGTACTTATTAAAGTGGAGCTAATGGAATATAAATTACCAGTATTTTTATTTACTTTCAGCTCTACAATAAAGAATCTTATAAAATAAGCAGGTCATTATGTGATAGATTAATGTTTTATTTTACCAACTGTAATGGTAAATCTGAAAATAGGACTGAATAACTGATGTACTCAAAGAACGACAGACAGGAAGAAAACAATTTATTCTACTATTAAAACATACCTATATAATATACTCAGTGAGGACATCTAAAGAGAAGAGATGGTTAACATGTGACAAAGATGATGAATATGAAAGTAAGGGAAGGACGGATATATGAGCGAGATCAAATTTGAGATGTATAGTTGTGTGAGAGACGATATGTCGAAGAAAGGAGTTAAAAGAAAATAACGACTGAGCGAGATGTACGGAAGAGGAAAAAATTATATGTTTGTTTGAAGAGATTGATTATATACCTAATAGAAGAAAACTTACACTATTAACCTGATTAGTATGAGAATTTTCAATATAACATTAAATTTAATATTAAAATAGCAAACTTCGAATCATACATATTAGTGTATTCATTTAAGTTTAGCACTGCAGGTTAACTAGGTTAGCAATACTCATATACCAATTCATTGCTTATAACATCGTCTTATTTAGTGCTTCCATGAATATCTTAGTTAGGGCTGTTAAAACTGAGAATTATCACGCACAAATACTTTAACGATTATAGTACCAAAACGGTTACACAGAGTTTAAGTAACAATTGGTTACTTAAACTCTGTGCTAAATAATATATAAAAATGCTGTATAAAGCCACATTGGGCAAAATTTGGTGCAAATTTCAATACAGATATATAAAGAGATTCACTGCTAATATTTAAAGCAATACATAACTACCAAGAACTTAAAGATGTATCCTTCCCCTTATTGGTTATCACCAACTTTTCGTAACATTTCATGGGCAAGTAAGGTGTTCCGAAAGTCGACGGATTATTTGGTCATAGCTAGCAAGTTTATAGGATAACATAACAGCATCAGTCGGAGCATATGCGTTTCTCACTTGGTCAGATTTGAAAAATCTGAAAACTCAATATTTAGTGTATCAGCAACCCTACACACATTTATGCAACCTGCATATGAAATAAGATTGTATTCATTTGTTGCACGTATACGGCTGTTTAAATAGGCAACTTGCTTGGATGTGAAATTATTTTACGGACAAATATAGGTACCAATTTTACGATTCCACGTAAGGTTTATATGCATTATAGAATCTGGTTGAGCGGATTAAAGCGGCTCAATACTTAAAAAAAAGTAGTTCACTAAATACTAGAAAAAATGCACTGAAAAAAATCGACTCGATCGGTCGATAAAATTATTCCATAATGTAAGGTAAACATAAAAACATAAGCAACCAAGCACTGACAAATTTCGACAGCGAGTCGATTTTTTTCAGTGCATTTTTTTTCTAGTATTAAAAATATTTACGCGTTTGTAAACGCAAAAATATAATTATTCCATAGTTCACTAAATGCTGTACTTACTCATATTCTACGTAAGGTAGTGAAACGACTACGAGAAAAGATAGTCAGAATTCTTCTTTTCTGTTTTTGTAATACATATAGGCCTTTTAATATTGTCTATATATCTTAAATAATTACTATAACGTCACTTTCACATAATACACTTAATGCTCAAATTAAAACCGCAAGAATTATTTCAAGTTGGGTTATGCCACAATACCAGTGCTTGATCATGACGAGCAAAGTTTATGTTGAGTCTTGGGCCCTTTTCACTCTGCAGCACATTATAATTTTATGTAAGTATTGTTATGTCAGTTTTGTAATAGTAATATTTTTTCTGTTTTAATATTGCATAACCTAAATAAGTGTGTTTGTTATTAGCAGTAATAAACAATTACCCTCAGTGATTACCTATATATCATCCATTAAAATATCCATATCAAAAATATCAAGGGCAGTAATTAAGCGTTTTGTCCCACGACCCTTTCGTCCCTTAAGGACAAATCACTAAACATAAAACACAAATAAAAAATACATTATTTTTCATTCTGCGGTTCGCCCCATTGCACATTGAAAAGTAGTAGTAGTGGAATGATTTAGAATCACAAACAATAGTACACTAGAACGAGTTATCAATGATAAACTAACAAAACTAGCACCACTAGAAATTCATAAAATATACAAAACCCAACATCGAGAAACATTCAAAACTGCCATGTCTACTTAGTCAGCGTCCTAAGTCAAGTCTAATTCAAATTCAACAAATATAAGTTAGGAAAATAACGGTGACTGAAGCCGTGTACCGGTACGTCGTAACTTAGCATGCGTTCAGGTCGTAACTCAAGACGGTTGTACTGGAGTCTACATCAACAGCATAGTAAATTCTGCGAGACTTCACCTTCTTTCTGGTAATGGAAGGATTTTGGCAAAAATGTAGCGCTAATTTTTAAGAGTTTTGAAGATTATAACACGACAAATTAAATAGTATAATTTAAAGGTTTATCTGAATCTAATAACGATAAAACATTTCGGATTTTAGAAAAAAGATGGTCTCAAAAATACAAATGCCAAAACACGACATAATGAATAAACTATGCAAATCTGGTATGTTCAATTAATCAAAAGAGATACAAGAAAAAATACGCATTTGTATTCATTTCCATAAACATATTTCAATGTAACCACTAGAAGTAGTGGCGACGATTCAAACACGTGTCCACTTATGAAAATTGGAATCGTTAACATAATTTCACAGGACAACAACACGAAAGTTTGTTCCACGCTTTTTACAGTAAATTAAAAATTTGCATAAACATTTATGTCTCATAGATCTGTGCGGATTACAAAATCTGAAATAAGGGGCGCTATTACGGAGATGGAAGTTATTTGGCGAGACGCCAGCTCTATATTATATGAACCTGTTTTGATCTTGTAAATCAAACTGGGACAATTTCTCGTCAAGCTCACGGGGTATATTAAGAATATCTATTTGCTGGAGTTTCATATGTTTTGCTCTAAATTACCTTATAGGAATGGCTTAGAACGTACTTCGTTATATTCAAGAATGTTAAGAAAATAAACCAATTACGGAGTTTATACTTTACTGAGATTGCCTTACTGACATTTTTGTAAAACATTAGGTCTTTTTTTCAAATTTATCAATATGTCTTCTTATGACTTTGGGTATTACAAATTAATTAAAACACGATACCGAAAGTATGAAAGGAAAATATTTAATGGCCACTTGGTCGCGTTTAGTAAGAGAAAAATTCGTTTTCTTAGTCTCCCTAGCGAAACTAAGACCATATATTTGGAGTGCAGACAATTCATTTTTCAAATACCGGACCGACAGCGGTAGAAGTTGGCGCGACTTGGAAACTTTCAGAACTTGTTCATAAAGTTTTGATATTCGCATCCGTGGAATAAGAATAGGGTTGACTCTTGAAAATGTTTAAAATTGAAAGTGCTCTAAAAATGGGTGTAAGGTCTACTAAACCTTATTTTGTCTTCAATATGTACACATTTTTTTAGGGCAAGTAATCCTTCGCAAATCGCGTAGAATTATTCCCACAGTAGTAATTTATAATTTCCAAAAATAAATTTTCAAACATAGCCACCGTCTAGGTGAATTGGTGCACGCACACATGTAAATGATTACCTGTTATTACGTATCCATAGCACAGGTTCGTAATGCTATTTAATGTCGTTCAACACGTAGAAGTTGATATTTAGTTGTTTTTATTGAAATTCTTTTATTTTATCTTAATAGCTACAGTATAATAAATATCTGGAATATGTATCTAATATACACAATACTCAATATAATAAAATTTGGCAATTCTAGTTTTAACTCCGATTCTTCTGGAGCATGGTCACAAACATTTATATCACGTATCTGACATCCCTAGCTTGAAACATTTTGGTTTTTCATAATTCGACCGCGTAAGCTACGCTGTAACTCCGTGCATGGTTTTGCGGTTGAGTCTGGGTTTGTACTCCGTTGTTGAGATGTTCAAGTCAGATTATATAGGGTTGTTTTTGGCTTGAAATTTGGAACAAAGGTAATGGTACAGTAATAACGACATCGCTACGGATGTTTCGAGGTCATATAGAGTTGAAGAATATCTTCACACGATTTAAAGGGTTAGTAGCGGACGAATGATAACTCTAGACTGAGCAGAAACATGGTAATATTTAGTTCATATAGGTACCATTATCGGACTCTGATTGCTGGTGTATTGAATGCCGTGTAAATGTTTTGATGAATAGGAGCAATCTGAATACTCGTATTGAAATATGAAATGAATATTTACAATACATTCTATTAAGCTAATAGAACCAGCGCAGTTAATAATTAGTAATTGAAGTATTGTGATAGACATATAATTGACTTATATAAAAGAAAACAATATTTTCTAAGCAATACAGTATGTTAGTTATTCCATCGTAATAGTAAAACGTAGGTATGTCTACACAAAGTTACATAAGCAACCAGCAATGTCGTCGAACACCAAAAAAACAACTAAATTTTACTTTTGAAATATAAGTATAATTCTAGCATGAAATTTAAAACCTGCAGTTAATGTTCATATAAGATTAGAATACGTGAACATTAAAATTGTTACAGAACACGAATTTCAAAACAACAGTGTCAAAGTTTTTGTTGCTAATTGTTTAGTTGGTGATACAACTTGCTTAAATTCTGCTTAGCTACCACCAATATATCAATGTTTGTCGCTATAACACTATGTTAATAGCATTATTGTTTTCCGGCAGTAAATCGATAACATAGGCCAACTTCATCTCTTTTTCTTTTGGAGGAAAGGCTGGGAGGAAAGCTTTCCCGTCAATCAAAACGAGTTCTCTTTGGTTTCTTCTGCTTATTACTACTACGTATTATTTCTATAAACCAGTTTGATATTCATATATATAAACTGCAAGTACTCAACGAGTGGTAGGTACTAATGGTTCTTATTTGATATGACTAAATCAATTATGCATGAGGCATAATTTAATTTTGTTTCTAAGAAAACATCCATCAATTTATTCCTGAGAATAGCAACTTTAAATGTACTTCTATTAAATATAATATTAAAATGTATGTATTTTGAATAACAAACTAAGTGATGAAACTGATGAATAAGATTATTTGCAATGTAACTTCGAGAAAATAATTGACGAAGACTTATTAAAAAGCAAATTCAAATAAATGTTTCAAAATGCTTTATATGGTATCTAATCTATGTAGGTACTGGAATATACAACAGCTTTGATTAGTCAGTAAAAAGTGTACCATTCCATTTTGCATCAAAATCTGTCTTTCAAATTTCTTCGATTTTTATTCTCTACTAGTTTACTAATATCTATATTAAAATTTATATATTTTTACGAGTATCTTGTATCTATACGTTTATCGATTCATTTATTTTTAATTTTACCGTCGTCCACAATTTTCCTCGAACCATCTTGGTGACGTAAAAGTATCTATTTTTATATTTATTTCACTCTCGTAAAGCGAGCGTGACTCGTTTGTATCAAAATGGCTAATTTACAATGTTGTTTCAAGTTATGAGGGTTCGTCTGAAGCTTCTTAAATCTCGGCTTTAAGTTTTAATTCATAGCTTGACTTTGCGTAATGTTACCAAGTCACTTTCTTAATAAAAGTATCAGAGTTTCTAATTTAGCACTCATTACCGTTTCTGTTGAAGTCCTGGGGCTTATCGAAATCTTATCTTGTCTGTTGTAGTTGTTTCTGAAAACCATTATGCAAAAACAATGTAGTTCCTTCTTTATATTTTATTTGACTTACCTGTTCGTTACTTTAATAAATCTTTACTAGGTTTTATTATTTACGTCCAGCATCAGTGGCATTTGATATTTACTTCCGTGCCTTTTTAGTCAGGCACAAGACCCTCATTGGGACTTAGTCACTGGACACTATTAGATGCAATTAATTTTGACATCGCCCAATTATGGTTATTTACTCTTTGATCACTTTTAATTTACATTTATTGTCATGTTTTACTTAACTGACATGCACATAAAGTAATATGTAGTTGTAGGTACTGTGAAAGATTTTTGTACGAAAGCTATTCCCACACTCAAGTTTATCCAGTTTATAGATTTAAATGCAAAACTCATTTCGTGTCTATTTGAATCACTTTCGTATTAATTTATCTCAATATTAAATAGTTGTTTGCTCCTAGTGCAATTAAGGGTCTTTATTGTAGATACATTTTGTAGACAAACTTATTTTTTCAATTAATAATTTCAGTTTATATTTGTTTAATCTTTTCTTATCTTTATTTGGAATTTGACTCCAATCCTCTTGGTTTAGTATTTCTTACATCAATAATTCACAAATTTATTCAAAGTAAGAATTCATTTCATTGGAGCCTTGCGTCGAATACAGGTAGAATTTCAAGAAGGTATTATAGCTGGAATCCTAGCGCTTAGACTGCGGTAAGATAAACTGAACCAAGTCTAAAACCGTCGGAATTTGCCCCCGGATAGATATTTACCGGAATTCGGCAGTGCGTTTGATTCTGCTAGGTACTTCTGAAGGTTGACTTTAAACATTATCAAATAATGCACACATATTTAACTATATTTATGTATACTATAGAATAGACTAGTGCTTTGAATTCACAGAGGCATATTAACTGTGTTTTATTTGTTAATAATCAGCAGTAAAATATAACTGAAGAAATAAGTAACAAGGTGCAAACAGTCCCCATTTTTATTGACATAAAAAAGGGCGATTGTTTAGAATATGTCTACTTAGATTCATCATAGCAGCCTTTACAATTCGACCCACTGCTGGCACACAAGGTCTCTCCTTGTCATCGAAGGAGGTTTAGGCTACTGCCTAAACCTCCACCACGCTTGCCTAATGCGGATTGGTGGGCGGAGTATAAGGTGATCAATACCCCCTTGCTGGTCCATTAGTCGCCTTCTACGACATCCCTTTGGATTATAAGGGCTGATGATATTCTACTCTGCCGACATCTCTCACGGCTACTTAGATTCAATTCAATACAATTAAAAGTGGGAATATAAAAAACGTAAAGTTAGTCTAATCATCAACGAGATATTTATTTCCATATTGAAATCGTTGGTAGTAATACGAAAATATTATGCTTTAATTAAAAACATCTGAGTAGGTTATTCAAACATAACGCTACTAGATATTTTCAACGTTCACGTTCACGAAGTATTGTCTGTTTGAAATGGAGAAAACATTTTTCGTATAGAGTACATTCCATTTTATTCATAATATGTGGAATATTTTGAGGTTGTGAAGATTTTTGATGTAGAAAGGACGTGTGAAAGTAGATTGACAAAAACGATATATGAATCAGAAGTAAACGGAGATACGAGATGGGTAAGACCTAAGCGAACGTTTTTTGGTCAAATCGAAGACGTCTTAAAAAAGGGCAAGGTCAGTACTCGAAACCACCGAGCATGATGAGGACAGTGATGAAAGTAGGTGAAACGAAAGAAATATGTAAGGATTGCAAGTGGAGCAAGTTGAAACAAGTAATCTCTGCCTGCTAACCTGCCTGCCTCTTTACCTACAACCAGGACAGATGTTGAGCTCTAAAATCATCTCGGCAGTATAATAATGTCATATACATAATGCGTAAAACGTTGAATAGGTAAATGATAAAATAGTGTTCTTACTGCTTGCTATACTTACATTTAGTTCAATTAACATTGCGCTGTTTTCTTCAATATTTTTCACACCAGCAGCTCGTCCTTATATAGTTCATTCTTTTTATCAAACCAGATTATCAATCAAATCCAACCGGTTGGTTAAACAAAAACGATTTTAATTATTGCCGATTTTTTTTCTTACTTGTTTGGCATACAAACATGTGGCCTGCCTCACTTGCGCATCATCCGATCCAGACGATGCAGCTTCAGGGTATGTAGGTATCGAAGTAAAGTAGTCGAAGAGGTCTCGGAACTTAGCACCCTAAGCAGTCACCGTAGCCTAAAGAGTTGCATCACAGACACGATATCCCAACCTTACTCACCAACAAAAGCACAACCGACGACCACAAATCAACCGACGATGATCCGACGTGCATTTGTTCTCAAGTAATCTTTCAATAAAGCTAACTAACGTTTTTCAATCCCATAATGTCTCCGAGACATGTTTAGACTGCGGTTATACGGAATTAGTTAGCAGGGCCGGATTCGCGCGAACTCTCAATAGGATCCCAGTGTCCGTCGCAAGAAACAAACAAGAAGTTTCTAAATCAGTGTAACCATGCGGGACCGAATCGGATTAAGGCGTTTCGCGTTGGATTACGAATTAGATGATCCTTTCGCACGGATATTTACATGGTTCGATTTGGAGAAACCTGGGTGTTGGAAGCTTTAATTCAATAATGGGAAAAAATATTTGTGTTTCTAATAACCGCCTCTTTATATTTGAATGGGAACCTCGTGGTCTACGGTGCGTTTACGCGTTTTTATTAAAAATCGGCAAATTTTCAGCTTCTTGATTTCCATCAACTCTTATTTTACAAATGTAAATATTATAAAAACTCAAAGATAATATCGCTTATTTGAAGACACCAATGATGTATAAGGAGTAAACGCCATGTATTATAATAAGAGAACAAGTTTGCCGGCGACGTGGCAGAAAAACAATAAACGTAATTACTGGCGTAATGCTACAGCTATATCAAAACAAAAATACAATTGAATAGGTTATAATATGCAGAATTAGACTACAATGCTATTTATTAATTACTTTAATTACCTTAAATTAGTACAGAAGTACTAATAATTAAGTAATAAATAATTAGTAATAAATAATTAGTACAGAAGTACTAATTTAGGTCACAGAATATATTAATGGGATTGTAATTGACGTCAGCCCATAGCGACCAAAAAAGTGAGAAATAAACAAATTCTTTTGTTTGTTTTCAGTCTTGGGTTGCTTAGTTAGGAGAGCAGAGGATTAGTTAAGTTCAGAAGCAACCCTGTAACAAGATCAACTGTCTTAAAGTCAGGTAGATATTATGCAAGCGGAGTACACAGTAGCATTCTAATTGAAACCATTGTATATCAACCCCGGAATAGATAAATAAGGTTATCTATTCCGTGATATCAACCGCAAAATCATTAATATTGTTAATAAAATAGCTAGTTTCGCTGCTGTGTATTCCCAAGAAATTACTCGTGAATAATCTATGGCATTTAAGAAAAAAAGTTTCAAACGCGCAAAAATTAGACATCATATAAAAAACTCTTTCAATTCTGAAAATCGTGTTTCAATATTATTTAATACCAACACCAAGTTATACAATAACAAATACTTAGCAATGCCAAATAGTTAAGGAAGTTCTAACTCGCTATGTGAAAAGTTTAATGAACGAAGTTGGGAATAAACTTTGATAACAGGAATAGAAGATACGAATTTACTCCTTTAACTTTAAAATTAGAGGCAGAAAGAAAGCTTGATAATATACTTTTAGAGTAACTGAAACACTAGAACATTCTCTGCGTATTTAAACTTTTTTTTTATGAACGGGAATGATTTCTAAATAAAGTTTTGATTTATTAAATAAATCAGTATCGTATCGTAAAAGCCTGCTGAGGAAGATTCTGAACACCTTACAGATCATCGCACCAAGATGTTACTCGCGCACAATAGCATTTCAAAAAGTGGTGTCATCCCAGCGATCACCTACAAAACTATGCCAAACCCTATAGCAGTGTGGTGACTTTGCCCTGACTACAAATAGATTGAGACCTGGGTAGGAAAAAAAAAGAAAAATGAAGTATTTAGTTAGTTAGATAGGTCTATTACTAAGAACCAGACTATGCAATAGGTACTTAAAAACCAAGAGGCAAAAGCGGACTAACAAAAACGCCTGGGTCACCATTCTCAAAAGCACTAATCAAACCATACTCTCGTAAAAGCGTTAACGGGCTACTGAAGCTCAATAGGGGCAACCTGAGCGTGATGATTAAGGCTCTGACTGGCCACTACAAGTTGAATAGACATCTCTACAACATAGACTGATGCTTGCAGCTTCTGCGGACAGGAGCGTGAAACAACAATGCAGCATCTTCTGTGCCTTTGTGAGAACACATTCTAGACTCATATGATATCAAAGGCTCTGACTGGCCACTGCAAGCTGAACATTCATCTCTTCAACATAGACTGATGCTTGCAGATTCTGCAGACAGGAGCGTAAAACAACAATGCAGCATCTCTTGTGCCTTTGTGAGAACATATTCTAGACCCATATTATATCAAAGCCATCCAAGCTACATGTAAAGCCTTAATAGGGCTTACTTGGAGAGTAGTCACAATAGATCTTAGAGTTCGCAGTGACGTATATAGCACAGAAATAATGACATAAAAAGTCCATTACTTTATTCGTCAATGTAATGACGCTAATTTTGAGAACTTTGATTGCATTCTTCGGGTGTCGTAAATCATACATATTCAGAGTTGATCAAAACAAATATTACTTACGTGAATTTGGGGTAGGTCGTTAGCTTAATGATAAAATAGCAGTAACTCTATCAATTCAAGCAAGCTAGCCATTATCATTTTTATTTTCCTTTATGTTATTTAAAGTGCATAATAAATGTACGTCTTCACAACGCGGTGCATTTTTAATCACAAATTGCTTATTAATAACAAAAACTGCATTAAACATGAAGATCACGTCAGCTTTAATGTGTTCGTATTTCCCATCTAGTCTAGATTGATCTAAACGTTCTCGGTGTATGTCTGTTATTAATTTAGCAGCTCCATCATGTCCACTCCAGCTATAAATGTTGGCGGACTATAATCTCGACCAGTTTAGCTCCGTTTGGACCGGCGGCTAATTGGCTATGCCGTGTAATTTACGCACTCGCGAATGCTGTTACAGAAATGTGTAGTGTAAATGGGAACAGTGTGTGAAAGGATTTATTTTTAAAATATTCTACTCTAGGGATCCTAGGGACGCAATGTAACGCGTCCTCAGATTGCAAGAGGTCGCTTGTAGCTGTAAATGTTCTCTAAAAAGTAAACATACTGCAAGACTGTAATTACTATACTTTGATATATAGCTCTTAACAGAGATTTGTTTAAATTCTGAATTAAATTAAGTTTTAGTATGCGCAAGTTTTCCATTTAATAATTCAAGTAAAAAACAAACTAAAATTTGATTCTTATGATAGATAGTTTTAATACAAAGAGACACATTTTTCTCTCTCATTTCTTTTTCTTCTTCTTTCTTTCTTTTCATATGCTACAATCCTTAAATCATTCTTTCAGTTTATCTACTCTCATTAAGATTTTCAGAAATGCACAACGATTTTCAGGCCTTTGATCTGGCCCTTCTTCAAAATAGTTTCGATTCGGTCGATAAGCTAACTTACGAAAGTTAATGTGCTAACTATGTCTATAGGATAAGTATCATCAGTCTTTTTAAAGCTTATAACAAAGTGGTTATCATCTATTAAATGGCTCAGTGGTGTGATTACCTTTATAACATCAATACTAAATTGATACTTATTAAGGACCTTAGTATTGTAACAGAACTGATCTGGTTCTTTATAATTTTTATTATGAGTATCGAAATCAGAAAATTCTTGAAAAAAATTTGCATCTCATATTCTTGTACTATTTTCAAGCCTCGAAGCAGTCATAAAGCTGACTCCATTGTTATATTTCATAAACGAAAAGCCAATAAACGTAACCTATTAACATGATTGAAAATCTATCAGTGATATCAAAGTTGCCGTACTGTCTGCTTATAGGTATACAACTAGTGGTACGGATAATCCGAAGCGCCTTATAATCTATGAAAGGTGTGGTTTATTTAATAACTTCGCACCGAAGGGGAGATAAGGTTAATTTCACATTTAAACTTTAGATTGATTCTGTGAAAAACGGGTTACTGAACATCAACACAATGTCTGGGTTAATTAAATCGTTTCAAGTACTCATTGCAATCGATTCGGATTATTTTGTAGAGATTCCGTTGACAATAAAGAGGAATATTTTAATTCTCTAAAGTTATCAACTTGTGGAAATAAAGCTAATCTTTTCAATGTTACCATTTATTTTATTTTAGCGACAATTACACCACGTGTTTCTTTTAAAAATTTATCAAGTTTTGAAAAAAAATTATTACTACTTCCCACAAGGGAATCATATTGGTTAGTCTTGGTATCCGCTCTGGTAAGAACCTGTGATCTGGTCATGAGAGCAAAGTACGAATTTACAGTTACATGTTTTATTTTAACTAATGCTTTAATTATAACGGTAACAATAAAAATATTACAATAAATAAAGCTTTAAAGCAATAGTCTTTAACAAGACACTTTTAGTCAAAATTATAATGAATTGATTCCTACTTCTGCATTATTTTTGTATTGTACACTCAGCATTCATAGTAACACGAGCGATTTTGCAGTAATAGTTACTGAATTCAATCATTTCATTTCATGTGCATGTATATCTATCTACACACGTAGATGCTTTGACCTAAAATCCCAAGTCATAGATAATAGCAAAAATAGTTTTAACTTATTAACGAATGATGATAATCCCTTAAAACTCATTTCGAAATGTGAGTACCAATTCGATAATATTCCATCCAATAAATAATTTTAAAATTTTATTAAACAGCCGTCTAATCCATCGGCAATTAAAATCAAATCAAGTCCCCGTCTGCAGAGAAGCTTAACCGTAATTTAGTTGAAGGTGACATTGGAAGAAATTAATATGAAATTGAATATTTATACACGAATAACATAATTAGCGCCAGTGAGATGTTAGTTGATTCATAGAGCTTAGTTTTATTGCGTTGTGTAATACAGTTCTAATTAGTCACTTGACTACAGTAGGTCATGCGTGACTAATTGAAGATATAGACTTTGGTATACCTTCTATATCTGTTATTATTTTTTATGTTTGTTATAAGCAATGTGTGTATAAATTAGTAATAAATCATACGTTTTTCATTTTTAAACATTGATGTTATTTTAATATTTTACCATTACTACATAAAAAATAAAAAAATTACTGCCTCCGATGGCGTTGTAGACATCCCAATTAACATCATAAATCGAAAGTATGTGTTTTCACTTCTAAACCATTTAATGCATTTTAACAAAATCTATATTAAGGTGAGCAAAGACGCAAATCGTAACACGACCATGTTTTAACAAAGTATACTTTTACGCAATCAATATAGAATTTTAAAAAAGAATCTGAAGATATTACTTATGAAGTTGTCGTTGAAATTGAATATTAAAACTTAGAAGTTCCTACAAAGATTATAATTCATGACCCACATCTGCAGTCTCTTATTATAAGCCCCTAGAAGTCTTCACTTCAGAAACCATTACATCATTGAATTTCATCAAATCTTGCCACAATAGCGGTTGTAGGCGCATGATCAAACTGTCTAACTTAATGAAGATGTCATCAGATACTCAGAGCCCAGATTTATTATCTTTAACTTATATTATATCTTCACCTCTATAAACTTTCTTTTGCATGTATTCGTTCATCTCTAATATTAGTTTTAGCAAGTTTTCCTTAAAAACTATTAACTCCACTAAGACATAATCTAAATCCTTCTCATATTAACAGTCCGGCATAAGTGACATTATATTGCCAACTAACGTAATCCCAGAGTAGGGATAATCCTTCTGATGTATCCCAGACCTGGGATAGTGTTCGTGTTTCGTGTGACATGTTTACCTTTTGCGGTTAAATTGTAGTTGGATTTTCATTTGATTTATTTATTTTCATAAATCCACAGGCTCGAAATTTAGCAGTTTCATGAGAGATTAAATTTTTTAGAAAGGCCTAGCAAAAGATTTCATTCCTCTCTGATCTGAAGGTAAACGGAATTGCAGTCTAAATGAAAAGATAGTTAGAGTGTGAGATATTATATGCACAGCTCTTTGCCGCCCTGCAAGGCGCTTCTTCACTACTCTTTTGAATAACCCAAGATTGTAAGAAAGAAAAAACGAGTGCTGGCAAAGAATTCCATTTCGTGATTTTAGGACATAACGAGTTGCCAGATTTATTTGATCGCGTCGCAGTGGATGTCTATGGAGTCCACAGTTTGTCGGTGACTATGTAAGCCAAAATAATACTGTAAATACATTAATTCCAGAGTTTTACTTTAACATAATGATATCCCAGGATATTCGAGGTAAAAACTGGCCGTTTTGATACTATCTTATCACACTTGGATTGTCTAGAAAAATCGTCTTTGTTGTAAGAGCACACGATTTCAGTTTTGGTGATCAGATCAATACGTGCGTTTGTGTTTTGAGCATAAATTGTCCATAAAGACAACATCAAATCATCCGTTCTAAACGTGTCAATATTTCGAAGTGGCAGGTACATTCACAGTAATCGTGACATTTCTCTTGAAGATGTTTCTTAAATTCGTGTAGAAGAAAATGCAAGCCAATATGAAAAAAAATGTAGTCACAGAAGAAAATCTCATAAGCAATTCTCAAACTGACAGCATTACTAAGCATTCGATAACCTGACCTGAATACATGAGAACTTCTTAGAATAAAGCGTGCATCATACAAAGTGTTCGAGACCTCAGCGCCATTTTTATTAAGGCCATATCGCCGGGTTAGTGCAAAAACCAACTAACTGTCACTGTTATTTTTCGGATTTACGATGAATTTATCTGCCTTTATTCTACATAATTAAAAACATAAATATATGAGAATGCAGATGATCATTACAAAAATTAGAAAATCTTCTATCTAGCAGAAGTTTAAGATTCCCAAACTTTAAAATCGCAATAACTCAAAACTACAATTCCATGGGTTAGTTGGTATTTGCATTAAACCGGCGATATATAACTGTCTCGCTCACACAACAATGTAAATTATTGCCACTCCACCACAACAGGATCTGGGAAACTTATTGTAGAATCGCTCGTTATATTGCGTTTATTAAAACTTAATTTTATTAGAAAAAAAAAACATTATCTAGTTCTTTTCTGGGTGTATCTATGTGCTTACATTTTGCACAATGTTATCATTTTTATTAGTTTTTCGGAAAGTACAAATTATCAGGCCGTTATTTAAATATCTCCTATTTTATGGAATGTGTAAGTGCGATGGACACACTAAGCTTCATCAATTTAATGTGAAATTGGATTTTAACAGCTGCACTAAGAGCCTCGTCAAAAAGATAAATGATCTACTTAGCGTTTTAATTTTAAATATACTACTAAAACTAATAAATTATTGTACCAAAACCTCATAGAAACTGGGATAATCTTTCTATTTTACAATATACAAAAAGAAGGCATAGTAAAAAGAACCTAACTGATGTGCAATAGCAGAGTAAAGAAATTGAGAATTTTCACGAACATATCGAACGTTTTGATGGTAACTCCCAAGATCCCAGAAATCTCGTATATAGGGAAATAGAGAAACAAAGGCGAATATCTAGTTCACTACTCACGACTCTATAAAAGCATAAGTTCATATAAAAATAGCTGATTTATTTCTCAGATAAAAGTTGCAAGACTTGATACTAGTAATGTTTCAATGCAGATTAAACTAATAACGTTTTCATTAACTGCGAAATCTTATGATTTAAATGTCACTTTATTTCTGGTACAAACACCGTAAGATGGCAGCATATTTAAAACACTAAGTCATATTTCTTCATCGTAAGCCTCAAGGGCATTTTGAAGAATGGTATCACGTGAATAAATAATATTCCTACGTTTTTATGCTCAGACATTCGTTAAGAGCACAGTAAGAAAAATCTCTGCGTAATACAGAATAACGACTATCTTTCATTTGATTTGGTTTGGGTTTTTTAGGGTCTTAAGTGTGCCATAAAGTTTTTGGTAGGTTCAATGTTATATGGGCACTAGAATAAAAATAAATAATATTGGTGGTGATGTTGGTAAGAAAATATGAATTGTGTGAGACGCCGACTTCAAGTAAAATAAGGAACAAGGCAGGCAAATGATGAATAACAAGAAGTAATATTGACATTATTACCACTGATATTTGTAAATTATTAATTGAGATACACCTGAAGATCTCAATACAGTCACTCTCAAATCTTAATTAAGCAATCGAATGTACTTATCCAACAATAATGATTTTAGTGGTAACCCAACGTATACTATACATAAAAAGCATAGGTTTGACCAGAATTTTTAAGATTTTGCTTCTTTGCGTCACATTTTTCGAAGTCCTCAGATTGACAAGCGAAAATCCTAGAGATGGGAGGCACGAAGTCTAACACGCCCTTGCCTTCTAAAACGTGAAGGCATCTATGAGAATCAATAAAGGAGACATTTGGAGTAAGCGAGCTAAGAAGTATTGGGTACGACTATATTTTCGTGAACGGGATTTTTCGTGTAGTATAGAACATTTGGTAGCCGACTAATCTTGACAAAAACACCACAGATTCAACATCGTCGATATGATCATTGATACCATTTTTCTTATTTTGAGTAAAACGCCAATATTCTACATTTTTATTCTCATTACTATTTTTCATACGTAATCGATAGCCCCAGTATACTTGCAAAACCTTGTTTAAATATTCCACGAAAACAACATTAAGACCATTTGCTAAGGATAAATTAGTACCTTTTAAGACACGAAAGATACGGTAGCCATATATTACGGATAGTGTTAAATGGGTTTGTTAATTAAAACGATATTGGTTGTCGGCACTTCGTTACTGGGCGGTATAAGATCAGGAACTAATGGTAAGTCGTTTAAGGTTGCTTCAAAGAGGCATGCTATGTGAACATTTACAATAGGATTCGGTTACTCCTAGAGTGCTATAATTTAGAAAATACCAAGAATTCAGCTGAAATGTATTGGAATTATTTTAAAACATATTTCCTGCACTGTTCCCAATTTTATTTGGCGCTGATGTAACGCGTTTTTTATTCCACCCATCGTTTAAGCATTAACACTTTTCTTCGCCATTGCGGAGTCGAATGTTTTATCTACACTAATATTCTAAAGAGAGAAAAACTTGTTTATTTTTGCTATGTATTCATAGCAAAAAGATCAGACTAACCGAACATCATATTAAACCGATTTTAAAAGTTCTTTCACCGGTAGGATTCTACATTTTCCTTGAGTAGTTGACACAAGGCCTCTCCTTGCCATCGAAGGATGTTTAGGCAGTAGTCCACCACGCTTGCCTAATGCGGATTGGTTGACATAGGAGTAGGTAACATAGACTATGTTATTTTCGAATCCATACTAGCGGAGTGCTAGTAGTAAGTATAAAAGTATCTGATCAGAAATAGAATTTTTAACTTACCTGAAGTTTTGAATATTTTCAAGAAGTTCATTATTCATCAAGGCTAAGGATTTTAGCTTGAATGTAATAAACAATAGACATTTCTATAAATATACCATCAATCAACATCTGTTCAGGTATATATAGACTGTATCTACCACATTTCACTCTTTGTAAGTGATTTCAATTTGGCAGATATACCAGATTTTCCGGACCTAATACTAATTGATCATATAATGAACTTAGGACTAACAATTATATTGAGAATACCCTGAACTGGTCTAAGTATATTTCGATTGATGACAGCTCACTGAGCAAAATTAATTGTAAATTTAGGATCTTGGAAAAGAAACCTAATGCCATAATGTGTTCTATATATAACACCTCCCAATATAGGTTACATTGCTGCATTTGAAGTGCCAACAACACCGACAGATATATCTTCTCCAAGCACTTTAGCAGAACCTTTTAGCTGCATTAAAACAAGGATTAAGGGAAGTAGGTCATGGAAAGATTTTACTGCGCTTAGCAGTTCTTAGTTCAAAATTATTAATATTTAGTATTGCATTTTTGCCCGACGTAAATGGCTTATTCACTCTTGATGTTACCGGAACTTTATCCTACTAACGCGAAAGTTTGTATGGAATTATGTGTGGATGTTTGTTACTCTTTAAGCAGCATTAACTAATTAGTGGATCTTAATGAAACTTTACAATAATATAGATCACATACATCAGAATAATATATAGGCTGCAATTTATACTAATCCTGCGCAAAGGGAGACGCGGGCAGAAGCTAGTATCAAATATAACAATCATCATCAATTAGGCAAAAGTCACTAGAACAATTGGAAAATTTACACACATTCTTAGAGTTGTGTAGCTTAGTGGTCTTTTTATCTTGGATGCAAACCACCACAAAAAAAAATAACCAAGAAACATTTTCGGTGTGGGTAGTATGGAGTTTTGCTACTAGAAATATACCCCATACAAAAAGTATAAACACATTGTTGTAATTATAACGAACATCACGAAGTTGTAAATCTAAATTTTCAGGGTGATCTTCTCTTCTTGAGTCTTTCTTCAGCAACGGTATCCCATCAAGCGGATCTCCATTTACGGTAAACAAAGTAAGAATATTTTCATGTTGCATCTTACTTTGTAATAAAGACGTAAAAGCAAGACGTGCACTAACATCCCCAAGGATGTTCGCTCGGAAATTGTTGGTGATACTCAAAATAAATTACAATACAGCGTACAGTGGCACTCGTTAGTTAAACAAAAGGTGGATCGCGATACAACGAGAGATAAATAGTAAATCTACGTACCCTATTCCTGGCCAAAGATAGTGGTGTTACTGGAATTGATATTTTATGTAGGAGTATTTAAAGACCTGTTGCTAATTCTTTACCATCTGTCTTGTCAAAATACCATTACAATTTACCCTTCACCTCTATGCGTTCAGTTTTAATATCTAGGATTTTATGGCCAAGTAATTTCAATATTTTTAATTATAGCCCTATTAAGTTTCTTTATCGTTGTTATTAAGTATTTCATTCTGTAGCTATTTGTGTAGGCGTGGATCTCAATTGAGACTAAAATTATGTACAGGTTTGTGCAGAATATCAACTTTAATAAAGGTTTTTTAAATTTTAAGCTAATCAAGTTTTTATATCACCACCCTTAAATAACGATTTAACTATCCAAACCTTCATTTATTAATTCCACAAACTATTTCTTTATTGTCGAATTGAGATGTTATATAACTTAATAATAGAAATTTGAAAGTCAACAAGTATTCAAAATATCAAAAACATAAACTGGAACTATACTTCAAGTTTATGTTAGTAGTTGATATATAATTTATCCTAAGATGATTCCTAGAAAACATAACCATATACAAATATAGACAGTTCTACGAAGGCGTCTAATGGTTGTATATTGAGTACTTGAAAAATATATTAAATTTATTATTCATTTTGTAAAATATAGCCTATATTACTGAGTGATAATGAACCATTCTATCGGAGATATTTTTTAAAATTGTCCAGTAGATATTAATTGACGCTATTCATTACAAAGATACATTTTGTTTCTGATTACAATATTATTAGTGAAGACCAAAATGCCTCTTCCAGTTTGTTTAACTTACTGTTTACGCGTTTTCATGGCAAATTTAGCAGACGAACTGGTCCGGTTAAGTCAGATCTTAAATAGCTAATGTATTTAGCCAGGGTCGGCCAAAAGGTTTGAATTTATAATTTGCAGGCATAACATTACAACGGCCCCGCAATGATGATGTAAGTTTGTTTAAATGTTATATGGATAGTACTCACATCTGATTTAAATGAGGATGTAGGTTATAGTTTGTGTTCTTATATATACTTAACGGAGAAGCTTTTGGACTTCACCGTGAATCGCCAACCACCGACGGACTGGTTTATCATTTACTGTTTGAACAGAATAATGTTATTAACAATGTTACTGAGACGACAGACTTTGGTGGTGTGTTTAAGATAGATAGACTAGAAAATTCTAGTACATTTGTGGGTGTCGATAAAACTGACAATATCATTGATTTGAAATGTACTGTCGAAATTGCTTACCTACATCTAATTGTAAAATGGGGCAACAATCTTAGCGTCTTTACAATTTTATTAGAGAAATGTATCTAAACTAATATTTGCACCCAGCTATGAGGCCGCCAAGTGTGCATTGTACTGTAAATGTTTATACTGTAATATCTTATATATGTGTCGATGTGCAATAAAGATTAATTATATCCTATTCTATTAGAAACACAAAATTTTTATATGTTTGTGTATTTGAAGAGACTCCGAAATTACTGGACCGGTTTTAAAGATTCTCACTGTTAGAATGCTACATTTTCACTGAGTAACACAGGCTAAATTTATTTTCGAATTACATCCAGGCAATGGCTCAGGCGGAGTTCTAGTTTACAGTAAAAATGGATTATATTTCTTACTATCCATGGATCACGTGTTACTATGACTCAATGGGTAGGTTGTAGTATTGTTTTGTTAATTAGCTTATTCTGCTCTCTATTAGAAGCTTATGGAACTTATTGACCATTCCGTACTACTGTCCTATAAAATACATTTAATTTGCATCTGAAAACTATCGGGAACAATAATCTCAAAACTTTTAAGTTGGACCAAAACTACATACATAAATTTCACAAAAATTGGTTAAGTAATTTTGGAGCTTATTCCCGGCAAACATTGGACACGAAATTTACATGGAAATAAATAGTTGTATTACAAACGTTACAAAATTCAAAAACAAATTCGCGAATAAATTAATTACCAGGAAACCCCTGCCTACATTAAAAGGAACAAAACCATATCCACTCCATCCTACTTCCTTGGCTTCGTTGCCGGGTAAGGTTGAGATTTATAATTTCCGGGTACATTCCTCTCCATGCCCGGGTTGAGCATGTTAGGGATAATGACAGTGCTTACTGAGTGAAAAGGGTAATTTTATTTTAAGGGATATTTTTTAATGTCTGTCCTGCGCCGTGTACAAGACAATAACATAGCGAAATTGGCCTCTAAAGAGCTATTTTAAAATTCTAACCAAATTTTTTATGCTATGTCCTCTAGACACTGCATTGTTATACTTAATTGAATATTCTAGAACTTTAGCAGCAAATTGCAGTGATTTAATATAAGTGTTTGTTTAATTACCAAAATCAAGGCGCTTGGGATTGATAGTAAATATTGGTTTAATATCTAGTACACTTCGAAATTCACTCTCTTAAGTATGGTTTATGCAGGACCAGAAGATTACAGACTCTTAGGCCCGTATTACAGAATGACAATCAGAAGTCAAACATGTCTTGAGAATCGTCTGTCACTTTCTATCACGCACAAAGTGATAGAGACGTAGGACGCTCAAGTCAGCGTTCATTCTTGAAACTCTTTCTATAATACGAACATAAAAGTACGAGAAAGTGATGGCCATGGAGACTAGTTTCAAGAAGCAAAATGAGGATTCAAAATTAAAACATACTTAGTATTCATCATCATAACAGCCTTTACGATTCGTCCCACTGCTGGGACACAAGCCCTCTCCTTGTCATCGAAGGAGATTTAGGCAGTAGTTCACCACGCTTGCCCAATGCGGATTGGTAGACGGAGTATGAGATGATCAATACCCCTTTGCTGATCCACTAGTCGCCTTTTATGACACGTCACTATATATATGGGGTGATGCTATTCTAATCTACCGGCATCACACGACTAAATACCGTATTTACTATTCGTTTAGCACCAACTATATATATTTAAACGAACACAGTGGGTGCCGGGGCCATAGTATAGCAGAGAAGAAACCCATCAGTTCCCGGGACTTGTGACCCAGGTGTACATAACTCAAGATTCTAATCAATAATGTAAAGGGAATTAATATCTTAGCAAAGACACATAAAGGACCAGAAGAATACAAAGCTTTTATGTCCAACGATACAAAGGTCACAGTTGTAGGAGAAAAGAGTAAACAAAGGACAGAGGTCTGAAAATCCTAGAAGTGCCTTTAAAACTTATTCATTGCTTAATAAAAACTTCTAAACTATCTCATGAAGAATTCGTAATTTCTGATTCAGCTGAAATCTCTCAAATACATCAACGAAGTAGTAAAAGAAATTGTTATGAAATGAAAATGAAATGAAAAAGCTCTTTATTTAAATGGACTTTGCTAAGTACTTTTAAATCGTCAAAAGCCCTACCACCATTTCGACGAAATAATTATTTTACTTAAATAATTATTATTATGCTGAGACGGAGAAGAAATGGCGAAAGAAACTCCGCAGCTTACAATTTCGTAATGATTTCAAAACATCATTACATGTCCATAGATATATCAATATGAATAAATTACAATTTTAAATGCGTAAATTTGGGCAGATTTTACTCCCACGCATTTGGATCATTTAAATAATCATTTAACTTGTAATAAGCTTTTTTATATAATTTAGATTTAACAGTTTTTTTAAATTTATTAATAGGCAAGTCTCTAATATTCTTCGGAAGCTTATTGTAAAAACGTATACATTGGCCCATAAAGGAATTGCTTATTCTGTGGAGACGAGTTTTATATACAACCAAATCGTGTTTCTTCCTAGTATTTACATTGTGCGTTTGACATTTCTCGGAAAAATTCATAATATTTTTCTTTACATATAGTAAGTTTTCCAGTATATATTGTGATGACACAGTTAGAATATTTATCTCCTTGAACCTTTCTCTGAGGGAGTCACGCGGACCTAGTTGATAGATTGCTCTAACAGCCCGTTTTTGCAGAACAAAGATGGTATTAATATCTGCAGCACTCCCCCAGAGAAGAATTCCATAAGACATTATGCTGTGAAAATAACTGAAATAAACCATTCTAGCAGTATCTATATCAGTTAGCCGCCTAATAGTTTTAACTGCATATGCCGCAGAACTTAGTTTACCCGAAAGTTTTACAATATGTGGACCCCATTGCAATTTAGAGTCTAACATTACTCCTAAGAAAGTTGTTGTTTCTACAGGTTTCAATTCTACTCCATTTATTTGTACATTAGTTTCTACACATCTCACATTCGGTGTAGTAAACTTAACTAATTTGGTTTTTTTTTCATTCAGCAACAAGTTATTAATATCAAACCAATTAACTACTTTCGCAAGTGCATTGTTCACTTCGTCATAATTATCTAATTTTCTATTTATTTTGAAAATCAAAGAAGTGTCATCCGCAAACAACACAATGTCATGATTGTCCCTTATGTAGTAAGGCAAGTCATTTATGTACACTAGAAAGAGAAATGGACCAAGAATTGAGCCCTGCGGAACACCTATTGTGACTAGAGAACCTGGAGATCTTTTACCATTTATATCAACTTTCTGTATTCTATTGCTCAGGTATGAAGTCATAAGGTTGAGAGCCTTGTTCCTAACGCCGTAATGGTGTAATTTCCTGACCAGAGTATCATGATTAACACAGTCAAAAGCTTTAGATAAATCACAGAAAACCCCAAGGGCGTCGCGTGATTCTTCCCAAGCAGCAAATACCTCCTTTAACAACTCAACTCCTGCATCAATGGTGGAGCGACCCCGAGTGAACCCGAATTGCTTTTGATGAAATATGTTGTATTTATTGAAATGCTTTAATAGTTGATTGAGCATTAGTCTTTCAAAGATCTTACTTAAACTCGGTAGAATAGAAACAGGCCGAAAATTGGTGGGATCTGAGGTTTCGCCAGATTTAAATAACGGTATAATTTTACTATGTTTCATCAAGTCAGGAAATACACCAGAGTCAATACAATTGTTAAATACGACTACTAAATAAGGAGCTATTATAGTTATAATGGATGAGATTGTCCTGACTGACAGTCCCCAAAGATCCATAGATTTTTTCAGGTCTAGAGTTTTAAACGTATTTATAATATCTTTATAATTAACAGCTGTAAATTCAAAGTTACTATCACATGATGATACATTTTGTTTAAGCAGCTGTTCAGCTGAGGTGGAAGACGACTGAAGTGATTTAGTAGTCTGTATGGGAACATCTGAGAAAAACCTTTCAAATTCCATCGCTACTTCCAAATCAGCTTTAACATTTACATTATTAATCTTTAAGTTAATATTACGGAAGCGTGTTTGACTCCTACCAGTTTCACTGTTAATAATATTCCAGGTTTCTTTTGTTTTGTTCTGTTGATAAATTGTGTTTGGTATTTATTTCATTTCGAATATCTAGTACCTCAGACTTAATTATATCCAATATCAAGTATAGAAAATTCAATTGACGTCCTACTATTGCTAAGAGATCGCGCACTTGAAAATAGAGCTGACAGAGCTTTGACATTAAATAAAAAATACATTTACTGATTTACCTCGCGTGAAATAAGGTTACCTAAACGTTATTATATAGAACATTAGTTTTTCAACTTTTCAAAATGAATATTTATCTAGGCACAAGGACTTTGACGAGTCCTCCAACCAGTAGGGCGAAATTCCATTAGAGGTGTTTTAAATCGCGTTAATATTTCCCGCGAGGTAGTGTCGCTGTGTCGTCTAGTCTAGCAGCGACCGAAATAAAAATAATTTATTTATTCAAAAGTCAAGAATGGCGATAAATCATAAAAAAATTACACAAAATATAATAGAAGTTCATAAAATTCCGATAATAATTTAGATAAATATATAATAATCATAAAAATCTTAGCAATGTCAATAAATAAATAATCACAATTTGAAATAATATTTCAACATTAGCCCGTAAAGGTACCATGTTACAGTGATACTTGTACTGACAGTCAAAACGCCCGGCGAAGGCTCGCAGAATACTGGTCAGGCTAGCTCGCACCAGGGATGTTATACAACCATACGCAAGCGGTGCACACCAGGAATGTGTACCGCTTGCGCATGGTTGTATAAAAACAATCCATTCGCGCTTCAACAAACATCCCTGAGGCGCTACAGAAGCGAGGTGGGGGTGAGGGGGAACAGAAGAGAGCTGAGAACCCAACAGCTCTCTGAAGACATTATTGTATGGGACGAGGTACTGCTTTTGCGTATAACTCACCCACAGACTGCAAAATGCCTTGAACAAGGTAATTTTGAAATGAAATTACTTCAGAATGATGGTACTACTAAGGCTCGGACATCGGTTTCGTCATTTCTTGTTTCATGGTTTTAATAAAACTAACCAGTGAAGGTACCAATCATGAATAGGACTACCGTGCCATGGGTGTTGGAAAAAGCCGACTGCGGGAGATTCTGAACCTCATGCAGACAATCGCACTAAGAGGTTACCTGCGTGGTGGCGAGTCAGTCATCCACATCAGTATTATTAACAACGGTTGGTATCAGGTAGGCTCTGTTATAAAGCTATGCAAACCTATAACAGTACGAAGAAGATGATGTTTTAATTAAATAGCTTATAAAGTTGTAATAAGGGTGACTTTTGCTGTACAATACCTTTGTCCCTTTATAAAGGAATTGCAATATATTCCAATAATTGAATATTATTAGAACACAATCATAGCAAAGGTAATACGAAATTTGATTTTCCCTCTTCCCTTCAAGACCAGCCCTAATAAAGACGTCTTGTTTATCTGTTCGTTTATTAAATCATTTTCTCTGTTAAATGTATAATTAAACTTGTACAAAAGCAGTCGATAATTAATAATTTCATCAGGACTAAGTAAATGTCGCTTATTGTGTTTTTGATTAGAAAACGAACAATATTAACCAGGTTTTCTCGTAATTAATGGTGAGGTCTTGAGTAACGTATACGAAATTCATCATTCGTTTGCCTGTCTTGTTCCTAAGTTTATTTGATGTGGCCGTAATATGTTGTTGTTATCTTTAGATGGACAATTGTATGACACATGCAATAATAATATGTAATAATTGTTTTTTTTTTGTACAATGTGTGGACATTGTATTCTTATAACATTGTTAACCGGATCTTAAATGTATGCTTACCACTTATATTGAAAGGAATATCTGTAAGTACCTAACTAACAATAACATAAAATGGTGGTGGGTATCAAAATTTTAATTGCTTAGTTCAATAATAATTATGATTAATTAAATTATATAGAAAAGCTTTTCACAAGATAAATAATCCAAATGCGTGGGAGTAATGACTACCCAAACTTTACGCATGTTAAAATGTAACTTAAATTATATTGATAATTATTTATTGACTTGTATTGATGTTTTGAAATCATTACGAAATTGTAAGCTGTGGAGTTTCTTTCGCCATTTCTTCTCCATATCAGCATAATAATAATTATTCGTCCCGAAATGGTGGTAGGGTTTTGACGATTTAAAAGTACTTAGCAAAGTCCATTTAAATAAAGA
Source organism: Elophila nymphaeata (assembly GCA_955850985.1). Classification (NCBI taxonomy): domain Eukaryota; kingdom Metazoa; phylum Arthropoda; class Insecta; order Lepidoptera; family Crambidae; genus Elophila; species Elophila nymphaeata. The sequence goes on along the minus strand of OY039091.1, from coordinate 8,285,910 downwards.
GCTTTTTCATTTTCATTTTCATTTTCATTTTCATATGTTTTCCTCTTTCATAGCTCTGGGTCAGCAGTAATCTCGGCATTAACTCCTTTATTTGTCATATCATCTCTCAACAATCTATCCATCTTTTCTTTGCCCTTGCCTCCTTCTATTACCCATCCAAAATTATGTTCATCACATGATTATCATCTCTTCACCGAAACTATTGTTAAGAATTCGTAAATTGCCGTGAAATCACGAGAAAACAATAGAATGTTCAAGAAAGTACTCGAAGATTCCAGAAGGGCCTTAACGAATTCGACGAGAAACTTCTAAGAACGATGGACACGTGCGAGCAATTATGTACCTATAGTCCAATAACATAAGGTTTATATTCGTCAGATGAAATTAGTTGTTTGTTCAAGATAATAGTCGAAAATTCTAGTGTTTGCGCGATTTCGTTTTGCGTAGTATAAAAGGCCTGTTGATTGCAACGTATGGACATTCTAAGTTTAGAAGCAAACAAGTACGGATCAAAGCGATACTCTCTGAGTGATATAGTGTGATATACTGACCAAGGCGATTACTACGGAATAAGTTAGTATTGTGATTGGACTTTGTTGTTTGGTTATTGTAAACACTCTAAAGTTTACAATAACCAAACAACAAAGTCCAAGGTGTACGGAATAAAGTCTCGTCAGTGTCACCAGGTGTTTCTATCCAAATTAACGAACCCCTAGCTCGTAACACTATTTTCAAATTCATTTCAACTTCACTTCTAATTTCGAAGGGCAACTTGCTAAATCCAGAAATTTCCATTAGATATTTAATCACGGAAAATACCCAGTATTTTTCACTTGATACCTCGCAACCATTACGGGGCCGAATAAAAACGTTTATTAAATTACGAGAACTCAGTATCCAACACACAAAGCAGAAATTAAAACAAAAAATGATCCCTTTAATAAATCATGAGCGGTGTCAAAGGTACGGTACTGGCGCGATGAAAAATGTTAGCTCAGATTACGTGTAGTGGAAAAACACGGGAATAAAGAAGCAAATACAAGCGAGTAAAAAAGGTCATAAAAATGCGAGGATAATTTAAATATAACCATTCATCTGGCTCTTGCGTAGCGTCAACCAAATAGAAGAGGCCTTTGGACGCCTGTCGGTTTGTTATCTTTGCATTCGCTTGTTTTTTAATGCTTGCGACTTTACGATGAAGGTTGGTTAGTTCATGATTTTTCTCATAATTAGTGATCACTATAGTGTAGTCTCAGTCGGTTACTTGAAACTCAATGAGTTTCAAGTTGATAATTTGTGCAGCAACATAATAAAAATCTTCAATGAACAAACCTAAGCTAGCGTAATTAAAGAGTCGAGCTGTTATATTAGGCAAGCATTAGAAAATTAGCTTATATATTACTAGATAAATTATGAAAAAAGCATAACTTTTCCCATATTCGCTCTCAAAAGGAAGTTACGGTAACAAGACGAGTTTTGTAGCTCGTAACAATAACTTATTTAATGTTGGAACGCCTACACCAAGCGATTATACAAGCTAAAATAATATCTATAAGCATGGTTTTACCATCGAATATATTCAACTGCTTATTCTTCCCTTTGTCTAATTTCAAATAAGAATGTTTCTCATTGAAAGAACAATTTATAATTATTCTACGCCAATCTCTATATTCATTACTACCATTTCATATTGTTGTTTGTCTCAGCATTCCCGAGATACAGGGAAAGTGTTGCTACACAGCAAAAATAGTATATTTAGCTTCAAGACAATATTTAATCATAATAATTTCAGGAAGGACGAGATATTTTAAATTTCCTTCTTGGTCTAGTAGTTTGCCCACTCTCAGGAGACAGAATTCCCGGGTTCCCATGCAACTACCACTATCTTGTCAAATTATATTGCCATAATGATAGTTTTAACAGCATTATTGGGATCCAATCCAATAGTTATTGCCAGCCGGTGAGAAAGCTGATAGATGGCCTTCTCAGTGGACGAGGGTTCCAATGGAGCTCACTTGCATGTTCGGCCATAACATCAGTTGTGATGAAAGCCAATAGATTCTCCTTAAAGCATAAAAAAGACAAAAACTCCGACATTCCAACAATGTGCGAACTAAACGTGTGAGTGAGATTCGTTTAAGATATTTAATAAACAATCAAGGGTCATAAAAGCTGAACCCTTTCTCCAAAGACGCCTAAATGAAATACCAGCTGAATTAGTATTAAGTTAGATAACTACGCTATAGTCAGTTCATTGAAGATTTATATCATATTACTGAACGAAGCATGAATGACAATGAGCGTTTGGGAGCTCAATATCAAGTGTTTTTACCCGCCTTTGTCACGTTATTATTATTATATTAGGGAAGCCCGGCTCACGCCAGTCATCTTGGAAAATATTTGTATAGTTAAAAACTTGTTGTATGTACAAAACTTAACTAAAATATGAGATGAATGTCTCGTGACCTAATATTTCTGTTTATCACACAATTTTTTTCTCTTGCTATTGCATTTGTTTGCGGCTGATTACGCTACTAAGACAGCCGTTGATATTATGACGAAAAATGCTCAATCACTCAAAAATCATTTTTACTGTTCATGGGAACGAAACGGTCTATTATAGAAATTGAAGTATAAGGATACGAGATGGTATATCACAGAAATTGCAAGAACTGAAAATCCGTCCGAAGTTTTTCTTCATACCAAGATTGACCTAAACTTTAAGCTCTATATCTCTTAGATACAATATCTCTCAGGGTAGAACCCAATCGAGATATATTATATAAATCATTAAATATAATGACAATCATATATCAACACATTGCGTAACACTTATCTCCAGCATCGGATTAGATATTCGAATCCCATCAACATTTAGGGCTAAAGCCCAATAAACTTAAAACTAGATTTGTTCTTTGACCGACACTCGTTTTGTGCAAAAACGCGAAATCTCCGATCGTAAAAGTTTATGAGCTGTGGGTGGGTGGGATGTAATTTATCTCCCGATACAGCTAGAGCGCATGCTAGGCCCGTAGGGGCATGTAGACCCTGTAAAGGTCAGGAAGCTTCAGCCTAGAATGTGCCAAAATAATCCACTGAACACTTCAGCTACTATTCTCACCACGAACTCACAATATAGAGCACTTTTCACTTACCCCGCTGGTTGATTCGCAATTGGATAAACATAGTCGATAAATATTGATAGGCTTTGATGCCGGTCTTTTTCAAGCTATGAAATTGACTAAAACATGCGGTTCACATCGTAACTTATGAACTACCCACAATTTACTACTAGTGACTAGTGCCTGAGTGTTGGAAATGACCCTTCTTGAGTGTTGTACTTCATACCGAAATGACAAATCGAATCCGAAAATATGCCCAATACAAAATAAACAAGGTGAAATACAACTAAGACAATGCTTCATCAGATGCCGCAAAAATCTGACCTTCCCCACAAAATTAAGCCAGCTTATTAATAGATGGCAGATACGTCGCTTTTGTCTGTCTGTCCTCGTCTCACAGATTTAATAGGAAATTTAAACGCGGGAGAACGTCGTATTTTGATTAAAAACGGGTATACCAAGTAGCAAATTAAAATTGTGAATGCGCGGTTTACAAGTGATATACTGTGGCGTTGGGTCGCACGCTGAATTTTAAGATTTTAGCAGAGAATAATGACGTAACTTTTATAATTAAATACGTGGAAGATTCTGTTTTTAAATAGGAGCGAGTGAACTAATTAGCGTTACAAGTAACTAGGTATATATCGAGACTGAATTGTATAAGCACTTTTGAAACCAGATATTAGACTTATAGTGAATCATTTGGTCATGGTTCAATAGACAGGAAAAGAGAAAGATGGTTACGTGAATAATGTTCTCATAAAGCATGGAAGGTTAATCGAGCGTAATGACACGGTAATATTATCTATGCAGTATTTTGACTCGGCCCTGTCCTTGAAATAACTGGCTACGGCCACTACGGCCGAGCGAGGCGTAAACACGCGGAAGGGCTGCCCGCCTACAGTATTTTAATTTGAGAAAAATAAATAAATTTATTGGCCTTCACAGAGCACGATATTACCTAATTATTAATAAACTATAACAACACATACCTACATAAAGAAAAGAAACGTTAACTAAAACTAACATACACACATTATATACCTACTATTTACTTTATATTTAATTTCTACATTTCTTGTTCTATGATTGTAAATATTTTATTTTACTTATTAAAAAAAATATGTTGTGAATGAAATAGGAAGTGTTAAATAAAATACATGTTTTTTAGGTAATATTTAATAAAAAAAAATTATAGATTTGAGACAAAAATATTTACGCCTTGACTGGGACGTAGGTACTATATTGTCACTGAAACACTTTTATTTTCAAGAAATTATATATTATTATCAACAAACAAAATATTGTTTTTTAAACTCCGCACAAATATCCCTATTTTATAATTTTCCATCTATCAATTCCTGTCAACAATCCGTCTCTTTTCCAAATTACCTAAAAACCTGCCAGTATACACCAAAAAAATCCGATCACTACTATACCTACCATTTATTACTCTCGTAAATTATTTCATAATGATATTTCATCATATTTAATCATATATGTAGTTAAGTTATACAGTAGTTGGTACATAAGTAAGTAGATAGCCTAGTCTAGGAAACTACCTACCTACGTATTATGTAGTTTTGTTTTTAACGCGAGCGTAGGTAGGTTACTTGTTTGTGTCTTTTTTCACCCTATCCACTTATTTATATATTATTCCAGATTTTGCCCGATGGAAAAATTGAAATACCTAAATATTAAAAACAAATTACGTACTAGTAGATAGGTACATAAAAAATATTGCTCTTTGCCATTTTGAATTATGTAGGTATCTACTTAATTCAATCAAATATTCACAATACAAATCGCACGTTTATGCACTGCTAACTGCTTAAAAAACAATTCACACCGTTCGGTAGTCGCTGCGGCGCATTCGCGACTGGATGCCCACCGGGTGCCCCGCGAACTCGAGGCGCGTAGCATGACGCGCTTTCCGACCGTTTGTATGAAGATAGAATACTGATAGATAATATTACCGTGGTAATGATCTTCTTTACAACTCTAAAATATGTACCAACACGTATACCATTAACAATTTCGCAGCGATGCACATGTGTCAACTGCGTCGCTACAAATTCTAACCATAGATTAACTCAACACCACCACCATACCAAATGTACTAGTGTACTGTCTAATTGCACTTTAAGTACGTTTAGCGAAGCCTTAAGAACTTATAAATAAGCAAATTAATAAAACGTAACCAAGGTCAGTATTTACTCCGCACAATGGTTTCTCTGACTGGCTCGTCCTTGTGATGGAATTCCGACATTGTCACTTGGGACTTCAGGACGATGAGATTATTATAGACATGATTAATGATTCCGTTATTGAAATAGCTTTGCAATTAATTGTCCGACGAAAGTAGGTTACGAGCTAGTAATATCAGTACAGGGAGCAGACAATATTGAAATATATTTCAGCAGTGTTGACACAACAATGCTTTTTAAAAGTAGCTGCTGAGTTAGATACACATACACTTGTTCATGATAAGTAAGAAAGAACATCCTGACACTAAATATTTTGACCAACATTTCGACTGATTGGTCTGAGTGAACTTATCTTAATCGTATCCTGTATATCCATATTACTGGCTCTTTCAGCTTACCTGAAACAAAAAGAAACATAATATCAGTAACTATAAAATCTGCAATGGTATCTTAATCATAACCCTTCCCTTTCAATAGTAACGCAATCTCTAATGGGTAATGAGCTTATAGCTTGAGAAGCGCTTATTCGATTTACGTGATTGTGTATCAATGGTACCTGATCATCATTGTAGTTTGAGCTGGACAGATTTAGGCTGCGGCTCCATTAGGCAAATAGTTTTCATACAAGTCCCATTCATAGAAAGCCTAAAGGTATCGTTGAATCCGCCGCAAATTGCATACAATGGTATGCAATTTGCGGCGGATTCAACGATACCTTCAGTCTGCAGCTGATTTGCAACCGCGTACTGTACGTAGTTTGCGACGGTTTGGTTGTAAACTCAGTCTGTAGCCGATTTGCAATGAAAGTATACACGCAATTTGATCCAGTGGGCAGCGACGAACGCATGCTTCTTAATTCACATCACTGGCATTGCTCAGCAAACTGACTACGAGTCAGTCTGTATTTCCATCTGGTTTTGCAGTTCAGTGTCCAGCTGGCAGTCATCAACAAAATATTTGCCAAATGAAGCCGCAGCCTGATAATTTGATAGTGACGATACTCTTAATGGGACTAACTATGGAAGACATTAGATCTCGAGGCATAAGACATTAAATTGGCAATCATGTATACACAACTCACCCTTTTACCTTACTTCACCAGCAGAAACATTTCGACAGAACACTAACAAGTAGTGTTATTTCACTGATTCTGTGGCGGAGAGAATTTTTCCATAAACGTTAAGCGGCTAACTCTTTGTCTAGAAATGGCAGATAAGTTGCTACCATATTCATTTATTCATGTTTTTGAGGTTGAAAATTAGATGGATAATCCGCTGTGCTTCTAAATAAATATGCTAGATTCTGTAGTAGTTTAAAACAAAATTACAATCGCTAACCTTGTACTTGGCGCGAAGAACTCTACTCATAAGCTGTAAAACGTATGATACATTCGGGACCTACGCAAGAAAATCTCTGAAGGAATTCGTTCTACGATAGAGGAGGGATTTTATGTAATACCCCGTGAAAAGGTTGGCTAGGTAAATATTTTTATGTCTCACGCCTTTGGAGTTGTCATTGCTAGTCGTAACTTTTCATATATTTTGTATGATCTAGAGTCATAGTGCTTTCCATGTGAGTTATCGAGGCCTAGGGATTTCTCACCGCAATAAAGGCGTAAGGACTTTTAAAGAAATTACGCAATGTTAGAGTGGAATTATTATTAGAAATAATGAACTCCAAGAAAATCAAGTTTACTTAGGGGGCATTTATTTAATACTAAAACAAGCTTTCTAAAATTATCAGCGATGTAGAAGTGAAGATATTGCGAGTTAGATAGATTTTACTCTATATTGTATTCTTTTATATCCTTATAAATAAAAATAAACATCCGTTTGTTACTGTCCGCAATTCTCGGATTTCTCGAGGCTATATCTAATATAAGATCTCGAATTCTCTAGGCTTTATTGCACAGGTGTTACAAAAGAAAGTTAATATTTTATAAAATAATGTTTATTACTTTTGTCAAAATACAGAGTTTGGGATTTTTTTTTCTTAAAAATAATGTCATCTAAGTTTAAGCTTTCGCGTTCACGGCATTAATTTAGTCGAACGGTAAAATTTACAAGAAGAGATCAATTGGTCAGGAAAAGTTTGTCTGAATCTGTCTCTCATGAGTTATGCTCATTCACAACCATATCGATCTCATTAATTAGGTACATTCCACTTTTGTAAGTTACTAATACCCACCTATTTAAAGTAGGTAAACATGCAAGAATTTTGGTGAACAAATCTTAATACGATTTTTCTCTCTCTAGCTTATAAATAGAACTTCTTATAACAGCGAAACCTTTCTATATTCAAGTCACATCTCTATTTACATGAGTTTATTAATATTGACGCCCTCAAGGGAATTTGGCCTTCAAATCAAGGGTGTGAAGATTTAATTTTCTATGCTGAGCACATTCGACTTCAAGGATTCCATTAGACAAAGCTAGAGTGAACTAGAAATGATCGGAGACACATCCTTGTAGACTATAGTTTTTATTTATATAAATAGTTTTTAAGACATTAATAATTTTGAAAATCCCTTTTTAAATAGTATGATTACGTACCAATAATTACTATTCAACCATTTAAACGGTATTTTCATAGGCTTTGAAATTATTTGATTTAATTTTAAAAAAATCTATTGAATTATATTATATCATTATAATTACATCGAGAGTATGTTAATTTTTTTTCATTTCATTTTTTTTTTCACTATAGTTTTTATTTATATAAATAGTTTTTAAGACATTAATAATTTTGAAAATCCCTTTTTAAATAGTATGATAACGTACCAATAATTACTTTCAACCATTTAAACGGTATTTTCATAGGCTTTGAAATTATTTGATTTAATTTTAAAAAAATCTATTGAATTATATTATATCATTATAATTACATCGAGAGTATGTTAATTTTTTTTCAAATTTATCTGATAGAATTATGGTTCATCTCATTGATCACACATTCTTCTTTATTTATCTTAAACAGTATTATATTATCGGTGTCTTAACAAACAGGTATCATTAAGGGCTCTACCTCAGGCTCTACACACCCAAGCCACCACAGTCCGTGACAGTTCTCAACATTTAAATTTCACAAGAATGTCTACGACATAGACGCACCCCCGCGCCCAGTGGCCTACCGATACTCGAGTAGCGTGCTATTAGTTCATATCAAAACAATAGTAATTATTTTTGAAATGTGAAGTGGTACGAAGATACACTCAAGAGTGAATTATTCAGAATACACCACATGACGTCACTGCACGTGGCAATCAATAACTGCTAAAAAGTTGCTGATTTTGAACCGCCGACACAATCGTAGACCAGGATATCCTAAGTTATAGCTACATCAGCTTAACAACGAAAATTTTCGTGGTAGACGACCATCATAAGCACCGAAAACGAAATTCGGCACAAACAACCAAATATCAGTTCTAACGTTGACAACTTACGATTAGTTTTCCAACAACGCGAACTAATTTCGCTACAGACATCCAATTACATCAATCATTACTAAATGGCTATTATTCGGTTTTCTGGGCCCACAATAACAATATCCCTGGCAGGCCATCCGTCTATATACTTTCCGCATTGTTTGTTACTTTAATTACTTTTTGTTCACAACTTTTTGTTGGTAACTAGCCATTTGCAGAAATGGAGGTAGACAGAAAATTTCTGACACCGCTGAAGAAACTTGGGCAATTGTCTTGTTTCTTCGGACTAGATTCGACCGTCATTATTTGTTAGTTTAAAGTATTTGTTAATTCAAAATTAATAAGGTCAAGCGATTCTATCTGATACTGGATATGAAAGTCACGATATCTGCTATTTTAAGTACAAAGACGAATAACGTCAGAAGAAAAAAATCTAGTGCAAAGCCTAATAAATGACTCCATCCTATCTGAGGGTGAATTAAGGAAGGTATAGAACAAATGAAAAGACCAATGATAAATGCCAACCCAGTAAACCTGATAGTAAGCAAATAAGCCAATTTAATCTAAAAGTAAGCGGAAATACAACCAAATGTAAAGATATCAGAAGAGTTTACAATGCACTGGTCATCCTCACTACTAAAAGATTACAACACCGTGCAAGAGCACGTCCCGGTGTCGATCCAGTCGCGAATAGGACTACCAATTCTGATCTCGCGAAAGTCGAAAAAGACGACTGAGAGAAATTCAAAGCCCCGTGCAGACCAGCGCACCATAAAAGACATCAGCATTCCCAAGGAGAATTGATGTCAGATAGGCGGCCGGCCGACATTACATTATAAATCCCAAACGCCCAAAACCTAGCACTAAGATTACTTATTACACCTACCATCCTTCCAAACAAATTGGCATCATAGAAACAAAGAAGAGGTTTCAAGAACACGCGTCATCATCAATTGACCATCCTTGCGTTTTCCCGGTTGTGCCCTAAACAGGGCCCAGTACCGGCCTTCCTTATCTTCCTAAGTCACTTCGCACGGTCTTCGGCATCCTTGGTGGAGAGACCGTTGGCACGTAAGTCTTCCTTGGCGATATAGAGCTGGTGTTTCTTGGACCTGCCTCTTTCAACAACACGTGTGTGGGCAGAGAATTCATTTTCCAGATTTAGCTGCAAAGACATGCGTTGTGATGTTGAAAGCTAATTAATACCAAAGGGAAAACTTTCTTCCCGAAATACCATTCAAAGGAATCGTGGACATTATAAACTATTCATTACAATCAAACCTATTACCACGTCAGTCGAAGTGCCGCAATGACAGCTAGCACTTCCGACGCGTAAAATGACAAAAACACGATTTACTTATAAAGTAAAATAGTCTCTTATAGTACCGTCGTAAGGAATAGTCCAGTTCTCTGTTCTATGAATACGTTATAACATTCCAGCTTGTGGTACAAGCGTGGAGCGTTTTATATAAATAATAGACAAGCTATTTTCTCCAATGTGTATTTTTTAATTTTGAATCGTAGTGTAATGCCGTAAGTGCAATTTTACATCATACCGTTGACTAGAGTCAACATAATTATACGGTTGTGAATAAAAACATAAGACCCTTGCCAAGGTAAGTACACACGTCGATAACTAATACAAAGATTTCCAAGAGACATATATTAAGTAAAATAGTTTAGACGTTTTTCTCATACATACCTATTTTACAGAAAAAATGCAGTTTCTTCAAAAACAATATAATGATTGTAATCACTATAAAAATAAAATATAAAAATGAAAATACATACATCTGTATATTCCCAGCTACAAGAAAAGTCGTGCAATCCGACATAGCTCTACAGGTCTCAAGATTAACTAGAGTCTGACATTTTTAACACAATCCCTATAATTTACATTGCAGTATAGATTGCAAATAACTCATTTTCGTATCGTTAGGTATTAAAATGTTACACAAATTAAATTTATAAGAATTAAAATAGTCAAAAACGCTACCCGCCTGTAAATTGCAGACTTAGTCATCCAGTTAAATATTTAGCTACCCTACCAGGAAAGGAAAGGTGCAATTGACAGTGATTGTTGTTAAAAATACATTTTTTCCTCAAAGGGGTTTCTTTCTTTAGGCATCTTGTTGTCAGCGTATCAGACCTACGCTTAAATAAATTTTTTTACCTCGTCAACAGCTCATATAATGTCCCCACCGAGGGGCACGAGCCTACCCCACATTAGGGGCGATTAGGCCTTAGTCAACCACGCTGGCCAAGTGCGGGTTGGTCGACTTCACACACAACCTATGAATTTCTCTATAGGTGTGTGCAGGTTTCCTCACGATGTTTTCCTACACCGTAAAAGCGTCAATTTAACGTACATATGAATCAAAAATTGAAAACACATTGATACGTGGTGGGGTTCTAACCGGAGCCTCCCGGGTGGGAGACAACGCCCTTACGCACTACGCCACCGACGCATGCACGACTTTTTTACAATCTAACATCAGGGTGCTCATGAAAAACCTTAACACCACGTTTAACTATCTACATTGCCCACCAGTACGCACTACGCCACCGACGCATATATAAAACGCTCCACGATTCCGGGTTCGATGACCCAGGTTAGAGTAAATTTGCACTTAGATGGTTATTGGCAGGGCATGTTTTGAGGCCCTTTTTTCATAAAAAGTTTTATAGAAAATGTCTCCATTCTGCCTGAGTGCAGAAGTGGAGTCCAAATGGGAAGATAGCTCGTGCGAGAGATCAACCGCCGCAGTAGCCACCCTCGCCTTGCCGACCTGCAAGGGCTTTTTCACACCTCTCAAAAGACCCAGCATTGTAAGGAAACCTGGCAAGTTAGAACCATTTTAGAACAGAAGTTTCGAAAACCAAAGATGAAATTGTCAGTCTCTCCCGAAGCAACCAATTTCAATTGGTTTATTGCATTCCTTAAGTACAGAAGGAGTTACATAAATTGTTGGTCCTATAAGGGCTGTCAGGCATCACAATACAATTCTATGTATATTTTACTAAATTTTTATATCGAAATTACAAGTCTGTTAATAGAACATGTAATTTAAATAACCAACATTCTGAATACAGGTGGGTTAAGAACGGCTTCTGAGTTGATAAAAAAAAGAGATATTTTTTTGAAAAAAAAAAATAATCCTTTTTTTTTAATTAACTTTTTTAAATTTTTTTTTTAGTCAACACAGCAGCCGTTTACAACCCACCTGTATTCAGGATGTTGGTTATTTAAATTACATGTTGTATACATAACGGCGCTTGGTATCGTCTTCCGTAAATGTTTTATTAGAGCGGGTATCCCCGAATGGTGTTGTGACTGTCATGTCAGTTGGAAATTACAGTATATGTTGTCAACGGTGAGCAGACACAAAATCATTGCTTCTTATCCAACATAATTTAAGTAGCATCCACGTCTTTTGTATTGGAGATGAACTTCAGCATCACACTAGCATATAGCCAATACGCCAGAGCTATTATTTTATTTCAATATGGTTTGGCATAAACGCAACGCCAGCAAGACGCCCCTTCCTCGGCGATTCGACATACATAAATATTCTATTATGCACTATACAAATACCACGGTTTATAGAATTAAGGCGGTTATTAGAATCGAGTCATTTACTAGAAAAAATTCGTCATCGACCACTTGAAAATAATAAATTACCTACACAATTTATGTAAATCTGCGCAGACGTAGATAAGTTGTAATAAATAAAAAAAAGTTAGCTGAATTAAGTGCTCCATTTAGAGTAGATTATTTAAATCAGTTTCGTTTATGTCTATCCCAGAATAAAAGTATAGTAAAATTAATGTACGCACATTTATAATTGGCTAAGTTAATAGAAGTTTAGTTAGATTAATTATTTTAACTTCAGCGGATTTGTTGAGGATTCGTTGGTAATGTTTGAAGTGCGACGAATACGAAATTAAAATGTTACGATACAAATAATCTTTGGGTTAAATGTGATTCGAATCAAGAGTTGCTCTGGTGTTTAATTTAGTAGTGTTTTCACACGAGCGATTTTAATCGGCGATTCCTCGGCGGAGCGAGATCGCAGCGAACACGCGGCGGCACAATTATTTGTTAGTAGCAATCTACCCTCACTCTGAAACCGTTTTGTAGTCTTCTGCACAGCTTTCTTAGATTATGTGCGATATTATAATGGCATTAGACTTGACTCGTCTGAGTCCATTTTGTAAAGGACGAAATCCGTTACTGACGGTACCGAATACCAAGCGCGAGGGCGACGCATACTCGCAGCGCGCACGCGGCGTTATCGCGTCGGTTAATAACTGGCGGCGATATCGTTGCGTGCACGCCGCGAGTCGCCACGTGCCAGCTGCGATCTCGCTCCGCCGAGGAATCGCCGATTAAAATCGCTCGTGTGAAAGGGCTCCAGACTACGCGTGCTGGTGACACTGACAAACTGTGGCTTATACCATTCCAACGCGAACTAAGATATTTGGAAACTCATTTCTATGTGGCATAATCAAGAAATGGTCTGTATGTGTTCGTTCATACTTACAATCCTGGGTCATTCAAAAGCGTGAAGAAGCACCTTGCAAGGCGAGAATGGATAAGCTTTGATAGAGTCGGAGTCGAGCGACCTATACTACGATCTTGAAAGATAAGCAAGTACATAATTTCGTCGCGCGTTCGTCGTTGGTCTCGCCAACTATCGGCAGATGGCAGTAATTAAAACATACTTCACATCAAAAATCTTTCCATTACCTTAAAAAGGGAATATACAAAGTACATGAACAAACAAAAAACAAGTATATTATAATATTAAATAAAACTTATATCAAGCTAAATTAGTAAGTTTAACGCCATAAAGAGTCGGCAAATGCGTTATTAAATAGGAATTAATAAAATAAGTGAGGGTCCGCAACGCCAACCGGATATCATTCCAATTTAATAACATTTTTATTATTCCCGGCGCGACGCCATTTTGTTTGGCGCGGAATTAATTCAAAATGGCCGCCGTAAAACCGCGTGGTTACGCGCAGCAATGCTCTTAATGAGCGACTATTAAAATTGCTTCAGGAATGGTGGCAGGAATGCAAATTTTTTTGCTCAAATTAATATCATCTACGACAACTGTTAATTATAGATGTACAATAACGCAAATGAATTTAAAATATCATCAAACGGTACAATTAAGAGGCTTTCACGGCTCTAATAATGTTAGGGACGTAACAAGGTGATAAATTGAATTAGAAAGCATTTTTAAAAAATTTTCATTAGGTGCCTTTTCATGAGAAATAGAAATACTTAAGATATTATTTTTAGACTCTATATGCCACAAGTAGACAATGAGCCACCGGAGCTCCCTTAGGTGGGATAGGCTGAAGATAATGGCACGAGTAATTTTTGAGTTGCAAGCGTCTATAGACCACGGTTCAACATAACGCAAACCTTACACTTAGGTATTAAATAAAATTATACATAAATGAGATCAATATGCATGGTTATTAGTGAAGGCGAGGAAGACCGAAGAAAGGGTGGCGATGATATGGTATCGCAATTATGCCAATCTCATATAAATAAAACACAGCTTATCTCACAATAATCACCTTTTGAAAATGTGTCGACTTCACAAAGAGAGTTATTGAACGTAAAAGTTATTAAAGCAACTGTGCAAACTGTAATATAGTTCTAAATACATATGTATATAATTAAAATAAGCATAGTGAGTCTTTACTAACAAATCAATGATGTTTTAGGATTACGTTCTAGAAAAGAATTGAAGTGTTTCGGCTAAATTAATTAGTTGTAAGTAAAATTGCTTGTTATCTCGTTTTTTAACCAAATAAATATACAAAGGTTACAGGGATAGACAGGGCTCTTCTCTAATGTCACTTTCAAAGGTCTCTTCTTCGAGATTCCCTTATGCGGCTCTTTTCGCGTAACAATCTAATAAACGAACGGTACATACAGTAAAAAAGCAATTATCTTAAAAGCAAAAGGAGACATAATCTCATCATCTGCATTAGACTTTGAATAAAAATGAGCCGGCTCTCGGTAAATCTCTCGAGTGCGTGGGCGCATGATGGATAACTTCGCCCGGATTGTGATATGATGTATTCGTGATGTGTTTATGCGTGGATGCGGCATTTCGACCGTTATTGGAGCAAAATAAATTCAATACACTTGGCTGTCTGATTGAACGGAGCAAGCAAACCAAATTTTGAAAGATTTTTTAAATATCACGAGATGGAAAACAAGCTTGCGGCACCTGGTGTTAAGTGGTTACCGTCGCCTATAGACACTTGCAATATTAAGGGTAAATCACCCAACACTGCAAGTGCGTTGCCATTCTGCGGACTAAGATGGTATGCCTTCCATGCCCAGCAATTACACTGGCTACCTTTCCCTTCAATCCGAAACACAGCGAGCTGCTTCACGGCAGAAATAAGAAAAGCTATGGTACATGCCCAGACGACCTCACATATAGGTCTACCACCTAGTGGGGTCCACGTCCGGAAGCCTCCTTGTGGCGGACCCTGCACTGAAAAAAATTTTTGATTGCTTTAATAAACATCTTGTTTGATATGATTACCATCTTGACTGTATATGAGCCTACATAGATCTTGACTGTTGCAACTAAGACAACTTTGTTGAATTATTATAGTTTCGTCAACTAAGTAATGTATTGGTTTATTCACCGATAGATATTTACTTCAACTAAGATCTTGCTTAGTGTAATAAACAAAAAGTATCACATTATCTAAATTTACCGTTGTTTCAACTAAGACTTTGTCAGATTAATCAATATCATTTGTTATTACAACTAAGATCTTGCGTCAAGTAACATAAAAAAACTAATTAATTCAACTAAACTCTTATTTAAAATAAACAAGAGACATTATCATAATTATGAAAGTGAATGGTTGTCACAACTAAGATCGTGCATCAAATAACTAAAAGTAACTGTTTAATTCAACTATCCTTTTATTTGAAATAACCTTAAAGAATTATCAGATCAATGAAAGTCATTTGTTATCACAACTAAGATCTTGCATCAAATAATTAAAAGTTACTGATTGATTCAACTAACCTGTTATTTGAAATAAACAAGACATATTATCAGATCTATGAAAGTAAATTGTTGTCACAACTAAGATCTTGCATTAAATAACTAAAAGTTACTGATTAATTCACCTAACCTTTTATTTGAAATAAACAAGAAGCATTATCAGATCAATGAAAGAAATTTGTTGTTACAACTAAGATCTTGCATCAAATAACTAATTAATTTGACTATCCTCGTATTCGAAATAGTCAAAAAACGTTGTCCTGTTAACTACCAGTGTTCTTCAATTCGCTTTACTTTCTTTTGCATAGTAACAAAGTGACTTGGTTATTATAAAGATTGTCAATCATCTCCTGATTTTTGTTTCCACTAAGATCTTAACTATCTTCGTATTCGGTGAAAGTGGCGCCTTCAGTGATTTTTACGAAAAATCATTAATCCCTGATAAGATAAAATTAGCACAAATAATTGATAAGATAAGATTAATCTCTGATATTATTAATGATTTTTTTATTTATTAAAAATCACTGAGGGCGCCTCTTTCACCGAATACGAAGATAGTTAAGATTTTAGGGGAAACAAAAATCAGGAGATGATTGACAATCTTTATAAAAGACAAGTCACTTTGTTAATGTGCAAAAGACAATAAAGTGAATTGAAGAGCACGGATAGTTAATAGGAAATTCGTGACTATTTCGAATACGAGGATAATCAAATTAATTAGATATTTTTAAGTTATTTTTTTTTATAAAATCCTATGCACCAATTTTGTGTATAAGGCATAGTCGCGTATTTTTAGAAGGTATCACTACTTTTATCTATAGCTTATGTTAGAAGTTGATATCAAAACTGCTACCAGGGGCAATTTTTAACACTTGCTATATACCTACTACTTGGAATGATTATGTAAAAATGTAATGATACCTTCTAAAATACTGAACCGGCGTGCCTTAAAACATTGGTACACAAAATTACATAAAAATCCTTAACAAATATTCTTTATTTAGCGCAGAAGAAATAAAACTCGTGTATATAAAATAGAATAGATTTATTTGGTCAAAGGTTCACAGTATATGATGTTACAAAAATGCTTAAATCCCTTGTACATTTCACCCTAATAACGTAGTAAGTAATAAGCTGCATTGAAGTGTTAACATCCATAATAAATTATTAGCATTGTGGTAAGTATTAGTTTATTATTAATGAACCACTATAAAATATGTTACTTTAAGATGTGGTGCACTTTAAGAATTCTTTCGTTTGCTAGAATAAATAAAGATTATTTATGAATATTATAATTAACATTCTTAATTAATTTTAACAAATCAACGATGAAGTACATTAAGATTATTAATGATTAAAATTATTTATGATCTTCATTTAGTTATAATGCACATCTTAAAGTAACACATTTTTTCCACTGCTAAGAAAATTTATATTACATGGTAAGGAAACCGCAAATATTTATGAAAAATTACATTTTCCTTTACTTTTAGTTCTTTAACTTCAAAAGCAGAAAATGATCGTCCGTTGTTTGCAATAATTGTCCAATTATTATCAAACTATTTAAATCATACAACAAAACATTTTGCACTATAAAAAAGTAGGCAGTGAATCCTCAGAGCTGGTGGTATAAACTAAAATGGTACCTTTTAAATTCCGTGTAGTAGATACGGTGGCCCAAGTAACATTTTTAAGTGACTTATTTTGACACAATGTATGCATAGTTCTTCAGATTTATTAAGTAATGAATAGTTAAAATCGTATGAATAGTTCTTCAGATTTATTAAGAGTTGCACAAGAAATAGGAACTGTTCTAAGAGTATCAGGCAATTCACCTTTTATAAAAACTTCGTTTAATTGTAGCTGATGTTTCATCCATAGCTAAGTCACATGGCTGATTCCTATAGTCAGGACCGTACTCAAAGGTTTGAATTCTGTTATTGAGTTCAGTCAATGAAGAGAGCTTAAAATGTCTTAAATACTGAAGAAGTACAAATTGCATCACATATTTAGCAACACCTTCTAGAATATCATGCATACAGTCGACACCTATTTGATTGAATAAGTCGAAATCTTGAACACCAAACCAAACACATTTTTCTTTTATACCTGTTACTGATGGATTACCTCGATAAAGATCAGATTCGTAATCGGATGAAGTGCGTAATAAATCCTGGTCTTCCAAACATTAAGTTTTCTTAACATGCTTTTTTAATACCCCACTATGGTACCTTCCTTCCTGTTCTGTTTGAAGCATTTGAAGTGCGACCTCTCCTCTAAGGAAACAATTACAATGCTTAGGTCTTGTTGAATTTCAAAGTTTGTTAAATTCAGGTCCTGTAAATAAAAATAAGGTCAGTGCATCACTTTAATGTAGGCTAATATTTTATTTGAATCTGCGTAGGCAAACTTCGCTCATATTTTAGGGTTTCAATATTTAAATATTGTTACTAATTTGATAGGTGTCGTATTTTTAGTTTTTCAATATTTAAATATTGTTACTCATTAAATAGGTAAGTATATTTACATACACAAAAACTTACCGATATAGGTATATCATAATTATGAAATTCATTCTTCCAATTCCTCCAACAGCTCATGAAGAGGACCCTCTGCCCTGTCTTTTTAATAATATAACTGATGTTCTCAGGGGTCAGTGCTGGCACTTTTATATTGATTTCCTGGACTAGATTAATCAGTTAAATTTTACGTGAACTCGGGAAACTTTTAAGTTTATTATTATGATTACAAGGACGAGTTATTTGTAACCAAATATTGTTTGACCTCATGGTGTCATGTTAAATTAGTTCCTCGTCCACAACTAAAACCTAAAACTGTTTTAAGTTTAATTAAAATTTAAAAGCGACGTCAACACTTCACTAGACTATTAGGTACCTAGCTTTTTAAGCTTTATTACGTAACAAATTACCACTTAATACGCGTTGAGATCCACTGATTAGAGAGATTATCTAGATCTGTATCTATACTGAATGACCAATGACTATTATTATAGAGAGTAGGTACTGAGTGATTGCAGAGAAAAAAATGTACCGCTGACTATGACGTCGCCTAGACTTATGGAAAACTAAGGTAGTGAGCGGAGCGCGGATGGTGCGCGGGGGAAGTTTGTTCGATTGGTGGACACTGCAAAGTGTTATTCAATTAGATCACTTCTCTTGTTTAACTCAAATAACCACATATTTTAATCAACGGAGATCTTTATTGAAACTAATAATATAAATTATGTGACGCTAACAAGTTGCTTTGTTACCATGAGCGTAACTAATTATTTTATTTGATCAACTCTTTTTTAACTTAAATAAGCACTCATTTAAATAAACCATGATCTTTTTTAAAATCAATCATATAAAGTATGCGATGCTAACAAGTTGCTTGTTACCACGAAGATACCTAAATATTTAATTTGATCACTTCTCTTATTTAATGCAAATAGGCACATATTTTAATCAACCATGATCTTTGTTAAAATCAATAATATAAAGTATGCGATGCTAACAAGTTGCTTGTTACCACGAAGATACCTGAATATTTAATTTGAACACTTCTCTAGTTTAATGTACCTAAATAGGCACATATTTTAATCAACCATGATCTTTGTTAAAATCAATAATATAAAGTATGTGATCCTAACAAGTTGTTTCTTACCACGAAGATACCTGAATATTCAATTTGAACACTTCTCTAGTTTAATGTAAATAGGCACATATTTTAATCAACCATGATCTTTGTTAAAATCAATAATATAAAGTATGTCAACCGAACAAGTTGCTTGTTACCACGAAGATACCTATATATTTAATTTGATCACTTCTCTTATTTAATGCAAATAGGCACATATTTTAATCAACCATGATCTTTGTTAAAATCAATAATATAAAGTATGTGATCCTAACAAGTTGCTTGTTACCACGAAGATACCTGAATATTTAATTTGAACACTTCTCTAGTTTAATGTAAATAGGCACATATTTTAATCAACCATGATCTTTGTTAAAATCAATAATATAAAGTATGTCAACCGAACAAGTTGCTTGTTACCACGAAGATACCTAAATATTTAATTTGATCACTTCTCATAATTAATGCAAATAGGCACATATTTTAATCAACCATGATCTTTGTTAAAATCAATAATATAAATTGTGTAATGCTAACAAGTTGCTAGTTACCTGAACATATCTAATTATTTAGTTTTAAAAAGTGGAGGTAGTAAAATTAAACAAAAACATGAAACGATGCTCGATGTAACAAAGATCTTTGATTACATTAAGCAGGTCCATATTTATCGAAATGAATAAAATGTATTTGTTCTGGCAATTATGGTACCTTGTTTATAACAAACATATTAATAATTATTACATACATTTTGATGCCAACTAAGAGAAATCTTAGTTGGACTACATTTTTTTCAGTGTGGTAACGTGGTGGGGAAACTTTCGCGGCGGGTGTGTGGCTTTTGATGTCAAATGTCCCTTGGCATTCGAAGGCGCATGCCATCGTCGAGTTGTTTTTGTTTTCCCACCACGGCTAGCTTTTCAGGGCTACGACCGCGCCCAAAGTCCCAGGGTGCGGTCCGATCGCTGCTCCCGGTGTCCTCGTCAGGAGGACGCACCAGGTCGAGCAGCCGTCGGTGAGGAGGCGGCCTATAAGGCCGGCGTCGGCCAGCGGCCCACAGGTGCTGGCGTTAGTCGGTAGCCCCTGTGGGCTGCTGGCCACCAATTGGTGAACAAGGAGTGCCTAGACGGGCAGCGTTGGGACGGTCTCAGTGTAGTTGCGCTCAAGTGCGCAGATCCCAAGCCGTCCCGAAATAGCGCACTGGAGGTCAGGCCGGGGAGGATGTTTAGTGGGTATGGAGGGAACTCATCATTTGACCTCCCCGACAAAAAAAAGTCTACCACCTAGTGCTGCTTCACGGCAGAAAAAAGGGATGCTTGTTATGTATATACCTACTGAAACAGACGATCGTATACCACGTCAGGCTATTACAAACTCCCAATTTCCTCATCGGAATTGAATAGAAAACAAAAACAATAGTAGTAGAAATTTATAACATACTCAGTTGCTCCTTAGCCAAGGGTTCCAGTCGGAACTCGCTTCCACGGGAGAGAAGGCCAAGAACTTCTCCATCGAGTATAAAAAAAACTTCTTAAAGATCATAAATTAGTTTAATACCGTATCTACCAAACACACTATCCTTGTCTCTCTACCATATTAAACTGTCACAATGTAACCCATAAATTAACTCACCCTAATGAGAATGATTATGACGCTTCACGAGTACATTAATTTAAATACACGTGTGGTCTCGTAAGAATACTTTTCGAATATTGATAAATGAGGTTATCGATACAAAAATCTGTTTCTTTTTTTAATTAGATAAACCTCAAAATAATTTGTTGGACTATCGATGTTGATAAATAGCCGCTGGATAGATTTCGTGATTGCGCGAGATAAAAAGGTTAATTCAATTAAAAATCGTGAGATTTATTTCGGACTGGTCTGAGCGGATGTTTGGTGCCGGGTACAAATAGCTCAGCTTTAGAAGACAATATTTTATTTATGGAGCATTAATATAATTTGTGAATAAATGTAGATCAAAAAATAATATAAAGAATAGAAGCGGCGTGACTAATGTAGACAAATTTGATGGCTAGGTTTTTTAGGAAAACATACACACTATAAATGTAAAACTGCTCATGAGTGTCGTAAGTGACTAATGAGGGGTATCAATAACATAACTACCGACAGATTTCCTTGGTAACGGTAATATATTGACATAAGTATTTAATTTAGTAAAGGATATCTGTGAACTGTGGGCATAAGATATGCCTCGTAAGCAAAGTATAGATCGTGGCCCGATCGTATAATTGGCCAGATCATTAAATGCTTGGGCATATCGTCTACCTACCGATCACACAGATACGTAGATTAGACTCTCCCACAAACAGTCCACTCCGCTTGGTCGGATCCACTGATCACTCCTGACCACTACCATTTTTAGATAAAGGGCTACTCGACCAGCGGTCGAGATTTTTATGGTCCAGTAGCATTTCATGATATGCCGCACATTTCATGATCTGGCCGGTTATACGATCGGCCCACGACAGATACATAAGTTATTGAAACCGAGCATGAATATTTTAAATTGACTAGAATGATCCTGGATTATAAAAGGAAGGAACACGTGTGCATACAGAATTCCATTTTTTTATAGTGGGACTTAGAAATGAGACGCCAAATTCGTTAGTTCCCGTTGGAGTAGCCACAGTTTGTCGGTGGCACTTAAGTTAGCACGTTTACTCCTTAAAAGGAAGGGAAATAGTGGGATTAGGGAAGAAAGCTCCTCAGATCACTCGCCGTGGTATAGACAGTAGAACGCGCTCAATGCTGTAAGATCGCGACGCAATTGGAAACGCAGATGGTTGGCCTCTTGACGTTGGATTGGTAGCGACAATGCTGTGGTGGTAAAGACCACCCTGTGACGAACTTTATATAAAATCTAGCTCCGCCCGCGACTTCGTCCGCGTGGACATTTTACCCCCTTAGAGGAAGAATTTCCAAAAATCCTTTCTTAGCGGATGCCTACGTCATAACATCTACCTGCATGCCAAATTTCAGCCCGATCCGCCCAGTGGTTTTTTAAACGTTAAACTATGAAATTGCCGTTTTTTTTCCTCATTATTTAATATAATAGTTATGTCCATTATTCTTTTTTTTATTTTAAACTTCATTACAAGGACTTATATTTATTTATAAAATTTTATTCTTATTTTTTTCTTCCCCTAGACATACATCTTCAAAAACAGCTCGTCCTAAGAGGTGTCCGTCTCCGTTATATAAATATGAATATTTTTTTACAGGTATGAATTCTCAATTTTTTTCTCTAAGTATCCTATAGCTTAATGTTGTCTAAATATATCCACAAAATTGCACAAAATTTCGATTTGTGGTTCCTTAAAAAATCGCAAATATATTTGCATGGAAAAATGATTTTTCGTTAGATTCTCCATACAAAACGGCAATTTCATGTTTAAACCCCTAATATTTAGATTACCTACTAATCTTACAATTTACAAGTTATCTTACATAGTTACAAGAAGCTAGTAGGTACCAATACAACAAATTAAAGCAAAGAATTCACGATAAATCGCTAAACCAATACAAATGCTTTGTTAAGCCAAAATTGCTAGCAAGAATAGTCATCAATACAGCCAGGTAATGATTTTCGGAGTAATCATAATAAACAAAAATGGCGGCCATTGTGGAAGTTCATTCGGTTCGAGATAGCCCATTACTTTCCGTACCAGCGTGTTCAAGATACGCAGTTTTCCAGAGTAGTGTATGCCGTAGAGAAATCAGGGTGTATTGTGGTATGTGGTTTTATATATTCCATTGCAGTCCCATTTTCTGCATTAAATATTTTTTTTGTGTTATTTTATTTTATTTGGTTGGTAGACAATCATATGGCATGCCTAATGGTAATTTATTTATTGTTAATTAAAACGTTAAAATAACAATTACATTAATTAACACGGATATACCAAAAAAATATATGTTACAAAAAGCTACAAAAACATTTAACACATTCATACAATCTTCTCGCAATACTTTAAACATTCTGAAAATATTTTTACCTATCCATCATCAAACACATCACATTCAGGGTTAGAGTCCAGAAGAGCATTAAGCACTGTGAGCGAACGTGGAATGGAAGAATTTGTGTGTGCAACAGTTCTACAATAAGGGGTACAAAATAATTTGTGCTTTCTGCTCCTGTGGGCAGTACAGTTGCACTAACTCCTCATGCAGATTAGGCATCTATTTTGCCTCGAATGATCTTGCACAAATTTATCATTTTCATATAATTTTTTGTTAAAATGATATACTTACAAAAATAAGTTAACTTTTACGTTAGCATATTTTCATTAATAATATAATATGCAATCAACAATTAAATGTAAAGAATGTATTTCTAAATGCAAAAATAAATGTACGCAATTAAATTCGCTAGTTTGTTCTACACTGTACCCTACTCTGCACCCGAAATAAAATGTTGAACCGATGATAATTCTAATAAAACCGTGTGAACAGGAGCACTCGCGCTGACTAGACACAAAACGAATTAGAACAGCACAATAACACATCCGAATCCTTCGGTCTGGCTGCTATATTAAGTCTGAAATATTCTAGGTCTTCACTAATTATTTTGTGCATATCGCTTTTCATGAAGCAATGATTTATAATTCGGTAAGAGTATACAAAAAGAGTATCAACATGGGAAGGAAAATTAAGCATAATAAAATCGTATTGGCATTAATTGCGTGTACGCTAGACGAGTTGAGCACGAATTTGTATAGTGTGGACCAATTAAGGCACTAAGCTCACTGATCTGGCGTCTGGCAAGGACACGGCGCGGATATCATTCTGTTTCATTCAAATACCGTACCAAACACACGGCAATAAGGTCATTAATTGAACAAATTCTACGGCCCTCATCGGACGCGCTAAAGCACGTCATTTCGGCGTTGAATTTGTTCAATTAATGATCTTACTGCCGTGTATTTGGTACGGTATTTGAATGAAACAGAATGATGTCCGCGCCCGACGCCAGATCGGTGTGCTTCACGCCTTATCCTCGCGCTCAAGCGTTCGGCTTGTGCTCGACTAAGCTCGGGCAATTGTCGGTTTCTTGACGAACACACAAGGAACTTCGCACTGCAAAAAGCTTATTTCGCGGGCAGCGATTTTTTGTGAAGCTTGATGACTTGTACGTCCACACTTGATGTCCCGAACGACGTCGAGCGGAGCGGATCCGCTCGCGTTCGGCTCAAATATTTGTATTGTAAATAACATTCTAATTCTTGTAGTGATAGAGGGAAGGTCGGTTGTTGCAAGTGCGCGGTCGGTACTCGGATGGGTGACCGAAAATGTTTCAACTTTATTTTCCTCACGTTAAGCTGGTGGACCCAAGAAGGGTTGGTGTCGAGCAGTAAAAATCTAATCCCAAATCCTATAGCAGTAATGTCGATATAAATTATTGCGGTCCAGGTTCGAATCGGGAAAGTCATATAGTTGTTCATATTTTTACTTGAGTTTATTTAGAAAAATATTTAATTTATTAAGTGTTATCTAGATAGTATCCAACACAAGTTCTTAATAATTAATCTGTAATTCACGGAGAGAACAATGTGCGTGTAGGTATCTACAGACACAGCCACGGCTCTCTCGGGTTTATGAGAAAATTTGACGAAAAAATCGGGAGTGGTCTGACATTCTCGTATACCGGAAACGACTCAAAAGTTGATAGAAACCTTATATTTTGATGTCATACAAGGATGTTAAATTTGGTTGCAATAAGATAAAGCATACTCGAGCTATCGTGCTAACGCACAGTTACGGTATTTTTGGACTCCAAAACGTGTACATCCGTCAAAATCTCGAAGTCTAATTTTTTGACGATTACAAGACTGAGAAAAGACATAAGAACATTGTTGTCATTTATGACTATGTAACTCAGCATAAAAAGTTTTAAATATTTTACCAAAAAGTATTATTGTACTTGATCTTGTTACAAGGTTAAAGTAACTTCGCCCATAAATTAGACTACGTTTTCATAGCCCAATAATTTTTTAAGCCACTGTACCTATCACAGCATTTATTATCACCAAACCATTAAGTCAGGTATCGATAAAAGCAGAAACTGTAATCATTTACTTTTCCAACTCGGATTCGAATGTTGGCCCCTCGAGGGTGATACTAGTATCGAGCTTGCTATAAATATATCAGCGATAGGGTTGTCGCCGTTCATTTTTAAAGAAACTGTTAGTTCAGATCGGGAACGTAATTTACTTGGAGTATCTTGGTATATAAATAGTTAACAAAATGTTAAGGGTCTCAAAGGATGTTTGTATTTATTTATACTAAGTGGTCTGACGCCTACAGTTGCTATGGCAACGGATATTGGAAAGAATACGGTATAGATTAGGTAGTGTCTATCATAAATCAATAACAAAAGAAAATACAGAGAACTCAAGCAAACCACCTAATGACACCGTTTGCGTAAATCGGAACATTCCATACTAAAAATGACGGTAGATTTAACTATTTCATAAAATATGACCTTTAGTCATCCCGTGATCACGAACGCTGCAAAGTGTTACGAAACGTCGGGCAATAATAACAAAATTTAAAATCTAATTACACGCGAGTTAAATCCGCAAAAGTTGTTTTATTTACAACAAAGAGAACTGTTTCAAGAGTATTTTCCTGGAACCCTCAACCACTATGGTAGGTACTATTTTATCATTAACTGTCGGCGCACAATAATGCTATTAACATTATTGTTATGGCGGCAAACAATAATTAGATGATGGTAGCTAACCAGGTTGATAGCAGACCCTCCTAGCAACTAAACCGAGTGAAAATTTGTAGGCTCCCCTGGAAATTGACCCTGACACCTAATTCAAACCACTAGACCACGAGGCAGTACATTTAAAATACGTAGATATACCTATAATACATAATAGACTATAAGCTACTTTGATACAAATGGAAATAATCATCACTAATGTCTACTTTTTATATTTTTTTGTACAAGTGAGATAGAAATTCCGAAGCGGAGTCCAATCGAATTGTTTGTTGATAAAGGCTTTGAAATCGAATAAGTTTCTAGATTATTTTGACGGTACATAATAACTTGGGAGAGCTGTCAGTAGAGAAAATCAGTTCATAGATGCGGCGACTAGCTTTGTGAAAATAAATTTTGGTACAAAATTCTGGTTACATCACTCGTTTTTTTAAGTGAATGGAGTTTTCGCGCAATTTTTTTATTGAGTTTGATCCTACGCCACAAACGAATTGAGAACGCTAAGCCTAGAATACCTAGAATTGTAATATTATTTATTTAGATCTTGTAGCTACCTGAGATAGAATCGGAAACTTTATGTGAATGGAATAGTGTTGTAATATTCACGGGCTTTGTTTTTTTTATTTTGTTTCAACCAGGGATGTTATGGATGTAAAGGGCTTTACATCGGTTTTTGTCACGGCAACTATTTCAGATTATTCGATAGTTTCGGATTTTAGGCATTGTAAAATACGAAGTAAAAGAAAATTCGCTTGCGGCGCGTACTTCCTTAAGTTGCCACCGACAAACTGTGACTATATGCCATTCCATCGCGAACTAAGAAATTCGGCAACACTTTTTCACCCGTATTTACAAACATTACTATGAGGTTCCTCGTCTCTTGGATAAGTAAACGCATTGCATTGAATAGAGCTCTGTGATTGGTTCAATTTTGTTGTGTAGTTCCCATTTTGAATGTACTGACGTTTTATAACATCAAATCTACTTTAAACTTTTGACATCTGAACATTGCATTTGACATCTTGACCAGTGCGTTGTGTAATATAGCTAGCTAACTACCTAAGCTGTGCGTTAATTTTTAAGTACGCCTAGTTCCGATCCCCACTGAAGTATTGTCTATGAATAGGTTTTTACGACCCTGTGCGCCCACGCGCACTATGAAGTCTTCGAAATCCTTGCCATATGGCACGCACTGAGAAATGCCTTATTTTGCATAGCATTGTTTTTTACTAAGACAAGTATTGTTTGTGAATACGGACGTTAGTCGCACAATCAAGAAATGGAATTGACTGCCAGCAGTGTTCCCTTTTTACGATCCTAGGTCATTCAAAAGAGACGTATAGAAGCTTTTTGCAAGTCGTTAGCGCGGCGGTTTATTTATCCCACTAGCTACATAAGCATTTGGACTTCGTTTCTGCTTACTACCAGGTAGAATGAAGTCACCGTTTTTGACTCAACCTACCGTACAATTGTCTATTACTATAAGAACAATTTCACTTGAAATAAGCGTAATACGTAACCACAGATTTAATAATACAAGGAGATAGGCCAAGCTGGCGTTTAACTTGTGACAACTACCTTGCCTAAATACCGCCACTTTGCCTTCCGATAAAGTCGAGTGAATACGTAACTCAGCGATTTGACCGATCTCCTTTGCGGCTGTGCTTAACTTTCATTGCTTCGCAGTCCTTATGACGCACGCAATGAATAGTGTATATTACGGCATGCTCAACTAAAACCATGTTATGTAGTACGGCCGCTGATCGCGACACTCGGTCTTCCTATGAACTCGATTCGACCGATCTCCTTAGATTGATATATCTGTGTGCGTAACCTTTATGCGTCGCGATCGCAATTTAAATAAGAAGAAGAAGAGAAATGCCTTCTTTCGCATAGAATTAGAGAATTACAGAACACCCTTGAAGTAATTTGCTTGTAAACGGGACGGCCCGCGCAGTGCGTACACTGCCTATGCTTTACATTTGTAAATGACGACAGTTAGTTTTAAAGGTATCATTGTTAAAAATGCTTTAATGAAAAATCGGGAGTGGTTTCCCCTTGACTTTCTCGTATAGGTACCGGAAACGACTCAACAGTTGATTGAAACCTTATATTTTGATGTCATATCATACATGCATGTTAAATTTTGGTCACCCATCCTAGTACCGACCACTCACTTGGTTGCTTAACTTTCGTGATCGACTACTCAAAAGTTGATAGAAACCTTATATTTTGATGTTATACATGCATGTTAAATTTGGTTGCAATAAGTTAAAGCATACTCGAGTTATCATGCTAACGCACAGACACATACACAGACACAAACACAGACATAATTCCAAAAAAAATATTTTTCGACTCACGGAGGTCCAAAACGTGTAAATCCGTCAAAATCTCGAGGTCGAAATTTTGACTATTACAAGACTTCCTCTATACTACGTATACGAGAAAGTAAAAATGCCCGTTTTGCATTTTTTTACCAACAAAAAATTTTTAGTGTGCGTTAATTCTGTTAAGTCAGGGATTTGCGCATCAAGAAAAATATTATTTAACTTCTAAAAAAAATTTTTCTAAGCTATGAAATTATTCATAACCGCCAACCCTATTGTAGCAAGCAAACAGCAAACCGACTTAGTATCGAGGACTTGTATTTTATGATTACTGCCTAACTTTGGACGTTTCATTGCGACGAATCATTTTAATTGGATAACATCAACATTTGAAATAATTGTACCAAATGGCTAGTCAACATATTATTAAAAGCCTATTTCGTAAATTTGTCCTCAAAACTAGGTGTTTATTTAATAAAAAAATAATTATATAATTCGTAGTCTTCGTTTCAGCGTTTATTCAATTTAAAAGCTTTTTTAGGTTTGTTCTACTCAATAACTGGCGATACTTCCTTTAATAATTTATGTTAATATTGTTTATTACGACAAAATTGTTTTTTCTTTGTAAGATGTTTTCTCCGTATTAAAGTATGATTATTAAAATGTGTTTCGTAATTTAGTAGTAGTTTCTTTAAATATTAGTACCTACATACTTTTAATTATTTACTTACGAGTCTAAAAACTTGACAGCTGAAATTTATTTCATTTTAATTTGAATTTTGGAGTGTTCTGATTTACGGTACGAGTTTGTGCTCAAACAAATAAGTGCACGGTTGGTAATTGGATAGGTAACGTATAAACTTAACCTAAAAAGTCTTCTGTCTGCGTCCTGCTTCGGAAAACACGACTGGTGCCGTCTGTCTGCTGTCGAAAGACGGCAGTCCTAAAGACACGATAAAATGTGAATCACCTACCAAAAAATAGTTCTTCACAGGAGTTTTACCCTCGTGGGGTAATTTGTAAAGGAGTAAGTCATTCATAGTCAGACGTTACAAATAGTTCGGTAAGTCAAATTTATGAATAACTTGTTATACGAAGTAGCATAATTGTTTAAGCAAGATGAATGTTCAGGAGTTCTTTATAGAATATCGAGACTGAATATCATTTTTTAGTAACTGGGCAAGAATACTGAAAGTCTTAAGGGAGTGATAATGGGGTAACATACAATTTTCGAACGATCACTGAGCGTAAATTTTGAAAATATACCTACTTATAATGAAACTCTAACTACTTGCACAACAAATTATTATGTAAACATTTCAAAATTAAAAGGAGATTGAAGCAATTCTATTCTAATCAGGACCCAGAAGGATACTGGAATTATTTTCATGAAATATTGTTCATCTTGTAGATAATTTGATTATCTCAATATTCATATGAAAAAAGTAGCGTCTTGTTAAGAAAAATCAGCAGTTTTTTAGTTTTTTGTGGGTATTTGAGTGTTTATTCACGCGCAGAACGGAACATTTAGTAGGGTCAAGTTTGCCAGCCCATATAGCCCCTTTAAATCAGCTGTCACCCGTTTAAATAACTTATCTTATGAAGGGGGCCGTGAAACTCACGGTGCACTTCGATCCATCGGAATATTTTGTGTCTCCAGTTTCCTTTAACTCTTGTCGCTCCTTGAATATATAGGTCACCCGGTTAGCGAGGTCGTGAGTTCAAGAGGCGTAATAAAACTTATTAATTAACTTATTAAATTTTGTCATGTTAAGGCGCCATTGCACTGGGGGTGTTAAAATTAGTAGATGACACACATTTCGCACAACGGTAACATAATTTTAGTTGTGTCGCTGTCACAATGACAAATGGTATCAAATAGATGACTTGGGGCTCCCAGAAGGTGGAGGTTACTCCCCCGGGAAGTCCAAATTGCCCCACCTCTTTTAATAATTACCTCAGGAATTTAGAATTGGACAATTTTTATAGAAAGACAAAACAATTTCATATTATTTAATTTGAGAATTGCTGATTGTACAAATACAATAGCAAAATAAGTTTTATTATAAAGAAAATTGGAGGCGAGAAATATATATTTTTGTCTAGACTGGAGTAACCAACGAAGTATCGATAAGTAATTGATTGATAATATTTCCTTTGGGGCCAAAGTAATGAATAGATAACTTTTATCTTCTTTTTCTTATTAAACGAAAAAGAAAATACACAACCTTTTCTGCAATAAGAAATATATATAAAAGACAAAGTTACATTAAGAATGGTGTCGGATTTATGTTGCCTTGGGGGCATTATATTAAGAGGGCACAGCACATAAGCCGCTTGAATATGGAGCGCCTGTCCTGAGGATGTACCTCCAGAAGACTGCAGTTGAGTGATACTAAATTACTAATGAATACAGTATACTTGTTGTCGTTAAAAGCGTAATACGGAACGCGGGTGCAGGTCAACGGGTCTATTAACATTAGTCTTTTAGGAACGACAACATACTAACCATGAGAACTGCGCTAGTAAGCAAGCCTAGGCGTGCGCTAGCCTTACCGTGTTCTATACCTTTGCAGCGTGCAAGTGTCAACTCGGTGTTGGCTCAAGTGACGATGATAAATAATAATAATATAATAATAATATATTTTCACGCTCACACCAATTATCTAGCCCGAGGTAAGTATCATTAAGAACTTGTGTTACGGATACTAGATAACGAATATGAATTACCAATTTGTTTTTCATATCTCGTTATTTAGTAAATAGATTATTTATCATATTGGCAGTAATCGCGCAAAATAGTAGTCTATGTGCTATCCCACACTATCTATCTCTGTGCCAAATATCATCCAGATCGATTGTCTCATTCGGGCGTAATATTAAATCATATTTTCACATTCATCCAACTTTCGTATTTTAGTTGTAAAACTTCTACTGCAAGAATTTATTTAATATTATTTTACAAAATCTTGTTACTAACTACAAAAGCTACTAATCAACTATTGTTGAAGCTGCAGCGCCAATCTTGTTAGTTAAATAATACTGACTAGATTCTGACTAATAAAGTAATATCACTATATTTGTTAAAATATTTTATTAAAAAATTCTCGCTAAATCTCAGATAAGAATAAAACTGTTTAGAAACAGTGTAATTTTTACTTTAAATACAATTAGATAAGTACTATTCTCAATGTTGTAGTGTACTTCAATTGTTACTGCTTCCTTGAGTTTAGACCTTACCAGCAGGCAGTATAACAATAACGCTTGATCATTAGATATGTTATCTACTTTAGTACCCATATAATTTTATATTACAATTACGGGAAATAGACCAAGCAGAGGTCACAGAAATCTACGTAGTAGACGCCCGTCGCTATGCTATCTTATCGACATGAAAGCAAAAATGTTCATCTTGGTTATTCTGAGGTGAGTCACCAAAAAGTTTTTGAGCACCTGTTTTCGAAATGCACGTAAAATAGCCAGTCTCAGATTTCAACGTCTACAAATGCACTAACAAATGTACATCCCGGTATTAATTTGTTTTTTTTTCTTTGTGTTCTAACGAATTTAAAGGTCTGTGATAAATATGACAATCATGATCATAGTATACCTACTCTATATGTCCAGTAAGAAGAGAAGTATTGCTTAGCACAAACTCATCTTCTATATTGACAGGTACCTCCTTTCAAGTTAAAGAGTCTTATTTTCCTTTGATTGAAAACCATTCTCTGTTCTTACCATCCAAATTGTATAACGGTCTGTCTATTATGAATTGATTTTGATGAAAAATACAGGTAATATACATTGTGAATACAAAATAAATAGAACATTCTTAACTACACGCTAGTAAATGATATCACTATACATAATAATATTAATGTGATTCATGATTTTTTCTTTGTTATCTAATTTCTTTTGTGATATTGTTATGTAATCTACTATTATCCTTATGGGAAGCAGCGGGTCATTCTCAACACAAGCATCATATGATTACTTACAGGTAAGTCCCAGTAATATGTTATTAAAGATGACTGCAATAACGCTTATTATATAAAAACGAGACTTCTAAGATATTTTATGCATTTGAAAGAAAAATATACTCAGAAACTTTTACTAGTGTCAGTTATCATAGGTTATTATCGTTCTGAAATAGTGTCACCGAATACTAAAGAATAAACCGCTATCTCCGTCTGCTAATCCCCCAAAGACACATGCAGTCAACAAACCAACTCTTTTAAAAAGCAATGCTTTAATATTCGATGTACGAACTGAAAATGTCAGTGGTTAACGAATAAAACCTATCCCGGGCAAGCGACTGACCAGTCCCCGGGGAACTATAGCCATAAACTGAACATAGGGTCGGCACCAGGACTTAAGTTACAGGTCGCAAGAGGAACATTACTATTATTAACAGTTTTTTTTTCGAGGATTAAATTGGTGATTGTTTTATTTGTGCATTCAAAACAGTACTTTTTTCCATTATGTAGTAAATGGTAATTGCTTTCGTATTGTTTATTTATTGTATTTCTAAACTTAAATTAGATAAAAATGTACGCTATTCACATCCCAACAAGCATATTTTTAATTCAAATAGACACATGTTTTATTAAAATCGTACACAAAAATATGCTTTATAATATAAGCTATTAAAATTAAATTAATAGAGCTAAGAATTGTTAGCCAGACCCATTTATAAGCGTGAAGAATCGTTTATAGGCCAATAAATACGTAGAATGGCCACTTTTTCACACATTCGTCTACGGTAAGTCTTAAAAATAAATCAAATTGTAAATTGTTAAGGTCAACGAACTAGTCATTTAACTTTTAGCAGAATGTGTGGGTGAAGTTAGAGTCGTATTTAATAGGTGTTAATTCATTTAAATTCATTGGAGTGTGCAGAAATAAATCATTTTGTAACGTGTTCGGTTGATCCGGGACTGTGAACAAGAATGCTAGAAGGGTATGAATTCGATTTCCGCTTGGGTCAGGGTTAAGCCTACGTAAGTTGTTTCGGAAATCATGTGAAACTCAATTACCTGAAGCACAATCATGACGAAAAAGTATTTAAAAGTGTATGTTTTTGCGTAAACGCAAATATTTAGAAACTATCGACTCGCCCCGGCTTCGCACGGGTGCAATGCTTATGTAAATATGCATGTATTATACATATAAACCTTTATTAAGAATCACTCTATCTATTAAAAAAAACGCATCAAAATCCGTTGCGTAGTTTTAAAGATCTAAGCATACATAGGGACAGACAGACGGCGGATAGCGACTTTGTTTTATATATGTAGTGATGGTCCTTCCTACCGAATTCTAAGTCTAATTTACATGTAACAACGGACTAATTAATTCATAACGTATGCAAAATGGCATTCGGGTAAAATATACCTTTGAAGTAGAATATCTTACCTACCGCCTTTCTTTTATTGATATTGTACGTTCAGGTAAGAAGTGGCACCTGATGCGTCCTGTCTCAGATTATGTCTGCACATGAGTATGTCTGTCTGTGTATCTGTGTCTGTATGTCTGTCCGTGGCATCGTAGCTCCTAAACGAATGGACCAATTTTAATGCGGTTTTTTTTTTTAAATTTGACGTGAAAAATTTTCGATTTTGTAGTTTTTTTTTATATTTTACCTATAAAATCTATATTCGTGACTATAAATAACCCTGTATATGTATTACTTGAATCTAGAACTGACATTTTATGCGGTATCGAACGGCCATCTTTAACAAAAATTCCTTTTACCGCAGTCTAGTTAAACGGAACTTACAAAGAGTATTATATCTCGTAGAATTCCTAATTTGCAAATTCATAATTGAATGGTATCAAAATGAACGTCCGACGAGGTTTCTCCTTAAAAATTTACGTTCCAGTCGTTAAAAGGACTTTTTTATTCCAAATTGCCCGTTTTGTTTTCACCTCAAGCAAAAATGATTTTTACTGACTCAGCGATAAGTGCCGAAATCGTGGCTGAGCGTTTTTAATGTGATTGTATTTGAAGAGGATCTTTTATTATTCTTCGTTATTCTTTCGGCGACATTCATGCAGGTGAGAGGAGCTAAATGGAAATGTTGTCCAATATTTAGTTAAGATTTAATGTTTTTTGTAATCGTGAATTATTAAGGATAAGACGAGGAAAACAGATTATTGTTTAAAAGCTGTTACCGTGTTCCTGCGCTGAAAATTTTATTTGAGTTTTGTCTCCTTCTAAATTCGTGCAAAATACAGTGACAGCTAATTAAAGTCATTAACCTAAGATAAAACTTAAGAATAAGCATTTCGTGTTTCACCCGAGTTTTTCTTGCAAATAAAAGATTTATTTAAGAAACGTTCACTGACATTGGCTAAATGCGTAATTACCGCGAAGCCATCATTTTATAACATTGAATTAAATCGTAGCTAGTAGGGATAATGCAATACCGAGATCCCACATGCAGGACTAATCCCGTTCGTAAAATGAACGGAGTCCCGCGCGGAATTAGCGAGAGTGAAGAGAAGCGAAATTCATGTGACAACTGACGATCGCTTTGACTGTTTGCTTGCACTCGGTAACACGGGGCGCGTAAGGGTGGCCCCACACTAGGCGGTCGTTCTTTGCTACCTAGAAACGACCATAAAACCGGAAGGCAAGAATGCACACACAAGGCAAGAAATCTATCGGTGTGAAACGGAAAGAACGCCCGGCAAGCAAGCAACGGGACCACGCCCCTCCGCGATTTGCTTCATTTAGTACGCCGGTAGCTGTGCTCCTGCGTGGACTCGTTGCAGAGTTGCGAAAAATAGCGGGATCGACAGAATCTCTTATTTTACATATCCAAACATTGTTTATGGGATATGCAGTACCTATGTCCTTTTTTACACACTTTAAAAAAGGGCATGAGTTCATCATCGTCTATTACGATTTTTTACTTATTATTACAAAGGTACACGAGTACCTCTCTCGGCAAGCGCTAGACTACGACTGAGCGCCGATTAAGAAAGACCGGCCACCGGTGCGTGTGTTACGATGAACCCGTTTTTATGATCTTTTCTAGGTAGCAAAGAACGACCGGCTAGTGTGGCCCCACTAGCCGGTCGTTCATTTTCACATGGGAGAGGAACACCCACACGAAGTAGGTACTTATTGTTTTCTTTACGTACAATTCTTGCTTTTTCATCATCATCATTGCAACCGAACGACACCCTCTATTGGACATAGGCCTCCCCAAGGATCTCTAAGCCGTATTTGTTGAAGTTATACTTCATTAGGTGGTATGACTAAATATTACAAGATTCTTAATTTGAAATATTTATTATTGATTATTTAAAAAAAAAAATCTTTGGTGTGCAAAGTGCTATAAATTCTCAAGCGCGTAATAAACCATAAGTACCATTTTTTTTATTTGCGATTTTTTACTAAGCGGTATCCGAAATGTCTATTCCCGCAAATAACGGGATTGAGAATTTCCTAAGGGATTCTATTCCCTAGTAGCTAGTATAAGGTCAGACGATTATCGAATTTCATATTTTGGTAAATCTCATTAATAATCTTTTACCGGGAAGCTTTAGGCCTTCATCACAGCGGATGGTAAGTGACGATAAGGGTGAACATAGAATCGAGCTTCACCTGAACCCTCAACCACAGAGGGACTGGATATCTTATCATTAATTGTCGGAACACAATAATGCTAGTAACATTATTATTATAGCGACAGACTGTGATAGGATGGTGGTAGATCGCCAGGGGACTTAAACAAGCCCTACCAACAAAGAACCCGATACAAATTTATACTCCCCTGGGAATCGTTTGGATCTAGTTCTTGTGGGAGAACCGCTAGACCAGCTAGTCGGTTAGTTCAGTAGGTACTAGTTAATTATTATCATCAGTCCAGAATTAGGTAGAGTTATTATTTATGTACTTGCATCGAAATGTTGATATTAATGTGGATCTTCCCGGGATTTCTAATGGACAATCCCGTGTGGCCAACAATATTACAAATAAATAATAATAAAAACCTCAGACATAGACAAGACAAATAAAACAAAGATAAGTACTTAATTAACATACAATTTTTATTCGTATTTGAATTAATTCACAATACAAATTATCAATAGTCAAGCAAATTTTCATACTTATACTTCGCCGTTTTTATAAATTGTGTAAAAGTAAATTGCTTCTTTATTTAATATATCACGGGGTCTTTTTATTCTTTAAAATTAAAAGTTAGGCGTATCCACTTTATTTTTTCGCTGTATGAAATCAGTAAAATACATACATAACTCTACCTAATTCCGACCTCTAATCATTACACAAATAGTTAAAAATAATACCTACAGACAACTCCTCAAGCTAATTGCGTACAGCAGCCGCGCTTTCAAACTTCACAGTAGATACTTAACTGAAGTTTTTACAATAGCCAAAGCTATCGTAAAATCAGAATAGATATATTCTCAATAGCACACACATTCCGCACATTTTAAACAATAAACGTACAAAACAATAGCCAATATTCACAGTTGACAACTCTACCACTTACATAATCTGTGGTCAACGATAATGAGACAGCGCTGTCATAGCATTCTAGACTCAAGTAAGAGGACAATAAGATGTATTGTTCTTCGGCAAGTTGAGTCAGTGATTGGGTATAAATTTTATGATGTGCAGAACAATGGCGGAGAGAAGATACGAAGATTGTGTCTGACGCCAAGATAGGGTATGACTTAAAGAGTGTCTAATATTTTCGCTGAATAAGGAACACTGTAGGTACTTTATCAGCAAGAAAATAAAGTTGTTTTTGCCAAATTACCTATTTCACACAGAACAAAATAAATGTACTAGTAGTTTGTAAAAGGAAGACGATCTACCTGCTCTACGTGCGTAAGTCATAGATACGAGACAATGGATGAAAACGTGTAATATTTTGTAATTTTCACAATTTAATCACAAAAACTGATTAATTATACTAAAATCTGGGTTCGCACTAAGAACATAGGTTCAAATTCCGACTCAGTAAGTCGGGTTGTCAAGTTAAATAAACAGTGTCTGTCTTTGTCTTTGTTAACAATAAGGTAAGCAGTCATACGGCTCACCTAACTGTAAACGGCCATAACTATCTATGGACGATTGCAAATACTATAGATTACTGTATCGCTAACACAAAACCTCCCTTCCCTATCCTTCTAGAGATTTTGCTCACCGAGAGAAACACTCTTCTGTAAGGACGTCACTCAATAATGAAGCGTTATGGATCCCTCTGCTTAAAGTGGTTTTCACATCAAGTGTTTTGTCCAGTCTGTCAAGAACCCTGACGAAGGCAGGGAGGTCGTAACTCCACGTCTAATTTGTCGTCCTGCTTAGGGATCCTGTCTGTCTGTTTCTTCGGGCACGGCCAGATAAAACGCGTAAGGTAATAACCACTTTACCGTTTCGGGGAAACAACAAATAGGTACTCGCAAAAATAAGTAGGGCGTAAATGTGTGGCATGTCGTAATTCTACCCACAATTCAAATCCCATCGAATTGGTTAGTACGCCATCAAAAACGTCAGGTGCAATTAAAATAAAACAATTCAGTTACAACACCACTATGCCCCAGTTAGCAGCTAATAAAAGCATTTCAAAATATGTGGCAGCTGTCAAAAAAATTATCACAGTCCAAAACAAAACATCGTATCACACCACTGTCGGAGCATGTCACGAAATTTCACAATATCCCAGTGTCCTACAAAACTGTCGAATGGCATTGTAGTGAAACAAAAACCATCGGCGCTGGAACAAAGAACGGTTCCGGACCTTGTCCAGTTTCCATATGACACCTGCTACGATGAGTCACAGTTTGGCAATGTGCAGAAGAACCATTGCATTGAGTATTGCATAATTTTCCGTCCAGATTTTTACATAGTTTTCGTTATGAACCGTCAAAGAACAACGCCCATTTTTACCTGCTACATCAAAATGAAGCTAATTTAATTATAAGTATAATACAATAATCAATGTGGTAAAGGAAACGCAGAAAAATCATGTATACAGGTGAATTATACATCAAAATTAAGCTAATTAAATTATAAGTATAATACAATAATCAATGTGGTAAAAGAAACGCAGAAAAAAAGATTTTGTAATATTTCAATATGCGTGCGCTAAGTGTAAGTTACAGTTTCTGAACGCACTTTAACTATCCATTGTTTACGTTCCTTTTTACACACTGCTACTTGACAAGAATATCTAATCAACTCTGTTTTTTTACGTATTTGAAATACTTTCAAGCTGTATTATCATATATCAGAAAAAGTAATATTCATATTTTTTCAATTTTCTTGCGTTTAAATCATAAAAATGACTATAGGATACAATTCTCTAAGCTTAAAGGTAATTTTTCCACTATATTTCATACTTATACATTTTGATTATCAGGTTTTCAAATGTATGAAGAGTGGGCATTATTACACAATCATTGGAGAGCAGAATTGTAACAATTTTGCGATTCCTAAGAAATCATAGTTTTCATCATTTTTTGAACATATTCATTAAAAAAGATTTGGCTGAAAGTTTTACCAGACGTGAACGCTCCTTAGGCATGCTTTTGTTGGTGGGATCTGCTGGATTTCGTTAGTCTGTGGCATAGCTTGAAAAATGAATTTAGGACGACGTGTGTATGTTGCTACGTTGGAAATCGCAGATTCTTTCGAAAAAAGCTGCTTTCATTTTGAAACGTTTCCTCTATACTGCAATATATAGCTTTGACGTATTTACGTGTATGGAGCTTGATTGTAAATGTAAAACAACTAAGATATTGTTTGGAACACATATGAAGTAGATGGAGCCAAAAGTTGGATAATTAATCTGTTTTAATGTATGTTAGCAAAAAGTAACTCAATGCTATCTATTTTTAATATTGATGTAATTCATTGCTGTATGTAGATGCTTGTTCTGACTGCTTCAAAACTTTAAAATAATACTTCCGTAAGCTCTATGTCATCCAGAAGAGCTTGAATTAAAAGTCCTACCTTCCTTTTTATCCTTTCTAATTTGATGATGACAGACGGACACCCCTTCATTAGCTTTGATTGCAATTTTACGTCTGACAGCACTAGAAACGGTTAGTCATTTTATTTTGACTTTCGATTCAAGTGGCAATGTATATTGTTTTATTAGGAACTTTTTTAATTAAATCAAGGTATTAAGATTTAGAGCGATGAGATAAATATCTCATTGGATAAAAGATTTTAAAAATGGACTTATATTAAGTAAGAAACGAGACAAAATTTGGAAATTAGAATCGCCGTGGGAGTGCTGCGTCCATAGTGTTGCAGAGAGGGGATCCAGGAACAGTGCCTGCGACTTACTTAAGTGCAGACTTCAAAGGCCTTAAATTGTTAAATTCACAAAAGGAAAAATACTTGTAAAAGTGGTTTGCGTAATCTTCTGCGTAAATCATAATGAGCTTCTATAATGAGCCTTTATTAATAACAAAATAAATCCTAAATATTTTCATTTTCATCAAAATTAACTACTGAAGGTCCTAACGTAAAAAGTTATCTGTGAGACAATTAATGAGAAAATATTTTTTAAACGCAATACCTACATTATTTTTCAAGAATGTTGGTATGTACCTAGTTAAAGTCATTAAAAGCAAAAGTAGATGGTTAAATGAAAACGAAATTATTGAAATGAAAGCTCTTAAACATTCAACCAGGCGCTAGTTCTTTCTGAGCAACTAGAGTCATTTCAACGAGTTCGTTTTACCTAGTCTATCGTTTCCTTCTCGTCATAAGCATATCAATACACCGATCACCACAACCGAAAGCTAAGTGACTGTAAAGATCCATTCCAGTTTCAATTTATCACCCAGAGATGGCGCTGAATGTATGAATGAATTGAAAGTTAGATTACACAATTTAAATTCCCCTTCATGCAAAATAGGGGCGGAAAGATGAGGTCTGAGGGGCAGAATACATTATACTAGGGAAAGGGGGGTGGGGGGTTGAAATATTTACCTCGCGGGAGTTTGGAAGTGTGTTCAGCGAGGCAGAGCAAAATCTTAATGGATTATACTATGATTGGACCACTCGGTTCACCTGCGGATATTTTACACGTTTTTTTTTCAATCGAACGTAGATTGGTTTCTATGTAGTATCGGTTTTCCTCCCTTTGAAAGTGGGTGAGCAATTAGGAGAAATAACAGTTTAATTTTTTTCCTCTCCGTGTCTCCTGAATCCATTTCGGTTCGCTACCTTGTTTCGTGGCTGAATCGATTAAGGGATTATTTTATTTTCAAAGGGTTGAAAGTCGATAAATTTCGTTCCCGACGGGTTGCTGCTTTAATTGGCGTGTATAACGGTTGTTTTGTTTCTGTAATATGAGGGATAGGATGTAAAACAATAATACGAATCGCTTTTTAAATAGTCCTACAAGGATTTGATTTAAGTTTTTCTAAATATATACCCTGATACTGAGATGGTTTAGAATGTAGTTCCGTCAGGTTTGTTGGCTTTTGCTTCTTGGTTCGTTTAAGGTTTTCTACTTTTTGAGTTTAATGTCTCTTTTACACATGCTGTGGCATTACTTGTGATTGTGCCTTTTGGTCTCAAACAGGATCCAATATGTGAATAGTTGTGTATATCAGGGTCTCTCTAATCTTCTACATTAAGGGTCGTTTTTGTATTACCTACACTGTCGACGACTACCGTTAGCCTGTTGACCAATAGAATTCTGAGTGAAGATCCCAGAGTGATGCAATACGATTGCCTTAGCAATTACCGTAAAGACATCTGGTTGCAATTTATTAAAACAATGACCTTTTGTTTAATAAATTGAAATTCTTACAGAACAAAATATGGTCTTCTATTGGTCAACAGTAATAGAAGGCGGGGTCAACAAAAACGGCTCGCTTCAAAAGAAAAAAAAATAATTTGTAAAGATTAGGAAGAACTTGATAATACCAATAAATGTTTTCTTTTTTTCTTTCTTTATGTAAGCGACATGACGCTATCTCTGTTTTGAGGTACTACATAGCCCATGCTGGCTGTACGGATCTGATCAACCCCTTTTGCGATTAAGAGCGAAATTGAAGTATGTATCAATTACTTAGTTTGCTTATCTAGATTACATTATTCCATAGATATAACATAATCTAAATGTATCGTATAAGAGTGATGACCACGTGATGACTCTGCTTTCAATAAAAAGACATGGATAAAGTTATCGTGGTTAAACAGTCCCGTGTAACTCAGTTGGATGAGCAGTCACCCAGATTGCGAAAGGTCGCGGGTTCAAGTCCCGTCTCAGCACTTTTCCATGAAAGGATTTTTTCATGTTTCTCGTTTTCTATTGTATTTGGTATAATTTTAATCATATCTAAACATACCAAATAGAAATTAGAAACATAACAATATTTCAAAATCAAAATGTTATCATCATCATCATAACAGCCTTTATAATTCGACCCACTGCTGGGACACAAGGCCTCTCCTTCTCAACGAAGGAGGTTTAGGCAGTAGTCCACCACGCTTGCCCAATTCGGATTGGTGGACCGAATATAATGTGATCAATACCCCTTTGCTGATCCTTTAGTCGCCTTCTACGACACCTATTGGATATGGAATGATGCTTATCTACTCTACCAGCATCACACGGCCATCTAATTTAATTATCGAAGGTATTTGTAAAAATATCTCACCGGGTGTTAAATATGTAAATCTTCAACATTGTTCAACAGACGAAAGACATGGATAAACTCGTCGTTGTTAAACAGTCCCGCGGGTTAAAAGCCCGTCTTAGCATTTATCCATGACATGATTTTTTGTAATTTCAATCAGGTTTGATAAAACTTTGCTCTGATTGCAAACGCCGCCGTGGTGGAGTGGTCAGTATAGCTGGCTTCACATCAAGCGGTCCGGGTTCGAATCCTGGTAGCGGCTAATGTTTGTGTGACGAACACGAATGTTTGTTTGCGAGTCATGGTTGTTTATATATTTATTTAAGTTTATTTATAAATATCTAAAAAAAATATTAATACAAATTAGAAATAAAAAGATTAGATATGAAGATTGGAGAATGTTTTTTTTTACCTTCAACTCCTTGAATGGTAAATGGTGTTTCACCAGGAACCCTCAAACGCTGGCTATCATATCACACACACTATTTACCATCTTATCATAGTCTGTCGCCTCAACAATTTGGTTTAGTATCAAGCAACGTTGGGTGCTAACTGTACCTAATTCATTTAATATAACAGTTAAAAGATAAAAGACCCTACGTAATAAAAGATAACGCTATCTTTCCATTGTCTACATAATACTAGATACTATTCCTATTGTGAAGATTTGATGACCCGTGAAGGGCTCAAGTATTTGTCCTTTATTGTCTTCGGATTACGGATGATTTGGCAATAACACTTGTTTGTCACCCTCAGCGAGATCAGTGATATCAACACATGTACAAACTCTATTAAGACAAAAACGTATCGGCTTAGGAACTGTCATTTGTTCCTCTATTTGTTTTTAAAGAATTAGTCGCACTTATACAAAAAGCGCTGGCTGTTATATTCAATCATTTAAGTATTTATTCATCATCATAAACAACAGCTCATATAATGTTACCACCGAGGGCCTCGAGCCTACCCCACATTAGGCGCGATTAGGCCTTAGTCAACCACGCTAGCCAAGTGCGGGATGCAGGTGCTTCACACACAACACAACCTAAGAATTTCTTCATAGGTGTGAGCAGGTTTCCCCCGATGTTTTCCTTGGCCGTAAAAGCGTCGATTAAACGTACATATGAATTCAAAATTTGTAAACACATTGGTACGTGGCGGGGTTCGAACCAGTGCCTCCCGGGTGGGAGACAACGCTCTTCGCAATCGACGCGAAAAACCAAGTATTTATTGACAGATTGCATTGATACTTTTTTTCTGCTTAGATACATTGTGCTAAGGAAAGGAATGATCGCCATTAATTTGAATGGTATTTTACATGATGCCAACAGATTGTTTCTATCGCTGTCTGTCTGTCTGTCATCTGTTGTGGAATGAATTCCCTGTCGATAATATCCCTAGAACTTGGGTTTCTTTAAGAAAGGCGTGAAAAGTTTCACGGACGTGTGATACCCCTGGTTTTTCAAGTGTCTTGCAAGTGGCCATAGGCTGTGGTAACCGCTAACGGCGGACCGTACCACCAATATTGTGTAAAATGGGTTAATTGTGTGAGAAAATATATGAATGAAAAAGGGAAGCGATGAAAGCTGATTAAAGAAAAAAAGACAAAATTACACCGATCCCAAATAAATTGAGACTACGGTAGGATTGTTTTTTTTAAGAAATAAATTACACTACTATTATAAATGTGTAGTGGCCGGTTTCTCCTAATTTTACATTTTTCAATTTTGCAAAAAGTTACGTAAAAGTCAACTTAATCATAGGAATTGGTTGTTCTTACATTAGTAAATGTTTGTTATTTTTTTACGAAGTTGT
This sequence comes from Elophila nymphaeata, assembly GCA_955850985.1. Lineage (NCBI taxonomy): Eukaryota > Metazoa > Arthropoda > Insecta > Lepidoptera > Crambidae > Elophila > Elophila nymphaeata. Next base: position 8,241,926 of record OY039091.1, on the reverse strand, counting down.
AAAAAGTCGAATTTGGTGCGACCAGTCTTAAGTATTGTAAAAGACTTACAAAACTCAATACCAGCGTTTAGAGTCACCGGGATTATTATAAGGCGAGGGCATTGACTGAGGCTGTGTCGTGAAACTACTCAGCAGAATACAAGTCCATCTCTTATTAAAATATGGAACTATACACTTGAACACATGCGTTTCTCCTCTGTCATAATAATAACATCACAATTATTTAGAACGCAGCAATTTTTTTTTGTTTTAAGTTGCTACTTGGAAGTATTAGTCAACCCTTTTATTTCCTTAGCCCATAACTTACGACTATTGATCCGTGTAAACATAGATTGAAATTTAATGAACCTTACTACATATAATTAAGGCTCAAAATAAAAACTATATTTCAATAAATAAGCACAATAAACCAATTTTTACGCGCTATTAAACTCGAATGACGTCATTACTTTTTGACAGTAAAAAAATACTAAATTCCTAGTCACCGGACATATCAAAAACGTCAACGGAATATGCGCGTGCGCCCCCCACTGTGACGGTAATGGACGATATCATATCGAGATCTATAGCAAATTATCGATTCGGATGGCTTTTAGGCGATTCTGAGAAAGATAACAAACATTTTTTTACTTCGAAACGTTTTTAGGTTGGACCAACTCGTAACAGATAATTACGATTATAGCTATAGTGAAGGTACTTCAATTTCATATAGCACATTTTAGCAGTCTATCTATACATGTATAGATAGACTGCTAAAATGTGCTATATGTTTGTATTTACGTATGTTCCTCCGTAGCTCTTATCTTAAACTATTCATTCGATTTTGATGAATAAGGTGTCGATCGATTCAATATTATGGTCCCAGTAACATGGGGTCCACGTCCGGAAGCCTCCTCGTGGCGGACCCCCTGGTAACGTGGTGGGGAAACTTTCTCGGCGGGTGTGTGGCTTTTGATGTCAAGTGTGTCCCCTTGGCATTCGAAGTCACATGCCATCGTCGAGTTGTGTTGTTTCCCCACCACGGCTAACTCCGGGCGGCCCTTTTCAGGGCCACGACCGCGCCCGAAGTCCCCCGGGTGCGGTCTGACGGTTGCTCCCGGTGTCCTCGTCAGGAGGACAGGTCGAGCAGCCGTCGGTGGAGGAGTGGCTGCTAGCCACCAATTGGTGCAAGGAGTGCCTAGGCGGGAACGGTCTCGTTGTAGTTGCACTCACGTGCGCAGATCCCGAGCCGTTTCGTAATAGCGCACTGAAGGTCAGGCTGGGGAGGATGTTTAGTGGGTATAGAGGGAACGCTTTTACCTCGAGTCCCACATATCCCCTGCGGTTGGCACCACCACCACGATGCGTAAATGCATTTGACCTCCTCGTCAAAAAAAAATAGTCCGGATAACATAGGCTACATTTTAACCGCCTTTGACAATAATAAGTCGATTTTACCTCGTACACCCCGAATTTAACCGATTTCATTCATTTATTTTTACCTTAGTCGGGTTTTTAAAGTTTTTGCCTGTTTAAACCCACTAGTGACGCATAGAATTATGTCTGTTCTATGCTCTTTATAATGATGTGCAGTCACCGCCCGCAGCGTGTAGACATTTGCACAGTGCATCACTCGCGCTACCAAGTCACTCTTTTTTTATTTACACACTACTGGTCGCCCGTGGCTTCGCTCGCGTTAATGTCTGTTATTATCACGGAGTACTAAACCAAGTCTTTGGTTATTATGTAGCCTATAGCCTTCCTCGATAAATGGACTATCCAACACAAAAAGAATTATTCAATTTATAGCCTTCCTCGATAAATAAACAATCCAAGACAAAAATAATTTTTAAATTCGGACCAGTAGATTTGTATAGTTCATGACAGCATCGTTAAACCAGCGATTCATGTGCGCGTTTGTAGCGATTGCTGCTTCTGGTTTACGTCGAAGCATTATAGCGATGCACACGCACGTTTGTATCGCTATAATGCTTCGATGGGTCTAGCCAATTAGCAAACGATTAAGCGTTTCTATCGAACGAAAAATTGATTTTTGACTACTCCTCATACATTTGACACAAGTTTGGGAGACTATTTTTAAATTCCAATCAACCGTATAATTTTTGTTACTATTACATTTTCACTTGACATTGGCAAAATGCGTACGTATAAGTATCGCGACGCCAATAATTAAGAATTAATAGTATAGTATAGTATAGCCTCCTCCTTCGATAGCAAAGAGAGGCCTTGTGTCAGCATTGGGTCGAATTATGAAGGCTGTTGTGATGATAGTATAGTAGTAAATTTGAGACAAGGGTCGCCATAGAGTTCTCAGTAATACGTTACTTTCATACATTATATTATTTTCGTTAAGCGTTCGGCGAAATGGATTGGTCACTTGGCTAGGCCCTGAAGTGGTTGTCGCCGAAATACTGAACGTTTTGCGTCATTGCGTTTGTATCGATCCTGTATCGCGTTTGTATCGGTGTATCGCCTTTGGATCGCGACTGTATGCGGCCAGCTACGAAAAGACTGCATCATGAATATACTTAGTACCGCATGTGTGTAAAAGTACGTCAATTTGCGACTATCGATGCTGCATCGAGACTGTAAAGAGTTTGTATCCCTGCGAAAAGTCGCAATATGGAAGGGCCCTAACCACGTGATAAGAAAAAGAAGATTCTTCGGATTCGGATCGAAGATTTTTCGGTATCCCATTATTGTAGCTTCAACATGATTTCCATAAAGTACAACACAACATACATTCTTAGAAGTTATTACGAATCTACGACGGTTCTATGCAAATGCAAAACCTAAAATTACTCATCGTAAGGTAAAATCTACCGTGAAACATTGGTATTAAAGGCTATTTCGTAGTGATAATACAGGTGATATTTGTGCCTATTTTTCACCACAAAAAAATAGCGTTACAAATCTAAACAAACCAGCAAGATTACTCACAGAATCACAATAGTACTGACTCATTGGAGACTTAAGGTAATTAACGCGAATTTCGAAATGAGTAAACGCGAGAGAAATACCAAATTTTACCACAAAATGACTTGAGACGTTTACTTTGTAAATTAACAAGTGGGAATTTGAAGGCGATATTGTCTTTTGTTTTTAGGGAAAAAGCTGCGAATTAAATTAGAAATGCGGATATGAAGGAGTGGTTTATTTGAGAGGTCATTCTGATAATTAATCTACTAATATCGAATGAGACTTAAAACTACTTTACGAATTTCACTCGCGTGTCTTTAGGTTTCAGATTTCGTTATTTGTTTAACCCAGAGAACACAGAATTCTGTGTTCTATTCTACAGCGTTCGTGGCCAAGGGCACAGTCTTTCCGTGTATTCGTAAGAGCTTAGATTAAAACATTTTTTTATCCTACTTGAAAGATTACCCGGCTATCTATGAAAAGTAGTCTCTTTACCGTGAAAATATCAATAATTTCTGATTGTCAATTGGTAAATTCTAAGAGAGGATTTGGAGCCGTGTTACAGACTGACACTCAGAAGTCAAACATGTCTTGAGAATCGTCTGTCACTTTCTATCACGCATAAAGAGATAGAGACGTAGGACGCTCTAGTCGGCGTTTATTCTTGAAACTTATTCTGCAATACGAACTTATGCGTTTAATAAATAATGTTGAAACTCACCTGAACTCCTCGCGTCCACCAATATTAAAGTCTTCACAAATATGGTCACTAACAAAAACACTAATGTCTTAAACCTACAGCACCTTTGTCTGTCTCTAAACCTCCAAGTATTGCTATTACTATCCTTATTCTGTACTCCGTAAGGTCTATTATTGCTACAGTAATTTCTAGTCTTCGTTCCTCCTCTGTCTTCTAGCAGAGATCTGAGGTCTTGGAGAGTTCTCCTCTCGTTTGATATTGTTTTTTCTAAGGGTTCTTGGTCTTTGGAGACCATGGTGCCGGTGTGAGGTTTCGACAGCATCTGCTATGTGTTCAGGTCAAATCGCCTCATCATCTTGTGTTCTCATCTGCAAAGAAAGGAAAGAGTATATTAGAATGTGGGCAACTATTTAGCAGTTGTTGTTTTCGGTCACAATCTCCTCATCGTCTGGGTTTCGTAAAAACCGACTGAGGAGAGGGGCATGCCTCCTTTATTACTATAAACGCTACGGAACAACGGCATCGGACCGTAGCGCATGGCCTCTTTTTCATAGTACAAAAAAGGCGATACGGAGCTGATAAGTGTGCTATGACCTTAAACCAACAGCATTCCCAAGAAGGGTTGGTGTCAGGCTGGCGGGTGGCCATAAACCTATGATAAACCCCATAGCAGTATGTAATATAATAATATCTATCTATCTATAGTGACCACAGATATATCAATCTAAGGAGATCGTTCGAATCGCCGAGTTCATAGGAAGACCGAGTGTCGCGATCAGCGGCCGTACTATATAACATGGTTCTAGTTGAGCATGCCGTAATATAGGTACACTATTCATTGCGCTATGAAAGTTAAAAACAGCCGCCAAGCCGCAAAGGAGATCGGTCAAATCGCTGAGTTACGTATTCACCTGGCTTTATCGAAAGGCGGAGTGGCAAGTTAAACGTCGGCTTGGCCTATCTCCTTGTATTATTAAATCTGTGATAGTGAGAATACTATACTGAGCTTAATAATAATAATTATTATTATTACTACGCTTTTTTAACAATTTATTACTTGCTAAATTATAAGACATTAAAAAAAAACGAAATGTACCAATAATGGACCACCTAGGATTACTAAGAGAAAATATCCTTTCCGTTCCCTTTTTTTTATTTATGGCCCAAACTTCAAAGATTTGACAGATGCGTCATCTTTTTTAACTTTTGTAAGGCCCACCAAAATCCTGCAGTTGTACTTACGTCGTTTTAGAATGAGTAAGTTAGGAAACTTTAAATTAAAATACTTAGAATGAAAATAAAAGACATTTAAAAAATCTGGAGTGGTCTCCCTTTGACTTTCTCGTATACCGGAAACGACTCAAAAGTTGATTTTGATGTCATACATTCATGTTGCAATGAGTTAAAGCATACTCGAGTTATCTTGCTAATGCACAGACATGATTCCAAAAACGGTATTGTAAAACGTGTAAATCCGTCAAACTCGTGTACAGAAAGTAAAATTAGGTATTAGGCTTTTTAATGTCTATTTTCTATCGATATAATAAAAAAAATACTATTTAAAAAATGTAATGTTGTCAATTGGGACCAAAACGTAGGTAGGAATATTAACTAGTTTAAAAAAACATTAAATTAGAAAATTTTATTGAATTGAATAATTCCAGCGGAATAGAATCACTCACCACCTCATATTAAATAAACAGTTTAAGACTAAGCTTTTCGCGAAAGTTGGAACAACATTCCACCACCTATAAGATCGTCTTCCTTAGTTAGTTCATTTAAGAGAACATACAATAGTATTTATTGGATTTACAAAAAACAGAGTAGATGTTGCGTAGGATTAAGGTTTTAACTGTATCTAGGCTATCTCAATGTGTACCTATCTATAGTGTACCTATATGTTTTTTCATTGAAGATCATAGGGTTATATTTGGGTCCCATTATAATAATTAGTTTTTTTTATGTGCCTTGTAAAAGCATATTTATCGTATTTTCTCCTTCGGTTATTTTAAAGTAGTCATGTTTTTAAAAACTAGTAAATACACCGAAAAAAATCAACCTTCCCCAGGCGGCAATCGAAACCAACATCTTCAACAATCCGGGCGGCTGCGTCAACCACTACGCTAAATGGACACTGCTTTCGGCGTCGAAATTTGTCAGTGCTTGGTGCTTATGTTTTTATGGTAAACATTGTTTCATCAAATCTTTCAAAAAAATCAAGCATAAAATCCGAACGATATATTTTTGCAAATATTTGACGTCCAGTTAAGATATTGTAATGTCTGTTGCATTTATGTGTGAAAAAAGTTTATTCAGAACTTCTTTCATTCATTAATTATTGCAACCTTTTTTGATAACTAGGGTAACACACCCCATTGTTAGTATTTCACAAATTTATCATCATCACAGAGAAAAATTTAAGGATTATTACGTAATGGTTTGCAAGTTACCAAGTTTAGGACCATATTATGATACTTTTAAGTTTTAGTACCACCACCATTAAGGTCGCAGCATATTTATCAACTCGGAATCAGATCAGAATCGCCTCAACTCGAGCCGCTTAGTATTGTATTCTTTGTGTGTAGGTAACTCCATACTGTTAACGCACGGTAATCAGCAACTACGACTCGTCTCGCCTTCGGGACTAAGTAATACCGGAGCTACATTCATTATATTTATTTTAGATAAGATCACGCTTTAATAGAAACGAAGGAATTAAATACAATAACAAAAAAAACCACTGTGATTAAATTAATCTTATTTTAAATGAAAATCGATAAATAAATAACATATTATATTTTATGTATTACAAAGAAAAATCTGCTCCACTGTAATCCACATCTAAATAAATTATTCATAATGTTTTATAAGTATTAAAAAATGTAAATCCGTTTAAAAGAGAAGGAGCATAATTTAATGTTAAACAGAACCTAACTTAAGTTGTAACTTAGCCAGGGAACATAATTTTTACCTGGATTCAACATGCTCATTGTCAATACAAGCCAAATTTTATCAAAAAATCTTCTAAACGTTTTTTGTGATTAAGTAACTAAAAAAATATAATAGTGTTGTATTTATGGTGATGTTAGCGACGATAAGTGAAATACAGTACCTACAGTATGCATTTTGAAATAAAAAGACAGACATTTTCGTAATTTATTGTACGACAAAAAACTGACCACAAACAACGCCACGCTCGATTCAGTTAAGTCTGTAACTAATCATAATTAAAGTGTGTTTAAATTTTCTATTATTTTAGTTCAATAAATTAAGTCTTGGCACTAAATTCAAACATTGAAATATCAAGATTACCTTTTATCCCAAATCCAACGCATTTAGTTAAGCTAAAACACCACCCACTCTCACTAATATTCACTTCATTAAAACACTGCTGCACATTCCACAAAGGCATAACACAAAACGAAGCATGTAACACAAAATCAATTACGAATTTTCATACACAACGCGATCATTTTTAAAATTAACAACACTTTTACGTTTTTGAATCGACACAGCGCGAGCGGCCACGCGCGGTGAATGACTTGTAACTACTGGGGTGACACATAAGGGCGACTACCTGCGCTCGCAAACGGGCGCTTGGCGGGAACCGGCACAGATTATAAAGCAGCAGGGTACACGTGGTATTATTATCAAACAGCCAAGCGTGGCTGATTGATTCGAAATTCGAGAGTTTGCATTGAAAGGAATGCGTGTATGTTTCTTACTTCTAAGAATAGCTACGCCGGTGTTAATGTCGTTTGATGCAATTGTTGATTTATGACTTAATTTCGGGAATGAGTTCGCGTTGCGTTAAGAAGTTTAGCTGAAAAAGCAACTGCCTACCAACCTACTTCGTAAATTTCGATAAGACTTCCAATCTCAAATAGCTAAAACTGGAAATAAGTCTGGATGTTTTCCGTTTGTTTTTGAGATTTCATGCCATAAATGTTATATTAAACAATAAGCCTGATGATAGTTATAGATGATGATAGTCGAAATTGACACCCACATTAATTGGAAACCGCAAATACAAAAATTGTCTAATAAATTATCGTCATTTATATGTGCCCTTAGAAACTTAAAGCGGATTACAAACGCCAAAATTGCTCTCTCAGCATATTATGCCTACGCCCATTCGAGAATCTCGTACGGTATTATACTTTGGGGAAACTGTAGTAACATTCATGAAATATTTGTGCTTCAGAAAAAATGCATAAGGATTATAGCTAACATAGAACAAACAGAGACATGCAAACCCCATTTTATTAAACTTAATGTACTAACCCTACCATGCCTATATATCTACAAAGCCTGTAAAGGCTTCTGCCAAGTTGGCGGTTATATCCAATAATTTTTGACAGTTCAACGCGATAAATGGCTATATCATATCGCGTTTCAGTGGTCATGCTAGGCAGGCAGGATGACTTGATAAATCGTATTCTAGTGAAAATCCTGCAGCATCGTACTTTTTTAAAGTTACCTATTGTAATGAATGAATGAATAAGCTTTATAGTACACCAAGAAAAATAATACAAAAAATCGGGAGTGGTCTCCCCTCTTCTCGTATACCGGAAACCAGAAATTTTGATGTCATACATGCATGGTAAATTTTGGTACCCATCCGAGTACCGACCGCGCATTTGGTTGCTTAACTTTCGTGACCGACGGCTCAAAATTTGATAGTAAGTATATTTTGATGTCATACACATATGTTAAATTTGGTTGCAATAAGTTAAAGCATGCTCGGGTTGTCGTGCTAACGCACAGACATAATTCCAAAAAAACTATTTTTGGACTCAGGGAGGTCCAAAACGTGTAAATCCGTCAAAATCTCGAGTTAGAATTTTTGACGATTTTGAAAACTTCCTCTGTACTACGTAAGTATACGAGAAAGTAAAAATACAGATATATATATTTTAAGTTCTTTTTGAAGATTTTTTTGTACTTATAAAGAAAGAAAACTTGTAAACGCTTCGCTAAATAATAACCTGGATTTCGCAATAACCCTACGACATAATTATATGTTTAACGACTAGAAAAAAGGGAATACGAAAAGCAAAAACAGAAGCACAGAGGAAAAAAATATTTACTTTGTGATAGAAGGTTTCATATCCATAATATTGAAAACGTAATATTGTTTCGAAAATACACATTTGATATAAGCTATTCTTTGGAAACGCTTTAAATTACAATATCGAAAACTTGAACAGTTGAAACTGCGTTCGTGTATTTTAAAGTATTGAATTCTCTCGAACCTGTCGATGCCTTCAAAGCTATCTTGGGCGACGTGAAAAGTTTATTTTTTTAACTTGCTTTTGCCTGTAATTTCATCATACATATACTTATTATAATTATTTCTTATGCCTAAATTTTAACCATCATGGGTTTTGCCTTTGATAATGACGAATAAATACCCATTATAAATAAAACAACTTTTACGGATTTAACTCGCGTGTGATTAGATTTTACATGTTGTTATTATTGCCCGACGTTTCGTAACACTTTTCAGCGTTTGTGGTCACGGGATGACATACCCATGTTAATTTTCAGACTTCTCGTGTAAGAAAAACTTCATACATGTGTTTATTTATTTATCGATAGGAGTACTCCTGTGATGTTTCGTATAAAATAGTCGTAACTAATCTTGTTTCCCCATATAACCGTTCATCCCCTATTTTACCACGTCAGGGGTTGAATTTTGGAAAAAACACTCTTATCCCTTGCCTACGTCATAAAAGTGAACTCTGTGTAAAATTTCAGCAATCTAGGTCCAAGGGTTGGGCTGGGCGTCGATCAGACAGTCAGGGACTTTTCTTTTTAACCGACTGAAGGAAGGGTAATGATTTTAGCAGTATGTTATGTATGTTTAAAAATACGTATGTTCCACCCTAGCGCCTAAACTATTTATCTGTTTTTGATGAATGAGGTGTCAATCAATTCGATATTATATGATTCGAGCAACATAGACTACATTTTAGCCAACTACATCAAGAGGAGTTTAGGAATTTTCCTTGTAACGGATTTTCATCAAATTCCTTTAAAGTTTGTACACAAAATCTTGTTAGTTAATTATTGTTGCAGTTGCTGAACACTGTGAAAGGGCTAAAAATGGAACTTGGAGTGTCATATCAAAATTATATATCCATCATAAAAGGGGCACCAAACGCAAAAAGTAACGATCCTTTCGTAAAAAATCTAACGCAAAAGCCAACAGCCATAACAGATTTTAAAAAATCATCTAAGCAGTCAGGGTATTCGCAAAATACATGGAAAAACATAATTGTTCTGTTCTAAATTACCCTAAACTGCAAAGAATTTCTGAAAGACAAAAACTGCATTTTCATCGAAACTTTTTATTCGTTCACTGCAATTCCGTAACAAACACACTTAAGGCAGTGGTATATTCCTACCCTATTTTGAACGTGGGTTTCAACATAAAGTGGAAACCAATGAATTATAAAAAAAAATTGCCATATAAAGAGTTAAGGGAAAACCACCTAAGAACCGCACTACCAAACAGAACGAGTGATATTAACTTGGAAAATATTTCGAATTTTAATCTGCAAGTATTTTATGCATCGTCGTTATTACTGTCAATGCCATTAAACTTGAAAGTTCGTACCTAACTGATAGATAATAAAGCAGTTATACACTATAATGCCAGTTGTTTGTGCCACAAGCTGTGCGTACTCTTTGGTGACTTAACACTATCACACATAAATGGCAATACGCATTTTGAACAGCGAAAAACACTAACAACTTAATAGGGTAAACGTCCCAACTGGCGACGTTATAAATTGGCTATTTCGAAAAAAGGAAAGGCTGTATGTACCGACAAGAAAATAAGCGCAAAACGTAAACGTTGCCTACAATCTAATAAGCAATTCATCAAGACATGTGACAGTGTGTGTTATCGTGGGTGGGGAAGCCACCTGCGGCTCACTGACGGAGATAAAGAACTCAAGATGAACTCGTTTCAAGAACTCGGATTAACAACTTGTCTAGACTTGCGCTAATGAGGCGGGCCGACTGAGCGCACTGTTTTATCGATATTTTTTCATCGATAATGACAAGGAATTATAGACTGCAGAGCGCATCGTATTTCTTTGCGCTACTCACATATGGACATAAAATTGAGTTTCAATTGTTGTGTTAAGCTGTTGTTACGTACTTTTTACTTTAGTTCTTCAATTTTCCTTTTAAAGGGAAGGCAATTTTCTTCTTTCTTAAATTTGCATTAAAAATTGGTGTCTCATTTTAATGCATCTAGGGAGTGCTTGGCGAGAAATGTCTGGTATCACTTCGTGATGGCGGTTGATAAGGTACAGTCAACAACACGTCAGGCTATACAAAATTGTCAAATTTCTCCAAACGATTTTCAACCTAATGTAAAGTGCATAATCGATTGGAAAAATTTGACAGTTTGTGGTAAATTTTGGTTGCGTAGGTTGTTCACTTTTGTATGGAACAACAATTTTGATGTTGGTTACATAGCAAGAGATGTTGTATTGACTTGGACTTTCAAACCCTTAATCTATGAAGATCGCTACATCAGCATTGTCCCCAATCAACATTGCACACGTCACTCGGAAGCACACGAAGTAGCATCAGCAGAGCGTGTTGGCCAACGTGAAGACATTGCGGATTTCATAATTAAATATCTTATTTGTTTCATACTTAGAAGCGGTATCATCTCTCTAATTAGTTGTAATTTCTTTGTAACGTATTACTATAATTCAATCTATTAAATGATTTTTTTTGGATCCTACGGCTGCAGACTACGTAATTCACCAATCACCAATTGTTATGGTTAAAAAATTAAGGATACACACATACAAAGTTTAAAAATAATCTATCTACACAAAATATGATAAATACGCCATTATTGAGCGCGGTTATAAAAAGAAAAAATATTGGATTAGCAAAATACAAATAATATTTCCACACATTACTAGTAATCACCGAATCTAAAAGGATTACACAGTTTATTATCTTCATTTCAAGAGTGAATCGTCACCAGTACAAGCATCCCAGCGTGCAGTGTGTCCGAACTGCTCCCAGGTGTCCGAACAACAGGGCGCTCATTAATCTTGCGTCATCCCATATAGCACGATAGACAAGCTCTGTATTAAAGCCTTTTTACTAAAACAAGAGATGGTGCTTTATTATCTTCATGTAATTAAGGAAATAGGGACGGTTTTCGGGTGCGCTACCCTAATAAATATTTGCCGTTGATTTTGATTGGTCGATGTTGGTAAGCTAAGCGTGTAGAAAGGACTTGTACTCTTTGTTTACTATACAAATTACTCTTTATCTTTGGAGTTGGATTATACAGGTTTTTGGTGATGTGAATTAGTTCTTTTTGAAAGTAATAAATTTCTTGAAAAAAAAAACAGTTGAGCCAAGAAGTGGTTTCGGAGAAAATACCAATAGACGCGGGAATCGATTGGTTGACACAATTTGAGCCGTGATTCTTCCACAGAAATATAGGTAATTTCAAATTGTATTAATTTAAAATAAAAGTTAAAACCAAGTAGCTAAGGGTTAACAGCTTTCTGTTTATAGGACGGCAGTATACCTAATGTACATGGAAAACAATTATTATCATTAAAATGTGAGGAAACGGGATTTATACCACTTACCTCGGTTTTGTTATTATTTCGATATACGACCGTGACCATGGCGCAATAAAACAATAAATTATTATCACCAAAGATTATTTTAAGTGAAAGGTCACTGATTGGGGTAGCCACCCCAATTATGAACCTTACCAAATTACCAGCTATAAGCAACACGGGGTAAATGCGCCAAATTTCTCACCGTGACAGTTGAAATTCCCTTCCAATCGTCAACGAATAGTGCATCCGAAGTGCAGGACCGCAGGTGCAAGTCCGCTGCTGGAAGCTGGTCATTAATCTTGCCTTATCCCATAGAACGCGATAGCGCAGGGATTAGGGTAGCACAACGGAGTTGGACCGTTTTTACTTAAGTTTCTTTTAGGTTTAGAGCGATTTATTTACTGTAGACTTCGTTAGGAACTTGTTAAAAGTTGATAGATACAAGTTTTAGTACGAAAAAAATGAAAATCTTAAAGGATGATATTTTTCTTCATATCGCATGGTAAGTAGCCATCTACGTACTAGAAACCTCCCTAATTAGAGCTCAGACCAAATAAAAAACTTTCTTAAGTAGAGTCAGATCTCAAAATTGAGATAATATAACACTTTCAGTTGCATTCATCTTAAGTGTCTTTTCAACCGACTTCAAAAAAGGAGGAGGTTCTCTATTCGACTGTATGTTTTTTTTTTTTTTTTTTTTTTGTATGTATGTTCCGCGATTACTCCTTCAATTATGAATCGATTTTGAAGATTCTTTTTTCGTTAGGAAGGACATACTCTAAAGGTGGTCCCGTATAAATTATACCGAAATTGGTTCAGTACTTTTTTGTTAAAATGATAATTTCGTTGGGGATGATATAATAATATCGTCCACGAACACAAAAATAGTGTCAATTTTTTTTTTGAACTTGCCATTACCTAATATGCAATAGTGAAATTTTGGTTAGTAGGTCCAATAGTCAACACATAAACTATGACAAATTATTTTATGAACTTAAGTTAAATAACTAGGTTCATAGTTCACTAACTTACCATTCATTTTGAATGAATGGCAGGCATTTGTAATGAGATATAGGTCTGAGACGTGATATTATTTGTTAACCGACTTAAAAAAAAGAGGAAGTTCTCTATCCGACTGTTTTTTTGTGTTTGTTATGTGTTGTACCTGATTACTTCGTCAATTATGAGTATTACGACTCGATTTTAATGATTCTTTTTTAGGTACGTCAAGATCAGAGATGGCCCGTATAAATTTTATCTATATAAATTCGACCCTTTTTGAACAAATCAGTAATAGCAAAAAAAAAACGTTTTAGTTAAAGTTTCCATTAAGTTTTAATGAGTGCCTAGTAGGCCTATCCGTTTTCAATAAAATATACTTTATTTCCACTAAAAATAATAAAATAAAATATTTTTAGCAAAAAAAATTGGACAACCGACTTCAATGCGTACAAATTTAAACTAAAAAGTAAGAAATAAATAATATTTTTATGAAGTAGTTGAAAAGAGCGTCATAGAAAACCAAGGAAAGTATTGATACACATTTATAATTCTTTATTTATAATTCATACTCCGATATATTTGGAGTCGGTGCCAGCCTAAGCAAAATAAACTTACTTAATAGATACGAACTTGATTATTCCATTAACTATACATAATAATGAATGATGAAGATAAGAAATAATCCGCCGCTCCGTGAAGTTCGAAAATTGCAAACACTATCCTCCTTGGCTAGCTGGCACCGGCTCCAAATATATCGGAGTATGAATTATAAATAAAGAATTATAAATGTGTATCAATACTTTCCTTGGTTTTCTATGACGCTCTTTTCAACTACTTCATAAAAATATTATTTATTTCTTACTTTTTAGTTTAAATTTGTACGCATTGAAGTCGGTTGTCCAATTTTTTTTGCTAAAAATATTTTATTTTATATTCAATTTTAAGTCTCAGTCAATTTATCGCAATCTGTATTGTAGGCTATTATATTTTTATATGTATGTATGTATTTTATTTGTATGTATTATATAAGCGTATTTATATTGTATCATAGTGTATATGTATTTAATTTAAGTAATAACTTTTCTATGTTTTTGACTAGGTACTACTTATTATTTTTATCTTATCTTATAATGCACTTTCTTGTCTCCCACCTACTGACATCATACCTCACTGACGTTATGGGTTGACTGGAAGAGATTTCTTATAAAGATAAGTCCGCCATTGCAAACTATATTACCGTAATTTTGTTATTTTAAGTGTAATAAAGAGTAAATAAAAAATAAAATAAAATAACAATAGGAGTCTAGTGTATTGGGTATGGTATTGTTAACAAATTGACGTTAATTATAGAATAGAATATAACTTTATTATACATCAACCAGTTAACATAAAGGTACATAAAATTAAAACAAAACAGATTTGTACAAAGGGCGACCTTATCGCTAAGTGCGATCTCTTCCAGGTAACCTTAGGATGGACAGGATTTCAAAAAAAATAGAACCCGAGGGAAGATGGCCATGTATTATACGACAGATATACTAACTATACTAAATATATAGTAAGATATACTAAATATACAAATTTCATAAAATATACACAAATATTTATACATAGGTACTAATATATACAATAGATATATAAATACATATAGTATGGGTATACATATACATACTTATTCATGAATGAGTTATTGCAGTGCCAAGTAGTAGTATTATCTGCAGCGATAAGAAATTGTAGTGCGCGGGCGAGGCGTAGTTCTATTTTACCGACCTCAGTGCGTTCTTCGCAGCTTCGTCTACACTTTAATTTAAAAAATCTGTTAGAATATAAGGTATGTTGAATACAAAACTTAATTCATTGAAGCAAAATATTCAATAGAAGCTTTAGATTTTGAAACTGTTAAGCTAATAGAACCAGAAAATTACATAATTATTTCTGATTGATCACACGTAAAATAAACGTGCCAAATTAAACTTCGCATTTTCCGATACTCAATAGAGGCATATTTTCCCCACCTTTGAAACGTGCTTAAACGAAAATAAATGTTATTACCAAAACCGAATTGACGTCAAATTCGCTTTCTTTATCGAACACTCGCAAGCCGTAATTACTTCCGACCGGTGAGGTCCTCAATATTTACCACGACCTATAAATCGGGCGATATTAAAAACTCTTGCATTGAAACTTCTAGCGTCCACGTTATTACTTTTCGGATATCCGAGCCATTGCTTAAGGAAAATATCCGGAAAGGTAGTAATATCCCTTAGTACGGATAAAGCTGTTATTCACGACCAATAAAACGGTTGCACAGCTACGATAAGTCATGACACCTGCGAAAGATCTCAGTGCGCAAGTTAGAGCCCGCTTGAACTTTGAAACGTCTCGGGGGACCGAAACAATTTTTAGTTACGATCTTTGGGACTAGGGCTGGTGCTTTAGGGTCCGTGTTTCGGTATCCGATACGAATCGGTACAAATTCTTCTAGTCTGAAATTCGATTCGATTATCTTAGTGTTATTGTACAGAACCATGGTAGGTACTTTTTAATGCCATCGTGTTGGAGTGAGTCTAAATCCTGGTAGTGGGTAACGTTGGTGTGATGAACACGAACATTTGTTCACGAGTCAAGGTTGTTAAGTTTAGGTATTTATAAAATACTAGCTGTGCCCGCGCGACTTCGTCCGCGTGGATTTCCCGTTTTAGCAACAGTTTTCATTGATGCTCAACTTTATATTTTCTTGGTAAATAAAACCGCTTGTCACAATCAATCAATCTCAATTTATTATTTTTTTGACAGTTGTCATAATTCAAATTTCAAAACACCATAAACTATATGGCTACTTACGGAGGTCGGCTACATCACACGTGTGTGTTTCACTGCTGATCGTTAAAAAAACTGTTTTCTCGCGGTCGCAGATATGTGACTGATGCAAAAAATAGATAAAAACAATCCTTGATGCGGATTTTATATCATGTTAAAATTTCAACTCAATCGGTGCAGTACTTTTTGAGTTTTTGAAGCATACACAAACCAACATAACATTTATATATATATATAGATCTAGATTATTATTTATATTCTTCCGTTATGTAGTATAACACATAGGTTAGGGTAGAGTCCCGGAGGTGGCTCGGTGAAATGCTTCGGCAAATCCCGGGTCGTCTCCAGTAAGGGCATGGGGGAAACCGGAGTGGTTTAGCAGGTATTCCCAGTGCCGTGGTGATTAGGTGCTGGGCGACACCTGCACAGGCCCACGTCTAGCCAACGGGCCGCTGGTCCACTAGCCAGCGGTCTAAACGTTACAAAACATTGAAACAAAACCCGAAAAAGCGACAAATTTTTATTCAAATATTTTCATTTTAAAAAATTTATAAAGCCTCAGAAAACTTTACGACAGGTTACCACAAAATGACAAATATTCTTAGTTCTTGAACTCTAGACTAGGGTCGAAATATTACTAATCGAATTTGATAGTTTTGCTGACCTAACGTCGTCAATATATTTTTCAAACATCTCAAAAATATATTTTACTCTAATGTAGAATAAATGGTTCAAATAGGTAAATCCTTCAGCTTTTCAAAATTGAAGATGTGTTTTTTTTTGCTCACAAATGTTAAATTCAGTTGCGTAGAGATAGAAGGCTCATACAAGGACATAAACTATTTCTCTAAACCTGCCGTCATAGATTTCTACAAACCTATTGATATCAAGAAAACATTGGGATTGAGGTAACAAGTTTGAAATTTAATAGAATATAAGATACTCGATTTAATAAAAAATAGTATAATTTCATCCTAAAGTACAAACAAAATTTAATTTAACTGCCCACTCAATCAAACATAGAATAGAGAGGAAACGTGCAAAACGAAATACGTTACGTTCCTCCACAAATTAAAGACATGGTAAGGAAAATATGACCCTTAAATGGCAACCCTAAGACCACCTACTTTACTGTGACAAGCGCGAACAAATATCCGATAGTCGTTACGCATAAAAATATTTGGCGGACGTGAGTACGGATTCGAACCTTTTGGTACTTACCTGAGTTCCGTCAGCCAATTACTCGTAATAGAATTTGATGGTGGAGCGGAGGGACTTTAGCACTTATTTCTTTTTAATTCGCCATCTCATTGTAGTGGTTTCCAGGTTGCCACTTTGAAATAATTACCCGATAATTAGGGAATATTTTTTCGTCTAGGACGTTGTTATAAGATGTTTATTCCTGATATTATTTTGAAAACACTTTTTCTTAGAAAGTGTCACATTATAAATATTACCTTGTGGTGCTTAATTTTTTTTGTCCTTGCTCGCAAATTACATTGGCCTGCCAAAAAAAGTATAACACTTATAAATGTGACACGATAGCTTCTGTTCTATTTGAGTTAGAAACTTGAAATAAAAAGAATTATGTAGAAATTTTAGTTTTGTTGTTATAAAAACTGTAAAGTGGAAAACTCCTTTTAACCTCCCTTTTATTTCAACTCTCTAAGTTTAATAGTTTAAGAGAAAATCGAATTTGAAAACTACCTATACCTAGTATTGCAGGCCAGTCAACGAGGTCAGGACAAATTGAGAGAATTTCGTTGGTGTATTTCATATTATTCGTTATAATTTTATGCAAAAAAAAAAATGGAGGAGTCGATTTTACCTTATGAGCCTTGATTTTAACAGATTTAATTCCTTTTTTCCGTACTTAGTCGGGTTACAGTGTTTTAAAGCTTTTGCTTGTCAATTTTATTGTTGTTTTCTTTGAGTAGGTAGGTTTTTTATGACTACACAAAAATAGGCAAAGTTTTGGTTAAACGGTTAGAGCGCAAATATTTAAGTAACAGATGTAAACTGAATATAAGTTTATTTAATTTTAGAATAAGTCTCAGAGTATACGGATCATATGATAATAATCATCATAACAGTCTTTATAATTCGACCCACTGATGGAACACGAGGCCTCTCCTTGTCATCGAAAGAGGTTTAGGCATTAGTCCACCACGTTGCCCAATGCGGATTGGTGTACGGAGTATAAGGTGATCAATACCCCTTTGCTGGTTCATTATTCGCCTTCTACGACACACTTTGGAGGATATGGGGTGATGCTATTCTACTCAGCCGGCATCACATGGCTAATGGAGAGTCTGGTAAAGGGGTATAAGGATCAATCATTAAAAAAACTTTCAAGGTTTTGCAAAACTAACATATTCATTTAAATAGTGCTCTTTCATAACATTTTAGTAGAAAAGGGACAACCGATTTTATTACGCTGTCAGAGATGTCAATTTTACGCGCCAAGGTATTTGAACGTAATATGATCTTCCCATATAAAATTACGACGCCTACGTCAGAACTAGCGTGGAAAATAGGTTGTCCTTGTCATATTTATTAAGAGCGAAAGAGTGGCAACTTAAATTTATTTAGAGAGAGCTGTCAAAATAGGAGCGAATGTTTTTGTGTACTTAGAATGTGTAGTAAGCGTTATTATAAGGGCATAGTCAATATTTATTGACATCATATTGAGTTGCTCGCCCATTTTTATCAATGGGAGTCGTTGAAGTTGTAGGTAAGCAAAGAAATTGGATATTTTATTCTTGAAATAAACATCTTCAGGACGCCATGAAAGCGCTGCAAACTATCTACTCAATTTTATAACACTATAAACTAGACAAAGGTTTAAGGAAAACACTATGAAGTTTGTGGTAGAATGCAATTTATCGTAACTTTGTGAAGAGAGTAATTCTTAGCTTACCTATCAAAAAATCGCTAGCTCTTTTAATTTATATTTTCGATATTTTATTTCAAAATAGATAAAACATGTGCTTTAAGATTTTTTTTTTAAATAATTGAGCAAAGCATTGATCAACTAAGGAATTTGATACTGCAATAATAGTTGAGGACAGAACACGGCCGTTCAAGGATTGGATTATTTTCTCAAAGATCGCTCCCAAAACGGATGGTATGAGCTGATTCTACGAAACGTTGTAAACAGCGCAAGATAATTTGAACTTGAACGTGGGCAGAAGCCTCTATAAGCGGAGAAAAGACCAGCGATATTAAAAGTAATCTTTTTAAATATTGATACATCATTCACGCTGCTGCGGTTAGAGATAATCCCATCAAATTTGAATAAGTGGTCAAAAGACGAGCTGCAAGATATAAACAGCTATTTATTAGGTCAATCTTGTTACACATATTGACAGAATTCATATGACAGAGGGTAATGCTACGTGTTATATTCTCCATCTACCGCAGTGACTCAAGACGAAAGTCTTTAACGTGTGTGTTGCCATTGAAGACCTACGAAACCGAAGTTACCGCTTACATTGGCCTCATATTAAGGCTCAAGGTCACTCTAAGGGCAATGGAGAGGACTATGCTCGGAGTTTCTCTGCGTGATCATATCAGCAATGAGATCCGCAGAGAACAAAGATCACCAACATTACCCAAAGAATTGCAAACCTTAAGTGGCAGTGGGCAGGCACATTGCAAGGAGGACTAACGGTCATTGCAGAGCATTTGAAAGTAGCAAAAGTGATTTCAGACGCCATTGCGTTATATATATATTGCTATATATACCCATCTATTAATGGGTAGAGCAATATGGCTTAGTCAACCACGCTGGCCAAGTGCTGGTTGGTCGACTTCACACACAACTTAAGAATTTTTTCATAGGTGTGTGCAGGTTACCTCACGTTTTTTTCCTTCACCGTAAAAGCGTCGATTAAACGTAAATATGAATTCAAAATTTGAAAACACATTGGTACGTGAGGGGATCGAACCAGTGCCTCCCGGGTGGCAGACGACGCTCTTACACACTACGCCACCGACGCTTACTACGCCACCGACGCTTACTACATCACCGACGCACGTGAAAAGCTAATTAAAGCCACAAAAATTGTTCGGTAGATTTGGAGTTACAAATGGAGTCTCTCAACACGTGTTTCTACAACAAGAACTCGGGAGAAACTCCTGTCGAAATGTTGAACTACAAAACTCTTTGTGTCAAAAACTGTTTGGGGTCGCTTTTTCGTTTCATCGTATTTTCAAATTACAACGGTACTAAAGAAGTTTCACTTCAAAAACCTGTTAAATATATCAATGGGGCTATTTATCTGGTTTCTTTGTTAACTAAATTATGTTATCAATTTATGCAGAACTTTTTGTTTCCTAAATAAATAAAATATAAAAAACATAATGATAAATATACTTCTATTCCAATATTTTTAAATTCATGCTAGTGACAAGTACACTCACGTGCAATGAAATCGACTAACCAGTACGCTTTAGTTCAGAACTCCATAATCAAAATCTACAATTAGTAAATATTAATTTTTAACCCCGTGTGTTAAACAGGAACCTAAACTTACATTAGACCAGTTTTTACTGTGATAGATTTTGATTTATTGATTTTACAAATTTAAAACCAAATACAGATAAAAGAGCAAAAATTTTTGTGGAAATCACACAGATATATCAATCTAAGGAGATCCGTCGAATCGCCGAGTTCATAGGAAGACCGAGTGTCGCGATCAGCGGCCGTACTACATAACATGGTTCTAGCTGAGCATGCCGTAATATACACTATTCGCGCGAGTCTTAAGGACTACGAAGCGATGAAAGCCGCAAAGAGATCAGTCAAATCGCTGAGTTACGTATTCACTTGACTTTATCGTAAGGCGAAGTGACGGAAATGTATGCCCACAGGGCATACACTTGTCACAAGTTAAACGCCGGCTTGGCCTATCTCCTTGTATTTATTAAATCTGTGGGAAATCAGCTGAATTTTAAGGGTCAATAAATCTGTAAGATTGATCAATGATTCAATTAACTGAACATTCTGAACACTCTGCATCTTCACAGAAATGGCGTATGACGTAAAAATGAGAAACCAGGGTTTCCGAAGAAATCAGTCTATTGTCACCCAATACTTCGTTTATCGATGTTTAGAGTAGATTAAATAAAGCTTATGAAATACATAAATGTTAATCACTTTCCGTACCGCCTACTATTATTTCTGTGCCCAGCTTTCCGGTTTACTGGTAGAGTATGCCTTATGGCAATAAGTCAGGCATTTTGTATATTATTTCGTATACAATAAAGTTTAAATAAATAAATATACATTCAAATTATATTTACAGGTTTTGTTTATCTAATCTTATTTTTATATACTTAAGGTGAGTCGATTTTATTGCACGTAAGTGTAGATTTTTAAAAGAACTTCATTCAAACCCAATGTTCTAATATCGTTAGAATTCGGAGAGCGATCTTCTGTACTGTTATCTATTTCATTCGGTCCATTTCTCCAGTCCTCGCTGGGTTCAGGTGCGGAGCCCTTGACTGATTGTTTGTTTTCCCCCTTGTAGCTTGTTTCAGTAAGATATTTGCAGCTATTTCAGCCGCGCAAATGGCGTTCGTTTCTTTGAGATTGTTATATTTCTTTGTTTTATTCTGCTTGGTTTAACGATTTGGGATTTGACAATTAATTGATGTAATAACGAGCTGCAGAGGGTACGTTTTCAAACAATCCTTCGCCATTAAGGTTCCACTTTTATTTGTTACTAGAGGTTGCCTGCGAATTTGCTCGCGTCAATATCGGTTAAAGCGCCAAAAAGTATCCTTTGTCCTTCCTAGGCTTTTAAACTATCGGGGTCCACATCCAGAAGCCTCCTCGTGGCGGACCCTGGTAACGTGGTGGGGAAACTTTCTCGGTGGGTGTGTGGCTTTTGATGTCAAGTGTGTCGCCTTGGCATTCGAAGTCACATGCCATCGTCAAGTTGTTTTTGTTTTCCTACCACGGCTAGTTCCGGACGGCCCCTTTAAGGGCCACGTCCGCGCCCGAAGTCGAAAACTTCGGGCGCCGACTTCCGACACCGGGAGCAGCCATTCTCACGGTGTCCTCGTCAGGAGAACGCGCCAGGTCGAGCAGCCGTCGGTAAGGAGGCGGCCTATAAGGCCGGCGGCCCACAGGGGCTGGCGTTAGTCGGTAGTCCCTGTGGGCTGCTGGCCACCAATTGGTGCACACGGAGTGCCTAGACGGGCAGCGTTAGGACGGTCTCAGTGTAGTTGCGCTCACGTGCGCAGATCCTGAGCCGTCCCGTAATAGCGCACTGGAGGTCAGGCCGGGGAGGATGTTTAGAGGGTAACTGTCGACAGTTTCCCTTGATAACGGTAAAATTTTATGGGATATCTGTCAAAATCTGATGCCTAGTAAACTAAAGTGTAGATGGATAAGTTATGGAAACCATGGCGGTGGTGGTTGGTTTACGCGTGAAAGCGTAACAGACAGATATACATAATTACTTTCGCATTTATAATGGATGTTTTGTTATTTAAGTAGAATTTAATCCATAATTATTTTATTTTTTTATTTATTTATTTAATAATTTATTGTACACATAGAAATAATAATGGAAAACACAATAATAACAATGTACAAAAGGTGTGGCTTATTTCTAAAAGAAATCTCTTCCAACCCACCTAGAATAGGAGATGTGCTGCGAGACGTCAATGTCGTGTGTACCTAACCTATAGGTATATTAAATACATAAAGCATAAGTTAAAAAGAAATACAATATCAAAACAATACAATAAAAATAAATACAATATAATACAATACAATATAATACCTACATACATATTACCTATATAATTATACAATACAATATATACATATATGACATGAACATACAAGGAATCCTAATATAAAATAAGTCTAAAATTAAGAAAGGAATTTAGCTCAAAGAAAGGTAGTGTTCTTTAACTCTCTTCTTAAAAAGTGGAAGTGACGAGATTTCTCGTATTGCGGGCGGTAGTGCATTCCATAGCTTAACTGCATGAACAGTGAAAGAGTCAATGAAGAAATCAGTTCGGTAAGGATTGGAAGGAAGCTTAAGAAGTGTGCGGAGATGCGATCTGCAGAGTATGCCAGGAGGACGCGCAAAATCAAAACGCTCACGGAGGTAATTTGGACATGTTGGGTTATGTAAGATATTAAAAAGAAGAAAAAGTATGTGTGAGTTTCTTCGAAGTCGGATAGGGAGCCACTTTAGCTGAGATCGGAAATGAGAGACGTGATCATATTTACGTAACCCAAAGATGAAACGTATGCATAGATTCTGCAGTCGCTCAAGCTTATTTAATAGTTCCTCCGTGATATCCAGGTAACAAGCATCTGCGTAGTCCAAGATGGGAAGAATCAACGACTGGGCCAAAGAAATTCTAGTTTGTGTCGGTAAGAAGTGTTGCAAAGATTTAAGCGTGTGGAAGGAGGAAAAGACTTTGCGACTCACTTCGTTCACATGAGCTTTCCAATTTAGGTTGCAGTCAAAGGTGATTCCTAAATTCTTTGCAGTGAGAGAGGAAGGTATTACCGAGCTGTTTAGGATTACAGGCGGTAGCACCTTCAGGTCCAATTGCTTGGTCATATAGCCACTTCCCAATATAATAGCTTTGGATTTCAAAGGATTTAAGTGAAGTCCATATGATTTGGCCCAGCCGTGTACACGCGCCAAGTCATCGTTTAGAGCCGAAATAGCGCTGTTGACGTCGGCGATAGGAAAGTGGCGATACAACTGCAAATCGTCGGCATAGAGATGGTAGTTTGAAGTTATAACTTTAGCCACGGTATTAATAAAACAGGAGAAGGGAAGGGGCGATAAGATTCCTCCTTGAGGAACTCCTGATGACATTGTGCACCACTCAGAAAGATCGTCATTTAATCGGATACATTGGGAACGGTCACGAAGATAGGAATTGAACCAGGAGATAGCACCGACTGAAACGTTGAGCGACTCAAGTATGCCAAGAAGAACATCAAAATCGACTGCACTGAATGCATTACTGAAATCCAGCAGCAACAGTAAAGTGAGAGATTTATTCTCCATGGCAAGCCTGATATCGTCAGTCACGTGGATGAGAGCAGTAACGGTGCTATGACCCGGTCGAAATCCGGATTGAAGAGGATTTAATAGGTTATTGGATGACAAATACAAGGAGAATTGCTTATGGGATAGATGTTCGAGGACTTTGGAGAGGAATGGTAATATAGTGATAGGTCGGAAATCAGAAAAGGAACGAGGATTCGTGACTTTGGGTAATGGGATAACGTGAGCATGTTTCCAAGCAGATGGGAAACAATTGCTCATGAAGGAGAAGTTATATACATGAGTAAGGACAGGAATAAGCTCAACAAGTATGAGAGAAATCATCCTCGAACTGATTTCATCACTGCCACTGGCAGTGGATGAGATCGCCAAGACTGACTTCTTCACATCTTCGCAGGAAACAGGACTGAAATTAAAAGGAACACAAGAGAGCTTAGGAGAATCCGTTAAATGACGCAAGGTGCTTGCTTTGGTGTTGGCGTCGAGTGAGCAAGCTGGTAAAGCAAAATGAGCATTTAGTGCGCTGATATCAACATTATGGCCACACTGGTCACGTGACTTACCTATACCAACGGATTTTAGGAATTTCCAAGTATCAGAAGGCGATTTCCCTATTAAAGAATCGTGAAAGTACCGTCTCTTGGCATCTCTACACATCCGATTGCAGCGATTACGCAACAATCTAAAACGCGTAAGATTTTTTTTCGTTTGAGAAGCGTTTTATCCGGTTTTTAGCTCTGTCCCTTTTGACCATAGCTTCTTTGATTGCTGGAGTAAGCCAAGGCGCTGGAAAAAATTTAAGCTTAACCCTTCTTATTGGGGCGTGCTTGTGAAATAAGTTTAAAATAATGGAGTTGAGTATAGAGATTTTACCTTCCATAGTGTCGTTACTAAAAATTTCAGCCCAGTCTAGAAAACCCGCATCAAGTTTCAGAGCAGCCAAGTCTATGGAATTGAAGTTACGACAGTCACGATACTGCTGTTTGAACTTCGGTGGACGAGTTTTATACGATAAATAAATGAGATCGTGATAAGAAAATGGCGCAGTGAGTTGACCGTACGCAGCCACCTTGTCCACAGAGGAAACTATCGAAAGATCAAGGAGAGAAGGGGTGCAGTTGGGTGAAAAATGTGTAGCAGTAGAAGGAAGGATGTGCAGATTGTAGGAAGTGATGGTGTCCTGAAGGAGTCGCGAGCGAGAATTATTTTTTAGAAGACACGTATTGAAATCACCTAAAAGAAGCATGTCGCAATAGGCTGGGCACAAATCATTTAGTAATTTATCGAGTGTTGGAAAGTAATTAATGTTAAGATTAGGGCAATAGAATACGCCAAGTAGTAATTTCCTGTAATTTAAAATAACCTCGATAAACAAGAATTCGGCAGATTCAGAATATATACTAGGTGATGAAAGACAAACAAATTTTGCTATCGTGTCAATTGCAAATAGTGTAGGTAATTTGAATTTAAGAAGAAACTTAAATTATAATGAATTGAAAAATATGTATGCTGAATTCGTAGTGTAAATTGGACGTAGTTATGCAAAAACGTTCCAATCCACAAAGTTGTCAAAATTGAGTTTCTGTGCCCAAGCTAGGTATTTTGGGTCGTTCTAACAAGTGCTCAAGACATTGAGTCTCTTAAGACAAAAATCTTCGAAATAATAAATAGGTCCGAGTGATGAAACGAACCAAACAACCTATTCATATTTTAATACAGTGCCAATTATCTTGGATCGTACTGTTTTAATTCATTTTATACCCAAAAAATGAAAAGAATGGTTCAGTCATCTTGGAACATTTTGAAAAAAACTGTCCTTTACCCAAAAAAATCAAAATAATGACTCAATCATCTTGGAACATTTTGAAAAAAAACTGTCATTTGAAATATCTATTTCTTTAAAACGTTCCATGTTATTTGTAATGTTTAAGATAGGTCATAGCGGCAAATATAAATGATTCAAATCGCATATAGTTGCGGGAATATAAATTTATCTATACCTGAAACGATCCATCACTTTTTTTTGTTCTCAACAAGGTAAGATTTGACATCAATACAACATATTATTTAATTTAGTAGGTAACAAAATGCTTAGGCATCTTGAAATAAATAATTTATTAGCTAGCTATCACCTTTAAGCTAATATTAGAGCCAGTATAAATAAATTTACTTGCAAAATTCTATGAAATGTCTTTTTGCATAAGAAATTATACTATCTTAGTTAATGTTAATGAAATAAATTACTAAATATAGACACTGATAGTACCAAAACATTCACAAAAATATTATTATCATCATACACATGTGTGGTCAGGAAACAATATTACACTTTGTTTGGTTTAATGTAACTTCTTTTCAATGTTCCAATTATATTTGAGTCGATTTTTGAATAACATACTTATAAAAATGTATAATGTTATGAAGTCTGGAATGTTCTAACAAAAATAATGTAGTAAAAATAATGTCCTTGTGTTAATGTAGTAAATGTTCCATTACATTTGAAACGATTAACGAATAAAGATTATACAGCTTACCTTGTGACTCATGACTAGTGGAACATTATTAAAAAAATAAATTTAGTGATTCTTATTTCTCTTATGTTCTCCAAGTTCCTTTGAACTATTTTATCGGTAAGTAAAATATAAAGTTTGTAAAAGCTAAGTTATATTTGATTTTTATGAGAACATCTTTTGATGAGGATTTTATGGAAGTTAAAATTAAAAAGATAAGAAAAGGAGTAATAATTTTACCAATAAATAAATCTGATTTTCAGCAGTTGTGGCGTAACGGAAAACCAATTGCTTCAGCTAAATTGGCTGATTTATAATCCATCTATAAATTTATCCTAGCTGATTGCCTTAGTTTTTATAAAAAAAATTAAAGTGTCTGAAGAAGTTACGAAGCTGATGGATTTTGGGGGGGGGATGTATTTCGTTCTGGATAATGAACTATGACGATATTCAAGCATAACCCGGCGTCATTGAGGCAGGGTCAATACGACCCTGCACGTTTTGGATTTGAAATATTTTTATGAAACAATTATTACACACTGTCGTGAATCTCAGTAGATGGAGGTAAGGATCACCCCGCCTCATTGCACATCTGGCTTGAGTTGCCCGATACTCGTGTAACAAGTAAAACTTGCGCAAACCTGCAACAGGGTCACTATAATCCTGCTCAACGACGCCGTTGCTAGTTTGTGCCACAAATTATTTTTATTGCTTAAGTGTTTTTAGTTATTTAAATGACCTAGTAAGATATAAAATGGCTGCTTATGCAGATCTATTGAATTTACGGGAGAAACATCTAGAAACCCTCTGTTACCTAAACATATCTGGAAGGCAAGAGATCCAAGACTGTCCTTATACCCAAAAGACAGGAAGATAAGTCATATTTTTAAGGTTTGTCATAAGTTTGTATGTAGCGAACATCTAATTTCCTACTGTAATAACTGTAGTGAAAACCCTAAAAAAAAACAACTGATTATAAGAAAGTTGTTATTTTACATAATGTTGCTATTATGTAATTTCAAAAGTTCCTTATTAAAGTTTAAAATTAGCATATCTTAGATTTAAAAAAATAAATTGCATTGACGTTTTTTTTTAAGTTTAAGAATATGACAAATTGTTGTTACTAACTTAAACTTCGTTTAGATTTGAATAAAACTGATTAAATATGAAATACATTGTTTTAATTTCAAACTATTCTATTGGTAGGTTTAAAAATCCTAAACAATTATTCATATGAAATAAATATTTTCTGTTACATCAGGTAAAATCATTACATGGTCGTAATGACCCTCCTCAACGATCATGTATGTACCTTTTTTCCGCCACAATGACGCCGGGTTAAAACATGTTTTGATTAAAAAATATGTTACAATTCTTTTTGGTAATATTGTTTCATTTTTTAATATACGTATTTTTAAAATAAATGTTACAATTTCTCAAAATACACCAACTTTGACATTGTGGATCGTTTCTGCAAATTAAGATATGAGACACCTTCGTACAAAAAAGCTTTTTTTTAAAACGTTCCAAGTACAATTTCCGAAAAATTGTATGATTATTATTATTAAATTTTAATGAAATATATGTAATAAAATAATATTTAAATCAATAGTTTAAGTTGTCCATACTACTCAGCTCAACTCGTTATAACAAAAAAGCGTACCGCTAAAACACATAAATGCGTTTTTCTCAGCTTGACCTATGCGTGGGTTGGTACGTTTTTGCATAACTACGTCCAATTATGGTTCGTTTGTTGTAATTATGTTAAAAATAAATAAATAAAATATGACACCATCCAAAAGCTTTTTTTCCCTATCTGTGTGCCAGACAAGAAGTCACCGTATAATCTCTACTAATATTATAAAGCTGAAGTCTAATCTCAGGAACTACTGAATCGAATTGAAAAAATCTTTTTGTGTTGGATAGTCCATTCATCGAGGAAGGCTATAAGCTACATAATAACCGACATTAACGTGAGCGAAGCCGCGAGCGACCACTAGTATTAGAGATAGACGCTGGCACTACCTGGCCTGACAACCTTACTCACCGACCGAAACGCTACAACAGTGTAGTGTTATTTCCCTGCGGTCTGGTAGTGGTCCAGTTTAGGCAAAGTCGCTTACCTCTGAACAGAAATTAACACACAAACATATACGTAACAAACACATTCCTAGAAGACGTTTAAACATTATCGCAAATAACATTATTACGGCACTTTTAAGACGACGTAAACATTATCTCCTGTATTTATTGCGATCAATTTATAATTTTATAGGTTTCATTAACCAGTAATACTTGTTGGATAGCCCGGCGTTCCTTTAAAGGTAACAGTAGTTATGTACGGTCTAAATTTAGAAATGGCGGTGTGGAATAGCAAGCACATTCCTAGTTATGGGGTGGTCCAAGTTACATGATTGTAGCGCGCGGAGTAACCCACGTTTTTTATACGGTAATTAAATAATAATAAATAAATAAAATACTGCTTCGGAATAATTTTATTTTTGCGTTTACAAACGCGTAAATATTAATACTAGAAAAACGTCCCGCCTGAGGCAAGTCGATTTTTTTTCAGTGCATTTTTTTAATACTGATAACCACAGAAATAAATCAAGATCATTCTATCTTTATTTATTTCTGTGGTTATCCCCTTTTCCCTATCCCGTTAAGCGGGCGGTGTACGCGTGGCTCGATCTTGCACTATAGTGCACGATTCGTCGAACGGTCATTCACTTAGCGCGCACGTCTGGACTTGAACACAGCGGAGTGGTTGAAAAAAATGCCATATTGTGCAGTGTCTAATTGTAAAAACAGTAGTACGAAAGTCACAGATCACTATTATGAACGAATGACGTTAAATTGGGGGCGTGGAGCTTACGCAAAAATTGACACGAGTGATTCCTTGGCTATTCACTTGCATTCGCCGTTCCATCTTGATTTATTTCTGTGAGAATAACTATAAGATACCTAAGGGGGATAGGACTGCATACGCAAAATTCTGTTCTCACAAAAACTATCACTTTTTCCCTATTTACGCAACTTTAAATTGTAATAGTTAATATATTTCCACGCTCTCACACAACTTCTGTTAAGGATTGTATGGCATTATTAAACATGTCAATTAACTCAGCTAGCGTTAGTAAGCACTCCACCATGAGGGCATCTGCAAACTGACAATATATGAATAATATTCATTACTTTCGTCCTGAATAAAAATCTGTGTAGGTATATTTTATTTCAGTATTCTAATTCCAAACTATTGAGAGGTTTATATGTCGCACTAGCTATCTTCGCATTTGGATTCCACTTCTGTATACCATCAGGTGGAGTGGAGTCATTTGCTTGACATTTTTATAAAAAGAAAGAAACAATATTGTGTAATGCAGAATTCTCTATGAAATTTTTTTAATTACTCTAGTTCATTATTTACTCGATTTCAGACTTGGCAAGGGCAACATTTTTGTGTCTCATAGACCAAACGGCCTACAATCAAGAAAACGCTTACATACCGTGTAATTTTAAGATATATATGTATATTTTTTTTACATCCATTAAAAACTAATTAACAAGTTTTTACACAACACTCCTAATTCTATAATTTAGACCACGCGCCAAATAGTTCTACCAGCGTCGGAGGCCGGGTTAAAATTTCATGGCCTTAAACGGAGGTGGTCTGTCACGGGCCTTATTCCGTGCAAGAAAACTGAGTGTACGATGGTAGTTCGTAACTTTTTAAGCATCGCTTACTACAGACAAAGAGCGTGTCAGAAACGTGACGTGTCATGTAAAATAATATTCTACTATACAATGAGTATGAACCTCAGATCATCTAAGTAAAGGTATGAACGTATTCGCATCTACCACATGCATGAGAGCGGACGGCCGGCGCCAGCTAGTATTCTCAGCAAGAATGTTTCATCTGTGCTAACGCGTGGCTGTTCATGAGATACACTGAAAACCTTCGTTCTTTGTGTTCCTACACAATTCGATTCTTCGTGTTCTAGTGACGTAGCCACACGGCTAGTTCTTCTATCGAAAAATTGCGGAACATGGTATAATACGTGTACTTTCTAGTTTGCTTAATTGCGTCTGTTAAGATGCGAAAACTATTGTCGGTGCCTTGTTACGTGCTGGACACTCCACGTGCTGGTAGATGTGCACGAAGCTTTATGCTTAATGCCAGCATTTATCCACGGGCAAACTCTCCGGTCTTCTCCGGGAGAATTATCGCTGTACGGACGTGCCAATTACTGAGCTCAATTTTTCCGTGCGAAATTTATTTGGCCAATTCTTATTTACATTTAGGGAGCCACGATTGGTTTTCAGGTAACTTAATTTGGAATTTAAATAAATGTGTTTAGGGTTTCTTTGCGATTGTATTCCGAATCAACGTTACAGTTGATGAAGTTACTTATTGGTTTCGATGGAAATAGAAGCAAAAGCGTAGATTTGTTGGCTAATGATTGAGTCTGTGATTAGGTATAAAAAAAGATTGATTATTCTATTTTATCCTACGAATAGCATTTACTTTATTTAAGCTCACCAATTCATATACGAGATATGTCGTAGGGTTATTGGGTTATAAGAAAAAAAGTAGGTAGTGAGGTAGCGGAACCCTCGCAGGTTTTCTTTCTTTATAAGTACCTACCAAAAAACTATCGCCTACACAAAAGGCCATCAAACCCAGAAGCAACTAAGCCTTGAGTGACCCACTTTAAGTCTCGTATTACAGAATCACACTCAGAAATCAATTATGTCTTGAGAATCGTTTGTCACTTTCTATCAAGCACAATATGATAGAGATGTACGACGCTAAGTACGACGTTGATTCTTGAGACTCATTCTGTAATACCAGCGTAAGACTTCTCAGCAATCTGAATAGCGATTTCTGATTGGCTAAAGTTTTAGCCAACAACAAAATTATCCTAGAACAAAACCTAACAAAAATTAAATCAGACAAAACTCCACTCTCTTTTCCCTGTATCCAAACGCCAACGAATAAGTATAGAAACCAATTTTTGAATTCCACATTAAGGTACCTTTTATCAAGATAACGGTATTATCCAGAACAAGGCGGTGGCACAGATTCAGAGTCAGACCGATAAGAATCTAAACTCTAGACCAATTCGACTTGAAATAGAATATTTACTGCATCATGAAGTCACGGATGGAATTGGCTCGGTTGTATTGGGTTTTGCGGAACCAAACTGAGTTTTAATATGTTATTTGTACATGGCCTGATACCTAAATGTGTGTGACAATATTAAGACATCTCGCTAATTGTTCGAGACTCGCAATTCCTAAGGAGTATTAAATTGAAAGAAACTCAGTCTACTCAGACATTTTGGGTCTCTATTGATGCACAAGGTTTCCGGAACCAGGCAGGACACAGTTAGATTTGAGTGTGATATTCATATGGACCTTGAAGTTACATTGCAATGCTTATATCTGGAAATATATTGGAAAATGGTCTAGCTGGCCCACTGCAATAATTCACATCGTTCAATGCTTTCGCAGTGCACAATTTGGCAAATGCATTTCCTGCTAAATCGACGCTCAACTATTGAGTACGGCATGAAATTTTCATAGTCTAAGTGCCTCGCGTGGTGTCTCGTTAAGGAAATATTTCGAGTCGTGTGCCCTCGAAACCTCGTTTTTAAGGTATTAAAGACTTAAAGTTGAGGTGCGATTTGCAAGGTTTTACTTCCAATAAAGTATCTTAAGTCGTCTACATTTACACTAACAATATATTCTGCGTCGTACAGTTATCAGAATTACCGTTTCTCATCGAATATTTCACCGAAAATTTTTGAGGTTCATCCTGAATCCTTAACCATCTAGTCTGGCAATATTAGACCAAAAACCATTCACCAAAACCAAGTTTTCATACTATAAAAAAAATAACAATTTGTATCAGCAGTCACACAGTCGTCTGTACTTAGAATGATAATTATAATACCTAATACAATAGGCGCCTAAGTCTTTGGCGGTACTTCATCTTTGCCTTTTTTTAAATTCGATCAAACCCCCGAAGTCATTAAGATTGCGCACAATTTACAACCATGCTATAAATTTTCACACAAAAAACTAATTTCAGTAAGTTGTTATCAAGATTTAAAAAAAACCGTATTAATTCAACGTCACCATGGACGATTAATGACAGCCAAGTGTAAGGTGAGACGATTAGCGATAGTGCTTAATAACCTTTAGTGTCCAAAATATAGCAGGTAGTTTTGAAAAATTACTGCTGAGATACGTAAATCAGAATTTCCACATGCAACTTTGTAATATGGTAAACTGAATCATCATAGCAGCCTTTATGATTCGACCCACTGCTGGGACACAAGACTTCTCTTTCTTATCTAAGGAGGTTTAGGCAGTAGTCCAACACGCTTGCCCAATGCGGATTGCCGGAAGGTGATCAATACCCCTAATACTTGCTGATCCATTAGTCGCCTTCTACGACACCCATTGAGGAATATGTGGTGATGCTATTCTACTCTGCCGGCATCACACGGCTAACGGTAAACTGAATGTTTAGTTTTAATTTTAATACATAGAATTTGTCGAGGTGAGGAAACCACCTTCCAGGTCTTCGTCACGGGTGACTAGTGCGACGAATTGTTATTATCTCCTGCACTTCTCATCTTTGCATTTGGATTACACTTCAGTTTACCGTCAGGTAGAAGGGGGTAATTAATAGAACTTTTTGTAAAAAGACTAGCGCTCCTCCTGGGACTTTGACCGCATATACTATCTGTATTTTTGTTGGAATAGTCTGTTCCTCATGGAAAAGTAGCGATCTAACGTTGAAAGAATTTTAGTATTGGTCCAGTATTTTCTCTTTATACTATTAGTATGGATAATAATAAAGAAAGAAAGAAGGAAGTCGATGGCACTGTGGATCTTGCGTTCATAAAAACCGTGGGAGTTAAGCTACTAAGCGCACGGTTGATACTCGGATAGTTGACCAAAAATGTTTCAACTTGATGTTTCTCCGCGCTTCGGAAAGATCATTAATCTAGTAAGTGGTCCCTGTTAAAGTCGAAAGATGCTATTTTTGAAGTAAAAACAATTCAATGACCATATGTAAATCTGACACTGCGCTAATCTGTGAATAAAAAGAAGAAGATAATAAAGAAAAATCATATCACTGACACGTAATGATAAATGCACAATATTTTCCATTCAATAACTTCTAAATGAGCAATTACAATTACATTATCAAACATCACTCATCAAGTTTCCCACCTACGAGCACTTATCAAGCGCGATGATACATCTATTAACACCTCGTAACTAGAAGAAAAATTACACAAGCAAAACCCCCTTTGCCGTGAACAAATGGCATCTGGTGGGAATGCAAGCAAAAACGCGAACAATCCCCGGGGTACGGTTAAGAATGATTTATTGTGGCTCCATCTAGTGCAGCAGAAAGTGAAATGGACAACAGCCACAGAGGAATTGGTTGCACCTGGCGCCAGCAACGTTCACCCCTAAAGGATAGGAAACTTTATTTTGATAACGGTAAAGATTATAATTAAACAGAGCGGTTACGTGGGGGTGCTTGTATTTGATATTAGCATTAATATTACGACGACTACATAATATTCATATTGCGACGCTTGATTGTGCATACAACTAAATGTACATATCTTACTAGTGACAAAATAATATGTAGTAGTTTTTACATTGTTATTGTTAGTATAATTTGAGATTTTGAGACTAATTGCACCTTACTCACTTTAGGTTTTACTTGTATTCCTTTTGCTAGCCCTACTTAAAAATTTTAACTTCCTTAAGGAAGTTATTTTTCTGGTATGATTTTTTATTTTTATTTTGTAAAATATTATAATTAGAAAAGCTTATTATTATGACGATTTATTTATTCATATTATTTATTTATTATAATTGCGTTACATGCTACATAGTGACTAAAACATAGATTAAATGTACAACAGACATTTATATTTTTTTTTTTATCACGAAGGTATTCATCGATAGAATAGTAACGTTTTTTAATTAAGATTAATTTTAAGCATTTTATAAATTTATTTAAGTTTGTTTCAGCTTTGAGATGTTCCGGTAATTTATTATAAATTTTGATTGACATCGGATAGGGACCTGAACTGTGTAAAGTTAATTTGGATGTTGTTTGCAAAAGATTATTTTTATAACGTGATATATTGTGTCAGGGTGCATCTGTAAGTTTTGTATGAAAATGTGGATGTTTTCTTAGAAACTTACACATGTCCAATATGTATAAGCACGCTAATGTTAAAATATTCTACTTGATTCTATATGTGACACTATAGGAAACAACAGACTTACGGCTCCAATTGGGGGACTTTTCTAGTTCAAATACCTATTCTTAACAGAAACCTGCATTCACGTAACATTATATTTTTTTGTAGTGTTGGCTAGTGTTCTCTCGGCAAAGTTTCCAACGCAATATTAACTGTGAGAGAAAGTTATTAAATAGAGATTTCAATCGAAAATGCAAAGTAAAATGCAGAAAAGATGACATTAGCTAAAGCTATACACATTTTATTTGTAACTACACTAATGTCAAGTTACTCATCATTTACACTAACCCTACACAGAGCTTTAATCTAATAAATTTAGTCCTGATAATGATCATTAACTTCGGCTGTTGATGCTCACGCTTTGTCCTGGCCTATCACAATCTCAGTCAAATTATACAAGCAGAACATTTCAGAGTAACACAAAGAGCAGAACTGAAACAAAATAGCAACGAGCACCCCTTCTTAACAAACGCAAAGCTTGCATTGTTATATTATGATAAAAAGCAAAATTTATGTTTCAGCGCCACAACCGCAGTTGCACTAACATAGTACCAGCTTCGGAACGAAACAAATGTTGGCAACACATTGTTTGTGTAGTAAAAACTAGATTGCGCTCTGACGTGGAGAAATGTGGCCAACACCTGTGGGGGCGAACTATTGTGTAGTTTGCCCTAGCATTTGGGGTAATCCCCTGTACGTTTCAGAAGAAGGAACGTTTAGGGAGCGATATTTTCTAGAAATTTGTTTTAAAGCAACTGTTTTCGAGGTTGTTAACGAGAACAACAATGGTTTTAAAGAAAATGAAGCAATCATATATGTAAGAAATGATTCTATGCACAGAACAGATGATAAACCCATTGTTGTAGGTGTAACATAACGTGACAAGTTAATATATGTGTATCAAATGAAAACAAAAAATGAGAAATATGATATTACAGTTATCATCATTTTCATTTTATCTCATCAATAAAACTCGTTATCGGCAAAAAGATAGTATCTAGAGTAGATATTGCTATGGAATGGTCAAAAAAATCAGCTGTTTTTAAATAGAGAACAAAAATATCAAACCTAACTTCAGAATTTAATAAATACTATAATATTCTATCCTGCTTTAAGATAATTGATCACAATAATATCGTCTACGTATTTATCTAAATACGTCCGATAAAAAAATAACTTAAGCATCTGACAAAGTCGCCAAAACTATCAAAAAGGACTCGAAGGACGGGAATCCTCTTACCGCAGTCTTAAGGCAGTCATAAAACATTGAATTCGGGCAACAAAACAAAATGTATCGTCCTATTTGGATGACCGAAAAAATAGGATTCATTTAAATATGTATAAAGGATCAAACGGACGTCATTTCTTTAGGGTCCAAGGTTTTCTACGTTGTCATTCGTGGACCTGAAATAAAGGTGGATACTGGAAGAGGCAAGGATTAAATATTGGTTATTATTACGCTATTAACATCACACTCAAATCTCATTGGCTTATTAATCACTAGATAAGCTTTGCAACGGCAGTAGGGAATACTTATGGTGACAAAGTCTACAAATCAACATGGGTATTTTTTCGTTATTATCGAATGTGAACCAATAAAACCTTGAATTTAGGGACCTGATAAGAAATAAATCAGTATTTCTTCTAGCGTTTTTGAAATTTCGACCAACACAGGAATGAAATAGGAAATGAAAGTCATAAAAATCTATCTATGTTTACTCTTTGATTACATATATTTACTATACGTATATTGGAAACATGTGTATGATTAGTATAAAATAAAATACCAAAAATTAACATGATGCTCAAAGTAACTACTCCATGGGGACGAAGTCACTAGCAAAAGCGAGTAATCTATAAAATTAGTTACAAATAATTATGTAGACTTGCTGCCTAAGTCTTTTTGTTTTAGCATCAGATATGGATATGGATTCCTATTTCAAGAAATTATTATTAAAGATATTAAAATTTTTCTTCAACAGGAGGGTTGGCAATTTTTAGTCCGATCTAGCGTATGAATATCTAAGTTTAATATCGATATTTTCATTCTCGGAACCGATCTGCCGCAAGGGTTGTCGACGCCCTATTTACGCTTCAATGATTTTGGGTAATATTAGATTTTTGCCGACTTCTACCTATATTAATAAATTTGATAAAGCTCCATTCTGCAAAGTCTCACGTATACGTTAAGGACGTATTATTTTGAGAGCTTATTTAAAACTTTTCAGTTCAGACCACTTAACTTGTTATGAACCCTACGCACCTTAAATTTGCAAAATTGTTTTCGTTTCACTTAACTCACAAGAAGAAGAGGGTTAGGGAAGAAATATAATCCTCAAAGTTCTCTTACTTATTGGTTGAAATTAAATATCATAGTTTATAAAAAATAAAGTAACCATTCATAGTAGTCTACTTATGACTGAATAATAGAAATGAGAGGAAAAGAGTTACAGTATCCACATTATGTCTTAGTCAACAATCTGTGCATCAGTCAAAAATTCCTGTTAATTCGAAATGTTTTAGAAATAATAATTCTTCATAGAAATTAATTTGGCAATATGCATTGGATTCTCTACCTTGTTTTTGAAATTTATTAATCCTAAGATTTACTCTAATGACTGAATACCGCTAGCCACCTTCATTAACCGTATGCAAATAGCCCGAAAAACGTCGCAATTTTCTGCAGAAAACCAACCACAATATAAACCATAATAACCAAATTCAAATTTCACTAGCCCGTCCGCAATATTTACATCGCCTTTTTGCCGAGAACAAACATTTGGACAGTTTAATCAATATTGAAAAAAGTATGTTTGCCTCGTTGACGACAAACAAGTAAAATTGAAATGCTCTGTGGATATTACGGTGTTTATTTATCTGTCTGTTTAGAAAGCTCGTGTTTGAGCATATGGCGGCTTATTTATGTTGCTAGTTAATTAAATCAAGTTACACTTCACTGACAAAATCAATGCAGAATCTCTATTGTTCAAACAAATGAATAATAACTATGGGAAGTCTTTGAAGTGTTAGTTTTGGTGGAACTGTGTGGTGACGATACTAATAGTTGTAAATAGCCTGCTGTAAAACTAAGTGAAAATAGGCGTTGTTCTAAAGTCGTAAAGTTTAATTTCCCACGATCAATACATTTGTGTCTGATTAAGAATTTAAAGCATCGTTTTTTGTTTCAAATTCTTCTTTAGTACTCAGATCAAGTGTCGCTCATGCTTGTATTTTATCAAATATCTCAAAATTCGTTTGCTGTTCAATATAGATTACTTGCGGTTAAAAAACCTTCTGACACTAATGTGATAAACTTTTTGAAATTCCACTTTTAGTGTATTGCTTATTTACTTTGTAACTGATGTAGTATCGAATATCACAAGTTTATAAATATTATATTCGTGGAAAGCAATGTCATTTCAATTATTTTTAATAAAAATCTGCGTTTGATCATCATAGTCTTGTTATCATAATTTTATCGTTATTGAGCAGAAGCCTGTGAACAATCCATTGTTTAAGTTAAGAGAAGGTCAAAGTTCTTAGTTGGCAATAAAGTTGGTCGTAACGGAAAATTTATGCTTAGTCCCAGAATCGAATTTCCCTGAATATTGTTTTTTCGCGTCTAGACTCTTTTTGCTTTCAATCAAAATCCGATTTCGTCGAGAAATGACTTTGAAGGCTTTCTGTCGATTGTATGAGTGCTCTTACTTCTGTTCTAAGGGCATTTATTTTTGCAAAAGATTCAGGTTTTCTTCCAATTTCGATGGATCGTTTCATTGGCTGTCAGGAGAATTATTTGTTCAATATTCCGGAGCAGTTTGAGAAATGTCTTCTAGTATTCTAACAAGGATATCGCTAGCAGTCCATTTATTTACTAAATTGCACACTTCTGTTATCTTGTGTCTAAATTCCTGCAAGTAAACATTACCTGGACTGGAAAAACGGAATAGATACAAAGTGCCTTGTTGCTTTTATCTCGGCTTCCAATAAATAAAACTAACATACATCCTCTGCAACCCGACTGCGCATACATTACCGACGATAAGAAGAAATATTTCGAGATTAAAGGGTAAAGTATTGAAGTTATTTAAAAGGAGACTCGGATAGATGGTTATCACGCAGATTGGGTTTAAAATGGAACTTGCCGAGAGTGTTAACATGGAAGATATGTTTTAAGCGTACTAATAAATGTACTTGGATACTTATGCGTGTATTACAAGTAAATACGTAGGTGTTTATGGCAACTTTACAACATTACTTATGTTTCCTTATGTTATCGACTTCTTAACGCTTAAGTATTTCATTTGCTATCTTATTTATTTATATACGTATCATTTATGTATTTGTGATAAGTTTGTGATCATTGGAAGATGTACCATCTTGATTATACTTTAGTTTTAAGAATTTTTCTTCTAATTTGTAAATCGAGACTAACAAGATCATCAACGCTATCCAAGTCTCGAGGATCCAACCATCTGTTCCGTTCATAAATTTAGCGTTAACAATTCACCAGTCTTCATAACCAACGCCTATACCAAAAAGTAATACAAGCGATTTGTTACACCCGCCAACATCCCAGGAATTTTTATGCGAATATAAAAGTTGCTTCTTTTTATTTATGCGAGAGCATTTGTGTTGTAAATAGCCTCTTAAAATGCAAACTCGATTCGCGGCAACGTTCGGTAGCTTTCTTCCGACGGTTAGACCACCTGAGGGTAAGAATGGTGCATCCATTTCAAACCTCACACTTTTTGGACTTGTCTCGTGCTCAGATTAGATCAACGCTTTCGGTGTGAAGAATCTTGAATATCGGGAAATTTAACGCGGTTCTGAGATACGAATCATCGATTGGGTTATTAACGATTGTTCACGCATATCTTTATTCTTATACCGTAAGAAATTCTTACAGGAACCTCGCCGAATATACCGCATTTTTTACATTCACTTATGTGTTCATGTTTCCTCTTACAAGTTAATTTTCAAGGATCAAAGATCTTTAAAGAGATTTCATTAATATAGACAAGTATTATCTACAATACAAGCTAATGGAAAGACGTAACCATTTCATGATGTATTGAATACAGGCTAGATGATGTATTTTTATGGAATATTATTTTAAAACATGTATTGAAATTTACATTATAAATCGAAAGGGAAGAAAAAAAATATCATCTTAGTGTATCATAAATTCTAATAGACTCGGAAAAACATTTGCAAAAATTAGTGTGTGCATCTATTATGCTTTATGTAGGACTTAATAATATTGACATTTGGAGTAGGTACCTTAATTTTATTCAGATGACTCCAGGTCACTAAAATTATTAGTTAAACTAAAATTAAATTTTGTGGTTCATCGTTTATCTTTTTGTGCGATATATTATTTGCTTACCTCGGTAGTTCTAATCGCAGTTCCTTTCTATTAACGTTATGAAAACATCGCTTTTCACTGATAATATCATTGTTGGTACTATCTAGAATACATACATATATTTTTTTCAAGTTTCAACGAACAAGCTCATACATTTATCAAATTTTCTTTATTAATACAAATGCAATCACCATGTAATAGCTGGCACATAATTAAAAAGAGGAACAACAAAACTGGCTTTAAAAAGCGAGACAATGTCTACAGCATATTCAAATGCAAAAATAACCTTCTCATCGCGACTCACATTCGAAAACATAATGACAACCCTTACATGACAATTCCATTCGCGCAGGGCTGTCACTCATTAGCATATGTACATAAAGCTTCGTTCCCATTGGCAGAGACCGCTATCACTGTAAATGGGACTGCAGTATCCTATAAGATTGTGGGAACCTTACGGTCAGGCGTAAAGATGCCCAGTTAATGAATAGCCCTTATGGAGATAGAAATCGTACAATTGCTTCTTTTGTGGTCGGTGAAATTTAATGAATATTGGTGGAGCATGTAAGGTCGTAAGATCACTCCGCTTTATTTCAATGCTAGGCGAAATATGCTTCAGACACATGCCAATAGTCGATTCCAAAGAAGGGCATATTCTAGCATGTCGAATATGTAACTAAAACGGTAAATTGGAACTATGTTCACTTGAATTTAGGACTTTTACTATTTAGTCTTATTTTTTGACGCGGTTGTGGTGGAGTAGTCAGTACAGTAACGCTGCCTACACATTAAGCGGTCCGGGTTCCAGTTCTGGTAGGAGCTAATGTTAATGCGATGATAACGAACATTTGTTCATGGTTGTTTATGTTTTTATTTAAGTTTATTTATAAAAATATCTATACTATTATGTATATTAAATTTGTCCGTTATCTAGTATCCATAACAAAAGTTCTTAATGATACTTAATTTGGGCTAGATAATTGGCGTGAGTGTGGAAAAAAAAATTGGTTGTCTGTAAAGTCGGTTTACTGACGATAGTTGAACGTGACAACGTCTTAAGAAAATACTGATGGAATGGTCGCATTTTTCAAAAAAAAAAAATTATTTCATTTGTTTTGCCGGCCTTACATCAGAGCGAGGTAACGCCGCATGCGTCATGTTTTTTCGTGCGTGCAGCCGGCTCTATCGAATTATAAGACGTTGTCACGTCAAAAAATACTTCCTTTGGGCTAGAATGACTAAATAATTGGTGTGAGCGTGGAAATGTACCTATATTATTAGGTATTATTTATCTGTATCAGTATGTATTATTTTAAGTATAGATTCATTTACATTAAAAATCCTGTTAAAGTATCATATCTTTATGTTTTGTCTAACACAGTTTAGTTTAAGTGCAAGTGCAAGCTAAAACTATTTTGTTGTTTCAAATCTTATGGCAAATTTAAGCTAATTTTAGAGAATTCAAAATAAATTTGCGTTCTTAGCTTTCAATTTTAATGTACAGACGACAATAGATCATGCTATTTAAAACTGTCAAATGTTTTCAATATATTTTAAACCTAATCTCATAATCATACCTAGAGTTAAAAGTCTATTAAAGAAATTTTTCAGTTTGTTGTCGTTGTCTGTATATAACAATTATAGCTACTTTCTCAGTAAAAGGATACTTCGTTTGAGTTTGAAAGCTGGAGAATTCGTACCGTTTTTTGCTAACGTAAAACTTTCTCAATCTACAACAGAAACACTAGCGAGTACAAAAAAGAATAGACTTATACTCAGTCTTTCGCTCTAAGGTTTTATTATCTACACCCAAGTTTATAGATCTGAGATTCTGTACAACCATTTATTGCGAACATGTTTGAAAAGCGGGTATTCTACGACGCCATTTTGTTAATTAAAGCCCGTTTTTTCGCGCGGCAATTGTTTTGTAAGTTATCTTAATGCTCACTATGCAGATTTAACGTACTATTTCGTGGGAAGTTTCTTTTCATTGATATGTTCAATTACAGCTTCTACAGAGTAATTTAAATAGGGGTTCGTTTTGCGTTCATAAATAAAAGAAAGTTTGAATATTCTATCGTCTAGATGTTGGGTCCCTGTATTTTATAAAACTCTTGTTAATTTGGAGAATCAACTGAACTGAAATCGCAGATATTTTCAAGGTCAACGTAAGATGCTTTTTCTGCGGGCTTATTAAAAAAAGTAGCACATTGGCAGCAGTGTCGGTATTCTATTGTGTGAAAGCTGAAACAGAAAAGAGCTTACGTGAAACTTAGTTGAAAGCTAGTAAAGGTAAGTTTTAAAATGAGTACCTAATAAAAGTGATAAGAGTAAATATAATCGTCTAAATAGATGAGTAATTCTTATTAAGAAAGTAAATACTTTAAGGTTGGAAAAATGCACTGAAAAAAATCGACTTCCCTCAGGCGGGACTCGAACCCGCATCTTCCACAATCCGGGCGGACGATGCGGGTTCGAGTCCCGCCTGAGGCAAGTCGATTTTGTTCAGTGCATTTTTCTAGTATTAATATTAACGATTATTCCCTATTTTATGGTTTATGATGTTCATGCAGAAAATGTTATAAAATGCTAGTTCTGTCAAAATTTATTCTTTTAGTGGTATGAAATATACTTTTACAATTTAATCTCATCCATGGCAAATCGACCCAAAAAAATCATCGCGCCGTTGTAGTTCGACCACAAACATCGTGACAGGAGATTTTTATATATTAGATAAAATAGTAGAAGCAATGGCAGTAAATCTATACGTTTAAGTAGATAAACACAATGATTGAGATGAATTTGTCTCATATAATCTAAATCATGCCCTTGACAATATCCTTCAAAAAGCCGAAAGTAACACGTAATAATGTATTCCACGGTCGTTTTGAATCTCTAAAATCGAATCCTGCTCTTTTCAAGTAAATAAAAATAGTGGAATATATAGAAGACCCGAGGGAAGGCCAATAAGTAGAGACGGATTTTGTCGTGTGTACGTATGGTAATACGGACGATGCTGGGATGGATGGACATCGATGATAGTAGATCAAATAGCGGTCCTTTTTTAAGTTCCAGTACCCTGGGACTTTTATTTAACTCTCAGCAAAACGTTGATAAGAAAAGGACACTGTTCTGTTAAAAAGCTAATATTGTATTACCTATTTATAAAGTGGCATATATTTCTACTTTAAAATTACACGTTCATTAGTAGGTATCAAACCCAAAATTAAGTATCATTAGAACATATGTAATTGACTCAAGGCAACGGATAAATTTAAACCCACGCGACAAGTTGTTTTATACCAATATTATTTATACTATACCTACATATTACACACAGTTGTGTACTAACGTATGAATTACTGAATCTAATTCTCATTTAAGAGAAATTAATAATGGTCATCAATAAATTGAACACAAAGACATACATAAAACCCCCCATAAAACCGTAACCAAAATGATTTTAAGGGATTATAGGATTCGAACTTTATTACTATTAATATACTATTATTCTAGATGCGCAGTAAAACCATATTGACTATTCGACTAGTGACGAATCACGATAAAATTCTACTCATTTCTAATGTCAAGTTATGTTATAAGTAACTTCAAAGTCGTATTCAAATCAAGTTAATATTGCTAATAGTGTTGCCAAATTACGCTAATAACTCAGCTGAATTAAATACAACTTCAACTTTTTACATTAGAGTAATTTTAAAGCAAAATTTTAGATAAATTTCCATGTCTAACGAGATTTTAACGAAAAAATATATTTCGGGTAGACCACAAATTACTGGAATACGAGTGAATTAAATTTAAAATTCAGTCGTGAAAATAAAGTTCCATAACTGCTCAATCCTAAATTGTACTCACATCAGACCCCACATTGGAATGATTACAGTAAATCGATAATCGCCAGTATCCAACCGCGATATTCTATATCGATAAAAATGCAAATACCCATCCCTCAGGAGATGGAAGGTAGAATGATTGCATTGAGCGCCTCCAGCTCGCGGTAAGTAGATTCAGTGACTCACAATGGGACTTTCTTCTTGACTTTACAACCAGTTTTTTATTCGTTTTAAGGATCTTGGATATTTATGATAAAATTCACGGAAAGAAAACTCGTTGAAACTTACGTATTATAATGATGTGGAGAGCGGTGGCGTGTTTCATAATGAATTGATAGATAAAACATATGTTATAAAAGTAAAATCAATAACAATTTAGGTGACAAGTTAATCGCATAAGACAGTGACAAGTACAGACAATATTATAGAAATCTATCAAAATACAAATATATATAAAAGGCTAACAGCTAAGCTTAACTTAGCTTTTACCATAACGCTTGTAAGAGTATTTAAGCAAGATAGAGAAAATACTGATATTGTTTTAACTTACAACATAAATTACTTAATAGGATCTTCATGAATTATTTGATCAAATAACTTGATTGAAATTGTGAAGGATGGTGTGTTCTAATCCCACTTCTGGAATATTTATTAGGTTGTAATTCTATTTAAATTTTAATAACAAATTTATCAAATGTTGACTGATG
Organism: Elophila nymphaeata; assembly: GCA_955850985.1. NCBI lineage: Eukaryota > Metazoa > Arthropoda > Insecta > Lepidoptera > Crambidae > Elophila > Elophila nymphaeata. The sequence continues at coordinate 8,197,074 of OY039091.1, read as the reverse complement.
AGATAATACCATAATCCATTTAATGAAATATGAAAATATCAGACATCGTTCTACTTCCATCATCATCATTCAACTTATAAAGATAATGACGCATTGAAATGCTTAAAGGAATTGACAATTAAGAACACCTGACCTGATCAATCATACCTATCCCAAAAAGCCCCAAGGACCGAGAAGATCCGATGATCCAGGATTACGTCAACCCGAGAACAGCTCAAAAGGCTTCAACTTATGATAATATGAGCTTTACGAGTACGCAGCAAGGGTAATTTTGTTACAGTTGCAATAGCTTGCAATAATGTAGGAAACTCGACTCTCTGTCAAGGACTTAATGGTATTTTGTGGAAGTGCATGGGCGTTTATTAATATTACGCAAGGTAACTACAAGTCCTAGTAAAAAAATGAAAACATTTGTAGTAGAAGTTTATTATATTTATACAGCAAATACGTCTGACTTATTAGATGATTCCATTATCCAATGTGAAGCTTTGAAGGTCTTACTCCCAGAAATATATTTAACTACAGTTCTATTTAAGATGGAGGTTATTTCCCTAAAGCAAACATATAACCTCGAAATCAAAGCTAACAATACCGTTATGAACAAGCATGTTAATTTAATTAGATAAAGATTTACCATAAAACAAAAAACGCAAGAAACGAATAAAATTATAAGAATACAATCTGAAATTCATATTTGAAGTTACAACTGTAATTCCAACACATTTTCCGCAGCGATTCCTAATTTTCTTCTTTGATTCCTTCGTCTACGTTCACCCTTGACCCATCATTTGTTATTATTAGCTAGTACCTTGCCACCATTCAAAAGATCGTATCTCCAATCTCAGCAATGAAAATTGAGCTTTATGCTTGTAACGTCAAAGCCGCAAATTTATCACGGCAATCTCGGTGCTTACGATGCTCAGAAATGTTATACAGCGCTTCCAACCTTATATAAATGCTAACAAAATGTCGGTTTCGCGTGATATCGTATACTTATCGTACTTTTACTATTTTGCATACATTACCTATTGGTATGCATATTCTTTAGTCAGTGAGTAACCTATTTTATGGGTTTGTGTATATGTTTCCTTAAATGCCCGTTTAATAAGTCTTTTTTGTTATAACTTTAATTAATTATATTATAATTGCTTAAATTCATAACGTTGCGTCGGACATAGATGAAGAATTGCTTTTATTACTCGTAAGCAAACAATATTATGTCTAATAAAGATGTTTTATTATTAGCTTAACTTTGACGTGAAACTAATGTTTCATTATTAGTTTCCATTTGAGCTATCAAATATTCTGATTAATAGGTCACAAAACAAAAGAGGCAGCAATTTAATATAATGAGTAATTAATGAATTAAAGTAGCCAGAAACATTTAAGCCAGGTGGTATCAGAGGTTATTATCGGTAAAAGTTCCTTACAATAAGGTCAAGGCGGAGATGTTTTCATTGAATTTTTGATTGATTTGAATTTTAAAAGGCTTTAGATTCAATTATGAAAAATTCAACACCGATATTTTCGTTTGTGTACAGACAACTTAAAGCCTTCATTTGTTTAGGTTTCCTCTTATATAAAACTTATTATTTTTAATTAACCTCAGTAAACAGGATGGGCTGAGAAAAGGCAAAGGGCAATTCAGGGAAGTCGACTAGGACCAGTGCTTTTAAAATTGATTTCCCTTGCTTTGATGAACTGTGTCAACCGTACATCCAATGGAGGGTAAAGTTGGTAAGCAGTATTAGTTAATGGCAGGTCTGTCTCTAAAATAGGGAGTTTAAGTGCGGTGAAGCGTAAGAGAGGTAAGCATAAATTTCTCAGCCGTGAGGACACGTGAAGGGTTCAGGTAGCGTGAATGGAATTTAGATTATATCCTGCTTTACGTGTAGTGAGAACTCCAAAAACACTTCAGTCATACGAAAACTTGGCAACATTCGGTAACTAATATGCATAATCGTCAGTTGAGGATTTGCTTCAGTTACTACTGAGTTGGTGCAATGCATAAGTTGTTTGTTTTATAGAAAAGATCGAACGACGTGATATCGATATCGCATTACACTTTAAATGATCGTAACGTGCTGTTGCGTTAACGTTGCATCGTAAAATTTTAAAATAATTATGACCTGCATTTTCTTTTTATTAAATTGGTTCATTTATTTACATACTCGATGTGGAATGAAATTCGATACAGCAAAATAAATTCAATTCACTAGTTATATTTTATGTGAAGATTAGATTTATATTAGAAATATAATATATTATAACCAACCAATAACAATAAACTTTATTTAAAAAACAACATATTTTCACACACTTTACATTGGATACTGTTGAAAATGTTTATTTTCAACAGTATCCAATGTAAAGTGTGACATTACACTATAAAGTAACAAAAATCAATGGACATATTGTGCATAAGAATGCACCAAACAATTTTCAATGTGTGGGTGTTAAATTAAGTTCAAAACTTGTTTTTGGTGTATCTTATCGTTTCCAACTTGAGCCACACAGCGTAGCTCAAAATTTACATACAAGATTTACTTAGCCTACCCGTTGATAGTCAGTTAAAGTTTATATACATCTCAAATAATTCCGATATTACAGACTATTTGAGTTGAGATTAACTGACTTGGGTTGGTATGGATGTTCGTTACGGTATTTGCTGTAATGTTTACCTGTTTTCGGTTCAAGCGAATCACACTAAAATAAACATTGGTTATGAAGCAAAATCTAGACTTAAAAATATTTTCTTGGTTACACCACAAACATCTTTCCATTTGCTCTAAGAAGTTACAGTTAAAGAATAATTTGATAATAACACGTTTCTAATAGCCGAAATAGTAAATGACTCCATCCTATATGAGGTTTTAGAGTTAGGAGAATACTAAGAAGTTGCTTTAGCTCATGCAGGAGTAGACAATGCGTTTTTTATACCTTTTTTTTAAAAACCCAGAATAGAATTACAAATGAAGTTGAATACTTTTGAAATTTGACTGTAAGTAAAGCTTATGGGAATTTTATTGAAAAAAATAAAAAATAGATACATTAATCAAAGAATAAAAAAAAATATCTGGCACAAATATAGATAATATAGATTTAAATATTTATGTTATTTTATATGGGTAAATAAGTTATTAGGCATAGTACAATTCTAAGTGTTTAATCTAGGTATAATCCAAACTGGTATTCACCTTTTAGATAATCTCCCATCGTAAGCACTTTCACTTGAATTCCAAGTTTTAATCTCTAGTATATTCATTATTTTACTTAAGATTTACAGCAGTTCCCAACTTTGAATTGTGCTTATGACGTAGAACTTTTTTTCTCAAATTTCTATAATAAACGCTACAGCACTTTTATGAAGACAACGTCAAAAGACGAGAATAAGAGAGCAAGTATAAAAATAGCTAATTCTAATACAAAAGAGAGTGAACTAGTGTTACATAATAAAACTGCACATATGTAAAGGTAGGTATCGGCAGTTATTTGGTCATTGTTCACTTGTTATAATTTAGGAAGGTGTTTAGTTAAGGTTTTCATTTGGCTTTCTAATATTAATATTGGCATAATATTGGTTTAACTCACAAAAAACGATAAATTCATCCAAAATAACACATTTATCTTTTTAATTGCGGCGCAATTAGATAAACACTACGTATAACGTAGCATTTAAATTATTCCCATTAACATTTTCTTGCATTACAGTCATGAGCAAAAATTCCTGTTTATTATAGAAATTTCTGCTTACCAGGATTCGTGACTATTTTCTCTAGTTTAGTAACAAAGCCACAAACAACAAAACTAGCAGACAGTCTCCATCTGATATAAATAAAACTTACTAAATTGTCTTATTGAACAGGGGTCGACCAGTACCTGCAAAAGAGAAAGTCTTTATTAATATTAAATAAGGTAACAAATATTCATGAAACGTACCTAACTTCTGATCATATGTTCCGTCCCACATTGTTGCTACGCGAAATGCAGATATTAATTAAAAACCACTGTTCAAATAATTTTGTAGCGCTCAAACATTTGCTCAAATTATTTCGTGTAAGCTTTAAAAAATTAACAAGTTATTAAAACTGCATGTACTACAAACAGCGAAGTAATTAAAACTTTTCTTTTTATTACCATAAAAGATAAGTTGGAAATTATGAGGAAATTTGTATTTGAGGCTTGGAAAAACAGAACGCCTTTATCGTCATAGAAGTTTAATAAAAAAACGACGCGTGGCAGGACCATAGAAATAACAAACCCGACACATTATCATTATATTCATGGGGCCTTTAATCCAAAGAGAAATCCACCAGAATCTCAAAATCGGGGTCTTTTGAAAAACTTCAAAGTTAAGCCACCCCTTGGCTTCGAAATGGAAAAACAAAGCAAAATCACACCAACAGTGCAAAATATAAAACCGTTTTTCCCTTTGACATTTCTAGATTCATGGAACAAATGCTCAAAGCTGCAATTTAGACTGTATTTCCGTTTACATGAGTTACATTTTAAGTTAACAAATATTTAAATTTATTCACAGTTAATCGTACATGAATTTCGACTTTGGCGACGCGATTTTTAAGTGCACAATTGTTTGCAGCTTGATCCAGGGGTGGTGCGCCGATTTTTCACCGGGGCCCGTTGAATGACGTCTGTATATTTTACTAGTTAAGTGACAGATGGGTGAGGGCTGCGAACTATTTATTGTGCCATTACAGCTTGGTTGCCAAATGCCGAGGAGAGCTTGGGGCTGACAGTTCAAAATTGCGCTCCAAAAACAAGCCGCTTTGTTGCAGATTATACTACAATACACAATTCGGTATCTGTTTGAAAAGTTATCGGGTCCCGTTATTGCCGTTTTATTTGTTGCGTATTGACGGATAATAAAACGGACGGGGAGGCAATTTATTTTTACTGTCTCAGCCCTAACATAAAATTCAATCTATTTATGATGTATCTAAACACGGAAGCCATGGGGACTCAGTTTGCTGAGATGATCGGAAATTAACTATTCAAACTTATTTCCAAATCAAGTTGAGAATCTGAGAAAAACGCAAATTCCTAAACAAAATTATAAGAAGCTGAATTGACTTTACTATTTTTAATTAAAATATAACAATTTGTGAAATACATACAAATAAGCCATATGGCTATTCCTACTATTGCAAATATACCGCGATGACGAGTATGCGTAACCAAACATGGCAATAGTGTATCTAGAACATATATTAGTGGAAATTACATCGTACATGAAGATTCCATAACGCGTCCTAATTCCAGGGAGTTCATTAAAGCATTCCATTCTGGATATCCGTGAGTAATGACAAAAATTCGAAGTGCCCATCACTACCGATTTTCCGAATGCCAACGGTCCACAGTGGATGCATGCATCAGAAATTGAAATGTCACATCGCTCATTACTGTCCATGGATGTCATTTCTCACTTATCCTTGTTAAGTTAATATCCCTATCAATTTTAAATCACTTAATAAAGTCACGGCTGTGATACGGGTGGCGTAAAATCGATTTCGTTGGATTATTTTCCTAATTAAGGTCAAATCGGCCGTTATTAGAGCCTCTAACGATTTAATAGGAATGAAATTCTAGCCGTACGCCGATTAAGCGCTTGGGAACAATTTTCCGGATCTGTGAAATAACAAAAACCAATATTGATGTTTGAAAGGGTATACTCCAACAAAGACTAGCAAATTTCTCCTTTGTAACACTCAAGGCAATGCAAACACTCAAGAAAGAAACGTATTCCAAAGGAATCGGTAGAAGAGATTGCTTTTGGCCAAATCAATTGGCAAAAGCTACCGTAAACTATCCCTGAACCTCGCACAAGGGAATATGAACTTTAAAACCTGTATTATACGGAACAAATTGTTGAAAAGGTGAGTCTGTATGCTACTATCATTTCCGCCCGACTGGGCAGTAATGTCATTACCATTGCTGCTATATTGACAGTCATTAGTTTGACAGACTTTGACAGTTGTAGATACGATTGTCCTTTCGTGTATTAATGCTCACAATGCAATTATTTCTGCACCATTTACTACAAGGGAAAATATAACACTAAATAGAAAATAAACTGGAGTTTCATGGGAATGGAAGCATTATTTGTATCTTTACATTATGTCGTTATATTTATTGTAATGTCAGCTTTTGGTTGCATAGTGCCTTTACATCAGTGAGCTTATTAAGCTAATAATATTCATTGTGTCCAACTTCGATTAATATGTAAATGATATCGAATCTCGGTAACAGGTTTTTATTACTACAAATTATAACACTGTCATCAAATTTAATTATTTCGATTACAGTACACGTGATACAATTAAATTCCTAGCAATTGTTATTATAATTATGGTTTCTAAGATTTTCTGCCACAACTCATTAAATACAAAAAGAACTATTTCTACTAACAAATTGAAATTGTCCTTGGTTTTCTAAATTAACTTGGTCTTTGAAGACCTCAAATCTGTTCGTGTTCACAAAACGCTTATTTTGGAAGTTATTCATCTATTTAAATTGAAAATTGTAAAATAATCTGTTGCTAATATTTCACACTGAATCAGCTTGTCAGAACAGTTTCAATCTAATACTCTTGATGTTGAAGTTGAATTTCGCTATTTTAAATAAAAGTAAACACTATTTCAATGAAACTATTTTCAAACCCGTATTTAAGAACGGTTTTGGGAAGTAAGCAATTACGTTGGAGTAAATTAATGGAGAAAAGGTACTAGATATTACCCGTATCAATGTTTCTATCCCACTTTCACTCAGACCACGTTCCTCTTCGTGGTTATTTTGATAAATCACCGCTCCTAATTTGAATAGAACGGTAGTTGTTTTGATTTCGTATGAATAGAACCACGGGAATCGTTCTTGATTAAATTTCACGATTCCAGTACTATATACATCACGTTTACAATGACAGTTGTACAACAAAAATTGGCCTAATTACGTCTGAATAGAGTTGATCTTAGATTAAAGTTAGGCTTGATGTGAGGAGCAATGGTTATTCTGTGAGCCTTTGTGGGTTGGATGATGGGGGTTCTTAGATCTAAATTATCTGAATTTCAGAAACTAGCACTTAAGATCGGAAGATAATGTTGCATTGTGTATTATCCACGAGTTAAACTGTAATTGTTAGGGAAAATGGGGTAATACAGTTATTTTAATATAGTGGAAACGCCTTCTAGTTGTGATGCAAGGTTTGTTTTGCAATTTTAGAAAAGTTTCTATTACATTCATATGATCCATCTGAAAATTATGTCCATATAAAAATTAGATTAGCTAATGTATAGGTAACCCATATTTCATACCTTTAGAATATTTAATACACTTTTATGTCAATACTAATAAGATGAAACGAAATTATGTTTTGACATAAAGAGATGTACCACGCAAAAGCGTTAAAATAACTTTACAATTTTGATTTCGACACCTTAGAAATTGAAGTAATATTGCCCTAATCAACATTGCTGTAACAGGAACCCCCAGGCATACACCGCCAGACCCTATAAAGATTAGCAGATAATGCTAGATCACATTAGATAGGCAGTGTTATTTGGTTGTAATCTTTTGTAGGATGGCGATACAAATCGAGCGGCTCAAATTGAGCAGAAAACAAGTATATGCCCTAAGCGTAATATACTTATTAGGCATGGAAACGCAGACGAAATCCACGTTATTATGAAAGGTCAAGAATGTGTTGAATATTACTTTATAAATGACTGTCGATTTCTTTAGATTATTCGTGATATTCGTTGATACTAGTTACTGTCAATAATGATGATGAAAACCAAGATTTACATAATAAAGAAACTAATGAACATGATTATGTTCGCGATGCAAAATAAGATTGATGGAAAAGCCATAATTTGGCTGCTGTGTGCTAAAAATATTTTCACACCTATAATTACTTTACTATAGAAATAAAAATTCGTAACATAAGGCCCTATGTAAATCTATAAGACATGTTTGCATTATCTCGTTCAGACAATTTTTTGTGCGAAATCTATTACAATAGTCAATCGTGAGGTTTTGGAGTTATGAAATATAATTGAATAAAAAATTAGACATTGTCAAATGTATTTATTATTATTAAGTTTTTATTTAAGTTTTAATATGTTTGTTCATTGTATTTATTTATTGAAATTTATTCTATTCTATTCTATTCTATTCTATTCTATTCCTTTGTTGCCGTATATAGTATACAGTATATCCATTTTCTTCATTTTTCCTCTCACTCCTATACCTTTCCATATTAATGTGCATCACCTTCTTCATCACATGACTTCCTAATATCCTAATTAAGTTATTATACATGATTATTACGAATTTATAACCGTCATAATTCCATATACGTTTGGCCTAAAGATTCTGTATTTCCTAATCAATAGCCCGTGAAATCAATTTGAACAATATTGAAATCATCACTTCCTTAACAATACAGCCAGTTTGTAACAATTGTTGCCATCGATTGATTTAATTTCCAAATTACCATTAGGGAAGCCTTATATTGTTGTGGCAAAATAGACTATATTACGTGTTAAGCTTTGTCTAATTTTGTAGAATAAAGGAAATACATGTCAATATAACTTCCTATATTTAATTTGGGCGGATCTAGTTTCTTAGGATAATTACAGCATACTTATTAAAATAAATGAGGAATTGTTTGAATGATATAATTATATTCAAACAGGGTTACTATTACATATGGAATTAGTTTAAAATACGGCATTGTATTCCAAGAAAATAAAATGACTGATGAGGGATGGATTAAAACTACTATTCTTGAAAGGTCACCGTGAACTGGTAGCAGATGTGTTGGATCAGACAAAGAGATGGCCTGAGTAAAGTTTTCTCTATGAGAAGTCCAGCAAATACACCTAACGGTTGGCAAAAGTGCGGTCCAAATTTAAAGATGGGTGAGATAACGTGAGCGTTGTCATAGCCTTACCGATCTCCAACTTGCAGTTTTGTCACGCCTCTTTTGAAATAAAAAAGTTGCTTTAAACGTAATTAATGCTAAGAGAACAAGGCAGAAAAAACAGCATGCAAATAAATAATCATATATCCAATAGTTAGTATAGTAGACTGAGGAAGAAATTATTGACAAAAACGACTTGTAACTAAAGACAGATTAGCTTAAATACCTAACTTCAAAAGAAACAATACTTATAATACTATCAGTAGTTATCCCTTTTAATACTAACTGTTTCTCCTTGACATAAGGTGTATTTGAAAAGGTTTTTGTATTAAATTTCTTTGTCCTTTATTTAACGTAACGCCTATACAATGATAAGACGACTTAAGTCCCCCAATGGTCGTCGAAATACTAGCTTTATTATTAGACATTTCGTCATAAAAGGTACCAAAAATAATAACAGGCCTTTATACGAATTTGCTGAACTGAATCCTGAAGGCTTTGAAATTAAATTTGAAGTAAGTCATCTGAGAGTAATGATAAAGGGCAAATCTTTAACTTGAGACACCCCAGAATGGATGTTAGGGCAATCAGACTGTTCGTACTGTCTCTGAATACAGATTACTGCAATTCTATGTTTGCAGTTTAGCAGGTTCGTATCCGAAAGGTATTACGGGTTATTGTCGCATAGCAATAGCATGGATAACTTTGGCATAATCATAGATTAAAATGCTTCACGTATTTTACCCAACTTCGGAATACGTCGGTGCATAATGCGTCGGTTTACACAATTTACTCTCTATCTAAGTTTATACAATTTCAATATCTAAAACAATACCAAAACTAAGTTTTAAGTGTTAAAATCCTTTGCATTTTCAAGCAACACAATGCTGATGGAACGGCGAAATAAAATTAAGTCGATCACTTGTCTTAATTGTCTTATTATTTTTGTAGCGTTTTGCATTGGTTTCGTACCTGGCATCAACTAATTACGCGTCGATTGAAGGTTCGGTAAAATTTGAATCGTTTAAATTCAAACACATTCGATGCATCGAATTGGAACGAGTTGTAATATCGATTAAGTTCGCTAAGAATGCGTCGCTTGTATATTTTATTAGTGTCTCACGGCTTGCCCGTTTCATTCTTCGAGCGTATTAAATATGTGCCGAGTATCGATTGTGTGACCAGTGAAATTAGTCACTAAAGGTTTATTAATCGACTTGTTCAAACAGTAGTCATCTAACATCGATTATAAGCGTTTCCTTAGTTAAAAGTTGCAAGCAATATTTGTACTATTGCGGAAGAGGGATTAGTAAACATTTTAGAACCGAATGAGTGGTGTAATATGCGTTTCAAGAAATAATGTCCACGTAGGATTAGGTAGTGCATTTAACGTGTCGGTTTGTTTTAAGGTATAACATTCTATATACATAAATTCTTTAGTTTTTATGGTATTATTTTGCACATTGCCATTTTATTGGTAATTAATTCTCCTATTTTGTACATGTCTGTGTTCAGTGGTATTATTTATACTTGCATATATTTTTTTCTGTTTTTGTGTGCAATAAAACAGTTTATTATAATCATACTCAACTGTCTCTGCAAAAATAAAAATGGGTACATATTTGATTTTGAATTCCACGCATACGAAGTTGCAGGCGAAAGCTAGTATTAGTTATACTTATAAATACAATAATATTTTACTAATGCTACAAATAAGTAAAGGCAACCACTGGATGAATTAATTACATTTACCAATCTTGCACGAACGCAATCATTATTGCATTGTTCCACGAATTTTGTACCGATAGTCGTCTCATCACTTGTCGGTGGCTTGATCGGCCGAGATGTCGCCGAAGAGCTTTTTCATCAAAGACAAAAAACATATAAACCGCTGTGACTCTGAAAGAAACTGACAATTCTTTGAGGCAGCCATCAAAATTGAAACGGACAAGTCCCCTAGCAATATCCCTATTCTTTTCTCGTCTTCTAAAGAATAATCAATGACAATCAGTGTTTACCAAAGCTCTCTTTGTATTCCCCTCTACACTGCTTAATCTTTGCCACAATCCTCCAGAGATTTGTGACGTAGGGTGCTCACGTACTTTGAGCAATCGCTTTGAATAGGGTTGACACAATTTGATTAGGAACTACTTTTATTAATTACTCAATTTGCAAGAGACAGTACAGTAACCTGCAGGCATTTCTAACAGTTATCTACTTTAATAGAGCTTTTAAATACTAAAAAGATAAATATCAAATAAGAAAATCTCTTATTAAAATATGACAACAACTGAATATAACAACAATAAGATTACAACTATTTTTTTATGCAAATCCTTAAAATAATTTATAAAATTCTCAAAAAAACAAAATGTATTTCGACAGGCTTCTGACATACAAAATTACTGTGGACAAATTGGTCAGATTTTTATATCCATAATCTAAAAAAAACATGTTTCTGAGTTGATTTCGTTGACTATCAATTATGAGGAATGATTGAAAAACAAAAGTCATACAACTCATACAATTTATAATTTTATGATTTGTATGGCGTTGAGAAATTTTTATGTAGTGGTTTTGTCATCCCATCAGTCACGTTACATTTTTAACAACTCTCCCTTGATGCATTAAAAGACATCCATACTTTAATGCAAACTTCAAAAAAGAAAAGAATATATTAAAGACATTATGGGCGAGATCTCTTTGCTTTGCTAAGAGGGAGAATTTAAAACAACAACATACAAATAAACCTGATAGTGTAACAATAAAGTGTATAATGATACAACAATTACACCCAATTTATAATTTTAATTAAAATTATAAAAAGAAAAAAATCTTTAAAAATCTTGTTAGCTACAACCCTAGATTCGCTGCTTATGGTATATGATATTTTAATACCTAAGTATAGCTTTGTTTGCGTTGACTGTGTTCATTCTTTATTGCGTTTGACTCATACATATTTGTATGTAAATTTTAATGGGGGAAAGTTAAAGGAAAATATTGGACGTATAATTCTATTTTTATTACACTACTGAAACAACGATTTTTCTTTTTTATTGTTCCTAGAATAATAAGCTCGGTACCTTTACAAAGCAAACCGAAATAAATCTTATGAGTACTAATTTTAGAATCTTTTTAAGTTGTTTTTTTCTTATTACTTTGCTGATATGCTGCTGGTAGATAGAATACTCTTTATTGTACATTGGCAAAATCATACAGTCATAATAAGGAACACCAGGCAAAAATATTATTCAATTTAATTCTGTCATCCGAGTGTCTACTATCTACGCAGAATCCTAGAATAATTCGTTGCAAGAAAAGACGGTGAGAACATCGAGAAGCTCATCGTGATCGGCAAAGTAGATATGAAAAGGCCTCGTGAACGCAGTCCCATGCAGTTGGGCCAACCAGATCCGCACCGGTCTTGACTCCATAGTTCACAACGCCCTCCACACAGAAACAGATGGAGAAAACCGTACGTGAGAAAGTGATGCAGAACAGGTTACGACCCTCAACACTGAGGAAAACGACGGTAGGAGGAGGAAATGTACAATGGGCGGTAATATAGCTACATGAGCAATCTCTTCCAGACAGCCTTTGGGTGGACAGGAAAACATGGTATTATAAATGAGGAAAACAAAAAAAGATTGCTTCATGAATAATCGCCCATGTCTACTAAACGGCAAATTCGGTTAGGTTAGGTTAGAACTGCGACCAAAACAAACCAAGTGAGCAAACCGCGGCAAAGGACGGCGTAAGGCCAGAAACGCGATCAAATTAGTAAACATTTTCCCAATATTCTTTGAGCAAATAGTTGTGGATAAAAAAAAGATTCATACGAATTGAGAACCTCCTCCTTTTTTGAAGTCGGTTCAAAAATTCTGTTGGCGAAACGTTCACTGGTTAAGTGTTCTGTTCGCGATTAATAATGGACCAATCAACTGCTGTAAGACCGTTTCAAACTCCCTTGTAAAAATTCTCGAACGAATATAATAAATTGACTACAGCGAGCGAGAGAAAGGGGAGGAGCGCAAGATTTGAATCCAACATAATGTCAACCACAGAGAATGTTGCTTCATTTTCAAAAGCGATGCACAACGTACCCAAAGCCTGTATTATAAGCGCGAAGTATTTTATCATTAAAAAAACTTTTCGAATTTCACATGCGTACTCCTCCAAAGCCTCCGAGAGGGTTAACACGGGTCGCAACGGCCCCTTCCGCCCGCCATGTTTGTCGTTAACAGCACACGTGAATTCGGGATCCGTTTCCGGTGCGTTTGTATGTAGCGCGTAAATCGGTAGACGTATTTTGAGCGTTTTCGGAGCTTAGTTTAACTTTTTGTGTTTTAGGCAAGTTAACCTCAGAATGAATGGATTAACGCTTCGCTTATAAAATATTTGTTCCTTTCAGGCTGATTTTAGTATCACAATGATCATCAGCGCGGATGGGCCAATGTACTTTGCTTATTATGCGTTTCAGAATAACGTTACTGACGCTTGTCAGCGCTCACCGCTGCTCTTTGTCTTCATTGAACATTTAAGCAACCATAAAGATGTTGGTTCATCCGCGCTGATGATCAGCGTGATCCTAAAACCAGCTAACTAGTATCAAAAACTGGTGTTAGTTCCCCGTCAATAATAGGACTATTTTTTCCGTTTTCATCAGAAACCCGTGCTAATTTCAAAAAATAATATTAGAGTGAAATCATAGCACCAAGGACTCACTCGTGTGGTGGCAAATAAATCCACAATAGCATTCTTGGAGGATTGATATCTTTTTGAACGCATCCAGCGAAGAGCAGCTCGAATCGCCGTCAATCTAGCGTATTATAAAAAGCTAGACGGCTTGGCCCTACGTAGAGATGTGGCTTCTCTTTGCATCTTTTACCGCATGTATAATATTTAAATTAATTTCAGTTGCGGATTCCCACCACCGCACCACTCGGAATAGACTCAAATTCCATTCCTACCACTTAGACAATTGACAGATCCACCACAGTGCACTTCTATCGCAACTTTCTGCCCGGTAAAACCAAGTTGCCGTATCAGTTTGTACCAACGGTCTTTCTGAGGGGGTAGGATTTCAGGACCTTCTAGAAAAGAGCCTATTCCTTTCTTAAAGGCAACCGCAATTGATATAGTGTTGTGTTTGATAAAGGGCAACATTGATCACTTAACATCAGGTGACTCGTTTCTCACGTGGTTACATAAAAAAATGAACATTAGAGTGAAAACCGACAAATTATCAAAACCACGTTTTCACGGTTAAGAGTTAAAGCCAAACAATTATTACAATGTCCAGAAATTACTCAAATCAACACAAACATCACGTCAATTAAAGAATAATTGTTGGTAGAAGTTATTCTATTTAGAACGGCCTGTTCTGTTTAACTAGGTGAAACAAAGTTAGGAAATGATAAAAGTTAGGGATTTTGGACAAATAAGTTGTTATAAACTTCTGAGTTAGTTCTGTTCAACATGAAAATATAAGAGAAAGTTTGTCGCAGTGTCCTAAATAGCGAAATAATTAAGGTGAGTTTAGCAGTGATTGTTATTTACCAAAAAAGTTTTTGGAACCCATTCCTCCATTCAATCTGATGATAAGCAGAAATGTAGTCCTGAAGTTTGCAAATATAGCTGTGCGAGAAGTTAAGCCCTGCACTTGCCTGCATTTTCAAAATCGACCCGGAAGTTATATCTGGTACTACTGTCCAGATATAACTTCCAGATTTATTTTTAGTTTCATACCTACTGTTACGAACTTTTTAGACGACTATGGCTTTGACTTATATTTCAATTCAAATTGAAGTTGTCCGCCTTTTTTATAGTTTATTGTACATTTGATTGGTTTCATTGAGCTTTCCTCTACACCTACTGTGAAAATATTCAGTAGTTACTCTACTATTTCTACTCTGCTAAAGCTAGCACCGACCTTCTAATTCGAAACAACAATATAGGTGTAGAACCTAATACAACATTACTGAAAGACAATAAAAACGCAGAGACAATAGTTTTCCCTCGCATAATTTTTAGATTCCGCCATCAATTCAAAGCAGTCTAGATCTGTGTCTAGACTTCTAGGATCCCAGGTGATTGATCCTGACATTACCATACTTGGAGATAAAAGCCGGCATGTCAGCGGAGTTACAGGATTTCCAAGCAGTCTGGCTCATTTGTTTTAGGAGATAGTGGCATAAGTGTATTAGTTGGTCCATTATCAACTGTAATGTGAGCGGTTTCTGTCTTGCATCTGAGAGCTCTCGTAGTGACTATACTAAGGAATCTTAGCTCCATATTACGGCAAGGAAATCCGGAAGCTGTAGGAGAGTTTATATGTGCGTATGAACAGAGAGACCACACTGGTATTTCGCAAAATAAATTTCGAAGGAGTTAGTAATAGACTTACAACAAATGTAGATCAAATCTTAAAAATTGAAGGCTAAATATTTAATATATTTAGCCTACAATTTTTAATAATACGACCCACTGCTGGAACACAAGGCCTCTCCTTTTCATAGAAGGAGGTTTCGGCAGTAGTCCACCACGCTTCCCAATGCGGATTAGTGGACGGATTATAAGGTATATACCCCTTTGCTGATCCATTAGTCGCTTTCTACGAAAGCCAATGGAGAATATAGGGTGATGCTATTCTACTCTGCCGGCATTACATGACTTAATGTCATGGCAGATGAAGCGAAAAAAATATGTAAGGATAGCAGTAAGTGGAAAGAAGTGATATCTGCCTCTATGGGCGAAAGGCATTATTTTATGTTTTACTATTTTCTAATATGGAAAAATACATTTGGGAATAGTTGTCGATCTTAATAGAAAGCTATTTCTATTATTAGAATCGGGCATAAATATAATAAATAATATCCCGAGTAAGCTCTATATCAAATAATTCGACTGCGTAAATCGCCCTCCCGCTCCAGCACCCTGGAGATTGAATTCAAAGAGACTCCAATACGGGACTTTCCCCTTTGGGGATTCCCCGATTCTATCATTCATATCCAGGTTGCGGATTTCTTAAATACAGTTTGATTCACTGCACAACAAACTCTGTAATGTTGAACTAAACTGCCGCATCACTCGTCTTAATGTAGGTATTGGTTTTATTAATATATTATATGCTCGGGACTACTAAGATGTTTTAAGAGTGTACGATTAACATTATGTCCTGGTTGCTGGCTATTGTTTGTTGGTTCACTGAAGGCCCATATAATGGGGACTCCTTTCTTTTGCGTTATGGTTTTATTCCTAATTGATTTTGGAATAACGAGTTGGGCATATTTTTTGTGTCATAATAATATTTTGCCGTAATTGCTTCTTGGCATCCTATTTTTGTTAGCATACTTAATTATCATTTAGGCTAATTTGCTTTGATCCAATTTTAATTCCCATTATATTACTATTCATACTATTATTGTCTATTACTAAGTGGAACCCATACTAAGTGCCTGCATATTTGTATAATTGATAGGTTCCGAGTTATTTTTTAGGACCAAGCGGGGCCAACCTTTGATGACGAAGAGTCTAAAATATAGGGATAACTTCTCGCATTCGAGTTTTCATTATGCGTTTATAAACTTATGCTTTAGAATATTAATTAAGCTTAAAAAATATGCTCAGCTCTTATGCCTGAATAATATTAAGCGGAAGTACCTATCATTAGTATAAATTGGATCGTATTTAACTAGTCAGCAGATTAACCTAACCTAAACCTACCTTAATCCAGAATGAGTGACTAAAAATTCTTAATGAGCGACTAATAAATGATTAGTCGCCCATTTAGTATTTTTAGTCGCTCTTTCTGGAAGTTTTAGTTGCTACGTTTATTATTTCCCGTATAAATTACAGTATGCCATGATACATGAATGGCTTAAAATTTTATGAAACTGGATAGGGAAGCGGGAAATAGATACGACCGCCTGTTACTCTTTTGAGGAATTGCATGACCAGACAAATGTTACCTGAAGCCCTTTTGGCATTACGAGCGTGACAGTATGGACCTATTATATTCACATTAGTAAAATGTGGTTTGGAGTCAATTTACTGATGTCCAAACTTTGGACGCTATTATAATTTTTTAAACTCTAGATAGCTCTGTCTCAGCTAACCAGGTGAAACATAAAATTTAAAAACTGGACAAATTTTACGTTGTAACCAACCCGTTCCCTCCCTACGACTATTACTTATATGCACCTGTATTTATACTTTGGAGTTATTAAAATCTCTTTTGTATACTCAACGAGAACCACTTAAAGGGTGACGCATTAAATATGGCGGCAATATTCCCGTGAATTGGAACTCTGACTGTGGCCCTTGAAAATTTCGCCTAGATGGATAATTCTGGGATGCTTGTGCGCCGTGAAGTAATTCGGGCGTTGAGCCATGTAGAATAAGCTCAAAATCCCTTGACTGGTTTCGTGTAGAGGTTCAATGACCTTCCCGTGTTAAGGGTGCATTGTTTGTTCGGATGTTATTGTTATATTTTATATCGCGTCTATTGTTGTATTAGATTCGAATTGTTTAAACTTTGGATTACATACAGTTAGTTTTGTATCCATCTGAAGTGTGAATACAATGAATGAGTAAACTTTCCTTATCATTCACTAATACGTTAGGTAGGATAATTTCAACTGTAGAAGTAGATCTACTTAAACAGGATTTTATATGACACTCTTTTGAATTATCCCCATCATCCGAAACATCAATCAGACATCTGTATTTTAGGTTACAATTCACAGATATCGTAAATTCACAATTAGTTCACATTAAATTGCATAGTTTAAAAACCCAGGCAAACCCTCGGCAAAACTAAAAATCTTGCGATGGACTTGGAAATATTTTATTGGAGACCTTTTCTCGGCATAAGCATGAGCAAAGTATAACATGTGACACCACAATTGTAAGATATTCCATCGTCTTCTTCGAATAGGTAAAGTACAGCTTTAACTATCAGAGAGAAATTGCTTGTTATATAAAAAGAGTCATGGTATATTTCACCACTGTTAGACTTTTTAAGCTCAAAAAGTAGGGCTCAAAAGTTTTCAAAATTTGGGTTCATCAGCCCAACAACGGTACCCTTAGTACGAGTTTTTGCAACACCAAACGAGTGATCGTCTTCGTTAATACTATGAAACTATAGGTTTACTTAATACGTCGTAGTATAAGATTTAAATTTGGCACATAGTCTTCACGATATCGCCTATTCGATCACTCGATTATACGAACTTCACACTGTTTAGTTTTGTCTCTTTCATTTCTTATTAACAAGAAAGAGACAACATGTTCATTCGTTCCATTCACTCCCATTCATAGTATCTCTAACTAGTCTGTGCTCGATGAAAACAAACAAAATGTCTGCGTCACAGTGAGAGTCGTATTGATATTATTTATAAATTATTACTAAAATAGATAATAAGTAATAGGTTTTGATACATAAAATTTGATTTGATATATACCCAAATGTACTAAGGTGTTTTAACGGAAAAATAAAATGAAAATGTGCAAAACAAGTGAGTCGCAGTTTGAACAAATAGTGAATTTCATTGATTGGTGTGTTTAAAAGGATATTATACAGAAAAATACTAATGTGCAATGCTTTTGGGAAAAATAATGATCTCGTGTCTGACGGCAAACGAGATTTAGAGCTGCAACAAAGGGAAATTGAACTCAAGCGAGCTTGCCTAGTGACAAACTCTATTCGCCATATTATTTTAGAAAATAAAATAAAATAATGTTATGTATTTGTAAGCTCTTGAGGCTTATTGTTATGACCAGACATGGCGTGGCGTGGTCTTACGGGCGAAGAGACAGATGAAAATTAAAGATGATTTATAATTCAAACGTAGACTTTTATTAACACTAACACAACACTTTACACTAACACTATAATCGATAACGTTCCACCGAGCACGTAGCTGTGAACGAGGGAGAACCGTTCTCGACGCAAGCCGTTTGATAACTGAGCCCTCTCCTCACTGTTAGTGTTCGTCCCCACCAACGTTCTCCCCGCCAACTCACTAGCGCTCGGTGTTACGTTTAGGAACTAAAACATTGAATCATGATATTACAACTAGATGGCGTTACGGTCGCTGGGAAAATTATAACTAGATGGCGCTCGAAGCTGATGTGCCGTCACGGCCAACCCTGACTTTCGCACGCCCTCGTGCGCGATCAGTCCTGATCCTGAATACCTGGAATAGATGGCAAAAAAAACGTATTAACACACGCTCGTTCATTCCTGACTAACCTAATAGGACTCGGGCATACAAGGTCCCTTCGACTGTTGTCACCAATGGCGTATTCCGGGCATATTAGTCCCCTTCGTTTACATACAAACATCAGACGGCGCGGACTGGGCATACGTGGCTATTTTAACCAGCTCGTTACCTTTTTCAACACATACTGATTGAGCGCAGACTCAGACACAGAATACGACACACTCACTGGGCGCAGACCGGGCATACGAGGCCCCTTCGACTGGCCACACTACAAACTCACTGGGCGCAGACCGGGCATACGCGGCCCCTTCGACTGGCCACACTACACACTGGGCGCAGACCGGGCATACGCGGCCCCTTCGACTGGCCACACTACACACTCGCTGGGCGCAGACCGGGCATACGCGGCCCCTTCGACTGGCCACACTATACAATCACTGGGCGCACACTGGGCATACGCGGCCCCTTCGACTGGCCACACTACACACTGGGCGCAGACCGGGCATACGCGGCCCCTTCGACTGGCCACACTAGACATTCGCTGGGCGCAGACTGGGCATACGTGGCCCCTCCGACTGGCCACACCAACTGACATACAAAGATACTCACCTTCATGCACTATAACTTCGTGTTCGATCAATTGATACGAGGAGTCCACTGATATGGCTGTTAAGGTTTCAGAATTTGCGGTTAAAGTGCCGCCGCTAAAGACAGAGCGTATCACTATCGAAAAGAAATGGAATGGCCTCACCCGATGATGTTGATAGTGTATCCCGCGGCAGCTTGCACTCGCAGATGTGGACCTTCCTCGTCGTGGACTGCTCGGCTACCCTCTTCTTGTCTGGACACGTTGTGCTGAGATGGCCCGGCTTGCCACACGAAAAGCAGGTCACCGTTTTCTCCCTTGCAATAGATCTTCTATTTTATGTCCTCGATTACCACAGTAATGACAAGATCCTATAAATCTCACATCGCTCGTACGAGGTCGTTTGATATCCAACTCGTTACGTTCATTGTTGTCCAATCGTCTCTTGAGAGAAACTCCTCCAAGCACTCTACATAGTTGGGCACGTGTCGTAATTACGTGCGAGTTGAGCTCACGGCGAATTATCGGGTCATGCTGGCACAAGATTGAGATAGAAAATCCCGCTATAACCTCTTCGTTCATTTCAATTTTGGGTATGCGTTCAATTAAGTTCCATAAACGTACAGCCGCTTCTGAGGCAGTTTCTTTGCCCCCTATTTGAAACTTAATGACGTCATCAAAGTAATCTTGCATTGCCTTGGGTTTTCTAAACCATGCGAGAGTTCTTTAACCATCGGCCACTTTATTTCAGCCGTATTCAATTTTGTAAGGCACGTGGCGGCGCGACTTTTAAGCGCGCGCGTATGTGCCAAAAGTAGTTCCGGGCCTTGTAATTGTTTACTAGTTACAATTAGTTCTGTCACTCTGCACCAACCTTCTATATCTGCTTCCGAATCCTCCGGGTCGAACATGATGAGATGCGTATTATTGGTGTAGCCTGAAGAACCCGACATTTCAGCACTCGCCGATATCAGTCGTGTGAAGAAGGCTTCCATTCCACTCAACAGTCTTCGCGGTAAAGGTTCCTCGTCACGAGGTTGTCGACTTTCATCACTTGTCTTCTCAGGTGTACGCCCTTCGTATCCCACTTCTGATGTAAGCTCTTGAGGCTTATTGTTATGACCAGACATGGCGTGGCGTGGTCTTACGGGCGAAGAGACAGATGAAAATTAAAGATGATTTATAATTCAAACGTAGACTTTTATTAACACTAACACAACACTTTACACTAACACTATAATCGATAACGTTCCACCGAGCACGTAGCTGTGAACGAGGGAGAACCGTTCTCGACGCAAGCCGTTTGATAACTGAGCCCTCTCCTCACTGTTAGTGTTCGTCCCCACCAACGTTCTCCCCGCCAACTCACTAGCGCTCGGTGTTACGTTTAGGAACTAAAACATTGAATCATGATATTACAACTAGATGGCGTTACGGTCGCTGGGAAAATTATAACTAGATGGCGCTCGAAGCTGATGTGCCGTCATATTAATTAAACAATGTGTTTTATTTCCTTATTATATTACACTGTGATAGTGTCCTATTGTTTAAATTCTAGCCAAGACGACTAAAGCGTAGATAATTATTAAAGCGTCGGTCGTCTCCAAAGAGTATATAATCACTACGGGTCGTCTCTGTGACGAGTGAATATCCACACGGTAATGTTATCGCCCGTCACGACAATACCTACGCCGTGTGGAGACACTCACATGATTCGCATATAGGTAGGTATATAAACACAGACATTATTGCTTGAGACTTATAAAGTAGAAGCTATATGCTTATAATTTATCAAGGCGCCACTGCTGTATAACTTCCCGAGGTTCCTGTGTACGTTGGTGGGCTTCATTAACCTCATCAGCGACCATAATAAATGAAAATTATGGCGATAACATTGTAATAATTGTT
The DNA here is from genome assembly GCA_955850985.1 of Elophila nymphaeata. Classification (NCBI taxonomy): domain Eukaryota; kingdom Metazoa; phylum Arthropoda; class Insecta; order Lepidoptera; family Crambidae; genus Elophila; species Elophila nymphaeata. Next base: position 8,175,416 of record OY039091.1, on the reverse strand, counting down.
AAAAAAATCATTCGTTTACCTACTCACGGAATTTCTTTCATCGAGTGACGACACGATCAAACGTAATAGTATACTTACGACGACTTGTCAAAGTAACGACTCGTGCTGCCAAAATGGCGAAAACTATCAAAGTTTTCGTGTTACGTCAACTCGATACAACTTATACTGCCGATTTTTGTTTTTGATAGCTTACGCTAGAGGCGCTAGTGGGCAATGTATGAAAAGAGACGATACGTTTGATCGAGCTCGAAAACTATCTAAACTCATACTAAGGGTACGGGTCGTAGGTAGTCATATCATATATCCTATTTTCGATAGATTTGGGAAATCTACTAAAAATCTAGGCACACTTATCTATCGAGAATAAAGACATATGTTTTCAACGATATATAATCATCTACAACTCCCATAAAACTTGAAGATTCCATTGAACAACATTCCAACACAATTCTGGAGCAACTTGTGTATAGCTAATCTGCGGTTTGGAATCTCAAATAATTTTCGGGAGAACCAAAAGTTCCATACATTCAAGTCGTTTTCAGCATCTAATGCCAATCTAAAATCTAAATTGACAGAGGGGGAACGGAGAACACATTATTTCCTCGTGAATAACAATACTTAGGCGTCGCGTGACGATTTACATAACATAAGAAATTAGTTTCTCTTTGAAATTGGGACTATATGTTTTAAGACACGGATGTCAAAATTGCTTATGTGGATAAGGGCTTGATTTGCTTTGTATTTGAATTCAAACCAACGCCATGTTCACCTTGGACGGATGTTCACCTATGATGGATCACCTATAGGACAAAATAAGAAATCAGCGTGTAGATAAACTTAATAGATACCTACCGTGAATTTTTGATAATATGTTTTTTTTAATACCAGGAGTTGTTCTTGAATGATTTGATGATTCCGTGGTCTAGAGTTTAGTTCCAGCAGAGGTCCCGGGTTCGATTCCCACCGGAGTACAAATTTGTACTCGTTTTGGTTGGTGGTAGGACTTCTTCAAGTCTGCCTGATCAGCTACCACCATGTTATCAAAATCTGTCGCCATAATATTAATGTGAACAGCATTAAGTGCAGTGTGCAGCAGTGTTCCGACAGTTAATGATCAGATATCCAGTCCCTCTGTGGTTGATCTTCGGCCTTATCGTCAATTATTATCAGCTGAGATGAAGGTTCTAGCTTCCCTAAAAAATAATGAAGAAGAAGAAGAAAGTAAAGAATAAAAAGGCGACAGACTGGTCTGACTTACTTGAAGCTAGCTCTCGACTCCTCGGCAAACAGCGGCGCAGCAGATGTTCAGGTGACTAGGCGGTTAACGGCCGACGCGGCGATGTAGCGCGTATATGTATGTATAATGATGGAATGCGAATTCGCCCAAAATGATGAGGCGCGGCGGACGGCAAAAAAATGGTAAAAGAACCTAGACTCGTCTTCTGGTGCGACCAGAGAACGACTGTGTTCGCGTCCAAAGAGGTCGTGTGGTGCAAAGTGCCAGTATCAAAATAAGTGCATGTAACCGTTCACTTGAAGCCAAAACATAATGACTATAGAAAAACGCGTAAACAAAGGATTAGGTAACGCTTTTGAGCTACACCGTACAGCTTTGTTGAGCCGTTTGGAATGTGTGTGTGAACTTCGAATAGATCATAATTTTTTTTCTCTTGTCCCTAAAAGCCAACTACCCACTTCTTCTTGTTGATGAACCATGAAGTAGATTTATAAATGTTGAACACAATTTTCCTATTAGACACCCATTCCATATTTCTGTTTTGTCTGTCCATTCTCTTAAGGTTACTTAGAAGAGAGTGCTTAAGTGGTTATGTTTATTTCCTTCTGAGTATTCTTTGTGTGCAATGAAAGTATATTATTATTATAGATCCTTACTACTTTCACCTTAATCATTTAATTTAGCCTCCACTTCCGCTTATTATCAGGTAGGCTTGCATCATTTGGTAGATATTAAAAAAAAACAAAATCTACTGGCCCTAAACACACTTACCGTAAGAGACTGTGTTTTCCATACCCTAATTTAACGATTTTTAGTGACTATAATTCCTCATCATCATCATCAACAGCTCATATGATGTCCCCAACCCGGGGGCTCAAGCCTATCTCACATTAAGGGCGATTAGGACTTGGTCAACCACGCTGGCTAAGTGCGGGTTGGTCGACTTCACACACAACCTAAGAATTCCTTCATAGGTGTGTGCAGGATTCCTCACGATGTTTTACTTCATCGTAAAAGCGTCAACGTACATATTAATTCAAAATTTGAAAACACATTGTTACGTGGCGGGGTTCAAACCGGTGCCTCCTGGGTGGGAGACAACGCTCTTACACACTACGCCACCGATGCGTTCACTATAATTCTTAATCTTTCCAAATTTGGAGTGCTTTATTACACCATATATTTCTTTAGCTGGAGTCGTAAAATTCGTTAGAATAACGTTTAATATTGATTTAAAAGCAGTGTAAATTGAAATGGCTTTTAAATAAGTGACAAATCACAAGTTCTATAGCTCCAAATTTGAATGCAAAATATGAATGACAACGCTACTTTTGCTATGAAATCTAAATTAATATTCGAACAATTGATTCCACTATATTATGTAAATAATGAAAGGATATTAATTCCATATTGATTCACAGAAATCTGGTTGCTGCTTTACAAAGCAAATAACAGTCTAACTCACACACGAATCAATTTTATGATTAATTTCAATCCCTAAATGAACATAAATGGACGTTTATTAAACTGCTAATTAGTATGCTCCGTGATCAAATATGATCGATACTGTAAATGTTACTGAAATTTTGGAGTTGTGACAAAGATTATGAAAATATTCGTGTGTAATTGTACTCGTATCTTTTATTTAACCTGCTTAACTTTATTCGGGCTCACCGTATTACATTTTTCTGTCATCATCCCTTTATCTCAGCTCATCATTAACTCCTTTTTCTGCCACATCATCTCTCCAACAGTCTATCCGTCTTGTCTTCGGACTTTCTCTCTCTCTATATCCATTCACATTCATGTTCAATACCTTCGTTATCCCATGACTATCATTTCTTCTCATTACATGTCCGGTTTGCCTCTCAATCTTACTGCTAACAATTGCACTCGATAAATTGTTACTGTTGAATTCCGAAATTATTGATAATTAAAAATTAATAATGAAAATGATGTTAGTAAGTTTAATTATTTAAAGAGATGAGAACTCTTAGTATGGATGATTTGTTATTAAATAAGTGTAGGTTTAAAGACTCCTCTTTGCATAGCTTCATGCTTCAAGTCACTGGGAACAAATTCGAACAGAAATCACTGTTCACTGGGCATTTTTTTCAGTAAATTTAAAATGTGCACCAATGCTAATATAAGTCGTATTACATGATGAATACTGTATCTAATATTTCGGAACAGTTATCAAGTATATCTATATTCGATGTGCAACTGTAAGTTTAGTCCAGGATCAGAGTTTGATACGATTATGGATATGACATACATACGTCATTCAAAGTCAAAGAAATCATATTCACATTTAAACGAATTGAGAGCGAGTATTTTATCTTGTTTCATGGAATTTTATTGTTAAGGGCATTGTTTAAATATGTTTTTTATTGACTATTGCTGTGGGCGTCACCGGAGATTTTTAAGAAGGAACCTTGGTGGGTCTTCTAGCTTATAGGGCGAACTGCAAGTATAGGCTTTCTATTCTAGTCAAAAGGTATCTTCCCAGAGGTCTCACTGCAAATCCGGACCCTGCAAGGACTCTAGACTAGAGTCCTTGCAGGATCCGGATCAGAAGGAAGCGACAGAGCTGACAGGTGCCTCTAAGTACTCGAAACCTGCCTGTGCCGTGAATATCTTGGTAAGCAACAATATTGTTTAGACGAATGCGCGGTATGATAAGTTTGCTATTATATTATCAGCTGCGGTGTAGTGTCCGCTCTCTGAGAAGTGACCATTTATTTTTATTTATTAATATTACTTATGACACTAAGATGTGGTCACTTATAATGGGCATCATAAGCAAGCTCAATGTCACCCAAAAGGCTATGATCGGTGTATTTTGCAAGATCGAATCAGGATTGACGAGATCCGCAGAAGAACCAAAGTGTACGACATAGCCCAAATAATTGCAAAACTTAAGGTGAGTGGAACACATTGTTTGGAGAACAGATGGCCGATGGCGCCGAAGGGTTCTCGAGTGGCAACCACGTAGCAGATAACGCAGTGTGGGTAAGCCCTCTAGAAGGTGGACTGACGATCTGATTATGGTTGTTGGTCACTGCTGGGTGCGAGCAGCAGATTTGCGTTCTTTAGGGGAGATCTATGTTCAGCAGTAGACGTCCTGTGGCGGAAATGATGATGATGATGTATATTACTGATTTTTTTATGTGTGATTTAATTCTCTGCTACGAATAAACGAGTTTTATTTATTTCTAAATATGTACTTAAATAAAAAGTTAAGTTAACTGAGAACTTTAAAAATAAATGTTATTTTCATAAACACAAAGGACTTGCAGTTTCAGTTTTGTTTTGTAGCAAAACAAAATATTCTTTTACCGCTAACTCAATAGGTCAACGTTACCTTTCAACTGTACTAACATTATGGGTTCTAAGACGCGGAAAACAAGGTGTATTTTTACAAATCACTACATCATTCCTTTCATTCATATCTTTTACGACAGTTGTAGTGTTTTCTTTAGAGCCATTGCAATATGGAGGTGTTGTTATCAAAAAGTTTTGATTCGTTTTGTTGAGAAAGCTGGTTTATTTGTGTTTGGACAACGATTATGTCGATATCTGTGACTTAGTAACAAACGGCAATGTTGTTACAGTATTTTTATTTGACGAAAGCGGCTGAGACATGAGTGTGCGTAGAGTAGGTATAGGTCATAGATTTATAATTATTGACGTTTATAGGTTGGCAATGAATCGAAAAAGCCGAGACCAAAAAAAGGCATCATTGTGCGAGTAAATGCGCATGTGTGCGTAAAAATAGTATTGCATTAGCCTGACAGTTGCTGTCTTTTGAATGTGATTGACAGGCCGACCTAGGTCGCCTGCGTGTACGTGAAATGGTCTTGTCTATCTATTGCGTTCTCATATACGCTCTTTCTAAACTAAGATAGCTTTTTCAAGAGATAGAACATGATATTGAATTCTAATACCTTATCCATAAAACACAGGTCTGCGCCAATTGCGTAGGTCCCGATTAGAGGAAATTTGCCTTCGACACACGTAATTGCATCCCGGGGCATTCGCATTTGCATTCCCAAAATGAGTCTTATGACTCTTATCTAAGGTTGGTTTTGGAAGTAAATTGGCTGGTACGGTTTGTACGTGGCTACTGTATAATCGCTGGAAGAACGATTGACAATATTGATATGAAATGCACTATTCATTGGTTTTCAGATTCGTGATTATGTCTCTTTGAAATTGCTAAATGTGAAAGAAATAAAGGTAAGCTCAGATATACCTAATACTACACTTAAAAACATTCCTATGATTTTTTAAAAATATATTAATAATGTCAACCCCTGTGCTTTTTACTTACTATCTAATCATTGCCGATAAAAACTAAGCCGTAAACCATAAAAAAACTTTATTTTTATTGTAATAAAGTCCATTCGCATTTCGCAGCTGAACAAAACTGACACCTCGCCATCCTTAAAAGAACGCAGGCCCATTGTGATTCATACAACTAGTAGCAGTACATGACAGACAATAACTGAACTCAAAAGGCGTTGCAGCCTTAAAACCTAAAGATTATTCGTTAGCCAATATTCCCTTTTGCATCGACAGTTCAATAGAGGCAGCCCTAGCAATGAACTCTTTGATGTTTCACCGCTCGCCGAATTTGGTTCCAAATTGCTTGAGCTAGGGCTGCCACAGTTATTTATTCAAACGGCTCTATTCCTATTTGATCGTGAGGTATGTTCTGATGACTGTGTTTTGATATGGACAGTATTTGTGTGTGGGGAAGTTTTGGATGTATTGATGCAATGACTTTGGATAACGCCCACTAAGCTAGATTTACGATAGTTAAAAACATACCATATTAGTTTTGTAACGTTTCGTACGCCCCGTATTCACAAACGATACTTTTCTTAGTCAAAAAAATGCTATGCAAAATAAGGCATTTCTCAGTGCGTGCCATATGGCAAGGCTTTTGGGGTCTCATAGTGCGCGTGGACGCACAGGGTCGTAAAAATCTATGCATAAACCATACTTGAGTGGAGATCGGCACTATGCGTACTTATAAAATGAACGCACAGCTTAGGTAGCTAGCTAGCTATATTACCCCATGCACAAGTCGAGATGTCAAAAGCAACGAATAGATGTCAAAAGTTAAAATTTTAAAGTAAAATAACGTCAGGATATTCAACAATGTGAAACCGCAACAAACTAATCACAGAGCTCTATTCAATGCAATGCGGTTACTTAACCAAATATCGAGAAACCTCATAGTAATGTGTGTGAATATGGTTGTCTGTGTCCATTTAACCCGGCGCCGTCTACGCTGGGTCATAATGACCCGATTATTTTAAAACTGTAAGTATTTTTTTTAAATAAGTTAGCGTTAATTGTCTGGGATCAAAAAAAAAGGTTAAAAAATCTTATTCGTTTTTGTTTGGTGGTAACTTTTCGGGTTGATGCCCCTTTAATGTAGACGACTGGGAACCTGTGGTATTTTGAGGCACTGCATACCTATGCAGCGAGATGTGCCTTTGTGTGTAACCAAATATTACATAAAGCTCTGCCCAGCCCTTTTGGAACTTGATAGTACCTAAGTATGTATGGAGTTTGATTTCAATAATTAAAAAATATTAGTAACAAAAAGTTTACATATATCCAAACGACACAAAAAATTAACGCCGCCGACATATCCCGTAAAACTGTTCAGATTAAATGCACCGAGACATCTATTAAGAGGGCGAGCTATATTTATAGTTTGATCGTAGTTACATGTGTCTGTCTGTCTCGTTTAAATTGGCCGCGACGTTAACTTAGACGTATGATCGGAGCGACAACTTTATTACGAAAGCGATTGTCAGGCAATTGACAGCCCTACGCTGTCGGGAATAAAGGTAGGGCCACAATGTTTTGAGTGGAAAAATATCTTTGTCGTAGTGCAGCACAAAAAGATTGACATGTGTTGTTTTTTTAAAGTCAATCTCGGGTCTGCAGTCTATATTTTGCGGTTGGTAATGAGGGGGATATCGTTCTCATACGGTTGGGATACGATTTTGAATACAATAAGCGCATAATTAAGTCGTGAACGATGGAGACAACAAGCTTTTATCCTGCCGTTTAAATAATAAATATCAAAGACATCTTATTGTGAATCGATACTGGCAATAAAGAAGAGAGAAAGTAACGAATAATGACTTTATTGCTGTAAAATACGATAGCATTTACGTTATAATATAATACAGTTATTCATATTGGTAGGTGGTCTGACGATCTGGTAAAGGCACGGATTCGGGCAGCGCAGGACAGACCGGCTTGGAGATCGTTGGGGGAGAACTATGTCCAACAGTGGGCGTCTCTCGGCTGAAATGATGATGAAGACGATGATTCATATTGATATAGAAAGGGAAGGTATTGGTGGTTTCATTTAATTAACTAGTAAATAATATTTGTAAGCTCATTTAGTACAGTCCAAATTACAATCGTGATTTAAATAAATAAATAAAATCTGAACAATATCCGATGAATGTTATAACAACGGCATAAAATAACTCTTTCTACAACTTCTATTACAACGGTTGCTTTGGAAGACCTGTGCTATGGCGTGAATGCGGCAGGTAATTCCATATAAACGTAGAGTCGAGTGAAGTTCGTTCAAATCTATCAAAAAGTTTTATATAGTGTCGAAGTTCCTGATATATTACTACTACATATTTGAAATTGATATAAAACCTAACAACACAAAAACAAATTTATGGCGAAAAACTGCGTTTTATTTATTATGCTGATAATTTTACATTTTGTAGCCAATTTTGACTAGTTTATACCATAACGTAGTCGTATATTATAAAAATGAGATTTGTATGCTTTGGCTGACTTACATGATTAACGCAGACAACAGCTAGATTGCAAAATTAGAACATCAGTCTAACTTTCCCATAATTAATACAATAAGGCTTACTTTACCCTTATCACATAAAAAACGGCCGATCGATCCCATAAGAGCTAAGGTGTACACCCTTTTCAAAGATTTCATTCGCGTCGTCAACAGATTTCGACCCTTATCAATCTTATTATGTCCCGATACTAGCATTCCCCGTGGCTGTACTCGACTTACAAAGAAATATTGTTCAAACCGCAACATGATCTCCGTAAACCACATCTAGATAACAATTATTTCCGCACGAAGTGACTTTGTCATGGCGACAAATTTAAAAATGCATTTTTCTTCGCTGATCTGTCTACGGTTTCATTTATAACGTTTATAAGGTAGGTAGAACATAATTTGTTTTGTGGTTTATGAATGATTTTTTTTGTTTGTTAAAAACAAAAGCTAGAAAATTCTTCGTGTGTCATTCTCATTCTGTATAAAATGTAACTATGACATAAAAATTACACTGTAAATGGAAGTATAATAAATATTATTTAAATTAAATATGTATGGCCGCGTGATACCGGCAGAGTAGAATAGCATCACCCCATATCCTCCATTGGGTGTCGTAGAAGGCGACTAATGGATCAGCAAAGGGGTATTGATCACCTTATACTCGCTCCACCAATCCGCATTGGGCAAGCGTGGTGGACTACTGCCTAAACCTCCTTCGATAGCAAGGAAAGGCCTTGTGTCTCAGCAGTGGGTCGATTTATAAAGGCTGTTGTGATGATGATGATGATGTATGGCGTTAACAAGTACTTTTGATTTGATTTGGAAGGTATGATTTGTAGACAAGCTGAGTTAATTAAAAAAAATACACATTTAATGTCATCATTTATTACTGTTAAAATATGGCAAAGAAGGGTTAAGTTGAGATGACGATCGATCGAGGTGAGTGGAAGAAAGAAACCTATTATGCCGACTTCAAATAAAATCGCTAGCAGAAACAATAAATCCAACTTATAACAGACAATTTTCTGTATAAAATACCTACTGTTGACTTGTAATCGTTGACAATAAATGTAAAACGGAATGACAGTTGTCTGTCTGTAGCAACAAACTTTAAGTAATTCAATTTGCAACGTTTAATATTTAATTGTCCCTGGGCCATGACTTTGATTGGGAGTTCTAAATCAGTTCTAATCTATTAAGTGACTGTGTTACGTGATGTAAAAGTTCGCCTGAATATTTGAAGGATTTGCAGTGAAATGATGACTTTCAACAACTTTGGCTGGGAACTTTGAAAAACAGAGCTACAAAATAAGGAAAGTATAATGAATATCCAATAAAATATTTCTGCCAGTAAATCTAAGTTTAAAGTAAGAATCCAGCTAAGTGCTCGTCCACTCGTCGGTAAAATTATTTATTTATTTTATTTATTTATTTGTATGGACAACCAACAAGATCATACACCTTACAAGCTAAATATTACAATATTCATGGTACCCAAGAGTTGGTGCGGCCTTAATTACAGGTTGCCACGGAAAGCGCAAACAGAAATAAAAATAGTTGTAAAAATAGTTGGGAGCGTAAGGCATCCCATAGCTTATAAACGAAAAACATATTAGGTTGGGGAAAAAGTCTTTTCGCATTATAGTATGTATAAACTTGTAATAAAATCTCTTTGGCTATACTATTTGTATCTGGCTGGTTTTGGTATCATTGAAAGTTTAAATTTTAAAGAACATAATTCCAAATTCAAATTAGGAAAATGTGTGATTTTCATTTGTTTTTCGTACCGCCAAGATGAGTGAATCTAATGAAGAAATTCGATACATTTTAAAATTTTACTACAAAAAAGGTAAAAATGCAACGCAAGCCGCGAAAAAAATTTGCGATGTTTATGGACCTAGTGCAGTCTGTGAGAGTAGCACAAATTTGGTTTAAGCGTTTTCAATCCGGAAATTTTGATGTCAAAGATGCACGTCGCTCTGGTCGCCCTATTACAGATAAAATGGATGCCATTTTTGAAAAAGTGGAGCAAGATCGGCATGTCAGTAGTTACGACGTAGCTGAAGAACTGGGAATTGACCACAAAACAATTTTGGCGCATTTGAAAAAAACTGGGTACACAAAAAAGCTCGACATTTGGGTACCTCACGAGCTCACTGAAAGAAACCTAATGAACCGTGTACTCATTTGTGATTCTTTATTACGACGTAATGAAACCGAACCATTTTTGAAGAAGCTGATAACTGGTGATGAAAAGTGGATCACGTACGACAAGAACGTGCGAAAAAGGTCGTGGTCAAAGGCCGGTCAGGCTTCACAGACTGTGGCGAAACCCAGGTTAACTCGCAACAAGGTGATGCTGTGTGTGTGGTGGGATTGGAAGGGCATTATTCATTATGAGCTGTTACCACCAGGCAGGACCATCGATTCTGAACTCTACTGCGAACAACTGATGAGATTAAAGCAAGAAGTTGAGAGAAAGCGGCCGGAATTAATCAACAGAAGGGGTAGTCCAGTCAACAAGTTCAAAAACGTGAAAAATAGAGATAAAGCTCCTAAAAATATGAGCAATAGCTCATTGGATTCGGAACGACTTCTAGAAAAATGAGTTTTGAGGATTTTACTGCACGTAAAAAATTGCAATTGTTATTAACAAAATAAGATGAAAAAAAAGAGGTATTTACGTTTTTGTTAATAACTCATAAACTATTAATATTTAAGATATTTGGAAAAAAGGTCCTTAAAGAGGAGGAAATTTCCAAAAAAAAAGTCCCAGCTCCCGGAACTCTACCTCTATTATTTATAATTTTAATTTAACGCTGAAAATAGGGCTCCGCGCAGCCATTACGGCATGGGCGCACTGCCGTTAAAGACAGTTTCTTACATAAAATTATTTTTTATAGTAACAAATATGAATTTAAAAATTTAAATAAATTATGGTGTCATCCAGATACTTGAAAGAATATATTCCCGTTGGAAAAAAAATTTTAAATTAATTTTTCAAAAAGTTATGCAATTGTTAATTAACGAATTTTTTTCCTATCTCCGTTTTCATAAATGACGACATAAAAATTTAAATAATAAACCTATAAATTTTTGGCTCTGTGGAGCTCTTCTTATATATATACTTAACAAGATCCCGCGATAAAAGTTTATTAAAGTTAATTATTTTGTTTATAATAATTTTTTAAAGTTAACAAAAAATGAAAAGCCTAAGAAATGTTATTAAAAAATTTTTTTTAAACAAATGTTATATTATTGCTGCTTTCTTATCCAACAATGGCATTAAGTAACATCGGAAATTTTTTTTTTACATCATTTGTTAAGAAATTGTTTATAAACAAATAGACAAGTTTAATATTTAAAGAAATTTTTTTTTTACCATTGTGTTGTCTTGGCAAAATAATGATTTTTAAAAAAAAAAAATTTTCTTAAATAATTTTTTTTATTGTTTATAATCGTTTTTTTTATATTTCGATTGTTTAAATAATTAGTTAAGGAATGATTTTTTTTTTAAAAATCATAATTGGCATTTCTTCATAGGTAAATAGAAAAAAAAAATTTTTTTATCAATAATTTCATTGTTTGTTAACTTAACAATTTGTTATAAACAAATTCAAACTACCGTTATATTTTTTTTCTAGAGCTAAAAAAAATAACAAAAACAGCCATATATATCAAAATACTAAAAAAAAAAAATTTCTATTTTTTATAACGCTTTTAAATATTACACAATTTTTTGTATTTTGATATATATGGCTGTTTTTGTTATTTTTTTTAGCTCTAGAAAAAAAATCATTCCTTAACTAATTATTTAAACAATCGAAATATAAAAAAAACGATTATAAACAATAAAAAAAATTATTTAAGAAAATTTTTTTTTTTTAAAAATCATTATTTTGCCAAGACAACACAATGGTAAAAAAAAAATTTCTTTAAATATTAAACTTGTCTATTTGTTTATAAACAATTTCTTAACAAATGATGTAAAAAAAAAATTTCCGATGTTACTTAATGCCATTGTTGGATAAGAAAGCAGCAATAATATAACATTTGTTTAAAAAAAATTTTTTAATAACATTTCTTAGACTTTTCATTTTTTGTTAACTTTAAAAAATTATTATAAACAAAATAATTAACTTTAATAAACTTTTATCGCGGGATCTTGTTAAGTATATATATAAGAAGAGCTCCACAGAGCCAAAAATTTATAGGTTTATTATTTAAATTTTTATGTCGTCATTTATGAAAACGGAGATAGGAAAAAAATTCGTTAATTAACAATTGCATAACTTTTTGAAAAATTAATTTAAAATTTTTTTTCCAACGGGAATATATTCTTTCAAGTATCTGGATGACACCATAATTTATTTAAATTTTTAAATTCATATTTGTTACTATAAAAAATAATTTTATGTAAGAAACTGTCTTTAACGGCAGTGCGCCCATGCCGTAATGGCTGCGCGGAGCCCTATTTTCAGCGTTAAATTAAAATTATAAATAATAGAGGTAGAGTTCCGGGAGCTGGGACTTTTTTTTTGGAAATTTCCTCCTCTTTAAGGAACTTTTTTCCAAATATCTTAAATATTAATAGTTTATGAGTTATTAACAAAAACGTAAATACCTCTTTTTTTTCATCTTATTTTGTTAATAACAATTGCAATTTTTTACGTGCAGTAAAATCCTCAAAACTCATTTTTCTAGAAGTCGTTCCGAATCCAATGAGCTATTGCTCATATTTTTAGGAGCTTTATCTCTATTTTTCACGTTTTTGAACTTGTTGACTGGACTAGGGTGTGGTTTTTCATCATGATAACGCTAGACCTCACACATCTTTAGCCACTCAGCAAAAATTAAGAGAGTTTGGCTGGGAGGTGTTAATGCATCCGCCGTATAGTCCTGACCTTGCACCTTCAGATTTCCACCTGTTTCGGTCTCTTCAGAATTCTTTAGGCAGTGTCAGGTTAACATCACGAGAGGACTGCCAAAACCACTTGTCGCGGTATTTTGACCAGAAGTCCCAAAATTTCTATAGCAATGGGATCATGTCCCTACCTACAAGATGGCAAAAAGTTATCGAACAAAATGGTACCTACATACTTTAGTTAAATGTAAATAAACTATATTAAAAAATGTTTTGAATTTTCTTAAAAAATGCGAAGAAACTTTTTCCCCAACCTATTATGTATACACATTCAAAACACACAATAATTAGCAAGTACGTTAAAAAATCATCTATTCATAGAATGTAGGTGGCTTAATTTCTTTTTGAAGGTAGGTAAACTAAGTCTAAATATGTCAATAACATTGTTTCTACTAACAGCATTATAATCACTTTGAAGTCTGTTCATGGGGGAAAAGAGACCTAGGTTTGTTTTAAAACGTTTCGGATTAAAGAGTGAGTATCTAGAGAGACGTGGGAGATTATAAGAAATTGTTATGTTAAGTTTTTGAAGCAGTTGCGGACAGTTTATGTTGCCATTGATCAACTTATGAAGGAACGAAAGATTAAGGATTTTACGGCGGCTCCTAAGTGATGTAAGTTTAAAATATTTTAAACGGTCAGAATAACTTTTCAGATTTTTACACTTGTTAAATTTATATGATAAATAGTATAAGAACCTTTTCTGCACACGTTCAATTTTGTTTGAGTGCACTTCGTAATACGGATGCCAAACTACGCAACAGTATTCTAGGCTAGATCGAACTAGGCTCTCGTACAACCTTATGATGCATGATTTGTTTTTAAAGCTTTTGGTATTTCTTATGATAAAACCAAGGCACTTTAATGATTTATTTACGATGTGATCGTAATGTTCCTTGAAACTTATTTGTTTATCGATAATAACCCCGAGGTCTCGAACGCGATCTACTTCCTGTATGCATTTGCCAGATATTGTATAGCCACCCGGTGACTCACTTTTTTTACGAGTAAAGTGAATATAGCAGCATTTTTCTATATTCAAGACCATCTTGTTACTCTCACACCAACAAACCAATCTATTTAAATCGTCCTGAAGCAACGTTTTATCACAAGTATTCCTAATTGGTCTCATTAACTTTAAGTCATCTGCATATAGGTATGGTTTGCTATTTTTGAAGCAAGAGGTTTTGCTATTATAGAAACAATACTCAAGCAAAGGAAAGGTGATTAAAAGTGATATGGACTGTGAAGCTGTTTAAAATTACATAATTAGTGAGAAATCGTACAAAACAGAAACTACTATTTCAACATTTTTTAATTCATGAAAATGTACAAATTTTTAAATGTTCTCATAATGATTTTTTTGTATTAGAAATCTAGTTTCATACGTATTTTTTCAAACAATTCTTTTAAATTGTATGTTATCACTCAACGTCCCTATAGCCTTGCTTTACTCCGAAAAGGAAGTTCCCATGGTCATTTATGGTACATAGGGTCAAAATTGAGATCTATAGCCGCCTGTATAACAAATTGTTAACTCTAATACCATGATACTAGGGGCACTTTTGGATACAAATCGTACTTGAATATAATAATAACCAATACTAATATATTGTTAGTACAATAGATTTTTGGACAGAATATGCTATTTGTGTTTCAGTTCATTACCATAATTCATAAAACTGAAAATATGGCTCCGTGAACAATTGTCTTTCACATTGTATTTTGGCCAGCGTTGTCGTGTCGTTGTCAAAGCACCGGAGGATTGACAGGAACGAAATTAAATTTCATTATGATATTAATTTAATAATTTTAATATAACAGGAACCTCCGAGTAGATAGACTTTGATTGTTACCGGTTTATTAGTTTTTGATTCAATGGCACGAAAACAATCAACGGTCTACAATGAAGAGGAGATGTGCCTATTAATTTTGTGTTAGGTTGAGTTCTGTCTAAAACTCGTCAAGTTTGTTTTGTTAAAGACTTTGATTATTTTGTGAGTGTCAGAGAATGTCGTAATTGTGTTTATTCATTATATTATTGAACACTAGATTTCAGATTTTCTTTTTAATGTTGATTAAACGATAGAGAGTACTTCAAAATTTGAGGAGTCTGGTTGAAGTTCTCCACCTTCAGCCGTCTTATAACTTACCATCAGAGAAGACGAAAGTCCTTGACTTTCACCTTCCCCTTCTCTCTCTTCTTTAGCTTCCTCATCAAACATAAAAACAAATGGATACATCCGAATGCATCATTGGTAATTTCCTCTCTCCCAAATGTCTACTGATATGTCTATTGCTTTTAATTGTAATGAAATTAAATAAAGGCAATATGCGTCTTCTTGTGTAATTGTCTTTGTAAATTAATTTTAGACTCAATATAAATTTAAGATTAGTTATGGTCTTGCCTTAACTTCGAGGGTTAATACTCGTGTAAAGATAGATTAACAATTTCCTTTTATTTAAACTATTCATAATCTTGGTTATAATTAAAAACTGTCACTTACTGACTGCAGTTTAACACAATTTCAAATCTGTCTGATAATCGACATCCCTTTCCCTTACCTGAAAAGAACAATAAAGTAAAATTAATATCATGTAAGAACCAAGTTACAAACATAACACAAAAACTAATTTAAAAAGCTTAGATTTTCTAGTTTCCCAATGTCCCCTTTAAACAGACGATGAATTGGGATGGAATCCATAAGATGGTATCATTGTCCATAATTTATAATTTTACATTTTGGCTCTTTGAGATAACTTTAAGTCAGTTTGAACAGAATCGAATTACACTTATAAATTATTTGAACGTTCTTCCGGTCTTCAGTCATTCTTTATATTAGTATGATAAGGAACGCTAAAAAGTATGAAACTTAAGAATAAAAATGAAAAACCCAAATAGAAGTAAATTAAATTTGTAATTGTAGGTTTATTTAATTTGGGAATTTCTTAAGTAGCTTAGATTAATTTAAAAAAGCATGGTAACTTACGCGTTAGTAATTCCCACCAGACCCCTTAATAGGTTAACTGGGAATAATGTCTGGGCCCGACCGTTACCTCGTACCTATCATGCGCATCATCCTCTCACATTATAATTAAGTTATTACTGCGTAATTCGTTACACCTTTTTCGGCCACGCCTTTCGTATAAGACGCGTTATTATTTTAACGCTCTAAATAAATTGTAATCTATTTGCCCACGGTACTTTAGATCAAAGGGGCAAATCTTGCTACATTACACTTTTGGGAAGCAATAAAGGGGCTAACTCTTCGCTTTAGAATAAAGTAGGTAATGGAATAATTTTATTTTTGCGTTTACAAACGCGTAAATATTAATACTAGAAAAATGCACTGAAAAAAATCGACTTGCTCGATTGACTCCCGCCTGAGGCAAGTAGATTTTTTTTCAGTGCATTTTTTAAAGTAGGTAATATTACAAGGATTTGAAAATTATATGATCTTGTTCTGTTTCCTTATAATTTTCTTAGTATCTTTAAATTTGGGTTATAATTAACTATGTATTTATGGAGGATGTCAAGGCGCCGCACGAACAATCACAAAAGCTAAGCTACGAAGTGCGCGTACGGTACTCGGATGGGTAACCGATTTTTTTTGACTCGATTTTCCTCCGTCCTTCGGAATGCAATTTACGCTCATGGTACAAACATTCGCTGCTACCAGGATTCGAACCCAGGCCTCTTGATCTGTAGGCAGCTATACTGACGACTACACTACTGACCACAACGGGGCGTCGGAAATTAATATTCGAAACGTTAAAATTTTTTTTTCGAAACGTGAAATTGTTACTAATACACTATGAGTCATTGTTACTTGAGATAAATAAAATAAATAATAATAATAATAATAAAGAGATTTTTCCGTAATTGTTTTTTTTTCTTTAGGCCTTTTTTTATTACGATGGAAAATCCATTGATGGACCATACCGCACGCTGGCTAGGCGTACGGCGTGTGTGGGACTCACCGGTGCTGAAGATCGCCGGTCCTACCCACTAAAAACCACTGGAGACCTCCTAAGCCCTTCTGGGCGTTTTGAGGTCAGCGTACTTTACGTACGCCATTTCACCAAAACGTCCCCGGGCCGGACCGGCCCAACAGTGAGCCAGGCGACGCGCCACTGCGGGATATAAATTTCTTTCGGTCTAACATCAACCTAAAGAACTGCGGTAGGTACTTGTAGTTCCATAATGGTCGGTTTCAATATTCAATTCATAGTTACAGATCGCCCTACCAAATTTTAGTTGCTAAGCGCCATTATTTTACTAATTTAACAATAATTGCTGGGCAACCAAACTTCAGTAAGCTTACTTTTACTAGCGGGTAGAATATTGAAATTGGCGGTAAGCCGCCAATGTTTGATGTTTACTAACGGTATGATCCTCTTACAAGTCGGCGCAGTCACACAGCTCCTCGTTTACTCGAACTTCGGTTTAAGTTTCCAGGAACTTATCGGGAGACTTGTGGCTTAGTCTTTAAGATTTGATGATTTAAACTTCGACCGTATAATAAGTGTACTGCATCAGAAGCAAGACAATTTTTGACTTTGTACAGATGTAATACAGCTCGTTTTTGCAGCACTGCTCGTTTGAACTAGTATATCTCTCGTGGCCCGATCGTATAATTGGCCAGATCATGACATGCTTGGGCATATCGTCTAGCTACCAATCACACAGATACGTAGATAAGACTGTCCCACAAACAGTCCACTCTGCTTGGTCATAAAATATAACCTTGAATCTACTGATCACTCCTGACCACTACCATTTTTAGATAATGGACTACTTGACTAGTGGTCGAGATTTTTATGGCCCAGTAGCATTTCATGATATGCCGCACATTTCATGATCGGGCCACGACATATCAAAGCAGTTCAAAATGATTCTATGTGTCAATGTGCAATAAAGTTTATTGCTATTCTTATCGATTGACGATTCAAAATCATTATATTATTGAACACTAGATTTCAGATGAACATATCTTTTTTATGACAAGTCAATTGACACACAAGCATTTGGGTTGCGTGGTTGTTAGCAGTCACCGTCGTCTTTGGACGATTGCAACATTGAGGTGACAATTCTGCCAAACCTTTACTCCATACCTACCTAGCTTTGGCAAGCTATTTAAATAATTCTATGGAATATGTTTGAGAAAAACCGAAGAGAAAACATAGCACGAACAGCAGCTCGAATCATCGACAATCCAGCGTATTCTAACCAGCTAGACGCCTTAGCTCTATGCAGAGATGTGGCTTCTCTTTGTGTCTTCTACCGCGTATATCACGGGTATATTTCCAGTTGCTGATTTCCAACACCACACCACCCGGAATAAACTCAAATTCCATCCTACCATCTGGAATTGAAAATCCACCACTGTGCGTTTCTCTCCCAACTTTCTGCTTGTTGTGGAATCAGCTTGAACCAACGGTCTTTCAATAGGATCTTTTCTTGAAGGTCCCTAAATGGTATTTAGGGACCTTCAAGAAATGATCCTATTCCTTTCTAAAAGGCAGACAAATCAATCGCAAATGATATAATGTTGTGGTTCAATATTGGCGACGTTGATCAATTATTAACATCAGGTGACTTGAATGCCAGTTTGTCTCCCTATTACACAAAAAAAGTGTATAACACGAATACGCTTCTTGATTGCGAAACACATCAATTGCCACTGTTTCATCGAACGACAAAAAACTCATCTACACAAAACAGAAAATTAAAATTGTATTCATTCAAACGTAAACATCCTGTATGTGAAATAGATAGTAATGTCGGTAGTACCGGTAACTTCCGGCTATCCATCATCAGAGCGCGGCTCCTGGACGTAATCGGGAGGGGGTAAAGGGTAGAGGGGGAAGGTGGAATAATTCCTGGCGTCCGTGTGCGCTGTACAGCACAATCGTACAGTAGGGCTGTTTTGATCAAAATAAGTGATAGACTTATTCTGGCATTTGACATCAGGTATACGGAATGTGCTCAACGAAGGTGTTGCCAAATTGTGCCACCAATCCACATGTTTTATGATGACATCATATGATATTGGCATTTATAGTAAATAGAAATTATATCATCATAGCAGCCTTTATAATTCGACTCACTGCTGCGACACAAGGCCTCTCCTTGTCATCGAAGGAGGCTTAGGCAGTAGTCCACCACGCTTGCCCAATGCGGATTAGTGGACGGAGTATAAGATGATCAATACACCTTTGCTGATCCATTAGTCGCCTTCTACGACACCCATTGGAGGATATGGGGTGATGCTATTCTACTCTGCCGGCATCACACGGCTTCACAAATAGAAATTATATTAAAGGTGAAAAATAATATTCTATGTGATCATAATGTATTATTGCGTTTTAGATGTACCAACACATCATGCCTTCCGCAATAGATTCCATATTAGTGATGTTTTTGTTAATCTTACAACAAATATTCATTCATAAGCTTACATCTTTGACGTAACAATGTAAAATAAATGCAACGTCTAGCGGTTTGAAAACTCACTTCCCATTCATCACAGCATTTGGATCACATGTTATGCCGAATATCACTGAAAATGTGTAATGGACAATACACAAAGCCTTCTGCACGCCTATTATTATGCGGACAAAACAGTTCTCAATGCAGAGGAATTGGAATATGGGAGTGTTATATTTAGTATGGGGTATGCCACATGATGTAGATTATAGAACAAACCTATTCGTTACACACAACTGAATGCATTGCTACCTGCACTGTTGTATACGTGAGGGCAGTGAAATCAAGCATCTCGACAAGTCTATTGTTTTAGATGTAATGATTTTACACACAAATACATACTCGTACCTACATAGAAATTCACGCCTTTCTTCTATAGGCACATCTTCATTCATTTTTTACGATTATTACATATTTTTTACGCTTAGTCTACTCACTCCACAGAAATAACAATAAAGAGGATAGTGGTTTTCATCTTTGTGTTCTATTACTTTGATCATTTAATCCACAATTTTTATTTGGCATGCTGTATGTGGAAGCTTCTAATTAGCTTGGTAAGCCATTGCTTGTATTGTGTACATATAAACATTATATTTGTAAGGCTGTAAGCTTACCAAATAAAAAATCGAGAATGGTCTCCCCTTGACTTTCTCGTATACCGGAAACGACTCAAAAGTTGATAGATGCCTTACATTTCGATGTCATACATGCATGTTAAATTTTGGTCACCCATCCGAGTATTGACCTCGCACTTGGTTGCTTAACTTTCGTGATCGACGACTCAAAAGTTGATAAAAACCTTATATTGTGATGTCATACATGCATGTTAAATTTGGTTGCAATAAGTTAAAGCATACTCAAGTTATCGTCGTAACGCACAGACACACAGACACACACACAGACATAATTCCAACAACGATATTTTGGACTCATGAGGTCAAAAACGTGTAAATCCGTCAAAATCTCGAGGTCAGAATTTTTTTACGATTACAAGACTTCCTCTATATTATACTACGTACCTATACGAGAAAGTAAAAATACATATGATTTTGAAATATTTGATAAATAGGTAGGTAGGTATACTAAGGACTTGTTTCACAGCTTGGTGCTTAAATTCTGGTTGTATGACATATTTTTATTTGGTTATACAGAGTAATTTGTAATACCGTACATCTACAACCTTCTAACATTTGAAGATGTCATCGATACAAACCACTTGTTCTATGGAAGCTAAGCTGGAATATATTTGAATGCTGTTGATGTATTACAAATAAACCTGTATTCTATATCGTAACTAGTCTACAAACAGTAGATTTTTAACTATACTACAATAGTTGTGACAGTAAAACAGGATAAAATGTTTTTTTGTTATAAAAAAAAACAACATGCTGTATAAAAACTTACCCGTGCGAACTCCCACAAACATGTAAGCACTGTTCATTAAAAGCTCTCAATTTTATGTAACTCCGGCCTCTTCTTCAATTAACAATAATATAGTGCGTGATTATTTTTAAAAGAAATATGTAATTACAATTTGAGAAAATAATTTCGTGCCAAATTTAATTAACTCTACTTCGTAAAAATGCATCAAGAACCCATTCCCTAAGATTTATGTTGGAAGTCACCCGTGAAACGGCATTCAATTAGCAATACAGCCTTTGTTTCACCGGAAGATTATTGTGCTGACTGTATAGTAAGCAATTTGCAATTCCCACCCTACTAAATTTGATTTAGAGTCCATTTTGCATCGGAAAGGTTGGTTACTATTTCACTTGAGCAGATAATAATTCATTTACAACTGTATAGTTAGTAATATAGAGCTCAAATTTAAACTTCTGGGGGTGTCAATGCGGTACGATGATTAATGATCTGTGGAAGTCGGTTGGTCGAATTTGCATGATATTATATTGATAGATGTATACATATACAATAATAAACAGAATTTGGAATTAGGCCACATAATTATTAAATGGCGTATTAGGTGTAAGGTCATCGAAGTTATTTTCTAAATCACAATTAAAATATTTGCCACCATAATATACAGAGAGTGAAGATCTCTCTAGCGATTAAATCCAATTTTTCATAATTTCCTACGATGTATGAGACCTGGTCCCGGCCAAGCCAGGAAGCGAGGAGTTGGAGGAGACAGACCGAGGTAGGTTCGCATGTATTATTATTGTTCCTTAACGTTAGTCGTGAACATTCTAACCTTTGGTTACTCAGCAAGTGCTCTGCTTCACGAGAACTTGAACCAATCGAACGTAAGACTTATACCCGGTTGCCTGTCCATTGGAGCGGAGCGAGGCTGCGGAGCGGAGAAACGAGGAAGTATTAACTAATAGGATTGCATAGAATCCGTCCACTGGAGCAGAGCGGAAATTGTTAGCAATTCTATTAGTTAATATTCCCTCGCTCGTCCTTCCACTCCGCAGCCTCGCTCCGCTCCAATGGACAGGCAACCTAATACAGGTCCTACCACCAACCGATCCGAGCAGGACACTGTATTTCCCCGAGGATTGAACCTGAGACCTCAGGACTTAATTCCGGTGGGGGATCGCCCACCGGAATTATATACTAATAACTAAACTATATTAATAACTAAAGGTCATGGAGGATTAGAATGACCTCCATAGTCAGATCATTCTAATCCTCCATGACCTTTAGTTATTAATCATGTTTACATTTATCACTGTACTAGTTTTAGGTCAGGTTTACATGCTACCAATTAAACTTTATCATTGCAAAATCACTCTTAACACCAACAGCATATAGTTAGTTAAAACATTAAGCATCTCAAGACACAAATTAGGCGCTTATTCAACTAGACATAGAATCGAAGTTTGAAGAGCACCACCTCAACTCGTCAATTGTACACAAAACTATAAAAGAAATTATTCACTCCATGTATTATCATGATCAAAAGTGATTACAAAATGAATTGTTTTCGTTTCACGTGCAGTAAAATAATTAAGAACTAATTACTGTGCTAATTGTCGCCCAAATATACTGTAGACATGAACTGTTTGATTGATGTAAATGTGTGGGGCTTACGGTACTATTGTAACGCCTACTGTCGGCAAGCTGTATTTGCTGACAAAAGAATGAGACGAAAATTCATAATATTACGACTGGTTTTGGTATCACGCTGATCATTGGCGCAGATGGGCCATTACCTATATCTTCTTTTTTCTCCTATTCTGCTGCTATTTACTCGAAATGGGTTCACTCTTGACAACACTCTGTGCAGGAGAGCTAAGAGGAAGCCGAAAATGTAGCGAGTTTACCCAGAAGATGCCTATTCTCTAACCTTAAATAGAGCAGGGTTATAACTATTCGGGAATATGGACGCCGAGAATTCCACTCTTTAGCAGTGCGCTTAATAAATGATGTTGATAACCGCTTGGTACGCATAGGCGGAATTTGTACGAGGTAGGGATGGTAACCTGTAGTCCGTCTAGACCCCGATGGTAAAAAGGAGATGGTGGAATAAGCTTATGTAGCTCAAGCAGCTGATATCGACAATACTACTACTATAAATACATTAGATTTTAAGGGCTCCCGCGCCGCCGCCGCCGCCAACCCGCCACCCGCCAGATTCAAGGCAGAGGCCTACAGGCCACCATCGGGCGCGTCTCTCCCTTCCGATTGGGACGCCCTAGAGACACTAGACGAGCTAGAGACTCCTAATGGGGGAGCTGCTCGGTCGCCCAGTAATCCCCCTAGGAACGGCTGACCTACAGGCTTGAGGACCTCCCGGTGACGCAGAAAATGTCATCAGAGGAAAACTGCAGTAGTCAGTCAAATAAAGCTGACGAGCTTCAGCGGCGTTATTCTAAAATGCTTTATAACCAACCATAAATATATAGCCCATCTGCGCTGATTAGCGTGATACTAAAACAGCCTATAGCTTGGATTTCACCCGTCCAGTATATAACTGAAGTTTGAGAGTCAAGAACTAAAATTACAAATAAAAAATTATGACGAAAGAAATCTAGAAACAGTAGGGAGGTCGTTAGGCAGCGAGAAGAAGAGTCCTAGCATTCTATAGATTAGCCTAAAGAATTGCGAACCATAACTGGCATTGGGCAGGGCAGATTGCGAGGAGGACTGACAGCCGATAGGGCAGAAAGGGCAGTATCGGGAGACGCAGCGATAGTATGCCCCCTACAAGGTGGACCGACGATCTGGTAAAGGTCGCGGGAAGCCACTGGATGCGGGCAGCGCAAGACCGATCGTGTTGGACATTCATGGGTCTTGCGAACAGTGTGCCGTTTCTCGGCTGAAACGAGGATGAAGATGATGATGAGCCAGGAGAAGCTCCTGGAACATGCGATCCAAGTGGAGGATTAAGGGTTCATTTTTGATGTATCAGCCCTCAATTTCACTACCCTGACTTCTCCTCAGTGAAATTGAGGACTGGGCAGAGGCACAACCGTATTTGGTACGGTTCCGTGAGCTGCTCTAGACACGCGTTCCAATAAAGCACTTACGGAAATTCTAGATAAGGCGAGATCTTTTGATAGTATATAGAGGAATTCAGCTGGTATACCCCTCGCGCCTGCCTCATCCGCGTACAAATCAACGATATAGCCATTTTAATTCTATTTTAATCGTGATTGTACGAAGAATCTATGGCCTGTCTTTCACAATGGTACATTACTTTGCACTTTTGTTAATAGTCCAGAATTAGATGTGAGATTCTTAAGGGTAAGCTCTTCAAGTAACGCCATAATTATTGTATTGATAAACGCATTTAAGTATAAGCCCAGAGACCATTCTCGTAATCTTGAGGTGTAAATCAGAAGTTTTTGAAACCAAAATGTTATGGATAAAAAAGTATTATTTTATTTATCTTATTTACATGAAACGTCAATGGTATAGATAATATTAAATGTGTATAAGAAAACGTATAAGCTTTAATGACATAGATCTACTTATGAAAAGCTGTGAAAGTAATATCAAGAATTTTGTCTTATTGAATCGTATTTCTTGCATAACTATTAGAAAAATTTATAGCTTTATATAGTATAGATTATTTAGTCCGCGTCTATGTCACTGAACTCCTTCTAAGCGGTTGGATCGACTTTCCTGATTTTTTTGGGCTTGTTTAAAGTAGATTCGAAAATGGTTTACATTTGAACAGGACGTCTGTCTCATCCGCTAGTATTATCAAACTAACATAAATTCTGCTATCATAATTTCAAACCTTTCCTGAGCAATCGCAAGAAAAAATCTTGTCATTTCTAATCTAAGTATCAAACTTCGCCTTAAGAAGATTATCTACGGATGATTCGCAGCAATTATCGATAGATTTTGTTATTAAGAATATCTGATAATTTCCATATAATAACACGTTATTATCATTGGTTTCTTTGTTGTTGAATGTACAAGAATTTACTTAATGGACAACGCTAGATATCATAGTCATGGGGATAACTAAGGATGGAATATTACCTACTGTGGCATTAATGATATACCCGCTTTCAGGGTCAGATAAGTACAGACTTCCCTATTTTATTGTATCGTTTCATAGGGAAGTCCTTGGTCTTCATGTCATGTGATGATAAGTTCAAAGCATCATACATACTCAGCATCAGAAGTAGATTAACATGAATTAGCCATGTGATGCCGGCAGCGAAGAATAGCATCACCCCTTATTCTCCAATGGGTATCGTAGAAGGCGACTAATGGATCAGCAAAGGGGTAATGATCACCTTACACTCCATCCACCAACACGTATTGGGTAATCGTGGCGTTATGTTTATAAAATCTAAATGTTTCTAATCAGTTTTGAAGGCAGTTTTTTTCTTGTAAAATTTTAAGCATACACCGAAGCCGTGATATCATAGTTGAAGATCTAGAACAAAGAGACAACACATAAAGTTCAACACACCTGATAGCATTACCAAGTGGTGAGTCAAAGCTTCGAAAAGTCAAAGATAAAAAATATATTCATCTTGGAGCCTCCACTTGTCACATTAATTTGAAGGATCTAATGTGATAGAGTCGTTTTTCGCAAGTGTCACAACTCGCTTTCCTTAGGCAGTGTAATACAGGCGTTATAAGTATTTATAAGCGACGGTAACCGCTTACGTTTAGTGGGCCGTAATCTTGTTTATGGCTTATAAAAATAGACTTTATAAGCGTACAAAACCCAAAAGATGTTCAAATTATGCTGCCCTATTAAATTAATAAATAACGGATACCCACGTTATGGTATCAGTATATTGTCGGCAGTCGTTTGAACGACAACAGGTATAGACCTAGAATATTAAGTAGACATATTTAATGTTGGCTAACTTAGTTCATGAACTAAATAAAGAACTTCCGAGCAATTCTGTGAGGATCCTTCTTACCTCATATCTCATTTGGAATTTAGATGTCAAAACGCAAACAAATATTTCATAATAGTAGGACTATTTTTAATCAATATGATTTCTAAATTATAATTAATGTACTAATACACTAACATGGCTTCTTTTTCAGTTTACTCATCAAAATAAAGGATTTTCCATAAAATTTTACAGCTAAATTCAAAATGAGATGTGAGAAGTGAGATCTTTACAGAATCGCACTTGTATAGCTAGATCTCCTCGAACACGATGATGTCCTCATCACCTAGTCATATCAATATAATAAAAAATCATTTAATATCTAAGGTCGGTCACAAAAGTATTTTTTAATTAATTTTAGTAACTTTTTGTCATAATAACCATTGATACATCGTGGGCAAGTATTACTATACTAGACATGCAAGTTATTATGGCATGGCACTTAAGTACTAATCGACTTTAAGTTGGTCTTCATGTACTATGTATTGAAAAGAAGCAAACACGTCATATCTTCTTCATCTCAATAGAGATAAACTCTTGTCACCATTTATCAACAGCTCATATAATGTCCCCACCGAGGGGCTCGAGCCTATCCCACATTAGGGGCGATTAGGCCTTAGTCAAGCACGCTGACCAAGTGCGGGTTCGTCGACTTCACACACTACCTAAGAATTTCTTCATGTGGAGGTGAAGGACAACACCGTGAGGAAACCTGCAGGCGTGTGCAGGTTTCCTCACGGTGTTGTCCTTCACCGTAAAAGCGTCGATTAAACGTACATATGAATTCAAAATTTGAAAACACATTGGTACGTGGCGGGGATCGAACTAGTGCCTCTCGAGTGGGAGACGACGTTCTTACGCACTACGCCACCGACACTTTTGTTGTCACCTTTATGACATTAAAATTCAGACAAGTGATTTGACTATTGCATTTTAAAGACAGCTAACATTACAACAATAACAGAGCTTAATACATCTTAATGTTACATAGAATCCATTAACACAACCTCTTCCTTCAATTCTCAAAATGAACAAGATACATTGCAATAAATGTACAATATATATAATACAAGATTTGAATGACAAAGAGCGGAATAGAACGAAATGAGCTGCGAACTAAATTGATCGTTTGCGATTGCGAATTTAAATGACCAACACTGTTCAGTTTACGATGTCGTCCAATGAGTATCCAAAACCTAACCGTCATACAATATTCAAGATACGCTCGCCACTGTCAACGAGACATTGTTGCTTGCAAATTTTACAGTTTGCGATACGTGCCATCTCAGAACGACTGTGTTAGGGTTGACGATAACCATATGAGTGAATATGTTTTGATACTATGTTTTTTTTACTCTCCTTTGGAAGAATTTGAGGAGATTGAACAAATTTGCCATCTGATTGCTATCGTCAAAATCTTAGCATCCCATAGATTCAGCGTACTAGTGCCTGACTATAGTACTGCAGCGGGGGGTCAGGACTTGTGACAAGTGTAGATTTATTGGGTTCATTTATGATGCGTCAACATTTCTTCAGAGAAATTACTGTTTCCAAAGGAACGAAAAATTACTTTTAGCAAAATCTCTATTTACATGACGAAGCTAAGGGCATGTGCTAGTGAGCAATAAAGGGCTTAGTGTAAAAGATGAGCGAGCGAAGCAAGAGTGTCTTTTGTGAGAGAAGCAGTTGCAAAAATATTCTTTGTAAAAAAGAGAATTAAACAGCAATCTATTAATACACTGGTTTATATTCAAATCTACTATAATAAGATACTACCACGTACAAAATCCAAAAGTATGCAGCAGAGCTTTTGATTAAATTTGCTTACATATAATACCACAACAGGTAGTATGGGTCAAGGACTTCAAAATTCTGACAAGTTGCCAGCCTGTCCCTTGCTTAAAATAGGCATTAATCCAAAAGAAACAAAACCTTCAGTAAATCAACAACCAAAAGCCTAGACAAGCGGCCAATCGATTGTGTTGAACGCTTAACGAAAAGAATATTGTGTATGACACTGACATAATATAATACTGAGAAAAATCCATGGCGACCGTTCGTGTCAAATGTTAGAGTTGATGTTGTTAGAAACGATTTGTGTCGTTTGGCACTTGCCTAGGCCCTCAGGACAGATGTTCCACACTAAAAGTCTCAGCAGTCTGGGGCTTATAGTTTTGGGAAAGCGCTTGAGAATACGTTTTTGAGATCTCGACTACTAAAAACTACTAATCTTTTTTTATGCAAAAGAAGACAAGCGAGTAGACAGTTCACGTGATGGTAAGTTATCACCGCCGCCTATGGACATTTACAAGAGGAATCGCAAATGCGTTGCCAGTCTTAAAGGAAAGAATACGCTCTGTTTTTAAACATGTGCAGGTCGTATCGGTTCGGGAACGCAGCTGGCAAAAGTTGTTTTCACAGTCTTGTGGTCCGTGCTAGAAAATTGCACAACCAGGTATCAAGACTTTGGGGATGAATTTGACGTCGCGAGGAAAGATGGCGGAATGCCAAAATGGGATGTAAATCATAGTCTTTGACTGATGTATCAGAAAATAGTTACTCTACTAGCTGTTCTTTATGTACAAGTTATGACAGACCAAAATTCAAGAGAAATAGGTCAATTTTTTTCAAGCAAATCTGTATATATTTCTAGTAACAGAATAGCTTTCATAAATATTTTTTATTATTTTGTTAAAGCCATTAAAAACGTAATGAGAAATATTTCACTCGAGGAATGTAATATGAATTTATTTCCTGCTTATCTTGAGGTTTCTGGGCGATGTTAAATAATTAGCTTTAATTTTTTAAGCTTGTATTTTTTCCGAGAGTTACGGTTGATTTTCACTATTAATGTTGAGAGAAAAGTGTTTAGGCGAGATGCAATAAACTGCTTATAGACTATTCTTACATTAGCTATACTTACTAGACAAAATGCACTGAAAAAAATCGACTTGCCTCAGACGGGAATCGAACCCGCATCTTCCGCAATCCGTCTGCGTTGACCATTACGCCACCGAGACACTGCTTTCGCTGTCGAAATTTGTCAGTGCTTGGTGCTTATGTTTTTATGGTAAACATTGTTTCATCAAATCTTTGAAATTTGCACTTCTAAGACCCGAACGAAATATTTGTGCAAATATTTGACGCCCAGTTAAGATGAAACTACCTCACTTTATGGAATAATTTTATTTTTACGTTTACAAACGCATAAATATTTTCAATACTAGAAAAAATGCACTAAAAAATCGACTTGCCTCAGACGGGTATCGAACCCGCATCTTCCGCAATCCGGGCGGCTGCGTTGACCATTACGCCACCGAGACACTGCTTTCGCTGTTGAAATTTGTCAGTGCTTGGTGCTTATGTTTTTATAGTAAACATTGTTTCATCAAATCTTTGAAATTTGCACTTCTAAGACCCGAACCAAATATTTTTGCAAATATTTGACGCCCAGTTAAGATTAAACTATAATTTTATTTTTGCGTTTACAAACGCATAAATATTCTTAATACTAGAAAAAATGCACTGAAAAAAATCGACTTGCCTCAGACGGAAATCGAACCCGCATCTTCCGCAATTTTTCTTTCCGTTTGTAAACGCAAAAATAAAATTATTCCACTTAGAACTTTTTTGAATTTGTTTTAAGTAAATCTATTTCTGAGATTAATCCATGGTAACATGTAAACGTTATCATTAGTGTGTTTGTGTGTGTGTCTGGGTGTGTGACTAGAGGAAGTTTAATTTATACATAGGCAGATAGAATTACGCCTATAAGGATTAGGCAGCTACTGGATAATTTATTTCCACTTGCTACGATCCTTACATGTTTTTTTCGCTTCATCTACTCTCTTCAGAATCCTCATTCATGCTCGGCGATTTCAAGTATCTTGCCCTTCTTTAATGTGTTATGGATTTGAAAAATATATTTTGTTTAAATAAAACAGCTTTCCAAGTGGCCAATTGGCAGCCCTATCGCAGTACCCCAGGTGTTCTACGACCGCACTTAGCTGGCTTACAATGTCACTTATCACCTTATACGACATGTCTGTTCCTTGTATAGTGAGTAGTGAGCGCACCCGAGTCTGTACAATATGACGGCAAAATATTAAGATGATTATATAATTCTTAGATTTTATATGAAGCGTTTTAACTCTCATCTCAAAACTCTCACAATCGCAAACGTAGCACAATCTAGGACTGGAATTCACTGCCATACGTATTCCCTCCATCTTACGGTTCTGGTAATTCAAAGAAGCGTGACAAAGAACCACCTTGCTGGTCAGCAAAGCGAGGGTCGTTAGTGTGTTGCTTACGATTTGAATTGTGACTCCACTTCTTAGTTTCTCCCGAGTTCTTGTTGTAAAAACACGTGTTGAGAGACTCTATGATAACAGACGATTGCAGCATAGATGCGGACGTCACACATAGAGTAACCACTGCCTGGAGCAAACGGCGTTCACTTACTGGAGTTTTGTATGATGCCAAAATACCGGTGAGAACCAAGGGAAAGGTATATAAGACTGGCGTCAGATCTGCACTATACAGTAGTGAAACGTGGGCAGCTAAAAGTACTAGATGAATGTATCAGGGGAAGCTTGAAGATTGCGCCAATAGCGGACAAAATGGTCGAATCTAGGCTGAGATGGTACGGACACGTGATGCGATGACGTTTACGTGTTTATCGACAAAGAGGAAGACCCTTCGCGAAATGGTTGACGACTGTCCAAAAGGACATGAAGAATGAGCCGTACCATGTTCGTACCCTCTTAAATTGCAGTGCACATCACAGGAACTACAGCCTATGTTTAAGACTCTTATTGTTATGTGATACGCAATAAAGATATTTGATTTGAATTTCTCCCTTACAACAGCGGATACTGAAGACCGAGTAAAGTGGTGCCACATGGTTAAGAAATCCGACCCCGTGTAGGAAATGGCGAGGACAAAGAAGAAGAACTAACCACAGATGAGACGCTTTCCCGTAAGTGACAATAATCAACTAAAACACTCAAACTAAACTAGGTTTCCGCTGCTCGACAGCATGCAGTGGATGAAAGTAAATTAGTTAAGTGACCCGAATTAGTTTGGTAAACAAATTAGCTAAGGAATTAGCTTTAGCTCAG
Organism: Elophila nymphaeata; assembly: GCA_955850985.1. Taxonomy (NCBI): domain Eukaryota; kingdom Metazoa; phylum Arthropoda; class Insecta; order Lepidoptera; family Crambidae; genus Elophila; species Elophila nymphaeata. Next base: position 8,144,454 of record OY039091.1, on the reverse strand, counting down.
ATCGGCGACTGTAATCCGGAACTCTATTTGAATAACGTTGAAAGTTGAAAATGGAAATTGAAAATCGACATACAAAAAGTTTGAGGACAAGCCAATGGCTGTAACCAGCTGAAACTATCCGCTACATCATTAATCAAAAGAGCCTACTACTCATATATCTATATACTCATAGTCATATAAAAACCATGAAATAAAATGGAAAAGCTCTTTATTTAAATGGATTTTGCAAAGTACTTTTAAATCGTCAAAAGTGGTCAAAAGCCTACCACCATTTCGGAATGAAATAATTATTTCACTTAAATAATTATTATTATGGCGAGATGGAGAAGAAATGGCGAGAGAAACCTTACAATTTCGTCACCAATGAAGCCACAACTCGAACAAAATTTGAAGACAAAAAATTTGACCTTGAAGCTTCTTATTTCCTATTTGTCTCTATATAAGCACTTGAACACGTGCCACGTGACCGTCTAATACGTCATACGTACTTCATAATATTACTTGTGGCATGAGATAGAAAGAGACCGGTAGGAAACTTTTAGAGGTTACTTGGGGTCAAAATAGTTCTCTTCACTTTTTTATTGCTAGCGTGACTTTCAGTTTTACCTATAAATTTCTTGTCTAAAACTCATTTTTGTTCTAATATCTAAAAGATTATAAACTACGGATAAGCGGATAGTAAAACGTTTTCTTCGTTTGAATGGAGATGACTCACTTAACGTAACATCCTCGTAAGGCTAGCTACCACAGATGGTGATAGCGCCAACCAAACTAAGCACAAAGCACCCCCATGGGGATCGAACCCTGGATCTCTGGTTCTAATTCCAGTTAAAAAAACAACTTAATATTTGTTACCCGTTACTTTTGATATGCTGTCCTCAGTACCCACAAAATGGCTGCCAATGTGAACGTGGCGTTACAGAGTTACATAATGAGTACTTAACCCACCACAACAATGAACTAGTGATGGACGTGTACTGTTTCGGATACAATGTACGGATATTGCTATGCATTTATTTGTTAATAATAGAGACGTCGCTGCTCGAAAGGTTCCATTAATAATGGAAGGTTGCTACTTGAGTTTACTATAATGTGTTCGAGGAAATACACCTACTTAAAATTAATGAAGATGTTCCTAATCGATGTAAGGAATACATTGGAGTAGGAATGATGGAATACACTCGAATTTTTAATGTCTGAAATATTTCGAGGTTACAATTATCACACACTACAATCCGCCGCGCCGTTTTGTAATACGGGGTTTTATACGATCCGCCTGCGATTTATAGATTAGAAGATTATGTTAGGTTAGCAACCTCCTAATATTTTGGGGTACTATATGGCCCATATTTCTAAATGTGACTATATGTGTGACGAAACGTTACCTAATTAGGATCTTGAGAGTGTGGTGTATGTATATTAGGAAAGGGATACAGATTGATACCTTACCCAGACAGACATCACTAAAACAAACCTGAAGCTCATATTTAGAAATAGAAAACCGATTTCAAAAATCAATCTAATCGAATCATTAACTGAACTGGTTTTCGTCAACATGAGTATAAAATAAAAATTTACTTGCTGTTGCGTCACATGTTGCCGACGGCGATATTAAATAGGAAAGAATACATAAACAAAACCGTTACATTGGTGTAATTTAATAGTTATTAGCTTAATTTTCGAATTAAAATGAGCATAATTTCTACATTACCACACCACACCACACTTTAACAGGATTGGTCAACTACAGGAGGTAGAGCAAAGCAGTGGCCAATCACAGAAGGCATCAACTTTTACAATTATAATATTCCATAAATCAAAAACTCATTGTTATTGGCCGATTTTGATATTTCTTACGAAATACGAGCATGGCAATCAATTTTCGGAGGTCGAATTGATAATGATTTATTCTTAGACAGATTTAATACAAAACCTGTAACAGTAGGTCACTATTTATTCATTTTAATAATAGGTAGTATTTTTGTATTTAAAAACACATCACATTCGAAACGACACAACAAACTTTTTTGAAAGGACTTTAACCCGGAAAAGTGTAAAATATACTCAATGCATAAACATATGATCCATGGATTTGAGAAGTTTAGAGCAAAAAAAGCCCTGGGAATCCCAGGGCTTTTTTTGTGTCGTAACCAATTGTTATTCGGTTTTATGTAGACTTACATATATTAATATTGATTTTTTGCATATTCACCAACTTTAAATGTATAAACTGCTTACTCACTTTGAAAGATTCAAATTTCTAACTTTAGTGAAGTCTGAGAGTCGATTGAGATCTCTTTGAGTGTCAGCGAATCAGAGCTCATTAGTGTAGGTACCTGTAACAAAATAATATAGAATTAGTTAATAAGCTACTAAAATAATAGTTATATGGAAATAAAACATGTAGTTTTATCGTTATTATTGAATTTTTAGACACGAATACTTGAAAGTTTTGTTTGCTTAGAAAATATATATCTATATTTAATATAAATATCGAAGTAATTACATTTATTTTTAATTTTTTTTTAATTTACGTTTATTTTCCTAACAATACAATTACTTATATGAGTATATATCTACTTAGATTATCTACAATAACCACAGAAATAAATCAAGATAGAACGGCGATCACAACTCGTTTTCATACAAACAAGGCGTGTCACTTTTTTCGCCAGCCCAGCACACTAGATGTCGTCATATTGAGTTAATTAGTGAGGTGACACACTCAATCATATTCATAATCGATAGTGCACTTATTTTAGTCTTAATCTAACCTACCTCTTGTCTGTCCCGACGCCATAATCAGGCGTCTGTCAAAAAGTGCCTGTCTGTCAGACACCTGAATATGGCGTCTGTTTTCCAAAATTGTCGTTCAACTTTTGAAACTCAATTTGGCCGGGTTATATTGTTTCTATCTCTCTCAAACTTTACTACAACTTATAGAGTAGAACAGAGATGCAATATAACGCGACCATAATATTAAACTAAACCTGTCAACATTGTGAGCCCCTTTCATTCGGCGAACAGTCATTCTGTGTCTGAGTTACTCTAAGTTTACGCGCGAAATTTGAATTTATTTGCTTGTTTTTCAATAAATATTTGTTTTTAAAAGTAAATACTTTATATATAGCTCCATATAAAACAACTATCACTTGTAATAAAGGTTTTATTTATAATTATAATAATTTTTGAATTAAATCGAGGAATAAAGTGACTTTTCTTAGTTTTACCTTCAATTTACTAATTTTATTCACTATAAAACTACAATAAATTATACATCATCTGAAAGCTTATTTAATACCGATTAGAATAATATATAATTTGTATATAACCTCCATACAAATTTCTTTACATATCATCACTTATAATGAGGACCGGAAGTAAACCGGAAGTACTCCGGAAATGGCGGGACAGATACGCCATATTTGATAAAAGGGGTGGGACAGATATTACCATATTACCATGATTTATTTTTCTACGGATATTCTGTCGACTTATTGTGTAGCTTTCCCATCACTAAAAATAACGACTCAAGACATTCAATGCTTAAGAATCTTTAAGTCTCGCCTAAGAAATCTAAGTGTCTTTACGGGTTCTTTAGTTGATGGTAACAATCTCCAAAGCTGATGGAGGGTAAAAAGGGTTTGCGAAATAGATTGTTGATTGAAAATGTAACTTATTCTGTCTGATGTACTGCCTAATTTTGAATGCTGACAGCTTAGTTACTTTGCCCAAAGTTTTATAAAGGATGATTGGAAAGTGCGACGTTACTAAAACTATTACAGTTTTAGTAACTAATTAGATCGATAGTAGCCTTCGGTTGAATTCCCAGTCTAGAAATTTTTATCGTAACATTTTCATTAAAAATGTTTGATCATTCAAAGCATTTTTTGGGAGTTTTCGCTCGATTAATCTAGAGTCTATGTTCTTTATTTAGAACACACTTTAGTCTAGCTCTCTCATTCAACAGAATGTAATTTATTGATTTTGGTTGGTGGTATTACATTCAAACAAACCAAACCAAATAAATTAAATCATTTATACCAAAGCCTGTCGCCATATTACTTATGTTTTTAGCAGACAGTAATGGTCGCGTATAATCAAAAGACGTCGTATGATAATAATTCATTCATAACTTTAGTACGAGAAGTACTTACGAAAAAGTATTCGTTCGAGTAGCGATGCGTTGAGTCGCCGCGTAAGACGCGCGGGTGCATGTAACCGACATGATTCATGTGAAATTTGGTCAAAAATTGACAAAAGACGACATTTGTATGTCGCTGACAGTCGGCATCTTCAGTGTGTTAACTCCTTAAATCACCAGAAAATCTAAACTCCACAACTCACAATTTCTTGATTAGAATTAAAGACTAAGAATTACGCTCTAAGAAGTTTAACAGACAGTCTCTAAATCTGATACCTACTGGGTCACAAATCATGTATCATACACTTACGTGCAATAAAATCGAACTACCTCGTAGGTTTCGATTCAAAATATATTGGTATATAAAAATATGATTAGATAGACAAAATATGTAAATATAATTTGAATGTATATTTCATAAGCTTTATTTAATCTACTCTAAAAATCGATAAACGAAGTGTTGGTGACAATAGACTCATTTCTTCGGTTTCTCATTTTTACGTCATACACCATTTCTGTGACTATGCAGTGTTAAAATTTAATTGAATCATTGTTTATTCAATAGTTGATTAAACCTACAGATTTATTGATCCTTAAAATTGAACTGAGTTCCCCAAAAATTATAGCTTATTTAACTGTATTTAGTTTTTAATTTGTAAAATTAATAAACCAAAATCTGTCACTATAAAAATTGGTGTAATATATTTATAAGTTTAGGTTCTTGTTTAACACACGGCGTTAAAAGGTATTATTTATTTATTGTAGATTTTGATTTATCGAGTTCTGAACCAAAGCGTACCGGTGGGTCGATTTCATTGCACGTAAGTGTAGTTAAGGAGATATTGAATATACCAGATTTATTATCATCAAAACTTCTTTGCTAAGAAAGTCTTCAGACAACAGTAAACACTGAATTCTTACTCACCGACCTAAGACAGACCGTATAATCCATCTTCAACGTCCACCATTTTGATAAATAGAGTACCGTCGCCATTTTTGTTTCGAGAAAACTGTTTTCCGCCATATCTTTTGTTTTTCCGTTGGAAACGTCTCGGAGCGAAGCGATTAGAGCAGTGCTCTAATAGCAGTGTAGTTTTAGAAATGTCTTAAAATTAAGCTCTGCTGTTAGTAATTATAGAAGTTATTTTAGAAAAGTTGAGCGAATTTTACCGTCGTGTTTGGGTATCTAGGATTCAGTGAATTTAAGACTGGTATTTTATAGCTATTATATTACTGTCTTGAATAATAAACTTAGGTAAAGTAAATTAGAAGATGTTTTAGTTGAATTTAACATTGAATCGACTTATTACCCTTTTTGGGATCCTTGATTAAAAGTAAAAAAATCGGGAGTGGTCTCCCCTTGACTTTCTAGTATACCAGAAACAACTCAAAAGTTGACAGAAACTTTATTATATTTTGATGTCATACATGCATGATAAATTTTGGTCACCCATCCGAGTACCGACCGCCCACTTGGTTGCTTAACTTTCGTGATCGACGACTCAAAAGTTGATAGAAACCTTATATTTTAATGTCATACATGCATGTTAAATTTGGTTGCAATAAGTGAAAGCATTCTTGTATATTATCGAGCTAACGCATAGACGCACAGCTGTACAGACACACACACACACAGACATAATTCCAAAAACGGTATTTTTGGACTCAGGTAGGTCCAAAACGTGTAAATCCGTCAAAATCCCGAGGTGGAATTTTTTGACGATTACAAGATTTCCTCTATACACGTATACGAGAAAGTAAAAAAGAACTGTTGAACTCTTCATTGTTCGTCTATATGTGAAGACGATACCCAAAAAGTAACATTCCATCAGTAAACAAAAAATAAACTTCAACAACCAGAATAGATGTTACACTCAAACTAATCCTTGCAGTCCGGGTAAAACAAAGACCTAATAAATAAATTAGTAAATGTGTCTTTAGCGTACGGCAAAAAAGCAAGCATTCTTATAGGTTCAAAGACAAACAGCTGATGAAGTAATTACGCGAATTATCTTTTCTAAGCAAAAAGATACTCTAATAGGCAAGAAGTCCGTCCAATCACTTCCTTTATGACCTAACATTCTATGTTCCAGTAAACAAGACTGAAAATCGTTTGGCACGATTTTCTTAGACATGTTCTTTACTGTATTTAATCGCCCGCATCTAGGAATAGACTATATCTGATAGGTATCGCTGGACTGTCCCATACATACTAACGGTACCCATTGACCTCGCCACAGCCTGCGTAAGTACAGTATATCCAATGCTTACTCAGATCACGTAATGTCTTCAAGCAGTAATAACGCACGCTAGGAAATAATTGGATGGGTTTACGCAAATTTTACTAGGAACATTAATGTAAATGTTTTGAATTATTTTTGGGGAACTTTAATTTTACATTTATTGTACCGTATTAAATAAATCAAATTGTTTGAAATTTCGTCAGTAATTGTTGTATCTGCGGCTACTGGATGCGGGCAGCGCAGGACCTATCGGACTGGAGACATCAGAGGAGGCCTATGTCCAACAATGGGCGTCTCTAGGTTGATATGATGATGATGAAGAATTGTTTTACTATAAAATAGAACACCGTGGCGTTCTCACGCGAATGTTATTGAATTTGAGTTAGTTTCAGGACATTTACTGTTTTCATTTCAAAATGCATGGAACTGCAAAATAAGTTGACTTTAAACTGCTGGAATATTAACAAAACAGCCTTTATAATTCGACCCACTGCTGGGACACAAGGCCTCTCTTGGTCGTCAGAAGAGGTTAAGGCAGTAGTCCACTACGCTTGCCCAATGCGGATTGGTGGACGCAGTATAAGGTGATAAATACCCCTTTGCTGATCCATTAGTCGAGTTCTACGACACCCATTGGAGGATATGGAGTTATGCTATTATACTCTGTAGGCAACTGCTGGAATATAAGTTAAATTTATTTCACATTTTAAACAAAAAATATTCTGTTCTTCCTACTCTGTTTTTTTTATTTATTTGGCGTCGGTGCAATGGGTGTGTTACTATAGGTTTTATCGCCAGCCATTCTGTTGTGTATGGTTTACTGACAATGCAAGTGACCCCTTGGTACGATGGCAGTCGGCTTTTACAACACCCGCGAGATAAGAAGAGGTATCTGGTCCTAATCTTGATCGACAACTATATCGGTAGTCAAAAATAATAATAACGATTGTAACAAAATTAAATACCAATAACTGTCGTTTTACTTTTTAGTGGAAAAGCGGTTGATAGGTAAGCTTGCCAGAGCTCTATGAGGTAAGGAATAAGGTGGTTATTAGCAAGCGCGGGTGGAGGTCCTTTGAGAAGCCTATGACCAACAGTAGGCGTCTCTCGGCTGAAATAATTGATAAGACACCCTATATCGGCTGCTGTGACTGATTACCTTATTCGCAACGTTTGTAAAATAAATATCTACTATATTCTCTGTTCCCTGGAGCCTCTTAATCTAACAACTGTAGTGTAACAAACATTATTACTTTTACTTTTCTTATAATTACTTTTCTGAGCTGTTTAGGAGTTTCGGTTAGGTGTGCTTGTTGTTAAATATAAGACAGCTATTTCTTTACGGTCGTCTAATTTTACTTTTGGCGATGTTGCCAAAAGTAAAATTAGACGCCTTTAAAAAAGAATAGATTTTTACGTTTATAACCAACTTTCTAACAAGAAACTAAAAGTGTAAGTTATAAATTATTGGTAAAAAAACGGTATGTTCAAATGTTAAAATCTGAGAATTTATTTAGAATATCTTTAAATGGTGGTCAGTAATAATTTATAATAGTATTATGTTAATTTACCCTAAGTAGGTAAGTTCGTATACGATCCCTTTTAATGAATAAGGATTTCATCATCAACAGCTCATATAATGTCCCCACCGAGGGGTTCAAGCCTACCACACATTAGGGGCGATTAGGCCTTAGTCAACCACGCTGGCCAAGTGCGGGTTGGTTGACTTCACACACAACCTAAAAATGTCTTCATAGGTGTGTGTGGGTTTCCTCACGATGTTTTCCTTCACCATAAAAGCGTCGATTAAACGTACATATAATTTTAAAATTTGAAAACACATTGGTACGTGGCGGGGATCGAACCTGTGCCTCCCGGGTGGGAGACGACGCTCTTACGCATTATCCACCGACGCTTATGAATAAGGATTTATCTCATAATAATATTTTTTGGTATCTAATAAAAATATTGTTATTAAGATCTTGCAAGAAGAATGGAATGTTATTATTATTCGTCCAACAAAACTAGGTATATTATATTTTATGTAGCAGTTATTGAATATTTGAAATTAAATCATTTTGATTAACTTAATGTGACTAGACTAAAAAATTATGCCCTATGGCTCATTCATTATGCAAAAATAGTAAATCTCTAATAACTATAAGAACTCTAGTTCATCTTCAGGTAATATTCCATTTTTATGTTGACCTGTAATAATAATCTTTCAAGTTAGTTGTGGGAGTTTGCTGCTCCGTTGCTTCTTTACCACAATAATAAAAAAATATTTTTTTTTAAAATAAACAAAGATATTAAATAATCACGGACTGACTCGACTAACAAAACACGGACAGCAGACTTTATCAAAATAGCAGCGTACATGAAAATCTATGAACTTAATTTAACCCGCGCACTTGGAATGCCAGCAACGTACATGCAATAAACCAACTGTATCTCATTAGGCTGTGTCGTCGACGTAACGGTGCCATGTCGTCCACTTGTACTTCAATAAATTGACCATAGTTCGTTTGTTGGGGTACCGCAATTACGTGCGCTGTGGACTTATAAATGGCATTTTCAAATTATTGTGCTATTAAGAGTCATAATGTGGAATCCGGTATGAGGTGCAATGCTTGTGAGATTGTGAGTCTTATTGACAAAGCAGTGCGAGCTAAATCTGTTTTACTGTTTCGAAGAATTGAATGGGATGGTTGATGATTTTTGCAATCAAACGTTTATTCGATTTAAACTAACGTAGTCACTATCATTTAAATGAAAGAAAAGGGGATTTAACCCTAGAACCGTATCTTGGGGTACAAAACAAAAAAATATTTGAAAATTTGCTATTACTTTTTTGTTTCACAACGCATTTTTTTGCGTGGATGGTTGCGTCAAACCGTCCGTCGGGCGGGAGTCCTCTGAGTGTGTGGTCGTGGTAAAATGCGAGTAAGGTGCTGCAGTACCCTTTGCCTATGCATATCCGTGTAAGAAATGGAGGTATATTAGGGGAAAAAACCTGTCACCTAGTGTTCTTGTCGTTTCGGAATCAAAATCTGGACGATGTTTAATTTCATCCCAGATGAAAAGACTGTAAATCTCGCTTTTTGTTTTTCGATGTGATGTCCAACTTTCCTTGTATAGCCCCAAACAAATATTTGCCGAAAAATTTAAAACAAGTCACTTTCATTTAGGCCTTATACTATTGTGTGATACTGAAATAAGTGCCATAACAGTATAAATAATATTGTTAAATGTTTATAATAATGTGAAAAACGATTCATTTACTAGGGTACACTAGTACCTGTAGAATTTTATTTGTCTTTCTTACAATTTACATAAAATAAAATTTTAGATAGTAAAATAAAATACACCTATTGCAAAGAAGATTTTAAACGGCCATACTGAATTATCAAGATTTTTGGGTTACACCACTTTTGTTGTCAAGGTGCGATTTATATTTTAATTTATTGGCGATGACATAATGAAATAAATATAGAGATTCAAGTAGAATTAAAGCCAAATATTTCCGATATTTAAAGCCGCAAAGTCAATAGCTTCTAGGTGTGTTCAAGACGTTTATTAAGCGGTTTCCTTCAAGTTTTCAAGTCGGAATCTACAGCGAGGCACTGTCAAAATATCAAGCACACAATGGGTTCCGAACAGCAACCTTTGGGAAACTTTTATTGCGAAATTTAAACACCCATTCAATGTAATAGCAGAAGTTTCTCCCCCCACCCCCCTTTCCTCCTTTTTATTGCTTAATAGTGATGTCGAGAGTTGCGACGGATATTTATTTTAATGAGCTTTAAATTGTTTAAAAAATGTATCCGTAACGATTATTCCTTGTTTGATAACATCATTTTACAAGAAATTAAAATATTTGCTTTATTCATCATTACAGATTTTCTTATTCGACCCACTGCTGAGACACAAGGCCTCTCCTTGTCATCGAAGGAGGTTTAGGCAGTAGTCCACCACTCTTGCCCAATGCGGATTGTGGGACGGAGTATAACGTAATAGTATAACGGAGTATAATGGAGTATAACGTTTAAAAAGGTAATCAACACCCCTTTGCTAATCCATTAATCGCCAAAAAACATGCTTTTACTTAATAGTGCTAAAAATAAGTAGTCCGCCATTTAGCATTTAAAGTAAAGTTAATTGATTTTCGTATTTCTCTCAGCAAACCCTTTCATTTGATACCTATATCATGGGAGTGCACTAAAAATCACTAGTCTGCCATCTTGGCCGTCCGCCATATTGGATTTATAATGACGTCATTCAGCTAAATGCATTGTCATCCAAATTGAAAGTGTATGCAAAATTTGAAGCGTCGGTGGCGTAGTGCGTGAGAGCGTCGTGTCCCACCCGGGAGGCACTGGTTCAATCCCCGCCACGTGCCAATGTGTTTTCAAATTTTGAATTCATATGTACGTTTAATCGACGCTTTTACGGTGAAGGAAAACATCGTGAGGAAACCTGCACACACCTATGAAGAAATTCTTAGGTTGTGTGTGAAGTCGACCAACCCGCACTTGGCCAGCGTGGTTGACTAAGGCCTAATCGCCCCTAATGTGGGTAGGCTCGAGCCCCTCGGTGGGGACATTATATGAGCTGTTGATATTGATGATGATGATGCAAAATTTCATCACAAACGGTTGAGGAAAAATGCTTTAAAATTCAGTTGCAAGATTAGACCCAAACATACATAGGTACATACATTGCAAGTTAGATAAAAGCTTGTCATACTAAAAAAATCTATAGTTTTTATTTTTTATTTGGCAAATTTAGTTATGATTGAAATTGATACCAAATTAAATAGAAAACGGAAAACATGGAAAAAAATCCTGTCATGTATAAGTGCTGAGCGGGACTTGAACCCGCGACCTTTCGCTATCCGTGCGACTACTCTTCCAACTGAGCTACACAGGACTGTTTGCTCACGACGAATTAGGCCATGTCTTTCGCTTTTTGATTACGTCATTTTTTTTCCGTGTTTGCGTTTTCTATTCAATCAATCAATTTTACTAGCTATCGAGTGAGGTCAACTTAAAAGCTCGTCACACCTAGTATTATATGAGAATAAATGCGCCAACGTCGCGCCCGTTTTCATTATAACCTAACAATTCGTATCCGTACCAATATCCGTAAGGCACACATCACTAACACCCAGCATTAATCATTTGGTACAAAAACTGTCACTTTATTCAAAATAGCTTGGACTTCACGCGACCAGTGTGTTAGGGCTATACTGCCGTGCGTTAACTAAAAAGGCGCAAAGCCACAAAATCTAAATTTGAGTTATGAGCGAAAAACGCGCGAAAACTTTAAAAAATATGCCACTTGAAAACTATAGGTCGTAGAAAAAATAAATAAACATCCAAATATAGCTTGTTACATTTACTACTAAATAGTGATAGTTTTGATTAAAAATAACTACTTTTAAGTAAAAAAAATAGCTTTTTTACTTTTTAGCAGTGCATATTTTGGCGAATTGAATATAAAAACTATACTAGAAAGTCGCTAAGTACCCCTTAGCGACCTTATAGTTTATGATTCCATCGTAAATAAAATTTAATTTTTTTGTGTAAAAAAATTATTCGAAATTACTTTACTAAAATGGCGTTAAGGTACTTAATGGCTTTAAAGTTATGTATTGCTAATTTCCATTTATTATTCAACCTTCACTATATAAACACAACAGTCTGTTAGTGTCTTTTTAGGCAAGCATTTGAATTTAGTGTCTTTTTTTGTTTTATTAGGAGTGTTTTAAGACACTATTACTACACTTTAAAGCCGTTAAGCTTTGAATCTTTGACAATAAACGACTATTTAGTTATGTATTTGGGATTAAATATTCCCAAAGATAAACGAAATGAATCAATAAACTTATTTAAAAAAAATAAAAACTCAAGAGGAACTTTTGTAAAACAACTAAAACTTTGTTTGGGAACATGAACAACAACATATAATAAATAACATGAACTTTAAATAAAACTTTTAAAAAGTTATTACACCTACGACATAAAACAAAAAAAAACTGCAACGCAATAAGGACCTTTCTGAAATAACCACAGAATTAATAATACAAGGAGATAGGCCAAGCTGGCGGTTTACTTGTGACAAGTCTATGCCCAGTAGGCATATATTGCCGCCAGTTCGCCGTCCGATAAAGTCGAGTGAATACGTACTTATGACAGAAATATAAGTTAAATTTATTTCACATTTTAAACAAAAAATATTCTGTTCTTCCTACTCTGTTTTTTTTATTTATTTGGCGTCGGTGCAATGGGTGTGTTACTATAGGTTTTATCGCCAGCCATTCTGTTGTGTATGGTTTACTGACAATGCAAGTGACCCCTTGGTACGATGGCAGTCGGCTTTTACAACACCCGCGAGATAAGAAGAGGTATCTGGTCCTAATCTTGATCGACAACTATATCGGTAGTCAAAAATAATAATAACGATTGTAACAAAATTAAATACCAATAACTGTCGTTTTACTTTTTAGTGGAAAAGCGGTTGATAGGTAAGCTTGCCAGAGCTCTATGAGGTAAGGAATAAGGTGGTTATTAGCAAGCGCGGGTGGAGGTCCTTTGAGAAGCCTATGACCAACAGTAGGCGTCTCTCGGCTGAAATAATTGATAAGACACCCTATATCGGCTGCTGTGACTGATTACCTTATTCGCAACGTTTGTAAAATAAATATCTACTATATTCTCTGTTCCCTGGAGCCTCTTAATCTAACAACTGTAGTGTAACAAACATTATTACTTTTACTTTTCTTATAATTACTTTTCTGAGCTGTTTAGGAGTTTCGGTTAGGTGTGCTTGTTGTTAAATATAAGACAGCTATTTCTTTACGGTCGTCTAATTTTACTTTTGGCGATGTTGCCAAAAGTAAAATTAGACGCCTTTAAAAAAGAATAGATTTTTACGTTTATAACCAACTTTCTAACAAGAAACTAAAAGTGTAAGTTATAAATTATTGGTAAAAAAACGGTATGTTCAAATGTTAAAATCTGAGAATTTATTTAGAATATCTTTAAATGGTGGTCAGTAATAATTTATAATAGTATTATGTTAATTTACCCTAAGTAGGTAAGTTCGTATACGATCCCTTTTAATGAATAAGGATTTCATCATCAACAGCTCATATAATGTCCCCACCGAGGGGTTCAAGCCTACCACACATTAGGGGCGATTAGGCCTTAGTCAACCACGCTGGCCAAGTGCGGGTTGGTTGACTTCACACACAACCTAAAAATGTCTTCATAGGTGTGTGTGGGTTTCCTCACGATGTTTTCCTTCACCATAAAAGCGTCGATTAAACGTACATATAATTTTAAAATTTGAAAACACATTGGTACGTGGCGGGGATCGAACCTGTGCCTCCCGGGTGGGAGACGACGCTCTTACGCATTATCCACCGACGCTTATGAATAAGGATTTATCTCATAATAATATTTTTTGGTATCTAATAAAAATATTGTTATTAAGATCTTGCAAGAAGAATGGAATGTTATTATTATTCGTCCAACAAAACTAGGTATATTATATTTTATGTAGCAGTTATTGAATATTTGAAATTAAATCATTTTGATTAACTTAATGTGACTAGACTAAAAAATTATGCCCTATGGCTCATTCATTATGCAAAAATAGTAAATCTCTAATAACTATAAGAACTCTAGTTCATCTTCAGGTAATATTCCATTTTTATGTTGACCTGTAATAATAATCTTTCAAGTTAGTTGTGGGAGTTTGCTGCTCCGTTGCTTCTTTACCACAATAATAAAAAAATATTTTTTTTTAAAATAAACAAAGATATTAAATAATCACGGACTGACTCGACTAACAAAACACGGACAGCAGACTTTATCAAAATAGCAGCGTACATGAAAATCTATGAACTTAATTTAACCCGCGCACTTGGAATGCCAGCAACGTACATGCAATAAACCAACTGTATCTCATTAGGCTGTGTCGTCGACGTAACGGTGCCATGTCGTCCACTTGTACTTCAATAAATTGACCATAGTTCGTTTGTTGGGGTACCGCAATTACGTGCGCTGTGGACTTATAAATGGCATTTTCAAATTATTGTGCTATTAAGAGTCATAATGTGGAATCCGGTATGAGGTGCAATGCTTGTGAGATTGTGAGTCTTATTGACAAAGCAGTGCGAGCTAAATCTGTTTTACTGTTTCGAAGAATTGAATGGGATGGTTGATGATTTTTGCAATCAAACGTTTATTCGATTTAAACTAACGTAGTCACTATCATTTAAATGAAAGAAAAGGGGATTTAACCCTAGAACCGTATCTTGGGGTACAAAACAAAAAAATATTTGAAAATTTGCTATTACTTTTTTGTTTCACAACGCATTTTTTTGCGTGGATGGTTGCGTCAAACCGTCCGTCGGGCGGGAGTCCTCTGAGTGTGTGGTCGTGGTAAAATGCGAGTAAGGTGCTGCAGTACCCTTTGCCTATGCATATCCGTGTAAGAAATGGAGGTATATTAGGGGAAAAAACCTGTCACCTAGTGTTCTTGTCGTTTCGGAATCAAAATCTGGACGATGTTTAATTTCATCCCAGATGAAAAGACTGTAAATCTCGCTTTTTGTTTTTCGATGTGATGTCCAACTTTCCTTGTATAGCCCCAAACAAATATTTGCCGAAAAATTTAAAACAAGTCACTTTCATTTAGGCCTTATACTATTGTGTGATACTGAAATAAGTGCCATAACAGTATAAATAATATTGTTAAATGTTTATAATAATGTGAAAAACGATTCATTTACTAGGGTACACTAGTACCTGTAGAATTTTATTTGTCTTTCTTACAATTTACATAAAATAAAATTTTAGATAGTAAAATAAAATACACCTATTGCAAAGAAGATTTTAAACGGCCATACTGAATTATCAAGATTTTTGGGTTACACCACTTTTGTTGTCAAGGTGCGATTTATATTTTAATTTATTGGCGATGACATAATGAAATAAATATAGAGATTCAAGTAGAATTAAAGCCAAATATTTCCGATATTTAAAGCCGCAAAGTCAATAGCTTCTAGGTGTGTTCAAGACGTTTATTAAGCGGTTTCCTTCAAGTTTTCAAGTCGGAATCTACAGCGAGGCACTGTCAAAATATCAAGCACACAATGGGTTCCGAACAGCAACCTTTGGGAAACTTTTATTGCGAAATTTAAACACCCATTCAATGTAATAGCAGAAGTTTCTCCCCCCACCCCCCTTTCCTCCTTTTTATTGCTTAATAGTGATGTCGAGAGTTGCGACGGATATTTATTTTAATGAGCTTTAAATTGTTTAAAAAATGTATCCGTAACGATTATTCCTTGTTTGATAACATCATTTTACAAGAAATTAAAATATTTGCTTTATTCATCATTACAGATTTTCTTATTCGACCCACTGCTGAGACACAAGGCCTCTCCTTGTCATCGAAGGAGGTTTAGGCAGTAGTCCACCACTCTTGCCCAATGCGGATTGTGGGACGGAGTATAACGTAATAGTATAACGGAGTATAATGGAGTATAACGTTTAAAAAGGTAATCAACACCCCTTTGCTAATCCATTAATCGCCAAAAAACATGCTTTTACTTAATAGTGCTAAAAATAAGTAGTCCGCCATTTAGCATTTAAAGTAAAGTTAATTGATTTTCGTATTTCTCTCAGCAAACCCTTTCATTTGATACCTATATCATGGGAGTGCACTAAAAATCACTAGTCTGCCATCTTGGCCGTCCGCCATATTGGATTTATAATGACGTCATTCAGCTAAATGCATTGTCATCCAAATTGAAAGTGTATGCAAAATTTGAAGCGTCGGTGGCGTAGTGCGTGAGAGCGTCGTGTCCCACCCGGGAGGCACTGGTTCAATCCCCGCCACGTGCCAATGTGTTTTCAAATTTTGAATTCATATGTACGTTTAATCGACGCTTTTACGGTGAAGGAAAACATCGTGAGGAAACCTGCACACACCTATGAAGAAATTCTTAGGTTGTGTGTGAAGTCGACCAACCCGCACTTGGCCAGCGTGGTTGACTAAGGCCTAATCGCCCCTAATGTGGGTAGGCTCGAGCCCCTCGGTGGGGACATTATATGAGCTGTTGATATTGATGATGATGATGCAAAATTTCATCACAAACGGTTGAGGAAAAATGCTTTAAAATTCAGTTGCAAGATTAGACCCAAACATACATAGGTACATACATTGCAAGTTAGATAAAAGCTTGTCATACTAAAAAAATCTATAGTTTTTATTTTTTATTTGGCAAATTTAGTTATGATTGAAATTGATACCAAATTAAATAGAAAACGGAAAACATGGAAAAAAATCCTGTCATGTATAAGTGCTGAGCGGGACTTGAACCCGCGACCTTTCGCTATCCGTGCGACTACTCTTCCAACTGAGCTACACAGGACTGTTTGCTCACGACGAATTAGGCCATGTCTTTCGCTTTTTGATTACGTCATTTTTTTTCCGTGTTTGCGTTTTCTATTCAATCAATCAATTTTACTAGCTATCGAGTGAGGTCAACTTAAAAGCTCGTCACACCTAGTATTATATGAGAATAAATGCGCCAACGTCGCGCCCGTTTTCATTATAACCTAACAATTCGTATCCGTACCAATATCCGTAAGGCACACATCACTAACACCCAGCATTAATCATTTGGTACAAAAACTGTCACTTTATTCAAAATAGCTTGGACTTCACGCGACCAGTGTGTTAGGGCTATACTGCCGTGCGTTAACTAAAAAGGCGCAAAGCCACAAAATCTAAATTTGAGTTATGAGCGAAAAACGCGCGAAAACTTTAAAAAATATGCCACTTGAAAACTATAGGTCGTAGAAAAAATAAATAAACATCCAAATATAGCTTGTTACATTTACTACTAAATAGTGATAGTTTTGATTAAAAATAACTACTTTTAAGTAAAAAAAATAGCTTTTTTACTTTTTAGCAGTGCATATTTTGGCGAATTGAATATAAAAACTATACTAGAAAGTCGCTAAGTACCCCTTAGCGACCTTATAGTTTATGATTCCATCGTAAATAAAATTTAATTTTTTTGTGTAAAAAAATTATTCGAAATTACTTTACTAAAATGGCGTTAAGGTACTTAATGGCTTTAAAGTTATGTATTGCTAATTTCCATTTATTATTCAACCTTCACTATATAAACACAACAGTCTGTTAGTGTCTTTTTAGGCAAGCATTTGAATTTAGTGTCTTTTTTTGTTTTATTAGGAGTGTTTTAAGACACTATTACTACACTTTAAAGCCGTTAAGCTTTGAATCTTTGACAATAAACGACTATTTAGTTATGTATTTGGGATTAAATATTCCCAAAGATAAACGAAATGAATCAATAAACTTATTTAAAAAAAATAAAAACTCAAGAGGAACTTTTGTAAAACAACTAAAACTTTGTTTGGGAACATGAACAACAACATATAATAAATAACATGAACTTTAAATAAAACTTTTAAAAAGTTATTACACCTACGACATAAAACAAAAAAAAACTGCAACGCAATAAGGACCTTTCTGAAATAACCACAGAATTAATAATACAAGGAGATAGGCCAAGCTGGCGGTTTACTTGTGACAAGTCTATGCCCAGTAGGCATATATTGCCGCCAGTTCGCCGTCCGATAAAGTCGAGTGAATACGTACTTATGACAGAAATATAAGTTAAATTTATTTCACATTTTAAACAAAAAATATTCTGTTCTTCCTACTCTGTTTTTTTTATTTATTTGGCGTCGGTGCAATGGGTGTGTTACTATAGGTTTTATCGCCAGCCATTCTGTTGTGTATGGTTTACTGACAATGCAAGTGACCCCTTGGTACGATGGCAGTCGGCTTTTACAACACCCGCGAGATAAGAAGAGGTATCTGGTCCTAATCTTGATCGACAACTATATCGGTAGTCAAAAATAATAATAACGATTGTAACAAAATTAAATACCAATAACTGTCGTTTTACTTTTTAGTGGAAAAGCGGTTGATAGGTAAGCTTGCCAGAGCTCTATGAGGTAAGGAATAAGGTGGTTATTAGCAAGCGCGGGTGGAGGTCCTTTGAGAAGCCTATGACCAACAGTAGGCGTCTCTCGGCTGAAATAATTGATAAGACACCCTATATCGGCTGCTGTGACTGATTACCTTATTCGCAACGTTTGTAAAATAAATATCTACTATATTCTCTGTTCCCTGGAGCCTCTTAATCTAACAACTGTAGTGTAACAAACATTATTACTTTTACTTTTCTTATAATTACTTTTCTGAGCTGTTTAGGAGTTTCGGTTAGGTGTGCTTGTTGTTAAATATAAGACAGCTATTTCTTTACGGTCGTCTAATTTTACTTTTGGCGATGTTGCCAAAAGTAAAATTAGACGCCTTTAAAAAAGAATAGATTTTTACGTTTATAACCAACTTTCTAACAAGAAACTAAAAGTGTAAGTTATAAATTATTGGTAAAAAAACGGTATGTTCAAATGTTAAAATCTGAGAATTTATTTAGAATATCTTTAAATGGTGGTCAGTAATAATTTATAATAGTATTATGTTAATTTACCCTAAGTAGGTAAGTTCGTATACGATCCCTTTTAATGAATAAGGATTTCATCATCAACAGCTCATATAATGTCCCCACCGAGGGGTTCAAGCCTACCACACATTAGGGGCGATTAGGCCTTAGTCAACCACGCTGGCCAAGTGCGGGTTGGTTGACTTCACACACAACCTAAAAATGTCTTCATAGGTGTGTGTGGGTTTCCTCACGATGTTTTCCTTCACCATAAAAGCGTCGATTAAACGTACATATAATTTTAAAATTTGAAAACACATTGGTACGTGGCGGGGATCGAACCTGTGCCTCCCGGGTGGGAGACGACGCTCTTACGCATTATCCACCGACGCTTATGAATAAGGATTTATCTCATAATAATATTTTTTGGTATCTAATAAAAATATTGTTATTAAGATCTTGCAAGAAGAATGGAATGTTATTATTATTCGTCCAACAAAACTAGGTATATTATATTTTATGTAGCAGTTATTGAATATTTGAAATTAAATCATTTTGATTAACTTAATGTGACTAGACTAAAAAATTATGCCCTATGGCTCATTCATTATGCAAAAATAGTAAATCTCTAATAACTATAAGAACTCTAGTTCATCTTCAGGTAATATTCCATTTTTATGTTGACCTGTAATAATAATCTTTCAAGTTAGTTGTGGGAGTTTGCTGCTCCGTTGCTTCTTTACCACAATAATAAAAAAATATTTTTTTTTAAAATAAACAAAGATATTAAATAATCACGGACTGACTCGACTAACAAAACACGGACAGCAGACTTTATCAAAATAGCAGCGTACATGAAAATCTATGAACTTAATTTAACCCGCGCACTTGGAATGCCAGCAACGTACATGCAATAAACCAACTGTATCTCATTAGGCTGTGTCGTCGACGTAACGGTGCCATGTCGTCCACTTGTACTTCAATAAATTGACCATAGTTCGTTTGTTGGGGTACCGCAATTACGTGCGCTGTGGACTTATAAATGGCATTTTCAAATTATTGTGCTATTAAGAGTCATAATGTGGAATCCGGTATGAGGTGCAATGCTTGTGAGATTGTGAGTCTTATTGACAAAGCAGTGCGAGCTAAATCTGTTTTACTGTTTCGAAGAATTGAATGGGATGGTTGATGATTTTTGCAATCAAACGTTTATTCGATTTAAACTAACGTAGTCACTATCATTTAAATGAAAGAAAAGGGGATTTAACCCTAGAACCGTATCTTGGGGTACAAAACAAAAAAATATTTGAAAATTTGCTATTACTTTTTTGTTTCACAACGCATTTTTTTGCGTGGATGGTTGCGTCAAACCGTCCGTCGGGCGGGAGTCCTCTGAGTGTGTGGTCGTGGTAAAATGCGAGTAAGGTGCTGCAGTACCCTTTGCCTATGCATATCCGTGTAAGAAATGGAGGTATATTAGGGGAAAAAACCTGTCACCTAGTGTTCTTGTCGTTTCGGAATCAAAATCTGGACGATGTTTAATTTCATCCCAGATGAAAAGACTGTAAATCTCGCTTTTTGTTTTTCGATGTGATGTCCAACTTTCCTTGTATAGCCCCAAACAAATATTTGCCGAAAAATTTAAAACAAGTCACTTTCATTTAGGCCTTATACTATTGTGTGATACTGAAATAAGTGCCATAACAGTATAAATAATATTGTTAAATGTTTATAATAATGTGAAAAACGATTCATTTACTAGGGTACACTAGTACCTGTAGAATTTTATTTGTCTTTCTTACAATTTACATAAAATAAAATTTTAGATAGTAAAATAAAATACACCTATTGCAAAGAAGATTTTAAACGGCCATACTGAATTATCAAGATTTTTGGGTTACACCACTTTTGTTGTCAAGGTGCGATTTATATTTTAATTTATTGGCGATGACATAATGAAATAAATATAGAGATTCAAGTAGAATTAAAGCCAAATATTTCCGATATTTAAAGCCGCAAAGTCAATAGCTTCTAGGTGTGTTCAAGACGTTTATTAAGCGGTTTCCTTCAAGTTTTCAAGTCGGAATCTACAGCGAGGCACTGTCAAAATATCAAGCACACAATGGGTTCCGAACAGCAACCTTTGGGAAACTTTTATTGCGAAATTTAAACACCCATTCAATGTAATAGCAGAAGTTTCTCCCCCCACCCCCCTTTCCTCCTTTTTATTGCTTAATAGTGATGTCGAGAGTTGCGACGGATATTTATTTTAATGAGCTTTAAATTGTTTAAAAAATGTATCCGTAACGATTATTCCTTGTTTGATAACATCATTTTACAAGAAATTAAAATATTTGCTTTATTCATCATTACAGATTTTCTTATTCGACCCACTGCTGAGACACAAGGCCTCTCCTTGTCATCGAAGGAGGTTTAGGCAGTAGTCCACCACTCTTGCCCAATGCGGATTGTGGGACGGAGTATAACGTAATAGTATAACGGAGTATAATGGAGTATAACGTTTAAAAAGGTAATCAACACCCCTTTGCTAATCCATTAATCGCCAAAAAACATGCTTTTACTTAATAGTGCTAAAAATAAGTAGTCCGCCATTTAGCATTTAAAGTAAAGTTAATTGATTTTCGTATTTCTCTCAGCAAACCCTTTCATTTGATACCTATATCATGGGAGTGCACTAAAAATCACTAGTCTGCCATCTTGGCCGTCCGCCATATTGGATTTATAATGACGTCATTCAGCTAAATGCATTGTCATCCAAATTGAAAGTGTATGCAAAATTTGAAGCGTCGGTGGCGTAGTGCGTGAGAGCGTCGTGTCCCACCCGGGAGGCACTGGTTCAATCCCCGCCACGTGCCAATGTGTTTTCAAATTTTGAATTCATATGTACGTTTAATCGACGCTTTTACGGTGAAGGAAAACATCGTGAGGAAACCTGCACACACCTATGAAGAAATTCTTAGGTTGTGTGTGAAGTCGACCAACCCGCACTTGGCCAGCGTGGTTGACTAAGGCCTAATCGCCCCTAATGTGGGTAGGCTCGAGCCCCTCGGTGGGGACATTATATGAGCTGTTGATATTGATGATGATGATGCAAAATTTCATCACAAACGGTTGAGGAAAAATGCTTTAAAATTCAGTTGCAAGATTAGACCCAAACATACATAGGTACATACATTGCAAGTTAGATAAAAGCTTGTCATACTAAAAAAATCTATAGTTTTTATTTTTTATTTGGCAAATTTAGTTATGATTGAAATTGATACCAAATTAAATAGAAAACGGAAAACATGGAAAAAAATCCTGTCATGTATAAGTGCTGAGCGGGACTTGAACCCGCGACCTTTCGCTATCCGTGCGACTACTCTTCCAACTGAGCTACACAGGACTGTTTGCTCACGACGAATTAGGCCATGTCTTTCGCTTTTTGATTACGTCATTTTTTTTCCGTGTTTGCGTTTTCTATTCAATCAATCAATTTTACTAGCTATCGAGTGAGGTCAACTTAAAAGCTCGTCACACCTAGTATTATATGAGAATAAATGCGCCAACGTCGCGCCCGTTTTCATTATAACCTAACAATTCGTATCCGTACCAATATCCGTAAGGCACACATCACTAACACCCAGCATTAATCATTTGGTACAAAAACTGTCACTTTATTCAAAATAGCTTGGACTTCACGCGACCAGTGTGTTAGGGCTATTAATAGTTTAAGGCTCAAAAAGTGAATTAATTATTATGACATCAACAAGTCTAAAAATAGAATATTTTCGTTAGGAAGAGGCGAAAACTCTTAGGCACGTATTATAGAATGAGTCTCAAGAATCAACGCCGAATTGAGAGTTGTACGTCTCTTTCGCGTTGTGCTTGATAGAAAGTGACAAACGATTCTCAAGACGTAATTGATTTCTGAGTGTTGTTCTGTAATACGGGCCTTAGATTTTCATGGTGTTATATAATTTAGTGGCATATTAGAATTTAAATCACAATAACGAGAAATTGCGAAATATTCATATGCTTCTTGTTATTAACAAGTTTCGATACGATTTTATTGATAATGCAATTGAGGGTTAGAAATAAAAATGTTGCTTAACCTTTTCTATTCGCGATGGCGTATTTATAAGTAGAGTCAAAGGTGACTATTTCGTAATGTGATTTTATTTTTTATGTATACAAATGTAAAACGTAGTAAGTAGGTATGTGTGTAATATAAGATAGGAATGTAAGCATATTTCTATTATAACTTATGGTATGTAGATATTGTAACTATAATTTTATTTAATATATCATGTAGAATATTATATTGCACGGTACATCAATGACTTCCCTCATTTAGTGAGTGGTGCAACCGCCGCCTGTATAGCACGCTCAGAAAACACACAAAAAAACGAAAAAAACATTATTTTTACTAACAAGATGTGACTTTATCTCATATGAATATTTATCACGAAATTATCTACAAGACGAATAAAGTTTTATGAAAATAGCTCGTTTGACAGCTATGTCACATTTTAATTTTATTTATTTAACGATTTATGTACACACAAGACAATTATTACAAAAGAACATTACAATAGACAGATTTAAATTTTGGTAAGAACTATTTTCAACAAAATAAAATAGATAACATACAATGTTCACTTATTTTATAAAATGCCCAAAAATTTTACTTGAATATTTATGATTGACTAGTTTTTGCACGCGACTTCGTCCGCGTAGAATAGTTATTTCGGGCAGCATTTAAATTTTCTTATTATTTCTTCAAATCTAAGCGCGATATAAGCCAATTTTCATCAATTTTACTTTAAAAAATGACAGATTTCCATACAAACTTCCATCCCCTATTTTACCCCCTTAGGGATTGAATTTCCAAAAATCCTAAAAACCCCTTACTTAATTTCTAGCTAAAAGGCCATACACTAATTTGTATGGATTTTACTTTAAAAATGACGAATTTCCAGACAAATTTTGTGCCCCCTTTTCACCACCTTAGAGCGTGAATTTCCAATAATCTTGTCTTTGTGCACCCCTGGACCTCTTAAGGAACCTACGTACCAAATTTGGAATCTCTAGACCCAGCGGTTTGGGCTGTGCGTTGATATGTCAGTCAGTGAGTATTCATTTTTATATAAATAGATTGATGATTTCAGAGCCAAGCATTACTAAGCTTGAATAAAATAGTACATATAGATACAAAAATTGGTTGGTCTGTAAAGTCGGTTTACTGACGATAGTTGAACGTGACAACGTCTTAAGAAAATACTGATGGAATGGTAGCATTTTTCAAAAGAAAAATTTAATTTCATTTGTTTTGCCGGCCTTACATGGAACGCCTCAAAGCGAGGTAACGCCGCATGCGTCATGTTTTTTCGTGCGTGCAGCCGGCTCTATCGAATTATAAGACGTTGTCACGTCAATAAAACTAACATTTGATTATTCGCTTTCAAAACAAACTGCACAGTGGTATACGTCCCGGCCAAAACTTTAAAAGAAAACGTCTCGACGCCATTGTCACCTGCGACCCACGGCACTACAAAATTTGCAACAAAACAACAAAACGTATTTCGTTATACCAGCTATTACGTGTACTGATACTCCTAAAAGCAGCAGGAGTTAAAGCTGCCATGTACTACAAACGGTTTGTTTTTACCTTTTTTATGCGACTCGCAGCCAATCGGTCCTTTGTTTTTATTTTCATTCGTTTGCATGTTGTCAAGAAAGAATTACATTCAATAATCCGAACGTAAAGAAAAGAGTTAAGGTTTTATACTTTAAACAAAAGTGAGAGGGAAACGTGACCGACATACAAATAAGTTGTATTTCGACGCTAAAGTAGTTCGATTTCGATTTACGACATATTTTCTTTAAGCTTACTGAATTGCTTTTGCTTTTGAAACATTGTAGTACAAAATAAAGATAAGTGCTATTAATAACTATCATAAGCTAAAGTAGAAATTATTTTAAATAAAAAAAAACTGTCTTTAAAACTAAAAACGAAGAAAAAAAAATATTATAAAAATTTTAATGTTTTTTTTGAGGTTGGTCCCAAATGCAAGTGATAACGTTTATTTCAAATATTGAGGTTGGCCGACCTCAAAAAAAAACATTAACATTTTTACAAACCAATTTTTTATTTCTCCGTTTTTAGTTTCGAAGGCAGTTTTTTTTAATTTAAAAATAATTTATTTTTTACTTTTTAGAGTGATAAGATTACGATATCATCGATGGCAATTTAATAGGAATTATTAGGGATAACTCAAAAACTACTCGTCAGATATCAATCAAATTTAAATGGCACCATATGACAAGGACCAGGTTCCAAAAGTCGAAAGAATCTTCAAAATCGGTACACCCAGTAAAGAGTTATGAGGTAACGGACATAAAAAAAAACATACAGTCGAATTGAAAACCTCCGGCTTTTTTGAAGTCGGTTAAGAACTAAATACTGTACTTAAATAAAATAATAGGGGAGGAAAAAAACTACACTCAGTTGGACCGCGGTCCCTGGGCATACAACACCTTGCCCGGTGAAAGTACTGCCCTTTGGATTTCCTAAAAACTTATTAACTCGGAAAGTCCTCTGTTTGAAATGATAAGTGTATCGCGACCTTAACTCTACACTAATAATTAAGTTAGGAAACTTAAAGTAGCTTAAAATGATTTGTATTGACAACTTTATAACACCAGCCTCGAGTAAGATAAGCAAAGTGCTAAAACAAAGTTTGAACTTGCAGATTAACTTATAATTGTCAACTTTAACTTAGATTAGCTTGTTACGTGAGTGAATATTAGCTAACTAGTAATTGTTGGTGGCGAGAAGTGATAAATTGAATTAAGGATAACCTATATACGCGACTTTGTCGTTATTTTTGTTTTTTTTTTTTTTATAAAAAGGTCAAGCAAATGACTCTATTTCACCTGATGGTAAGCAGAGGTAGAGTCCAAATGCGAAGATAGCTGGTGCGAGAGATAAACTGCCGTGCTAGCCACCCTCGCCTTGCCGACCTGCAAGGTGCTTCTTCACGCCTCTTTGAATGACCCAGGATTGTAGGAAGGAGGGAACACGTGTGCTGGCAGTGAATTACATTTCTTGATTGTGCGACAAAGAAACGAGTTGCCAAATTTCTTAGTTCGCGTTGGAATGGTAGCCACAGTTTGTCGGTGACAACGTAGACCAGCACGCGTAGTCCTTAAAAGGAAGGGAGATGGTGGGATTAGGGAAAAAAGTTCCTCAGAGCACTCGCCGTGGTACAGACGGTAGAAAGCGCTTATTGACGCAACATTGCGACGGAATTGGAGAGGCTCAAGATGTTTAGTCACCTCTTCGTCGCCGATGATGCGGGCCGCGCGACGCTGCAACCTATTTTTATTTTTATACTACTAGATGGCAAACGAACTTGCGATCTAGTGTTAAGTGGTTACCATCGTCTTGCAATATTAAGGGTAAATCATTGAATTGATTTACCCTTCGCAATATTCACTCCTTAATATTGTAAGGCGATGGTAACCAACTTAACACTAGGTCGCAAGCTCGTTTGCCATCTCCTAGTATGAAAAAAACCTTCCGAATGACGAAGGCAAATCGAGTTGAGTAGTATTTAATTCATTACATTCAATTATGCATAATCTCACCTCATTCAATACACACGCACACACGCACACAGACACACACACACACACTCACACAAACACACTCACACACACATACATTCACACACACACACACCATAATCTTCTATTCATTTGTAAAATAATCAGTAGTTATATGTATTGTATGCCCTATTTGTTTGTCTAATTGATTTTTTAAGTTATTATTATTTGGTTTTACTTAGTTTTGTAACGTTCTATCTATTACTTAAAATTTAAGCTGTTGTTGTTGTCAATGTTATATTGTTATCCGTGTCTTAACTGGACTTACTGAAAGCCAGCGTCACGGTATGCCGTGACATTAAGCTGAGTGAGTGCCATTTTGGATGCATATTATTAGTATTTTTTTCTCTGTTTTGTACAGTTTATCATGCTCCAAATAAATATTTTTCATTTCATTTTACATTTCATTCATTTCAATACAGATTCCAGAGATATAATGTTTTAATACTGGGTGTAAAAGACATGAACAGTCAAACGAGAACCATGTATTCTATACATCAAAATAAGACATATTTCAAAAAAAATATTGCTGGGAAATGATTTTTATTTTTATGTGTGCAATGTGCAATTTGCAATTTTTTTATTGCAAATTGTACCGCGCAATGTAAAGGGCTCGACTCGCACGCAACTCGCAAAACCGCGATAATTTTGCCAGGCGGCGGCCCCGTTCGTTAGTATCCGTGCGCATCGAGTGAGCTACATTGAAAGCTAACGTTTTGAAGCCATTTTTTGTTATGAAATACTAAAAAAATGATAATGTTTCTTTGGACAATATCTATAATTAAGAAATACCGTACACGTTTTCATAAAAAAATGAAAAAAAAAAATTATGACTGACCTTCAATAAAATCGTAACTATCAATTTCCAAGGTATAGTCTAAAGGAAAAAAATGTTATGATGGTGAGCAGAATACATGGTTCTCGTTTGACTGTTCATGCCTTTTACATCCTGTATAGCCTCTATACAGAATTTTGAGACATCGTTCTAAGTGAGGAGGACAAAATGGCATGACGGTAATGTGATATGCGTACCAAATAGCGGTGATAACTGAGTAGGGTAGTTTGAAATTAGTATAAAAAACTTTATGACACAAAGAAAGTACAAAAGGATACCTCATTCGCTGTTTTATCATTAACTGTTGGAACACAAAACAATAATGCTATTAATATTATTATTAAGCTCATCGCTCTCGTCAAAACTCAAATATTATTTCATATTTACCCCCAAATTCTATGCTTAATATCTTAGCTACCACAACCCTTTGTAGTCACTGAAACTCATTTAGCTCTAAACGTGAAATGCAGTTATTAAATTCCAAAACATTAAGTAACTTTTGCAATGAATACTACCTAGTTTTCACCGTGCAATAGGTGCAAAGATTAAAGTTATAATTGAAAGAGATGGCCTGTTGTAGTCGCTTACATTCCCGTTTCTACCTACTTTCGAAGTTCGCGAAGTGACTATAGCATCAAACAAATAAAGAACTTTAATTATTGACAGTCTTTCCGATGTTAACTTTTATAGAACTTTATAAACTTTGACATGCAATGTGAATTTTTTAAAAGTAATTGTAGTCGAGGATGCTATTTCCTGAAACTGAATTTCAACCTTATGCGGGTAATTAAAAGTTTCATTTTGAATTGATTTATTTATGTATCCTACACATTTAACGGGGCGTGGCGAATCAAACCTTTTCTTCGGTTTATTGAAATCTATTCCGAATTCAATCCAGAAGTTCTCGGTTCGAAACACAGGGGAGTACAAATGTATACTCAGATTGTTTGGTAGACTTTGTTTTAATTCTGCTAAAATAGCTACCACTGGCGTTTTTTCACGTCAGGTTAACTGTGATTGCTACACAAGACGCACTTATGGTCCTGCGTAGAGATTCGCACCTGTAGGATGGCTCCGCCAGGTACTTACTTGATGCTTTGGATAAGTTGCCGCGTCGCGTGACCCGCATCATCGGCGATGAAGAGGTGACCAATCATCTTGAGACTCTCCAATGCGTCGCAATGTTGCGTCATTGAGGGCGTTCTACCGTCTGTATAACGGCGAGTGCTCTGAGGAGCTTTTATCCCTAATCTCATTGGTGAACCTACGGCTAGCAATCCCAATCTGTCCACTAGATTTTACGGTAAGTCGTTTATTTTACAGGCTTGTTTCATGAAATGCTTTACGCTCTAGGTAGAATTAGGAAAGCTCAATCATGGGACGTTTTTATTAGACAAAATACAATACAATACAAATATTCTTTATTGCACACTTAAATTGACATACACAGAAACAAAAATTACACAAAGAATAGTACAATAGGCGGCCTTATTGCTAGGCAGCAATCTCTTCCAGGCAACCTGCAGTTAAGGAAAATCTGAATATAAATTATTTAATAATGGGTGCAAGAATAAAAACTAAATAGCAGAAATAAATTTTTATATGTATATAAAAAAAGATAATATTATAAACAAATACATAAATATTATAGAAAAATATAAAATTAGGTATATTATAGGTACATAAACTAAGGAGAGGTATGAAGAAAGTACCTCTTTACTTGATTCTTAAAGGAATCCAATGTCTGAGCCCTCCTAATAACCTCAGGCAAAGAATTCCACAACCGGACAGCATGCACAGCGAAGGAATAAGATCGGAAGTCAGAGGAATGGATTGGGATATCTAAGGTTAGAGTAGCAGATGAGCGTAAAGTACGATTTAAGGAATGGGACCGAAAAGAAAAAACTTTAGCGAAATAGGATGGAGAAGTAGGTAGGAAAAGAATGGAGTACAGTAGGGAAAGGATGTGTAAGTCTCTGCGCCGGCGAATAGGAAGCCAATTAAAGTAGAGGGAAAAATATATAAGTAGAGGGAGAAAAAATCTAGGAAAAGATGGATTGACTGCGTAAAACGCTTTTCTTTGGTGCCAAAGAAAAGAATACAATAGAATTTTATTGCTATAACAGTGTACAAATTGCCGGTGTTGATGCTTAAATAAGTTACAACAGTTTGCCTATTGCGGACAAGCAATTTATCATACAGTAATAATTAAACTAAACACTTATAACTTAGTGTTGAGATGACGGCTGATCGAGAAATACGGGTAGGCAAAATAATGAACTTATGCTGTGACTTATATACCTGTTAGTCTATGACGGCTTTCGGACAAACTATCGCCAGTTCGTTACAGTACAGATTAATATTTCGTCGTTGTAAATATGTTATGCGACGGACACTGGCCGAACTTGTCCTGGTAAATTGCCGAAGTTGACAGCCCTGGGGATCCACTTAGTAATCTAGGGTTGGTGCTGCTGTGTTTCCGTACAAAGCGGATTAAAGATTGACAAGTTTACTATCAATAATGACATGAGATTGTTAATATTTTAAAATAAAAATCTTCAGCTATTTGAAGATGATAATCCGAAGATTGCGGTTAGGTGCTTCCCCATTGCTGCCTCGCTGAAAGTTTCCATATTGAATATATTATGGTTAGGTGCTTCTTGCGAATAAGTAAACGCATTGACATAATAGTAAGTAATACATGGGGTTTTTGTGTCACATTTCTTACCTCCACGCACTCTTCTATAAGCATTTTTCATTTCTTTTACTTTTTCATAAAAAAATGTGGATAATGGTGCTGGTTGTATAATTATTATATATGCATTAATGTAAACCGATTTTGCAAATATACAAATTGTACAACTGTTTCTGGAACTCATACAAACTCATTCTGGAACTTTAGTTGCTCGGTTTTTTATTTCTCAAATATTAATACTGACTCTAAAAATTTACCCTTCAATTTAAAACATTATTACTATTCACTTCTGCAGAACTATGCTGCAGAAGCACACGCTGAGGCAGGGTCCTATTGGTCTCGCACAGGACTCTACTAATTGTTTGTCGCATTTTGTAGTATCTCTCTTTAAATGTTCTGTGTACCAATAAATATTTTCTTTCTTTATTAAAATAATAATAATAATGCCCCAACCTGTATTGCAAACATACAGGTCAAGCGGAAAGAAAATGATAACAAACTTGACTTTAGAAGAACTCCCAACGTACGACCGAACACTGCTAATATTAATTATAATAACGTAGAAACTGATTCAAATAAAGCAAAAACGTTAGCAATAACTACTAGCATTAAATTCTGTGATATTAAATTATGATTTCTAATTAAAATCTAGCAAAATATTTGCAATTTCAAGCATACCCCTTCCTTACCCAATATTGACACAGAGCGGTACTAAATCAAATTACTTCAGGTAATAATCGAGCTTTTGGTGAGCGAAATGAACATCGTTTTAGCGGGACAAGAATTCTAATAATGTCACGCATGACAACCCTAAGTATGTAAGACAGGGTAGGGTTGAGACGAGTTACGGTGTCACATACGCGTTACGATTTTGTGTTGGAAAATATTTTAGATTCTGTTCGAAATTAATTAACACCTGAACTATTAATCGTCTTAGTAATTAATATTTAATTGAGAAAGGGATGCTCAAATGATATGGTCTTGTTTAAAGGATGAGTGAAGACAACGATATATGAATCGGTAGTAATTGGAGACGAGACGTGAAAACCGAAAAATCTTAAAGAAAAGTAAGGTCAAAAGTACTTGAAATGATGAGTAGTTGAAGCGAAAGAAATATGTAAAAATTGTAGCAAGTGGAAAGAAGTGATATCTGCCTATATAGCCAAGAAATAGTTATTTGTCCAACAAGTGAGCAACATTATGTTTTGCCGCAAGTGCCTATATTAAATCACTCACTGCGCTCAGTAGGTAGTTTATTTTTTAAATTCTTGGCTACTTGCTGGTTTTGCTCTCGTGTGAAATATACAAATTTTCACCTTCCAGCGAGAAAATTGTTTTAGGTGAAAAAACAAGACAATGCTTTTATACATGTTTAATATCTTTAAATTAATTATAAAAATTAAAAGTAACATTACTACAAATACTTAGATTGGAAGTTACAGTATTGTTCGGAGCTCGCAGCGTTTTGCTTCGAGATTTTACGAAGCATGCCTTCGCCCATTCGCGTGTGCGTCACCAGGGTTCAGGAGCTCATACAGACATCTCCACGCGGTGTGGAAAGGCCTGCATCACCGGTAATTGCTACCTAAAGAAATACCCATGAAGTCACGAAGACGTTTGTAGATTATTCCTTTATCTCAAAGTTATCCTTCATAAGAGACTGTCCTAAAGGATGGAGTAAATTCATATATGGGGGCAGGAGACAACAGGTCTGCCTAATCTTGGGTGGGCTTACAGGATACTGCGCCACAAACCACATACTCAACAAAATGTAACTTTCAAAAACACCACATTAAATTTCAGAGCATGTGACCGGGAATACTTGGAATACCTGCTATGTGATGTGACTGCGTTTATGGAACCGTGGTACAGTGGATTTTCTATCGTGAAAAAAAGGCTCCATAGCCCTAGAAAATCCACTTACGGACCATACCGCACACTGGCTGGGCGTACGGCGTGTGAGGGACTCCGGCGCGGAACAGCGCCGCCGGTCCTACTCCGCTAAAACCCACCGGTACCCTCCTTTTTTTTGTTGTCACGGAGGTCAAATGCATTTACGCATCGTCCCTGCGGGGTGGTGCCAACCGCAGGGGATATGTGGGACTCGAGGTAAAGGCGTTCCCTCCATACCCACTAAACATCCTCCCCGGCCTGACATCCAGTGCGCTATTGCGGGACGGCTCGGGATCTGCGCACGTGAGCGCAACTACACCGAGACCGTCCCAACGCTGCCCGTCTAGGCACTCCTTGTGCACCAATTGGTGGTCAGCAGCCCACAGGGGCTACCGACTAACGCCTCCTCACCGACGGCTGCTCGTCCTGGCACGTCCTCCTGACGAAAACACCGGGAGCAACCATCGGACCGCACCCGGGGGAGTTCAGGCGCGGTCATGGCCCTGAAAAGGGCCGTCCGGAACTAGCTGTGATGGGAAAACAAAGACAACTCGAAGAGGAGCAATAAGAGTAAGGGGAGACACAAAAGCCCATCATAAGATAATATCTCAAATTACGTTTAAAATAAATTTTAAATGCAAAATTTTTTAACGGCATTTCTGTAGCAGGTTATCGTTATGACAGTAAAAAAAAAGTAACATTGATTTATGAATAACGACTAACATGCTATACATGCGAATAGCGTGTTCTGTGGTCATTTGTAAACAAGTCATACCAAGTTACTTGTTGAAATAACTTAGTTTTAATATGCAGATATCGTTTTTGAGTTCACATCACTAAGCAGACAAAAGTATAATGTGAAACTGTAAAACCACTTTTATTGCAAGGGCATAAGAACAGAAAATCGTTCGCAGAATGCACTTTTTGTGTATATTATTTTTCGATATTTTTATGTGTATGATTTGTATGTTTGCACTATGAACCCAACAAAATTTTATTAAATCTAGATACGGAAAAAGCTTTTTATGATTCCTGGAAATTTTGGGTTTGAATTTATTTTTTGCAAATTTTTAGAATTGTTTGGGAAGGTTAATTAAATAAATTGTATAATAAAGCTCAGAAACAAATAAAAAACTAGATACAGCTCCTTCGTGTTTATTTTTTATGCGTGATTTGGTGTTATTCTTTGATGTAAAAGTTTATGTCAGTAAAATTTATAATTATCAAAAGGATTTTGTTTTATGCATGGTACAAGTACAAGATGGCAAAGAAACTTGCGGCCCACCTGGTGTTAAGTGGTTACCGTCGCATACAGACACTTGCAATATTAAGGATAAATCACTTTACACTGCAACTGCGTTGCCATCTAGGGGGACTAAGATGATATGGATATGCCTTCCACGCCCAGTAATTAAACAGGCTACCTTTCCCTTCAATCCGAAACACGGCTGAAATAAGAAAGGCGGTGGTACCTAACCAGACGACCCTACATAATTATGGGTCTACAACCTTTTTTTGGTGACGATGGGAAATCCACTTACGGACCATACCTCACACTAGATAGTCGTACGGCGTGTGCGGGACTCACCCTAAAACCCTACTCCGCTAAAACCCACCACCCTCCTAAGCCCTCATGGGGGCATTTTGGGATCGGCACACCAGTGTGCGCAATTACACCAAAACTACAACTTAAAATAATAAGATTTGGGTTCTTCTCGGCTCCCAAACCGTAACATGAATCTAGCCTAGTTGACCCTTTTCCAATACAGTTAACCCTTGGCCGCCGCTCATTAAAAGATCCGAATTCGATTTCCAATGACGAAGTCTTTTAGTAGTAGCATAGACTACGAGAATACGAAGGCCTCGTTCAGGAAGCGGTACGGTGAAGGAAAACATCGCGAGGAATCCTGCACACACCTATGAAGAAATTCTTAGGTTGTGTGTGAAGTCGCCCAACCCGCACTTGGCCAGCGTGGTTGATTAAGGCCTCATCGCCCCTAATGTGGGGTAGGCTCAAGCCCTCGGTGGGGACATTATATGAGCTGTTGATGTTCAGGGAGCCACGGGACGTCAGGCGGCACGGTGCACGGGGCGGGCTACGAGGTGTTAAGCTCTCCGTTTATGGTACCCGCCACTTTTGACGCATTGTCTTAACAGATTGTCGATCCATATAGTGGGGGGCCTACTGACGCTACGTCGTATACGCGGTCACCACTCGAGGACCTTTGCGCTCGAAAGGCTATCAGTTATCCTCGCAATGAGCTCTGCCCACTGCCACACTCTTTGGTCAGTGACCTTGATTCTCCTGCGGATACTGTTAACATTATCATTTCTGATATGATCACGCAAAGAAACTCCGAGCATATCCCATTGAGTGACTCTCCATACCGACTCTCCGACCCTTTGATTGAGCTTGAGCCCTCTTATGGGGGTCATAGAAAGCGGCCACGTTTTGCCAATGCAAAGGCAAAGACAATTAAATAAAATTTAATTATTAAAGATCTTTTATCACGAACGATGTCTCCTTTACCATAAAGCTGAGAATTGAAAGCGAACTGATGTGTTAAACTAAAATTGATACCTGAAAACCACACACTCGTCTACGATGAGATAATTAAATTAATGATTAGAATTAATTTAATGGTGAACGCGTATTTATTAAATTATAGTCATTTTGGAATATTTTAAAGTTAAATTTCTTAACCGTCGCTGTGGTTAAGTGGACCACCACTGGTATCTGATTTTCAATTTATAATAGCCCGACATCACTTCAGCTTTCAAACTTTTTATCAATATCTATCGCCTTAACAATAGTTGTTCGGGACTTTTAGCATAGTTTTTAATGTACTTTTTGTTAGATTGGCAACGTCACTTGTAAATAAACTACGTCTTGAAAATCCAGTATTTTATGCAAGTTTTTTAATTTGCATTGGAAAACCAACAACCGATTACATAAAACCACGGTTTTATCCTCAACAATGAGATGGCGACCGTTGACGAAATAAAGAAGAGCCGAATTTTTTTACTAAAATCTTGTAAATAAACCACGTCTTCAAAACATTTTATTTTATTCAAGATTTTAGTTTACATTTCTGAACCAATAACCGATTTCATAAAACCACGGTTTTTATCAGGTTTAAAGAAGAAATTTTTTTATGTTTATACAAGTGTATTTGGTTATGTTTATTTACAAAAACATATAAGTTATTATGTATATTTTTCCGTTATCTAGTACTCGATTTGGCCTAGACAATTAGCGTGAGAATGAAGAAAAAGCTAACCAGTTCTGTGAGTAAAGACAAAGTTATCCCTCCTAGATAAAAAAAAAAACAACATTATTTAATACGTAAGCACAAGAATGAAAGAATTATTATTGTCACGACACAAAAGACGCTGTTACAGAAACAAATGATAATGAATGGAAGAAAGAACACGGAATAACACATAGGTTACTGTGATATAGAATAAAGAAAACGCAAAACGCTAAAAATATTCCATCATGTAAGGTACTTTTACTAGGTGGCAGACCGTCGTCTGGGTAGGTACTACCGCCTTTCTTATTTCTGCCGTGAAGCAGTTCGCTGTGTTTCGGATTGAAAGGAAAGGTAGCCAGTGTAATTAATGGGCATGGAGTGCATATCATCTTAGTCCCCAGGATGGCAAACGCACTTGCGGTGTTAAGTAATTAACACTTAATATTGCAAGTGTCTATAGGCGGCGGTGACCACTTAACATCAGGTGGGCCACAAACTTGTTTGCCATCCCGTATCATAAAAAAAAACTTTCATCTTAACTGGGCGTCAAATATTTGCAAAAATATTTCGTTCGGGTCTTAGAAGTGCAAATTTCAAAGATTTGATGAAACAATGTTTACCATTAAAAACATAAGCACCAAGCACTGACAAATTTCGACAGCGAAAGCAGCGCCTCGGTGACGTAGTGGTTAACGCAGCCGCCCGGATTGCGGAAGATGCTGGGTTCGATTCCCGCCTGAGGCAGGTCGATTTCTTTCAGTATATTTTTTCTAGTATTAAAATTATTTACGCGTATTCCATAATAGAATAAAGTAATTAGTTTTACGTGTTAAAAGTGCAATTGTGGGTTTATTCAGACAAAACAAGTTATTTTGTTTCAAATCAATTTTAAGAAACGCAACACATATTAAAATTCTGCCTTCAATCATTCTTAGAAGGGAATATGATATAAAAACAGTACTGAACGATGAATAACTTCTCTATTCAGCGGTAATAAGAGTTAAATTACAAACTACATAAGCTTCATCTGTCGTCGGTACCGGTACTATCAAATGCCTCGCATTTCACAATTAAAAACAATCACTGATTATTGATTGCGTAGTCAGATCGGACCACCCATTGTATAGGCATGTAGGTTTTATTTCACTGTTGTAGTTTCCTGCTTAAGAATAAACATAGGCAACTTTTCTCTACAAATATTGCAGCATATACACAAAATATAGGCAGTGCAGAAGGTGAGTGCGGTTGTTGATACGGTGGAGTAAGCTGGCTGGGCTAAAATTTAGTGACATCACATTGACATGAATTGAGAAAGGGATCAAATGGTTAGGTCATTTAGAATGGCTGTGAAAGTAGATTCAAAAGGATATATGATCGGAAGTCAAGAAGATGTGGAACGGGGAAGACCTAGGCCAGTGGTTGGCAAACTTATTAGCCAAAGAGCCAAATATGAACATAACAAAATTAAAAAAAAATCTATGCCAAATCCCCATACTACTATAGAAAAAGTTTGCACGCGTACGCTTGTGGTACCTTTTTATTTAAGTAAAATAATTATTTCTTCGAAATAGTGGTGGGGCTTTTGACGATTTAAAAGTACCTACTTAGCAAAGTCCATTTAAATAAAGAGCTTTTTCATTTTCATTCGTATCACAAGTGCAACTATTGTGATGTAATTTTTTTCTTACCAAGATTTTTTTTTAATGAAGATAATATTGCGCCTTCCTTGGATATTTGTGCCAGAGCCACACTTAGGGAGCCAAAGAGCCACATGCACTTTGCCGATCACTGACCTAGGCGAACATTTATCGATCTAATCCCGTACAAACACATATAAATACAATTTACAATGGGCGGTCTTATCGCTGTAGAAGCGATTTCTTCGATAGGCTTCTATAATCTCGTTATCTTGTGGCATAGAAAAGGTTTATTTGAGATAAAGATCGGCAACAATGGTCCTGATAATAAAAATAATTATACTCCCACAACCATTATCTGAACCCACGTTAATCATTAAGATTTCGTGTTGAGTATGTTTTGATGTAAGATAATAAACATACATAGGTAATAATGCACACACTACGATGAACATTAAAATACAAAATGTTAACCCAGACTGCGATTATGATATTTGTCTTGGTTTTAAAGAAAATAACTGTTTATTTCATAAATAAAAATCGGGAGTGGACTCCCCTTGACTTTCTCGTATACCAGAAACGACTCAACTGTTGATAGAAACCTTATATTTTGATGTCATACTTACATGCATGTTAAATTTTGGTCACCCATCCAAGTACGGACCGCGCACTTGGTTGCTTAACTTTCGTGATCGACCGCTCAAAAGTTGATAGAAACCTTATATTTTGATGTCTTACAATGATGCATGGTTGCAATAAGTTAAAGCATGCTCGAGTTATCGTGCTAACGCACAGACATAATTCCAAAAACGGTATTGTTGGACTCAGGGAGGTCCAAAACGTGTAAATCCGTCAAAATATCGAGGTCTAATTTTTTGACGATTACAAGACTTCCTCTATACTACGTATACGAGAAAGTAAAAAATACATCAATTTAAAATTTTTAGGCAAAATCTTAAAATTAAAGATTATTAGTTAGCCTAACAGGTTGCTCTTAGCATAACATTATTTATTTCATTTTGTATGCCTAATCGATCAGTAGTGCAGATATTTATATTAGATGAAGTATTTCTTTAATCTATTTTTAATTTGAACGGGATTTCTATTTTTCATTTTTCTATAATATTTTTTGGTAATTTGTTTATTATCTGAGGTTGGTTGCACATCCAAACTCTTCTACCATATTCATTATTACATTTGGCCGCGTGCTGCCTGCGAGTAGAATAGCATCACCCCATATCATCCATTGGGTATCGAACAAGGCGACTAATGGATCAGCAAAGGGGTATTGATCACCTTATACTCCGTCCGCCAATCCGCATTGGACAAGCGTGGTGGACTACTGCCTAAACCTCCTTCGATAGCAAGGAGAGGCCTTGTGTCCCAGCATTGTGTCGAATACGAGGCTGTTGTGATGACTTAAGCATATCGTACATTGGGAGATATGACAAATTTCGCAACATATTTGAACTTTTTTCTATTTTTAGGACCTTCACCTTTGTTGTTAACTGGAAGTTTAATTACCATCTTATTGCTACTTAATTATTTACTCGATGCATTGGATAGGTTGCATCGTCGCGGGAACCGCATCATCGGTGACGAAGAGGTGACCAACCATCTTGATGTTACGTCATTGACTAAGTTTCATAGTTGCTTCATTATTATCATCATCATTGCAGCCTTTTTATTTCGACCCACTGCTGAGACACAAGGCCTCTCCTTGTCATCGAAGGAGGTTTAGGCATTAGTCCACCACGCTTGCCCAATGCGGCGAACGAAGTATAAGGCGATCAATACCCCTTTCCTGATCCATTAGTCGCCTTCTACGACACCCATTGGAGGATCCGATCCGTTCGAGTAATACTCAGATGAACACTGCACTCTCAGGCACTAGACACACTTTTGTTATACACCGCACTCGTCGAACAAGGGTGCGAAGACCCGGTCTACATACGACGCGCTATACCCGGTACAGACATGTACCGGGGCGCATCTCCCCGCCTCCGCCACGACACGATGTGCCCGAGCTTTTAGAGGCACCCTCGGGCATGTCGCTCCTTACCGACACGGACGCTCTAGGGACGCTAGGCGGTCGAGAGACTCCCCACGGTGGATATGCTCGGTCGCCTGGTAATCCCCTAGGAACGTTCGACCTACAGGCTTGGCAGAAAATGTCATCAGAGACAATCTGCAATAGCTTTCAAAAAAAAAAACATTGGAGGATATAGGGTGATGCTATTCTACTCTGCCGGCATCACATGACTACATAGTTGCTTATTCTGCATCTATTTCATAAATAGATGGCACTCTCAGTAATACTTTAGCAATATTTTCTTCTTTATGGATGCTCGAACTAAGCTAGTTAGCATAAGACTCTGTATCCTCGGCTCTCGGTAAATCAAACACCTTTTACCGGGGAGCACTTAAATGCGGTATATGCTGATTTATGGGCACCAACACTCGTGACTCAGGGCTGGTATTATTTCTTAGAAAATGCCGACGGGGATATATTTATTATTTAATTACTTTTTTCTTGCTTCTTTTATTCCAAGCTCTACCTTATTTTGAAAGCTAAGAACTCAAGCAACATGGAGCGCGGCGCGGCACTTTTTATTAGCAGCTGAAGTATTTTGTTTCGATAATTCAAAATTGCTTGGGTGGATTTTGTTGAAAGTAGTGTTATTTTGATGCACAATCATCCGTGTTGACAAGAAGATAATAAGATAAGGAAATAATGGTTTTATGGTGTGCATTGTTGGAATTTACAAAAATAAATTATGTCCCTCTTAACCACAAGTAGTATTTAGCAATAATTTATTGTTTTTATGGCAGAGATCGACCCCTGTGTTAGTGCAGTCCCAGCGCCCGTGTCACTTGACTCTGTGCTACTCTAGCAACGTAACGCGTTAGAAACACACCTTCCTAAATATTTAGATAAATATAAATTACTTTACTTCAAGACTGTATAAATTCCATTGGCTCCCATAAATCCTAACATGCATAACGGTAAGAATTTTATAGTAGGATTTCGACCTCATCAGTCGCCATCATGAGGTCTGTTCCCATAAACTTCTCACCAAGCACTTCTTAGATGTGTGACACCCACATTTTAATGCTAATTATAAGAAAGAAGATAAACACTGAAGACATGTTTGTATGGGCTAGATTCCTTTGCCTTTCCTTAGTAGGGAGAATTTAAAAAAAAGCAACTTTTAGATTCCCAGATTCGAAAATCTAAGCCTTCGAGTTTCCCAGTATATTTTGAGGTTAGCTATCAAATTATGTCGATAAATGGGCGTGCGATTATAAACACAAAGTTCCAGAGATGCAAAACATTTTGACAAACTTCAACGGCCCAAGATACGCAGCCCTGCTTACATGAACTTATGGCGCAAACCGACCAAGCGTAACATCAACAATACCTACACGGAAGCGAATGGGGCCACAAACGTACAGACATACCTGTTTCGGGTTACATTAGCGATAAAATTATGAAATACTGCACGGCTGGGGAGTCGGGTTAAAAAGCTTGCGGAATAAACGTCGCGGCGGCCGAAAAATGTTTCAAGGAAACCTAATAAGCAGGGGTTCGCAACCTTGAGGAAGTAGGTTGAAATTATAATGAGTTTGGAAACTGTTACAATAAATATATCTTTTCTCGGAATCGAAACCGGGATTTCTGGATAAGGCTGTTGAATGTTTTTGAATGGTTACAATCCAAAGCAGTGGGTAAAGGAAAATTACTTATTAGTGTAAAAACCGCTTTTGCTACATTCATACAATCTCGCTCATTATCCCAGGTAACTTTATCATCCTTAAAGACCGGATTATATTATGCAACTTAAAAAACCCAAAATAGGCATGAAACATAGCATAAAAAAGGTCGTACTTTTTATTTTCTGAAGCTATACTTCTTTGGACGCCGCGTTATGAAAAAATGACGAGAGTGAAATTTTAAGATGCGCGCGCATCACTATAATACAGAAGTCATGGTTAAAGCTGCCAGCTAAACCGCTCATGAAGTCTCGAAATAAATATATATGTCAAAATTAGTACAAAATATTTTGAGATTCTTAATTTTAAATATTTATTATTGAATAAAAAAAACACATATAATTTAGAAGTATAACTTCTCACGCGTATAGAAAAGTAGCACCCATTTTATTGTAAACATTAATATTAGGGGTTTAAGTATGAAATGGCCGTTTTGTATAGATAATTAAACGAAAATTAATTTTTCCATACAAATATATTTGCCATTTTTTAAGCAACCACAACTCTAAATTTTGTGTAATTATGTGGATATGTTTAGACAACATTAAGCTATAGGATACTTAGAGAAAAAAATGAAGAATTTATACCTGTAAAAAAATATTCATATCTTTATAACGGAGACGGGCACCTCTTAGGACGAGCTGTTTTTGAAAATGTATTTCTAGAGAAAAAATAAGAATAAATTTTTATACTTAAATAAATGTCCGTGTAATGAAGTTTAAAATAAAAAAGAATAATGGACATAGCTATTGTATTTAAGGAATTATACACTTATGATGAGGCAATTTCATACTTTAACCCCTATTATAATGCAACGATAACTAAATCGTATTTCTAGAAAAATGCACTGAAAAAAATCGACTTGCCTCAGGCGGGACTCGAACCCGCA
This sequence comes from Elophila nymphaeata, assembly GCA_955850985.1. Taxonomy (NCBI): domain Eukaryota; kingdom Metazoa; phylum Arthropoda; class Insecta; order Lepidoptera; family Crambidae; genus Elophila; species Elophila nymphaeata. Next base: position 8,102,860 of record OY039091.1, on the reverse strand, counting down.
CCTTCCACAATCCGGGTGGACGCGTTAACCAATTTCGCCACCGAGGCACTGCTTTTCGCTGTCGAAATTTGTCAGTGCTTGGTGCTTATGTTTTTATGGTAAACATCGTTTCATCAAATCTTTGAAATTTGCATTTCCAAGACCCGAACGAAATATTTTTGCAAATATTTGACGCCCAGCTAAGATGAAACTACCTTACATTATGGAATAATTTTATTTTTGCGTTTACAAACGCGTAAATATAATACTAGAAAAATGCACTGAAAAAAATCGACTTGCCTCAGGCGGGACTCGAACCCGCACCTTCCACAATCCGGGTGGACGCGTTAACCAATTTCGCCACCGAGGCACTGCTTTTCGCTGTCGAAATTTGTCAGTGCTTGGTGCTTATGTTTTTATGGTAAACATCGTTTCATCAAATCTTTGAAATTTGCATTTCCAAGACCCGAACGAAATATTTTTGCAAATATTTGACGCCCAGCTAAGATGAAACTACCTTACATTATGGAATAATTTTATTTTTGCGTTTACAAACGCGTAAATATAATACTAGAAAAATGCACTGAAAAAAATCGACTTGCCTCAGGCGGGACTCGAACCCGCACCTTCCACAATCCGGGTGGACGCGTTAACCAGTTCGAGTCTGTTCGGGGTTCGAGTCCCGCCTGAGGCAAGTCGATTTTTTTCAGTGCATTTTTCTAGTATTATATTTACGCGTTTGTAAACGCAAAAATAAAATTATTCCATAAATCGTATTTGCGAAAATATCAAACACAAAATATATATTCAACATTGAAACTTACCTTTAAAAATATATGCGACTAAGTACTGTTCTGTTGTCAATATGCGGGGAAAGCGGCTGCATATAATTCAGTCTTTAATCATCATCAGATGTTAAACTCATAATTAATCAGCAGTATGAGAAATAACAGTAGGTTACAAAACAACTGAATAGTCCGGTTTTATTATTTTCATAGGTAATTTAAATAAATGTTAACTGACAATTAAAATAAATTACTCACAATATCGTTTTTCATTTTGCATTTACGCTAACAGCATATCGTCACAATGTGACTGAGCTTACCTGGAAAGAGGAAAATGACAATTAAAATTACATAACTTTATACGAAAAATCACGAAATATACCTACCAAATTTTACTCAATTTAATTCATTGGTTAACTTTTATTCTATTCTTAATTAATGGCGTCACGATACATGAACGCTACGCCTTTTGCCAATGTCAAGTGAAAATGTAATTAAAGTAACAAAAAATGTACGGTAGATTTGATTTAAAAATGGAGGCTCATTGGTTAATTTAATTCGTTACAAATGAACAAATATTTAAAATGGAACAATTTTTAATTATTTAGTATTTATTTTACGAAAAAAAAAAAGTATAACTTGATGCATTTGGTGGACAGAGTATATTAAAAAAAGTGGAAATATTCTTTTTTAAAAAATTAGACGACAATTATATCTGCCGTGGCATAACTAAAATGCCGCTATCCCACATCTGGTCGATTTTTTTTTTGATGGAGTATTTATAAGAATTGAATTCTCTATCGATATGTGTAATCCGTATAATTGTAAGTTAAATAGATAGGTACCTTATAGCTATTCTCAAAACTCAAATTCCTTGAAACCTAATCGAAACAAGTTTCAATTAATGAAGCAATCCGCAAAACAATAAGAATCTCTCGCCCTAATTACGTATTGGTTTTATGGGCCCCGAGTGGTTTCCATGTCCATAAGTCGTTTTAATGATCGATAAATTCACGATAAGAATAGCGAGGGGATTTTTCAATAGCATTGTTAACTCACTGATAAAATAATATTATCGGATAAACTATTGCACTCTGTTTTTTACTTTCTCGTATACGCAGTATAGAGGAAGTCTTGTAATCGTCAAAAAATTCGACCTCGAGATTTTGACGGATTTACACGTTTTGGACCTCCTTGAGTCCAAAAATACATTTTTGGTATTATGTCTGTGTGTGTGTGTCTGTGCGTTAGCACGATAACTCGAGTATGCTTTAACTTATTGCAACCAAATGTAACATGCATGTATGACATCAAAATATTAGGTTACTATCAACTTTTGAGTCGTTTCCAGTATACGAGAAAGTCAAGGGAGACCACTCCCGATTTTTATGTTAGATATTGCAAAAAGTAAACGAGAAACATCGATATTTATTCATAATTGCAATTTAAATTATATAAATCAATTTTAAAAATCGACTTTTTCAATCTTTCCCTAAAATCTTTAAAACGCCGTTCGGAATATTAGAATGTGACGTGACGTCACCCCGTTAGTAAACAAAGTAGATTTGGTTCGTGCTTTGTGTTGATATTGAAATCGCAGTTGTTTTGTATACTAACGGAGTGACGTCACAGCGTGAAAATAATAGCGGCTAGCGTTTCCGCGCGAAAATTCAAAGTCGAAAATAAAACTAAGTTTTTAAGGCATTTTTGGTTTTTTTTTACGACCTTTTTATTACGACATCAGAATTTATTTGAAACAGTTTAAAAAAAAAATTAATTTCATATTCTGTCTGGACACAATAATGCAATGCTGTTACCACTGTTGTTATGGGATGTTTTTTGCACTGCTACCCATAGTAAGTAATTTTACCAGACCACGGCGCGGCGGGCGAAGTCAAAACGAAGGGTTAATGATTCTAGCAGTCTGTTTATGTATGTTTGTATTTACGTATCTTCCTCCGTAGCGCCTAAATTATCCGTCCGATATTGATGAATAAGACGTCAATCGATTCATTATTATAGTCCGCACAACATAAGATACATTTTACAACAATAGGAGGAGTTTAGTGGTAGACCCATCTGGGTAGGTACCACCGCCTTTCTTATTTCTGCCGTGAAGCAGTTCGCTGTGTTTCGAATTGAAGGGAAAGGTAGCCAGTGTAATTACTGGGCATGGAAGGCATATATTAGTCCCCAGGATGGCAACGCGCTTGCCGTGTTAAGTCATTTACCCTTAATATTGCAAGTGTCTATAGGCGACGGCAACCACTTAACATAAGGTGGTCCGCAAGCTTGTTAGCCATCGCATAATATTAAAAAAAAAATTACCTTGTACCAGTCCTCCTAATGTTGAAGTTGGAAAAAGGATTTTTTTTCCGAAGTCGGGGTACAGTTTTTTTTAACATTGATAATACTGCTAGCGATAAGTAGTATACTAATTTAAAAAAAAAACTTACTGCCACAGACAGGTCACTAGTAAAATGCACTATTGCAAATTATTAAAATATGAACATGAATATCCTTTGTAGTAAGAGCTAGAAGGACTCATGCATCCCGTCGCCATATTGTCTGTAAAGGGGGATCGACTTATAAAAAGTCAGTCTGTGTGTCCCTTAATAAAGCATCTATTGTCCTTCCCCCGTATTTATTACGGAGGAAGATTATCTTTTATTATTGCTTCTGACAATTTATGGCTGGCCGTCAAATTGCATTTGTCATTTGATGTGCATTGTCTCAGATCACCAAGGCAATTACGACCTTATCTCCTAACGGTAAAGAGTGTAATCGCGAAAAGTTGTCCTGAATGGGTCATTTGGTTGCCAACATTCGATTTTGGACTTTAAGCCTTAAGGAAGAAGGGTGACGTATTACGTTAAGTTGGAAGTGCGTACGCAGCGAATCAATTGCTGATTTTGTCCTACAATCGATCGTGATGCGCTTTTGTATAGAATATTAAAGATAGAATAGATATAGGTATAATTAGAAATGCTACATTGCAAAATTACCTCAAAATACGATGTTACAGATTTTTTCAACAAAAATATTTTTAAATAAGAAAAATCGTAGAAGTAAGACCGCTAAACAAAGGTGACCTTTTGACCTTTTCAGAGTCATTGGAGTTTGAAGTAATTAAAGACGTAGATCTTCAACAGCACGGAGACATCTGAAAAATATCTAATAATTGCTACACCAAGTTAAGCGATTTACACGAGGAGCTCGCTTGACTTATGATGGCTTTCCATCCAACTCAAAGAGAATAAGTTCTAAACGATAGAGATTCTCCGATGGTGGATGGAGATGAGTAGCTGCTACCCAACAAGGTCACCTTCTTAAAAAAATCGACGTTGCTGAAAGGTCATCTGGAGCTACCAACATTAATCAGTAAAAGATACTAACAATCTCAGCTGTCCAGCAACTTTGCTCAGAATTAAATTAAAATAAAATTATTACGTATTTTGTAAGAAAGCTTATAATATTACGTTTATTGTAAATTTTATTATTTAATATCTACTATAAAATAGCAAAACTAACTATGCGTCTATTTAATAAACGTAGACATCAAAAACAATTTAATCTAATTAAGTTTATTTCGTTTGAAATAAAGAATTCATTTCGAACTCCAAATTAAGTTAAGCATCTCTTAATAAACAGTATCTTGACATTTATTTAAGAAGAGAAGGTTTTATTGAATTGAATAATTTGGTCTTAAAAGCTTTTTAATGGAAGCAATGAAGAAAAATGAAATCAACAAGTGAGAAATCGCACGAAAATCGCGAACAATAATCGTAAATAAAAAATTACGACGGCATCGCCCAAACCACAGTTTCCGATTCATATTTTTCTTTCCACAATAATTTGCGATCGTGGAGCACTACAGAAATCGATTTGACTCCCATTTTACGACTTAAAAACACTTAAAGCCGATAACCTGCTATTGCGATTAATCGAGACTTTACGATTCCCGATAATTGATTTCACGATTCCGAGTTATGGTGTATGAACGATTTGTGCTTGTGCTGACGCTCTAGTTCACTTTTCAACACTATTGTTCTTTTGATGGCTCTTAAGTAAATGTATTTAAATTAAAGCTGTTTATTATTTCGAAGCATAAGTGGCAGTGGGCATCAGGGTACATTGGACTGACGGTCGTTGGGGCAGAAAGGTCCACGAATAGCGGCCGCGTATAGGGAAACGCAGGATAGGCACCAACAATCTCTTAAAGGTCGCGGGAATCCCTGGGTGCAGGCAGAGTAGTAGGACCGATCTAGTTGAATATCCTTGGGGGAGTCATATGCTCAACAGTGGGGGTGCGCATTTTCTTACATAACTTTTCAATTCCTATCATTGGAGGTCCTAAAATATTTCTCATACCATTTAAAACCATAATGATCATTCTTCATAACAAATCATTCTTCATAACTTCATAAAAAATAATCATTGAAATTCATAATTATCATTAATCATACATTGATCATGCATTGTGTTTGTAAGCAACAAGGTAGTAACAGTATTAATAAAAGAAATATGATCACTAACTGTTATGAGCTCCGTTGGTAGTAATGAAAATGTATGAATAAAAAAAGTATGAAAAATAAAATTATGAAAAGTGATTATTATGAGCACAAACCGGTAGTAAGACAAAGAATAGGATTTAGAATATTATGTGAGCCAATATGGACCCCAACAGTGGACATCTCTCGGCTGATAGGATGATAATGACATCGGTATTATCCTACTAAATGTCTTTGTCTCTCTCTATTGCGTCTTCGCTCCTACACCAATTACTCTGAAAATAAATATCAACATTGAATTTGCTTATAATTTTATTAGTACAAGAAATTTTAATATCAGTTGAAGATCATTGATTTGTTCGTGGGTAACCGGAGCAGATATTACATTGAACCTTTTTTGACAGCTGCGACACACACACACACGCTCGCTAACTTAAGCTTAATTGTATTTCGTAGGCTTTTAGAATATTATTTTAACAATTTTTGTTGTGATGTATTAAGCGCCTTATGTAGTTTTAAATGTGTTTAATAGTGTTGCCAAACAATAATTATTATTATAAAATCAACAGAAAAAGAAAACAAGAAAGAAATCCTGATGTGTTTCTTATTTTTTGGTACTTATTTAATTTTGAACAATTTTCAAATATTTCATAGTAAAACACTGTTTGTATTGTGTTTAATTTTGCAAAAAAAGTTTCAAGACACTTTTTATGGCCTGAGGTTTTGGACTGAAATAAAAATTGAATAGAAGCCGGGTTTGGTTTTACATCTAACAGCTTAATGTTGGTAAGGTGTCATATCTAGTAGATTCTAGTACCAATAATTTAATTAAACTGTATTATGGCACAGTAGAATACATTATCAGTATATATCATAATATAAGAATATTCGTCATTGTTGAAGATAAGATTATGAAACTTGGGATTTCGGAACTTGATAGAAATAAATAAATAATTGTTCTAAAGTTTTTGAAATTTCGACCCGCGTTGGAAGGAAATCGTATAAAATCGTCATATAAAAATCCAAAGTCCAAAAAATACTGCCCTAAATAACTATTCCACGTGGACGAAGTCGCGGACAAACGCTAGTATTTTTATATTTCACTCATACATCATGCATGACTTAATAAATGACACATTAAGGTTATGTTTTCCGATATTTATAGCAATAAATGACATACTTTTACTTTTCTAATTAAATAATTAGTTTATAAACATAAATGTGAAACACTCGACCATTATTATGCGTATCAATTATGTCACTAAATTGTGTAGCTACTAAAACAATATACCTACTATATAAATAATAAAATTAGTCAATTCATGATAGGTAATGGAAAAAATTTAAAAGTAGTATTCCAGTATCGATATAATTTCATATTAATATCAGGGTTTTACTTATAAATTTGATTACAAATATCAATATAAAATTATATTAGTACTAGCTGTGCCCGCGCGACTTCGTCCGCGTGGATTTCCCGTTTTTGCAACATTTTTCATTGATGCTCAACTCCTATTAGTCGTAGAGTGATGTTATGGACGTATATAAGCCTACATCACGGTTTCCTAAACTGTGCGTCGCGACGCCCTGGGGTGTCAATTTTGTTCAAAATTAAATGCTTGTGATAAATAATGTATTTATTTTGATAAGGAATAATATCATGCATACAAAAACACCATCGCAGATAAACTTTTGATTAAAAAAAAATTTGATTACCAAAAAGAAAGGTTATAGTGAGCCAACCATAAAAGATAAACATATGCTATCGCGGACTTTTTTTTAGAAAATTTAATGGAAATTAATTCTGTCATACATAATTTTTCCGTAACTTTAACCGTTTACGCAGCGCACGCAGGGAAAGCTTTGAAATGAAATATTTTTCTCCCGTTTTTGCAACATTCTTCATTAATGCTCAGCTCCTATTGGACGTACCGTGATGTTATATAGCCTATAGCCTTCCTAGATAAATGGACTATCCAACGAAAAAAGATTTTTTCAATTTGAGCCAGTAGTTGCTGAGATCTTAGGGTTCAACCAAACAAACAAACAAACAAACAAACAAACAAACAAACAAACAAACAATCAAACAAACAAACAAACAAACAAACTCTTCAGCTTTATTATTAGTATAGATTACAATAAAATTTGCTAAGGACCATGCTCATAAATAAAATTGTGTGAAAATTTAAAGCACAGATATAAGACAAAAAATTGCGCCAATCTGTTCAACACAACACGCCAGAAGTGGCCAACCTCCCCAATATTTATTTCTCAATTCAAAATCCAAGTATCACTTTGTATATTACACCCATAAACGTCTTCTTACAAAACCTGCAACAATATCCCAAGTACGAACCACGCACATTCCCCTAAAAAATTGCAAGCCAAAACGAACTTTATGCGCAAATAAATTGGGCACAAACGCCCGCCGCTCGTTAAGGCGCCGCCACACGATCGATAAAGTATTTTATTTTCTCGTGATTATAAAATCGAGGGGAGATAACGAGTGGAGTCGCGTGCGAACGATTATGTTATAGGCCATAACGACGAGTGGTCTGCGGCGCGGGTTTTTAATTTATATGTACGTGTGATTCGTAGGGTTGGGATATATCGGTTTTTGTGCACTTATGTCGAGATGGAAAATTCGGTAGCGCATTGGAACGCTGGTTTTTTATTTCGACATTTTTACGACTAATTCTATCACCATAGGTAGTTTGAAATTGGGATATCAACAAATTTTAGTTGCTATTAGCAACTAACTTTTGTTTCAAGTTAGTTATTAGGTACCTACTTTACATTTTCTTATGCAATAATAATATGTATTTAAGTAAGTATAGGTACATATATTAGTCCTTTACATACGATGGAATTTGTATCTTTAAATTGATATGACAAATTTATAATAATAAGTAAGTAAATATCTTTTTTATATTACGAGATGGCAAACAAGCTTGCGGCGCACCTGGTGTTAAGCGGCTACCGTCGCCTATTGACACTTGCAATATTAAGGGTAAATTAGTTAACACTGCAAGTGCGTTGCCATCCCGGGGACTAAGATGATATGCCTTCCTTGCCCAGTAATTACACTGGCTACCTTTCCCTTCATTCCGAAACAGTGTACTGCTTCACGGCAGAAATAAGAAAGGCGGTGGTACCTACCCAGACGAAGTTCCTCAATACACATTGACCTGTTTTATAATTATGCTTGAAATTTTATAAACAGTTATTCGTCAAACAAGAGCAGTTATTTTTTTGCTGCGAGTGAACTTTAAGTCACGAACCAGTGCAACAGTCTAGTATTGAACAACAGATGAAGGATTTTACAAGACACAAGCAAAAGGTGTAAAACACTGTAACCCGACTACAAAAAAAGAAAGGAACTAAATCGGTTTAAATCGGGATTTACAAGGTAAAACCGACTCCTCCTATTGTCAAAGTCGGTTAGAATGTAGCCTATGTTACCCGGACCATAACAACGAATCGATTGAAACCTCATTCATCAAAATAGGATGAATAGTTCACGCTCTACGGTGGAACATACGTAAATACAAAACATACGTACATGGACTGCTAAAATCATAACCTTCCCTTTGGCTTCGCATAGTCGGCTAAAAATAGGTCAGCTACCTTACCACCATCTTTTACCGCGATCCAATTTAAGACCTAAACTGAAAAGAATTGTTAATTCGTACTATGACGTCATCCACGCAACTCAGTTTTAGCGCTACTTTCGACAGCGTTGTAGGTAGACTGAGACAACCATAAGTCATATGTATATACTGGGTGTAAAAGACATGAACAGTCAAACGAGAACCATGTATTCTATACATTAAAATAAGACACATTTCAAAAAATAATTGCTGGGAAATTATTTTTATTTTTTGGTGTTAAAAAATATTGCAAATTGTAGGTACTGCGCAACGTAAAGCGCTCAACTCGCAAGCAACTCGCAAAACAGTGATATTTTTGCCAGACGGCGGCCCCGTTCGTTTGTGTCCGTGCGCATCGAGTGAGCTACATTGAACGCTAACGTTTTGAAGCCATTTTTTGTTATGAAATACTAAAAAAAAATGATAATGTTTCTTTGGACAATAATTTAGAAATAATGTTTAGAATATGTTTTCATAAAAATATGAAGAAAAAAAATTAGACTTTGACCTTCAATAAAATCGTAACTATCAATTTCCCAGGTATAGTTTAAAGGCAGAAAAATGTTCTGATGGTGAGCAGAATACATGGTTTTCGTTTGAATGTTCATGTCTTTTACACCCGTTACAGCGCTCTCTCTTTCACTCCATAACAGACGAAGAAATTTCATTCATTCTTTCGTAAATTTTAAGCTTCTTGATTATTTCGATGCAAATCGCGAATCAGTAATATGAAGATGATGGTACGAAATAATACGATTCAGTTTACGAACCTATACTCAACCGTGTGGAGTTTGAATCGCTTTTATAAAGATGGTGATGGTGGAGAGGTGAAAAGAACTTTGTCAGTTTTCCAAAACTCCAATTTACCATAAATGTCCATGTCCAATCAACAGAGCAATATAAAAATTCAATTTCTCTCAACAGCGGCGTAAAACTTAAATACCTATCAATACTTTTGGAGCAACGCCAATCTGCAAAGCGCTTCTTTCCTGATCTTTTACTGTTTATCATAATTTATCTTGAAACATAAACCTTAACCAACTTAATCCGCTAAGTGGCTGGTGCAATGCGGACCGTAACTCGGTTTGGTTGCTGCCCTGATTTCGCTACTGATTTTCTTAGGATATTGTTAGGAATTTGATTTTCCACTAGGGTAAAGCTAGTTATGGTTAGTTTACATACAATATACAATGTTGGGATTCGTTTTCACTGGAAAATACATCATTAGAAGACGGAAAAATGGACCTTACGTTGTTTGCAAAAAGATTTGAATTGTCAACAGCGACCACAGTGGTCTAAACGTAAACCATATTTACTATTTAATTTCTTAGAACTAATTAGAGCTAATTCAATTCTTCCAATTATTATTGTCATTTCATATACATCTGTCGATAATGAAGTTAAATACATCTATCAATATGCTATCAACATTTAAACTAACGATAGATTATTTTTTGAAATAAGGTCATCCAAGGAGCAGACATATTTTGAGAGTCACATTTTCCTCAAAATGTTTTATTGGACCACCAACATAAGGTTGGAGTCAACAAACTACCAAAAAACAAATGTTATTAAAAAATATGGATAATTTGTAACACCTGCGTATACGCAGGTGTTACAAATTATCCGTATTTTTTGTCGTTATTAAAATTATTATTTTTACATACACATATATTATCATTACGTTACAGTCGCAAAAGGGACAAGCAGAGCTTTAAGTAACATTTTATTACACATAAAACCACATCAGGCAGTATGGATCATGCAGTTCCTCAAAATAGTGATTCAATGCCAGCCAAGGGCAACAAACCTAAGAGGTAACAAATCTTCGGCAAACCAATAACAAAAGCCTAAAAATTTTTAAACACTGTTTGTACACCTTTAAGATGATGTTGGATTGCAGCGAAATAATTAGCCGAGGATTAAGTTACGTTTATTGACTGCGTTACAGATTAATTAGGCCGATCCTTACTCTTTGTTAGTAATTTACACTGTAAGTAATTAATTAATTTAATATTAAAAGAAAACTATTTAACACGCGACCGTCCAAATGAATGTCGATATGTCAGCAAAATATAAATGTGCAGTGTAAGACTGTACAAAAAGATGATTACTTCTTAATTCTCTTGTATTTTATCTATTAAATTATTTGGGATATCATTTATAATTCCATTTTTTAAAAGTCTTGCTAGGCAATTGACCTGTTTCCACCTGATGGCAAGCAGTAGAGTCCAAATACAAAGACGTTAATGCGAAAGACCTTACCTCGACCTTGAACTCGCCTTGCCGACCTGCAAGTTCTTTTTTCTTTTTAGAGAAGAATGTGCGGGCAATAATTCCATTCCATCGTGGCTATTACTAAAATCAACAGCTCATATAATGTCCCCACCTCGAGCTCGAGCCACATCAGGGGCGATTAGGTCTTAGTCAGCCACGCTGGCCAAGTGCGGGTTGGTCGACTTCACATACAACCTAAGAATTTCTTCTTAGGTGTGTGCAGGTTTCCTCACGATGTTTTCCTTCACTGTAAAAGCGTCGATTAAAATACATATGAATTCAAAATTTGAAAACACATTGATACGTGGTACGTTGTGGAGTTTGAACCAGTGCCTCCCGGGTGGGATACAACACCCTTACGCACTACGCCACCGACACTTTACTACCTTAATTTTGTATAATAGTTTTATCTTACAAACACACATGAGACATGTCTGTTTGGGTAGATACATATGCACATTGTGTTTGAAGTCAGAATATGGTTATTAGTGTTACACACAATCATGTCTCACCTGCGTTTGTGAGATAAAATTACTGTACCACGAATAAAGCAACGTGGTCAAAGTTTTACGTGACAAAATCACGCTCATTTTTTGTAAACGCATTTACCGATTTATGACGTCACTAAACACACCTACATAAAAAAGGCGAACGCGATAAATTGATACTTTGAACGTTCCAATCCTATCCACATAATTCCCGGGTTGATCCTCAAATATATGGGGTTGTAAAAAAATATTAACGTTAGATACGATGGGTAGATAGCCTAATATTGACGAGTACGTGTGACCGCGCCTTAACAGAATTATTATGAGTGAAGACACATCAATCAATAGTGTTATGGGTTTCAATATGGCTTCGTTATAGTAGCATTGATTTTGATACTTTCATTTTGGTAAGTGGATACACTAGTAAACGAGTGCAGGGATATTTTTGTTAAGTTTATGTTTATCGTAGTTTTTATGGCAATAGAAATAAGAGCTACATTTAATTATTTAATTACTATTATTGGACTTGACCTGTGAGTGATTAGGCGTTTTAAAATTAAATTGGACAAATGTGTTTATGATACCTACCAAATATAAAAAATGGCCAACCTATTGACATTTCAATATAGCTTACTTAGTAGAATCTCAGGTTAGAGACACCTTGACAGTTAAACTTTGGGTGTTTATTGATTTCAATGGCCTCGCGCAACATCTTTGTGATGTATCTGTCGTGGCCCGATCGAATAATTGACCAGAGCATGAAATACTAGAAAAATGCACTGAAAAAAAATCGACTTGCCTCAGGCGGGACTCGAACCCGCACTTTCCACAATCCGGGTGGGTTTTTTTTTCTAGTATTATATTTACGCGTTTGTAAACGCAAAAATAAAATTATTCCATAATGTAAGGTAGTTTCATCTTAGCTGGGCGTCAAATATTTGCAAAAATATTTCGTTCGGGTCTTGGAAGTGCAAATTTCAAAGATTTGATGAAACGATGTTTACCATAAAAACATAAGCACCAAGCACTGACAAATTTCGACAGCGAAAAGCAGTGCCTCGGTGGCGAAATTGGTCAACGCGTCCACCCGGATTGTGGAAGGTGCGGGTTCGAGTCCCGCCTGAGGCAAGTCGATATTTTTTTTCAGTGCATTTTTCTAGTATTATATTTACGCGTTTGTAAACGCAAAAATAAAATTATTCCACAGAGCATGAAATGCTTGGGCATATCGTCTACCTACCGATCACACAGATATGTAGATTAGACTCTCCCACAAACAGTCCACTCCGCTTGGTCATAAAAATATAACCTTGAACCTACTGATCACTCCTGACCACTACCATTTTTAGATAATGGGCTACTCAGTGGTCGAGTTTTTTATGGTCCAGAAGCATTTCATGATATGTCGCACATTTCATGATCTGGCCAATTGTACGATCAGGCCACGACATACCGATCCTTGGCGAGAATGTATGGTTAATAGAATCTTGTAAAAGGTTGGACCCTTCAAGTTAAATACGTAAGTTTATTTAATATGCATAAGAGAAAATTAAACAAAGAAACTTACTCTCACATCCTATTTAATATTATAAACGCGAAAGTTTGTATCGATGCCTGGATGTACCTATGTTTGTTACTCTTTCATGCGAAGACTACTGGATGGATTTTAATGAAATTTACAATAATGTAGCTCATACATCAGATAAACAATATATGTTATGCCGAAGTCGCTGGCAGAAGCTAATGTATATTAGGATAATCTGCAGAAAAATAACACTTTTCAGGTGCCTCTTCTATTCCTTAATTCGATTCTAGAATCTCTGATATATTGATAACTTGAGCAGCCAACCGTGTCACAATATTATTTAGAAGGCATTTTAATAAAGAAACGCCCTAGCACGAACCATTGCAATAAAGATACTTTTTATTTAATATGCAGACTCAATTATACTTGACTAGTCGTAAAAGTCAATGGCATTACTTATAAAGCAATAAATAAAGTCTGGTGTCATAAGACTCGCATTTAATTTAAAATTCTACAGACAAAACAAAATGTTTAGTTTAATTCAATGCTCAATTTTGCAAACGAATCCTCAGAACTTTTCTTTCGTATCGCTTTGAAGTGAGAATTAATTAGGATATTGTCTGTATTATTATATTGTCTTATTTATTTACGACAATGAAAATATTTCAAGTTTGGATCATCATCATCATCAACAGCTCATATAATGTCCCCACCGAGGGGCTCGAGCCTACCCCACATTAGGGGCGATTAGGCCTTAGTCAACCACGCTGGCCAAGTGCGGGTTGGTCAACTTAACACACAACCTAAGAATTTCTTCTTAGGTGTGTGCAGGTTTCCTCACGATGTTTTCCTTCACCGTAAAAGCGTCGATTAAACGTACATATGAATTCAAAATTTGAAAACACATTGGTACGTGGCGGGGATCGAACCAGTGCCTCCCGGGTGGGAGACGACGCTCTTACGCACTACGCCACCGACCCTTTTTTGGATATGAAAACGTTATTCACTAGCGCTCCACCCGTGACTTCGTCCGCGTGCTTGTTTGTTTTGGTTACAGTATAAAACACTGAAACACATCAGTCGTAGTTCCATTTTTCGTCATTTCAAATTGCTTAGCAACCACAACAAGATTTTGTGAAGGCTTCAAAGGAGATGTTCCATATTGGTACTTGAAAACCCCCACGGTAAATTATATATTAAACGAAAGCTTATGCTCTGAGGATCTTGAATACACCGTTTTTTTAATTTTAATCCACCGCATTTTCGAGTAATTTTACAAAGTGTATGCAAGAAATCCAACCTTGAAATCGAATGTTCTCTGATTAAATAGCGATTGAAAATATTCAAATCTCTATTGTTAGTCAGAAACAAGATCAATAACTAACTTGCCGTGTTCTTATAACATTTTTTATGATAAAAATTGCAAAATAGTTGTAGACTGTAAAAAGCCGACCCCATGCCTAGTCATAAAAAAATGTTTTGACAAGACATAACAGGTCAGCTGTCATTACTGACACGTCTTACTTTTTTAAATTGAATTATACATCTTTGCATAACGATTTTTTAAGCCAGAATAAAATGCTGTTTTTTGTTAAAATTCGGGGATTAAAAATTATAGTTTTTTCCTATAATATTCTTAAAAATATCCTCTTTCATCTCATATAACTTGTGTCTGGGGGGGTGGCCTAGTACTAGCCTCCATACAAATTAAGAACATCTCCTTTAATTAACATTGGTTACAAGGAAAAATTCTCGAACTCCTCCTCTTGTTAAAGTCTGTTAAAATGCAGCCTATGTTGGTCGAATCATAATAACAAGTCGAGTGTTTGAGTACATTTGGAAGACATTTGAATATAACAGTAATGATACGTACCTACTTTAGTACAATTATTAACTGCTTTTATAATGTTTTATGTTTACCACTGCACTCCCTATTTTAGTCTGTGCTCAAACATTATTACCTAATGTAAACGATGTGAACTGTATGCATTCATAAGCTGATAATTTAAAACTAGCGGTCGCCTGCGGCTTCGTTCGCGTTAATGTCGGTTATCGCACCAAAAAGTATCCTATGTCCTTCCCAGTTTCTCAAAATATCTATACCAAATTTCATCACAATCGGTCCAGTAGTTTCAGAGCCTATTCAATGCAAACAAACAATCAATATCTTTCCTTTTTTAATATTATTATAGATAAAAGTGATTCGGACTAGATCGAAAATATAATATCAATCAAAATCAACCAAAACCCTCACCAAGGCAACCGAGCCAAAATAATAGAATTCCGCACTCCGGCAAAAGAAAGGACGTTAATTCTGTGTTAATACTGAACAGTTAATCAATGCACGTATAATTTTATCCAGAACCCTTGTAAAGTCCTCTATTAGTTGACATCAGAATTGCAATACCTTATCTTGAGTTAATGTGAGATTTTAATATGTATCTTTGAATAGTTTGAATGTATCAAATTAAAAGTCATGTTACAAGAACATAAAGTCTAAAATACCGAAACTTGAAGGAATCTGAGTAGAAATACTCATTTCATAACAACCATACACAGAGCAGAAGTAAATCCAAACAGAAAATCTCGACCCAACAGACTCCTGTGTAGTGTGACACCTACGCAAATTCCGCGGCTTTTAATGAGTAGCATTAATGTGTTCTTAAATAGTAGGGCTGCCAACATTTCGTTAATTTATTTTGAAAATTTAGTTGAACAAACGGTGCAATGCCGCCTCCTCATAGAACTCATAGATGGCGCTATACAACAGTGCTCATACAAGCGCGACAATTAGTATGGAAACCTGAATCACGCAAACGAAGTTTCCAAAGGTGAAGTTCCAACTACAGACAGTTGGACCGCGGTCCCAACACCTTGCCCGGCGGAAGTGCTTCCCTTTGGACTTCATACACAACAAACCTTTCTCATCACGCGGGTTGTAAAAACCAACTGGAGGACTTTTTTAAACCCCGTGCAGACAATCGCACTAAGGGATCACCCGCGCGGTGTAGGAAACCAGCACAAAGCTTCCCCGAGGAAGTTAATCTCAAGCAGATAGCGGCCATAATACTATGGCACAATCTTGAGCAGTGTTTTAACATATTGCATTGACCCCAAAATTGGGACTAGTGTTGGAAGAAAAATAAATACTAAGCTTTGGGTGCGTTTTGACTAAGACAAAGGAACACTATTTATTGCTTAGACTTATTTGTGTATTAGTATGTATTTAAGTATAGTATATTATGGTTTTGAGACTATTTAGAATAATTTCACTGCTCTTCTGGCAACTCAATCTTGTCACGCGATTTTCCGTCCACTCTGCGGTGTCCGTTCGCCCCCCACGCTTATGCCCTAGTCTATATATATAGGCTGCGTGTGCACTGCCTTCACTGCGTGCAATGATTTCATTCCTCTCTCGTTCACTCCTCTCTGGGGTGGAAAGTAAGACAGAGGAATTGAGGGGGATAAGGGGAAAATATGTTCTTATAGGTACATTGTATTTTTATTTACCTATACACTAAGTTGAAGGACTACTTATGTGAATTATATGACCGTGTGTTGAACTTCCTCTTTTCTATTCTATTTATTACATAAAAGTTGCTACTTCGCCATCTTTCCTTTATATTCTATGTTAAATTCCTAACCATTCAAAGGTTGCCTAGAGGAGATCGCTTTTAGTGTTAAGAATATTGTCATATAACGACCACGTTTTGCGGCCACCGCGAGGCGCTGGCTTGACGTCGTATATGTGTACCAATATGGTTTCTTTGTGACAACGTTGGCACGTTTATTCTCAGGAAGCCGAAGATCGTGCCAAGTGGAGGAGGAAATATAGGAAAGCTGACCCCAGGCGTCAGTAGACGCAACCGGGATTAACTCTCGGATGATGATGATGACTCTCTTTGTGCCAGTGTCCAGGCGACAGCAGATAAGGCTATAGCTTAATTGGAACTCTATGATTGTAGAGCAAGATTAAAAAATTTACAATTTTAGAACTGTAATGTTTATTTCTATTCTAAGACGAGTGCCAACCCTACACGAGCTACCTATAATCCCCGCATAGTTACTAATTAGGCAGATTCACAGAAACTTAGTGTGCATTTTGTGTAGGTACACGACTTAGTATAAAAATGCTCTGAATGAATAAATAATGTTTTTAATGCTTTGTTTTTAAAGTAAGAATGAGAGGGACGTTTTGCTGAGTATAAAAAGTAGAAAATTACGAAAAATAACGTAATTTCAATGTTTGGTATAAGTTCTTAACTAATTCTCATAACCATCTACGAAAGAATATTTATTCAAGTATTCTACCTGATTTTGAAATAACCAGAATAAAAAATTCTCTTCATTAAAGTAAATATTATTTTTAATGGAGTTCTAAAAAGTATTGTTGATTTATTTTTATCTACTTTAACATTTACAACAAATATGTTTTTTTTTTCTATTTTTTGTACCAACTTGGTAGGATGTCCTTCACTTAGCTGATTTTCTAAACCAGCTATGAAAAAGTGAATAAAAATGGAGGGAATCATTGTAGGAACAAGTATTTACTATCAACAGGACCGGTTCTTCTCGTTTATAGTACTACAATCTAAAAATTACTTAAAAAGACACTTTAAGTAAAAAATGAGACAGGGTATCTTTTTTTTCTTAACCAGAACAATAAAAAAATAAACAATAAATCTTACCAGGTTACCAGTAAGGCTCAAAATGAACTAGCACAGTATTTAAAATTTAGCAAACAAGAATCAGGGAACGCAGTGGTCGGCGAGTGGAGGACATCTCCTGACACAATGTCCACAAGTGGGTCGCGGGTTGTTCCACAACTGGGACACGGTGCAGATGCAATCTACGGTAATTAAAACGTTTCATTAAATGAAATACTAATTTTGAGCACTGTTATATGAATTTTAAAAATATAATTGTGCATTTCCATGATTATCATTGAGCCTTTTTGTGGTTGGAAAACCCTGCCGCAGAAAATTCTAGTAGTAGTAGAAAAATCTTATAATAGGTGGTAGACCCATATGTAGGGTCTTCTGTGTAGGTACCACCGCCTTTCTTAATTCTGCCGTGAAAGTGTTCGCTGTGCTTCGGATTGAAGGGAAAGGTAGCCAGTGTAATTACTGGGCATGGAAGGCATAATCATCTTAGTCTCCGGGATGGCAACGCACTTGCAGTGTTAAGTGATTTACCCTTAATATTGTAAGTTTCTATAGGCAACGCTAACCACCAGGTGGTCCGCAATCTTGTTTGCCATCTCATAGTATAAAAAAAAAATCTAGATGTTTGTGTTCATAACTTTGTCAGCAGTTTAATTAGGATAAAAAACCTACCTTTAATAACAATAACCCAACTGTTTGGTGAGTAAAAAAGTCCCCTTAAAATTAGACAGTCGAAATCCAAAAGCAAAAATAAATCATGTCAAAAGAATCCTCTACCAGGACAATCCGAAGGAACTACTTTCAACAAAAAAGAACCAAAAAAGTCTAAAAATTGATTTTTAAAATTAGGTCACGAGCCACGAGGCGTCCCGACTAGGATACGAGGCAAATGCAATCTACGGTAATTAAACGGTAACATGGTCGCTCACTGTAATTTGTTACCGTCGAAAAAGTTGCTCGAGATTGATGGGCGAAACTCGAGGACGGAGCATGTGACGTCATTATAAGTTCAATATGGCGGATAATTATTTATTAACACTTAATGTCGGGTATTACGAAGGATAAGAGGAAGGAGAAGTTATTAATTTTCGTTATAATGTAATTAACGCAGACCTTGTAAGAAATATTTAAGAACGTGTAGTGTTGGGTTACGTTTTTATTGACGCACTATGCAATGCGAACCAAGACACAACCCGCATCATCGGCGAAAGAACCAATCATATTGAATCTCTTCAATTGCGTCGCGATTTTGCGTCATTGTGCGCGTTCTACCGTCTATACCACAGCGAGGGCTCTGACGAACTTTTTGCCTAATCTCACCATTATTTTTAAAGACTACTCATGCTGGCTTACTCTATAGCTGACAAATTTTGGCTACCTTTGCAATGCGAACTAAGAAATTTGGCAACTCATTTCTTAGTTGCACAATCAAGACATTGAATTCACTGTCAGCACACCTGTTACCTCTTTCTTACAATGTAGACTCCTGAACCGACGGCATCAAATTTGACTTTCATAATTGTACAAATTTTACCTTTACCTAGCTAAACGAATAGCGAAATTTTGACTGATTGCATTTAGAGTTACGTTAATTTTTGTTTCGTGTTCTTCTCAGTTTTTCTCGTTTGTAGGTATTCTTCCATTTAATACCTTATCATAGAAGTGCACAAAAATAACTAGTCTGCCAAATAGGACCGCCATGTTAGATTTAGAATGACGTCACTGAGCTAACCAGTAACCACACATTGTCATCTACATTAATCTGAATGTAAAATTTCATCTTAATCGCTTGAGAACTGCCTTAAAATTCTTTGGAAGAATTGATCCGAATATAATACGTGTACTAAATAACATTGCACGATATAAAAAAGCTTATAAAAAATAACTGCGTTCATCCACGTTGCATGAGGAATGTTTTGACTTGCAAGACACAATGTGGTGAACTAGGTCATGTAGCGAGAAGCTCTGAAGAAACTAGGAATGAACCTGATTGCTATATGGCGAAGGTTTCCCGGGAATACCTAAGTAGGTACAGAAATTTGGCGAAGAAACTGGGTAAGAAAGTTCTAGAAACTTGTTCCTCTAGTAATAATACGTTGTTCTGTTTATTCTAAGAAAGGAATTTGGGTTTTAAGAGTAAAGTCGTTGCAACTCAATGTAAGTAGGTCAATGAAATTTGTTTTTTGTTACAAGTCGTCAAATTAATTTTAATGATATTCAAATCAGTTGTAATTTGAAGTTTAGTGAGAAAGAGCGACAATATTCAAATTTTTAGCAATTTTTTAATAATTGTCATTGACTCGTTGTCTGTTCATTTGATCCCAATTAAAAGCTGTAATTTGCTTCACCTAACAAAGAGTTTAATAGGTTTTGATTCCCTTGCCGGTGTCATAGTTATACCTAAGACCGTATCTTTTCAATGCGTTGAGTTAGAAGTTTTTTTCACAGCTGCAAGAGGTTGTAGGTCTGAGTATTTGATATTGTTTTAAGCTTAATATATCCACGCACTGTTAAGGAAAAAGTTTCTTATCAGACAGATAGACGAACAAGGGAGTGGATTTCGTATAAGAGGACCATTTTTCCTTTTAAAGTAAGGACATACATAGTCACGTCCTTTTCCCATAGGGGTAGAGATTACCTACTTCTATCCACTTGCTATCGTTACTTTTTATTTCGCTTCACTTACTCTCATCACAGTACAATCCTCAAATATCGTCGGCGATTAGTATAGCTTGCGCCCTACTTCTAGTTCGCCCTGAAGTTGTATCCGCTTCGGTCGACAGCCGTACCACCTACGGACAAGGTTCAATTTCGCATACTGCACAGGTAATCGCTTCGTGTTCAGATCGAACTAGAGTTTGGCGCAAGATCTACTTTTGAACTGATTCTTCTTCAAGTCGTTTTCGATTTTGTTGATAAACATTGCCAAGGTCTGCGTTCACTTCTGATTCATATATCCTTTTCATCAATCTACTTTTACAGATCCTTTCTACATGACCCAACGCTCTGAGCATCTCTTTCTCAATTCTTGTCATTTCTTATTCCAAAGTAAGGAACCTCAAAAGGAGATTCCAAGATTTCTAAATCAACGGCTGAGCAATTCGCTACATGATCAATCCTCCACAATCCAAAGGCACGGAGCGTAGCGATAATAATTATATTTATTGGATACAACCAACAAGTATTACTCACAAGACCCATATTCCGTTGCACGAGTGTAATGAATCAGTATTGCAATTGCAACATAGCAAAACAAATTTGTTTTATAAACACGACTCGAGGTTTTGTATACGTGACCGCTGTATCGGTTACGGGTTGACTTGAACCAATCAGAAGTACTGTTAGTTTACGGATTATGAGTCGTCGAGAGATAAGGGTTAAGCTGAGATATTTTGAAAAATACACCAAAATTAAATTTTAAAGTACATAAGTAAGAATGGAAGTAAGTCGAGATGCGGAACAGAAGACCCAGGCGATAATTTGTCGATCAAATCGAAAATGTCCTAAAGAAAGGACAAGGCAACAGTTATTAATTTATTACATGTATATGAGAACCTTTATAAGAGGAGATCAATCGAAAGAAATATGTAAGGATCGCAGCAAGTGGAAATAAGTGAGCTCAATCTAGATGTATAGTGTTGAGAATATAAGACGAGTGATTTCAATAGTTCAAAATATTAAAGTAATAGTTTCTATCAATTTACTTAAAATAATTGACGGAAGAAAGCAATCAAATAAGTAAATGATTAATTCCTCACATGAATTACTTTGGGGATGTATTGACGGCGCCGACCAATCTCAAGGGGCTGGTTAAAATGGACGAGTTTATACAGAACTGAGCAACTCAAGAAATTTAAAATAGTTTAAACCAATTCTGAATTCAATATTTCTTTCTAGACATTCTAAAGTCAGAATTCATAAGTATAGTATTAGATTAGTATTCTTGCAAATCCTGTCCATCCTAAGGTTGCCTGGAAGAGATCGCACATTATAGTTTATTGTATAATGTATTTAATTTGTTGGTGTACAATAAAGTGCTAATAAATATATAATAAATATACATTATTATGGATTAGAATGAGTCAAACAAAACGACACAACAGCTCCCTGATTTCAAACACAACGTACATACCGCACTTTTGACTGCAACATCACCTTTGTGGCATTGAAATCGAGATTGCTTTGAATCGCCCAAAAAATTAGTTACGATGGGCTGTACAATCTTTATACATTTGAAATCTACAAAATATGCTTGTTCAAATTCTCACACATTTTTTTTAACAAAATAATCGTCTGTTTTTTAACATGAATTTGAGTTGTTTCATTCTCAACAGAATAAAATCTTCATACAGCCCATTTCAAAATCATCTAATAAAAATTCTAATAGAGAAAGCGATACGGAAAACAACGGCAATTTAAATTTCAAAAAATTTCGAAATAAATATCAAAAGTCAACGATGAACAATATCGATGTCGATAAAAATAAACCATCTCAAAACAAAGGCCAAATTTACACAACAAATAACCAAGTAGAAATAAAGTTGACCGCGTACATAATAGGATTGTTTTGTTTGACCCCCTCTCGCATACCGCGGCCAGAAAGTGGGTCATCGTAGGTCAAACTTGCATTGTGCATGGATGTAGCGAGACTGGCGATACGAAAATTAATGTTGTAATTGACTTCGGAATAACTAAATATTAGATGACTCTGAAAATTGGAAGAGTAAGTGGATGTTGGATAATGAACCTAAATTGGGGAAGCGTAAAGTCCATTTTGTTTTTGTTATCTCTCGCAAGTTTTGGTGTAATATTTTGTGAAATTTTGCACTCAAAGCCTAAAATATTAATGATAATATTTTAGGCTTTGAGTGCAAAATTTCCTGTACTTCCCAAATTTTATTTCGGGTCAATTCGATACACCTTTCTTTTGCAAATATGAAAAGAATATGAATTAAATGCAGTGCTAAGTAGAAATCACTGTTTCACACTTTGTTAATTATTTTTTTATTTATTTTTGTTATTAGATTAGATTAGATTTGTATAAACCACAGGTTTGATTCTCTTGAGGTGTACCTGACCGTTGCTCCGTTTCAACGGTAGATTATTTTGTCAATTAAATTTTTACCGCCTAGAATTCTGCTACTTGAATCGCAGATTCAGCACGAGCTATGGAAGCGGAGGCAAATTAGTAAGAGAACCATGGTTTGTGGGAGGCTTATAGAGGGAGGGGAGGTACATAGTTTTCTTACTACATTATTTTCCCTACTTTGAGGATGAGTAATAATAGCCAGGACGCATACGAGTATAAGACAATATGATAGTAAAGACAACTGCATAAAGACATGACACGGGAAGACCTAATCAAACGTTTATCGAACAAATCAAAACATTTTGAAGGTGCAAAGTACTCTTAATCTCCGAGCATGAGGAATGAGATGCCAGTAGATGAAGCGAAAGTAATATGTAAGGATTGTGCCAAGTGGAAAGAAGTGGACGTCTGCCTACCCCTATGGGAGAAAGGGATAGGCAAAAAAATGGATCAATGTTTGGTTTTCACCCGAAATTACGTGTAAGCACCTTGATTAAAAACAGGTGTTGGCGAATTCGCGAAACCGTGTTTTTATTTCACAAAACTTGCTAATAAGCAGTTTGCTAATGCTTCGTCTGAAATTCAAATTGGATAATACAATTAATGGCTGATACACTTATCGAATTTGCATCAGAAGTCGTTACTATTATTGGAAATGCATAAAGACAAAATGACACCATTTCGTTAACAGGTAGGGGTACAGCGAATTAGCCGCTCGAATTTGGAGCTACCGAACTAGGGAAGTACCTTCACGTTAAAGAAGACTGCATTCAAACAATATTTTCCTAGTGTTTTCTCTGTTGGTAAGTGACGTGTCTTTGAGTGTTTCCTAACAACGTTAGGTTAGTATGTTATGTCATATCTAGTTCCCAATAAACCCCAAATAACATCCCCGTTCCCAATTAACATTATTATAGTATTAAAAGTTAACAAAGGTCTAGTATAGTATTATATTATCTGTGGTCATATTAGAAAATAAATGTTTAGCAATGAATACGTAACTTACTCATTTAATTAATATACAATTATAGGGGGACAGCCAGGTGCGCCGTCATGTGGATCAGATGCTGCTAGCTAAAGGAATCGTGTCGGAATATACAATAGTAAGTAAAGTTTTTCCTTTCGCTCTTCTGTATCTAGTCGTAGTTTACGCTCAAACTCACTCTTAATATACCTTCCCACAGTTCCTATTTCCTCTCCTATTCCGTGCGTGCATGCAGTTCAGCTATTGAATGCTCTATCTGAGAGTATTAGGTATGCTCTCACATTGAACTCCAAAAAACCAAGGTTGGAGTCTTCCTTGTCACCTGTCCTTAACTGTAACTATACAGTATGGTTTTTCTCGCTTAATTTTTTACCAAATTGTGATTGTATTTTTTTTTCATTTGTAATAGATTGTAAGAACATCCCTTTCACTTTCCTGTACTCATAACCTATTAACTTTCAGTTCTTTTCCTTTCATCCAATGTTCCTTGGTAGAAATAGATAATTAGCAATAAGACCGCTTACTTTGTACTGTATCTTTTGACTACTTATTTGGATTGTGCAATAAAAATTTTCATTATTATCATTATTATTAGGTATCATCTCCATTATTTCATTTAAAATACATACATTATTAAATTATATTTCTAAATATAATTTTTTTACAATAAAAATCTAAAATTACAAAACTGAAGCAATATCAGGGTCCCGGCTACCGGTGATTAAGGATCCAGAGACAGGAACCTACTCACTATACGGGTCTGCCTAGAAGTATTGCCTCCTGTATCTCAGTCTTAATCCAACTAAGGTATGATTAGGTATCATTATTAATAAAGTTCCAGAGCTCGGCAGAGTAGGGTATGGATAGGTCGGCAGCGCCGGGGTGACACATCAGTATTACAATCGTCTCGAGGCTACGGTGAATGTTACCATCAGGCAGGTCGTATGCTTGTTTGCAATCACGTAGCATTAAAAAAAACTCGCAGTTTGTTCATGAAAGAAAAAAGTGAAATTTCATGCTACCTCCGGTGAAATGAGTAAAATTTGCACTGCAGTATAACAAGGAGACCATAAACTCAAATCACCAAACCATAAAGTCAAACTTCACAAAGAATATCAAGGAATTGTGTGGAAACCTCGCAGCTCGAAAAGTTTTAGAATCTAGATGGCGCCACTGCACATATTAGCATCCAGTAAGTCGTGGTGCATTGTTATGCAATTTCGATTGTTAACTGTTTTTTTGTCTTGTCGGGAATGCTTTTAAGGTTCATCTCAGCCGATGGTAAGTGATTATAAACACACAGATAGACATGTTCTAATAAGTTAGCATGCCTAAAACGAGCATGCTCTTTAGCGTTACATTTTTAAGCAAAATAAGATAATTTCTAGTGTAAAGTGTCTTTTCTATCACGTTGGGGTCACCAATGTTGGATGTGGTTGGGTTCGCCACATCTTCAGCGAGAAGGGATGATTTTTCGCCGAGCTAGGTGCCCATCATTGAAACTTGCATATATACTGATGTACCTCAGAAACTTCGTAAGCGTGATTTAGGCTTGCATTACGTATTGTGACGTTTCTGTGTCGAGTCTTGACTCCGTGTTTACATTTGTACTTTTCGCCGATCAACCGTTTCTATGTTACTCGATGCTGTCTATGTAGCGCTGTGACGTATCCACTACACTAGCAAAGTCACTACTAAGTAGCGACTGTTCAATAGTGGCATGCCTTTGTGCTAGTACTGAGCATGTGTAACTGTACCTTAAAGCCGAAGATGGCAGCAAACCACTAAGGGACTGTCTAATAATCACTCAATGATCATTTTCGATCTTTGAAGTTAACACTTTAAACAAGAGATTAGTTTTGCCATAGTGTATTCTGACAGGTATTCTGTTTGCTTTCTTAAAGTTTGAATGACTTGAGCAATACAATATAAATATGTATACCTTCTATCATATGAATTAATAGTATAAGTAAAAAAGCACATTACCACAGCGCGTCGTGGCTTTTTATTCACTGCCATTCATAAAATCACAACGTTAAGGACCTAACGATTCGACGCAACAAAATTAGTCCAAAGTTAATTACCATCATTTGTATCATTATGTAACGCGTCCCAATTTACGCAAGGCATTTCGCGGTTGTATTCCTTTCAAGAAAATGTCATTTATATAAGATGTCTTTATCATTTTTCTTCGTCTTTCATTCGGCATTTCGTAAGCAGATCAAAGCTTTGATCATTAAATAAGCTTCCAAATATTATGCTTGGTATAAAAGACGATTGTTGCTCAAAGGCGCAATTCAAGGGGAGTATCTACTATGCTGATTTATTGTAAGCATTTAAGTTAAGAAAGGTATATCACAACGGAATAGCAAATTGATTTAGGTATTAATGGAAGTTATTAGTGTTTCAGAAAAATATGGCATTTTCATTGGTAAACAGCTTTTTGCGATGCAAACGCTTTTATGTCTACTCTAGTTGTACTAAGGGGCCACGCTAGGGCTACGTGGACTAGACCTCCCGCATATCTACTAAAATCTTCACTCTCCGCATGTCGGGAACACTATTCGTCCCCGGCTAGCCTCATCTGGATCTTACGCGGGCCAGAGAACATCTCGAAGAGCTTGGGATTGGGATGTTCTTGCTTCTAGATGTGCAATGCGAGCGACGGAGCCCCATCCCATCGAAGCTAAATATTTAATACCTATCATAAAATAGAGTCCATTATTAATAAAATCCAAGTTACTGCCTACATATTTACCGTGGCACATTTTATTGTAGTCGGAAGATTTAGCGCACCGATGTAGCAAAAAGTCCGTCTCTTGATAACCCAGACTGTCCTTACCTGAAAAGATTAAAAATGTTCTTTAGTCTTTGTGTAATCATAATTACTAAAACAGAAATTAAAAGCTCATCAAAGAAGGTAATTTCAAGCTGTATAAAAGAGCAGACAATTTACGAGTTAATTTTCGTAATGTTTATAAAAAAAATTGTGCTTCATACAACATAATAGTTGTGAAAAATTTATGAACCAATATATCCCATCTCATAAGGTTTAATTGCCTAGAACTGATTTACATAGTCACCAACAAACTGTAGCTATCATTACAGCGCGAAATGAAAAAATCGTGCAACCCATTTCTACATATCTCGCAAAATCAAGAAATGGAATTCCATCCCTCCTTCCTACAATCCTGGGCTATTGAAGAGGCGTGGAGAAGCATCTTCCTGGCAAGTCGAGGGTGGGCTGTGCGGCTCATTATTTACTTCTCACACTTACTATAGCTTATCTCATGGTAAATGAGCGTGGAGTGGAAATATGGAATCATCAATTCCATCAAGAAATGATGATGATGAGATGACGAACGCTGAAAATTAATATGAAACGGCGGGATCAATAACAAAATGCAAAACTCAAATACGCGCTACACATGTGTGTAGTGTACGTGCAAATCTAAGAGAACCTTCTAAAATTATAATCGTAATATTGAGTTATTGGTTTTAGAATACAAAATGCTGTGAAATTCTAAAGTTAAATAATACTTATTTGAAAATGTACTAAGAATTAAAAGGGCTACGAACAAAAATACCAAAAGGAAAGAAAAATATTGTCATTGCGACAATCGCTAAGAACTCCGTCCTCAATTCATTTCCGCCTAATCCCGAATGAGCGACAAAAGAAATGTGTTGTTGTCACATAAATCATCTCTCTCATCCGACGTCAATGAGACCGAAAGAGGTAGCAGACCGAAATCCGCGACAACACGTCCATCCTCGCCCGCGGCCAATGCTATACTACTCCGTTATTAAACGCTACCTGAATAATTCATAACAGGAGGGTACATCGGAATAACTTCGCGACTCGCACAAATGCTAACTCTAACGCCTGAGGGGAAAAGTCCAATTTGCGGCGCAACTTCCCTCCCCCGATCCGTCTTTTCGATCCTTCGGAGATTTGAAAATCAAAGGAGTTAAAAGCTAAAAGAGAATCTTAACTATGTTTACTATTGACGTTTTGTGGGAAAACCGGTTCGAATATTTTATCTTTTGTCACGAGTTCGCGACAAAGTAGCCGAGTACTTACTATTCATACTAAACTTGGAGGGAAGAAGAGCAAATGTCATTTAGGAGATCGCTGTTTGAAGTAGTAGGTCGGTTAGGGTGATTGTCCAATGATTCCGAGGGAAATATATTCCACGAGAATTTATTTGCTGTAAACTTCCTTACATATAAAATTTTAGAGTATTTCATTTTGATATTTTTGGTAAATTAGATAATGACGAGCATGTCTCAAAGATAAAGTTAATCATGAATGTGAAAGGATAGGCACAGACGGAGAGAAAGATCGAAGGAAAAAGAGGTAGTGTATAAAATATAGTATGACAAAGAAAAGTGTTACAAACTGATTGTTCTTAACCAAGACGTATGGAAGAAGTAAACATACATACAACCGCAAACAAAGGAAGACAATTATTGGCACATTAGAAATGAATGGTATCTTATTGATGCCTTATTCTTGATAATTAATAAGGATTATTCAACTAGAAAGAAATTGAAAACTATCTTCTGATCAAAGATATGCAGTATTATACAACATACACTTTATTTATATGATCCGTTCAATCTTTAAAAGAAGTTATTAATCAAAACAGTGTTGAATATCAGTCATTGTGTTATCCTTAAGATAATACGCAAGCATAACAATTGTTTCCACTTTAAAAGCAGCAATACCAGCTACGTTATTTTGAAATACATGATTTAGAGGTTCATAATAAATTTACGGTGCAGATACATTAACACGCCGTAACAATAAAACTCCAGTAAATACAACCCAAGCACCGAAGGGAAGCAGCAACGGTATCCTAATTAAAAATTTACATTTTGAAAGGATGTTTTAATTCATTATTAAAATTTCGCGGTTGGAGTCGCTTTAACGGCGAATATTTCACATAACTCACGTCAAATAATGTATCATCGCGAGTGTAACAGTGGCCTCCCCTTGCTATTGTTTTATTATGTAAACCGCCCAAAAAGGCCTTTTGTCCCTAATTCTTTAGACGGAATCTTTTCTAACTTAGCTTGAATTATGGTGTTTAAGCGTAATTACTTTCGGGACACCCTTGACACTATGCTGAAAGGGCAAATTGCCCAGTTTTTCCCATTTTCGCAACAAGGGTGCTATGTTACATTTTTTAAAACACTTATTATTTTGTCTATATGGAATAAACATTACACAACAGACGGTTATTCTATGTAACGATGTCCGACGTAAAAATAATAGAACTTCCACTGGTTTGAATCTATACCCGTATATATATAGATATGGGTATAGATTCAACCAGTGGAAGTTCACGTGACGTTCGTGACGTCGTATTATCATGAAATCACGAGACGATGTGGAGTTGGTATTAAAGCGAGTACAGACGTATAACGCACTGTAAAATTTGCAATAAAACATGGTTAATCATTCGAAGTGCCGCAACACAGTAATGTAAATCAAGAAAAATAAATGTAATCCAAACATGACTTGTACAGCATACATTCAAAAGAATTTCTTCATTGTCTTGGAAATTGCAGAAAATTGTTGACACGCTATCAAAAGATTAAAGTCATTGATAAATATTATAAAGCACGCAATAGAGCAGAAGCGGCAACTTGTAAAACTGTTACATCAAATCTATACGATAAGGGCGAACAAGAACATTTGGAAGTTATGTATATATCTAGAAATTTAATTGACTTTGTAGAACCCTAAAGTTAACTAGTTGAACTGTTACTGACAGATGGCAAGTATTCTAACAAAGCTTTAGCTTTAGATACTAATGATATATTACATTTGTTTCTTGGAACGATTCGCAGTCTACAACTAACTCGGGCTAATCCCGTTTATCATTCTTACATAAATTGAAATTTGATTAAGCAAGTCAAACATAATTCTACCACAGATATCATAGTAGCATTCATCAAATTTTCCAAAATCAAACTAAACAACAGTATCCAACACAAACGTTGAAACTTTAGCTGTCAATATAACGAAAATTGATTGCTCTAATAATTAACAGAAACTCAAAGTAAATCAAACAGAAATTTAATGATCATAATGTGTTCAGACAAAGACTATGAAAACAAACAACTTATAAAAGGGTCGACCGTCTTTGCGAGTCTGCATGGAATCGATTTCCTCATTTAATAATATTTCTATAAGAAAATCACCCTTTACTTTGCGCGTCGCTTTAAGCCCTTTGTAAAGAGACATCGGGATTCAAGTTTTGATTATAAAAATTTTATACCCCATTCAGCGCGGTTAATGGTTTGGAACTTTTTTTAGAGTTCATTTGTTCTCCTAATACCTATTATATTATATATTGTTATGCGGTAATTAGAGAATTTTCAAGATCGTCGAGTGGTTTTGAGTAAAGAATTGACAAGTTGAATAAATTGTACACCCATAATACCACATGGATGCAATAAATGTTTGAGTTTGAGTTACAAATTAAGCGATGCAATAGAGACTAACGTGTAATGAAGATCGTTTTGGACATTTAAGTGGACTTATATGAGAATCAGATTTTAAAGTGCTATTATAATATTTTGTCTCTATCTTCATCTCAACATTAGCAAACAATATACCAGTGACTTTGAAGCGTTGAAATATATTTCGGTGATTATTATATTTGTAGACAAATCTTAAGTAGCCTTTTCGAAACTTCTGCTAGGAAGCTTCGCTTTGCCGCAAAGTTGATTTTGACGACTTAGTTCAGATGTAAGTTACGATTGAAAAAATAACGGCAAACGTAAGTTGATAAAACAATAAATAACCGTCAAAACTTTCGAAGATAAAGTTCCTCGTCCAGCGAATACAAATATATCATTTCGAACACTTTAAGCTGTCCGCCTCAAGGCAACTTCCTTAAATATTGCAGATTTATGCTAAACGCTAACTGGACTTTTTGGTTTTTTATTGTCACATAAAAAGTTAATTCAAATTAAGTCTCGGCTTAATCGAGTTTCACCCGTCTAGCCCCTTAATGGATGTAATAATAAGTGGACAGTTTTATGAATATAATATGACGTTACTCTGCCTGCCTTTATTACCGCTGACTTCATCGCTCGCGGCGCATCTCTTTTCTTTTTCTAGTGGACGGAGTTCTTTAGTTCTGCTTCTTTTGTTGTGGCATCGATGCAATTATTTATTCTCGATTTAAGTAGTTTGTTCAGTTTTGTATAGTAAGTTGTGACATCCAGAAAATACGGAACTTCTTTCTGAGATTCCGCTTTTCTCCTTTAAGTAATACCAACAAATTCAGGTAAATTGTTGGCGTAATCTAAAATTAGGATTTGAATTGTCTGATAAAGCGAAGTTTCTGGTCATTTAAAATCAAAAGAGGTGCATTATTTTATCCAAGCTATGTGGATGAGTACTGATTGTATTCGTGAGATAAAAATATTACTTAATAACGTTTTTGCTTGTACAGAACTTGAAGGAGTTTCTAAGCTAATAACAGCGTTAAATTTTGTACACATGAAAGTATATTCATGTTGATAGTTTAGTTTATAGTTTAAACTATGATATTTATTGATAGAAATTGCTAAATATTTAAGTTACAGCGGATCTTTACTTGACTGTGGATGGACTATCAAGACCTTGAATAATTCTATTTAGCGGCCCCAATTCATGACGCCTCAAAACATAAGCTCAAACACTTTCCACGCAAATGAAAGCCCAACCGCATCGTTGCCCAAACAGATATCTTCATAACTGGGCGTAACACGCCGCTGAAACATCTCAACACGTACAAAATGTATTACAGGATCAAGTAACACTCAACCTGAATCGTTATTATCTCATTAGGGCGCTACAACGAGTGAATCACCCCGAACACCGTTTAGGCCGAGATATACCAGCGGTGGTTCTAAATTGCTGCCAGATTATCTTGAATAAAAATAAAATTTTCCCCCGCTAACAAAAACGCAAGCGAAGCATAGGCTCGCTTCAGATTAAACGCACAGTCTGCAATATTTTCAACAAAAGGATACCTTAGGCTTCAGTAGGAGTGGGTTCTACGGGTGCAATTCTTAAAATCGCTCTCCTCGAAGCGATAATTGCTCGGTAACGTTTGTGACTTGAAATATACTTGGAGGCTGCGGCTGTAATTGGTACGTTAGAAGCGGGTATTGGCAACGCGTCCGCTTATGATATTTACAAAGTGATTGTACAATTATGAATAAACTGTAGAGTTGTGAGTACCTACTTTATTTCTTGAATGTTAAAATGACGCAAGAAATTTACAACAATATAATGGTAAATATTTTAATAATTATACAATCTACAGTGAACAATCGTAATTTAGATAAAAATATTATCTCACGGCTTTTTTTAGGAGATTTTTTAATACGAAGCACACTCAACTATAAACGTTAATATAACTATAACTTTGTTTCATGTTCACATTTTTTTAAGTGTCTCATTGATTTTGTTTAATATTTTGTTGTTTATTTGTAAATCATCATCAACAGCTCTTAATTATAATGTCCCCACCAAGAGATTCGAGCCTACCCCACATTAGGGGCGATTAGGCCTTAGTCAACACGTTGGCCAAGTGCGGGTTGGTCGACTTCACACACAACCTAAGAATTTCTTCATATGTGTGTGCAGGTTTGCTCACGATGTTTTCCTTCACCGTAAAAGCGTCGATTAAACGTACATATGTAATTCAAAATTTGTAAACACATTGGTAAGTGGCGGGGATCGAACCAGTGCCTCCCGGGTGGGAGCCAACGCTCTTCATTGGTAAAAGTCTTTATTTATTACAAATAAATTTTATATTTGTTATTGGAGTTAATTCGCCTCGTCGCTCAGACTACAACCGCTTCTTTCGGTCGATGCTCATTTTTCTTTAATCTCCTGTCTTGTAGCCCGAAGTCTTGCCATTTGTGGAATATAGGTACTTCTAAGTTTGGACCGGGAGCTATTTGGTGAATTGGTTCCAATAGAAATAGATCTAGAAAATAAAATAATAGAGGTTATTCTCGACAAAATCATGTTACGTATTAATGAAAAACAGACTTTGAAAGGGTATTAATATAGACAGGACAATAATTGACATACAATTTGCTTTCAGATGTGTTTTTGACTCTTATAATCATAAATATGTATCAGGTGCTTTGAAATTCCATTTATTTTTATAGGAGTAACATTCATTACAATCTGCTTTTCTTCAGAAGAGAAAGAAATTTTAATAAAAATATTAATGATTGATTACGGCAATAGGTTTTTAAGATCATATCTAGTTATTTTTAAAAAGAAAAGCTTTATTATTTTGAAAAAAGGCACAGCGAAAGATGATAAGGCGTTAGGAGACTTTCTGGAAGAGTTGGGCTGGCTGGAGTGACCCAGCCTCCCTCACCCATCATCGCAAAACAGGCGAAAAGTCGTCGAGTTGCGGATACAGCCCGTACGAAGGCGAAGACGAAGGCACAGCGAAATAAATATTCAAATTAAGGGTAGGCATTTATATTACAGGCAACTTGAGAAGTCCGGACACTATAAATAATAACCGATACTGATCAAATCGGTATTTAGTCAAGAAGCATACATAATATATTAGATAGTTTTTATTAATTAATTTCAATAATATACCTATACATATACAACAACGATTCATGACTATTTGTATTTATCGCACAAAAAATTGTCTTCATCATAAAGCAAACCCTGAGCTGGAGTTTGAAAGTATAAACTCAGAATATCTCGTTCTGATTTTGTTACTATATCTATCAAACTTATAACATCAATTGAAATAAATATATGCAACTTTGATTATTCGATATATTTTGCACAAATAATGTTATTCGCAATCCGTTCTCGAGTATCTTTCGAGCGATGTCAAAACAGCACCCTTCTTTCATTTCCATATTAATATTCCCGGTTTCGACAGGACGATGAGTATAAAGTATAAAGTCGCTAATAACAATATCCTCCCTCTAGTTTGTATGTCACTTAGATGTACAGTATTTCTCACGTAAGTACGCAGATGAGTCATGACTTTGTGTAGTATTTATCTCTGTGTGCATTAGTGGCGACAATGTGCTTATAGTGCTGTTAATTAAGCCGTTTGAAGAGACGTTCATCAGTTCTATTAAAGTTGATGAAAAGATCTGCGTAACTTCCACTGGTCTCATCGATTCTAAGCATAATATTCTATGAGTTTAACATTGCTGACGGTGCGTATCATCTTGAATCTGCAGTATACCTAACTCCTCACGAAATTTCACGAGAGTTTTGTCACCATGAATGGTTTATAGATTAGATAATGTTCAGTGCCTCGTTATAGGCCAGGAAAAGTATAAGAATTTAAATTTAAATTATTTTTGAACTTAACAAACAACAATAAATAAAAGTCTCTAATAAATTTAACTTCAAACTAATATTGATACAATCGACTATGTCTTTTCAACGGTTGTACGTTGTTTCATAGATAATAGTTTTATAGAATTTCGTTTCACATAATATTTTACTTTCTCGTTTAGGTACGTAGTATACAGGAAGTCTTGTAATTGTCAAAAAATTCGAACTCGAGTTTCCAAAAATATTTTTTTTGGAATTATGTCTGTGTGTGTGTCTGTGTGTCCGTGTGTCTGTGCGTTTTAGCACGATAACTCGAGTATGCTTTAACTTATTCCAACCAAATTTCACATGCATGTATGACATCAAAATATAAGATTTCTATCAACTTTTGAGTCGTCGATCACGAAAGTTAAGCAACCAAGTGAGTGGTTGGTACTCTGATGGGTGATCAAAATTTAACATGCATCTAGACATCAAAATATAAGGTGTCTATCAACTTTTGAGTCGTTTCCGGTATACGAGAAAGTCAAGGGGAGACTACTCCCGATAATCATTTCATAGAATAACCAATACGCAGAATACTTACTTTGAAAACTAACCATGAACTTAGGTACCTATTACTCATAACAATCTGTGATAAGTTTCCTTCAAGTGAATAATTGTTGAAACAATAATATGCGAAATAAAAATACAACAACCAAAATTTAATATCCTATAAAACGCTTCCTACGAAACGAAATTCTATGAAAATTCTATTACACCGTGCTTTTTTAACCGTCTTAAGTAATTCAAGGTCTTGTTATGGGACTATTATCGAAATCGCGAAAAAAAATCTGCTGTTTCATACATTTCTGTTGCGTAGGTCTTGCACTCTTGTATGAAACAGCTAAAAAAACCCGGTGTATACGTATAATATGTAACCAGTGGTGTACACCTTTTTCAATTAATTGTTTATCGGCGAAAAGCCATTCGGCCAACCGCTCAGCGCTGCAAGCAACGAATCTACGTCAATAATGTTTTTGATTAAATAAGGACTGCATACGTTTATATAAGGCCCGATACACACAGATGTTAAGGCCGCACACGGCTCGAACCGCCTATTGACAGAGCTCCGTCAAGCGAACACTCATCGCGACTAGATCCTAGGGTTGTCAACAATAATATTGAGTCGCTTCCGAATGAGTTTCGACTACAAAGGTTATGTATATTTCCTATCACAGTTGACAGCAGTTTCTTTAAATAAATCCCTTGTAGGGTTGTCACATATTATAAATCTTACTACAATATTTTATTCCAGTAACACGGGTGAAGAGGTCATCGAAGGAAAAGATGGATCAAGGTGGAAAATGCGTAATAAAATCGGGAGTAGTCTCCCCTTGACTTTCTCGTATACCGGAAACGACTCAAAGGTTGATAGAAACCTTATATTTTGATGTCATACACGCATGTTATATTTTGGTCACCCATCCGAGTACCGACCGCGCATTTGGTTGCTTAACTTTCGTGATCGACGACTCAAAAGTTGATAGAAACCTTATATTTTGATGTCATACACGCATGTTAAATTTGGTTGCAGTAAGTGCATGCTCGAGTTATCGTGCTAACGCACAGACATACAGAAACACAGACACACATATAGACATAATTCCAAAAAAAAATATTTTTGTACTCAGGGAGGTCCAAAACGTCTAAATCCGTCAAAATCTCGAGGTTAATTTTTTTACGATTACAAGACTTCCTCTATACTACGTATACGAGAAAGTAAAAAAACAGAGTTATAGCAAGAAAAGAGAGACAATAGCACGAGAAAAACAAGACTCCTCATAGATCATAAAATCGCATAAAAGAACTTTACCTAAACTACAACAAAGGATTATCTTCGACAGCGCGAGTCATGGATGTTTTTGTAGATACTAGTGCAAGAGATAAACCGCCGCACTAGCCACCCTCGCCTTGCCAACCTGGAAAAAGCTTCTTCAAGCCTCTTTTGACTGGCCCAGAATTGTAAGGAGTAGGGAACACGTGTGCTAGCAGTGAATTCCGTTTCTTTATTGTGCCACATTGAAATGAGTTGCCAAATTTCTTAGTTCGCGTTGGAATGGTAGCCACAGTTTGTCGGTGGCACTGTAAGCCAGAAAGGAAGGAAGATGTGGGATAAGTGAAAAAAGCTCATCAGTACCGACGCAATTGGAGAGGCTCAAGATTGTTGGTTAACTTCTCATGGCCGATGATGCGGGTCACGCGACGCTACAACGTATCAAAAGCACGTAGTGCGAGTACTTAGCCATCCTCCAGGCAAAGAAATACTCCACGCAGGATCGTATTTGCTCGTATAGGAAGCACAGTTGATCAGGTGTGCAGTAACGCCATGGGTAGTGTCACTATGAAAATGTACACACAATGACGGCTCAGCCGTGTTAACTCGTATTTAGTAGTGTGAATTGATGGGAGTTTGTTACTGAAAGGCTGAAAAGATCTGGTTGAAATTTGGCATGGACGTGGGCAGTGGTGGCCAAATTTAAAACAAACGCCCTAAGGCTTATAGCCGAAACTCTTTAGCTACGTAGATGTTTTTCCCGTAACCTAAAAAACATGTTTTGCTGAGCTTTACGACAATCCCTCCAGTTTTCCTTTTGCCGATCCTTGAGCAAAAGACCGGTCTTCCTTGACGATAAAAGAAAAAAATAAACGCACTTGAATTAATATTTTGTCCAGTAACGATTTCCATCCACCCTCAAAGTAAGTATCTTTTTTTAACACGATTACAAATAGGTATCGGCTTTCTGAGCTTGGTCGTTTACTTATTCATAAATATTTACATATTTTTATTTATGGAACCGAAGGCCATTACAAATCTTTTAAATCGCCTGTAATAATTTGCAAAGCTGGGATTGGGGTTCGGGTCAATAGAAATTTTGCTAATCTATATTGGAATATGAATAACATATTTACCTGTGAAAAACAAGAGCAAACGTATCCTAAAAGTTACCTATGTCGAGACCGATTCAATTATTCAATTGACTACCTACACTAAATAGATAATCCAAAACTTACGAGTACGAGTAAATGAACTTAATTGTTCTCGTATATCGACACAAAGAGAGTAAAATTTAAAAAGAAAATTGGGTGCATGTCTGCGCAGAGAGAGATTCCAGGGCAGTGCAGTGAGCTGAGCTCCCGGCTCCTCATTCCGCAACACTTTAGACTCGGTAGCCAAGTGATGCTGGCACAGTAGAATAATATCACCCCATCCTCCAATGGATGTCGTAGAAGCAACTAATGGATCTGATTATTGTATTGTCCTCCTTCGTGGACAAGGAGAGGCCTTGTGCCCCTGCAATGGGTCGAATTACGTCCGCTCACGTCCTGATGGAATGCAACGCAGTGGCAACACACCGGGCTCACTACCTGGGCCATCCGGGTAGACTCTAGGATGTCTTCAGAGATGTCAAGGCGCTAGGAGACTTCCTGGATGAGTTGGGCTGGCTGGAGTGACCGGCCTCTCACCCTCCGACGCAAAACAGGCGCACAGTCGTCGAGTTGCGGAGACAGCCCGTACGACGAAGTAGAAGAAGAAGATGGGTCGAATTATAAAGGCTGTTATGATGACTTGGTACGCTATTGCATAACTTGATCATCCCTGCCAGTTTTCACCACTGGATGACCAGTCGTGGCGAGGGCTTTCACAGTTCTTTTGCCTCCTGTCACGCGAAGTGATTTGCGAACTGCTAAGAAATGGAATTTTTTGCAGAGATCAGTTTAATCGGGACATCTTTAAGGTCAGAGTGAACAAGTATCATCTTAGGCCTCATCATCGCTTTCCATGAGGAGTGATTGTGGTCAAACGCGTATATGGAATGGTCTCTTAACGTCTATGGAATGTTAAGAGTTTTCATTTCTCTCTAAAAGCTTCCATGACGAACAAACCCTGCATAGGACTCCATTCATATAACAATAAGAACGTTGCCTTTTATAATACTTCATCGTAACATAGCACCTGTACCCAATAATAACATAATAAGTAAACAATTTAAATCGTCCGTGTATTTGACAGGCAATTATTTAAGGCACATAACGAATTTCCATTAACCCAAAGCACACGGATAACTTGCATTCGTAAAATGTGCAACCGTTATTGAATTTTTGGCGTTCTGTCTCGAATGTTTCATTAATTAAATTTAAACAATCCGAGTGTATTCCTTTTATAATATTAAGCCAGTGAAATCAGAGCAAATAACCATTTTAAAGCAGTTCCAATCTATAGGGATTTGTAAACAATGTGAGCGAATCGTAAAATACAACAATATAAACAAATATTTGCAAAGAAAGGAACATTGTTGAAATAAATACCATAGAATCCTGGAAGTTCATGATGGTTTTGTCTGCTGTCGAAAGATAGGAGTCGTTCTCAACGAGGGTTGGTGACGTGAAACTGTACTGAACTGACCCCAAATAAATTAGGAGCAAGGTAGAAGAAAGATTGAGAACCAGAACTCAACCCGACACTTCTTCCATCTATTAAGGTGGTATCAGATGGTTCATTTTCGCCTTTCTTTCCGTACCTTTCACTCGAAGTGAAGTGTCTGAACCCAAAATGAAACAAGTGCTGAATGAATTCATTAATGAACCGATCCAACAGTATTGGATATTGGTATTCGGCATCATTCACTCCCACTGGAATGAACGTTAAATGAACGCGGTGAGTCGGAACACTGAGAGAACGTTCACTCGGATTCGGTCATTTTGTTTCGAGTCTTATAGAAGAAATCGTCGCTGCAAAATGATCTACTTTCAATAATATATTGAACGAAAATGGAGGTGAATGTTATGTTCTATTTCATTCCAGTTCGACCGAGTGAATATAGAATGAAATAAAAATAAAGCATTCATTGGAGTAAACATTCATTCGAGTGAACCGTCTGATATCACCTTTATGTCACTCAGTCAAAATGATCGGCATCCTTTTCATTACATGATCACACCATGCAAACCTGTTGCTTCAATCTCTTTTGTAGTTATGAAGCTTAAGCTTCTATTAATGTACTCATTCCTCGAATTGACAATTTTTGATACTGCATTATCTAACTTCAATTGTGTTGACTGCATTTGTCCACTTTAAACCAACTTTATGATGATACATACAAGATGACAGAGGAAGACCCAAAAGGTGCTGGCTTGACGTCGTAGGGGAGGCTATGCATTCCAATGTTTGCACAAAGTGGTTTTTTTCCAAGAGTTGACAACCCTAGCGATCAATCTAGGAAACCGCGTCGGCCCCGTGAGGCGTGTAAGCTTCACACACATACGTAGGCTCGCTGTAAGGCGCCGTAGTTGTAAGCTCATTATGGCGATGTGTATATCGCAATATAAATACTTATTAACTTTTCTGAAGAAATGTTATGACAATTTCTGGCGATATGAATAGGGGTTAAACATGTGAAAGTAAAATAAACGTAGCTTCGTTCTTAATTTGTAACCCGTGACCAGGTTAGGATTTTGGGTCAGGTTCGGAATGGTTGATTCCCACTTCTTTTTCTTGTTTTTATTACACCAATGCCTGTGCAAGATGAAACAAAGTCAATCAAGAGAACTATGCATCACGCTAAATCGAACTGAACCAATCACAACGTTTGCTCACAAAGCTACACACTTGCGTGGTTCCGTGGTATGTAGCGTGTACAAATTACGTTCTGTGGTTTAGACGATGAGGTGTGTGTGGGACTCGCCCGACGCTTTGCCAAAACGCTGGGAATATCCACAACAGTCACAGACCTCCAAACCTTTATGGCGTTTCGGGAACCTCTCGCCTCCGAAGCGTCTTCGGGCTAATAGACACAATACTACCTATTCAGATAAAAAAAATATCTGAGGTAGTATTGTGTCTATTAGCCCGATATAGGTATTTAATATAAAAATGAAATGAAAGACGGAGCGAATACTGATTTCGGTTTTATATGTGTAGTGCATGAGCCGGTGTTTGAATGTATACGACAAGGCGTAGTTGCGTTACATGTGTGAGTGCGTAACTGTGTAAATATGTGCGACGAGCGAAGCGTAGTTCAATTTCACCGACTTCAGTCAAACCTGAGTGCGTTCTTCACATAGTTCTGTCAACAATTTTATTTGGTTAATCTAATAAAATTTGCCAGCAAACTTTTCCATCACACACATTATCCCATATCATAACACCATTACGATACATAAATAACTAAACACCATCAACCATTCTACGAAGCTTTTAGGGAATATCTTTTTCTCCTCGGACATTCTGAAACTTTGTACTGGATTACAGAAATGTTGGGGGTCATACAATAACATAGTTTAACATTGTACATGGAAAGTCGATCAGAGATACTTCGTGCTGCTGCATAAGTAATTTGGTTGGTGATTTCTGTTACACAAGCTCGAGGTTTTTGGGACCTTCGGGGTCTACCACTACTTGCCTATCTAGGTTTCGCTGCGGTATTGTTTCGATTTTGTCATTTGTTAGTATGACTGAGCGCAAAAAAAAGCAGTCATTACATAATAATGCTACTAATTATTGCAATAATATTTGTCATATTATGACAAACGATATAGATGAATATAGACAACGAGTTCCCAAAATGCACTTAAATATGGTGTACGGAACAAAGTAGATAAATGAATCAGGTAAGTTAATGAAATATAAAATAAAATTGTTTGGCAAGATATTGATAATCTGTGTTACGTGCTACATCGAATTCCAATGTCAAATTATCCGTATTGAGATATCCGTACCCGCACCACAATACCTTTATTTCTTCAGAATCGAGCGAGCAAGAGTGACGTATGTCAAAATGACCCAATAGAACTGAACTCTTCGGCTATTACGAGATCCTTTTGTGTTTGTTGCCGTCCTTTGGGCCTATAAAAAGATTTTCTTAGGCACTTTGTGAAGTGACACTATTTATATCGCACTTCAAAGAAACAGTTGCTGTTTTATTTTGGGTGCACGTACAGTAATCATTATCTAGCTAACCTTACT
Organism: Elophila nymphaeata; assembly: GCA_955850985.1. Lineage (NCBI taxonomy): Eukaryota > Metazoa > Arthropoda > Insecta > Lepidoptera > Crambidae > Elophila > Elophila nymphaeata. Next base: position 8,061,556 of record OY039091.1, on the reverse strand, counting down.
TTACGTGCTATGTCAATAAAACACATGCTTCATCATCACCATTGGACACAGGCCTCATCATTTCTGATATGATCACGCAGATAAACTCCGAGCTTATGAAACTCCATGAAAAATAAATGCGATTCGCATAAAAAATCAAAAGGGCAATGGAGAGGGTCTCGCTCAAAGTTTTTCTGCGTGATGTCAGAAATAATGAGATCCATAGAACTTTACTAAGGTCACAGACATTGCCCAAAGAATTGCGAAGCCCAAAGAACCGATGATCTGGTAAAGGTCGTGGGAAGCCGCTGGATGCGGGTAGCGCAGGACCGGTCAGGGTGGCGATCCTTCGTGGCCTTTGTATCCAACAGTAGGCGTCTTTTAGCTGATGATAGTGGACGGACAAGATTCAATGTAATGATTATATAATTATGAAGTCTCTAATTTCTGAAATATATATAAAATATCTGTATCTCAAGATAGAGAGAGAGAGAGAGAGAGTAAATGAATGAAATTGTTTATCCTGTATCCACTGTTGACAGTTCAGCACCTTTATTACTAACGCAATAAGAATCACGAGCCGACAAATGTGAATAAGTACGTATTATTGCTCGTTGTACATACATACTAAAACTGGCAGTTCCGAGGCAAACAGGGTACTTATCGCAATCATCTATTTAAAAAAGCCTAGTACAATAATAAAGCGGCTCTCCGACACCAAACTCCATAGTTTTTGTTGGTGAAAAAAACACGAAATGGCCGCTGCAGTCAATCACAGGCTGGTAAAGTGACGCGACGTAAATCCGACCGTGCAATAATTGGCGTCCACCGTCCACGCTCCATTGCAGCTTTAGAGTTCCGTTGGCAGAAAAAAACGGGCGCAAAGTTGTGGCTTTGATGCATGCTGTGTCGATAGAACGTGAGGTATACGAAAAGTTCGTTGGAAAACTATGGCGTCTAGTCTAAGAAGTACAGTGACCTAATTAATTAAAATTTCATATTTATAAGCAGTTCTATTAACCCCGTTAGTCCCTAAGCTAATGAGGTGGATGGCACTGTGGTTCTGTTCTCCGTAACGATCACAAAGCTAAGCTAACGAGTACGCGGTCGGTATTCCGCTGGGTGACCGAAAATTTTTCAACCCGTTTCCGTCTGTGCTTCCGAAGGCACTTTAAGCTGGTGGTACCGCTGCTGGATGCGGGCAGCGCAGATCCTTGGGGGAGGCCTATGTTCAACAGTGGGCATCTCTCGGCTGAAATGATGATAAAGGGGTGTATTGAACTGTATTATAATATCAAATAGGTAGTTAATAACTCTATCCCACCTCATGTAAAAGCAAGTGGAATCCGTAATAGTAGTCATCTTCGACTTGCGAATTTGCAAGGTGCTTTCTTCGGGCTTATTTTGAGAGGAATACGAGTGCTTGCAGTTAATTTCATTTCTGGATTATGTAACATAGAAATGATAAGCTAATTTCATTGTCAAATGTAGAGTCTCAAGACTAAAATTTTGACGGTTGTCTTATTTGTAATAGAAAACAGTTTCGTTTTTTCTATTTTAGCTTTCAAATGATTTCATATTCATCAGTTTCTCTCTGACCCGGAATTACCCTCAAAACACATCGTCGTCGTAATTAAAACAGCACAAACCCAACTCTATGCCCCAATTCAGGAGTACGGAACCCAACTATCTTGTTTACGCTGCATACACTTTCGTATTCCGCTCTCGCGTGGAGCAGGTAGTAAAACACGAAATATGCACCTAGTGAGGTCATAGCAATACGTGCCGGTATTATTCTGTCGAGTATTTTCTATACGGAACCACTGTGTTGATCCAGCGCTGTATTTTGTAGCTTCAACTCAGTAGAAACTTCTTGTTTGAAGTTACGAGTGCTAAATAGTTCATAGAACAAAGTATAAGAGGTGAGCAGAGTAGATACATCGTCATCATGTCAGCCGAGAGACGTCCTGTGTTGGAGACTGTCCTGCGCTGCCCGCATCCAGCGGCTTTCCGCGACCTTCACCAGATCGTCTGTTCTTGTAAGGAGCCTACCAACTCTGTGCCTTCCGTTACGCAGCCGTCACTCGAGAACCGTTTCGTCCTAACGGCCGTCAGTCCTCTTCGCAATGTGCCCCGCCCACTGTCTATTAAGGTCTGCAATTCTTTGGGCTATGTCTGAGACCTTAGTTCTCTTGCGGATCTCATAATTTCTGATATGCGCAGAGAAACTCCCAGTATAGCCCTCTTCATTGCCCTTTGAGTGACCTTGAGCATTCTTACGAGGTCCATTGTAAGGAAGTTCGCCACATAGCAGTTTATCCTCTCAAAATTTGAGCACTACCTTATAGAGGATGCAATCAAATGGCACTACCCCTTCGTAGTATTACATTTCTTATAGTGAGTACGGTTTTCAAAAGTCCACGAGATGTCATTCGCGTGCTAACCCTATATCCCCATATGGGTTGAGCATAAAGCAAGTATGGCGTAAAAAGCGCTTTAATTTTTCATATGCTAAGCCACCATGGTAAGTGGATATTGATGAAACCGCTCTAGATATTTCACAAAGGAACTATTGAAGAAATCCTCTCCCAAAAATAAACTGTTTTTACAAACCAATACTATCGAAATCAATAGTTTTAACAGCATTCTTGTGTTATGACATTCAGTATGAAGATAGCCAGTTCCTAAGTGATTCAGGGTTCAAGGTGAAGGTTATTTATACCTTCATTCAAAAAAACCGTTACATGTTCATTTTCTGTCTCATGGGTCAGCAATAATGAAATGATATAGACACCTAAACCTTGGTACACAGTAAATTTGATACACTAAAACAAATAAATGGCAACTGACCTTTTACTATTGCATTTCCCACTTTTGTGCACAAACAAAAAAATATCAAAAAGAACTCCCAATTGTGTCGGTCCCCTAAATTCAATTCAGCAGTTCACATGGCAAAACATGAAAGTCAGTATTTCAAATTCACCGGTCGAACTGCGCGTCACGTCGCTAACGCCCTTCACAAATTAGTTCGGGATACACCGGCGCAAGCCAAAAAAATATCGGTTAATATACAAAAGCTTTGACCTAAAACCTCGGAAGCTGTCACCGTTTTCAAGAGTATGAGGAACAGCGTGATTTTTTGCCCAATATGAATTCAAAGTTGGAATGCCAGCAAAACAAAGTTGTTTTCGTTAGCTTTCCGGAGATATGTTTGCTGGAATACGCTTACGTAGATTGAAATATTATAAATGGTGTTTTCGCTGGTTGATTGAGTCAGTGTGCTAGAGATGTCGCTGTCACGATTAACGACTTTATTATGTTCGACAGAAAGCTCATAGTTATGAATGTAGTAATGTATTTAAAATAACCTATTAAAATATCTTTTAATTTATGGAAGTTTTGATTATTTCTGTCTGGTAAGTTATTTCAATTGTCTATTAATGATAGTATTTTTGTTTATGTGTTACAAACGCTTATACTTTTTTTTATTAAACATAGACTCCCTATAAAACATGGGCTAATGCTAACTGTTGCTAACTCTGTCTTGCATTCAGCAAAATGAAAGCGACATCATCAGTTTTAAACCATGACTAACTTTAGTCCACGTTTTATAATAAGGGGGAGAGAATTTAAGAATATTTATGTAGATCTATAGACAAACAGTAAGTAGCTTAATGTGTTCTTTTGTTTTCTCTAATAAAGGGAGAAATTGACATAAAAAAAACATATGTGATCTAATTTATCGAGATCTTTATACATATTTATATTTTTTTCCTATAAGGTATTATTAGAAAAAACTTACGGTTTTTCTAATAAAATACATTGGGTGAAATAGAGTGAAAACTCTTATACTACTGCTTAAGAACTATTGGAATTCATGAGACTCGTGTCTAACAACAATACTCTACACTTGAGTCAAATTCGATAAATGAAAATAAACAAATAAACGAGTTAAAGGGTCAAAACTTTCATTCGCTACCTGTCTTGCTTATCATTGCTATAAAATAACAGTGGTGTGTTTACATTATATTCCAGTCAGCCTCATTATATTAACAGGTCAAATACTTTTAACTTCATAAGCGTATTAAAACTAAGATATCCTTAATTTGATTTTCTTTGCAATTAGTTCAATTTTCTTAGAACTTCATTTGTTTCGAGAAATTTCCACAAAATCCAAGATTAGGTAAGATCACGAAAATAGATCGAACGGCCCATATTTAAAACTTTCACTAGAAATGTAACAGTGACCTTTACAAATTAGTTTCTTGGAGGCAATTACAGATATGACCAAAATGTTTACTCAACACCGGCGCAAAGTCAAAGTCAGTTGCTAGAAACAGACGTGATTGGTACGGCACTTGTGCCCTTTTTTATTTGCTAAAGTGTCGTTGTCTCACTGAATTCGAAAGCGCCGCGTACATCGCTCCCCGTTCATTTTAAAATTTGCGCATTACGGTGTTTTAGCCTTGTATGTAGTAAAGGGGTGAGTTTCAAAGAATCCTTTTAGATACTACTTTGAACGGAACGTGAGTTTTGTGCGTGTTAAATTTGCACTCGGGAAGGATTTGATTTTGTATTGGTATAAGATCATAGTTTGAACACAAGGTTCGCAACATAATTTCACCTATTCTTGAGTTCTCGTAGTTTGCCCCCTGGTATTAGATCAAGAGTGGGGTACTAATTTGTCGGTTTGATTAGTAGTTTGAATTTACTAGGCTAACTTGTTTGGAATTCGCCTCACTATCTTATCAATTTCAGTCGTCATATAACAATAGTTGTAAGGGTAAGTTAAAGAGTAACGTGAAATTTTCAAACATGCATCACGAGTTAACAATAAGACGGTTAATTTAAAAAAATATATACTCATGAAACTAGACTAGGTACCTACTTATATACCAAATCAGTATTAGACCATTTCAAAATTTGTAAATGACTGGAAATGCAAATTGCAATGCAAATGAAATGGATATCGACCATTCAGTTTTGGGAAGCTGAACTGTTCCTGAAGTATATCAGGAATCTTTGCCAGAATTCGAGTACAGCGCGAAGGTTTTCAATAAATCTGTGTCATTGCAGAATAATACTTTTGGAGTTGAAAAGCATATCAAGGCAGACTTAAAAGATATACATAGAACCATATCAAATTCATTCGCAATTTTGCGCTTCAAAGGTTTTACACAATAGAGCGTCGATGTACAATTACACTGTGTTTGTATGTTTTTTTTTGTATGTTTGTATGTTTTCTAGTTGTGATATAAACTAAAACTATTTAATAATGTATAAAATGTTAATTGAGCTGTCACCGTTACACAAAGAAAAGATCGAATTATGGTCATAGACATTAGATATTATGTCTTCATCATTTCAGCCGAGAGACGCTCACTGTCGAACATCGGCCTCCCCCAAGGATCTCCAAACCGGTCGGTCCTGCGCTGCCCGCATCCAGCGGCTTCCCGCGACCTTTACCAGATCGTCAGTCAACCTTGTGGGGGCCTGCCAATGCTGCGTTTCCCAGTACGTGGTCGCTACTCGAAGACCTTTCCGCCCCAACGGCCCTCAGTCCTCGCAATGTGCCCTGCCCACTGCCACATAAGGTTCACAATTCTTTGGGCTATGTCGGTGACTTGGTTCAATGTCTTATAAAAAAAAGTAGTTACCGAGCTATGTTACCTTTTTAATAAGATGGCTCCAAAGCTATTTTCATAAACCTGTACCTACTCTTTTCGTAGATAATTTGATTATTCAAATGTTCATACGAGAAAAAGTAAGGAAAATCTTATTTCGTTTTCTGTGTGTTTTCTGAGTGTCATGTAAGCGCGGGACGCTCCACTCAGTATTGCGTAAGGCCAAGGTCACCAGACTTCAGCACCATTTTGTGTTCCGTGAATTACCAGATAGCCAGACCTTGGTGGACTTTTCTATGGAACATTTTATATTTTTTCGCGATTTCCATGTTGGTCCAGTTAGACATGCTTCATTTTTATTGCAATATTTAATATTAGTCGTAGATACATTTTAAAGAATAGAAAGTTCATCATTATCATCATCATGACAGTATACCTCTCCTTGTAGGAGGTTTAAGCAGTAGTCCAACACGCTTGCCCAATGCGGATTGGTGGACGGACTAACGTGATTACTTTTAAACTTTCGCGTTCCATCATTAATATGAGTAAAAACGGGAATTAACGCGATTAAATTTACCTTTTAAATGCCTAACGTTTCAGCCGGGGTACACCTCCTGAGACCATGGTCAGTGTAACCCAGCTGAAAGGTACCAGAAGGAATTTAATCGCGTTAATTCCCGTTTTTACGTGGACTATAAGGTGATCAATACCCTTTGCTGATGCATTAATCGCTTTCTAGGATATGGAGGATATGGGATGATGCTATTCTACTCTGCCGGCATCACACGGCAAAGTTCAGTACCTTTTGTTTCAATATTCCGCATCATAACTACGTTAATCGTTTTTCCTCGCGAGCCAAATAACAGAGATTTATTAAAACACGACTTAATATATTTCATAAAAGCAGCGATTATAAATAAAAAATAGTATGAAATATGCAATAACGTACAGCATTTGGTACTCAAAGGCCAGTAATAAATAATTCAATATAAAATGTCACTATTTCATTCAACAGCAATGTCAATATACGATACCATGCGCCCGACACCAAAAGAATATTGCTCAGTGTGAAATCACAACGACCGTTATAACCTGACCCTAATGTTCAGCGGACTTTGTAAAAAGAGGTAATAGACCCAAGGGTCTTTTTAATTGGTCACCCATTCTGGTAGGCAATAATAAAACACGTGCTAGACGCGTGCGATCCATAGATAATAAATGCGGAAGGGTCCTGGTAAGTAGCTGTCAAGGGAGATAAATGTGTGAAGTGACGTTTCGTTATGACGTCACTGCGTCGCGGAAACGTCATGATATATGAAGGCATTGTATTATTTGTGAGAGACGGAAAGGGTAACAATTATATTATAATAGCATATTACAGTGGTAAACAAATATTGTAAACGAAATGTCTTTTCTATCTATAGAACTACTAAGTGTTAAAGAACGGTGTCGGAGAAATATAAAATGTGGTTTCTTTTTCTTTATTATTCCAATCCGACTGGAAAAGGATGTTTCAAAAGAGGAAAGGCATAGCGGATTAGCTGGTCGAATTTGGAGCACCCGTTGCATAACCTTTACCTTACAGGAGACTTCAAGTTTTATTTTTGTATTTACAAACGCGTAAATATTTTTAATACTAGTAAAAATGCACTGAAAAAAATCGACTTGCTTCAGGCGGGAATCGAACCCGCATCTTCCGCAATCCAGGCGGCTGCGTTGACCATTACGCCACCGAGACACTGCTTTCGCTGTCGAAATTTGTCAGTGCTTTGTGCTTATGTTTTTATGGTAAACATTGTTTCATCAAATCTTTGAAATTTGCACTTCTTAAGTGATGTTTAATTAGCTACTTATTTCTAATTTGGCTTTATAATAGTTTTATTTGTATAGCTGTTGGTTTTCCGAATAAAATAAAATAAAATAAAAGCTTGTAAAGTTCATGATAAGGATTGAAATAACTGTAATAGTCAAAGTCGAGCACAGCGCACTCAGTACTCGAATTTTAGCGCCCAAACTGGGTTAGCCTCCAACTTAGAGTAGATTACAATCAAATAACACTACATTTTTGTGGTGAGTATGGTCGCAAGAACTTTACAGGGTAGGAAAGGGGGCTAGAGTTGGCAGCGCGCGAGTATCACGTTAGTGTCGCAAGGTAGACTTGACCAGGCAGACTTGTCCCTCAAACACCTCATCATCGTTTCAGAAAAGAGACGCCCACTGTTGGACACAGACCTCCCCCAGTCTCCAAGCCGGTCGGTCCTGCGCTGCCCGCATCCAGCGGCTTCCCGCGACCTTACTAGATCGTCAGTCCACCTTGTAGGCCCCCCCTACCGTTTCTCGGTACGTGGTCGCCAGTCAAGGACCGTTCCGCTCCAACGGCCTTCAGTCCTCACAATGTGCCCTGCCCACTGCCACTTAAGGTTCGCAATTCTTTGGGCTGTTTCACCACGTAACATTAAAAAATCTCAAGTTACAAATAAATTCTACGTAAGTACATATAATCAGGCTCGTTAGCCCAAGAGGTTGAGTAGAGGTTTAGGTGTAACATTTAGTTACACATAAAGCCAAATTTGGCATTATGAGCCATACATTGCCTCCAATAGTGACAGGTTGCCAGCCTGTCACTATTAAATAAATTATATTTAAAGTTAAAACTTATCTAAAGACATTCGAAATGAAATTTTCATAAATAGAAATCAAATAAACTACACAAATTCAAACACTTAAAATCTTTTCCAATTACAACTTAAAAGCCCAGTGAAATTGAAATGTAAAAACGCAAATTATTTGCGCTAATTTGTCGGTAGACCAAAGTTTTTAATACCAATTAGGAATTAAAAGCGTCACAAAAAGAGGCCGCGATCAAATGTCAAAACGTCCAAAGTCCTTTGTCCAAATAATGACAGTAACTACGCCATACACACGCGAAAGGGCTCGGTGTTTGCCTTTGTAGGGTTGGCACTGTATTATTGTGGATAAAAAATCAATGTATTTTTTGATTATGCTTCGTATATACGTAAACTGAACAGAGTGCTCTAGCTCAGTCTAGGTACCTAAATGATTATAAATTCTATTATATTATTATAAATGCTCTTTCCGAGTCTGTATGTGCGATTGTATGACAATTAGAATTGTATGTTGACGTTACTTCAATTTCAAAATAATTTTGATAAAAATCTAGTGAAACAGAGATGAAGCCTTTTTCGTTTTATAACGTATACTTACTTTCCTTGTATGCAATTATTAATTTGTGCGCTCCGTATTTAATTCGTTTTCACATTTAGTAAAAAATCATTTCACTTTTGTGAGTTCAATATTAACTTTGTACGATGAATAGGTATTTAATATACCTACAGTCGTAGATATTTAATTAGAAAACATTTATTAGCAAGACTAAGTTTACACTATACAAAACGAAAATGTCACAAAATGTTGGCCTTGAAAGGCACAACCCTACAAAATCGTTGCGAAGTATTTGTTTTTCCACGATTCCCCATCGCTCCGTACATTGCGGTTAATGTGAGGGGTGAGGTGAGGATGAACTCGCCAGGACTTTCATTTTCTCTAATAAAGAGGGCGCCAGCGTCAAGTAGCCCACGGCAGTTACTTACCGTTATGTAAATTATGACTTAGTTCTTGAGGGGGCATTTTAATTGATTTCAGAATTGTAATCGATTGTGAACTTGGGAGCGTGGAATAGATTTTTGAGTTGTTCAGAAGTTTGGCAGTATTATAAATCACCTAAATTTAACGGAGATTTGAGGATTTGGTATGAATCGACACGATCGGATTTCAATTAATCATAGTTCTAGCTTTGGTGTTTTAAGTCCGGTTACGGGATGCTCTATCCGGGAGTGAAGAGTGACCACACGGTGGAGTTCTTTAGAAGTTCGGGGAGTTAATTTCTATCCATATGTTCCTAGTAGTCTTTTTACCGCCCGGCATCCTCCTTATGGCATCTTTCAAAAAGCAGGCCTCATCAACTACATACACAAACTATGCTGAACGTGTGGCTCTTGCACGACTCTTGCAATTTTCATCTCGCTCACCTAAGATTTCGGTTGAGACGTAGTAGGGCCATTGGTCTCAGTTTTGTAGGCACACGCGCGTTACTCGGGTAACGTATCTTCCCTTTTTTGCTTTAATCAATCACAAAAAGGTATCATCACATACGTGTTGACGACCTTGCAGGAACTTTTCACGGCTTTCTTGAAGAAACCCATGTTGTAGTCCTTAGGAAATAGTACATTTATTAGCTAGAGAGGTAAAACAAAGAATGTCTCAGATCGCAGGTTTATATCTGAGGCCTTTACACCACCCGAGGTAAATATAAAATTTTATGTCACCCCCTGACCAGAAAGTGGCATTTTAATAAGTTAATTCTATAACCGAAGCGTGTGCGGAAGAAAATTTTCCAGGCATTCGCCTATATCAGTTAATCACTTTAAGAACGTCATCTGAAATTACAAAGTTATTAAACCCGCAAGCAAGTTATCAAGGGACCACGTAAACCCCGAAACGGCGAAACCCCAAGACAAAAGCTTCAGGAAATTTTGTACCTATACGAAATAACATAATTTTTTGCATGAAAAAAGATTCGTCTCTGCAAGAAAATACATCTGAGTGGAACACGTAATCCTAACAAGTTTAGTTGGGTCGGCCCATTCCGGGGGGTATCGTTATAGCACGGAAGGGTGCAGCCAAGTGAATTTAATATATTTCTCGATCAGATTGAGAGCTGACTTAGAGATGCTGGAAGTGTCTTGCCAGAGTGACGGGCGAAAAGGGGTAATTGGCATCTACTTATTAATATAAATCAATTTGCTGGAAGTGATCAGTAAATATAAAATACTAGCGACCCGATAGACGGCTGTGTGATGTTTGATATACTGGGTGTAAAAGACATGAGCAGTCAAACGAAAACCACGTATTCTATACATCAAAATAAGACATATTTCAAAAAAAATATTGCTGGGAAATGATTTTTATTTTTTGGTGTTACAAAAAATTGCAATTTGTACCGCGCAATGTAAAGGGCTCAACTCGCACGCAACTCGCAAAACCGTGATATTTTTGCTTGACGGCAGCCCCGTTCGTTAGTGTCCGTGCGCATCGAGTGAGCTACATTGAACGCTAACGTTTTGAAGCCATTTTTTGTTATGAAATACTAAAAAAAATGATAATGTTTCTTTGGACAATAATTAAGAAATAACGTATAGAATACGTTTTCATAAAAAAATTTTAAAAAAAATTATGACTTTGACCTTCAATAAAATCGTAACTATCAATTTCCCAGGTATACTCTAAAGGAAGAAAAATGTTATGACGGTGAGCAGAATACATGGTTCTCGTTTGACTGCTCATGTCTTTTACACCCTGTATATACTGACTAGCGATCCGCCCCGGCTTCACACGGGTTCAATGCTTATGTAAATATGCATGTATTATACATATAAACCTTCCTTAAGAATCACTCTATCTATTAAAAAAACCGCATCAAAATCCGTTGCGTAGTTTTAAAGATCTAAGCATACATAGGGACAGACAGACGGCGGATAGCGACTTTGTTTTGTACTATGTAGTGATGATCTTACGTTCAAGTAATATGAGTAATTTTATTTCATACGTATAATTCCATTTGATATAGAGACTGTCTGAATATGTATAATAAACATTTAATATAATTTTCGATTCTTTAACGTACATTTGATAAAGGTACATAATACAGAAAGTATTCAACGAAAGTTTATAAAATGCCTTTCATTTCGCCAAGGGCTCTCTCGCAAACTATCTTCTTATACGGATAGGTTAAATAAAGTTCATATGAATACAATCTAAATCAGATGTTAGCGCTGTGAGATTGTTCATCTTCACAAAATACTTTAATCTAAAACTGACTCCCAGTATATTAGCTTCAATTAACATAATAACTAATTATAGGTCTCGGGACCTTAACCCTAAATTATTTTCACTATAAGCGTACCGCAATAATACTTCATATTACAACTCAGTAGTAACATGTGCCGCCTTTACTGACTAAATAACACCCTTAACATAGAAGTCCGGGTGTCTTCAAGAGTTGTCTTAATAATATTCTTAAATAAGTTTGTCTTGCATTGAATATGTGGATATAATTTGTGTAGAACTTGTAATTTTCTTTTAATTTTAATGTTTATCTCATGATAAGTTAAATTTAATAAGGATACAAGTTTTCGGAGTGCGTTTAGAACTGTTTAGAACTATCTAAATATTTGGCTTTTAAATAATTAAAAAAAAAACACAGCTGATATAACAATTTTTATAACGCCTGTTCATTTACAATAACAAAGTACAACATGCAAGCATGCAGCATGCAGCATGCAAGCAAGCATGCAACATGCAGCCGGCGTAGTTTCTGTCACAGATTCGGTGCTCCGGGACTCCGGCAAAGATTTTATATCATTCTAGGTGTACTAACCTATTACCAGCATTAAATAGATGGCACTTCCAGTATCTTTAAACCAGTACTTGTTATACCAGATTATGGATGAGGCGGAGTGAGAAATTTCAAAATAAATTCCACACAGAAAGAGCACTTATTGACAGACCCTCTGCATTCATTTAGCTATTTTTATTTATTATAAGCTCTATTGTCTGAGCAGAAGGGTGTCATGGGATTATAATAATGACAGAGAACTGTGCACGTCATACTAACACAGTGTTTGGTGTTGTCATATTCTTTACAACGTTATCGTGAATTGACAAATATTTGGGGTTATACTGTATCTATACAACATGTAAACTAAATAACCAACACCCTGAATACAGGTGGTTTGGGATCGGCTTCCGAGTTGATTTCAATAATTTTTTTTTTTGAAAAAAACGATTTAAAAAAAAAAAAACAACAAGTACCCAGAAAATGTTGTACAGACAACAGCACGTTGGGTTACCACAAACTGTCAAATTTTCCCAATCGATTATGCACTTTCGATTGAATAGTCTTAGGTTCAAAATCGTTTGGAGAAATTTGACAGTTTTGTATAGCCCGACGTGCTGTTGACTGTACAATATTTTCTGGGTACTTTTTGTTTTTTTTTCTTTGTTTTTTGTTCAAAAAAAAAACGTTTTTTTCAAAGAAAAATTATTGAAATCAACTCGGAAGCCGATCCCAAACCACCTGTATTCAGGGTGTTGGTTATTTAGTTTACATGTTGTATACGCTGTGCTTTTTTAACCGTCTTAAATAATTCAAGGTGTGAAAGTGTCAGTCAATACAAACAAGTTTTGCTATGGGGCCATCATCGAATTCGCGAAAAAAAAAACTCAGCTGTTTCATACATTTTAGTTGCGTAGCTGTTGCACTTATGTATGGAATAGCTGAGGACAACATCACCCTAAATAGCATAAATATAGAAAACAGCCTTCAGATTTAAGGTAAAGTGAGTCCGATTTTTACTCACCTTTAGCAATTGATTGAAATTTGAAATAAATAAATAAAATAAATTGATATCTATCAATTGGCGTCGTCATCAAATTGCGCGTCTTGTCATTTTTAACAGAAGGGCTGTTTTGAAGGATATTTAATACTAAATTTAATTTATTTTTTCCTTCATAGACGAGCCTCCGTTATCATCACCAATATACTGTGTCTACGATTTCCAAGCCACTGTAAACCACCAGGGAGGCTGTATCCTTGACGTGACAACAAAAAAAAGCAATCAGCTTTTCACGAAAAATTCTATTCATCATTATCAAGGAATATTTGGTAGATTCACAGAATCTTTGTAAATAACTTACTCGAGTATTATAAGGTCAAAACAGCCTTTCTACTCAGAAAATAAAATACAGTATTCGACAACATTCTTGGAACCGCAAATTGTATAAGAAATCATTTGAAAAGAGTAAGTTTGTTTTGGCGTTGACAGATACTTGTTTACCTGTACACGGCAGAAGTTGTTGGATATGTTTATGTTTTTTTTTATTATTATTTAATCGTACGAGGCAGCCTTCGTCAAGGTGGATGCGAGCTTGATGGTTGTACTACCACTTATAAGCTCGAAACGTCGACTCGGCTAAGGTGAGGCCGCGTCAGTACGTCGATTCGGCTATGGTGAGGCCGCGTCGGTACGTCGACTCGGCTATGGCAAGGAGGCTGCGCTTAAACCACTTTCGTCAACTCGGCTAAGGCGAGGCCGCGTCGGTACGTCGACTCGGCTATGGCGAGGACGCTGCACTTAAAGTAGTATCAGACGGTTAATTTTTCGTTTATTTTCGCCTTTCATTCGGTACCTTTCACTCGAAATGAAGTGTCTGACTGAACCCAAAATGAAACACAAGTGCTGAATGAATTCATTAATGAATCGATCCAACAGTGTTGGATATTGGCATTCGGCATCTTTCACTCTCACTCGGAATGAACGGTATATGAACAGTCTGAACACTGAGAGAACGTTCACTCGGATTCGGCCATTTTGGAAGAAGCCTTGTAGAAGAAAACGTCGCGGCAAAATGGAATTCTTTCGACGACGTACTGAAAGAAAAGAGGAGATTAATGTTATTTTCTGTTTCATTCCAGTTCGACCGTGTGAACATGGAATGAAATAAAAATGAAGCATTCATTGGAGTGAACATTAATTCGGGTGCACCGTCTAATATCACCTTTACGGCTCGCCGATCGCTCGTCGACGGCTATGTAGTACAATCAGTTTTGCGTAATTGAGTTTATTCGTTACAAGCATACAGAAATACAAATCTTTCCTCATTATAATAATAGTGTAGACTGTGTAGAAGAAAATGACAAACTTGCACTTTACCGTTTTTTATTAGCTCGTCCGGTGTATCCTAATTGGCTTTCTCAAAAATCTCATTTTTTTTTCTCCCATGCACCGTTTTCAAAATATTAGCATTTTTGTAATTAATTTTCTTGAAATCATGCTAGTTCCATATAAAACACTCAAAAATATTTTATGTGCTGGCTTCATCCGTTGATTTTTTTCTAAGTCTTTCACCCTTTTGCTAGATCTCCAATCGTGCACGAAGAGTCGTAAGCCCGGCTACGATAAAGACGCAGTGTGTGACAGAGTGGAGGATGTGCAACATTTGCTTATGGATATTGTTAGAAATAGGAACGAAAGAGCTTTGTTTCTGAAGAAATTGGATACAGGTGAGACCCAAAGTATTTTGTCTGAACCTTAATCGGAGAGAACAATAAAGTTTTGCCTTTTAGTTTGTTTTTGTTGGAACAAAACTCTCTCGACAGTTAAAATCTTTTAGGATTCTATAAATATTTTGAAAAATTGCAGAATCAACACTTTGGTAGTGTATCATATCGTTTATAAAATTTAGAAGCGAAATCCAAATTTTCCGTTTCATAACCGAGTGCATTGACCCAGCTTATTATTAAAAGGTCAACCACATTCAAAGCGGATAAAAAGCACATTTTCGTCAAAGTCTAAGGACCGACGGAAATAAGTCTCATTTGGTATCAGGGAGACGGGAGTGGGGGGCATATTATCACGTAACAAATTGGTTTCTGGTACCTTTGTTCGGTCCCAGGCCCTTTGCTGAGACGAATGGCGTAGCGTCAGCAGGTAACGCGTGTGAAAAAAGTGATTTAACGTAAATAAAATATTGGGTGTAACAATTTAGAGGCATTGATGGAAGTTTCTCCCGTTCGGAAATGGTTGGAGCATGTACTCGTAAATAGTCTTTTTTCTCGGTAAGAAACGTTAGTTTGAATATTTTATGGTTAGAAAATTAGACCTGCTTCTACTATGTGCCTAGAACAGTCAGAGTCATCGATATCACTTGCCTAATGTCGATCTCAAGGTCATGAAGCGTTCTTTTGATTCGATGAATTTTGAAATTTATTTTGTTCCATGCTTTGGAAGGCACGTTAAGCTAATAGTCCTAGCTGCTTTCGAAAGAGGACAGTCGTAAACAAGTCACTTCAGTGGCCAGTAATGGGGACTGGTAAAACTTTGACACCAGACACCATTGACCTGTACCAGGTTAACCACACGAAGGTGCAAGGAGTGCCTAGTTGGGCAGCGTTGGGATGGTCTCGGTGTAGTTGCGCTCACGTGCGCAGATCCCAAGCCGTCCCGTAATAGCGCACTGAAGGTCAGGCCAGGGAGGATGCTTAGTGGGTATGGAGGGAACGCCTTTACCTCGAGTCCCACATATCCCCTGCGGTTGGCACCACCCCACAGGGACGACGCGTAAATGCATTTGACCTTCCAGTCAAAAAAAAAGTTAACCACACGATAATAATCAAAATCAAAAGTTTCTTTATTAAAATTAAGTTTGCCAAGGACTTTTAAATTGTCAAAAGTCCTACCATAGTTTTATTTTATAAAAATGTCAACCAAATGTCTTTATTCCACCTGATGGTAAGCAGAAGTGGAGTCCAAATACGAAGATAGCTAGCGCGAGAATCCTGGGTCATTCAAAAGAGAAAAATCTCTTTTGATTGACGCAGGATTGTGAGACTGTTGAAGGATGAAGTATTGTTGCTCTTTAATCAGAAAACTCTTCTGAGCTACAAAGACCAAATGAAGGGTAAGTAGTAGTACACAGTGTAATTTGCGCTCTTAAACATTTTATGTGCGCAGTACATTATTCTATGCTAATTACAAATACTTTCAAAGATACGACCATAAATTCCGAGGAGGTATCCAAAGGTACGCTGTAATATAGGGGCACACAAGAAGAATGGACCATTAGGTACTAAATTTTAAATACAGTGTACAAGCAAATGAGGGTACTTAAAATGCATTAATATTTGCAATTTCGCTACTTTCTAGCGAAACAATTTCGTAAGCATAATTTTTCATAGAGATTTTCGCCCGCGGCTGTTTAGCGTCCGTTTTGTGATGTTTCCTTTAAAATTAAAAATTTATTTACTTTTTAATTACAATGGCGTATCTTCGTCTTAACTTAAGCTCATAATGAACCGTAATTTGGAAGCGTAATTGGTGTAAGTATAATAATTTCATTAATAATGTTGGCAACAGGTTTTACAGATTCTTTTTTTAAAACGAGGATCGAGATATTCTTCGTCGGCATAATGCCGATCGAACGCTGGTAGAATACGGACGCGTTTTTCGTATCTACTGTTTTAATACGTATCTTTTTCTTTCTACTCTACTTTCAATCTATTTGCAGTTGTACAGTATGTCCTTTTGCTTCTACGGCCAACGAACAGCTCCCTATCGAGATTACTGGTTTATTCATTCCTTTCCCTTCCATCTCTCAACATTCAAGTCCATCACTCTCCTATTGTGCGTTATATTCTTTCTCACACCATGTCCATACCAAACTAAAAGATTCCCTTCGTTTCTATGTCTCGCTACTTCCAAACTTCTTTAGTACTCATTCCTTATTTCATTTTGACAGTCATGATGGGTACCTACCTTAACTTCACCGGTAGTTTAAACACGAAATGGTCATAGGAGACCATCCGTAACTTTTTGAGATCTTCCTGAACTGCATGAACAGGTTTTGGAAAAAATGTACAATCAGCAAAAAAATAGAAAACACCGTAACAATTTTATTTGATCCAATTGAACCTTTTTCGTGTAGGGAGCAAAAGACTTAACAAATTTACAGGTACAACTGGAAGCCACACTACCAATAAAAAAGTGAAGACAACTTTCTTGACCCCAAGTAACCTTTGAATATTTCCGTTTCGTACCTGTCTCTTTCTAACACTCCCCATAAGTAATATGATAACGTACGTACGTATTAGATGGTCACGTGACACGTGCTCTAGTGGCTAGAAAGAGACAAATGGATAAGAAGTTTAAATGTCAAATGTTTTGTCTTTACTTTTTGATCGAGTTGCGGCTTTCCATTTTATCTACAAACTTCTTGTTGGGTCTGAAAGTATTTTGACCCCTACATGAAATAGGTGAGATTCGAGTATTAGACATGTCAGATATTGCCAAAAACTTTTCCCATGTCGTTTCCGTGTCTTAAAAATCCATACTTTATACATTCACGCCCTTTGTTATGATCTGAAATCTTCCTAATTAATGTCGTGAATGTGAATGGATTTGGCTACACTAACTCATTTTTAGTACTTACTAATTTTTGAATCTTTCTTCACAAATTATTTGCTCGAAACATACCTGTAACAAAATAAAAACATTAGAATTGTCACTGGAAGTATCTGGCCTAATATAGTAAGATTAACATTTTGCTTATAATAATAATAAAAATAAAAGCTTTTATTGCACACAAAAAAATAAATAATAAAAACAATACAAGAAAACACAGATGTATAAGGTAGGCGGCCTTATTGCAATCAATTTCTTCCACCCAAACAGCGCTCAGTCCTCTTCGCAATGTGCCCTGCCGATTCTATATCGCCAAACTTGTCAGTCAGTCAATAATATTACAAGGTTTATTTTACTTAATCGATTAATTTATCAATAATATTTGACTTTCTGGAATTAGGTCCAATAGTTCCGGGTTCGATCCCCAGTGGTTCATCCATTTCAATTGTCACATGTAAGGGAAAATACACCAAAAAAACAAGAAAAACAAATCAAAATGTTTTTTATAAAGTGACGTAGTAATAAATCAAATCCATCATTTGTTTTGTTGACGGTAACGGGCTAAAGCCTATTTAACAGGGAACAGAAAAAGATTCCTTTGTGGAGCACAGTTCAAGAATAAAATAAAACCCATTGAAATGCAAGGTCCCGATGTTACTATACATTTTTTTGTACACCGTACTTATTAGAAATCGTTGAGGCGTTCGCGGGCTCGGGATGCTGTGTTTACGTAAACGGTGTGCCTCGAGAATTCAAGTTTTAACTCACTAACTTAGAATGCAAAATAGCGTGCCTAATTTAGTGATGCAGATATTGGAGACAGTATTAAAAAATATTTGAAGTACACTCAATATGTCATATTTATAGTATGTAGAGCGTATAGTAGAGCGAACATTATTGAAAATTATATCAAATTAAATAGTTGGAAGAGCAGTCGCCCGTATCGGAAAAGGTCGCGGGTTCAAGTCTCGTCTCAATAATCACCCTTATACTAAAATCATTGAGAACAAAGTCTATTGAAGAAATGTGACAGTTTGAACTGCCGTCGTTTGTACATCGAAAGAAAGAAGTTACCTACATTTGAAAAAATCATTGTCGTTTGTATAGCACAATGGAGGCTATTACACTAATATCGATCTATAGAACCCAAATCTAAAAAATAAACTTTTTTATTAATGTTCTCTTAGGTTTGCGCGACACTAAACTAATAACCAACGTCGGGCAATAAAAACAAAATATAAAACTAATAACACGCGAGTTAAATCTGTAAAAGTTATTTAATTTACAACTTTTTTTTTTAATTAACCAATTTAAATTCAAGAGCAAAGTCAATTTATGAATGCATGTGACCTGCATTTGTACCATAAATCACTTTATTTGTAAGCTTTCATTTAAATCAAATCACTTTTTTAGGAAATATGCGATCAAAAAAGTAAATCTTAAAAGTTATCAGAGCGCCGTATTTAACAATATTGATGCGATGCAAATTTTAATTGTAGGTTTAACATAAAGTAAACAAATCATTTAAATATTTCACCTTATTAAGAAAAAATAAGACAATAATAATTACAATACTAACGATTTAGGATTCTAATTAGGAATAATGAAACTAAAATCTTAATTCTTCTAGTTATACGTATAGTTCATTTGATTGAGGCAACCCAAAAGTACCTCATCAAATATTAATTCCACTTGCATCGTTTTAAAATGTCCACTAACCCAACCCTTCTCTGTATTTCGATTCGTAAAACAAAATTCTCGAGAAAACTATTTGATATTCCTTTTCGCAGCTAATTATACATACCTAATACATTAACCCTGCCGCAGCTGTGTCCACCGCGGTCAGTTCGCCCGTGAACGAGTGAGTGAATGAACGAACGACTGATTTATTTGTTCGTATTCCCGGCAGAATGGTTCGAACCAATCGAGGGAACAAAGCTTTGACCGAATACTTATTTAGAATGCTTAAATAGACGTAAGGTTCGAATGGGAATTTCGATTCTACTCCGACCCTACGTTCTGTTTAAATACAATTTAAGCTGAGTTTAGCGTGAAATCTAAACAAGGGATGCTTGTTCTGTTAATATATTGAATTGTTCTTTGGGATAGTTTTGTTTAAGTTGTACAATGTTCACTTGCTTCTGGTTGCAATTTTGTTTTTCGTTTTTTTTTATGTGACACTCGATTTGCGCGGCAGTAACTGTTGTTTATTTAATGAAGTTGACAAAATTAAATATGGATAAATAAAGCTTTCCTACTGGTAAGCTGTCATAGTTAATAGTCGTATGCAACAGTCGTAGGCAACTGCCGTAATAATAACATTTATTTGCATAGAACACAGCGTAAAAGATCATGAATAATATGAGTAAAGTATATTATCTATTCAACTGGAATGCCGGTGTACTAATATTGTTAAGTAGGTTACTGTATGCACTCACTAACAAAAAGGCATCCGTGCACAATTTATGAATTAATTATCTAAACTGAACCCAATACTAAGAAATATTAAGTCGTGTTTTCCATACTAGGAACACACATGAAGAGTGTAGGTAGGGTCATTAAATCACGCTGACCTATCCGGATTGATGAGTAGAGACAGTTGCGGTAACAACTGCTACCAACAACGGTTTAAATTTTTTTAAATCTCTGAAATGGAAGTTTTTGAACTTTATCTCACTTGATGTAAAGTAATGATAAGGCCTTGCGCTACCCGCATCCAGCGGCTTTCCGCGACCTTTACCAGGTCGTCAGTCCAACTTGTGGGGGGTCTACCAACGCTGCGTATCCCGGTACGTGATCGCCACTCGAGGACTTTCCGCCCCGGCGGCCGTCAGTCCTCCTCGCAATGTGCCCTACCCACTTCCACTTAAGGTTCGCAATTCTTTGAGCATTTTTTTATTAGTAATTGTCGGAACACAATATTGGAGTAAACTAATGTAAAGTATATAGCTTTCTAGCTATCATCTTATCAAGGTTTGGGAGATGTCTTCCGAATAACGGCGGATCTCATGATAAGAATTTTTAGCGATAAAATTTTAAGAGTCTGGGTAGTTAGACCTTACAGATCGGCGGGGATGGGTGATAAGGAAAGGGGAAGCACAAAAGATCCTATAGGGTCGAAGTGCTCTGAGACACGACCTCAGCCCCTTTGCATAAGAATAAGATAGACCTTACAGAAGACCGCATATCAACATTCTTGCTCTTTGTAGTAGGTATAATGTACTTGTCGATGTAAAGTCGCCATCGTTCTTGTGACACTTTGGCAATCGAAAATATACTACAATTTGCCTCCTAACATCCCTAAATTAGTTTTATACGGGGTTATCGTAGCTTGAAGGCACTTCCAACACAACAACTGTAAGTCATACCGACAGATACACAACACTACAAGGTGTTGTGTACTTTAACCTACAGTCTTGGCGGTGATGGTTCCTGGAGAGAGAAGTAGAGGCTCTTATTTCGAGGAGCTAAATCGTGGCTTATTTGTTATATTCGACCTCTTTTAACCACCAACTAGCAACCAAATCATTGGCTTAACGTGCATTCTTAAGATCTCTAAGCAATTTCACTTTGATGGCCTTTCTTTAACCGATCAAGGCGAAAGTTTCAGAGCTTTGCTCGTCAGAAGGTCTCTAAACGGTAACTGTATTAAGGATATCACTCACACGTCTCACATTCAATAAAAATTAAGTGGGTGCGTGTTGGTAGCTTAAGGGCCAACTTAACGCGTCCCCAATGCGCTCATGTTACCTTACTTAGGTACAATATTATGTGCCGCACGCAGACGAAGTGTTAGAAAGTTAAGTTCGTTCGTTCGCGTAAATTATTAACAAAATAGGTAACTCTCAAAAAATTGGGAACTTAGTAAATAGTTGAAAATTCAATTCTTGTTTTTCGTTTTTTATTTAGTTTCGTACAATTCTGGAGAGTTTCAAATAATACCAAATTAAATTATAAACAAATTCAATAACGTTACTATATTTCTTAGTGAAATTCAATTGGCACTTCTGACGCAAGTCTGAAATTAAGTGATTTTTAACGAATTCGTTTGAACTATTTTACGGTAATTCGATGATAGAACTTTTAAGTTTCAAATCAGTATTATGATAATTTTCTCTTTAATATGAAGAGAAAATATAATACTACAAAAATTGGAAGCTGTGCAATTGTTCGCGCCGTAATGCAAACACAGATTATATTCACCAATCACCAAGCGCTGCGCCAGAAGCTGACCAATCGGATGCGCGCGCCGTGACGCTTTGTGCAACGAACCAATAAGAAGCGCCCCGGGTTTTTTCCCGCGAGATCGAGCCAATAGAAAAACACACAACTAACAATTGAAAGAGCGGGCTCGCAAATTTTCTACACAATTAATATTTAAATCCTAATTAATCTTTGTTTGTTTTGGCCCTTTTTATGTTAATTTATAATTAAACCTAGTTTTTCAACAACATAGTTTTATTGACAAAAGAAGTTTGTTCTATCGTGAACAAAAATTGGCGACCGTGACAGGACCTGCAAACAAAGTTGCATTTTTTCAAGAAATATATCTACAGACAAGTACACTCGCTTTGTCTAGAAATTAAAGCGATAAGAAGACGACAAACGAACAAGTGGACCTATTCATCCTACCAACCAGCCGTGCAGTTATCAATGGGACTACGGGGTGACGTGGTCATACATTTCAAGAAACCTACATACAATCGGAGCAGCCTACGTCCTGGAGCTACTATTGTTCGGCTATTAAGATAGCTAAGCCTGCCTGGACATTTGTTCCGCATTGCCTACCAATTAAGTGAGCCCGTTCCTATCATTTTTTTCTAGATTTTTCCTCTACTATCTGTGTCTATACTGAGGTCATTTTTCAATTTTGATTTCATCTAACTAAAATTAGCTAAGTTTTATATAATAATTACACTCTGCCTTTTAAATACGCTATATTACTATATATGCTCTATAGTTTATTTCTCATTACAACTAGTACCCAACTATAGCAAAGTTATTCGAGTGTATTTACACAATAAATAAATCACAATTTCATTGCCTATGAAACAATTAATTACTCAAGCCTATTTTAATTATCTAGTTAATTAATCTAAATACGCATACCTACTAATTTGTTTGGCATTATTTTAAAGATATATTGTTTAGTCCGTCTGACGATACGTTTCAGAGAGACCCTGCCAGTATTATTACGGTGTCGCGCTACTGCCCGCCTTGCTGTTCTTGGTTGGTCGTGACACTGCTGTCTTCACTGATAAGAAGCCGGCCTGAGCGTGTCGGACTACGAAACGAGGAGCGTAACGTACAATTTTTTGCATACTATTGCCTTGTTTATTAAACTTTTTCGCAATGACTTCCGATACACAACTTAAAGACTTATTTACTAAACGCAGCAGCATTAAAGGGCGCGTTACTAAGTTCAAAACATATTTAGATTCTTTGACTTCACTTGAAAATGTATCATCTATTGAAGTAAATAAGCTTGCGATGAAGTTGTCAAGAATGGAAGCGCTATTCATTGAATTCGATGGGTTGCAGAGTCAAATTGAAGTTCTTAACGAATCTAACCAATCCAACGAATTAACTACTCGAGATTTAATCGAACAGGAGTTTGATAATTGCATTTCTGTAGCACAAGAATTCATAAAATCTTGTAATCCGCCTTCCAAGGAGGACAAGTCTAATTGTTTTTCTGGGAATGGTTGCCTTCATCATGAGGGTCACCATGGTTTCAAGTTACCCACTATTATTGTTCCTAAATTTGATGGAACTTTCTATAAATGGTTAGAGTTCAAAGAAATATATTGCTCTTTAATTCACAATAACGACAAAGTAAAAAATATTCACAAATTTCACTACTTGAGTTCCTACTTGGAAGGAGATGCCGCGAGAGTCCTCAGTAATTTAGAAATTTCTGATAAAAACTATATGGAAGCCTGGCAATTACTGTGTAATCGGTACGATAACAAAAGACAATTAATAAATAATCATTTAACTTCTCTTTTTGATTTTGAAACAAGTAGGCAGACTGAGAAATCCCTTAGATTCATTATTGACCATGTAAATAAAAACTTACGTGCGCTTCGCACTCTAGGATTACCTACAGATCAATGGGATGTCTTGGTTATTCATATCTTATCGTCAAAGTTAGACAACAGTACTAAGTTCAAATGGGAAGAACACAGAAATTCTATTTCAGAAATACCTTCCCTTGAAAATTTCTTTGCCTTTTTAAAGGACCGCGCCGATGTATTCGAGTCAATTAATTCAAGTAAAAACAATGCACCTTCTACAAGTAAAACAGCTTATCAAAATCAGCCTAAAATAAATACAAAGTCATTCATAACAATGTCTAAAGAGCCTACCTCTACTTCTAAGCTTACCCCTAGTTGTTTTGTATGTGCGGGTCCTCACCGCGTCTATGAGTGCACCACGTTTAAGGAAAAGACTCCAGAGGATAGGAACTCTCTAGTTATTAAATTGAATTTATGTCACAATTGTTTGAGGTCAGGACATACTTCTCAGTCATGTAAACTCCCGGGCTCTTGTCGCTTATGCAAAAAGAGGCATAACTCTTTACTTCATTTACCTAATAATCAAGATGTAGTTCAGTCTAATGTTTGTACTTCTGTGGTTATGTCCGCAACGTCTAGTTTACCAGAAATTTTGTTATGTACTGCAAGGGTACGCCTATGTAATCCACTCACTAATGAAACAATTAGTGTACGAGCCTTACTTGAGAGTGGTAGTCAATTATCATTTATCACTGACAATGTAAAACAAAGACTGAATTTAATTCCTCAACCGCCTAATGTTAATATTTTCGCTATAGGAAATAATCCTCTAAGCTTAAGCTCAGAACGCTGTGCTGTCCAATTGAAATCAAACACATCTACATTCCAAGTTTCAATGTTTTGCCTAGTATTAAAAACTATAGCTGATGATCTACCTAAGGCTCCATTTGACATCAGTTGTCTAAACTTAACAAATTATGAACTAGCAGACCCCAGCTTCAATGAGCCATCCTCAATAGATATGCTTATTGGCTCTGATTTATTTTGGGACCTAATAGGTACCAAACATCAGTCACTTGGTACTAAAAACCCAAATCTACGTAGCTCTAAGCTTGGGTGGCTAATTGCTGGTCCTATCTCCAATCTTCCTAAGGGAATTCCAAATAACAATAATATAAATTGTAACCTACTAACTAAAGAAGAAATTCCTAATATAAACGAGGACTTAAAACTATTCTGGGAGCTAGAAAATGTCCCAAAAGTCCAACCTCAATCAAAGGAGGAAAAGCTTTGTGAAAAGCACTATCTTTCCACTACTTGCCGAGAAAGTGATGGCCGCTTCAAAGTTAGTATCCCACTAAGAGACGAACCCGATTGTCTGGGAGAATCCTATTTTATTGCCAAAAAACGGTTTCTCAATTTAGAGACGCGTTTTAAAAAAAATCCAGAACTACATAAAATCTATTCTGAATTCATTCAAGAGTATGCTGATCTAGGCCACCTTTCAGAGTTTTCGGACCCTATACCTCCAAATTCTTATTTTTTGCCCCACCACCCAGTTTTACGCGAAAAAAGCGAATCGACTAAACTAAGAGTAGTTTTTAACGCCTCTGAGCGCACCACATCAGGCCTATCCGTCAATGATATACAGATGGTAGGTCCCACCATTCAAGATTCATTATTCAACATACTGATTAGATTCCGCCAACATGAATATGTCTTGTCTGGAGACATAGAGAAAATGTACCGCCAGGTGCTCATAAGTGAATCTGATCGTAACTTACAATTTATTTTATGGCGTAACAACGAAAACGAAACCCTACGTATCCTTCAATTAAATACCATAACTTATGGCTTTGCTAGTTCTAGTTTCTTGAGCACGCGATGTATCTGGCAAATTGGCGAGGAATGTGAGGATCCTCACATAAAAACTATTATTCAAAGGGATTTCTATTGCGATGATTTATTAACCGGATCAAACTCTCAAGAAGAGCTACGTCAAATTCAGCGTACTGTTTCCAATGAACTAGCTAAAGGCTGCTTTCCCCTCCGTAAATATCGTTCAAATTTACCTGATATTCTAAATTCTAAAAAGTTACGATCTGATGACTCTAACTTAATAATAAGCAATGCCACTAGTACATTAGGCATAGGATGGTTTCCTAAGACCGATGAAATAAATTTTCCCGTTGAAAATATACCCGATGATTTAACTTTTACCAAGAGAGCTATATTGTCAACTCTATTTAAAATATTTGACCCCCTTGGATTGTTATCCCTATGCACAATTAAAGCCAAAATTCTTCTACCAAGGTTGTGGATAGATAAATTGAATTGGGATGAACCTGTATCACAATACATAAAAACAACTTGGAAAAAATTCTGTCAAGAAATCGGTGCTCTGTCTTTATTAAAAATCCCTAGACATGTTCTAACAAAAAATGTTACTGATATAGAGCTGCATTGTTTTTGTGATGCTTCACAATTGGCGTATGGAAGCTGCATCTACTTAAAATCCTTTGATACATACGGTAGCACCCAAGTCAATTTACTATGTGCTAAAGCCCGCGTGGCTCCTATTAAAGCATGCACTATACCTCGCTTAGAACTTTGCGGTGCTCTATTAGGTGCCCAATTAAGTTCTGCCGTTACTGAAGCACTAAGAATTAAAATAAAACGTCACTTCTATTGGACAGACTCTACTGTCGTTCTGGGTTGGTTAAGGTCACCTAACAAAACAAAAACATTTGTTGCCAACCGGGTCGCAGCTATAGAGGAACTCACAGATCTCTCGCTTTGGCGTCATGTGCCGACTTCTGAAAATCCTGCAGACCTCGCTTCACGAGGCGTTCATCTCAATGAGGCCGCAGACTCTAACTTATGGTGGCATGGACCCGCTTTCTTAATGAAATCAGATGTTTTTTGGCCTACCATGCCAGTGGCTGAAGCTGACTTACCTGAAATTAAAGCAATGCCTGCTTTGGCGGTGGAGGATGTACCTTCTGCACCCGAGTTTAATTTTAAAAAATATTCCAAACTCTCTACTTTACAAAGAGTGTATGCTAGAATTTTCCGTTTTATATACAACTGCAAAAATCCAAAAACTAAACTATTGGGAACTCTAGAAGTTAGTGAACTTGATAAGGCTCTGACTGTTCTCACTAAAATAGCACAAAATGAATCATTTTATAAAGAAATTAGTTTTTTACGCGCCAAGAAACCGCTAAAGGTTGATACTCACCTTTGCTCGTTAAACCCATTTCTTGACGATATGTCCGTACTTCGGGTAGGGGGGCGTATACAATCGTCGTCCTATCCATATGACAAGCGTCATCCTATTGTTTTAAAGGCTGACCACTATCTTACAAAACTATTATTTGAAGCTGAACATCGACTTCTGCTTCACTCTGGCCCACAACACCTACTGGCTTCAATTAGAGAGCGCTACTGGCCAATTGGAGGGCGCAAGCTAGCCAGAAATGTAGTGAAAAGCTGTTTTGTTTGTCGTAGGTTCAAAGGTGAAACGATGACTAATATAATGGGCGATTTACCTAACGATCGGGTAGAACCTGATTACCCTTTTAGTACTGTTGGTACTGACTTTGCTGGCCCATTTTACATAACGGATCGTAAAGGGCGTGGATGTAAGATAACGAAATGTTATTTATGCATATTTGTCTGCTTTAGATATAAATGCCTCCACTTGGAATTGGTAAGTGAGCTAAGCAAAAATGCATTTATACTTACCCTAAATCGATTTATTTCTCGAAGAGGTCTTCCTAGAATTATATATTGTGACAATGGGCGTAACTTTGTGGCTGCCGCTAAAGAAATTGGTAGTTTTCTACAAAGTAATAACGATCCCATCTCTGATTTTGCAGCCCAACGTGGCATTGAATTTCGCTTCTCCCCGGTTTATGCTCCTCATTTTAATGGTCTGGCAGAGGCCGGTGTAAAATCAGTAAAGTTCCATTTACACCGAATTTTAGGGCATGCTCACTTAACTTTCGAAGAACTGACCTCTGTATTTACACAGATAGAATGTATCCTAAACAGCCGACCCTTATGCCCTCTCAGTCCGTCACCTAATGATTTTCAAGCCCTTACCCCTGCTCATTTCTTAATTGGTAGAGCAATGAATACAGTGCCGTCTCCAAACTACATAGACGCCAAGGTGAACCGCCTTGACAGGTTCCAGCGAATTGAGCAAGTCAAACAGCATTTTTGGCAACGGTGGTCATCTGAATATGTTACGGAGTTGCAGCAGAGGACCAAGTGGCGAATCAAGAGAAGAGACCTTCAACTCGAGGATCTTGTACTAATTAAAGAACCCAACACGCCCCCTCTTTGTTGGAGACTTGGAAGGGTAGCCAAGATTTTTGTTGGACCTGACGCAACCCCTAGAGTGGCAGACTTGAATACCGCTTGCGGAACAATTCGACGAGCTATCAACCGTTTGGTTCTCCTACCTAGTCCTGAGAGCAAAGACAATGCTTGAAAGAATGTGATCTTTCAAGGGCCGGGAAGATGTTCGCGCCGTAATGCAAACACAGATTACATATTCACCAATCACCAAGCGCTCCGGCAGAAGCTGACCAATCGGATGCGCGCGCCGTGACGCTTTATGCAACGAACCAATAAGAAGCGCCCCGGGTTTTTTCCCGCGAGATCGAGCCAATAGGAAAAAAACAACAACTAACAATTGAAAGAGCGGGCTCGCAAATTTTCTCCATAATTAATATTTAAATCCTAATTAATCTTTGTTTGTTTTGGCCCTTTTTATGTTAATTTATAATTAAACCTAGTTTTTCAACAACATAGTTTTATTGACAAAAGAAGTTTGTTCTGTCGTGAACAATTTAAAATATCGTTATTTTGATTACTTACTCGTACACATTAAGTAGGCAAAGGGAGATTTTTCCAATTCCTTTCGTACTGGACATGTCTTTATTCCTGTTTATTTATTTTAAGAAACTTTTGCCATGCCTATTCTATCGTGACTATAATTCCGGACCTTAAGCCTCCAAATACGAATTTGCAGGAATGCAAACATAACGCGATGTTATATGGGATTATTGGATTGGATATGGGCTTTTCTAGAATAGTCTGGAATACACTATATTAAATAAATTGACTTTCACTATATTAAATGAATTGAATTGCTAGTTTGTTTGTGAACCAACATTTGTTATTTTTAGTCGTTTTTAACAACTTTATTATCTTTATAACACTCAATTTTAGTTGTCAAATTATTTAAGGTTTCCATTACTACTTAAATTCTGCTTAGTTAACAGTGTTACTCGTTGCGGTGTGTGATTCGAATTAAAAAATAAATAATTGAAATCGATTCAGAAGCCAATTTCAATAATCGAATTTTGTGGGTAACTGATAAACACGTTTAATATAAAATACATGTGTGTATTATGTCAGTACATAACGGTGTGCTGGTTCCAACACTAATGTATGGAAGTGAAAGTTGGGTATGGGAGAAAAGGCATGAAAGTAGAATAAATGCAGTAGAAATGAGAGCCTTGAGGAGCATGGCAGGTGTAAAATTGAGTGACAGGTTGTATAATAGCGTGATAAGAGAGATGTGTGGTGTGAAAGAAGACATAGTGACAAGAATTGAAAAAGGGATGCTCATATGGTTCGGACACGTGGAGAGGATGAATGAAAGTAGATTGACTAAAAGGATTTATGAATCAGAAGTGAATGGAGAGGCGGGGCGAGGTAGACCTAGGCGAACGTTTAACGAATAAATCGAAGACGTTTTGAAAAAGGGCCAGGTTAGAAGTACGCGTAACCGCCGAGCATGCATGA
This sequence comes from Elophila nymphaeata, assembly GCA_955850985.1. NCBI lineage: Eukaryota > Metazoa > Arthropoda > Insecta > Lepidoptera > Crambidae > Elophila > Elophila nymphaeata. The sequence goes on along the minus strand of OY039091.1, from coordinate 8,032,078 downwards.
AGAATGTGATGAAAGTAGATGAAGCGAAAGAGGTATGCAAGGATCGTAGCAAGTGGAAACAAGTAATCTCTGCCTACCCCTGTGGGAGAAAGGCGTGACTCTATGTATGTATGTATGTATGTATGTATGTATGTATTATGTCATATCTATAAGCAATTTTATTAATGTGGCTTAGATAAATTAATGTGAGCATATAAAATAATTATTGCTATACAAAATAAATTGCGAAATTTTGCGCATAATATGACTATCTTGAGATAAAACCAATTTTGTTCTAAATTAGCAGCATCCGAATCTCTAAACGCCGAGGAATACTGAGAATTTAGCTAAGACTGACTTATTTAATTAATCTCGAGTCAAGAACTTCAGATTGACGAAACTTCATTTAGTACAAAGCACAATTATTCCTATCTTCAAAGACATTTTCATTTACATTCAAGCTTTTTATTAGTAGAAACTTGCACTAGTCGATCGTTAAATTCGACCTTATTGCTGTAAGGATAGGATCAATGTATTAAGGGCGTTTGTTTAACATGATCCAGTTTGAATAAGGCCACGTTCATACTAAGCGTATAATCGGTCACACGCTTACTGTCTCTCAGTGTGATAGATTTGTGTTTGTATTTTCATTCTTCTTCTACTTATAACTTTGATCACTCACACACACTGCTACAGGTTCTCATCATCATCATAATAATATGAGCCATGAGATGCCCACTGTTGGACATGCATTGGACTCGGTGGAGAACACTGGGAAGGTGCGTCATTACTCATCAGTAATGACGCACCCGTTGAGGCTAATCTCCGGAGCCTTAACCATCGGAGACGTGTGGCTAGCCTCTCAGTTTTCGATCGGTTACATTTCGGAGAGCGCAATTTGATCCTCCCTTTCCACCATCGGACGACCAGGTGCGGCGTGGGCAATCAATCTTATGTTGTTGAAATTCCTCCCACTCGCACGAATCGATTTGCTTCCGCTTTCAATAATCGGACAGCTAAGGAGTGGAACTCTTTGCCGCGGTTGTTTTTCCCGGATCAGTATAATCTGGACATTTTTGAGGCCAGAGTGAACAAGCATCTTGTAGGCGAGCGTGTACCAGATCGTCGGTCCACCTTGTGGAGGCCATGGTACAGGATTTACCATAGTTTTATGACACCAACTCTCCTTGTGGATATTGTGGGTGGTTTCGTCCCTTGATGCGATGGATTGCGGGATACAGAAACTCTCTCAGTCATCTTTTACGACATTCACAAGATGAGAAGGGGTAGACCTATCCGACAAATAGTTTGCGTTTTCACTATGCTGTAGTGCGTGACGCGCCTCTCCTGACATTCAATATGCAGGACGGGTAAGCAAGATGCGATAATCTCTTTTTTTTTGCGGTAATCCCCCAAGATGCACTGCTTTCAATCGCCTAACACGGGCTGTAGATTTTGATATTGCATGATTCATCAATTGTATAGAAATTACTTACGACCTAAACAGTCGAACAAACCGAAAACTCGGCGAGCCGCTCGACCGCGACACATCAGATTCTGCAAGTGGGCGCAAAGTTGCGTTGTGGATAAAAAACGCGAATCTCGGCGGCCAAGGCCAATTTTATCCTTCGCAAATTGTATGTTACTGATTCTGAGCGACCGTCCAAGGTCGCCTCTAGCCCATGTAGTTCCCAGGTTCAAAGAATAACCTAGGGTATAAAAAGCAGAATCATTCACATTAAGCGACTGACAAACACTTTTGGTTTGAACCGGGCCTTACCAAACACTTGGCCGGCCACTGGCAGCGGGCCGGAATCACTCACCGGTCACACGTTCACAGTTCACTCACTCACTCATGCTCCACTCATTTGTTCGCTTTGATGTTGTGGTGCTTCCACGCACTTTCCAGTGGCTGAACATTGTGGTACAGAATAAAATTAACTTAAACGTAGCGTTTTAAGTTTTGTGAGGTCGCCCGTGACTTCGTAATAAGCTTAGTTGCTCATAAATTATTTGAATCATTACAACGATGATAATGCTAATAAAAGAAGCATTACGCTGGATGGAACTGTGTAAATAATCATTCCTACCTACGTTAGTATTTTAGGCCCGTATTACAGAACGACACTCAGAAATCAATCATATCTTAAGAATCGTTTGTCACTTTCTATCAAGCACAAAGTGATAGAGACGTACGACGCTCAAGTCAGCGTTCATTCTTGAGACTCATTCTATAATACGTGCCTTAGTATAATACAAAAAAAAAGAAGTATATGTCTAACGAAATTCAACGTTACGAAAAATTTAAAGAGAGGAACTAACTTGCTGAGTTTCTGCCGGTTCTTCTCAAAGCAAGGCATCCTGGTAGACTTGTGATTTTTAACCCCCGACGCAAAAAGAGGGGTGTATTAAGTTTGATCTGTCAGTGTATTTGTATGTCTGTGTGTCTGTCTGTGGCATTGTAGCTTTTAAACGGATGGACCTATTTTGATGCGGTATTTTTGTTTGAAAGCTGACGTGATCGAGATGGTTTTTAGCTATAAATTTAAGTCGGGGGTTACATAAAATTTTAAATTTTGTAGTTTTATTTCAATGTGCAATACATTTTTTCATGCTTGTGACTACAATACTAAAATCGTAGTCGCTGTTTGTATCGTAGTGCTTTTTTTGCTAAATTTTTAAAAAACTTTGGATCCCTTGATTCATTTATTCTATTTTTTTTTATATTAGCGTCTACGATGTCAGTATTGTAGTCTCAAGCATAAAAACTTTATTGCACATTGATATAAAACTACAAAATTGAAAATTTTATACAACCCCCGACAAAAATGTATAGCTAAGAATCATTTCGATCACGTCAGATTTCAAACAAAAAAACCGCATCAAAATTGGTCCATTTGTTTAGGAGCTACAATGTCACAGACAGACACACAGACATACAAATACACAGACAGGTCAAAATCCCTCTTTTTGCGTCGGGGGTTAAAAATTTATATAAAATGGACATCATTTCATTACGAAAGAACTAAAAATAAAGATGTATTTTCATTACAATTTTTGTGAGAAAACATTGACGCAGTAAAACCAACACGCATTGCACTAACCTATATTTATTACATCTAAAATATTCCATTTTTATATGTATGCATGACCCACTGAAACACGAAATCCGATAATATACTTTATATATAGATGTTAAGTCACATATTTTATTTATAGTTTCTCTGGGCAATCACGTGAAACTAACGGTGGCTAAGACATAAGCAGAAGCGATTCCTAAATATTTTCATTCATACATAGTTACTATTAATTTAACTTTTATTTGCGCTAAATTTGAGCGTCTAGCCACTCGGATTTGTAGCAGCCCATTTTTTGCGATTGCCGACATTGACGCGAGCGAAACCGCGAGTGACCACTAATTGATAATCTTCACTGCGCAAATAATTTCTACATCTTTATATTATAAAATTCTTCTGTTCGTGTGTTTGAAATTGAACTCCTAAGGGTGCTGATTAACTTGAGCATTCACTTGTAATGAGCATTTGTGCGAATGTTACATCATAGAAAAACACGAGAACATTTTACCGAACATTCTAGCGAGCATTGCTTAAAGCTTTTCGCCGAGCCAAACTTTGGTCATTGTTCTGCGCCCCGCCGCTCTGCGACATCCCTCTCCGCACTCCTGTTGCTCTCCAGTGTAACAGTGTTTTATTAATATTGGCTGGTTGACATCTTCGTGAAGAATATTTTTTGACGAGCATAGACTAGAATGCTCATGAAAATGTTCATAGCGATGTTTAGCTCTATGCTTGGCTCGGCCCGTTGTTCAGTTCGACAAATATAAAAACGGCGAATGCTCGATGTTCTGTTACAAGTGAATGCTCAAGTCTATCAGCACCTTTATGAACGGTTGGACCGATTTTGATGTTTTTTTTTGTTTGTGTACAAGCGGATCAGAGAATAATTTAGATTCACAAGTTGATCCGATAAATAAGTTTTTTTTTTAAATTTTAGCATAATCTTTCGACAGGGGACAACGTCTGTTGGAACCGCTATTGCACTTAAATAACATAATGGACTGCGTTCTTTTATTGAGTTATACGCTCCAGTAGATAATACGCTATAAGCTTGTCCCCAGACCACAAGAAAAAACATTTAATGCCGGTGAAGTCACAGCGCAATTTTATTTAATGTCTTCACGGTACAGCTTTTGTAAACAATGTTAATTTTGCGTAATTTCTAGAAAAGATATTGCTATTCTGGAAACTTTAATAGAGAAATGGATGCGGTTTTTTAAGTCTTCTTTTCACTAAGGGAGAAAATAATATATAATAATAATTCATTTATTTCAGGCAACACAATGCTTACATAGATGTTAAAATAAATAAAGCGCCCATAGATAAATACCTTAAAACTAACATATAAAATATAACTTATAAACTAAGGCACACGTCAAAAATAGGTTGCTGTAGTAGTTGTAGACGTTACACTGAAAAATCTCACCAGTCCGGGCACCAGTAACACTTAGGCCCGTATTACAGAATGACACTCAGAAGTTAAACATGTCTTGAGAATCGTCTGTCACTTTCTATCACGCACAAAGTGATAGAGACGTAGGACGCTCAAGCCGGCGTTCATTCTTGAGACTTATTCTATAATACGAACATTATAGCCAAATTATTGTAGATTGTAAGTTGTTTGCGTGGGGTCATTACACTGAAATTAATGATTATTATGACGTACCATTTTTATAAATGATCCTCAAACCTTACTGCACCCTATTTTTGAAGTAAATTCGTAATTGTAGCACAAAAACTTCGTTTATAACACGCGCTTGCAATTAAGACTGGTTTTGTAGTAATAACAGTATATTAGAATGGAATCAATGTCGCGGCTCATTAAAATAATGTATGCCTTTGTTTTTGTCTTTCCAATTATATTGTCAAAGTGTTTAAGTAACAAAGATACTGACGCCGTCATGTTGGAAAAGTCACTAATGCTGCCTAAACAACGAGCTGTCCGGGTGCGAATTCTAGTTGTAGACATGTTTGTGTGATGGACACAAACTTTGTTCACGAGTCCTAGTTATATAATATAATAATCTTTATTGACTCAAATAGATTATACAGTAATAACAATACAGTATGTTAACAAAGAAATTTAAAAATAATGTAGGTAGAACTAATAATGCTTAACACAAAACATAGAAGCCAGTGAACGCATATAAAACATGGAAGTATCTTTGACGCTCTGAAATGGCCCCACGTAAAAGTATGCCAAATACTTACAAAGTATGCCAAAATGGGCGGTGCTTATAAAGTTTATTTTGATTTTGACAAGTCAATCATTGTTGATCAGTTGTTAAACGATTATTTGTCTGTTGTGTGTAATTCATATTTGTGAGATATTTGGCGTCAATTTTTAATCGAATATAGCATGAAAGGGCTGCTTCCATGTTTTATATGCGTTTACTGATAGAAGCATTTACAAGGTTCTAAGTTATGAACTTTTGTAATTACAATTAAATACTGTAAAATACCAACCCGCACTTGGCCAGCGTGGTTGACTAAGGCCTAATCGCTCCTAATGTGGGGTAGGCTCGAGCCCATCGGTGGCGACATTATATATACTGTAGAAGACTGTAAAATATTAGGTTTAAAGAATTTATTTCTCATGAAAAAACATAGTTCACTTAGAATGAGAATATACACTTTAAGTTTTACATAAGTGGTCACCTCTAATGCTATCTTATTGTAATTATAATTTGTGTTTAAGTCAATACTCATAGACCATGTACATATTCTCTAAGTCTTGACTTGAAAGTTTTTATATTAACAATATTTTTTATATCGCTGGGCAAACTATTGAACAGCTGTGCTCCCTCAAACAATATCGCCTTTTTACCATAATTCGTACGCGCGTTAGTCAACTGTATCTTATCTTTATTTCTCAAGCTATGGGAGTGTACCTTTTTATGAAATTTTATGTTAGAGTGAATGGTCCTCCCTTCCGATCCGGACGACCTAGGGACGCTAGGCGGTCGAGAGACTCCCCATGGGGGAGATGCTCGGTCGCCCAGTAATCCCCTAGGAACGTCCGCCCTACAGGCTTGAGGATCCTCCAAGGTTTTCGTCTTCTTAAAAAATCCGGTGGAGCAGTAAATGCCATCAGCGGCAAACTGCAGTAGTCTTACAAAAAAAAAATGAATGGTATTTGTTGTAATATTTTTAATTAGTATGCAGGTTTAATAGTTGTAAAGTATTTTAGTTTCTTTGTATAATTTTATTGTTGGAGTAAGATATGGATATTTAAATATTTTAGATTTATTTTACAGTACTTCGTGTATTCATTAATGTAGGTAGATTTTTGTTATCTAAACTACTTAGGCCTAGCCTGTATCTTGGATACCATAAACAAAGTTATAGTGTTATCTGGATTACCTAACATTTTTCCTTTAATCTAGTATCTTGTTAATGATTCATAATTTGGGCTACATAATTGGTGTAAGCGTGGAAAAATATTATTATTATTGCATATTATAAGTAGGTAATTTAATTATTATGGCACTACCACATATTTAATAATACAAGGAGATAGGCCAAGCCGGCGTTTAACTTGTGACAAGTGATCCAGCGGGCATACATTGCCGCCAGCACACACCTATAAAGAAATTCTTAGGTTGTATGTGAAGTCGACCAACCCGCACTTGGCCAGAGTGGTTGACTAAAGCCTAATCGCTAATGTGGGGTAGGCTCGAGCCCCTCGGTGGGGACATTATATGAGCTGTTGATGAAGTATTTTAATTTAATATTTTAAATATCTTGGGCATCTTTGAAGTTTGAGCCATACATTAAAAATGAGATGGATGGCAAAGAAGTTTTCAGTTAGTAATGCTACGTTGTACAATTTTGGGTACATTTAGTTTTTTCTTAATATCTCATAATTTAGCAAGTAATCAATTCTGAAAAAAATATATAGAGTTCTAGATGACGAAAGCTCCAAATGGTTTCGTAATTAACCTAACTTGTGTTTTTGAAATGTTGTCTATTAAATAAAGAATTTACAATTCACTCCTTACACTTTTGTTCTTATTCTAATCCTAAATATGGTTTCGCATTAAGCATAGGCTTAATATCTAGTGAAAATGGTTATTCTACACTTAATTGTACGGTAGATTGAATTAACAATAGACTCTCTCTCTCAACACGTGTTTTTAAAAGAACTCAGAGTATAAGGGATTGAAAAGAAGATACCGATTTTAGACTCCAGGACATACGGGAAGCTGTCTATGCGTTCGCGGCGTGGAAGCTACTAGATCGTGTGGCGGGGGCTTAACTACCTGTCTTAAAAATATTGACTAATCGCGGGTCGGCAGATTCCCGTATTTACTTTAATTTTAAGAATATGATTACATGGCATGATTTATGTATCTATGTATATATCTAAACTTATAGCTAGCAACATATTTTTTTTATTTTTTTTTATTTATTTATAAGGTACGATTACAGACAACAGTCAGAAAAAAATATATCATTTACAAAATACTTAATTAACATTGCGTGTCTGCGTGCAATTAAAATTGTACACAACACTTATATTATACATCAATATAACTCTAAAATATAAAATATGAAAACAAAAAAGATACAGTAAACTTATTACAGTCATATTCACGCATTTTATAACGACATGAGTGCGTTTTTGTAACCACGAACGCTACAGTTAGACATATCTATCTGAGCGAAGTTCATTGTAACATAAACACATTCGGTTCAAGGGGCTGTTTTTTGCAACATTGTTTCTAGATAAGGGAACACTAAACAACTGCTGGTTACGCATATATTTACTTATATATTGACTTATATGTGTATAAAACTATTTAAGTAAGTTTATTATATTAGTATATATTTATTATCTTATAAAATAACATGAGTGCATGGTGCGTCGCCTACACAGAGACTTACTAATTAATCTTACATGACATTTGACACTTACAATCTCATAGACCGCTCCAAAACCGGATGTAAGCTATAAAAAAGATATAACTACAGCAGTTAATACGAACAATACCCAATTACCATTAATAAGCGTTAACCATTTAACCGCCTACGAAACAGTTCAGAACGAACCAATTTAACAATGCCCTTATCATCGGTTACAATAAATCGAATAAATTTTGTAACAACATTGTAGGAAAATTCATAGTTGACCCGCGAGCGAAATTGTAATCACGTCCGTTTATAGTGGACGATACGATTCCGAACCGATAACGAGTTGAGTTAACACCATTGGAGAGAAAAGTTGCACACCCAAAAATATTTGTTTTATTTTTAATGGTTAGCAGACAAGCATACGGCCTAAGCAGCTACCGTCGTCTATAGACGTTTGCAACTGACCTGACAGTCGTGCGCTACCAACTTTAGTCCCATTCCCTACCACTATTCAATTAAAATGTGTGTATGTATTGTACATACCATTGCCATTTACGGGATAGCTGCGAGATTTTAGAATATAACATCTGTTATAGTTCTCGTCTTATTTTTATTGGTTTACTGTAGTTTTTGTTACTTTTTGGGCTGATGCCCTTTTTATTAAAGCAGCAGACCAACTTGTTACCTACTATTCGAGACATGACATGGCCCATACTGCCAGATATGGTCTTATGTGTATATTTTTACTTACCAAAAGCCACAGCAGTACAGCTGTTGTTAATCAGTGTATTTATTCACTAACAAATTAACTCAACGGGAAGCTCTTCTCCTTCAACTCATGATATAGGTAACGTAAACTTTATATATATTCTTTATTGTACACACAAAAATAGTCATAACATAAAACAAAAGGACGTGTACAAAGGTGAGCTTATCTCTGAAAGAGATCTCTTCCAGCCAACCCTAGCATTAGTTGCAACATTTAAACGCGGGGGTGTAGTGTATACCACAAATAAACAATGATAGATGATATATAAATTATATTTAAACTACAATTAAATATAAATATACTATTTTGTAAATATGCTATTCTATATAAATACATACATAATTATAATACATATATAAATATATACTTATGATACGGTAGAGAGATAGTGCTCTTTCAACTTTCGTTTGAAAGTTATGATAGAATCACTTGCACGAATTTCCATGGGCAATTTGTTCCACAGTTGTGCAGCATGGACAGTAAAGGATTTAGCAAAAAATTTTGATTTGGATGGAGGTCTAACAAGGGTCTTGGTAACACAGGAACGTCTAGGACGGGAGTCAGAGGGTAGGAAATTAAAACGGGAGCGCAAATAGTGCGGATGTTGAGGATTGTAAAGGATTTTGTATAATAGGCAAAGGATGTGCACATTTCTGCGAAGTCGAACAGGAAGCCACCTTAACTTTGTACGAAATTCAGATACATGGTCGTACTTACGTAAACCGAAAACGAATCGAATCGCCAGATTCTGTAGGCGTTCCAATTTGTTAAGCAGCTCTTCAGTTGCGTCTAAATAACTTTCAATCCATTGATGTTGCGGCATCATGTCCTAGTGTAGAAAAATAATAATAATAATTTATTTCCAATAAAGATGAGCACAATACATACAAATAGAATACAAATGTAACTACAAAGGTAAAATTTATGATCTAGGAGCCTGAACTAGGATAATCCTGTGTTTCAGGCGATTAATGTTTTGGATATTCTGATAGAATAGCTCTGGCACTGCTCCGGAAACAGAGCAAGGCGCTCTGTTTCTTTGGTTTCTTTTCTTTGTTATAAATAAATCAATTTTTACGGATTTAACTCGCGTGTAATTACTTTTTACATTTTGTTATTATTGCCCGACGTTTCGTAACACTTTGCAGCGTTCGTAGTCACGGGATGACTAACGATTTACATCTTAAGTAAATTATAACACTCGTGGATACTATTAGGTCCTTACCTATGTAATTGGCGTTTTTTTCTTACACACTATTAGCTGTGTAACTACTTTGATTTAGTAGCTGTTTCAGTTTTATATTTTTATTATGAATAAGGACTATACTGTTACGGATTTGCATGTAGTAAACTTATAATTATTTAAGTTTATTTTTTTTTAAAAAAAAGTGACTGTTTTATTTGGTCAGCAGAATCAACTCTTGGAATCGTTGTAACTCATGGACAGGCCCATCTTTTGTCTAAATCATTGATACAATACTTAACCAAGTCTTGCTCAATTGCACACTCCAAATTTCAAAAGATTTGGCAACGGAGTTTTTTTAGAAATTTTAAATAACGTTAGTATGGAAAATACACATTTTATTGAAAATTTTCATAAATATTGGCGTTGTTCCATACTAACTCTATTTTTTTTTTAACTATACATCCTAATGTTACAAAATTTGTTAGAAATAAGCGAACAACCCTCGGCTAAGTCTAGCATCAATAAATTATGAAAAAATCAAGTCTGTCCATGAGTTAGTAGGCATCAAATCGTCAATTCTGATGAAGAGATTAAAGAGTCATTTTCACATTTTTTTCAGAATTTAAAAATTGAAATTTAATTTAATTACAGACTAAAATCTTGCAAAGAGTGTAGTTTCAAAAAATAATAATAATAAGAACCTAAAACAACAATTGAATTAAAGAAATTGCAAGTTTAGGTACAAGATAATAAAACGCCAATTTCATAGGTAAGGACCTAATATTAAAAAGCTTTTTAAACTCCCACTCGTGTTTTAATAAACCCTATTATGCAACAGTTACATAAATATTTTCTTTTGTAATTTTTTTTCTTTCTCAACAGATCACAGTGGCGGTTTAATTAGTTTCGTTAGCTTTTGCTATCCAACCGCATATAAACAAGTCACAGCTTAAAATAATGTGCCTCAAATATTACAAGTATGAATCAAAGAAAACCAGTTGAGGAAATCGAATTACATCGGCAATAAACGTCGTGCGTTATAAATGGCCCACAATGCAATTACAAATCAAATGCTCAAAGCACTGCAGTATAAATGGGACCGTTTGCAGATGAAATTATCGAATATAAATTATACAATTATATCAAAAACACGGTATTGACACAGCGGTTTATGGAGGTAAGCTATGAGTTAAATATTGAGGTTTGACACATAGAGATACGAATATACCACAGTATACCAAGAACAGTAATACGTCTTCATACAAACTGGCAGTCCATTAGAATGTGTGCGTGCGTACTCGGCGCCGTGTACGCACACATTGACATAAAAATATGGGGGCATAAGCTGGCTGCAGTGCGGGCCGCGCCGTCTCAGCGTGATGGCGCGTTTTTATGTCATTGCACATTCGCTCGCCGCTCGTTCCCGCCCGGCACATTTACGAACCATAGCGTCAACGCAAGAGTAGGCTAATAACTCGCCGACAGCCCGCAGATAAACTACTGTTCTTGGTATACTGTGTAAGTACGTAGGTTTATGTGTGTTATTTCAAAAGAAATTTATCGTCTCTTTATTCGTATCATAACCAATAAATTTCAAACCCATCCACTCAAAATTTAAACAAGATAGCATTTAATGACCATTGTATGGCTTAAGCTGTGGCAAAATGATTTCATAATAAGTTATTTACTAGGCATACAATTTTGAGATACAAAGGACCTTGAAGTGCACCGTACACGTCTCACGGCCCTGTAATGTGATCATTACTATATTACTTACCTTTTTAATCTCCACGAGTAATTACGGCTATGCACAATATATACCTGTAACAAAATAAAAAATCCATTAAAATTGGTATTGGAAGTCGAATCGCGAAGTAGCTTATACCTATAGGTATCCACCATAGGTTTGATATATATGAAAACTTTTTACATGCGTATATTTTGAGCAGAATTTACTTCCACGCATTTGCATCATTTTTTGTTCCTGTAATAGGCTTTTTTGTATAATAATTAGCTTTTTGTTTCAAATCGAAACGTGTAAACTACCGTGTAATAATAACAGTCTGTGAACATTTTCCTTACAATTACAAATGAAAAATTGCTGTAGCCTAAACACTGTTTCCGGGCACTAGACTATAAATTAAATTATTCACGGAACCAATTTGTTAACGACCAATTGATTTAATTGCAGTTTTGGTCATCCGCCATTTTGGACAGTCGAGAGTCGTGATACAGACAAAAAATTAGAAGGACGCGTCATATAGAAGTGAAATGAAAAATTACACTCTAATGGCCGGCTCCAATATTCAATTCACAGTTAGAGATCGGCTTAACAGAGTTTGGTTGCTAAGTGACCGCTGTCATTTTCAGTAATTGCTAGGCAAGTAAACTACAGTGAGCTTGATTTTAATAGCTTTTTTTTAACAACTAGATGACAAACAAGCTGACGTTCCACCGTCCGATACCGTCGCCTATAAACACCTGCAATAATAAGGAAAAATCGCTTGGTATTGCAAGTGCGTTGTCAACCTGAAGCCTAAGGTAAAATGCCTCTCATTACCAGTAATTACACTGGCTACCTTTCCCTTAAATTCGAAACACAGCGAACTGCTTCACGGCAGAAATAAGAAAGGCGGTGGTATCTACCCAGACGACACTACATACAGGCCTTTTTTTGTCGAATGTGAGGTCAAATGCATTTACGCAACGTCCTTGCGGGGTGGTGCCAACCGCAGGGGATATGTGGGACTCGAGGTAAAGGCGTTCCATCTATACCCACTAAACATTCCTCCCCGGTCTGACCTTCAGTGCGCTATTACGAGACGGCTCGGGATCTGCGCACGTGAGCGCAACTACGCCGAGACCATCCCAACGCTGTCTAGGCACTCCTTGTACCAATTGGTGGCCTGCAGCCACTCCTCTTGACGAGGACACCGGGAGCAGCCATCGGAGCGCACCCGGGGGACTTCAGGCGCCGTCCGGAACTAGCCGTGGTGGGAAAACAGAAACAACTCGACGATAGCATGTGACTTCGAATGCCAAGGGTTACACTTGACATCAAAAGCCACACACCCGCCGAGAAAGTTTCCCCACCACGTTACCAGGGTCCACCACGAGGAGGCTTCCTGACGTGGACCCCAATACAGGCCTAAGCTACTACCTAGTAAATAGCTGATAGAATATTGAAGCTGTGTAGGTACTCGATTGTGATGTCATTTGAAATAATTAAAGTACAACTGTAATCTATATTCAATCATACGGTAACTTAATTTATGGTGTATATAATAATTGGCTGTCTTCATTACGATAGTAAATTTTAATTTTTACTTTAAACAATGGCGCAATAAAACACGGTTGCATGAACATAACTATTATGTTAATACCGTGAATGATTATATCAATTATGTCAAATTAGGTTGCGTAGCAAAACTATGGCATGTTACTGTGAATGTTTGAACTGTGGACTATACTACGATTGGCCAGTTCAACTAAAGCCCGTATTACAGAATTACACTCAGAAGTCAAACATGTCTTGAATATCGTTTGTCACTTTCTATCACTCACAAAGTGATAGAGACGTAGGACGCTCAAGTCGGCGTTCATTCTTGAAACTCCTTCTATAATACGAACATAAATATCATCATCAATTTTGGACTGTCTTGGTGACAATGTTAGCGTTACAGTCAAAAGCCGGAACCAGTCAAGTAGTGTTGCAGGTCAGATTGGATTCAAATCGGGGCAGATGGTAAAACAAATCGGCACTTAGGGTTTTAGATCGGGAGAAATAAAAATTGCTTTTTTCAAATAAAAGCTTAATTAATTGCTTTTCGCAACTAATATTTCTTACTAGTTTTTTATGTATGTAAATACGTTTCTGAGAAACATGCCCTAGACTGCGGAGAGGGTACCAAAAGTGACTTTTTGTTACAAACCTCTAAATGTTTTATTTCAGAAACGTCCCTTTGAAAAGAGAAATGACATTATGTTAATGTATTTATTTAAGCCGTAACTTGCCTTAGTGCCTCTTCGTTACAAATGCAGAATGAACTTCGGCTGTTAAGACACTACTCAGTAAATGAGACGTTACATTGCAAGAATATTTGTACTCCCCTGGAGATTGACCCCGGGACCTAATTCAGGTGTAGGAACCACTAACCCACGGAGACGGTAAATGCAGATGCAGTGCAAATGTCCATGGACGGCAGCGGCCAGGTAAACAATTCGTTTTTACCCTTGTCCATAAAAGCATGATGCTTATTTCACAATACTAAATGAAAATAAAATTTCACGCCAACTTTTCTCGAGATCTGTACCTCTCAAATACCACCAATTCCCCATTAATCAACACCAAATGCTTTACATATCGGACCATTTAATTCGAATTCCTGAGCGATAAAGAAGACATTACTCTGAGAAAGGGTTCACTGAGTGTTTATTGGGGACACTTGTGATGATTCACCGGCTAATTGCTGCCAATTGACTCAAGATTGATGGCGTGATACGGGCCGTTAGCAGTGACAGGCTCGAGTGGTATGATAAACTATTGGATATAAGGGGAGCTTGAGGACGCTGCAAGGATAGATCCGAAGGAATCTCTGATCATACTTTTATGGCTGTTTTTATATAATGTTGGTGGTAAGGTTTATTTTAACTCCGCCTGGTTGGCTACAAACTATCCTGTTTGTGTTACCAGTTCTGTGTTACCTGTGCACCCCGTCGACTCTTCCACTGGGCGCAAAGAAGAGACTCTTGTGTACCACTTCGTGCATGTCGATAAACATCTCCAGCCTACGCCCTTTTTATGACAGAAAACGTTTTACACGTACCCAAAGCATGAAAAGGGGTACGTCAGGATTATTTGGAAGGCACCAGATCTAACGGTTGGCATACCCGCTAAAAACTATCGGATCCCGTCTCTCCACATATCGCAGGCTGCATGGGAGCATATACCTATTCATCCGCAAGTTCCAACATACGCCCTGCGCGTCTAATCTTCACATATCTGCTTCTAGGAACCTAACAATAGGTGTTATCGTGTCCGACAGTGATGAGAGAGTGAGCTCCTCAGAGGTTAAGGGTTCCAGATAAAGACTCAGTTCCATCTTTGGTGTCAGCGTCACTTAAAATCACATAAAAGCCAAGAGCTTGCCCGTAAAAAGATTTAAGGAAACTGATATTTTGATTTAAAATTAAAAACCTCATGACCTTCTTCTTTTAAAGCAGATTTTCTCAGAAGCAAATTAATTTAAACTCAATTTTGCAATTAGTAAAAATGATTAACTAATTCGTATGTGGACAATACAATGAAGCCACTGGCAAGTGGGTTTGAAAATAACGCCTATTACAACAGCATAAGTTCGAGTAAAACCCGAAGCAAACCTAAGTGACAGGCGTACAAAGTTTGATTTATACGAGTACTCTTAAATCTAACGACCACTTCAAAAAGCTTGCTTAAATAAATGTGTTATTAATAAAGGAATACGTAATAATCAAAGTTAACATAAATCATGATTTGGTTCATAAAAAATACACAAACCTTCTATTAGTGTCGAATTGTGATTTCTGAATCATACTAGGTATTATAGTTCGCATAAAACGAATACTCAGATGATGTCATACTGTGGACACAAAGTAAAGAGAGATGAGTAAGCAAGTTAAATATTCTGATTGGATTGAAGCTCACCCAAGGAATAAGATTACCCCTTTTCAACTTATGGTTATCGTAAAAGCTGACTGAGGCACATTCTGAACTCCTTACAGGCCATCACACTAAGGGCATCATCGCAAGATGGCGAGTAAACCACCAAAATAGAATTTCCAAGGATTACAGGTGTCAGGCAAGTGCTGGCCGACAAACTATGTTTAACATTGTGTCAGAAGATCTGTTGCCTACAAAGTACAATAATATATATTCCCAGCTTGAATTGCTTTGATGTCATCATGGTCGAGAATGTGTCTCACCAAATTATGGTTCATTTTTGTGATTGAGAGGTTCACAAAAGTAAGACAGCGCAATGGTGTTTCATGCTCCTGTCAGCGGAATTTGCAAGCATCAGTATGCTTCAAGCGATAGAAAGAGAGCCTTGGTGGGAGGCCTATGTCCAACAATCTCTCGGCTAACATGATGATGATGAACGTAGTTCGAATGTGCGATGTTATCTTCTGTTCCCTCTTTATTTTGTGACGCAGATGTAATGTGCTGCGTCGTTCAAAAGCGTAGATAATCGCTAGAATGTAACGTGTGACGAATCACGCAGTGAATTACCTCTGCGAAAACGAACGCTGTTTTTGTTAAACTCTGAAATTATTGCTGCTTTATACAATTTTCTTTCAATATCAGTGATTTCAATTTTGAGTCGTGTGGTAGCGCCCGTAATGAATACTATTAGTTGACTTTTACCCCAAAATAGTTTGTGGCGTTAATAGTGGTTAGGAGTATTCTGACCTGACCTAATAACATCTGTCGTCATAGGTCACTCGGCACTCCGTATGGTGGAGGGTGTCTTCGAACAATAGCAAGTCCAAGGAATCCTCCCCCTAAGGAAGTTTTACGACCACCTACCAGACGCAACCTTGACATCTGGTAGGCGGCCGGTAAAAAATCCATCCAAATCTTGTTTAGTAATCTGTTCATATATTACGCCAGCCTCAAGTAAATTTGGGAGATTGACAAATTCTAATAGTTAGCTTTTATGGAATTATTTTAGCATTAACAAACGCGCAAATATTTTTAAACTTCGAAAAAATACACTGAAAAAAGTCGAGGGCGAGAATGAAACCCAGCATTTTCCGCAATCCGGGCGGCTGCGTCAACCACTACGCTACCGGGACACTGCTTTGCCGTCGTTTGTCAGTGCTTGGTACTTATGTTTTTATGGTAACATTGTTTCGTCATATCTTTAAAATTTGCACTTCTAAGAGTCGAACGAAATAGTGTTACAAATATTTGACATCCAGTTAAGATGAAACCCACCTTAATTAAGTTCTATTACAATTTTGATATTTTATAGGCGGTTTCTATTTCTCAAGTTTTTTTAGTTAGGAAGGTTTTTGATGTTTACCCCTGATGGTAAGTATGAGAAGGCTAACTTCACCTGGAACCCATAACCACTAAGAGATTTTCAATGTCTCACCCTCTGTCGGAACAATACTGTTAAGGCCTAGATTAGAGAGACGCTGTCCGTCAGGCGTCGCAGTGCGCAGAACGGGCTGCCGGTAACACGAACATACGGGGCGGTGTATTGAACGTTCAAGGAGAAGCGTTTTTGCACTTTTGCCAATGTCAAGTGAAAATGTAACAAAGTAACAAAAATTGTACGGTTGATTTGGGTTAAAAATGGCGTCTCTCAACACGTGTTTTTAAAACAAGGACTCGGAAGAAACTCCATTGATAAACTTTTTAACACAGATAATTAAAATGAAAATTAAAAAACAACCTGTAACTTAATGACGAATAAATGCAACGGTTCCACTCAGATATTTATTTTTCTTAAAAAATAACAAACGTATGGCAATTAGATAATTCAGACAGCCAAATTAAGTTACTGATTGACTCTTCTTTTTTAATTTCTTCTCCCTACATGAAGGCAAACAAATACATAAAATTTGACTTCGCCAGATTTTTTGCAAAAAGCTACTGAAACTCTACTACTCGACATCTATTATGTGACAATTACACTACTATTATTATAAAGACCCTAACTCAAATCCCTTCAATTTGGTATTGTTTTCTTTCAACTCGTATAGTCCAGTCAACAAGTTCAAAAACGTGAAAAATAGAGATAAAGCTCCTAAAAATATGAGCAATAGCTCATTGGATTCGGAACGACTTCTAGAAAAATGAGTTTTGAGGATTTTACTGCACGTAAAAAATTGCAATTGTTATTAACAAAATAAGATGAAAAAAAAGAGGTATTTACGTTTTTGTTAATAACTCATAAACTATTAATATTTAAGATATTTGGAAAAAAGGTCCTTAAAGAGGAGGAAATTTCCAAAAAAAAAGTCCCAGCTCCCGGAACTCTACCTCTATTATTTATAATTTTAATTTAACGCTGAAAATAGGGCTCCGCGCAGCCATTACGGCATGGGCGCACTGCCGTTAAAGACAGTTTCTTACATAAAATTATTTTTTATAGTAACAAATATGAATTTAAAAATTTAAATAAATTATGGTGTCATCCAGATACTTGAAAGAATATATTCCCGTTGGAAAAAAAATTTTAAATTAATTTTTCAAAAAGTTATGCAATTGTTAATTAACGAATTTTTTTCCTATCTCCGTTTTCATAAATGACGACATAAAAATTTAAATAATAAACCTATAAATTTTTGGCTCTGTGGAGCTCTTCTTATATATATACTTAACAAGATCCCGCGATAAAAGTTTATTAAAGTTAATTATTTTGTTTATAATAATTTTTTAAAGTTAACAAAAAATGAAAAGTCTAAGAAATGTTATTAAAAAATTTTTTTTAAACAAATGTTATATTATTGCTGCTTTCTTATCCAACAATGGCATTAAGTAACATCGGAAATTTTTTTTTTACATCATTTGTTAAGAAATTGTTTATAAACAAATAGACAAGTTTAATATTTAAAGAAATTTTTTTTTTACCATTGTGTTGTCTTGGCAAAATAATGATTTTTAAAAAAAAAAAATTTTCTTAAATAATTTTTTTTATTGTTTATAATCGTTTTTTTTATATTTCGATTGTTTAAATAATTAGTTAAGGAATGATTTTTTTTTTAAAAATCATAATTGGCATTTCTTCATAGGTAAATAGAAAAAAAAATTTTTTTTATCAATAATTTCATTGTTTGTTAACTTAACAATTTGTTATAAACAAATTCAAACTACCGTTATATTTTTTTTCTAGAGCTAAAAAAAATAACAAAAACAGCCATATATATCAAAATACAAAAAATTGTGTAATATTTAAAAGCGTTATAAAAAATAGAAATTTTTTTTTTTAGTATTTTGATATATATGGCTGTTTTTGTTATTTTTTTTAGCTCTAGAAAAAAAATATAACGGTAGTTTGAATTTGTTTATAACAAATTGTTAAGTTAACAAACAATGAAATTATTGATAAAAAAATTTTTTTTTTCTATTTACCTATGAAGAAATGCCAATTATGATTTTTAAAAAAAAAATCATTCCTTAACTAATTATTTAAACAATCGAAATATAAAAAAAACGATTATAAACAATAAAAAAAATTATTTAAGAAAATTTTTTTTTTTTAAAAATCATTATTTTGCCAAGACAACACAATGGTAAAAAAAAAATTTCTTTAAATATTAAACTTGTCTATTTGTTTATAAACAATTTCTTAACAAATGATGTAAAAAAAAAATTTCCGATGTTACTTAATGCCATTGTTGGATAAGAAAGCAGCAATAATATAACATTTGTTTAAAAAAAATTTTTTAATAACATTTCTTAGGCTTTTCATTTTTTGTTAACTTTAAAAAATTATTATAAACAAAATAATTAACTTTAATAAACTTTTATCGCGGGATCTTGTTAAGTATATATATAAGAAGAGCTCCACAGAGCCAAAAATTTATAGGTTTATTATTTAAATTTTTATGTCGTCATTTATGAAAACGGAGATAGGAAAAAAATTCGTTAATTAACAATTGCATAACTTTTTGAAAAATTAATTTAAATTTTTTTTTCCAACGGGAATATATTCTTTCAAGTATCTGGATGACACCATAATTTATTTAAATTTTTAAATTCATATTTGTTACTATAAAAAATAATTTTATGTAAGAAACTGTCTTTAACGGCAGTGCGCCCATGCCGTAATGGCTGCGCGGAGCCCTATTTTCAGCGTTAAATTAAAATTATAAATAATAGAGGTAGAGTTCCGGGAGCTGGGACTTTTTTTTTGGAAATTTCCTCCTCTTTAAGGACCTTTTTTCCAAATATCTTAAATATTAATAGTTTATGAGTTATTAACAAAAACGTAAATACCTCTTTTTTTTCATCTTATTTTGTTAATAACAATTGCAATTTTTTACGTGCAGTAAAATCCTCAAAACTCATTTTTCTAGAAGTCGTTCCGAATCCAATGAGCTATTGCTCATATTTTTAGGAGCTTTATCTCTATTTTTCACGTTTTTGAACTTGTTGACTGGACTAGTATACGGTTACAATATAATTATAGTTGCGTTATCAAACTAAAACATCTCGTATTTAGATGGCAATAAAGTTTATAATAGCATTAATAAATCTGCAGTCATTAAAAGGTTACCTTATAAAAGTGCTTTTTAATAAATGTAAATTAAAATCTGCATTCGTAGTAGTGATGTACAAGACTCGAGTCCTCGGATCATAAATTTAGAGACTCGTGTCAGATTTGCAGGCCTTTATGAGCTCAATAAGCTCGGAGTCCCGAGTCCAGCTGAGCGTTTGCTCTCTGAAACTTAAAATGAGTACGAGAATTCAATAAAATCTCAAGTTTATAAATTCGACTTGAAGCTCATAAATTTGACTTTGTTATCCAAAGGACCATTATTTTATCTAATATTTTTCAGTAGGTGTTTGAGCTACTGTAAAGCTACTCAAACATAAGACTAGAGCGCATAAAAGACTGGAGCACAGAAAAGACTCCGGCGCAGAAAAAGACTCGACCTCTAATATCACATTAAAAGACTTTTTGAATTTGTTATCCAAAAGACCATTCTTTTATCTAATATTGTAATCAATTATGTTTCATCTACTACTGTAAAGCTACCAAAAAATAAGACTAGAGCGCATAAAAAACTGGCGCGCAGAAAAAGACTCCGGCGCTGAAAAAACTCGACCTCTAATAACGTTTAAAGGCTTACTCAAACTCGCAGCCGTCAAGCTATCCGTTATACACCTTGTTCCTATCTCCGCACCGCTCGACATCGACAGGGTATTCATCCTCACACACTGCAAACGAGTTGGTCACGTACTGTGCGTTTTAGAAGAAATTTTCATTCGCCTATGCTGAGGTTGTGGAATTAACTCCCTGTCGAGGTTTTCGTTAACTATAACATGGGATTCTCTAAGAAAGGCATGATAAAGTTTCTGTAAGATCGGCAATGCATGTCTGAGTGTCCACCGTATGCTTGTCTTCGCACAAAGTCGAGCCCTAAGTAAAAGGACTCCGAGGACTCAAACTCAAGTTTCGTACATCACTACTCCGTAGGCGTAACAGATTCATATGCATAAATAATGCATTATGAACTCTACTAGTCCTGTCGAGTAAGATTTTACGCTCGAACTGCTATTAAGGTTTAGACATGGCATCCTTGTAACGGAAATATGGTGTGACATGTTTGAATTTATTTTTTAAAATAACAATGTTGATTTTAATGTAATCCTTTAAATCTTATAAGGTTAGATTTGGATAGTAAAAGATAATGCGTTTTGGTATTTCAGCTACTATGTTAAGCGCAGAATCTTGTCTCAGTAGGTACTCGATCATGATATATGGTATTTTGTTAGTGCTTTCGTTTTAAAGTATATATTTTTTAATATTTAATATTTGTAGTAAACTAGAAATATTTTTTATCACAAAAACATATTAACTAATAAAGTTACTTCTTATGTTAGGTACCCACTTGTTGAACTCTATGTTAGTGGTGTAGGGTGGATAATTTATTGCACAAATTTGAAGATTTCGAATTTGAGATAACCTGTAAGTTGTGAAATACCTGAATAGAATCCTAACAAAATGTTTAATATTGTTCCTTATTATATTCTTATGTAATAGATTAACATTAATGATGTTTCTTCTACTTGTTAAATCTGTTATGTTTAATCTAAAATTACTTATCATCATCATCAACATATTTACATAGTATAAAAAAGTCGCTCTTTCTGTACGTACTCTTAGAAATTTTAAACTACTCAGCGGAATTTAATGCTGTTTTCATCGATAGATAGAGTGATTCAAGAGGAAGGTGTAGAAGTAGGTATAATTCGTTAGGGTTTAATGTAGAGCGTGCATTCATCGAAGTACTCACAATATTTTTTTCGCTGTATTGTTGTCAGATACAGATGTCTATGTGACCTTATACACACATAGACATCGCAGAACGCAGAGCGATAAGTCCACTAGCTGGGAAGACCCGGGGTATACGTACAGAAAATGCACGCGAGCTCGGATTAAGACCAAATATTCATTAAATTCTTAAAAAAATCCAGATTCAATTAACAATGTTTTAATATCATTATTATGTCTAGCGTTATATGTATTTTAATATAATAAGTATAATTTCAAATACATTGTAAAAATCTACATTAAAATTTATAATACTCTTTATTGCACTTGAAATAACAACAAAACTTATGGTTAAATACAAAGTTTGCAAGGGCGAACTTATCTCTAAGAGAGATCTCTTCCAGTCAACCCATGAGTGTCAGAGATACTGTTAATAGTAATGTAGGTGACCAACAAAATGCAAAATATAAAAAAATAAATAGATCTGCTTGTCATCTTAAAACTAAATAGCATAAACAAAACATACACACCATAAATAAAATAATTTATACTTACAAGTAATATATACACATACATAAATTAAAAATATATCAATAAACAATATATCTAATATGAATAGATAATAATAATATATACATATAAAATAGATAAATAAAATATATAAATAAAATACAAGTAAAATAAATATAAGATGATAACCTTGCAAATATTATTAGAGAACTTGTGATAAGTAGTGCTTCTTGAGTCTGGTCTTAAAACAGGTGATGGACGGACTATTTTGGATGACTGTTGGGAGGCTGTTCCAAAGGAGTGCAGCACGAAAGGAAAATGAATGTAGGTGAAAGTTGGTATTGCCCTTAGGAAGCTCCAGACTTTTTGTGACACATGGGCGTCTGGAACGTGCGGGAGGTGGACACAGCTGGAATCGGGAAATGAGGTACGAAGGGGCATTAGGATCGTGTAGGATTTTGTATAGAGAGGAAAGGATGTGCACATTACGGCGGTCCCGAATCGGTAGCCATTTCAATTCAGTGCGAAAAACGGATACGTGATCGTACTTGCGCAGACCAAAAATGAACCGAATGGCAAGATTTTGCAGCCGCTCAAGCTTGTTAAGCGATTCTTCAGTAACATCCAAATAACAAACATCAGCGTAGTCAAGAAGAGGAAGAAGGAGAGTTTGCGCAAGCATAATTTTGGTTTTGAAGGGGAGGAAGTATTGAAGCCTTTTGAGAGAGTGATATGAATAGTGCATACGCCTACTGACATCATTGATTTGAGGAATCCAAGACATAGTGCAGTCCATGGTTATGCCAAGATTTTTTACTTTATCGGTGTAAGTAATAGCAGTGCCGTCATAGATAAGTGAAGGCAACGAATTGAACTCAAGTCGGCTACGTAGTCTGCTGCTTCCTACAACCATGGCTTGCGATTTTATTGGGTTTACAAGTAAACCAAACGATTTGGCCCATGATTGAATAGCCGCTAAATCTTTGTTTAAATCGGAGATGCACTCGGAAATCTCAGTCAATCTCGAATGCCTATAGATTTGCAAATCGTCAGCGTATAGATGGAAAGAAGAGGATATGACAGTGGATATTCCATTAATAAAAATGGAGAACAATAAAGGGGAAAGTACTCCACCTTGAGGCACACCTGATGTCAGATGACACCAATTAGACATAGCGTCGTCTATTTTTACACACTGTTGGCGGCCAAAGAGGTAGGAGTGAAACCAATTTATAAAAATTTTTGGTATCCCTTTTTAACATGTAATCTGAATTTTTTTATGAGTTGGGCTCTATAGTGGTTTAGAATAGTATATTTTCTATTGGACAAACAATTTTCGCAAAGTATTTTTGCCATTACAATGATGGTATTTCATCTGAATGATAGCTCCAAACGGCGCTATAGGATTCGCCTTGCTTTAAAAACTATACGTGTAAATTAAAATATCTCTCTTTAGTGATTTTAATCACGAATTAATCTTTCTATAATATTTAATTTCCTTGCAAAATCTGTTCACATCGCTTCAAAATTAGGTCTGAAAATCCACAAAATGTGACAATTTTGACGTAAATCGAGCGCACGCCCTTAAGTACAGACCCGAAGTATTATACAAGCGAAGCCGAAACGGATCGCTAGTTATTGTATATACATTCTAGAATTATTTTTTTGTCCTTGTTGAAAAATTTTACTTAAAAATACTAAACGATATATACTGCAAGCCTTACATCACAAGACAAGAACGTAAGTACAAACTTACTAGACAATTTAAAGTAACATTTCAAGGAGCAAACGAAAAAAAAGCAGAACACTTACGTTTTTCTAATTTGACGCTTATTGCTTCAGCAATAAAGTACAGAGTCTAAAGCGTGACACGTGTAGCACTTCCAGCACTCAACATAG
Organism: Elophila nymphaeata; assembly: GCA_955850985.1. Lineage (NCBI taxonomy): Eukaryota > Metazoa > Arthropoda > Insecta > Lepidoptera > Crambidae > Elophila > Elophila nymphaeata. The sequence goes on along the minus strand of OY039091.1, from coordinate 8,007,817 downwards.
GTTCACGTTCGTTCATAACCAGGGAAACGAGTCGCAAGAATCCTTTCCCTAGCTACTTGTGTTAATTAAACGTCCAAGAGTCTTGAAGAGTTTTTAAGGAATTATTAAACGTTTCGAGCGAGCACCGAGTTCATTGTAAACGCCGCTGTAAACTTTCCGAGAGGACTTGAAACGATTTTTGCGAAGGACCCAACGGGACAAAGCTTGTTGTAAGTTTTCCATTATATTTGGTGACGAATTTCGCAGAGAACTATGAAAGATTATAAAGCCGCCACAATGTATGATTGGCAAATGTAGTGGATGAAGGTGACTCCTCGCCTCTCCTACTTGCCGTGCCCTGCAGGGTCCATAATTGTACCTACATATATTTATTACCATCTTGTAACTTATGGAGTGCAATAAAGATATGAATATGAATATGAATATGAAATATTATTAAATTAAAACGAAATTATAAAAATGTAAATGTTTTTTGAGGTCGGTCCCAAATACAAGTGATAACGTTTATTTCAAATAATAAGGTTGGCACAGTCCTCAACAAAACATGTAGATTTTTATAAACAAAATTTTTATTTCGCCGTTTTTAGTTTTGAAGGCGGTTTTTTTTTATTTAACACTAATCTATTTTTTGATTTTTAGTGTTTTAAGTATATAAATTGTCAGGAAACAATCTCGAGATCTTTTAGACAAACAAGGAACAGAACTATTACGATATCATCGACGTTAATTAAATAGACATTATTAGGGATAACTCAAAAACTACTCGTCAGATGTCGATAAAATTTAAATGGGACCACATGACAAGCACCAGCGTCCAAAGGTTAAAAGAATCTTCAAAATCGGTACACCCAGTAAAGAGTTATGGGGTAATAAACATAAAAAAAAAACCAACCCGCACTTGGCCAGCGTGGTTGACTAAAGCCTAACGCCCCTAATGTGGGGTAGGCTCGAGCCCCTCGGTGGGGGACATTATATGAGCTGTTGATGATAAAACATAAAAAAATACAGTCGTATTGAGAACCTCCTCCTTTTTTGAAGTCGGTTAAAAAGGACAATTCTTCTTTGATATTCTTATCGTAATAAATAATGCACGGTCCGCATCAGAAGTAGACTAATTTTGGTACATTGTCATAATAATAATTCACACATTCACACTTAAAATATAAGCTCCTTGTTCACACTGCACAAGCCCTTTTGACTTTTGACAAGCGTTGCTATGACATGGTACTGAACGAAAGAGGCACCAAACCCAAAAAGTGAATAAACCTCCAGTGAACCAAGTAGGCTAGTAATAAATGATTACCTAATAAGATAGGGTTTAATTTGTTATGTGATACGCAATAAAGATATTTGATTTAATAATAAATCATTAACCATGCCATTGCGAATGAATAAACTAATTAGAATTAGAATGTAACTCAACGCGGTAACTCTTTACTTCAGCCCGCCTAGCATGACCACCGAAACACGATCTTATGATAAAGACATTTATCGCTTTCAAAAAAATTTGGATATAAACGCCAACTTGAAATTTTATCGAAACTGCCAACTTGTAAGGCTTAATACATGTTCGCAGTATCGATATCGATTCGAGTAAATCAAGATTGCGATCTAATGATTTTTGTCAGTTCAAAGCGATAAATGGCCATATCATATCGTATTTCGGTGGTCATGCTAGGCGGGCTGCAAGAGTTTGGGAAAACAAAACTTGAGGACGAAAAAATTAGATAAAAATTTTGAACCCAAAAATAAAGCAAGCAACTGGTCTAAAAACCCGAGACCTATTTTTATTTGTATTAGAATAGCAGAATCATATAAACTTGCACACCATAAGCTTGGATGTTATCCACCAGATTACATAAGGGTCTAATTACAAAACCATTTTTATGCGTATTTAATCTACATTTTCTTGCAATATCTTAAGGACTTACAAGCTTATTATGGTTATTAAATTCACTGGACAGTTGCACCCCGATTGTATCGTACCGAGTTAACATTCACGCCTATTTACGCTCATTCTATGCATTAAGAATCCCTTATCTGCTAATCCCATCTGTAATTAATGCGCAACTGACCCAAGCGTCCAAAAATAAATACACCACGTGACCTCAGTACAGCAACCTGATCACATTCAGTCACGTACGTCGTAAAAGTCTTGCCCTGACAAACACTTCAGTTTCGCTAATTAACCCTGTAATTGTGCTATTAGGCTTTTATGATTAAATTTTATGACTGGCCGACTCGATCTGGCCCACAGTGCAGTGTCGCGGTGCGCTTTCTAGAAATACGTCTTTATTGTTCATTCCGAACGTTTAATTGCGGATTGGAGAACGTACGACCAAGTTATTGAGCATTAAATGTTTTTGCATATTTTGAATGTAAATTATGTTGATATCTTTATTAAGCTAGCACGTGAAATATTTATTCAACTTGAAACGCCACTTCGCGTTAAATGTGCAACGTTTTACATCTTACGTCAAAATGAATAAGGTACTAGTTGGAAACCAGCATCAGACCTCTGTGCTGTGGTCTGGAACTATGGTGAAACTGGTCTCCTATTCTAACGCAAAAGCAATTAAGAAAAACATTGTTATTGAGTTGTATTGTTTTGCCGTCTATGTGTTTTTATTTTGTTTATTTTTATTTTGTACGACTTTTCGGTGTTACAATAAAAATAATTTCATTTCATTCATTCATTGACTTCAACGAGCAAAATGTGTAAATCACTGTAACACAACTACGAAAAAAAGATCCTCCTATTGTTAAAGCCTATTACAATGTAGCCTATGTTACCCAGGCCACAATAAAGAATTGGTTAACACCTTGTTCATCTAAATCGGATTAATAGTTTAGGCGCTAAGGTGGAACTTACGTAAATACAAACATACGTATGTACTTAAACTGCTAAAATCATAATCCTTTGGCTTTGCGTGGTCGGATGAAAATTAAAAATGAACACGTAGAGAACAAAATCGAAAAGCAACAGCATTTTTTAAATTGGAATTTTTAAAATATCCTTCCTCCTTAAGTTTGAGAAGTGTTAATGAATTATCCTATTTAAGGTATATTGCCAATCGAGACAGCGTAAAGACTGTAATCATGTGGAATTAACCGAGGCCTATAAAACGTAGACGGCCAGGGATAAGTATTATTTTTATTACAAAAAGCGAAGGCACTCGTATGCGTGCATACCAACGAATACTGTTAGTAATAACTCCGGCTAAAAGTTTTGTGTTAGTAAGTGGAAATATAAAAACAGACAATGCAAAAGCAGTAAATCAAAATAGAGGACCTGAGTTAAATGTCTTTAAATTTAAACGAAATGAAAAGCTTTAAGACAGCCTATTGTTTGCTAAAACATTGGCAGGAGTAAAACCGTGTAAAGATCGGAGTGAGATAGACAGATGTTGGTTTGCACCATCCTTTTTGTTCGCGTCAGCTACAAGACACGTCGCGCGGTTATACCTCAATGTCTCACATTTTTATTTTACCTCAGAAGTTATTATAAGAGAGTTTATAATATCGGTTTATTATCGCCGGCCGGGCTCTCATTAAATTCTTTTGTGTTAATAACCAAGAGGCCATGGGAAATAAAAAGTCGTCCGCTTTACGAGCAGCTGGTGTGCTTATTTCTGCACATTATCCGACGTTAAAAGTTAATTTGTGTCAAATTAAACTCCGAATCGGGCGCAGGGTGCAATTAAATAAAGATGTGCAATTACATGCGTAAGTTTTCCATAAAACGAAGGACGATTTCTGTCCATCGTGTATTTGAAAAAAGAAATGTTTTTGTTCCATTCGTGTTCAGTCAGACCCACTGTGTAGCATCGGACAGTTTACGGTTGTCTTGAGAACATTCGTTTGTTACTTCGGTGTCAAGTTACACCAGTTTTTAAAAATTGATGGCGTGTAATAAATGTTTTTGGCTGCACCAATCTTGTCTTACCCGGTGGGATTGTAATCACGAACATCTATCTGACCTCTTCCCTCGTGCTGTAAACCAGTTGTGCGAGCGAGATATGTAGGTCCAGATTTGTGATTGTTTCTTTAAGTTTTAATACCCATGTCGATTTGTATTATAATGCGTTTAATAAAACGGGAGGGCCATAAATATACGGTGCTATTGTGTGTCCGTTTTTTGTGACTACTTCTGTGCAAATGAATTTTATTTGCACGGATTAAATATGCTGCTTGTTCACAATATTTATACTTGTTAATACTGCAATAAAATATTGCTGCTGTTTATTCCAAGAATATTTTCGTTTTCCACCGTCTAATAACTAGAAATAAAAAGCAAACTTAGTCGTATAAAATGTCCTAACAATGCAAACACAAAACAAGTCTTTATTACGTGGGAACTGAAGTGGAGTTTGTGATGGCACTTTCACCACAAGTCAAAACTATTTACTATGCTTTGTTTCCATGGAATAGGTACATTTCTTAAGATTCTTAAGTGTTCTAGTAATGCGCATAACTCCGAATATCCACACATTTAGAATACAAAGATGCATAGTAATGTCTCAGCAGGATCTTCCTACAGCTACAGAAAACAATGGATAATAAACTAAGTAATATTGTCGAGGTATACTGACGGCTGGAACAAAAAGATTCATAGGAAAAGCAACGACAGCTATACCTGCAGAAGTTCTAGGTGTGATTCTTAGGAAATCAAACAGTAACACGTCAAGTAATCAAATAAACACGAAAAATACAATACCAGCTTTTACAATTGATAAAAGTAACAATGAATCCTGTAGCTCTAGTATAAGGTTTCTGGTCTCAATAAATTACCTTGACACACTCCTCCATTAACTAATGGTGGCTTTTAGGTAGACTTGGAAGATAACGCACAATGTGACGCAGCTACTAAGAAAACATTGCAAACTAAAGTGCACACTCTAAGTGCCGTCAAAAGTGAAGAGCTTATTTTTAGCTCGTACAGATATTTTGGGACGATAGCTTACTTTTATACTACACGGTTAAACAAAGAGACGTGACATTTTAACCAGCGACCTTTTTACGTGCTTGATTTTGAAACATTGTAAGTATTACAAGTGAGAAAAACATCAAAAATTTACAAAGCATCGCAAAGGAGGTAGGTTGGTAAGAACACTACAAACAATACAAAGTGATAATGACGATATTATAAAAGTCAATAGATACTTTTAACAAACAGTTTTTATTACCAATGTCATTATAACAGTACAAACACTTATCACCTAAGCTTATTACACTAGCAAAACAGTTGATATAATCAAAAAGTTATTTTTTTAAAATGAACTTCGCAAAGTACTCATGTGATTAAGCCCTACAATCGTTTCGGGACGAAAATAATAATTTTATTAAATATAGATAACTATTTTTGTCCGCAGTGAAATAGCAACGACGAAAGGAAGTCCAAAGCTTACAATTTGGTAATAATTTAAATTTAGCATTATAGGTCAAAAAACATTACAAACAATTTGTAAATTACACTTTTATATGCGTTGATTTTGGGCCTATTCACCCATGCGTTTGGACCATTTATAATAATAATTAATAGTGTCATCATTTGCTTACCGTACTCCTAATTGGGTTAGTGTAATATGTTTTCTTCTTTCATTCTTCTCGACTGCCTTAATCTCAACATAAAAATATTTGTAATATAATTGATGCAATAACGAATCCTTTTATATAGTTGATGCAAACAAGAAAGATTTCGATCCGTGGTTAATTTTTATTTTATGTGTAAGCCGTGTACAAATGAATCAAAGTTGGATTATGAATTCTTCAAATTTAAATCAGCTGGTACAAAAACAGATGCCCTATTAATTATTCCTGGTAAATCAGCACACGTAGCTACAACAAGCGATGCGAGTGAAGCCGTCATTCCAAATTTAAGATGCACACTAGTACGGCTGGTCTAAATTTATAATATTACATCCAACATAATATTGCTTCTCATGAATTTTAAACAACAAAACAATGGTTTCCGCATCGCAACGTGTGCTGGATTTAAATATCGTACAATAGGATTATGTTTTAAATAGACGGTTTGTGTGGGTGAAAAAAAATTGCTCCACAGACTTAAGGCGCAGTTCGTTGAACTCACTTTCCTCTAATCTCAAGAAATATGTAAATATGGAATAGTACATAGTAGGAACCTACATATTTACAATTCTATTCCATAGCCAATATTCTTACTCAGTCGTTAAGATTTTGAGCTCTTTTGAGAATTCATATTAGATCCAGAGGTCCCTGGCTTGATAATCAGGAAAATGTACATATTTGTATTCTATTTGGTCGGTGATAGGGCTTATTTTAGTGCACCTAGCTAGTTACCATCGTTATATCAAAGTCTACCGCCAATGGCGTTAACAGCTTTATTTTATTAGTCAATATTAGATAGATAACCAGTGCCATCATTGGTCGAGGGTTTTAGGTGAAGCATGCTCCCACCTTCAGCCATGTTATCAATACCATCAGATGAGACAAAGGCAAATCGATGTCGTTTTAACCAACTACATCAGTTTTAGTACGACCTAGTTACATATCTATGTCAATTAATTTTATCTTATTTTAAGAATATTAGCATCATAACATTCTAACTATACAATTCCATTATCAAGAAACTATCAAATTGATTTAAAGATCAAAGGTTACAGAATCAGTTTGTCACATTAAGGTTACGTTATCAGTGACAAATGATTTTGCTGTTTATGCATTGTAATTTACTGGTTTAGGACTACAATGTCAGTTATATCAAAATACATCAGTATGTCGAATAGTATATGATTTTAAAGTCATGTGGACAGTCAAGAGTCAAACAAATTCAATTGCTAGCACTAAAGGTCTCAGCTTTAAGGTTAATAAGCTATGCATTTTGCAACCATCTTTCTATACGCCAGGTAAATGATAATGCTTATGTAGTTTTATTTTTATATACTGTTAAATCCTTACTTAAATGATTAAATTAATGGCGATCGCGACACATTAAAGATTACGCATTTCGCCAACGTCAAGTGAAAATAACAGACAATTGTACGGTAGATAAAGTTAAAAATTGAGTCTCTCAACACGTATTTTTACTACAGGAACTCGGGAGAAACTCACTTAAATGATCTGAGGTGAAATCATAAAATAATATATTTCATCTTTTAGTGACGTGACAATGTTAAAAATAATGGACGCAATATACAATTATATTCATCGGTCGTATAATTTTTTATTTAATGATATTTATTATGTAGTATATCCGTTTACAATTACTATTTTACTTAAATCTGACGTGAATGTGAATTCAAAATGTATTCTTTACTGCACTTGTCGCTCTAAAACAACAAAGAAGTAATTTATCTTTGACTGTTTCCGAAGAATTTTGTATTTAAACTTTTTACTTTTGCAAGTACGTCTGCAGACCAATGCATTACCCACAGTTTCTCTACCTTATCTGACACAACAGTATCCAGTGCAGCTGCAACTCTGCACTTTGCATTTTGATGGACCAATTTCTAAGTCAAGAACATTGCAACTTACTATCACTGAACCAGCTTGCTCGGGGAATACGTTAAATGTTAGCTGCTTAGTAAGACTTATACTGTCTGTGTATCTATCTATTAGAGAATACACATCGCATAGCTTCACTTACATAAGCTGCGTAACTTTGATGACGAGTGTTTTGGATATTGCAACGTTTTAGATGAACTTTCTAGAATCCTACTGAAGTTAATCTAGACAGTTTCAGATTTGTATATCATCAGCAGAACTACAAAATGCGCTGAAATAAGCAATTTCCATGGAAGTTACTTTGAAAGGTTTTTGCTTTGAGTTAATCATCTGGCATCAGCATTCTTGTTATTTTATTTACATCTAATACTGCTAGACTACACTATTTAGAGTAAAATAACAGAGCCAGCTGTTAACCCGAATATATCATCACTAAAATAGTAATTATTAAAATAAAAATATCACCATATTTTATTACAACTTTTTAAAATTATGGGTTTTCTGACTCACTCGCTCGCTTGGTTCTTTATTTGTTTTGGTCACAGTTCTAACCTAACCTACGAGTAACCATAACTAAAACAAGATTTGGAGAACATTTACTAAAATTATTGATCTTTCGATAAATTTTTTGGAGCTCAAAATACTTGTTCCCATTTTTATTTATCTTTAAATGTAGGATAGAAAAGTAAAATTCATAACTTGATAATAAAAAGACACACTTTGCTACAACTTTTTGTGATACTCAACTTTCTTATTCCCTATTACTTCACAGATACACCTGTAACCAAATTAACTTGGCGTACCAGATAACAGCAGTAGTTAAAAGGACGAAGACTGATGTCATTACTCTGCTAATGTGATTACAGTAAATTGTATTACGACACGAGGAAGTCGGAATAACAGGATGCCGGCTATTATGACGTGTCACGGGGGTCTTAGCTGTTGGTACTTATGTATGTTATTAGATCCGTACACGCTAGTGTCTATGTCTAAGTTGATGTGGTTCAGTTTCGGACAGACAATAGTTGTTATTGGGATAAAAAATATTTGACAGATTGCAATAAAGCTAGGTCAATCAATCCGCAGGTCAACCTCTGCAAAATTACTAGTTTAAGTACTGGGAAACAAATTTGCAAATGTCATCATTGATAGCTATTACAAAGTGACCTCGTAGAATTAATAACATATTATACCACTTAATCATAAACCAAAACGGAACTGCGTTCGACAGAAACTTGGTAATTGAACATTATGATATCCAGTTTTGAAAGGTGTAAATAATGAATGGCTTGCACCGACAAATTCCATGTAATTTAAAATGAGCCGAGATTACATTTTGTGTTTAATAACACAGATTATTTATACAGAACTTGGCCCTTTTACGGAATGGATACCGACGGTTTCGCCCAAATTAAACAAATCATTCATTTAATCCCATCCTAATTTAATTCGCCGAAGTGAACGTAACGAGATTCTTAAAACAAATTTAGCAAAAAAGATATGGCAAATAAAAAGACATCTCGAATGCATCGGTGTCGTCGTATCTCCCTTTTAAGGCACAAAAAAATTCGCAGCCGACAAGCATTAATGGATTTAACGACACGCCGTTTCGGATAACGTTATTAAATAAAACTCCCAAAGTAAAAAACACTATCTGTTCCTCGTAAAACACCCGATTTTGGAGGACCGTCCGCGTGCCCCAAGATTTTTGACCAAAATAACACAGGCGTCGCTCGATTCTCACTGTTGTTTTTTTTTACAGAAAAAGACGCTATCGATTTGCTTTCGAAGCTTTGCATCTGCCTATTTATTCGCGCTGAGGATGCTAAATACGCTTTTAAGATCATAAATCGAGCGATCTCATGAGACTAAACAGGACCAACTGCAACGTACATCTAGTTTCCAAGTCGGATGCCACACAAATCACAATAACCGCTCTTCATTATCCGCATTTCACTCGGCTGGGGCCGTATCTATCGGAATGCGCCCACAAAGGAGTACCCATACCAACTTACTAAGTCGCTACACTTTGTTCAACCGGCTTGAATTCAAACCAGTCCGCCTCAGGCCGGTCTCGGCTTGCCAGCAACGAAACGCCTTAACAGCCAGTTGACTGACACTTAAATGCCACTTAGGAGTTGTTCTCTCAAATTTTATTGGTAATAAGTAGCTTGTTGATGCTTTGTACGTTACTGGTGGACCTGCTGTCTCTTGACCTTTCGAATAGACGTATTTAGATAAAAAAATATTTTCAATATCACCGTAAGTTACAAAAGCATTTGGGCATGACGAAGATGGTTCTTGGGCACTTAATTGTAGTTTTGAGTTTCAAAAAGGGTTATACAGTTGATAATCGCTCGTCCCCAGCTGGCATTTACGATGCAGTCGCAAGAACAAAATTCCAAGCAATACGCCTGTATTTTAACTGGTATAAGCTATACAGTAATTACAGAGGTGCCGTGGAGGTAAATATCCCGTGTTGCCTCTCTCTCGCACCTAAGATCATTGCTGTCATTTACCTTTTCGAGAACACTTTAGTCTCGTAAATATTGAGCGGATTGGCGGCAACGTAGCAAGATCCTTTTAAAAGATTATGTGGTAACCAATGACTATTACGATCTATGCTAATAGCTCATACCTTGCAATTTGTTTAATCACATAGGTGCTTCGTCCACCTCTCGGACGTATAACACCGCGAATCTTACGAGCCATATATTCTGAATTACGTAAATTTATGTCTTTATCATTTAAATCAACATTTTTTCCTTTGACGGAATACTACCGCAAGATTCATTCGTCAACACACTAATTATGTTAAATGTTTATAGTCGGTACATTAGTCAAGCAAATCTTTATGTCTCCTTAATTGGAATGTAAACGTCTTTTTATAAGGCCTTAGCAAGAAATATCACAATGTTATGCACATTAATTTCTCCGTGGAAATTAAAAAGAGCTTCGCATTTAAAAAGTGGCTTTAAAATGTGGGGGATATTGACGATTTTTTGTTTGGCCTATATGCCAAAGATATGAAAGATGGTTCAACAAAGAGACCGCGCGCTCGGCGTATATTCCATTTTTCTGAAAAATACACCTCCTGAAAAGGCGCCCGTAGGAAATAGTAATTACAAGTTCTCCTTTCTGGCGTCGTATGCTATTGTGCTCCCCTCACAATACGGTGGAATCTTTTTGTCCACGCTATCGGCTGTTTGCACCCAATGCTGGCGCACAGGCATATATTTAGATGTACAGTCGCGACTTATATTTGCGGACTTCTCTCAGCAAAAATGACCTCTCATCCATCTACAGAAGGTGCAGTAAATCCGGCGTCGTTTTTGGTTTTGGATTCAAAATATCTGGTTGCGACGCGATATTCGCGGCTGCCACAATTGGTATGCTGTGATTTGGGGATAAGGGAGTTTCGCAATATATGCGCTATCTCAGGCTATATATTTCAACGAATATTAAATGATACCCGAGGTTCTGAAGTATTTTACACAAGAAAAAGATAGCCGTAAAGATAACAGAGAACTTTCAACAGTAAAGATGTTATCTAATTCATTATACTTTATGACAGTCTCACTAAATTTACTGATGTCTCTTGTAAAAGTATTATGCATATTTTTTTAGCAATGCTAATTTCTTCACTTTACTTCTCAAAAGCAAATTAAACACGGGACAATAAATAATTGCGTTCGGAAACCTGGAATTCTTCAAAGTTGTGGAATTCTAACAACTCGGTGTCTAAGAGCTGTTTTATACACAACACCAGTTTAATCATTCACCGTGTAACGTGTGGAAGTTTCCAAATAAATTTGCAGCCAAATAACTCGAGTAAATTAACTGAAGTGCTTTAGGGTAACCTTTGACACGAGGCAGAGACGTAAACACCATGCTTCGAGAGGAAAGCTTTTGAGACTGCTTTGGTAGAAATCTTGGATCGAAATGGCATAGTATCGAGGCAACACAAAATCCAACAGTTAGAATTTAAGCCTGTGAAGGAAATGGCAAAGGAAAGGAAAAATACCTATATGAAGTAGATGAAATAATTTTTAATCCAAAATCAACTTACGATTATGATAGAAGACACTACTACAATTAGGACTAATTATGATAATTTGTATTTAAAAAAATATATTTAAAAATTACACATAAATACCTAATCAGGCAATAAGTAAAAAGCCACTGATAAACGCAATATCTAGTTAGTATATCGTAACTGTGGTAATACATATTGTACGGTACATCAACGACTTCCCTCATTTCTAGGACCATATCTTTCCTGTCCTTCCAAAGGTTATTAATAGATCCCATTGTACAATTAGTTTTGTCGTGTTTTATATAACTGTATAATATTGCTGATGTACAATAAAGATTATTCTATTCTAATTGACAAATAAGCAACAAACACTAAAGCCGAACAACAGAAAAAAAATATTCAGCATTTCATATTGATCGGTTAGCATCAATAATCATTCATGCACAATGGTAGCAACTATTAGGTACTCCACAAGCGTTGGTGCTGATATGACATGGTACTAAAGTGTTTATCTACTGTGATGCTGACTGTACACAGCTTGGATTGTTTTATTTCTTATCGTGTGGCTAAAGTGGTCAAGGTCAGCCTGGTGTCAAATGTATACCAGTCCTCATTTTTCAATTCACTTTGAAGATTTTTGTACTATTTAAGAATTCAGAATTTTAAAAAATCTGCACAATGAGGGCAAAGTTTTCGAATATATTGTGCGTACGAGCATTTATAGTAGGTACTATACTTACAATTGCTAATTTGGCCAATTATGTGAAACATAATATTGTATACACCTATGTAATTACCACCAAAACAGGAATAAGCTACAAAGGGAATACTTACTTTGAGATAAAATATTGTATTATTATATTACATCTTTGTCATGGAAACTAAGCTAGTAAGAAAATAAATTATGACTTTTGTTCTATTACGAAGATATTATACGTATAAATACACTGTAATTTTCGAAAAGGAAACAGTTTATGTTAAGCAAAAGTATGTAACATATACGATTAGTAATATGAAAGTTGAGCTTTTTAAGAATACTGACAATATATTTTCAAGGCCATTAAAGGTATGCAGAAATCTGTACACTACTTAAAGCTCATGAAAGTAAGTTTTATTTGTCAATTGACTAGATATTTTTAGGACTAATTTGGGAAGATATCTCTGATGACCTTCTCTGCGTCACCGGGGTTTTAAGGTGAAGGCGAGGACCTAGGTGGATCCTCTAGCCTGTCAGTCGAATCACCCCAGAGCGGATTCCTGACCAGTAAGCATCTCCCTCGGGGCGTCTCTGCACCGGTTAGGGTCTCTAAGGCGTTCGAGTCGGACGGGGGCAGTCCGCCTGAGGGTGCCTCTAGAGGCTCGGCCCTCGGCTAAGGCGCCGTGTCGTGGAGGGATAGTGGGTGAGAAGTGCCCCGGTACATGTCTGTACCAGGTATACTCCGACGTGTGTGACCCGGGTCTTCGTGGTGAGTGTCTAGTGCTTGAGTGTGCTGTGTCACTAAGTGCACGACGGAAAGTTGACTACCTACACGGTTTTATATACCTACTACTGCTTTATTATCTCCTATGAGTGTGAGTTCATTTCTTTATAAAATTATGATAACCTAAAATACTTAACCAAAGTTGTTCACTATCCCAACTAACGCTAAAGGTCGCCCCAGTTATCTAAAACAATAGCATTATTGATAATGAAAAGCCTTTTATGCAGGAGATTAAAATTACCTCATTTCATCGTTCAGTTGACCGCTTTGCCCCGTTTTAGCACTGTGCCGCGTCGATAATGGAACAAGGATGTTGTCTATGTCGATAGCCACGAATGAATGGAATATTATTGTGGACTAGCTCGCCCATATTTAGGTGGCAATGATAGGGAAACAAATGACGCTTATCATTTGGATACACTTGGAAAGGTCACGTTTAATGCAGATACAATGGTGAGTAATAAATATTGAAATAGTGTTGCTATTGGATAATGATTGAAAAAGGTTACAATGTTTCAAAGTATGACATTCTTAATATTGACTTTAATATGGTTGATAGTATCTATGTAAGAAAATTAACATAGTGTCCAATAATATTTACCAAAATAATGTGATCTCAGTCTCAGGAGTAAGATTTATAATGATAAACGTAAATGTTACATTTTTGTAGCCATTTGCAAGAAGTTTAATAGTTTTATTAATAAGGACTGAAGATTTACTAGGCCTATGTCAAACGGTGGGCGTCTTTCGGCTGCAATGATGACAATGATGATGATTTACTTAATTTAATATCATATAAAACATGATGGAATAAACCAATAAATGATAATAAAAATCTTCTAACTATCTATCTTTAATTAAAAACACGTTGGGGGCTATTCTGGCTACTTGGTCAAAACTCAAAACTATCAGTGGATAACAAGCTCCTGATCTACAACACAGTACCTTAACCAATATGGACCTATGGCATCCAATTGTGGGGTTCAGCTTCTGACTCAAACATAATGATGATACAGAGAGTTCAAAACTGTATTTTAAAGCACTCCGCAAATTCACCTTGGTTTATAAAAATTGATGAGCTCCATAAGTACCTAAATATAAACACAGTGAAGGATGAAATTAGACGCCACAGCTCCAAATATAAATCAAGGCTAAAAAAACCATTCTAACCATCTAGCAGTGCAACTCACAATCCCTAAGAGCATGGGATGATTAAAGAGGCGCAAAATTATGGAACTTGATAGTCAATTGTAGCTGACTGTAGTAACTTTAGGAGTGGAGTCCTAATGAGGACTTGAACTCTACACGTCAAATCTGCTCATAGTCAATGACTGATTGCATGATAAACGCACATAAAAAAAAAAATATTAAAAATATATTTTTGAATAATGGGACCGTCAGACCCACCAGGCATATGACGTGATTTTAATTTATCCTTGGCATCAAGGGTTAAACTGTTGCCTATATAAGTTAGTAAAAAGGAATGTTATAGGTGAAAATTCAAAATATGTTTACATGATCAGAGATAAAACTTGCATTTATATTAATTAGGATACATTCATAAGTAATGAGTTTATCTATCTTTACTTTGATTATTCAAGATGAAGGGAACCTTCAAACAGAAATTCTATTTCTAAATCAAAAAGTACTCTTAAAGCAAGTAAGCGCGTATTAGTTCCTGACTTAACAAAATGCGTAGGAAGCGCTATTTTCAAACTCAAATACTTTTCAAATAGTGAACTGCATAAATAATGCCCTAATTCAAGCTAACCTCTTCATTATCCCATTTACCTGAGATACACGCCAAAATGAAGCCACAGAATCTCTTTACTATGCCTAAACAAAGGTTGCGGATAAATTATCTGATACTTCGTCGTCAGTTTGCTCGATCGAACACCAGTAATCACTTTGACGGCTATCGTTGAAAACCTGAGGGACGCCACGGAAGCGCAGACGATTGGAGATAAATCGTAAAATTATACGACTATAAAAAGTGTAGACGTTTGCGATTCAAATTTCATAACGGCTATCGAACTGATAAATTTGCAACTAATTAAATTGATACAATTGCTCAGAGACACGTTTTATTAAAACTATCAAGATATATGACCGTAATTATTAAATGATTATTGTGATTAATTTCAATAATCAACGGAGCTGGCATGGTGTTTTAATTACTTAAGTAAATATTAATGAGTCCCATCCAGCCTTGTGTTTGACCTTGACCATCGACGTCACGAGATGAAAATAATAACAGTATGAGCTATACATATCCCTGTCTAAATCTTTGAAAATAGTCTCTACAAATATGTTTTGTCTTTCTATATGAAACTACTAGCTCCTTTTCAAGTCGTTTCCAAGATTTTCAGTACCTATATATTTATCCACTGTTTTCTTGCGGATCACTGTGGCCCCGCCGTCTACCGTTGTAACATTAATTTCATTCAACAGCAGACTAACTAAATTCGCTTAAACACCTCCTCCGCCCCTCCTGTAATTTACATCTCCTTATCATCGGATTGCACGAGGGTAGATTTTTTTCTACCTCCTCGATAGCGTTGTGACAGATTTCCGAGAGGTGCGGTTGACACCTTGATAGATCGTCTGCGTTTAATATCCGCATATTTTTGTCGTTTACAAGACAAATTGCCGTTTTAAAACGGCCATTGTTTTCGATAAGTTTAATATTAAGTTCCGCTGTGTCACCTTCCTCCGGTCATTCACACGGCCTTGTGTTACGTCATGCTTTAGAAGCAAAACATAACTATGTCTTGTGGTTGTTTGTGCATGAAGCCCAATTTTAATTTGATACATCTTTGCTGCTGGTTATAATATTGTTGATGTGATACGTTTGTAACATCACTAGAAGAATGGACTTTATTGTTGTCTACTTTTCACTTCGTTGCTATCAATGTAATAATCTAAATTGCCACTGTTTAATGTAATCACTTTATTAGAAATATATATCGTACACACCGGAATATTTTACTCATTAGACGAGAAGATATTTTTTGTATACGGTCTAAGGATCATTATCAAATAGCTTTCAATGGCACAAAATGTCTATTAGCCCGTCTTGCACATTATCATTAATGTCTGTAATTGTTGACTCGTCTTTGAAAGAAACCGACGGTAAAGCAAAAAATTCACTAATGTAACCTTATCATAAATATGAATATGATAAATTATGATTCAAAGACACGTTTGGTCGTGTACGGGCGTACCATGGACTAATTTGCGTATAGAATTAACATCTCTTGTACTGCCGTCATTTATAAGCTGTTTTATTGTTTATAGACATAAAAAAACTATAAAATGACATATTTTAAAATAAAAAGCTCTTTAACGAACACTTCTGTTTAGGAGCAAACGGTCAATTCATATGTTTTTTATAATTCAATAAATTTTCTAATTCTATGAGGACGGTTTTATAGTCGTATTCAAAGTGTCGAAAATTTCCAATTAAATTTTCTAAATGGTTTTTCTCAGTCAATTTATGATTAGATAATTGGACTGAATTTGAATATCGTATAAGTTTGTCGTTACAACTTTGCAGTAATACGCGGTTGTATACTGTGCTATTAGATAAGAAACATTTTTCGATCCTTCCATCCTCAATATTGAATATGAGGTAGCTTCTTAATTAATAACTATAATTACTGCAGCATTATCCTGGTAATATATATTAATTTTCTTTGAAATACCCTGAAATTAAACCGGCATACAATTTTGTAATTATATAATTGGTCCTACATTATCCTAAACACATGTTTTTATCATTAATAAAAGCAATATCAGTCATAGTAGTATAATTCTTGTCAATTAGTAGAGCAGTGTTGCCAATTCCTAAAAAAATGTCACTATTGATGGCCTGGTTTTTGAAAAGCATTATTTATGTTTATTATTATCTATAAATGCCACATCGCCCTTTTACGGCAAATTTTATTTTTTTAAATCCTGTTCACCTTAAGTATACCTGTACTGTAGGTGATTACTCGTAGCGAGAAGGTGGCCCTTTGTACAAAGCTCTTCTTCCGTTTTCGGCTGTATTTTGTTAAACAGAAACTAGTTGATAAACAAATAGTTGAGTTCAATTCTATTCTATTGTACTTTTCAAGACCAACCTTAAAACAATTCGTCAGCTAATTCTATATTGTGTTGTGTCCTGCTTCTCTTCAAGACAGATAAAAAGCAAGCTATCATCCTGTAAGTACCGACTTGTAATAAACAAATATAAATTATTGATATCTTTACAGGCAATAAAATTATATGCCACAAAAATAGACCCGAAGATTATTAGTTAAACTACAGTTATATGTTGATCAAGATACGAAGATGTGGCGGGAAACTTCCAAATTGTCCCATTAAAACTTGGGTCGTCAAGACATATGGGAGCAATCAAAATTGCTAGTCACTTGCAGGATAGCGTTTTATGAGGTACTCTTATTTTAAAACTGTAGAGATATGAATAAAATTTTGAGCTAGGTAATGTGAATGTGACGTTGCGTTTTCTCTAGACTTAAGTGGGTAAGCTGGAGAAAGTTTAGACAGATGCATCATAAGGTTTAGTTGCAGGAAGATATAATTGGAGCGCTGCCTTGAAGAAGCTTTAGGATGCTCGTGTAATGTTGATATCGATCCAGTTATTGGTATTATCTTGATTAATACTAACAGCTGGATCGAGATTAACTATTAAATTTCTTTATGTAACACCAACCACAAAGAAGGAAGAAGTTGGTATGTGTTCGGAAGTTCGGAACCAATATAAGGTATACCATACGAAACAGTAGAACAATAGTGCTGCATTTCCAGCAGGCTTTGTTTCTGTTAGTGCTTCTAGAAAGCTCTACTGAGTAAAGACACGACAACATGATGTTGCAAATGTCTTGGATGTTGTCAATGACTAAAGCGAGTCCTTCCATTTCTCAATCATGATATGAAATCTATTAACAATATTTATCAAAAGCTGTAGGCAGAGACCACTTTCTACTTGTTACGATCCTTAGATAATTTTGTTTCGCTTCTACTACTCTCATTTCAGTTCTCATCCATGCTCGGCGATTTCAAGTATTTTGACCTGGCGTTTCTTTAGGATGTTTTAAATTTGATCGACAAACGTTCATCTAGTTCTTCCTAGTCCCGTATCTTCCGTCACTATCACCCGTATTCACAAACATTACTATAAGGTTTCTCGACTCTTGGGTAAGTAAACGCATTGCATTGAATAGAGCTCTGTGATTGGTTCGATTCTGTTGCCTAGTTCACATCGTTGAATGTACTGATGTTTTGTTACTTTAAACCTCGTTCAAAGTTTAAACTTTTGGCATCTGGAGGTTGCTTTTGACATCTCGACCTGTGTTGGGTAGCTGAACCAAGCTGTGCGTTCATTTTAAAGTACGCATAGTTCCTATCTCTACTTAAGTATTGTCTATGAATAGGTTTTTACGACACAGTGCGTCCACGCGCACTATGAGACTTCAAAATCCTTGCCATATGGCAAGCACTGAGAAATGCCTTATTTTCAATAGCATTGTTTTTTTACTTTGATAAGTATTGTTTGTGAATAAGGGCGTATCTCTTCTTTTAAACCATCTCTCTGCTCTATCTCTCTCTTATGTATCTCTCTCGTATGCTCATTAGTAAAAATCAGCTTATACGTTAATATTCAGAGGCATTTTAAGAGTCATATCAAACCTAACTGTTGTTGGAGACATCACTCCCATGGATTTCAAAACGACTGCACAATCGGTAAAGCCACTTAACGCTATTCATAATATTCTTAAAATTATCAAAGATCATACAGAACTAAAAGCTAATGGTGCAGCTCCTTCATTTGAACATAACGGTTGGAATGCTATAAGAATAACGGAAATAATGTAAGTCACGTTTTTATCTCATTAATGGTCTGGACACTATTTATCTCGGCATGTCGTCTTCGAGGCAACCATTAATATGTGTCAAAAGTAAAACTCCCCCCCTGCTGTCGTCGGTCTGATTTTGTCTCTTTCTAGCATTTCGATTTGGGAGCAATGATTAAGTGTTATAGATTTCGTTTGTAAGTGTTGAATTACGGGACTGTTCTAATTTGAGATTTGGAGATGCATTTTGGAGCTGTTAAGCAGCTCAGAAATGCATCTCAGGATTTTTTTCGGAAAGTTACGAGTATCGAGTTTTTTTTAAGTTCATCTCTGGTAGAGCTTACTGTTCCGTAAACAAACACATCCTAAGACCACGCTGATGAAGTTACATAAAAATTAAAGCCTAATAAACTCACTAAAACAGAAGAAGCAGAGCGAGAGATATACCAGGAAAATTAATCCCCATCTTAAGATTGTCAAGAATTATTACACATTTTATAATTTATTTATAATATTGAAAATTATTGTCCCAGTGCAGTCAACGGCAAACGCCGATCAACAAAATCAAAGCTACTCAAGTCATAAATGGATGAAAATATATTTCAAATACTTTATTTATCAATCGATTATGTATTATCAATTTACATTTGAAATACCCATACTGAAATAAATGTATTTGTTTTGGTTTTGAAGCAAAAGGGCCTGCACTATCATGAACATCAAAACACAAAGAAAAAGCAAGTTTATTTTTTTCTACTTACTAAAGATGAATGATACAAACACGGCGTCGTAACCGGTTTTGTTTTCTACGGACCTGGAACAAAAAACGTATCATTAGAGACTTTATTACCTATAGACGTAAGAGACTACATAATATTTTACCGTTATATTTAAATCTGGGACGTTTGAGTGTAACATTTATCCAGTAACTATAGTGTAAACGTAACGATTTTAGTTGCGTTACGATGAGCTCAAATTGTATGAAAAACGTGATTAGCAGCCCTTTTCTTTTAACGTTGGGAAGTACGTTACGCATACGTCACGCCTGGGGTAGCATGAGCGTTATGTGGGGCTCTCCCTAGAAAAGCCAGGGCCTACCCAATAAAACCCAACGATGTCCCTCACATGCACCTTGGCGTGAAAACATCAACGACCGCCACTTCCTCCCCGTCATTGGACGAGGAGACGAATCGGCCGCGGATGTGTCACTGCCGGACGGGACCATGGGATCCCTTGCGGAAACTTCCACGACCCTGATTAGCAGCCCTAGCGGAAAGTAGCGCAACTAAGAAAATTACGTTCTTTAAACTTAATCCTAAGCCTTCGCTTATGTCCAACAGTGGGCGTCTCTTGGCTGATATGATGATGATGGTGATACTAATAAAGTAACACTCTGGCTTTCAGCTTTTTTTTGTTGGTTCACTTTAGATTTCGTAGGTTTTGGGTTTTATAGGTGACAGTCTGGCAACCCATCACTATGTTACCTAAACTCTGTTCCACCCTTTTAGGATTATTGGATTTTGAGATTATATTCCAGAGATGCTGTGCTCAATCCTCAAAATGAGAAATGCAAAATGAGTAAAAATTCCATTTAGTTCTTCAAGTGAAAGTCTTCAGCAAGGCCAAAATCCGACTCGTGACAAAGAAACTCATCGATTACATCGAATTAAGCCGAGATCACGAATTCCGCTGCTTACTGTCATTACGACAGGAAAAACCGTAGACCGCTTTTTGCCGACAATGAAACCAGCGAATCGTGGCCATTTTTTTAATATTCTGACATCACCGGATCATTGCTATTATGCAAAGTTGATTAGTGCCTAACACATATACTAAACTGTCATGCCTCGAACACCGAAAAACAGCCAGTCTATCGGTCTTCTATATGATACATTTTGCGACAGAATGACACGAATTAATGCCACCAGCCCCATTTCATTATCGGGACACAAGTCGCAGCTTAAATTTATATCCCGACAATGCTCCTAAAGTAATTGCTAATTCTTTTATAATGCGAACAGCTATGGAATGGAACTCGTTGCCTGCTGATGTGTACCCTGAACATTACAACTTGGGTACCTTCAAGGCGCGAGTGAATAGGCTGCTTCTAGGTAAGGTAAGAATGAAACATCTTCCTTATCTTCACTTAAGATCAGGTGAAAGGTCGGAAACAAATATTTTTTTGTCTATCATAACTAAAACGAAAAAAAATTAAAAAATTGGGCAAATCAAACATGCTATTTGTGTTGCATTTAATAGCAAATAAAAAAGTTCCGGCGACTTCGCGCCAAAACCGCACGCAGTCGAAAATGTAGGCAAAGAACCAAGCCAAACAGCCAGGGCTCGAACATGTAAACACTTCGAATCGACCGCCCGAATACGCTTCCTGCCTGCGAGCTTAAAAAAAGTAAAAAAAAAGATCACATATCAACAAAATTCTGCTCTACTGTAAGCAAAATAGCACCGCATACAGTTCGAATACGTTCAAAATTCAAATTGGCGCGATGGAGCCTTTTTGGAACGATAGAATTGAAAAAAAATTGTCCCTGAGCAAACACTTATGGGTCGAGCGTAATTTTATGGGAACAGGTGGTGGGCCTTTAAAAAAAGAACGGTTCGTTTTTTTACAAAAATTAAATTCGAATTACAGAAAATACGTTCGGTTAACCACAAACGTATTTTATGAGGGTCTGTTCGTTTTGTTTCGTGCAATGATGACGCCAATCGAAGCCTTGAATAGTACAAATTGCTTCATTGTTGTCTATCTAAACAGATATTTTTGCCTGGGTCGTTTACTATGTTTCAATTGAAACTTTCAATGAAAGACAAAGCGCCTCAAAGAGAATTGAAAGGGAATGATTGTGCAATGGCCGACGAAAACTGGATAGTTTTCCATTTAAAAAGGTTCATTAAAAGTTTGTGAAAATCTTCTCATTATGGGCATCTTGAAAGGGAGGTAAGATGGTAACTTTAGACCGAAAATTGGATAACTTTAACTAAAACGATTATGAATTTAATAGTAAAATTAATTTAGTCTTTGAATTTTCGTGAAATGAATTTTGTAAACAAGTAATTTAGCTTTTGCCTTTCTTCAGTTTTCTTAAATTCTCCCTTTGCAGCAAAGACAAATGGATAGGTACCGGTCAACTTTTACGACATCCATATAATTTTGATATTAAATATGCCTAGCCTTAACTTCCAGCTGTCACCTAAGAACTAGTATAAAAAGCAAAAAACCTTTTCCAAAACGTTTTTTATCACAGTAATCGTGTTAGTTCTTCGCGTATTATTCACTAACGACGTATTTTATGTTTTTCTTTACTGGCAACCCTCCAGAGGACTCTGCCAGAGATGAATGGGTTTAAGAATTACTTACTCTTGTGAGAAAATGTGTCTCAACCATATATGTTTTAGATAAAAGTTGTCTGGAGTGCTGTCAAATATATTTTTATGTCGAATTTGGATGTATCTACAATATCCTAAGCAAATCGTAATGTTTAAAATAGGGTGTACTATAAATTAAGTTCTATCAATTGAAATTGGAATTCTAAAGTAAAATTTTTAAATAATTCAAAGCCACAGCAAATTATTTTTCAATCCAATTCAATTATAGAAGCTTGTACCAGACCACTCTATCGATTTAATAAATAGTCTGCAACATCTTAAAAGCATCATCAAACTAACGAGACTTCAACATATCGATTCAAGATCGACACTCATTCGATTAAAATCGAAGTAACCCTCGTTGGAAGCGTAGTGGTAAATCACTTGCGTAATTACATCGAATACGAGCAGCAAATAATTAAATTACAACACTCGAAACTTGAAGAGAGACCCTTCAACACACGAGTTCCAGAACGTCCTCTAAATATTAAACTGTCGGCGGTGCAAGTGATAAGACTTACCGATTTAGTTGATGGGAGCCGATTAATCGGTATCGTAATTTACGATAGAACGGCTAGCTATTTTTTGATAATGTATTTATTGTTCGATTTGGAAAAGGTGACGTGGTTTGATAATGCCTTAATAAATCAGGTCATTGTGATCTTCCAGATAGAAATTTAGTATCAAGTACTGAAGCCATAAGCTTTTCCATTAAGCCATCTACCATTTGAAAAGGTTCTAATTCAAAAGTAATTACAGAACAATAACGGACTAATTTCCAATTCTCTTCCATATTTTTACTGTTCAAAGTGCTATCCATTTTAATGTCCATCCGAAAATGTGTAGGTATTAACAAAAGAAGAAAAACAGAAAGTTCGCAGTAAAGAGATTATACATTATAAATCCTATTACGTGGGCAGCTTACACGGAAAATATGTGCTGGCGATGTAAATAGCGTTGTATGTTGAGGTATTTAATTCTATATGTAGTACGCGAGTACTCGTACCTACACAGAATTAAATACATGCATTGGTCCTTGAAGTGCCTCTTCTAGTTCCATATACAGTTTTGGACGACCATAACATACGTTTTTTAAAATTAATAGAATGATGATGAAATTGATAAGTTTTGTGACATGTTGACCAAACGCCAAAGACTCAATAAATTTTTATTTGATTCATTTTTGCTGTTTACCGCAGACAGTTTATTTATTTATTTTGGCTTGCCAACATTTGTGTACTACAAATCATGGACAATACATAACAGATATACATAAAAGCAATACATATTAACTAACTAATTGCCACAAATACTTATAAACAAACACTGCATGCATTAATTATGTTTGCCATTGTTTATCTTTATCTATTTATATTTTAATGTTACAGGAGAATATAATTCTAACAGGCTAATTAATAGCAATCAACTAATTTAATCTGAATGATCCTTATTCCATACACTGAGAATCCTACGACGGATCCTAGTGCAGGAGTCGTAGTGACTATCGATGATGTCGCTATATTTATTAATCTTTCAAGATCTTGCAAAGGCATCATCGGAAAATTTAAGCAGATCTCTAGCCTGTACGACGAACTTTCTGTAGGTTTCTAGTCGATAGTTATCTCCCGTGAGCAGAGAGTACAGACTCTTGAAGCAGTGAGACTTCACAGTCTTCTAGAGTCTCTGCAGGGTTCGTGTTGAAAGAGAGCGGCAGACCTGAGAGTGCCTCTAAAGGCTCGAACCTTGGCTCAGATACGTCATGATCCGGCCCAGGACTAAATGAAGTGAATTATAAATATCGCGACATGAATTTTGACACAATCAGGCATCGGATAGTTTGCTTAATGTAAGAGTAAGCAGTTAAAGCCAAATTTTATGTGAAGATGAAGAAGTCACATCATCGCAGATATTGGAATAAAGCTGCTTAATGAGGCCTTGTCCTCTATTAATTTTTTTAATGATCTACTGCTAGTAAGTTTCGTTATGCCTCTTTAACAGCTTCTAAGTGAGGATTGCGATACATTAATTATGTGCCAATGACTGCATACTTCTAACAAACGTCATCTAATTTGCATTAGCACTTTTTGTGATTTTAAAATAGGTCGTTCGAGTGCGCTGAAGCAAATTCGCACAAAAACAGCAAGAAAGATTCGTAAACTAGCCGTGATTGTTTCTTGCTAATACGACCTGCATTCTTTACAAAATCAGTTGCACCACATTTTGTAAATCTGACATTAAAAATTGCCAATATTATTTTGTTGGACAGTTACATTCTATATCAAAAGGGAATCTAGACCAAATTAGTCATTCCAATATAATATTTTAAAAGTCTCAACAAGTAGTACGTACGACAGCAGACCAAACTACATAAAAATGACAAATTTCTCTAATTGATTTTCAACCTTAAAAGCATATTTATAAAGCGCAAAATCGATTGGAAAAATTTTATAGTTTGTGGTAAAGTGATGTGTGGTCGACTGAGCCACCAACAAACTGAATTAAATTTTCTTCCTTCAATATAAACAGTCAACGACAAATATTATTAACCATCCCGCAGACATGGGAGTCAAAACAGTCATAACAAAAACAGAACAAGCCGACTAATTGTTGGGCTTGATTTTAGAAGAACCAATTACATTCTTACGAATGGTCCAAAGTTAAAAACAAAGTCGCTACGTAAACAACAGTCGCCTGCAAAAGAGCCATGTATTCCAAAATTTAATATAGTTTGTAAACTTTTAAAAGCTGTCTAATATAACCGAAGTTAAGACGAGAACACGAAAAGAGAAAACGAAATCTTTAAGCTAGATTTAACGAGAGTTTAATGTTGTGCTTAACTTCTATACCGATGTAGGTGTTTATGTTAAAGTTAAAGTTTCTGAAGCGGAACAGATTAGGAGGGGTCTGTCATTGGTTCGAGTGTTACATTTTAAATTAGTTCCTTTTGAACTTTCAGTGGTACAATAACAAGAAGCCCGTGTAACACTCGATTGGAATGTTTCTAGGTAAATTAAAAAAGTACGCCGCTTTAGTTTCCAGTTTCGAAAAGGTCGGAGGTGAACGATTTGGTTTCAAAGTTAGGCAGTATCTAGACTTTGAGAAATGTAATCCGTACTAACTATTTAATAAATTTTGAAAGTCAGAAAATATTTAGATTCTCTCTCCTATATTACATTTATGGAATAATTAAGAGTCTAGCAATTACATAACGAGACGCAAAATCGCAATTATCATTAAAAGCAAACTTAACCACCATTTACAGAAGCATAACGATGACGATATTTCCAAATAATTTATATTTTTTATTCTCTTATTGCTAGTGCCTTCACTTCAGTTACTCGGAATTAAGTGATCTGTTGACAAAACATGCCCGACTCTTGTGCAGACATATTTCGACAGATAACTTTGATTATAAAAGGGGTACCCGGAGCACCCTGAAAAATATTCAGAAAACTTTTCCACTTTTCAGAAGCCAAAGAATAGTTCGAGCCTAAACAACAAGCAAGCTAATAATCTTGAGGAAGTTTTACCAGAAAATTCCAGGATGCGAGCGAAAAGGACCTCTGTTCCCTAAGACTCAAGGACTGCCGTTCTCCGACCCCGTTTTGGTTTGTTAATTCCCACGAGCATCTTTCGTTAGTTTCCTATCTTCGTTCACTGTTTGCCGCTAATCCATTATTTTGGCAATCGTTCGGTCAAGGATGAATCGTAACCGGCGAAGGTGAGATGTGTAGTCGGAAATGAGCAGCAAATAGATAGGTAACTCTACTAACTTACTTCACACGCCCTTGTGTTAATACTGAAAGAGGTTTCTGCTGTAGTTGGTATTACATTTTGTTCTAATGTTTCCAATTACTTAGCTCGAGCTTGTAATTTTAATAATCCCCCTGTTAATTCCATAAGGCAAAGATTTCTATTTCTTAACAGACTAAGTAAGTACCTCATCAATAAAACAAATGAAATTCTTTAAGGGTCATTTTAGTAGTCGGTCACTGGCACTCGCCTGTGAAATAAAGAGTATACAGAGCGTGTTGCAATAGCGTCATAAGTTAAAAAGTTTCATTGAGTGTTAATGAATGTGACCGTAAAGATCAATGATACAGAATTTGTGATCTAAATTGTTTTATGAGCACAAACAATTATTGCGGACAAGACAATTACAGTAAGTAAATCAATTGATAATTAGTAAGCATCGTGACTTCTCTCGTTCAAATTATGAGCATTCAGGTACAGTTAAAACTTCAGCCTTAATGACCGAAACTGAAACCACGTCTGTTGAAAAGCTGGTTACGTACAACTCCAGTGAAATCCGCCAACTAATCGCGGGTAAGTTGGAGACGGCCCGTGTGGTCTGACAAACCGTTAACGAGTCTTCGAGAACCATTCCAAAATAACTTTGCTATTGCTAGACATTGGCTGATGTTGACGGCACGGGAATTGAACTTGTTGAAGCAACATTGCACATGAACTTTGGAAAAATATTAGAAGACAACGCGTGAAGAAAAATGCTAAAACATGTTTTACATTTATTGTAGTAAGTTAGAAAGAAAGAAGTTAGCTGCTTTTATTGGCTTCTATTCTATGTTTGATTTTATCACAAGTTAAATCAATCTATGTATGTGCAAATTACTTATGTGTTTCTTAGAAACTACACTTTGGTCGGAATTCATTATTTCGGACAGTGACGGCCGGATTGGCAATCGCTTACAGTATTTATCAAAGAAAAAGTGACAAAAAAATCGCCGATTATAGCATATTATTAAAAGAGATATCGAATAAATAAAGGATGATGGTGATGAATTATATAATAAACATTGTGACTATTCATAAAGAATATTAGAAATTCCTATATCTGAAATAAAACAAAATGGGCTAATGTTGGATGTTTAGCACGAATAGATAGTTCTCCTTCTTTGGTTTAATAAAGATTAATTTCCCCAAAGCGAAGTCTCACAATTATTAAAAGACTGATAATCTTAATATAAGAACAAGTAAAATCTTACTTTTGTCACTCAAGGCTTTGCACGAGAGCAACAAAATGTCGTAAAGGCATGCCATGTTTAAGTACACCTCATTATTGTAATGATTGCCAATTACAGCGTGTTTTTTCTTTAATTTTGTCACCATGCACAAAGGGACCACATATTAACCAGAACCTACTTACATCACTTTAGGTTTCAGGTGAATGGAAATAAAGAGCATGAATTGAGAATTCGCACGGTTTGCTAAAACATATGTATGGTTCACTGACTTTAATTGGCGGAAGACCCTAGGCTATAGAGGGTTCGTCAATATTTAAGTTGGTAATAAAAGGTAGAACTATCGCGTCTGCTGCGTTTAGTCGGATAATTGTAGGTGTTATTCATATTATATGGTTTAGAGTCGCCTTTAAAGTGAAGGCATTGGTTACTCGTAAAGATTTAATGTCTTTGGTAATGAGTAAGTTTATAACTAGTCTTTGGATTTTAACATCTTGTATTGTAAGGTTTTATAATTTAATTTATGTCCACACTAAAATTTCTAATGAATACTCCTTGATTTTGAAAATTCTCGTACTGGAAGAATGTTACATTTTCACTGAGTGACAAAGGCTTTGTATCATTTAAAAATAAACCACTTGGATGAAGTTAAGGGTGGAGTGCTAGTAACTAAGTTCGTCTTATGTTTTCCTTTGATATTCAATAGACTTTATTAAAGGACGAGTAAAAAATGAATCTTCAATTGTTCGAATACGTTCGACGTTTCCAAAACTAGTACTTCTATGGGCTTTCAACAAACAGATGACTTTTATGCTACCTCTCAATTTACCGACACGATTAATAACGAAATGTTAAACGACACTTCAGTACGGCTGACGTGAAAAAATATCTGTTTTTACTCCTTTAAACAAATTGGGCATGTCGAAACCGAACCCAATTGAAATTGGCAGCCATTGCGCCGTGGACAGTAGGCGTACGTTTTTTATTCGGCAACCACAGAACATGTTATTGTAATTACGAATTCGGCGATTCGGGAGTGTCATTGCTGATGCGTTTTATTGCATAAGCTCTTCGGGTAAATAGGCTCGTGGAGTTGTTTGGGACAGTAACAATAATGATATTTATCCCATCGAGCCAGTCAAGTGATACTGCTGTGTCAAGGATACTCTTATTTTTTTTCGTACTCTAATTATATCATTAAAAATTTGCACTGGATACCGCTGCTCGGATAAAAATTACGCTTGTATCATGTTAATCTCATGTGGTATATGTTTCAAATACTGTAAGTTAGTTAAACTTAGATAGTTCTCTATTTACTTTGTCTTGCACTTTCAAATTGTTAATAGCCCTAACTACCATTTGCAAAATTAGGTCGTTGATAGGAGTGAAATTTGGTAAAGAGATGACTTGTGGTCTGGAATAGCATAAATGCTGTTTTTTATCCCGTAAAAGGTAAAACAATTTGACACATCAAAATTTCCATGCAAATGAAGTCGCGGGCCAGCCAGTTTTTATTTTGGTGACATTTTAAATGGTTTCGATCAGCGCAAGGTTCCACGTTTCAAATAGTTTTAACGATTGCAACCTGACGGAACATTTTGATCGTCAATCCGAAAGAGAACCACAAATTTCGTTGGTTCACTTTCGTGATCATTATCTAACAGTCTTATCGATCGTCTGATGCAAATAAAACGGATTCCAATTTTAATAGGTCGCGTACTCTCCTCATTTTGAGACAAATCAATTCTTCCCCATCATACAGTGTTATCAGTACTAAAAATTAATTTTGCCACGAAACCTGCTACTGGATGATTTCCCACGGGGCGATCACTTTTAACTTCGATTTGCTACGTCACAAATCCGATTTATAATTCATGTATTCGAGAATTAATGACGACGAATTATAATCGAATGAATTTCGCTACCGCATTGAATGCGGTGTTTCGTCTCTTTCGTATTGCGGTGACTGCTTATAGAATATTGCTCTTTGAGTTAACAGTAATATCCTTTATCAAGAAGATGTTGTATTCTAAAGAACACGTACTTGAGGCGCGTCATAGCATCCTAGCGTTGCGTCATAGAGAAAAAATCAGCTGTTCCATAAATTTCGGCCGCACTTTTGTATTTGTTTTTTTTTCGCGATTTCAATATTGGTCCTTTAGCAAGAGTTGTCTGTATTAACTAAATAGTTATTTGTATTGACTAATAGATTTTAATATTTGATAAGAAAGAAGAAACAGAGGACGATGCGTCCTCTCGCATCAGCTGTCTAGTTGATGCCCTACGACAGCGCTCACTTCGCGGTGGCTGACAGAGGAGCTGGTGACCTTCAAAGACTGCCTCCAGCGTTAGAGCATTAGTAGAGAAAAGACACTTTTGCACCTTGAAATATTTGTCACCGTTCAAAAATCACAGTGTACACTTAATTATCTATTAACACAGCACATCTAAGCCGAGGTCAGAGCTCATAGAGGTACCGTCTAGGTCTGCCACTCCCGTTAGAGTTAAGTCGTGCTGAGACTAGACAGTAATGAGACTCCCTCTACCTGCGGTACATCGCCCTAGAGGCGAAAGACCCACTAAAGTACTCGTCTCCATAATAATCTTGGCAAGTATCTATGACAAGTCTTCAACCACACGGAGAAAACGGGTTACACCCCCTGTTCTTTATCCGACCTTTATGATATTTAGGGTTTTTTTTAAATCTGTTTTTACTTTTTCCCTTTTAAGACCTTCTACATACATTACAAGTTATTTTGAGAACAATTTGAATGACAAAAGGAAAGTTTTTTACTGTGTTTAGAACAATCTAAAATATCATAAAGCTAAAACATTTTGCATATGCACACGTTTTGCATATGCAGACGACAATCTAAACATTTTGCATATGTAGATGACAGTCTAAAATATCATAAAGTTAAAAAAATTTGCATATGCAGACGGTACTTGCCCTACTATGTAATAGTCTTAAAAAATCTCAGACACAGAGTCGTTCAATACTAACGCCCTTTAGTCTCTAAGTCACTTAAACACTTTTATTATACAACTAACAATTAGCTACAGCTATCTTCATTAGCAATTAAAATTTATTACCCACATTTCTCCATTCCAACTCGCTTTTAAAAATCTGTGAAAGCCAATTAGGAGGGAACAAAAGGACGCCTATTATAACGATATAAGGTCGAAAGTTGCACCGCCAACGGAATTCATTACCATATATACATATATATTAAACGTATGGGAATCGATAAGACCCTCGTAAATTGAAATTCAATTACTTAAGAGCCCTTAGTTACCTACTGCTTCTTAATATTAATCCTTATTCCAAAGAGTTATGAGCAAAAACTCTTTCGTTTTTTAACCAGTTTATCAATCATTCTGTCAATTGCTCGTACTAAAACTTGCGTTTAATAGCAACCTTATTGTTGGGTGCATAAAGGCTAAATTACAAGGCGTAATAAAAAGTTATTGATGCCATGAATTATGTTACGCTTTTTTATTTTTGCGAGACAACAGCATAGGAGTCTGTTTAATGTGTTTAATTTTTAGCTTGGCATGCTGGTAAGCTATTGTCATAGTTATAGTTACGTACAGACCACAGATTTTATAATACAAGGAGATAGGCCGAGCCGGCGTGATAACAAGTGTATGCCCAGTGCGCATACATTGCCGCCAGTTCACCGACAGATTTTGTCGAGTGAATACGTACGTATGTCAGAAAGAAATATCCGTATTTCTTTCAAAATGCCGTCCTGTTCAACTGTAACATGCAATCATTGCAGTGAATCAGTTATTTATTAAGTAATGGAATAACTTTTCACACGTAAGAACCGTAAAACTAAGATATATATTTAAAAAACAATATTTAAACAAATAGACCGACTTTAATTCATAAAAACACAATCGCTTTAAATTATGCGTTACTATCTTACAAATTGTATTACATTGCGGCTGTGCTTAACTTTCATTGCTTCGCTGTCCTTATGACGCGCGCAATGAATGGTGTATATTACGGCATGCTCAACTAGAACCATGTTACATATATAGTACGGAGGCTGATCGCGACACTAGGTCTTCATAAGAACTCGGCGTTTCGACCGATCTCCTTAGATTGATATATCTGTGATACAGACATATTATAATAATATTTTAAGCTTTCACGTTGCATTATTCAATCGGAAAAAAGACACACAACACGGACAGTAAAGCGAAGCGACGGACTGAAAATAATTATCAGAGTGCGAGGGTAGAAGATGATCACACCTCCTCTTCTGGCTAACGACGGCGCGGGGCACCACTTCGCTAGTGACCACAACTGCTGCAACAAGCTAGCCGAAACGTCTAGTACATAGTATTTACATACCTACTATGGTTAGGTATATTGTGCGCGTCTATTAAATAAGGTATTTAAAAACAAAAATGTTAAAAAATTTAAATTTAAGTTCAAATGTACTCTTCAATAAAAGTAATTTTGCATTTAATTTTTATAAATATATTTCCAAATGTTCTCTTCAATAAAAGTAATTTTGCATTTTATTTTTATTAATATAATTGTGGGGTGCTACACTACACTACGCGACCGTAAATTCAACTTATAAGCGCGCGCAATTAAGGGTTAAAAGATCTCGATTTTTCTAGGACTTCCGTAAGATTCAGCGTGGGGCACACTAGCCGGTCGTTCTTTGCTACCTTGAAAAGACCATAAAACCGGAAGGCAAGAATGCAATACAAAATGTACTACCCATCACACACCACCCGGTGTGAAACGGAAAGAACGCCCGGTAAGCAAGCAACGGGACCACGCCCCTCCGATTTTGCCTCATTCAGTACACCAGTAGCTGTGCTCCTGCGTGGACTCGTTGCAGAGTTGCGAATAATGGCGGGATCGACAGAATCTCTTATTTTACATATTCAGAAATTCCCGTGTTTATGGGATATGCAGTTTGTCCTTTTTTACAGACTTTATAAAAATGGGCATGAGCTCATCATCGTCCATTACGATTTTTTACGTATTATTACAAAGGTACACGAGTACCTCTCTCGGCAAGCGCTAGACTACGACTGAGCGCCGATTAAGAAAGACCGGCTACCGGTGAGTGTGTTACGATGAACTCGGTTTTATGGTCTTTTATAGGTAGCAAAGAACGACCGGATAGTATGTGGCCACCCTTATACTAGAAAGCGTATTGGTAGTGGCTGGAGCAGAATCTTATTAAAATGGATGGGCAGAGAGAAGTCAGGATAGATAAGGTGATTGCCGATGCATCACAAGGAGGCATTGGCATTGCAAGTCCCTGGCATCTCCTGGCTCATCAGCATCTCAGCTAAGAGACGTCCACTGTCTTACTCCAAAGACCTCCAACCCGATCGATCCTGCTCAGTTCCTAAACCAAGCTAGTTATTTTTAAAAGCTAGAACTGGAAACATTTATTATAACATAAAAAGTAAATTTTAAATGCACACATTTTTTCGTAATTATGTAGTTTAAAACGTAAATGTCCAATGTAAATGAATTTATGGCTCCGATACAGATCTGACTGTGTTTTATCTGTTAATTTAGTGTTCTATAATATGATGGAGAGATAATCGTTATTAATTACTATGAAATAAAAAAGGGACTAACATTTTAATCGAGATATTCTCAGAAAAAGATTCTTCAGAATACAAAATTAAACCAAAGCGCGATAGAATTAATTATATTAAGTATAATACCATACATTAATCTTGTCTTAGTATACATACAGAAAAATTTAAACCAGCGCCAATATACCAAGGCTTATCGGCGCTTGTCAGATAACATAACCGCTACACAAAGCAAGCCTGCATAAACTTATTTCTGCAAGCTTTCACTAGGCATGATATTTTGACAGATGTTCTATAAAAATATATCAAAAATTCAACAATTACCTTAGACAAAGGAGGTAGTTTGAGTTTCTGTCGAGTTCTTGTTGTAAAAAAACGTGTTGATAAACTCCATTTTTAACCCAAATCAACCGTACAATTTTTGTTACTTTACTTACATTTTCACTTGACATTGATAAAATGCGTTTAATGCGACGCGACACCATCAATTATGAATAGAATAGAAAAAGGAGGTAGTTATGTTAAGCCGAAATTGCAATATTCAATTTCGGTTCAATATTTCTTTCAATTACATTGCTTTAATGACATTGAGACGTGTAAATTCATTTCAATGCCATTGGCCAATCTTATTGAAAGCTAAAATTTACCAAACGCTTTCAATGGAATTGCTTCAGTTACCATCAATAACAATACGGTTAACAGCATCCAGTCCATCAATGGTTGAGGCTTCCTGGTGAAACGCGTCTTTACCGTCCTTTGAGATTAACGCCTCAAGCTTCGCTGTCAAGTATAGAAAAACTACTATTATATTCCGTTCCATATTAATGAAAGTTAACAAAACAATTAAAACATTAACACGAATACACACACCCATGATAATAATTAAAAGTAAGAGAACGTCACAGGAACGTCACCACAAAATCATTGAACTATTAAAATTTGCTTGCTTTTAGATGAGAAGAAAAAACGCCCAAAAGCGACTGCTCGTAAAACTTTCAAGTAATTCTTTGCTATTGATATACAAGGAGAAGAAAGCATTTATTGCGCTGAACCTAAATAAAATGGAGAGCTATTCAGAAAATGATGATGCGAAATTTCTCCATCCAAAGCTGTTCTCACTCACCAATAATTTATACACCCCAAACCTCGGAATTGTAAAAAGTGGCTCGTCACATATTAAGTCCCATTTCAACTCTTTAACAGAGCATAATTTCCGTTTAAGTTGGTAACAACGCATCAAATTAACGTAACGTTGGCCGACGCTGTTTTTCTCACTTCGAGATTTATGGCAACACTTAATGCTCCCCAGTTTACTTGCGAACACTTAAAATTTCGCTTCTCAAATGTATGGTCTCAGTAAGAGCGGTTTGAGTAAAAAAGTGCTGCATTTAAAAGGTATCCTTGAGGTTGGGTTCGAGTGATTACGAGACGTTTTGTTATTATAGATAGAAGTTTCCAAATGATCCTGCATCCTACCATATATGACAGATTTTTTTTTCTCACGTACGCTCTAAGCCATAACTAAGTGTATGCTCGCTCGCGTTCCGGGACCGTTCAATGCCGGCACTGACGGATACAGACATAATTTGCAAAATAGCTAGTGCAGGAAAACTCTAATTCTTTTATGGCTGATTTCTGAGTCATGCGTTTGAACAGCACCGTCTAGACGCGCGCGATTTTTAAATGCGTCACTATGAAACTAGCGGCGCGATTTAACCGCTCTTGAATTGCGTCGGTAATTTCATAGTGGTTTCATTCAAAAACGCAACTACCCACTAGAGCATTTGCGCATGCGTCTGGACGACGCAGTTCAAACGCGTGACTCTGAAATCACCCTAAGGTACTTCTTCATACGTCTTTCAAAGAATATGGTAGGAAGAAGGAAATAGGGAAGTCTCAGTCAGTGTAAAAGTAATTATATATTTTTATAACCAACAATACATTTACAAATATTTTATTCAATATGAAGACAACACAACAAACAATTTCAAGTTTTTCCGCGTGTTGCTGATTCGCTCATAATTAGAACAAAGATTTTAAACTTTATGAGTGAAAGACTTCTCATAGTATTTTAATTTTACGAACGCGTGCGAATAATAGCTTTTGTATTGTATAAATGTAAACCAGTGCTTCACCAGTATTATTGGAGCTACCAACTTCGCGTACGTGATGCTGTGCGTTAAAGTGGTCAATGGTTACGGTGAATACTGCGCTACCGCAATACAGCTTATACTAGTGCGGAGGGTATTGGAAATTGTTTAACTGTTACCTACAATTGTATACTCATAACTAATTATAAGTATTTAACAGTTACTTGTATTTTAATGGCAAAAAATAATAAATTAAGTTGTTATTATTGTGTACCTACGTCAGTATGGGAGCGCTCAGTGCCAGCACTAACTCACAAAGAGATGCACATGTATATCTGCACAAGCAGTGATGGCTCACCTCCGTGCGTGATATATAAAATACAAGATTTTCGTTGTTCTTTTTTTCAAAACCATATTTAACGTTTTGCTGCCGCCGCTCTCACTGCAACCCCGCATTTACTCAAAGTTGCATCTACACATTTACTTTTGTTCATTTAGCGCTTGTTTTAAAAGAATGCCGTCTCTCGCAAAAAGCTTAGGTGTTTAATTAATTTAAAAGTGCACAGAGGCAGTCACTTTGCTGTTGTTGAAACAAACAATGGAATTGGCCTTTTTCTCAAAAATCTCAAATTGCCTTCCTTCGCAGTACATTTTTTAACTAAGCCAGCTTTTAATCAAAAGATGTAGAACGATTCGAAGGTGGAATAAATTAGTGTATTTTTACTTGTTACGTCACTAATCAAAGATTAAGATCGTTGCGTGAAACGGGACGTAATAAAAATCTAGACTGTAGGTATAAATTTCCTTTGCCGTTATTTTGGTCATATTTTATTAAAAGACTGTGGCTTTTTTGTCAGTTGAATGTTAATAAGGTGGCTTTCTAATTACGATTCCGTTGCTAATTCTTTACCTATGTATACGACTATGACGTCATTTGTTGGATATGGGCTTCCCCAAGGATTCCATCATGATCGGTCCTAAGCTTCCCGCGCCCTGTACCAGATCGACGGTCAACCTTGTGAGGGGCTTACAACACTGCGTCTCCCGGTACGCAGCTGCATTCGGGGACCTTTCCTCCACGCAATGTGCCATGCCCCACTGGCACTCAAATACTCCGTGCTCAACGTTCGCAATTCTTTGGACTATGTCGGTGACCTTTGATCCTCTGCAGATCTCATTATTTCTGCTATGATCACGCAGGGATTTTCCGAGCATAGCCCTCTCCATTGCCTTGAGACTCCTTATTACGTTTCGGCTTCATGGTAAATATAATATCAACAGCAAATCTATGTACATTTCGCCTTCAAACCTGACATTCTTTACCTCTTTAATCATAATCATAATCAATGGAATGTCCCACTCCCAATTTTATTTAGGAACAGCGTAATATATTTGCTGCTTCTACCATTCTCGATTAGCCATATCAGTTCCATTAGAACCCAAGTTCCATCTTTATGAAATGTCCAATATCGGGCGCTTGATGATTTTTCAAATTATGGGTGTGTCAAACAAAAATTAGAAGTCTATCAAACTTAAAAAGGTAGACTATATGAAAGGCGATATTATGGCAAAGGCAGAAAATCCTTTGGATATTTCCTAAAGAACTGTCGATAGACACCTAAGTTGTTGAAAGCGAACATTAATGAGCTTTTTATAAATTTATTCGTCTTTTTATTAAGAGGTATTTATGTATACCTTTATAATAATAATAGAGGGGAATGAGTCAATCGGAAAGACGTAAATAATCCACTATAAAGCGCACAGACATTATACACTATTTTAGATATAATCTTTGACATTTGTGGTCATCAATTTCATGCAACTTCGAATATTTAAATCAATTTAGAGCTACCTTTTATAGAATTAGTAATAAATCTCTTATCAGAATAAATAAGCATCCAGTTTTACTGGTAAGAAATCAATTTTATTGCTGATTTGTATATGCTGAGATATAGTTTTGAGAATCATCAAAGCAATTTGGGTGGTTTTCTAGATCTCACTATAAAAACAGAAACACAGATATTTATCTATCATTTAGCACCGAAATATTTGCACACAAAGAAAATTTTAAACTTAATATACTACCAGTAACAGCATTAAGAAATACTAGAATAGAAATTGGATTACAGAAAGACTCGTGAAGATTTTGTTCATTTTGCCACAGTATTCAAATATGTTGCCAAGATAGCTATGGAATAAATTATACCATAGCCAGCCGGGTGGTACTCTCCGAGGTTATCCGCTTGGAGTTCTAGATCCTGTAGTCACTGGTAGAAAACCAACACTACACAGTTGTATTTTGTAAGCTAAGGCCAAGTACCAAATTTGAACGGTTAATCTGACTTGCCTCTCATTTCTGCACATCTAATGAAACTGAATAAAAACTGTTCGTTGGAATTGGTTTTTTCATCCAATTGCCCTTACCCAGATCTTTTCAAGAGACTCTTATCTCCAACAAGCTTAATAGAATACGAGTAATCTGAGGCATTAGCAATATAAAAACATTATTCGCCACGATATCAACAAACCAATTGAATAATTATACTTATCTCTCTGTAAAGTATTTTGCTCTATGCAAATGCGTCCAAGCATTACTTTGTTTACAAGAGCTAGTGGTGTGCTTCTCTGTTAAATTATAATATCGAGGATTCTAAGAAACGTTAAAAATGTGTTATAGGCTTACAAGCTTACAGCGAAGCTTATAATTTTTAGCAACTAATGATTAAATCAGTCTTTCAAGTCGCTTTATCCGCAGTCTTCAGTATGGTCTTTACACAATGCAGACCGACTTTCAACTTTTTGCTCTCGCGCTCAAAAACTGCAGGCTTATTATTCTCATAATCTCTTTAACACAATTTTTAGATTTACAGTATCCTATTAGCGAGTCAATTTACCAGTGTAATCGCCGGTCACGAATAGGACAATCCCTTATTATCATGTGCTTGTCAAAAAAGCAGACTGAAGGATTTTCTGACGCCCGCGCAGACCATTGCAACAAGAGACCCACAACTAAAAGCATTACAATGGGCCTCATAACTTCTTATGAGGCGCAAGGTCACTCAAATGAAGAGGGCTATGCTCGGAGTTTCTCGGCCGATCATATTAGAAATAATGAGACCCACAGGAGAACCAAGGTCGCCGACATAGCCCAAAGAAATATCTTTAGTGGCAGTGGGCAGGGCACAATGTGAGGAAGACTGACGGCCGTTGCGCCGGAAAGGTCTTCGAGTGGCGACCGCGTACCAGGAGACGCAGAGTTGGTAGGCCTCCCACAAGGTCCGACGATCTGGTAAAGCAGCTGGATGCGGGCAGCGCAGGACCAATCGGGTTGGAATCCTTGGGGAAGACCAATGTCCAACAGTGGGCGTTTCTTGGCTGATATGACGATGATGATGAACCAAAAGCATTCCCAAAGAGGGTTCTTGTCAGGCTGGGCATAGCACTATGCAAAAGCTATATCAGTATGGTAAAATGTTGCACTGTTGCACCGACTCCAAATAAATTGGGACCAAGTAGGAAAAAGAAGAAGAGTCCAATAAGCGAGTCAATTTTAAAATGTTGTTATAAAGAATAGGTCTTTTCCTAGCACCGATAAATATAACAGTTGAAATTTATTTTTACGTTGACGTTCGTAATAAATAAATACTTGAAAATCTAAAAAACTTTTAAGTCTTCCAAAAATCGATGAATTATGGTAATTCATTTATATATTCCTGCTGAATACGTAACGATTTCAATCTATGATTTATGTGTCGACACACGAACTAAATGATTTACATATTATCGACTAATAACAACCCATCACTAGTCGAGAGTATTTTTTCAACATTATGTTAATAAAGAAGATAAAGATATATAAATTACGACAGCAGAATGCCTAATGCGGATCCATTTAGTCAACAGTAACATAATACGTTGAAAATAAGTTGTAATGGCTGCTCAAAGAGGTTGTAAGCAATAAAAGCTTTTGTAGAAAACTGTAAAAGAACTGGAAATGTGTTAATAGATTTAAATTCTAAAATCAACAGAGCTTTTGGCCTGATGTTAAGTGATGATAAGGCTGAAAATGGACCCGAGCTTCATCCGAAACCCTCGACCATTGAGAGACTACGAGAATCTTATAACTCTCGGAACAAACTAACGCTCCTCCTTTCTCTTACCCTGCTGCCAATTTATTCGGGGTCGGTGCAATATGCCTTACTCATACTGCTATAGGATTTGGCTTTAAATTTTACGGCTGACCGTTTCCTCATATCGCCAACTCTCCTTGGGACGCTGAAAACACTAGATATTACTAAAGCGATAAAGAAGGAATTAAATCGGTTAAAGTCGAAGTTTACAAGGTAACATCGACTCCTCCTATTGTAAAAGTTGGTTAAATTCATAGATTTATTATTACTGACGTTTATAGATGGGCAATGAATCGACTAGGGTGAGACCAAATAAAATACACCGATGTGTGCGTAATGCGCATGTGTGCATGAAAAATAGTACTGCAGTCTGACAGTTGCTTTCTTTTCTACGTGACTGACAGACCTCCTTAGGTCCCCTGCGTGTACGTGAAATGGTCTCGTCTATCTATCTCGCTCTAATATACGCGTTAGTATGCTCTTTCTCTTTTTCATTGCCGATCTACAGTTTCCTACATATATGGTTTAAAGGTAACCAATGTTACCCGGACCATAATAACGAATCGATTGACATCTTATTCGTCAAAATCGAATAAATTTTCAAAGACTGTTCAAATCCGGCTTCATTCGTCGGTTTTTTTTCTACGAATCAAGCAAGCATGTAAGGTCTAAATTCAAATTTGAAACATTCCAAATTCAAAGTTCCCTTACACCGTTTGCAGTTTACAAGTTTGATGGTAATTTTAGGCGTCCTAAGGCCAGGTCCGTTGCAGCTCCAACGTTTACGTCCCATTTCTCGGAGGCGACTTTGAATTTATACGACCTACTTGACAAGATGTTAACATAGTGAACTTAATGTGGTCCGGAGTAGACCTCATTGGAGATTTGGATACAGTATGGATTTAGGGTTACAGCATTTGCAAAAAAGAAAACTAATTTTCAAACTACCTTTTTTTGTGGAGAGCGTGTCCTCGCAGAAAGTCTGAACGTGGTCTGAATCGTCGTCAGCAATCAATTATTCACAATTTGTCTTTATTTACTGGAAATCTATTGTGCATAACTGAGCGAGAAATTAGTCGATATAAGTCAGTCGCTTCCACGCCGGCGATGGAACAAGTGTCTTAGAATGTGGACACGGTCTTAGCATGCAAGGACTTTGGTGGGTCCTCTATTCCATTCGCAAAGTGTGTGCCGCGACACACTGGTGTACCGTGTTCATTAGTTGGTGTACCTCAGAAAAATAAAGTTATCTCTAATACCAACTTACTTAACGGCCGCAAAACACACGAGTGTGCGACCGAGGAGTTTGGTTTCATTGGATCATGTAAAAAAAAAATTAAATTTATGGTGTAGGTATCGCCAAATTTTTCCGATTTCCTAGATGTACCTTGAACACAAAAACTTTGCGGAACACTGTTATCCTGTAATTCAAACCACCCAAGAAAGGATTTCTAACCGGCGAGCATCTTCCGTGATCCCTCCGTCATGTGTCTACGCCGATTAGTCTCTAGGGCGTTCGAGTCAGAAGGGAGCAGTGCGTCAGAGAATACCTTAAAGGGTAGGTCCTAGCCTAGGGCGCACCGTATAGTGGAGAGACAGGTGAGAAGCGTCCCTATACATGTATGGTATAGCGCGACGCGTGTGACCTCTCTGCGAGTGCGGTGTGTGTTTATATGTCACTACCTCGACGCTGTAATCTCATTGTTGCTAACGGCCTGGTTACGGTGCCGAGCGAGCATCGGATCACCTCTTTTTAACATGCTTATATTAGTTTTTTCACCTGTATGTTTGTAACTGACTCTGGGGGCTCGATTTTGACCCACTTTAAACGGTCAGATTTCATTCAAACTTTATAGACTTATCAAAGACCGATGACATTACAATAATTCGATAAGAATATCCCATTATCCTGATTAGTAACATGTTTATATTAGTTTCACCTGTATGTTTGTAACTCGTATTAACTGACTCTTTGGGCCCAATTTTGTCCCACTTTAAACGGTCAGATTTCATTCAAACTTTATAGAATAACATTAGTTCTTGAAAATATTCGATCGGTACAATTAAATTGAGCACCCCACGCTTTTCTCTAAATCGTAATTAATTAATTATACTTTTCGTTCATCATTTAGGTTCTATACTAAAAAGTTATTTTTCACTTTTTAGTTAGATTTAATATGTATAAAAGCGTGTTTTTTACTTTTTTTAAACTATTAATTTTCATACTTCGGTTGTAGCATCGCTGGCAACATCGGATATTTCGCTAGCATAGTTTTTATCGATGACATACGAGTAGCTTATCTTTGTAGTTCGTGATGTGAAC
Organism: Elophila nymphaeata; assembly: GCA_955850985.1. NCBI lineage: Eukaryota > Metazoa > Arthropoda > Insecta > Lepidoptera > Crambidae > Elophila > Elophila nymphaeata. The sequence continues at coordinate 7,966,468 of OY039091.1, read as the reverse complement.
CGAAGTATAAAAAGTGTGGCCTATGCATTAGACTAGCACTACTGCTAGCTACTATATTGTTCAAACAGTATGCATTCTAAAATTCGCCGAGTAACATTCATCACTGCTTCAGTCTGTATGGAGGTGACAACTTTGTTGTATATTACTAACAATGTTATAGCCCATAAATGCTTGTCAAAGCTTTTGTCTTTATAATATTGTCACGAGTTTTACGATGTTCTGGAAATTTCGAAATCTTATCCACTTGCAAGCTTTATTTGCAATTCGATTCTGAATTCTATTGCTTTGACATAAGATCCTAAAGCTAGCGACGATAAAATGTTGACAGGAAGTGTCTGATGCAAGAACTGTTATTTCTTAACGGTTAAATAATGAAATGCATTTCTTTTTCTCATTTTAATCGTCAGTTATGATTTTCTCTTTGATCTTTTAATTGACAAAGAAACCTAAAACATTGGAGAAAAATTAGAACAATATTTTATTTTGAATGAAATCTTTATTCCTATGTTAAGCCCAACCCAAATCTGCAAGAAATATTTTTACACTATCAAAATAATTATCGGACTGGGCAAGCGAGATGGACTACTGCCTAAACCTCCTTCGATCCTAATTATAAAGGCTGTTATGGTGATTATAATGATTCTCCAGCCGCTTACCAACATAGCAATTATAATCTCTGATTAGTTTAATTAGCTATTAATTTAATTTTTGTTTCTCATTAAACCTGAAAAGGCTAAAGCAGTCTTCAACTCCTGCTGTGATTGCAAATATCATCGCGTCCCAAGTCTTAATAGAATCAACATAATCACAAACTTCGAACAATCAATGTCACTTTCAACGTCGCAGTTAAGTGTCGTTTGATTTGAGAAACCGCTATGACAACATTTCGAAGAACATATAACTCGATGGAAAGTTAGCAGTTAGGCGAGAGACGCCCGACAGCCGATGAAAAACAAATGCCTGTACCAACTTTGGTTTATTACCGTACGACACAAGAGTATAGGAAAATACATCGGTTATTTTAAGGTTAGAGTTCCTCCTACGCTGACGTTGGTTGTCGGTCGCTTGTGCTTTTTCGCGACCTGATGACGCGTGTTGAGTCAAATCAAATTGCAGCTAAATTGTCTATACCTAGGGTCAGACTTTGAGATAACCGAAGTGTCACGTGATGTTCAACGTAGTATAAATTTTGGGTGTTGCGTCGTCGCTTCGGGTCGCGTGTTAGGATACGAAGCCAGCGAACGGGGCGACGGCTGCGGTAGTGCGAGAGTGGTGCGATTCAAAGCAAAGACTTAAATGAAACTGGCCTCGATGGCGAATGCATAGACCCGCCGGCGCCGCCGCCTTGGTAGTGCGTTTTTAAGCGTAGACGATACTGTTACTGTAGTGACAATCACCTAGGAATTAAGGCCAATTAAAGGTTAATGGGATGAAAATCTGATGGTGTGAGTTCTTTTTGGGGCTGAGGATTTACCGCTTCCTTCTTATCCTTCACTAGCAAAGAACTCTGTTGGATCAACAACCTTGATTTCAAAGTATGAAAAAGAATAGTTTATAAAAAAATGATAGTCAATTTTCTTATAATGAATTTGAATCTTGAAGTGCAAAGTTGCATTGACTGCTTTCAATTTTATTTTATATGTTTTTTTTTTACTCTATTCATTAAAAATATTTTAAGTGGTCTATGTATTTATAAGTTAGATAATCATATAACAGCTTTTATAATTCGACCCATTGCTGGGACATACGGCCTCTCCTTGTCATCGAAGGAGGTTTAGGCAGTAGTCCACCATGCTTGCCCAGTGCGGATTAGTGAACGGAGTATAAGGTGATCAATGCCCCTTTTCTGATCCATTAGTCGCCTTCTACGACACCCATTGGAGGGTATGGGATGATGCTATTCTACTCTGTCGGCATCATATGGCTAGTATTAAAGTAGATACTTACCTACTATATAATTTAGTATACTTTTAGAGTAATCTCAATATTGATACATCAAATAGTCAAACTCGCGCCAAATACGTAATTGGCATTAGGGAATACACCATCCTCATACTGCTTAGAATTGGGCTGATTAGGTGTAAATTGGCCCTACAAACTTAGTACTGATAGGCTTTTAAAAGCACTGTCGTTGATCGACAGGTTAATTGGCTGTCAAACATGAAACAGAATTGCGAATTTCGGACAAGTGGTCTTTGAGATCGATGAGATTCTAATCAATAACACTAATAGAGTAATACCTAATAATAATATATTTCTACGCTCACACTAATTATCTAGCCCAAAGTAAGTATCATTAAGAACTTGTGTTATGGATACCTACTATATATATAACCATGACTGATGAACAAATATTAGTGTTCATCACATTAACATTTTACACTACCAGGATTCGAGCCCAGACCGCCAGGGGTGTAGGCAGCGTTACTGACCACTCCACCACGACGGCGTCTATAGAGTGCAGGACTTTTGTTTAGTATTTTTATCTCAAGAATCCGGGTGTATCATGACATTTTTTTATTTGTGCACATTTGTGTGCGTCAATGAAGGCTATAAGCGATTCCCGCACACAGATGCAAAAGTGCACGTACTCGTATAATCTACACAGCCGAGAGCACAGCGGACACGGCGCTCGAATGTGGAGCAACTCGAACAACACAATCATAATATCGGAAAAAATATCGATATGTTTTTCACATGAACATCCCTACAATGAGCACAAAGTAAGCTTTGTCAACTGAAGTAAATTGCCAGTTAATAAATAGTTGAAAAAGTACGAAATCATATATTTATTAAAAATTACGTTTACATAATATTAAATACTAAAAATGTAATTATTACAAAAGCCAGTACTTACAGGTGATTTTTAACAAGTCCTAGATGTTATGGTAACTCACTAAATCCGATCGAAGTGCTTTTGTTTTCGAAATTCAAGCAAGAAAACGCATCACGTTACTAAGCTACTTTACGGGTATTTAGCGGAATCATCATCGTCATATCATATTCAGAGAGACGCTGAATGTCCCCCAAGGATTTCCAACGTGGTCGGTCCTGCGCTGCCCGCATCCAGCGGCTTCCCGCAACCTTTGCCAGATGAACGGTTCAATTATGGAAATGATATAAAATTTTGTCACAACATTTATACTAGTAGCCTTTCAGTCGTTAAAAACACTCCTCCGCACTATATGATTAAATACGAGTACTAAGTTTTCCCTTCACAAATTAAAATATAGATTACTACCTACCTCGTAGTTAAAAAGTTCTAAGCGTACATACAGAAATAGCGACTTTATTTTATACTTTACTAGGTGTACCCATATGTAGGGTCGTCTGGGTAGGTACCACCGCCTTTCTTATTTCTGCCGTGAAGCAGTTCGCTGTGTTTCGAATTGAAGAGAAAGGTAGCCAGTGTAATTACTGGGCATGGAGGGCATATCATCTTAGTCCCCAGGATGGCAAATGCACTTGCGATGTTAAGTGATTTACACTTAATATTGCAAGTGTCTATAGGCGGCGGTGACCACTTAACATCAGGTGGGCCGAAGCTTGTTTGCCATCTCGTAACATAAAAAAAAAATTTAATTAAATAAATTGCTTTCGTACTTGTATTTCATTTAAAGATTACGAATCAACTGAAATCTAGACAAAAATCCTCCGAATAAGACAAATGAAGCAGCAAAATATGCACATAAGAACAATCTCGGAGATATCTCCCGAAGAATTCCCAAAACAAACCTTGATCGCTTCTTTTGAACTCAGCGATAGGTTCGTACAAAAAAAAAGTCCAAAACCAGTTCAGGACGCCGAACCACAAGCCGTTTCCGGACCTACAACAGCTAAGGTATCTCCTGCTTTATTTCCAACAGCTTGAGCTTCAAAATCATTTGAAGACGACAATAAATCTTTAGAGAAATCTTTAATTCAACACGAAATAAGGTCGAGAATTGATTGTTCTCTTTCAATGCACTATAAGCCTACGGGTGGCAAGGTGTTAGTGTAATACGTTTCTGATGACTTTTTAATTTGAACCTCGTGTGAAACTCTGGTCAACTCGGGCGCACTAATAGACACATTACTATGGTCGAACAATTCAAACGCTGTTACCATTTCCGTGATGAAAGGACAATACGTATGGTAATCTCCTTTTTTGCATATTACCCATTTGTTGTTAACAATAGTAGGAAAATATGTATGTGTATTTCAAAACTTGTCTTTCTTAAATTGCTTTCTAGATAATTCGAAAGTTTTGATCCTTTGAGTCGGATCTAGTTGGAAAAATGTATGTGAAATCCTCAAATAAAGTTCATTTTGTAATGTTTATGATTTTGCATGTAGAGTGTTTTAAAATATTTAGGTAACTCTTTTCAAACAGATACGTAGCCAGTAGGATGCCCTGGCACACTAGTGGTGAGCCTAACACTACCCCCACGGGGCAATGGAAATATTAAATTACAATAAAGAGTTATAACTAAACGATGGAGTAATAACTCAAAATAGGAAAATAGACATATGCACTTGAAAAGGTTTGCAGACAAAAATCGTATGGTATCTATCTACATAGCATTAAGTGTGTTCAACTTACCTTGAAACTGATTTGCAGATCTGTGGCAGTAAGATAAAGATTTTTCTGAATCTAATTTTGATAGAAACTGTACTAGCAATACTGTGTGATCCGTTTGTTTGTACCTGAAACCAAAAAGAACGATTATTATTTTATGTTACAACCTGATAACAATAGAAAATATTATGAGATTTTTGTCGTAATTTATAGCGAACCGTCTTGCATGCTAGAGGTAGAAACATTAGTTGAAATACTATTTTCTCATCGCCAAAAACCATTTATCTTTCCGTATGATACAAAACACATTTCTCTCTGAAGAATCCACGAATGAAAATTTCGAAATATGTGTTTTAAAACTACATTTATGTTATCTTTTCTGGAAAAGACAGCGATAAAGTAATCACATTGCTTTAACACAAAGTAAGTAAGCTAGAACCAAGACAAGTCAAAGACCAACTTAAACAAGTTGTATTTATTAAAAATTGAATTACTGTGAAAGAAATACATGGCTATTAATGTTTGCAAATGGAAATAAGCTTTACCGAAAAATTATAGTAGGTTGTGTTTTCTTAATCTACATTAGAACATTAATCAACAATTCAACTACTAAGTTTCTTTTCATATTCTTCGTTCAGACATTCATTGGTTCTCACACTCTCTATACCACAATGTTTAAAGATTAAATTCCTTAGTCCTATCCTCGTTTTTTGCTCAATATAATTCGCAAATGAAAATAGCTCAGTGAGCTCTGTGAGAGAGCACAGGATATTTATGAAGGATAGAATTCGTAATGAGCTGATATGATCAAGATCCAAAATGGTAGTCATAGCTCAAAGGATTAGTAAGCTGTAGTAGCAGTAGACTGATCACATCTTGCGATAAAAAAAATCTTCAATGGAGATCCTAAGAAGATAGTTGGCACAAAAGTCTGAGGATAAGACGTACGCCCGTTAGGAGAGGTTAATGTTTCATCACAAGAGCCTTTTCAATTCGACCCACTGCTGGGACACAAGGCAACTCTTTGTTATCGAAGGAGGTTTATGCAGTAGTCCACCACGCTTGCCCAATGCGGATTCGTGGACGAGTATAAGGTGATCAATACCCCTTTGTTGATCGATTGGTTGCCTTCTACTACACCCACTGGAGGATATGAGGTGATGTTATCTGCCGGCATCACACGGCTTGGTTAATGTTTAGTGATGACAAAAAATGGGCTGTTAACATACAATAATATTTAAATAAACATTGCTGAATACGCACAATACCGCTGAATGCGTGCGAAATTAACCACTTCCTCCAAGAGGAACTCTTTTACCAGGCATTAAAGTGTACATAAGCATAAACGTTTACGCCATTACTTCGACTGCAAAATAAAACGAGGAAGCAATTACTGTTTGCATATATTTTGAATAGTTTGAAATATTTCTATTAGCATTTATATTGAATACACATAATAATCTTTCAACTGCAAAAGTCAGTCAGACTTTCGCAGTGTGGCCAATACGGTTTGTAATTTAACACCCTTATCTAGATTGTTGACTATTTACTTTTTTGTTTTTTTTTACTTTGTTTTTTATATTGTTTAACTAATTAAAGTTTTATATTGGAAATTGTTAGCGCCCTTATAAAACTAATTGTATGTAATACACACCACTACAAATTCCCACTGTCGTTGTACATGTGTAAGGAATACTTGTATCAAAATATTAAACGTGTAACTGTTTGTTATTTAAAAAAATATATATAAACACGCAAATCTGATCAAACTACCCTTAAGAAAACAATTCTAGTCTTATTATAGGAAATGCTAAATATAACACTGAGATCAATCAAGCAAAACAAGCTGGATTTACGTGGGTTTACGAAAAAAGGGGGTTGATCGGGGAGAAGGGGGCAGGTGTGATGCTTGAGTGTAGAGCAAACAGGCCTGTTTACTTGGTAGATTGGGGATTATGGCGAGTTTCGCGGCCAGGGTGCGTATTATGAACTCTTATTTCTATTATGCTTAAGGCTGAACTCTATGCTCTTGTTAATAGAGTTCACAGTGTTGCAAAATTAGAAGCAGACCCAAAATTTGTGCTGCTACAGCCCGTTCAAAAAGTGTGCTTTGACAGAAATTGGCCAATGATTAATGTTTAAGTTTTGTGTGCGTTACGTGTTTGGTGTTTGCACCTCTTGGGGTTGTTCGGGACGTCCAGGATGGTGTTTTCAATGTTTTAGAAAAACATTCCTTAAGTTTAATTTAGATATTAAAAGCTTGTGTATTTTCGTCCAAAATAAACGTACCAGCGTTCCCCGAACCTTTAAATTAGGCGCGTTATTCAATTTCAAATATTATTTAAGAAATTAAATACGTACTCAATTTTTCTTTGAAACGTTATTAATATTGAAAAAAGGTTTAATGTAATAAATGACCCCCATCAAAAAACCCTTATTGGAGCAGCAAAACCGATTACCGAAGATTAGATGCCATCAGCAATAGATGTAACGCTTTATATAGAACAAGAATTTGCTGAAAGCTCCTAATGAGATCGGACGTTTTATGAGAGCAACATTTGCCATATTTAAGGTGTCGCGAATGGTGCAATCCCTGTCACACTTGGTGGAGGCACTTTCTATCACGTTTATTCTGGAACGTGGAAGGCGGCGTCGGGAGTAACGGTATTCGACTTTATGCCTGCCATTTTATCGCTAAGAAATTCCTGCGATACGATTCGTGTGACAGCACGATACATGCGGGTGAATGAGAGAGCAGATTTGTCTTCGTTATTTATTTTTATAGCATCATCCTGAGTCGATGCAGTATCTCTCAATGCTGTCAAAGAATTGCTCAATAACTTTACGAACAGATCAATTCGGTATATATATTATTGGTTGTAATTTCCTTACTTTTATAGTTTTATCTGAGCAGTCTCTGGGATGTTATCGCAGTCTATATAAGCGCAAGAATTAAGTTTCGTTTGCTGATCGGTTTTGAACCACACTGAATTGAAAAGAAGAAGAGTTCAGTCCAATCCCAATATAACCCACACGCCACAATTCTAATATAAACATAACATCATAAAAATGGCCGAAAAGATGAAGATAAAACTATATCTACGCAGGAGACCCAGTATTACCACTTTGCGAAATTACTTTGTCCCAACACAAAGCCTCTTTGTGAAGGATTCGATTTTTTTCACAGAAAATAAGTGCGAGAATTGATCTTGCGTAGGAAGGTAGGTACTCGATACTTTTAAGTGAATATCTTTTGATAAGTTATTTCTTTTGAACTTGAAGCTTGTAGAATTTTAGAAGTACAGTCATTTAAATGCCTGAGGATATAAAGTAGCTATTTTAACATTGCCTACTTACTTAGTACCTAAACGTAAACTCAGTAGGTAAACATATTTTCGTACTGAGAAAAATTACCTAGACCAAATTAAGTTCCGTGAATCATGTGGATAGTAGATAACGAATACGAACTAAAAATTTATCATTTTAAAGAAGTAAAAAAAAAACAACGAGAGAGCCATTCTAAGATGAAAAGGCACATTTTCGAAGAATTACACGGAAAACATTTGTTTTACCAAAGGTGACATATCTATACCTTTGTATGAATTAGTGATTGCTGCCTTTGTACCTCACACAGTGTGATAATGTATTAAGGTAAGTGGTTATGTAAAATGCATTAATGAAGAAATTGAGCAATAACTGCAATCGACTGCTTAGAACTGGATTGAACCTCCGTTGAAATACCAATTGCAAACACCAATAAATCTATCTATATAAAATGGTATACAAACCCAACACAAGGCCCCAAGTGCCCGGCGGTACCGGAGGCCGTGCCAGCGGTGACGGACGTTGGCGAGGTGCCGGGACCAGGGGTGCCAAGAATCCCCGGGCGGCGATGATCTCCCGTCATACGACTTTGGCCCTGGCAACATATAACACACGCACACTGCGGACCGAGGAGAAGCTGCTGGAACTAGAGGAAGAATTGAGTAGGATTCGCTGGAGTATAGTGGGATTATCCGAAGTCCGAAGACAGGGCGAGGACACGGTGATTCTTAAATCCGGCAACCTACTCTATTTCCGGGAGGGCGAAGATCTGTCCCAAGGTGGTGTCGGGTTTATTGTCCACAAGTCTCTCGTGAACAACATTGTACAGATCGAAAGTGTGTCGAATAGGGTGGCGTACCTTATACTCAGAATCACCAAACGGTATTCGTTGAAGGTCATACAGGTATACGCCCCGACCTCGACACACCCCGACGAGGAAGTGGAAGTAATGTATGAGGACATTTCTCGGGCAATACATGCTTCCAGGACCCACTACACTGTTGTAATGGGAGACTTCAACGCAAGGCTAGGCAAACGTGGCGATGATGAGTTGAAAGTGGGGCAATTTGGAACTGGAATCCGGAACTACCGTGGACAAATGCTAGCCGAATATATGGAGAGAGAGGGACTCTATATGATGAACTCTTTCTTCAAGAAACGGCTGCATCGGAAATGGACCTGGGAAAGTCCGGATGGTACAATAAAAAATGAGATTGACTTCATCATGTCGACTAAGACTCGGATATTCAATGATGTCTCTGTGATCAATTCGTTTAACACGGGAAGCGATCACCGAATGGTAAGAGGCACATTGAATCTCAACGTTAAATCCGAACGGTATCGACTGATGAAGTCTACGCTCCGCCCTGAAGCCATCCAGATCCAAAACCCCGAGCGCTTTCAACTCGAACTGCAAAATCGCTTCGAATGCCTGGAGGACTGCATAGATGTGGACACTTACAATGACAGGTTCGTGGAAGCTGTTCTTACGGTGGGTTCAAAACTTTTCAAACCCAGCCGTACAAAAAAAGCGAAGAAAATCTCAGAGCCCACATTAAAGCTGATGGAGGAAAGACGAGGGATGGTTCTGCAGTCTTCTGAAGATGCTCGTAGGCGTCGGCAGCTCAACAAACATATCTCCAAGTGCTTAACTCGCGACATACGCCAATTTAATACAGAACGTATTAAAGAGGCCATCGAGCGGAACAAAGGCTCCAAAGTGTTCGCTAGAGATTTGTCGCTTGGAGAGAGCTTGCTGACGAAGCTGAAGACAGAGGACGGCAGAACCATCACATCACGACCTGAGCTTTTGGCCGAGATTGAAAACTTTTATGGACAGCTTTACGCGACATCACACCCACCTGTCATTCAGGCCACCGATCCAAGAGCCAAATTAACCCGACACTATACCGAAGATATCCCGGACGTCAGCCTGTACGAGATTAGTGTAGCTCTTAAACAGCTTAAGAACAACAAGGCGCCGGGTGATGACGGAGTGACAGCGGAGCTTCTGAAAGCAGGTGGACGACCGGTCCTGAAAGCTCTTCAGAGGCTATTTAACTCCGTTATACTCGAGGGCAAAACGCCAGAGGCATGGCATGGCGGCGTGGTGAGACTCTTCTTCAAAAAGGGCGACAGGGCCCAATTGAAGAACTATAGACCCATCACGCTGCTGAGTCATGTTTACAAGCTGTTTTCAAGAGTTATAACGAATCGTCTCGCGCGCAGGTTTGACGACTTCCAGCCTCCCGAACAAGCCGGATTCCGAAAAGGCTTCAGTACCATAGATCACATACATACGCTGCGGCAGGTTATACAGAAGACCGAAGAGTATAACCTGCCATTATGCTTAGCGTTCGTAGACTATGAGAAAGCCTTCGATTCTGTCGAGACCTGGGCAGTGCTCCAGTCACTCCAGAGGTGCCACATAGACTACCGATACATCCAAGTGTTGCGGTCACTGTACGAAAACGCCACTATGTCAGTTCGCCTTCAGGACCAGAATTCAAAACCCATACAGCTCCAGCGAGGCGTGAGACAGGGTGATGTTATATCGCCGAAACTGTTCACAGCTGCGTTGGAGGACGCGTTTAAGCTTCTGGACTGGAGAGGGCTTGGCATCAACATAAATGGCGAGTACATGACTCACCTTCGCTTTGCAGATGATATCGTGGTTATGGCTGAGACCTTGGAAGACCTGGGCGCAATGCTCGACGATCTCTGTAGAGTCTCCCAACAAGTGGGTCTTAAAATGAACATGGATAAGACGAAAATCATGTCTAATATCCATGTTGCACCCACTCCTGTAAAGGTTGGAAGCTCTACACTGGAAGTTGTCGACGATTATGTTTACCTGGGACAAACAGTCCAACTGGGTAAGTCCAACTTCCAGAAAGAGGTCAATCGACGAATCCAACTCGGCTGGGCAGCGTTCGGGAAGCTACGCGGCATATTCTCGGCCCATCTACCGCAGTGTCTCAAGACGAAAGTCTTTAATTCGTGTGTGTTGCCAGTGATGACTTACGGAACCGAAACGTGGCCGCTTACAATGGGCCTCATAAGAAGGCTCAAGGTCACCCAAAGGGCAATGGAGAGGGCTATGCTCGGAGTTTCTCTGCGTGATCATATCAGAAATGATAAGATCCGCAGGAGAACCAAGGTCACCGACATAGGCCAAAGAATTGCGAACCTCAAGTGGCAGTGGGCAGGGCACATTGCGAGAAGGACTGACGGCCGTTGGGGCGGAAAGGTCCTCGAGTGGCGACCACGTACCGGGAAACGCAGCGTTGGTAGGCCCCCCACAAGGTGGACTGACGATCTAGTTAAGGTCGCGGGAAGCCGCTGGATGCGGGCAGCGCAGGACCGACCGGTTTGGAGATCCTTGGGGGAGGCCTATGTCCAACAGTGGGCGTCTCTCGGCTGAAATGATGAATAAATCTATCATGACTATGCGGTACAATGTAGCCGGTGTAGCCCAGTCACGAATAGGACCGGACTAGGTACCCCTTTTCATCCCGTAGGTGGCATAACTGAAGACTTCAGACATGTGATTGCAGCAGAACAGAATAGCATCACCCCATATCCTCTAATGGGCGTCGTAGAAGGCGACTAATGGATCGGCAAAGGAGTATTGATCACCCTATACTACGTCCACCAATTTTCATTGGGCGAGCGTGGTGGACTACTTTCTAAACCTCCTTCGATGACAAGGAGAGGCCTTGTGTCCCAGCAGTGGATCGAATTATAATAAGGCTGTTATGATGATGATGACGAGGTGTCAGAAAAGTCTACTGAGGAAGATCCGTCCAGAGCATTGCAACAATGGCTCCGTGCCCAAGTAGTAGTAATGTTCCCAAGAAGGTGGGCCGCAAGCTTGTTTGCCAAAAAAACAACTCGGTTTGGTTGATGGTAGGACTTCTTTCAAGTCCGCCTGCCTTATCAAAATATGTCGCCATAATAATAATGTAATCGTGTCCTTATGACTTGTCCTCGTGGATAAACTGTAGATAATCACCGCAAGGAAAAATAAATCCATTGAGGCCACTAGCTAATGTCATCTCTACATGCTTTCCTGCGACTTTCCATCTAACTAAGCCAAGGTTGCCGCGTCGGCAAAAAGATTATAATACCGTCATTGTTTCTCGTTTTGTCCATCCATTAGAATTCATTCCATATCGATTGGACATTCTGGCAGGAATAAACTGCTGTTCAAGCTGTGAAGCATGAAAAAATATATAAAAACCAAAGATAATAATTTATCAAAGTCAATTAATTAACACGCTTGAAATAATAAATCTAACCATGAAAAACGACAAGGTAGGTAACTATAATGCGATTAACAGTGATGAATAAACACATCCAAAAGATAGAACATCTCAATAATAATTCATTTTGAATCTAAGGAGTTCGGTTATAAAGACAGCGGATGCCAGCGTAAACCGAACCGATGAAACGACGCACTATAACCCATAACTTTTGCCTTAAAACAAGGAGCAGGGACACGTTGGCAACATTTTTGAACGTCTTCAGCAAAGAATAAGTTATAAATCTTGAGTAGATATGACAATGACTGATCTTCCTCGCCATTGAACAATTGAAATGTTGTCATCTAACTTTCGAAACTAAGGGTTGGTATTTTTTCTCAGAAATGTAATAATCAGATACTGAAACTTCGATTGTGCACTCCGTATCTTGTTCAATATGAAATCAAGAAAAATGCTGATTGTTTGGAAAAAACTCTTTATTTAGAAATAAAGCATTAAGATTGTCTTTCAGTTACTTAAAAGTCATCTAATATTTGCTGACTTATATACCTTAAGCAAATCTAAGAGCAGCATTCGCTTTATTTGGATTATAAACATTTATATACGCTCACAATCCCAAAATTAATTTCCTAAAGATAAATAAATAAAAGAAGTCGAGCAGAGTTTTAGGTAACATTTGGCTACAAAGCCACATCAGGTAGTAGGTACTTGTCAATATTTTGGGGTACTGTATACTCCAAAATATTGACAAGTTACCAGTATGTCACCTACCTACATAATTATTGTATATTATAAAAATGGCAAATCAGCATACAGTCCGCATGATCATCATTTTAGCCGAGGGACGACATAGGCATCCCCCAAGGATTTCCAAGTCCGCATGACAATAAGCCGTAATTTGGACATTCAACTGGTGCCAAAAATAAAGTAATTTCAAGTATTTTTTAGACGACTTAAAAAAAAGAGGAGGTTCTCTATTTGAATGTATTTTTTGTTTGTTTGTTACCTCATAACTCTTTACCGGGTGTATCAATTTTGAAGATTCTGATGAATACCAATTATGAAGAAGAGCCTTTGGAAGCTGGTGCTTGTCATGTGGCCCCATTTACATTTTATGGACATCTGAAGAGTAGTTTTTGAGTTATCCCTAATAATGCCTATTTAATTGACGTCGATGATATCGTAATAGTTCTATTACTTGTGTGTCGAGATATTTTCCTGAAAATTTCTGTACATAAACACTAAAAAGAAAAACAATGTTAAATAAAAACCGCTTTCAAAACAAAAAACTGAGAAATAAAAATTCTAACGTTTTTTGAGGTCGGTGCCAACCTCAATATTTGGAATAAGTAACTGTAGTCAGTTGTGTTTGGGACTGACCTCAAAAAAAATTTAGAGTTTTTAGTTTTGAAGGCGTTTTTTTTATTTTCATGTTACAATAAAGCGAAACGTTTAGTCTCTCTGTGTTCGAAAATGCAGCACTCAACATAAAATCTCCGTCGGTGCCAGAACAGCCTCACCTCGGCGACTGTCAGTTACGCTCTTACACGCTACTTCTTAAGTATCCTCTGCGAAGTTTTTTACTCTTTGGCTCTCAAGCACGCGCAGGGCGACAGAGGGTGGCGGGGTGGGGGGAGGTGCCGAGACGTAAGCGATTTGTAGAGCCGATGAAAGCTCTTCAGATATAGACGTTAGGGTTGTCAACGACTAATGGAAATAACGGACCGTATTTTTGCTTAAGTCCCGTAAGTAGGTTACTTAAATATGGCGGCTTAGTTTGTTAAATGGCGCCTTTTTTCACTTGAAAGTGCGTGGGTATTCGCGTCTGTCGCGGATCAGGGGATAATTGGTCGTATTGGCTATGATTGTTTCTTAATCTTATTTGATACTGGGATTTGGTTCTCGTTTTAGTACGTATGTTTATTAGATTATAATGGATCACTTTTAATGTTAATTAATTTCGTCAATATTGTGTCACTGGATGACGTACTTATCACTTCGTCACGATAAGTTTTAATATTTAATAAACCTTAATTGTCGATAACCGCTGACCTAACATGTGTAGGAAAGTTTTATGTGTCACTTATGATTTCAATTAAAGTAATTATTCCTATTTTAAACATTCCAATAATAACACAGAATTTTTCATTGACTAAAGAAACGATTGTTTGTATTCCTTAAGTTCTAAAAACAAATTAAAGTTCGTGTCTGGAATTAAAGTTTGGGTTCCTCAATCTACATTATTATTGTATTTATTTAGTCAGTAAATAATAAACAATGTTAGTAGGACTATTACAATAACTATTTTTGTCTCAGTTGTCAATAGCGCGTTAAAAAAAACATTAGTTTTATTAAAAAGATGTACCAGCGAATATATACATTGAAACAATACAAATTAACTATGTGTAAATAATTTGCTAAATGTAAAAATCATACAGCATGCAAAAAAGGACTTAAAATTTAACTCTACCTATAATTTCTAGTAAACTTTACTTAATTCTTGGCCATAACAGAAAGTACTAAAAATAAATATCTCATCAATTACCTATACATAGTTCACACACACAGCATACCATTCAAAAAAATATCTTTACTGTTTTTTTTTCACGCTCACACCAATTATCTAGCCCAAATTAAGTACGATTATAACTTCTGTTATGGATAACTACTAGATAACGGACTATACATAGTATAGATATTTTATAAATAAACTAATAAATACATAAACAACCATGACTCATGAACAAGTGTTCGTATTCATCATACAAACATTTGCTCCTACCAGGACTCGAACTCGGACCGCTTGATGTGTAGGCAGCGTTACTGACCACTCCACCACGACGGCGTCAAATTTGAGCATTATCTTCATATTGTCTTATCAAATTTTTAAATATTCAAACTATATAATTCAAATCATATAACTATAAATTATTATATATATACGCTCAACTAGAAGTTTTAGAAATTTTGTCTTCCAAATGAATAAATAATTGTATTCATTAAAAACGTTGGGAGACTAATTACATTACAATTCATAGTAAAAATCTCTTCATTTTGCATCAAGCTTTTCTATTCTTTATTGATAATAAGTTACAAAAGTCTCAAAATACAAACTATGTTTTTTTTTACGCAGCTCATGTTTATTTTTTTGCTGTTCTCTCAACCCTAACGCTGAGAGGCAAGAAGACTCAAATACTTGCTCTACTACTGCGGTTGCAGAATTCACTCTCTTAAGGTCATCCACCCCTCTCATTAAGCTAGAACCTCACGTGTAGCGGCTCAACATCTTAATAGACATTAAAAATGGAATCTGTTTGAAACTTAATCGATTCTTGAGCCTAACAAATGTTGGCAATGGAAGCAATAAGTTTTGACTTCCAATTTCGGTATTAAACCCACGCGCTAAGTTAGAGTTTTGCCTCAAACTGTCAAATCATACGAAAACTTGAACTTTCGAAGAAAAGTTTGAAACGCCAAATGTTCTCTATTCAGTTACTCAACTTAGCCCTTCTGATGTTGGTATAAAAATCAAGATCTGACATTAAGTATCTATTAAGACGATTAGACCTGTTTTGTGACTTACTCTTTAAGATTTAAGACAAAGAATACAGATTTCTTTAATAGCTTTCGCAAGCTACGTTCATAGATCTACGTCTTGTTATCAAGAAATATTTGCCTAATAATTTATGTGATTTTATTTGTAATTGTAAGTATAAAGATACCTGGTAGAATGATCACTCCCTGTCTTCTAAATCAAAGGAAAGCAGCGTATTATCATACGGTATGAAAGGTGTTTGTACCCATAACTATAATATACTTTACTAAATTATCAGTGAGGTTGACGAAATTATTCCAGACAGTCATAATTATTAAAAGATATATTTTTATAGCGCTTATAAAAATATATCTTTTTTTATATATCTTTCACGATCTACGGCGCGATCACTTCACGGCTTATTTCCTTTATTGCTAAATCGAATAGACTAACTTATAGTTCCATATATGAATACCAGTAATAATAAAACTAATTACGTTATGGACATAAATGTGGGTTCCAACGGGATACATAAATGAGACCTGTGGCTTAACATGCAGAAATCTGAGTAAACTACCAGCTGGCAACACACTCTAAATCAGGAACTTTCTATAATTTACAGCGTTTTCAACTCCTCGAGATCTTTATCGCCTTTAGCTTATAATGCCTCTGGACGTTCAACAAACTATTCCGTAGCAAGCTTTCCTAACATCTAAAATATGCTTATGAGTCAATTCAGTTGCCAACCTTAACTATTAAAACGTTTCAGCTTCGTTTCATAAAGCACTAAATATTTCCGAAGTGTAACTGTCAGAGGTGAAGAAATATGACATGTTTGAGACAAATAAGGAGGTTAAAATTAGAAGAATGAAGACGATAACAAGGGCTGACAATTTACGAGATGACATGCACTAAAACGATACGAACGTAGTTTTGAATGAGAATTTCCGGTTCTAATAAAATTAAGAGATTTTTTACCCAAGGCAGTCCCAAATTTTTGATGGTTGATTGATCATGATATCTATAGATATCGTAGCACATATGTTCTTAATGTTTTTAGAATAGTTACAAATCGTAATCGCACGATCTTCAAAATCGCGAATCAATCATTGCTCTTTTGTTATTTGTCTGCAAACTTTTACACCCTTAATCCAAAGAACAACTATTACAAAAAATCAGAGATAAATATGGAGCATTTCTTATGAAGTGTAACATCCTACCTTCTTAATCGCTTCAGAAAAACCTACGTATTAATAAAATACATTTACTGTAATAAACTTCCTGAGAACCTCGTGAATAAATAGTTGACGAACATGATTTATCGAATCACATAAATTGACTTGAGATGGGTTAACTGAATACTGATTAATGTTTGGATCAGCGTCCAAGAAAATTGGTGTACGTAACAATAAGTCTACGTTGCTTGTTATGATTACAGAGAAAACAGGAAAGAAACAGCTGATAGGTAACTTTACTATTCAAACCCAGAATGGTTTCTTTAAAACCCATTATGTTGTGAAAGTATCAACTCAATTCTTAATACTACTCTTTACATCAAACTTGAGAATAATATAATTGGGTGATGATGAAGCTGACGCCATACCGTGGACGGAATGTTGCGATGTGACGTCTTTGACGTTTCCTATATAGCAAAACTCACCGTCACATACACGTCGACGTACGAAAGTATGTATGAATAAGTTTACAATTTACAATTTGTCAGTTTTATAACTATCAGTTGTTATAAATTTAAGAAATTTGATTTTAACGCTACCTATAAGGAGTTCTTATTTCAGATAACTCACAGTTATCACTAATTTAAATATTTGAATTTAACCCTACTTATTAAGAGTTCTCATTGCAGAGTAACATTCAAATGAAAGATAAAACTGCTATCAATAGAAAAGCTTCACTGGAACATTCCAGCCCTCATACATACAAATAGATATCGATTCTTGCTCAACATGCACTATGAAGGTGGAACTATTCCATATGCGAACGGAGCTTGAAAGTTCAAAATATAAGCTGCATCTTTTATAAAAAAAGAAACACAAACATTCTTAATTTACACCGTCCATAAAAGCAAAGTGTTTTGACAGACTAAAATCTCCGAAACATACATAAGCGAAAATACTTTTAATCAAACGTAGCAGTCCAGATTTAAAACGTCTGAATCTCAAGGCAAAGTGGTGAAAAACAAAGAAATCCCCATAAAAACAGATAGAGGAACCATAAGAATCAATTAGTGTTGTCTTAACGTGCCGTCTATATAACCAGTCAAACTGGAGAGTCCTGGTGGACTCTAATTTGACTACTTATAAACCATAGATCACTGTAACTAGTCGTTTTTATGCCCAAATTCCACCACCCATTCCCTGTCGGCAATTATTTACAAGACTTAGCACACGAACAACAGTAAAACTATTAACAGGGTAGTCCAAATAGTTTGAAATAGTTTTCTTGGCCGCTCGCCAGGCGCGTTGCGTTCGTTGATAGATTGCCATGGCTTGCAGTGACATGGTTGTAAACAAAAATAAATGAGACCATATGAAACGCAGTGTTTTGATTTATGCGGATTTCGATTTGGTTTACTCTGGATAAGTTTTATTGGTACGAAACGTCAAACTGGATTTTAAAGTTGGAGTTTGTTTAGTTGACCCGGCTTTGACGTGTATAACGGACGTCTTTTGACGGTGATGTTTCTATAATATGGGATTACATGCATAATACGGCTCAAATACAACTGACATGCAACCCAATATTTTTAAATATAGCTGCAAGTGTTGCAATTCATAGAGCTTCACATTGATCACGATATGTGTGTTAATGTCGTGCCTTATTTAGGACTTTTTTGGAGTCGATATAACGTTAATTATTAAGTACTATTTTTCTATCATTCTCGTTATCTATCTTCATTGCAATGTAAAAGACTAGGTTAGAAATAATGAACCTAATTGCATATCTGAAATCAACCTTTTTATTTTGTTTTTCATTATTAAATGTGCCAACCATATTATTATCATTGGTCTGGTAGAGATTATGTGCATTATAATTTATGATGTCAATTATTACTGCATTATACAGTCACAATATTGAAAATAATCCAGATTTAATGATGTCACATCACTAATGGAAGCAGCATTAAGAAAAAGTTGCATTATATATTTCCCTCAAATAACGCTTTAGTAGCGATTACGGTGTCATATTCAGAGCAAAAACTCTTTAAACATGTCGTCATTTGCGATAATATTACCTGATGCGTAATCGGAAACTGGCAAGAATACAAAATCGACAGTTCATTGGACTCTGGTTGGGATAAAATCGAGTATTAACATCACAGATGCAATGACGTAAATCTTTAAAATTATATTTTGCATAAAATTTGCGTAATATTTTTTGAAGTAAAACTTCTTTAGGCGCGACTAGGGGGTAACTCAGATTTTTCTAACGGAAGTAACGCTCAGTATTCTATAGTCTGTGTAGTTTCCGCTATTTAAAAAAAGTAATTTCGATTGGTCGTAAGTATCTGTCATTTTTTTTTTTTTTTCAGTTAAAATTTAATCATTTCAGTGATCTACGTCAAAGAAGTTTTACTTCAATCGCGCGTAAAGGTTACACGCACACAATTTTTTTTCTATGTGTCATTAAACGCGCAGTTTAGTTTTCCGAAACAATCTAATATAAAGCAAGGATTATAATGGTCTAGTTGTGTTGAAATCACAAGCATTCCCTTTCTGGTAATAAAACAGTCGTAAAGACTAACACAGAAACGATTCCGAAGAGTTTATCCCTTTAGTATCAGAACACTGGACAAAGGACACACGCAGCCATTTACGAAACTCGAGATAATTCTGATCTTGAATTGGCTTACGGCCTATTTGGACAGCACTGCTCCAACACACAAACGGGTTGTAAAAACAACGCGTTCATGGAACTTACATTACGGGTCACCAAAAACATAATTTATATTATTAAATAGTTTTTGAGGTCATACATTAAACATTTTTTACTCAGAATTTGCGTTTGTTGTTCAATTAGGTACATTGCAAAGATCGTAAATAAATCATACTACTTTTGCATTTGTAAATGTTTTCACATGAATTTTACAAGATCCAATTTGGGAATATTTCCTGACTTTTGTCGGGTAAAATGGTAACAAATTAGTCACAGTATTATCTGTATAGGTACACATCAAATGCAAGAAATACATACTTTTTTTAAACTAGATTCCATAACACAGACATTGGTTTTAAGAGTGTATTTAAATTGTGAATTCAATGAATGAATGAGTAAATAGTGTTTTGTTTGTGGAAGATGTATTTAAAGCACGTGTTAAACTAAAGATGAAGATGATTTGGTTCCAAATTGCATAATAATGATCTTCATAAAGCCGCAAGAGGTGTGTATACGAGTATTCCATTTGTATCATGACAATAACATACCTAACTTTTCTAGATGCAAACAATACTAATGCATCTAGAAAATTAATGATATTGTCATGCTACAAATACAAATCGAATCCTTTACAACTATCGTAGAAATAAATAAATGATTTGAACTATTCAATCTGTTATAGAAGACGTGCGAACCAACGACATGACTCCTGGGAAAAGTCTTCAACCTATTTTGGAGTTACCAAAGAAAAGTTAGCAATAATTGCAATATCATGAGCGAATTCAGCCCGAAATTTTCCCATTTGCTCCCGGCCTATTTTAATATTTCCTCGCAACCTTAGAAACCGCAAAGGAAGGGAGAATTCAAAAGAGTCTTAAGGGAAATAAGTTTTGCGTCGTACTTTAGTACTTTGCGGGGTCAAGCTGGGTAATTATAGTCTAAATAGCTGGGACATACATTACAAGGTAAGGACATAAGGGCGGGAAAGTTTCGGCTATTATCATAAACTAGTTATGACCTTTCACGTTGTTTTAAGGACTTTGTGTATTTTTCTACTTGTTAACAAGTTAAGAAGTATTCGTTTATACGTGACTTTGTATGCTCAAAGTGTTCAAAGTAACATTACTATCACGCTAGAAGTTACATTAGATCAACAAAAGTGGCATAAGTGTTTATGCTTTTGTTTTCTTCTGTAGGACTTAGTTATGACTGATTAAATACAAATACATAATGTATAATTAATGAAATATATATTTTATATTTGTTTGCACGAATTCGCATAGCACACATCTTTGGAATAGTATTAGAAAATGTCAAGATCTAAATATTTTGCTAAGAAGTGTGTCAAATCCGTAAAAGTTACAATTAGGGAAATTAACTGTTATTGGACTGGCTTCAAAACTATATCAGACTCATAATTGTGACAAAAATATTACTGCAGCAGTCATCATTTTAGCACTAAGTACATAAAATACAGCGTAAGTAGCTCTGTAATCGACTAGCTTTATGTAGCCAGTGAAGAATAATATCTAATTGTAGTTTGGTTAAGAAATACAACGCTGGTACAATATTGGTTACTCTCTCCTATTATAATTCAAAGTTCTAGATCATTACATAGAAAAATTCATAGAACTAGATCCTTGTTTCTTGTTAGTTAAGTCAAATGAAGTTAAGAGAAATTCTGATGTTCAACATGACAGTTCTTAATCAGAAAATATAGCAACGACAAAAAGGAGGTCAATATTAAATATGTAGTTATTTCGATACCAATATCACAAAAACTTTGAGACAAAACTAAGTTCCTAGTAAATTTTAAAAATAGAAAATACTGCCAAACAATCATTCGGGGAAATTTAGTAATCGATTCAAAATTATACAGACTTGGCAAGTACTTATTTTCTGTTTTTAGTACCTACATGGGTAGTTCTTTAGTCTGAGTTTAGTTGAACTGGGTATGTATTTTATGTTTCACAGCTTAAGACACACATGTTAGTATTGATGACTACAATAGGCTAACTTTCATATCCCTCTTTTGCAATTGTTACTTAAGTTCATTCGCTCATGACTACGAACTGAACAAGTTTCTCAAACCTTAAAAGCACACAGCGCATCAAATCACAATTTCTCATACCCGACAGATTGACATCCTCCGCCCATGACTCGTGTTGAATGAAATGCGAAAGTGACGACTGGCGAGTCATAATGTGAGCTGGCCTTAACCCCCTATCTCCCTAGCAATATACAGTGATTAAATACAATTTCGACCGCTCCCGAGAGCCCTCTAGCGTTTCCGGGAAGCCTACAGACTTCCGCTCCCCACTACCTCCCCTTCCGGCGCGCACTTTTTCCAAGTGGTCCTCTGTCGTGTACCTTTTTGTCCCAAAAATAAAGTTTTTCAAGAGTAAAAAATTGGGACACAAATGGGGTGCAGGAAGCGGGGTAACATAGCACGCTAGGAGCTGAGCTTTGTCGAGAGGATGCGCGCGTAAAAAATAATTAAAAGAGACCCGCTCCTGAATATAGGTTTGACCTTAAAGATGGAGATTTTCTACTTGCTGGATTAGAAAATCATATCAGTAACGTTTTAGTTACTTCGGTAGCGGAAATTTTCGAATCTATCGTAAAAATTACATTGCACTAAATCGTCTACGGTCATGGAATCAGAACTACCAAAAGTCCAGAATGAATACTTGCCTACTGACTTGAATTTGATGAACTGATTGAGGTTGAAATTTTAAATAATTATCTAATACTTAATAATGGTAATTTTGAATAATTATTTCTAAACCTTGGTCAAAGGTAACCAAGCAAAACGTCATTATTCAAAGTAGAGTTTTCAATGCAAGTTTTTAACTATTTCTTTACCTATTGCAATACTGCAAATAATGTCCAGTTGCTTCATATTGCCAAGAGAGATAAGTGTTAATTTTTTTCATATGAGAAATTGTGACCTAGATTCCTTTGATTTATTATCTTATTATCCCTCTTGTTACAATATAATAGGAAAGAGCTAGCACATCGCTTACACGGTTTACAAAGATGGACGAAACAATGTGCTTATTTTTCATGTCTTATGCAATAGCAGCAGTTGGTAAATGTACAGCAATGCATGAAGCTAAATTATTTGTTCAAACCATGGGAATTATGTTGTACTATAATGTATACAATTCATTTGGTATATTTACGAATCTCGTTAGACACTCGGCGATTTATTAACAAAGGAAAAAACAAAAGCTTAAAACTAACAGTTGCCTCTTATCTTTCAACGTACAAACATTAAAAGAAAATCAACACAAGCAACCTTAACCCAAATGAATAGAGACCGTAATGCTATAATCCAAAATTAGAACCCAAGTAAACTTGTCGTTATACTATTTACTTAAATCAATCACGGGAATTTAAACTCTAGATGAATGAGATAAAGGTTTCAAGTTCCATCAGAAGATGATGCCACATGTTAACTAGCAAAAGAAATATGTGAAGGGAATTTGTTTATAAAACGTCCTGTTGAGTGATGTTTAGTGGAACTATCATGAACACAAAATGGTGTACGTCAATGAGTGAAGATTTTAAAAACATGTACGACAGAGAAATAACATTTAAAAATGTGCTTCTCAACAGTCTGCACGTTGTAGCCGCTTCAGTGGCCTAGTAGAGGGTTTATTTGGTTGGGGTTTTTAAGTTAACTGGCTAACACTATTTCATTTAAAGTCTATCGCAATAAAAATAATGATGGTGGGTTCAGGTGATATGTTACCGTCATCCTTATCATCATCATCACCATCAGAAAAGGAACGATAAATCCTTTCCCTTTAATAATGGACAAAAATTTTTAATTTTTAACGCCTAGTTCCTACGCTTTATACTATAAAGCTTCGCTTCTTTCGAGTGTCCCTAGACGGCACAGTTTTTTAATTCCAAATTCGGGTCTCGTTTCTATGTAGTTATCTATACGTACTGCACGTGCAGATTTTTTTACTCAAGGTTATAATGTGGTTTTAAAAGCATAATTCTGTTTAAAGAAAATAGATTATAATTATAAAGTAAACATTTTGGATAGAATACTTGGTATGTTTTTTTGAAATTACTTTCTATGCAAGAAATCAAGCATGTTACCTACTAGTAAAATGAAAATGAAAATGAAAAAGCTCTTTATTTAAATGGACTTTGCTAAGTACTTTTAAATCGTCAAAACCCTACCACCATTTCGGGACGAATAATTATTATTATGCTGAGATGGAGAAGAAATGGCTAAAGAAACTCCACAGCTTACAATTTCGTAATGATTTCAAAACATCATTACAGGTCAATAAATAATTATTAATATAATTTAAGTTACATTTTAACATGCGTAAAGTTTGGGTAGTTATTACTCCCACGCATTTGGATTATGTATCTTGTGAAAAGCTTTTCTATATAATTTAATTAATCATATTATTGAACTAATCAATTTGAATTTTGATACCCACCACCATTTTATGTTATTGTTAGATAAGTACTTACAGATATTCCTTTCAATATAAGTGGTGAGCATACATTTAAGATCCTCCGGTTAACAATGTTATAAGAATACAATATGTGGTATACAAAAAAAAAAACAATTATTACATGTTATTATTGCATGTGTCATACAATTGTTCATCTAAAGATAACAACTAATTATAAGACCTACGTTTACATCAATCAAGAAAACATGAGATGCACAGGCCCATTTTAACTATGGCCCAGGGCCATAGTAAAAATGTAACAATTCATATAAAAGCTGATTTAGCGTTACAGGCATCAAATCTATTAGAAATAGTAAGCAATGCATGGCAATACAATTTAAGTAATACCTTTAAACGTTCCAGAGAGAATGTTTCAAATCAGTTGATCAGTTATTGAGAAAAAGTTCCATCTGAGAGAACAATATTTCTATTTGGTTGGATCGCAGATGTTTTCTTAAAATAATATTTTAAGCAGGTAAGTATGGTCGCAAATTTATCTATACCTATATTGGTTCAAATCGGACCTCTACATTTTTAGCTATCTTGTTTTCAACTTTTACTCTTTTCTAAATCAAAAGAACAAAATTAAGTTATTGTCTTACAAACGAATTTCACTTTCTATGACTTATATTATAGCACAGTAAAATCAAATTCACAAAAAGGCTACCAATCCAATTCAAGAAGAAATCAAATACGATATCTATCCAGGAAATCTAATTTGTGTATTAAAATATCGTTCTTTGAATAGATCTAATCAAAGTTCTCAATTCCAATCTCGTCTTTCTATTCGTGTATAGGCAGAATTAGGGATAAAATTATTGAATTGTGATTGAAAGTTTCCTGATCCACTTATTACGTCAATTTCAGCTTATCACCTTTGTCTCAGAGTCATTAATAAAAGCAGGTTCACTAGCATCATTCTATGCAACTATATACGTAGTTGTATTATCAATATCTCCCTTTTAGGATTATTGCATTATTGTTTTATTAGGTTCATATTCGTGTATAGGCAGAATTAGGGATAAAATTATTGAATTGTGATTGAAAGTTTCCTGATCCACTTATTACATCAATTTCATCTTATCACCTTTGTCTCAGAGCCATTAATAAAAGTTGCACTGTTCTATTAGGTTCATAATTATTTCTGTACTTATAGTTAATAGTATAATCATCATGTTTATATGTTTAATGTTCAACATGTTTTTGCAAGCGTTCTCTACTAGTCAAGTTAAAGCTACGATTTCTTTGAGTGGTCATATCAAAATCATCAATTGACATTTTCTTTTATAGTTGGTGTTTAAATTTCAGTATCTAAATGTAGTTGTGACAAACAATATAAAACATCTTATGTGAACTATATCTAATGTAAATACAGTTGTGCATCTAACCAAAAGAATGACATTGTTTTCTACAGATTATTCTTGTTTAATTGTAATTGTGGCACTGGAAACTACTTAAGGACCTATTGACTGTAGCACGTGAATCCTTTTAAAGAAAGTCTTAAAATGCAACTGTTGATGTTTAAAAATCAAATCTACTACATTTGAATAAGGTTCAAAGTGTCAATGCACAACATTCTCGACGGTCAGAGCAAAATTCTGTAATTGGACCCGAAGTCTACGATGCGTAGTTTTAACAGTATTAATATTGTATTTCAGTTTCGAGACTTCCAAAGTTCTTCCAGACGAAATTCTTATCCAAACAAGTTTAGTTTCTTGAAACACTGAAACGAAAGGTATAATTGAAATTGGTGACCTTGACTTGTACTTGACCTAAACTATAAAAATCAACATTGGAAAATGTAGTTGCTAACTTCTTTGTACGTATTTTTTGTCAGATACTTTATAATCTTCTTGTAATAAAGCGCAGTGTTAATTGATCAGGCACTAAAGTTATAATTAACGGTAGCAAAAGTAGAAAAATATTATTGTATTATTATTTATACTAACTACATACTCACTTATAATCTGAAAGCATAACCATGTAGTTGAAAAGTACCTGTAAAAAGAAATTTAAATTTAAAAATTGTGGATGCGGTAACGACTATAATAATTGTACCCTTTATGTTTGGTCTTTTGCGTGATACATAAAAACGTACTAAGGTTATTATTTTAAAAATTCTTTATAAGGAATCCTGCTACGCATTACGATAAATATTGTGTCCCAACGCTGCCTTACCTTCCACAATAGGTACATTTGTAGCCTTCACTGTTTTCTTGCTCTTTTTATTTATTTAATTATTTGATACACCAACTATTCTTACAATAATACAAACTAGAATGAAATATAATTTCACAATAATTAAATATAAGTATACACCGCATGCTACGTGTGACATGATTAGCAAATGCTTAGTGTTTATCACTTTTTTTGATTCTCTAATAATATTTTATCAAAAAGAAAATAATATGAATGAAAATATAATATATATGTCAGCTTTTAATTTTTTTTAATGACTTGCTAAGGACAGAAAACTAAACCTGTTGTACAATTTGGTTAGTCTAGATATAGAAGTTCGCAACCAGTACAGTTCTATGAAATAGATGGCAAAAGCAATCGATTGGCTTACGAGGAATTTGTGTTATAGTATAGGCCTAATTCTGTAAAAAAAATGGTAGAATTAAATTAAATCAAACGTAGGTATCATACAATCTACATTAGCAGCTATTCACGGATTAACACACAATATGATTAGTCACACGCTAGTGTCCCGTGTCAAAGCAAATGCAAATTCCACGCTTGATTTAACTAAAACAACAAAACAAATTGTTTCTTCCAACGCTACCTATTGTTTCATCAGCAATAGAGAAGCAAACAACAGTTCAGAAATTCCACGTACACCACCGTTTCACTTACACGCTTACATGTTCTCATTTAAAGTAAATCTTACCTAGCGATCTTTATAAACAAAAACAAAATTTCAATTTGGAGTTGAACCCTCTGAATCGGGCTAAGGTCCCACAAATCCTTGTTTGATCGACTTCTTAAGCCCCATTCGAGTGGTATCCTAACTTTGGAAGGGTTAGTCGGGATCCATTTCGTATTGATTAGCATATCGAAAACTAAACTCTGTCTATTTTGGCGACTGTGTCTGTTCGATTTTCAGTGGATACCTAGGTAGATAAAGATTTTTCTTATCAAATTCAGCGATTTTAACTGACTTCGGATTTTCAACATATCTTTTCAAAGCGCACGCTATAAGGAGAGTTTTTATTGCCTTTCTAGAATAAATATTGCGTTTCGTAGAAATTTGAATGATGCGTATATTTTTTCATTAAAAAATTGTCCTTAAGCGGATATGGCATCTCTATCGAAAACGTAAATTAATACTAAAAATTGTGATTGAAAGCAAATACTAAAAATTGTGCTTCATCAGTGGAAATGTTTTAAATTCCGTGTGTTAATTTCTTTTCACCATATGCTTTAAACATTCATCTGACATATGCTGAGCAATCTCTAGCGGGCCAAAACATGAGAATTAACTTAATGTTCAAGAAACCGGTAAGCAGATGGCTATTACACACAATTTTTATTTCCATTTCAAATACTAATTAGTATTATTTAAGAGTACAAAGTAATATATTTGAAGAAAACAAAACATAGTTATTGCTTTTCTGCTTTACGTGAAGTAGGTTCCCAGGAAATTCAGTATCCAGGTTCCCATGAAGTTCATTAGCCCATGCCTTGTAGTAATAGATAATAGAAAATCTACGAGTAGCCTATAGAGTTTTATAGTAATATTTAATTTACGTATTACCTATAGGGATCCTATGCTCGTCGGTATCCATTAGGGCTTTCAAATACCGGATTTTTTCGATACCGGTATCAATACCGGTATTAGCATGTTCAATACCGTGATCACGGGATCACGGTATTAAATATAAACTCAAACAAAATGCCCGTTTTATTTCTAATCAGTCTTTATATCTGTTACATAGATACCTAATAAAGACATGAAAAACAGGCTAACAAAATATTAAACATACATGTTATCTACTAACATATTGTTTCTACCCTTCCCGGGTAATCTTTTATTAATAGTTCGGCGGAACTAAAAATTAAAGACCCAAATTTTTTTATCAAACAAAATAAAAACCCTGTAATGGTAGTTTTAGGTTTGTTCAATAAATTAATAAATATTAAAATAAAAAAATACAACAAAAATACCCTCCCATTAATTAAACTTCGCATGGCAATAACCATTAAAAAAAAATATTATAGATAGATTACTAAACAATCATCTATTCTTTTACCTTGTAACATTCATATAATTACTAATCAAACATGCCTAAATAACAATATTTAAACATAATCAATAAAACGATAAACATAATCAATAAAACCTTAAGATTTTGGATTTTTTTGTAACTGAAAGTGTGATCATAAAAGGACAGAGTTTAATGACTTATCAGATAGAACTTCTCAATTTATTGCATAAATAGCTGACTGAAGAAAAAGCTCGCTCAGCTTCTACACTTGTAGGTACTACAGATAGGACATATTTGTAAGCTGCAGATAAAAATATTTCCTGACCACCCCCACCGGTTTCGAAGACACACATCTCTACCTACTCTTATTATTGATTCAAAATCAGTGCCTCTAGTTGTAGTTGTACTTTGAGGTAAGGTTCATGCCTAACATTTAGTCTTATATTCATATAACTCTAATAAAGAATTATTGATTTGTAATACCGTAAAATCACGGTATCAACTGATCAATACCGGTATTGAAGAATACCAAGAAAAAAACGTGATTACGGTATTACGGGATCCCGGAATACCGGTATTGAAAGCCCTAGTATCCATCGATTAATGTATTATAAACATATCTTACTAGCTGTGCCCGCGACATTGTTCGTGTGGATGTCGGAAAATAATAACCTTACTAGATAAATGGACTATATCCATCACGAAAATATTTTTTTCAATATGAATCAGTATTCCTGAGATTAGCGCGTTCAACCAAAGAAACAAACAAACTCTTCGGCTTTATAATATTCGTATGACCAAATAAACATGTCTAATTGATTTATAAAGAAAATATAAATTCTGTTTATAACTTTAGCTTGACTTTGGATTAGAGTTTGTTAACTCTTGTTAACTCAAAATTGCAAAAATAATAGTGGCTATTTGCGCTACTCCCTAAGTATCAGAAACAATTCCGAAGAAATGTTTTGTAAACTAAAAGTGCTACACCTTTTATAAATAAAGAAGTTTAAATATTTTCCAAGCTTGCCAATTCGATGAAGTTAATTTAAAATAAATAACATCGTTAATAAAGAAAATGGAAAAATAGAAATACAAAAAGGAATAAAGGCAGAACTTTGCGTGAATTAAGACATCTATAATTTGAAACAGGAAGGTTGGGTCGGAGAGGTCGCTTTCGTTTCCCTTTTCCAAGTTTTTAACAAAACATTAAAATAGTCTGCACATTAGTGCAGACTATTTTAATGTTTTAACTTTAATAATAAGATGCAGGTAGGGAGCACAGATTTAAGAGTTAATATATTAGTCTATTGTTGGAATTTCTGAAGTTTTGGGACTACAGTTTGATTTGGAGGACAAGCTTTTGTTAATATGTATGTATATAACATTTTCTAGTTACACAAATCACCCGTTTTATCTTGGTGTTCTAAATAAGTATTTTAAGCTTCCATTTTTTTAACAGAACTAATTTGTTATAACAAACACCAAAATTAAAAATTCAATAACAAAAATATCATACAGTTAGATACTGGTCTCTGAGCAATTTTGCTCATAAATTACATTTAAATCTTAGAGAAAGGGATCGTCATTTTTAAATACAAAACCTATATCTTTTTCACTTCTGACTTTGAAACTTTATCAACATCAAAGAAGATGAATTATTGCCGAATCAGAATCACCCAAAGGAAAACGAAATGTTTAAAAAATGTATTACAATCTCCAGTTCTTTTCTCATGAATTGTGATTTCTATAAAGCAAACTCATTTCTTAAGGCTATAATAGAATAAAGCTATCAGAATAATTACACAGACAAGTATAAAAGGAATGCCTTAACGATTCTTAGAACGCCGTTCTTTTTGATACAAATCTCTTCATAATTTTTATTAAAAGTGATATCGCAAAACAATAACCAAATCCCTAAAGCGCGGAAACAGTAGCCAAGAAAATGGGAACTTAAAATGAAGGTCGTAAGATAAAATTTAAAATGGCGCAAGCTCAGGTATCAAGGAATCAGGACGCTCGGTTGTAAAACTTAATACGGGAGACATATCGATAACTACGGGAAATGAAAGGACTCGTAAAAGCCATAGCGCTAGCGTTGGCACATAAAACTGAGCATTCGATATCGGAACAAGGAATAAAGACGATATAAACTCGTAAAATAAAAAAAACGTACAAATTTTATAATGTACTGGTGCGGAATGTGTAAGCGTTCGCATTGTTCGTGTTGCTACATTTTTAAAGAGGTAGCTATATTTTGAATTTTACGACAGCGTTATAAGGATCACATTAAATTCGAATTGCGTGACGTTAACATTGGACATTTGTACTGACATAGTGAAGTTGGTGAATATTTCTTCATTCTCATGAATTGTTTTACTAGAGACAACTCTAGGATTTATCACCACACTGAATGGATTAGTGTAATCAGTTTGATGAGTAGAAACAATTGCCAATGGAATCTACGGCTTAGTTATGACTTCCTAATAACGGTCATTTAATTCGAAATTATAATCTTTTGGTGACGTGTTTGGATCTTCTAATATCAAAATGCATTGGTTTGTATAGTTCTTTCAATTTTGGAAGCTTTGCAATCCTTTGGAGATTAAGATTTGCAGGTTTACTGTGATCTAAGTTATAGTTTAGCATCGTTTGTGCTCATATGTCCAAACATACTAAGAAGCATATTTTCTGCTAAATATAACCTGAGGCAAAATTAAAAACACTGGAAAGGCCAAACAGCAATGTACCGCTTTTCATCAAGTGGTAAAAGATTTTCTCGCTTTTGAAGTTTTTAAACATCACTATTAAACACAGTGACGGGTGGGTATCTCATTTTAGTTTGACAAAGTAATCTTAACGAAATATCATTTAAATTTCTAATACCAAAGGTAAAGTGGTAGAACCTTAAATTATATAGCCTAGGTTTATAGTTCAGCACCTAATAAACTGCGATATAAAACAGGATGAATGGCCAGCAGTAACATTTCTGATCTAAAACAGCTTTACGTAAAGACGTTAAGGTCTAAAAGTGAACGATATTAAATTTACGACAAATAATTTAGCAAACTTCAAATTGTCGAAATGTAATACGGCGATAACATTCCTAATTCTTTAATATCAAGAGCCAAGGAGTGTGCACCTCTGAAGCCACCAATTATAGTCAGTCGGGCCATCACTCTCACTCATTACAATTCCATTAACAAAAAAGGTTGCCCAACTGCGCTGCATTTAAAGAGATGGTCAACCTTTAACCCGCGTTCTTTGTGGGCGGTACTCTCCGCCATTGTAACACTTAGGAACCGTTTCGACTGTCAAATTAATGATCCGAGGAAGGAGGTGTTGTTGCGACCCCGATTTGTGCCAACTTCGTGTTTTTGAGCATTGCTTCGAGTCGGGGGTACGAGAGATTGCCCATTAGAAGGAAGTACGTGAGTGTGTGATTTTCATTCCTTATGAAGGCGAGGGAGAGAATTTTCTATAGAATGAACTACATAATGACACCGAGGTAACGAACTAAAAATGGTTCTGATTTTATTTGCCAATCTAAATTATAACAGCAAAATATGAACAGACCTTACTAAATCTGGTAAATTTGTTCAATAATCAACCCCAGTCTATACTCATAAATTTAAAAATCCACTGAGAAGATTAAGAAATAGTCGTGGATACTGACAACGAATACACTAAAAGAAACATTTTTGTTTTTGAAAGTCAACCCAACTGGATAAATTTCACAGTCCTGTATCTATAACCTTACGTGTTGTAGTTAAACAAGAGATTGATTTACTTCTCTTTATTTTGTGCCACAACTTACATTAAATACCTACTGTATAGAAATAACAAAGTTTCAATATAGCTTTAACTAATACACCATTACAAATATTTGTAAGCAGTGTTCACAGAGCATGACTCAGCAAATATTTACGTGAAACTTTCTGTGTCGACAAACAATAATTATATTAATAAGCGTTTATTGCGATCGGTCTAATAAAGGCAATGGACGGAATTGAATCTAGTGTTAAGTTCAACTTTTTAAGAGTAATGTAATAAGGTTATATTATCTGCCTTATACTACCTTAATATCACACACATTGGCGTCTCTCGGCGGAAATGTTGATGATGATGATGTCTGACATGTAGTTAAAATGGTAACCTATTTAATAAAAAAACGATTCGCTAAAATCTCTATTCTTCCACCGCGCCGACACATCCGTACATTATGCAACAGATGGCGTGCCGATAATCTAATCGTTACAACGTGAACTTTTAACTTACAATTGCTGGCAAGATATTCATTTGTTCGCATTTCTGAATAGTTCTCGTCACTATTGACGTTTCACTTTGAATGTTTCGCCATCTTCTTTCGTAATGTTACGAAGCGTATAAGCAAAAAATGTGGGCAGATTTCAAACATACGTTTTCTGTGACTGGCAACCCGACCCGCCGGCGGTACCTATTGGTAATGTAATTGTTAGTATTATAGCAATTACTAACTAAATAGTTTGCCAGAAATATTGAAAACATAGGTAAGATGCTTTGATAGGTTAAAGAGTCGCGCGACCCGCATCATCGGCGACGATGAGGTGTCCAAACATCTTGAGCCTCTCCAAACGTCTATACCACGCCGCGCGAGCTTTTTTCTCTGATCTTACCATCTCCCTTTCTTTTAAGGACTACGCGTGGTTTATGATGTCACCGACAAACTGTGGCTGCTATTCCAACGCAAACCAAGAAATTTTGCAACTCGTTTTTATGTCGCAAAATCCAGAGATGGATTCGCTGCCAGCATACGTGTTCCCTCCTTACAATCCCAAGTTATCCAAAAGAGGCGTGAATAAGCACCTTGCAGGACGGCAAGGCAAGGATGCGGCTTTATCTTCCGCACTAGGTATCTTCGCATTTGGACTCTACTTCTGCTTACCATCAGGCGGAATGGAGTCATTTTTTTGACCTTTTTATATAAAAAAAGAACTCTCTGTCGGTGCATCATGACACAATACTGCTACAGGTATACTTAGTTTTTAGTCGGGTCTAAAAACTAAGTATGGCTGCCTGACACCGTCCTTGAGAATCTCCCCCTCCCTCTTGAAGAATAGGTATGCCTACTTGTGACCAAGAACTACACCAGTAAGAACTAACCATATCTTTCATATATCCTTCAGAAAAATTCCACTAAGTGTCTTTTAACGGGACTCCTTAAAGCTACGCTTTGCGTTCGCTTGTCCCAGGCCGTGGTAGGTTTCCTGTCCCTGTCCCATTATGAAGCCACTCTCCTCACTTAGAAGCCACGTTTTTCTTAGAACTTCGTCCCTGTCATACTCAAACCCATATTTCACGAGAGACAAGACTTTCTAAAATATAATTATTTTTAGCTTTCAGAAACGGTTGTGTGAACAAAGTTGAAAACGTGACCTTAATGACTTACCAAACTTAAGTTTTCCTAAGATTTAGCTAGTAAGCGTAAATTGTTAGCGCTTTTTGAAAGTACGTAAATAAACTCAGCTTTTACATGAATATTTATTTATAGACAGGTATCAGCTCTGAACACCTGTCACAATTTTGAGGGACCATACTCCATACTGTGAGATGTTTCTTTACGTAATAATAAGCGTGATAGTATGTAGGTATGTATGTGAGTTCTCGAGTACTTCGGTCACATTGCCAGAAGGACGAAGATAACATCGAGCAACTCTTGGTTACTGAAATGGAAGGGAAGAGTTCGCGGGGTCGCAACTCGATGCAATGAACAGACCAGGTTTGCGCCACTCTCGAAACTAATGTGCACGATGCAAAATCATCGCAGAAAAGATGATACCATGGAGGTTACGACCCACGTATCTGAGATACTTTATGAATAAAGGTAGAACAGTAGAATCAGAATTATTTAACACCGGTACCAATATTGCTATCTTCAATTAATCCTCCGAGGTGAACCTGTGACGTCATCCGACATTGATCGACGAGTACCCGAGAATTGTCGGAATTAACCATTTCTTTGTACAAACTGCTTACTAAAGAAACGAACTTCGTTTCGTACCTAAGTAATTAATTATTGTTTTCGAAGATTGAGTATGTGCCAAATGATTGATTGGTATTTTATAACTGTATTATCTCGAAGCCATATTTTATCTTCTGGGATTATTGTACGAGCTGGCTATTATTTGCCACTATTTTTCAATTTAACGGTAGAGAATTGCCGTTTTCTCATAAAAAAATCTCACAACGACATTTAATAATTTAATACAGTCATGTTCACGGACAGCTGAGATATTGGGTGGACCATTTGTCCTGGTTGTTTTCTGGTTGTTGGTTGAAGGTTGGACTTTTTGGGTTTGATATTCGTTTCATGTACGGGATAGGTCATGCTTATACCACTAGAATTAGGGGTACAATTCGCACTCTTATCGTTAAAAGAGATTTATTTTTATTTATTTAATCATTTATTGTACACGAGAATTACAAAAATAGGAAAAGTTACAAATTATAAATAGTACAAAAGGTGTGGCTTATTTCTAAAAGAAATCTCTTCCAACCCACCTGTGATAGGAGACATGCTGAGAAACGTGGATATCGCGTGTACTTATAAAATAAATAGGTATATTACTAATAAAATACTTATACTAAATATATGAATATACAATACATATAAAAATACATACTATACACAAATTCAAATATATTTATACAAATAAATATAATAATACATGAACATAAAAATATAGGATAAGTATATATATAAAAAAAAAGCTGAAGGAGAACAACATAATTTAAGGTAAGGAGAGATAGTGCTCTAAGAGCACTATAAAACTAGTAAAAGAGCACTGCTCTTTTACTTTACGCTTAAACACTGGAAGAGAACGTATGTCGCGTACTGACGGTGGTAGTCCATTCCATAATTGAGATATGCGTTCCTTCCAGACAACGTTAGGATAGACATACTGGAAATATCAATGTCAATCGGGGACATATTTTTTTTTATTTAACACTTGTTTTATGAGGATGTTCTTAATTTAAGACTTGTATTATTATATAATATAAGTAGATCTATTTACTATCTAGCATTCTAGTTTAACTTCCTAAACAACAATTCAAAATTAAACACCCGAAGATCTAAATTTGAATGAGGTCAGGTAAATCTTAGTACAGTTCCAGACGAAGATAATAAATGCTAGCGATCGATTCGGTGATCCTATTTATGTAAGTGCAAACCTAGAGAGGCTTGGCTAGTTACTGATTATGCACAAACTCGTCTGAGAGTGAATAATGATTTCCATTTAATCAGCACTTATACATTTTTTGAATGACTTTGTTTGCCGTTGGCTGTAGATGGTCTTTCTTCTTCATCTTCGACTGTTTCTATGAGCAGTTATCTACTAAGAGAAACGACTGGTTACGTGAAAAATCTACCGATTGAATAGCTGCTCAGGATGCAACCCACCGAAATCAAATTCACTCAGGAACACTGTGTCCAATTATTATTTTAAAGAAAGACTTTTAATTCCATAGTCATCTAAACATTTTGATAAAACTTAAATACGATGTAAATTTAAAATCTCCAATCTGAATGGGACCGAATTAGGGTCAAACTCTAGTTTATTCCCGACGACGTTTCTGCTTAGTTCCATTCACACTTCGGTAAAGTTTCTTGTTGGCGATTACGCAACTCACACTTGACTAGAGGCACAGTATCGTCTGGCTCTCTCTATTTCTACTTAGATATGGTACGAAGTGCTCTTCTGAATTATTTTAAAT
This sequence comes from Elophila nymphaeata, assembly GCA_955850985.1. Classification (NCBI taxonomy): domain Eukaryota; kingdom Metazoa; phylum Arthropoda; class Insecta; order Lepidoptera; family Crambidae; genus Elophila; species Elophila nymphaeata. Next base: position 7,930,445 of record OY039091.1, on the reverse strand, counting down.
AATGATGTTTGGACCACGTCAGAAATCGGACTAACAATACACTGGTTCCGCAAGCAGTACAACTATCAGCATTGTCATATCAGCTAAGAGACGTCAACTGTTGGACATAGGTATCAAGGATCTCCAACCCGATCGATCCTGCGCTAGACCTTTACCAGAATACTCTTAATAATGTAGCGTGCACTAAATTGCTAAGTTACTGTATCCTCATAGTCGGAAAACATGCAATATATTACACACTATCGCACCATTAATTAGTCACTAGTGACACATTTGAGTCGGGAACAAAAATAATAAAATAGATATACGCATTCGTTAAGAAAGAATACTAGCTTGATACCGATGTGGTGAGGCGGGTCACAAGCCAACACAATGTCAGAGGGGCCACGCTGCATACTGTGCGCGGAGGAGGGAAAAGATGCTAGCCATTACGGGTGACGCGAGGTGCGGTGCTCCCAGACGGGCGATGTGAGCTCCGGTAGACGGCCAGAATTGTGGCCCCCACGTTCTGAGTGGCGGCCGAGTACAGGCGCGCCCATGTCTGGCAGTAGCGGGCCGAAAGGCGCAGCTGGGCTCTCGGGTCAGGTGACTCCTCAACAGGAGGGATCAGCGGATGGCTGGCAGAAGCCAGCGAACCGTCTACGACGGCAATAGCTGTCAATAGATGTAACGGTCCTTTTCAGGACCAGGGGAACCCAGAGGGAAGGAGTCAGGGGGGGTCGATGGATGGCCGGCGTCTGCCAGTAGCCCCTGTGGGTTGGTGCCAAGGATGTTTAGTGGGTAGGGAGGGAACGAGTTTACCTCCCTCTCAAAAAAAAGGTTTACTGTATTTGTTACAAAAATGCTTTCCTTTTATATGGTATTTATATGTTTTCTGTATAATCCTAATTACTAATTATGGAAAATAAATAATCCTCTTATCATTAAATACGTACCTAATATTTATGAAGTCCCGAGCAATCGTCTATATCTGTGCAACCTTGGTGTAACCACATTAATCTAGTGAACTATTGACTGACTTCATTTAAGCGGTTTTAATAATAATTGTCATTCATAACAATATGTCATTTTGTGGGATTGATAATATTATGTATTAAAAAATCCTCAAACTCATGTAAATTGAGGGGAAAACTTTAAACCAGAAAGTCCTTGATTTAAATGGACGGCTATAAGATGATAAATGTTAAAAACTCTAACATGGTTTTGACGAAAAAAAATATTTAACTTAAATACTTTTTATTGGTGGATAAGAAACGATGAAAGGAATACCACAGCTTACAATTAGATATTTAAAGATATCATTGCAAACAGGGCAATAGCTAAATTAACAAGCAGTGAACATAATAATGTTGGTAACACTAATGTTGATGCGATAGATTTTAATAAGATTGTAATAGCAATAATAGCAAATCGAGTAGAAATTTATCTTCCTCTGGTCATTGAACCCGGGACCGGCAATCTACTAGATCACAGAAGCGATCAAAATTCTCAAAAATCTGTTGATAACGCCACATGTCCATTTAATTTTCTTATCATCTTCACGTGTAGACATCTGTGCCGAAGCACGATATCTTTGCGAATTGGCAACAAAAGATTTACGACTAAAAGCTACGCGTATACCTATCTCTTTTCTTGGTACAGCTTAAATGATGGCGTGACAAGGACACGATGTGTATGCTAATGTCCTACTTAAAATTCTCCTTGTGTAGTTTGAAGTTAAATAGTCTTTAGTTCCGGTGGCTAAGGAATGTTTTTGATTGCGAAGTTTTTATGATTTTCAACCGAACATTATTTATTGTCAGTTTAGTATGACAGCTGACAAGATGAGTATTTTTATAATATCGTCAGGTAAAAGCAGGTTTAATCGAACTAGTTTTCAATATTTTTTCGATAAAGTCATTAACATGTATTATGTAACTTCTTTAAAAGCTAACCTGTCAACACCAGTACTACATTAAAAATCATAGCTTCATTTTAACAATGGCAGAATTATATATAGTCCTCTCCATCGATTTCGATGACAGCGACCCTACAGATTCCTTCTATTAAGCCCTGATCAATCAGAGAAGGAAGCGATCTCTGTCTATCCATGGGAGAAAGGCGTGACCCTATGTATGTATATAGTTTTGTTTTGATTTCTTACAATATCTTTAAGCGCCTCCGTGGTTGGTCGTAGCACTTTTTTCAAGGCTATCAACAGAATTTCTAAACTTGAGAGTCTAGAAATTCAACCCGTCAAAAGTCCTGTCAGAAGTCTTTTGTCTTCTCCAATCTCTCCAGAGTTCAACTAGCAGCACCTGGGAGCGCCACTAAGGGCTGCTGTGACGTAGACTGATCGGGAGCAGCGCCTAGATACTTGTCTGTATCTGGAATAGCGCGACGTGAACCGAGTCTTTCTGACCCGTCTACGTGCATTGAAAGTTGTGCCCTAAGAAGTCACTCTTAAAGTTACTTTCCATTTCATCGCCGCTACAGTCTTAAGTACGCTAGAACCAAGGTTAAAGGGAAAGTTCTAGAACAAAGCCATTGATAATAATTTGATACACAATAGATATTATTTCTTACAAGGTTTCCAAATACAAAGGCGTACATTTCTTTTATTAAAAGCCATTAATGTATAGTAATCACATGGCATTGACAACTTAATGCTATGGGGTAAAAGAAATATCAACCTTACACACTTAATTTGAAGGTAAATAATTGATGATCTGATCAGTTGTAGGTATTTTTTCCGAACACCTCTTCTTTGGCGGTCTTTTTTTAATAGGTATGGAGCTTTAGAATACCCTCGTGGGTGTAGCTTATTAGAACTATTCATAAATGAATAAAAAATATAAGAAAGGCGTCCATTTTTATTAAGGAAATTGTATTAAAGAATTAAATTGACTATTAGCAGGAAAATGTGTCGATATTTTTGTTGTTAGGCAGGCAAAGCGCAAACTATTTTAATACCTACTTATATTCAGTATAATAATGTTGACCATGGTGATAACCCTCAAGAGGTTACGCATGAAGATTGTGTTAAACTAGAAGTACGGCAAGGGTTTACCTGTCAATGATATGAAGGAGATGTTAAGAGAAATTATAGATTTTGCAGATTTCCATCATTAAAAAAGATCTCCCAACGTGTTACAGTGTGACTGGTTAGGAATTATTTTACAAAGTTGTCCCAACGAGTCACAGTGTTACAAGTTACAATGTGACTCGTTGGGAATAAGCGAGAGATACCGACTATTTCATGACTACGGAACATTCGATATTGATAAGATGGTGAATTTAATAGGAGTCTTACCACAATTTGTAGCATAATTTTGTACTTTCCTAGGTACCTTAGTTGAGACCACTGGATCTCAATCACGAAGAGAAAAGGTCATTAAGGTAAAGTCATTTCTCCTATTGCTTCAAATATTCGAGAAGGATATGTGTAATGTTTCAATAACATGCTTGCTTATTTCAAACTAGCTGAGCCATACCCACTTCGCTGTGCGTCCTAATTCCTTTGTTTTTCAGAAATAATGTAGCTTTTACTGGTGAAAAAAATTTCCCAAATCTATTGACTAGTTGCAGAGATTACTTCCAAAAACAAATTTAAAACTTTTACCTCTTTATAATCTTAATAAATAAGCATCATGTTTACAAACTTGCCCAATCAAAAGCCCAAAAAATGTCATTGTGTGAAATTGCGACAAGTTAATAGAAACATAAAACAAATTTTCTAAAAAACGATCCTCGAATGTACAGAGAAAACAGCTTTGAAAGATAAAATACATCAATTCCGTATACTAGAATACAGTTTACAGGAATAATAGACTCTGCAAGTTGCCGCTGAGTCAGCTATGAATTGCGCGCCCATTTTGACTTTTTACTTTTTAAACGCCAAGAGACAAACAGTTTGATCACGTCCCAATTAGATTTTTGTTTCGTCGATTCCACACTTGTGTTAAGCTTGGTCCAAAAGAAAACGTTCTCTCGATTCGTTTAATAAAGTATTGTTAAGGTTTTTGATTATGGTTTGATTATCTATCGAATGTAGTTTTCGAATTTTAATGAACAGTAGCAAATGCTTAAAGTTAATTAAAGTGAATTGATAAGAAAGTAATCCGTTTGTGACGATAATTTGAAAAGTACAAAGAGATTTAAAATAAATATACTATTGTCAATTAACGGCATTCGCGACTCTTCATATTTGCCAATGTCAAGTGTAAATAATAATATATCTAAGTAACAATAGCTGAGTTAAAAATGGAGTCTCACAATACAAGTGAAACTCCGAATTAAATATTATTAGCTTGCATAGAGTTCAGAATAACTGTCAAAGTTGACTACAATCATAAATTTAAATCTAAATAATAAAATTAGAATCACAAGCAAGGCAAATTATTATAAAGATTTTCAAGGTAATCAATACGATGTTAAACTTTTTTGTACTATGTATATAAAATTTGGGGACTTTGAGTCACCAGTCTATCAAAGCAATGAATTGGTGTTAGTTGCATGAATGTTTTTGCGGTTACGGTGATTTGTAAAGAGTTCAGTTTCGTTTACAAATCCGAAGTCATTGATAATCGGTCGAGGTATTTTTTTAATGAACAAAAACCTTCTGAAATGTTTTGCAAACATAAATTGGGTTTTTGTTGCGAGTCGAACTTTTCCGCGTGAAAGACACGGGCGTACTCAAAAAAATATCGATAATAAATCAATGTTGATGCTCCAAACTCGATAAAGCGCGCAAGCAAAACGATAAATTACAGAAAATTCGCGGGCTCCCAGAGAAATCACCACGAAAATTACGCCACGAAACTTTTTTAATAACGCCCGCGATTCAGTCTCAATCGAGAAATCCGTAACAAAAACCCGACACAGTAAGAAAAATGTATAAACATGTCAAGGGACTGGTTCAGGTACCGCCATTTTTTATTGAATCGAACACCTATGCAGGAGAGGGACGCACGATTCCCTTTTCAAGCGAGCCAGCCACATAAGAGCGCCGCGCATCGATGGCATACACCCGTCCTCGTCACTCCGCTGCATTCGGCAGGACAAAGAATAAGTAGTAATAAAGACGTGACATTCCTGCAGATGGTTGATAAAACTTAATACTTGCCAGTTTGCTCGGTTCTGGAGCTATTAAAAGTCAACTAATAGATACGTTGTTACACGCTCCTTAGTCTGCGAGCCTCATGGAAACATTAAACGTTCTTTCTCGCGGCCGTATATTGCCTTCTACGTTGGTGTTCGAGCTTTTTACTTTGGCTATTGGCGCGAAATTGGAGGGAAGGAAATGGGCAAACATTGAATGTCTCAATTTAACTCCGGAGGAGTGTTGTTCGGTCTTCAATAGGGATGCGACCAAAATAAATGAGCGCAATCATTTCCAACATGCCTAATTTTTATTACGGTCGCAGTCCGAATTCCACTTGAATGTTACCAAATAACAAATACCTTGTGATCCATCTGTTTCGACTGTCTTTTATTCCGCCGAAGCCAATTAGTGAAAGGGATACCAGATATGGCCCTCTCAGCGCAAAGGGACAAGTTCGGGCTCCATTTTTACCTGATGTTATTACTAACGTTGACAGTTGTATTATAAGGGTGCAGAAGTGTACGACACTCTCAAAATATTGCGATTTTATTATGCCCTGATGACTTGTAATAGGATTTTGTGAATGGCATTTAGTAAGCTTCTTTACACGTGGGATTTCACCCTTATCCGGTAAATTAAGTGAGAATTATACATAGTGGAGAAAAAAAACACTTTAACAAATCCCTCATAATTGATGCCGCAACCCATACAAGGGATGAATAAGGTTTATTTTGGCGTAACCATTAACTTCTTAGGTAGGTTTCAGTTTCTAGACTATCAAGGAATTAAAAGAAACTCACTACCGCTCCCTAACTCCAACAAACATAACGATTCTTTCGCCTTTCTTCGCTACATTACCCAGTCTCAACGTAAATCCAGCAAAAATCTTCAAGACAGACTTCAATATAAACGAAATTTTTGCTCGAACGAGATCATCGATCGTTTTCATTTGTGTGTTGGTAAAGGAAACTCGTAAAGTGTTACGTAAATCAATCGTTTGTTCAGCTGATTGCTAGATGGAAAAGCTTTTCGCTTTGTTATCAACCAGTCTTAGGAGTGCAATCAAACGAAATCCTCTCAATTCCACCTCCAACGCGATCGATAACCACAAATCATATGCGTACTATAATTTGGAAACAATTTCAATTCTGAACTCTGTTGATTGAGAACTCTAACGGGAACCGAAATTATTTCCGAGGTTAATCTTAGATGCAATGAAATAGCTTTCTTAACTCATTCTGACTTGAGGCTAAGATTTCCCAAATTAAGCATTTTGAACGTCTAGATTTAATTATTATACTACAAACAATTCTGAAATGTATACACATTAAAGTTGAAGCTATTACTTTGTCAATACAAAGGTTAGAAATAATTCACTCCAAAGAAAAATAATTCCAACTTTGAATTATCATCAGAAGATAAAAACGTTTTTTCCCTTGTTATTTCGAAGTACATACTTGAGAAACATGGATAATTGTATATGTAAAATATTTTATGATTTGTAAAAACTGTAATTTCTTATGCCTGCTACTGAGCACTGTATTCCGCCATTACTACGATCCTATAGCTCTAAGAAATTGTCGAACAGTAATTCTTCCTTAGGCAGTACAGTCCCAGACGGCAGTAAAAGCTGATTATCAAAATCAAAACTATGTTCAATAACAGAAAGCTCCGATTAACATAAACGTAATGCTGATGATGCATTACACAGATCACTCAAATTAGGAATATCAGTGTAATTTAAATGATATTATGTACAACATTATCTGCGAATGTTGTTATTTTATTGTAGAAAAAACCACATCCTTGGTCTAGTGGATCGCCAACCGCAATTTGATCAAGAGGTTCATCCCTAAGAAGAGTACAAATTTGTGATCGGTTTCGTTTATTGACTTGTCTATGTCCACTTGATGGGTGGCCAACCACCATAGTATTAACAGCATTATTGTGTTCCAATTGGTAAAGATAATATAGTCAGTTTCACAGTGTTGAGAGTTTCGGGTGAAGCTTGCTTCCAACTTTACCCTTATCATCACTTTTTTTTATAAAAAGTTCAAGCAACCTGCAAGTTGCTTCTTCACGCCTCTTTTGAATGACCTAGGATTATAGGAAGGGGATACGTGTGCTGGAAGTGAATTCCATTTCTTGATTATGCGACAAAGGAATGAGTTGCCAAATTTCTTAGTTCGCGTTGGAATGGTAGCCGCAATTTGTCGGTGAGACCGTAAAGCTGCACGCGTAGTCTTTAATAGGACGGGAGATGGTGGGATTAGGGAAAAAAATCTCCTCAGAGAACCATCTTACCATCAAGTGAGATAAAGGTCAGGAGCTACCCCGTCAAATATTACAAAGAATGAATCATCTACTTCTACTGTTGACTGTATTAGAATTCTGTTGTAATAAAACAGTAAATTGCTGCAAACTTGTCAGATTAGTGTTCTTAGATGTGGGGCATAAAAAACTCCCGGATGACGATAAGTGAAGCCGTAATACAGCTAAATATAGTAAAGAAGAGTTTCCAGCTAATTCACACGTCCCTTCTGGGTGTGAGCTGATTTAATGGGCAAGTAATGATGATTGTTAACATCGCTTCGGATGTTCTACAGCGAAGTGAAAATGATCAGTAAGTTGCTTTTGCTGTCGAAGAAGTGATGGATGGTATGTGCAACAAAGGCAATTAGCCTCAACGTGATGTAGCGTAGGAGATATCTTAAACGGGTGTAAGTGACGAACTGTGGTGCTAAGTGCTAAAACTGTGTAATGGATATATACAATAAAATGAGAACAGAGAAAATTAAATGCCACAATGCAATTCAAAACAAATAAAAACTATCTGATATTGGACAGGCTGCTGATTAAACTTATCATAAATAAGTTATGCAGTTGCCACGGAATCTTTGTTGTTATTTATAGATTTCTCTAGAGCTTTATTATCGATCTTTACCATTTTTTGCCTGGTTACTCTAGTACATAGGTATATTATTCTAATTTTTGAACTTTAAATTAAATCAGAATAATAGGATCAACATTAATTCAAATCCAAAGAAAACAAAAATACATTTTCAACTCAATATCTATTAATCGGAGTTTATTTTCAAATCGCAAAACCTTATCGGAAATCAGTAAACAAACGGAATGAATGTCCTAAAGAGACAACCACTTTCCATTTGATGAAGAGTTTTTACATTTCTCTCCAAATTACCAATAAAACATTTTCTTTTGTCCGCCACTGGCAACACTCGTCCCATTGGTTTCGAGTGCTAATAAAATTCAAATCATGCAAATGAATAATTTATTAGTTGCTGTAATTACTTCGGGTTTCTGTCTTTTTAAGTCATTGTTTGAAAGCTGGAGTATTTGCTGTATTCGCTTCACAAGAATCTATTCCACACGGAATAAAACTTGGGCACTTATCCCATGGTGAGTATTCACGTCTATGAATATCACGAGAAACATTTTTAAGTTGCCATAAGCTGATGGTCTCTGCTGGGCAATCGACATACTGAGCAGAAGAGATATATATATTATAAGAGATTTTATTTTAAGACCTTAACTCATTGTGGAAAGCTGTAAATAAATGAAAAGAAGAGTCCTGGAATGGAGACCACGTTTGAGCAATCGTAGTAGCCCTTTGATCTATTGAGCTAATACCCTTAGTTAGGTCCTCCTATATATATAGCAGCTGTCCACTGCTAGTAGTAGTTATCTGTGTGAAAAGCAGGGTTGAAAAATGTTTTAAGGTTACCAGAGCTCTACTTGGTAGGGAAGGGGACTAGAATTGGCAGCGCGCGTTGCAAGCGTCTATAGGCTGATGCTTACCACCAGGCAGGCCATATGCTGCAACATAAGAAATGTGATTATTTTGAACGTTCACCAGTGAATGATCACGTTGTTTCTAATTCATTTCATTCGTCATTGCCTGCCCATTGATTTGTGGACGATGTGGGTTTTCCTCTTCCATGGCTACATCTTGATCTGTCGTCATGTCAACGCTTTTCTGTATTTGTCATATCATCATCTCTCACTATCTATTCATCTTTTTCTTTGTCTTTCTCTCCTTCTATACCTTTCTATTGACGTTCGTCACCTTTTCGGCACATGCTTATCATATCTTCTCATTACCCGCCCGTAATCCGTTACCTTTAATATTTTTTCCACTACACACTGGTACTACTTTCCTAATGCATTGTATTTCAATCTGAAGCCTTAATCGGGGGCGCCAGAAAAAGGAAAAGGCAAGGTTTTATACCATAATACAAAACAAAATTTCAAAGAGGAGGATATGCATATTTATTTTTAAAAAATTGACATTTGGTGGTGCTATTTTTGACCAACCTCGTACTTACTTCCAATCGGCTTTCAAAGCTCTCGAGGCTTCTTGCAGGTCTTAATAATGATTATAGGTAACAAAAAAACATACAGTCGAATAGAGAACCTTCTTCTTTTTTTAGGTCGGTTAAAAATAGAGAAATATAGCCCAACTTTTTGTCTATCTATTGCCTAAACGGGTTGCTAAAACTTTTCAACCCGTAAACGGGTCGCATATTCAACTGCTCTAATGTACTCACTTTTGACTTTGTCCATTAATGTTATTTCACTTGACAAAATAAAAATTCTGGCCGAATCTTATCGCGACTTCAATGTCTGAATGCATAATGCACTAAAAAGCCAAAAACAACAATAAAAAAGGTTTTATTGCACAAGTCACTTTAAAAATAAACTTTAAGCTGCCCAAAAGATTCCCAAGATTCTTCAGGTATCTTCATGACTTAATAAATAGGCAGAGGACCACTTAACTTTCCGAATGACATCAGTGAACCCATTTCAACCAAAAACCTTTTTTGTTGACTAATAATGGCCGTGGCACGTAATGACATCGGCATAAGAACTCAAATCGAGAAATATTCAAAATGTGTCTCCGAAAACAATGTTGTGGGGACGGCCATTACAAAACGTCACTCTCCTCTATGTTAGTAATTAACGAAAAAGCGTTTTGCCTATGACACAATAAGAGGCATTGTTGCACCTTCGCTAAGTAGACGTCTAGACTTGAGCAGCATTTAGCTGTATTATTGGTTTTAATTACAAGACATTTTGTTGCCTATTATGACCGTCATTAACGATAACTCTATATGAAATACATATGTACTAGTAGATTTGTTATTATACACCGTATTCTGAACATTAGCATTGATTTGTTTTTCAGACCATAAAATTGGTAATTAGTAAATTACTGATACATTTATGAAATTTTATACTTAACTTTTCATTTTCATACAAACTAAATATTTATAATTTTATTACAAGTAATCAGCAACATAATACTTTTACTCTGTGTATAACCAAATTTAATTTAATAAAATAAAAATACAAATAACTTAAAAACTAAGCGTTGTAATATACTACTTCCTTTGTTAGATACCTTTTCTTGGTAAATGGAATAGAAGCATTTTACAAAGTTAAATATAAGCATTAATATACCCACCTACAATCAGAAAAAACGGCGTATAGTACGATAGTAAATTGTCATTGAAAGCCAACAAAAACAAGGTGACAAAAAAAATATTAAGAGCTAAAAGCGTTCTTAAGTTTTTTGTAGTAAAAAGTATGGAGGAAAAGGCACAGCCAATATAAATTATTGTTTAAAGTCAGTCATAAGATAAAATGTAAATACTATACTACTGACATTTTTAAGTTCACAAACAATTTTAGTACAACAACCTTTACCATCATCCACAGAAAAACTTTTCCTCTATGAACTGAGTTTTACATCTTTGATGCCAGACGATAACCCATTTCTGTCTGACTCAAACGGTAATCCCAACAAACTAATTTCAAACAAGATGAGCTTTCTATATTCGATTACGTTACAGTCTTGCCAATATGATATTTTACTACCGGTGGTATTTTGCTAGACATTCTTACGCTAAGATAGAAAAGTAATATATGCACTTAAAATAATATGGGAAAAGACATACGGAATGATTGAAAAATGTACCTTAGAAAAGAAATATTTAAAAAAATCTGTCTAGTATTGAGACGGAGAACGAAGCCGCGACTTTTCGCGATAGTCCATCATACATACTTACATCAATGTCCCTTTCAAAACTCGAACCCGGACCACTTGAAGTTAAAACAAAGTTACCGAACGACGTCAAGTTATACAATCTATTTATTTTGTACGAAATGGCAAACAATTTGCGGTCTACCTGGTGTCAAATGATTACCGTCGCCTATTGACACTTGCAATATTAAGGGTAAATCACTTAACACTGCAAGTGCGTTGCCATCCTGGGAACTAATATGATATGCCTTCCATGCTCAGTAATTGGCTATCTTTTCCGTCAATTTGAAACACAGCGAACTGCTTCGCGGCAGAAATAAGAAAAGCGGTGGTACATATGGGTCTGCCACCTAGTGAATTTACTTACCGTCAAGCAATTCAGTACCACAGCAAAGAAAATTAATTTAAAAATGCACGATATTTTATAAAAAAAAGTATTAGTAAAGTGCAACAATCAGTAATATTTTATTAAGGTACAAAAAATAATCAGAAAGCAAACGATTCAAGGTACTGAAAGGGGACTAGAACCCTTAAGCTTTCGCTCTAAGCGTAGGTCTTCCAACAGTCTAATGGAGCTGTCATTCTGTCAATGATTTGAATTTAATGTAACCTCGAAATGACTAATAAAATAACAATTATGATTTCTCAAAACTCCCCAAAAGTAATTTAATGATCTCCCCGCATAAATTATTGATTTTTCCCCGTCTTTGGCACTAATTTTATTAAAGCGCAAATATGGCCCAAGTCCCATACTAAATTGGGCATTCTCCTTTCCAAACTTGAGATTAATGTAAAAAAGGACTTGCAATCAAACACAAGTGAATTAAATGAAATATTGTTAGGCTTTTCAAACGTTTGAAGTCCATATAAATACATACTTGAAAATACTAGCCATATGAGCTTTTATTGATAAATTTGATGTTGATACTCGGTAAAAGAATATTTAAAATCGATCTATTATTTTTGAGCCTATTCAAAACAATTTTAAAAAAATCTTTTCGCTTTATAATAATAGTATTGAAAAGATTCTCGATTCTACTCTCATAGTCAAATTTTAATGTAAGTTACCTATGTTATTTTTTAATTATTACATACAATATCAACATCTACGCCATCAATTATGTTAAGTCACACGCGCATGCCTAATACTCGCTTCGGTGACGTCACAATGGATTGTCAAATTTAATTAATCCCTACAATAGCCGATGAGAAATAACTGTATCGTACCATCTTATCCGTTAAGGAATAGAGGTCAAAATCCGTCAAAGCCGCCGTGACCGTCTAACGGTCCAGCATTTTTTACTGTTAAATATCGAAGTTAAATAGATGGTTTATTTAGATACTCCACGCTTACTGTGAAAGTTCTATGCAGATTTTCAGTTGTAGTTTTGTGGGTATTCAACTTATTATTTTTGCTAACGTGCACCACGTACCACGTTACACGTCATAAAGAAAATGGAAAAAATATATCATTAACAATTACTGAAACGGGTCACTTTAATACAATAATTTTAAAGAAGTTAAATTATCCCAAATAAAACAAACAAATTCAACATTATTGTGTTCAGGCAGTCCCTCAGTGGTACAGGATTCCGAGTGATAAAAACATCACTCAAATTCAAACTAACTGTACGAGTATTTCCGCTGCTCATTTTATTATTTACTAGCTGTGCCCGCGACTTTGCGTGTTATGATGTTATATAGCCTATAGCCTTCCTCGATAAATGGACTGTCCAACACAAAAGGAATTTTTCAATTTGAATCAGTAGTTCCTGAGATTAGCGCGTTCAAACAAACAAACTCTTCAGTTTTATAATATTAGGATAGATACCCTATTATCTTTAACTTACAGCCCCTAATCACGTCAATGACAGTAATGAGCCGTTGATATTGACACCTGTCATTTCTCGTCACTATAAAAAGGGTAAACAATTTTTTGTACGAAGCACTGTTATCTCAGTTTGAATGTCATTGACATAGCGATGTTAGGTACGTTTTGTTTAGAAAATATTATATCGATTATTAATAAATGTATAGGTACTGTTCGGATGCCGGCCCCGAAAGTCGCTTTAGAAACAAACACAGCTTACACGACTTGACAAAAGTCACAAAATTTAACTCCAGACACTACCGATATCCCGACTTAACCTGGGCAAGAATTAACCTCTTTCCGTGAGCTACAGTCTGTCTGATTTTATTCATTGAAATTAAATTATAATGTCAATAAAATGCAAATAAGAGTAAACCACCCTAAATAACCAATACTTAGATAATAGCTTAACGTCATCCCTACGAAGATGACAAAAATTAAATGCGGATAATCACGCTATTTATCACCTATTAAGGTACGAACCAAACGCTTTCATTTTTATACATTTTGACAACAGCTTGATAACATTTGGTTTCGGTTACTTCGATCATAAATAACATGATAAGACCCATGATTGGGTAAAGATCTGGCGGATATTTACAGAGTTATTGCAGTTCCTACCACAGAATACAGAATGGTTCCTACATTAGATTAAGGGCTAAATTTCCAAACTTGAGATTAAAGTAAAACAAGAATGGGATTGCAATCAAACAAAAGAAACGAAATGACAAAATGACAAGTGTCAATGTAGGTAATTTAAATTTGGCTGAATCTCTATAAATAAAAATGAATCGCCGAAATTACGCGCATAAATTCAGAACGACTGCACCAATTTGGATAATATTTTTTTTGTTGTGTTTATTAATCTCAGGAAATTGTTTGTATAAAAGATATTTATTTTTAAAATGTACGGAAAGACGTAAATTTTAAAACAATTTTCATGCCACACCTGACACAAAATTAATAAGTACATGGCGCCATTTACCAAAAGAAGGTACGATTAACTAAATAAATGCAGTAATGATAGATTGACATTAATTCATTATTCAGTTACCGTTTTCTCATTTTTTTCAATAGGCACACAACCCGTGCGAAGCCGGGGCGGGCAGCTAGTTTCGAATAAAAATAGGAATTTAAATATCGAACCTATAAATATATTTTGTGTTATTAATTAATAGGATAGCGTGATGCGTTGTCGGGACCATCTTGTCCGAGTGGTCAGTAACGCTGCCTATATCAAGTGATCCGGGTTCAAATACCCTGGGTAGGGATCAATGTTTTTGTGATAAACATCAGCGTTCACGAGTCATTGTCGTTTATTTATGTAAGTTTATATACATGGAACTGTGAGAAAACGATGAATTCGCTCTATTCAATCGATTGTAAAAAAATGTTAACAAAAGTAAAATATTAGGTCATTCAATTTAACTCATTTAGCGTGAGAATATTATGATTTATTAATATAATTATTAAGTAACCCAAAAATAGTTACAACTCTCACAATATAAATCATAATAAAAGCGACATTTTGAATAGCTAACAGCCCATTCGTTACCCAGAAAATGCGTAATGGCGTCATAATTTAAAAGTAAAACTGTAAATCAAATTTGGAACACACCCCATGTTCAAAAGCTGCTCATCAATAGGTCTGGCTGAGTCACGATTTTTCGAAGTCAATTAAGTCGCGGTGCACATCAGACAACCGCGACAATCGACACATGTCGACATCTGTTCGACTAGCGACATGACACGAACGACGGCAGTTTCCGGACACGTTTCCAGATTTTTGAGAGGTAAATTAACTGCGTTAAAAGTCACAGAAGAACGTTCTATGTACGAACATGGTTGCATTTGAAATTCTGATTTTGGCTGTAAATTTAACAATAAGTGTGTCGTACGAAACGATGTAACAGTTTTGACATTTAAGGTAGACATACTGTAGGTACTGATGGATACTCAAGTGAACTGACTGCACGTACCATGGGAAACCAACATTCTCTAAGACGACGCTATAAAAACCAATAAATACTTCGATTTAACAAACCAATTAACAAAAAAATGGCATCGTGGATTCGTGTAGTGGTTGAGGTATGTGCTAGAGGTATACCAGCTAAACCTCTCTATACAATATTGAAAGATCTCGGCTTGTCCAGATGTTCCGTCAATACTCGCTTAGGACAGAGAGGAAAGCCCTGGTAGTGGAGCCAAGTTATAATGTATCATAAGAGGTGCATGGAGATTCCGTGGAAAGCTAAAAATTATGATTAATTACTGCTGGATCTTTTCTGTAACTTGGCGGTACCTAAATCTTTTGGCTTTCATCTTATATTTTCAACCTTATTAGTTCGCTCAACGCTCACACGAATTATCTAGCCCAAAGTAAGTATCATTGACATATGTTATGGATATAAGATAACCTTTTTTAAATTTATAAAACTTAAATATATAAACAACCATGACTCGCAAAGAAATATTCGTGTTCGTCACACAAATATTTTTCGCTACCAGGATTCAAACCGGGACCGACCGCTTGATGTGCTATACTGACCACTCCACCACGACGTTATTTAGATATTTAACAATTTGTTGTAGCCTCATGTGATGCCGTCAGTACATAGATATATTATTCCGTATAACTTAGCCATGGACCATAAAAATTAAATAAGCATAAATGTCTTCAAAATTTAATATCAATCTGCCGAATACCTCATCTCAAATGCTCATAAAATCATATTTCAGTAATACGATGCCTGACAATAAAATCGTAAAGATAAGTGAATCACAGCATTCTCAAGTTATAGATGCCTCTTATTCTAATACAGATTATAATTCAAAATCTACAACTTCGGCGCATATACCGTTTATGACTCACTTTACGACAAAATCAAGAGTTTCATCTTGTAAACGTCGTCCTAAAGTTAGACATAAAATTATGTGATCAGAATCATTCAAACTTGGATGCTATAATAAAAGACAATTTGATTGGTGGGACTTAAATCTGGGAAGTGGGATCTCATGAAAGGCCCGTAATAAAACAACGTAATGATAATCTTTGAACCTCTGTGATCTACAATATCGTGACATGTATTATCATAGTTATTCCATCAACCTTGGAGAAATACATTAAATAGAATTGAGGGAAGGATGCTCAGAGGGTGTGGTCATGTTATGTAGTAAAATCGAGTGAAAATACATTGAAGAAAAGGATAATTATGAACTGGAAGTCAGTGGAAACATGATCATCGTTGCATTATCGACCTGATTGAACCTTAAAGAAACCTATGTGTGATCGAATGGCTAGAACACAAAATGCACAATAATTATGCCTATTATTCACACGTATTAAAATTCTGGATTTTCCGACACACTAATTTTCGTGATTCTGTAAATAGAAATCCCATTGCTTATTTAATCCCAATGCAACTGAACTAAAATACATCAATTTTAGTAGTAGTCTATCCTCCATCCCGGGTGATAATCACATAGAGTGACAATAATAGTTTTAGGTCCACCTTAAATTAAAATGTAATTTAACTACAGAAATTTAATGTTCTCTTAGATTTGCGCGAGCACTACACATTATAAATAAAACAACTTTTACGGATTTAACTCGCGTGTAATTAGATTTTACATGATGTTATTATTGCCCGACGTTTTGTAACACTTTTCAGCGTTCGTGGTCACGGGATGACTAAAGATGTAGGTTGTCAAATTTTATGAAATAGTTAAATCTGGATTTGGAGTGTTCCGTTTCACGCAAACGGAGCTCACGGTGTCATTAGGTCTTGCTGTGTGGTGGTTTGCTTGAGTTTTAATAATTTTAATTACTGGATCCCAAGCAGGTGGTATGGCCCAACCATCTTCTCTATTGAAATATGGGTGTTTCTTTATTTCAATAGCCTCGCGCAACATCCTTGGGATGTATGGACGTTCCTTGGCGAGAATGTGTGGTTTATCGAACCTTATATAATGATTGGGCCCTTCTTGCGTATGTTCACACACTACAGACTTCGTTTCGCGTCTATGTTTTATGTCAGCTATATGCTCCTTCACCCGGGTGCCTATGCTTCTCTTTGTTTGACCTATTTTTGAGAAATTTATGTCATTGTAACCCTGAACAATAATGTCTTATGGAAAATAATGGGGACTCCTGGACTCCATCCCATATGAAGCAGTGGAGTTCAAATGCATAGATAGCTAGTGAGTGAGAGAATATACGTGCTAATCTAGTCATCTTAGCCGACCTGCAAGGCGCAACGTCTCTTTTGAATGAGCCAAGATTTTAAAAAGAAGGCACTGTGGCCAGAGAAGTCCTTTACTGATTCTGCAATATAGAAATGGGTTTCCGAAATTCTGAGTTCATGTTGGAATGGTGGCCAAAGTTTATTGGTGACAAAGTACCTAATCCAGCACGTGTATAATATAATAGGAGTAGAATCGGAAAAATAAATAATTACAAAAGGGGCAATTTATTATAAGCAACGGGTGTTATCGCTAAAGTGATAGGATTACAGGATTAAAGTCAAAAACAAGAGGAAAGATTGCGATACAGAAACTATAAATAACTCCTAATGTAATAACACGTCATGTATACACTAATAAAACACACGTAGGTACTATTGGTAAACAATAAACATAAAATATATCAAACTTAATATTAGAAATGCTAAAGGTAATTTGTTTGTTTGTTGCGATTGCTAAATCGATTATAATGAATTCTGGCAAAAAAAGACTTTTCTTGCCAAAATAAAGCTTAATTCTATAGTAATATAATCGGAGCCTAAGCAAAAGCTAATAACAAATAAGTATAAGCAAATATACTTGATAAACTACTTATCAATCACAATACTTAAATTAATTAGATTTGATAAGTATTGCTGCTGTTCCGATTGCGCGATGTTCTAGCTACTACAAATACGTATGTATATCATTATAAGCATCCAAGTAATGTATAAGCAACAGAGAAATGGGTTTACATTATGATTCGTAGAAAAAATATCATAAGTTAATTGAGATTCAACTATCGGATTGAAAAAAGCTTATTAGGTAGGTACTTAACACTAGGATCGGTCCCGCTTATCAATTTTGTATTATGATGATATATGATGACAAATTCCGTTAATTTTCATCTTTTTCTGCTTTATCCTGAGCAAAAATTTTAGAATCTTCCCGAAATCGAAATTTAGTTTTGTTATTTTTAGCTTTAGTCTAGTCTTGGCTTGAGGGCACAAGTCAATATTAACAGTACCTTTAATAAGTTCCAAAAAGATCTTGCTCTAAACATGTTTAACAAAATGAGTTTGCCTAATTAGTACGTACTTACCTACCTAAACGATCGTTTTATTTTGCAAACATAATGTTTAATTTTGACATGGTCTAGTTAATCTTATTAGAAATTGATTTAGGGAACTTTAAGTCTTCTATTGATTTCATTACATTTGAAAAGGTCAATTTTAGATTATGAAAAAAGTCATATTATAAACCAAGCATCGACATATCCTACGAACATATCAGTTAAAATCAAAATGGTTTGAAGGGCATTTTATGTAAAATAATACCCATTATAAAGAATACTGTTCCTTCGTAGAGAAAACCAATATCTTATTTGTTTGAATGTTCATTACAAGCAGAAAACTTGAAGAAAAAAAATTAGCAATTGCAAAGTGGTTTGTAATTTTCTATAGTTTGATGTCTAAAAACTTGATTTGAAACTTAGCATTCTAACGCCTGATAATTGTGTATACTATCGAATTTAGGGTAAAGCTGCTAATCCGTATAATTAGCAATAAAAATTCTCCAAATTCTAGTTTACACATGAAGATAATAGAAGCAGAAGCTATTGTTTTGTAACAAGTTACGCCATCTATAGACCGCCGCGAGCAAATCGAAAGCTTTCATTGGAATGTAAAGTAAATTCTTACAATTTAATTGTGTTTTAACATTTATTTTCATTTACATTATTTAGTAGAGGTAAATACGACGCTGTTGTAAGATGTATTTGACTCGATATAAATTGGTTTATGTTTTTATTACCCAGTAAATAATACCTATTCAACATAGCAAAAAATGTTGTCGTGTTTAAGTGTTTTTTGTCAGTTGGAAGTCGAACGAGAGGAAGGAATTGATGATTTTTTTTTTATTTACAAGGTATGCTGCTTTTAATAGATTTGTTTGGGATATAGAAGACAAAATGTTTTGAAAGATAGAAAAATGTATTGGTGCTTTAAATGACTTATTAGCCACCCACATCGAAGCCAAACTTGCTTCCAAGACTGTTTACTGCACAATGCACGCCCCGCGCATCTACAATGCAAATCCACAAACACCAACCATGATCAACGATTCAATACCTACGCATTACAACGCGCGGAAACCACCTTAACTCGAATACCGAATCGGGACTATCGATTTAACTCCACACGAGGGTCGTAGAAAGAATTCCTTACAACAATGAACCGGTGTAACAATAAATACCTTAATGATATCCCGAGATCGGAGAAAAGGCGTCCGGCGGCAGGCAACCGTCCACACTTTTTAACAGAAATCCACTATAACATCTCGAGCAGGCAACATCACAATACGAAATAGCACAATCTCACACGAGCACTAAAGAAATCCACAGCACTGGTTTGGTTTTGGTACAAAAGATGTTTTTTCGTAACTCAACGCGGCGCGGCCTCCCCTCACACAAGCAGACCGATGCGCACGGCAGCCGGGCACGAACTGAACTGGTTTCTCCGGGCGGGGAGTGGGAGGGGGGATGGACGGGTGCGTTTGGTTGGGTTTTATGAAAATATTTTGTGAGTAATGCACGTGCTATGTCAGAGTGCGTCGGCCTACACGGCCTCGGGCCTTTGATTGAAGTGCAGTCTATGGCAGATAGATAAAGATACTAAAGAACACGGCGCGGTCACACTTGCTCGTGGACGAGATGTGAGGTCTTTGTGCTTTTTGCCCACGCTTTCTCGACCCGAGCTTAACCGGGCTGCATCTACAATCAAATTTTCAATGCATTGCTCTTCGTTTGGTATTACATTTGTATTATACCTACTACAGTTCCTAAAGTTAACAACATCGATAGAATAGAAAACACGCTACTTCAATGCGTTATCTATAACGAGAATCATATTTATGAAGTTGTTAATGCACCGGCTCATGATAAAGAATAGAAAAAAAAACTGATCATTACAATCTGTAAATTTATCGCTATGAATTTAAAGTTGCGGATAAGTTACTCAGTAGAATTATGAACGTAACTAATATGATTTTATCAAGCAAAGTTTTGTTTAAAACACATTAGCGATGTCTGGAACAATAAGCATTTAAAAATCTAAGCATAAGCTACAAAAAACACTCCAATGAAATTTATCGAATTCTGTCTCAGATTGTAAAATCGAAGTATGTATGCGGAATCCTCAAACGCAATTTCATCCATATTGCCAATTTAGAAGATTGGACTGTACATAAATGTGAATACACAATAAGATAATATTATATAAATATAATTTAGCAATAAGATAATTTTGCCGTGTGATACCGGCAGAGCAGAATAGCATCGCCCCATATCCTCCGATAGGTATTGCAAAAGGCGACTAATGGATCAGAAAGGGGGATCTTGATCACCTTATACTCCAACACCCAATCCGCATTGGGCAAGCATGGTGGACTACTGTCTAAACCTCCTTCGATGACAAGGAGAGGCCTTGTGTCCCAGCAGTGGGTCGAATTATAAAGGCTGTTATGATGATGATGACACAATAAACCGCCTCCAAGTGGTTCTTCCACCGGAGGACCGATCGGGTTGGAGACCCTTGGGCTTATGTCCAACAGTGGACGTCTCTCGGCTAATATGGTGATAAGCAATCCAGAACCCCAAAGTAGTGACAGATTGCTTACCTGCCGCCTACTTATGGGTCATGATCATAAAACCGAAAAAGTACCTACACCTTCCAACCTTCCAACCAAGAAACAAAAGCCGCCAACTAGGAAAGACATTACACTCTAAACTTAAAAGGTCTCATCACTCCGAACATTTAAATAAAATCTGCGAGTTTGAAATACTGTATTACTTCCAGGTTCTGAATCAAATAAAAATAAGCAAATGTGCTTAAGAGCACACTACTGAAGTAAAACTTCTTTAAAGATAGGTAATTTATTTGTCCGAAGCATGTGTACATATGTGTTAGGTTTAATTGATTGGTATCAACATGTCGTACCTTTGCGGTATACAAATCCGGTTTAGCTCCATCTATATGTATGTATATGTTTATATGTATAATATATATTATACATGTTTATTCAGAGGCTGTGTCACTTCCTGTAATAATTTGTTATTATTCACCAGAAAATTCACAAAATCTGAACTTTAAAATGAATTTACAATTTTATTCACTTTGAACGTAGAATATTTTAATGTATTGAATAAAATATTAATTTATAATATTGTTCAAGAACAAAATAATAACAATATAAGAAACATAACTCTCTCTCTCTCTCTCTTTCTATCATCACTAACTTATATCTCCCTCTCAACTTCCGTTCGCCTCGCCCGATCACACTTTTCGTAACGCTCTCGTCGCGCATTCACCAACTTACTCCCCAAGTCAAACGTGCGTAAAGAAGTTTTACTTCAAAACACACGAAAACGCAAATAGTGTAGGTATTATATTATATTTAGTTGTTAATAATAAGAAATAGTAAGTACCTATAGTAAATGATGTAATAGAATGTAAGTGGAGCCGACTAGCCGTGGACTAGCCTCAGGTGGGAATCGAATCCGCATCTTCCGCAATCCGGGCGGCTGCGTTGACTATTACGCGTAATGGTCAACGTAGCCGCCCGGATTTTTTTCAGTGGATTTTTCTAGTATTAAAAATATTTACGCTTTTGTAAACGCAAAAATTTAATTATTCCATAATGTAAGTAATATTATAAAGGATCAAACTTTTAAGAGCTCGAAAAAAGACTCCGACAGCATATTGGAGGATGCAGATATATTAATTAATACAAAAAACGTTATGAATCCAGTAAAGTGATGCAGTGCATGGTCTATATTAAAATGCAGCTTAAAAGTCCATCTATTGGACATGCCTAATGGAATTGAATAAAACGGGATGTATTTTATCGATCCCTGTTACAGCGAGACGAGAAGTATTACATTCGATTAGTGCTGACCATCGAGCGTGCTGACGCTTGTACAAATAATATGTATTCAAATTTCATTAGGGTTATAGAAATATTGATTGAAGTGTAAAAAGAGGTATACTAAAATGTTCGAATAATGACTGCGTAAAGAACTATTGTGCGGACACCTTTGGGCCAAAGCAAGATAGTTCAACTAATGATGTAGAAGACTCGAGTTCCTCGAATCATAAATTTAGTAACTTGTGTCAGATTTTTCACATATTTCTTTACGGTGCTGAGACGTGGATATTTAGATACAGTTAGAAAAATAAGAAGAACTTTAGAAACGTGGTGCTGGAGAAGGATGCTTAGCATAACCTGGAAACAGTTCCGGAACCAATATCTCAATCCTCAAAGAACTTGGCATTAAGCAGCATCTTTCTTCCATCATCCAAAGTCGGATTCTCAGTTTCTTTGGACATATGACACGTGAGACGATACATCTGTGGAACGACTTGTTGTGCAGGAAAAAGTTGAAGGCACAAGAGCGCGCGGCAGGTAGCCCTTGCGTTGGACCGATTAAGTGACAACTGCACGCAATGGTCCACTCCACGAATATACGAGAAGGGCTGCAGAACGGGAGGATTGGCGAGGGATTGTGAAGCTTGCCATCACGCCAGATGTTATACGACCTCTCTGTCAAGAGTGTAGCGACGAAGAAGAAGAAGAAGTCAGATTTGATGGCCTCTATGAGCTCGTAGTACCGAGTTGAGCACGAGCTCTCTGAGCAACAACTAGAATCTTAAAAAGAGCTCGAGTCCTACATGAACGTGAGCTTTCAATAAAAGCTCGAGTTTGAATGTGACTTGAAGCTCGACGCTCAACAAAGACTCCAGAGGAATTTTCAGATGAAATTCTGCTATCCAAGGTACGCAAGCAAACATTTTTTTATCCACTATTGTAATCAATAATATTTTATCTATTACTGTAGCAACTCAGCACAACAAAAGCTTAGAGCGTAGGTAAAGACTCGAGAGCAGAAAAAGACTCGACCTCTAAACTTACTTAAGCTCGTAGTCGTCTGATAGACAGACGTCTGACAGATTTGAGTCGTGTAAATCACTCCGAGTCCTAAGTTAAAGGACTCGGAGGACTATAGTTTTGTTCAGCACTAAGTTTAACTGATCAAGCCATCGCATGTAGATACGCTCAGTAGATACCTCAGAGTATATACGTTTGTGCTTAAGTCATTTGTGTGACAGGTTTCAATAACATAACTACTGACAGTTTCCATTGGTAACGGTAGAATTTTGTAATTTTTAGTTGTATATGATATCTGTCAAACATTTATGCCTAGTAAGCAAAGGTTGAGTTAGATAACTCATTGAAACTCAGCATAGTTAAGTCGAATTTTTTTTTGTTCTAAGAATTGCTTCGTAATTTTTTACTTATACGCTGAATTTTTATTGTAGGCTGTTGCAACCGAAATAATAATAATTCAAAGTTAGAAAATAAGGTTTCAGAATTAAACTGCATTTAAGGGAGTGTCTGTTAAAGGTGAAACGTTGTAGAGTGTTTACAACATCAGTTCTGTTGGTTCATGATTATTTTTTTAATGACCAAGCGGAATCTATCTTGTAGTGAGAATCTGTAGGCTATACCGATATTATAGATTGTCTGCGCCATCGTTAGATTCAGCCAAGCAATCTTTAGTACATACATAATATCTAATGAATAGTTCATTAGGAACAAATGAGTTTGACACGACGTGATCGATTGAAATATCGCGATTTCGCCCAAAGTTGTTGGCAATCCTTACGCACAGTCTTTCGAACATGCGTAGTAAACCTATAAAAAGCGGTATCAATCAACAATGGAACTGACAGAAACGTTTGACTATGAAATAAGTTCCATTACAAATTTAAAAAGTAATGAATGTTATTTGTAAATTTAATTTCCCACGAATCCAATAAGACGTAAGGTTTCTTAGCACCTTAAAGGTTATCTACAGAGCCCATTCTTGCGAGTTGATTTCAAAAGCGCCGGAATAAGTTGTTATTCACCAGTGTGAAGGAATGGACAAAGACTTGTTTTTACCTTGAAATATTTTTGCGTAAAGGAAAAAGTAAGATAATAGTGGGTATGGAGTAGAGAGTTGCCAAGAACTCGAGTCTTTGAATCCTAAGTTTTGAGGACGGCTGACAAATCACTCGACGCTACTCATTACAACAAGATTCCACCAGGAGAACTAAGGTCTGTATGAGATCTTGAACGACAGCTCAAATCGTTTTTACGTTAAGACGTGCTCACATTATTTTCGTTTTAAGCCATATCTTTTAAGCAAGGAATCTTACCCTACTTTAAAAAAGTTATTCTTGAAAATAGGCCTCCCTGAAAGATCTTCAACCTGATCGGTTCTGAGCTGCCCGCATCCAGCGGTTTCCCGCGACCTTTACAAGATCGTTGGTCCACCTTGTGCTTACCAAATGCTGTTGCTTTCCCGAAACATGATCTCCACTCGAGGACCATTCCACCCCAAAGGCCGTCAGTCCTCGTACCCTGCCCACTGTCACTTAAGGTTTGCAATTCTTTGGTCTATATCGGTCACCTTAGTTCTCGTGTGGGGTCTCATCATGTCTCATATGATCAAGTAGCGAGAATCCAAGCATAGCCCACTCGACTGCGAGTTTAGAGTTTACCAGATTGAATAAATAAATAAAATAAAATTAATTATAAATAAATATAAATAAATTAAGACTTAAAGACTCGCGCTCCTTACAACTCTAATCGGTAAGCAACTAATCCGCAAATTTCGCGAAATGACTACCTTCTGAAACAGGAACTGGCTGAACTGAAATTCCTTCCCTATCCGCTGACAAAATCTTATGGTCAAAGCATATTTTTATAAAAACGCATTTTTAGAATTACACGACCCTTTGAAGTTGATCCGTGGATTTTGGGTTCGGCAGATTCCTGGTCTTTGAGTGTGTATGCAAATTTCGTGAAATATTTGAGTAGTACCTAATTTTAGCTGCATTTGTAAAAATCCCTGTTTGCAGTCAGATTTGTAAAAATCCCTGTTTGCAGTCAGGTGTCCGTCTCCGTTATAAAAATGTGAATATTTTTTTACAGGTATCAATTCTCAAATTTTTTCTCTAAGTATCCTATAGCTTAATGTTGTCTTAATATATCCACAAAATTACACAAAATTTAGATTTGTGGTTCCTTAAAAAATTGCAAATATATTAGTATGGAAAAACTCCTACAAACAAAACGGCAATTTCATACTTAAACCCCTAATATTTAATGCAAAAATCAGTGCGAAGTAGCTTTGGGTTACCAGCTAATTATATGAGTGCTAATTTGTGTTTAGCTAGTAGCTTATTGTAAGTGTCTATTACTCGAATGTATAAATTTTATTTCTTTGACTTCACAAAATGTTGTTACGTCTGTACCTTTGTGCATTTAATTATTTTGGTAGGGACTCATTAGCACGATCTCTATGTTCATCCCTGAATTTTCTAGGTACTAAGCTATGTATAACGCTTATAAGATACACGATAAAATAAATTTTGCCTT
This sequence comes from Elophila nymphaeata, assembly GCA_955850985.1. Taxonomy (NCBI): domain Eukaryota; kingdom Metazoa; phylum Arthropoda; class Insecta; order Lepidoptera; family Crambidae; genus Elophila; species Elophila nymphaeata. The sequence goes on along the minus strand of OY039091.1, from coordinate 7,904,726 downwards.
TAGTGACTCTTTATGTGAACCTTATTTTGAAAGAATGAATAAATATCATGAAAATGGATAATTTCTTTAAACTGTTATTTTATAGTCGACGTCAAATAATAATTTCCTGCATTCTATATATATAAAAAAAAGTTCTGAAAAGTCTCTTATTTGTTTAAGTTATATTATTCGGTATTGATGTTAGTTTTAATTTATGGGCCCTTTGATAATTTAACATCTTTGTAAGCATTGTGTTGCCTGAATTAAATGAATTATTATTGTAGTAAGGTGACAGAGTTTATTTAGTGGAAGGGGTTCGTGTATTCTTTTATTTTAGGGGGGATACATTAGCCATTAGTCATACAATTATCCATCTAAGAATAAACAGCTTTCTTTAAACATTTAAAACAAACTCAAGAATACATGAGATGAATTAAATATGTGTCTCCTCATCATCATCATTCTGGGACACAAGGCCTCTCCTTGTCATCGAATAAGGCCTAAGCAGTACTGTAGTCCACCACGCTTGCCCAATGCGGATTGGTGGACGGAGTATAAGGTGGTGATATTGCTGATCCATTAGTCGCCTTCTACGACACCCATTGGAAGATATAGGGCGATGCTATTCTACTCTGCTGGCATCACACTGCGAACATGGGAACACATATACTCGCAGTGAATTACATTTCTTCTTCAAATTTGTCACAGAAATAAGTTGCCAAATTTCTTAGTTGGCGTTTATCGGTGGCAACGTAAGTCAGCACGCATGTCGCGTAGTCCTTAAAAGTCAGGGAGATGGATTGTTGTAGGAGTTGGAGCGGGAGCTGCAATTACAAGCTGTGCAGTTCAGACGGCGTCAAGTGAACCGTCAAAAACTCGGGTCTGAAATCGAATTGGCCTGTCCATGTTCGTTTTCGATATTGGACGCGGAGCCGCACTGTGCCACTGGAACGCCATATAACATTATTACGTTTAGATTGCTCGAAATGTTTCACTTGGAAAGAGACGTGTTTGACGGTGGCAATTGATTTCTATTTTTATCCGACTTAAAAAAAAGGAGGTTCTCTATTCGACTGTTGTTTTTACTTTCTCGTATACGTAGTTTAGAGGAAGTCTTGTAATCGTCAAAAAATTCGAACTCGAGATTTTGACGGATTTACCAAAACCTGAGTCCAAAAATATTGTTTTTGGAATTATGTCTGTGTGTGTGTCTGTGCGTTAGCACGATAACTCGAGTATGCTTTAGCTTATTGCAACCAAATTTAACATGCATGTAAGACAAATAAATGTAAGGTTTCTATCAACTTTTGATTCGTCGATCACGAAAGTTAAGCAACCAAGTGCGCGGTCGGTACTCGGATGTGTGACCAAAATTTAACATGCATGTATGACATCAAAATATAAGGTTTCTATCAACTTTTGAGTCGTTTCTGGTATACGAGAAAGTCAAGGGGAGAACACTACCGATTTTTGTAAGTTTGTTACGCGATTACTACGGCAGTTGTGAATTGATTTTGACGATTCTGTTTTGGTTAGTTAAGTGGGTCATATTTCAGAGGTGGTCCCATAATAATTATTACGAACAAAAATTTACATTTTGGTCTGTGTTTTCCTTTGTTTCAACGGGACTGTTTAGTAGATCTATCCATTATTGAATAATTTTTGCGTTTACAAACGTAATATAAATATTTTTAAAACTAGAAAAATACACTAAAAAATATCGATCGGCCCCAGGCGAGAATCGAACCCAGTATTCTCCGCAATCTGGGCGGCTGCGTTAACCACTACGCTGCCAGGGCACTGCAATCGCCGTCGAAATTTATTAGTGCTTATGTTTTCATAGTAAACATTGTTTCATCAAGTCTTTGAAATTTGCACTTCTAAGATCTGAACGAAATATTTTTGCAATTTTTTGACGCCCAGTTAAGATAAAACAAACTTATATTAAGGAATATATTTTTTTAAAACGCGTAAATATTTTTAAAACTAGAAAATACGCTGAATAAAACCGATCTGCCACAGCGGGAATCGAACCCAGCATTTTACTAAATATTTAAATGTTCATACTTAACACAACAAACTTTAAAATGTGTCCCTACCAGATTTCGAAACTGCTTGTGCAAGCAACATTACTCACTAGACGACGTCAGAATAATAAAAAGTTGATTGATTTGTTCTATATTAACGGGAAAACAAACACAAAAATAATTTATGAATGGTACAAAATATGGCCATAATATTCTATTTATGTGGATTACAACAATAGTATTTACGTCAGAAATATCCTTTTATGTTTCATTTATAGACATTGAACTTTTCTAGCAAACTTGTCACTATTTTGGAGTAGTGTATGGCCCATACAGACAGATTTGGCTTTATGTGTAACTGTTACCTGCAGCTCTGCTCAATCCCTTTTGGGATAATGAGCGTGATTATTATCTATGTAACTATGTATGTATGAACTTTACATATTTTGCTTTCTTCACTATAACTTTTTTTCATTTCTGCTGAAACGATTTTGAGTGTGACATCTGTCCTGGTTGCTGACTTTTGTTCGTTGTTCTCTGAAGGATTATTACTGTTTTGGGTTTGGTCCCTATGTATACTTTGATATAGGCGACAGCATGACCCATACTGCTGGTTGTGGCTTTATGTGTAACAAAATGTCACCTAAAGCTCTGCTATGTGTAAAAAAATGGGGAGTAATTTCTTATCGAATTATTGTAATGTCATCGATCTTTGATAGGTTTATAAAGTTTAAATGAAATCTGACCGTTAAAAGTGAATCAAAATTGCATATAAATGCGTCAGAAATACACAAGCAAGCAAGCAAAGATACAGGTGAAGATTATTAAAGCGTGTTAAAAGAGGCGGTACGATCGCGAGCTGATATGTGTGTTATGACTTTAAGTCCGAAGATGGAAGCACGCTTCACGCTGTCTTCCTGATGGTTATGTTCACAATAAAATTGTTTCATTGTTTCATTGTTTACTGAAATCAAGATCTTTAGGTACAAAGTCTATTAAAACTAAATCGGTACTGTATATTTTCTCAGGCGTAGGTACACCGTAATTAAAAATAAATGTATATTTTTTATTCAAAGTAAATTGGCATGTGTTTCGGTTTATTCAATTTTGTTCGTATACCTATGATTATTTCATTTTACTCTGTTGAAATTATTACCTATTTAACTTTATTAAAGAGATATAGACATTTATATTCTTATTTGACATATTATTTTATGGACACTTCAAAAATGTAGTTTAAAGTACTTACATATTACTGTTTTAGAAATTTAATGACAAGACATTTTGAAATTTAATACATTAGAATATTTTCTTTTGAATCGAATGTATTTCTATGTACTCGTAGACTTACTGGCACAATATAGAGTAGTTAAAACTAGATCTGTAGTAGTAATAGCTAACAATACCTACTAATATTATAATTTTAAGTGAAAATTGTTACTAACAACTATACTAATAAATTCTATGGACTATTAGTCTGAAATAAAAAAAATCATTCATTCATATATCTAGCGCAAAACATTGATATTTTTATCTAGTTTCTCGGTATTACTCTTAAGTTAGACATTTATTGCTCTACCTTACTTAACGTTTGTAGAAGTAGTGCTCGAAGTGACACTGATGTATTGGTTTTGTCGCGTTATCAAGATAGCAAATATGAAGGTATCATCAATCTACGACAGAGTCACAGTAAACATATTGGCGAAAGAAGTATGTAAACTAAATCTGATAAATCTTTTATCCTACACGAGAACGCGAACTATACCTACACCGATATATTTACCGGTCATGAGCAAATGTCGAGAGACGCCCACTGCTATACATTGGTCTCCCCCAAGGATCTCCAAAGCGGTCGGTCCTGCGCTGCCCGCATCCAGCGGCTTCCCGCGACCTTTACCAGATCGACAGTCCACCTTGTGGGGAGCCTGCCACCGCTGCGTTGCCTTGTACGTGGTCGCCACTCGAGGACCTTTCCGCCTCAACTGCTGTCAGTCCTACTCGCAATGGCCCTGCCCACTGTTAGCATGCATTTGTTTTACTCTGATATGATATCAGAAATGATGAGATCCACAGGAGAACCAAGGTCACCGACATAGGCCAAAGAATTGCGAACCTTAAGAGGCAGTGGGCAGGGCACATTGCGAGGAGGACTGACGGCCGTTTGGGCGGAAAGGTCCTTGAGTGGCGACCACGTACCGGGAAACGCAGCGTTGGTAGGCCCCCCACAAGGTGGACTGACGATCTAGTAAGGGTCGCGGGAAGCCGCTGGATGCGGGCAGCGCAGGACCGACCGGTTTGGAGATCCTTGGGGGAGGCCTATGTCCAACAGTGGGCGTCTCTTGGCTGAAATGATGATGATGATATTTCTTCTTATTATTTCATCCTTTCACTACTAACGTTGAGTTTTGTATATTTAAAAAAATTGGTTACACAAACGATTTCGACTTTCGTGTATTTTGCAATGTGTAAGTTAACGGTAAATCCCCGCAATCCGCAATGATATAAAAATACAGATAACAACAACTCTTAGGTATATGAGATTTCTTCGAACATGGTGAACACACCTTTTAATAAGTAGGTATGTAAATAAAATTGCGTGTGTAAATTTGTGGAACTCCTTGAACCCAGGTGCAACGTTTGGTGTCAAAATATTTATTTAATTTTACAAGGATATTGCATTGAAGATAGTTTGAAACATTAATTATATAAATCAATAATGTTCTTGTGTTTTTATGAATCATAGTTTTCAATTAAAAAGAAGATTATTTTAGTTCTTTTTATTATCTATCACTTCTAAGACTGTCGAAAAACATGTCATAATTTTAAACCTTCGCAGCAAAAACAGGGGTAGGTACATAATGAACTAAATGTTGTTAATACTAAACTTAAATAAATATATGAGCAACCATTAATATTATTTAAAATATATAGAGATCGCTCTTATAGCGATAAGACCGCCCATTGTACATTTTATTGTTTTTTCATATAACTGTATAATATTGCTGATAAACTATTAAGATTATTCTATTGTATTATATTCATGAAGAATATGTTTGTGTTTGTTAAATAAACATTAATTTGTCGCCACCATGATTCGAACCCGAACCTTTTAAAGGGCTTACAGAGTTGGAAAAAATAAGAAGTCAAATTAATGACAAATAAGAAACCATTAAACTATTTTACTAACTTATTAGACCCATTTTTCAGCTACTTTTTTATATAAATCTTATTGAGAAAGTAAAGTTGCTAACTTACTTGAAATTCTCATACAATTTGTGGTCGTAGATGTTATTTAATAGACGCTATTTAAAACATAATTTTAGAGTCCTTTAGACGACCTCGTCGCTTATTTGAGTAGCGTACGATATGTTGAGGTTATCAAGGTGTCTCAGGTCGCTTAGGACATTGAGATAAGGACATAAATGCCAGCTGTAATAGTTTAAAAAGTAAGCTACAAGTATAGTAATCTTCGGAAGAAGCGTCGGTGGAGTACTGTGTAAGAGCCTCGTCTTCCACCCGGGAGACACCGGTTCGAACCCCGCCATGTACCAATGTGTTTTCAAATTTTGAATTCATATGTACGTTTAATCGACGCGATTAATAGTAGTACACTCGTTACTATTATGAAACTCGCTGCGCTCGTTTCATAAACTCACACTCGTGTTTTAATACCCTTCATTATATGACAGTTGCATACACTACTTTATCTACACTCATACATAAATTCAAATAAAACAACAGAAAAGACAAATATTACGTTTTCCAAAACAAGTGCTTTTTTCTCATTTTCTATTTGAATATACTTGTTCGCACCGTATTGGAAACACAGATTTGTTTATTTTTTACTAATCACCAAGCGCTCCGCCAGAACTGTCTAATCAGAAGCGCCCCGCCCGTCCGCCGCCGTGACGCGTTATGCAGCGAACCAATAAGAGGGATTTCTTAACGCGACCAATCGAGCCATAGAATAATTACACACTAAAAACAATAACATGAGGGGGCTCGTCAATTTTCCATTTAATTATTTTAAATCCTAATTAACCTTTGTTTGTTTGTTCCCTTTCTGTAAAATTATTATTTTTTTATTTTTCTGGCAACAAACTATTTGTTGTGGCTTTTTGCAAATTATTAGGAGTCAAATTTTTTGTATGGGTTAGATCCCTTTGCCTTCCCGAGTATTTAAGAAAAATAACTGTATCATAATGAGTCGAACCGGTGTTATAATGGTCATTATGTTACAGGTTGTTTTTTTTTTAATTTGAATTTTGATTATCTGTATTAAAAAGTATGTCATTTTATGTTCACCTTTGATATCGTAATTCGAATATTATGACATGAGTGTAGATAAACGTACATATGAATTCAAAATTGTTAATAAAAACCGGACGTGCGAGTCGGACTCGCCCACCGAGGGTTCCGTAGAAATTTGTAGTTACAACATATTAAAAATAGTTCAGGAATCGAGTCTCGCAGTGTTTTCCAAGCTTTTCCCAAGGTTCAGTTTCACTGTTCATACCTAATTTAGTCAGGTAACGTAATTAATGTTGTTTATTACTTATATCTCAAATTTAATCCCGATTTGTAAGTGGTGACTGCAAAAAGAATGAATAGTATCACATTGTACATCAAAGTGCCATTTAGATTGTCGTGTTCGGTTCAGCGCCATCTCTGAGCGACTTTGTGAACCTTACACCGTAAGAGTGTCGAAATATAAGTTTTTCGTATCTTTTTTTGCGTAAACTTAGAAGATTGTTTTTTCACAGCTTCAAGGAACTGTAGACCTAAGTATATGGTTTTAATTTCAACTTTCACTCGTTACCGAGATAAGCGCATACCTCGATGATTGATTACGTACTTTAAATAAGGACTATATTTTATACGATTTAATTACAAATTAATAGTTTTTAGAGTTTTCCCTGTATTTGTAGTATATGGCAATATTACTTGCCAAATTTCATAGTTCTAGGTCAACTGGAAGTACCCTATGAATTTTGATTCCCTTGAGAGTGTCGAAATATACGTTTTTTACGACATAAACGGCCGTATCTTTATTTGCATTAACTAAGAAGTATGATTTTTTCACAGCTTCAAAGGACCGTAGATATGAGTATATGGTTTTGATTTCAACTCGATACCTCCGCTCGTTCCCAAGATAAAGGGTCTTGACAGACAGACGGACAACAAAGTAAACCTATAAGGGTTCCGTTTTTTCCTTTTGAGGTACGGAACTCCAAAAATTAAAAATCGAAAAAAAAAATTCGGTGAAGGAAAACATCGCGAGAAAACCTGTAGGTACACACACCTATGAAGAAATTCTTAGGTTGTGTGAAGTCGACCAACCCTCACTTGGCCAGCGTGGTTGACTAAGACCTAATCGCCCCTAATGTGGGGTAGTCTCGAGCCCCTCGGTGGGGACATTATATGAGCTGTTGATGATGATAGTAATCTCCAATAGTAATGTCCAAAGAATACTCAGCTACTTCGATCATAGCGAGCAGAGGTCCTGATACCCTTGACAAACTGGTGCTGGTGGGCAAGGTAGAGAGAAGCGGCGTCGTGGACGATCACCTAGCCGCAGGTCAGACCAAATAAAATCCCACACAAGCCTCCCCTTTACTACCGCCCTGTCCTTTACACAGGACCATACATCTTGTACTTATAGCAAGCACAGTTGATCTGGCGTGATAAAACGCCGCACCTTGTTCAGGACTCCGAGTTTCCGTGAAGCTTTTCTTATCACTCTTTCGATGTAATCCTTCGGATTTAAGTCGTTTTGAACCTCCTTACTGCTCTATAGCGGCAGTTTTGTGCCCTGAAAAGAGGGAAAGGAAAGGAATGGCGACGTTTCATCTCACGAAAGCGAGTGGGGCATGAATGTGTGTTCTTAGGCGCAACGCAAACAGAAGGAGGCAAGGCAAAGGTACGGCTCGGACATCACTTATTTTCATTCAAATAGCGTCCCAAACACACGGCAATAAGGTCATTCATTGAACAAATTCAACGGCCCTCATCGCACGCGCACATTACGGCGTTGAATTTATTATTTAAATTCAATTAATTACCTTATTGCCGTGTGTTTGGGACGCTATTTGAATGAAAATAAATGATGTCCGCGCCGTACCTTCGCCTTGCCGCCTTCTGTTTGCGTTGCGCCTTGCCAACACCGGGCTTCATGTGTCAAAATAATTACTTTTAGTTGCGCCTTAGATATGCATGGCTATTGTCTCTATATGAGTGTGTGCGGGAGCAGTCAATGCGTGCACATACGCACACAAACCCAATTTCACTCCTTTTTAATCGGTAGTAAATATCCAGAGCGATGCCAATTGGAACATGAATTAAGCAATATAAATATAAAAGTCTCACTTTTAATGCGCGCAAAGAAATTTGCATAATATGTGAATAAATTTTGCTGTATCTACTATAAAATGCTGAGCTATTTTTGAAGTGGTCCTACCGTATATTTTATATCGATTTACATATCGAACGACTTTATTAAATTAAGTGTTCTGCGATAAAAGTTTTATTTATGCTGTATAAAGCATATTATTGCGCAAAACTGTGTTCACATCTGAAGTAACCGATTTGTCCCAAAGAATTTCAGTGAATTGTATTTTTATTAGTTGACAAAATATTTAATTTGTATTTTCTTATGTTTGTCCGTTATTTGACGCCCAGTTAAAATTAAACTATCTTACATTATGGAATATTTTTTGCGTATAACGCGAAAATATTTATAATACTAGAAAAAACTTATCTAAAAATCTTATCTGGGCGTCAAATATTTGCAAAAATATTTCGTTCGGATCTTAGAAGTGCAAATTTCAAAGATTTGATGAAACTATGTTTACCTTAAATACGTATAAGCACCAAGCATTGACAAATTTTAACAGCGAAAGCAGGCGTAGTAGTTAACGCAGCCGCCCGGATTGCAGAAGATGCTGGGTTCGATTCCCGCGTGGGGCAGGCCGAATTTTTTTCAGTGCATTTTTTCTAGTATTAAAAATATTTACGCGTTTGTAAACGCAAAAAATGTTCCTCAACAATATCTTCTTTAAATCTATCAACTTTAATCAAGTGCACAGTGGACTACACGCTAAATTTATAGCAGCCCGAACTGGAGTAGTACCTCCACCTTACAGAAGACCACAGTCAAATAACACTACATGGTTTTTTTTTATTTACTACGGCAGTGTTGCAAGCGTCTATAGTCTACGGTGACTGCTTACCACCAGACAGGCTATATGCTTGTCTGCCAATCACCTTTTCTTACTTTTTTGTTGTCGGGGAGGTCAAATGCATTTACGCATCGTCCCTGCGGTGGTGCCAACCGCAGGGGATATGTGGGACTCGAGGTAAAGGCGTTCCCTCCATACCCACTAAACATCCTCCCCGGCCTGACCTTTAGTGCGCTATTACGGGACGGATCGGGATCTGCGCACGTGAGCGCAACTACACCGAGACCGTCCCAACGCTGTCCGTCTAGGCACTCCTTGCACCAATTGGTGGCCAGCAGCCACTCCTCCACCGACGGCTGCTCGACCTGGTGCGTCCTCCTGACGAGAACACCGACAGCCATTGGACCGCACCCGGATATTTCCGGACCGCAGTGGAAGGAAAACAAAAACAACTCCACGATGGCATTTGACTTCGAATGCCAAGGGGACACACTTAACATCAAAAGCCACACACCCGCTGAGAAATTTTCCCCACCGCGTGTCCAGGGTCCGCCACGAGGAGGCTTCTAGACGTGGACGCCGGTCTGCCAACCACCTATCATAAAAAAATAATATCTTCTATACGATTCTTTACTTAAATGGGCTCAGAGGAAATATTAACACACAGTTACGAGCAGCCACAAATGTCTCGCCAACCGTGACCCGGGAATGGTCGGGACAACAATATATACTCCGCTCACACAGGAGTGCATGTCTGAGGGCATCTGGAAGGCGTCCAGAAACTCCATTCAGTTAGTCGTACTTGAATTAATCAATTGTTTTAATCCACCCGTAGAGCAGCTGTTGACCGCTCGCTAACTTACTTGGCTTGAAGACTTAGTTATAAGCTGAGCGATAAGCGGTTGCTTTTTGCTTGAAGTTGTGGTGGATTTGGGGAGTTTTAATAGCATTTTTTATGCTCTAGTAGTTCACGTTCCAGTATTTGATCCAAAGGTTCAATACATGTTCAGTCAGTTCAGACGCCCGAAAGAAGGTAATACATAATTTAATGTCACCCCCTGACCGGAGTGGGATTTTCCCGTACGCAAAGCGTGTGGTTGATGCCATTTTTTAGTCAGGTGTAGTAGGTTATTTTTAACACTACCTACTGCATATCTACCTCAGATTATCAGACCAGATCGCCGGCGCCGTCGTGGTGGATTGGTCAGTAACGCTGGCTACACATCAAAAGGTTCGGGTTTGAGTCCTGGTAGGAGCAAATGTTTGTATGATTAATATGAACATTTGTTCACGAGTCTTGGTTGTTTATGTATTTATTTAAGTTTACAAAAATACAATGTTTAAAAATATCTGTACTATTGTGTATATTTTTGTCCTTTATCTAGTATCCATAACACAAGTTTTTAATGATACTTAATTTGGGCTAGATAAATAATAATACTATAATACAATATATATGTGGAAAATATACTATTATTATGAAGGATTATTATTATAATTATTATCGTGTTCTGAGATACCTACACTTACCCTACCCGAAAAACCGCTCTCCGCTACGCCTCGTAACAAGTCCACAGCACATCTTTCGACGAGATCTATTTATTGTTGTGGCACGTGATACTTTATTTGACATAAATTGCATTCTAAACGGGTCGTTAGTATGTACCGAGCCGAGATATTTAACCGTACTTTGATCTCGAATTTGAACCAAGAATTAGAAGGGATTTTTGTTATCTTTAAACTATTGTTATCGTAAACAGGGATTAAGGGCTTGGCCAATTAAATGTCAGTGTTCTGACTTCGGATAGTCGATATTCGTTTTAAAATAATTAACAAGGATATTATTTTAACCAACTCCTTAGTGGTTCTAGGTTCCATCCTTTGCGGAGTACAAATTTGAGCTGGGCCTGGTTTGTGATAGGGCTTTATCCTACCTGAGTAAATTCCACCATCTCATCATTTTGATTGTGTTTCGACAGTAAGATAGCGCTTCCCTCGAAGGGTGAGAGTTCCGGGAGAAGCTCGCTCCCTTCTTCACCTTTATCATCAACTAGTGGTCGCCCGCGGCTTCGCTCGCGATAATGTCTGTTATTATGTAGCCTATAGCCTTCCTCGATAAATGGACTATCCAACACAAAAAAAAATATTCAATTCGAACCAGTAGTTCCTGCGAATAACGCGTTCAAACAAACAAACTTTTCAGCTCTATAATATAAAAAGTATAGATGGAAAAAATCAATCAATTTTATAAACCCAGGATAATGTTAACGTTGACTTGTTACTGTAATGTTATAATTATATTAACTTACTTGTATCGTGGCGAATTAATACCGTCATGTTGTGATCAACCATGTGGTGACCTCAGAGACTGACTATTAGACACACCCTTTGCTCGTGGTCTTCAGCAAACGTCAAACAGGTGGACGCTACCTGTCAGTGTCTCGGCACGCGGTAGCGTCTGGTCACCTCACGGTTGTGGAAAATGAAGTCGTGGATCGTGTTACACACGAGGTATAGGTTTTCACCAACATCAACCGGTATTCTTCACCAAATTGTCTCCTCGAAGATGAAAAGTATCTTAGCTAAGAAAGTGTGAAATATAAAGAAAGATAGAAAAAAACTTTTCTCTGTACAAACATGAAAACACAAATACAACCTTATTTTTTATCCTTATAAGTGTGTATTTTTTGCCCTAAATTAGGTAATTTAAAATTACCAACAGTATAAAACACACTTTTTTACGACAGGCGCTACTAGACTTCCGATTCACGGGGGTAATTAACGTTTCCTTTAACAGTTCAAGGAATCGGGCTCTATACTTGGTACGAAAGATCTAATTTATGGCTATGATTTTGTTCTTATATTTAGAAATATTTCAAGAAATATGCTAAGAAGATTTTTTTCCTTTTTTTTCTTGTCGATTATTTTGAGTCATTTATTAAAACATTTTTGAAAAGCCCCTTTAAATTTATATATTGCCTGTATATATAGGTATCAAATAAGACCTTAAAAGTACTTATGACAACAGACGATATTAAAAAAATACCATACACATCTGTACTTTTTTGACAACTTTTTCTTTGGTGTTTTTAAACTACCATAGCTCTTGAACTACTAAAGTCAGATCTTAAATTTTGATTTCGATTTTAAGAAAATATTTTGGAAATTCAACAAAAAAAGAGAAAATTAATAGGTCGATTGACAAAGATTTGTAAAAACACCTAATTTTTTTATAAAAATAACATTTTTTGTGATAATTTTCAGTTTAATTATAATTTTTGGTTAATAAACACCAATAAATTTGGGTTAAATTTTTTCAACTAGTTTATTTTTTATAATTTAGCTGTTAAATGAGACCTCTGTTGTCTTTATAGAGCCTCACGTGAGTTCATATTACAAATTAAAAACGCGCGCCTAAACTGTATTAGCAAAAAAATAAAAGGGTGCCAATTTATTATATTTGTATAGATAATATTTAAGAGGGGTGATTTATCAATGAACTTGATTGTACTTCATAGCATCAAAAGCTCCGACCTCAGTACACAAGCACATAGTATATACCTATTTGGTTTTTAGATTCTGTGAGGTGCAGTAAGTAAACGCACGTTATAATTATGCGCGGATGAATTACACTGTGGAACAGACTCTGAAAATGTCTCTTGTTTTTTACATACTGGGTGTAAAAGACATGAACAGTCAAACGAGAACCATGTATTCTATACATCAAAATAAGACAAATTTCAAAAAAAATATTGCTAGGAAATGATTTTTATTTTTTGGTGTTAAAAAAAAATTGCAAATTGTACCGCGCAATGTAAAGGGCTCAACTGGCACGCAACTTGCAAAACCGCGATAATTTTGACTGACGGCGGCCCCGTTCGTTAGTGTCCGTGCGCATCGAGTGAGCTACATTGAACGCTAACGTATTGAAGCCATTTTTTGTTATGAAATACTAAAAAAAATATAATGTTTCTTTGGACAATAATTAAGAAATAACGTATAGAATACGTTTTCATAAAAAAATTTAAAAAAAAATATGACTGACCTTCAATTAAATCGAAACTATCAATTTCCCAGGTATAGTTTAAAGGAAAAAAAATGTTATGATGGTGAGCAGAATACATGGTTCTCGTTTGACTGTTCATGTCTTTTACACCCTGTATTTAAGTTAACTTAATATCACTTTTTTCAATACTATTTAAGTAACAATCCTTGTACACTACAAATTTTAACAGCAACCGAATGAATACTTGTCTACGTGTCCATCTCTAGCGCTTTCGAGCCATCAACTGAGGCGAGCTGCGTTACAAAATGAAACATTTCATCTCAAAACAAAACGTTTGTTTCATAAAATTGGAATAGCAAGTTAATTAATTCCGAAACTCGAGGTTTTGTTGCGATGTCTGCGTGGTGCGTGTTGAGTTTTTAAAATAGTTAAGTTATAGTTGACTTTGTTTGTAGTTGTAGTCTTGGGTTTGTGTTCTGGTTTACGTAAGTACCTTTAGAAGCTATTGAAAAAAAAATATGATAGTCTCTGATAGCGACGTTAGCTGACGCGCGTGTGGTTTTTTTTTATATAATAATAATATATTTCTACGCTCACACCAATTATCTAGCCCCAAATTAAGTATCTTTAAGAACTTCTGTTATGGATACTAGATAACAGACAAATACTTAATAATCTAGATATTTTTATAAATAAACCATTATATTATCATTATTATAAATAAACTTATATTTATGACTCATGAACAAATGATCGTGTTCATCACTCTAACATTTGCCACTACCAGTGGCCCAATTCACGTAAATACATTCGATCTAAAAATCGTTGTAGTTTAGAAATCGTTCGATCGTAGTCCTATCCAATTTTGGTATTCACATGTTACTCAGCTACATTTCGATAGGACGACAACTCAATAGATCTGAACGATTCACATCATCTGAACGACTTGTCAACGAAACAAAAAAGATGCCCGTTAAATTATTTGATTTTCTACTAAAAGGTTCAAATATACTTTATACTTCAAATACAGTGATTTACGATAAATTAATCAAATTTAATTAAACAATATCGATATTATTTAACATAGAACGTGATATGAGAATATTTTAGCTGAATACCTCTCAGTTGACATTTCAGGTGCGATTTTAACGATTTATTAGCTGAATACGGTTCGACGATGGTTCAACGACATTGCGATCGAGCTACTTAAAAATCGGTTCATTTGACGTACGTGAATACAAAAAAGTGTTTAAACGACTAAATCGCTGCGATATCCCAACGGTTTTAATACGTGAATTGGGCTACAGGACTCGAACCCGGACCGCCCGATGTGTAGACAGCGTTACTGACCACTCCACCACGGCGGCGTCATATATATACGTCGTAGACATATCGACAAAATGGCGCCGCGCATTGTAATGTTTGAGTGTGATGAGTAACTCTCCACTCCGCTTAATCATAAAAAAAATACGTGATGTGTAATGGAATTTTTTTCACTAGTCACTCAAATAGACTACAATACGCCTAGCTGTATAGTTAGAAGGCGTGTTTTACGTCAAAAACTTGACGGTGTTGCATTTTTGTATCATCAAATTTTCAAATCACAACGGTGCTGCAATCACAAATGATTCAAATGCGTGGAAGTAAAATCTGCCCAAAATTAACTGTAATTTTTGATACAGGTATCTATTTACCTGCAATTATTTCGTCCCGAAAAGGTGGTAAGGTTTTAACGATTTAAAAATACTTTGCAAAGTTCATTTAAATAAAGAATATTTCTCACACGCATAACCCTTCTTCTCACACTTACACGATAATAAGTTATTTTCTTCTTGTTGGTATTCCTTTAAATGTTTTTCTTTTTCTCTTATTCTTGTTACTAGTTAAACGATTATTATTCGTACCCCAATTGCCCCATCCAGTGAGGAGAAGTTCTGGTGCTCTGTAACACAGGCTCTTAGCTTAGCTCAGACGCCGTCTCTCATAACCTTATTTGATCCTTGGTATAAACTCATTTCATTATTGTATAGTTTTAAGATTTAAGATTGTGGAGAAAATAAATAAATTTATTATAATACTAGAAAAAATACACTGAAAAAACTACATTACGCGTTTGTAAACGCTAAAATTGTTCCATAATGTAAGGTAGTTTCATCTTAACTAGGCGTCAAATATTTGCAAAAATATTTCGTTCGGATCTTAGAAGTGCAAACAAAGATTTGATGAAACAATGTTTGCTATAAAAACATAAGCACCAAGCACTGACAAAATTCGACAGCGAAAGCAGTGCCTCGGTGGCGTAGTGGTTAACGCAGCCACCCGGATTGCGGAAGATGCTGGGTTCGATTCCCGCCTTAGGTAGATTTTTTTTCAGTGTATTTTTCTACCATTAAAAATTATTCCATAAATTTATTATATTTTGATTTTAGCGTAAGAATTTACTGCTGGCCACCTATCTGACAACAATTTCTTGGGAATATTGTATTATTTAGCTATATTTTCTCCACATACTAGTCTGAGCAATACCAACTATAATTCGTGTCATTCCGTTTAATCTCCTTCGTAATTACTAATAGCCGTAAGACAACTCGCCATTATTAGAATATTACTGGGACAATAAAATTTTACCGTCTAACCTGCTCCCCAAGGAGTTAATTACGAATGTTCTACGTCTTTTATTATTTACCTTGTGCTTGGGTCATAAAATAATTAATATTGCGTGTCTTGTACAGACGGGCTATGGCTATAATATGCGTTATTTATTATTGAGTCTAGCGGTGAGACGTTTAGAATTACACTAATATAAAGAGAAAGGATTGTTTGTGCTTATAATGGGTCAGCATGTAGCTCTATCCAGAATTACCTTTTGCCGAAAACCCCTTAAGCGTCGGTGGCGTAGGAGCGTCGTCTCCCACCCGGGAGGCACTGGTTCGATCCCCGCCACGTACCAATGTGTTTTCAAATTTTGAATTCATATGCACGTTTAATCGACGCTTTTACGGTGAAGGAAAACATCGTGAGGAAACCTGCACACACCTATGAAGAAATTCTTAGGTTGTGTGTGAAGTCGACCAATCCGCACTTGGGCAGCGTGGTTGACTAAGGCTTAATCGCCCCTAATGTGGGGTAGGCTCGAGCCCCTCGGTGGGGACATTATATGAGCTGTTGTTGAAAACCCCTTAGTAAGTTCTTTTTTATTTACTTAGGGAAACACAGCGTTTTAAAGTAGGTACTTAATAATTAAATAAAGAAAAATAGTACTTATTCATATAAATTAATAATGTTTCCTCTGATAAATTTGCTTACATATCAACTGAATGAAAAACGAATCGTATAATCTAACAAAATGTTACATTTTTGACAATATAACAATTACATAAATATAAAATAAACACCGAAATAACAATTAACGAGTAAACTCTAGCACGTGTTGTCCCTTGGGATTTTTTTATATACATTTATTGACTAAATATACAAATGTTTAAGAAATGTGCATTGTAATTGCGACAGGAGCATATTAATAAAATGTTACTACCTTAATTTGAAGAAGTCTTCGCGATTCTATACTATAGCAAAAATGTGAATAATTTTTATACGATAAATATTTCTTTAAGAAAAATTTAAATGACATTCCAAGATAAGCTTTTCTGCTTATCATAAATGAACATTGAATAAATGTAACATTAAAATTTGGGAAAAAAAATCATTTATAGGAATGAAAAATCCTAATGATAATTATAGATCGCATTACTCTATAAATAAATACTGAATAATGATAAGCGAATGGTGATAACCTCAGAATGTGGATATAAGAGGTCTATATTCCGCGGTGATAACTAATATTGGTAGGTTAAGGTTATTTTTTACGACGCGGAAGCTTTCCTTCGGCGAAACGTAATTCTGGATTGAGTTTGGTCGTTAGTGGCCTCAACGGTTTTATTTTTTTATGAACATGAGTATTTGTTGACGAGTCATGGTTGTTTATATATTTATTTAAGTTTATTTATAAAAATAGGTATATATAAATATTATGTATATTAAAAATGTCCGTTATCTAGTATCCATAACACAAGTTCTTAATGACACTTACTTTGGGCTAGATAATTGGTGTGATCGTGGAAATATATTATTATTATTATTATTTATCCATACGATTTTCAGTACAGATTATCCATGAGGACAAGTCATTTGGAATAAACGGTGGTGGATGACCCGCTATATGCTCTATCTTATGCTATATGGGTGATCACACTCAAACTCAAACTTTTTTAGTCATTTAGGTACAATGTGTACACTTATGAGAGGCAAGTTTGATGGGTTCAAGAGTCTACCAGGAGGCCTTGTTCAGAGAAGAACCGGCAAGAAACTCAACAAGTTTTATGCTCCCTTTACAGTTTTCATAGTATTGATTTGGAAAGAGTCGTAATTCATATTGTCTAGTCTTTAATAATTAATAACATAATTATATAAAATGTGAATTAAGACATCTTTCCAATATTGTCAATTGGAAAATTGAAATTTTACACATTTTGATATCCCACTAGATTACAATGGAGAATCGAGTACATTTGGATGTGTTCACACATTTTTATCGTCTATACTGGGTGTAAAAGACATGAACAGTCAAACGAAAACCATGTATTCTATACATCAAAAAAAGACATATTTAAAAAAAAATATTGCTGGGAAATGATTTTAATTTTTTGGTGTTAAAAAAAATTGCAAATTGTACCGCGCAATGTAAAGGGCTCAACTCGCACGCAACTCGCAAAACCGCGATAATTTTGTCAGACGGGCGGCGGCCCCGTTCGTTAGTGTCCTTGCGCATCGAGTGAGCTATATTGAACGCTAACGTTTTGAAGCCCTTTTTTGTTATGAAATACTAAAAAAAATGATAATGTTTCTTTGGACAATAATTAAGAAATAACGTATAGAATACGTTTTCATAAAGAAATAAAAAAAAAATATGACTTTGACCTTCAATAAAATCGTAATTATCAATTTCCCAGGTATAGTCTAAAGGAAAAAAAATGTTATGATGGTGAGCAGAATACATGGTTCTCGTTTGACTGTTCATGTCTTTTACACCCTGTATATTCCTGAACAATATAATCTTCGCTATACACCTCGCTATTCCTCCATGGTCTCGTGTTTCGCCCACCGGATTTAAGATCCTAGGTCCTGGCTTCGATCCTTGGTGTGCAAATTTGTACTCTGTTTGGTTGGTGTTAGGACTTTTTTCACATCTGCGTGGTTGCTACCACCATTTATTATCAAAATTTGTCGCCTTAATAATAATGTTAACAGCAATTGTGTTCCAAGAATTAATGATCAGGCCAGTACCTCTGTGGTTGAGGGTTCCAGGTGAACAACGATTCCATCTTCACCCTTATCGACACTTTACCATCAGGTCAGATGAAGGCTTAGAGATTCACTCACTAGGAAGACTCTTCCTCGTTCTTGCGAATAAGAAATCACAAGCGAAGTAGGCCGGGATTAAACCAAAGCAGGATGTGCGGAGATGTTCGGAGACGAGAAGAGATGTTCTGAACAAAGGTGTATCCACCAAAGCTGAGCGTTGATGCGTACTGACTAAACTGTAGAGGAGATGTGTGCGATGTTTGTTAATGTTGAATATTTGCGAATCAATTATGGATTCAAGGTAGTAAATTTATAACAGAAAAGAACCTGGTGATTACCAATGGCTTAGCGACTGAGTCTACCAACAAGGAAATGAAAGGACTCACCAGTTTGAAGGGCTCACACTCCTCAGGATACAGCGGCTATGGAATTGACTCCACGATCACTGCAGTTTGAGAACTCGGGTTTTAAGCAGAATGATGTAGTAAAATATTACAGCGGTATATAGGTAGTCAATGACCATAAGCGCGCGGGGCGGTTATAGGCAGAGTGATTCGAGTCGTGTCATCACAATGGCCACTGCTCCCAATAAATGCAAACTACCTTGTTTTTTGGTGAAGAAGGGGAATTATTAAGGGATAGGAATATGACAAATAGTATATGCGGGAAAGAGAGGAAAGGTTCAGTTGATAGAACAATCTCCACCATCGGCATTCACCAGAATTCAATTTTAATTTGGCGTAAACAGTTAGGATTGCAGTTTAGTTCGATCTGACACGAAAGCCGCTGCTAGCGCCGCTCATTCTCTTCTCGTCTCTGCTGCGTTCAGTCGTCCGGCGCTAGCTTGCGAGACACAGCTCACATATCCACTTGCTCGATTGCGCCATACAAATATGATTCATCTCCAGTGGTATCCACTAAGGCTGAGCGGAGACGAGATGTGTGAATAACGAATTTATAGATAGGTTGTTTAACCTTTAACGTCACGGGCGGGGTCTAAGCAGACCCCATGCGCTGTTTTTTAACGATATGTTTTGATATTGACAAGTTACCATCGCGTGTTTTCGGCTAATCTCAGTCCGACGTGAGGCCTTTCGGGGAGTGGACGTTGGTCGCTTTTCTGCTAAGGTATGTTACATTTTTGCTTACGTGGATACCAGCAGACCCCAGCCGTGATTTAACGTAGTTTTATTTTTTCACTTTGGTTATGTTTCTATTTGTTTCTTTTTCAGAATTCGTGTTGAATGGAAAAATGAGTCACCGACTAACCGAAAATCAAATTGCACAAATTATACACGATTTTAGTGACTCTAAAAGCGAAGGCATAGGAGACACGCCTCAAGAGAACATAATATGGGTAGTGGTAGGTGATATAAGTATTGTCCATTTCTTTTCTATAATATTTATTGGTAATTTTATAATATTTACTTGTATATGATTCTTATTTTATTAGAAAAAAATAGTAAGTTAGTCAGAGGTTGACTCTTTTGTGAAATTTTAGTACATTAAACATGTGCCTTAAAAATTATAAGTACGAGATTGTTAATTTGATAAAAATGTTCCTTACTGTCTAAAAACTGATTGTTTAATGATTAATAAATACTTTTCATGAATATTATAATGTCTATTCTTATAATCTAAAACGACTTTTAAAAATTATTAAAATATTCTGACCCCACACGTGACGGAATGTTATCCTAAAGAACGCGTGTACTTAAAGGTTAAAACACAGTTCTTCTCCTCTAGTCTCGTCATCGTCTAATGGTGTTTGACTGCAATCTATAGGTAGAGGAATATCCCCAGAACGGGCGCTAAAATGTCAAGTTTAATCTTCAACTTTTAGGTTTTAATAAAACTTTATCAATGCATATCTTGTTATGGTAGATTTTTCATACACGTGGGCGATAAAATTTGTTATTGTAGGTAGATAACAGAAGTGCTTTTCTGAGTAACTTATTTTTATCGAATCTACACCGCTGTCTACGTTAGATAGAATTTTGTAATAGATACCAAGTCTACAAAACTTTTGCATCAGGTTTTTTATTCGGACTAAAGATTTTGGCACGTCTCTGATTTACCTATGGAAGAAACTAAACTGACATATTATTAAGGATCGAAATGAAGGATGACGAAGAGCAGATGAAGGCCTCCTTTTCATCAACCTTTAAATACATACATCCTTTATACAACGTGTAACAGAAATAACGCAAAACCTAAAAGTAGTTTAATACTAATAATGAATTTCATACATTTTTATTTTTAAAATAGACCGTGGTGTGAAGTCCGTTCTTAGATCAATAATTATGATCTGAGTGTCCGTGTATATTTTTGTTTATATCGTACCATTTTTGTAAAGTAAACTTTGTTATACCAATATATAAAACTCAATTTTTGATGTCAAACATTTAAGGTAGGGATGTTTTCAAACTCGCCTCCCTCTCCTCAAGGATCAAACCCGAACTTTGATTTTGAATATTTTTGCTTTTAGATTTTTTCATAAAAGTGTAAGGCCAATAGCAGACTACAGACCTTCTAACTGTTCCAGTCTGCGAAGTGATTCTTATCGCTAAAAGAATGAGGTCGATATTTTTTTATAAACAGACAAGTTCAACTTTAATCGCTTAGTAATAAAGGTCACGTCACGGACTAAATCGGACAAAAAGTCCGTCTGCTCTAAGGTCCTAAGTTAGATCTGTTTAGTATTCGTACTATCGACACTGATAAAGCGTGTAAGATAACTTTTATCTATCTTTCTCACGGTGTGATAAAGTCATGTGGTGTTGATGTTAATATTTATCAATATAAACAACTAGCTGTACCCGCGACTTTGTTCGCACGTTTTGATGTTATATAGCCTATGGCCTTTCTCGATAAATGGACTATTCAACACAAAAAGAATTTTGTATTTAGTTCCTGAGATTAGCGCGTTCAAACAGACAAACAAGCTCTTCGCCTTATAATATTAGTATAGCAGATGTGAACTCATCTGTCAGCTACTGCCACGTCAAACTTATATAACACTCTTTTTGCGTCGGAGTTTTTTTTTATGTTATTGTGTTGACAGATAAGCATACGGCCTGCCTGGTGGTAAGTTGTCATCGTAGCCTATAGACTCTCACAACATAGACGTGAGACTCGCGTGCTGCTAACACTACATAAAAACACAACACTGCTAAAATGTAGTGTTATCTAACCCTCCCTGTACCAGATGGGGTGTGACATACCCCGTATGACGAATAACGCAATAATATTAAAACTGTGAAAGCGCCGAACTTGAGTTTCTCTTTCTTTTTTGAGTTAAAAGGCGTGTTTTACGTCAAAAACTTGACGGTTTTGTATCATCAAATTTTCAAATCACAACGGTGCTGCAATCACAAATCCAAATGCGTGGAAGTAAAATCTGCCCAAAATACACGCATATAAAACTGTAATTTTTGATATAGGTATCTATTTACCTGCAATGGTCTTTTGAAATCGTAACGAAATTGTAAGCTGTGGAGTTTCTTTCGCCGTGTCTTCTCCGTTTATTTAACTAAAACAATTATTTCGTCCCGAAAAGGTGGCAGGGTTTTAACGATTTAAAAATACTTTGCAAAGTTCATTTAAATCTATACGTTCATTTAAATAACAAAATGCAAATGCAAAGTTCATTTAAATCTATATATATATAAAAATGAATTGCTGTTCGTTAGTCTCGCTAAAACTCGAGAACGGCTGAACTGATTTATCTTATCTTGGTCTTGAAATGTTTGTCGTAATCCAGGGAAGGTTTAAAAGGTGAGAAAATATGGAAAAATTGCGAGGAAGATAGTAAAAACAACAATTTCATTTTCCCATATATACTGTTCTGCCTACTTTCCTGTCAAACATTTGACGTTCCGCCATTTTAGCGAAGGAAGAGTTTTAATGTCGTTAGAATAGGTGCAAAGACGTTTAGTACTCCGTGAATAGGTGATACGAAGTACACCGGGTCATCTAGTAAAGAATATTTCTCACACGCATAACCCTTCTTCTCACACTTACACGTTAATAAGTTATTTTCTTTTTGTCGGTATTCCTTTAAATGTTTTTGTTTTTCTCTTATTATTGTTACTAGTTAAACGATTATTATTCGTACCCCAATTGCCCCATCCAGTGAGGAGATGTTCTGGTGCTCTGTAACACAGGCTCTTAGCCTAGCTCAGACGCCGTCTCTCACAACCTTATTTGATCCTTGGTATAAACTCATTTCATTATTGTATAGTTTTAAGATTTAAGATTGTGGAGAAAATAAATAAATTTATTATAATCCTAGAAAAATACACCGAAAAAAACTACGTACGTTTGTAAAGGCAGAAATTATTCCATAATGTAAGGTAGTTTAATCTTAACTGGGCGTCAAATATTTGCAAAAATATTTCGTTCGGATCTTAGAAGTGCAAACAAAGATTTGATGAAACAATGTTTGCCATAATAACATAAGCACAAAGCACTGACAAAATTCGACATCTAAAGCAGTGCCTCGGCGTAGTGGTTAACGCAGCCGCCCGGATCGCGGAAAATACTGGGTTCAATTCCCGCCTGAGGCAGGTAGATTTTTTTCAGTGTATTTTTTCTAGCATTAAAAATTATTCCATAAATTTATTATATTTTATATTTTGATTTTAGCGTAAGAATTTACTGCTGGCCGCCTCTAACAACATTTTTTGGGAATATTGCATCATTTAGCTATATTCTCTCCACATACTAGTCTGAGCAATACCAACTATAATTCGTGTCATTCCGTTTAATCTCCTTCGTAATTACTAATAGCCATAAGACAACTCGCCATTATTAGAATATTACTGGGACAATAAAATTTTACCGTCTAACCTGCTCCCCAAGGAGTTAATTACGAATGTTCTACGTCTTTTATTATTTACCTTGTGCTTGGGTCATAAAATAATTAATATTGCGTGTCTTGTACAGACGGGCTATGGCTATAATATGCGTTATTTATTATTGAGTCTAGCGGTGAGACGTTTAGAATTACATCAATATAAAGAGAAAGGATTGTTTGTGTTTATAATGGGTCAGCATGTAGGTCTATCCAGAATTACCTTTTGCCGAAAACCCCTTAAGCGTCGGTGGCGTAGTGCGTTAGAGCGTCGTCTCCCACCCGGGAGGCACTGGTTCGATCCCCGCCACGTACCAATGTGTTTTCAAATTTTGAATTCATATGTACGTTTAATGGACGCTTTTACGGTATAGGAAAACATCGTGAGAAAACCTGCGCACACCTATGAAGAAATTCTTAGGTTGTGTGTGAAGTCGACCAATCCGCACTTGGGCAGCGTGGTTGATTAAGGCTTAATCGCCCCTAATGTGGGGTAGGCTCGAGCCCCTCAGTGGGGACATTATATGAGCTGTTGTTGAAAACCCCTTAGTAAGTTCTTTTTTATTTACTTAGGGAAACACACAGTTATAAAGTAGGTACTTATTAAGTAAATAAAGAAAAATAGTACTTATTTATATAAATTAATAAAGTTTCCTCTGATAAATTTGCTTACATATCAACTGAATGAAAAACGAATCGTATAATCTAACAAAATGTTATATGTTTGACAATATAACAGTTACATAAATATAAAATAAACACCGAAATAACAATTAACGAGTAAACTCTAGCACGTGTTGTCCCTTAAGATTTTTTTATATACTTTTATTGATTAAATATATATACATAACTATGTTTGAGAAATGTGCATTGTAATAGCGACAGGAGCATATTAATAAAATGTTACTACCTTAATTTGAAGAAGTCTTCGCGATTCATACGATAGCAAAAATGTGAATAATTTTTATACGATAAATATTTCTTTAAGAAAAATTTAAATGCCATTCCAAGATAAGCTTTTCTGCTTATCATAAATGAACATTGAATGAATGTAACATTAAAATTATGAAAAAAAATCATTTATAGGAATGAAAGATCCTAATGATAATTATAGATCGCATTACTCTATAAATAAATACTGAATAATGATAAGCGAAGGTAATAACCTCAGAATGTGCATATAAGAGGTCTATATTCCGCGGTGATAACTAATATTGGTAGGTTAAGGTTATTTTTTACGACGCGAAAGCTTTCCTTCGGCGAAACGTAATTCTGGATTGAGTTTGGTCGTTAGTGGCCTCAACGTTTTTATGTATCCATACGATTTTCAGTACAGATTATCCATGAGGACAAGTCATTTGGAATAAACGGTGGTGGATGACCCGCTATATGCTCTATCAATATGGATGATCACACTCAAACTCAAATTTCTTTATTCATTTAGGTACAATGTGTACACTTATGAGAGGCAAGTTTGATGGGTTCAAGAGTCTACCAGGAAGCCTTGTTCTGAGAAGAACCGGCAAGAAACTCAACAAGTTTTATGCTCCCTTTACAGTTTTCATAGTATTGATTTGGAAAGAGTCATAATTCATATTGTCTAGTCTTTAATAATTAATAACATAATTATATAAAATGTGAATTAAGACATCTTTCCAATATTGTCAATTGGAAAATTGAAATTTTACACATTTTGATATCCCACTAGATTACAATGGAGAATCGAGTACATTTGGATGTGTTCACACATTTTTATCGTCTATACTGGGTGTAAAAGACATGAACAGTCAAACGAAAACCATGTATTCTATACATCAAAATAAGACATATTTAAAAAAAAATATTGCTGGGAAATGATTTTAATTTTTTGGTGTTAAAAAAAATTGCAAATTGTACCGCGCAATGTAAAGGGCTCAACTCGCACGCAACTCGCAAAACCGCGATAATTTTGTCAGACGGGCGGCGGCCCCGTTCGTTAGTGTCCTTGCGCATCGAGTGAGCTATATTGAACGCTAACGTTTTGAAGCCCTTTTTTGTTATGAAATACTAAAAAAAATGATAATGTTTCTTTGGACAATAATTAAGAAATAACGTATAGAATACGTTTTCATAAAGAAATAAAAAAAAAATATGACTTTGACCTTCAATAAAATCGTAACTATCAATTTCCCAGGTATAGTCTAAAGGAAAAAAAATGTTATGATGGTGAGCAAAATACATGGTTCTCGTTTGACTGTTCATGTCTTTTACACCCTGTATATTCCTGAACAATATAATCTTCGCTATACACCTCGCTATTCCTCCATGGTCTCGTGTTTCGCCCACCGGATTTAAGATCCTAGGTCCTGGCTTCGATCCTTGGTGTGCAAATTTGTACTCTGTTTGGTTGGTGTTAGGACTTTTTTCACATCTGCGTGGTTGCTACCACCATTTATTATCAAAATTTGTCGCCTTAATAATAATGTTAACAGCAATTGTGTTCCAAGAATTAATGATCAGGCCAGTACCTCTGTGGTTGAGGGTTCCAGGTGAACAACGATTCCATCTTCACCCTTATCGACACTTTACCATCAGGTCAGATGAAGGCTTAGAGATTCCCTCTTAAGCATAAAAAAGGCTAGGAAGACTCTTCCTCCTTCTTGCGAATAAGAAATCACAAGCGAAGTAGGCCGGGATTAAACCAAAGCAGGATATGCGGAGATGTTCGGAGACGAGAAGAGATGTTCTGAACAAAGGTGTATCCACCAAAGCTGAGCGTTGATGCGTACTGACTAGACTGTAGCGGAGATGTGTGCGATGTTTAATGTTGAATATTTGCGAATCAATTATGGATTCAATGTAGTAAATTTATAACAGAAAAGAACCTGGTGATTACCAATGGCTTAGCGACTGAGTCTACCAACAAGGAAATGAAAGGACTCACCAGTTTGAAGGGCTCACACTCCTCAGGATACAGCGGCTATGGAATTCACTCCACGATCACTGCAGTTTGAGAACTCGGGTTTTAAGCAGAATGATGTACTAAAATATTACAGCGGTATATAGGTAGTCAATGACCATCAGCGCGCGAGGCGGTTATAGGCAGAGTGATTCGAGTCGTGTCATCACAATGGCCACCGCTCCCAATTAATGCAAACTACCTTGTTTTTTGGTGAAGAAGGGAAATTATTAAGGGATAGGAATATGACAATTAGTATATGCGGGAAAGAGAGGTTCAGTTGATAGAACAATCTCCACTATCGGCACTCACCAGAATTCAATTTTAAATTAATGGCGTAAACAGTTAAGATTGCAGTTTAGTTCGATCTGACACGAAAGCCGCCGCTAGTGGCGCTCACATCTCTTCGTCTCCGCTGCGTTCAGTCGGCCGACGCTAGTTTGCGAGGCACAGCTCAGATATCCACTTGCTCGATTGCGCCATACAAATATGATTCATCTCTGGTGGTATCCACTACAGCTGAGCGGAGACGAGATGTATGAATAACGAATTTATAGATAGGTTGTTTAAAGCACAGTTCTTCTCCTCTTGTCTCGTCTAATGGTGTTTGACTGCAATCTATAGGTAGAGGAATATCCCCAGAACGGGCGCTAAAATGTCAAATCTAATCTTCAACTTTTAGGTTTTAATAAAACTTTATCAATGCATATCTTGTTATGGTAGATTTTTCATACACGTGGGCGATAAAATTTGTTATTGTAGATAACAGAAGTGCTTTTCTGAGTACCTAATTTTTATCGAATCTACACCGCTGTCTACGTTAGATAGAATTTTGTAATAGATACCAAGTCTACAAAACTTTTGCATCAGGTTTTACTTATATTCGGACTAAAAACTTTTTGCATGTCTCTGATTTACCTAAGGTAAAAACTAAACTGGCATCTTATTGAGGATCGAAATGAAGGATGATGAAGAGCAGACAAAGGTCTCCTTTTCATCATCCTTTATATACCTACATCCGTTATACAACGTCTAACAGAAATAACGCAAAACCTAAAAGTAGTTTAATACATTGCAAATTAATCAATTTCAGACATTTTTATTTTTATAATAGAACGTTGTCTGAAGTCCGTTCTTAGATCATATATGATCTGAGTGTCCGTGTATATTTTTATTTATATCGCACCATTTTTGTAAAGTAAACTTTGCTATACCAATACATAAAACTCAATTTTTGATGTCAAAATATTTAAGGAAGGGATATTTTCAAACTCACCTCCCTCTCCTCAAGGATGGAACCCGAATTTTGATTTTGAATATTTTTGCTTTTAGATTTTTACATAAAATTATATAATAAAAAGTGTAAGGCCAATAGCAGACTACAGACTTTTTAACTGTTCCAGTGTGCGAAGTGATTCTTATCGCTAAAAGAATGATGTCGATATTTTTTTATAAACAGACAAGTTCAACTTTAATCGCTTAGTAATAAAGGTCATGTCACGGACTAAATCGGACAAAAAGTCCGTCTGCTCTAAGGTCCTAAGTTAGATCTGTTTAGTATTCGTACTATCGACACTGATAAAGCGTGTAAGATAACTTTTATCAATCTTTCTCACGGTGTGATAAAGTCATGTGGTGTTGATGTTAATATTTATCGGGAATAGTTACCGCGTACTTAGTACCCGCGACTTTGTTCGCCTGTTTTAATGTTATATAGCCTATAGCCTTTCTCGATAAATGGACTATCCAACACAAAAAGATGTTTTCTATTTAAATCAGTAGTTCCTGAGATTAGCGCGTTTAAACAAACAAACATACTCTTCAGCTTTATAATCTTAATATTAGGGGTTTAAGTATGAAATTGCCGTTTTGTATGGAGAATTTAACGAAAAATCATTTTTGCATACACATATATATGCGATTTTTTAAGGAACCACAAATCTAAGTTTTGTGTAATTTTGTGTATATATTTAGACAACATTAAGCTATAGGATAGTTAGAGAAAAAAAATTGAGAATTGATACATGTAAAAAAAAATTACATTTTTATAACGGAGACGGGCACCTCTTAGGACGAGCTGATTTTGAAGATGTATTTCTAGTGAAAAAAATAAAAAATAAGAATAAAATTTTATACATAAATGTAAGTCCTGTAATGAAGTTTAAAATAAAATAAGAATAATGGACATAGCTATTGTATTAAAGGAATAATGAGGATACACTAAAGAATAATGAGGAAAAAATCGGCAATTTCATACTTTAACCCCTATTATATTAATTACATATGTCAGGTTGTTTGACGACGATGGTCTCCTAAACTACTTAACTGATTTTAATCAAATTTGTACACCGTGAACAGTTCAATCCAAATTGAGAGATAGGATAGTTTTTATCTTGACAAGTAGTCCTCATTTTTTTACTGCAAATTTAATGTTATAGGACAGTAGTATGAAATTACCACAGTAAAGCATGGCCGGGACAGCTAGTATTAGTATTAAATTAGTATAGATGTGAACTCATGTAACGTCAGCTACAATGCCACGTCAAACTTATAACACTCTTTTTGTGTCGGAGTTTTTTTTTTATGTTATTGTGTTGCCAGATAAGATTACGGCCTGCCCGGTGGTAAGGAGTCATCGTAGCCTATAGACGCTAGCAACATAGACGTGACACTCGCGCTGCCAACACTACATAAAAACACAACACTGCAAAAATGTAGTGTTATCTAACCCTCCCTGTACCAGATGGGGTGTGACATACCCCGTATGACGAATAACGCAATAATATTAAAACTGTGAAAGCGCTGAACTTGGATTTGTCAGTAGCTGGGATTACAACGTTACTGCTCCGGTCAGTGTTGCTAAGTCAGTCTGGGGGCCATTACCAAGAGAGCAGTAGGACCCTAAAGCGCTCGTCTGCATCACATATACCTCGAACGGCGCATTCATTGATATTTCTGATTTACATTTGTAGTTTTTTATTTTAATTTATGTGTATCAAGCATTTTAAATGGAATAAAACTCACTACCATTGACATTTTAGGTGATTACTTAAAATGTTTAATACATACCTCCATTTCAAAATTTTACTTAAGCTTAATTACTGTGCATTTATAATTAGTAAATACTTAATTTCCTCTAAAAAAGATAATCTGCCATTTTTGTTACTTTTATATTTTGGGGTATGTCACACCCCACATAGTACGGGCGTGACTTTTAGTCACCTGGTACACGGAAGGTTAACTGTAGTCTTCTGTACCCCTAGTATGAGTTTGTCAGTTTTCGAGCTCGATCAAACGTATCGTATCGTCTCTTTTCATACATTACCCCCTAGTGCCTCTAGCGTAAACTATCAGAAACATTGGGCAATGTATGAAAAGATATCAAAACTCATACTAAGGATGGATGTATGGAGGAGTTACTAACGGGAGTTACTCTGGCGGTGCAAATTAGGTTTAGGTTAGGTTAATCTGCTGACCAGTTAATTACGATCCAACTAAAAGTAGTAGAAGACTTGACTGAGGTCTTATATGGACTAACAAAGACAGAAGACCACGACCGAAGAGAGATGAGACACCAAGACTCCTCTTTGACTGTATGATTTCGTGTGTGTTGCCGATCTCGAAGAAACCGGACTCTTCTCATATTTTTATTGGTAGATATTTTTACATGGATAGTAAAATCTGGCTAAAAAAATCGCAACTTCAAACGATGAAAATTCAACAATAGTTACAACGTTATTAGTACTCTATCAGCTGAATAGTTAAACGGGTATTGAACCCAATCAACAGGCTATTGAGCCGTTTTCAACCTATTGTGAATCTAGATTTAGCTTTTTTTGCGCTTGTAGGCTTTTTAGAGGTGTTTCGTAGGTACTATCAATGTTATTATATTATTATGATTAATTAATTAAATAGTTGAACATGTGAATAAATTTATTACATCACTAATTCACTTGAACATGTGAAATATTTTATTACATATGGGTCTCCCACCTATTTAATAGGTGGTAGACTCATATGTAGGGTCGTCTGGGTAGGTACCACCGCCTTTCATAATTCTGCCGTGAAGCAGTTCGCTGTGTTTCCGATTGAATGGAAAGGTAGCCAGTGTAATTCCTGGGCATGGAAGGCATATCATCTTAGTCCCCAGGATGGCAACACACTTGCAGTGTTAAGTGATTTACCCTTAACATTGCAAGTGTCTATAATCGGCGGTAGCCACTTAACACCAGGTGGGCCGCAAACTTGTTTGCCATCACGTAATACTTACCTATATATGTAAAAAATATGACTCTTTCCAAATTAATACTATGAAAACTGTAAAGGGAAGATAAAACTTGCCGAGTTTCTTGCCGGTTCTTCTCAGAACAAGGCTTCCTGGTCTCTTGAACTGGTGGCATCAAATTTGACTGTATAAGTGTACAAATTGCATCTACATAAATAAATAAAGAAATTTTGACTTTGGCTTAGATCTTTAAACCCGGACTGCTGATATGATTTAAGCTGGGTTTTAATAACTTATCTATCTATCAATACTTTAGCTTACTAGGCATAATTGACAGATATCCTATACAAAATATGTCAAAATTCTACCGTCACCAACAAGACTTTCGATAGTTATGTTATTCTAATCCATCATTAGAATGTTAAAATCGTGGTTCTTGGCTTTTCATTGTTGCAACAATGATAAGCCAATCTTTCTTCAATGGCTACCCTTCCGATTACCAACCGCACACTTTGTAGCTTAAGATCTTCTATCGTTATGAAGAAAACACGATCCCGGCGCCATCGACTTTCTCATGCAATCTCCCAAACAATGTTAAAACATGTCAAATGACGAATAAAACTATGTTGCACATTTCGCCGTTTTCGAAGGACCAAATCGTGAAACTGCTACGTCAGGTCGATCGCAACACATCGCCTCTACCTAATATCAAAGTTTTTGTAGGCACGACTTGGCATAGATTAAAGATTTTTGTACAGCATAACCTATTCTGACCGGTGAATATTATAAATCGTTGAATAAATAAAAATATAAAATGTCCGAAAAAAATATTTCGCTTTTATACAATGAAAACTTATAGGTACCTACTTAAAACAAGTTTGTGCTGTTTTTATTTGTCCTCTTAACGGCAACTTATAAGGTAAGTAGTTTAAAAAAAAATCGTTTACAGCTAATATAGCACAGCACATACATACCTCACTAATCTCACTATATTCCTTATTGTCGTGTGTTGGATAAATTCATTTCAAATATTAATTTCCTTTTTATAATTTTAAAATGTTACACTTACGCCCGTTTTCACCAACAGTCTCTTATGCTTAGGGCCCATCCCTTAAGCGAAATTTAAGGAACTCTTATAGTGAAATTTGTTTTCACCAACGCTTAGGTATCACCTAAAAGCTTAGGGAACTCTTAATATTTAAGGCCCCGATTTTGCTCTCCCTATCGGGTCCCTAACCTTGTTTACCATTCGTGAGTTAATTTTGGTATAGAAAATATGTGTATTTTTCTTCAATAAGCAGTGATTTGCATCAGTTTTTTGAGATTTTACAAATTACAAGCGTTAGAAACGGTGAAAATGATTTCAGGTCAACTGACAAAAATACTACAAAAAAATTAAGCATTGGATTTATTGATTTTTTTTATAATAATAAGTATATCGTGGCCGCACGCCGCCGCTTTATGACTTGACGTCTTCGGTCATATTATGACCGTCATCATAACCATGGACCAAAATAGTAGTAAATAAAAGTAGTATATTCAGAGCCTAAAACATTGTAACTTAACAATATCTGCACCTTTTTCGTCTTTATTTTTTACTAAGTGTTCAATTTTCAAGATACATAATATTTACTTACATTTATACTTATTTATTCACACTTTTATCCACATAGGTTAGGGACCAAAATAGTAGTAAATAAAAGTAGTATATTCAGAGCCTAAAACATTGTAACTTAACAATATCTGCACCTTTTTCCTCTTTATTTTTTACTAAGTGTTCAATTTTCAAGATACATAATATTTACTTACATTTATACTTATTTATTAACACTTTTATCCACATAAAAATGTCATAGCTGTCACTTAGTAAAGAGTCCCCTTATTAGGTAATACATTGGATAATACTTAGCACTGTGAAAATGAATTTAAGTAAGTATTCGATTTAGGTGTAACTTAATGTAAGAGACGCCTACTTAGGGATCCGTTAGGGACTGGTTGGTGAAAACGGGCATTAGAATAATAAAATAAATACAAACTAAAAAAACAAAATAGTTTTGTTTAAAAAAATATGCCCCGGGTGAGGATCGAACTCACGACCTTAAGATTATGAGACTTACGCGCTGCCTACTGCGCCACCGAGGCGGATGACGAAATGATGTAATTGAGGATAGGTATTTAATTTCAACGTGGAAGTAGAAGTTAAAAACAATTGATGAGCGGTTTTCCGTTGAACGCTATTGTCAACTTTTATGTTAAGTAAAAAATAATGCTATGCGAGATTCAAATATTTATGAGCGGCCAGCAGAGCGTCATGGTTATTTTTGAATTAATATTATTTACTGTAAGGCATTATCTCTTTAGTTGTTTATTATCTGTACCCACAGATTTAATAATACAAGATAATACATTGATATATCGGTGTCTGTACCAGATTTGCTATACGCCATCTCCTTTCTCATGCTCTGCTACCAACTTATTTGGAGTTGTCTTGATATCAACAATAGTGTTATTAAATATTGGCATGTATTTAAATCGATATCTATATATTCCCTTTTTTCGAACCAAATTTTTAAAGTTCCGCCATAAATACTGAACTGCACACTAAATAAATCAAATTTAGGAAAACCATCACCTAATTTTCTTTTAGGAACCTCGTTTATCTAAATAAAACATAATTTAATCAGTCATATTTAAGTATATTTTTTTTTTATTTTTTATTTTAATATATTTTTACGCTCACACCAATTATCTATTTATTATAAGACTCTTCCAAAAAAAAATTGCACTCCGCCTGGTCATAAAAAGAATAACCCTAACCTACCCATCACTCAGCAATGTAGGTGCACAAAACACTAGACTCTCCCAAAAACAGTGCACTCCGCCTGGTCATAAAAAATAACCCTAAATTTAGAGTGCAAGTTAGTATTTTTGATAAGCAATTCGTATTTTTGTTTTATAAATCATACATCCGATGTGCCAACCACATTTTTGGTGTGATTTCGATAAAAAAGGTCATCTTGTTTTGTGTGATTTTTCAGTTTTTGTTTAGTTATTCAATTGTTTTTTTTTTGCTGAGCAGTCATTTAACTGGTATGCATTCAGTTAATTAGTGGATTTTTTTTTTGCTGTCGGGGAGGTCAAATGCATTTACGCATCGTCCCTGCGGGGGGTGCCAACCGCAGGGGATATGTGGGACTCGAGGTAAAAGCGTTCCCTCCATACCCAATAAACATCCTCCCCGGCCTGACCTCCAGTGCGCTATTGCGGGACGGCTCGGGATCTGCGCACGTGAGCGCAAGTACACAGAGACCGTCCCAACGCTGCACGTCTAGGCACTCCTTGTGCACCAATAGGTTCATTAATTTATTTAGATCTTTTAATCTTTATTATGCTTTCTTTGAACCTACCAGAATCACCCCTACTACAGCTACTTGCTTGGATAACATTTTCTGTAATTGTAATATACTTGAGAAATCTATACTCAACTGTGTAAACTCAGATCATGGTGGACAGAAAATCACTATTGAGCGCCGTAATGTCAATCTAGTAACAAAAATTACTTTTAGACCAATAACGGACAGTCGCATGAAGATTTTCGAAAATAATATTGAACATAGACTTCATTTCTTACAATATTGTGATGATTCAAATAAAATGTATAAAAATTTATTTAATCAAATAAATTTAGAATTTAATAGCATATTTAAACAAAAAACTGTTTCACTTAACTCAAAAAAGAAATTTAGTGATTGGGCTACTCCAGGCATATATGTTAGTAGAAGAAAATTATATGATTTATATTATGAAAAGTCTATGTCCACAGACCAGTCATTTATAAATTATGTCAGAAATTATTCTAAAATATTTAAAAGGGTTTGTAATGTTGCAAAAGCAAACTTCCTTAGTAATAAAATTAAAAATTCTGCTAATAAAATTAAGACCACCTGGAAAATTATAAACCAAGAAACTGGTAAAACGTCATTTAAAGATAGGTCTTTTGAAATTAATATTAATGGTAAAATGGTAAAAACGGATGAAGCAGTGGCAAATGCTATGGAGGCCTTTTTCTCAGACATTCCCATGAAAATCACTAGTAAACTGAATTCATCTACTGAATTTGCGGTTTCCTTTTTAGAATCTAATGTTGATAAATGTGATATTTCTTTTAACTTTCATGAAATTAATGACGATTACATTATAAAAACGTTTAAATCTTTAAATAAGAAAAAGACGGAAGATCTATGGGGTTTATCGGTTACAGTTATAACATCAATAATTAAAGTAATTTCCCCATATTTAACGATTATTTTTAATAAATGCATTAAAGATGGGGTTTTTCCCGATTTAATGAAATGTAGTAAAATTATACCTTTGTTTAAGTCTGGGGATAAATGTGATCCCACTAATTTTCGTCCCATATCCATTTTACCAGCGTTAAGTAAAATATTTGAGAAAGTTATTTACAATCAATTGCTTTCTCATTTTACATTGAATAAACTGTTTCACGACAGACAATTTGGTTTTACTAAGGGTAGAAATACGACAGATGCAGGTGTTGCGTTAATGAAACATATATTTGATGCTTGGGAAAGCAAACAAGATGCTCTAGGTGTCTTTTGTGACTTGTCCAAAGCCTTCGACTGTGTAGAACATAAAACCTTATTGGCCAAATTACAACATTATGGCGTCTCAATGAACTCAATAAAAATAATTGAATCATACCTGAGTGACCGATTACAAACAGTAGTTATAAATAAAGCGAAGTCTTCAGGGGCCCCTATGCTCATGGGCGTGCCTCAGGGTTCGATATTAGGTCCGTTACTTTTTTTGATTTATGTAAATGACCTGCCTTACTATTTAAGCAACTTATGTGAGACGGTATTATTTGCAGATGATACTTCCCTTATTTTCAAACTAAATAGACAAACAGAAAATGTTGACGATGTGAATAATGCCCTTTCCAAAGTAATGTGTTGGTTTACTAATAATAACTTGTTACTAAATTCAAATAAAACTAAATGTATCAAATTTTCGTTACCAAATGTCAAGCAGGTCAGTACAAATATTAAAATTAACGAAGAAATTATACAATGTGTTGACTCAACAGTATTTTTAGGAATAACTTTAGATTCACGTCTACAATGGAATCCTCATATTACTACCCTATCAGGAAGACTTAGCTCTGCTGCTTTTGCTGTTAAAAAGATTAGATTACTGTCTGATATTGAGACGGCAAGGCTTGTATATTTCAGTTACTTCCATAGTGTTATGTCATATGGTATATTGCTGTGGGGATCAGCAGCTGATATTCAAGACATTTTTGTATTACAAAAGAGAGCCGTACGTGCCATTTATAAATTAAGACCTCGTGACTCGCTTAGAGAGTTATTTAAAGAAATAAATATTATCACGGTTGCTTCCCAATATATATATGACAACATTATGTATGTTCATAAAAATTTACATACATTTTTGAAGAAAAGTGATTATCACAATTTAAACACAAGAGGTAAAAATAAACTTGCTGTTCCAAGTTTCAGACTTCATAAAACTAGTCACTCATTCATGGGGAAATGTATACAAATATATAATAAACTCCCACATCATGTAACTGAACTTCCGTCACATAAATTTAAGCTTCATATTAAACAAATTTTAATGAAGAAAGCGTATTATAAAGTTCAGGAATATATAGATGATAAAAATGTGTGGACACATCCAAATGTGCTCGATTCTCCATTGTAATCTAGTGAGATATCAATATGTGTAAAAATTTAATTTTCTAATTGACAAGATTGTAAGGAAAGATGTCTTAAATCACTTTTTTTTAATATATATTTTTTATTTTTATTTTAAGTTTAATTATTAGTCTTTATTTTAATAAATTTTTATGATTAATTATTAAAGACTTGACAATGTGAATTATGACTCTTTCCAAATCAATACTATAAAAACTGTAAAGGGAGGATAAAACTTGTTGAGTTTCTTGCCGGTTCTTCTCAGAACAAGGCCTCCTGGTAGACTCTCGAACCGATGGCATCAAAATTGACTTTCATAAGTGTACAAATTGTACCTAAATGAATAAAGTAATTTTGACTTTGACTTTGACTTTGAATAGATGGCCAACAGCCCACAGGGGCTACCGACTAACGCCAGCCCCTTGTAATGTCACTAGAGTAAGTAATTGTAATAGTAATAAGAATAGCAAATGTCAATATAGTTATAACTAAGAACAATTAATAGAGTAACAAATGTAACATGTATTAAACAGCTGTAACAAATAATTGCAATAGTATTATAAGAAATTATAGAAAACATAAGAAACTAAAAACTGTTATATAAAAATTGTAACATTTAAAGCAATAAAGACACCGCCGCAATGACTCTTCATTCACCCTAGTAAACAAAGATAGAGTAGGAAATGATGGTAGCAACACAACAAGTAGTATATAGCATAAAAGAGGACGGACGCAAGAAAGACACTGTATGAAGCGATGATAGAGAGAACTGGCATGAAAGGAATAGAAATAACAAAGATCCCGCAAATACAGTGGGAGACGTAGAGTAGTCAGAATGTAACAACAAAAATAAAAAAAAAGAACGCCAGCCCCTGTGGGCCGCTGGCCGACGCCGGCCTTATAGGCCGCCTCCTCACCGACGGCTGCTCAACCTGGCGCGTCCTCCTGACGAAGACACCGGGAGCTGCACCCGGAGGACTGCACCCGGGGGACTTCGGGCGAAGTCATGGCCCTGAAAAGGGCCGTTCGAAACTAGACGTGGTGGGAAAACAAAAACAACTCGACGATGGCATGTGACTTCGAATGCCAAGGGGACACACTTGACATCAAAAGCCACACACCTGCTGAGATAGTCTCCCCACCACGAGGAGGCTTCTGTACGTGGACCCCTGCCAACCTGTTGCCTACATAAAAGGGTCACCAAACCCAAAAAGTAACAGTCCTTCAGTAAACACATATAAAAGGCAATAAGCAGGGAAGATGTTACACTCAAAATAAATTACACCTATTATTTCACATCAAATATTTCGTATTATATTTTTGTGGCAGTTTATTTTCGCGATAAGTAACCAGATAGCCACAGTGCCTGAAATAGATACAACATTGCAAGGTCAACTTCGCTATCGTTTAAAAAAATAACCACAACATGCTTAAAATAACATTGACCCGTTTATGACTCTTACCTATGAGAAAATAAGGATGATTTTTTAAACTAATAAAGCATTCGACTTCTGACTGGTGGAAATAAATTTAGAATAGAATGGAATAGAAAGCATATAATCACACCACTTAAATCTAGTGTTACAGTGCAAGTTTAAATAACAACATCTTTTATTTACAGAATCCATTCAGCATAATATCGGGACGACCGTAAGACGCCTCAACGACGCTGATCTTCTGTGAGTACCAATTTACCAAAACGCAGGATCCCTCAACTGGAAGGACTCGACTTATTAATCGTGGGATCACATCATTGCTGTAAATGATTACATACATACACAAAGCCACATCTGGCAATGTGGCTAATGCAGTGCCTGCAAAATAGTGACAGGTTGCTTGCCTGCCGCCTACAAAGAAGGGTACCAAACCCAATAAGTAACAAACCTTTAGTCAACAAACAAAACCCAAAAACCAGGACAGATGTTTCTAATCTGTGTCTGTCTGTTGCACCACTCGTTTTGCGTCGAGGGTTAAAAGTTCCATTTAAATTATGATATTACGATCCGTAAAGAACATTTTCCATCCAATTCGAAATTCCACATTGCATCTCAGAGTCACGAGCGGCACTACTCAGAAATATCCAAACCTGTTCCATTATACTCTTTGCCGTATCCCCGAGTAGTTTTTGCTCGTGTCGTGTACCATATCAGACGGTTTTTTGTCCGCATCATTAGCTATTGTACCGCTTTAATTATTGTTAGGCCAAGATTCGATGTGTATCTTTCGATTATTAAGTCTTTTTGAATTTCGATGATATTGATTCTTATTCTGTGGTTTTTTGCTGTTAAAGAAATAAGCTGATTTCGCCAGTTGCTGATAAGGTTGGTTAAGAATCTAAGTGTAAGTTTTTTTTTAATTGAACGCTGCGTCTATTGTCGAGATAGTAAGAACGGAAAACTTATTGATCTGAAGCAAGCAGTGAAGATTCAAGCGGGGATTTTGTCCCAGAAAATACAATGGTGCTCTAAATAGGATGCATAATAGTACATTGTTCACCGCTGGAAGAAAGTGACAGATTACCAACGAGGGACTTCGGGCCCACAATACTACAAGTTGGGAATCGAACTTTCTCCCAAGTGTTCCATAGTGCTTTATACTACACCTGTGAGGAGCATTCAAAGACTTGTTAAATTGAAATAAGCAGTATTATTACTACATAGTATAAAACAAAGTCGCTTTCACCGTCTGTCGGACCCTATGTATGCTTAGATCTTTAAAACTACGCAACGGATTTTGATGCGTTTTTTTAATAGATAGAGTGATTCTTAAGGAAGGTTTATATGTATAATATATGCATATTTACATAAGCATTGCACCCGTGCGAAGCCGGGGCGGGTCGCTAGTAAAATTATAAAGAGATTATAACATTTGTATGGGACTAATGCAAAGATTTAAGGCGCCGCGCCGAATTGTTGGAGCAAGTTAAATTAATTGATTAAAGATTATGTAACAATTTGTACAGTTACTTAAATTAAATGATACAGTTTTGTTATGAAGATTTATATTAGTATTCGACATTTGGGACAATACAGGAAAAGAAAGCGGTGGCGCACTCGTGCTAGGTTGTTATAACACTTCTGATTTTCGTGGTTTCCGCGCTCGTAGAAGGTTGAGGGTCTTGATAATTAATTGACTCTGTTTGTTGGCAACTGGTTGGTTCTACCATTGATATATTTAAGAGTGGTGTGTTTGACGTTAAGACGTATTGGAGATTGGGTTGGATTGTCAACGGGCAAACAGCGCTCATTGTATTTCATACATATATTTAACAGATATTATAATTCCTTATAACTTATGTAAGTATTTCATTTCATTAATTAGTTTTACAGTCCACGCTCGTTCGCTATCATTTTGTTGGCAACTGGCTGGTTCTACCATTGATATATTTAAGAGTGGTGTGTTTGACGTTAAGACGTATTGGAGATTGGGTTGGATTGTCAACGGGCAAACAGCGCTCATTGTATTTTATATATATTTAGCAGATATTATAATTCCTTATAACTTATGTAAGCATTTCATTTCATTAATTAGTTTTACAGTCCACGCTCGTTCGCTATCACTGTTATTTGGTCATACATGCGTCTCTTGTTCTGAATGGAATCCCCAATATAACCTTCCGCGATGATGCACTATTTCCAACCACCGTGGCGTTTGATTGTTGTTAAGTCTGCACCGGAGTCTGCAAAACTAGTTGAAGATGTTCTGTGAAAGCAATGCTTGTAATTTCACTGGTGGACGCCGCGTTAGAAATATATTTTGATACAACTTTTCCTCCCATATATTTAGGTCCAAGAAAAGATCAACTTTCTCTTTTCAATTTGAGGGAATAATAGCTACTGTTCTGATCAGGTGTAGTTTATAATATTTTATATTATTTCTGAACTGAACACACAAAATTATCTTTTGATTTATCGAGGGTAGTCGTTCTACGTTCCGTAACGCATTGATGAAGCAGTATTGAAACAAAATAAAAGTATTACCAGTGAATACCACAATATTATAGCTATTACTAATAGTCGCCACAGCAATAGCTACCAATTATGTAACGAAAACTGTATTAACGCATCATAACTCATATAAAAGGGAGTAGATATAAATGTGACTCCAAAGATATAAAAACTGAAAGATAATCGCTTGTTCTTGATGTAGATGTTATATTCAAACATCGAAGCTTCGACTCTCCTAGGTTATTATCTTCAGTATCCGATTATTACATTCATATACCTAATTATTCTGACTGTTCGAGCCCTGATCTCATCAATTTCAGTTAACGCATTTGACTGATCAAATAAGTCTCGCCGAAATTAGCCGAAAACTAGTTAGTCAAACGTAGAAATATGCCATTGGTTTGTAATTTGGCTAAGGCCAGACCTGAGGTGTGACTCCTAGGAATCCTAGGAGCGCCGGAGCGTCGATGTTTGACATGGACACGGAAGAATGGAACTCAAATGACTAAAGTGATGAATTTGAATCCTCAACATTCAAATTTATCACTTTAGTCAATTGTGGTGAAGGTTAGTGTTGAAGGAAGAGAAAGAACGCTGAAGCAAAATGGATTGTTTAAGCCATGATAATAGGAATGAAAAAGGATTAGATAACGAGATGACATTCGATACATAAGTATCGAAGAAAGAAAATATTGCGCCAAAACCAAATAAAATGGGTCAGGGTAGGAAAAAGGAAAGGATGGATATCTTTTTAAACCTACAAAACTGAATTATTGATGAAACAATGATTACCATAAAAACATAAGCATCAAGCACAAATTTCGACGGCGAAAGCAGTGTCCCGGTAGCGTAGTGGTTGACGCAGCCGCCCGGATTACGGCAGACACTGGGTTCGATTCCCGCTTGGGGCAGGTTGTTTCTTTTTTCAGTGTATTTTATAGTTTAAAAAAAATTGACGCCTTTTTAAATGCCAAAATAATTCCATAAGATGGATATTTGTATATGTTGCCCCTAACTCTAACATTCGCCATGCACATGTCGATTGTCGACGTCGACGGCTCGTCCCGGCCGCGGTGTGGTGTCAGCTCAAGACGACAATATATACATCCATAGGATAGGCACAGATCACTTATTTCCACTTTCTACTACCCTTACATAACATTTCATTCACGTGTTCTACTCTCACTCTATTCTTATAGATGCTCAGAAATTTTGCGACTCTTTTGACCCAGTCCTTCTTTAAAATGTGTGTGCCTAAGACACTGAAGGAACACAACACTACACGGTAGCATTATTCAGCTGCAATCTTCCGTAAGATCCTCCAATCGCGCACTAAATTCTAGAAGAATGTCCCTTAACTCTTTGCAACAAGAATCAATTTCGAATTGATTGACCTGGAGCCACATAAAAGTCTAAGCTGCCGTACATAAATTTTCATTCTACCCACAATGTCCGTGTCTACTGTTTCGACTTCGTCTTGCGTCCTGACCTAGATTTCATAAAAGTGGCCCGCTGTTTGTCTAGAATTGAAATAAGCCGGGAGCTGGAGATTCTGTCACTGCATTCAATGAATTTTCTGAGCAAAAATGTATTTCAGGAACGAACGGCGGTTTATCAGCAGCGTGTGCTCCACGAATTTGAGTCTCGCGTGTAAATGACAATGTACTGTTTTAATTATTCGGAATTGGGAATTGGCAGTCTACTAGGAACTGCTTCGCACGATGGAACCGTTTGGTAACTGATTTGGCTTAGTATTTTAGTTTGTCTTCCTGTGCATCTTTTCATTCGGTTTAAGCAGCATTTAGGTATTATACCAGTAATTATAATTTGACATACATCGATACGTGGATACGTCTACAAATTACCTGATCACATAATTACTTTTCAGTGTATTTTAAATAGCAAGCAATTTCGTGGCAAGGGTAAATGAGCCATCTGATTTATGTGAACGTTTATTTTTAACCGACTTCAAAAAAGGAGGAGGTTATCAATTCGACTGTATGTTTATTTTTAATGTTTGTTACCTCATAACTGGGTGGACCGATTTTTAAGATTCTTTTGACCTTTGGACGCTAGTGCTTGTTATGGGGTCTCATTTAAATTTTATCGACATCTGACAAGTAGTTTTTGAGTTATCCCTAATAATGCCTATTTAATGGACATTGATGATATCGTAATTTTATCACTTGTGTGTCTAAAAGATCTTGAGGAAGTTTCCTGAAAATTTCTATACTTAAAACACTAAAAAACAGAAAAAAAAATTAAGTAAAAAAAAACCACCTTCAAAACTAAAAACGGGAGAAATAAAAATTTTGTTTATAAAAATCTAAATGTTTTTGAGGTCGGTGCCAACCTCAATATTTGTAATAAACGTTGTCATTTGTATTTGGGACAGACCTTAAAAACATTTAGATTTTTATAAACAAATTTTTTATTTTGAAGGCGGTTTTTTTACTTATTTTTTTTTTATGTTAAGCGGTTAGCAAACAAGCGGTATATATTGATATTATAAGTTATTATAAGGTCTTGGCTTGTATAGACGTAAATTCTATAGCGTACCTATCTTTAGTTGCTGCATCTTATCCAATATAGAGGACAGAGAGGAAAGCTGAGGTGATGGAGGTGAGT
Organism: Elophila nymphaeata; assembly: GCA_955850985.1. Lineage (NCBI taxonomy): Eukaryota > Metazoa > Arthropoda > Insecta > Lepidoptera > Crambidae > Elophila > Elophila nymphaeata. Next base: position 7,861,844 of record OY039091.1, on the reverse strand, counting down.
GTTAATGCATTTCAAGGTGACTCCTGGCTCCTCTCTTCTACACTATGTACTCGGCACCAGCTCGTGAATCCATGGAATGCCAATCTTTCGTCTTATTCGATACCTTTCTAACTCTGGTTTGAAACGAAGCATTTTGATGAAAATGAATTCAAAATGAATGAATGAAATGAAAATATTTGGTTGTTCGTATAAGTATTATTATTATTTTATTGATATCATTTCACTGCATTTTTTTTATTTTATTTTATACACCTATCTATATAGTAGTGCGTAAGAGCGTCGTCTCCCACTCGGGAGGCACTGGTTCGATCCCCGCCACGTACCAATGTGTTTTCAAATTTTGAATTCATATGTACGTTTAATCGACGCTTTTACGGTGAAGGAAAACATCGTGAGGAAACCTGCACACACCTATGAAGAAATTCTTAGGTTGTGTGTGAAGTCGACCAACCCGCACTTGGCCAGCGTGGTTGACTAAGGCCTAATCACCCCTAATGTGGGATAGGCTCGAGCCCGAGGTGGGAACATTATATGAGCTGTTGATGTGACCTATATACATACCGTACGTCACAGTGAGGGAAAAAAGGTCCTGCCAGAATAACAGCGCTCCTGCAGCACTATGCTGCAGAAGCAGCAGTGTCCTATTGGTCTCGCACAGGACTCCACTAGTTGTTTGGTGTATTTCTCTCTATATGTTCAGTGTGTACCAATAAATGTTTTCTTTCTTTCTTATAACAAGCAAACATTTTAAAGAACTGAAAAATATTTTTATATACTAAATTTATTAGATGAACAACTGCGTATCACATCGTCAGACACCCCAGCAGCGGTGCCCTCCGCTACTGCTAAATTACCGACTATACAAATACAAAACTTTTCAGGAAAATATCGTGAGTACACGCCATTTATTAATTTATTCAATGCGATTATTCACAAAGACAAATCATTAGATAAAATTCAGAAGCTTTACTATCTCAGGTCGTTCCTACAGGAGGAACCTTTTGATTTAATTAAAAACCTGCCATTAGTTGCAAAAAGTTATGAAAATGCACTCAGACTTCTCGATGAGAGGTATAACCATAGGTTCAAAATAGTTAATGAACATATCAACTCCTTGCTTGACTTGAATGTTATGTCTAAATCTACACCTAGTAACTTGAGAGATCTTGTTTCTAAAATAAAACAGTGTTTATCATCCTTAGTAAATTTAAATGTCAATATAGATACATGGGACCCAATAATTTTAGCTATTTTGTATCGTAAAATAGATTCATATACTACAAGAGCATACCAATTGGACCGGAATGTCACAAAGGACCCCACGGTGGCAGATTTTCTTCAATACCTGGAGAAAAGGGCCTTGGCATTGGAAACTGCAGAACCTACCACTTCAGTGAAGGCAACAAGGGCAGTGGTAAATGTAACTACAATGTCAGCTGGTCAACGAACATGCTCATACTGTAAGTCAACTGAACATAAATTATATTCTTGCAAGCAATTTCAAATATTACCCTCTAAAGATAAAATAACATTTGCAAAAGAAAATTCTCTTTGTGCTTTATGTTTAAACAAGCACAAAGGACATTGTAAATTTCATTTTAGGTGTAATTTGTGTAAAAGGCAACACAACACTCTTATGCATGATGACACTGAGCAGCCAGTTTCACTCATTTCAAATACAACCACTAATAAAGTTTTATTACCCACAGTTAGAGTAAAATTATACTCGAAGACTGGCAGAGAAGTTCATTTGAAGGCGATACTCGACTCTGCCTCCCAAGTCTCTTTAGTCACAAGCAAGGTTATAGATGTTTTGGGCATCACGCCCCAAAGAGATATTACTAACATTGTGGGGGTCAATAATAATAAAAATTTAACAAACTATTCTATACCTCTAGAAGTTTTTTCATTAGTAACACCCTATAAAGTTACTATAAATTGTCATGTGCTAGAAAAAATCACATGCAAAGTTCCTCAATTTAAAATAGACATGTCAAAAATAAATATACCAACGGACGTGACACTTGCAGATGCAAATTTTAACCTTCCGTCTGAAATCAATATGCTAATTGGAGCCGATATATTCTTCCAGGTGGTGATACCGGAGCAAATAGCATCACTGCAGCAAGTTGCTTCGCAATCTGCTGAGAAAGCAGTTCATCAACCATGTTTCATTAGCACGAGGTTTGGTCATGTCATAGCAGGAGCATTGCCAATACAGGCAACCACAAAAGCAAGTAAGGTTTCACTTTTATGTACAAGTTGCAACTCTGAGGTTAATGATACCCTACAGCAATTTTGGTCAACAGAAGATGTACCAGAAAGTTGTAACAGCAATATTTCAGAACATGAATTATGTGAAACAATTTTTAAAAATACAACTGTGCTTAAAAATGATAAATTTCAGGTAGATTTACCATTAAAAATTTCATTAAAAGAGATCAAAGAGACTATTGGAGATTCCTTTGACATTGCCTTATATAGGTTTTATAATTTAGAAAGAAAATTACACAAAAACAATAATCTCTTATCTGATTATAAAAAGTTCATAAATGAATTCTTAGAGTTGGGACATGGACATTACATAGATTTAAGTTCATCAAATTTAGATAAGGATTTTTTATATTTTATGCCACATCACGCTGTACATAATGAAAATAGCAAAAGCACAAGAACACGAGTGGTGTTCGATGCATCAATGCGCACAAATAAAAAGTTATCTTTAAATGACTTTTTGCTTAACGGAGCTTCTGTGCAAAAGGAGTTATTCGATATAATGCTTTTATTTCGTTTTGGTTGTTTTACATTTACAACAGACATACAGAGAATGTTTCGCTGTATTGATGTTAATCCAGAGCATGCACGTTTACAAAACATTCTGTGGCGCGAAAATGTCAATGAACCTGTCAAATGCATACGCTTAACAACTGTCACATACGGACAAAAGAGTTCTAGTTTTTTAGCAACACGCTGCTTGAAAGAACTTGCTAGCCCTTATGAGGATAGTTTACCCCTAGCTTCATATATTCTTAATAATTGTACATATGTAGATGATGTATGTTATTCAAACTCAGATATAAATATCATAATTGAAGCTAAGAAACAACTATGCGAATTGTTAGGTAAAGGTAGTCTTTATACTCATAAATGGGCATCCAATTCACAAGAGATTTTAGTTGATATTCCATTAGAAAAGCAGCACTTTGATGAATTAGATTTTCAAAGGAATAATCATTATATGAAAACATTAGGGTTAACACTAAATGTTAAAAATGATTGTTTTATATTCTCATGTCCAGAATTATTCAAAGGTGAACAACCTACAAAAAGACAAATTCTTAGTTATATATCCAAGTTTTATGACCCGCTAGGATTTATTGCTCCTTTGATATTAAAGGCAAAATTATTTATGCAAAAGTTATGGTCGCAAAAAATTAGTTGGGACGATCCACCATCAGACTCATTAACAGCTGAATGGTTAAGTTTTTCTAAAGGCCTATCACAAATGCAACCATTGCATATTGACAGAAACATAAATATACCTTTAGGGAAAGTGGTAGTACACCTTGTAGGTTTTGCTGATGCTTCCAGCACTGCCGGCCACGGCTGTTGTGTTTACCTCCGTGTGCTTGATGAGTTAGGTGTGGCTACTATCTCTTTACTTTGTGCTAAATCACGCATTAATCCTAAAAATAACCCTCTCACTATACCACGTTTAGAGTTAAATGCCATGGTTTTACTCACAAGGCTTATTACTAGAGTTTATAATACTTTGTGCTTAAAGATAAATATACATGACGTTTATTTGTTTTCCGACTCGCAAATTGCCCTTGCATGGTTGAATATAGAACCGATAAGGCTTCAAGCTTATATTGCAAACAGAGTTAAGATGATCAAAGCAGGAACATCTGGATGGCACTGGCTATATGTAACCAGCAAGGACAATCCTGCTGATTTGGTAAGCAGAGGAGTAGAACCTAATGAGCTAGCTCAGTCTAAATTGTGGTGGCAGGGTCCAGATTTCTTATTAGACGATGAGTACATGCATAAACATACATTTACTGAGCTTACAGAAAATTTACCTGAACTGAAGAAGGGCACTGCGGATTCTAATGCCAAGGTATCCTTAATAATTCAAGAAAAAGGTTCATTATTTGATGATATAATAAATAAGTTTTCTGATTTAAATAAAATAATTTATGTAACAGCATATGTTTTAAGAATTTGTCATAACTTTAAAAATAAAAACTCACGCATAACAAGTGACTCATTAACTTATTTAGAGTTACAGACTGCGTTGAATAAAATTATATCACATGAACAAAACATTCATTTCAAGCAAGAGATTGAGAGTTTATTGTCCGGTGAGGAAAATGTTAAAGGTGTTTTAAAACCACTGCATCCTTTTATTGATAAGTATAATTTGCTAAGAGTAGGTGGTAGAATTGAAAACTCTAATATTAGTTTTTCACAAAAACATCAGATCATTTTGCCAAAACAGTCTAAAATAACAGAATTAATTATTCACCATGAACATATTAAACTCTTACATGCAGCACCTAAATTGTTATTATCTACACTCAATCAAAAATACTGGCTTATTAATGGTTATAGACAGGTTAAGAAGATTGTATACAAATGTTTAATCTGTTTCAGGATGAAGGCTCAGTGTGCTAAACAACTAATGGGTTCCTTGCCTTCTCAAAGGGTAACAGCATGCAGACCATTCCAAAATGTTGGAATTGACTATGCAGGGCCATTGCAAATAAAAAACTCACGAGTTCGGCGAGCTATCATATCCAAAGGTTACATATGCATATTTGTTTGTTTCGCCACGAAGGCTGTTCATTTGGAGCTTTCTTCTGACCTGACTACAGAATGTTTTCTAGCTAGTTTGAAGCGATTTATAGCCCGTAGAGGGTTACCCACAGACATTTTCTGTGATAATGGTAGTAACTTTAAGGGGGCAAGGAACGAATTAGTCAATTTATACAAATTGCAGACTTCGCAAGACCACCAAACACAGATACAAAGGTACACTGCTTCACTAGGAATTAATTTTCATTTTGTACCTAGTTACTCGCCTGTGTTTGCTGGCCTGGCTGAGGCTGCAGTTAAAAGTACTAAGTTTCATTTGAAGCGTGTCTTGCAACATTATATTTTGGTTTATGATCAATTATATACTATATTATGTCAGATAGAAGCTGTATTAAATTCAAGACCGTTATTACCTGTAACTGTTGATGACATAAATGATTTTAGTTATATAACACCTGGTCATTTTTTGATAGGCGAAGCCCTGACTTCATTTCCTGAGAGAGATTCAACAAATATCCCCACAAATCGATTAAAATTTTGGGAATTATGTAGTAAAGTTAGAAGTCAATTTTGGAATATTTGGTATAAATATTACTTAAATGCGTTACAATGTCGTCCAAAATGGCGAGATAGTGTTCCTAACATTAGAGTTGGAACTTTAGTGATATTAAAGGAGAATAATGCTCCTCCTTTAACATGGCCAATGGCCAGAATTATAAAGGTGTATCCTGGTAAGGATAACAAAATTAGAGTCGTAGATGTTATGACATCTAATCAAAAATGTTATAGGCGATCATTGTCTACCATATGTGTTCTACCCTTGGAGTAGGTTTGGCAGGTGTTATTTTCTTGTTTTATGACTTATTGTTGTAAGACAGGAAAGTCACACTTGTTGGGCTTGTTCTGGGGGTGGAGCGCATATGGTAGAAAATGTTATAGTAAACAATTTAAGTTTTATATTTTGTTTCAAAGTTAAATGTTATTTAGTTTATTTCTTGGCTATAGTTATTGTATAAGTAAACAATATTCAATAGTAACAAAAATTGTTATGTTGTAAGAAAATAATAAGATATTATAATCTTTAGTTATTTTATAAACTTTGTAATTCTAATTACTGGAATATATCTCAATACAAACCAATTAATTTCATAAAAAATACTTAATTACTGTGTAAATTGCTTAATTTAAAGGAAATGTAGTACAATATTGTTAGTGAAAAATTCAGGTAAATATTTGTAAAAATAAAACACAGTATGATTTAATTCTGTTTATTGTAATATCAAGATGCTGGTACGAGTATGCATATAATTAGTAATAAATATTTAATGATGTCTGATATTTGTCCCTCGGGCCCCCAGCATGTTGGTAGCACCAAGCATAAGCTATAATAAAATAATTAAAAACTTGTTTATTATTGTCTATGGGTCACTGAGACCGCGGCCATACTTTTTCCCTTTTTGATTACAACGAGCACTTGTACGTGACGTGATTGTGTATCCTAATAAATTATCTTCCATCGAACCTATCTTTGATTCTTTCTACAAAATCACCAGCGGCTACAACAACTACAGCCCACAGAACTGCACAGTAACCCGACTATGGCATAAAAGAAGGAGAGAAATTGGTTAAAATGTAGCATGTTACCAGCACCATAATAAAGAATCGATTGAATTGGAACGTTCATCAAAATCGGATAAATAGTCTAGGCGCTAAGTATACTCCTCTGACGTAAATACGAACATTAAATAGAGTGCCAACATCCTTCCTTTTGGCCTTGCCGTAGTCGGCTAAAAAGGTGTCATTGCAAACGATAATCAAAACCGATCAAGTAAAAAAACCGCGTTCAAAACTAAAAACGGCGAAATAAAAATTCTGTTTACTTATAAAAATCTAAACGTTTTTTTGAGCTCGGTCCCAAATACAAGTGACAACGTTTATTCCAAATATTGAAGTTGGCACCGACCTGAAAAAAACATTTAAATTTTTATAAACAGAATGTTTTAAATAAGTATGTCATTTTTCACAATTTCACAAATTTCACACAAGTGATAAAATATTGATATCATCGTTGTCAATTAAAATAGGTATTATTAGGGATATCTCAAAAACTACTCGACAGATGACGATTTTTCAAAGATCGAAAGAATCTTCAAAATCGGTGTCCAGTAAAGAGTTATGAGGTAACAATCATAAATAACATACAGTCGAATTGGTAGCGTCCTCCTTTTTGAAGTCGGTTGAAACATCATGCTTACCTGTCATAAAATAAATACGACATGTTTGTTACTGTTGCATTTGGTGTTAACTGACCATAATGTTCATGTTTACACAATGCACACTCGCTTGCTCAAATATGTTGGATAGTGTATTGATCACGTAAAAGTTTGGCGGACGACCAAACATCTATCGAAAACCAATGAACAGATATGAATAGGAATAATAGCTGTTATACTTAACTTGAAGTTTTGATGAGACGAACGAAATTGTTGCTATTTTGTGAATAATTGTTTTATAGTTCGGATTTTGGCGGAACCCTGATGACTATTCTACGGAACCCGCTTTGGAAACCCTTGCGTAGAGGATGACATACAGCCTTGCGGCGAAATCACGCTCAAAGTCCCAAAAGGGGTTGAACAGTGCTTTAAGTAACATTTGGTTACACATATAGCCACATCTGGCGGTATGTGTCGTGCAGTAAAATAGTGTCAGGTTGCCAGCCTGTGGCCTACACTAAAGAGGCACCAATCCCACAAAGTAACAGTGCTTCAGTAAACAAACAAACGAAAGCCAACGGCCAGGACAGATGTTACACTCAATTATCTCTGCAGTCAGCGTAAAATCGTTTGATAACAAGAGAAAATGGTTTTAAATTCATTTTTGAGCATGCGACAAGGAAGCTGCAAATATTCAGTCGAGAGGTAAACGTTTTACATTGACAGTTTAATTTCCGTTCGATTTTTTTATTTTCTTTAAAGTTGACAATGTATGCTGTATTCGCGGTTTCGTGCTAACATTGTACGACATCAAAATTGTAAAACCTAAGATTCTTATGTTCATCAGCATCATATGATTACAAAGTACTTATAGTTAAAAATATTCCTTTTAGAAGTTCTTTAACTTTCTCATTTTGTGTAAATATATTTTATATCTATATCGATTAGATAGAGTTTTTGGTACATGGTATGACAATATAAAAATATTTTATGCTTTTCTTGGTTGCTTATACTCTTCAACATCACACGATAACATTTTTAAATTACATACCTGGAATAACCGAAAGGTAAGACTATAGAATATTTTTTTATACCTATCTACTAGCACCCAAGTAATTTGTTTTTAATATGTAGGTATTTCGCTTTTTTTATCAAGCAAAACATCTGAAATAATACTTAAATAAATAAGTCGATGAAGTAGAGGGTAAAAAAGAGACAAATGATAATCTTCTTACGCTAGCGTTAAAAAAAACTAATTGGTAGGTACTTTACTAGACTAGACTATCCACTTACTTACGTAACTTAACTACATATATTATTGAATTAGATGAAATATCATTATGAAATTTAAATAAAAATAAAATAGGAAGTACCGGTAGAGGTACTTCGTTCACAACGAATAATTTATTTTTTTACATAAAAAATAAAATATTTATAATCACAAAACTAGAAAGAAACTTAATTATGTAGATGAAATAATACTATAGGCGGGCCAGCCCTATCGCGTGTTCACGCCCAGCTCGGCCGTAGACAGTTATTTCAAGGACAGGGCTGAGTGACTATTCTTATTCTTATGTAAGGGGCTGAGGCTGTCTCAGAGCACTTCGACCCTATGGGATCTTTTATGCTTCCCCTTTCCTTATCACCCATCCCCGCCAACATCGAAAACATTTTGTATGAGTTTTACCATGTTGGCGGGAGTAAGGTCTATAAAGTCCTCTGGTTTAGGGTAACCTAGACCCAGGATCCTTAGTCGCCTATTGGCTAGTGCATGACAGTCACATAGTATGTGCTCCATGCTTTCTTCCTCCTCGCCACACATTCTACAAATGGGGTCTTCAGTTTTGCCTATTGTGCACAGGTGTCGTTTATAGTGTTGCCCAAATTCAGTCTTGGTCTTGCAGTCTTGGTCTTGGTCTTGCAAAAATGCAAGACCAAGACCAAGAACAAGACCGCGTATTTTTCGCAAGACCAAGACCAAGACTGACCGTGCAAGACTTGAGCAAGAACAAGACTAATCCCGCAAGACTCTTGCGTCTTGCAGCTAGGACTTAGCGCTATTTCACGGAGTAGTTAGGTATAACAGTTCTGTGTATAGGTACGCTTAGGAATTCTATGAGACGCAAAAAACTGTATCAAAGGATATGAAAAACTGGACCTATGCGCATTACGACCAATACCTACCATAAGCATACATAGTGAATAAAAAAATATCTATTAAAATCAAACAGATTGCATTCATAGTTTTGTTTTAACCATCGGCACTTTGATAATGTGGCATCAAAGGTTTTGTACTGACTTCTCAAAGAAATTTGCCGCTTTTCGGAAGTACATGGTGATGATACACGCGCCGGCGGGTTCTTTTGAAATCACATACAACAATCGGTGCCGCCGCGCCGAAATCACAACATTTGACACTAATTGATTGCCGCCACAGGGCCTATTTAGGTATAGTTTTAAGAGCACAGGTGTTCCAAAGAATAAACAAGTTTCAGTGTGCTTAGAATGGAAACGAATACATTATTTTATTTTATTTTTATTGAAATAAATGATAAATCGTAAAACTCTTTTATTAAATTTCATATAAGTTGAGGTTTCAATCTCTTTCTAGAGAGATATTGTTCTTTAAAATACAGTCAATTTATTGTAATTAATTTGTTTTTTACATGTTTTAGCACATATAAGCTTATAAAGCGAAATGTTTATTAAGAAACAGTTACTCCCATGGAAAACGGCATATGGCTCAGTTGATAACCATGTGGCAGTTATCGAATTTCTTATCAAATCTTCAGACATTTATTAATCTGATTGGTCTTTACTATGGCTATGTTAATTCCTAAGATCTAAAGTAAACTGTAATAAATAGCAATAGTCTAATAGGTAATTGCAAGACTTGCAAGACTCTTGCTGCAAGACCAAGACCAAGACCAAGACTGGGAGCGCAAGACCAAGACCAAGACCAAGACCAGGTGTATTGGCGCAAGACCAAGACCAAGACTGGCCAAGTCTCGTCTTGTTCTTGCATTTGGGCAACACTAGTCGTTTAGTGGCAAAGTGGCCAGTGAGAGCACCTGTGAGGCAGCGGATTTGGGTCCTGCTGATTCCTCCTATTCTTTTAAGGTAGCCTGTGTGTGAGGATCCTAAAAATATCTTTGAGTGTGTCAGTCGGGGAGTAGACAACCATTCTATACAGTGACTATACTGTATAGATAGTTGTACGGAGAGAGTAAGACAAAATTTATGGGAAATCTCAAAATAAACATTATCTACAATATAGATTAGCATATGTAGCTTTATATAGCTTTAGAGAGATCTATTGATAATACAACACTATTTATAGGACTATCTTAGCCTCTCTCTCTCTCTAAAGCTCTGTACCTATACCTTCTAAACATTTGAAATTTTGTCAAAGTTCAGGAAGCCAGTTACAGTGCAAAAACCGCTCCTATTGTAGCAAATTAAGCTAAGAAATTAAGGTTGTTTGACTAATCTGACTAATATATTTTCTGTAGTTTTTTTTTTTATAAAAAGGTCAAGCAAATGACTCTATTCCACCTGATGGTAAGCATAAATAGAGTCCAAATGCGAAGATAGCTGGCGCGAGAGATAAACTGCCGCGCTAGCCACCCACGCCTTGCTGACCTGCAAGGTGCTTCATCACGCCTCTTTTGAATGACCCAGGATTATAGGAAGGAGGGAACACGTGTGCTGGCAGTGAATTCCATTTCTTGATTGTGCGACAAAGAAACGAGTAACTACAATTAGGTACAACTACAACAGGTACTACAATTATTATTATCGAGCACAGATACTTAAATAAATAAAATCTCCCACGTCGATTAAAAGCGTGACCGTCCGATGATCGCCGGTGTCTGGTCGATCGATAAATAATCGATAAATCATTCGATCTACGGAATGTAAGGAATCGATTGCGGTCCGTAATCGATGATACATTTCGCCGTGCGGCTGACAGACTTTTAAATCAATGAAACCAGTTTTCGAGACAATAGGTAATAATTATTTGATGTTCAACAATTCTTGTCATTACATACATACAATAGTAATAATATACAATAAGTCGAGGTTGGGCATAGAGGACTAGCCACTTGAATTCGGACCGTCCAAACTGGAGTAGTACCTACCTTACCGAAGACCATAACTTGGTATTAAAACACCCGCTCGTTTTTAACCGACTTCAAAAAGGAGGAGGTTCTCGATTCGGTCGGTATGTTTTTTTATGTATCTAAGTACACCGATTACGCCGACTTTTCTGATCCGATTTAAGTGATTATTTTTTTGTTCAATGCAAAATAGTTGCCATTTGGTCCCATAAAATTTTTTCATGATTTTTTAAAAATATTTATATTAATTAATGATAAAAACGGAGAAATAAAAATTTTGTTTAATAAAAATCTATTTTTTTAGGTCGGTGCCAACCTCAATATTTGGAATAAACGTTGTCACTTGTGTTTGGGGCCGACCTCAAAAAAAAACATTTAAATTTTTATAAACAAAATGTTTATTTTGTTTTTAGATTTGACGGCGGCTTTTTTATTAAAAAATATTTTTTAATAACCTTTAATGTGTGACAGTTCTCATTTGAAATGTTGAAATGAAAAATAGCTTCAATTGATATTGCCTTTGTTAGTCTTGTATTCCAAAACAAATTCATAATAACCAAACATTTACAAGGATCAAAACTGTCACGGGTTGGGCGAACTCCGAGCTAGTTTTGAGCGAAATTTTCATTGAACTCAGATCAGGAATAAAAGTTTGGACTGATGCATAGCTAACCACGGAAGTCGGATCCCTTTCTCTTGAACGATTCTTGAATGTTTTTCGCTGGAGCACAATCGTTTGTAAAGTTAAATCATTTTTGTTGAAAATTCCGAATAGCCTGCTTTTTCACCAGAGATGTGCGAAGTATGCTACGAGATTGTGAAACACAGATAAGTATATCCATCTAAGGAGATCGGTCGAATCGCCGAGTTCATAGGAAGACCGAGTGTCGCGATCAGCGGCCGTACTACATAACATGGTTCTAATTGAGCATGCCGTAATATACACTATTCATTGCGCGCGTCTTAAGGACTGCGAAGCGATGAAAGTTAAGCACAGCCGCAAAGGAGATCGGTCGAATCGTTGAGTTACGTATTCACTTGACTTTATCGGAAGGCGAAGTGGCGGAAATGTTTACCCACAGGGCATACACTTGTCACAAGTTAAACGCCGGCTTGGCCTATCTCCTTGTATTATTAAATCTGTGATGTGAAAGCTTTAGCTACTATGTCCCGTTTCTATTAATGTCAAGCTGAAAAGTATATTTCATTAAAACTAAAAACAGAGTAAAAAGATTTATGTTTAAAAAATCTACATATGCCAATTATGTATTTTGATTTCTTTTTATTAATTTTTTTTTATACTTTTTAAAAGTTAAAGAATAACATGAGAACGTCATCAACGTAGTCAAATTCAAATGGGATAACTCAAAAATTAATCATCAGATCTCGCAAATCTAAATGGAACCATAAGACAATCACCAGCTTTTGAATACATAAAGGATCATCAAAATCGGTACACCCAGTAAAAAGTTATGAGGGTAACACATTAAAAAATGCAGTCTAATGGAAAAACTCCGTCTTTTTTGAAGTCGGTTGAAAATATAGAAGTAAAGCGTGACTGTTTGAGTAGATTATATACATTTTGTCCCTCTCTGCGTCAGTACGGGAGCGGTCAGAACAGATTCTAGTAAATATAAGTTATGGCATAGCTAGTCTAGTAGCTGTTATTTAAAAGTAATATCATCTGACTAATCTTGAACACATAAGGCCACAGAGGATTACAGTAAAAAATCTTTCTCTTGAACCACAAGAAGAATGTGAAGACTCAATGGTTAGGTAATAAATATAATTTCAAAGTATTTAAGAGAGCATCACGACTGTACTCGAGCACTCCCACCGTGGCCGGATTCATAAATTTGAAACGAATTTGTTACGAATTTAACAAATTAATGACTTTAGCTGTTGTTCTTGACATAGTGAAGTTATTGACAGTAATATACCTACAAACAAGAAGTTTCTCCCGAGTTCTTGTTGTAGAAACACGTGTTGAGAGACTCCATTTTTAACCTCAATCAACCGTACAATTTTTGTTACTTTAGTTACATTTTCACTTGACATTGGGAAAATGCGTACGCTTAATGCGACGCGACGCCATTAATTAAGAATAGAATAGAATAGACCTATAAACAAACCTTGTACGACCTTGTGTCGTATGATAGCCGTTTGTATGTAGGTGATGCGGCGGACCCGAGACTCATTCGCCACTGGGACCTTTAGTTTTCCGATTATAAGTAATAAATAGATACATTTGTGACATCAGAGAATAGGATTTGACATATTCAGATTAGATGCACGACCGCCGCGCTGCAGTACCATTGTTAAATATTAATTTATGTTATTTTATAGTATTGCTTTGCTATAAAGCAAAACTTTAATATGATTATAGATTTTAAGTACTTAATTAATGTTTATTTGAACATTAATTAAGTAATTATAGATTTTAAGTACTTAATTAATGTTCCTGTGATACCCCGTAGGGGTACGGGGTATCACAGGAACTACAGCCTATGTATAAGACCCTTGTGAATATTATGTGATACGCAATAAAGATATTTGATTTGATTTGATTTAAATATTTGAGATTTGCGATAAAATAATATAAGTCGAATACTAATCCAGTATTTTATTGAGATACGCCCTAGACGATCCCGGCGGTCGTCACATTACGTACAAATAAACGGTTATCATACTACACCAGAGCTTCGTACCGATATAATGTTTATTACACGCCTTAAGTTTGACATCTTACTCTTCCCTTTAATCGACATCATCATCGGAGTTTCTCCCAAGTTCTTGTTGTAAAAACACGTGTTGAGATACTCCATTTTTAACCCAATCTACCGTACAATTTTATTGTTACTTTAGATAAATTTTCACTGACATTGGCAAAATGAGTAACCAATTTGTTCACCCATCTGAATACCAAGAACATCTTTAAACGCTTAACGTTTAAGATTATTAGGAACACAAAACCGTCATGATTTATCGACATTGTCAATTACTTACCTAATAGGCAATGTTGTTTCATCATTGTTGTTTTAGTTGGTATACTGTCTGTAAATGCACTATGTCGTTAGTTGTCCAGAACCTGTTTTTTGTTAACATGATATATGTACGGAAACTGATTTAATTTAGATCTTTTGATTAGAACACTGTAAGTTATGCTAACTGTGATAAATGTTTTAGCTATATTGATTTTTGAACTAGTATTTCGTCACTATTACGTTGTAGATTCTAAGATTCTGATTAAAAAATAACTCTTTTTTTCTAGTATCCAATCCTATCATATCAGCCTTTATAATTCGACCCACTGCTGGAACAGGCCACTCTTTGTCATCGAAGCAGATTTAGGCAGTAGTCCACCACGCTTGCCCAATGCGGATTGGTGGACGGAGTATAAGGTGATCAATACCCATTTGCTAATCCATTAGTCGCCTTCTACGACACCCATGGATAATGGGGTGATGCTATTCTACACTGCCGACATCACATGGCTAAGCCAAAACTTCGAAATGGACAATTTTTAAATACTTTTGTAAAGCATAGCAAACACGGTCCGATGTCTCCTATTATATGACTTTAAGCAAACAGAAACAGTTTAACGTAATGAGATGAGACCGTATGCGCGTGACGTGGGGACTTTATGAAAACGGTGGTCTTGTTGAGTATTGCCAGATATAATATACAAGGATGTACTGGGATATTTTTTTTTTCTTCTTTCTTGTCGTGCTCTTCACAGGTCGTGTCCGTCCTGAAATGCCTTCGTCACGTTGGTTACTAAGCTCTTCCATGCACTTCTATCTTCAGCCTGTTTCAGGGCAGTAGTAATACGGAGGCCTGTGAGGGATTTAACTTGGTCTGACCAGCGGGTAGGTGGTCGTCCGCGCGGTCTTTTCCCCTCTACTTTTCCCACCAGTATCAGCTTTTCCAGGTTATCAGGGTCTCTGCGTGTTATGTGACCGAACTAGCTGAGTATTCTTTGGTAACAAATTGTCGATAATCTAGTTTTGAATTTTTTTATAAAATTGTCGAGAAATGAGTCCATTCCACCTGATGTTAAGCAGAACTGGAGTCTATATGCGAAGAGCTGTGCAAGAGATAAACCGTCCCGCTGGCTACTATCGCTAGCCGACCTGCAAGGTGCTTCTTCACACCAGCAACCGTAACACGACTTCTATAGACTGCGGTACCACCATCTTTTATCGCGATCCAATTTAAGACCTGAACTGAATAGAATCGTTAATTCGTACTATGACGCTATATACGCGACTCAGTATAGGCGCTACTTTCGACAGCGATTCAGTTCAGAGTGACTCGCTCATCTGTCATTTTAAGCGTTTCATTATATTCTTAAATATAAAATGAAGCTTGTAAAAGCGTGTTAAAAATTAAATTTAAATAAAATATCATTAAAATAAAAAGGTTAATTATTAACAAAAATACTCAAGACGGGGCTGTATGGCCTTAGTTCCCCTTGCCTTCTCTAAAAATAGGCGGAATTAAAAAAAAACAGACCAGCGACAACTCTTTCGATGCAAATGCGAATCAGTAATATGAAGATGTTGGTACGAAATAATGCGATTCAATTTACGAACTTATACTCAAACCGTGTGGAATTTGAATCGCTTTTATAAAGGTGGTGGCAAAGCCCTGTTTTGAATGACCCAGGATTGTACGAGAGAACACGTATGCTGGCAGTGAATTCCATTTTTTGATTGTGCGACGTATAAATAAATTGCAAACTTTCTTAGTTCGTGTTGGAATGGTAGCCACAGTTTTTCGGTGTCACCGTAAACCAGCACAAGTAGTCCTTAAAAGAAAGAGAGATGGTTGGATTAGGGAAAAACCTCCTCGGAGCACTCGCCGTGGTACAGACGGTAGAATGCACTAATATAAATTTCATAATGACCACCAAAGTGTGGACTACGCGGCGGGTTAAGTTTCCACTCGATTCGATTGTTGACAAGTTCATTAGCGAAAGACGATTGGAAGTTTTCAGAATTTAAGAATTGGTAAATTTTCCGTTAGACTATTCTTAGCACCTATAAAATTGGTGAACACGTTTAAATGCGGATAAGAAAGCATTAGTGGTTAAATCAGATGCCACTTCTACGTGCACAGCTCGGGTAACCAAAACGCAAAAACACATAAGTAACATTTTATGGAGCGAACACCACGCTTCCTATAGGGAATTATATTTATAGTAGTCAAAAACAGTGTGGGTAAATGCCTTTGTTTCATTTACTCTGCAAGCGGGCAAGTCGTCGTCGATACTGTGTCTCATGAGGATCGACGAAAGATAATGATGATTTAAATTATATCAGTTAAAATTATAAAAAAAAGTGATTTTGTCTCTCTTGAGAACGGTCTACTCTATTAAAATCATATTTGAAAAACTAAACACACATTACTTAAATACACACACATACTTAGATACACACGGACAAGCGAAATAAACACCAAAAGAAAAAAATGATTTTCCTCAAAATGTATTGTTTTTTTTTAAACCAGTAAGGAAATTGTAATATTTCACTATTTTATAAAGCAATTGATAATTGAATGTATCCGTGGGGTCGGGACCTGGTGATTTGTAATACAGGTTACAAAACCCATTTCAGACACCAGCTCTTCACTAAAATCATTGTATTTTGCTACCTTTTTACTTTGTACCTGCTATATATTTGTGAGGAGAAATAAACATTATTATTATACAGTCGACTCATTTACATTCACAACGATAGGATCCTATTATAGACTTACTACTCCTCATTCATGACTCCTTAGTACTCATCTCACAATTGCAGGACAATGTTAGCTTCAGCATCGCTTCTCCCTGTAACACCAGCCCGTCCCCTCTCGCACGTAAGCACACGTGGTCACAATATTTACTTCGCGAACGCCCTGTGAATATTTTGCGCGTTATTACGTAGCTTCTGAAATATTACAGCTTAATCTGGACTGCAATTATTAAGGAGTGGACAGAAAAGACTCTTTATTGCTTCAGGTTTACGTCCGTACGACCCAGATGTTCCGTGTACAATGAATGCCCAAAGAAGAAATCAATAATAAAAAAATAAAAATAAAAATGTTTTATAATTTATTTTATACAGACCACATAGTCCAAAATGTTAGTAAATGAACAATTATACTTACAAACTATGTTAGTGATAAAGTAGAGAACAATGAGTCAAAAGTCAAAAGTCAAAATTACTTTATTCATTTAGGTACAATTTGTACTCTTATGAAAGTCAATTTTGATGCCATCGGTTCGAGAGTCTACCAGGAGGCCTTGTTCTGAGAAGAACCGGCAAGAAACTCAACAAGTTTTATCCTCCCTTTACAGTTTTCATAGTATTGATTTGGAAAGAGTCATAATTCACATTGTCAAGTCTTTAATAATTAATCATAATAATATAATAAAATAAAGACTCATAATTAAACTTACAATAAAAAATATATATTAAAAATGTGATTTGAGGCATCTTTCCTTAGAATATTGTCAATTAGAAAATTGAAATTTTACACATATTGATATCTCACTAGATTATATTGGAGAATTGAGCACATTTGGATGTGTCCACGGATTTTTATCGTCTATATATTGCTGAACTTTATAACAAGCTTTCTTCATTAAAAATTATTTAATGTGAAGCTTAAATTTATGTGACGGAAGTTCAGTTACATGATGTGGGAGTTTATATATTTGTATATTATAATAATACCCAAGGAAGAAAGGAATAATAAAGTTCTCGGTTTTGCTAGGGTTTGTTTTTAATCTGCCTGGCTATCTGCCATCATAGACCACCATGAGGAGATCAATGGCACCACGGTCGTGTTTTCTTCGTAACGATCTACCCAGTGGCGTAGCATGGATGTCGACCGCCCGGGGCCGAAACAATTTTGACGCCCTTTTATTTAGGTATTTAAATTTAATGTATATACTTGTTATAAGAATGTATACTATACATTACATACTAAGATGTTTTAAAGTATAGATGCGTCGCACACTCGAGAATGGCAACGAAAATGTAAGGCAATTGCCGGATTTACATTCAGTCGGGAAACGCTCTCGCATTGCGGTAGCAGTCGCTACAAAATATCACTCAAAGAAAGGGGACTCCCCGAATTTGTGACAGAATAAGTAAGTATTGTAAAATTCCATGCTGTTTTTAATCGTTCCGAATTTGTAGTTACAATAAAAATATGAAATGGTTTCAATATTTTTATTTATTGTGAAATTTTGCCGCCCCCTAAATCGCGTGTTATGATGTTATAATAGCCTAAAGCCTTCCTCAATAAATGGACTATCCAACACAAAAATAATTTTTCAATTTGAATCAGTAGTTCCTGAGATTAGAGCGTTCAAACAAACAAACAAATTCTTCAGCTTTATAATATTAGTACTTATAGATTTAAAAAAACTTTCATATTTCAGGCCAACGAAAGTAGGTACTGGCACGAACGAGACAGTTAAAGGGGTCTTTTAATATGTAAGCTCTTATATTTGTTTGGAAGAGCAATAACCCTAAAGGTGCGGACGCATTTGATAATTAGCGAACAAAAATCCTTTAAAAATTGAACTGTATTGATATACATATATTTGTATTTATCAGCCTGTTTATTTATATTTTTTATATATTGATTGTAAAATACTTAGTAATTTATATAAACTTTATTACCCAATATGCATATATCGACGCCGCCGTGGTGGAGTGGTCAGTAACGCTGGCTACACAACGGGCGGTCCGGGTTCGAGTCCTGGTAGTGGCAAATATTAGTGTGATGAACACGATCATTTGTTCATGAGTCATGGTTGTTTATATATTTATTTAAGTTAATTTATAAAAATATCTAGATTATTAAGTATATTTGTCCGTTATCTAGTATCCATAACACAAGTTCTTAAAGATACTTAATTTGGGCTAGATAATTGGTGTGAGCGTCGAAATATATTATTATTATTATTATTATATAAAGTACACCGACAACTTCCCTCATTAGTTTTAGTCTTTCCTGTCCATCCAAAGGTTGTCTGGAAGAGTCTCTTTTTAGCGATAAGACCGCCCTTTGTACATTATCTTTTTTTTTATTTATTACTTACTGGTGTACAATAAAGAATAATCTATCTATCTATCTATCTGTATATAAGAATCAATTCAGATATAATTTATTAAATTCTTATTTATCTGTATACCTAATATCGTCGCCCAATCTTAAAATTGGCCAGATCATGAAATACTTGGGTATATCGTCTACCTTTTTTTGTGACGATGGGAAATCCATTTACGTACCATACCGCACACTGGTTGGGCGTACGGCGTGTGCGGGACTCGCCGGCGCGGAACAGCGCCGGTCCTACTCCGCTAAAACCTACCGGTACCCTCCTAAGTCCTTATGGGGCGTTTTGGGATCGGCGCACATAGTGTGCGCCATTTCGACAAAACGCCTCCGGGCCGGCCCGGTCTAACACTGGAACAGGCGACGCCCTCAGGGGGATTGCACTAGGGTACTACGCAATCGCATATAAGCGTCGGTTGCGTAGTGCGTAAGAGCGTCGTCTCCCACCCGGGAGGCACTGGTTCGATCTCCGCCACGTACCAATGTGTTTTAAAATTTTGAATTCATATGTACGTTTAATCGACGCTTTTACGGTGAAGGAAAACATCGTGAGGAAACCTGAACACACCTATGAAGAAATTCTTAGTTTGTGTGTGAAGTCGACCAACCCGCACTTGGCCAGCGTGGTTGACTAAGGCCTAATCGCCCCTAATGTGGGGTAGGCTCGAGCCCCTCGGTGGGGACATTATATGAGGTGTTGATGATGACTACGTAATCCCCAGATGGGGTGGCCTGTGCCGAATAACACCAGGGGCGCGCGGCGGCCAAGCCGCGCTGGACCAGACCACCCCGCTTGGACATAAAAATAAGCCTGAACCTACAGGTCACTCCTAATCACTATCTTTTCGAGATTTTTATGGTCCAGCGTTTCATTATCAGGCCAATTAAACGGCCGGCTCATGACATATATAAAAGGCAATCGTTATTGACAGATCTATCAACACACATCCCAAACCACTGAACGGATTGCGCTGAATTTTGGCACGGAGATCTTTAGAAAGGATTTCCCAAAATTCAGATTGGAAGACGAGCATACGGCCTGCCTGGTGGTAAGCAGTCACAGTAGCCTATAGACGCTTGCAACACTGAGGTGACACTCGCATGCGGCCTACCCTAGTCGCTTCCCAATCCCAACCCCGAGAGCTCTGGCAATCTTACTCACCAACAGAAACACAAGGCTAATTATTTTCGAGGCGACTAACAACTTAAAGGGCGACTAACTATATTGTTACCTACCATAAAATAACTTGGCAGCGATTAAATATTTTAGCAATAATTATATTACATGAGCATTTGGAAGCTCATGTAAAGCAAGCAAGCAAGGAATTATAATAACAATAATATTATGGCTGCTACTTTAAGGTAGCAAACATATTAAAGCGGGCCAATGAAATTATTCGCGAGGTACTATAAATAATGACATGTCAACTATAGTATTAATAGTGGGATAACAAACATTGTATTATTGGCAACTACAGGATTTCAAACAAGTAAAGTAATTTATTACCTAACTACATATTTGTTTCTGTGATTGGTAGGTAAGGGTTATTTTTTTTATGACCAAGCAGAGTGGAGTTTTTGGGAATCAATGTAAATTTAAAATAAATAAAAGCCTATAACTGATTATAAGCTGCTACATTCTACTTAAAATTATCCTTCACTGTAGCTGCCAACCTAATAAGCTACCGCCTTTAATTTTTTAAAATCACAAATCAGAATAATTTGTCGCCGCGTTAAATACATGCCGAAACACAATATTACAAAAATGTAGTTTTATTTGACTATCTTCTGTAAGGTGGAAGTACTACCGGTTTGGGCGCAAATTAGAGGGGCAAGTCCGCAATGTTCTACCTCGACTAAGACGTATTTTATGTCGAGTTCAGAATTTAAAGTGCTTGTTCGTCAAAGTCAAAAAATGTGTCATCACCCTTACCGACTTTTTACTAGGGTTGACGTATTTCCTCAGTTTCGTATTACAGTAAATTGCGTCGTTAACTAGTCACGACTGAATTAATATTATACGTCATATAGTATAGATGTTTAAATGTGTAATTGTATATTACCTTTAACAGTGCGTGCTTTAACAATATTACGAGATGGCAAACAAGCTTGCGGCCCATCTGGTGTTAAGTGGTTACCGCCTATGAACACTTGCAATGTTAAGGGTAAATTCACTTAACACTGCAAGTGCGTTGCCATCCTAGGGACTAATATGATATGCCTTCCATGCCCAGTAATTACACTGGCTACCTTTCCTTTCAATCCGAAACACAGCGAACTGCTTCACGGCAGCAACAAGAAAGGCGGTGGTACATCCCCTGGTGGGTCTACCTGTGAGATGTTTTAGAGTGTCATGTCTATCCTAGTTGTTGAATAACTGAAGGTTTAGTTGTATTCTATTCTAATGCCCATTTTATGTAGGTGGACATCTCTTTCTGTTATGGATTGGTCTAATGATTCTACCCACTAAACATCCTCTTTGGGCATCCTGCCAAGAATGCCAAGGCACACTACACCAGCGACTCGGGATCGCTAACTTTCCTCGGGAAGCCATCTGTACCCGACCTTTTGGGGTCAATCGATGCTTATTTTTTATTATTATCGTTCGCGTCTCGGCATAAAAACCAGACAGCGGACCGCAAGTCTAACACACCCGTATTCACAAACATGAGATATCTCGGCTCTTGGATAAGAAACGAACCAATCAGAGAGCTCTATTCAACGCAATGGCATTGAATAGAGCATTGTGGTTCGTTTCTTATCCAAGACTCGAGAGATCTCATAGTAATATTAGTGAATACTGGTGTAGGAAGTCCAAAGGGAAGTCCTTCCGCCGGGCAAGGTGTTGTATGCCCGGGGAGCGCGGTCCGACTATCTGTAGTTGGAACTTCTATATATAGCGAGCACCTTGGGAAACTTCGTTTGAGCGATTCAGGTTTCCATACTAATTGCGTGCTTTGTATGAGCACTGTTGTATAGCGCCATCTGTGACTTCTATGAAGAAGCGGCATTGGCCGCCACACTGGTGTTAGAGACCAGCCCGCATCGAGCACAAGGCTGCGCTAGCCTTGAAAGGGCCCTTTTCCTGAGTGGTGCCTGTGGTGCCAATGAAGGCTTGGATGGAACTAAGTGCAGTTTAAGCCATGTCTAGCTAGTCTAAGTTGTCCAACCTACTACCTAAGGCCGCCGCCATCCGGTACATCGCTCCTTGTTGAGGGAAGCTCATTGGGTAAGGATGTAATGTGGGCGGTGCTGGCTCACGAGACATCACCACGGAAAACCAAACAACGGTCATATCCGTGGCATAACACGCTGGCGCTTAAATATGAATACTAATAGTATTACCAAAATTGAAAAAAAGAAAAAAAAATTAAATTTCATTATATATTTTTTTGACGTGACAACGTCTTATAATTCGATAGAGCCGGCTGCACGCACGAAAAAACATGACGCATGCGGCGTTACCTCGTGTAAGGCCGGCAAAACAAATTAAATTAAATTTTTCTTTTGAAAAATGCTACCATTCCATCAGTATTTTCTTAAGACGTTGTCACATTCAACTATCGTCAGTAAACCGACTTTACAGACAACCAATTTTTATGGGAACAAATTTATGTGACCACCCATAAAATACATAGTATGTACAGTGCTCACCAAAATGGATATTTTTTTCCACCAAAAACAACTTTTGGTGAAAATTTACACTTTTTACTTTCTCGACGTAGCATAGAGGAAGTCTTGTAATCGTAGAAAAATTCGACCTCGAGATTTTGACGGATTTACACGTTTTGGACCTCCCTGAGTCCAAAAATATTTTTTTTGTAATTATGTCTGTGTGTGTGTGTGTGTGTGTGTGTCTATGCGTTAGCACGATAACTAGAGTATGCTTTAACTTATTGCAACCAAATTTAACATGCATGTATAACATCAAAATATAAGGTTTCTATCAAATTTTGAGTCGTCGATCACGAAAGTTAAGCAACCAAATGCGTGGTCGGTACTCGGATGGGTGACCAAAATTTAACATGCATGTATGACATCAAAAGATAAGGTGTCTATCAACTTTTGAGTCGTTTCCGGTATACGAGAAAGTCAAGGGGAGACCACTCCCGATTTTTTCTTTAGCATTAGCATTTATTTCCATTATCGTAACACCATACATTTGTTTGAAGTTTAATATATTTGGTTTGGTCAGTATAACAAAACTTAAGTAAAATTTGAAAATTAATTTTGGTAGCACCATAGTATTTCGGTACCTATATGACTATAATAGCATAGGTAGATGCCCGTTTGTTATACAATACCAAACACTCTGTATAGGTTGAATACAAGTATAATTATTCTTGTTACAAAGACTTAATATTACACGGGTC
This sequence comes from Elophila nymphaeata, assembly GCA_955850985.1. NCBI lineage: Eukaryota > Metazoa > Arthropoda > Insecta > Lepidoptera > Crambidae > Elophila > Elophila nymphaeata. The sequence goes on along the minus strand of OY039091.1, from coordinate 7,838,201 downwards.
TTTACACGTGCGGAGCATACCTAGTAACTGAGATTTATTATTCCAAAAAGTACTGTTCGTAGAATTAATTGGACCTAATTGTTTCGTAGAATTAATTGAACTTAATTTTCCATTTAAAATTAATCATGTACCTAATCAAAGTAATAGTCTTTTTCTTTTCTGTGTCAAGTAGACCTATACCACCATAGGATATTTCAATAATAATTCAATGATTTTCAAAATACTTATGCTGAGACAATTATGCTCTCCGAGCATAATGAAAACGATTTTAATAATAACAACCGACATCATCAAATGTCAGTAACAATGTTTGCTTAAAAACTACGTTATTCATAATTGTGAAAACATTTAAATAGCGAAACAATTAGGTATACTTCAATTCATTTAGATTCATGTGTGATTTTAACTATGTTTGTCAAATTAGTTGACAATCTGTCAGGTAAAGTTCAGTCGAGATTTGTAGTGTTAAGTTCTCAGAGGAAGGATTAGTCCTTCCTCTGTTAAGTTCTCAAGTTCGCAAAAAGACACATCAATCAATAAGCAAGTGTTATGACTTCTTTATATAGATACATATATCATTCAAACAAAACTCTCACTTTTTAGTTTATTCTGTCACTTTTTAGTCTATTCTAGAATAAATAATTTAGAATTATAGAATAAATTCTATAATTCTAAATTACTTATTCTAAAATTGAACCAAATTGCTGTTGGATGCTGGTTTCAATATACGTGTTTATCACATCTAATAATTTGCAACTCTGTTCTTGTTTCCCATACTCGCCCTCACATCTTGAGTGACGTAATCCTAACTCAATTGTCTCCTTTGTAAACTTTATGGGAGCCAACAAGCCCTAGGTTAGCCGCTCCAAAGGCTTCCTAGATGAAGATGTAAACGGGTACTTAACAGCAGCAAGGCTCGTTAGGGGCCTTCCATCGGTATGGTCACCGTGTCGTGCCCACGTGACGCCCACTCGACCGATGAATAGGGTCGCCATGATTTCTTAATAGGTAAGCAATGCGAATGGAGGGGCATTGGAGGAAATTAAGTCGGATAGGTGACCAGAAGCACGCCGGGAAAGCGCTAGGCAGAAGAAAAAAAAGCAATATGAATGAATGAATGGAAAAATGTTTATTGCTCCTTATGAACGTCGACTTTTGTCGGCATTTCGTGTTGGCCAAGTTTACACTGAACATAGAGGTTGATCGACAAAGTTAGTCACATAAAGATTATTCAAAAAGGGAATGATAATTCAAAAATTGTTCTTAAGTGGATTTATTCACTGTGAAAGTGGTAATGTTTTGATGTACAAGTAGGAGTTGACGATTAATTTATGAGTAATCATTGTGTATTCGCTTTTACCGTGAAGGAAAAGATCGTGAGGAAACCTGCACACACCTTTAAAGAAATTCTTAGGTTGTGTGTGAAGTCGACCACCCCGCACTTGACCAGCGTGGTTGACTAAGGCCTAATCGCCCCTAATGTGGGGTAGGCTCGAGCCCCTCGGTGAGGACATTATATGAGCCGTTGGTGATCTAGATTATGATCATTATGTAATACGCTACTAGCACAGTCTATATAAGTTCTTACGTCAGCCAACGAGCACATTTAGACAGGGCAAGGAGTAGATGGGCTCGGTGGCACCACCAAACTATCATACACTCGTTTGGTAGACGCTGGTCTACTGATACTGATACTGTATGTCTATTGATACTGATACTGTCTACATCATCGCTTATCAGGTGAGATAAGGGCAAAAAACTTGTCCCTCAATTAAAAAAAATATCGATATCGAGTACAGTTTATTGATTATGAAAAAAAGTAATTAACTAGAAAATATACTGAAAAAATCGACCTGCCCCAGGCGGGAATCGAACCTAGCATCCTCCGCAATCCGGACGGCTGCGTTAACCACTACGCTACCAGGGCACTGCTTTCGCCGTCATAAAACATTGTTTTATCAAATCTTTGAAATATGCGGTTCTAAGATCTGAACAAAATATTTTTGCAAATTATTGATGAAACTACCTTATGTTGTTGAATATTTTTTGCTGGGTTCGATTCCCGCCTGGGGCAGGTCGATTTTTTTTCAGTTTCAGAACTAGAAAGTACTAGTTTGAAAAATATTTACGCGTTTATTAACGCAAAAATTATTCCATAGTAATTGACTAGTTAGAAAACTGGTACAAAATTGTAGTACTTACTCACAAATGAATATAGTCTCAAACCAGCATAATTTATGCAGACCCTATTCAATGCATCTCAAGCGTCCGAAGCCAGTGCTTCAATGACCGTGTACAGGGTGACTATTCAGCCTTGATATTTGCACCCAAGCACCTGGATCTTAAGGTCTGAATTTGCACATTTCCCTCAAACGTACGTCAGTAAGACCACTAATAAATCGGATAGATGAGTGACACCAGGAAGCTTTTAAGGTAATTTTAGTTACTACAATTAAAGCAGACAGTCGGAACGGGAATGGAGAAATCCAATTTGTAACGTAATTTCGTGTGTAATTGCAGAGGTATAAGGTGGAAAATGCTTTTGACAAAGGTAACTTAGCATTACGTTTGTTACGGGTTATTTTTTAAATCCCTCGCTATTGTTATCGCAATTTTTAAGCTAAAACCATGTCTTAGGTTTTAGTAAATTTGTTAATTAATTTAAACATCAATCAACTTATAATGAATTCATAATATTTTTACATTAAGTACCTAACCCTATACACACATAAGTAGGTATACACTAGCTCATAATTCGAAAATGTTTGTACAGGAACTATTAGGTAACATGTAGAAAGAGGCCGCGGGGCGCAACCCTTTGCGTTGGACAGACCAGCAGGCCTAGACTAAGTAAAAAATTAAAACGACAACAAAATTGAATAACAACATAATGTATGGGATTGACAATCACTTGGTCAATGGTCATCTCTAAGAAAGTTGGTTGCGAATTGCGAAAGCAAGGACCCCTAGATGACAAAGCAATATGGCCGATGATGACGAATTTGTAACGTTATGTTTGCCATTTGTCTAAGCCCGCAGGTTCGCGCCACTCTCGAAACCATTTTGCACCATCTTCTAACACTGCTGAGGATAGGTCAAGATGGCGCAGAATCATCGCAAAAAATATACCCAAAACAAGTCACGACCTTATAACTGAGGAGCACGATACGAACAGGATTGGTTACACAAAAAGCCACATTTGACAGTATGAGTCAAGTAGTGCCTCAAAGTAGTAGACACGTTGCAAGGCTGTTGCTTACCTAGAGGAGTATCAGGGACAAAAAGTAGCTAAACTTCCAGGGAACCACCAGAAAAGCCGGTAACCAGAACAGATACTAAACTCTTATAACCCTATAGTTTGGATGCGTCGTTCATTATAACGAGTTGCTAATGGAACACAATGACTTAGATATTTTCTTTAAAAAGCATATTTAGCGTTCAGGTACACAGTGACAAATATCCTCAGTTTAAACTACGGCACTTAATTGTATGTTTCACAATGTTTGGGATAATCTAAGATGCTGATCGCCCCTAATGTGGGGTAGGCTCGAGCCCCTCGGTGGGGACATTATATGAGCTGTTGATGATGATGAAGATTCTGTTTACTTTTTGCTTTCTCGTATACGTGGTATAGAGAAAGTCTTGTAATCGTCAAAAAATTCAACCTCGAGATTTTGACGGATTTACACGTTTTGGACCTCCCTGAGTCCAAAAATACCGTATTTGGAATTATGTATGTGTGTGTGTCTGTTCGTTAGCACGATAACTCGAGTATGCTGTAATTTATTGCAACCAAATTTAACATGCAAGTATGACATCAAAATCTAAGGTTTCTATCAACATTTGAGTCGTTTCCGTCATGGGGAGTCCACTCCCGATTTTTATTTTCTGATTTTCTAAATACTTGATCATGCTGTGTGTACTTATACGTTTTTTGGGTTTATATCTGGTTTTAATAATATTCAGATATTATTATTTAGTGTAAGTTATGTTTGTAACCTGCTCTGTACACCATAATAAATTAATTCAACAGCTCAGCAATCAGGGCAATTATAAAAAAAAAATAAGTCAGCTTTAAGCAATAAGCAATCTTGAGTAACGTAGGCAGGTATCTTAGCAACATAATACCCTGTCGAGCTTGACCGTTGTATGTCACAAGGTCAACAACCTCCACCCCTAAACAATAAACTAATCAAGACTTTATTACTTGTTTACACTTATTTACGAGTGTCACTTAACGTACTAATTTCGTAGGGCTGAGCGTTTGAGAGCTGTTTGCTAAGAAACGAGATTTAGTTTGTGTACTAATCTCACATCGTTACAGTGTTAAAAGATGTTTGAAAAAGTAATACAAGTTAACGTAAGCAAGACTAACATGATGGTTTTTGATTGAGATACAAGCTATGAGTATTTGTGACATTATGATTGGAGGTGAAAAGATTGAACAAGTCAATTCTTATACAGGATGTAAAACACATGAACAGTCAAATGAGAACCGTGTATTCTATACATCAAAATAAGAAACATTTCAATTTTTATTTTATGGTGTTAAAAAATTGCAAATTGTATAGCGCAATGTAAAGCGCTCAACTCGCACGCAACTCGCAAAACCGCGATAATTTTGCCAGATGGCGCGGCGGCGCGGAGCGGCCCCGTTCGTTTATGTCCGTGCGCATTTAGTGAGCTACATTGAACGCTAACGTTTTGAAGCCATTTTTTGCTATGAAATACTAAAAAAATTATAATGTTTCTTCGGAAAATAATTAAGAAATAATGTTTAGAATATGTTTTCGTATAAAAATATGACTTTGACCTTCAGTAAATCGTAAATATCCATTTCCCAGGTAAAGTCTAAAGGAAAAAAAATCTTATGATGGTGAGCAGAATACATGGTTCTCGTTTGACTGTTCATGTCTTTTATATCCTGTATTTCGGACTTGTATATAGGGGAGATGAAAAGTTTCAGTGACATTAAGAAACGAATGAATGTTGGGGCTTTGCGGGCTTTTGTACGAACAGTCAAAAGATGTCTAAGAAGACACATCTGGCTGTGAATGACGCTATGCTGTTCCCAACACTGATGCATTCAGCATCAAAGTAAAAATCAAAATCAAGATTTTCTCGACTGTAATTATTTTTTTGTAAAATAAAGCTGTATTCTATTCTAGCCGTTTAGAACATTTGCCCCATCACTATTTTAATGAGAAAGCCCTCGTTATTTTAGTCGTAGAGGACAATATACGGCGGACAGTTACTAGCTAATTATTGTCACCGTCTTAAACATAAAGTAGATTAATACCAGATAATTTTCTAATGCTGTCTAATAAGACTTTGGGGTAATTACGGCGTTTTTAGATTTAAGACCTCGATAAGATTAACGGTAATAATTTTATGTTTAATTTTTATTTGGCATCATATAATAGAATATAACTTGTACATCAACCAGTTTTACAAGGATCGTATTTAACTGGTCAGAAGATGAACCTAACCTATACCTATCTAAATCCAGAATGAGCAACTAAAATCCTTAATGAGCGACTAATAAATGATTAGTCGCCCATTTAGTGTTTTTAGTTGCTCATTCTCATGTTTTAGTTGCTCAATTTATTATTTCCATTCTTTTACAACACGTCAAAAATAAAAGATTTGTACAACTTGCGACCTTAAAAGCAATAATTTCCAATTAGTAATAATAATAGTTTTTTTTTCTCACCACAAACTTAGATGATACAATAATCTTAGCCTAATAAACATGGAATCTTCTGTGTTTGTGGGAAACTGGAGTCTAAACTAGGCAGTATTTTGCCTGTATTTTAGAGCTCCAGGCCTCCAACCCTCGTGGAAGTATCCGCAAGGGTTCCCATGGTCCCGTCCAGCAGCGACACATCCGCGGCCGGCGCATTCTCCTCGTCCGATGACGGGGAGGAAGTGTCGGTCATTGATGTTTTCGCGCCAAGGTGCATGTGAGGGACATCGTTGGGTTTTAGTGGGTAGGCCCTGCCTTTAGTAGGGAGAGTCCCACATAACGTTCATGCCACCCCTGGTATGACGTATGCGTAATGCATTTCCCAACGTATAAAAAAAAAGGCCTCCAACCCTCTTTGATATAAGTATTAGGTTTGACAACTATATTAGTACACTATTTTAGTATGTGTGTAATAGCGTATATTCCTTCTCTTCACAACACTGAAGCAGTACTTATCACTCTGCTTAGTATGGAAGTTCGCAGTGACTTGAATTTGTAGGATTACATCGAAAGCATTATAAAAACAGCTTCACGGAAACTTGAAGTCCTGAACAAGGTGCGGTGTTCCTTCACGCTTGATCAACTGTGCTTGCTATACCAGACGCAAGTACGGTCCTGCGTGGAGTATTGCTCGTACCAGTGGGATGGCTTAGCCAAGTACTTACTCGATACTTTGGATAGGTTGCAGCGTTGCGCGACCCGCATCATCGGCTAAAACGTAGTGATTATATACTCTTTGTCATCGGCGACGAAGAGGCGTCTCTTGAGCTTCTCCAATTGCGCAGACGAAGTCGTGGGCAGAAGCTATTTATAATAAAGAAATCCTGCCAAGTCTAATGAAAAAGGTAGTGGTAAGTACATTTGTACTACTAAACATAGATCATCTATTCCGCATAATTCAAAATACCCAATTAAATCACCGTAAAAACCATCGTTTGCAATTTTATATGTATATTTTACATAATTCGATGGTCTTATGGCTTGAAACCAGGAAGAAACGTTCGGGAAATAGTATTTATAATTGCTTTACTTAATTTTCAAGTGGCTTACGAAAGCTTTTAAAGGGTTTCAATATGTTTGAAGAAGTAATGAATCGAAAAGCTTCATAGTGCTAAACATTGAAGGTCTTGAGTACCTATTTCTTAATGGCGTCAATAATTTAGTATAATTCTGTTTATTTTTAGACTGCAGAGTTATTTTTGCTAATACTGCTCATCGGACATTGGTAACGGTGGGTTTTCGATACTGTACAACGAATTTCCCATAGGAAACCGTTCTACCGTGGTATTGCCTAATCTCACATTGTTCCTTCCTTTTAAAGACTACGCTTATGTCGCCAACGACGAACGCGGCTACCATTTAAACGCGAATAAAGAAATTTGCTAACTTTTTTTAATGTCACTCAATTAAGAATTTGAATTCACTGTCAGCACACATATTCTTACAATCCTTGTCATTCAAAGGAGGCGTGAAGAAGAAGCTTCTGTCTACCATCAGGTGTATTAGGGTCATTTGCTAGACCTTTTCGAGGTATGACTTTTTAAACTTTTTTTTAGTAGTTTCTGACTTTCAAGACATTTTTGAATTTTATGAGATTGTTAACATACTCACATAGCTGAATACATAACTAGCCAAACAAAGTCATCGCCGTTCTCCTCAGATGTAAACACAGTGCAACAAGCTCGATGATTTTTTTAATGGTAAATTGATGATAAAACGGACGGAAACTTTTTGAAATGAGTTTGAAAGAAAATTGACGTTTCTTTTATTATTATTTTTTTAAACTAAATTATTCATAAACGCTTTTTTGTTTGTTTTGAAGGGTTACTATTTTTTGTTACACTGTATTTACTCTGAAGAGAAAGATGATGACTTTGTTTAACTAGTCATATATTCTGCTATGTGAGAAAAAAAATCAAGGCTGCATCTATGTTTACCACATCATTATGCACAAAAATGTCTTGAAAGTCAGAAACTACTAAACAAAACTTTAAAAAATCATAACTCGAAAACTACAAAAAATCGTAGAACATACATAAGGGTTATTCGGGTTTGTCTAGGGCTACTCTCTGGATCTCAGGGCAGTACTCAACCGTCCTGACTAATTTGGAAGTAGTAGTGTAGTGCAACCGGCGGTAGACCTTGCGACCCTGAACACGTTCTTTTAAATAAATTTTGTCTACTGGGGTTGGTTATTTTACTTGAAGCAACCCCCTATCGTAGCATACTAGCCCCAACTAAGATGCAAAGTTAAAAGTCCTTTTTGTATTTGCCAAAAGTGTAAAATTCATTTACGTCCTAAGAACTGTTTCCTCAAATATCACACTAAAACTCAGCAATGTTCACCAAGTACTGTTGTTTTATTGTGATATCATATCATTGTCTATAATTATTGTGTATAATTATTATTGGGTTTATTAATAAAAAACTGATATTAATACAATTTGTTTTATTATTTTTAGACCGACACATACATGTAAACGACCCCCATACTACGACGGGACTTTTAAAAGGCCACCTTTTCCAGGCTTTTCTGGAAACATGTAATTTTTTTTACTATTTTTCCCAGTTATTACGAGTAGTTTTAACTATCATATCCGAATATCACCAAGATCGGAAACAAAAAATAGTTTCAGTAACATCTGGGTTAAGATTTGAAGAATGGGTGAAGTTGATATGTCGAATTTTCGGGTTTTGGTGTTTATTTGCGTAGATTAATTAATAGGTGATAAATATTAATGTGAATAAAAATTGCCTAATCATTGATTAAAGGCACATTTTTAAATTAGAAGTTTGATATGATGTTCAGTTCGGTTTAAAAATAGCACTGGATGAAAAAGTTATGGGCCGATATCACCAACTTCCAACGTAAAAAAATGTTTTTCTACCGTGGATGAAGTATACCTATGTACGGATAGGGAACCCTCACTTTGTCGCAATTAACTTCAACGATTTTCATTCTCCTTAAAACTATTCACAGATCTTTTTATACAATATTTAATAACCTAGAATCTGGCTACATCGCAATTTAATTTCATATTATAGCCAAATCACAAAACTGCATGGCCCTTACTGCCAGTTAATAATAATAATAATAATATATTTCTACGCTCACACCAATTATCTAGCCCAAATTAAGTATCATTAAGTACTTGTGTTATGGATACTAGATATCGGACAATTTTAAAGCTATACATAATAATATTTAGATATATAAATAAACATAAATATATTATATACATATAAACAACCATGACTCGTCAACAAATATTCGTGTTCGTCACACAAACATTTGCCGCTACCAGGACTCGAACCGGACCGCTTGATGTGTTGGCAGCTATACTGACCACTCCACCGAGACGGCGTCAAGTTGTGGCTTTAACCAAATGCTAACTTTAGCCCTATTCAACCTCTTTGAGATTATGAGCGAGATCGTATGTATGTTATACATTTACAATAAAGAATATTCTATCTAAATCATCTTTTTCGAAGTCGGCTAACATCCCGGCTACCCCGCCTATCACTTCCACCAACTCCAACTAAGTTCCACAAACATTTGTCAAAGTCGAGGTTCGGATTTATTACTATTTATTGTGTTGGCCCACTGACCTAGTGCGGCCTTGAAAATTAGTGGCCGCACGGCACTATATCCTTGGCCTCGTAAGTTGTGGCGCATAAAGAATGATAGGACCAAGGTGATACTGGAAGAGGAATAGACCTGTGGCGTTTTAATTAAACTTTTGTACCTACACCATGATCCTGGGGATATACACATACATATGCAACATGTTAGAGGAATAACGCAAACTCTGAAAGTAGTTTGTTTGGAAAAAATACAAGGTGTTTGGTACATGGGGTATGGGTTTTGGTGAAATGGCGCACACTATGTGTGTTAGCGGAGTAGGACCGGCGCTGTTCCGCGCCGGTGAGTCCCGCACACGCCGTGCGCCCAGCCAGCGTGCGATATGGTCCGTAAATAGATTTCCCATAAAAAAAAATGGTAGATGGGGTATGAAGCCGGAACCTACCCATGCTAACATAGTCATATAAATACTATGGTGGTATACAAAAATGGTCCAAAATGTCATCATGTTACACGGTCAATTTAACTCGGCACCTAAAGTCTACGATTTCGTGTTGTCGTATGTGGCGAGTTAACATGGTCGTATTGTAAGTTGTGAGTAAGACAACATGATATCTAGCAATAGAGTAAACGAGAAAGATATATGCTCGGGTGTGCTAATTAGCTTACTTTTAGGGTGCCACTTTTTGCAAGCAAGTAACCTATCTACCTCTTTTCAAATATAATATCATTGATCTATTGCATTTAATTTGCACTTATTGTTGTAATGGTTACCTACAGTCATACCATTACTGTTGACTGCTGATCCTCTTTGAGACACTGGTCCAGTTAATCATTCTGACAACCTGATACTCATCTGACATTCGACGTGTAACTCAACCCGACATTCGACTTGATACTCATTCCGACACTCGACATCACTCAACCTGTTACACGACATGACACCTAGACCTATTCATTCCAACACCCTGCAGATTGTCGTTGAGACCGCCGTTTTGACAATCGCCAGGTCATTGCAAATCATGATCATCAAGACAATAGTTTTAACCTGAAGATCAACAGGGTGCCAGTTTTAGTGTCAGCAAAGAGTCAGGATGATTGTCAAGACGAGTGTTCTATTCCATCCAATGATTACAATCATTGGTCTGAGGTTCTATTCTATTCTTAATTAATGGCGTCACGTCGTATTAAATGCACGCATTTTGCCAATGTCAAGTGGTAACTAAAGTAACAAAAATTGTACGGTTGATCGAGGTTAAAAATGGAGTCTCTCAACACGTGTTTTTACAACAAGAACTCGGGAGAAACTCCAAGACGAGTGTTATAACGATCGATCACCAGAGCGTCAGATACAGATAGTGATAAAAGATGCAGATGTTTCACATATAAAAAATAACTATTGCCAGTCTATCATCGCCGCCGTGGCAAATGTTAGTGTGATGAACACGAGCATGTTCATGAGTCATGGTTTTTAGTTGTTTATATATTTATTTAAGGTTAAATAAAAAAATATCTAGATTATTAAGTATATTTGTCCGTTATCTAGTATCCATAACACAAGTTCTTAAAGAGACTTAATTTGGGCTAGATAATTGGTGTGAGCGTAGAAATATATTATTATTATTATCATCAATTCTATTGAGAGACCTACACTGCATAGGTCTCCTCAAAGAATCTTCATTTCAATCGGTCCTACGTTGCTCGCATCCTGCGGCTTTCCAGAACCTTTGGAAGATTGTCCACCTTGTAGGGGCTTACCAACGCTGCATGTCCTGATACTTTTCCGCCCCAACGGCCATCAGTTCTCTTCGCAATGTCCTCCTGCCACTTAAGGTTCGCAAATCTTTCGACTATGTTGGCGATTTTCGTTCTCCTGCGGATATTATCATTTCAGATTCGATCACGCAGAGAAACTTTGGACATATCCCTTTGGGTGACTTTGAGTCGCTATATACAAACAGCTACATAATCCCGAAAGTCGGTTTCCCTGAACTCAAATCGCACGGGACATTGATTATTTACCCGTCTCTCCTCAATGAGAAAATGGAATACTTTCCCGCTGTCGAACTTAGCAAACTTTTTAACTGATTGAAAAATAATAAAGTGGATTATTTTTGGGGGCAAAAGCTTTATGAAGGAAAGGCTCAGGGAATTGGTATTAGGTACTGGCTCTGTTTACTAAAGTTTTGCGCTGAGGAAGTGATTAATCAGCAAGTGAAGGTAATTTAATAAATATGCAATCATTGTTGGAATGGGCTGACTATCCGTTGAATACTCAAATGCTTTTTACGTAATGGTTGCCTAAAATTCTCCTCTCCCTTCCCTCGTTTCGCAGACAGAAACATCGTAGGATTGCGTTTAGCAAAATGTTTCATATAATTTTTTGATTCAATGACTATTCAGTTCATGAAACATATTTCACAGCAATGTGTGTTATGTACGTTCATACATGGCTGAGTGATAGATAGGTTCAGGGTTATTTCTATGACGCTCAGTTAAATAATGTATTATATAGTATAGGGGTATAGCCGAATTGGATCGAATTACCAATTGAAGCCAAGATTTGACGCAAAGTTGAATCCCATTTTGGCTCCAATTTCTAATAGCTAATACTGCACCACACATTGGCTAGAACAGCAACTTTATTTACCGGCATTATCGTCAACGTCCCCCTGCGCTGCCCTCTCATTCCCCTCGCCTTAGACGGTGATTAGACGCAATATTTACATTGTGACCAAAAACTCATCCACACATTGGTGTCGTCATCATCATCATATCAGTTGAGAGACGTCCACTGTTGGACATAAGCCTCCCTTAAGGATCTCCAACGCGAAGGTCCTGCGTTGCCCGCATCCAGCGACTTCCCGCGACCTTTACCAGATCGTCGGTCCACCTTGTGGGGGGCCTACCAACGCTTCTTCTCCCGGTACGCGGCCGCCATTCAAGAACTTTTCCGCCTCAACGGCCGTCAGTTCTCCTAGCAATGTGCCTTGCCCATTGCCACTTAAGGTTCGTAATTCTTTGGGCTATGTCGGTGACCTTGGTTCTCCTGCGGATCTCATCATTTCTGATATGATCACGCAGAGAAGCACGTATCACACAGTTTCTCTGCGTGATCATATCACATTGGTGTATTGGCTGCAAAACGTAACGCATTGCAGCAAATACTAACAGAAAATATAACACAGAAAATAAATATTATGTTTTAAAAGTCAATTGCGAAAAAACAAAGCAAATTCGGTGTTATTTCCCTTGTTCCTGTATCAGGTGTTGTTATATAACCTGTAAAGCGTAAACGACAATATTTCCCGAAAGGCCCAAAATAAATTATTTAACACAAATTCTGACAAAAACCTAAGCGTATAAATTAAATCGTTCGGCGTTCGTGACGCGACATCAATCCTGCAGGGGTAGCCAACCCGCCGCAGGTTAGAACAACTCAAGGGCGCGACTGCGACCGACAGTTTTACAGCCCTGCCTAAAGAATTGCACATTTATTATTTTTATTTGCTACGCACCATTGTTACTGCGTGCGAAGTGTAAGTGCAGACAGTAATGCAATTTCGTGGTTTGGTGATAAGCACCTAATTGCTGTGGCAGACTTGGGTGGTCAAAACAATTTGGCCTTTATTACTAGTAGGCTTGTGCAATCAAGGTTGAATGAAGTGATTAATAAAATAAAGACTTTATATGCTAATTCTCTACGGGGTTTCAAACCTTTCTTCAACATAATGTTTTATCTATAATACGTAGTACTACGTCGTAACAATTTCTGTCCCATGAACAGTTCGCCAATAGATTGTATCGCCCATGTTCAGAGTGAACAAAACAAAACGCGGCCCGAAAGACTGAAGCGAATATGCTAAGGTACCGTATACGGCCGACGAAGCTCTAGAAAAGCATCCAATGTGTCTCTTTAGAAAAGTGATCAATGATTACCGACAAACGTAGTGAATCCTTTCAATTTTGAATGAAACACAATTTTCTTTTATCCCTTTTTAAACCAAATGACTCCATTCTACCTGATGGTAAGCAGAAGTGGAGTCCAAATGTGAAGATAGCTGGTGAGAGAGATAAACTGCCGCGCTAGCCACGTCCTTCTTCACGCCTCTTTTGAATGACCCAGGATTCTAATCGTGACTTCATTCCTTGATTGTACGACATAGAAAACAGCTGCCAAATATCATAATTCGTGTTGGAATAATAGCCACAGTTTGTCGGTGGACCCTTAAACCAGCACTCATTTAGTGGGATTAGCTATAAAAGCTCCTCAGAGCTCTCGCCGTGGTACAGACGGTAGTACGACCATCAAGACAGCAAAAGACAAAGAACCCTGAAATCTGAGTCATTTTTATAAAAACGTTATGTCTACCCTTTGTTATTCAACATAATAATGAAATTCAAATTCACCCAAAGATATAGGAAACTTTAGATCGGCATTATAAAAGAGAAAGAGCATACTAACGCGTATATTAGAGCGAGATAGATAGACGAGACCATTTCACGTACACGCAGGCGGCCTAGGGAGGCCTGTCAGTCACGTAGAAAAGACAGCAACTGTCAAACTGCAGTACTATTTTTCATGCACACATGCGCATTACGCACACATCGGTGTATTTTTTTGGTCTCACCCTAGTCGATTCATTGCCAATCTATAAACGACAGTAATAATAACTCTATGAATTCACCAGTATAAAAGGTATATAATTAATTTAAAATCCGTTCTTCCTTTTACAAACTTGTTATACTGTTTCCCTTTCAATGCCCGTGGCCCGGTTTTTTCGGCCCGTTGATATCTTGTATTGAAACAGAACAATTTGAAGCAAAGTACGGCTATTTGTAGCAAGGATTGTATTGTTGATCATTTCCCTGGCTCGCATTAGCCGATTTTTTGTCAATGATTCGTGTAATAACCAACATTGGGTATAGCTTAATAAGTTGTAAGTTTGCTCCAATTTGCTGCCTGTAATTTAGCAAAATATAACTCCGTATCGTATTCGATAAAACGCATTTATTTTTTTCTAAAATAAATATATCACACACAAATGTTACTTACAATAGAATACCAAGCTTCCATGGAAACACAAAAGGAACAAGAGTTTTTCCTTAATTATGTATAAGTATCCAATTATTTCCATGACGACTAATCGCAAATGGTAAGGGCGTTTACAAAACACATGTGGTGCAGACAGTTGATATCAAAATCAATAAAGTCCCCAAAAAATAAGGCAATTTTTAACGCCGTTGTAAAATTTAACATTGCTACACAACTATACCAGAAGTGTCACTCAGCGTAAGGGAGTCATTGTTCCTTCAGCTAAGTGTAAGAATATAATATTTTCTTCGGATTCAAAATTTTCCGCTCTATCGTGTGGTACACCTAGAATTTCTCTATCGTTAAAAATGCCCCTTACGTTATATTTTTCGGCGAAAAAGATTTGAAATTTTGAAAATATAGAAAACATTTGATGTAACAGACGTTAACATATTTTTAGATTTTGGGGATTAAACTTATGTCGCGTTAGAATTATTGTGTGTCGCGCGACCTCCTGGAGGTCGCTATCAAAAACGCCTGTGTGTCGGCCGGCCTCCTGGAGGTCGATCACCCCCTCCACAGTTTTCCGATGATGAAAATGATGATTATTATTATTATTATTTCAAAATATAACTGTACTAATTATATTATATTCTGTTAGCTTATTTTATAACGATTTTAGTGACAAAAACTCATATTTATTGTTTTATTACTAATTTTTTATTATTATTTTTTACACCCGGAAAATTCGCGAGGGAAAGTCCGGAAGTAACTGACACATGCGCGAAATTTTACAAAATGGCGGCGACACAATAAAGGTTATTTAGAAAAGAACGCAAAACCTAATGCAACACGAAAAACGATGTGACTTCCGATGCTCTTTTTATTCAGGGAATAACAGAAAAAATATCAATTCCACGGGCGAGTGCGCTTTTTACGCTTTTCCGGGTGCCGTCAAATCTGGCGCGCTGCATGAGTTATGTCCTTGCGATGTTGCTATGTTGCGAGCTGGGGCAGCTTAGGATTTTCCCGTTATCCTCCCTAATGACGAATTTGCCTGTAAATCAGTCTTTCATGAAATTGCAGTTCGGTCAAAAATCGAAAAATAAAATAATATTGGTCAAGGAATCTTTTAGGGAAAACAAAAGAAAGTCGTCAAGAAAATTGAACTAACAATTTCCAGAAAACCTAGGACCCGGGCGGTCCGGGTTCGAGTCCTGGTAGTGTCAAATGTTAGTGTGATGAACACGATCATTTGTTCATGAGTCATGGTTTTATATGTATTTTATTAAGTTTATTTATAAAAATATCTAGATTATTAAGTAAGTATATTTGTCCGTTATCTAGTATCCATAAAACAAGTTCTTAAAGATACTTAATTTGGGCTAGATAATTGGTGTGAGCGTAGAAATATATTATTACATTATTAATAATATTAGTAGAAAGTAGAATCATAAGAACTGCCAATCGTTAGCAACATCAGGCTTAAGACACCTATATTTCTCATACAATAAGGGTTTTAAAAAAAATAGATTTTCCGGACGAATGGACCAAAATTTTAGTCGAGATAAGGCATAGCCGCTCAAATTTGTAGCAGCCCGAACTGGTTAGTGCCTTGGTAAGTACTCCTACCTTACAGAAGACCACACTCAAATAATAGATACCTCATTTTTGTGGTGTTGTGTTTCTATTGGTGAGTAAGTTCGCCAGAGCTCCACGGGGTAGGGAACCCCTTCCCTACCCTACCCTTTTTTTGTTGGCGGGGAGGTCAAATGCATTTACGCATTGTCCCTGCGGGGTGGTGCCAACCGCAGGGGATATGTGGGACCCAAGGTAAAGGCGTTCCCTCCGTACCCACTATACATCCTCCCCAGCCTGACCTTCAGTGCGCTATTACGGGATGGCTCGGGATCTGCGCACGTGAGCGCAACTACACCGAGACCGTCCCAACGCTGCCCGTCTAGGCACTCCTTGTGCACCAATTGGTGGCTAGCAGCCCACAGGGGCTTCCGACTAACGCCATTCCCTGTGACCCGCTTATAGGCCGCCTCCTCACAAACAGCTGCTCGACCTGGCGCGTCCTCCTGACGAGGACACCGGGCGCAGCCATCGGTCTTGGCCCTGAAAAGGGCCGTCCGGAACTAGCCGTGGTGGGAAAACAAAAACAACTCGACGACGGCATGTGACTTCGAATGCCAAGGGGACACACTTGACATCAAAAGCCACACACCCGCCGAGAAAGCTTCCCCACCACGTTACCAGGGTCCGCCACGAGGAGGCTTCCGGACGTAGACCCCTACTCTACCCTTTGGCGAAATTCGGCGACTTCGGGCGCGGTCGTGGCCCTGAAAAGGGCCGTCCGGAACTAGCCGTTGTGGGAAAACAAAAACAACTCGACGATGGCATGTGACTTCGAATGCCAAGGGGACACACTTGACATCAAAAGCCACACACCCGCCGAGAGAGTTTTCCCACCACGTTACCAGGGTCCGCCACGAGGAGGCTTCCGGACGTAGACCCCTACTCTACCCTAGGGTTGGCAGGGTTGGCAGTGACTGCACCCTGGGAAGGGGGTAGGAGCAGTGCCTTCATTATGGGGACTGCTGCTACCACTTTGCGAATTGTCAGCAAATCGACGGTTGACTCCACATCCAGATGGATCCTGTCGGGACTTGTGGGGGCTACTCCCGGCACTTTTCTGCTCATCAGAATAGGCATGGGTAGTAGGTATTGTGTAAGCTACCCTTTGTTGTTTTTGGCCAAGGGGCTATTGAGTCGTCCAATCCAAATGTGCTTCAATACAGCGTATGGTGCGAAAGTATGCTTCGACTGTTGTTGGGCAAACCGTTATCCTCTCGTAGCGACCGGGGGCCGACGGGGCTTTTGTCCGGGCTAAAGTGGAGTAAACCACATTAAAAAATCTCCCAATCCTAAGGTCCAGGGGGTGCCGATAGGATGAATGGCTGGCGGGGTTACGCTGGTCCCAAGCCTTCCTTAGTGGAGAAGGGGAAGAAGTTAGGAGGAGAAAACAATTGACAATGGATGCAGAACTTAAAAATAGACTACCCCAGGAGGGTACCACTAAAAGTGGAGAATCCCTCCCGACAGCTTCGGCTGTCGGCTGGCCCCACGTATCTGGGGGGGGCCAAGACTGCTCTGTGTCGGTTGACACGCGGTCATACGATCCCGCTGACCACGGGCGCTTGTCGTTGTCTCGGGCGGCAAGTGTTAAATTGGCTACGAGTGATTGCGACGAGGGCCGACGATCTGGCTCTACAAAAACAGAACGGTTGAGACGCTCCACAAGGAGCATGAGACTAAGCCAAACAACTAATGCGTCTTGTCATAATATAGGTGACGTCGTAGTAAAGGCTCGAGGGAAAAAGCCCGCCAAAAAAGGTGAAGACACAGGCTCAGACTTTGGATCTGGCTGGTCCTTAGAGACTGTTGGGTCACAGACCAGCCGTAAAAGAGGAAGGTCGCCTGTAAAAAAGGGGACGAAACATAAGAAGAATTCGGGATCTGAAAGCGCCTCTAGCACAGGGTCCGCTAGTCAACCCAAAAGGTTCACTGCATCACGTGACTGTGGCGGCCCAATGACCAGCAAAGAGTATGCAGGCCTGATAGAGACTCAAAAACGGTATAACGCTGAGCTACGTGAGTCACTGCGGTTAGAGGCCGAAAAAGAGCTGGCTGCTGAATTGTCGCAAAAGTTTCTTCGCTCGGACTCCGCGGCATCTCGTCATACGGATTCAGACATTGCTTGTATGTCTGTAGAGGAAGAGCCACGTGCGACACAGTTTTATAAATCTCTATAGGAAGAGGTGCAGACGATTCTCATGGTTGCAGCTAAATCTAGCCAACTCAAGGGCACCTTTCAAAAAGCCCTCAAATCGTCTGCAGTCACAATCAAGGAAAAAGCTCTTGCACTTCTTAACTGTTCGGTGACAGAAGAGGTTGGTAAGCTTGAACGCGAGAACAAACGCTTATCGGACGACCTAACTGATCTCCGTAAACAACTTGATGAACTGCGCACCAAACATGGTGCGCAACCTGCCGAGGGAAACAAGTCCCTTAGTTCAGAGGAGATCATGAAGGCAATTGCAACTATTGTTGATGACAAAATCAAGGTCGCTACAACGTCAGTTAGGTACATGATTGACGCTCGCCTTGAAGACCTCGTTACGCTGGATAAACCACGGCCACTGTTGCCCGCTGACAAAAAGAGTGGGGCCTCCCAAACGAACCGCCCTCTTAAGAAAAATAACCATCCGCTTACAGCGGCTAAGATTGTCCCCAGAGCATCAACTCGATCGCGCAAGGACGTGAGCAAGGGGAAAAAGATGGCATCCAAGCTGACAACAAAACCAGTGCATGATTTGGACGTGGTACCCAATCCGCCACCTGCTCCCGATACCTCTAAGGCTGAGGATGAGAAGGCCTGGACCACGGTAGTAAAACGAAAAGCTAAGAAGAAGACGGCCCAAGCCACCACGGCTCCAGTGCCTAAAGCCAAGCCGCCGGTCAAGACCAAGAAGATCCAGTCAGAGGACAAGACCAAGAAGCAGCGTAAGATCAAGCAGCCAAAAACTGCAGCGGTCGTTATTACGATCAGTCCTGAAGCCGAAAAACGCGGCCTATCTTATGCGGAGGTAATTAAAAAAGCACGCGCGGCTTTTGACTTAAACGAGCTTGATCTTCCACCGCTCTCAATCAAAACAACGATGGTGGGTGCTCGCAAAATCGAAGTACCCGGTGAGAATCACAACTTGAAGGCCGATGCATTGGCTGAAAAGTTGCGCTCGTTTTTTAACGAGGAAGACATCCGCATCTCCAGACCGACAAAGTGTATGGAAATCACAATAGCCGGTTTGGATGATTCGATTGAAAAGGAGGATATTGTGGTGGCTGTAGCTGAAAAAGGAAGCTGTGCCTACC
The DNA here is from genome assembly GCA_955850985.1 of Elophila nymphaeata. Classification (NCBI taxonomy): domain Eukaryota; kingdom Metazoa; phylum Arthropoda; class Insecta; order Lepidoptera; family Crambidae; genus Elophila; species Elophila nymphaeata. Next base: position 7,818,899 of record OY039091.1, on the reverse strand, counting down.
ATCTTGTTAAAGTGGGTGATATCCGGCCTGGACCGGGCGGTATGGGCAGAGCATGGGTATCGTGCCCTGTAGCCACTGCCAAGATCCTACTGGATGTTGGCAGGCTCCTAGTTGGATGGAGCTCCGCACGAGTTCGTGAAGTAGAGCAGCGTTCACTAAAATGCTACCGCTGTCTTGAGCAAGGTCATACCCGTCCGCAGTGTGCCGGTCCCGACCGTAGTGATCTCTGCTTCCGTTGTGGAAAGTCCGGTCACAAAATGAACAAGTGCACAGCAGAGCCATACTGCGTTGTCTGCGCGATGACAAAAAGGCCGGCTGGTCATATTTTAGCAGGTAAGAGCTGCAAAGCTCCGGGGGTTCCCCCCAAGAAGGTAAAAGTGGCTCTACGGACCAAAGCTGCTGAACGGGCTAGCGATCCGCAGCCCATGGATACCGTAACAATCTGTGATGGCCCTACAACAATCAGTTAAAGTCATTCAGACTAATACAAACCACTGCTCTGCAGCCCAAGATTTACTTCTTCAATCAATGAGACAGTGGTCCGTTCATCTAGCTGTGACATCTGAGCCATACTATGTCCCGCCTGGTCCTGACTGGGCCTCTGACCTAGACTCCACTGTAGCAATTATCCAGCTAAGACAAAGCTCATCCCCGTCCCTCTCAGTCCAACAGAGAAGGCACGGATTTGTTGTTGCGAAATGGGGCAAAATAATTGTAATTGGGGTATACTTTTCTCCCAATAAAACCTTCGCAGAATATGAAGTATTTTTAGGAGAGCTTGGTTCTGCTGTGCGTCTACACTCGACATCGCACGTGCTTGTCTTGGGGGATTTCAACGCCAAATCTGCGGCTTGGGGTTCCCCGGTAACTAACACTCGAGGGCGCGCTACTGAAGTTTGGATGGCTATGTTCGGCCTTGTAGTTTGTAATCGAGGCTCCGCCTTTACCTGCGTACGACAGCAGGGGGGGTCCATAGTAGACTTAACGTTTGCTACCCCTGCTCTCGCCATGCATGTAAAAGGCTGGCAAGTTCTCGAAGATGTGGAAACTCTGTCGGACCACGTTTACATTTCGTTTGACATATCTTTCTCAACCAGAGTTGATAGTCATCCGGCGGTTTCGAGTTCTACTTTTCCCAAATGGGCACTTTCCAAGTTGGATAAGGAGCGTATGTCTGAAGCAATTCTACTTGAGGACTGGTATTTCCAGTCCCACCCTTTGTCAGAGGATGTCGACATGGAGGCTGATTTCTTCCGCGCCTCGCTACAAAGAATAAGTAGTGCAGCCATGCCACGTGTACACCGCCATCCTCCAAAACTGGCCGTTTACTGGTGGTCTGGCGAGTTAGCTGAACTTCGTGCTATCTGCTCTGCCAAGCGTCGTGAACTAGCAAGATACCGTCGCCGCAGCCGCAATGGAAACCGAGAGCCCAGTATAGAAGGGCATCTACACGAAATTTATGTCGAGGCACGCCGAACTATGCGCGCCGCCATTTTCAAAGCTAAGCAAGAAGCTCGAGCGCAACTATTAGAAGGCCTTGATAACGATCCGTGGGGTCGCCCATATCGCGAAACACGTGCCAAACTTCGTGGGCAGGGTCCCCCGATCACTGAATGTATGCAACCTCAGCTAGTTCAGAGTGTGGTGGAAGCCCTTTTTCCATCTCGGGCTCCACACACTCCTCCGTGCATGGCTCGTCCTCGGGAAAATTCCACGCCAGAAGAAAACTCAGAACCTCCTCCTGTTACTGACGACGAGTTTGACTCAACAGTCCTAAGACTTAGAGCAAAAAAGACTGCCCCTGGTCCTGACGGAATCCATGGTCGAGTTTTGGCTATCTCCCTCATGGAATTGGGATCACGCTTACAAAGTCTTTTTGACACCTGCCTCATATCCGGTAGGTTTCCTCGGGCGTGGAAAAAGGGGCGCCTTGTGCTTCTCAAGAAGGAGGGCAGACCTGAAGACTCGCCATCTGCCTACCGTCCCATTGTTTTGTTGGATGAGGTCGGTAAAATGCTTGAGCGGATTATTGCCACCCGCATCAACGACCACCTAACATCAGTAGGTCCGAACTTAACCGCCTGCCAATTTGGCTTCAGAGAGGGTCGATCTACCATTGACGCTATTTCCAGCTTAAAAAGTCTCTCTAACGAAGTAGTGGCTAACGGCGAAGTGTTGCTGGTGGTTTCTCTGGATATAGCGAATGCCTTCAACACTTTGCCATTTGAGTGTATCGCCGAGGCGCTTAAATACCATAGAGTACCATCCTATCTTCGGCGTATTGTCTGCGACTATCTGCAGGATCGCACAGTTCTATGCCAGACCAAAAACGGCCAAATACTTGAGAGGCGCATGGCGTGCGGTGTTCCGCAGGGGTCGGTCCTTGGCCCCCTCCTGTGGAACATCGGCTACGACTGGGTACTACGAGGCCCCCTTTTGCCAGGTGTACGCGTATTCTGTTACGCTGACGATACGCTCGTCACGGCTCGCGCGGAAAATTTTCCTATTGCCGCACGACTCGGCAAGGTCGGGGCTATTCAGGTGGTCCACAAGATTGAACAGCTTGGTCTGAGGGTGGCCCTCAATAAAACCGAAGCTTTACTCTTTCATGGGCCACGTAAGGGTCCGCCTTCGGGAGCCACTCTTGAACTGAAAGATGTCCGAGTCCATATCGGCCCCACTCTGAAATACTTGGGGCTCGTGCTTGATCCTCAATGGCGCTTTACAGAGCATTTTCGCCACCTGAGCCCCAAACTAACCAGAACGACTGCTGCTCTAAGTCGGCTACTGCCAAATTTGTCCGGACCCGGTGACTTATGCCGGCGCCTCTTCACAGGGGTTGTGCGGTCTATGGCGCTGTATGGCGCTCCGGTCTGGGCTCACGCACTGACGACCCACAACAAAACCATCTTACGAAGGCCGCAGCGGGTTATGGCCGTCAGAGCAATTCGCGGATATCGCACCGTCTCGTTTGAGGCAGCGTGCGTGCTGGCTGGTACTTCACCATGGGATATAGATGCCAAAGTCCTAGCGGATATTTACCAGCGCTGCGCGATTGTTCGCGCAGAAGGCTTTCGGCGTATTATGCCAGAGGTGGTCCGGCGTTGGAGAGACCATGCCCAACAGACCACGCTGGAGGAGTGGCGACTCCGTCTGGAAGAGCCCACTGCTGGTTACTGGACCATAGAGGCAATCCGCCCCCACTTGAGGGAGTGGGTAAATCGGCGCCACGGAGTTCTGACTTTCCGGATGGTACAGATTCTGAGTGGTCATGGCTGCTTTGGCAGGTATCTGCATAACGTGGCCAGACGAGAGCCCACACCGAGGTGCCATGAGTGCGACAGTGAGGAGGACACGGCGCAACACACGCTTGAGCACTGCCCGGCGTGGAATTTGCAGCGTCGTATGCTGGTCGACAACATTGGTAGTGACCTTTCACTGCCTACTATCATTGTGAAGATGGTCGGTAGTGAGACATCATGGGAAGCCGTTGCCTCCTTCTGTGAAGAAGTCATGTCACAGAAGGAGGCCGCGGAGCGGGTACGCGAGGAAGACGAGCACGCGGACCTGATTCGTCGAAGAAGGCCTGGCCGGAGAAGACGGCTACACGACCAACTTCAACCGCCATAGTGGGGACGGCGGGTAACAGGGTGGGGCCCTGTTGCCTGCACCAACTTTCCCTGCGCGGGAGAACACTGTGCTGTTCCGCGGGTGTTCTCTACCCCCGGTGGGCCCAATAATGGGCGTCACAAGTCGTCTTGTCTTTGACGCATGGTAGTGATTGCGAAAAGTTCCCTACCGTGCGTTGAAGCCTCGACTAGAGCGGAACACGTTGGTTTTTAGTGGGTAACGCAGACTCCCACATAACCTTTGGGCAGCCCCACTGACCATAGGTACCCATAAAGGGTTTTCCAACGAAAAAAAAAAAAAAAAAAAAAAAAAAAAAGGGTTGGCAGTGACTAGGGTTGGCAGCGTGTCTACGAACCACATAACATAAAAAACTGTGTTAAGACACTGGTGAGACGTAGTTTTACCTGCCTCAGTGCGTTCTTCGCTTTTTTTATTTGGTCTGAGCAGGCAATGTGTCTTGTTATTCGAAGTAAGCTCAAATCGCGACCAATTGTACTAGACAAGGTCACACTTAACAGGCGAGGTAGCAATAACTTAATTCGGTTAATTAACCTAACTTAGAGTGGTTCGTTCATTTCTAGATCAAAGCGGCGTATAACTGTCGTTATGAATCAAACTGATTGGCGTTATGGCAGTTCATTAGCGACATTTAAGTAGCCTGACATTCGACATGATGGTGATGGTAGGTGGTTGTCTATTTTTTAATATTATAAATTACTAGCTTTTGCCTGCAACTTCGTCCGCGAAGTAAAACTGAAAGGCCATGTACCAATTGTTATGGATTTTACTTTAAAATTTAGGATTTGCATAAAAACTTTGCACCCCCTTTTCACCCCCTTGGAGGTTGAATTTTGGAAAATCCTTTCTTAGTGCACCCCTGGACCTCATAAGAAACCTACGTACCAAATTTAGAATCTCTAGACCCAGCCGTTTGGGCTGTGCGTTGATATGTCAGTTAGTCAGTCAGTCATTCAGTCAGTGTTGATTTTTATATATTAGATTGAGATGTCGATAGTGCGTTCTAGACCTTAACCCTTAACTTGACAGCATACAGGCTGCTGTACTCATACATTTAAAAAGTATTTTCTTAATAGTTCTAAATAATTATTTCGTTTTAATTATCAATAATATATTTTCAAAAATAATGAAATTAGTAGAAAAATATTTCGCTGAGGCATATATTTTTTTTAGTTTGAAAAACCTTAAATCAATCGATCAAAAACATTGTATTTGTCAATAAAATAAATATTTACGCAAAGAAGCTCATAAAACAATATGTAAAATTAAATTACAGTAAATTTAAAGGCAGTGTTATCACACGGTAGGCAATATCATTAAAATTGCAAAAAAAATATGTATCAAAACCAAAACATACTTTATCACCGAACTTTAAGAGCCATAATTCAAACACGGAACCAAAATTCTTGCTGACGGGGCTTAGGCGAAATCCAGAAAAACTTACCAGCTTACGGTGAGCTCCAAAGATCTTATGAATGGTAGTGGCTTGGGAGTAAATTTAAGAATAGTGAGGGAAGTGAGGGCTCCAGTTATGGTCGTTTTATGACCACCGTGGAGACCGCACAGCATGGCTCCAGACAATGAGTCACCATAAGTCGAGGATGTGGGAACATCGATTAGTTATGTAATAAAAAAAGCGCGGATATTCGGAAGGCCAATGATTCATGTTAATTTTTGAGGAATTATGTCTTGTGGGATTTCTTTGACATATATTTTGATTGTAAAGCGTAAATTTTTCAAGAAGGTTGATCAGACAGGCGGCTGGACATTAAGTTATGCTAACCTACGGCAGTGGTAGTAACATATTGTACCGACCGAAAATAAATTAGGAGCAAATGAAGTCGATAATTGTAAAAAAGAGTAAATGTTTCTTAAATATTTTTATTTTATAATGTTGATAAATAAAACTTATGGATAACTTAAGCCTAAAAACAGTTTACACGTATACCGGGTGGAATTTTGTAATGCCACCTGAAGGGAAAGTATGCTTAATACTTTAGACAGAAAATTTAACCCAAAGGAAACATTCCTTTATTTTTGAAAAGAAAGAAAACTGCATTCAATGATAATTATTAACTACTAACATGGATAGCAGATGGATCTTTGAATAAAAGTGCTTAAACTTGACCCATTGAATTTATAAGTCCTTTTTCATGGCTTTCCTTTCATTTAATTTATCAAGTTTTATACAGAGATTTCGTCTTAATAATTGACCCTAACGATCGATGCAATTAAAGTACAGGATGTAATTTTTACAGATTTTAGTTGGTTCGACTCCCGGGTGTGGCAAGCGAATTTTCGAAAACCTTTGAAAGCAGTTTTCTTTCTTTTTTTTAAAAATCAAAAAAAATCAAAAATATCTTTATTTCATTATAAGTTTATCATATTACAATATAATTGGGACTCGCCTTTTAAGTGTAATATACTTGTAGTAGGCGAGGCCCGCTCTTTCCAAGGATTACTATTACAATGACATATTAGTATAACATATAGTTCATATAAGTTACATATTATGTATACCATGGAACCATAACACACGCACACAAAAACGTACGTGTGTTTCACACACTCAATCACACTCACACACACACACACACACACACACACACTAACCCAAGCACACCCATACACACGCACACACATACACAAACATGTATTTAGTAAAAAAGTTTTCTTTTTGTAGTTTACTTATATTTAATATGCTTAAAATTATACTATAATGTTTTCTGTATCGTCGCGTCGTAGGACAAAGTTTTTAGCCATTTGTTTAGCTTATTCTTACAGTTTTTATAAATCATGGTGTATATGTTTAATTTTCTATTTATATTATTGTAATTTTTTTTTGATTGTGTTTAAAACTGCTTTTTAAAAATGTTGTTCTTACTTTATTTAAATGAATTACTGAATATGCGTTACGTTTTTTCAATATTTTTTTATCAACTACTAAGGTTTTGTGAATTTTTAGTACACAATGTAGAATATATAATTGACGAACAGTCAAAACTTTTGCTTCAGTATATAAGGCTGACGTACGAAATAATTTGTTTTTTTTTAGCATTACCTTTAGGATGATTCTCTGTGCTCGTTCAATACCGATAAATTTTGGGTTAGTTTTGTATGTGCCACCCCACACAGTTATACAATAAATCAAGATTGATTGGACCAGAGTTGTGTAAATATACATGAGTAGTTGTTTATCAGCAATATTTCGAATATATTTAAAAATCCAAATCAGCTTCCTGGCACGGTTTGACACCGCATCAATCTGTGGGTACCATGTCAGATGTTTATCTATTAACACACCTAAGTATCTTACTGTGTCAGCCCGCTCGACCTTTGGGCAGTTACAAACATGCCCTATAAGTTCATGATTGTTGGAGTAATAAATTATGGTATGATTATTACTAGGTTGAGTTGAGTTATTGATGCTGAAAGGTATATAATTTGTTTTTTTTAGATTTAATGTTAATAAATTTAGTTTCAGCCATCGTAGTACCTCTTGAAAGCCATTATTAGCATTATCAAAGGTGTCCTCCCAACTTGTACCATGGAACAATAGTGCAGTATCATCTGCATAAGAAAGGACGCTACCAAAAGGCAGTTTCATTTTGGTCAAGTCGTTAATATAAATTAAAAATAATGTTGGGCCTAATACACTGCCTTGTGGTACGCCGTAGTTTGCAGTTGGAATCTCAGAACTAAAGATAGTATTACTCAGCTTTATTATTTGGCTGCGGTTGCTAAGATAGTCTGTCAGCAAATCAAGGAATCTTCCCCTAATGCCTATTTTTTCTAGTTTGTGGAGGAGAATAGGAACAGAGACGGTGTCGAACGCTTTTTTTAGGTCCAAAAAGATGCATAGCGATTTTTTTTTCTCATCTAGTTTCTTTGAAATATTTTGAGTGAGTTCTAATACTGCATCCTCTGTCCCCCATCCTTGGCGAAATTCATACTGAGCTACAGATAAAATACTATACTTATTTAAGAAGCTGGTAAGACTGTTATTGATTAATTAATTAATTCTTTTCAATAATAAAGGAATGTATCCTTTGAGTATAATTTTCTATCTACCGTATTAAGAGTACTTTCCCTTCAGGTGGCATGACGAAATTCCACCCTGTATAATATAATTAAAAAGATTCGACTATACACTACAACACTATATTACGTCAATCAAACCAAACCAAAACCAAACAAAAAATAAAAAAACGATAAATTAAATTAGGCAAATGGGTATAAGTTTACTTTACATACCATAGCTATTCATTAAAAAAGGTTTTATTTACTAACTTATTTATGGCATTTTGCTTTTCTAATAATATATCAAAATCTTGAGAACACTTTATTGTTTTAAAGTGTACAAGTTCTCACAAAATAGTAATAAAATAATGAATTATATGAAGTTCAAAAATAAATTGACTAACCTACTATTATCAAAATGTTATTATAGTATTATTGAATTTTTAAATGACAAATCTATTTGACATAAATTTTAATTTGATTTTCCTTTATTGAAATCCTATTGTATATTATATAAAATTAATTTGACTAATTATTCTAGATAACCAATGTTTTATGCAAAATTTAATGACATATCGATTTGTAAGTAGTTGTAATTACGTAATTTAGTTTGTCATCGGGTAATTTAATTTATAATCATAAATATTTGTATGCTTTTAAAGCAAAACATAGCAGATATATTAAAACTGTAACATCTTTTGTAACCACCTATGTTTAACAAATAAATATTATTCTATTCTATTCTATTCTATAATATGATACAAAGGCATTTGCAACGTACAATTGTAATATGAAATGCAAGTTTGGAGAATGCAATCAAAATGCGGACGCAGTGGTGTCAACCTATTAACGGGGCACGCTATTACTGGTGGTAGTCACGCGAAGTCGCTACTACTAATGGAAATACAGGAAAGATGAGACATTCAAGAACTTGATTATATGTATTTATTCAACAGGCATTTGTGTATTAATCAAGGCAGTTGAGCCTTAGGTAGCATGATGAACGAAGAAATAAAATAAATAAAAATATTCATTTTTACTAGGTGGTAGGCCTGTATGTCCTTTTTCAGCCGTGAAATAGTTTGCTATATTTCGGATTGTAGGGTAAGTAGCCAATGTAATTATTACCGGGCATGGAAGGCATTTCATCTTAGGCCTCGGGATGACAACGCATCTGCAATACCAAGTGATTTTTTCCGTGTTATTGCAGGTGTTTATAGGCGACGGTATCCTCTTACCACCAGGTAGGCCATCAGCTTGTTAGTAGTATAAAAAAATTCAGTGCTTCACACATAAATTAAACAAACATTACAATTTTAAGATAACAGAAGGAGAAGCACTAAAAAGGTGTCCGTTCAATATTACGTTTAGATACCTGACTAGCCATGTGATGCCGGAAGAGTAGAATAGCATCACCCGATCCTAAAATGGGTGTCGTAGAAGGCGACTAATGGATCAGCAAAGGGGTATTGATTACCTTATACTACGTCCATCAATTCGCATTGGGCAAGCGTGGTGAACTACTGCCTAAACCTCCTTCGATGACAAGGAGAGGCCTTGTCTTGAGTGGGTCGAATTATAAAGACTGGTAGGAACAATCTGGACAGATGTACCGTTACCGTGCGTTTTTTGCGCAATTTCCTACCGCGAACCACAAGACTGTGGAACCAACTTTCGTCAGCGGTGTTCCCGAACCAATACGACCTGGACATCTTCAAGAAAAGATCGTATCCTTTCCTTAGAGGTCGGCAACGTATTTGCGATTCCTGTGGTGTTGCGGTGATCACTTATCATCAGGTGAACCGGTTGCTCGTTTGTCTCCTATTCCATAAAAAATACCCGTCACGATTTGAGGCGAATGCTGGATGTGGCTTTATGCGTAACCAAATGTTATCTAATGGGTAATTAGGTCGGATCCTGCTGAGTGTTGGAGTTGCATGAGGTAATCCTTCCTATACTATGGGCAGTTTTGGCACGAACTTTCAAAGTTTCTGAAATGGTAAAGAGCTTTTCACCGAATGCCGTTTCGCTTCAACTCCGATTCTGGAGGCGAACCCCTCTGTTCTGTTAGGACACCTGACGCATGCAAGAGGAGACTGGTTCATACGGCGTCCCAGTACGTACTGTCATCAGAGTTTAAGGGAAAAGGAAATTTAAGGTGTAAAAAACTCGAGTGTAAGCAAAATTATCTCTCTCGCAAGACGCGTCGGAAATTCGGCGCTTCTTTAATTGTACTTTCATACAAAACGTATGAAAGCGTCACGATGCAGAATACACAGGAGTGACGCGTCGGGCGCGACGGTGAGGGTGGGAGCGGGGGCGAGGACGAGAGCTGGTTACTATGCCCACTAAGCAGTTCCGATAGGGAGACCAATGATGACACTGTGCCGCGTATCCGACGCGTCTTTTCTATATAATTTGAAAAGACGAGCGTCATTTCTTAAGCCTTATGTCTTACTTCTTTTCTGTCCGGTCTGCGGCTAAGATAAAAAGTCGATTTTATGAAAATTTATAGTGGGACAGCGTTGCACTCCATCGACGATACAGTAAGTGTGCCATCGTGTCCGCTAAAAAAATAAACCGGCATAATAACATGCCATGCAACCTCACCATTTGTTCTTTAAAATAAATAGACATGGCCGAAGTACCTATTACCTATTCACCACAAATTGTGCATTAATAAATAAATAAAAGGCGCTGTTCCAATAATAGATCAATGACCCGCCTATCGTGGACTAGTAGTTGAGGCTCCGAATCAATTGACTTGTTTCCTGGAATAGCGATTGGATCATTACATTTTTAATGTCCAACACTAAGTATGGCACCACTCGTTGTAACTTAAATAAAACTGTAGGTTACCGCACGCGAGCTTGCTATCTGCATTGGTAGATCAGTAATCAATTGTGGTTCAGGATTATAGGTCTTTGATTCTCGAAAGGATTGAAAATGGAGAATCAAATATTCATGCCGTAATATGATATATTTATAATTATTTGCACTGCGGTCAATAGTATAAGTCAGCAACTGATATTGTACAAGTCGCAAGTCAGACTTCACATGGAGTACTGCTCTCATTTATGGGCAGGAGCACCTAGATGGCAGCTGAGAGAATCGTTGAAGATCCAATGCTCACAGCCGGTATTGAATTTGCGTCTTCATGCGTTTTCTACCGGTTGTTTAACAGAATGTGTTCTTTGGAACTATTTGACATGATGCCAACAGCTTCTTTCTATCAACGCACCGCTCGCCATCGGCAGAGTATAACTCACACACTGGAACCGAATTGGTACGTTTTTAAAGAAATTTTCTTCCGCCTACGCTTTAGTTGTGTGAAGAACTACCTGTCGAGGTTTTCCCTAAGGGTTTCTCCAAGAAGGGTATGAAAAAAATTCTGCTGGATCAGCAGTGATACCACTGGTATTGTAAGAGTGCAAGAGTCCTTCTCCATTTCTTCTGCATCTCAGCATAATAATAATTAGTTCAAGTAAAATAATTATTTCGTCCCGAAATGGTGGTAGTGTTTTGACAGTTTAAAAGAACTTAGCAAAGTCCATTTAAATAAAGAGCTTTTCCAATTCATTTCGCAGTAGTCGGGATCAAGTAATTCTCAAAAAAATATGTAATTTCTGAGTTGTCAATCATGTTACAAAATGCATGTAAAAGGCACAATTGCATTACAAGATATATGACGGTACAAGATTGAAAGAAACATATAAATTAAAGCGGTACCTACGCATCGTTTATCAAACTGTTAATTAACAAAGTAAATGACCTTCACTCACAGTTTATAATAACAGGACAACATAAATTATTCAAACTTATTGCTTTTAATACAAATGTGCGTATAGCTTGATTCGACCACTGGAATTAACTCCTGGTCAATGGATGGTTTATAGAGAGACGTAGTCGATGGCGCAGCGGTCGTGCAGTGCGTTCTGCGTTACGATCGCGAAAGCTAAGCTGCCGAATGCGCGGCCAGTACTCGAATGGGTCACCGAAAATTGTTCGTCTCGGTTTGCCTCCGCGCTTCGGAAGATTCAAAGATTCGGAAGATTCTTTCAAGCTCGAAAGATAGCACTCCTTAACAAGGAGGGTTGGTGTCAAGTAAAAATCTTATGAAAGTAGTTTATTTCTAATATGTTACCCAATTCAACTTTAGCCATTTTTATCAGACTTCAAAAAAGGAGGAGGCTCTCAATTGGACTGTATTTTTTTAATGTTTAACAACCTTATAACTCTTTACTGGGTGTACCGATTTTAAAGATTCTTTCAACCTTTTGAAGCTAGTGCTTATCATGTGGTCCCATTTAAATTTGATCGATATCTGACGAGTAGTTTTTGAGTTATCCCTAATAGTGCCTATTTAATTGACATTGATGATATCGTAATTTTATCACTTGTGTGTCTAAAAGATCTTGAGGTAGTTTCCTGAAAATTTCTATACTTAAAACACTAAAAAGCAGAAAAAAAAAATTTTAAATAAAAAAAACCGCCTTCAAAAAACGGGAGAAATAAAAATTTTGTTTATAAAAATCTAAATGTTTTTTGAGGTCGGTCCCAACCTCAATATTTGTAATAAACGTTGTCACTTGTATTTGGGACCGACCTCAAAAAAATTTAGATTTTTATAAACAAAATTTTTATTTCTCCCGTTTTTTGAAGGCGGTTTTTTTTATTTTTTAATGTTTGTTACCTCATAACTCTTTACTGGGTGTATCGATTTTAAAGATTCTTTCAACCTTTTGAAGCTAGTGCTTATCATGTGGTCCCATTTAAATTTGATCGACATCTGACGAGTAGTTTTTGAGTTATCCCTAATAGTGCCTATTTAATTGACGTCGATGATATCGTAATAGTTATATTACGTGTTCTATTACTCCTGAACAATTCTATACTTAATACAATATAAAGCAAAAATCAAATATTTTTTGATAAAAAAGAAATAAAAATTTTGTTTATAAAAATCTAAATATATTTTTGAGGTCGCTGGCATGCCAGCCTCAATATTTGTAATAAACGTTGTCACTTGTATTTGGGACCGACCTCAAAAAACATTTAGATTTTTGTAAATAAAATTTATATTTATCCGTTTTCATTTTAAAATAGTTCATTGTATGATCTTCTCGTAGATTTTTGTTAATGTGAGCGAGGCTAATTTTTTGCGCGAAGTACAAACCAGCCTTATTGTCACTTACTGTCTCACGTAGCTGCTCTGCAATATCCCGAAATAGTCGGTGAGCTCCTGGACCCCATGTTCCCAGAGTCTCCACCCCAAATGGCTCAAAAAAGTAGTCTCCTGAGAGACCAGCGTATTTGCGCTATTTGAGAGATTCAGCGGAAGCTGCAGCCGATCCGGACATTGCTGAAGTAGCTGGATTATGGGACATTGCTAAGATGCTCGCGCAAGTGGCGTCCCATACTAAGTAAAATGCTTAGTAGGCCCTTTTCCCTTCTTCCAGGGAACTAGGGTCGTACCATCAGGCCTCTTCCCATCATCGCGCGCTAATTTTGATTAGTTTTTATTAAGTATTTTTATTAATTTTTGCGCGGTTTTATTAATTTTATAAAGCGTCGGTGGCGTAGTGCGTAATAACTTCGTCTCCCACCCGGGAGGCACTGGTTCGATCCCCGCCACGTACCAATGTGTTTTCAAATTTTGAAATACTTAGGTTGTGTGTGAAGTCGACCAACCCGCACTTGGCCAGCGTGGTTGTCTAATCGTCCCTAATGTGAAGTAGGCTCGAGCCCCTCGGTGGGGTCATTATATGAGCTGTTGATGATTAATTTTTGTGTAACTTTTTTGTCCATCATATTGTACCAATAATTCAGAAGCCGATTCCAAGGAAACTTTCAGTGTTCGTTATTTCTCTAACATGTTGTATATAATGTGTGTTATTTTGTCTCGTCGGCTTTACTCTTTTACATGTATAATACAAGGTCAGGGGTCAAAGCACATCCTCTCTCCACTAATTATAACATATTTCTTGTCTCAATAATATATTTGTTCCACGACATAATTTACAAGTACACCATACATTGTTCGTCTCATTAGCGGCGTCCATGCGCTTTACGATTCTAAATGGGCAACAGTAAAAAACACGCTTTGATTTTACAACTGATAGTGACGTTCTGTTGTCGATAATGATAATATTATTTTTCACATACACACACATAATAATAATCTCGATCATAATCCAAAAAAGGGGTATAGCAGAGCTTTAGATAACATTTGGTTACTCATGAAGCCACATCTGGCGGTATGGGCCATGACCGAACAGAATAAGTAAATATTTAAAACATAAGTAAGTATTATTTACTTGGAAACTTGAGGCTTATGTCCAACATTGGACGTCTCTCGGCTGATATGATGATGTTGATGATGATAATACTTGAAAACACAAAATACCTAGTAGAAAACAAAGATGTTAGTTACATGAAAACTACCCCAAATATTAATGATAGCTACGGACTAGCTAGTTTTTGTACTTCTATATCAAGTAACTTCCAAGACAAGCTTTAATTTCTCAAACGACATGAGAGCAATTTACAATGTAGATATCGTGACTTTTTGTAGACCGTTATTTTAAAAACTAAGTTTTTTTACTGTCACATCTTTGTATGTTTATGAGATTTGTGTTTTTGTCCGTTTGCATGCAGAACTTTTTAAGACAGAATGCAAGGTAAATAGTAGATACCCAAATAAACTCTGGTCACAACTTCGTCATGTGCAAAGAAAAGCTATGTTATGGCAATAAAAAATTATAATAAGTTGCATGATGACACAAAGGAAATTCCAATAAATATTTTTAAGGTGAAACTAAAGAAATGGCCCATAGAGAAATATTTTTTACTCTTTAGAAGAATATTTCAAACCCTCAATTTGAAAATAACATTTGTTTTATTTTATGATTTATTTTAAAATTTTGCATACCAGCTTCTGGTAAAGTATGTAAACTATGTTAGTTATACTAGTTTATTTATAAAATATCTATAGTATTATGTATATTAAATTTGTCCGTTATCTAGTATCCATAACACAAGTTCTTAATGATACTTGATTTGGGCTAGATAATTGGTGTGAGCGTGGAAATACATTATTATTATGTACCAATATAATATGTAAGATCTCATAATGTACCATATTTCAAGCGAAATAAAGAGTCTTGGTCTTTGTCTTTATAGGTGTTTCTATGTTTTATATTTCTTTCATTTTGAATTGGTATCGTATAGGTATGCATTTTGTTATAATGTGTGATGAGTTGGAATGCTACCTAAATAAAACTGCGATTAACGAGTTCATCACTCTCTTACCTAAATCAAACACTAAATACATAAAAATGTAATACCTAGATATATAATTATAATTTTACGTGCAGTGCGATTTAAACTGCATATTTTATATCAATTTTATACTGACGTTGTTTGTGATACTAACATCAAAAGTTACATTAATTCAAGTGTCAATTGACACTACAATTTTGAACAACGAAGCAAAATTCCGATATAAATATGAGGTTGTAAAAACTACCCGCACTTTATGTTATCGATAATTACAGCCATAGTTTTATAAAATGCCCCATCACCAAACCCTAGTATTGAGTCATTAGTGCAACAACCGAGGTTCTCCGTAATTTTGTTGTGAACAGTAAAGATCATAAGCTCCAGGAAATACGTTATATACAACTCTTCATTGAGTGGATATTGACGTGATGGCTCCTTATGAATAATTTTAATCTTAAATAGTTGTACAGTTATCGGTATGAATTACGTGATTAGGCAAACAGCCGTTAGAAAAGTATTGAGTGTATTATGGTGTATCCCATTATGTAAACTTTGAGTATACTAATAATAAGAAATCTAATATAATGTACTTTATTAGTTTATTTGATGCACACTGCCGCTTTCTGCATCATTAAGCGCGTTCTATTTCCATTTTTTCCATAACATCTCCCTTCCTTTTTAGGTCCAAAGCGCTGGCTTACGTCACAATCCATTATCTGTCTATCATGAGTTTTCTCCTGAGTTCTTGTTATAAAGACACGTGTTAAGAGATTCCATTTTTAATTCAATCTACATGAGTACATTTTCACATGACATTGGCGAAATTCGTAATCTTTATTGTGTCGCGATCGCCATTAATTAAAAAGAAGAATCAAAATCAAAAATAATTTATTAAAACATAAACTCTTTACAAGCACTTGTTGACGTCATACATAATTAAATTAAATAATGTTTAAACTAAGGCTAATGCTGGTTCCGAAAACTGAGAGAGCCCGCTGAGAAGGACCAGTAAGAAACTCAGTTAGCTGTTATAAAAACAATATTATATCAATAGCTAAAATCTTAAAAGTATAAAACAAAATGAAAAACAATACATTAGCTATCAATGAGTCTTATTTCTTATTCTATCTATCATTTTAATGGCAAATCACTAATCATGTCTATGTATACCATAGATATAGGAAACTGGAGATCAGCAATGTGAAAGAGAAAGAGTATACTAACGTGCATATTAGAGCGAGATAGATAGACGAAACCTTTAACGTACACGCAGGCGGCCTAGGTCAGCCTGCAGTTGCGTCGAAAAGACAGCAACTGTCACACTGCAGTAGCATTTCTCACGCACACATGCGCGTTACTCACACATTGGTACATTTTTCTGGTCGATTCATTGCCAATTTATAGACATCAGTAATTATAAATCTATGATGTATTACACATTTTTAGGCATTATCACGCAGTTAGACATGGCCGATTGGCCGCGTGATGCCGGCAGAGTAGAATAGCACTACCCCATATCCTCCAGTGGGTGTCGTAGAAGGCGACAGCAAAGGGGTATTGATCACCTCATACTCCATCCACCAATCCGCATTGGGCAAGCGTGGTGGACTACTGCCTAAACCTCTTTCGTTTAAAAGGAGAGGCCGTGTGTCCCAGCAGTGGATCGAATTGTAAAGGCTGTGATGATGATGAGGCATTAGCACCATATTGCCATATAGTGTATGTATAGCCAAATTTACCAAAAGCTCGTTTAGTTTTGAAATTGTTGCGATAATTAGAATATGCTTTAAATATTTTTCCGGTTTACAATAAGGAATCTACTATCTATTTATTTCAATTTTCAGTAAAGCATACAAAGGCACGTTCTAATGGTGTGTGATAATAATTTTAACAGTTAGAGACCGCTGATATTTCAAACAGTGAGAATATCCATCGTTACTCGCAGTTACACCAATAAACCAAATACTTAGAATTGCGCAACTATTTTGAATATATACATAGATAATTGATTGTATTATCTTATGACCGGTGCGTTTGGAAATCCATTCACTTAGCAGACATACATTATTGGTCCATTGTGGTCCTTTTAAGGAGGTGTGAGAATCGAGTTTTACCAATAAACTGGGTTAGTTGCGTAATGATTTTGATATTGGAGTTTTATATTAATTCTGGATTTACGTCAAAATTGCCACTTTTTGTGGATTTTTCAGACCTAATTTTGAAGCGATGTGAACAGGCTTTGCAAAGCAATTATAGAAAAATTGATTCCATATATTTCAATTTACACTTATAGTTATTAGAGCAAGGCGAATCCTATAGCGCAGTTTTACGAAAATGCAGTTTGGAGCTATCTTTCAGATGAAATACTATCATTGTAATGGCAAACATTACTTTGCGAAAATTGTTTTTCTAATAGAAAATATACTATTCTAAGCCACTATAGAGCCCTAATAAATAAAAAAATGAGATAACATATATAAAAGAGAAGCCAAAAATTGTAAAAATTGACATTAAAATTGGTAAATTTTAATGTCAATTTTTACAATGTATTTGAAATTAAACTTATTCAATGTACTTATTATAAAACAACTTTAAAAAAAAAGTCCAACCGACTTCAAAAAGCATAAAAATAACATATTATTAAAATGTGTGCTAGGTACCCGCTGTACTGTTTGAACCCGGTGCCAAGCCATGCCAATCGTTCAGCACCACGAGCCCCTCATCACCTAAGCTGGCGCGTTCGGTCGGTCGCAATCGCGGGATGGTGTGATCAATGAATGTGATGTGGCAGGCCGACCTATAGAATACCTAGTTGGCTTGGCACCGACTTCACACAGTACTGCAGGTACCTAGCACACATTTTAATAATATGTTATTTTTATGCTTTTTGAAGTCGGTTGGACTTTTTTTTTTAAAGTTGTTTATTTTTCTATTTTTAGTGTTTTATGTAGAATAATTGTTGCTTTTTTATATATATTACGAGATGGCCAACAAACTTTCGGCCCACTCGGCGTTAAGTGGTTCCGTCGCCTATAGACACCGGCAATATTAAGGATAAATTACTTAACATTAGAAGTGCGTTGCCATTCGGGGGATTACTTTTTGGGTTTTGTGCCCCTTTTATGTAGGCGACAGGCTGGCAACCTGTTACTATTTTGAGGCACTGCATGGTCCATACTGCCAAAGGTGGTTTTATGTGTCACAAAATGTTACAGTTTTGTACAAGTTTAACATCTAAATACTAAGTATTACGGTGCTTTGCCTTCAATCATCAGCTTACCTAACAAGCTGAAAGAATACAACTATCGGTCTTTAGGTATTAAAGGTAGGCCTTTAATATTCAAAGAATTATCATCCAAATCTTAATCGTTATGGAGTTTCTCCTTCCATCATCAGCTCACCTGAATAGCCTGAAAGAATACAACTATCGCTCTTTAGGTACCTTTAATATTTAAAGAATTATCGTTCAACTTCTAACCATTAAGGAGTTTTACCTTCTATCATCAGCTCACCTGATTAACTTGAAAAAATACAACTAGCGGTTTTTACGTGCCTATAATATTTAAAGAATTATCATCCAACTCCTAACCGTTACGGAGTTTTTCCTTCCATGATCAGCTCACCTGGATAACTTGAAAGAATACAACTATCGCTCTTTGGGTACCTTTAATATTTAAAGAATTATCATCCAACTCCTAACCATTAAGGAGTTTTTATTTCATCATCAGTTCACCTAAATCACCTGAAAGAACACAACTACCGGTCTTTAGGTACCTTTAATATTTAAATAATCAAATACCAACTCCTAACAATTAAGGAGTTTTACCATCCATCATAAGCTCATCAACATGAGATGACTACCAGACGCAATCATACTAGAATAGCTTTATAAAAAATATGAATAACCCTCCCTTTCCGTTGTTTTTCGAGGGTTGCCCTCGATTTTCCTAGCTTTGTATCATCAGATCCTGACTTGGTGACAATGGGACCACCTCAGAAGTATACACTATCGAATAAAAAAAGAATTTTGAAAATCGGTCTACAAATGACAGAGATATCGGTGAACAAACATTTACCTTCCATCATCAGCTCATCAACATGAGATGGTGACTACCAGACGCAAATGCTAGTATAGTTTTAGAAAAAATATGAAAAACGTTGTACATGCCTATAAAATTTGAGGGTTGCCCTCGATTTCCCTGGCTTCCCATCATCAGATCCTGACTTGGTGACAATGGGACCACCTCGGGAGCAAACACTATCGAATAGAAAAAGAATTTTGAAAATCGGTCCAGAAATGACAGAGATATCGGTGTACATACATAAAAAAAAAAAAATACATACAGACGAATACAGAACCTCCTCCTGTTGGGAAGTCGGTTAATTAAAATACATATTAATGATAGACATAATAATGATATTATAACATTGTTAAATGCATACAGATATTTTTTAATAATTGAATGAATAATGGTCTAAATCCGAGCTCGCGGGCATTTTTCGATCGTACACCCCGGGTCTTCCCAGCCAGTGGACTTATCGCTGTGCGAGCAATGTCTATGTATGTGGTCACAAAGATGTGTGTATCTAACAACAATATTGTTAGTACTTCGATGAATGCACGCTCTTAAGGATGGATGTAGATGGATGTAGAGGAAGAGGAAGACAGAAGAAAAGATGGACAGACTCTGTAATAGATGATTATGACGAAGAAGGGTGTGAATCTGGCGCCGTTTAAACCGCACGTGTGACCGGTGAGGTGCCGGTGGTCTGAACGGGATTCAGAAGATTACTAAGTAAGCCTTTTTCGGCACGGCGTAAATATTATGTAGTCAATGATTTATACAGGGTGAATTTTCAAGTGGGGCCTCAGGGCCAAATCTTAAACTATAAGGAATATCGAAAAATGCTCAAAGGAGTCGCGAGCGCGATTTTGATGAAAACAAAAACTGCATCATTACGCGCACGTTACATTATTTATTTCTAATAAGTTTGACCTTCATAACTGTACATCTTGTAACCGAAATCAAACTGCCTTTGGCTTATACGGCGACTTATCCTCAGACACGACATCAACCATACTTTATATTCCAAAGCGTTATTCGCCATAATTAATGAGAGTCCATATTAAAAATGGCGGTAGTCTGACCCGTACCGACGTGACGGCGCCGGAACGCAAGGAATCTTGTCAATAAAGCAACGGTTTATTATTTGACCTTAAGGACTTTAGCATGGCCTTAATATCGGTCTTCTTTGGTGTTTTCAAAATTATGTATTTATATGGAATTTAGTCAAACGTATTCCAAATTGCCTAGTAAGTATGAGGGCTGTTAAGAGAGCAGATGAAGCGAAAGGAATATGTAAGGATCATAGCAAATGGAACGAAGTGATATCTTATCTGCCTTCCCCTATAAGAGAAAGGCATGCCTTTTTGTTTAATAGGATAATCAAAGGGACTTATATAACCTGAAAATTCCTCCGTCTCTCCTCCACATTACTGAAGTGCCTACAAATAATCCAACATTTTTTTAGGAGAAATTAGGTATTTTTACCAACGCATAAAAATCACTTAAAACTCTCTGTGAATATTTCTTCAGCCTGAAATACTTTCCTACTAGTTAAAGTAAACGTAAAGGAATCCATTTTTTTCGATTAAAGAGGAAGTCTAAATTTAAAATTTTGCAATATATCTTCTTTTTCTGTGTCTTTGTCTTATTCCGAAAGAGGTGTCGATATGACAATCACATCTTGAATTGTTTTTTTTCCTCCCCTAAACCCCCCCCCCCCCCCCCCACCGCTGCTTCCCCTTTCCTTCTCCTTTTCTTCCCCCAAATACAGAGCAGCGAAAAGATTCAGAAGAACCTTCCGGACAAGCGAGGGAAGGAGGGGGTGAATCCTACATGGATACCCGAGGGCCGGAGAGGCCGAGGCCCTCAGGAGAGGAGGTGGTGCACGCGCTGCCTTAGACATATAGACTAGGGCATATACGCGGAAGGCGAACGGACGGTGTAGTGTGTAGGGGAATTGTTCTCGCAGTACGTGGCGGGGTTTGATCGAACCTTTTTTTTTTTTAAAACCGCATGTCGATGGTTGCGCGGGAGCATATATTCATCCGCACTTACCATCTGCAGTTGACTTATAGGTCACTACTTCCCCCAATGAGGTAGAGAGGACAATCCAGGGATCTTGAATGTCCTCTTAGTCGCCAGGACATATTAGCAAGCGACGGAGCCCTTTCGCATCACTTGCCGCCCAACTACGGTAGCTGGAGAGTTGTGTACATTCTTCTCCGCCTTCCCGTACGCCTCCGGCGGTTTGGCGCTGCAAGAGGGTCATCCTCCCGCACCCGTTCCGCGGCCTCCTTCTGTTGCATAACTCGCTCACAGAAGGAGGCAACTAACTCCCACGACGGTGCACTGTCGACCATAACCTTGACAATGGTCGACAGTGAAAGGTCACTACCACAAATTGCCACGACGGCATTGCGCTGCTGGGACCACGCTGGACATATCAACAGCGTGTGCATCGCAGTGTCGTCGTCAGCTCCACACTCATGACAGCGGGGACTTGGCTCCCTCCGGATCCTGTGCAGGAAGTGCCCAAAGCAGCCATGCCCGGACAGTGCACAAGTCGATAGGAGAGGGAGCCATGTTGCCAGGGTTTGATCGAACCTGAGCCTACCGGGTGGGAGACAACGTCCTTACGCACTACGCCACGGACGCTTGATAAAAATAACCAATTTAACATGAAGAAGTTGCACTTCATACGTGTGTAAATCAATACACACACACACTGTTTTAATATCAGCGACAGGTCTGTTACTATTTTGAGGTACTGCTTGACCCATACTGCCAGATGTCGCTTTATGTAAAACCAAATGCCACCTAAAATTCTGCTTAAACCTCAGGCTTAACCTCTTTTGGGATTTTGAAATTGACATGTAAGTATGTAAAACTATTTGATGACGTAAAATGACTATCATTCGTCTAAAAATAGAACACGTTAATGCACCTTCCATTTCAAACGCAAAGGTTAGGTTTTATTTAAAAACCAATTTACCCTCTGAATTAGCGGCTCGGAGAGGACACCGGAATTAGACGTTCAGGCGCCATTTTTTATTTCCATTTGTGAAAATTCCATTGTAACGTTTCCTGGGCAGACGATTTCAATTACTGTGCTGTTGCTTGTGTGGAATGGGCTTTTATATTTATATATTTGTCTTTGATTAAAATGATGATGATGATGATGATGAGATGAGATAGGTCGCCGCGGTCGTACGATGTTAGTAACGATCAAGAAAGTTAAGCAACCAAGTGCGCGGTCGGTACTCGGATGGGTGACCGAAAATGTTTTCAAATCTATTTTCCTCCGTGCTTCTGAAGACACGTTAAGCTGGTGGCCTTGGGTGTCAACATGAGCGTCATCTACACTCTCTAAAACGTTACTAGTTCAATTTTAGCACGTTTATTTAAATCAATATTGATGGTGTGTCGTCTTATCTGATAAGCACAACTCCCCTAGTCATATTGGTGATCGGGAACTACGCCTGATTCATATGTTTTCGGAAATGTCCAATGTTAGGTGTACCTACTGTTTTGGATCTTAATCAAATGGACTACTGCCTAAGTCTCCTAAGCCATGTGATGCCGGCAGAGTAGAATAGCATCACCCCATATCCTCAATGGGTGTCGTAGAAGGCGACTAATGGATCAGCAAAGGGGTATTGATCACCTTATACTCCGTCCACCAATCCGCATTGGGCAAGCGTGGTGGACTACTGCCTAAGCCTCCTTCGATGACAAGGAGAGGCCTTGTGTCCCAGTAGTAGTTGGAATTATAAAAGCTACTATGATAAAGTGAGAAAATAAATTTGAGTGTGAAAAAATACTTAAAGTAAAAAATCGAGTGGTCTCCCCTTGACTTTCTCGTATACCGGAAACGACTCAAAAGTTGAAAGAAACCTTATATTTTGATGTCATACATGCGTGTTGAATTTTGGTCACCCATCCGAGTACCGACCGCGCTCTTGGTTGCTTAACTTTCGTGATCGACGGCTCAAAACTTGATAGAAACCTTATATCATACACGCATGTTAAATTTGGTTGCAATAAGTTAAAGCATGCTCGAGTTATCGTGCTAAGGTACAGACATAATTCCAAAAAAAAATTTTTAGACTCAGAGAGGTCCAAAACGTGTAAATCCGTCAAAATCTCGAGGTCTAATTTTTTTGACGATTACAAGACTTCCTCTATACTACGTATACGAGAAAGTAGAAATTGGAGACTTTAAGCAATAAATTTTATTTCACAACTGTCTATCAATTCTTTATAAAATATTTTAAAAAATTTAACACGCATCCTTGACACCATGTAGTCCCAAACATCCTCCCAAGGGACAAAAAAATTAAAGAAAATAATAATGTCACATACAACTATGTAGTCCCAAACACCTACTATAATTAAATCTTTGCCGTTTCCCGAATTGATTGGCGAATTGATATCGTTATCGCTCTAACATTATACCCGAAAGGCTTCCGCGAAAAGTTATTTTAGTCGTATTTTGGTAATACTGTTTATAGGTACCTATAACGATCGTAATATAAACTGCACTTGGTGTCAATGACCCTCAACGTTATAATAGTACGGATACGCCGAATAGCGAGAATACACTTTGAAGCAAAGTATAACAAAAGAACTGAAATTTATAACAAAAAAAAAAACGATATTTCACAGATATTTTAAATAACATCTTTTTGTATAGGAAAATCTTTCATAGGCTGTTTTCGTCTCGGAAAATAATAAACTAATATTCATACTACCTACCACTATATTTTTATTCTATACTAGCTTCCGCTCGCGCCTTCGTCTGCGCAGGATTAATCCCTGGACGATTATTAATATCCAGACACAATTGGTTTTAATTGTGTTCTCGCGCTCCTGAGCGCGAACGGGGCTTAACGAGTTAATGTAAATTATAGCCTATTATGTTATTTTGATATAAAATAATACATTATTGTAAAGTTTCAATAGAATCTATTCAGTAGTTTTTGCGTGAAAGATTAACAAATATCCACACAACTTTCGCATTAAGTATATTAATATGAAGAGGGTCAAACAAGGGACAGTCAACAGCAGGAGTAGGTGATCAAAAACAGGACTGCTAAATTCATTAAAAGAAAAACAATTCCACAAATATTAAAATTACTTACGTTAACTAGTCTTTACCTAAGTTAAGAAGGAGCGGAGTCACAAGTGTCTTTAATAGTTTACATATTAAAAGACTTTGAACACTTATTTACCAATGTTACAAAATTAGTTACCGAATAAAGATCTTTGATTAAGAAAATGTAAGTTTGGAACACAGTCATTATACAATCTTATCTTAATATATTATATATAAATCTCGTGTCACAATGTTTGTCCTCAATGGACTCCTAAACCACTTAACCGATTTCAATCAAATTTGTACACCGTGTGCAGTTTGATCCAACTTGAGAGATAGGATAGTTTTTATCTTGATAAGTAGTCATTTTTTTTTTACTGCAGATACAATGTTACAGGTCAGTAGTATGAAATTACCACAGCAACGCGTGGCCGGGCAGCTAGTAGTTATGTAAACATTTTGAACTAAGTTTTGGTTTAGTAAAAATCAGCTATACTGTTTTTAATTCCGTGTAGAGCTCGCGCCAAACCTAGTTCGCTCTGAACACGAGGCGATTACCTGAGCAGTACGAAATTGAACCTTACTGGTAAGGGGTACGGTTGCGCGAACGAAGCGGAAACAACTTCAGAGCAAACCAGAGCTCTACATAACTTTAATATAATAGGTTGGGGAAAAAGTTTCTTCGCATTTTTTAAGAAAATTCAAAACTTTTTTTAATATAGTTTATTTACATTTAATTAAAGTATGTAGGTACCATTTTGTTCGATAACTTTTTGCCATCTTGTAGGTAGGGACAAGATCCCATTGCTATAGAAATTTTAGGACTTCTGGTCAAAATACCGCGACAAGTGGTTTTGGCAGTCCTCTCGTGATGTTAACCTGACACTGCCTAAAGAATTCTGAAGAGACCGAAACAGGTGGAAATCTGAAGGTGCAAGGTCAGGACTATACGGCGGATGCATTAACACCTCCCAGCCAAACTCTCTCAATTTTTGCTGAGTGGCTAAAGATGTGTGAGGTCTAGCGTTATCATGATGAAAAACCACACCCCTTCTGTTGATTAATTCCGGCCGCTTTCTCTCAACTTCTTGCTTTAATCTCATCAGTTGTTCGCAGTAGAGTTCAGAATCGATGGTCCTGCCTGGTGGTAACAGCTCATAATGAATAATGCCCTTCCAATCCCACCACACACACAGCATCACCTTGTTGCGAGTTAACCCGGGTTTCGCCACAGTCTGTGAAGCCTGACCGGCCTTTGACCACGACCTTTTTCGCACGTTCTTGTCGTACGTTATCCACTTTTCATCACCAGTTATCAGCTTCTTCAAAAATGGTTCGGTTTCATTACGTCGTAATAAAGAATCACAAATGAGTACACGGTTTCTTTCAGTGAGCTCGTGAGGTACCCAAATGTCGAGCTTTTTTGTGTACCCAGTTTTTTTCAAATGCGCCAAAACTTTTTTGTGGTCAATTCCCAGTTCTTCAGCTACGTCGTAACTACTGATATGCCGATCTTGCTCCACTTTTTCAAAAATGGCATCCATTTTATCTGTAATAGGGCGACCAGAGCGACGTGCATCTTTGACATCAAAATTTCCGGATTGAAAACGCTTAAACCAAATTTGTGCTACTCTCACAGACACTGCACTAGGTCCATAAACATCGCAAATTTTTTTCGCGGCTTGCGTTGCATTTTTACCTTTTTTGTAGTAAAATTTTAAAATGTATCGAATTTCTTCATTAGATTCACTCATCTTGGCGGTACGAAAAACAAATGAAAATCACACATTTTCCTAATTTGAATTTGGAATTATGTTCTTTAAAATTTAAACTTTGAATGATAACAAAACCAGCCAGATACAAATAGTATAGCCAAAGAGATTTTATTACAAGTTTACACATACTATAATGCGAAAAGACTTTTCCCCAACCTAATATAATTTTATGCGTGGCATGTCCATACGAAGATAGTCACAATTTTTTTGCGATATTGGACTATCTATACGTAGTATTGGTGATTATCGTTGTTACAACTAACGATATGAAGGGATATAAGTACCAAAGTATTGATTTTGATTGCAATGCAACATAAAAGTTTGAATTTTTCTGTCA
The DNA here is from genome assembly GCA_955850985.1 of Elophila nymphaeata. NCBI lineage: Eukaryota > Metazoa > Arthropoda > Insecta > Lepidoptera > Crambidae > Elophila > Elophila nymphaeata. The sequence goes on along the minus strand of OY039091.1, from coordinate 7,792,676 downwards.
GATTTTTTTAGAAAGATTTATTCTTATGGAATAAACATTTATTCTTATGGAATATAAAAGGAAATGCTTTACTTTTTAACTCTTGACACTTTGTGACATTATATTTTGTTGCCAAATCGGGTCTTAAATATATATTATATTTTTAAGATATATTATTGTAGATATATATAAAGTTATATTGTTTCTGGTCTCTGAAGTCCTCTTTTTTTTCTCCCTTTAATTTCCGTAAAAGTAGATATCGAAAACATATTTTATATACAGGATGTAAAAGAATTAACACGAAACATTATTTCTTAATTATTGTCCAAAGAAACATTATCATTTTTTTTCGTATTTCATATCAAAAACTGGCTTTACAAACTGGCTTAATTTACATTTTTTTAACACCAAAAAATAAAAATCATTTAACAACAATTATTTTTTGAAATGTTTCTTATTTGGCTGTATAGAATACTTATATGGTTCTCGTTTGACTGTTCATGTCTTTTACACCTTGTATAAATTAAATATACTAATATCTACGCAGTGAAGCGTTCACTGTATCTACGTATTTATTATACGGTATAATTTACTCCCGGTATATTTAATTACGCTGCTTACGAGACAGTTGCATGGGGTGATCCCTTGCCATACAAAGCCTAATATTTGATTTGTCAGTTAGTAAAAAGCCTACTCCACACCGACTAAGCCAACCAGAGAAGCGGAGCCTAGTATCAAATGTACAAACCTGCGGTTACCGGGACCACAGCATTGTGGCCGGTGACGTCACAAAGCATTATCGTTATTTATTGCGATCACCCGCACTAAATAACGGCTTTATTCATAAAGGGTTAAAGTTCTATTTCAGTTACGTATTTATATTGTTGTACAGTCACCAACAGAAGTAGAAACAGTTTAGTACCAATTCATAACAACACGAATGGTTATGCAGTGATAGCTGCGACCATTTTATCAAAAATCAAAATCAACAATATCTTTTTTAACTACACGGAGTTTTTAGAATGTGTGGACCTCTTATTTTAAGTTTGAAAAAATCTGTATTAGAAAAGGCCCCTCTTTTTTCTGTTAAACAATATGGCTGTAGTTAGCATAATTTAACTTAATTAATCACAAAAGTACATGCTCAATAACAACTCTATTAAATCTTTAAAAAAGTGCATATAAAATGAATTGATATATTTAGTGAGATACTTTTTGTATTATTATTATTTCCTTTATTTCATTTAAAATACATACAAAATTATATTTCTAAATATAATTTTTTTACAATGTATAAACACTTTAAATACAACATTGAAAAATACAAAAATGCAGTTCCCCAACAGGAACCTCCTCCCTCACTATAAGGGCCGTGTCCAGAAGTACTGCCTTCTGCATCTGATTCTTGATCCAACCACCTAACGCGAGCCTCTTAAGGTGTTTATCAAGGCTCTTGGCTATCACTCCATTATTATTATTATATAAGTTTACCTTCAGTCGTGTGGTCAAAAGTACACTCATTTTCTTACTTTTTCTAGGGAGTGCTTAGGGGTCCTATCATAAACTAGCTGTGCCCGCGACTTCGTTCGCCTGGATTTCCTTTTTTGCAACATTTTTCATTAATAGTCATTCGTTCGAACCACTGCTGGGACACTCGTCCTAAAAATACGATAGGTAAATTAACGGTTACACAATAAGTGCATATTCACGTATACAGAGGGCGATGAAACTCACAGTAAAAGCACGAGGAACATCAGTAAACCCTAACATAAATTTCCTTGTCTCCGCGAGACAATTAATTTACTTCGTTATGAAAAATCGGAAAAGCGCCGTTCGGTAAGATGCTTCCCTTGTTTTTATAAATAATAATGGAAAGAATTTATATGGCTTTACATGTTGAGAAAATACGCCATTATTACGTGTATTTAGAGATGGTGATGACAAAGAGCGCCAAAGTTGATATATGATATATAGAGACATTTGGAGAAGGTTGCCTCTGCTACCTTAATATATGAAGTAAATATAATTTGCTGAGTGACATTACGTAAACCGATTGAGTTTTCCCTTTAACAAATATTGTTATATAGATCGAGTTGTGTAATGATTCCGAAGAAGTGATTAGAGAGTTCCAGTTTTAGCAAAGGCAAGGAAATGATAATTATATCTTTAACATTGTCATGTAAAATTACAAAGGCAGTGGCAACAACTTCTGTAGGTACCGGGTGTGGTGAACAGTGGATTACAAGACGATTTGTTCGATTCTCTTATAACTATGTTAGGAATAACTGTAATTTTATTCTTTTTGTGGAGAATTTTCACATTGCTTAAATTGATTCTAGAAATGTTGACGCACCTGACCACAATACAAATAAAATTAATCAATAACATAGGTAGGTATACAATTTATACAAATTCTATCAATGACACCTTTATTATATTATTTCAGTCAATATTATTGTCTCATCATAGTTAACTATTGTAGTTAAAATTTATAACGACAAATTTGCCGTTTATAACCTTTGTATATTAGTTGGAATTTATGGTTCAAGAATTGTAACATGTAATGTAAATTTAAACTACTGTAAAACTGCTGTATCTTACGTTTGTAATCCAGAATTAAAAAAATCAATAAACTATTTTTATATTTAATAAACTACTATTGACAAGTGTGCGAGTTGACCAGCAAAAATATAGTCCATTTACGAAGATTTGGAGTTTCAAGAAATCTAGTTGTCGTCGATTTGTAACACGAGGTACAGCACTGCTTATTTCGACTCCTTTCCCCCATATTTCTAACGCATGTTTTGGTCTTGGTCCTCAATAGTCAAAAATATTGACTATTGAATTTATCCGTATCAGTACAGTACCCATGGCCGAACGTATTAAATTGAGAACATGATGTAACATTTGCATTTCGCAAAATGAAGTTTTTGCTAAAACTACAATAGAATTCTTTCTATTGTAGTTTTAGCAAAAACTTCGGCAAAACAAAAATAAGAAGAGAAGATATGTCTTTTACTTCTATTCCATTCTGACCACATCAAGTTTATTTTCCTCGATACAGAAACCCAAAAACAAACAAATGTGTCAGACAAAAAGAAATTATTACTTTAAATACCTAACAATTATTTACAACCATATGTGTAACAAATATTTATGTTTCTATTCTATCGTTGTCAAACTTCAAAAGTAAACAAATGTCTTGTGTAAAAACAATACTTACTACATTACAATAAGGTTGTTTTCAAACTAAAAGCGCGAAAGTTTCTCTACGTTACATCGCCATCGGACGACTCCATCGTCCCACAAAAAGGGCTTCGTTGAAACGAACTAAGACGTAACTAGCTACGTTTGAGAAAAGGCATTAAAAATTATGCTAATTATTAATTTTTAATGTTGTGCTTTTGTAGGAAAAGTAAAATTAGCTTACTCCAAAAAAGGTATTTTTAAAGTTATTCTTCACGTCAATCCCTCGTAATTTGTTTTTATAAAAAGTCAATAAGACTCCAACCCACCTAATTGTAAACACAAGTAGGCATAATGCAGACGACATACTCTTTGTGCGATCGAGGCTGCGATACACAAAAGATTTTTTATTACTTGAAATTGGATTACATTTTTGACCGCTTTTCTCCTTCAAAAATTCTTACATTACATACATAAATTCTCTTAAGGCCGGTTTCAATATTCTATCAGCTAGTAAAAATAAACTTACTTAAGTTTGGATGCCTAGAAATTATTGTTAAGCTGGCGCCAGACATGGCAATCAAAGTTTGAGCAAAGTTGGATCACACATTTGAATGTCTGTCATATTTGAAACATTTGTATGTATTTTTGACTTCAAATATATGTTCAAACTGTGCACAAATACTCAAATGCCCGTGCCAAACTTCGTGACTACAAAGTCACGAAGTTCAAATACGCAAATACCTACAAAGGTATTTGCGTATTTGAACACATGTCTGGCACCGGCTTTAATTTACTAAAAATAACAGCGGTCATTTAGCAACCAAACTCTGACACGGCGAATGGTAGTATCGGAGTGGTAACTGATAATTGAATATTTAAACCTGCCCTTAGTCGCCTTTTACAACACCTATGAGTAGTATTGATTGCTGTCGTGCAAGGCCAGCTAAACCCAGACCCGCGGGCCACGAAATGGCCCACCAAAACATTTTAAATTTCCCGCCAAAGTGACAAACCTTACAAATGAAGTGTGATTGAAAAAGTTTATTGAGAGCAGCAATTAGAAAATTTAAAAAAAAAAGAAGATTTATATAAGTAAATAAGAAGATTTAGTTCCAAGAACATGATTGCAATTCTATCCTCTATCTTACTGTTGTATTCTTTATTGCCATTGCTACTTGATACCGCTAACGTTCTAGAATAAAATAAATATTGAAATGTTAATCAATGTGTTGGGGTAAATTGAGCATGGTTATCAGTGACATAAGCAGATACAGTAAAATTAGTTTATTCATATTGAAAATATTTTACAGAAGACACTAACAGGTGACGTCGAACACCAATCAAAAATATTATTTTACAAAATCAAAATTACACCAAAACACATAAAAACTCCTTTCAACTTAATAAAGTGATGTAATATTGTCATTATGCTAGTTATTTTAACTCCTTATAATACGGTATACCTACTATTCCATGAGTAACAAAGACCCTACAAATATTCTTGTGTAATTTAGCAATTGTAAACAAATATACAGGTAATCAGAGCAGTAATGAGGTCCATGGGAAACAAATTATAAATGAATTAAATACAATTGTGTTGTTATGCAACGAACGTATGTTGCATTAATAATATGACACACCGTTTGGTGTAATATTTAATTTTAAACAAAATAGAACGACAGAATAAACCAAATTAAACAGATGTCTGTTTCTCTATTCAGTAAGGGTACAGTCAACAACACATCAGGTTACTAGTTTTTTCTTAATAACTTTGAATGTGTGTAAGATTTTGAAAAAAGGAACATGTACAGACTTACAGCATACGTACAGTAGTGGTTTTATTGTTAAAAACTATAACATAAAAAAATGGAGAAAACGCACGTACCTACGTGCTCGCCGTACTATCCTCTTAATAATGACACAAAAATTATTTTGATGCCGTGATTTATAATTCCAGCAATGTGACAATTATGAACATATCAAATAGTAGAATATAACAAATCATGTAAACGAAACCGACGAACAATGAAGATAAAACTCTAGTCTACGTTAAAGGATTCGTTAAAGAAGACAAACAATTTTGTATATTAAAAGAACGTAACCAGTTACATTCTCCTACCTACCAGCGGTCGTGTGCGGCAGTTTTTGCGTTTCACACCGCATTTCGCGCATACCTATGCAATCAGTCTGTGCAGAAGCATACCTTCTAATTAATTCTATAAATAATTTACTGACTCCTGTTTGTTCACAAATCGACAAGAAAGATTCGCAGGAATAATTACCATGATTGATTGTGTGCCATTTTTTGACTTTATATTTTTAATTCGTCGGCGACCATTCCTGTCGTTTTCGGAGAGATTTGACAAATATCCTAAGAGCTTAGGAAGAAACAAATGAAAAGCGGTAAATACGTATACGGAACAATTTGAAGTATTGCCTTCGTAAGAAATTAGAGCCGCCAAATGCCGTGATTGTGGAAAGAAATAGTATGTTCCTTAGATTGTACAACAAAGGCATAAAATGAGTCAAACCCCGCCTCGAAATAAGTTCCTTTCACCCCTAGGGTAACAATGTACTATTACTTGACAATAAAAAAAAACTGATGGGAAAATTGTGATAAAGCCGAGGATCGAGCTTGAACAATACTTGTCCAAGTAACTATATATACTATGCGAAGTAAGACATTTTTCAGTGCGTTCCATATGGCCATTTAATTCATGAACAATACTCAAACACCCCTTGATAAATAAACGCGTTACCGTTGAATACAGCACTTCGTTGAATTAACTGACGTTTTATGGCTTCAAACTTTAAACTTTTGACATTTCCACCTGTGCGTTGTGCTCAGACTCGCTCTGAGGCGTTGCGTAATATAGCTAGCTTCATAGACAGAATAAGCGTACATATAAGGTAAATCTAGAATATACTAGATATTCTATGTTTATCGCTAGCTTTACCTTGTGTGTGCGTGCGATAATTTTAAAGTACGCTAGTGCCGATATGTAATTTTTCAAAAGACGATGGTTTATAGAACTTAATAGAATGTATAAGTGCACCAATGTATGCCGCACTGCAGCCTCCATTTTTTTTCATTGGATAAAGCGCATTCATAAGTTTATAGGAAACTCAGAGGTTATCCTAGAAGAAAGTATACAGACAGATGAAGGACATAACCCGAAGAATTGCCGAACTTAAATAGATTGCCTGGCAGTCTTCTGTTGAGATACTGCCTCAGGTCGGCCACAGTATACCAAGAACAGTAATACGTCTTCATACAAACTGGCCGCTATCCATTAGAATTTGTGCGTGCGTACTCGGCGCCGTGTACGCACGCACTATGACGCAAACGTGACATAAAAATATGGGGGCATAAGGTGGTCTCGCCGTCTCGGTGTCATCGTTCTTATATCATTGCACATTCGCTCGCCGCTCGTTCCCGCCCGGCACATTTACGATAGCCCTAGCGTCAGCGCAGAGTAGGCTAATAACTCGCCGACAGCCCGCAGATAAGCTACTGTTCTTAGTATACTGTGGTTCGGCGCTCCAAATTCTACCGGCTATTCTGCTTTGTTTTCCATCACTATTAATAAAGCAATCCATAGCAACTTGTCTGTAATACGATCCGAAATTGTCTCTGTATCTGGGTGACATCACTGGACTCACGTACGGCTGTGAAAGGGGACTAGTGACGTCATCAATCGAGTTAAATGGCGACTGGACGTGCCCAGACGTCCGATGTTGGACTAAAGTTAGGGTTAGTTTATTGGAGTACAAAATACATAAGTTAGAAAAATGTAGATAATAAAGTGAATTTCATAAAAAAAAGAAATAATTTCAAATAGTTTCATATCATAGGTACTAAAAAAAATATTTTTAAATAGAAATAAAACCGCCTGCAAAACTAAAAACGGAAAAATAAAAATCTACATGTTATTTTGAGGTCTGAAAAAAATTAAAATTAAGTGCAAGCATGAAATTATCGATAAACAAAATTTGTCAGTAAAATTTGAAATAACAAACAAAATCAATAAATTTTACAGATATTCATTAAAAGAGAAAAGAAGCTTTTGTCGGTCGATATACGACAACTTCGTAGGTACTTGTACTGCATTCGTCTTGGTATATACGCTTCTATAAACTAACGAGCTGCGAATTAAAATAATAATTTACATTCATAAAGACATTTTCAAATTAAAACAACCTCCTTGCTTTGAACTTTGCACCATGTTACTAAAGGAGTAGAATTGAAAATAGAACTTAAACTGTTTCAATGTCCAAAAGCTCAGGAGAAGTGGTAAATAAATAATTTATTCACACAAAATTGCTTTTAAGTACAAATGACGCAAACGAAAAGAACAATTAAGCAGCAAATTTTAAAGTATAAAATGCTATGTTTATGGATAAGTCACGCTCGTAAGTCTCCGCAGGGGGTCAGAAATTACCACAAACTGAACGTAATCAGTTCTTGTTGAGCCAAAAATGCCAGTTTTGAGATCATTGGCTCTCCCAAACATGGTCTGATAGATTTCTTGTGCTGTCGTGTTGAATATGTAAAGGAAGTCAGTTATGACTAGATAAATCTTTGCTTGATTTAGATTTCCTGGTAACTGTCTAAGCTAATCTCTTAAAAAGTGCTTTTCCTAACTTAAGCTTGGCAACTTGTTCTTCCATTAACAAAGAAAGGATTAATTGTCAATTATTAAAGAAACGAGGAAAAGAAGAAAGTTGTAAATCTGCCTTATTAACTGTAAACACTTTTGTATTTAGAGTTATTAAGGCTTTAGACAGGGTAAGTAAAAGTTCAGTGACAAGGATCAGAACTGGCGCCTAGAACTTACCACATTATTTACATGCAGACAGTAAGCGGGAATATTGAAGTCAGCACTGTGATATCGCTTTACTGGATTCAAATAATGATAGAACTGTGTAGCCAAATTTCTTAGTTTGCGTTGGAATAGTAGCCACAGTGACAACGTAGACCAGCACGCGTAGTCGTTATATGAAAGGGAGGAGGTAGGATTAGGGAAAAAAACTACTCAGAAAAAGGCAAACTCAGGCAAATTGTTTTTAAGATACACAGAGAAAACGAGCCCGAAAACGTTTATTTTTTAATAATGGGAAAAAAGCTGATGAGGAAGGTAGAACACAATAAAATTGCAAACGTAGGTAATTAATATGATTGTGAACTAGGTATATACTCGATGGACCTAGGGTATAGAATTTCAGAAGAAGTAGGGGCAGCATAAATTTATTAGCTTACTAGCGGCAAAAATTTATTAGCCTACTAGCGGCAAAAATGTATTAGCCTACCAGTGGCAAAAAATTATTAGCCTACTAGCGGCAAAAATGTGTTAGCCTACTAGCGGCAAAAATTTATTAGCCTACTGGTGGCAAAAATTTATAAGCCTACTAGCGGAAAAAATGTATTAGCCTACTAGCGGCAAAAATTTATTAGCCTACTGGTGGCAAAAATTTATGAGCCTACTAGCGGCAAAAATGTATTAGCCTACTAGCGGCAAAAATGCGCTTAACGTACGCAGGATTACTGACCAAGATAGCTACTTCAAGCAATAAACTCCAACCTATTCCCCCAACAAGATATCGTGCTTGCTATTAATAAAGAATACTGGCAGACGCAATTTGGAGACATTACCGAATTACCGTAATCACTGGAAAAGTAGAGGAAAGTAAATTATAATCTTCCTGTTACATATTGTTTTGAATAGTAATTATATGGCATTATGTAGGGGACATGTTTTATGCACGGACGACAGAGAACTTTACGTAGGGTTCATGTCAAATGTATAATTTAAATGAGAGAAAGGGTTAGAGGAATTAATGGAGTGAGGAAATGGTGGGTGATTGGTTATTTCAACTGGTTGTCAGAGATGGATACAGCCTGACTGGTAGTAAGCAGGCACCGTAGCCTATTGTCCTAAAGACTGTGATATTCCCGCGCTGTTAACACTATCCTCTTCCCTGCCCCGTGGAGCCTGGCAACCTTACTTATCAATAGAGCCACAACACCACAAAAATGTTGTGTTGTTGACTGTGGTCTTCTGTAAGATGGACCAACTACGGACCAACCCAGTTATGGCGCTCCGAATTCGAGCGGCCAGTCTTTTGTTCATCAGTCCTCTGTTGGACATTATCTCTTATCAGTATGTACTAAAACGGAGTCTGGAAACTTATCACGTTAAGGGTCGTTTATGACGCTGTCAACGACTATCCTTAGCCTTAGTGTGTGATGCAATACAATTAGCAAACTTTGCCGTAAAGACCTTAATTTAGTAGTAATTTACTCAATGACCTTTTTTTACTTTCTCGTATACGTAGTATAGAGAAAGTCTTGTAATCGTCAAAAAATTCCACCTCGAGATTTTGACGGATTTACACGTTTTGGACCTCCCTGAGTCCAAAAATACCGTTTTTGGAATTATGTCTGTGTGTGTGATTGTGCGTTAGCACGATAACTCGAGTATGCTTCTTATTGCAACCAAATTTAACATGCATGTATGACATCAAAATATAAGGTTTCTATCAACTTTTGAGCCATTACCGGTATACGAGAAAGTCGAGGGGAGACCACTCCCGATTTTTTAATGAATTGCATCCAGATGTCTTACAGAATAAATAAATAATCGTAAGGGTCTTCTTTTGGTCAACTGGTCAGCAGAAAGGGCTTGCTTCAAACGAAAACACTTTATTTTAAAATGATAAGTTTCGTTTCCCGACTCCTCGATAGACTGTGAGAGCAGGTCGCAGCGATTATAATTCACCGGTTCACTCAAGCATACGCAAGTACATTGAGAGGATGCTATCACTGGACTGCAAGTATAGATATAGTGTTTGGTACTGCCCTGGCAGGCAGTGTGATTGTGATGCTCTGGCAGGCAGCTGGAATTGCCCCAGGAGTAGCCCTGTAGCTGGCAGCAAGCAGTGAAATCTAACTCTAATAGAAATCTGTTTATTGATAGTTGTGATTAGGCTTACGTATACATAGACTAGCTTCCGCCCGCGACTTCGTCCGCGTGGGCATTTTACCCCCCTTAGGGGTAGAATTTCCAAAAATTCTTTCTTAGCGGATGCCTACGTCATAACATCTACCTGCATGCCAAATTTCAGCCCGATCCGTCCAGTGGTTTGGGGTGTGCGTTGATAGATCACTATGTTAGTCAGTCAGTCAGTCAGTCACCTTTGAGTTATATTTAGATAGAATATACTCGTATTTTGTATGGCTCTCATAGGTGTAAGTTGCCGATGGTGCATCCCGTGGAATGTTGGTTGTTGCGTTACTAATTCACCAGTAGGCTTACACTCAGCTTACTGGTGAATCAGTAACGCAAGCTGGAGGCTAGGGCGGCAGATTTTAAGGGGTGGCAAATTTGTTCCATTTTGTTTTATTAAGTACCGAGAAAACGAGCCCCAAAAATTGTTATTTTTTAATAAAGGGAAAAAAGCTGATGTAATGAGGAAGATAGAACACAATAAAGTTGCAAATGTAATTAATTATGATTGTGCACTAGGCATATGCTCGATGGAACTAGGGTATCTAATTTCAGTAGTAAGTAGGGGCGGCAAAAACTTATTAGCCTACTGGCGGCAAAAATTTATTAGCCTACTGGCGGCAAATTTGTAAATCCGCCACTGCTGATCACGCATCCGCAGAGTCCAATGTTCAGCTTGTAGATCGAACAACGGTTTCTGGCTGTACTCCCATTCAAGATTTTTTTTTATATATATTTTCAGTTAGCCTATTAACCTAATTTGATTACAATCAACATTAAAAAACCCAATTCTCTGTTTGTCCGGCCGTTAGACTAACGGGGGGCATTGAATTCAATTTACAACTTTCTGCGGCAAGTAAAAAACGGAAAAAAACTTCACGTAATTTGGAATTCAAACGGCATAAGAGGAAACAGGGTAGCCATCTTCGGACGGAATAAATTTAGCAACAATCCAAGCAACTCCGGACAAAACAAAAGATTTAGGTGCAAACTTTTATAACGCTAAGTCCAGTTTAAATTAACTGAGACGTTTATTTAGACGGCACAATGATACTGTAACAATTAGTGGTGAAGTTTGGACGAGGGAAAGAATTGTAATATTTCAAGTTTGCTTGTTTTTGGACAACTTTGAATGAGCCGCATGCATAAATAGTTAGTAGGCCTATTGTTGTAAAGTTGAAATTTGAATATCTTATATTTTTCAGTTCATAAAACGGCGGCTTGTTTATTATTTAAATGCTCTAAAAAGAAGGAAATAAAACTTTAAATTAAATCAAACACAACACAATTTAAATGGTATAAAATTACATTACACAATTTAAATGGTATAAAATCTTGCCGCGAGATTTACTTAAAGATTAGATTATTAATAGAGATAGCAGAGAAAAGATAATTCAAATTACATAAATACATACATATACAAGGTGTTTGGTACATGGGGTATGAAGCCGGCACCTACCCATGCTAACATAGTCATATAATTATAAATACTATGGTGATATCAAACACTTTAAATTGTAAAAAAAAAATTAATTCCCCATACAAATATACTATTACCAAGTTTTACAACAAATCCTACTCGGTACAAGCTGTTTTGTTGTGGAACGCGTTACCTGTTCACATAAGGCAAGCACAAACCCTCAACACTTTTAAAAATCTAGTTGAAAAGCACTATTTGTCGCTATGATTATTTGTTCATGATTATATATTTATAGGTATGTTCTAAGTATATATTTTAGTTGATATGTATTTATATATTTAGATATATATACATATTATATATATTTGTTATATTTAGTTTATATATCATATATATGTATTATAGTATGTAGCAATTGCATGTATTTGTCATAATAAATATTTATTAAGTTAGACATCGCCATCTTCCCTCGAACGCTTTAGTTCTAAATCCTGTCCATCCTAAGGTTACCTGGAAGAGATCGCTTTTAGCGATAAGGTCGCCCTTTGTACGATTTATTTTAAGGTTACAATCTTTGTATTTTTGATTTGGTCGATGTACAATAAAGATATATTCTATTCTATTCTATTCTAAATATATCGATCAAAAAAACAAAATGTATGGAAAATTAAAAAAATATTTTTACAATATTGTACTTTTAATATCACCATAGTATTTATATGACTATGTTAGCATGGGTAGGTGCCGGCTTCATACCCCACGTACCAAACACCTTGTATAAATCTCGCGATAAGCATTGATGATAGCGGGTGAGGTATTAAATTTAGAGGTTTGATTCAATTTAAAGTTTTTTTAGCATTCAAATATACTCTTTTTCTTTCTTCAATTTCGCTTTTAATATATTAAGGATTTCACACATTTTTATTACATCTAGGGACTGTATGGCGAGAAATGCATAGCAACAGACCAAACAAATGAAAATTCTAAATGACTATAATTTTACGGTTATACGTTGTTTCATAGATAATATTTAAAGAATTTCGTTTCACTAAATTTTTTCCCATATTATCATTTCATAGAATAATCAGTACAGAGAATACTTAATTGGAACCAAATCGTCTCAGCAGTTCGGGTACTGATTTAAAAACGGGTGTTTTAAAATACTTAGTCGACGTATGTTTATAAAAAAACTTTGTTAAATTGCAGACGTATGAAATTTCATTCACATTACAAGCACAAGAGAAGATAATTTTCTATGCGCTTTCACCGTACAAAGCCTAAACATATTTTCCTCCCCACAAGTTTCCTGTTCTCGCTGTAATTAAAAGGTAAATGATGTAACATTGGTATGAGACTCGCGTATATCGAAATGATTCGACACAAAGCCGTCTGCACTTTGCTTATTGCTATATAAGGGGTGCGGAAAAAAAAAGGTTTAATAAAACAAATTGTGTGCGTGCAATAATTATGATATTTTACTTGAAGTAAAAATATATTGCAATCATATAAATTAAATTGAAATAAAACTATGTTCTTTATTCTGTATCAACAAATATTATAGTAGTATAATTAAATAGTTAAAGTACCTGCCCGCCCTTGGCACGGATTTACTAATGAAGAAAATGAGTCTTTAATCGGCTCCTTTTCTTGCTCACTGAACTATCCCTTTCATTTTAAGTGACAGGCTAGCAACCTGTCACTGAGGCACGACATGACCCATACTACCAGATATGGCTTTATGTGTAACTCTGCTCAACCCCTCATGGGAGCTACGAGCATTATCGTATGTATTTTAAATAAGTGGAAAGTAGACTTACTTTTTAAAACGTCTGTTTCTATAGTTAGCCTAGAATATAATGTATAACAGAATTATAAATAATTCCCCAGGCACGCACATTTGATGGATTTATAACGCAATGGTATCGGGAAACTTTCTAAAACTACTAAAAATAAGTTATAATAAGTCTTAAATCAGAACTTTCTTAACATGCGTACAGTTTCTTGTTACAATATTTTAGATACATTTTAACTTGACATTGGCAAAATGCGTAATCTTTATGTGTCGCGGTGCCGTTAATTTAAGAATAGAAGTTTTTTCTCGGGGCTGGAAAATTGGATTCCTTCAAGAACCAAGTTAGGAGTCGTTTTCTTCATGCCTCTCCTTGGTTTATTTTATATATATTTATCAATTTTCTATATTTTGTTTTTCATAACATTGATTTCTGTTATTACCTATTTTGAAATGAATTTAACTTTATTTATATTTTATTTTTTATTATTGCCTATTTTTATATTAATATTAACGTTTTACAGTAGTCTATATTGTGAACCACAAATATTGTATGAATATTAGTTAATTGAAGTAGAATTGAATGAATAAATTAGTAAAAGTACTTGTTTAATAATAATTACATAAATAAAATTGCAATATAGATATTAAGGGATTGTATACTAACAAAAGTGAGCCAATGAAAGCTTTAATAAATACGAAAAAAATAACATCCTTCAATTGGCATTGTATAGCATTGTATTTAAATGTCATTTTTAATTCAGTCCTCATTCTTGCAGCCATTATTATATATCATTCATTTTTATTTCTCTTACTGCAGGTTGCCTGGAAGAGATTGCTGTTTAGCAATAAGACCACCTTTAGTACTTTTGTACTGTACGTAAATTAGCTCTGTTTGTTTTTATTTATAGTGTGCCATAAAGAATATTTTTATTGTATTGTATTGCATTTTTCCCTAACAAATTCTACGTGAAAAACTTTCGTATTTCTCGATATAAAGTTTCGATACCATACGTCAAAAATCAAGAGAGAAAATTAACAATATTTAATATCTATTTTTCTTTCTTTCAATTTATAGAGTTCGCATCAAAGCTCATGCGTTGTCGGTTCAAAAAACATCAACCTGTACAATGTCCCGCCTATAACGCACCGAGTTGCAGACTGCGATGCTCGCCTTGTGGCTTTGTTGTGCTTTTAAAAAAATGCATCCGTCTAACAATGGACCCCCTATATTCAGGTACTCAGCAATAGGCAAGCGATAATGGACAATCCATTATGCATTTGCCAGATGAAATTTAATGTTTTGGGATGATTCGCGGAGAATGGTAATTTGATGCGGCAAGAGAAATCGAATGTTTATTGCTTAGTATTGCCAGTTAGCCTAAGGACTTTCCTATATTTTTGGAAAAAAATCAATATCAAGCCAAATTTGTTATGAAACTATATTGTTGACCAAGCGGAGAGTTGAATGTCAATTCCCTAATTTAACCACAAACGTTCTGATGCTACTCACGAAAAAACTAACTAGTCTCAAACAGGATTTTAACAATATTAAGGCTCTGTTGGTCCTTTCGTTGCAAAAGGGTATCTACACAAAATTTCTACTAATGATAACAGGAATATCAATAATAGAAGGACCTCTAAGTATAATTATCTTAGTTATGTAGATTAACAAATGTTAAATAGGAATATTATATTGAATGTATATGTATCTTATTGTATTGTTTTATTTTATTGTAGTTAGGTATATATAGCACTAGCTTCCGCCCGCGATCTCATCCGCGTGGACATTTTACCCCCTTAAGGGTGGAATTTCCAAAAATCCATTCTTAGCGGATGCCTACGTCATAACATCTACCTGCATGCCAAATTTCAGCCCGATCCGTCCAGTGGTTTGGGCTGTGCGTTGATAGATCACTATATCTGTCAGTCAGTCATGTGACTGACTGACTGACATATTATATATATCAGTCATTAAATTATTCAAATGCGTGGAAGTAAAATCGGCCCAAAATGGACGCATTTAAAATTGTAATTTATTCATATTGATGTGTCTATTGACTGTAATGATGTTTTGAAATCATTACGAAATTGTAAGCTGTGGAGTTTCTTTCGCCATTTCATCTCCATCTCAGCATAATAATAATTATTATTTCGTCTCGAAATGGTGGTAGGGCTTTTGACGATTTAAAAATACTTAACAAAGTCCATTTAAGTTAAAGAGCTTTTTCATTTCATTTCTTAACATAATTAGCGTTCTACTTATTGATTGATACATCAACGATTTCCCTCGTCCATTATACGATGTCTTTCCTGTCCTTCTGGAAGATATCGTTTATACAGCGATAAGACCGCCCATTGTACATTTTATGTGTATTTCTATTATTTTTCCTAAATATTTCTGGTGTTCAATAAAGAATATTCTATCTGTTCTCCATCCACTACTCGTTCTTCCATCAATGCCACGCAAAAACTAATATTTAACGCAATAACGAAAAGCTGGGATAAGTGAAAGCAAAGCTAGCCGGGGTCGTTATCCAAATCTGCAAACATTTACCAGTTGGAAAACCATAGAACAAATAGATCGCACAGAATGCTAAGTAGCCGTTTCATTTACGATTTTAAGTCTAAACACAATACACGAACGTTGATTTTTGCTGAACGACTGAATTTGGTATTTCCTAGCATTACTTTTATAGTAAACTGATTGTATGGCTGTAAAAGGAAGTGCATAGATATTTTTATCTTTCTTTATGTTCTATAGGTAGGGCGTTTGACTACAATCACGTCTGTGGGAAAGCGATAGTGAGGCCTAAGATGGTACACGCTCGCCTAGAAGATGCTTGTTCGCTAAACAATCTGGACATCTTCAAGGCCAGATCTTGAAGATATCCAGATTATACTGATCCAGGAAAACAGACCTCGGCAAGGAGCTACTCCTTAGCTGTTCGCTTAATTTAAGCGGATCAAGATTAAAGATTTTTTAATCTAAGCCTCGTCACAAAGTCATTATTTTCTTTCAAATATTACCTACTGTCATTGGTTTGGATTTTCATGCGGTACGCGCCGCAGCTTGTAAAATCTCAAGTGACTCGCGAGACGAAAACAGTTTGTCGTACAAAACTGAAACATTGCGTGATTGACGATTGCATGACGATTACGTGGACATAAAAAATATACAAAATACGCCTCACGTTATTGTTCCGAAAAGTCTTTTGTTTAGTCATAGTCATATCTTTATTCACATAAAACATGGTATAAAAGGTGTTACAAAATTTGTACGATCACATGTTTTGCAAATTTCTATTGCATGCAAATGTTAAAAATTATAAATTCTTATACTTCCAAAGATCGCCAATGTCATAGAACATATTTTCTTGTAGCCATGATAACATATTTTTCTTAAATTGGTTAAAACTTAGAATCTTTATGTCAGTTGGAATTTTATTGTATACTCTTACACATATAGCAAGACAACTTTTACTATATTTATCTGACCTGGGAATATCCCTTAATACAAGTCTGCTAGGGTTTAGTAATCCATCATCATCATATCAGCCGAGAAACGCCCTGTTGGACATAGCACTGCATGTACTCTAAGGATCTGCCAACCTGGTCAATCCGCATCCAGCGGCTTCCCGCGACCTTTGCCAGTTCACCGCTGCGTCTCCGTTACTTAATAATCTGAAATTATTATCATCTTGGTCAGTTTACGGTTCTGCACACTGCTTCACTAAGCCTGATTACCTTTATATTACTGCCTAACTGCCTACCCATCTCTGTCGTTAAAGCTATCCGAGCAAAAGCTCGAGGCCGACATAATCGAATGACTATTCATTTATCTATGTATACACGCGTAAAATTTTATGTGTCAATAATTAACATAGCCCCTAGTGAACGTATTGCGATACACCTCATAAACTCAGTGTTCAATAAGGACAATGCAGGGGTGAGAGGAAACTAAACTTATAACTATATAGAGCACGCTTCTTCAAACTTTACTTCTATTACAATGGCATAAAGTATACATTAAAAGGTTTGAAAATATTTCTTTCGAGACTAAAGTTATCCTAGATTTACCAAATTATAGTACACTTAGCGTTATAGATCGAAGCGTTCAAAGTATAAAAAATCATATAATTAGCGTATAGTATTTAACTTTCAAAGAATCCTTCTGCAAAATTACACAGCACCGATTTTGATTGGCTGACGAACGCAACCATTATCTAACAACCAATCAAATCGCCCACTATCGGGTTTGATAGCATAATCGTTTCGGCAATCATTCGAGAAATCGGTCGTTAGTACCGATAATGCTTAATGGGCAATCTTGCCTATTTTCCCAATTTTCAAGGCCGAAAAACTTTTCTAATGTAAAAGTCTTTAAACGATCTAAAATCTAATTAGGAGTGAACTCGGATAAATCGGTGTTTCAACTTCGCGGCCATTTTGGGTCTCGTTAAAATGAAAACAGCCAAGCGTACACAGATAAGAATTTTAATTGAACCTATTATGTCAAACACAGTTCTGCACATTCATTCGTTTCGCTAAAGATATTCGGTGGAGCGACGTTTTTGTGTGTTCGCCGACGTTTTCAGTGTTTTCTTTAACATTGTCACTTTAACAAGTTTATTATTTACCAGCTAAATATAGCCACACTTTACTGAAGCTATTAAAATCCATTCAAAATGCATAAACTTTCTGTTTACATCAAAATAACAGGCTGAATTTTGGACAATAAGATAAGGTTAAATCGTTATATTATAACGTTATATTATAACGTTATTCTTAGGAGACAATCCCCATAACTATTTGAGATAAATTTCTGAACTGCATTTACGGATTTTGGAAAAAAAAATATTTACTATTCACTCCTGTTTCGCACAGGGTTCAAATGATTCGATATTCGAGGTTTGATAACTAAAAATGTCAGAAATTGCTAAAAAAATTGTCTTTGTTCTGGGTAGAGACAGGTGGCCAGCCTATCATCATCATCCATCAACAGCTCATATAATATCCCCATGCACCGAGGGGCTTGAGCCTACCCCACATTAGGCGATTAGGCCTTAGTCAACCACGCTGGCCAAGTGCGGGTTGGTCGACTTCACACACAACTTAAGAATTTCTTCATAGGTATGTGCATTGTGCAGGTTTCCTCGCGATGTTTTCCTTCACCGTAAAAGCGTCGATTAAACTACATATGAATTCAAAATTTGAAAACACATTGGTACGTGGCGGGGATCGAACCAGTGCCTCCCGGGTGGCAGACGACGCTCGTGGCCAGCCTGTCGCCTTTCAAACTTCGAAGTCAAATATCTTGGTCACTTTTAATAAAAATGAATAGGAAACGCACTTCAAAAGCGACATATCTGTAATTCTGAATCATCATGTTAGCCTCCTCGTGATCAATTCTTGGATATAGGCCTCTTCTGTTTCTTTCTATTTCCGGAGATCTTGAGCCATCTCATTCAATCAAGACCTCTGTGTTGTCTGACTTTGGTGGGTGACCTCATCCTAGTGTAGACACACTGACAAGAGTCCTGGAATGAATACCCAGAGCCAGATGCTCTGTGTATTCATTCCAGGACTCTTCCAGTGCCATATGTCGTGCCAATGCCCATTTCTTAGCTGCTATGGTTTTCATCACGTCCCGCGCTCTACAACATGTAAATTAAACAACCAACACCCTGAATACAGGTGGTTTGGGATCGGCTTCTGGGTTGATTTCAAAAAAATAATTAAAAAAGTTGTTTTAAAAAAAAACAAATATTGTACAACATTTTCTGGGTACTTTTACTTTTTTTGTTTTTTTTTTTTTTAAATATAATCGTTTTTTAAAAAAAAAATTGAAATCAACTCAGAAGCTGATCCCAAACCACCTGTATTCAGGGTGTTGGTTATTTAATTTACATGTTGTATAGCAATGTCTTCTATGTCCAGTACACGAGACGGCTTATTCGTTTACCCACCACCAACGACGTAATACCACCTGTTATCATGGGCCACTGTAAGGTGGAAGGCATGCCCAAGGTAGGCATTCAGCAAAATCTTCGTTATTAATTATTAATATGCATATGAATGCAAAGCATGCATACTAATCCTTATGAAATTCATTGCCAAACAGTTTTTCATTTTGTGTGCAATATTTAAAATTAATTCTTGATTGAACATTTGTCACCGTCATTACAGATTTGAAGTCTCATTACGAGCTGGCGGCCTTACGCGCGTAGCTGATCGGTAATTTTATTGACAAGGAGCGAGTAAGCTGTGGACGCGGCATCAAGAACTACGCATGGTATACAATGTGTAACAGAAATATTTATTTATTTATATTGGGTACACTAACAGATTACTGTCAATTACATTTAAAACATTAAAATATAATGTTCTAGACAATGATCCCTAATAAGTGTACACAGCTTGACCTGTTGAGCTGAACGAACAAAAAAAGAAATAACTTAAACTAAAAATAAATCGTATTATTATTTAAAAAAAAAACAATTATTAAAAACAGAGAAAAAAGAATTAGAAAATACAAAATTATAAAATGCATTTGGAGGTGGAAAAAAAAACAATAAGTTAGTTTCGGTTTATAGGGTTGAGGAATCGGCATTGATAATGTCCTTTACTATTTTTTTATACGCAAACCCTGAAAGTGGTTTGCTTAGAATCGGCTTCTGAATCGTTTACAAAGCAGGCAGTCTTTGAAATGAAATGAAAAAGCTCTTTATTTAAATGGACTTTGCTAAGTGCTTTTAAATCGTCAAAAGCTCTACCACTATTTCTGGATGAAAATAAATATTTTACTTAAATAATTATTAACATGCTGAGATTGAGAAGAAATGGCGAAAGAAACTCCACAGCTTACAATTTCTGCTAATTTCAAAACATCATTACAGTTAATAGATATATGAATGTAGAATATCGGGATGCAAAAATAAAACACTAAAACCCCAAATAACTTGTAAACGTTTATTTTAAACACTTTAACTCTTAACTTAAAAAACTCCAGCGCGCACACACGTCTTCTCACAGAATGTCGTCTCCTATTCCGTCTCGCTCGCACCCCTCTCTCGCTCGTGCATTCGTTCAACATCAGCTGTCACACATCTCTCAATCATTACGTTTACAATCTTTCATTCCCACATTCGGCCATCCTGATAGTATGTCTGCTCCTCAGACATTCAAATACAAACAACATAACATCTTGATATAACAATACAATACAAAACAACATGTGGGATAACATACACATAGTGACATGGTAAATACATTCAAATACAAACTAATTTACATCTTAAGACCATAATATGAACACATGTGATAATTTAAATATTTTAAACTTTGATTTATCTGGACATCTTACTCTGCAACTAATAAAAATTAACAACATCATGAACTCCAAAATGTTTACTTGCCATTTCTACGGAAAATGAACATTTACATTAAATACAAAAATAATACTGTTTGCACCAGTGATAACAACATACTACAATAAAACAGTCTCTTAATTATAGCAGAGCCTTAGGTACAATTTTAGTACACGAAGCCACATCTGTCAGTATGGGCGACAGTACCCAAAAACAATGACAGGTTGCCATCTTATCGCTTTACACATAAAATAAACAAAACCAATGTAAATAAACAAAACATGAAACTTATCTTAGTAACCTAAATATACCTACTCTAATTTCCATATATTCATCACACATTCATTCCAAAGCATCTCATACACACTTACCAAATTGAATCATTCTCCATGAAAGTTGTTGGGCCAAAGCTTCATGAAATCTGCAGAGGTTGACGTCCTATTAGAGCCTTCTGTGGATGGGTCTACTTTCTCCACATCATACCGGTGGTTCCTCTTGACTTTTGTCACTCGATAAGGGCCCAAGAACTTTGGTTTCAATTTCAAACCTGTACCAAATTGAGTGCGTTTTATAGCTACTATATCACCTTCTTTATACTTCATAGCTTCCTTTCTTTTCTTATTATAATTTCTAATATTTTCTTCTTGTACATGAAAAATGCTCTCTTTAGCTTTCTGCCTGAGTTGATCTCTATCTTCTACAAAACTGTCCCTTTCTTCCTGTAACAATAGATTGTAAATTTCTATGTCTTCCTTACATTTCATCTTCACACCTACCATAAGCTCAAATGGTGTAGTATTGGTACTCCTCTGATAAGTACTATTCAGAGATCTTTGTAGTCTGTTCACATGTCTATACCACAGGGCAGGACTTTCAATGCATAGCTTTGTTAGTACTGAGATGATGGTTCTGTGTATTCTCTCCACTTGGCCATTACCCCTCGGAACTCCAGTGGTGATAGTGACATGTTGAATACCTTCATCCTGGCAATACTGCACGAACTCTGTACTTGTAAAGGCTGTACCTCTATCTGTTATTATGCGACTTGGGTTGCCAAAATGCTGTTGATGAATCTGTAACTTATCTATTACTTCTTTGCTTGTAGTACTTCTTGTAGGGAATATCCACACAAATTTCGTAAATGCGTCTACCATTGTGAGAATATAGTTGTACTGCTTCTTCCATCTTCAAGAATTCTCATAATAGCTTTCAAACCTTCGTCAGCCTGTTGCGCTTTCTGAATGTTGTCATGTATGCTCGTTACCACTGCTACATAAGGGTTCCTGCTCAATGCATCTGTATGACCCATTCTCTTGCCAGGTCGATGTTGAATGACATAGTCAAACTCCTGCAACAAAAGAGACCATCGTGCGACTCTGGTACATAAATCTTTCTTCTGCAAAGTTAGTTGAAATGCTTGACAATCAGTCACAATCTTAAAATGGTTTCCATACAAATAGTGTCTAAACTTTTTCACTCCCTCTATGATAGCAAGTGCCTCCAATTCATAACTGGTATACTTCTTCTCGGCATCATTAGTTTTGCGGCTCATATAGTAAACAGGATGTAATTGATTGTCTTCAGTACACCTTTGCATAAGAATTGCAGAGTATGCCAACATTGATGCGTCTGTGTGCAATTCAGTATACAACTTTGGATTGAATATTTTCAAAACTGGATCACTTGACAATTTCTCTTTCAACATGATGAAAGAATTTCTTTCAACATCACCAAATACAAAATTTTCATTTTTTTTCAATAAGTCTGTCAATGGACTTGCAATAAGTGCAAAATTTGGAATATATTTTCTAAAGTAAGAGGCTAAACCAATAAAACTATGTAATTGCTTAACTGATTTGGGCTCCGGAAACTTCATTACGGCGTCTGTTTTCTCTGGGGAGGGTCTCACTTTCCCATCTTCAATAACATGTCCCAGATATGTGGTAGTTCTCTTTATCAAACTAGCCTTCTTCCAGTTAATTTGTAGTCCATACTCAGATGCTACTGCGAGTACAAGCCTGAGCCGTTCTACTGCTTGTCTTTCGTCTTTTGCTGGAATCAAAATGTCATCGATGAATACAAGAACAATACCTTTGGCAATCATTTCCCGGAAGATAATTGACACAAATCTCATGAAATATTGAGGGCAAATTGACAAACCAAAAGGAGCTCTTGTAAATTCAAACTGTCCGTGGTGCGTGACAAAAGCTGTATACTTAATTGATTCCTCGCTGACCTTTAAATGAAAAAAAACATTTTTTAAGTCTAAAACACTAAATACCTTAGCTTCAGACAGCTTGTCTACATAATCTTCAATAATAGGCAATGGAAATTCGTCTCTAATTATCTTTTTATTAAGTTGCCTATAATCAACACAAATTCGAATTGTGTTATCCTTTTTCTTAACTAGAACTAAAGGACTGGCATATTCACTATAACTTACTTGTACAATTCCATCATTTAGCCATTCTGCCACTTGTTTTTCCACAACTTCTTGCTCCTTGAGTGATATCCGTCTTGGTCGCTGAGCCACAGGTACATCGTCTTTTACGAAAATCTTCAACTTGATGGGAGCTTCTTTGACCTGGTGGGGCTGATAACTTTGTACCATCTGCAATACCTCTTGCTTGACCCTGTCATCACTAAGCTGACCTACAACATCAACACAACATGGAAAACAATTCAATTTAGACAACCATACTTCATTCTTTGGCTGCATCCACACTGATCCACCATCCATAATCATTACCACACTTTTGAGGAAATCGTTACCTAAAACTAACTGAAATGGCATACAGTCTCTAGAAATTATATAGAATGAAACGTATTTGTAGGTACCGCCGTCAATGACAATGTCGCACGTAATTAGTCCAATCGTTTTCACTCGCGAAAGACCTAACCCGGACAAAGTAATGTTATTGTTTTCATCGCAAACCGGGTGACCTAACTCTTCGTACATAGTCGACGACATAAGATTCACGTCACTACCGGAATCGATTAGAGCACTTGAAAGTTTTTCGCGTATTTTCACAGATTTTACTGGTTTTCGTTGTATTCCGATTGTTTTGTTCACGGTTTCGTTGACATTGGCCGCATAAACGTCATGTCTGTCAACGTCAGATGCCATCTTGCTGCTACAGCCAATCGGACTCATTTTCCTGTCATGGCTACCAACACAACAGAAATGGTTTTCATCGTTCTCGTGATACGATTGGTCGACCTCCTGTACAGTGCTGCCCTCTTCAGTCGTAGTGATGAAAGCCTGCTTCGAACTTGCAGTAGGGCCAACCTTGCGCATACGCTCGTGTTCGTCTCGCCCAATGGAAACGCCGGTTTTAGCTGCCGCCGCCGCCGCAAATGTTGGTCTCGGTGGCGCCACCATCGTTCTCGGCCGTCGTCGTAAAGGGCATGCTGATGCAATATGGCCGCCGAATTCGTTGCAATTAAAGCATTTTATGCCCTGTTTCTTGTAGGGACAATCTTCGGACGAATGCTTTTTTTCTCCGCAGCTATAGCACCTCAACTCGGAACTGCTTCCCGCGCTTATCACGGCTTTATGATAATGCATCGGCTTGTTACGTCTTGATTCTGCCTTCATTTTGGTTTTGACTTCCTCGTATATTTTAAGTTTTTCTTTCAACTCGTTGTAGGAACTAGCACCGTATAACATGACCTTGTTGATTTCAGAGTCCTCTATTCCATCTATCACGTATTTTAACGCGACGTAATCAGGCATTTTTCCGCGACGTCCTAGCTCCTTCATAGTCAACATGTAGTCAAGACACGATTCATTGACTTCTTTTTTGCGTGCGCTCATCATCTCGTGTATCGTTTTTGCATCCACTGCGTCTGGGAACTCCCTTGCAATAGCTTGCTTGAGTTCTTCCCACGTCTTGTAGGTTTTCTCAGCGCGAAGCCATAGCGCCGCCGTACCTACGAGAGATCTGCGCGCCATCAGCAGCTGTTGCGTGGGCGTCCATCCGAATATTTCGGCGTTATCTTCTACTTCTTGAATCCATCGCGTCACGGGATACGTCTTATTTTGTCCGCTGAACTTCTGAATTAGGTCGTCGGACATGTACAGCATTGAGCCGCCACGTGGTGCGGGCGCTACACAGTCTTCTTCTATGCTCTGATGTCGGCTCATTCTACGTTTTGCCATCGTAAAACCGCGTTCGCTAGCGTCCTCGTAAACTTCGTCGTCGTCTTTCTTCGTTTCCAGCTTGCGGAACTCTGGGTCGGGTTTGATTGAGCGTCGACTCGTATGTGCCACGCTGTCCGCCGTCGTCGTCGTACCGGTCGTGTCGGATTTTGTGTTTATTTATGATCCCGGACGAGCCCCCAAATTTGTAGAATATCGGGATGCAAAAATAAAACACTAAAACCCCAAATAACTTGTAAACGTTTATTTTAAACACTTTAACTCTTAACTTAAAAAACTCCAGCGCGCACACACGTCTTCTCACAGAATGTCGTCTCCTATTCCGTCTCGCTCGCACCCCTCTCTCGCTCGTGCATTCGTTCAACATCAGCTGTCACACATCTCTCAATCATTACGTTTACAATCTTTCATTCCCACATGAATAAATTTTATTCCTACGCATTTGGATCATTTAAATAATTATTTATCTTGTAATAAGCTTTTTTATATAATATAGTTTTTTTTATTTATTTATAGGCAAATCACGATATTCTTAGGAAGCTTATTGTGAAAACTTATACATTGGCCCACAAATGAATTATTTATTCTGTGGAGACGAGTTGTATATAAAAAAAGAGGTTAGAAGTCGTAAGGGGGCGGGGCGCACGTGCTGCTGGTTATGAGTAAACACTCATATTCGAGGAAAAATATTTAAAAAATAAATCTAAAACACCGTCTTGTGTGTATGTTGTGTTGCGCTCGCTAACACATTAAAATAACTATATGGAAAATGTTGCATTGCATGTTGCACATAAGTACCGGGCTTAATAATGACTGAATTTACATTGTACATTGTTTTATGTTCCGAAGTTCACAAAACAGTCTACCGCCAAAGTGGCTACTTTTTTGAGTGGGTTTCGTGAAGAGAATTTTGCAAAATATGCGCTAAACTAGTATGGAAGCCAAGTATAACCTTATAAATTGCATTCCGCACTACAATATGCAAATGAAGGGAGATGACACAGGCCACCTACAGCGCTCGCCACTTCATCGATTCCCCGTGCACAAATCATGAGAATTTTATAAATAGTGACTATTAATATTGTGGTTTATGTTTATTTTGATTATTGTTTATTAAACAAACAAAATAAATCACTAGCAACTACTGCAAATTTAAACTCGTAAGATTCTTTGTACACTTCTTTAGCATCGTGATTTTCGAATGCCAACCATACAGTTAATACAGGGGAACCGCGAGTGCAATACGCACTGCATTCACGGCTCTGTTAAAATCCCTTTTTTTTGTTAAAAAATTAGTGGCAACGAGTATGTTCCTTCACACAAAAAAAATCTCTATCCATGAACATATCCTTTTTTGGGATTAGTCCGCCATTGCAAACACTTGTAGGTATTTTTAATTATTTTTACTGTTATAATATATTTTATAAGTTTAAAGAGTTAATACTCTTAACGCGAAATTTTATTCTTGTTAAAAACATTTAAATGACAAATAGCTCCATGTCTTATCCATGTGACATAGACATAAATTATTACCCGTATGGTCGCAAGGAGCTGCGCTCATCGGTCGCCGCAAGTCGCAATTCGTCACGATACACCAGACATCGTAATAAGGTTGCTTACAGACGGGCGACTTTAGTTGAAGGAAAGAATAATAAAACAAAATCTCTACGCTCACATCAAAAGTGTGTTTTGATTGAGAACGCATTGTAATGCTTCGCTTTAATTCGAATGTGCGACTTAACTCGAAGCTACAATGCGTTCTCGACGCACGCATCTTAGAAATTATAAGAAAATTGTTGATATCCACCCTCTTGGTGGAATACTCGGTTATGCTGCCTAAGCATTAAGAGGTTCGGTTCATTACCTGATAGCGACAAATGATTGTTTGTTGAACAAAAACATCTGTCGATGAGTCACGATTATTTTTTTATAACTAATTGCTTAAGTATATTTCATCAGAACAGCCCTTATAATTCGACCCACTGCTGGGACACAAGGCCTCTCCTTGTTATCGAAGGAGGTTTAGGCAGGCTTGCCCAATGCGGATTGGTGGGCGGAGTATAAGGTGATCAATATCACTTTGCTGATCCATTAGTCGCCTTCTATGACACCCATTGGAGGATACGGAGTGATGCTATTATACTCTGCCGGCATCACACGGCCATTAGTTTATTTATAAAAATATACTTCATTTATAACACTAAAGTGTCTTTAATTTATTTATTTATTTATTATGGGTACACAAACAGATCACCATCATTACTAGACACAATTAAGTACTTATACCGTAAACAATTCAAGACAGTAATCTAGACTAATTGGAATTGGAAATTGGAATAAAAGAAAAGGTGACAACTTTTATTCCAAATATTAAAGCTGCCATCGACCTAAAAAAAATAGGTGGTATATTTACTTTTTTGATTTTTGAAAACGTATTTTATTATACTACTAGATGACGAACAAGCCGACAGCCCCACCTGGTGGTAAGTGGATACCGTCGCCTATAAACACCTGCAATAACAAGGAAAACATCACTTGGTATTGCAGGTGCGTTGTCATCCTGAGACCTAAGATGAAATGCCTTCCATGCCCGGTAATTACACTGGCTACCTTTCCCTTCAATCCGAAACATAGCAAACTGTTTCACAGCTGAAATAGGAAAGGCGGTGGTACCTACCCAGATACCCTACATACAGGCCTACCACCTAGTATGTAAATATAACCAATTATTTTTTTGCTTTTTAGTTACCTAAGTGTTTTTTGAAGGCATTTTTTTAATATAATTTATTTTTATGCTTTTAGTTGTGTCCAAGTATAAAATAGGTGTTTCGTGCTCAGGCGAAATTCGTATGGTCCAGAGTTATTGGTCAGGAGCTCTTCAATTAATCGTTTATTTTTACGTTAATAAAAAAAACGTTTATTCGGAAGAGTACAAAAAAAAAATATAGCAATAGTAATCAGACTGATGGTGACGAGTGCAAAAAGTCAAGAAGGCAAGTGCGCCTCCAGCGTGAATATCGCCCGCTCGTTCGTCACCGCTCCCGCTCCCGCGACCGGTCCACGCAGGCGCAGCCACCTTCAGTCGCTACGTATGTGGCGCGAACAATAAGTTAGAATTATCAAAATCGGTTTGCAACTCAAGGTTATCAATGAATAAAGTTAAGACGGGGTTATGTCTTTTATTTTTCGATATAATAAATTGCAGGTCTAAACTCTGTAAAATATTCAGGAAACCATCTGGAGAGTTTGATCTTTCAGACAAAAAAGATTTATCCAAATGGGTTAACAAATTTCAAAGATTTCCACGAAGTTGGAAAAGTCCATATACTGACAGCGTATTTTCATGATTATAAAAAAAAACTACTGAACTGTTTCATGTAATTTTTTTATGGGGCCTCTTTGAAAGTATACCCATTCAAACAAAAAAACAAACAAATAAATCGGTCCAGGCGTCTGTGAGTAATCGGAGAACATACTTACCTAAAAAAAAATTAATACGAGTTGAGAACTCCACCTTTTTAGAAGTCACTTATCAACAGTTAATTTGAGAGTCTGTTTTTTTTATTTTTGATGTCGTTAATAGAAAAAGTTTGTATTTCTATGGACGCATCAACGGCTCGTGTGTGCCAAGCCTAAACTCCGATGAACATAGATTAGGAAGAAACTGAATAATCTTTTACCAGATAATACGCGCGCAGTGAATATTGCTACGTAAGTCATACATCTAAGTAATTTTTTACCTGACTTTTAATATACTTACAGTATAGTAATATATTTTCTGTGATATTTACTGTGTTATTGCCATTTGAATATTAGTGGTCGTCCACGGCTTCGCTTACGACGATGTCGTTAATCACGCTAAAAAGTGTCTTAAGTAACATTCCCTGGGTCTCAAACTATCTTCACACCAAATTTCATCAAAATCGGTTCAGTGATTTAGGCGTGAAAGCGTAACAGACATACATACAGAATCACATTCGCATTTTATAATACATATTAGTATGGAAGTTCGGATTGTTAAATAACCGATCTTAATGCATACCTAAATTGCCTTTCTATCCAACACTGGGCCTTTATCACAGGTTCAAAGTGAAGTTACATATTCCACCTTACAATGTGAGATAAAAACTTCTCCTATTTAAATAAAAAAAACAAGAGTCCTTTCTTGGCTCTTACCTTACTTAATAATTTTAACAATTTTTTTCTACGAAGAAAAAACAAAAGATTTTTTTTTATACAAATCTAAATCCAAGAATATTTGATTATTTTTCGCGATTTTACTAGGTGGTAGGTCTGTATCTTGAGTTGTATTTCAGCCGTGAAACAGTTTGCTGTGTTTCTGAATGAAGGGAAAGGTAGCAAATATAATTACTGGGCATGAAAGGCAGTTCATCTTAGGTCTCAGGATGACAACACCTGCAATACGAAAAAATCAAATTTTAGTTTACAGTTTTATATGCGTAAATTTTGGGCAGATTTTAATCCCACGCATTTGGATCATTTAAATAACGATTTATCTTGTAATAAGCTTCTTTATACAATTTATCTTTGATTTTCTTTAAATGTATTAATAGGCAAATCCCTAATATTACTCGGAAACTTATTTTAAAAACGTACACATTTTTATTTCCACGCTCACACCAATTATCTAGCCCAAAGTAAGTATCATTAAGAACTTGTGCTAGTTATCTGATATTTTTATATACTTCCATAACAATTATAGATTTTTTAATAAATAAACTTAAATAAATACTTAAACAACCATGACTCGCAAACAATCGTGTTCGTCACACAAATATTTGCAGCTACCAGGATTCGAACCCGGATCGCTTGATGTGTAGGCAACTATAGTGACCACTCTACCACGACGGCGTCACATTGATCCACCAAGGAATGGTTTAGGAGACGATTTTTATGTACAACCATCATAAAATCGTGTTTTTTCCTAGTGTGTATTAACATTATGTGTCTGTTGAGACAGCGCACCCGCATAGACGCACACAGTGACAAAATCTATGTTTACACAAACAGTCATAGTACACCCGCATTCGTGAAATAAAATTACTGTACAGACAAATCCAGACAGGTCACAAGCCACAACTAAGTACCTATACGTAACACATAACTTGACACCTACCCACACAAACTCTTTGCCCTCGTTCGAAACTTGTTCTGGGTTCGTTTCGCGTGCGGGACTCAATAAATAAAATTAAATAAAAATAATTAGTTTCCAACCCGACTTGTTGGTCCAACAGGATGGTGTTAAATTGCAATTTCTCCCGAATACGGGCTCAACATGGCGAGATTTGGAAGTAATTAACAGGACATTCTTCGGATTTCAAACTGGTTTTTGTAACTTGAATTTAGCAAACAAATAATGCAGAAATTGGGACTATTTATACCATAGGTAAATTAAGAGAGGCACATACTTAGACAACTGAGATGTAATTTAGTTCCATTTATGGGTTTCATCATGACAGCCCTTATAATTCGACCCACTGCTGGGACACAAGGCCTCTCCTTGTCATCGAAGGAGGTTTAGGCAGTAGTCGACCACGCTTGCCCAATGCGGATTGGTGGACGGAGTATAAGGTGATCAATACCCATTTGCTGATCCATTAGTCGCCTTCTACGACACCCATTGGAGGATATGGGGTGATGCTATTATACTCTGCCGGCATCACATGGCTAATTATGCAATAATAGTTAACACCTTAAACATTTTTTTTTATTTCGACCACGTACTAATTAATGTGTTATTCTACGTTTGAATGAAAAAATCTATGCCAGTACGTTTCTTTTTCGAAATGCGACATGCATTTAGTTATTTTGGAAAAAAAAATTTAAAAAAAGTAAAACGTACAGACATAGTTTTTAGGGTTCAGTACCCAAAGGGTAAAACGGGACCCTATTACTAAGACTACGCTGTCCGTTTGTCCGTCCGTCTGTCACCAGCTGTATCTCATGCACCGTGATAGTTAGACAGATAGAAATTTTCACAAATGATATATTTATGGGAGTTTCTCCCGAGTTCTTGTTGCAAGAACACGTGTTGAGAGACTCCATTTTAAACTCAATCTACCGTACAATTGTCGGTTACTTTTATAAAATTTTCACTTGATACTGACGCAATGCATAATCTTTATGTGTCGCGATCGCCATTCGAATAAAAAAGAAGAAGAAGAAGATATATTTATGTTGTCGCTTTAACGACAAATACTAATAAACAGAATAAAATAAATACAACAAACGGGGTTTTTTTTGCTTGTTTTTGCTCGATATTGATAACGGCAAAAGGTAGGCGCTTGAAATATTCACAGTTTTTTTTTTCTATATTCACAGATTTTTTCTTTATTTAGGTAAACAAACAGTGACAAAGACATTTTATAAAAGTAACACATCATATAATATGAATACTTTGGCACCAACACCGTTTACCACGTATTTGTACAATAGTATTATCTACTCTTATGTTGCGAGATAGTAAGTGTAGTTAGTCTAAATACAATCTAAAAAATATAATATAGGTAATGAATTCAATCACGCAAAGCGGACATTATCGTTTTTTTGTATGCACCTGGTTTCGTTGCTGCCATATCAATTGCATTTATTGCAGAATATTTAGTTATATATTCACATTAACAATAAATAGTAAAATAAATATTCAAGTGGGGTTCCCATACAACATACATGATTTTTTTGCCGTTTTCTATAGATAAGGGCACGGAACCTGGTGATGCGGATGCGTTAAACTTATCTATAGTCAATATTTCGGCAACAAATAACCAAGTCTAGCTGTCCACTCGTCGGCAAACAGCGGCGCCGCAGATGTCCAAGTGACTAGACAGTTAACGGCCGACACGGCGATGTAGCGCGTATATGTATGTTTAATGATGCGATCCGATGCAATGCGAATTCGCCCAAAAATGATGAGGCGCGGCGGATGGCGAAAAACGATAGAAGACCACGAGACTCGTTTTCTCATGCGACCAGAGAGCGACTGTGTTCGCGCATGTGCGGGAGATGACTTGTCAACCGCGTGACAGGCTACATGCACGCTGCTACCAAGGAGGTCGTGTGGAGCATAGTGCCAGTATCGAAATAAGTGCATGTAACCGTTCACTTTGTGCAGCTTGGTGCCAAAACATTACGACTTTAGAAAAGCGGGTAGACAGAACCCTTCGTGCGCGAGTCCGACTTGCACTTGACCGGTTTTTATGTTGAAAACTTTCTAAAATATCATAAAGATCAAATAAGTACCTACATTTGTATTAATTATGTATGAAGACGGCGCCGTACTATTCTGTTAAGAAGGATGGAAGAAGATAAGAAAACATAAAAAAAAATTGTGTGTCTCAGCTCCGACGCACGACTGGAGTTTACTCCGAGACAGGTGAGATGGCGCACCTGCTGTCATCCGTGTTTTGACAATTAGAAAGTTGCGCGACATAGGATGCGCACCAATTATGACTTTGACCTTCAAAAACGTAACGAGGTCATTCATCGATAGATTTTACTCCTCACATTTTTCTCATACCGGGCCCCTTATATATGCAAATCGATTCTTAAGGAGTAAACTCCAATAAGCTGACAGCAAATAAAATAAGGAGCAGGGCAGCAATCTCTATTCTTCTTCTTCTTCTTTTAATTAGATGGCGTTCGAGACACATAAAGATTAAGAATTTCGCCAATGTCAAGTGAAAATTTACAATATAGTAACAGCAAATTGTACGGTAGAATGAGTTAAAAATGGTGTCTCTCAACACGTGTTTTTACAACAAGAACTCGGGAGAAACTCTATTCTTGGCGTCGCGTCGCATTAAACGTACGCATTTTGCCAATGTCAAGTGAAAATGTAACTAAAGTAACAAAAATTGTACGGTTGATTGAGGTTAAAAATGGAGTCTCTCAACACGTGTTTTTAGAACAAGAACTCGAGAGAAACTCTGTTCTATTCTATTCTTAATTAATTGCGTCGCGACGCAATAAATGTACGCATTTTGCCAATGTCAAGTGAAAATGTAACTAAAGTAACAAACATTGTACGGTTGATTTAGGTTAAAAATGGAGTCTCTCAACACGTGTTTTTACATCAAGAACTCGGGAGAAACTCTATTCTATTCTTAATTAATGGCGGCGCGTCGCATTAAGCGTACGCATTTTGCCAATGTCAAGTGAAGATGTAATTATAGTAACAAACATTGTACGGTTGATTGAGGTTAAAAATGGAGTCTCTCAACACGTGTTTTTACATCAAGAACTCGGGAGAAACTCATCTCTATTCTTGTTAGGTACTATCTTCTTTCATGACGTCATTGTATAGCTTCTCCTTCATTACCAAATGGGTGTAGACAACATCTGACCACTACAAGACGAACAATAAATGCCGGCTTAAAAAGCATTCTTGGAATCATTTTTGCGTATACAATCGCGAAAATAGTTTTAAAACTAGAAAAAAAAACACTGAATAAAATCGACCTGCCCCAGGCGGAAATCGAGCCCAGCATCTTCCGCAATCCGAGCGGCTGCGTTAACCACTACGCCACCAGGGTACTGCTTTTGCCATCGAAATTTGTCAGTGGTGCTTATGTTTTTAACCGACTTCAAAAAAGGAGGAGGTTATCAATTCGACTGTATTTTTTTTTTAATGTTTGTTACCTCATAACTCGTTACTGGGTGGACCGATTTTTAAGATTCTTTTGACCTTTGGAAGTTAGTGCTTGTCATGGGGTCCCATTTAAATTTTATCGACATCTGACAAGTAGTTTTTGAGTTATCCTTAATAATGCCTATTTAATTGACATTGATGATATCGTAATTTTATCACTTGTGTGTCTAAAAGATCTTGAGGTAGTTTCCTGAAAATTTCTATACTTAAAACACTAAAAAGCAGAAAGAAAAATTAAAAAAAAAACCGCCTTCAAAACTAAAAACGGGAGAAATAAAAATTTTGTTTATAAAAATCTAAATGTTTTTTGAGGTCGGTGCCAACCTCAATCGTTGTCACTTGTATTTGGGACCGACCTCAAAAAACATTTAGATTTTTATAAACAAAATTTTTATTTATCCCGTTTTTAGTTTTAAAGGCGTTTTTTTTTTATTTAAATTTTTTTTATGGTAAACATTGTTTGAAATTTGCACTTCTAAGATCCGAACGAAATATTTTTGCAAATATTTGACGTCCAGTTAAGATGAAACTACCTTATATTATGGAATATTTTTGCGCTTGCAAACGCGTAAAGCATTCTCGTTAACGAGTCTTTGTAAGAGCCCTTCCTGAATATTTTCAAGTTTCAACAATGTAGAAAATCGGCATAATTATTTACTCACAATTAATAATCCCAAGTCATTACGCGGCAATCGAAAGAGAATTCGCCATTCTTTCGCTATTTATAACATCAACTGGAAACTTGTGTAAATTGTTCAGCTGTTGAGAAAAAATAAAATGGCATCTTCACAGAACATTTCAAGTAATTGGACGAGTTGGGCTAGGTGCATACCGAGTGGAGCGTAGTGGAACTTTTAT
Organism: Elophila nymphaeata; assembly: GCA_955850985.1. NCBI lineage: Eukaryota > Metazoa > Arthropoda > Insecta > Lepidoptera > Crambidae > Elophila > Elophila nymphaeata. The sequence goes on along the minus strand of OY039091.1, from coordinate 7,758,234 downwards.
TTTATAATCATTTTTTAAGCTTGTTTAGTTACATTTTAAAAATATGATAAAATAGTTTTAAATTACATTTTTTCATTATAAATTATTTGTATCTTAAATAATGTCTTTTCTAATAATTTTATGTATATTGTGTGCTGAATAAATATTTATTCTATTCTTTTATATTTTTCTACTTTTTCGTTAGCTATGACCATGTTATTTTGAGGCAGCGCATGATCCATACTGCCAGATGAGGTTTTATGTGTACCAAATATTACTTTAACCTTAGAACCGTATACTACAAATAAAAAAAATGAGATTACTTTTTTTCACAACGGATTAATCTTGCGCTGCCACTTATTTGTACGGGGAGGTTACGTCCACAGAACAGTTTATCTGTTCTGTGGTTGCGTCGAAGCATCCGTGGAGTCTTTTTAGTGCCTGGTCGTAGCAAAATGTGAGTGGATCAGGTAAATCAAAGCAAATCATTTATTGCATTCATGAATGTAGATAACAGATATTCACAAAACAATACCAGCACATCATGTTGCCCATTTGGGCATAGCATAATCAACATAAAAGTGTAATGGACTACATTAGAAATTATATTCATACTATATTAACTTAATTTTACTGTCATCATCATCATCATCATTTCAGCCGAGAGACGCCCACTGTTGGACATAGGCCTCCCCCAAGGATCTCCAAACCGGTCGGTCCTGCGCTGCCCGCATCCAGCGGCTTCCCGCGACCTTTACCAGATCGTCAGTCCACCTTGTGGGTGGCCTACCAACGCTGCGTTTCCCGGTACGTGGTCGCCACTCAAGGACCTTTCCGCCCCAGCGGCCGTCAGTCCTCCTCGCAATGTGCCCTGCCCATTGCCACTTAAGGTTCGCAATTCTTTGGGCTATATCGGTGACCTTGGTTCTCCTGCGGATCTCATCATTTCTGATGTGATCGCGTAGAGAAACTCCGAGCATAGCCCTCTCTGTCCATTTTACTGTACATAATATTAATTCCAGTAATAATTCCTCGGACTGCTAAGATTATTTATAATTTTAACATTTGCCCTGCATGTTGGCTTTTGATTGTTGGTTCACCTTCCAGGTGTGTCACTATTTTGGGTTTGATGCCTTTTGGCGATAGGCTGGCAACCTGTCACTATTTTGAGGCACTGCATGGGCCATACTGCCAGATAGGGCTTTATGTGTAACCAAATGCTACCATAACGCTCTGCACAACCCCTTCGGGATTTTTAACGTGATTATATGAATGTAGTTGTTGCCGACTGATGTTGGTATTAGATATATTTTCTGTTTACTTTTTAATATATTTTGATACTCGTTTTGTTTTTAATACTTGTCAGATTGTATTTTTGACGTTTACTGAATATAGTGAATTCCTGGATTTTTTCTTGAAGTTTCTCTGTAGCTTTTGCCACCGGTTTCGTTTACGTCGTCTACAAAGCTGTAATATAAAGATGCCTGTTAGAAATTCATTGCGCTCCAACTGTTTTGCCCAGTCCCTAAATCTCTCAATTGTCGACCTGACTTATCAATGGACTAGTTAGTAAAAATAATGGGGCCTCTTGACTAAATTGACTGACAGGGGGCTATATAATAATATAATTTTGCAAACGATTGAAATTTACGATTCAATCTAGTCTAAAAATACTTTTTATTTACGGAACACAATTGTCATTAAAATTTATTGTATTGAAAAACTGAAAAATTTTGCCCTCTGAGTGACTGAGTTTAAGGCTCATTGTAAGCTACCTCTAAACTATACGTTGACTTTTTTATTGTTTTGTCATAATTACTGTTTACTTGTTTTATTTATTTTTTACTGTAATGATGACTTTGGATTATTATGTGAGAATTAATTTAAATTTAACATTGACATTTTATGGAATAATTTTTATTTTTGCGTTTACAAACGCGTAAATATTTTTAATACTAGAAAATGCACTGAAAGAATTCCCGCCTGAGGCAAGTCGATTTTTTTCAGTGCATTTTCTAGTATTGACTTTTTAATTATGTTTCATTATAAATTCTGCTATTTTTTTATTTTTACTGTAATAATGACAATTTTGAATTTATAGTATTATGTATGAGATAATTTATTCAGTTTAGGTACCTTTTGTTTTTTATTGTTTTGACATTTTATCATTTTAGGGACAAATTCAACTTATCAATTTAATTAAAATTTTATATTATATATTTATGTAATGCAATTATTGTGGTGCCCTTACTCCTGTGCTGGGAAACTTTAATGACCTACCTAAACACCTTTGTAAAACCACATGAAACAACAAATAATTGAATTATAATACGCCGTCTTGGTGGAGTGGTCAGTATAGCTGCCTACACATCAAGCGGTCCGGGTTCGAGTCCTGGTAGCGACAAATATTTGTGTGATGAATGTATTTGTTGACGAGTCATGGTTGTTTATATGTTTATTTAAGATTATTCATAAAAATATCTAAAAAATATTATGTACGTATATTAAAATGTCCGTTATCTAGTATCTATAACACAAGTTCTAAATGATACTTACTTTAGGCTAGATAATTGGTGTAAGCGTGATATATTTTTAATATATAATAATAATATATATTATAAACCCGAAGAGTTTGTTTGTTTGGTTGAACGCGCTAATATAAGGAACTACTGATTTAAATTTAAAAAATCCTATTGTGTTGGATAATCCATTATCTATATTATACCGAGGGAGGCTATAATCTTTAATATAAAATCACGCTACGACCAATAGGATGTTGGATATGTGGAATGCAAAGATAGAACGAGATAAATCACTAGGAATTTAATAAATAAAATGTATAAAATTGGTACAACGTAATTTCATGACAAGAGTGTTACAACGATCACTATGACAACCTAAGTACATTCTATATTCAATACGCCCCTTAATTAGGTTGTCTAATACGCCCCTTAATTAGATTATCTATATACTGAAAAACCTAATTTATAAAAACATTAACAAAATTTAACACCTAACCCTTCCATACATTTCCAATGCGTATCTTTGGGTAACGGCTTTGTTAAAACATCCGCCAACATCGAACCAGTGGGCACATGTCTCAGTTCTATGTCTTTATTTGTTTTCCAGACATCCCTAATAAAATGATATTTGATATCTATATGCTTTGTTCGCGCATGATAGACCGGGTCCTGAGCTATGAATATCGCCCCCTGATTATCGGCATGTAAGACAACTTTACCGTACTTCGGAAAACCAATTTCATTTAACAAACTATTTAAATAAATACCTTCCTTCATGGCTTCCGACAAGCTTATGTACTCAGCTTCGCAAGTAGATGTAGCTACGCTGCGCTGTTTTCGCGATAACCACGAGATGCAAGCACTTCCTAAAATAAAAGCATACCCCGAATAAGATTTCCTGTCTATAGGACAGTTCCCCCAGTCTGCATCCGAAAACCCCTCAATACATTTTCCAGACTTCTTAAAGAACAGACCATATTCGATAGAACCCTTAAGGTATCGTAAAATCCTCTTGGCCGCCTTCCAATGACAAGGCTCGGGACTGTCAACATACTGAGCTAACTTAGCTACTGCATTTGCTATATCAGGCCTTGTACCAACGCTCAAGTACATTAATGACCCGATAATTTCCCGATATGGCCATTTTACCTCATGCTTTTCGATGTTACCTTTTGTAATTCTGGCAGAATTAATTTCCATTGGCGTCGCACAATCATTACATTTTTCCATCGAAATTTTCTTCAAAATTTCTTTGATATAAGTTTGTTGTGACAAACAAATGCCATTGTCACTTTGACGAATATCTATGCCTAGAATGTATTTCGCTTCACCATAGTCTTTCAAGTCAAACTCCTTAGACAATTCATTTTTAAACATATGTATCAAATTCTTATTATCTGACGCTATCAGAATATCGTCGACATAAACAAGTACAAATAAGTGTTTATCACCTTCTTTCTTGAAATACAAACAACTTTCATTCTGACTCTGTTTCATCTGCATATTTTTCAGTTTCTTATCAAGCCTTATATTCCACTGTCGACCGGCTTGCTTCAAGCCATATAACGACTTCTTTAATAGACACGTATCATACCCTGACTCTAACTTATGCAACATTTCTCTAGCTCGCTTCACAATAGAAGGATCTTCTTTTTCACGCCTTATCAACATAGTCAACCACTCCGACAGAAGTTCTGGCACCTTCATATAAATCTCTTCATCTAAGTAGCCATTCAAGTACGCCGTGTTAATGTCTACTTGGTGTATATCCATATTCAATTCTACGGAAAGCGCTGCAAGTAATCGCACTGTATCCAATCTAACAACAGGGGAGAAGGTTTTATGATAGTCGACTCCGTAACGTTGACTATAACCTTGCGCTACAAGTCTTGCCTTCTTTTTCGTTGTTTTATCAACATTCACCTTTGTAGTCAAGACATAACGACAACCAACTACACTTCTGCTTTTCGGTTTTTGTACTATTTCCCATGTACCTTTTGATATTAGGCTTCTTATCTCTGACAGAATTGCATCTTCCCATTCAGCCTTCTCATTGCTCGCCATAGCGTCATTCAGAGATATTTGAGCTGAACCTGCTAAATCAAAATAATCAATGACCGATTCACTACAGCTTTCTCGTGACTCCTCACAGTCCTCAGCTTGCTCCACTTCCATCATCTTATAAACTTTCTTCGGTCGACCTTTACTACCAAATCGCAATAATTTAGGACGACCAGGAGCTCTCTTCAACACGACATGTTGCTCGTCAAGTTCATCGCCTGTAAAACTTCTTCTTTCACAAATCGGCTGTTCTACTATCTCACGGCGATTCTCACTTTCCTCTGGTACCTCTTGCTCTATAGGTGATCTAGATCCTTCCTCTTCTGACTGTTCATTAGATCTGGGTATCTCGAAAAACTCTATATCTATAAAATCTTTAACTTTTATTTCTTCTTTTGGCTCGTTACGCATAAGTTTCAATGTTTTCTTCGAAACTTCCTCACACGTACCTTTTTCTTCACAAAACTTAACGTCTCTCGCTACAACAGACTTCCTTTGCTCTGGAATCCATACTTTGTAACCTTTACATGCATCGGGATATCCGATAAAAACACCAGGTATGCCTCTTGCAGCAAACTTATCTTTTCCTGGGTCTTTATTCAAAATATATTCAAAATATATACTTTAGTACCGAATTTCCGAAGGTAACCGATCTTGACAGGCTTCTCAAACCACATTTCAAACGGAATGTCACCAGCTTAACTTCTAGTTGGGCATCGATTCCGGATATAACATGCCGTATCCACAGCATCCATCCAAAACCCCATCGGCAGCTCAGAATTCAACATCATACACCTGGCCATCTCCACCAAGGTTCGATTCATTCTCTCCGCTACTCCGTTTTGCTGTGGTGTCCTGGGAACTATCAATCTCCTTGATATACCTTCACGTCGCAAGTAATCGTCAAATTCTTTATTACAGTACTCGCCACCGTTGTCAGATTGAAAATACTTAATCTTTGTTCCCATAAGATTTTCAACCTTACTTTTGTAACTTCTAAAAGCGTCCAAAGCTTTATCCTTTGAACTCAGAAAATAAACCTCGCACCACCTCGTACAATCATCTATAAAAGTAATAAAATATTTGGCACGTCCTCTTGATTCACATCTCATGGGACCTACAATATCGGAATAAACTATTTTCAACTTATCACTACATGGACCACTGGATTCAGAAAATGGTAAGGCACAAAATTTTCCTCTGGCACAAATGTCACAATTCGATATCTTTTGTATTTCATCTAAACTACCCTTAGCACCCACCTTATTTAAAAGATTCATGGTATCCCTGCCATTTAAATGTCCTAAACGCTCGTGCCAAGTATATACATCGACATTTGAATCACTCAAGTTAAACGTAGATTCAGTTTCTAACAAACAATATAAATTACCCTTCCGATAAGCCGTTAACTTAATCTCACCTTTCTGATCAATAATATCAGCATAATCACGCTTAAAAACGACAGAGTATCCATCGTCTGCCAGTTTAGCTACTGAGATTAAATTACTTCTTAAGTCGGGTACGTAATAAGTATTATTTAACTGAAGTATTCTACTAGAGTTTTCGTTACATGCCGATAATCTAACGATACCCTTACCTTTTATATCCGTACTTACATCTGTTGCCAAATTAATTTTTGCCTTTATATCTGTCAAAGTGTTGCCGAACATACTAATGTTGTTGCACAAATGAGACGTGCACCCACTGTCGAGTAGCCATATGTCTTTATACATATTCACAGCATTAGACACCTCATTATCTGAAAAATTAGAAATAAAACATTTTTCATCAACATTATTTACGCTACGATATTGCCCTTTGGTAACTTTCTTTTCGCATTCCGAAGCTTTATGTCCGTGTTCGTGACACTTATAACATCTGAATTTAAACTTTTCTTTTCCAGTCATACTCGTACTCGGTTTCGATTCGATCCCACTCGTACTTTTTGTCTTTCGTCCAAAGTTATTTTTCCGATAAGTATACATTACGCCTTCTTGTACTCTACTGGTGTCCGACCTTGACTCATGTTCTTCCAAGATTTTAATCTTCAAGCTTTCTGGTTTGGGTAACTCATCCCTTGATTCTATTGCACATCGAAAATTAGCAAAACTCTCCGGAAGACTATACAAAAGCATAATAGACAACAAATCTTCATGTATATTTATATTCATATCAGCAAGTTTGTCAGCTGTGTCAAAAAATTGGTATATATGCTCACGTAAATCACCAGATTCCGTCAACCTGTGCAATATTAATCGCTTCAATAATGTAGCCTTTTTCGCTGGTCCTCGAGAAGCAAATACTGATTCAAGCTTAAGCCAAACTTCTCGTGATGACGTACACCCTCTGACGTGTCTCAACTCACTGCCGCTTATAGACAAGATCAAGTCAGCCTTCGCTTTTTCATCCTCTATTTCCCACTTCTCTAACTCTACAGCATCTTCAGGTCTCACTTTTCTACCGCTAACATACTTCCAAGCATCGTTCTTTATTAAAAGAGCCTGAACCTGGATTCGCCAGCTATCGTAGTTTTCCTTGCTCAACGGCTCAATACGTACTGCCATACCTGAGCTCATTTTCGCTCACTTCGCAATCAACCACTAAAAAGTTGTAACTTTACCTGAAGAGAATGATCTCAATTACTCTCCCAAATATACATTTAATTCCTTCGTATCTTCACACGTTGCGCACTCCTGGGCCCATAACCATTTGTTGGATATGTGGAATGCAAAGATAGAACGAGATAAATCACTAGGAATTTAATAAATAAAATGTATAAAATTGGTACAACGTAATTTCATGACAAGAGTGTTACAACGATCACTATGACAACCTAAGTACATTCTATATTCAATATAGGAGCTGAGCATAAATGAAAAATGTTGCAAAATCAGGAAATCCACGCAAAGAAAGTTGTGGACGCAGCTAGTTGTAAAATGAAGAATTTTTTTGCTAACTAACACTTAACATGCTGACTGTAACTGACCCACAAGGTAGGGATTAAAATAATAACTTATTTACATCGTTACGTGACTCCGCCGCAATACCAAGTATTCTGAATACTTAACAAATTACAACAGTTTTGATCGGATAACTTTAAATGTATAACATGGATTCAGAATATTCGATCATTCGTAGCGGAGGTAAGGCTTTTAAAAAATATAAAAGGGTTTAAGTAATGGCGCGGGGAAAAATCATTTACTTACCAGTTTTTGTATTTTTTTTAATGGGATTTATTAAATTGACTATTATTTTAATACCATTCTATCTTCATAGTTTTCTCATCATAAACAGCTATATAATGTCCCCACCGAGGAGCTTGAGCCTACCCTACATTAGGGGCGATTAGGCCTTAGTGAACCACGCGTGCTAGTGCGGGTTGGTCGACTTCACACACAACCTAAGAATTTCTTCATAGGTGTGTGCAGGTTTCCTCACGATGATTTCCTTCACCGTAAAAGCGTCGATTAAACGAACATATTATGAATTCAAAATAAATACACTAGCTTCTGCCCGCGACTTCGTCTCGCAGTATCAGTATGAATTATAGCCTATATTATGTTATTCTGATGTATGAGCTATATTAATGCAAAGTTTCAATAAAATCCACTCAGTAGTTTTTGCGTGAAAGGGTAAAAAACACACATCCAGACATCTACACATCCATACAAACTTTCACGTTTATAACATACTAGCGACCCGCCCCGGCTTCGCACGGGTGCAATGCTTATGTAAATATGCATGTATTGTACATATAAACCTTCCTTAAGAATCACTCTATCTATTAAAAAAACCGCATCAAAATCCGTTGCGTAGTTTTAAAGATCTAAGCATACATAGGGACAGACAGACGGCGGATAGCGACTTTGTTTTATACTATGTAGTGAAGTAGGATTATTCCCTAATTGCAACATCATCTTATTACATATATTAACGCGTTGAAAATACATAAAAACTTAAAATAGTTAAGGCGGATTTATCTAGAAGAGATGTTTCCCATCAACCCGTAGCAGAATAGGCTATCCAAAACAGTACTTCAACACATTTTCAAGCTTATTCTATAATAATAGAGTTCAAAATATGTATATTGAAAAAAATACGGTTTGTAGTAGATCTGCCATCGTCTGTACATAATAATATACCTATACGAATAGATACATATACATTTTACAACAGACTACTACGAATCCAAAGACAAACTTACAAAGATTATCTGGAGAATTGCACCAAGAAGTAGTGTTTTTTACATTGAGAACTGTGGATGGGCTGACTATCTTGGATAGGATTCATATCCTACTTTTGAAAAGCTATGTTTATTAACATGTTACCTCACAATGAATCAACTGTGGAATGAATGTTTCCGTGCTAACAAAGATAACAATGACGTCATTAACCCAACGATCTTACACAAAAAAACACCAAACGGGAACATTCAGACAAATCGCAATATTAAGAAAGGAACACAGCGAACGAGCGCGAATTACGCGAATCACTTTTCCTTGCGAGCGCACCGTCGCGTGCCAAGAACACATAAGGCCGTTTCACACGCGAGTCCGATGTTTTACAGAGCTAGCTATAAAAAACGACAACACCGCCCAATTGATATTTTGTTCGGTTTACTACTGTTTTATGCGATGCTTTATAAATACGGTGTCTCGGCCGGGATTAATTTTAGCGCGTCGTAACTTTTGTGCATACGTGTACGTGCGTATCGGTGTACGCATTATCGTAATTAAATTGAAGAGTTTATGTTTCGCGGATTACGAGGTCGTATCGGGGAGTCGCCGATTTATTAGGTGAATTAACTGTCGAACATAAACCGATTTTATTTATCCGGGATTCGCAAAACAAAGAATTGTGAGGCAGCGAATTATGATTAGGTAAGACGGTGATTGATATAATTATGTCGGAGCTTGGTCATGATCACAGTTGCTTTAAGGTTATGAAGACGGAAAGAAGAACAAGATTACAGAGAGACTGTAAAAGAATATAATAAAGAATATTTTAAAAAATCATAAGAGTTAATGTATTTATATCAATTATTATTTATACTAGAAAATGCACTAAAAAAATGGACTTGCCTCAGGCGGGACTCGAACCCGCATCTTCCGCAATCCGGGCGGCTGCGTTGACCAATACGCCACCGAGACACTGCTTTTCGCTGTCGAAATTTGTCAGTGCTTGGTGCTTATGTTTTTATGGTAAATATTGTTTCATCAAATCTTTGAAATTTGCACTTCTAAGACCCGAACGAAATACATTTGCAAATATTTGACGCTCAGTTAAGATGAAACTACCTTACATTATGGAATAATTTTACCATAAAAACACAAGCACCAAGCACTGACAAATTTCGACAGTGAAAAGCAGTGTCTCGGTGGCGTAATTGGTCAACGCAGCCGCCCGGATTGCGGAAGATGCGGATTCGAGTCCCGCCTGAGGCAAGTTGATTTTTTTCAGTGCATTTTTCTAGTATTAATATTTATGCGTTTGTAAACCCAAAAATAAAATTATTCCACAATTATTATTGATATGTGATATATGATACGCGATCACGATACGCCGTTATGCTTCACTCGTCCACATATGCAATCATGATACGCGTCGGCGATACGAATACGCTGATCGGATCTGGCAAATGATACATATCTGGACCCGCCTTTATTTAACAAAAAATAATATGTTCTGGCAACATCACTATATCCACTAGACGATGTTACCCGAATAACATGTAATAATTAACGATAATTTCATCTACAAATCTGCAGTAGCCATGAAAATTACATTAAAAAGAACTCTTATACGATCACAAAGAAACACCAGTTATTAACACTAATAAACGTTAATACAATAAGTGTCGACATTACTACATACTCCCTTAGTTCCTCTGCTGAAACACAAAATAAAGGGATCACAGACGTCAAGCTTCTACTTCACTTTTGATACTGTCTACTGGAGTATTCACACGTACCACAAACGCAACTACAAGGACAAAACGTTGTATGACAATTAATTTGTATGAAAGTTAATAATTTAATTCACACGGAGTACATTTTCCCGTAAAAACGACGACACATCCACCAGCGACACCGCACACTTGAAGCTAGCCAACAAACGACAACGAAACCGCAACGATATTTACACGCGGAGATTCTCCCGAGTTCATCTTGTAATAACACGTGTTGAGACACTCCATTTTTAACTCAAAATCACTCTACCAAAAAAATTAATTTTACTTTCGCTGCGCTACACAAATACACTAAATGTAGCGCTAAAGGTTGTTAACTCTAACTGACGTAAGCCTGACTAAAAATTCATAAACACATGCCACAAAAACTATCACGGTTCATGAGATACAGTCTGGTGACAGACGGATGGATGGGCAACGTAGTCTTAGTAATAGAGTCCCGTTTTACCTTTTGGCTACGGAACCCTAAAAAATGTGGTATTTAACTTTACACGACCCCATTGCTAGCGCTAATGCGCAACTTCTTCCTCGTCCTGCACTTAGTAACACAGCACTTGAAACACACCACACCGCACCCGCAGACATGTGCGAAGACTGTCCCACACGTCGCGCTATACCCGGTACAGAAATGTACCGGGGCGCTTATCACCCATTCCTCCACGACACAGCGCACCTGAGCCTAGGTCCGAGGCTTTATAGGCACCGTCAGGCACACCGCTCCCTTCCAACTAAAACGCCCTAGGTACTAATCGGTGTAGATGCTTACTGGTTAGAAATCCTCTCTAGGGCGGTTTGGTCATTGCTTTCTCTAAAGCCATCTGCGGCGATCAGTTAGCACAGTAAACAGTAGTTTATCTGTGGACTGTCGGCGAGTTATTAGTCCACTCAGCGTTGACGCTAGGGCTATCGTAAATGTGCCAGGCGGGAACGAGCGGCGAACGAATGTGCAATGACATAAAAACACGTGATCACAGCGAGACCACATATTTTTATGTCAATGTGTGCGTCAGTTTGCATGAAGACGTATTACTGTTCTTGGTATACTGTGGTAGTAGTCAATAAAAAAACAGCTTTACTTCTGCAGCCCCTTTACTTTGTGACTTAACTAAGTAGACACTGGCCCTAAGTAATGCTCAACATTAAGTTAGGCACGGACGCATTCTTCGGCCTGTCCAGTTTTAATTACATCAGTAAACAAACTGCATGAGGTACTTTTGCTTAAGTTTACAACTTACTTGCTTAATAAAAGACACTTAAAATGTCAATGACCTTGCAAAGGTCGAATTAATTCAAATTAAAGTCGCCATTGTGTCTTCTTGTTGGTATAAAATATGTAGGGTGGTTCCCTACACACTTAACATGCTATGAATGATATTTGATAATTATGCATGGAATTTTCGATTTTATTTTATAAAAGTCATTTACAGTATTAAAATCGAAGTTTATAATGAATGCAATATTTCGAAAATGCTTATTGTGCGGTAAGCCGTACAGTATAGGGGCCATCCATAAATTACGTCACACGAATTTTAGGACTTTTTAACCCCTCCGCCCGTCCTTGTCACAGGCTGTCACATTTTAAGAACCCCTCCCCCCTGATGTGACGTCACACATTTTTTAATTTCTTTCATGTATTTAGAAAAAATCAAAAGAAAACAGTTTTTTTTTTTTCTTAAACCTACTCAAACCCTTACCAGAACTCTTGCATTACAACGCCGCTCTAGAAGTTGATTGTTATTGCAAGAGAGATAATCTCATAGCGAGAGTGCTAAAGTATTAAAAATATAGATCGATTTCGAAAATTTTTAGATTTTTTTATTCACATTTAAATTTCGCGTTTTAGTACTTTAAATTTGACTTTAATTTGATAACTTCTAAATCAAATCAATTTTGAAAAACCTGAAAAGGCCACGATTTTCTCATATGACTGTGATCTAACTTTATTAAATGACATACTACAACTTTTCATTGTTCCCTTTAGTTTTAAAATGGGTTTTTGCGATAAGATTCCACTTTTGACTTGAAAACATTTTATAACTTAATGGAAGAATGTAGTTCGTATATATGATAAATATTAGACGTGTATTGTGTGATAGCGACCAACATTATTCAAAAATTGATCTGATTGAAAATTAAATGCAATAGTGGCGCTAGGTGGCTCGAGTTTGTTTCATAATTGAGATCTTAATGGTAAGTAGATTTTGAAAAAGGTTTCTTCATCTTATAGATCTCAAGTTATCAGCACACATTTACATGAATGCCTTAAAATAATAGCGCATTATACCAGTACAATATATCCCAATTTACCGAAACCGCAGAAGCCATTACCGCTAACAATAAAACCCGCAAGCGAAACAAACCAACGAAATACCGCAGAAAAAAAATCAATTGACACAACTGTTTACTTGGTTCACTAGATCTATAACGCAGTCCTTTAATTACAGCGATAAAACAATTGCGAGGATCCCCGGGCATCGTCTTAAACGCTCATTAAGTGCCATTAAAGCCGGAATGGCGGTGAACGGATAAATGGCAGACGAGAAAGGATTGCCAGAGTTACTCGCCCATTGATAGTGAAAGAATTATATTGACGACTCGATGGATCGGGTAATGGACACAAAAATTCAGATCTTAAATTGTTAGATTATATTTTCTTTTTTAAAAAATTTCTGTCTGCAATATTTAAGACATTTTCCCTCCATGTAGCATAGCTGTTGGACTGCCTATGTTTATTTCATTTTCCCGGACTGTCGAGATCATGAAGCCCAACTAACAAACGAAGACCAACGACCGAACAGATGTACGCTCTAAATTATCTATGGGTCTACTAAAATTACTTAAATTAAAAATAAATTATCTCGTACGAGTTTACACATCTGTAGCAAAGAAAGAACACCTCAATATCCGTGGGAATCCAAATCTTCCGACTAAAAAAGAAAGCGTCCAAACAATCAATAGTTATCAAAATATCGCACAAGAAAAACCCTAATATCTGCCATATTTTGACAAAGGAATTTCAAACATACTTCCTTGTCAGCGCTCTTGAATTTCCAACGCTATAACCAAACCTTTCCTTTTTGTCACTTGGATCGTTGTTCCAGTGATAGCGGATAAAGTTTTCTCACAGAAAATGGAAGGAATTTACTAGCCATGTGATGCCGGCAGAGTAGAATAGCATATCCGCATAGTGTCGTAGAAGGCGACTAATGGATCAGCAAAGGTGTATTGATCACCTTGTACTTCGTTCACCCATCCGCATCGGGCAAGCGTGGTGGACTACTGCCTAAACCTTCTTCGATGACAAGGAGAGGCCTTGTGTCCCAGCAGTGGGTTGAATTATAAAGGCTGTTATGATGAAATGATTATGATGATATTGAAGGAATCATTTACAACTGGAACTATCTTCTTCTTCGAGTAGGTTTAACATGGTACAAGTTAGAGTTTTTTCAGTCGTCTTTTCTTTTCTTGACGTGATTTGTTTAATATATTCGTATCGAAAGAAAAACTAGCGTATGTTTCTATCACTTCCAATTAATTAAATTTCGAGCTTGAGGCTTACCCGATGACCACAAAACAACTTTTAATGTATCCACAAGGCCACAAAGTACCGCCGCAAACTGCTGCGAAGTTCGCTTATGTTAGAACTCACGGAGCGATTTTAACTCGCATCCGCCTCGGTTGCTAGGAGGCTAGCACGCAAGCGCTACTGTACAAAACAGATTAAAAAAAACATTTCATGCTTATTTCATTATTGCTTTTTACGACCTAAGCGTCGTATTTTCGTCATTGTCAAACAAGTTTCCGTAGTGTAGCGGTTATCACGTGTGCTTCACACGCACAAGGTCCCCGGTTCGATCCCGGGTGGAAACAGTTTTTCTTTTGCTTTTTTTTTCAATTTAGCCTTTTTATCAAATTTGGAGATTTTTTTAATGGGCTTTTCTTTATTTTTTTATATATTTATAAATAAGTATTTCCTGCATGAAAAGACATCTACCCTTAGAATGGTCTAAGCATCTACCAAATAGATGTCAAGATCGCAGGCCTTTCCGCAGAAGGGGTCCACGTCCGGAAGCCTCCTCGTGGCGGACCCTGGTAACGTGGTGGGGAAACTTTTTCGGCGGGTGTGTAGCTTTTGATGTCAAGTGTGTCGCCTTGGCATTCGAAGTCACATATATGCCTTCGTCAAGTTGTTTTTGTTTTCCCACCACAGCTAATTCACGACCACGGCCACGACCGCGCCTGAAGTCCCCCGGTTGCGGTCCGATGGCTGCTCCCGATGTACTCGTCAGGAGGACGCGCCAGGTCGAGCAGCCGTCGGTGAGGAGGCGACCTTTAAGGCTGGCGTTAGTCGGTAGCCCCTGTGAGCTGCTGGCCACCAATTGGTGCACAAGGAGTGCCTAGACGGGCAGAGTTGGGACGGTCTCGGTGTAGTTGTGCTCACGTGCGCAGATCCCGAGCCGTCCCGTAATAGCGCACTGGAGGTCAGGCCGGGGAGGATGTTTAGTGGGTATGGAGGGAACGCATTAACCTCGAGTCCCACATATCCCCTGCGGTTGGCACCACCCCGCAGGGACGATGCGTAAATACATTTGACCTCCCCGACAAAAAAAAGGCCTTTCCGTAGAAACCGCGAAAAAAATTCGACGGAATTTTCGAAAACAGCTGTATTATTTAGAATTTAAATTTTCACAAATATTGTGTGGTATTTTTATAGAATATACTATTCAAATTAAAGTAATTTAAGTGTATGTTACCGTAAAATTATATCACCCTGACACATAACAAACTGACACTGATTATCTTCCCACGTCTCTTTGAGTCGTTTCTCGCTACCAGCTCAGCTGCCCGCCCTCACTGAGGCCCCAACAGGAAAGTTTTTCTATGGCCAACCTTGGATCCTTTGACTGGAAGATATTTACGAGCGGCCGTCTGTCGCCACCCGTACTCATGTAGAAAAGTTATTGGTAAACGTTGATTTACAGTAAATAAGTAAGTTTGGCATTAATATTACTATTTTACTCACAGGTACTCGGCGACCTTTATCCAACAGTGGGCGTCTCTCGGCTGAAATGATGATGATGATTCACGGATACTCAAGCGTGACTGAGTCAAGGAAAACGAACATCCCCAAAGACCACGCTATATTTTTTTTGACTGACCTGCAGGTTGTCGCTCGTGCCATTTCCTGCGTCATCGGAGTTTATAACCGACTTCAAAAAAGGAGGAGGTTCTTAATTTAAATGTATCTTTTTTATGTGTGTTACCTCATCACTTTTTACTGGGTGTACCGATTTTGATGATTCTTTTCATGTATGGAAGCTAGTGCTTGTCATGTGGTCCCATTTAAATTTGGGAGCCATCTGACGAGTAGTTTTTGAGTTATTTAGCAAGTAATGGAATAATTTTTCACAATTAAGAATCGAAAAACTTAGATTTCTATTAAAAAAAACAATATTTAAACAAATAGTCCGATTTTTATCCATAAAAACATAATCACTTAAAATTCTGCATTACTATCTTACAAATTGTATTACATTGTGGCTGTGCATAACTTTCTTTGCTTCGCAGTTCTTAATACGCGCGCAATCAATAGTGTATATTACGGCATGCTCAACTAGAACCATGTTATGTAGGCCGGCCGCTGATCGCGACACTCGGTCTTCCTATAAACTCAGCGATTGGACCGATCTCCTTACATTGATACGTCTGTGGGCCTCCCTCAAGGATCCCAAATTGATCGGTCCTGCCCTGCTCGCATCCAGCGGGATCCCACGACCTTCACCAGATCGTCGGTCCACCTTTTGGGGGGACGTACCAACGCTACGTCTCCCTTTACGGGGCTGCTACTTGAGAACCTTCGGAACGGCCGTCAGTCCTTGCAATGTGTATTTGATTTAATTTAGTAAGTTTACCTTCTGTGTCCTTTATTTTGTACTAGACCCGAGAGCGAATGAAATAATTTTCCCGATGTTTATTTTTAGCTGTCGGTAACAAGTACAGAACACTAGACGGGCCTAAGTGATTTAACCAATTATTGCCTCCCCCGCTGAGGACTTTGCGCGTGACATTAAAAGAATTCTCTCACATGGATATAGAGAGGTAGGTACTGGAACGTTTTAATTAAGAACGAGTACTGCGTAACTCGATGGGTTAAGTATTTTACAGTATGGAAAATAGGTAAGTATTCTTTTATTCCTAGGTTGGACTTCTAGTTCCTTTTTATGCTTTAAAGGGAAGTTCTTGACCTTTTTCTCACCTGATGGTATCTTATCTTATATGGGGCCGTCAGTTTCCTCACGATGCACTTCAACCCAACGGGATCTTTTCTGTCTCCCTTTTCCCTTTATTCTTGTCGCTTCTTGATGTACGCCATCAGCCTTACTATGTCCATGGGCTTGAAGAGCCTGTTCTGGCCTTGGGTAGGCCATTCTCAGTTATTAATTCTAATCCTGGCTATGGTATCGCAGTCATATAGCAGGTGTTCCATGAATTCCCGGTCGTATCCACATGCTCGGCAATTCGATATTGTCGAAATTTGCATTTTGTTGAGCATGTGGTTTGTGGCATAGTGCCCTGTAAGCCCCCATATATGAATTTACTCCTTCCTCTATGACAGTCTCCTATGGTAAGTGTAACCCTCAATCACTGAGGAACTGACTATTTATCATATCATTATCGCTAGCAGGGATTGTTGAGAATACGCCTGGCTAGCTACCAACATCTTATCAAAATCTATCGCCATAATAGTGTAGGAGGAGGCTGGATTCGTCACATCTTCAGCGAAAATGTAGTGAACGCCTTTACCTCGAGTCCCACATATGTCCCTGCGGGTTGATGCCAACCGCGTATGGATGCGTAAAGGCATTTGACCTCCCGTGAACAAAAAAAATCTAGTGCGAGAGATAAGCCGTTGTGTAGCCACCCTCGCCTTGCCGACCTGCAAGGTTCTTCACGCCTCTTTTGAATGAGGAACAGCATTGTAGGAAGGAGGGAATACGTGTGCTGGCAGTGAATTCCATTTCTTGATTGTGCGACAAAGAAAAGTATTGCCGAATTTCTTAGTTTGCATTGGAATTGTAGCCACAGTTTGTCGGTGACACCGTAAACCAGCACGCGTAGTCCTTAAAAGGAAGAGAGATGGTGGGATTAAGGAAAAAATCTCAGCATTCGCCGTGGTACAGACGGTAGAACGTGCTCAATGCCGCAACATCGCGGAGCAATTGGATAGGCTCAAGATGGTTGGACACCTCTTCGTCGCGGATGATGCGGGCCGCGCAACGCTGCAACCTATCCAAAGCATTGAGTAAGTACTTGGCGGAGCCATCCCACAGGTGCGAGCAATTGATTTTCCGCCGTGCTTTGGAAAAGATGTCGAAATATAGCAGTCGTTCCTAAGGCAGGCAGTGTCAGGCACACGGTCGTACAAATCTAATGCCAAATTCTTTAGCAATAATATCGAAATTAAAACATGCTGTACCGACCCCAAATAAATTGGGATCAGGGTAGTAGAAACAAAGAGCATTATTGTTTTCAAACAGTTTATCTAGGACAGTCACTCTCTCAATGTTTGGGAGTGCCGGGTGAAGATCGCTTATCGTTCGGCTTTATAATCTATTAGCTGTGCCCGCGACTTTGTTCGCGTGTTATGATTTTATATAGCTTTCCTCGATATATGGACTATCCAACACAAAAAGAACTTTTCAATTCGAACCGGTAGTTCCCGAGATTAGAGCGTTCAAACAAACAAACAAACTCTTCAGCTTTATAATATTAGCATAGATTACTCAGGTGAGATAAATGCCAAGAACTAGCCCGTCAAAATAAAAAAAAACTCTAAAGAAGACCTTACGCCATCCCTTATTAAAGCTTATACCAAGCTTTCAGTACAGACGCGTATCCAAAGCAGCTCTTGCGGAATCTTACCAAAAGTGGCTGGGCAAAGAGAGAAGCCAGGACAGTGGAAGTAAGTATAGATGCATCATAAGAATGACACCTTAACCCTATACCTGGGTCACGAGTTCCAGGCCCTCCTGCAACACAGTGGACTCGGCACTCCATGGTCATCATCATTATCATCACAGCCTTTATAATTCAACCCACTGCTGGGACACAAGGCCTCTCCTTTTCATCGAAGGAGGTATAGGCAGTAGTCCACCACGCTTGCCCAATTCGGATTTGTGGACGGAGTATAAGGTGATCAATACCCCTTTGCTGATCGCTGAGTCGCCTTCTATGACACCCATTGGAGGATATGGGGTGATGCTATTCTACTCTGCCGGCATAACGCGGCTGGCACTCCATGGTGAATCCCTGGAATCCTAAGAGTTATCGTCTCGTCTCGCATGGAACTGAAGAGAATCATTTTTATATCTATTCTGACGTTTCTAGAGAATTTTGTTTATCCAATTTACTCGCATGTAACAACCTTGTAATAGCTTTTGTTGTAGATATACTCTTGTATGCGAGAGCCCATAAAACTGTATAGTGTCATAAAGACTAGACCGTTCTCATAAACACAGTACTAAGAGGACTATCTTCACATCAACATTTCAAAGTATTCTCCAAAAATTTTGGTGGAACATTTAAATTAAAGTATAGTAGGGTCGAATTATAAAGGCTGTTATGATGATAGTAGGATTAGAAAGTATTTAATTAGGCCTCAAAAAGCCGAATAACACCAATTTATATAAAAAAGAAGCCAATGCAAAAGACAAAAAGATTTTTATAAATATACTAGCTGACCCGGCAAACGTTATTTTGCCTTACAAAAATGATTAAATTACTAAAATGGCTATAAAAAAATAGGGATTGGTGATAAAAAAAAGTAAAAATTTAGGGTTGTGTGTATTTTTTAATGCCACATAATAAAAAAATAAAAACCAAAAATTTTGTCCAAAAATTAAAAAAAATAAAAATTAGGGGTGGATTACCCTTAAAATTAAGGGGGATAAAAAATAGATGTTGTCCGATTCTCAGACATACCCAATATGCACACAAAATTTCATGAGAATCGAGAAAGCCGTTTCGGAGGAGTTTAACCACAAACACCGCGACACGAGAATTTTATATATTAGATTTTTTTACAATCACTTTATTCCCCGTATTTTGTAGTAAAATTCTGCGAACAATAGAATTGTCCAACATAAGATTTATTATTAAAATATTTAATAAATGTCCTTTAAAGAATGTTATTTCCTCACGACACAACACTACACCACACACATTAATCACAACAAAATGATGATTAAAGGTTAACATCAGTGTAATTTTATTTTTGCCGCGGGAATCTTTAATTGCGCCTGTGGCTAATTTAATGTGCGACCGGCAGTTAAGTCGCGCGACTAATCGCGCGACCGGTTTACTCATGTAGTAACTTCTTCCTACGTGATGTATTAGGTTATGACGACTATTAGAAATGCTATATATAATTTGCTATTATTGTCAATAATTATTATTTAATAACGCATAGGTGGCGTAGTGCGTAAGAGTGTTGACTTCCATCGGGAGTTTTTTTTTATTTGTTAGGCCAAGCTAATGACTACAGTCCACTTGATGTTAAGCTGAAGTTGAGTCCAAATGCGGAGATAGCTAGCGCGAGAGATAAACTCACGATTCATCGACTCACGGACTTCACTAGCAAGTGCGTTAATAAATAGTTCGCAACTTTTGACACTAAAACGCATTTAATTGAATAGCAAGTAAAGCAATCGTGGCCTTGTAAGTTTTTCTTTAAAAACACCAACAATTTTTAGTTTGAAATACCCCGACCGATAACAACTGGTACCCGATATCGAATGAATTAAGTTGCACGGTGATTTAGTGACGTCGCCCAATGCTTTATCGACGTCGATACTATAATCCGATATGGGGTTGTATAGCGATATCTTGCATGTAAATTTTGTGTTAAGCCATCAATCAGATTGACAAAAATGTTACTTTTTTTCATTTTATATCAATTCACACGTTCTTTGCGTCATGAACAGTATAGAGCCATCCTTGAATTAATCACAGCGTCGGAGAAAAACGTGTTTCTCACCGTGGTGGGGCGGGGATTTTAATAAGTTATATCGTGAGTAGAAAAGAGACAAATAGAGATTTGTTTATGCGTGTTCAAATATAACAAACTATTATTTAAAATGGGCATGAGAAAATAATGTTCATGATGCACAGAAGTTAATTATTTACCATTGCGTGTGGTATGACAACTATATGGCCATGCCCCTGCACCTCATTCCGCACATAATGCATACGCGTCGTGCTGGCTAGTCGCACATAGTGATGCACAGTGTATTTTTAATAAAAACGGGAAAATCAAGAAAGCTTGGTGAAGATAAAAATCACAGTACAGCTATTAGAGATGATCGAAACTTCATAACTCTTAGAAAACAGTGCAAAACATAAAATAAAATATATTAATAAAAAGAGAAAGTTAATGTAGTTTTAAGTTCATTAGTGTTGCGTTATACGCTCCATGTATGGTGTTAAGAACTCCTTTGGATATATTTTTATTTATGTTTGATTACGACATTGATTGATAGTTTGGAGATGAATATACAACCATTCGTCGGTCAACCTACTTTATTAATAGGTCAGGATTACTGGCATTTGATTGTGAGCAGAGAGATCAGACAGGGACGGATGAATGAACCTGTTGCCTCTCGAACTCTGATGGGATGGGTTCTACACGGATATGTTTCCTCGATCACTAGAAATATACCGGAACTTAGCTATCATGTACGGCATACAAATGCAGATGACGAGCTACACGAACTTGTTAAGGATTATTTTCGTATAGACAGCATTGGTGTGAAATATTCAAATAAGTGCGATAACGAACACACGAAAGATGAAGAACGTGCATTACATATACTCGATACAAAGTCAAACAAGCTAGAAAATAGATGGGAAGCCGGTCTTCTATGGCGATCTGACGATGTAAAGCTGCCGAATAATAAGAAAAATGCTATGCAACGATTAATGATGATAGAAAAAATTATGGATAATGATTCTAGTTTTGCTTCGGATTACATGAAGCAAATAAATACGATGCTTGGGAATGGCTATGCGGAGGAGGTAAAAGAAATTGTTTCTGGGGATAGGATTTGGTATCTGCCTCACTTCGGCGTACGTAACCCTAACAAGCCTGGGAAATTACGCGTAGTGTTTGACGCTCGAGCAGAGACCAAAGGCATTTCGTTGAATACGGAGTTATTATCTGGACCGGACTTGTTGAATTCATTAGTTGGTGTGTTGTTACGTTTCAGAGAGCGAGCTGTAGCAGTAAGTGGAGATATAAAGGAAATGTTTTTGAGGGTGAAAATAATTAAAGAAGACCAAAAATCAGATGTTTTTATGGCGTGGATTAGACAGAACTGGGCCGCCGCGTGAGTACAAAATGACATCTATGACCTTCGTAGCGAAATCGTCACCCTGCACTTCTACTTACATCTTACGCAAGAATGCAGATATGTTTTCGGACACTCATCCTAGAGCTGTCTTAGCAATAAAAAAACGGCATTATGTTGACGATTACCTTGACTCAGTTGACACAGAACAAGAAATGAAACAGTTGATTGCAGACGTCGTAAATATTCATCGTAGCGGAGGGTTTGAAATTAGAGGGTTTACGACAAACAAACCTAGTTGCTTACCCGATGATCTGCAGAAGGACACCGTCAATCTTCTTGAGAGTTCTACTGTGCAAAGAACTTTAGGTATGATATGGACACCACATACTGATCAACTGGGGTTCGACCTTAGCCTAAAAAAGTTAAATTCTGGAGTAGCTGATGGCACACAGAAACCGACCAAAAGGGACATGCTCAAAGTAATTATGTCTATCTTTGACCCCTTGGGTTTCCTAAGTCCCTTTTTGATCAGAGGCAAGATTTTACTACAAAGCGTATGGCGTAGTGGTGTGCAATGGGATGAAGAGATAGGAGAAAAATTTGCTAAGATTTGGTTTGCCTGGTTGCAGTACCTTCCAACGTTGTTACCAAGGAATGCTCAAGGTAGGAACATTGACTTGAAAGTAGGGACATTAGTTATATTGGTGGACCCTACATTACCTCGTAATGTCTGGCCAAAGGGAGTAATTTCAAGATTGTATCCTGGTCGTGACGGGGTGTCACGTGTAGCAGACATACGTACGGCCGGTGGCATCTTAAAAAGACCCTTAACTAGGTTAGTACCGGTATTTATAAACGATTAGTGATAGGTTATTTTGATTATTATTTTAACTAGTGATAGGTTTTTTATTTCGAGTATAATTTTGATTAAAGCGGTTGATTATATAAGTTTAGCGTTAGGTTTGATATTTTGATTATTTTTATTATCTTATGTTGTGGCGGGAGAATGTTAAGAACTCCTTTGGATATATTTTTATTTATGTTTGATTACGACATTGATTGATAGTTTGGAGATGACGAAAAATAAATGAGTGATTAACTTGAAAAGTAAAAGATTATTTTATTATTTTAATTCTCAACATATGGGAAACTTGATTAGCGCCCCTAGCGGAAAGGAACTCAAAACAGTTGTCCCTCCTTCTGCCGGTCTCCCAAAGCGACGACTGTTGCGCCTGTTTTGCGTCGGAGGATATGGGCCGGTTGACTTCAGCAATTCTAATTCCTCCATACTTGTCCCATACAAATTGAGCTCATAACACAACTAAAATAGTTAATTTTTTTCAAGTAAAAAAACTAAGGTTAATGGAAATGATAGAGCGATAAGATCGCCTATAGTAGGTACAGCCGAGAACAGGCAGTCAATTTGTTTTAAAATAATATAGTAATTTAGAAAATTGAAGTGGAAAAACTAACTAAAAGTCTAATGGAGATATGGAGTACTATTGGAGGCACTGTTGGCCCATACTGCCGGATATGACTTTATGTGTAACAAACTGTCACCTAAGGCTCTGCTCAACCCCTCATGGGATTACGAGCATGATCGTATATAGGTACGTATACATGTATACAGGGTGTAAAAGACACGAGCAGTCAAACGAAAACCATGTATTCTGCTCACCGTCATAACATTTTTCTTCCTTTAGACTATACCTGGGAAATTGATAGTTACGATTTTATTGAAGGTCAAAGTCATAATTTTTTTTTAATTTTTTTTATGAAAACGTATTCTATACGTTATTTCTTAATTATTGTCCAAAGAAACATTATCATTTTTTTTAGTATTTCATAACAAAAAATGGCTTCAAAACGTTAGCGTTCAATGTAGCTCACTCGATGCGCACGGCCACTAACGAACGGGGCCGCCGTCAAGCAAAATTATCGCGGTTTTGCGAGTTGCGTGCGAGTTGAGCCCTTTACATTGCGCGGTACAATTTGCAATTTTTTGTAACACCAAAAAATAAAAATCATTTCCCAGCAATATTTTTTTTGAAATATGTCTTATTTTGATGTATAGAATACGTGGTTTTCGTTTGACTGCTCATGTCTTTTACACCCAGTATATAGTGATAATAATTTATAAAATTTTTGTAGGTACGCACATTATACACTCGGCAAAGTAAACACAAATATATCGACAATTTATTCCGATAATTTCCTTAACTCTACGCCATATCGCTTATTCGAGAACGATTTATAATTGATTCGAACTATCTTGATGGCGAAAATACATTAAACGAAAGGAATATGGTGTTCTTTGAAAACGACTAATTTATTTCAGGATAAGGTTTCTCGATTTGGGCGAAGGTATTTATAAAAATGGCGGTCATGTTACTTTGTTTGTAAACGCAACAAATTGCAAGCGTAATTAATTAATCTTATTTAGCCAATGAAACAAAAGGACCAAAAAAACAGGCAAAAGAAGCATAGGACGTCTACCAGCAGGGGTCCACGTCAAGCCTCCTCGTGGCGGACCCTGGTAACGTGGTGGGGAAACTTTCTCGGCGGGTGTGAGGCTTTTGATGTCAAGTATCCCTTGGCATTCGAAGTCACATGCCATCGTCGAGTTTTATTTGTATTCCCACCACATCTAGTTCGGGACGGCCCTTTTCAGGGCCACGACTGCGCCCGAAGACCCCGGGTGCGGTCCGATGGCTGCTCCCGGTGTCCTCGTCAGGAGGACGCGCCAGGTCGAGCAGCCGTCGGTGAGGAGGCGGCCTATAAGGCTGGCGTTAGTCGGTAGCCCCTGTGGGCCCCTGTAGACGGGCAGCGTTGGGACGGTCTCGCTGTAGTTGCGCTCACGTGCGCAGATCTCGAGCCGTCCCGCAATAGCGCACTAAAGGTCAGGCCGGGGAGGATGTTTAGTGGGTATGGAGGGAACGCCTTTACCTCGAGGCCCACATATTCCCTGTAAGTTGGCACCACCCCACAGGGACGATGCGCAAATGCACTTGACCTCCCCGTTAACATAAAAAAAGATCGAGTATTCTGGAAGGATCTTGAGGACACCTATACCCAGCATTGGGTACAAGAGGGTTGAAAAAGGAGAAGAAGAACCAAATATAGCCATCTGCAGCCGCCAAATAATAAAAAAAAACTTAAAATTATTATAATAGTGTTTAGTTTGACAATCACAAGTCACAATCGACTGTAGCAAATGCACCAAAGAGACGCTACTAGGGTTGCGGTCCCGGGTCACCGGGATTTCCGGGAAGATTTTCGGTCCCGGGAACATAAGGCCGGGATCCCGGTAAATACATTTTGTATTAAATATAACATAAGTATTTTAGTAATTTGCCTGCAATAAAAACTCAAGTATTTTTTGAAAATTTTCCATTTATAAAATCACTAAAATATGGTAATGGCCTACGGATGTGGCTAGGATATTATAATTACTTACATTTCAATAAAATATGTAACAGTTTTTTTATCTAAGGATGATTTTATCTCAATGTTGATATAGTGGTCCACGTATTGTTAAGGTATCATATTACATTGCCATAAAAAATATATGTAAATATGTTATAAACAAAGAATAAAAAGACATTATATTTTTTTTATTGGCAAACTACTGTTTTACAAAATTATGTATGTAATAAAATTATATTGAAGATTTATGTCAAGTATAGTGCTGTTTTGTAGCCTTAGGCTCAGTTGCACCAAGTAACTACAACGATAACAAATGCCAAAGGTGCCGTCAAATCTCTGGTTAAGCGAAATACAGGATGCATCATTTTAACAGTGGTTAAAATGATGTAATAAATAACGATAAACATAACCGCTCAACTTCGGACGGTTAGTGTTAAAGTTACAGTTTGTGTGTGTTAACTCTCATGCAATCAATTTCAATTTCAATGACGTAAGGTGGTTTGTGTTTGACAACGCAATTTGAAGTGTTGTCATTATAAAAAATTTACCCCTGTGAATTTTTGGGAAGGGAAACGTCTTTTCACTTGTAACCCTTTTAACTTTAACTATAACATTTTTACATGACGGTGCAACAAAAGATAGTGGCCTTTGATGGTTATTGTTAAAGTTTCAGTTAAAATTTACTTTAACAGTGACAATAACGTAGTACTCGGTGCAACGCACTCTTAGCGGTCGTAAAGAAAGTAAGAAAAAAATATATTTGGTACACATCAAAAATTTACACAATTGAAAATACAATAAGTAAAAGGAGGTTTTGAGTAAAGAGTAATGAATAGGCTTACGAATATGTGTAGATTTTACTAATTGCCATGTTTAGACATATAAGCGATAACAAAAGCCAAAACTGCCACTATATTATATACTTATTAGGTCTAGTTTACGCATTACTCGCTTACCTTTAACTACGGGTTAGCAAGATAAACTATCCTTTCAAACAAAAACGTGACCAGTTATAATTAATTAAGTACGCAAAAGATTTATGATATTGAAGGAGCCTAAAGGCCTACTTACATTAGCTAATCGATTAAAGAAATTGTTTAACGAACGCAGATCTTATCTGCAAATAAATTTAAATATCATTAAACGGCGTTCGTTTCATTCGAATAAATTTTATTTTATTAACAAGCCTTTGAATAATTGAAATCACAAATCATAATAATGTTACACAAACAGGTAATTTAAATTTTTATTATTCTTTATTTCTATTTACTTCCAAAAATTTGAAGAATTATGAACATCTCTGGCATATTATTAACATAGTAGAAACAATTCTGAAATTCACACAAGTTCAAGATACTATTTGGTGAATGAAAAAGATAGAAATACGATTAGAGATAATTCACTTGAAAGGAAAATCGTCACCGTTTTGTAACACGGCGTGGTATACGATCCGCCTGCGTGTTATACGTGGATAAGCTACGGATGTCTGTATAGATATGTCCTACACAAACAGCCATGGCTTACCCGCGTTTGTAAGATGAAAATACTAATACATCCACCTCTTGTTAAACTAAAGATTTAAAGGCGGGAACAGTTTAACAGTCTGTACAATTTAGTAGATAGCAATAAAAGTGAAACCTAGTATGTACAAACAATAATTATGTTGTAGAGAAAGGAAGTTGGACATTAACATCTAAATGAATTAAATGCTAAATCGAAGAACACTGTTAACATAGTCTATAAATCACGTTACGTAATATTTCACATTGACGGATTGCCACAAAGATGCGGTTTTAAAATTCTCAAAAAGGATTATAGAACACTCCTACCTCGTACATGATAGATATTGGAACGCCTTACAGACATGTCGACAGGCGAGATTACTTCTACCGCATATCGACCCAAGGTTCTCTATGAAATTACTACAGCTAAAAAGATACCAGTTACGTCTAATTACAGGCGCAATTTCGGGACATAGCAACTTTAACAAACATCTTTTCAATATAGGTGTAACAGACAGCCCACTGTGCAGAGCCTGCATGGCGGAGGAAGAAACAGCCGCTCACGTCCTGCTGGAGTGCAGAGGAGTGGCAGAATACCGGCTCGTTTCCTTGGGTCGCCGAGAAGCGGCCAGGAGTTGTTTGGCAACATCAAGGCGCTAGGCGACTTCCTGGTAGAGCTGGGATGGCTGGAGTGATCCGGCCCACACCCTCCGACGCAAAATAGGCGCACCAGCCGTCGAGTTGCGGAAACTGCCCGTACGAAGAAGAAGAAAATTCTCAAATTGAAATCACTTCTACCAATTTGGGAGGCTATTCTGCCACAAAATAACTCATCCCTGTCCAAGATTCCCCTTTTCGAATTTTAATGTAGGCTTTTTGTCCAATGCTACTGGATATTTGTCCGACTCGACCACGCAAATAAATTGAAGTAGTATATTCGGCCAAAAATCTGGGCACTAGAATCTCGCTATATTTTTAAGATATATCAATATGATATGAGAGAATTTATAGCAATAAAAGACTTTTTTTTGTTTAAAAAATATATACATCACACTATCAAAGTAACGTCGACAACAAGGAGTTTTCGACGTTACTTTGATAGTGTGATATAGATAGGTCGTTAGTGCTCTCACGCCAACGTTCACGTGAGGGTTCATCGTCGGCTTTAGTGAGTAAACCCTACCTTTCGCAGGGAGAGTCCCACACAACGCTCATGCCAACTCAGGCGTGACGCATTTCCCAAGGTAATAATCGGGAGTGGTCTCTCCTTGACTTTCTCGTATACCGGAAACGACTCAAAAGTTGATAGAAACCTTATATTTTGATGTCATACATGCATCCTAAATTTGGTTGCAATAAGTTAAAGCATAGATACACACACACACACCGACATAATTCCAAAAAAAAATTTTTTGTACTCAGGTAGGTCCAGAGCGTGTAAATTCGTCAAAATCTCGAGGTCAAATTTTTTGATGATTACAAGACTTCCTCTATTATACGCATACGAGAAAGTAAAAAGGGGGGGGGGGGGGGAACAGGAAACAGTGGCAGGTAGACGCAACTCTGTGGCGCCTCAACTGTCGGACGCTCCAAACGCAGCTTTATTGACAAGAGAACACTTAATGTCATTGTGTTCTGACGGTGGCCGACAACAAGCTCGCCAGGTAACATAGAAACTTATTATCAAAAGCTTAAGGTACAAAATTTAAAGCTTCGAAAGTGTGACACAAAAAATTTAACAAACGAAACGGAAAGCTAACATCGTAGATGATTGCTTATTCAGCATTTAATTTTGTGATTTGTTAACGTTTTATATTACAATGTACTATTTGCAAGTTACTAATTTTCTATGGAACTATAAACATGTTTTATTTACTGTGCAAATGGCGGATAAAATAACTTTGAGCGTATTCTTAAAGACGTTGAGTTCAAAATGTGATGGATGGATACCTATTAAAGGTTTTTCACTGTTAGCTATATAGAAATGTATACG
Source organism: Elophila nymphaeata (assembly GCA_955850985.1). Taxonomy (NCBI): domain Eukaryota; kingdom Metazoa; phylum Arthropoda; class Insecta; order Lepidoptera; family Crambidae; genus Elophila; species Elophila nymphaeata. The sequence continues at coordinate 7,729,435 of OY039091.1, read as the reverse complement.
TCGCAGATATAAATAATACTTTTTTACACTTTTTAAACCAATATTTGGTGTCTATAGTAATACGTTATAGTTGTTTTATTTTTTGTTTGGAAATTTTGGTTATGATTGAAATTGATACCAAATTAAATAGAAACCGACATAAATAGAAACACGGAAAAAAAATCCTGTCATGGATAAGTGCTGAGACGGAACTTAAACCCACGACCTTTCGCTATCCGGGCGACTGCTCTTCCAACTGAGCTACACAGGACTGTTTGACCACGACGAATTTAGTCATGTCTTTCATTTTTTTTCTTACGTCATCAATATTATTATACGTTATAGTTTTCAATGGAGTTAGTGGTATAATAGTAGTTTATGCAACTGTCATATAATGAAGGGTATTAAAACACGAGTGTGAGTTTATGAAACGAGCGCAGCGAGTTTCATAATAGTAACGAGTGTTTTAATACCCGTGTTATATGCAGTTGCATACACTACTTTATCTACACTCATACATAAATTCAAATAAAACAACAGAAAAGACAAATGTATGGGTTAGATCCCTTTGCCTTCCCGAGTATTTAAGAAAAATAACTGTATCATAATGAGTCGAACCGGTGTTATAATGGTCATTATGTTACAGGTTGTTTTTTTTAATTTTAATTTTGATTATCTGTATTAAAAAGTATGTCATTTTATGTTCACCTTTGATATCGTAATTCGAATATTATGACATGAGTGTAGATAAAATACCTAAAGAACTTGTATTTTATCAAAAAGCCAATTATTACTATATTGCAACTTCTATTTTGCATCGAAATAATAAAAAAATTTAATGACTATGATACTAGAAATAAGTATCCAATATTTTTTCGTGTTCTGATAAGGTACCAATTAGAATTTCTCAGACATCATCCATATCCGTATTAACTGTCACCTCAATTTAAAAAAAAAACGAATTCCATTTCAAAAAAGACAAAAGCGGTTCTATTTTGAAGAATATTATTGAAAGTCGACCACCCCACAGCGGCGAACATTCGTTCCGGGCGCAGGTTAATTGGCAGGCGCGTGAACCAACCGCATTCCTGTCACCTCGCGACATTGCTGTGTATCTAACTTGGCAAGTACACAAGTGTCATCGCAACTATTAATACTAGAATTCAGAACTGAAGGTAATAAATTACACTGCATCTTTATATTGATATAATAATAAATATATTTCATTCAATTGTGAATTCATTCAAAGTGCCTGTTCTACCCTTCCTACAATCCAAATTATTCAAGGGTAATTATAAATGAGCAACTAAAAAATCGGCGGTTAGTCGCTTATTCTAGATTTAGATAGGCTTAGATTAAGTTAAATACGAACCGTTATTCAATGTAGTTTCACTAGACGAATATGAATGCTTTTCCTCATCCCGTGGGTATTGTAAATAAAGAATTCCTTCATGGTGTGTGCAGGTTTCCTCACGATGTTTTCCTTCACCGTAAAAGCGTCGATTAAACGTACATATGAATTCTAAATTTGAAAACACATTGGTACGTGTGGCTGGGATCGAACCAGTGCCTCCTGGGTGGGAGGCGACGCTCTTACGCACTACGCCACCGACCTTTTTTAAGCTGTATCTAGTAAACATTTATTTAATATTATATTCACTACCTTTGTGCATCAACTCACAAAGGAATGTGTTTGCTACATCAAAAACTTTAATTAACGCTCGACCCGTCCAAAAATATTGAAATAATAAAAATCATCATATCAGCTTTCGAGATCATCGGTTGCAATATTTATTTTTATTTTTTTCGCTCCAAATATTACGAAACCGGTAATTTCGGTCTGTTCTCACTCGATGCATCTGCGGCTCCCGAATTCGGATGATACCTACGTCGCATCCTTTTTGTAATATTTACAATGTTATGTTAATAGGGTGTCTACAATTTTATTGGCAATATAAAAATTCAATTTAAATACTCAAATATCTCCTATCTCGTGTACATATCATCTTAAGTCTTATGATTGCCTTTAGTTAGAACATAAAAAATATATTTAATGTTTGGTTTGATGCCACGTTTTGTGAAAAAATAAAACAGGCTGGCAAATCTTTTATTTTATATTTGGTACAGTAACAAATTACTGTCAATTACAATTACAATATTAAAATATACTGATATTTAGTTCTAGTTCTACAATGATCCCTTATAAGTGTACCCAGCTTGACCTATTGAGCTGAACGAACAAAAATATAAATAAAGTAAAAAATAAATTTAAAAAAAATAGTAAAAAAAAAACATTTTTAAAATACAAAAAATGAATTAGAAAATACAAAATTATGAAATACAAGTGGAGGTGAAAAAATTACAATAAGTACCTACACCAAACAATATTTTTCAGTTTCAGTATAAAGGATTGAGGAATCGGCATTGATACTAGCCAACGATATAGCCATTTTTTATTGGTTTGCTAACTCGATGTGTACCTACTAGCTTTTATGGCGTGGCCTTTGAGTATCCGTGAGTTAAGTGTATGTGATGCAGAAACTTAAACTGAAATTAACACCGTTTATTTAAAAAGTGTCTCCAACTGCGTAAATAAAACTCCGGATTGCACTTCTAATCCAAAAGTTTCCGAGAAAAAACCCCCTCTTATTTCTCACCAGATCCCAGATTGGAAACTGGAGAACAATTTAACGATAAATCCATCTGGAGTGAATCTTTCGCGACTTAAACCGAACTTAAAACTTAAATCGTCTTAAAATTGAAAATGCAAACTAGTTTCCCCAGTCATGGGGCGCGCCAAATATTTTCCATCTTACGCTTTTAGGGGGAATCACTCTAATCTAAAGGTGTCTGGCCACAACAACATATCGTACCAGACCGTGGAAAGTGTTTGGCACGTGTAGGCACTTTTAGCAGCAAACACGAGTAAAAACGGGAATTAACGCGATTAAGTTACATTTTAAATTCCTGACGTTTCAGCCGGGTTACACCGACCGTGGTCACAAGCGGCCTGTCCACTATGCAGAGCCTGGTGACAGAAGAAACAGCCGCCCACATTTTGCTGGAATGCAGTGGACTGGCCTGCTACCGGGCAGAATACCTGGGAACTCCAGGTAGCCTCCTGGAGGCATTTGGTGACGTCAAGGCCCTGGGTGACTTCCTGGAGGAATTAATATAGCTGGAGTGAACCTCACACAAGCCCTAACAGTCGTCGATTTGCGGAGACCGCCCAATTGAAGAAGAAGAAGACAGTTTTGTAACGCAACTGCACCAGCATTGAGCCTATCGACACCGACAAAATATTGTCTTCGACTATTGATGATACGCTACGTGGGAAGTAGTGGGCGTTGTTCATACAAAGAATAATTTCTGCATATACCGGTACAGTTACCAGCCAAGGTACGATACAGTGCATTGGACAGAGATCTGATGTCTCATTGCTGCTTCTGTTTAACAAGGAACTGTATCAATATTTTATTCCTGTCTTTGTTACAAAGAGCTTTTAAACTTTTCGTCTACATCAGTCTTAAACCTACACCGCCCACTTTGAGAATATGTTTTGTAGAGACAAAATTTTGTAGTTTAATCTTAATTTTACTTACGTCATCGTCCATTGTCATGTCTGCCACATTCTTGGATATGGACCTCTTCCCATCCTCTCCATTCCCGACAATCTTGAGCATGATCCAGTCATGATATCCATGTCGTATGATATAAGTAGTCTGTTCAGTGCAGAACATAACATTTATTTTAATTTGATTATAATATTTTACAATCATTTAAGTTATTCTTGTAATAAAATAATAATTTGTTATACCACGATTTTATATATATTTTTTAAACTGGTATACTTTTGCATGTATTTTGCTTATGGCAACATTGTTGTTCTTCCCTTCCTTCAAAACCCGCTACTATGAGCGGGCGTTTTTAAATATTTTTTTAATAAAAGTTTTAATTTCACAATATATAAAACTGCCTTGTTATTTCCGGATTATATAGTCTTCTAAAACCAAAGAAAGGAGGAAGGCTATAAAATACAGTTGGACTCGAACCGAAGTAGAATGGTAATAAGAAAAACAGTACACCAAGTCTTCAATACACTGTCACCTTAGTCACCTTAGTAAAATTCATATCTTAAATCGGCTACAATGCCACAGTGTGCAAGATAGTCAGTAGGAAATCTAATTTCACTAACACAAACACTACTTTTTTAGTGACAGACTTTGATAATTATACTTAAGCGGTCGTAAATAATCTTATCGCGTTATTTACGACCGCAGAAACAAAACCAAATCGTTAACGTTCACATATGTTTTGACATCTAACAGCTGTCAAGCTGTTAACAAAATGTATGAAAACGGAAACGTTTTGGATTGAGGTAATTACGCTATAAATATAGTGCAATATAGCGCACCCTTAGTACCATGAATAAAATGGAATGGAAGGAAACGTAACAGAACGGAAAAACAGAATGAAAATATTTATTTATACTATCAAGCCAACTAGCAGATGAATGAATGAATAAACGTTTATTTGGCACCAAAAGTACAATTATGATTATGATTATGTGCGATCCTCCGTGCTTTAATCCAGACCTTACCTAATTTATAATTACTTTAAATTATATTTTTTTATTTCCATACACAACTGTTAACACAATAGTGTTAATTTATAACGAATAAATAACACAATGTGTTTTAGTGAAGTGATTAATCACTTTGATTGAGTCACTACTTTTTGACTTCCTCTTTAGAAGAAAAAGCTGCAAATTCAACAGAGTATTATGCGATGGCCTTTAAGAGAATCTTTTTTAAAACAATTTTGAATATTAACAATAGAGATCACCCACTGTCTAAAACTACACTGTGGCGAGTCACCACAAGCTGTTTCGGAGAATCGCCTCGAAGGATTAGGAATACGATTATGTAAAATACGACACCTTAAAATGCAATGTTGATTGGTCATGTTTACATTGGTCGTTGTGGTGCAGTGAGGGTTTAACATAAAAATTGTTTGAATGCTTCGAGCAATCCGACGCGATATTGCGAGGCGATTAAGCTTGCTGTGGAATGTATACCTAATGTTATGGCCGCACTTCACTTCAATATACGCGTTTTTTGTCTAAAGATTTGGTGTATTTTAACCGACTTCAAAAAAGGAGGTTATCAATTTGACCCGTGTGTTTGTAATATTACGTTACTCGTTTCTTTGTCGCAAAATCAAAAAAAAATCCATTCTGCCTACAATCCTTGTAAGGACGACAATACCGCAGGAGTTAATATTTATCATGTGACAATACTCAAAAAGTTATCTTTCGACTGGATAATGTAATTTCTACCTGGTATTTTAGTTTTGTATTACATGTAACGTGGAGTTTTTTGTCACACTACATAACTAAACTGTCAATACTTAGTGTCAATATTAGCTTATGGAACAAAACTGAGAACTTTTTATTCCCTTCGATGCTCGCGCCGACGTACTCATATCAATGTGAAAAGATTTTTGAGTTCAATAGTTTGATAAAATAATTTCAAATTAAAGAAATATTTCTTTTAAATGATTTTTCATGGCCACCCTTTAAAACAATTTGTTAAGCAATTATGACGAAAGTGAATATCTTGTTAAATATAAGCACAGATAATATAATACTACATAACTAAATTATCATGTTCAATATATGAAAGGACTCCTATGTACATTAAGTAGGATTTTGTACAAAAATATACTTTTTTAAATTATTTATTTGTTCAATACATTGCAATACAGACAACAGTAAATTGTATGTATACTCACATACAATTTACTTGTTGTCTGTTTTAAATTACGTTATAAATTAAAGCAGATACAAGCAAACAAATTTACCGAACCATCCCGACGGAGGTGCCAGTTAAAATGTGCCATATCTTTAAATTCACTCATTTAAATTCGTCTACAATTCAACCACAAATACTACAAAACGATAAAGAATTGCTTGACTGAATTGCTAAACTGTTGCTTCCTTGAAATAATTACGCGACGAAGTGTGGTCTGAGGGACCTATCAAGTATAGTATCTTTTTAATATCTATACTACCGAGCTCATATTTTGCTCGAATACTACAATATTATACAAAATTTTGATAAATATTCATCCATAATATCCTTAGTTCTGAGGTGGCAACTCAATTCAAACATTTAAATTGAGGTGCCACTTTCATCTTCTATTTAAATACAAAATGAATAATGACTGACTGACTGATTGACTGACTGAAATATCAACGCACAGCCCAAACCGCTGGGTCTAGACATTCCAAATTTGGTACGTGGGTTCCTTGAGTGGTCCAGGGGTGCACTGAGAAAGATTTTTTGGAAATTCACCCTCTAAGGGGGTAAAATGAGGGATAAAAGTTTGTATGGAAATCTAACATTTTTTAAAGTAAAATCGTTGAACATTGGTTATGTGGCGCTTGGGTTAGAAGAAATAAGAAGAAAATTTGCTGCCCTAAATAACTATTCTACGCGGACGAAATCGCGGGCAAAAGCTGTATTCATATAACTTTTAAAATATTCTACCACAAAACCTAAGATCTAGAGAATATAGAAATGTAAACAAAGAAAAATAAATGTTAAATGTAAATACTGGGTGTAAAAGACATGAACAGTCAAACGAGAACCACGTATTCTATACATCAAAATAAGACATATTTAAAAAAAAATATTGCTGGGAAATGATTTTTATTTTTTGGTGTTAACAAAAATTGCAAATTGTACCGCGCAATGTAAAGGGCTCAACTCGCACGCAACTCGCAAAACCGCGATAATTTTGCCAGACGGCGGCCCCGTTCGTTAGTGTCCGTGCGCATCGAGTGAGCTACATTGAACGCTAACGTTTTGAAGCCATTTTTTGTTATGAAATACTAAAAAAATGATGATGTTTCTTTGGACAATAATTAAGAAATAACGTATAGAATACATTTTCATAAAAAAATGAAAAAAAAAGTTTTGACTTTGACCTTCAATAAAATCGTAACTATCAATTTCCCAGGTATAGTCTAAAGGAAGAAAAATGTTATGATGGTGAGCAGAATACATGGTTCTCGTTTGACTGTTCATGTCTTTTACACCCTGTATATGAAATGAAATGTAATGTACTAAAAAAATGTAAAGAATATTAGTTAATAAAGAAACGTAGTGTGTTATAACAACAAAATGACCAAATTTAATTAAGATTAAGAAATGTACTCAATAATTGGCTCCTAATATTAAGTAAATTTGAAATATGTACTCGTTATAAGTGAATTAGAAAAACAAAGGCTCCTTAAATACAAAGGAGGGATCTAGCTAGATAAAAAAAAAGCCAAGCTCGGTCCTAAATAATGTTTAAGTAATTAGTTTCAATTACAACTGAAATTAAAAAATAATAAATAAAAAGTCATTAAAAAGCCAAAACAATAGTATTACGCCATTTAATGTGATCTATCTAACTAAAAAAACTTAGTAAGTAATTTTTTTTCGGTTGTACAACTGGTTATTGGAAAAATAAACGTTAATCTAGACAGTGCAAATTCGATCGTTACAAACCATCATTACAAAGCTTAAACGACTTAACTGCATTCACAAAAGAAACAATACGATTAAACCCGATACTCGGTTAAAGTAAAAAAAGGAATCGAGCATTCGAGAATCGGTCGGTGTGATTTGTATGCTGTTTTCACACCCCGCAATAAATAGGGTTGTCTTTCAATCGATTTCGTACGCTCCGATGTCGATTAGTAAATTTTCGAGATATCGATTCGCGAATGTTTTTGAGTGGTCAATTTTAAGTCTTATCAAAAAACAATCGATTAAAAATAATTGCCTATTTCCTTTCATCGCGGTCTCAAATTTCGAACTTCCAACGACTGAGCAGAGTTTGGCTGAATAAAAAAGTGGTATGAAACTGTTAATTTCGAGCACGCAGTAAATTATTAATTATGAACTGCTCACGTTTAATGCCATTTTTACATTCTCGTATACGTAGTTTAAAGAAAGTGTTGTAATAGTCAAAAAATTCGACCTAAAGATTTTGACAGATTTACACGTTTTGGACCTCCCCGAGTCCAAAAATACCGTTTTTGGAATTATGTCTGTGTGTGTGTGTCTGTGCGTTAGCACGATTACTCGAGTATGCTTTAACTTGTTGCAACCAAATTTAACATGTATATAAGGTTTCCATCAAATTTTGAGTCGTTTCCGGTATACGAAAAAGTCAAGAGGAAACCACTCCCTATTTTTTCGGCTATACTCGTAAATCGAAATAATATTGATACGAGAATGACTACCTCAACAAGGAATTAAAAAATATTATAAGAATTTATTAAGAAATCCGAGAGACGTTCTCTGCTGGGCTTAGGCCTCTCCGAGGATCTCCAAGTCAATTGGTCCTGCGCTACCGCTGCCAGCGGCTTCCCGCGACCTTTACCAGCTTCGGGCCTAACAACGCTGCGTCTCCTGGCATACGGTGCCTACTGCTACTTAAGGCTTGCAATTCTTTTTTGTTCTGTCGGTGGCCTTACTTCTCTGATAATAATATGATCAACGCAAGAAAACTCCGAGCTTAAACCTTAGAGTAACCTTTAGCCTTCTTATGAGGTCCATTACAAGTTTACCATTAAGCAAAATGTATGCTCGCTTACCTTCCGGTATTAAAATTAAAAGCGATATCGACTTTGCGAATTCCGCGTATAACAAAATTCTATCACTTACTATGTAAGTTATTACGAAAAAAGCATAGCATGACCTGAACATTGATTTATGTGACAGCATAGGTACTCACGTCTTCCACAAATCTCATAATACTCTCCGTAACGATAATCTGTGGCGAACCGATAATTTACACGTGTATACCACGGATATACTGTCTCAGGGACGCGTCACACAAGGCCGGCGAGGAGACGGTCAAAGCCAAATCAATTTATTCAGTCTGGGTATGTTTGTATATACACTTATGAACATCAAATTACGGCTTAAATTATTACTTTTGAAGGAGCGCAGCTGTATAATAAAATATCCTCAATTATAAAAATTCAGGAGTGGTCTCCTTGACCACAGTATACCAAGAACAGTTATACGACTTCTTACAAACTGGCCACTATCCATTAGAATGTGTGCGTGCGTACTCTGCGCCCCGTGTACGCACGCACTTTGACACACACATTGACATAAAAATATGGGGGCATAAGGTGGTCTCGCAGTCTCGGTGTGATCGCGCGTTGTTATGTCATTGCACATTCGCTCGCCGCTCGTTCCCGCCCAGCACATTCACGATAGCCCTACGTCAACGCAAGAGTAGGCTAATAACTCGCCGACAGCCCGCAGATAAACTACTGTTCTTGGTATACTGTGACTTTTGAATCGCTTCCGGTATACGAGAAAGTCATTCTCGTATACCGGAAGCGATTCAAAAGTTGATAGAAACCTTATATTTTGATGTCATACATGCATGTTAAATGTGGTTGCAATAAGTTATCATGCTAACGCACAGACACACACACATATATACATCATTCCAAAAACGATATTTTGGACTCAGAGATGTCCAAAACGTGTAAATCCTTCAAAATCTCGAGGTCGAATTTTATGACGATTACAAGACTTCCTCTATACTACGTATACGAGAAAGTAAAAATGTGAGCTCGATTAGTGCATTCAAAATGAAGCTTGCTCAACACATTTTGGAAAGTACATATTAGGTTGGGAGAAAAAGTCTTTTCGCATTATAGTATGTATAAACTTGTAATAAAAACTCTTTGGCTATACTATTTGTATCTGGCTGGTTTTGGTATCATTGAAAGTTTAAATTTTAAAGAACATAATTCCAAATTCAAATTAGGAAAATGTGTGATTTTCATTTGTTTTTCGTACCGCCAAGATGAGTGAATCTAATGAAGAAATTCGATACATTTTAAAATTTTACTACAAAAAAGGTAAAAATGCAACGCAAGCCGCGAAAAAAATTTGCGATGTTTATGGACCTAGTGTAGTGTCTGTGAGAGTAGCACAAATTTGGTTTAAGCGTTTTCAATCCGGAAATTTTGATGTCAAAGATGCACGTCGCTCTGGTCGCCCTATTACAGATAAAATGGATGCCATTTTTGAAAAAGTGGAGCAAGATCGGCATGTCAGTAGTTACGACGTAGCTGAAGAACTGGGAATTGACCACAAAACAGTTTTTGCGCATTTGAAAAAAACTGGGTACACAAAAAAGCTCGACATTTGGGTACCTCACGACCTCACTGAAAGAAACCTAATGAACCGTGTACTCATTTGTGATTCTTTATTACGACGTAATGAAACCGAACCATTTTTGAAGAAGCTGATAACTGGTGATGAAAAGTGGAACACGTACGACAAGAACGTGCGAAAAAGGTCGTGGTGAAAGGCCGGTCAGGCTTCACAGACTGTGGCGAAACCCGGGTTAACTCGCAACAAGGTGATGCTGTGTGTGTGGTGGGATTGGAAGGGCATTATTCATTATGAGCTGTTACCACCAGACAGGACCATCGATTCTGAACTCTACTGCGAACAACTGATGAGATTAAAGCAAGAAGTTGAGAGAAAGCGGCCGGAATTAATCAACAGAAGGGGTGTGGTTTTTCATCATGATAACGCTAGACCTCACACATCTTTAGCCACTCAGCAAAAATTAGCCTGGAGAGTTTAGCTGGGAGGTGTTAATGCATCCGCCGTATAGTCCTGACCTTGCACCTTCAGATTTCCACCTGTTTCGGTCTCTTCAGAATTCTTTAGGCAGTGTCAGGTTAACATCACGAGAGGACTGCCAAAACCACTCGTCGCGGTATTTTGACCAGAAGTCCCAAAATTTCTATAGCAATGGGATCATGTCCCTACCTACAAGATGGCAAAAAGTTATCGAACAAAATGGTACCTACATACTTTAGTTAAATGTAAATAAACTATATTAAAAAATGTTTTGAATTTTCTTAAAAAATGCGAAGAAACTTTTTCCCCAACCTATTAATTTAATAAGAATGCGCTAGGTGAGTATTTTCCTACCTAAAAAATGTATACGCGATTGCACGACGTATTTATTGATGTTTTCATGTAAGTGACTGTTATCATGTCTTTTTTGAGAATAAATTTCTTTAACCATAAATGAACAGAATATAGACGTCTCGATTTACTCATGACTCGAGTGCCATGCCTTAATTTTTAACTTAACATGTGTGAACTCGCGTAAATGAGGTTGCGTAATCAATCCGGGTTTATGGCATGATATCGTGTCGTCCGAGTAATAAGCGGTTACCTCTTAAGTACCGAGGGCACTATTAGATGCCGTTTGTTTGCTTCGTTTAATACAATTAAATAAACATAAATAAATTTGAAAACTTTATATATATATATGTCGGGGATGTCGTCAGGATTTAGCTCGAATCGCGATCTCACATGCCGAGTCCATTTATCACAAAGAGGAAAACCAGAGTTTTGCCTGCTGCCTGAGACTTGTGACCCAGTGTGTAGGTTTACCTAGGGCGCATTTTACATTGCACCGGCAGTCGCCTTCACTTCTCTCTAACTATTATCACACAACCGTAGGACATAGCTTCCATAAGCATTCCTAATACAACCATAGAAACGTTCGCACTCAGCGACGCCTCGAACTAGACTGAGCTCTGTGGAGCGCGCACCGCTGCAACAAAGGCACGCCCCACCACTACGTTGCATCGTACGATAAGCTCGTGCGGCGCTGACGTCACTCGCAATCCCACGTGGACTAATGGTATTTCTAATGAAAATAACAAATTAAATTACAATTGAACCTAATAATGTCATAGCGCCGACATATACAGGGTGACAGGAAAAGTCGACGTATTCCTTGAAAGGGGTACGCCGTAGGCTGCGTGTGTATTTGAACAGGACTTATAAATGTTTTTATTTATGTTGGTTTGTTGTTGAGTATTTTTTTTGTATTAAAATGCAATTTCCTTAATTTCTACTTGGTAATTTTGCCTTTTCCAGACAATTTTTATTCAAAGATGAAAATATGAATTTTGACCTACAGCGCAATTTTTTGCTAATTTTTGTAAAAACTACTAATAAAAGTAAATAAGATTTTTACCTTTTTTAAAAGCTTATGAAACCAGCAAGTTATTTTAGTAGTTTTTACGCCAAGTGTCATACATTTTTTTTTCAATAATTGACGTCGATTTTCAGAAAGATAAAAAATTTATCGACTTAATTGTCAATAAAGACCTCTCATAAAGAAGTTTTTGACAACAATTTTAATTTAAATTACCTGCCCATTTTTTAGCTTTCCGCAATTAATCAATTTGTCATTGTAAATGGTGTAGTTTTTTTGAAAATAAAATTTTTTGTTATCAAGTCGGAAAAAAATCTCAAAAATTTTAAAACGGTCGTAGCTCGATAGTCAACTGTTTTTGGCCCCTAGTTAGTAAAGCTTTTTTGTTGCTTATGACCTGTACTATAACCCCTTTCAAGGAATACGTCGACTTTTCCTGTCATCCTGTATATCCCCTATGTGTCGGTAAATAAGAGGACCTCTTACCTCTTTATTTATTTATTTATTTTTCTATTTATTTTACTAGACGGCATGTAATGGCGAATCCGGCACACCAAAGGTTCATCGGTCAAAAGTAAAGCGTCCTTTACACAAATTCGCGATGTTTAACGACAGACGCAACATTTAAAGGAACGGTCCGTGACGTTGCACTGCATTCGCCAAGTGTAATTTATGCAGATCGTTTATCATCTTAATTGTAATTTGTTAGGCAGCTTTCGGACGGCGGCTATTCTCAGAGGATGCTCGCGAAATTATGATACTTAAAAATTATCAGTTCAAATCGCACACGTTGCAGTATAAAATAAACTAGTTTGTCAATTTTGTTTCCTAACTTGTTACTGGCAACAATTTTAATATATTCTTTATACTAATACGTGATCAGCAAACGTTGTCAAGACACAACGTTTTTTTATTGCAAAAACTACGGGACCGATTTTAAAATTCTTTCACCATTAGAATGCCACATTGTTATTCCTGAGTTATTTAAGCGAGCGGAGAGCTAGTTCTGTATAAAAATAAGAGAATTTTTCAGGTAAATGGAGAGTATATCCAAAGCAGCTCTCGCGGAATCTTATCAAATAGGGCTGGGCAGAGAAGCCAGGGCTGTAGAGGTGAGGGTTGATCCTTTATAAAGGGACCCCTTATCCCTACACCTGGCTCATAAGTCGCAGGTACTGCTGCTGGCTCTTCTCTCTGCAACACTATAGACCCGGAGAAGCCATGGAATACTTCTTAAAATTACCAGCTTGAAATATAAAAATATTGCAAGAGAGAATCGGAATACCGGCCCCGTAATTCGTCTGTCATCGAATCGTATCTTATAATCGGTTAATCGCATACGCGAGCCGGTCCTCAAGATGTTTTATGCATGAAGATATAAATTTAATTATTACCCTCTACATAGCGAAACGATTGCATTCTTATAACTGTAGAAATTGTTATTGAAAATTTCCATTTTGATTTGGGAAATTTGTCAAAATAATTTCGGAGAATGAATTTTGACGTTTGTTGCCACGGTTAATATATTCTATCCGCAGATAAAAATAATCATACTGAAGTTTTGTCATCATCATCGGCCGAGAGTCATCCACTGTTTCCTTGGCGGAGGCTTATGTCAAACGGTGAAGTTTTGTCACCTTCTGTCACCTAACAAATTATTATTATACTTAGCCAAAGAATTTATTATATCACCAAACATAATAAACAGCGGTTACTTGTCAACAAAAGTATGGTAGGGAGATCTCTGTGAATTAAAAATTTGAGCAATTATCTCAGTAGTCTAGGTATTCTAAGCAATTGTTTAAATTTTAATAAGATTATATGCTTCAGTCTTTAAACACCTTCATACAAATTATCAAAAGCGCACCAAACACTCCTCACAATTTTTTTTTTTTTTGGTTAAATTTTCCCTGTTACGGGACGGCAAAGGGATCTAGCCCATACAGCCCAGTCTTTAGTTTCATCTTCTTTCTTGATTTTTGCATTAAAATGTGGGTGCCACACTTTTTAATGCATCTAGGGAGTGCTTGGCGAGAAATGCATGGTACAGACCTCATGATGGTGACTGATGAGAATTGTATAGTGGGATTTCCAACTACTATACAATTCTCAACGCCACATACACAAAACCTTTATTTCAATGATTCCTCATAACTGTTCGTCAACACGGATGCTTATGCAACAAAATGACACCACTTTCACTGCACAAAATCCACTCCGAAGCAATTTTTAATTATCGAAATAAAGATCGACATCCAGACGCCATGATTACCCGCCAAACACCTATTGTTGTTTTTAAATTCACAAGAGAAAACAAAGGGATCTAGCCCATACAGCCATATCTTAAGTATTTATCTGGTTTCTTGATGTTAGCATTACAATGTGGGTGTCACAAATAATATTTAAAGAGTGCTTGGCCAGAAGTGTGTGCCAACAGAGCTCATGATGGCGACTGATGAGGTGGAAATCCCACTGTAAAACTCTCAACATCATGCACACCACAAAGCCTTAATATAAATATAATTTCAATGATTCCTCATAACTGATCGTCACGAATCATCACTATCGTCAACGCTGTCGAACGAAATCCACTTCGAAAAAATTCTAACTAATAAAAATTCTTCCCGATGCGATGCTATGATTTCGCGCCAAACACCTCTCGCAACTTTTAGCTAGCAAATAATAAAAGGCTAGCGGACGCAGACTATACAGTTTAACTTAAAAAGAAAAATTGCTGAAATTACAAGCATTTTGTTGAAGATCGCTATCCAGGGCAGTATCCAGGCTATAAATTTGTCACGTTGCGGATATTTATGAAAATACACGGAAGATAGAAAGAGTTATTTCAAGTATTTGAGGCGGCAATATACAACGTGTAACAGAAATAACCACAGATTTGTAATTACTGATGTTTATAGATTGGCAATGAATCGATTAGGGCGAGACCAAAAAAATGCACCGTGTGTGATTAAGGCGCATGTGTGCGCGAAAAATAGTACTACAGTCTGACACTTGCTGCCTTTTCCAAATGACTGACAGCGTGGTTGACTAAGGCCTATATCAACAGTTCATATAATGTCCCCACCTCGGGCTCGAGCCTACCCCGCATTAGGGGCGATTAGGCCTTAGTCAACCACGCTGGCCAAGTGCGGGTTGGTCGAGTTCACACACAACCTAAGAATTTCTTCATAGGTGTGTGTAGGTTTCCTCGCGATGTTTTCCTTCACCGTAAAAACGTACATATGAATTCAAAACTTTGAAACCACATTGGTACGTGGCGGGGATCGAACCAATGCTCCCGGGTAGAAGACGACGCTCTAGCGCACTACGCCACCGACGCTTCGACTAAGGCCTAATCGCCCCCAATGTGGGGTAGGCTCGAGCCCGAGGTGGGTACATTATATGAGCTGTTAATGATGATGTTGAATGGTTTATGTGCAGTGAAAGCCGCTCAAAGGAGCGCCTGAACTGTAGTACTATTACCATACAGAAGACAACAGATAAATAACACTACTATTTTGTAGTGTAGTGTTTCTGTTGGTGAGTAAGGTTGCCAGAGCTCCACAGGGAAGGGTACTATAGTTATCATCAAGCGTCTATAGGCTATGGTAATGGTACTGCTTACCACCAGGCAGTCCGTATGCTTGCCTGAAAACCTCCAAAGGATTCCGCGTCAAAAATATTTACTTACAATCAAAAGAATTTAACAGGATGTTCCCAAATCTCGTTTAATCTAATTCAAATTAATTTCCCTGTGTATTTATTTAAATATTATAAACGTTATGTTTATCGGTGTGCTTTATTATAATTAATTATGTAGAGACACGCTTCACGGGGGGCCGGCGGATCGATGGAAAACATCGATAAAGCGCCGTAGTGTTGTGGCCGTCGGTAAATTAACGATATGTTAATTTATCGATATATTCATTTATCGTTCAAATATTAAGATTAATTAGCAAGTTTTGACTATGACTCAAGTTTGAGAGTGAAAGTTTTATTCACAGAAATATCAGTGCAATAATAAATGCAATTGAATCTCTCAAACTTAAACTCAAAATTTCTTTATTCATTGAGGTACAATTTGTACACTTATAAAAGTCAATTTTGATGCCATGCATCGGTTCAAGAGTCTATCAGGAGGCCTTGTTCTGAGAAGAACCGGCAAGAAACTCAACAAGTTATATCCACCCTTTACAGTTTTTATAGTATTGATTCGTCTAATAATTTAACTTTTATAACAAAAAAATGATGTCCTCCCTTACAATACTGTCAATTTCAAATTGTACACATCGATATCTCATTAGACTACAATGGAGAATCGAACACATTTGAACATTGCGTCCACACATTTTTATCGTCTATATATTTCTGAACTTTATAATACGCTATCTTCAATAAAATTTGCTTAACGTGAAGCTTAAATTTATGTAACGGAAGTCTAGTTAAATGATGTGGGAGTTTATTACATATTTGTTTACATTGCCCCATAAACGAGTGACTAGTTTTATGATGTCTGAAAGTTTGAACAGCAAGTTTATTTCTACCTCTTGTAAAAACAATTGTGATAATTAATATTCTTCAAAAATGTATGTAATTTTTTATACACAAACATAATGCTGGATGGCTGAATGGTCTTTACAATTGATGAGATATTGCAGAGACCATTCAGCAATCCGGTATTAGGAAATGAACATCTTTCCTGATACTTTTTGGAATCATGAGCGCGACAGTTTCAATAGGCCTCATGAGAAGGCTCAAGTTCACTCAAAGGGCAATGGAGAGGGCTATGCTAGGAATTTCTCTGCGTGAAAATATCAGAACTGTTGAGATCCGCAGGAGAACTAAGTCACCAGCATAGCCCAAAGAATTGCGAACCTTAAGTGACATGGACAGGGCACATTGCGAGGAGGACTGATGGCCGTAAGGATGTCCTCAAGTGGCGGTTGCGTTGGAGACGCAGACTCCCGTTATGCGGCCGCCACTAGGTGGACCGGAGATCTGGTAAAGGTCAGGGGAATCCGCTGGATGTGGGCAGCACAGGGCCAATTGAGATCTTTGAGGGAGGTGTTTGTCTAACTTTGTATGTAAATTATCTCCCAAATCTGGAACTTTAGCTGTAGCGCGAAGCACATGGAGGCAAATTTCCTTACAAAAGTTTGTTATACATATACTAAAATTTTATCATATTAATGCTGCTATAGAAAACACTTCGCGTCCCAATTCTAAGAAGTCCCCTAATTTACTGGAATTCGAAAGTAACTTTTTATTTGATACAAACATTTAGACCAAACTCTGGTGCGAATTACTCTAGATTTGTAAGCCTCATTGAAAGAGACTTATTTCTTCTTAAAGATATATAGAATAGTAATAATGGGCTATTCAATAGGTTTTCATTTGGGATATTAAATGACGTGCCTGTAATTACGTAACAACCAAAATGGACCCGAAAGAAATGAGATATTTCATTCAAATTTACTTCTTTGAAATTAGCTTTGTTAGATTATGTAATTTGCTTAATATTATATTCTGTGTCTATAAATAAAGATAGTGGAAATGTATTCAGGTTAATAGAAAATGCAAATTCAAATTGTTCATTTGCTAATTGAACATTTTTTTATTTACTATTAGAGTGTAACCACTGTACTGGGCGTCGGCTTTTGTTGGTACACGGAAAGTATAGATACTTTTGGGTCTGATTTTGATCGTGGCGGACCTACCGTACCACTGGCCATAAAGGTGGGTCTAAAAACGTAGCACTGAAAAAATAGTGTCGTGATGCCTCTCCGCATCATAAGGTTTATCGTGCTAAAACTTGAACTGATAAAATCATAACCCTTTGTTTTGTCTTCGCCGTAATCGGGTAAAAATTAATGGACAATCCAAAATGATAAGTATTTCCAAGCTACCATGACTACACAGGAGATTTATTTAAGAGCTTATCTTAAAAAAATATAATCTTTGCTATCATTATAGACCGCCACAGCTAGTAAGAGTTAATTATTAGTGTATTTATAAGACTATTTATTTTATATGAATTAGCAATCTCCTGTTTATTTATGATAGCCTGGTACTTTATGTTGATTTCCTTACTATCCATTATGCTGCAGTAGACGGGGCGCGAAAAATTTCTTACAACCTCTGCTTGGCGGACGCGTAAAATTATGCTTTATTAACTGATACAACATTGAAATTCTTTGGTACTAACTAACTACGCGGCGGCCGCGCAATGTCAACACGGTCTGCAAATAGACTTTACGTAGTTGCTAGAAAGCTTTTTTTTACTAAAACAGCGGGCAGATCCACTGACCGAGGCGCCGCACAGCCGCCGCGTGAAATAATTACGCCCAGTGTTGGGACACAAGGCCTCTCCTTGTTATCGAAGGAGGTTTAGACAGTAATCCACTACGTTTGCCCAATGCGGATTGGTGGACGGAGTATAAGGTGACCAATACCCCTTTGCTGATCCATTAGTCGCATTTTACGACACCCATTGAAGGATACGGAGTGATGCTATTCTACTCTGCCAGCATCACACGACCAAAAAGGTTTTTATTTAATTTTAATTATGCAAATATTGCAAACCTCTTTAACTACCGGAAGCACATCAATATAGCCGCGAAACCTGACCTGTTTACGTTCACAATTACAACGTACAGACACTTAGACATGATTTAGGAGCAGCGTAAGAGCTATTAACCTAGAAATTGTCTGGTGAAGCGTCATAAAGGGCTATAAATTATTAGGGGCTCGCGAACGCTTAAAGAAGGTGGCTTGGCTTTGGTAAGCTGAATGTTATGAAATTTCGGCGAATATTGTAATTATTTTGGGTATAGAAAACAAAGCAACTAATAAATCTTTTTTTGTCTTACGGAATAGTAGATTGTATAACAAGGTAGCAAAATAGTATTTTTATGGCGAGGGAAGAAGCGAAGGATTCTAGAATATACAATGGATTTATTCTAACGTAGAATCCTGAGCGCAGCGAGGGATTCAAAGTACATCGCCCGAGGGAAAATAATTTGCTCTCGAGTTATATACTCTACTTTTCATCCCCTTTCTATGAGAAAATAAATAAGAGACGCTGTTATGTAATTAATGAATATATTTCATTAAAAGAAGACATGTGAAATGAAGTAAAAATAATTACAAATTTATATTTATATTGGATACGCTAGCGCAATTATTAAAAGTTATTGTCACTGTTTTATTTGGGATCGCTATTGTGGTCGATTCATTTACATTTTGAGTATTTGTACGACGTTGTTAGCTTCTATAGTTATTGTTTCAGGAGTTAATGCATTATCACTTTCATAACTCGAGGTAGTAGAACTCATTATTTTTGAAAAAACACAAAAAAATATTTACTGAGGTAACAAGAACAGAAAAGTAATTCGCGCGCTTTTGTTTTTTTTTTTTTAGTTAGTGCACCCCGTGCCGTGCAACCAACACGTACCAGCCAGTAATTCACACAATTTGCGTTCGATTTCTATGAATGATATATGTTCTAAATTCAAATCTCTTATCGGAAAAGAGCTTCGATCATCTACAAACGTGGATACAGCACGTCATACAATAACAAAGCTGAAACTTGGCACATGTGAAAAATTCACCATATTGTGCTTCTACTGGCTTTGTCCATACATTGCCGCAGACACCTCAGTCCTTTAAAATGTCTTCAGTCATTACGCAGTAATGTAAAAAAACAGTCACTTGAAGCTACCTAAGGTAATTTTTGAAGCTGACACGAACGAAAAGTGCAGAGGAGTAGCAACGAGCTGTTATTTTTTATTTATCTAAAAAATATATTTAGTTTTCTTCGTATTTATTTTCTACTCTTTAGATATTATGCATTCTAATTAAATTCATTATTATTAGTAGATAAAAGTCGATGACTTTTAATCAAGCCGAGTTAGAAATAGTTGAATAAGTAGCTGTGTGTATGATTATTAATATTATGATTAAAAAAAACCGGCCAAGTGCGAGTCGGACTCGCACACCGAGGGTTCCGCCGTACAAACGTAGCGGTTTACAATTTATGACGTATTAAATCAAATTCTGAGTTCACGGGAAGTACCTTGTAGGTTTTGATTCCCTAGCGTGTGACGAAAATTCGTCTAAGGTGTCGGTATAAACTGCTGTATCTTTTGATCGCGTTAACTTAGAAGTTTGAATTTTTCACTGCTTAAAGGGACAATAGACCTAGGTATTTGGTATAAATTTCAATTTGATACCTTTATTCGTTCGTGAGAAATAAGGTAGTAAGTTTCAATTTGTTAAAATATTTTTATTATATTATATAACTAAAAAAATGTGATTTTCGCAATTTTTCCTATATTTGCATTATATGACAATGCTTCATGCCAAATTTCAAGATTCTGAGTTTACGGGAAATATCCTGTAGGTTTTGATTCCTTTGCGAGTGTCGGAAATTTGTTGAAAATATCGACATAATCGGCTGTATCTTTTGATTGGCTTGGCTTAGAAGTTTGATATTTTCACAGCTTAAAAGGACAATAGACTTGAGTATTTCATGTGAATTTCAGCTTGATACGTCCACGCGTTCTTGATATAAAGGGTCTTGACAGACAGACAGACAGACGGACGACATAGTGATCCGTTTTTTCCTTTTGAGGTACGGAACCCTAAAAACAACAAGTTAGATTTTTAAAGTATTTTTACTGAGGTCTGCGGTATTTATTTCAGGCTTAATTACTTGCCTTGAAATAAATTAATCTTGTCTTGGAGTTACGGTTCCTTTCAAAATTTTAGTATTGTGAAGTGTGTGATTTTATCATGATAAAAAAACAAGTAAGATTTTTAAATGACTTATTATTATGTAAATAAGATAACCCAATACTAGGGTCTGCACTATTTATTTTATTGTAGATTACGTGCCCTGAAGTAAATTTATCTTGTTCCAAACTTGATTTTAGATTTACGTTTTTTTTCTAAATTTTCTTGCCTGAAAATATAGTGAAGTCTTAAATCGACATATTTTTCGATAATGGCCTTCGTCAGATGATAGACATGATGAAATTGATTGAAAGCTGAAAATAGGTCATTTTAATTTACTACACTAATTTAAAAATATATATGAATGGCAACTCCATTCCTAAAAACTTGACTATGTTCCGATTTTATTTTGTATTTTGTCTCACTTTGGCTATGAGTGTGAAAGGGATGGCTAAGGGCCGTTGTTTTATGAAATTATTTTATAATTTTCAATAACAAAAGCGTATTTCAAGCTAGTTTTAGCATAAGATCAGTCTCAAATTTTATTAAAATTACTAACTTACTGGTGGTATGTCACACCATGTTTTTTAACTAGAATGGAGGAGTGATTTTTACAATCTTTTGCGGAGCACTTTATCATGTTTACCGTTTGACAAATCATGCGTCACTGAATGCGAAGTCCGCTACGGCTGCGTTTTAGCGGAGTTTGAAGTGTGCCACCGACGCTATTGCCGTGCATTATCCACGGTTGTAGATGATCGAAGGAAAAGAGCTATTTTGTTCCCACTTATAGAGGAACAAAGCGACACTTTTCGAATAGAAGGGATGAAAAAGATCTTGGCTAAGAATTAACTTGTAGTGCAAAGCAAGCACGAAGTTGACGACAGACATACAGGATGTAAAACGACCTGAGACAAAGTCATCAGTCAAAATCTAAGCATTCTTTCTATACATCAAAACAAGAAACATAATATAAAAAAAATATATTGCTAGGAAATGATTTTCATTTGTTGGTGTTAAAAAAATCTCCAAAAAATACCGCGCAGTGTATACAGCGCGCAAGTCGCGCGGCGTTTAGCAACTTGGAGACTTGCGTCCGTGACGTGCGCGACGTTCGGTTACATTGAGCGCTGACGTTTTTAAGCATTTTTTTGATATGAAATAAGTACTTAAAATTTTGATTGTTTCCTTAGGCAAAAATTAAGAAATAATGTTTTCAATTGGTTTTCATAAAAATCTTGAAAAGAATCTGACTTTGACCTTTAATAACTTCTTAACTATTTATTTCCCAGGTATAGTCTAGAAGAAAAAAATGGTCCTAATGATGAGCAGAATACGTAGTTCTCGGCTTTGTCATAGGTCTTTTTACACCCGTTATACCCGTCGTCGTCAAATATATATATCACTATCATGAAATTCCGCAATTTCTGCTTAGGTAGCTACTGAACCATGAAAATGGCAGTGGTCAGGAGTTATCAGTAGGCTCAGGGTTATTTTTTTATGAGCATTTTTTTATAAGCAAGCGGGGTGGAATCTTTGTGGGAGAGTCTAATTTCTTGTGCCTTGCACTATTTTCATTTGTAAAACGGCACATACTGCCATATGTGGCTTTATGTGTAACCAAATATTACCTAAAGCTCTGCTGAACCTCTTTTTTGGTCATATTTATGTACGTAAAGCCACATCTGGCAGTATTTGCCATGTAGTGCTTAATATTAATCACCACCAGATAACGACAAGATTTTTTTCATAATTATTTCCTTTTTTTAACTTCGTAGATGTATTTAGAACAATGACCAATAACAATATGATATAATACATTGTACGTTATTGCAGAAGATAAACACAGTCTCTGTACTAAAGAAAATAACAAAAAGGAATAAACCCCTTTCAAAATAGCTGTTATCTCACAGACAATGCCGAGAGAAATAAGTTAATTCAATCATACCGTTTCAACCTTCGAAATTGTTGCTTAAATTATATAAAAATCGTACCTAATTGTCCATAATAATCGGAGGAAATACTAAATTATTCATATAGAAATAAACGAATGATTTAAAGGCATCGTAAATATTAACACCGCGGAGTTTGGTTACAAATTGCTTGTTTTATATTTGAACACGAATAACTGATTATTTTGTGGGCAGGTTTCCATTCTGGGAAAAGCTTCTGTTATTTTAGTTAGTTAAATTAAAATTATTTTCCCTATGAAAGACTCCTACCCTAGTGCCAATTTTTTGGGGTTGGCGCAACATGTTACCTT
Organism: Elophila nymphaeata; assembly: GCA_955850985.1. Taxonomy (NCBI): domain Eukaryota; kingdom Metazoa; phylum Arthropoda; class Insecta; order Lepidoptera; family Crambidae; genus Elophila; species Elophila nymphaeata. Next base: position 7,706,403 of record OY039091.1, on the reverse strand, counting down.
CACTGAAATTGAACAAAGTTACAAATACACCATTTACAATAAAACTAATAATAAACACAAATTGTAACATAATAATACTCGTATGTATAAACATTAAATACTAAAAAATCCAAAATGCCATCCAAAAACCCATTATTTCATACATAAAATTAATTTTCAACAATCGTAGAACATGGAGATTTACGTTCGTAATGGAATCAGTTTGTAAAAGATATTTGTTATTAGGTTAGGTTAGGTTAGTTATAATTATTTCGTCGCAAAGTCCATTTAAATAAAGAGCTTTTTCATTTTCATTCATTATATTTTTTTTTTCGTGTTTTGATTTGGTATAGATGAATTGAAATAGAACCATATTCTTACTAAACTAAACATGATTTTTGAAAACATTCAGAACTTACAGCGTTTATTGGAGTTTACTCCTTAAGAATCGATTTGCATATATAAGGGGCCCGGTATGAGAAAAATGTGAGGAGTAAAATCTATCGATGAATGACCTCGTTACGTTTTCGAAGGTCACATCCTATGTCACGCAACTTTCTAACTGTCAAAACACGGATGACAGCAGGTGCGCCATCTCACCTGTCTCGGAGTAAACTCCAGTCGTGCGTCGGAGCTGACTTGGAGCTGACACACAAATTTTTGTATGTTGGTACAACCAGTAAACAGACGGACATTCACAAGTGAATATCAATACATACCTACACACGCACTGTTATTAACTTTTTAATTTGCAAACGTGTTACTTTTAATATTGAAATTACTCATAGAAATGCAAGACACAAATTCAAAAACATTCACTCAATAAAATTATTTTCAAATAAAAAAAAACCGCCTTCAAAACTAAAAACGAAGAAATAAAAAATCTGTTTATAAATGTAAATGTTTTTTGAGGTCGGTCTCAAATACAAGTAACAACGTTTAATCCAAATATTGAGGTTGGCACCGACCTCAAAAAACATTTAGATTTTTATAAACAGAATTTTTATTTCTTCGTTTTTAGTTTTGAAGGCGGTTTTTATTTATTTAAAATTATTTATTTTTTTGCTTTTTAGTGTTTTAAGTATGTAAATATTCAGGAAACGATCTCGAGATCTTTTAGACACACAAGTGATAAGATTACGATATTATCGATGTCAATTAAATAGGCATTATTAGGGATAATTTTAAAACTACTCGTCAGATGTCGATTAAATTTGAATGGGACCAAATGACAAGCACCTGCTTCCAAAGGTCGAAAGAATCTTCAAAATCGGTACACCCAGTAAAGAGTTATGAGGTAACAAACATTAAAAAAAAATAACCTCCTCCTTTTTGAAGTCGGTTGAAAAGCAAGTCCAGATCTACGTTCGTGCTATTTAATAATTTACAACAAAGTTAATTTAAGTATTTGGGCGACAATATCATTCGGCCACCGACATATTTCAGGGAGGAGATCGCTGACGACGCGAGATTCAATAAAAGTCATAATAAATTGTCGCAGGTATCAGAATCCGGTATGCCATTTATCTCTGTGATCGTACCGGTATTAATATCTGGATACGCAGCTTGGGGTCGTCTAGTAGCGGTATATCGACTACATAAGCGATCATCCTCTTTCTAAAACACGAAAATATTACCAATGTACTATAAATGTTAATTAAAACTATTCTTTTGAAATTTTGTTTATAAATATTCTGCACCTGTTCTGTCTATGTGAAATTTCATCACATCATCACAACAGCTCATTAAATGTCCCCACTGAGGGACTCGAGCCTATCCCACATTAGGGGCGATTAGGCCTTAGTCAACCACGCTGACCAAGTGCGGGTTGGTCGACTTCATACACAACAAAGAATTTCTTCATAGATGTGTGCACTTGTGCAGGTTTCCTCAAGATATTTTCCTTCGCCGTAAAAGCGTCGATTAAACGTACATATGAAATCAAAATTTGAAAACACATTGTACGTGGTGAGGTTCGAACCAGTGCCTCCCGGGTGAGAGACAACGCCCTTACGCACTACGCCACCGACGCTTCTGTAGAATTTGGCATTTTGATGTATGTCTATGTGAACTTTAATAAGACCAAATCCTCAGAAACTTCCGTGTGCGCAATACCTATGCTTTAAAAGGGATAGTTGCAACAGCGATTTTTCTTCTTGTATTAAAGATCATCCTTTGCTGTGGTTAGTTTTAACCTAATAAGTTTCTTTTCGTCTCAATATTCTAGCGATGAGCTGAACAAGCCAATAGGGAATGCGGTGTGCGACGGCGCGACCGCTCTCTAGACTAAAGAAAGCTATTCACAGTACGTCAGACATACAGACAAGGCACTGCAGATTTGCAGGGTGCATTTAGAAATGAAGAACACTCTAGAAAATATAGGTTTCTATATGACTTTTAATATTTATGGCCCCAAACTGCCAAATGTGGTTTTATTGTGTAACTGAATGTCATTAATACGGGTGCGCATTTTCTTACATAACTTTTCAATTCCTATCATTAGATATCCGAAAATATTTCTCATACCATTAAAACCATAATGATCATTCTTCATAACTTCATAAAACATAATCATTGAAATTCATAATATCATTAATCATACATTTTTGGACGAGTCTAGTGTTTTATGCACCTACATGGCTGGGTGATAACCCTAACCTACCCGGTTAGGGTTATTTTTTTATGACCAGGCGGAGTGCACTGTTTTTGTAAGCAACAAGGTAATAACAGTATTAATAAAAAAAATATGACCACTGACTGTTATGAGCTCCGTTGGTAGTGATAAAAATTTATGAATTAAAAAAGTATGAAAAATAAAATTCTGAAGAGTGATAATCGGTAGTAAAACAAAGAATAAGATTAAGAATAATATGTGAGCCAATATGGACCCCATTAATATACCTCAATCTCTGTTCAACCGCTTTTGAGATTACGAGCGTGATTTTATGTAAGTCAGAGCCGGTGGCTCTCGGAAGTCTTCAGAAGGATTCATATGTATGAAAGGGTGGGTGATAGAGTTAATCCCACGAAGCAATTTTAACACGTATTATAATAATAATAATATTCTTTATTATCAGGTAACAATGACCCATAGATAAATACGTTACGGACTAACATACATAATAGGTTGGGGAAAAAGTTACTTCGCATTTTTTAAGAAAATTCAAAACATTTTTTAATATAGTTTATTTACATTTAACTAAAGTATGTAGGTACCATTTTGTTCGATAACTTTTTGCCATCTTGTAGGTAGGGACATGATCCCATTGCTATAGAAATTTTGGGACTTCTGGTCAAAATACCGCGACAAGTGGTTTTGGCAGTCCTCTCGTGATGTTAACCTGACACTGCCTAAAGAATTCTGAAGAGACCGAAACAGGTGGAAATCTGAAGGTGCAAGGTCAGGACTATACGGCGGATGAATTAACACCTCCCAGCCAAACTCTCTTAATTTTTGCTGAGTGGCTAAAGATGTGTGAGGTCTAGCGTTATCATGATGAAAAACCACACCCCTTCTGTTGATTAATTCCGGCCGCTTTCTCTCAACTTCTTGCTTTAATCTCATCAGTTGTTCGCAGGTAGAGTTCAGAATCGATGGTCCTGCCTGGTGGTAACAGCTCATAATGAATAATGCCCTTCCAATCCCACCACACACACAGCATCACCTTGTTGCGAGTTAACCCGGGTTTCGCCACAGTCTGTGAAGCCTGACCGGCCTTTCACCACGACCTTTTTCGCACGTTCTTGTCGTACGTGATCCACTTTTCATCACCAGTTATCAGCTTCTTCAAAAATGGTTCGGTTTTATTACGTCGTAATAAAGAATCACAAATGAGTACACGGTTCATTAGGTTTCTTTCAGTGAGCTCGTGAGGTACCCAAATGTCGAGCTTTTTTGTGTACCCAGTTTTTTTCAAATGCGCCAAAACTGTTTTGTGGTCAATTCCCAGTTCTTCAGCTACGTCGTAACTACTGACATGCCGATCTTGCTCCACTTTTTCAAAAATGGCATCCATTTTATCTGTAATAGGGCGACCAGAGCGACGTGCATCTTTGACATCAAAATTTCCGGATTGAAAACGCTTAAACCAAATTTGTGCTACTCTCACAGACACTGCACTAGGTCCATAAACATCGCAAATTTTTTTCGCGGCTTGAGTTGCATTTTTACCTTTTTTGTAGTAAAATTTTAAAATGTATCGAATTTCTTAATTAGATTCACTCATCTTGGCGATACGAAAAACAAATGAAAATCACACATTTTCCTAATTTGAATTTGGAATTATGTTCTTTAAAATTTAAACTTTCAATGATACCAAAACCAGCCAGATACAAATAGTATAGCCAAAGAGATTTTATTACAAGTTTATACATACTTTAATGCGAAAAGACTTTTTCCCCAACCTAATATTATAATGTTCAAATAATTTTACGCACTTTAAAACAATTCCAAATATAAATCACTTACACTAACTTAAAAATCTCTCAATCACACTACATATTTCTTTAAATGGAACGAATAACGAATCCGTGGGTCACGCTTCGTCACCGCTAAGGCCAGAATCATTCTGCCTCACAATAATTTGCTCAAACTTTCAGACTGTTTTAGAATGCTATATTATCTCTGAGTGACATCGGCTATAATTGATTAAAAAAACTACATGGATGAAGTCGCGGGCGGAGCGCTAGTATGGTATACAATGGTTCTTTGTAACAGTTTCTTAAACTGTCAATTAAAGAAATTACATTATCTTTATTAGTGAAGACTATATTTTATGGCACTCAGACGCAAATATGCAATGAAGACGAAAGACGGAAGCGATTCTAAAATGAACCGAGTAATTAAACCATTATTTTATAGGATAAAGTCGCGTCGCGCTTATAACGTGTCTTGGCTTGGCGTTAGTGGCAGCCATTACCCAATGCAATATTGGCTTATGCTACAGAGCGGTGCGTTTGATTCGCCATAAAATACATTAAAGGTAAGCCTAATGCTGTTTATTGACTGAGTTATTGAACGGTCATTCTAATTATAAATATGGTTACGCAAGCCAGTAACTGTACTTTCTGGGATCGTATCTGTGAGATGATTATCGGTAAAGATACTTAACTATTATACAAGGGCGGATCCAGGGGGGGGGTCATGGGGGTCATGACCCCCCCCTGGGCGGGTCCAGGACCTAGGTGGACCACTAATTAAAATAATGTTTTTATATATTTTAATTTTTTTTTCATAATTAAGTACTTTCAATATTTAAATAATTTAATATAATACTTTGACGGCAAACGCATTATTCGGGAAAATTTGAATTTACCGCGCCATGGCCGCCATGCTCCTTCGTGTTTTTCTTGATCTGAGGTTTTTCCTGAGGGTTTTTTGCCATGTTTTGACAAGGTTTCGACTAACGTCTAGCAAGACCTAACTTCAACCGGTACGACTAAACTTTAGTAATAAAGTACTAAGTTAAAACATTTTAAAATTTCAATCTGTAATAGTGTTCTTAAAAATTGTTGCCACAAATGCACGTGTTATCTATTTTCATCCATTCGCTTTAATGCCAAACTTTCTGATCCATGCAGGACGACAGATCTCAAGATGCTTTTATAGATTTTGAGGTAATCAAGGGGAGTGACATCATCATTGCAGCCCAGAGACGCCCACTGTTGGACATAGGCCTCCCCCAAGGATCTCCAAACCGGTTGGTCCTGCGCTGCTCGTATCCAGCGGCTTCCCGCGACCTGATTGACATCTCGGTCTATATTAACGTTGTGCTGTATGTATAGCCCAGGTATCAGAATTCAGAGCAGACTGATACAAGCACTCAGTCGAGAGAACCGGCTCAGAACATTTTGGTTCTACTGATAAAAGTGGCGCCAGGTCATGGAGAATTCCATGACCTGGCGCCACTTTTATTATTTCGTTGTTTCGGGGCGATTTCCACCACTGCTGGTATAGTGCGCTTACGGGAGTATGGTTCGATTTTGAATGTGTTAACCCAGGCGTTCTTTGCCAGTCCGCTTTTGCCTCTCAGAGGAGGTGGGTTTTTAAGTATTTCATAGCTTGGTTCTTTGGGATACGACAGAAAGGCTCTGGGCCAAATTGTAGTCCTTGAGTCCCAGGCCTTGCTAGCTTATTGACCTTTTCGCTACCGATGACCCACTCTTACGGCTCAGACCAAAAATTATTATTATTGGTCTGAGTCTTATGGTTACCGAATTACTATAACGGTGTTGTGCCCAGTCCACCCTTTTAATCAGTTCCATGGTACTTCTTGTGGAAGTTAAACTCTGGAAGCAAGACATCTGATGTCATTGCGAGAGCGTGGACATTCAAACACTTTTTGAAGTAAATCACTTATTTCTTTACACCAAAAAGTGTTTATCATGCAAATCTAGAATTTAATATGAAAGAAAAAATATTCCTATTTTTTCACTTTTTATTGACTTTTACCTCAAACCTGAAAAAACCCATATAGCCGGTTTTTTTTAAATGAAAATCGGAAAAACCGGTTTTCCAAAATCATCCGGTTTTTGAATCGTACTTTTTACCTGTATCTATTATTATCAAAATTGAACTATAACTTCTTGTGACTTGACCAGTGGCGTAACTATACCTTGTGGGGCCCGTGGCAAATTCATAAATTCATACACCCCCCCCCCCCCCCCCTAGTTTTGAAATTTTTCGTTCTTTACAATTAAAAATGTCAGTGACACTACCGGGGCCTTTTGCCACCCATGCCACCCTATAGTACTGGACTTGACCACGACTATGTGACCCCCCCCTGGCGCCAAAGCTGGATCCGCCCTTGCTATTATGCAATGTTATAAATCTTATCTTGTATGTTTCGTCGCTTGAAAGGTTTAGTTGTTTAGATGAAGAATGTGTCATATACAGAGCAAACAATGCTAAACTTATTAATTTGTACAAGGCGTGACCATGTACCTAAAAAAATTAGGTCCATGGAGGTGACCTTATCGTTCAAAATCTTTCAGGTATCGTTAATAACCTTAGGATAAATAAATAAATAAAATATTTTTAATAAAAAAACCGCGAAATAAAAGAAAAATAGGGGTCATTGCGCCTGTTTGCCGACCGCTTCCCTTTTTCTTCCATTTAACCGCTCTCCTTGGTATAACGCCAAAAAATAGCAAAACGGTTATACATAGGTCCTTAAAATATTTATGTATTACGACCTGAATAACTTCACAGTAAGTACATGCCTACACAGTTCACTGGAACGCGTCCATTAACTAGGATTAAGCTATGCAGTTTATGGTACCCGGCGAAAGAGTGAAAATGTGTCAAATATTGCAGAAAAAATAGTGACGTGCCGGAACTTACGCAGTAGGTATGTTCTTTTAAAAAATCTAAATGTTGCTTTGAGGCTTTGAGGTCGGTCCCAAATACAAGTGAGAACGGTATTCCAAATATTGAGGTTGGCAGCGACTTCAAAAAAACGTTTAGATTTTTAAAAACAGATTTTTTTTCTCCGTTTATAGTTTTGAAAGCGGATTATTTTTAATTTAAAAGTAATTAATTTTTTGCCTTTTAGATTTTTAAGGAAATTTTTCAGGAAACTATTCGAGAATTTTAGTCGATGTCAATTAAATAGGCATTATTAGGGATAACTCAAAAACTACTCATCAGATGTTGATCAAATTTTAATGGGACCACATGACAAGCACCAGCTTCTAAACGTTAAAAGAATCTTTATCATCGGTACACACAGTAAAGAGTTATTTAGTTATAATAAGATTAGGTAACACACAAAAAAATACAGTCGAATTGAGAACCTCCTCCTTTTTTGAAGTCGGTTAAAAAGAAAATACTTGAGAGAAAATAATGATGTAGGCATTTCATTAAAAGCGTACTTATTTATTTTGTGATCTACCCTTAATATAGCAAGTGTCTATAGGCGACTGTAACCACTTAACATCAGGTAGGCCGCAAGCGGGTGTCCTACGCAATAGCGAAATACGATAGCTCGAATGACAACAACGCGAAGACAATATTGCGAAAGTACCATCGCTCGAAAGTGTAATTGCGCGAAAACTTAATTGCGCGACACACAAAAGCGCGAACGTTCATTTGCGCGAAAATCACACCTGCGAACAGATTTACATAATTATAATTAATTAAATAAGCAGTAATGTTTAATGATTTTATTTATGTTCAATATTTTTATTTATAGTTAATTACAGCATGTCGTCAACTCGTATAAATAAAAACTTAAATTTCCTCAGTTTCCATACACCGAAGTAAGGTAAGTGTATGCGCTTTGTGAAAATGCGTGATAATTTGAAAAATGAATTTATTGAAAATTCGTTACATGGGTTTGAACAGATCTATAAAGTAAGTGCTAGAGAATTTTTACATCTTAAACGTAACGGAAACGGACACAACAAAAAAAGAATGTTGCCATATTAAATGTAAAGAAAAACGTTTCTATTCACGCGTGCGTGAACAGTAAGTGTAATAATCTTTAATTTTTGCGGTTAGTGTGATTATGTTATACGCATTATCTTTGTTTTCGAGGGGGCCCGATTCCGAACACAACATCTATTAGAGATCCAAGATGACAGTCTCGACTTTTCAAACCAAATCATGTTAATTTCATTAGACTCATAATACTATCTCTGTAAGACCTGATTAGAGTACAAAGAAGCTACTGTATAGGTACATTAATTTATAATCATGATTTTCAGGTTTGGATTATGGCTTGTGGAAGCCCCGACTTAATAGAGAAAACTTCTAGTAGCTTGAAGAATACGCATAATATTTGTAGCTTACATTTTATCTCCGATACGTCATTGTATTTTTGTTAAAAATAAAACTATTTATATTCTTATGCCTATTTATTTTGACCTTACATACATTAAATGTGGAATAGACTATATTGGGGTCCCTGTCCGGAAGCCTCCTCGTGGGGGACCCTGGTAACGTGGTGGGGAAACTTTCTCGACGGGTGTGTGGCTTTTGATGTCCTCTTGGCTGCTTGCGGTGTCCTCGTCAGGAGGACGCGCCAGGTCGAGCAGCCGTCGGTGAGGAGGCGGCCTATAAAGGTTATAAGGCCGGCGTCGGCCAGCGGCCCACAGGGACTGGCGTTAGTCGGTAGCCCCTGTGGGCTGCTGGCCACCAATTGGTGCAAGGAGTGCCTAGACGGGCAGCGTTGGGACGGTCTCGGTGTAGTTGCGCTCACGTGCGCAGATCCCGAGCCGTCCCGCAATAGCGCACTGGAAGTCAGGCTGGGGAGGATGTTTAGTGGGTATGGAGGGAACGCCTTTACCTCGAGTCCCACATATCCTCTGCGGTTGGCACCACCCCGCAGGGACGATGCTTCAATGCATTTGACCTCCCCGTCAACAAAAAAAAAGACTAGCTATATAAAAAAATGTGACAACCCTACGGCAATGACGAATGACTAAAACAAAAAGCGGAATTTAGCGCAACTTCAAAGTCGTTGTCCCACTGTAAGTTTTTACGCCTGTGTTAATAGCATGAAATTTTTTAATGCGCAATATGTAAGGGTTTTCTTTTTCTTTTAACTTTCGATTGGCCAACGAGCGTTAGTAGTCGAGTTACAAATACAACACGCGACTTTCAACCATCTTTGTAAAACTTAAGGTCGTGAGTCCAATGTCATTGATTGTTGGCTGTTATTCTACCCGCATCTAGCTAGGGAGTTAAGGCTACCTAGAACTCTAAATCAAACGGCTCCAGACCACATGTGTTTCTGCAGCCTAACTTTTGTTTGCAACACTACAACTTGAGAAACTAGTGGAGTTACGCAAAAAACGGACGTGTATGTATAGGCGTTAGGGTCATTTTTGGCTGCTTTGGAAATATAGCATTGGATTCGAATAATTCTTGTTGTAATTTTAGAGTTGAACCCTTTTGCTATTTGCGTGACTCCTTTTCTATTCTATTCTTAATTAATGGCGTCGCGTCGCATTAAACGTACGCATTTTGCCAATGTCAAGTGAAAATGTAACTAAAGGAACAAAAATTGTACGGTTGATTTGGGTTAAAAATGGAGTCTCTCAACAAGAACTTGGGAGAAACTCCAATCGTATCTTATTACCTACGTCACACGCTGACATATTATGCTGTCAAAAGATACTTCTTCTTCTTCTTACTTTGCTTTAACATTTAGCCAACGTCGGGTAAAAAGTTATCTAGTAACAATAAATTTAATTATTACAACAAGAACTCGGGAGGAACTTAGGCCAAAGTTACATTTTCAAAATCCAATGACATATTTTTACAAATACCCTAAACTAATTGATTTTTAAATATTTATTTTAACTAAGTACACTGTTACAACTATTTCCGTTAGCATTTTTATTTGGCATGTATTATTCTGAATTTGTGATTTTAAAAAAAATAAAGTTGGTAGCAAAAATGATAGGTTGGCAGCTACAGTGAAGGATAATTTTAAGTAGAATGTCATCATCATCAACAGCTCATAATAATAGGGGTTAAAGTATGAAATTGCCGATTTTTTCGTCATTATTCAATAGTGTATCATTCCTTTAATACAATAGCTATGTCCATTATTCTTTTTTTATTTTAAACTTCATTACAAGGACTCATATTTATGTATAAAATTTTATTCTTATTTATATCTTTTTCATTAGAAATACATCTTCAAAAACAGCTCGTCCTAAGAGGTGTCAGTCTCCGTTATAAAAAAAATGATTATTTTTTTACAGGTATCAATTCTCAATTTTTTTCTCTAAGTATCCCATAGCTTAATGTTGTCTAAATATATCCACAACATTACACAAAATGAGATTTGTGGTTCCATAAAAAATCGCAAATATATTTGTATGAAAAATGAATTTTCGTTAAATTCTCCATACAAAACGGCAATTTCATACTTAAACCCCTAATATAATGTCAACCACGCTGGCCAAGTGCGGGTTGGTCGACTTCACACACAACCTAAGAATTTCTTCATAGGTGTGTGCAGGTTTCCTCACGATGTTTTCCTTTACCGTAAAAGCGTCGATTAAACGTACATATGATTTCAAAATTTGAAAACACATTGGTACGTGGCGGGGATCGAACCAGTGCCTCCCGGGTGGGAGACGACGCTCTTACGCACTACGCCACCGACGCTTTTTGTTTGAAGTACAATGTAGCAGCTTAATAATCAGTTGTTAGCTTTGTTTTATTTTAAACTGACATTGATTCCCAAAAACAGTGCACTCTGCTTGGTCATAAAAAATCCTAGCCTACCAATCATAGAAAGAAATATGTAGTTAGGTTACTTGTATGGAATCCTCTAGTTGCCAATAATACAATGTTTGTTATCCCACTGTTAATATTATAGTCGCCATGTCATTATTTATAATAATTTCAGTGGCCCTGTTTAATATTTTTGCTACCTTAAAGTAGCAGCCATTATTTAGTTTTTATAAATCCAATCCAGGAAGTTCATGTAATATAAATATTGCTAAAATATTTAATCGCTGCCAAGTTATTTTTTATTAAAAAAAATATTTAGCCGCCTCGAAAATAATTAGCCTTTTTATTTGAAACGTGCAAAATATTTTTTTCCTACCATAAGCTTTTGGATTTCCATTAGTTTGGCGCAATTCGAATTCGTTGACCCTTAATGCCTTAAATATTTTACCACAGGAAGACCTACCAACCAAGGTAGGTAGGCTAATTTATTTAAACAGTGTTACAAACTCCTTATGTGGCAAGCCTAATTCGATACGACATTACCGATATCTCCAGCGCAGTTTATCTCTTAGAACGTGACGTATGCGCGCGCGCATACCCAAATCGTGCGAAGTATTGTCTTGTTAAGATATAGTTTAGCATAGATCAAGGATTTACAAATGTCACGATTTCGTCTTCGTACTGCATGCAATCAGTTTTTCGCTGCTAACAACATGTTGTAGATTTGCATACGAATGTGTTTGGCTGTAGGAATTTTAATGATGTCAATTATTTATTGTTTAAAACTTATTTTGAATACATTGAATTTTTAACCGACTTCAAAAACGAAGAGGTTTTTAATTCGACTGTATGAATAATTGTAATAATAAATACAATATGTCGCTGTTCCCCATGACGACAACCTTGTGAAAGCTGAAAAAGATAAAGAAAACCAATATCTTGACATACGTTAACATGTGGGACATCGATTCAGCAATTATTGTTTCGATAGTCATATCTGCCCATGGTCTGATAGCTAAGAGCCTTGATATACACCTTAAGAGGCTCGCGTTAGGTGGTTGGGTCAAAGGTCAGATGCAGAAGGCAGTACTTCTAGACACGGCCCGTATAGTGAGAAGGTTCCTGTCTCTGGAACCTTAGCCACCGGTAGCCGGGACCCTGATCTTGCTGCCGATGGGGAACTGCATTTAAAATATATTTAATATAAAAATGAATCGCTGATTATGATATGAACCGATTTCACTAATTATTTTTTTATAATATTCCTTGAAGTAGGATGGTTAGGAGAGAAAAATTAAAAAAATAAAATAAAGAAATAGTAAAAAAATATTTAATTGCATAATGTAATTGTTCACGTCGCGTTGGAAAGGTGGCTACAGTTTGTCGGCGTCACCATAGACCAGCACATCTAGTGCTTAAAAGGAAGGGAGATGGTGGAATTAGGGAAAGAAGCTCTTCAGAACACTCGCCGTTGTATATACATGGAACGCGCTCAAAGACGCAACTTCTCATGAGTGTATAACATGCTCTGATGTAGAAACTATCCTATCCCAATCACCTTATATTCTCTGATCTCAAATACAAAAACATTTTTAAACCATAAGGGCGTGCACTCGGATTGCGTCAAAATTGTCACATTTTGAGGATTTTTCAGACCTAAATTCTAAGCGATGTGATGAGACTTTGCAATGAAATTATATATCATAGGAAGATTAATTCTTAATTGAAACCACTATAGACAGATATTTTAATTTACACTTACTTATAGTTTTTTAAAGCAAAGCGAATCTTATAGCGTAGTTTTACGAAAATGCTATCTTTCAGATGAAATACCAGCATTATAATGGCAAACAATACTTTTCGAAAATTGTTTTTCCAATAGAAAATATACTATTCTAAACCACTATGAAGCCCAAATAAGTAAAAAATTGAGATAACATATTAAAAAAGGATACCAAAAATATTTATAAATTGATAAATTTTAATGAAGATTTTTACAATGTAATTGAAATCAAACTCATATAATGTACTTATGATATAAAAAAACATATAATGCTAGACACAATAATGATATTATAATATTGTTAAATGCACTCAGATATTTTTAATAATTTAATGAAAAATGAGATATTAAAACTAAATTCGAGCTCGCGAGCATTTTTCCATCGTACACCCTGGCTCTTCCCAGCTAGTGGACTTATTGCTCTGCGAGCAATGTCTATGTGTGTATGTGGTCACATGGACATCTGTATCTAACAACAATACATCGTAAAAAATATTATTGGTATTTCGATGAATGCACGCTCTTAATTGAAGAATAATATAGATACATTTTCAAGAAGACTTTCGAGAGAGCCTTGAAAAAATTTCAGCGAATTCTCAGCACTGATGTCTTTCCAAATAAAACCTTCAAACTTCTGCAAATAGGGATAACACTTAGCGCCGCCACTCCAATAACGAACCAATTCGAAGTAAATTAAGTCAATGGCTTTATTGAGAGCTGAAGCGAAATTTCGAACGTTGAGGCAAGTCGTAGGAACATGGAAGAACTAATATTTTTCTAATTATTAATAAGGAAAATATTTTTTATTTCTCATACTCGCGAAGTTGCGTTTGTTGGACCTGAGGTGGACCTGAGTGGTTAGTGTAAGTTTTTTAGTAAACAAAACGCACCGATTCTAGTTGCGTTAAGAGCTCAATTTGTATAGGAAACGCGAACAGCGCCCCTAGCGGAGAGAAGCGCAAATCATGTTTCCCATACAAATTGAGCTCTTAACGCAACTAGAATCGGTGCGTTTTGTATACTAAAAAACTTACACTAACCACTCTGAGTATTGGGTGAAAAACGTTAATTCCAACCACTGGCTGGGAAAAACTCATAGTAATTTGCTTCCTTTCCTAAAGCAGGAATGAATCTTAAAAATAGAACTGTATCTAATTGGTACGTGAGTATTCTCTCCTTAGGTAGTAGTCCACCAGGCTTGCCCGATGTGGATTGACAGCGACACCCATTGGATGATATGGGGTGATGCTATTCTACTCTGCCGACATCACATCACATGGCTAGCTATAGCTAAGTTTAAGTGTTACCATTCACTAACAGCTAAGCTAAACATAAGCATTGATAAGTATCACGGTATAACTCACAGTAAGAGGCCAATCGTTATCACCTTGAAGGTTATTCATTGTTCGCGAACCAAAGTTAGGTAAACTCACAGAAAATTGTAAATTTAAATGCACAAAATCTTAGCAGCGAATACATTGGTAGAATGAACTACCTATGTACTTGGCAGTGGAATAGAATATATCTTTATTGCACATACATCAACCAATACAAAAATTAACACAGAGTAAAACAATGATTTGTACAAAGGGCGACATTATCACTAAAGAGCGAACTCTTTCAGGCAACCTTAGTATGGGTAGGATTTGAAAAAAACTGTACTAGGGAAGCGTCGGTGGCGTAGTGCGTAAGAGCGTCGTCTCCCACCCGGGAGACACTGGTTCGATCCCCGCCACGTACCAATGTGTTTTCAAATTTTGAATTCATAATGTACGTTTAATCGACGCTTTTACGTTAAAGGAAATTACTGAGACAAATTATTGGCAATTAGTAAAAAAATGTTAAGTACCTAGTTACTAAACACTTTAGTAAGTTTGGTGACTACTAAACTCTGTAGCTACTGTTGCTAAACTATTTCAGTTCATTTTATTTAGCTACTATAGCTAAATGTTAAGTAACGGTTGAAAATAGCTAAACTAGTTTAGTAATTTACAACCAAATTTTTGGTTAAAAATAGCTAAACTAAATTTAAAGATTAAACTCTTCAATAAAAAGCTTACGGTCTAGCTAAATATTTATGTACGGGTTGCTAAATAAAATTTTGCTAAATTTGCTTTGCGTCCACAGCTAAACCTATTTAGCTGGTGTTGTTAAACTTTCGATATTAATTACTAAAGTTTAGCCACGGAAGTATTAGCTAAACAATTTAGCTAACATATTTTTTTATAGAGGTTTTAGAGTAGGTATTTCATGATAAGGTGATTTTTTACTGACTGTCGCGTCGAAGCCATTTTAGTAGGTTGATAGAAACCTTATATTTTGATGTCATACACGCATGTTAAATTTGGTTGCAATAAGTTAAAGCATACTCGAGTTATCGTGCTAACGCGCACAGGCACAGACAATTCCAAAAACTCGGGGAGGTCCAAAACGTGTAAATCTGTCAAAATCTCGAGGTCGAACTTTTTGACGATTACAAGACTTTCTATTACTACTTATACGAGAAAGTAAAAACCTGGAACGCGTATCTAAAACGGCTCTCGCGGAATCGTATCAAATGTGGCTATGAACTACAATTTAATTACATACAATATTAGTTCCTACATTTCAAACTAAATGGCTGCTGTGTGATGCCGGCGGAGTAGAATAGCATCACACCATATCCTCCAATGGGTGTCGTAGAAGGCGACTAATGGATCAGCAAAGGGGTTTTGTTCATCTTATACTCCGTCCACCAATCCGCATTGGGCAAGCGTGGTGGACTACTGCCTAACCTCTTTCGATGACAAGGAGAGGCCTTGTGTCCCAGTAGTGGGTCGAATTATAAAGGCTGTATGATGATCAAACTAGAGGCGTTAGTTGTCTTCTGAATCACGCTATTAAAGTTTGCATTAAAATCACCAAGCCCCAAGTACTTTATAAGTTTTAAAAAAAAAACAACAGATATTCATGAAAATATAATGAATATAATAAATAAAATTAGAAAATCGTAGTTAGCTATAGTATAAAATAATACAGAAAGTAACACATATAAAATCCGTGAAAACTGGTAAAGTATCAGTGGCAGTGCTAAAAAGTGAACTAGTTACCTACATAAAACGCGAATTAAGTTCAAACAGTTTTCAATTTTTTTTTTACAAAGAAATGTTACTTACAAAGAAAAAGTAATTCCCTAGGAACCTTCGACCTACAGGCTTGAGGACCCCCCAAGGTCTTTGCCTTCTTAAAAACCCGGTGACGTAGAAAATGTCATCAGAGACAATCTGCAATAGCATTAAAAAAAAAGAGCAAATTTCATTGGGATCAATTTTCAACCTTATTAAATCTCCGCCTATGATCTCCACACTAGGTATTAGATCCCTTGTAGGGAAAAGTTCTCCCTTGCAAACTACCCTGCCGTAGTGATTATATTCTCTTTGTACCCTGCTCCCAATTTATTTGAGGTCGGTGCAGGCAGATATCGGCCGATTATCAGTATGACCGATATATATCTTTATATCGGCCATACTGATAATATGTTTTGCATTTTATTTTTACGGTCATGTTTACCAGCCTGACCCCGACCCTCCTTGGGGAAGACTGACCTTTCGACAGCACCTGGGACCACCAACTTAACGTGCCTTCCGAAGCACGGAGGAAAATTGAGTTGAAAATTATTTAGGCCACCCATCCGAGTACCGACCGCGCACTCGGTAGCTTGGCTTTCGTGATCGTTACGAATGACGCACAACCGCGGCGCAATCGACCTCCTCAGTGTAGCCGAACTATCGATATTAAGAATATCGATTGTTTACATCGAAAATCATCTACCCTATAGATAGTATCGAAACTATCGATAGCACAGAACAAGGCAACTCTATCGATACTATTATAGTTCGTTAATAACAAACTATTGATAGTATCGATACTGCTGGTTTTATCTGCAACAATACTATCGATTGTTTTAGACTATCAATAGTCTGCCAATTTGCAATAGCATTAGGTATGTTTGCAGGTACTATTGCAAATTGTTAAACTATTGATAGTCCAAAATTATCGATAGTATGGTTGCGAATAAAATCGATAGTATCGATACTATCGATATATTGTCATTAACGAACTGCAATAGTATCGATAGTATTTCACTCATCCGATAGTATTGGTTTGTTCTGTGCTATCGATAGTATCGATACTGTCGATAAGGCGATCGATAGTCATACGATTGGTTGGCTATCGATAGACTATATATGGATTAATCATCGATAGTCGACTATCGGTCGGCAACACTACTCCTCAGTTAATAACCGAAATTATCATCTTCCAGGCGTGAACTGAATAGTAGGTGCGTTTGGAAATGTCAAAAGTTAACCCAAGACTTTCCAGTCCGTTCGCAACCAGAATACCAGCATTGCAAGTACCTGGTCCGTAAGTAATATACTTACTTTCTAAGATTGCGTCTAATGAGCACTATAAACTATTAACTAAGTACCAAGTAGGCGGGAGTTATACAAGGCAGATACCTACCACAAGATAAAGAGAGTTTAAGAAGGCAAGCCCTTTGTATATTCTAATCCAAAAAGTTTCTTAATTTTTTTATAATTTATAAGATGAGCGTTTGAGCACAATCTCACGTGATGGAAAGCGAAGATGAGGCCTCAAATGGTACACGCTCGTCTAGAAGATGCTTGTTCATTCTGGTTCATTTCAAGTACTTTTAAATCGCCAGTAATCCTACCACGGTTTTGGGACGAAATAATTATTTATCCCACTCGACTGGGCAGCGTTCGAGAAGCTACGTGGCATATTCTCGGCCCATCTGCCGCAGTGTCTCAAGACGAAAGTCTTTAATTCGTGTGTGTTGATAGTGATGACCTATGGTTGCGTGGCTGCTTACAATAGGCCTCATAAGAAGGCTCAAGGTCACCCAAATAGCCCTCTTTATTGATTGCTATTTTTTGAGATTAATGTCCCTTTTTGTGTAGGTGACAGGCTAGCAACCTGCCACTATTTTGGGGTACTGTAGGACCCATACTGCCATATGTGGCTTTGTGTGTAACCGAATGTTACCTGAAGCTCTGCTCGACACTTTTTGGGATAATGAACTTGATTTTCAGTATGTATGACCCGCAAACAAATATTCGTGTTCGTAACACAAATATTTGCCGCTACCAGGATTCAAACCCGGACCGCTGGATGAGTAGGCAGCTATACTGAGCACTCCACCACGACGGCGCAGTATCTCCCTCAGTCGGCTTTTACGGCATCCTTTTTTACCCAATTACGGTGAAGCCAAAAGGAATGATTATGATTTTAGCAGTCTTAGTATGTATATACGTATACACCGTGCTTTTTTAAGCGTCTTAAATAGTTCAAGGTGTGCAAATGCCAGTCAATACAAACAACTATTGCTATGGGACCATCATGGAAATCACGAAAAAAAATCCGCTGTTTCATACATTTCGGTTGCGTAGGTTTTGTATAGAGCAGCTGAATTTTTGGGTTCGATTAATGATCCCATAGCAAGAGCTGTTTATATTGCAATCAAATGCACTTTCACACCTTGAATTATTTAAGACGGTTAAAAAAGCACGGTGTATACAACATTTAAACTAAATAACCAACACCCTGAATACAGGTGGTTTGAGATCGGCTTACAAGTTGATTTCAATATTTTTTTAAAAAAAATTTTTTTTTTTTTAAAATTCGTTTTTTTTTTGTAAGCTCGCTGCGTAAGAGTCGATTTTACTTTGTAAGCGTGATTGTAACCGATTTGTTTTTGAATCTTTTTGCTTGTTCAAGGTATTTTACTTCTGTACTTTAATTATACTGTGTATCTACGCAGTATCAAAGTAAAAGTTCTCGGTTCACACTGGAAATGGGCAGTCAATTTAATAGACAAACTGCAGTCTTAATGCGTTGTAATAAAGCTGGGATCAAGCGGCCTTATCGCGGCCCTGTATCTGCTAATGTTCCGTCCGCCGATACAATCTTTGTTGTCGAAAAGAAATCGTTATTATGTACTTCCTTTTGTCTTATCGTAGTAGAACTAATGCCCATTAAAATAATATTTTAATTTATGTTACTGGTGACACCGATTTTGAAGGTGTTGTCAAAGATTTTTTTTGCCAGTAATTTTTGATTATTGGACTTGTTTGAACTCTGCTTGATTAGCTACCAACATCTTGTTAAAATTTGTCGCCATAACACTGCTTTCTGAGAGTTATTAATCTTAATATATATAAATTACGTGTCACGTTGTTTGTCCGCGATGGACTCCTAAACTACTTAACCGATGTTAATCAAAGTACACCGTGTGCAGTTTGATCCAACTTGAAAGATAGGATAGTTTTTAACTTGAAAAATGCACTGAAAAAAATCGACTTGCCTCAAGCGGGACTCGAACCCGCATCTTCCACAATCCGGGCGGACGCGTTGACCAATTAGGCCACCGAGACACTGCTTTTTGCTGTCGAAATTTGTCAGTGCTTGGTGCTTATGTTTTTATGGTAAACATTGTTTCATCAAATCTTTGAAATTTGCACTATTCTAAGACCCGAACGAAATATTTTTGCAAATATTTGACGCCCAGTTAAGATGAAACATTGAATTTGCAGAAAAAAATGAGGACTAATTGTCAAGTTAAAAACTATGGAATAATTTTATTTTAAATATTAATACTAGAAAATTTCGACAGCGAAAAGCAGTGTCTCGGTGGCGTAATTGGTCAACGCGGGCGCCCGTATTGTGAAAGATACGGGTTCGAGTCCCGCCTGAGGCACTGAATCTCTTTTTAATCTTATTTAATAGTACCTTATACTTTAACTTTATAGGCACAAATAGATGAATTATGTATATGTATATATATGTATGTATGTTAATATATTATATAAACTTTGTTTTTTCTTTCGTTTTAGGTAAAGTTGACGTGGTCCTTCACATTTTTCTCAACTTATTTTTGGTAAATTTTCATAATTTTTAAGTCGTCGTATACTCGTGTTGTCATCTAGAAGAGCAGTCTCATCCTAACACAGGTTTGTTAAACTTAAAACGATGAGACTCACACAATCTGTTAATAGTTGACTTGATTATGAATAAATATATTTGAATTTGAATTTGAGGCAAGTCGATTTTTTTCAGTGCTTTTTACTAGTATTAATATTTACGCGTTTGTAAACGCAAAAATAAAATTATTCCGTAGTTTTTAACTTGACAATAAGTCCTCATTTTTTTCTGCAAATTCAATGTTATAGGACAGTAGTGTGAAATTATCACAGCAACGCGTGTCTAGGACAGCTAGTAAGATATAAAACTTTTCCGCCCTCGCATCAATTTATCTAGATGACATCAAGTATCAATAAGAACTTGTGTAATGAATTAGATACTAGAACGGACATACTTATAAGTTCGATATTTTTTATAAACAAACTTAAACAAACGCTTAATGAGAAAATAACAAATCGCTGGTTTGCAAAATAAGCGACGGAATTTAAAAAAAATGATTTTAGAGAATAGCTTTTTTAAATTTCTTTATAAATGTGTTGATGCATACCGCAAAATGTAAATGATTTACTGAGGGTTTGACTTTACTGATTAAAGGAAAATTTATCTTAGTACCTATCGAAACATAAAAATATTTTAAAACTTTTATTGAAATAAAAAAAAATCATCCAAAGGGGGCTTAACACATCAGTCTTTATTCATGAGATTACAAACAATAAAATTCAACTTCCTGTAATTTATTTAACGTAAATCCTCTCAAAAACGACATACAAATATACGTAACTTTATCAAAAACGACTAATCATTAACTAAGTCTCTAATCTTGAAAAAATTTCAACACTTATGGCAATCGAACTCTAAATACGTCGGTATTTACGAGAATCGACCGTGCGTTAACTCTATTGCCTTCGTTTTAACTGAGATGTGTCTTTCTCTATGATTTACTCTAGAGTGTTTTATATTAAATGCATAAGACGGGAATATTGACGCGAAATCGGCATTTCATCGCCGTTCACGATAAAATATCAAAGATTTTATAATCGTTTGATATACTTATTCAATTTGACAGAATTTTGAGTTACGTCGATATTCTCGCAAACCATCGAAATGTTTGTGTTTATAACACAATATTACTGTATTCAGGGTTTTGGTACATAGGGTATCAAGCAGGCACCTACCCATGCTTACATAGTCATAGATATACAATGGTGATATCGACAATTTAAAATTGTAACTATATTATGTATATGTTACCTGGACTACTGAAATAATTTTGAGTGTATCGTCTGTCCGGTGTTGGCTTTAGTTGGTTTGTTTACTGAAGAATAATTGTTAATTTTTGGGTTTGGCTACCTGTTACTATTTGGGGGGGTCTGTCTGACCCATACTGCCAGATGTGGCTTTGTGTGTAACAAAATGTTACCTGAAGCTCAGCTCGGCCCCTTTTGGGATTGACAGCGTGATTATATGTATGTATGTATGTTTAACCAGAGTTGTAACCATACCCAGCTCTCTAATCACTTCACTGCGTCCACACTTAACACGGTATTTTTATTAACACAAGCTTTTGAATGCGTCAGCCTATAGTAAAAGTTTACAAACAATTGTAAATTCAACCTTTCATTTGTAAAAGAAGACACTCAAAAGTTATAATCGGTTAAAGGTGGTCCCTCAATCGTGCCTGATGACAGGTATCCATATCTTATAATCTAGGTAAAATTTACAACTTCTATAAAATAACACTCTCAGTAAAACATTAGTAAAAGTCATTTTATTAAATATTACTCCTTCCTGCTCACTGAATAAAAATTAGTAGCGCGCAGAAGGTGGTCCCTCAACCCTCACCATAAGTTTCTTAAGTGGGAACCACAATATTATTTGAAATTTCCGTATGAATGAGCTATAGTAAAAGTACTTTAATGATGGTAAATTCAACCTGTAAGCCATTCAAAAGTTTCAAGCGATTAAAGGTGGTCCCTCAATTGAAACGTGTATCATAAAAATAAATCAATTTACGTAGCATTTGGAAGTTAAATAGTCGAGTGCTATAGTCTATCCTTTAGTAAATTGTTTTTACTAAGGATTACTTGACCGACAGTATCAAATAATGTACCGTGATGAAGACAGCGATCATGACAGGTAGTTAATTAAGATGAAAATAATTTTACAAAATCACATCGTATTTCTAATGTGTAAATCCAATACACTACAATCCCCTCATTAACATTATGCAGGCATAACAAATTACACAACATGTCAAATTAGCAGTTAACATTTTAACAGGTTGCCGCTTAAATTCCGCCGTTATCTCGTCATCTAGACGGTAGACGTTCGGTTATAAATTTGTTGGGGTTACAATCTGCCGGCCAGTAATTAACTAATGCAACTACAGCAGCTATGCAGCCTGTTTAATTAATTATAGCTCTTAAGTTCTCAGCTTTC
This sequence comes from Elophila nymphaeata, assembly GCA_955850985.1. NCBI lineage: Eukaryota > Metazoa > Arthropoda > Insecta > Lepidoptera > Crambidae > Elophila > Elophila nymphaeata. The sequence continues at coordinate 7,684,030 of OY039091.1, read as the reverse complement.
ATATTTTTACCGTTACTCCTTTGTCTAGAAGACTTATACCTACTTACAGACAGCAGCAGATAGATTACCCAACACTGTCAGTATGGCGACCAAAAATGTGAATATTTAGATAATCAAATTATCTACAAGACGAATTAAGTTTTATGTAAATAGCTCCCGTGGTTTCCGAGAGATATCACTTTTTTGCTATTATTTTAAGATTTTTTTGCACTAAAATTAACAGTCTTGTTTCTAGACAAGTTTAGTTTCATAAACTTTTTGTTTATTTACGGTCTTCACCATAAGTCACACTCACACTTACACAACGTCGCTCTTCATTGGTGGCGTCGGCATTATGGCTGTTATCACGTCCGTCCGTATCGTGTCTGTACCATGAACTTTTGTGCAATGTATTTTCGATATCGAAAATCACAATACATTGCTGCGTATACTTTAAAACGCTCTGCGTTTTTAAATTCATGAGCAGTAATGGTTATGAAGTTTTATGTTAATAACGTATCTCTAGACCAATATTTCATAGTCAAAGATTTTCTCGAGGTGTATTTTGATAAAACAACATTATTACATTAACATAATACATTCGAATGAAATGTGATCCCCTTATTAGTGTAATTACGCACTCTGGATGAGTTTCCGCAATTACCAATACCTCAAAACACCATTTTAATGCATTTTTATCACACCGACCGACGGTTCGAGCAGCACTGAGCGGCAAGTCGCGCGCTTGTGTCCTACGAGACCAATGTCACGCGACTAAGACACTTCTGATCTCTTTATTATTATTTCTGTGGTTGCAAGCGTCTATAGGCTACGGTGGCTGCTTTCCACCAGGCAGGCCGTATGCTTGTCTGACAAGTAAATAGCATAAAAAACAACACCAAAATAGTGCTAGCCCGTCTCTTAAAATGTGTACAATTTCATAACAATCTAATAAAGCCAAATTAGATATTCTATTTATGATACAGCCGAGGTATGTGTATCTCAGCGTTCGATCAAGCTGGTTTATGCAAAAAGCCAGCGAATCGCATCGCAGCGCGTGATTGCCAAACTGGGTTCGATTCTGAACATTTAACGAGATGCTGATAGTTTATCTGTGAGTTAATGATATTGTTGGGACACCTAGTCGCCAAATACCAACGGTTTGTAGAGCATTATTATTAGGACATACATTAATAGCGTTGCATGCTACATACCTACAATCCTTCAAAATCCTCACCATCCAGATTACTTGCTTTCCCGTTTTAACCTCATTCCGTCCAGTTCTCGTCCAAAGCGTGCTTGTGCTACCAAAACCTTACTTCGAACTGCTTTCAAATAAGTTCCTTGCGTGATCATTAACTGTGACTGCTATCCAGTTGTGGAATAAAATTCCAGTGAAGATTAGAGAGTGTCCTTCAAACAGAAGTTGAAAGAGCACTAGAATTAGAATAGCATTAGAAGAAAGAAACCCGCCCGACGGAACCACTGAGGCACGGCACCGACGGGACCGCAACACCTGCTGCGTCCTGCAACACCTTCGACGCAGCTCTACGTGTCCCGCGTCCACTACTCTGGCACGGCCAAAGACGTTTGTGTTGTCTAAAGTGGTGCCAAGGGTGGCTTGGATGAGACCCAGCGCTATTTAAACCATCCGGAACGCAGTCCTCAGTGAGGGAAAGGCTCAATAGGTCCGGATGTAACGTGTAGGTACCAGGCGCTAGCTTTGACAAGGCGGCGCTGCCTCCCATGATACCAAAACGTAAAACTAAACCAGAGGTCGCATGCATCCGCCACTTCTGAAAGCAGAGGCGTGTCAGGAGCGACCGACCACCAAGTTCACTCAAGGCGGCCCACCAGCCTAACGGGTACCAGACGTTGCCCAGTGTGCACCTCGAGGAGATCTTGGAACATAGCACCTCAGCTTAGATGTTAAAACCTATTTATTTATTAGCATAAATCGCATTGCATGTACGCTCCGTGATGTTTATGGGAAATTCGACGCGAAGTTACAACGTAAAACTATGGTTCAAACGCCATAAAATAAGCAAATTGCCTTCGTATAACGATTGTGTATTATATGACTAATAGCCCAGCATTACATTATTCACGCAATATTAAACATGGTATTGGAATTATAGGTCAATTGTAATAGTATTTAACTAGGTTAGCTATTTGGTACGTCAGTAAGAATTATACATGTAATTTCTCATGTGCTCAAGTTAAAATTAACTGCTGCACAATATCTGGCCAGTTGGCGTTATATTATGGAAATAAATTAAACGAGCAATATTGCATGTTAAAAATTATTTAGATTTATTTACTATAATTTTCTGCTGTCAGAGGATTCTAAATCAAGACCTTATGACCATGCGACATATAATTTCTCAGGTAAAATATGTCCTTTGGCTACGATGATGGAAGCGTGCTCCACCCCGAATCCTCAAGAGATTATGACCTATCGTACTCCTAAATGCAGACAACCACCAAATACATATTGTTATCACAATATAGAGTATATTATAGGTAAGATTGATGTGAACAGGGAAAGTAGCATAAACTATGCGATAAAAATGACATCTTGGATCGAGGCTGGTGTAAAACTAAAGTGATAGTGCATAAAATAACGTGAAAAGAATGTGGTGTAATTTGAACCAATTTCAAAGAAGACATAGTGACAAAAATTGAGAAAGAGAGAGATTTTGTATGAAAATGTCAAGCAAATGACTCCATTCCACCTGCTGATGGTAAGCAGAAGTGGACTCCTAAGGCGAAAATAGCTGGTGCAAGAGATAAACCACTGCGTTAGCCACCCTCGCCTTACCGACCTGCAAGATGCTCAGATGGATGGATGCAAGAGGCTGAGATGCCCAGACGGTTTGTTAATGTAGAACAAAGGTTTGAAAAAAGATTAACGTAAATGATAGATACTTTTCATCAATCTCCTATCACTCATTTTTTATCAAATCATTAATCAACTTTACCAAATACCATTGAAAATCTGTATTTCATCAAAGAAACATGATGGAACCTTAGGTAAATAATCAATGTGAGAGTACTTAACACAGTTCTTGACAAGGAAAACCTAGGCGAACATTTTAAACAGAAGGTCAGGGAAAAGTACTCTTTAACGCCGAGCTTGTATATGGACTTTCATGAGACTAGATAAAGTGAATGAACTATGTAAGGATCTTAACAAGTGGAAAGAAGTGACCTCTGACCTTTGTCCCATAGGTATTTATGGAAGAAGAGCATTTGGGGGTGCAAAGTTATTTTACGTACGTTATTTTTCACTTTTTGCTAACCACAGTTAACGTTAGTTGTGATGTGTGTTAATTTTAGCAAATAGTAAGAAATGGCTACATTGTTAGTTTATATACAGTTGAGTATACCAGCCAAATCAGTTTATACATTACTTAAACTTCTCGGCTTATCTAGAACTTCCGTAATTTCTGCACTGGAATGTGTATCTATTCGGCTCTCAAAGAATCTTACTAAATATGGCTCGACATGTGAACCACAAATAAATGATTTGATTTGATTTGATTTGATTTAACTTACACCTTGGTAAGTTCCAGGCTGCTCCTGGCGAATGAAACGATTTTGTTTCAATACCTGTTGATAGCTAAATCTCTCTTTAAGTCGTACTTAGCAAGGAACAGAACTCCAATGGGAACTCTGCAACAAGATGGACCCGGCACCAGCACGGTCATCATCATACAGCCTTTATAATTCGACCTACTGCTGGGAGATAAGGCCTCTCCTTTTCGATGAAGGAGGTTTAGGCAGTAGTCCACCACGCTTGTCCAATTGGCGGACGGAGTATAAGGTGATTAATACCCCTTTGCTGATCCATTAATCGCCTTTTACAACACCCACTGGAGGATATGCGGTGATGGTAATCTACTCTGTCGGCATCACATAGCACGGTGAATCTATGGAATGCTTAGAGATTTCGTTTTTGTTGCACTCCAAGAAGTTCCTATTGGAACTCTATTCTTTGCTAACTGTGACTTAAAGGAGGATCGCGCACATCCACCATTTTATTTTGAAATTCTGGACTTAAATATCGTCCCTTTACCGGAGGCTCCCACGTTGAAACGTAATTTTAAAAGGGCATGCTACTGTAGTATTAACACGTACCTTTTAGACCAAGAATGGGAAAGTCTTTTATGTGGGGGTACACTCGATGGGGCCCTCGATATTATGTACAATATAATAAATAAATGTGTTGATTTATATGTTCCTTTTAATCGTACAAACAGTGGTAAGAGGTTATACCCAAAGTGGTATACGCCCTCTTTAATTAATATAATTAAAGAGAAGACTAAGGCTCATGTTCGTTGGAAAAAATATGGAAACCTCTTAGATTATGATGAATTTTCGTTGCTAAGGTCGAGAGAGAGGCGCGTGCAAAATGAATGTTTTAAAAAATTTACTTCAAACTGTGAAGCCAATATCCAAAGGGACCCTAAGGCCTTTTGGACTTATGTGAAGGCTTTGCGTGGCACATCATCATATCCCAAAAAGTTGGTATTTGACGGTATTGAGTACACAGATGGGAAGGATATATGCAAAGCTTTCAGTACATTTTTTAAGAGCGTTTTTGGTGTACCCTGTAATAATAATTACGCACAGTCACAATATGATTACTCGCTGTGTGCGGACGTGATCTCTAACGTACAAACAACGAAATCGGCAGTGGAAAATATGCTAAAAGCCTTAGACACCACTAAGGGGGCTGGAAGTGATGGTTTGCCGGCTATATTTTGGTCAAAATGTGCTAAATCACTTGCTCTCCCTTTGAATATAATATTTAACCGATCCCTGCGTGAGGGTATCTTTCCACTTAAGTGGAAATCTGCTAACATAGTACCAGTGTACAAGAAAGGATCACGCATGGATGTTAAAAACTACAGAGCAATATCTATTTTAAACATTCCCGCGAAGGTGCTTGAAAAAATAGTATACGAGGTAATTTATCCCACTTTGTCTCGCTCAATCCCCGAGCAACAACACGGTTTTTTAAAGGGGCGCTCCACAACCACTAACTTGGCATGTTTCTCTAGTTTTGTTTTAGAAAATATGGAAAGAGGGGGGCAGGTTGATGTGATCTACACCGATTTTGAGAAAGCATTCGATCGGGTGGATCACGTTATACTGCTAAACAAGCTACAAAAACTTGGCATCCATGGAGATTTATATCGGTGGACTAAATCCTACCTCACAAATCGTTCACAGGCTGTGGTTATAGGTGGTTATCGTTCTGATTACATTAGCATACCTACAGGTGTTCCGCAGGGCTCGCATTTAGGTCCTCTGTTTTACAACGCATACCTCTACGATATAGGTTTATGCATAGAACACTGTAATTATCTCATGTACGCGGATGATAAGAAGGTATTTTGCAGAATTAACAGCCCTCGTGATTGTTTCTTAATGCAAAAAGACTTAGACCGTTTGTTTGAATATTATACTAGAAATAACATAACTGTTAATACTAATAAATGTGAGTGTATTACATTTACTCGTAAACCACGGCCGATTATTGAGCATTATAATTTTAATGGAACACCAATCGTTAGAAAACAAAGCATAAGAGACTTAGGGGTATACTTTGACCAAAAAATGTTACTTACGGATCACATTGAAAGAGCTATCACGAAAGCATATACAAATTTGGGCTTTGTTCTCCGCGTATGCAAGTCATTCTCTACGATTACAGCAATAAAAATTGTTTACTATGCGTATGTTAGAAGCATCTTGGAGTATGCTAGCCCTGTATGGTCACCTCAATACATCACATATCGCAGCCGTTTAGAGCGAATTCAGAAAATGTTTTTGAAGCACCTTAATTTCCGTTGTCGCAATTCTCTTAGAGCTTACGAAGATGGTTGTAAGGAGCATAGCCTCTTGACTCTGGAGCAAAGGCGTCTGGTGTTAGATATAGGTCTGCTGCATGATTTATTAAACAGTAATGTAGATTGCCCAAGTCTCTTATCAAAAATAGTGTTTCGCACGCCTAAATATCGCACACGCAACACTCCTCTGTTAGAAATCTCACAGTGTCACACGAACTACTTACAAAATTCGGTTTTGATTCGGCTTTCTCGTACATACAATACTCTTTTCAGGGATGTTGATTTGTTTGCAACTAGTAAGAGTTATTTCAAATTACAAATTATAAATTCTTTAAAATCAGAGTAAATAATGTTGATGATAGGAACAGATCTTTAAAATATGAATGTAGATTGTGTATATAATAGGTGTATGTATATCTGTGATTTTTTTTTTATTTATTATTTTTTTTTTTTGCTTTTTTATTGATTGCTACATTGAGCTGCTTGTTTGTTGGTGGTCTAGGTGCTTTATCTTAGCGGCATAACCTAAATGTATGGAATACAATTTATACATAGGAAAACCTGTTATTGGCCATACTTATATCAATTATTGTTATGTAAAATACTTTGTAAATACGCTGTTGGTTTTCTAATAAATAAATAAATAAATAAAAAAGATTTAGCTATCAGCAGCTATTGAAACAAAATCGTACGTATTAAAATAGCCACAAGACCATTCACTCTCTCAAATAAGGTCGGTTATTCATTGTCAACAAGACTAGTTACGCCAGCGTCTGAATTATCCACCGGCGATGCAAAACAGATATACACGATTTAAAGAACCACCGATATGGGTCTAACGATGTCGGAATAGAGTTAAGAAGTTCTCAGTCTTATGCCGTTGAGCTAAGGTTAACTTCAACGCATGAGTTTGCCTGATTAAGTATGTGACGGTGTGAAGTAAAATGCTTTACATATCTAATACTCGCTATTATAGCTGTAGCTCGTGACTTCGTTTGTGTTGTGTTGGGATATCGTTAAGGTGCACGGCAAATTGTTATTTATTGCTAGCGGTTTAAGGATATGTTATTGTTTGACAAAATTAGCAATCCCGAAAATATCTGAGCGCTCAAACTTCAACGCTCTGATAAGATGAGATGAGATTTTGTAGTAACGTTATTCTACAAATAGGACGAAATTAACATTTATTCATGCAAGTTATATTTATATATCTCATTTATATAGATACATTTTTACTTTCTCGTGTACGTGATTTTTTTTTTTATTTATTTATTTAGGTAAGCTTACAGCCAAACACATACATACAAGATAAATAAAAATTCTAATTATAAAAATACTTATGCGCTGGCCTTTTATGGGCTTACACAGCATTCTTAATACAGAGTCTCGGTTTTTCAGAGTATTTACCTACTTTATTCTAACTACTAATTAAATAATTTGTCGACATTCCTGATTCCTTATTTAATGTTGCACAAAAGCAAAAGATTGGATTCCTTTCCATGCAAAGACTTCATGATTGGCTTAGATGAAACTGTTTCAACACCATTATCTTATAAACCGATTGTGATACCCCAAAAATATCCATGTCGGGAGATTTCGCATTAATTTCATTATACTTTGTGCAGATTCGACTTATGGGTTCGTGGAGACCTAGGTTGGTTCTATGGCGAGGCACTGCAAATGTCTTAGCAAGCGGTATTCGAGGACATCTACGGGGAACGTTGAGATTTATGGCAATCAGTAAATCGGGACATGATATCTTATGGTTAAGGAGTTTATAAAGAAAAAGTAGGTCCAACATTGTGCGTCTATTCTTGAGAGTAGTCATATCAAAGAAGGACAATCGCAAATCATAAGGAGCTCTATGATGTATTCCAGGTGTCATGTATGCAAGGTGTCTCGTAAATGCTCGCTGTATGCTTTCTATTCTTTGAGACGCATTGGCGTATACTGGGTTCCAGGAAACCGAAGCAAACTCCAGTCTACTACGAACAAGACTATTATAGAGAAGGATTCTCGTATGATTCTCCAGGAAGCCTTGTAATTGTCTTTTTAGAAAGCCCAGCATTTGAGCTGATTTTTTGACTATAGCATCAATATGAGAAGTTAACTTGAGCCTGCTATCCAGAACAACGCCGAGGTCTTTAATTTCATTGACTTTTTTAAGATTCATATTATTTAGATTGTATTCTGATGAGATTGGTTTTAATTTTCTCGTGAATGTTATGTGAAAACATTTGTTAATGTTTAACTTCATCCCATTGTTATCACACCAACATTGTAAGTTGTCCAGATCAGTTTGTAGTAGCTGGACATCTGATGCAGCTTCAATAGTTTTAAATATCTTAAGATCATCGGCAAATAGAGAGATTCTACTGAATTTGATGCAAGAGGTAACGTCATTGATGAAGACTAGGAATAGGACCGGTCCCAAGTGGGAACCCTGGGGTACGCCTGAGCGAGCATAGTAAACTGATGACTCGTAACCTGCCACAACGACCACTTGAGGTCTAAAATCTAAGTAAGATTTAAACCATCTCAACAGGTATCCGGATATTCCGTAGTTGTTAAGTTTTGACAATAAGATTGAATGACTCACTTTATCAAACGCACTTTTTAAATCGGTATATATGGTGTCAACCTGCCCACCAGCGTCAACATTAACAGCGATTGATGAAACCATAGTTGCCAAGTTTGTGTCCACCGACCTTCCCCTCATAAATCCATGTTGCGATGTTGATAAATCTTTTTCTACCATTTCGTATAAATGGGGGAGGACCAGGGACTCAAATAATTTGGAAAAGCAGGAGAGGATTGAAATGGGCCGGTAATTTTGTACAGCATCTTGGTCACCCTTTTTATACACGGGAACTATTCGGGCTCGCTTCCACTCGTCAGGAAAGATACCCTCCCTCAGTGAATAGTTAAACAATGTCATCAAAGGGAAGGCTAGTGAAGAACCACAACGTTTTACAAATAATGGTGCAACATTATCTGGCCCTGCACCCTTTTCGGAGTTGAGAGATTTGACAGCCTTCATGACATCCCCCTCTGTAAATTTGAGATTAGTAAGAGAAGATGCATTGGGGTGAGTAAGACAAGGGGGGGTAGGACTGCTATGGGTATAAACTGAAGAAAATTGTTGGGCAAACAGATTTGCAATTTCTGAGCCCGATGATGCCACGGTTTCACCCATACTCATGACAGCTGGAATAGAAGAGCGCCCGTTACGTTTGTCCTTAATGTAACGCCAAAACAATTTTGGGTTTTTCCTTATATTGGATTCCATTCTCCTCTTGTAAGTACTTTTACACGTGTCGATTAATCTGTGACAACGTTCGCGTAGTACCTCAAATTCTAATTTATCTCGAGGATTTCCAAATTTTTGATATTTTTTCCTAATTTTGTGTTTTTCCTTTAAAAGGTATTGGAGATTTTTACTGAACCAACTAGGATATTTATGGGAAACTATACGTCGCTTAGGTACATTATTTTCAATAATGTTATATAAAATTCTATAAAATGCTGAAACAGCTTCATTGACATCGGTTGCCTTCTCAAATACATCCTGCCAATTAACACCACTAAGTTCTTGCTGCACAATGTTATAGTCTGCCTTATAGAAGTTGGAGTCTGTTCTTTTGTTTGACTGAAGTCCTTGACTAACATCAATATTTTGAGGGACTGTAAACAGCATAGCAGGGTGGTGATTGTTAAGTCTAGTTAAAATTACTGATGGTGCTGAGACGTAAGCTTGTTTTACATTACAAAGGGCCAGATCTAATACCTTACCATTGCTGTTGCAAATACCGTTAAACTGATACAAGTCATTTATACTCATTAGGTCTATAAGTGAGTAACCTAAAGCATTATCGTAGTTTGATGGTGTCATGAAGGTGTTTTCATCATGTGATTTCCATTTTATAAAACTGAGATTAAAATCTCCAAGTATCATTACAACATCTGTATGACATGTTACCTCATCTACATTATCCAAGAACCTTTGCTGCTTCTCCAAACTGGCCGGCGGAGGCAGATACACAGCACATATCGATATTACTCTTTTTTGACCATTTATTTTGAGATCAATATTAACCCATAAGTCTTCACAAGAAGATTCCCAATGAATAGCACGAGAAGAGGAAATTTCGCGAGAAACAGCTATAAGTACTCCACCGCCATCCTGTTTAGAGTGAGCCGAACAGTCTCGATCTCGTCGATATACAATGTATCGTGGGTCAATAAATTCACCATTAGAAATACTGTCGTTGAGCCAAGTTTCCGTAAAAACTATTACTTGATAATCAGAGAGGAGAATGTTTTCATATAAATTATTAGTTTTGGTCCGAATACCTCGGACATTTTGATAATACACACTTAATTCAGTCCTACAATACACCACAACACTTTAACAATAACTTTAAAATAAAATAATACCTATATACTATACCTAATTATAAAGAGGTTACTTGATACACTGTACATTCTCCCTACTGCGTATTATTAGAGATTCGCTGAACTCATCTTTTCTCACGAAGATTCGGCCGTTGCGTATCCACGTGAATTTGTATCCGAACTCTTTTGCTCTTAGGCGAACCACCGCGTGTAAGGCCTTGTTTGATGGAGACAAGTGTTCACTCACATAGACGGGTTTGCGTGCGCTTCCAATACCAAGATGTTGAGAGTGAAGTTTTTCATTGGAGTGAGTCTTGTTGAATTTTGTAACTGCAGCGAGAATCTCATCACGAAGACGGGGGGTTCGAAGTTTAACTATAACAGAGCGTGGCCTGTCGCTTTCCCTGTTAATCTTCGCTACCCGGGTAACGTGAACGATGTCGTCGGTGGAAATAGGGGCTTTGACAACTTTTATAAGTTGCTCCACGGTGTTGGTGAGGTTCTCGTTTCTGTTTTCTGGAATTCCGTTGATTTCAATATTACTTTCTCTCATTTGTTGCTCCATTGAATTAAGTCTGACTGACAAATCTGATACCGTTCCTTTTAATGCTGCGTTGTCGCTTTGAAGTTCCTTTATTATAGCAGTTTTTTCCTGAAGCTGTGTTTTGACTTCCTCAAATTTTTCGTTGAAGAAGATGACACTCTCATGCAATTCGTTGAACTGATCGCTTAGACATTTCAACCTATCAGCGACCAACTTAGAAATTGTATCCGACAGGATAAGGCGTAAGCTATTCTCAGTTAGGTATTTATCAGCACTCGGCAATTCCTGTTTTGCCTGTGTTGGAAGTTGTTTACGTCTGACCGTTACTCCTTCTCTATCGGACACAGACGCAGAATCTACGTCAGAATCAGCTTGCGAATCTTGGCGTACTGGAGATCGAATTGGTGTATTCAGGTTACCTGTTTTGGGTATTTTACTTTTACATTCAGTACACTTCCAACTGCGTTTCTTCTCAACATTTGCCGCGTAAAAACTGTTATATCTTTGCCAGCTTAGTCCAGCGCATTCGATGTCGTATTTCTTTTTACAATTCACGCACTCAAGAAATTCTTTGTTAGGTATAACATTCAAGCATCCAGCGCATTTACCGTGGTTAGGTGCCATAGTAATGGTGTAAAATTGGTAAACAAATTTTTTTTTTTTTTTTTTTTAAATGAAATTTGGCTGAATGTTACAGTTCCCTTTGCTTTGACTGTCTGATAATAAAGATCTATGGTATGGATTAATGACTGATGATTATTGTTGTTTTCGAACAGAAACGATAAACGTCAGAGTAATGTCATCAATTCAGTTGAAGTTGACAGTCGATTCAAGTCTTGTGTTTACGGAAATACGTAATTGCTTAGAGGTGGAGTCTGGAACTATATCTTCTTGCAATTGGATGGTTTTCAAAATAATTTTGCCGTTATGTGTACTATTTTATGTGCACTGCATTTTCTTGAAAAGTTAAATCTAAAATTTTAATGCTGTTTGTGGTATGTTGGTGAGGTTATATTCATACCTTGATACAGCCCGATCTGGTGGGAAGTTTCCTCAGGTATTTACTTGGTTTTGTGCACTATTTTCTTCTGATTTATATATTTACAAGGAGACACTTTGAAATACGTATGGACGTGATAAGCACCGGAAGTGTATATGATGTATGATGTATATGATTTTGACGGTGATCCACGTTTTGGACCTTCCTGTGTCCATACCGTTTTTGGAATTATGTATGTGTGTGTGTCTGTGCTTTAGCACGATAACTCGAGTATTCTTTAACATATTGCAACCAAATTTAAATGCATGTATGACATCAAAATGTAAGGTTTCTATCAACTTTTGAGTCGTCGATCACGAAAGTTAAGCAACCAAGTGTGCGGTCGGGTTACCAAAATTTAACATGCATATATGACATCAAAATATAAGGTTTCTATCAACTTTTGTATCGTTTCCGGTATACGAGAAAGTCAAGGGGAGACCACTCCCGATTTTTTATTTTATTTTAGTGTTTCCCTTGATTTTCGTAAATGTAGGTAGGTACTCTCTGTAGCTACGTGTACCTACTAAAATAAATATTCCTATTTGATTTGATTTGTGGACTTAGTCATCAAACTTTCAACTCATTACACAACTAGAGTCAGTTATTCAATTACTCTTAAGTCGTTTTTGCAATAATGCATTCCATTTGTATTTATTTCTAATTAAAATCCCAATACGGCCTTACAAACAACCTTCCTGAACCGCATAAATTAAGCGGTAGATACTTAATAAATCAGTTTACAGATATCATTAAATCGGTTACAATATCTTAATTATAACATTTCTATCGAATACCAAAGCGATTGCCGTAACGCATATAATGCAAGATAATCTAGGCAAACACAACCTAGTCAGACTAGTGTGGGTACCGGGACATGTAGGGATTGAAGGTCATTGATTAAAGATAATGAAAATGCTGACAAACTAGCAAGGAAAGGATCTCTCAAGCTCAAGACCTCAATGGGCCCGAGCCTTTTGTAGGATTATCTAGAAGTACCATAAAAATGGCACTAAAGGAGTATTGTCAAAACAGGCACCTCAGGGAATGGTTGTCCACTCACCGACTGACACACTCAAAGAAATTTTTAGGATCCTCACACATAGGCTACCTTAAAAGAATATGAAGAATCAGCAGGACCCAAATCCGCTGCCTCACAAGTGCTCTCACTGGCCACTTTGCCACTAAAAGACACCTGTGTACAATAAGCAAAGCTGAAGACCCCATCTGTAGAATGTGTGGTGAAGAGGAAGAAAGCATGGAGCACATACTATGTGACTGCGATGGACTAGCCAATAGGCGACTAAAGGTCCTGGGGTCTAGGTCCTTATTCCCGCCAACATCGTAAAAGTCATACAAAATGTTTTCGATGTTGGCGGGGATGGGTGATAAGGAAAGGGGAAGCACAAAAGATCCCATAAGGTCAAAGTGCCCCTTGCATAAGAAACTACAATATTTAAAAATATTTTTTATTATTAAATATATTGTATTTTTTAATGTTATATTGTAAAAATTTTATGTTTAGAAATATAATTTTGTATGTATTTTGAATTAAATAAAGGAGAGAATAATACCGAATTCAGTATTTACATGTAGTTGTGATTGTCAAAAATAAAATTGGTAGCAATATAATGGTATAGCATCGTGTCCCTGGTAGTGGCTTTCATCATCACAGCCTTTATAATTGAACCCACTGCTGGGACACAAGGCCTCTCCTTGTCATCGAAGGAGGTTAAGGCAGTAGTCCACACGCTTGCCCAATGCGGATTGGTGGAAGGAGTATAAGGTGATCAATACCCTTTTGCTGTTCCATTAGTCGCCTTCTACGACACCCCTTGGAGGATATGGGGTGATGCTATTCTACTCTGCCGGCATCACGGGATCAAGTAGTTGGCTTTAGTTGGTTTATTTATGAAGGATTGTTAATTTTTGGGTTTGGTGCCCCTTTCGTGTAGGCGACAGGCTGGCAATCTGTCACTATTTTGGGGTACTGTCTGACCCATACTGCCACATGAGTCTTTGTGTGTAACCGAATGTTACTGTATGGTTATGCTTAGGTATGTAGGCATGTCTCTTTCAACCAACCCAAAACGTTGCGATATGTCGTCTGTAGATACCGTTGATAGTTTTACTGAGAAATAGCATCAATATCTTCTTACTTACTAACAAATTGCAGTTCTTAGTCCGATTACACCTTTGACATTTTCCACGCGAAAGCTACGCACGATCAGCGATTTATGAGACGGACGTGATAGGTGGAACATACAACTTTGGTACGCATGTGAATTTGAACGATTTTCTAATAGTCATTGTTGACGTAAGCTTTATACATATGATTTAGCGTTAAACTGTTCTCATTTAATTTTAAATATCTGGGGGCACGGCAGTGCCCCCGTCAAGTCGAGCGCGAAGCAAACACTGCCGTACCATCCTTTACTGGAACCATTTCGCCGCATTTTCAGGCCCCTATTTGAGAACCTCTGGATAAGACCCCAGAACGCAAAAATTTTCGTCATCCAGTAAGCTATAATCACATACTTAAAATCCAAAATTTTAAGTCTGTAGGTCATTTAGTTCCGAAGTTAAGCGAAAGCAAAGTTTCGTATTTATGACACTCACTCACTCATGATCATCAGAATAGAACTAGTACTTCCCATAAACTTAGAGAGCTGAAATTTGGTACAGAGCTAGGGTTTAATGGCCACATAAAGGGAAAACTATAAAAACTAGGATAATCGAAGATCTGAAGTACGTGGTGACCCTGATTAGAAAACACAAGAGCCCAACCAAACTATTAGAGAATCTAATAAAATAAATCAATATGCCCACGTTTCTACAAAAAGAAGTGAAATCCCACCAAAAACATTCTGTAAAAAACTAGCCAAGTCTCGATGGAGCTGCTTGTTTATCTCTAAAAAGTAATGAAATCTAGACGAAGTCGTGCCAAGTCTAAGTTCCTTACTGCGATTTCTTTATTATTATAGTTAATGTTGTGTGACTTCAAAATGAGTTGTGAAAATTCCCTTTGAGGCAAGGAATGGTCTATACTGCCAGATGTGGATTTATCTACTACTGCACTTATGCTGCCTAAGACTCTGCTCAACCGTTTTGGAATTATAAGCGTGATTAATATGCTATACTGGGTGTATTTAGCACACAAGAATATGGTAATTAGTAGATACCATTTTACGTCCTAAACAATATTCTGTCTCCTTCCGGAGAGAATGGTGCGTTGACATTAGCAGTAATTTGATAACTATCCGCCTTCGTTGCAAAATGATAGTTATTGCATCTCGTTCGCTCCCAAGGGGACTATGAGGAACAGAGCGAGATAGCGCATAAGTAGCAACTAGCAACAAACTAGTCACGTTACAGGGCTGTCACGAAAGACTTATAAATAATAAATACAGGTTAGACACGAACATAATTATATTTTAAAGTGGCGCAAGTAATCTTATATCTACGTACTGGAATTTATTTAGATACTTCGCGAAAAGAAAGTGACAAACGATTAGGCAAACCGATTGTCAGATATTCTTGAATTATACTATGTAAACTGTAAAGGAAAGATAAAACTTGCTTAGTTTCTTGCCTGAACGTGAACCGATGGCATCAAAATTGATTTTCATGAGTGTACAAATTGTACCTAAATGGTTTAAATAAAGAAATTTTGTCTTTGACTTTGACATAGCTAAGACGCGCTTTCTATGTCATACCTCTAAATATTGACATAAACAGGGCTGTCTTTATCCGGGGGTGCAAGGGGTGCGGTGCACCCGGGCGCCGGGTGTTAGGGGGCGCCGAGAGCCGCTCGCGATACATAGAGCCTCCTCGCTTGAATCATACATGAGAATTATGTATGACTCTTTCCGAATCAATACTATGAAAACTGCAAAGGAAATATAAAACTTGCTTATTTTCTTGCCCGAACGTGAACCGATGCCATCAAAATTGACTTGCATAATTGTACAAATTGTACCTAAATGAATAAAGAAATTTTGTGTTTGTCTTTGACATAGCTTAGACGCGCTTTCTATGTCTATGTCATGCCCAATGATATTATATTTAAAAAGAGGTAGATAGGTTACTTGCTTGCAAAAAGTGGCACCCTAATAGTAAGCTGATTAGCACACCCGAGCATATATCTTTCTCGTTTACTCTATTGCTAGATATCATGTTGTCTTACTCACAACTTACAATACGACCATGTTAACTAGCCACATACGACAACATGAAATCGTAGACTTTAGGTGCCGAGTTAATTTGACCGTGTAACATGATGATATTTTGGACCATTTTTGACTTTGAATTAGTATGAAGGTAACCTATCTACCTCTTTTTAAATATAATATCATTGGTCATGCCCCTAAATATTGACATAAATATTATTAAGTAGTGCCAACCCTATTTGCAGCACGCTCAACCTGTAGATGCCGCCGCGATAACGTACCGACCACGCGGCTACGATGCAAAACTGGTCGCCGACAAAACGTTGAGCTGACGAACAACTGTCTAATTATGCTGACTTATATCAATGGACGAGCACATTAAGATCTCAACGGATATCGACGTGTAATTATCTGCTTTATTAGTCTATAGGCTGGTGTCTGGTAAAGGGTTGTTTCCCATCGTTTAGTTAAGGATGATACGGTGAACACGTCCACACGCCTATTAAATTTCTTATCGAATTTTTA
The DNA here is from genome assembly GCA_955850985.1 of Elophila nymphaeata. NCBI lineage: Eukaryota > Metazoa > Arthropoda > Insecta > Lepidoptera > Crambidae > Elophila > Elophila nymphaeata. The sequence goes on along the minus strand of OY039091.1, from coordinate 7,667,521 downwards.
TGATATTATATATTAGAACTAGCTGTTCCGGTTCCGTTCTACGCTTTGCTGTGGTAATTTCACACTACTGTCCAATAACGTTGAATTTGCAGTAAAAAAATGAGGACTAATTGTCAAGATATAAACTATCCTATCTTTCAAGTTGGATCCAACTGCACACGGTGTACAAATTTGATTAAAATCGGTTAAGTAGTTTAGGAGTCCATCGCGGACAAACAACGTGACACGTAATTTATATACAGGGTGTAAAAGACATGAGCAGTCAAACGAGAACCATGTATTCTGCTCACCGTCATAACATTTTTCTTCCTTCAGACTATACCTGGGAAATTGATAGTTACGATTTTATTGAAGGTCAAAGTCAAAATTTTTTTTTTCATTTTTTTATGAAAACGTATTCTATACGTTATTTCTTAATTATTGTCCAAAGAAACATTATCATTTTTTTTAGTATTTCATAACAAAAAATGGCTTCAAAACGTTAGCGTTCAATGTAGCTCACTCGATGCGCACGGACAGTAACGAACGGGGCCGCCGTCAAGCAAAATTATCGCGATTTTGCGAGTTGTGTGCGAGTTGAGCCCTTTACATTGCGCGGTACAATTTGCAATTTTTTGTAACACCAAAAAATAAAAATCATTTCCCAGCAATATTTTTTTTGAAATATGTCTTATTTTGATGTATAGAATACATGGTTTTCGTTTGACTGCTCATGTCTTTTACACCCAGTATATTAAGATGTTGACCTTCCCTGTATCAGGTGGGGTGTGACATACCCCAGTCCGACGAAAAACGCAATCATTTTAAAACTGTGAAAGCGCCGAACTTGGAATTCTCAGTACCTGGAATTACAACGTTGCTGCTTCAATTAGTGTTGCTAAATCAGTCCGGAGGTCACCACCAAGAGAGCAGTAGGACCCTAAAGCGCTCTTGGGCATACCATATCCCACCTAGAACGGCATGTTCATAGAAATTTCTGATTTATATTTGAAGGGTTATAATTGAATTTATGCGTGTCAATCATTTTGAATGGAATTAAACTCATTACCATTAAAGTTTTATGTGATTAATGTCTCAAATGAAGAAATGTGTAATAATGAACGCATACGCAACGAATTGTTGGTTCTTTGTGTTGTAATTAATAAAAACGTTTAAATGCATACGTTCATTACAAAATTTTACTTAACGTTATTACTGTGTATTTATAATTATATTATATTATATTATATAGGGAGTGTGTGGGATTGCTCTGTCTTTCGCTCAGGGGGAAGGAAAGGGAAAGCAGGAGGGAGAAAGAAACCCTCCTAAGCCCTATGTTTCAGAAACGGCGTATTTACGAGTACGTACGCCTCGTCTCCTAAATATACCCGGTTTGAACTTTTTACCTAAATAAAATTGAATTTCTGTACGTGAGATTTCGTCAATAGCCGTTGCTATCTAATTGCCGATTAATATTAGGTATCCTTTCCGCCATTATTTTGAACATTACTATTTTAATTCTTGTCACCATAATCTTTTTTCAAAGCAGGTGTGGTTTCTTACAACAATATGAAAGAATTATTACAAAGATCAAAGTAGACAATATTATAATATCTAATATTTCGAACACGGTCTCACTTAATGTTGTATAAACGCACAATGTCCATTAATTAAGTGGGTGTGCCAGTAATCAGGCCCAATCATAGGCAAGCGCTGTGCTAGATCGGTACATATTCTGTTAAATTTGCCAATAATAACGACCAAAGTCAATTTTCAAATACATCAACACAATAAACCGCAACCATTCTCTAATTTCCACAATAATTAGCTACTTTTGATACAACTATAATTTATTGGAGGAGGTGGAGCAAAAAGGTCGAATTATGTGATTATACTACAGGCGAACAAACTTAAAATTGTATTGGAAACTATTGAAAATAGCTCAAGAGGCCTACGTCTTAAAAACTATATTGGATGATACGGTAATGTGGTTACAAGCTTTGTCCCAATAAGGAGCATATTTTGTTGGTAGATTAGCAATAAATTCGTGGTAATATATCGGCTTGCATTCGCTGGGCCGGAGGGCAGATCTTGCGATTACGCAGCGTTACAGGGATGTGCCAACAGTTTAACGGTTCTTTGCAATATGTTATTAGGCAACATAGGGTTGTCACTGATGTCTGGGAGACTGTTCCAACTAAAAGGAACTTTCGAAAGAGAGTCACACCCATACAAACTCGCCATAGAGCCATCTGAACTGGGTTAGAAGGCTCATGGACCAGACCATGGAGGCCATGATCGTGAATCATGAACGTGATTGCCATAATGAAATTCCCCATTCTACTAACTTTGTGAATTGTCGTGGGAATAAAAAACTTTTGCGCATTTTGTAAATAAGGCTAAATAATGATATGATCTGCAGGAGAACCAAGGTCACCGTCATAACCCAAAGAATTTTTTATTTTTTTTATTGAAGTATAAAGAAACTTATAGCTTTTATTTTACAAATGTCAATGTACTAGACAATTAGACAATTAGAGTTTCCAATGCTAAGTTTTTCATCTTGCAGATTGATGCAAGGCTGCCCGCCCACGACCAGAGACTCGGTGAGCGATTTTTGTCGGTGGAATTGGAACGTATTTATTCCAATAGTACAAATCCTACAAAAAGTCGGTGAGAAATGTAATCGGTGCATCCGTGACAACTTTAGTTTGAATATATGGAGTGAACAAAAATGTGACGATCTTACATTGTGTGTGGCAAAGGTAATACAATAAATTTACTAATCTTATGACATTCCGAAGTGTTGAGATTTTGAATAGTTGATCATAACATAATAATGGTGTTAATCTTTTGATTTGTGATAATTTTATTGTTGATTTCGAGTATCACTCCCTGTGCAATGTCACATAGGCATTTTATAGAGAACTGTAAATTCTTTTGCTGCCCTTGATAAATAAAAAATGTCAAATTACAATCTCCTTAGCAATCTATTTTTACATGGAATTTTGTTATCAAATCTTCCCTAAGGGGCCAAGTGTCGAGACGAAAATGATGGTATAATTACGTCACAAGATATTATACGCTACAAAATGTATTTACACGAAGACCTACTTAAGTTCACAAAACAACTTACCGTTATAAGTTAATTATGTAGAAATGAAATAAGAATAGAAAAGCCGTTGAACAAAAAAGGTGTATTACTAGTGACTTTTCACAATTTGTTAAATTGTTTTTGGCTATAAAAATCTTGTCCTCAGGCAACAAAGAACAAAAGCTATTTCTAGTGTTATTTTATATTCAAAAATAAGTAAATTGATCATTTAAATATCTCTAACGGTCAAGTGTTAGATTCTAGATTAGTGTTGTAAAAATATAATCCTGATCCATGGTAGAACCTTGTGGTAATCAAACTTTTACTGACTTTATAAAAACAGCAAATACGTCATTTCCTTGACTGTGATAAGGTTCAATGATTCAGGATTTTATTTAATCGATAGTACTTACAGCTATTTTTATAAACATTTCTAAAGGCTTCAAATCTGATATGTTATTGAACATTTATATAAACATAAAAAAAAACGAATCAAACAGTTTTTTTTATATAAAATAGTTATATTTTGTATTATACTTCGGGATTCGTCCTCGATATTAGTATTACACTTGTAGTATTACACTTAAATAATGTGCTAAGTGGTAACTCATGGAAGCGATACTACAAGTGTAATACTAATATCTTCGGACGAATCCCTCGTATAATTATGATTGAACTTCACAACAGGTAAGTTCGTTTAATCACTAATTAAATCGGACTAAAAAGTGAAAAATAACTTTTTAGTATAGAACTAAATGATGAACGAAAAGTATAGGTAATTATTTATTTAGAGAAAAGCGTGGGGTGCTCAATAACATTAATTAGTTCTTGAAAATATTCGATCTGTACAATTAAATTGATCACCCCACGCTTTTCTCTAAATATTAACTATACTTTTCGGAACTCGGTACAACTAAAAAGTGAAAATTAACTTGAAAAAGAAAAGCGTGTTTTTTAGTTTTTTTTAACTATTATTTTACTATCCACTTTTTAGTGCGAATTATAACCGCCGATGAAAGTACTTATATTATTAAAAAAATACTTAACAATGACAACTGAACTAACATTCCAAACGTTTAATTTATTAGTCCTGGCGATTCTAATAAGGATAATGGGATATTTTTATCGAATTATTGTAATGTCATCGGTCTTTGATAAGTCTATAATGTTTAAATGAAATCTGACCGTTTAAAGTGGGTCAAAATCGAGCCCAAACGAGTCAGTTACATGCAAACATACAAGTGTTACAAAAATACAGGTGAAACTAATATAAGCATGTTAAAAATGTCTAGGAAAGGACTAGGCTAACGCTAGCTCGTAGGGCTCTAAGCTCCATTCTTGAAGGGACTTTCCACACCTTTTTAACGGCTATTGCTGTTGGCTGCACATGCCATAACAGAATCGCCGGTGATTTTTAAGAAAGCGTGAACCTTGGTCCTGCCGAACCTGGGGGTTAGACAAGTGGCAATCGTTTCATAACGACAAGATATCGAAATTCGTCATCATAGGCCATATTGCTTGGTTATCTACAGCGTGTTAGCTTGAGCTACCAACTTACGTAGAGCTACGATTGGTCACGTGATTTAACGACGGCTTAAGTCAGTCCCATACATTTTTTCTTCTCGGACTTCGTTATCTTTTAGATTTGTTCCTTTTTCTACGGGCCCTGATCTGAAATGCTAAACCAATCGCGGGTTAGGTTAGGTTAGGTACTTGGAAAAATTTATAATATTTGTTCCGAACGTAACCCTATTCCTAACCTGACCCTACTAGTACTTTTTATATAAAAAAATCAAGCAAATGACTCCAATCCACCTGATGGTAAGCAGAAGTAGAGTCCAAATGTGAATATAGGCCAGTACAACTTACATATCTGTAGGTACTAGTCGGTAGGTGGGGTCCACGTTCGGAAGCCGCCTCGTGGGGAAACGTTCTGTGGCTTCTGATGTCAAGTGTGTCCCCTTGGCATTCGAAGTCACATGCCATCGTCGAGTTTTTTTTAATATTTTTTATTTTTACGCTCACACCAATTATCTAGCCCAAATTAAGTATCATTAAGAACTTGTGCTATGGATATTAGATAACGGACAAATATACATAATAATATAAATATTTCATAAATAAACTTAAATAAATATATAAACAACCATGACTCGTTAACAAATATTCGTGTTCATCACACTAACATTTGCCACTACCAGAACTCGAACCCGGACCGCCCGATGTGTAGGCAGCGTTACTGACCACTCCACCACGACGGCGTTGTTGTTTTTGTTTACCACGGCTAGTTCCGCACAGCCCTTTTCAGGACCACGACCGCGCCCGAAGTCCCCCGGGTGCGGTCCGATGGCTGCGCCAGGTCTTCCTAGGCGTGTTTCTAGGTACATGTTATTTTTAATAATTTTTAGCCGAATAAATATTTCTTTCACCACTCCAAAAAAATGTTCCGCGTGTCAAACGCGCTTGTAAATATAAGAAAACATGATTTCAATATACTTTTAATATTGCAGGAATTATCGTTTTTCAATTGCCCGATACAGTAAACCCGCGTTATTTATGTCTATTCCATACAAAGCTTTCATACAATAAATCACAAATTGTTATAAATCTTTTAGGGGATCATTGTGGTATGTATCCACTCTCGACGGGTACGCGGCGTAATTTATGCGATTGTCCAATGACAGAGCCTTTTACCGTGGCAGATAAGTTGCAAAGGTATCCGAGGTAAAGGTATATGTAAAGCAGAATACCTAGGTACATGTGAATATTTCGCCCATCACTACATAGTATAAAACAAAGTCGCTTCCGCCGTCTGTCTGTCCCTATGTATGCTTAGATCTTTAAAACTACGCAACGGATTTTGATGCGGTTTTTTTAAATAGATAGAGTGATTCTTAAGGAAGGTTTATATGTATAATACACGCATATTTACATAAGAATTGCACCCGTGCGAAGCCGGGGCGGGTCGTTAGTATTACATAATCTATAGTAAGTTTTTATTTCTATGGCAATTCAATTTGTAAGCGATCTTGCAACGCAAGCGGGCTCCGGTGGCCGCCACGCGCCCCAAGGTTGCGATATTATACTACTAAATATTTATTCTACTTGGAATACATAATTAGTTCTGTACCTTTTCTAGATTTGTTGTGTGATAGTGATAGTCCTTCAATTTATCGGACATGTGGCTCTCGAAATGATAGTTTAGACAAACTTATGATGCTTGGCGATGTGGAAGGAAAGAAAAATAAAGCACCTTTTAGGTGGCTAGATCCAGGGCCCGATCTAGGGGGCACAAGCCGGATATTTGTCCAGAGCAGCAAAAAAGCGGCAGCAAAATTGAGAATTGAGGCGCCGGGCGGACAAATTGGGCCCTGGCTAGACCTTGTAAGAGCTCCAACCAAAACTGCATGAGGAGAGTACAAGATAGAATCATCTGGATAGACTAATTATGGGCTTAAATAACTTCTCTATACACTTTTGCTTACTAGGATAACAGGTATCCTATAGAAATATGTCAAAAATTTACAATTACAGGGAAACTTTCGGTTGTTGATAATGAAACCTGTTACTAATGAACAGTATCAGTGGTGATCCGTTACCAAGTAAGTAATGGATGTGTCGAGAGTTGTCGACTGAGGAGAGAGAATCCTACTAATGTTATAAACGCGTAAGTTTGTAGTGTGTTTGTTACTCTTTCACGCAAACACTACTGAATTGATTTTAATAAAACTTTCTGATAATATGGCTCATACATCAGAATATTATAATATACTAGCGGACCCGACAGACTTCGTCCCGTCATTAGAAAACATTTGTATGGGAAAAAGAAAAGGGCTGTTTTTATGGTTTTTCCGGCAATTATTCGAATTTTTCTCGCCGTAAAAACCATCCTTGAACTTCAACGAATATTTTAAAAAAAGAATTGGCCAAATTGGTCTAGGCGTTATTGAGTTATGCGCTTACCAACACATTTTGCGATTCATTTTTATATTATAGATTGTTATTAAGGCTATAATTTATTACACTACTCCTGTGCAGACGAAATCGCGGTCAGAAGCTAGTGTGATATAAATTGTAAGCACTTTTTTAACGTGGGCTTTAAACGTCTTTTGTCTAAAGTGACACCGTGCGCTGCCACGGAATGACAGTGCCTTGCCCGCCTAGCATGACCACCGAAACACGATATGATATCTAGCCATTTATCGCTTTGGACTATCAAAAATAATTGTAAAAGCTTCTTGGATATAACCGCCAACTTGAAATTTTATCGAAACTACGAACATGTATAAAGTTTATACGTGCTCGCAGTTTCGATAAAATTTCGACATGGCGGTTATGAATATTTTTTGATAGTTCAAAGCGATAAATGGCTATCTCATATCATGTTCGGATGCTAGGCGGGCTGGAAAAACAATGATCGGGTGTTATAGGAGACTAGCTGATTTTGACGTTTCGAATCGAAGCAAACTGTCGAAATCACGCACGTCTGTTGACTGCGGCTTGTAGCCTGGGGATTATTTTGATGGTGTTGCTGCCTCTATACTAGAGAGCAGTATCATCAGCGAAGAGGGCTAGTTGGACTCCCTTAAGGGAAATGGTATTAAAAGCACACAAAGTACGTTTGTTCCATGTACATGTCGCAGGCGGATCGTTAACACGCCGTATTCCAAAACGGCGCGGCAGATGTAGTGTGTGCGAGAATTGTTAACCAAATAAAACCGTTTGTTGATAAATCCTTAGTAGATTCTTATTATTGGTAGGTTAGGGTAATTTTTTATGACCAAGCAGAGTGCACCGGTTTTTTTCGTAATAAGGTGTAGGAAGTCCAAAGGGAAGTCCTTCCGCCGGGCAAGGTGTTGTATGCCCGGGGACCACGGTCCTAGTGAGTGTAGTTAGAACTTGTATTTATATACCGAGCACCTTTGAAAACTGCGTTAGCGCGATTCCGGTAACTCAGCCGCCGCCTCATATGAGCACAGTATACCAAGAACAGTAGTAAGTCTTCATAGAAACTGGCCGCCATCCATTAAAATGTGTGCGTGCGTACTAGGCACTGTGACGCACACATTTACTTAACAATATGGGGGCATAAGGTGGTCTCGCCGCGCCGCGCCGTCTCGGTGTGATCGTGCGTTTTAATGTCATTGTACATTCGCTCGCCGCTCGTTCCCGCTCGGCGCTCGGGACATTTACGATAGCCTTAGCGTCAACACAGAGTAGGCTAATAACACGCCGACAGCCCGCAGATATGTTCTTGGTATACTGTGACATGAGACAGCCGAGTTACTTGGCCGCCACAACGGCGTGTTATAGGTACGAGCCGCCTGCGGATACAAAATATACAAAACCACCAAATATATAGCGATATTGATGTTCATATTAAATTGTAATTCATCAGTTATCTGTAACAGTAAATTAGCTTTTAGTAAATCCTGCATGATCGATGGACCGCGCACGTCCTATTAGCAACGCCGGATTACTAAAATCAGGTAAACGTGTTCAAATGGATCAATTTCACGAATTTTACGAATATCCATCTGCATTAAACAGATACTGGTCTACACTCTTTGCACTAACATGTGCCGGGCGATTCTCTAATTCCTCCACGACACACGCCTGACCCAAGGTTCGAGGCACGTCCTCAGGCATGGCTGCTCCCTTCCGTCTCGAACGCCTTAAGAGCCTCTTGTACACAGAGAGACTCGTCAAACAGAAACCTACTGTACGAGCAGGTCGCGGCGGTTGTAAGGCGCCGCTTCCCTCAAGTATACATGGATAGGATGCTGAGCCAGGCTGTAAGGCTGACCAACAAGGAAAGGGTGATAGGTATTGCCCCAGGGATTAACCCTGGCAGGCAGCATGTTGGTGATAGGGAACTGCCCCAGGGAGTAGCCCTGGCAGATAGCAGCGGGGAGGTAGTGAGACCCAACACGGACGGTTGAGATCTGTTTATTGTGGTAAATGTTTGTTGTTATACAGGGTTACAGGAAAAGTCGACCTAGATCCGTTAAGGGCGTGTAGTACACATCATTTCTGAATGATTTCACTATGGAACCCCCCATCCTAAACTTAACCGTTTTCGAGATATTCGTGTTTTAATTTTTTTTATGAAAATGCCCATTTTTTCGGCTATTCAATTGAATATTTTGAATTTTTTTGATTCTAATGATTATTTTTTTGGTTTTTTACATGAAGAATGAGATGGTTAATGACCTCAATGACTAAAATTGCACGTAAGTTAAGTAAATAGGTCATTGTAGACAATCGAAACTTAAGAAAATAAGTACAAATTATAAAAAAATATTTTTCTTTTCTGGATATCTCAAAAAATTATCATGGCACTTGCTCTGCACATGTGCTTAAAAACATCTACATTTTATCAGCTATCCAACGAGGTATAACAACCTAGGGTTGTATTTAAACTCATAGAAAAAAACATAGTTGAAAAGGTTCAGGTAGTAGGTCTAACGGGTCCCTCGGCTATTGTCCTTCAAGTTAATCCGGTGCGTGTGAGCGAGACAACTTACGATTTATGCAGGTGAGAGTGAGAAAAATAATGTGCAAAAACAAGTTTGGGGATACAACATGCCCACTGTTTTGTATTTGGTCGTATGTTTGCTTGCCATCCATTTTAGTCTGCTCATGCGATTCGTCCATGGTAGATGCGAATTATTGTGCTTTCGGATTCCTACACGACTTGGCTTTGTTTCTGGACTGATTTTTCTAACTGTGACTACTGTGCTTGTTTACTGGACTCTGATTTGTGCTTGTGATACTGGACTGTTGAAAATGGCAACATACTCGAACGAAGAATATGCGGATATGATTATCTGCTACGGATACTGCAATTGCGTGTCCGCACAAGCTCGGACTGAGTACATACGACGCTATCCCGACCGTCGAGTACCTGATGTGAGCGTTTTCGACGGAGTTTACCGACGACTTCGTGAAACTGGCTCTGTTTTGCGACGACGTACGGACTTAGGAAGACCACGTGTCATTGATGACGACGAGGAACAAGACAACGAAATCGTAGAACGGTTCAGAAGAGACCCAACCACTTCGACCAATATTGTTGCCCGTGAACTGGGCCTAACTCAATGGAAAGTGTGGTTTACGGTTCATACGGCAGGCCTGTATCCATACCACTACACGCCGGTACATGTAATTGAAGAAGGAGATCCCGCGAGACGCATGGACTTCTGCAGATTCATGCTCAATGCAGATATCGAGGACCCGAATTTCCTAAAATTAATATTATGGACAGATGAATCCAAATTCGATAAGGACGGGATTACTAATTACCATAACGCACACCATTGGGCTCCTAAAGAACGAGGCAATCCAAATAAGAAAAGAGTAAAGGGGTCACAACGACGATTTAGTGTAAATGTGTGGATGGGCATCATTTCCAACCATTTGATTGGGCCTTACTTTCTTCCAGACAACCTCAATGGTGAAACTTATGAAAATTTCTTAAGAGGTGACTTAGGTGACCTACTAGATGATCTCCCATTACAATTACTGCGGGACATGTGGTTTCAACATGATGGCTGCCCTGCTCATTTCAGAAGAAGCGTTAGGGAATGGTTGGACACTAACTATCCTAACAAATGGATTGGACGAGGTGGACCTTTACCCTGGCCAGCCAGATCTCCCGACCTGACCCCCATGGATTTTTATGTATGGGGGCACATGAAGAGCCTCGTTTACAGTGAGCTCAACCCCATATCGTCAGTGGAAGTTCTCAAAGAAAGGATAATTAATGCTGCTAACGACATAAGAAGAACATTAACCACTGGTGTAGTGAAAAGTGGACTACGTGAAAGAATGAGAAAATGTGTGCGAAATAGAGGTGGACACGTAGAACATGAACTATAAAATTTTGATGATGCTGAACTTAAGCTGAAATGATGATGCTGAACTTAAGTCAAATTAATTAGATTAAATAAGCGCTATTTATTCTGACTGCCCCATGTAGCCTTAGAAACTAAGTTTCACCGTTAGACCTACTACCTGAACCTTTTCAACTATGTTTTTTCTATGAGTTTAAATACAACCCTAGGTTGTTATACCTCGTTGGATAGCTGATAAAATGTAGATGTTTTTAAGCATATCTGCAGAGCAAGTGCCATGATAAATTTTTGAGATATCTAGAAAAGAAATTTTTTTTTTTATAATTTGTACTTATTTTCTTAAGTTTCGATCGTCTACAATGACCTATTTACTTAACTTACGTGCAATTTTAGTCATTGAGGTCATTAACCATCTCATTCTTCATGTAAAAAACCGAAAAAATAATCATTAGAATCAAAAAAATTCAAAAGATTCAATTGAATAGCCGAAAAATTGGGCATTTTCATAAAAAAAATTAAAACACGAATATCTCGAAAACGATTAAGTTTAGGATGGGGGGTTCCATAGTGAAATCATTCAGAAATGATGTGTACTACACGCCCTTAACGGATCTAGGTCGACTTTTCCTGTAACCCTGTATACTACATTGGCGTTGTACACATCGAAAGTTTTTCTATGTCTCTCATAGGTGTAAGTTGCCGACGGTGCACGTATCTGCTGACCTGTGGAAAGTTGTTTGTTGCCTCGCTGCTGACCACGCAGCCGCAGAGTCCAATGTTCAGCTTGTGGCTCGAACACAGGAGGCCTTCAACTTCACAATAATTATCCCGATCAGGCTGTGAAGGGCATCTATGGGCCAAGATCATTGGTCAGTCAAAAAAAACCTTACTAATCGTGAGTCTTCTGCGGCACAATTGGAGTTTAAATTTCCCAAAAGGTCAATTTAAAAATCATCTTTTAATCCGTGTAGGTAAGTCAGACTGGGCTGAAGTTTTCAATAGCCAAACCAATAACTGCCAACAACTAAAATACACCACACTCGACATTCCAGCGACCCGATGAGTATTGTCGCAAAACTCGTAAATAAATATTTACTGCGCTCACAACACCACGTTGAAATCAGTAAATCATCGCAACGGAATCCAACATAACGTTCATCCGATCTAAACTCAATTATACATACCTACTACTATCACTATCACGCTCATTATTTGGTGTTGTGAAGCTGTTTGTAACATTTTGTTAACCTACACACTAGGCATGGAAATGATTGCTACTTTTCGTTCATTTTCATTTAATGAAATTATCTTTTTAGGGTTCCGTACCTCAAAAGGAAAAAACGGAACCCTTATAGGATCACTTTGTTGTCCGTCTGTCTGTCTGTCTGTCAAGACCCTTTATCTCAAGAACGCGTGGACGTATCAAGCTGAAATTCACATGAAATACTTAGGTCTATTGTCCCTTTAAGCTGTGAAAATTTCAAACTTCTAAGCCAAGCCAATCAAAAGATACAGCCGATTATGTCGATATTTTCAACAAATTTCCGACACTCGCAAAGGAATCAAAACCTACAGGATACTTCCCGTAAACTCAGAATCTTGAAATTTGGCATGAAGCATTGTCATATAATGCAAATATAGGAAAAATTGCGAAAATCACATTTTTTTAGTTATATAATATAATAAAAATATTTTAATAAAATGAAACTTACTACCTTATTTCTCACGAACGAATAAAGGTATCAAATTGAAATTTATACCAAATACCTAGGTCTATTGTCCCTTTAAGCAGTGAAAAAATCAAACTTCTAAGTTGACGCGATCAAAAGATACAGCAGTTTATACCGAGGAACCCTCGGTGTGCGAGTCCGACTCGCACTTGGCCGGTTTTTTTTTATATGATTTCACATGTGAAATTTCACAGGCAACGATTTTAATTCGCAGTGGCCTAATGTCACATTTGCGAGTGTTTGCTTTTAGTCTTAGATTAGATACCTGTAGATGGAGCCATATGACGTCTCAAACTGTTAAAGTGAGATAGCTAGATATAAAACGTATGCAAAGAATAAAGAGAGAAGATAATTTTTTTGTCCCTGTTACCGTGGCCTGTTTTTTTGTTTGTCACAATCTTAGATTAGATACCAGGTATATAATCTAAGGCTTTTAGTAATGAATTGTGACGTATGATATGAAATGAAACTTATTAGTCGTTTAATTTTTATTTTTTTTGAGGTCGGTTTAAAGTCAAGTGACTACGTTTATTCCAAATATTGAGGCACTGACCTCAAAAAAATAGATTTAGCGTTTCTCCCGAGTTCTTGTTGCAAAAACACGTATTGAGACACCCCATTTTAAACTCAATCTACCGTACAATTGTCAGTTACTTTAAGTACCTACATTTTCACTTGATATTAGCGCAATGCGTAATCTTTATGTGTCGCGATCGCCATTCATTTAAAAGAAGAAGAAAATTAGATTCTTTTTTTTAAACAAATATTTATTTCTCTGTTTTTCGGTTTGATTTTTTCTTAATTACAAATAATTTATTTTTGACTTTTTAGTGTTGAAAGTATAGAAATTTTCAGGAACTATCTCGAGATCTTTTAGACAAACCTGTATACAATGATGAAGTCTACTCCCAGAACACTTCGTAACGTTTGCAAGGAGGAAAGAATTTTTTATCCCCTGCAGATTTGCTGTCGAGTAACGACTATGTCACGCCCTTGACGATATTTAATACAATCTATATTTCATTACCCATATTAACCATTAACTCAGCATGTATTATCTGTACATTTCAGAGTCAGCTAGTGCCCAGACATTTGCACAATAGGCAGATAACTGGGACTGATTGACGCACCTCCAGCCGCACCTGCCTGCTGATGCCATACAGATATTGGAATTGTACGTCTTAGGCGGCCTACATACTTGCGATACAACGAGGTGTCAGAATCGTGAGCCAATCGACGAAAAATCTTTCCGAATTTATGTTTATTTCCGGCGAGCACCGTCTACTAAGCGTATTAACAAAGTTCAGGAATATGTAGACGATAAAAACATGGACACATTCAAATGTGCTCGATTCTCCATTGTAATCTAGTGTGATATCAATATATGTACAATTTCAAATTTTAAGCCAATAATGTAAGGGAAGACTATATATATAAATCACATTTTTTTATTAAGTATAACTTTAATTATTACTCTTTATTTTATTATTATGACTTCAACATGTCAATTAGGACGCTTTCCAAATCAAAACTATAAAAACTAAACATAAAAAAGGGAGGATAAAACTTGTTGAGTTTCTTGCCGGTTCTTCTCAGAACAAGGCCTCCTGGCAGACTCTTGAACCGATGGCATCAAAATTGACTTTCATAAATTACAAATTGTAACTAAATGAATAAAGAAATTTTGACTTTGATACAAACGGAGAAACGGTTTGCTAACGCCCGTTTTCCACCGCCAAAGGGATGAGCTGGGGATGACTAACAGAGCGGCCTTCCTGTACATTCAACAGCACGTCGAGCTATACAAAACTGTTAAATTTCTCTAAACGATTTTCAACCTAAGGCTGTTCAATATAAAATGCATAATCGATTGGGACAATTTGACAGTTTGTGGTAACCCAATGTGCTGTTGTCTGTACATAAAATAGGTTTGTTTTTCCACCGCCAAAGAGGAATTAGCGAAAGAAAAGGGCTAAGCGAGCTGAACTGAAAATGAGAAATGAAAAATGAATTTTGATTTCCACAGCGTGCGCAGATTTCCAAAGCTCGGGAGCACGTGTGCTGGCAGTGAATTCCATTTCTGAATCGTGCAAAATGGTAATGAGTTGCCAAACTTCTTAGTTCATGTTGGAACAGTTTGTCAGTGGCATCGTAAGTCAGCACACTAACACCCGTATTCACAGGGCCGGATTTAAAGGTCTGGAGGCCTCGGGTCAACAAAGGAGTGGAGGCCCCTTAGCCCCAAATTATTTTCCAAATAAAATGGACAATTTTTTTCAATCGAGTTTTCGGTTAAAAAATAGGCATACTTCTTTACGACCTTTAATCAACGAACAAAATAGAAAGATATTATTATTATTCATGTAATCATGTTTGTACAAAGTACCGTAGGTAAAGGTAAAACGCGAAATAAAATATGAAATAAAAAGTTGTTTACTAGTCTGAATTTGACATTTTTTTTCCGAAGTCTCTATTGTGGAGGCCCTGGGCTGTAGCCCCGCTTGCCCTCCCCTAAATCCGGCCCTGCGTATTCACAAACATTACTATGAGATCTCTCAACTCTTGGATAAGAAACGAGCCAATCACAAAGTTCTATTCAATGCCATTGCTATGATTAGAGTTCTGTAATTGGTTCGTTTCTTCTATAAAGTCATTATCTAGAACTTTCTGTAAAAAAATATTTTCGATAAATACATTGTTAGAATAGTACATTATGGTACAAGTGTGTAATGTTGGTGACTACCGCTGAGGCGCATTGAGGCCCGAGCCGTCAGGCGAGGGTCTTAAGGAGCCGAGGACGGTAATCATCAATACACACGTGTATCATACAACGTTTTTAAACACACTTCTGAATAAAATAATACTTAAATAAAAAACCATTTTACATAGTAGATAAAAAGTTTATTTAGAGAAACAATTAGTAAATGTGCAGTTAGTAAAATTATAATTAACTATTTTTGATGATATAGCGGTCTCATCAGATAGATTATTTACTGAAATACTTTCATGTTCTATTGTTATTTGTGATGGTTCATTATTCGTGTAGGTAGGTGAAATCCAATCATTGGATGTACTTGGTATTTCGCTAGTAGGATGCGTCTCAGAAGGGGCGGCGCGGGGGCGCGGGCGCGTGCGTTTACTCACGACACGAGTGAGAGTAATAGTAATGAAAAAGTCACAGTTTGATTATAGGTGTCATTATGTGCCTAATTGCCATGGGATTAGAGCCACTTTATGAGGAAGTGTGTTGAAAATAATATTAACTATTCTCTAGAGATCGCAAATTTGTCAGAGGCCTACAGCACATACGGTAGTACAAATGGTTTCGTAACAAAATTTATCAGTAAGATCAAGTAACCAGGAAGTCAACACCTCGTGTTAAATGACGACCCTTCGTGTAGGCAGGTCAGCTTCTCTGGAAATTACCCGATGACGTAACAGATACTTTCATAATCGGGCGCATTATCTGAACGGTGGAGATTTTGCATTGTTTGATACTGAATTAAGCAGTTGGTTTTAGTATCACGTTGATCGACGGCGCGGTTGGGCCAATATTTATATGACCCCCAATCGTGCTATTTACTACATTTTTACCAAAACCAAATCGTTATCGTGTTAAGGCCCCTGGTTGCTTATGAAGCATTTTATAATAACGCCGCTGACGGTCATCACATCGGACCTGAGCATGCGCCGCGCTTCAGGAAACTTTTTTTGATGTGTGTATGTTTCTTAGAGAAAATGTACCTAGCATTCTGGCTGTAATACGTCTTCATACAAACTGGCCGGTATCCATTAGAATGTGTGCGTGCGTATTCGGCGCCGTGTACGCACGCACTGTGACGCACACATGATATAAAAATATGGGGGCATAAGGTGGTCTCGCCGTCTCGGTGTGATCGCGCATTATGTCATGGCACATTCGCTCGCCGCTCGTTCCCGCCCGGACAAAGCGCCCGGCACATTTACGATAGCCCTAGCGTCAACGCAGAGTAGGCTAATAACTCGCCGACAGCCCGAAGATAAACTACTGTTCATGGTATACTGTGATTCTGGCGACGAAAAGTCTTTGGTACTACTACCAACCTTGCTCTCTCACTCAGAAATATTAGGTATTTTTTATTAACTGCTAGTTTTTTTCATTTGATTGTTTAATTAATAAAATTATCTACAAGATGATAAAATATGAAAATAGCTCCAGTAATTACAGAGCTACGTCATTTTTTATTTTGGTAAAACCTATTTTTCAAGTTTTTTTAATACTCTGTATGTAGGTACATTTTATTAATATTTTCGTACTGTTGCATAAGTAGTCTAGTTTCACACGTAGGTACCCACAGAACATAGATATAATATAATATCTATGTTCTGTGTAGGTACCCATATTGTTTCAAAATGTCCGCTCGTGTTGTTAACGCGTAATAATAATTCTATAATCGGTAAAAAATGCATCTTACATCGCTTACAACTTATCTACGAGTATCTAATAAGTAGGCCTCTAATTAGCTACTGTTTTCAAATATATCTGTGAGCGCCCAGACATCGTAGAGACAGAGATGGCTCTATAACGTCATGTGGTACTTACTACAATGTGTAGCGAGCCGACCCACTTTCCTTGTTCCCGCTAAATCTTCGTCAGTGTTCTACTTAAAACAAAAGCATTGACGTTGATCTCGAAATTGTCGAATTTAGCATAAAGTTGTGATGGACATAGGTAATATCTACCTATCTGTCGTAGGATTATGGCAAAATCCGGACTACTATAAAAAAGTACGTTTTCTTTAGAAAAATGCACTGAAAAAAATCGACTTGCCTCAGGCGGGACTCGAGCCCGCATCTTCCACAATCCGGGCGGACGCGTTGACCATTACGCCACCGAGACACTGCTTTTCGCTGTCGAAATTTGTCAGTGCTTGATGCTTATGTTTTTATGGTAAACATTGTTTCATCAAATCTGTGAAATTTGCACTTCTAAGACCCGCCGGATTCCGCCCGGATTGTGGAAGATGCGGGTTCGAGTCCCGCCTGAGGCAAGTCGATTTTTTTCAGTGCATTTTTCTAGTATTAATATTTACGCGTTTGTAAACGCAAAAATAAAATTGGACCGAGTTGGTCACGTACTGTGCGTTTCAGAAGAAATTTTCTTCCGCGTACGCTTCGGTTGTGGAATGAACTCCCTGTCGAGGTTTTCCCTAAGGACTACAACATGGGTGTCTTCAAGAAAGGTGTGAAATAGTTATTTATTATACAAGAGTGGAAAGTTCCTTTTTAACCGCGTGCTCGATTTGGATGACCGAGCAAGCGAAGGATTCTAAAGTTGAATCACGAGCGCAGCGAGTGATTCTAAATTAGAATCCTGAGCGTCAGCGAGGGAAACAAACGAGCACAAGGTGAAAAATCTTTCCACTCGAGTGCAATACGTAACTTTTCATCCCACCTCAGCGAGGAAATGACAAAATGAAAAAGAATTTTTTCACAATTTAAAAAGTTCTAATCATAAATTTGGCACCATAGAGGTTACATTAAATAGGTTTAATGACGTTTTGAATTTACAATTATATTGAGTACTCATTATATGTGATGTTCTAAATTCAAATCTACTTTGCCACTCAAGCGAATAAAATAGAATTTTCCAGCCAGATTTCGAAGCGCAAAATTACACTTTCCGAGGTGGTGGGATGAAAAAGTTTTTGCTAGGTCGGCAACGCACGTGTGATACCCCTGGTATTGCAAGTGTCCATAGGCTGCGGTGACCGCTTACCATCAGGCGGATCGTATGCTTGTTTGCCACCAAAGTGGTATAAAAAAAAAAAAAAAAAAAACGCAAAAATAAAATTATTCCATACGTTTTCTTTCTTTAATAATGATAATAATCATTTATTTCGGGCAAAGCCCATAAAGTGTTAGTAACAATGATAATCTTAAAATAGTGTTAGTAAACAATAATGAAATATAAAACTACCTATCTTCGTACACTCTTTTCTCGTGACATGGACGTGGATCCATCTGTGCACTAGAGGCATGTCCCAACGGTCAGTGAAAACCTTGAGAGCACCGTTGGTGCTGCAGCGCATTCGAGACAGCGCCGCGGCACACCGTTTTCTAATTATTTCCCCGAAGGCGTCAACGCGAGCTTCCGTAAATTATAAGAACAAATTAAATCTTTTTAAGTACAAAAAAAATCTTGAAAAAACCTAAAATTAATTTAAAAAAAGTCAAAAAATCCCTCGTAAGTAAAAATCATAAAAGTCATTACGACCTTTATGAGATTTTGGAATTTACGTTGTTTAACTGTATCTATTAATTAATGTGTGAACGCACATTAACATTAATTATCAGCAAAGCACGCGCCGTACGAGCCGCATTTTGAAATTCGTTGTATTTATATCCTCACACATTTGACCCGCACCCAAAGACACCAACTCCGTGCCCGTACCATAGGTAGGTACGCGTCGAATATCAAAAATGCGGCAGGTAATCGAAAATTGAAGGAACTATGCTGATGACGTCATATAATGCGGCGCGGACGGTGCGTACGGCGCGTGCTGCTACTCAAAACACTACAAAGGCAAATACCTAAAGATTTGCTGACAACCGTACGGCGCGCACGTTCCGTGCGGACATGTGCCCGTACGGCGCATCCGATGCGGCAAATGTACGTTCGCCTTTAGGGTTTCGTTCAATTATCGGAATTACTTCGAGCTTCTTCATACAAATAATTCGGTCATTGAAATAAGACGTATGAAAAGTTTCAAAATTTATTTTAAATTTTTTAATAACACTACAGTATTTCATTTATGATGATGCATTTGCTGAGCTACTGCCGATTGCTGTTATTACTATATACTATGTATCTTTTAACTTTATAATTATTCAATGAACATTACTGTAATAACTATGAGAGCAATAAACAATTTTATTATTATTTATTTATTTTATAAGTAAATATAATTATGTTAGTATGTGTACGTGGCCGTTTGTTATACTTTGTACAGACAACAGATCGGATTACAAAAAACTCCAATCTATTCGGTCTTGTGCTTCGTCCAAGTTTTCCCGTCGCCTTCTTGATGTCATCACTCCATCTGCCGGTCTGTTCGCTAACTTTTTTTGACAGATGTAAGTGATGATCTGATGATCACCGAGTGAATTAAATGTCCATGGCTGTTTTAACACGACAAGTGCCAAAATAGCGTGTCGCCTAAAACAGTAATAGATATGTAATTCACTCGATGATTATCACTTTCATCTATCAAAAAAAGTTGGCGAATAGGTCTACTGGTCGGCTGACGACCGACACTCCAAATTCCCGTGGTCTCCACTCTAGCACCCTTTTTCCATCTGTCCTGCTTTTTTACTTCTTTCTTGTAACGGAGCTGACTATGTCAGATATCCCAGCACAACCTTAAACGAGTCTACTTATTATAAAGCGCATAATCGATTGCGAAAATTTTATAGTTTGTGATAAATAAATGTGCTATTGACTGTACCAAACATGAATTAAACTTTAATATTAAAACGTTATTATTGATAACAATAAGTCAATACAGAATCGCCTTAGGCTTATTCTGTTAATAGTCGAGACAATAATTCAATTTTACGACTGTTTCTGGAGACTAGATAGTATTAGGTTATAGATTTCAGGACTTAATTACATAATTCGATAACCGAATTAAGTGTCCTTATTGAAGGAGGACCTGCGAATATTAAATAGCATTTTATAACAAGAATATTTCGCTTAAACAAACCTATTATTCACATAAATTTCAAACCAATTAACAAAAATATTTAAGCAGTCCACGACATAAATTTATCTATAGAGCTACGAACCATCTCGATCTCGACAGCAAACCCGGTTCATTCGTTTAGGAGCTACGATGCCACGGACAGACGCACAGATACACAGTCAAGTCAAACTATAAGGGGTTTAAGTATGAAATTTCCGTTTTGTATGGAGAATTTAACGAAAATTCATTTTTCCATACAAATATACTTGCGATTTTTTAAGGAACCACAAATCTAAACTTTGTGTAATTTTGTGGATATATTTAGACAACATCAAGTTATAGGATACACAGAGAAAAAAATTGTGAATTTATATCTATAAAAAAATATTCATATTTTTATAACGGAGACGGGCACCTGTTTTTGAAGATGTATTTATAGTGAAAAAAATAAGAATAAAATTTTTACATACATAAAAGTCCTTGTAATGAAGTTTAAAATAATAAAAGAATAATGGACAAAGCAATTGTATTAAATTAATTATACACTTATGAATAATGAGGAAAAAATCGGCAATTTCATTCTTTAACCCCTATTATTATCAACCCTTTTTAATCGGGAATCGGGGGGTAAAAATAGCTACATCATTTGTCAGTCATCCACCAATCCGCATTGGGCAAGCGTGGTGGACTACTGCCTAAACCCCTTCGATGATAAGGAGAGGCCTCGTGTCCCAGCAGTGGGTCGAACTATAAATGCTGTTGTGATGATGATGATTAATTGTCAGTCAGCAGCAAAAGTAGATAGTAAAAATTTAAACTTAATGAATTAAGTTCTGGAGAATACATACTATAAATGATACCTTTACCACACCAATGATTACTTGCACCAATTAGATAAATGTAAGGTTTTATGTGTATAAAAATCCCAACGTCCCTGGTAGTTGGTTTCATTGTCACAGCCTTTATAATTGGACCCACTGCTGGGACACAAGGCCTCTCCTTGTCATCGAAGGAATTTTACGCAGTAGTCCACCACGCTTGCCCAATGCGGATTAGTGGACGGAGTAAAAGGTGATCAATACCACTTTGCTGATCCATTAGTCGCCTTCAACGACACCCATTGGAGGATATGGGGTGATGCTATTCTACTTTGCCGGCATCACACGGCTAAAATTTGTATGGAGCAGCTTAAATATTTTTAGCGATTTCAGAGTGGCTTCCATAAAAGTTATTTTTGATGAGAAAATCTCATGATTTTCAAATAGTTTGAAGGTTGTTGGTGTTTTACAAATAACCCTGTATTCAGGTCCAATTTCTACAGAATTTGGCAAGTATTATTTGCAACTTATCCGCTCAAAAAGGCGCATAAATTAAAGTTCATGTACAGTAAAACTACCCGGGAAATCGGGGAGGATTAGAAAAACTTAATCGCAGTGACCGTAAAAAAATGGCTATAAACCCACTCAAAAGTTTCCCGGCAATTAACTGCCTCCCCCACCGGCACCGTGTTGTTTGGCGTGTGGATAATTAAGACGTCGTGGTTGAAGCATAAAATGTCGATAATTCATTTTATGTAACGTTGTATCGCC
This sequence comes from Elophila nymphaeata, assembly GCA_955850985.1. Classification (NCBI taxonomy): domain Eukaryota; kingdom Metazoa; phylum Arthropoda; class Insecta; order Lepidoptera; family Crambidae; genus Elophila; species Elophila nymphaeata. The sequence goes on along the minus strand of OY039091.1, from coordinate 7,645,549 downwards.
CACGTCGGGGGTTGTGGTTTATACGATACGATACGTGCTCACTTTTTCGCATCAAATTATTTAATACAACTTCAGTTTTTTTATGTCCACTAATCTCTGAGAGTAGTAATCTTTAAGGGCTCTATCCTCTATACCAGGGATCGGCAACCGGCGGCCCGTGCTCAGTCTCGGTACGGCCCGCAAGTCTGAGGTCTCCAAGAAAAAAATACCGCTTTATACTTATAAGTGACAAAGTGTATGCTGCTGTGCCAAAGCTCGCTCCCACGCGGATTAATTAAAATTGTACCTATTTATTTGTTTAAGAACTGTTTATCAAGACTGTGCTGTGATGTTATGTATTGTTGCTACCGAAAATTAAGATTTGCTCTATTAAATTATAAATGTAAAATCTCAACAGATAATCGCCATGTTTGGTAGTACATATTTGTGTCACAGATTAGAAAGAATATGTCTAAAGAATTTGTGTGAGCCGACTTTATCAATTCACAACTACAGCAAAACTAAGAATTGTTCGAGGTTAACGGATGGACATTTAGACGCGATAGTGTGCGTGTCTACGACTAAAATGAAAACAGACGCTCAAAAACTTGCAAGTCAAATGTAGCCGCAAAAATCTCACTAAGTAGTTCTTATTTTTATGTTAGTATAGTAATTCCACTGCTGGACATACGCCTCCCCCTATGTCCATAATCCATGTGGAATTAACACCCCAAGGATTGTGGTCGTGTTTCGTGATGATAATAATTCAATTTAAGTACGTATATATGTGTTTTATTTCAAATATTGTCCGTACATGTCCGTACATATAAAAAAAATACGTGCGGCCCGCACTGATACTCTGGATACACTGAATAGTTAAATATGCCAAATTAAATAGAAATGAAAAAAAAAAACCTATTATAATAAGGTGCTGAGACAGGACTCGAACCCACGACCTTTCGCAATCCGGGCGTGCTCTTCTAACTGAACTACATGGGGCCATCTATTTTTTTCTTGTTTTTTCGTTTAGTTCAAATACGATGACTGTTATCGATAGCTCTTTTAACGGGAATCAAAGGAAGCAAAACGGGAAAAAAAAAGGCGACTTACTAGCAACCAAGATAAATCCAATATAATTTTAATAACGAACAAAACGTCATACAAATCAATCTATCAAAAAGTAAAGATAATACAAAAGAGGCCGATTCGCAACATCCTCCCCTTTTTTACATGAAAGACCGATTCGCAACATGCTCTCCACATCTAGTAATAATTGTCTGACGTCAGTCATTCTAAAGAAAGAGCGACTCCAAGTAGTGCTGTCGTACATTTTAGCCAGATGCCGTAAGAAGGTTTGGCAGTGGCCGACAGTCGCATGGCTAATCGGAGGCTATCAGATAACATTAGCGTCATACAAAATCAATCTATCAAAAAGTAAAGATAATACAAAAGAGGCCGATTCGCAACATCCTCCCCTTTTTTACATGAAAGACCGATTCGCAACAATGACCAAAAATGTTTACTGGGCTATGTAAGTAAGTGCATAGGTACTATACACTTTTTCTACAACCGACAAATGGATTTAAATAAGACTACGTCTTCAGACTTAAGATAGCATATTTCTATTAGATATAGGAAAAATCGCAGTACATACATGGGGTATTTTCGGATGGACAAAGTTTCAAAAAGAATTAGTACTAGAACTAGACATATTTGTACCTTGTACATTTTTTTTTTTTGTTTTATTGGTTTACTGTATGTTTTCCAATCGTGTGTGCAATAAAGAGTTTATTATTATTATTATTTATTTTAGTAAAATTACGTAGTTTTTTAAAAGTCCTGTCGCACCGTGTGAACCGTCCTCGCCATCTACATATTTAGTCACAACTCGGGTGTAATTTTAACATCTCTAATAGCTAATAGTCTCCCTCGATTACTCGGTAATGGCCACCGCAGGCACATAGATCCCGTACAGATTAATGGCTACGAATAACTATAAATAGTCACTGTGATTATGTACTTTATAGTAGCATGTTAGATTGCGACGAAGAAAATGCTTAACTTGCAAAAGCGAGGAATTGTTTTGCTCCGTCGAAGTTTTTGGGAGTCACCCAGTCCTACAGATCACTGCAAGTAGGAAATTAAGATTTATCAAAGAAACATGTATCAAAAACAAGGACCGCCTACAGACAACTAACTACACAATCATAGGTCATCAACAGCTCATAAGGTGGGCGGACCATGGAAAGCCATGCTCTTTTGAAGGCCAAATATAAAAAAGTCCTAGTTATAGTCACGTGATGACAAATTCCTTCCACTCACATAAAGCTCCAGCAAACTCAAGGACACAGACGCAGCGGCGAGTCGCTCGCGTTGCTATTTTGTCCGTGATGCCTCGCTTCGTATAGACTTCGGTGGGCGACGTTAAAATTGTAATTCGCGTGCTCAGCTAAAGGTAATTTTTTATGTGATTAATCTATCATCGTAGTATTCTTTTTACTGTAAATTGTTATATAAGGATTTTCGTGGTATACTAAAGAAAAAAAATACTAATTTTGACTCGATTTTAGGTAAAATATCGGTAGTGTTGCTATGAAAGGCGGTGGTTCCTTATAAGGCCAATCAAAAATTTTACGGTTGGCCTTGCTAGGGTACATGACATGGACCTTACTAGAAACATTACTAATAATGAAGATATGATTGATTTTAAATATTTTTGACTACAAGACTGATTATGTGCCATTATAAGTTCGTAATAATTAGAGAACTTAGTCTGTATTTTTTTGTTATATTTTTGTTTTTTTTATGGTTTTATATGATGTCATAGATCGACGGTCCCTAAGTATAATCCCAGATCTGGCACTTGGGTGATTTTCAGTTTTTTGTTTCTTTGTCTTCCTAAGAAGTAACTCTATCGGTTTATGCAAGAAAAAAGTGAAAAAGTTCAATAATTATAAATGTTTCGAAGTATGTTAAATGCTATAACTGCAATTTAAATTATATTTTCCGTCGTAATGATTTCGAAGTACCACAACATAAATGATACGTCGGGGCGTCAATGCACGGGAGGCCTCCTGCACACCGCTTGTGTCAGTTACGAGCTTTAACTCGGTCGGCGCAGTCACATCGCTCATGCTGTAGTGGAATCTTGCCGAAATGAGCTATAGAAGTAAGAAAATGTTCAAATCTTTAAATATACCTGTTCTAGACGAGAAAATAAGTGATTATCCACTTCAGAAACGTATAGATCGAATAAGGCCACTATGAGGTAAGTTTCTTTTTGAAAATATTTAATGTCCAAATAATTCATACTTAGCTTTATAAACTTTTGCAATATTATTTGTACATAAAAGTATACAAAAAGCTTTGATTTAGTCATTAAGTATGGCATCGCTGTTTTTAACAGTTATATAAGTGAATATCCCTTGTAAATATCACGATATGACAGATAGTTAAATATACACCGGTAACCAGATTGTTGTTAAATGAATATGTGGAAGTTAATTTATTGTACGTGGGAAATAATATTTCATTTTTTGAGTAAACGGTAGTTACTTAATCGTACGTGGGAAATAATATAAAATTTTTCGAGTAAACGGTAGTTGCTTAATTGCACGTGGGAAATATTATTATATTTTTATTAGTTACTTAATTGTACGGCATAGGTAATAAAATTACATTCTTTGGAATACTAAGTAGTTACTTAATTGTATATGTGAAACATAATAGGATCTTATTATTTATTATTTAGGATATTTATTTTGTATGTTTTTCAGGTCCACTAATTGATACAGTTGCAGGTTTTGAAATGAATGAGCCACTTGATACAATTTCTCATACTGAAGATATTATTGCCCTTGAACCAGAAAATTCTAAACATCATGTTAATAAAAACATAAGTTTGTTTTCTCCTTCTATTTCAACTATAGAAAACAGTGGATCTTAGAATAACTACCAACTTGAGTTTGTTATCTGTAGCAACAGTTATCTTATCACAGTTGACTCTTCATTGGCACCAATGGTTGAAGAATCAAATAAGACTGATTTAGAGTTTGATATATCAAAGACATCAGCGTCTAATATAAAAAGCACTGTCATTACTACGCCAAAAAATCCACCTATATTAATACGAGCACACCCTTAGTCTCTACTTCTACTTCTATTAATTCTGCAATATCTGAATTGAGATTGCCTTCAGTATCCACAATTACTTATGCAGTAAACTCACCTTTAGCTCAAATACCTGAAGAATCAGTAAATAGTCCCTACATAGCAGATGTAAAGGAAGTGTCTAATGACGATGTATTTAACTTTAAAGTATTACTCGATGGCAAAATTGGTCAAAAAATGATAGCAATGATAAAATGTTGTGGTCTAAAATAAAAGAAATTAATGTACACAAAAAAGTCGTAAAACAGTTCGCTGTATTTAGGATTGAAGGGAAAGGTAGCCAGTGTAATTACTGGGCATAGAAGGCATATCATCTTAGTCCCTAGGATGATAACGCACTTGCAGTGTTAAGTGATATGCCCTTAATATTGCAAGTGTCTATAAGCGACGGCAACCACTTAACACCCCCTAAAAAAAGCCAAAATAGAAGACAAAATCTGTCTGATCAAGAAGTCCTAGAGACTCAATCGACTGTAACCTAAAACCTTGACGAAAATCAATTTTGTAGTAGAATATATCGGGATCTGAGGGGCTTTTTTATATGACGAGATGGCAAACAAGCTTGCGGTCCACCTGGTGTTAAGTGGTTGCCTTCGCCTAAAGACACTTGCAATATTAAGTGTAAATCACTTAACACCGCAAGTGCGTTTGCCATCCTGGGGACCAAGATGATATGCCCTCCATGCCCAGTAATTACACTGGCTACCTTTCCCTTCAATCCGAAACACAGCGAACTGCTTTACGGCTTTTTTTGTCTACTTTAATCTCTCTTATTTTGGACTACAAAATTTTATCGTTGCTATCATTTTTTGACCAATTTTTTCCATCGAGTAATACTTTTAAGTCAAATACATCGTCATTGGACCCTTCCTTTACATCTGCTATGTAGTGACTATTTACTGATTTTTCAGGTATTGTAGCTAAAGGTGAGTTTACTGCCTTAGTAATTGAGGATACTGAAGGCAAAATCAATTCAGATATTGCAGAATTAATAGAAGTAGAAGGAGAGACTAAGGGTGTGCTCCTATTTATATGGTTCCTCCGGCATTTTGGCGTAGTAATGACAGTGCTAATGCAGTAAACTCATCTATTTAAGATAAGAATGACTGAAGATTAATGCTCCTATTTATTTACTGTTTTCCAAATTAAAAATAATGAGAATATTATAGAAATTATTAATAGATAAAAATATTATATAATAAATAAAAAGTTAGAGAATTTTAAATTTTTATTATATGTTATTTTGACATCTTATATACATTTGATGTATCAACCTACTTCTTTCTTTAAAAAATATTTTTGGTATAGTTTTTTAATAATAAAAACTGTGTTATTTTTATTCTTATTATTAATGTAACTTTATTTTAATTTTAAATTACGTTTACTGTTTTTACTTGTTTTTTGAGACTGATTTATGATATAGATAATATTATTAAAAAATTATGATTATTATGCTGATTGTGATACCTAAACTAATAAAACTTAATTTAGAATCCATCGTTATTATTCACTTGTCTTATCCCGTATCTGTAAATAAATTAATAACTTTTCCGGCAACAAAATAATTAAATACCATTTACATCGTTTGCCGTTAAGTTATTCCCCATGTAAAATGCAGTATGTGCCACTTGAATAATTAACTGATTGGTATGTTCCGAAGTAAAGATCAGTAACTGCAATATAACATATATATAATATAAAAATTCAAATAAATATATATTCATAACATTCCTACATGAATCTTCTGTTTACTTGCCGATTTTGGAAACCATTGGTTATATACTTTAAAAGTTACAGATCTATAAACAAATCTAAAATCTTTGAATCGCTCTCCTGTAAAATTTACTATTTTCAGTTATGTGATTATACTTAGGGACCGTCGAGATGATAATTGTTATTTTGGCCTTCTTAGGAACATTTTAGCCTTACAAAGAACGGACCCGTAAGAAGGCCATTATATGCCACTGACGCTTCTACACCACCGACGCTTCTCAATCATAGGTAATCAATATTAACGAGTGCGGTAATTTTCATTACCGCACAAGTACGTAGGTAATGGGCGCCAGGTAGGTAACAGAAAACTGTGCATGAGGCTGTTTTTGCAGCAAGTGTATTGAAAAAGCACAAACTTATTCAAAACCAAAATGCAACATTGAAAGAAAACAGCTGCACTAATACGTAGTGTAATATTTTCACGCGAACTGAAGGCGGATTACCGTCTCCTGCTTTAAACTGTTTAAGATTTTTGCTCCATTCCTGCAATAAATTACGGTCAGCGCTGCGACGGGCTAAGGCGGCGGAATTAATTACTAGGAGACAAAGAAAGGATAATTGTGTTATAGTTCGCTATTACAAGCTTCCTATTTTTCAATTTCTCGTTGACTACTTGTATTTTATTTTATGGAGGTTAAGGTGAGGGGCCATCCATAAATTACGTCACACGAATTTTAGGACTTTTTAACCCCTCCCCCCGTCCTTGTCACAGGTTGTCACATTTTTAGAACCCCTCCCCCCCTGATGTGACGTCACACATGTTTTAATTTTATGCATGTATTTAGAAATAATCAAAAGAAAACAGTTATTTTAATTTTTTCTGATTTTTATTATATAATCGTTCATAAAATCAACATCAAGTCAAATATTTTTGATAATAGAGAAAACAAACGACTAGTTACGAAACAATACACTTGATTGTTATTGCAAGAGAGATAATCTCATAGCGAGAGTGCTAAAGTATTAAAAATATAGATCGAGTTCGAAAATTTTTAGATTTTTTTATTCACATATAAATTTCGCGTTTTAGTACTTTAAATTTTAACATGTAACGTCACATAGCTTTTGACCCCCCCCCCCCCCCCCCCCCCCCCTGCCCCGTGTCACACAATGTCACATTCTGGTGATACCCTCCCCCCCTTTAGCGTGTGACGTAATTTATGGATGACCCCTGATTGGCGGATAAAATGATTGTCAGTCAATCAAATAACATAAAAAAAAACTTCCAACTGAAATTATGCCTTTTTTATAAAATAGCATAGAAATAGTTCAAAATCTCCGCAGTTTAGCTCTAAAGCGAAGGTTCCAGTCCAGTCCCGTTTTACAATAACCAGGTACTTGACCAGTAATTAATATTTAATTTACGGCATAACCAGCTGTCATGTTGCAAAGTTAATTTAATGATAATTTATAGCCCTTGCGTATGAATTTCGTGGGCTAATTAGAAGTTTATAGCCTCGCTCCGAAAGCTTTGATGCAACAATGTTCGTTAGTAGGCTTGGGAATTCTTGTTGAATAGAATTTAGTTCTACGCGTTATTGTGTCCAAAGAGAATTTCATTTGTTGTTAAGTTTGGTCACAAACAGTTTAATATGCACTTACTAAGTTTCTTCAAAGAAGAATAAGTCCAGAAACCTAGACTGACTAGATACTACCATATCTTATCAAAGCCATAACAATGGTCAACAGCATATTGTGTTCCGATGAAATCAGTAAAATTTTTTCGTCAAATACCTATCAGATTTTCTCGAAGTGATGGTTTAAAAGTTTTAAGGATACATTGGTAGGTATTTATTGAGGTGGCTTAGACAGGGCCGCGCCGACCCCCGGCAGCGCCTGTGTGCGAAACCTATGAAGCGCCTCTTTTTTTGCGCTTGTTCCCAACGAGTCACACTGTAACCTGTAACACTGTGACTCGTTGGGATAACTTTGTAAAATAATTCCCAACCAGTCACACTGTAACACGTTGGGACATCTTTTTTAATGAAGTACCAGGCTACCATGACTATGCAGGAGATGTTTAGCATACTATTTAATCATAATCATAATACATAATTGGGTTAAATAATCTTTTATAATAATAAGTAACCTCTTATATGAATTGTCCCAACGTGTTACAGTGTGACTCGTTGGGAACAAGCGTTTTTTTGTCATCTTGCACCAATACTACGGAGATATATCATCTGGCGCCCCTATTGCCCTGCCGCACACTTCGCACATAGGGGCGGCTCGGGCCTGGGCTTAGATATCCAGATTACCTATTAGGAATTATCGATATAGATGTTATGGTGGCTGAATCAGAACGCATGAGTCTTGGCTCGGCCACCAATTTAACCACAGATTTAATAATACAAGGAGATAAGCAAAGCCGGCGTTTAACTTGCGACAAGTGTATGCACAGTGGGCATACATTTCCGCCACTTTGCCTTCCGATAAAGTCAAGTGAATACGTAACTCAGCGATTTGACCGATCTCCTTTGCGGCTGTGCTTAACTTTCATCGCTTCGCAGTCCTTAAGACGCGCGCAATGAATAGTGTACCTATTTACGGCATGCTCAACTAGAACCATGTTATGTAGTACGGCCGCTGATTGAGACACTCGGTCTTCCTATGAACTCAGCGATTCGACCGATCTCCTTAGATTGATATATCTGTGAATGTAACCTTATAACTTTTAAACTATAGCTTGAGAAAATATGATATTTGGCGAAAGATTTCGAGAAATTATTGACTAATGCCGAAAGGAAACAGTTCAAAGCTAGGTGCTATGCAGGCGTGGGGTCCACGTCCGGAAGCCTCCTCGTGGCGGACCCTGGTAACGTGGTGGGCAAACTTTCTCGGCGGGTGTGTGGCTTTTGATGTCAAGTATAAAATGAAATGAAAATATTTTATTCTAACACTAATCTAGCACAAAATTAAACAGTACGTATGTCGCCTTGGCATTCGAAGTCACATGCCATCGTCAAGTTGTTTTTGTTTTCCCACCACGGCGAGTTCCGGACGCCCTTTTTCAGGGCCACGACCGCGCCCGAAGTCCCCCGGGTGCGGTCCGATAGCTGCTCCCAGTGTCCTCAGCAGGAGGACGCGCCAGGTCGAGCAGCCGTCGGCGAGGAGACGGCCTAAAAGGCCGGCGTCGGCCAGCGGCCCACAGGGGCTGGCGTTAGTCGGTAGCCCCTGTGGGCTGCTGGCTACCAATTGAGGCACAAGAAGTGCCTAGACGGGCAGCGTTGGGACGGTCTCGGTGTAGTTGCGCTCACGTGCGCAGATCCCGAGTCGTCCCGTAAGAGCGCACTGAAGGTCAGGCCGGGGAGGATGTTTAGTGGGTATGGAGGGAACGCCTTTACCTCGAGTCCCACATGTCCCCTGCGGTTGGCACAACCCCGCAGGGACGATGCGTAAATGCATTTGAACTCCTTAATAAAAAAAAGGACGTTGCTATAGGTTGACCGACATCTAAAAGCCAAAGGGTTTTCCACGTCGAATATAAAAAAAACTTGTTTGATTCAGGATTATCTTCTATATGACTACTTCTATCTAATAGCTTAAAGCTTTGCCGGCAAGCTAAAATTCAGTCAACTCATCAATCAGTAATAAAATCCAGACCCAATTGTTTTTAATTGTCTCGCGGTAGATATCTACTGAGCGGGGAACAAAAGGTTAATACGTAGAGTTAATGTCCTTTAAGCTTACTCAATATACTTCACCATGACAATAAATAAACAACGAAAATCATAAATGTTTTACTCATGATGCAGTCTAGAATTGAATTGAGTGACTCTTATTACCCACTGACTCTCAGTCCCACCGTCTCCTAGGTGTTTTCCTAGGGGAGTTGTAGAGCTAGGGTCCATGTCCGGAAGCCTCCTCGTGGCGGACCCTGGTAACGTGCGTGGTGGGGAAACTTTCTCGGCGGGTGTGTGGCTTTTGATGTCAAGTGTGTCCGCTTGGCATTCGAAGTCACATGCCATCGTCGAGCTGTTTTTGTTCGCCCATCACGGCTAGTACCGGACGGCCCTTTTCAGGGCCACGATCGCGCCCGAAGTCTCCCGGGTTTGGTCCGATCGCTGCTCCTGGTGTCCTCGTCAGGGGGACGCGCCAGGTCGAGCAGCCGTCGGTGGATGAGTGGCTGCTGGCCACCAATTGGTGCAAGGAGTGCCTAGACGGGCAGCGTTGGGACGGTCTCGGTGTAGTTGCGCTCACGTGCGCAGATCCCGAGCCGTCCCGCAATAGCGCACTGGAGGTCATGCCGGGGAGGATGTTTAGTGGGTATGGAGGGAACGCCTTTACCTCGAGTCCCACATGTCCCCTGCGGTTGGCACCACCCCGCAGGGACGATGCGTAAATGCATTTGACCTCCACGACAACAAAAAAAAAAGTAGAGCTAGGTCTGGATACCTTTCGCCTTATAGCTACCCTAAAAGAAAAAAAGTCAAAGGGTAACAAATGAAACTCACATTATTATTTAAATGTAGGTAAGTGTATTAGCAACGTTGGTACATGAAATGACTGATTAATACTGCCGTGGAATATCAATACAACACCGCGATGCCCGCACACGGAACACCATAACATTAGTGTCCTTTATACGTAAAAAAGAACCTTTATCACCAATAAAACCGTGCTCCTAAGATGCCACTTACTTAACTTTGCTCTATCACATCTATAAATTCAATAACTGATTAACAATACTTTAGGGACACTACTAATAAATACAAAACGTGAGCATTCGTACGATAGGAGACTTTATTTCTTAACAATATCATATAATATGAGACTAATATAAGAGATTCTCGACTTACATCGACGAGATAGCTTATTCTCTTTCTCATTCTCTTGGTCCCAGTGAGATCATAGACAGAATCGTTTCACGGGTGCAAACGTAATCTGTGGATGCAAATAATAACCTAGCGCCATCTAGGGTGCGTTCCAAAACGATTTCAATTTACCCGGGGTAGAGTATTGGTCGTTATTAAGAAGCGCTTTTACCATTGTTTAGTTTTGTTAGACTATAGTTATTTTACACCAATTAGCCAAAAAACTTGCTTTCTAACGCTGTCTACTTGGCTTTACCTGGAACGCACACCTAGTAGACACGCGATGACATGAAAAAGGGTCTTTGAGAACCATAAGCGACGCTAAGTTCAGAAATATCTAGCAATGTGGACAAAAACTTAGGCATTCCTTCCACTTCACACCACCGGCAATGATGTCACAAGGAATTTCTATTTCCACTGTGACACCACCGACTTCGCTTTTTACGACGTTGCCAAACAATTTCATAATTGCAATGCTATAAATTATGATCGTCATACTTGCGTAGCATCTGCATTATCTTAAAACTGAAGAAAGAGATGACTATAGTGAAAATACTCCTAGATGTTCAAGTAAAGCAATCAAAATTACATTGATCGTATATTCGTAATAAACGATTTAAACCTTATGACTGTACACGTAAGTTTAAGATTGAAGTAAACTTGGTAAAAGTTCAACATATTTGGCAGTTTATTGCAAGCTGTATAAACAAGACAAAGGTGTCGGCGATTAGTTCCTAATTCTTAATTTTCCACCTGTGAAATTTTGCAATTTATTATCGAGACGAAGTCTTCTTCGTGAAAATTCTTAACGTAAAAAAAATTTCAAACGTAGAAAATTAAGAATTAAGAACTAATCGCCGACACCGTTCATTACATAACTCATTTTACAAGTTTTTTTTTATGTCATAACATACGTAAAAACGATGCATCTATGTCAAATCTTGCAACTGAGATGCATTTTTCCAGCAACCCAGTGGATCGAAACGAACTCTGGTAATATATGCTTGTACTGGGACCAAAACAGTGAGATTATAGAGGCATAAGCCATCGAAATATTTGTTTACAGAATTTTTGAGACGATAAAGTCATCTCCCACCCACCTTACATTACGTCAAAACGAGTCCAAATAATCTCCATTCTCGAAATATTCTTGAAAAATGGATTAAACTGTATAAATGATAAAAACCATCTTACTTCAAACTACTTTAAATAACTACATTTCTCTAGTACCCATTTATCATTAATCGGTAAAAAATAACTAATTTAACTAGAACATTGTGAACTACAAGGACAATGAAGAGGGGAAAGGAAATTGGAAGCATTTATACAACTAAACTATCGTATAACTGTCTTGTAACAGTTGTATTAAAACATTCAAAAGTTTAATTCCAGTAATAGTCTCTTGATAGTGGTTCGCAAATCCTTTATAACCCGAAAATATGTTTACTTAAAACCATGTATATTCCACGTTGAAATAAAAATAAAGGAACATAAGCAAACAAAAAAGAAAACAAAAAATAAAAAAATCATTCATTTAATTCTCTGTGATAATAATATAATAATTTCTTTAATAATTATAAGTATCTTTAAGAGAGAATAATGTTCTATTAAATTCTACATACAACATGACATAAGCTATTACAATCTATTAGACATATTGTCGTTACGACAAAATGAAGAGCGAAATATTTAAATAATTTCTCAATATAAAATTTTAAATAAAATATAAATAATCGAGTATTACTGTTCCAACAACTCTAAAGTCTATGGTTAACCATAGACCAATAAAATATTTTAAACCGTGGTGTAACACTAGATAAGATCTCTAGATTTATGGTGACAATATAACTTAAAAATTAAAAATGGAAAATTCTGGAGATCTCGAACGATGGAAAACAATTGAAGGTATAATAAAAAAAATAACCACAGACATATCTATACAAGGCTTACTTTTAAGAATTGATTCAATTAGAATTTATATAGACAGAATTTATACATACTATATAGCATTACAAAACAATCTGTATCTATTAATGCCTACAATTACCTAGTATTCTCACCTAAAAACACGATAAATAAAAATTCTCAATATTAAATAATGATTGGTTAACCTAACTTAAAACTTAATGATTTTCCGTGGAAATTAATTATATAAAATGATTCACTTCATAGAAGTGACGTTAACCAGGCAAACAGACTGTAATGAAAAATTGGTTGTACATTCTCTTATATTGTTAAAAATATTATACAAAACTTACATACTCGGGTTCTTAAAACAATATAATGCACTGAATGAGGTTTTATTTGTACCAGTTCAGTCAGTCGACCAGTCCGCGCCGGACGTATAGAAATGCATTGTTGTGCATAAAATATATCCAAAAACTTGTCACAAAACCCTTATCTCCTAATAAACCTTATGATATTGTTACAATAAAATAAATAATTACGTTAACTAAAATTGAAACGGAGGGACACAAAACGTGTAGAGGGCTTGCAAACCTCTCAAAAGATTATTAATATTAATTTTAAAATAAATTTGAATCATTCACATTGACGTTTTCATTTATTCACAATTAAAATATAAAATCTTAACTTAATTTAATAAAAATGATGCAAAATTTCGACTCGAAATCATAAATATAAATTACTGCGTCTCCGAATATTTTATGTATATTTTATGTATAAATGAGTAACGACAACCCGTATTCATCGAAAATGTACCGTAAAGTTAATATAATAGGATACTAAATTCCGTTTTCATCTTTCGTGAAAGTTTATTTTTTACTTGTCCTGTCGACGAGATCAATGTTTCTATATCGATATAGCTGCATTATGTCTAGTTGCCGTTTACATTGTTGCTTTGGAACTATTTTGAGGACGTTTTAGTCAAACACGGTAAGGAGTTACGAATGTCTAGAAAAGTAGTAATGTAATATCAATGCTAAAAATTCTGCAGAACTACTATGAAGTAGTGAAGTCAACTGTGTTTTATTTAAGATTTTATATAACCTCTATAAGACTTTTATAGAACTCTCATAAGATTTTTAACTTTTTAAGATTTTCTTTAACTTGACAGTATAGCTCTAAGCACTGAACCGATTTTGATGAAATTTGCTATGGAGATAGTTTGAGACCCTGAGAAGGACATAGGATACTTGTTGGCAGCAACCTTTCACTACTTTGAGGTACTGTATGACGCGTAAAGCGCCTAAAGCTCTGCTCTTTTGGGATTATCAGCGATTTATGATTTATCAAGCGAGCTTACCGTGTTAAATCCACCAATCCGTATTGGGCAAGCGTAGTGGACTAGTGCCTAAACCTTCTTCAACGACAAGGAGGCCTTTTGTTTTAGAAGTGGGTCGAATTATAAAGGCTGTTCTGATGAGCTTACCGTGTTTGACTAATATAATGAGATCTTGGCTTTCGCGTTACCTTTAGCAAAGTAAAGCTACAAGCCACGACAACCTCAAACGTCCACGTTGCAACTTACTCTAAATATAAGACGGATATTTCTTAAGTATATAAGAGGACAATAGACACCTATATTACAATTATTCATAAAGGGTCGTGGAATGGATACAAAATATTACAAAATTCTATCATTATAATATTTAAACTAGGCCCCAACGTGGAAACCGGGCAAATCGTCCCCCAGTCGCTTTAAAACTCGCGTAATCGAGGACGTTTCCCGTTCCATATATAGAGTTAGGGCAGAGTGAGTACTACTAACTATAATGTTATAAATAATAACAATATTCAAACCCCGATTAATTTAAATTTGTCCATTAGCTGTCAAGTACAATGATAGGGGAATACGCAATGCGATTCGCTCAGAGATCGAACGACACAACATATTTCCGCATCCGGTGAGCGCCGAACGAGAAACAAAGTCACACCTACAAAAACTCCTTCGTTTTATAATATTAAAAAAATACATAAATGGCACACATATGTACATGGGAAATTGACATGATCTCTTTACAAAATAGCTACGATAGAAATGAAGAGCTGTTAGGCCTGTGGCGTGGATATTTCAGCCACTGTCGCTTACACATCACTGGAAAATTTCTTCAAATAACATTCGACCTTACGCCATGGAGTTTAAGTCTATTCTATTGAGTACGCCTCATAATCTGGCGTGCATACTATACTGAAAAGGGGGCTGACTACACGACCAATAGTGAACAAACGTGATCCTATCGATCGTGTGTTCAAGCTCTAATCCGTAATATACACTGTTCATTGTAATTTTCGTCCTTAATGACAGTACACTACAGAACAAATCCGCTTATACCGTTCATAAAAATATTGCAAATGACGCGTCAACAGTTACTACTGATTAAATAAAAAAGCTTGTGCATAACCGTTACCGTTTATACTAACGCACCCTTTGACTCCGTGGTAACAAACGAATTTAAAAATGTTTACACAGGTACAAACTGTTTAAGAATAAGTTACAATTCATTTTAGTAGCGTTATTCAGATGGAATGTCATTTAATTTCAACGTATATTGTATTTAAATGCCTTTTCTTCCAATCAACACATTAAATGCAAAAACTTATTTCATTAAGTATTGAATGTAACATAGTTGGTTTGTTAGACAAAATAATGCCTTAAAACAAGTAAGAAATAAAGTTACAAATTGCAGTTTAGAGACCAATGACAAAAGGTATTTTGATAATTCACCGCTCTTCAAACTTACGTTGAAACCCATACTGTTTAAAATATGGTGGAAATATATTTACCACTGCCTTATAAAGCCTAAATTTTTAACCTTTTGTCATACTTGAGATAATATTTGCTAATAATAAAGTAAGTTCTTTAGAGTGACAAGGTGATAAAATACTGTTTTGATTAAGATAACTCACACAATGAGAATATTTGCAACTTATTCCAAACAGCAATGATATTTATCGCCTTGAAATAAAGTTCGTTATTGCGAAAAATTATTAGGAAACTTTTATTATTTAAATAATACCTCATAACAATTGACACTTGCGACCTTTCGTTTATTATACAGAATAGACTTATTTAGTAGAGAGAGACGTAAAAACGTCGTAAGTGCCAAATGTAATAAAATGTTTAATTTCGAAGAATTTGTGTGATAATGTTTATGACTTTAGCAATGACTTTTAGGCTTTTGAAGAGAAAGTCTTTAGACCTTATCCCGTCGAATTAAAGTTCACAATCTGAGCAACTTTTACGCCAAACACGAGAAAAATAAATTCAAAAAGATGTACGCTATCCTGACGCTACAACACCAACCGTCAATTGTAGAATACTGAAAGAAGACTTCAACGATTTCTAAAGCTATCTCTCAAGGAGTACAAATAACTGGATGCGGCAAATCAAAACAGCTTACTCCCTCGTATTTGCAAGGTCTTCCACGAAGTCCGGGCTCACCGCGCGAGCTAACTAGCGACTGCTTGGGTTCATGGGCATCTGCGCCTGCACTCCTTGCAGGTTCATCGGTCGCCCGTTTGGATTGCCCATTCCCAGTCCGTCTTGATAGCTGTTCGCGTCCATAGTATCATCGTTCTGGAATATTTAAAAATGTCAATACACGAGGACATTTTTTTTTACTATTGACGTGATGCTCCATAGCAAAACCACGTTATCTTCAACGAATATATAACTGTATAAAGTCTATGACATTTTAGTACCATTAAAACTACATCCCTAGAAACTTTGATCTAGGCATTAACACTCGTATTCACAAACATTTCTAAGAGGTTTCTCGATTCTATGATAAGTAAACGCATTACATTGAATAGAGCTGTGATTGGTTCGATTCCGTTGCCTAGTTCATATCGTTGAAAATACGTTTTATTACTTGTAACTTTAAACTTTTGACATCTGGACGTTGCTTTTGACATCTCGACCTGTGCGTTGCATAATATAGCTAGCTAGCTACCTTAGCTGTGTGTTCATTTTAAAGAACTCATAGTGCCGATCCCCGCTTTAGTATTGTCTATGAATATATGTATATGAATAAGTTTGTACGACCCTGTGCGTTCACGCACACTGAGACCTCAAAAGCCTTGACTTATGGCACGCACTGAGAAATGCCTTATTTTGCATAACATTATTTTTTTATTTTTTATTTTCTTTATTTTAAGGAAACATACAGATATAAGATACATACAGATGATATTTTAAAAATATTACACAATCCAGCAAAGTTTCCACTGATATGTAGCATATATGTCAATAAGAAAACAACAGTGCTTGAGCTGAAATAAGTAAATATACCCAACAATACTAAAATGGTTGAACATAAACAAAAAAAAATAATTAAAATTATATCATTCAAAAGATCCTTTAACGGCTTTTTTAAACTTTCCTATCGACAAATTAAATATGTCAAGTTCCAAAAATAGTTTGTTATAATTTATTAATATTAATTATTTTTTACTTGGACTAGTATTGTTTGTGAATACGGGCGTGTTTCAATATTTTACAAAATCTATGTGATGTTGCAAGTTTTTATATTAAAATGATAAATTGTCAAAGCTATCATTATTGGACATAGCCCTCCCTGAAGGATATCCCGATCAGTCCTACGCTGCCCACATCCATTGGCTTCCCGCGGCCTTCACCAAATTTTAGGTCCACTTTATGGGGGGCCTACCAACAGTATATAATTATAGAATTGTTATAGAATTATTTGATACCATTCATGTGTTTCTGATATGTGTATAACTGAACCACCATGGTTCTGCCGGAGTAAGCCTCTACACCACAAATACTTTGCTTTGAATTTTAGGACAAAACTAGGGATATATAGATTTTTGTAAAGTCCTAAAATCTAATAGACTTTATATACTTGAGAGATTTTTCTATGTAATTACTTATGTATTTACATTTGAAAGCTAAAGTGGTTCTGCCACGGAGAATTACGTGAATATGGTAGCTCCAGATGGCTAACCTTGCCGCAATTAGAAGATCTAAGATCTTGTTGTGTATTCAAAACTTGAAATGCTACTATTGAAGGATTTGTAATCAAAATATTATTTGAATTCTAAGGACTTCCATAAAAACTTGACTCTCGGCTCAGGAGAGTGTCAAGTATGGCTACTAAAGTAAAGTACATAATTTATAAATAAGATCTGGAATTATTTACATGTATGAAGATACTCTAAAAATCTTTTCACTTAGTTTCAATTTACATTACATTAAATAAATATTCATATTTAGCACTTTACGCGTTTACATAATGCTGTGTTTCTTTTTCTTCTCCATTTTTCATGGATTAATTCAAGCAAATTTCAAAAAAAGATTAGAGGCAAAGACGATTTCACATTACACACACAAGGGACGAAACATTTATGTCATAAGCTTTGTACAACCGTCCGTAAGTTTAATGTGAGAAGCATGCGCTAACAGACGATTTAAGTATGTGTACATGTTTACACAAGAGTGAAAATTGTATACAAATGACAGTTGCGACGGCATGATTGTAGTAAGCGTGGCTTTACCAAGTTATTAATGAATCGTAAATAAAGATGAGCTTACAATATAGAAGATTAAATCCTATGATACATTTATTTTTATAGAACACTATACAGTGTGTCTGGTCATGAGTTACACCGTTTACCGTGAGATTATATCATAGTATAAGGAAACAAGTACGCCGACTGAGACCCCGCGCCAGCGATAATAGCCTTCTCCTATAGGATGGTATAGGGTTGTCGTCATAAAATATGCCGACAACCCTATACCCAATTTCATTCGATACCTAGATATAATTAAGCCAAGTGTGTCAAGAGTTGGCAGTCTACTCTATATAATGGTAAAGAGTCGCGTCACAAAATATGCCGATAACCCTATACCCACAATTCGTTCGATCCCTAGATATAATTATTAAATCAAGTGTGTCGAGAATTGACAGGTAAGCATAGCGTCAGGGCTCCATAATTTACTGTTACATATTTTGTTTTTTTGCACAGTTACACAGACTTGTGAAATAAAATAAAAATATTTACATACCTAATACATATAAAACAATGTCAAACTCGCACTTTACCGTTTTTTTATTAGCTCATTAAGCGTGTCGTATCTCGTTATTTTTGACTCCCATGTACGTTAGCGTTTTATGTCATTGATATGATATTTTAATAACGCTTAGCTTCTATATAAAACACTCAGAAAAAGTCTAAGTCCTGCGCCTTTTTTGCTACACCCTAATCCTATTTTCTCAATCCTATCCTAAAAAAAATCTTCCGATTTAAAGAAGCGCAACCATTAAAAGGGCATTCTTTAGTTCTATTAAATTGTCAGTGTGCGTGCGGCCACGCCACCAGCGACGCTTTGCATAATAGGTTGGGGAAAAAGTTTCTTCGCATTTTTTAAGAAAATTCAAAACATTTTTTAATATAGTTTATTTAAATTTAACTAAAGTATGTAGGTACCATTTTGTTCGATAACTTTTTGCCATCTTGTAGGTAGGGACATGATCCCATTGCTATAGAAATTTTGGGACTTCTGGTCAAAATACCGCGACAAGTGGTTTTGGCAGTCCTCTCGTGATGTTAACCTGACACTGCCTAAAGAATTCTGAAGAGACCGAAACAGGTGGAAATCTGAAGGTGCAAGGTCAGGACTATACGGCGGATGCATTAACACCTCCCAGCCAAACTCTCTTAATTTTTGCTGAGTGGCTAAAGATGTGTGAGGTCTGGCGTTATCATGATGAAAAACCACACCCCTTCTGTTTATTAATTCCGGCCGCTTTCTCTCAACTTCTTGCTTTAATCTCATCAGTTGTTCGCAGTAGAGTTCAGAATCGATGGTCCTGCCTGGTGGTAACAGCTCATAATGAATAATGCCCTTCCAATCCCACCACACACACAGCATCACCTTGTTGCGAGTTAACCCGGGTTTCGCCACAGTCTGTGTAGCCTGACCGGCCTTTGACCACGACCTTTTTCGCACGTTCTTGTCGTACGTGATCCACTTTTCATCACCAGTTATCAGCTTCTACAAAAATGGTTCGGTTTCATTAATCGTAATAAAGAATCACAAATGAGTACACGGTTCATTAGGTTTCTTTCAGTGAGATCGTGAGGTACCCAAATGTCGAGCTTTTTTGTGTACCCAGTTTTTTTCAAATGCGCCAAAACTGTTTTGTGGTCAATTCCCAGTTCTTCAGCTACGTCGTAACTACTGACATGCCGATCTTGCTCCACTTTTTCAAAAATGGCATCCATTTTATCTGTAATAGGGCGACCAGAGCGACGTGCATCTTTGACATCAAAATTTCCGGATTGAAAACGCTTAAACCAAATTTGTGCTACTCTCACAGACACTGCACTAGGTCCATAAACATCGCAATTTTTTTTCGCGGCTTGCGTTGCATTTTTACCTTTTTTGTAGTAAAATTTTAAAATGTATCGAATTTCTTCATTAGATTCACTCATCTTGGCGGTACGAAAAACAAATGAAAATCACACATTTTCCTAATTTGAATTTGGAATTATGTTCTTTAAAATTTAAACTTTCAATGATACCAAAACCAGCCAGATACAAATAGTATAGCCAAAGAGATTTTATTACAAGTTTATACATACTATAATGCGAAAAGACTTTTTCCCCAACCTAATATTTATTTTCATATTTATTACCATATTTACATTACCATATTTATTTTCTCAATCCTATCCTAAAAAAAATCTTCGATTTAAAGAAGCGCAACCATTAAAAGGGCATTCTTTAGTTCTATTAAATTGTCAGTGTGCGTGCGGCCACGCCACCAGCGACGCTTTGCCACCTGGCGCGCAGACGGTGCGTTTCTATAAAGTCAAGTTACTTGTTTCCTTATATCTATGCTTATACCGTTGATTTACCTCTCTGTGCCTGCGTATAGTGCGATCCTCGTAGCGCGTGCCGCCCGTGGAAGCCATTGGCCGGCTGAGCGTGCTGTTGGCATTGCTGGGGGAGTGCGGCGCGCCGCCCGTACCGGACATCGGCGTGCCCTGACCTGTCCCCACACCCGCTTATGTACACACTGGACTGGCTATCTATCACGGTACGTTTTGAGGGTACTGCCTTAGCGAGATGAGCGATTTTTATTATTGAGGAGACGAAGGCTGTTCGAGTTCCATGGATTCACCGTGCGGATGCTGTGTCTATCGCGACGCAGAGGCGAGCAGAGCCAGCAGTGCCCTTACTTGGGACCGCATGCTTGAAGTTGTTGTTTTGTTTTTTTTTTTCATGTCTTTTGAAATGTTTTACTCATTTTTTGCCAATTTTGTACAAGAACCTACCAATCTTTTTTTTTAAAACCTGTGCAATTCAGACGGTGGGGTAAAATTATTATATATATGTGTTTGGTTACCCACCTCCTCAAAAACGCTAAACTGTGCTGTTTAATAAAAAGTATTTTTTTAATTATAATAGTTTGGCCAGTAATTTTTTAGTCTATTTTTTAGTGGGTACTCGCGATTTATTTTTTAACATACTAATTTTATATAAAATACTTTTCCTCCATCAAACAGATGGGTAAAGGTCGTATCTAAAACGGATCGATTACATTTAAAGGCGATATACGGCCGGCACCAGTGACGTCCTTAAAGGGCGAGACGTTAGCTGCGCTCCTCGTTTACGACGAACTTCACATCACTAGTGTTGGGGCACAGTGGTGAAGACTAATATCGATATAAATGAATATCCATTCATTTGTGATTCATTTATTCCCAGTAGTGCCAGTGGATTAGTCCCATGATGGGACTAATGGGATTTATAATATAGTTTCTGTAATGAAAACATGTCACACAATTTTATGTAACTCAACAAAATATCAAATAATTTTCAACAGTCAACAGAACATGCAACATCAAAAATTGTGTTGTAATAATATTTGTAGTTTTAGTAGTAGGTACCTATGCGTTTCATTTCATAGTCCGTAAGTAGATATATACCCTATTTCCAAAAAAAATTTCATAAAACAAACAAAGCCTGATCGACAATGTAGGCCAAATTGTTCCTGAACCTCTGGGAACAATAATACCAGTAGTCCCATCATGGGACTACTCCACTGGCTCCACTGGGAATATACGTAATCTGTAATGCGAGGCATGTTGTGCATTGAGTGCATCTACTTTATTGTTAACTGTAAATTTTATCGCAATCTTGATCCACTTTTGAGTATGATAATTATATTGACTTAGATAGTTTTGCTTAACGGAAACTAACAATTTTTAAACATATAACTTGTGTGTTATAAAACAGTTTTTTCATAGTATTATTCTTCCTCCTTTCTCAGAAAACTCGAAATGATGTATTCACATTATTTTTTAAAAACCATTTATTGCGTCGATATTATAAGGTCTACTATGTATATATTTCTGATTGAACAATTGAACGATTGTATAAAATTAAAAATTTAGCACGGACACCGAGACAGTACCGCTGAGAATTTTAATTTGTAATTTGGCATTCGTAATAAATAAACAGTCCATTTCCGTTACGAGCCGCATTTTTATCGCAATTACAAAACCAATCTTTAAAAAAACTCTACCGATTAATCTTCAAGGTCTTTAAAGTCTACTACAGCACCTTTTGGGCTTGTTTCAAAACAAGCTCATGACAAGGCAACTAAAATAGTTACGTTTTTACAGTAATAACTTATACTAAGGGTACAGTACACTAGCATTACGTAGAATCTTGAAAACTTAATTAGTTTTTCTTTCAGTATCCTAATTGTTTGATAGTAAACACGTATTTTAAAAACTACTATACCTGTATAAGTAGTTTAAGATGATAGCTTGTAGTGACGATGGATAGTTTGAAGATTTGTAATTAGTAATAGCAATAAAAATGCGGCAAACAAGCTCATTAACAAGAAGTTATGGCTGGTGCAAAGAAGTCGCAGTTATGTATTAAATTTGATTAATAATTAGAGGAATAGTTAGTGGAAACAAGTGCATTTGAGATACAGTGCTTTAGGCGTCACCTCCACGAGCGATTCAATCGCGGCGATATCGTCGTGCCACTAAGTATATGCCAGTCTCCACACTGCGATATTATGAAGGCATTTATTAATATAGAATTTAGTGGCACGGCGATAACAACGTCGAGATTCACTCGCTAGTGGAGGTGAGGCCTAATCTACGCGAAACGAACTCGTTTGATTTGTTCGATATGGATATAAGACCCTACAGGGTGTTTAGTATACGGTATAATAAAGAGCGCTACTCTTGCTAACAAGTTCTATATAACTTATATACAACTTACGCCAGTATGCCTCAGAGATGAAAAATGGTTTGATCAAAAAATCTAAATTGTAAAATTTATTTTGAATTTTCCTATACACTTTGTTTTACTGACTGAACTATTTGAATGGAAATTTTAAAAAATATATTTTACATGTTTGAATTTTTAATAATATCACCATAATTAGTATTTATATGATGTTAGCATGGTTAGGTGACCGCTTATACCATGTACCAAACACTCTGTAGACCATAAGACGATTCAGTTTACACAAATTTTATCAAGTATTTACTAAGGAATCGAATAAACACAAAAGTAGTTCAGCACTATTTATTCCTCTAATTATCTGTTTAGTGTTTCAGCTTAGACCCGCGCACACTCCAGCATGATAATGCAGTTATGGCATGAGACATACAAATAGTGATTCAATTGATAGGCCAGTATCGATAACACGGCAATGTTACGAATAACAATTGTGTAATCACTATCAACTGCTTCTTAATGTATCGATATCCAAACCAGGTCATTTATCGATAGTGGCTCTATCGATATTTCGACATCACTACATACTGAACACAATGTAACGACGTTTCACACAAAACGAATATATACACAAACATCAACAGCCCCACAAAATATTGATTTGAATTTTATAATTTGTACAAGTTTATACATTTCTACGTAAAAATTACGTAAATACTTAAATACGTAAATACAACAGTTTGACAGTGGAAAGTTTGTCAAAGTGTATATTTATGAATTCTGTTAAATTCTTGTCTCAAGTTTTTGGAACGTGAAACTTCAAGAACATAATTCATATTTTTAACAATGAAATAAGTATTAAACAGATTTCATGTTGATTTTTTCAAAAAATTATATACCTAACAATAGAACGTTTAAAATTTCATTTCTTATTCTTGCCTAGCAAGAAATCTAACTATTACAAACATTATTCATTAATTTTTATATAACCTACAATTTCCTGCTCGCATATTTTAGACTATAATTCCATGTAGTTAAGAGTGTTATTTGCTTACCACTGCTGTTGGAGGATCCTCTCGGTTGAGCCGCCCTGGCTGGCGTGAGGAAGTCCGCTTCACGCCATCCGTGCTTGCGATATACTTCGCGTAACTCCGCGTGAGACCACATTGTCATTAATACTTGACCTAGGAGAGATATAATTCGCGTTGTAAATATCTAAAATCGGTGGCGTAAACGCTTTTAAGTATTCACAAACAATACTTATGTTAGTAAAAAACAATGCTATGCAAAATAAGGCATTTCTCAGTGCGTGCCATACGGCAAGGATTTTGAGGTCTCATAGTGCGCGTGGACGCACAGGGTCGTAAAAACTTATTCATAGCCAAACTTAAGTGGGGATAGGCACTATGCGCACTTTAAAATGAACGCACAGCTTAGGTAGCTAGCTAGCTATATTACGCAGAGGTCAAGATGTCAAAAGCAAAGTCCAAATGTCAAAAGTTTAAACTTTGAAGTAATAAAACCTCACCACGTTCAACGATGTGAATAGTGTTGTAAAAGAACCGAGTCTTTTAGTCCTCCTTTTGCGGTTATAAGTTCTTTTTGCAGAACTCACGAGTAATTAGTCTTCTGAAGTCTGAGTTTTGAGTATTTTTTTTTAAGTCTTGTCAGTTCTTTCAGTCCTAAAATTACTTATTCTTGATTGACTTAAGTCTTCAAAAAAATCGGGAGTGGTCTCCCTTTGACTTTCTCGTATACCAGAAACGACTCAAAGGTTGATAGAAACCTTCTATTTTGATGTCATACATGCATGTTAAATTTTGGTCATCTATCCGAGTACCGACCGCGCACTTGGTTGCTTAACTTTCGTGATTGACGGCTCAATATAGAAAAAATATATTTTGATGTCATGCACGTATGTTAAATTTGGTTGCAATAAGTTAAAGCATGCTCGACACACACACAGACATAATTCCAAAAAAAAATATTTTCGGACTCAGGGCGGTCCAAAACGTGTAAATCCGTCAAAATCTCGAGATCTAATTTTTTGACGATTACAAGACTTCCTCTTTACTACGTATACGAGAAAGTAAAAGAATGAAGTTTCAATATTAGGACTAAAAGACTCAGTTCTTTTACAACACTAGCTGGACTAGGCAACAGAAACGAACCAATCACTGACCTGTATTCAATGCAATGCGTTTACTTGTCCAATAGTCTAGGAAGCTCATAGTAATGTTTGTGAACACGAGTGTAAGAGGCATTCGTCCTAGAGAAAATGTAAGAGTTAGTGACCTGCAAACTTGAGCACCCTGGGCGTGTGACGATGACGTTGCTTGGTGAGGTTGAGAAGTCTCTCCACTCCGCCCGCCTCCAGCAAGGAGCGGGAGAACTCTCCACTCTTCTTTATCACCTCGTTGAGCGTCGCCAGCACGGCGGCTATCGTGTCGTCAGAGGTACCCTGCTAAGGAATATAAAAGAAGTGTTAAGGGCGTGCGCTCGATTGACGTCAAAATGGCCACATTTTGTGGTTTTTCAGACCTAATTTTGGAGCGATGTAATAAAAAAAGTACTTAGAAAATGTTGTACAATATTTTCTGGGTACTTTTTTTATTTTTTTCAAAAAAAAATTATTGAAATCAACTCGGAAGCCGATCCCAAACCACCTGTATTCAGGGTGTTGGTTATTTAGTTTACATGTTGTATAATTTCTTTGCAAAGTCTGTTCACATCGCTTTTTTTTTTGTTTTTTTTTTCAAAAAACCACTTGAGAGAGATATTTTAATTTACACTTATAGTTTTGTAAAGCGAGGAGAAACTTATGGCGCAGTTTTTCGATCGTACACCCCGGGTCTTCCCAGCTAGTGGATTTATCGCTCTGCGAGCAATGTCTATGTGTGTATGGGGTCACATAGACACGTGTAACTACTTCGTAGACACTATCGTACTTCGATGAATGCACGCTCTTAATATTGACTGCGGAGACGTCATAAAGCTCGGTCGCGATACAGAGATAATTTCTAATTCTTTCTCTTTTCTTCTTTTTCTTTCTCTTTTTGTTTTACGTGATAATAAAAAAATTACATGTCCAATAATTTTTGTTTTCTATCTGACGGACTGAACAGAAATTTTCAGTCATCATCCCTATTCCTTATCCATGATAGGAATTTCTTCCATTTTTTTTCAAAGCTTTTTTATTTAACTTACACTGTTCGTATGTAAGTTGTCTGCCAAAATTTGCAAACCATTTTTCGACCACTTCCTGGTATTCGATTGAGTTGAAATTTTGTATACACGTTTAGCTTGTATGACGATGCATGCTAAGCTAAGTGACGTCATTCTAAATCCAATATGGCGGACTAGTTATTTCTTGTGCACTCGCATGATATGGGTATCTAATGAAAAGGTTTGATGAGAAGAATACGAAAATTAAATTGACTTTACTCTAAATCCAAAATGGCGGACCGCCCAAGATGATCGACTACTTATTATTTAGCACTACCATAATATGGGTACCAAATGGAAGGGTTTACTAAGGAGAATGTGAATAAACTGATAAAAAAATAAAAAATAAAACTATAAAAAAATCTTTTTCAAAAA
This sequence comes from Elophila nymphaeata, assembly GCA_955850985.1. Taxonomy (NCBI): domain Eukaryota; kingdom Metazoa; phylum Arthropoda; class Insecta; order Lepidoptera; family Crambidae; genus Elophila; species Elophila nymphaeata. The sequence continues at coordinate 7,619,017 of OY039091.1, read as the reverse complement.
CAAGGTTTTGTGCTCTAAAAGAAGAAAATAAAATAAGCTTTACATTTAAATGTTATAAAAGTTTATCGCGAGATTTACTTGTCTAGATAAACAGCGATAGTATCGGCAAAGAGATAGCAAATAAACGATGATCGAAATAAATTTCGCGAGAAGTTTTTATAAAATTTTAATTTAAAGTTTGTTTAATTTTCTTCTTTACTTTAAGAGTATTGAAATAAAAGCATTTTTTTTTTAAAACAGTTCTTTCGTAATCTATTTAATTTATTATTAAATAATGTCAAACCGACCTGGTCATGCTGTTGGTTCCCGCTGGGCAGCTTCTGCACGAGGTCCCGCATGGCGTACTTGCCGATGAGCTCCTTGTTCCGCTGGTCGATGGCCAGGTTCCGCAGAGCCGTGGCCACTGCACAAACCACGCGATCCACCTCCATGCGGAGGAGCTCTACCAGGATTGGTAGCCCTGGACGGACAGTTTCAACGTTATTTCTGGGGCCATTCATTCATTACTTAAGACGATTTTGGCTAGTTTTTGATAAGAAAAATATTCCCCCTATAACAGGGTGCCTAATCTTACCTTATCTTGTCAGTAATAGGGTACTACACCATTTTTTGAAAACTGTTTTAAATCAATCCTGAGGTCGTAATTAATCAGTGGAATTTTTATTTCAATTTTATAATACTATAAATGCCTAAAAAACTTAGTTTTATTTTCGATTTTGAATTTCCGCGCGGAAATGCTAGCCGCCATGATTTTCCGGCCTGTGACGTCACTCCGTTAGTAAACAAAACACAGCACGATAAAAATCTATTCTGTTTACTAACGGAGTGACGTCACGTCACATTCCAATATGGCGAACGGCGTTTTAATGATTTTAGGGTCAGATTTTTAAAATTGAATTATAAAGTTGCAAAGAAAACTTCATAATTCAATTTTAAAAATCTGACGATGTTTATGAACAAATATATATGTTTCTCGTTTACTTTTTGCAATATCTATCATAAAAATGCAATCTTATATTTTTTCTCTCATGGTGTAAAATACCTTATTGTGCACCTCCTCCTCCTCTCCTGAGGGGGTGGCTGCTTCCAATAGCCTTATAGCCACTTTGGAAATAAGCAATAGGGTGTGTTTAGTCGGTAGGAGTCCGACATAACACCAGGGCCGCCCTTAGGGTATCCAGGATTTACCTCCTTCTTCCTCGATTTTTGGAATATGTACCATAAAAATGCAATTTTATATTTTTTTCTTTGATGGTGTAAAATACCCTATTGTCGGAACACAATAATGCTGTTAACATTGTTATTACGGCGACAAACTTTGAAAAGATGGTGGTCTGGCTACCACCAGGCGGACTTAAAACGAGCCCTACCATCTACCAAACTGATAACAAAGTACTCCACTGAGGATTTCAATCCTGTGACCTCTGTATCAAATTCCAGTGAGCCAACCACTAGATAACGAAGTCGTTTAAGAAGTTTATTAAAATTCTTATTTAAATTACCCTTTTCCTTCCGAACCGCCGCCCTGATGTCGATGGAAGGTTGCCAGTAACACGCGGCTAAGTTTTGTAACGCCCCCGCTGCTGCTTCTAACGTTTCTGGGTTCGAACACGTTTGTAACAACGCCATGTATAGAGGCACAACCTGCAGACAAAAAAAACAGAATTAGCAAGTTTTATAAGAAAAATGCCGGCAGAGTAGAAAAGCATCATCCCATATCCCCCAATGGGTGTCGTAGAAGGCGACTAATGGATCAGCAAAGGTGTATTGATCATCTTATACTCCGTCCGCCAATCCGCATTGGGCAAGCGTGGTGGACTACGCCTAAACGTCTTTCCTTGACAAGGAGAGGCCTCGTGTCCCAGCAGTGGGTCGAATTATAAAGGCTGTTCTGATGATTTTTTTTTTCTGTGTATAATCTGCAATCAGTTTTTTTTTACTTTCAGCGGATGTTTTGAGAGTGGCGTGTCATGTAGAGTGTGCCCTCCAGTGAGAGCATCTACTCTATAGGAAATTAAATATGTCCTTTCGTTTTAGCCTCTTTGGGTAACAACGGGATAGTAGTTTAGTTGCCAGTTTATTGGGATGATTTTCAAGCCTCCCTCTGTATCTTTCAGTGATCTCTTAATTAACGGTATTAATCCCTCGTTCCTCGTGTATTTCCTTTTTCGTAGTGTACCAAGAAACGTTAAAAATGGAACGAAGAATCATGTTTTGGACTCTTTGGATGATGGTAATGTTTGAGTTGCTGGCACAAACCAACAGCTGGATACCATATAACTATATAGGTTTTAAGATGGTGTTGTATATAATGAGTTTGTTATTCAAACTGAGTTTACTGTTTCTTCCCATTAGCCACAATAGATCATTATATCCGATTTCGTCCGTCGATCGAGATGCAAGTCGAGGTATCTTATAGTGTCTTGATGGGGTAGTGTAATATTACCATTTTATCTGATGATAAGAAAAACCTGTATCACAGATTTATCTTAAATACATACAGGTACATTCGACAAAGTTATCGGTGTTCCACTTGTAGGCGATATACGCGTGGCAATTACGTGTCTGATTAACAGCGCCGAATTGAGCCAATAAGGGCATAATATATTTATGAGTAGAGTCAAAAATTTAGTTTTTATGGATATATATTTATATGTAAAATAAAGTAAGTATGTGTTTAAGTTTGTATAAGTAAATATAAGATAGGAATGTACTCAAATTATCATATGCATTTTTTTTTTAAATATAACTTATGTATGTATATCGTATATTTTATTTATTTATTTATAAGCAAACTTAACAGCATATCATTTTACATTAGAATCACATATAAAAATCTTAAACAGCCAATTACAACGTTTGTCAAATTAAATTACAAATTTTGTTGACGTAGATATTAAAAGACATACAGAATTTCGGTTCGCTATTAATACAATTCAATAAAAAAAAGGATTTTGTTTGTGTGTCAATGTGAGTGTGTGTGTGGACGGTGAGTGCAGTTGTGTGGGCAGCTCTGTTTATTGGGTCGTGTCCTCAAATGTAGGCAGTTGACTCAAGACGCCCCTTATAAAAAGATTGCGATTCGAAAAGAAAATATCAAATTCACGATAACGCTCCTCAAAGGTGTGTACAATTCTGTGCAAAACAGAATAGCTATCATAATTGGAACGGACCCGGCCAGTATAGAACACCTTCGGGCGCCTAGTACGGACTGTAGAGGCACACAAACCGATACGCGCAGTCAGCTCCGAGCAGTCCAGCGCCGCATTCACTACATCAAATAAAAACTTCATATCAGCTACCAGCCGTCTGTTCTCGAGTGAGTGAAGATGGAAGGCAGCAAGCCTATCTTCGTAACTTAAGTCGTGCACTTTAAATCGGTACATTAAACGTCGTGTGAAGCAACGCTGCACTCCCTCAAGCTGGGCGGTGTGCGTCAAATAAGATGGCGACCACACTGGCGACGCGTACTCCATAATACTCCTGACATAGGAAAAGTATATGGCTCGGAAAGAACTAATTTGTCGAAAACACTTAGTTGATCTATGAATAAACCCTAGCATTTTATGAGCCCTTTGAGTAATGTAGTCAAAATGTGACGTATATAAAAGCTTACGGTCGAGCATGATGCCAAGATCGCGAACAAGTTCAACCCGTGGAATAGAAGCGCCATTAAGTTTATAGTCATGGGTGACAAAAATGATTTTACGTGTAAAGGTGACTGTTTGACATTTCGCTATATTTAAATCAAGGCGGTTGCGCACGCAGTAACCGGAAAGTCTGTCCAGGTCTGACATGTTCACAGTTTCGATAAAATTTCAAGATGGTGGATTTATTTAATGATTTTTGACAGTTAAAAGCGATAAATGGCTATATCATATCGTGTTTAGGTGGTCATGCTAGGCAGACTGCATAAAGTACGAGGGCGCGCCGAGTGCATACAAATCTTAACAGTTTCGCACGTGACTCGTCTCGCTCGGCGGCCCGCGCGCTCTCATACATGCAGCATACAAGCCATGTGCGAAGGATCTTTACGTAAACACGGTGTTTGAGTTATTAGTAAGGTGGCTTCAGACTGAAGCTCGTTGTGTCCACAGGGCCCGCTGACGGGGGCCAGCCTCAACCCGGCGCGCAGCCTGGGGCCAGCCATCGTGCAGGGCTACTGGCTAGACCACTGGGTGAGCACATTGTACTCTAACCTGATCCTATCCTAATTGTAAAATTATGGAAGGTTCATAACCTAATGAGCCTTCTATAACTTGACGCGTGTCTAATCCATGTCAATGTGACTTATAGGTATGCAAAATTAAAACAAGGTAATTAGCTAAAATAGAAAGATTTAATTTTGATATTTTTTTTATAAACGGATAACACGCGATCTGCCTGTAACTAAGCGGTCGCCGTAGCCTGAACAAGCTCGAAAAATTTTCAATATATCCCCAGTCTCCCCTAAGTAATCGTAATAAATAAGGTAATATACATAAGTTCCAACAGTGGTGGTGATTAATGTGGAGAAGCATTGGCCACAGTAGGGTATTATTGGGCATTCTGGCACACTTTTTTAGCACTCCATTGATCTCACTATCGTTCGATCAATTTCGTAAAAAAGTGTGCCAGGATGCCCAATAACAGTAGTGAAAATCACGAAGTGGTCTTAAGTTTTGCAGTTTTGCATCACATTGTTCTGTGTAGGTGATTTACTAAAAGGCTGATGTAAAATGCGAAGTGAATTAGACACTCCAATATTAAATTGAAAGCGTTTTTTGATTTAGCTGCTAAACCCCCCTTCATGATTATTGGCTGTTGGATAATTATCCTCTCTATAACTGCCGTGGTATGAATATAAAACCAGATATTTATAAATACATTCATTCTCTCTACCTACATCGATCTGTATGGATACTACCTACGATGAAATTTATTAAACAACCACTATCCTTGCAATTTCAAAAAATTTGCCCAGATGAGGTAGTATCTGTTCATCGACATGGAAAATTGCTACCTAATATGATTAGATGTCTTGTTTGTGGGCCGTCAAACTGTGGGAAAACAAACTTACTTATTGGCCTTCTACTACATGAAAATGGACTGCGGTTTAAAAATGTGTATTTATACTCTAAGACGCTATATCAATCCAAATATGTATACCTAGAAAAGGTTTTGAATTTAGTGCCAGAGGTATCATTCGCAAAATATCGAGATAATGACTTGATCGTGAGTCCACACGAGGCTAAACCACATTCAGTAATAATTTTCGATGATGTAGCATGTGAAAATCAATCCAACATGCGAGATTATTTTGCAATGGGTAGGCATAAATTTATTGACTGTTTTTACTTAAATCAAACTTACACTAAAGTTCCTAAACAGTTGGTAAGAGATAACGCCAACCTAATAATATTATTCAAACAAGACGATATCAACTTACGTCATGTATACGATGAACATGTTAGTACTGATATGTCGTGGCCAGAGTTTAAAGAATTGTCTTCGAAAATTTGGAAGATTCCGTATAATTATTTAGTAATTAATAAGGATTGTCCGAAAAATAAAGGTGGATACAGGATGAATTTTGATACTTTTGTTAAATTTGATTAATAAATAAAATGAGATTCATACCAGTTCAGATTCATTTCGCCTAAAAAACTATTAGACATAACACGTGAACTTCTACAGTTTATTAAATGGAACAGAAAATAAAAAATCAAGTGGTTGAAGCTTCAGAAGCTGTCAAAAAGAAAGTCAAAGAAATGCGTTTAATGGAAAGTGAAAATGAAAAAATGTTAGATACAGTTTTTAAACCCGTTACGACTTCACTCAATCAAATTATACAACATAAAAAACATTTACAGACATCAAAGCATTCTATGAATGATTCAGTGAGAGATTCCTTTCTCATGAAAGATGAGAATCTTTCTCTAGACTCCGAGGACTTTGAGAAAACCTTTAAGAATAAAAATAGCATTTGCAGTTCTCAAGACTCTGATGAAATGGATCAAAACTTAGATGGAAATGCTATTGACGAGTCTGATCCTAACAACACTAGTAATCTTTCGTTCAGAACAATAGACTCAATACCTAGTTTAGATGGAACTTCTTGGTCAATGTCTTCTGAAATATTTAAGGATGTTCCATTTGGTGTTAGAAGAGAACGAGGTAAATTAATGATGGGTACATCTCGTGTAGAAATGAATGATAAAAAAATATCAATAGCAGGTCATGAGTACAGAAAAACTCCTGGTTTGTGTGAGCTTTTATTTAAGAAAGTACCCAATTTAGAGCTGATAACGGAAAGCGATGGACAAGTGTATAAAGCAATACTGATAGAAACTAACGCTCACCGTCGAGATTATGATCCAAAGAAGCCAATCAAATCTAATAAAGGCAGAAAATATTTAAATATTATAAGACCACTATTTAAGTTACGTAAACCTTCAACATCTTCTGTTTCATCGAGTGTAAGTAATGTTAACTATATTAGTGAGGGTGAAGGACTACGTGTGAAGAAAAATTATAGAAAAGATACTGATTATATTTACTGGGATGATCCTAACGAGCTTGTGGAGAGACTGAAATTACTAATTGCCTCTAAACATGCTGGAAATACTGAGCTAGATAATGAAATTATATCCATAATTGAGGAATTACGTGAAAGTGGTATTATAAATTAGATATTATTTTATTTTTCTATTATCACTCCACCATTTGCTCGGACTACTTCTCTGGACGAAAATGAATATTGATAAATTCGGACATTCTGTTCATAAAAGATTACGTTTCTCGGAAATATTAGATTTAACAGATAACTCTTTAGTAAAATCAGAAAGTGGTCATTATGATGCTAAGTCATCGCGATTAACTGGAATCAAAGAACCATTGGCACCTGATGATGCGGTAAACAAAAAGTATGTAGATGAAAAAGTTTTTGGTTTATGTACAAAAAAAGAAATTTCCATTTTTATGGTAACAATAAAAGAGGAAATCGCATCAAGCTTAAAGCAGTTAGAGAAAACATTTTGTACAAAAGACTACGTCGAAAAGTTAATTGCTAAGCGAAATAATGATCAAGCAGCAAGTAGTAAACGAAATCCATAGATCAGCACGTAAAAATTTCGACAGAAGATCTGTTATTTTAAAAGGAATAGATGATTTATGGCAAGCTGATTTAATTGATTTCCAGACCATAAAGAAGTATAATAAAGGTTTTGCTTATATTTTAGTCGTCATTGATTGTTTCACTAAATACGCTTGGGCAATTCCTTTAAAAACAAAGACAAAAAGAGCTGTCGTTGACGCGTTTTCGGCTATTTTGACGCAAAGTGGTCGTTGCCCTCGTAACTTACAAACTGACATGGGAACAGAATTTTACAACGATTCCTTTAAATCACTTGTGCAGTCACTGAAAATAAATCACTATTCATCATATTCAACTAAAAAGGCTTCAATTGTTGAAAGACTAATTCGAACATTAAAGAATAAAATTCATATGCTTTTTAGCTATAAAGGTATAGGGAAAACTATAAATGGATAGGGAAAACTTTGATCGACGTTTTGAATACCTACAATAATAATGTACACCGGATTACTAAATTTAAACCAGCGGATGTGAATTCTGAAAACGAAATAATTGTTAGGAATAATATCAAAAACAGTCAAACCAGACCAAATAAAAAGCAAAAGATTAATTTTAAAATAGGTGACTGTGTACGCATAAGTAAATATAAAAGTAGTTTTGATAAAGGGTATACCCCCAACTGGTCTACAGAGATATTTATAATTAAAAAGGTTAATAAAACTACTCCAGTTACATTTCACATTCAAGATCAGAGAAAGCAACAAATATTAGGCTCTTTTTATCAAGAGGAATTGCAGAAAACGAAATATCCTAATGTTTATTTAATTGAAAGGGTAATTAAAAAAATGGGACGCAAACTCCTTGTCAAGTGGTTGGGTCTTTCAGATACCGAAAATAGTTGGATTAATAGCAATTCAGTTGTACAATAATATAAGTGCAGCTTTATACATATCATTATCATTATATAAAAAGAAATGCTAGGAGGAGGACTTATAAACAATTTGATTAATAACTTACCTGTAGAACTTCACTTACCGGGATACAACTATTGTGGACCAGGAACAAAATTAAAAAAAAGATTGGCAAGAGGCGATAAAGGAATTAATCAGTTGGACGAAGCTTGTAAGCACCACGACATTGCATATACAAATTATACGGATTTACCTAACCGACACAAAGCAGACCTGCAACTGTTGGACATGGCTAAAAAACGCTTGCATTCAAAAGATGTGGGAAAAGGAGAAAAATTAGCTTCGTGGTTGGTTAGCAAAGTTATGAAAGCTAAAGTAAAAACAGGTTCTGGAGTTAAAAAGTTTAAATCAATGGTTTCGAAAATAAATTCAAAAATAAACAAAATGAAACCAAAAAGTCATACATCGTTAATCAATTATGCTTATAAAGCTGCTAAAAAAGTTATTCCAAAATGTGGAAATTTCCGACTTCCACGTGTCATACCGATTCCCAAAACTGGTGGGATATTACCTTTGATACCTATTTTCGCGGGTTTGTCTGCTCTTGGCGCTTTAGCTAGAGGTGCAGCTGGCGTAGCTAAAACAGTAAATGAGTATAAATCAGCTCAAAAGAACTTGAATGAGCTGGAGCGTCACAACAAAACAATGGAAGCAATTGCTATAGGAAAAGGTCTTTACATCAAACCGTATAAAAAAGGCAGCGGTCTATTTATAAACATTAAAAAAAACTAGTCCGTAGGCTACCCCGACGTGCTCTAACAAATATTGATATCATTAACCATTCTCACGATATACCATATTTCCGAGGAGTCATATGAGAGATATGATGCCTCATAAAGCAAAACCGATCGAGTGTGGTATTGTAAACTTAGATAGTTATATGAACAATGGTAGTCATTGGGTAGCCTATGTAAAACTGAATAACTACTGTGAATATTTTGATAGTTTCGGTGATTTGAAGCCTCCTAAAGAAATAGTGGAGTATTTAGGTTCGAATAATATTTATTATAATTATGCTCGGTATCAGAATTTTAACAGTGTTAATTGTGGTCATGTGTGTATATTTTTTTTAAGGATTTTTTGGAATAAAAATAGTATATAAACATTCATCCCTTGTTTCATTTCGTCATTTCCACGATGTCTTTTACTTTATCCATAACTGGTAAAAGTTCAATATTAACCACAAATTATTTACCAACTTTGGAACTGGTTGGTGATTATGAGTGTTCTTTATTACATTTCTCCACCTTCAATTCTATACCAAATATTACAAAAAATAACAACAAATTTTATTATGGTAATGGTGAGGTTGTAGAAATTCCTGATGGAACTTACGAGCTTCACGATATATATGACTTTATAAAGGCTAATATAAAAGGTTGTATGTTCAAATTATTTTGTAATAACAACACTCTTAAAACCACAATATACTGCACAAAGGATATTCATTTTGAAATGCAAAATTCTCTTGGAGATTTATTGGGCTATGGTAAAGTTCTTCTGAAAAGTAATAAATTACATGAGTCTCCCTTTCCGGTAAACATTTTATCAACAACAGTGGTACGCATCGAATGTGATATTGTTAGCGGTTCATATATCAACGGAAAATCAAGTCACATAATACATGAATTTGTTCCAAATGTGCCACCAGATTATAGAATAATAGAAATACCAAAGAACACAATATACTTTCCAGTCAATAGACACTCTATTAATAGTATTAACATAAGGATTTTGGATAGCCTCAATAACCTTATCGATCTTCGTGGTGAAGAAGTACAATTGTATTTGCATATAAGAAAATATGATCGATTACAATAAAAACAGTATTCCACACATTCAAAAGATTAGTGGTTATCGTGCGATCCGAAAGAGAACACTTGCTTGTGGTAAAAGACAGAAATTATCTGAAGAGAATAAACAATTTTTGAAATTGATTGGGCTGTTGAAATGAATATCTTAAATATTACGAATACCCCTGTTTATGACAACTCGATAGAATGTATTGAAACTCATTCATACAAGCCTTACATAACAAGCTTCAACAGAAACGATGAAATAAGAATTCCAATAAACCAACAAGACTTATACATACTTCCAAGTGCAAGCACTTTGTATTTGGAAGGGATCGTCAATGTTTTCAAAAATGATAACAAGGATAGAGCGCCGTCATTTCATTTTACCAATAACTCACTTATGTATCTGTTCCAAGATATACGCTATGAATTGAACGGTGTTGAAATAGATAAAGTAAAGAATGCGGGCATTACTACTACTATGAAATCTTTATTATCTATGAATGACATCGAATCGAAGATATCTCAAGCATGGGGATGGGATATACAAGGCGTTAAAAATGATATTGGCGGTCATTTTTCTGCATCAATTCCACTTAGTCACATACTTGGATTTGCTGAAGACTATAAAAAAGTAATAGTAAATTGCAAACATGAGCTTGTTTTATTGCGAAGTAATACAGACCTTAACGCTTTAAAACTTAACACCGGTGAAACTGTGCGAAGTATTGAAATACATAAAATAATTTGGCGCATGCCTCATATTAAAGTATCAGACAGAGAAAAGGTTAACTTACTTAAACTTCTTGAAAAAGATAGACCTATACAATTAGCGTTCAGAAATTGGGATATCTATGAATACCCATTACTTCCGAAGACTACGAAACATACTTGGTCTATAAAAACTTGAACACAAATTGAGAAGCCTCGATATGTGATTCTTGGACTACAAACTAACAGAAAAAATGACGTGTCTAAGGATATATCCAGATTTGACCATTGCAACTTGCGTGACGTTAAAGTTTATTTAAATTCTACCTATTATCCGTACGAAAGTTATAATACAGATTTCGCAAAGCATTCTTTTGCTTTAATATACGAGCAGTTCGTAAATTTTCAACAGTCTTACTATGGTCGTAGATCTAGTTGTTTGTTAAGTGCTCAAGAATATAAAGACATTGCGCCATTATTCGTAATAGATTGTTCGAGACAAAACGATAACATAAAAAACTGGACCCGTAATTAATATTCGCCTGGAGCTGGAGAGTCATAAAGAAATACCAGATCAGACGTCAGCATACTGTTTAATATTGAACGATTGTATCGTAGAATACAAACCTTTGAGTAATATTGTTCGCAAAATATCATGAGTTCAACTATTTTTGTTGACGTTCAAGGTTTTAAAGACTACCGTGGTAATTTCATAATAAAGGAGCTAGCGTTATCTACGAAGGAATTTACTCAAGTCTTTTTGATAAAGCCCCCATATCGGCGGCCTTATTAGCGATCTCAAAGTGACAGTCGCAAGTTGTATAATTGTACAATTATTGCTAGCAAAACTTTAATTCGTATTACGGAACGTACATTGCTATGATAGCGCCCCAAGCGGCAACTGAACAAATTAAAAGTGTAATGTCAAGTGGCGCTAGTTGCCATACATTTTGGTCCACTATGCGATTTGTTTCCGTAATACCAAAAAAGCAACCGCAACTAGTAGCAGTCGCGTTGCAGTTGTACAATTAGCTACCGGTTGCTATAGTTCGGTAATTGGACTGCCGTATTCAAAGTTAACACCAGAAGAAAAAAGAAGAGTTAGGTGGATTGAAAGAAATAGAAATATTTATTGGAGCGAAGGAAATATTGACTACAGGGAATTCAAAAGATTAATTATTCCGATTTTACAAAATAAAACTATAGTAATGAAGGGGGTAGAAAAGCAGAAATGGATAAAAGACTTGTGTGATAACTGTATCTTGATAGACATCGAAGCTAAAGGCAGTCCTAATTTTGCAACGTTGTATGAAAATTATTGTAAATGTGCTTCTAGTTTTAATTGTTTAAACCATAATAATGTCTGTGCTCTCAGAAATGTTATATGTATTAAAAAGTGGTGCATTGAAAATAATATGTCAATTACAGATTTTTAAATAAATAAAGTATATTAAGTAAGTCTTTTATTTCTAACGGTACCTCATAATGTGGGATAAAATCAAACAACAGTTTGCCTCAAAGTGTAGTATAATGAAATAAGAATAGGACACAGATATTTACAATTATCAAATGAGAATAAAGAATATTAAACATTTAAGACAAACTATTTACATCAGTACGCTCTTTTATTTACAATGTATCTCCGAAGGATTATATGTAACTAGAGAAGTTACACACAATTCCTACGCGAGAAATTTAATTTATGAAATTATAGATTATGATTATAGCCTTAGAAATTATAGCTATAACCACACAATGATTTGGAGATCTTATTACTCAAACCCTCCGTTTGGTCTAGTATAGGGTCCATATTCTCAGTGACCACGTATTGTGCAGACACCATTGAGTCCTCTAACATTTCATTAGATCTCTCCATATCTATTATTTCAATTTTGATTAAGCGCCGTCCTCGCGTAGGCGCACTCTTTGCTATAAACGAGTGGCAATCTCTCAGGAAGGAGCTTCTTTTTTGTTTCCTCCTCCGAGTGATCCTCTTCATCGCCTTTAAAACTTTGCGTTGCAAAGGCGAATCAGGTCTGTCTTCACTCGAAGGCCTCCTCACGAACTCCTCCGTGAACCCTTCCAGAGGATCTTGAGCGTCTTGCCACATCGCTCGCTGTTCATTCGCAAGAGAATTGTCATCGGGAATATAGGTGATTTGCGAAGAAGTGTTCTGAAATTAATTAGAATTATCGTGAGATACATTACTTATTACTTACAAACCCCCCATCTTCACTGTGGTAGGTAGACATATTTATTACTCACCATGATAACTGACGTTCACTTAGTTTCGTGTTTTCACAAGAATTAATTGTTGATGCAAATAAGCGATTATATATACCAGTCATATTTTGCTGTAGGTGTGTGTGTATGTGTTTGCGTTTGTATTGACCTACATCTGTAATTTTGTCTGACATAGCAGAAAGACGAGTTAAATTACTAGGACTTCGGACTCATCAATAACATGTCGCGACTTGCTATTTTTGCATTACTCACAGTTCTAGGCATCACATTTCTTTTTGTCTGACATAGCAGAAAGACGAGTTAAATTACTAGGACTTCGGACTCATCAATAACATGTCGCGACTTGCTATTTTTGCATTACTCACAGTTCTAAGCATCACATTTCTTTTTGTCTGACATAGCAGAAAGACGAGTTAAATTACTAGGACTTCGGACTCATCAATAACATGTCGCGACTTGCTATTTTTGCATTACTCACAGTTCTAGTCATCACATTTCTGTTTATACAATTACAATTTGATGAGTGAGTTTACAATTTTATTAGGTTCAATGATATCTATAGAACAGTTAGGAAGATGTATTTAAAATAAAAATGCAGTTGTTAATGTATAAACGTTTATATTTATGTAATATTAAAATAATTCTGGGTACCGTTATTACATTCTAATCTTATTAAACTTATCTTAAATACAAATTACAAATTGACATTTGCGTAGAAAACATTACAATACAAAACATTACCTAAATTGAGAAATATGGAAACACAAACACTACAAAAACTATAGTACAATAGGTGGTCTTATTTCTAACACATTACATTATTTACTTATAACTCTATGTCTATTTTAATCCAGAAATCCGAAAAACGTAGATAAATGTCAACTTACTGGGTTTTTAGTAATAAAAACATTCATAACTTACAAGTGAAAATTGTGAGGTTTACAGTGAAAACAACATTCATAACTTCTAAGAAAATATTAATGGATGAATACTAAGATAAACTATCCCTGTGACCCCATGATAAAGTTGAAATTTTATTTTTTAGTATGATACGTTTGTCGTCATTACCTGACAGGGCAATTTTGTTCTGTTCCTGTGTAAATATATCGTGTTTAAGGGACTTAAAAATTATATTCTTCTTTCGTAGAAAAGCATTTGTTTTTAATATGTTAGAGTAATCTTTAAAGTAAACTTTTTTTATTACTTGTTTTTGACATAATATAATATAAATATAAAACACTGCAAGATGAATTAAAGAAAGCAAAAGTTCTTTAATTCATCTTGCAGTGTTTTAATACAATATAATTTCGACCTTAAACCTACAAACTCTGAAATTAAATTTCCACCTAGTTCATCTTTAAACAAACCTGGTACTTTTTTGTTCTGATCTGGAATACCGTAAGAGTTATTTTCAGGATAATTACTAGTATCAAAATACTGAAGAAAATGTGATTTTAAATCTTTGTAAAAATCTTTGCTTTCTATAGAATAAAGAAAACTGTCTGTATCTGTATAGCAAAGCTTTATCTTTTCAGCATAAAAAGGTTTCATTACCGAGTAATGAAAATCAAACATATGGCTTTTCGATGTTTCCAAAACAGAAAAGCCTATGTATATAGGTTTGTCCAAAATAATTGATTCCGGTTTCATTTGAACTGCTACAAAATTTTCTGTAAAAATAGTAGCACTATGAAAGTTTGGTCGAGCTATCAGTTGCTCAGCTGATAAACTTTTCTTCGTTTTGTTGTCCTCATCACTCCACTTATTGACCAATTTTACAGTGACTCTTCTCAGTGTCCTCCAAGGTTTTTCCAAATATACTATTGTTTAGTAATTTGAAAAAATCTTGTTCAAAGGTAGATCTCGCTTGTTTTCGTAACTCTGTGTTCATGTCAATGTATTGCTTTAAATAAGGACTCTGATTGAATTGAATTACTCTATGTATTTTTTTTAACAATAACCCATGTTTCAAACATGTTTTTAGATGAACAAAATGGATAACATAAAAATATTTTTCGTATAAATTTGGAATTAATTTTGAAGTTTTTGAACCTGGCGGAGTAAATTTTTGAGCACAGAATGGAAAATCGTTATGATCATCGTGCAAATACTCAGGATATTCCAAGTCAACTTCTAGTATATATCCAATGTCCCCGTCAGTTGTTACATTTCGAAAGTCAATTCTATCAATTTCTTGTTTATTCAATAATTTAAAATTTGAAGGGGGCAAAGAGGCACACATCGCATAACCATACAGGTTATTACAATCAATGTAAACTAAGAAATTGTCTTTCTCTATTGGATTATAAGTTTGTAAATACTTATTGTTGGCCTTTGAATATCTTGTAGAACATAAACATATACCACCACGTATACCTTTTTGAATCATTCTTAATATTTCCAAATTACTTATTAATTCTAATTTCACGTTTGTTTTTAAAAGCATAGCATCGAAACTTAGACTAGGGGCTGTTACATAAAAGGCCGGATCTAATTTATAATTTGTCTTACATGTTTCTCGAAAACTTTCGAAGACATCCGCTAATAAGAGTACGTCCGACTTTAGATATAAATCAGTGTATTCTCCTAGATTTAATAATTTAAAAGATTTCCAAACTCTTTTTGCATGATCATAATCTGTTTCGGATATATTACTATTAAATAATTTGTTGAAAAAACAGTCGTGTGGTGGTAGTTCTTGGTCTTCAAACGAACTCCAACTAGTCATATAATCGTAAGGATATACACCATTACGTCGTAACAAGTCAAAATGCTTCTGAGATGGGAAAAATCGATGGAGGTGTTTGAAATCACTATCATTCAAGCTAGCAACCAGTTTCTCTAAGCTTGTCCCCAAAAATTTAAAAGAATCAACAAAACGAACAGGTACGATATCCTTGTCATTAATTTGAAAAAGTTTAGTAAACGATATATAATTTTCTTTAGTCTTTGCTATCACTTGTATTCTACCTGGTAACTCACCTAATTGTCGTATAAAAAGATGACTATCATAACCTGCTAAATTATGAAAGAATATAGGAATAAATTTTGGCAAACGGAACTTGATATTGCAATATGAATGAGCTGCACCGCGGTAACGTCCTGTAAGATGACAGTGATCTCTGACTTTATCGTCAAATAATATTTGATCGCAAAGAAAACATTTTGTTGAGTTAGTAAAATGAACTTTGTCTTGATCTGTTAAAGACATTGGTAGTGGCGACTGTAATAGTACATTATAATACAAGTGAGTAATGTTGAAAATTACGTTCGAGGCTGACATTGAGCACGAGCGCAGCGAGTGCTTAATATTCAGCCGAGAATGTAATTTTTAACTGCTCACGAGTGTTATACGACGTTTTTCAACACCATTGCGAGTAATTAATACATAATGCAAAATATCAACTTGCAAAATAGTACTGAAAATTTAAAAATGGCGCGCTTTTACTTTTTCATTGATGGCTTTGTGCGCGAAAGACTAAGGAACCGACGCTTATACAGCCAAAACAGCAAATTTATATAATTTTTACAAAATAAATATATTCTTTTAATACTTATGTATGACTTCTATTTAATAGTTGTAATTTTAAATAAGGTTTTTATAATTGTACATCTTTAAACAGAGTGTTTCTAAACGCCAAACTTATTTAATTTACAAAAATGTTTCAGCATTTTGCATATAAATTCTCTTTGGTTCCTATTTTTTTTTCTTATAAATAAAAGCGTGACTTTTCTTTACGAAACTATTAACTTTTGATTACCAAACTGTTAGAAACTGTGCGGTAATCGAATTTGAAATTCGAAAGATTTTATAAGTTGGTAATATGATACATTGTGAAACTAAAATTGGTGTAGTTACATACCAATTACGAGCAATGGCAGAGGCGGATTATCCTAAAGGCAAACTAGGCATCTGCCTAGGGGCGCGCGGGCGGAATTGTAAAAAAAAAGAAAAATATTATAGCATAAAATTAATTGCGCAATTAAAAAGCTTAAAACTTACACAATTAAAACTATTATTTTTGCTTACAACCTCAATTTGACATATAATATAAAAATATAACAAAAGATGACTGACCACGAAGATAGAGGTAAAATATAAGCTCCTTGTGACTGACTAAAACTTACGCCTACAAAGAAACTTTTTTGTTTGAAGTTGGAAAGATACGACTGCAATGCTCGTCGCGTCGACCGCAAGTAATTATCGACTATCGGATATTCCTGCTTCTAAAATTGCGGGGATGACGGTAGGGCGGTTTATTTAACGAGTATTAATAAATTCTTAAAATAAAAACGCCAGACTATTCACGACGGCGTTCGTTTCTCATATTTGCCCGACCGAGAAAGAAATCCGGGACCTTCCGCGCTTACGGCAGACACCTAGGCCACTATCTATACTATCTTATATATTCTTTAACTATAATATATTAAAGTTGGTTAATTATATGAATTAAATATTAGATACACTGATTTTTTTATCCTATTCCATACTTTAATTCATACTACTGGCGTGTAAAGCCGGGTCCAGATATGATCATTTGCCCGATCCGATCAGCGTATCCGTATCATGTCTCAAGCCCCGTATCAATTTGTGGACGCCTCGATTTCCTCCGTATGTTAAAGGGTGTAAAAGGCCTGAATTTTTGAAAATTCAGAAAAAAATGGATTTGTTGAGAGGGTATCATTTATATGTTGTCATGTTAAGTTCAAGCAATTTCAACAACTTCAAGCAACTTTAGACCTATGGTCTCCGTACAATTTTTGGTTTGTATAGCGATATACCTACAATCTAAGTAACAAAAAAATTTTTTTTTCAAAAAATTCGATATATCCAAATCTAATAAGATTTTTTTTTAAAATACCATTTTTATTTTATCAAAAATTAAGATCACGGTTCCTAAGAGAATATCTCTTATAGTTTAGAATTTCCGCCATACTGATCCGAAAAAAACTCGATATCTGGACCCGGCTTAAAGCCTGAAATGATTATATAGGAAATTTCATAACTTTGGGGTTTACATGCCAGTCTTACCTTAAAGCTTTAAAATATTGTAAACCCAAATCGTAAGATCTGTCCGACAATATCGATCTCATGTAAACTCATGCTCATTTTTCCTTGGCCCCCATCTCACCTCTTTTTTGTAACGCGCGGTACAGCGGTTTCGGTCATGCTATGGTAAGATTTGACCCTACTAATGTTATAAATGCGAAAGTAACTCTGTCTGTCTAAACCACTGAACCGACTTTGATGAAATTTAGTACAAATATAGACTTGAGCTCGAGGAAACACATAGGGTACTTCTTATTGCGATAAATAGACATGAAGGGGTGAAAATAGCGGATGAAAGTTTGTATGGAAGTTCATCATTTTTGAAGATAAAACCATGAAACTTCGAATTTAGGCACTTACAAAGAAAAAAAGAAATATTTGTTCTAGCACTTTGGAAATTTTGACCTATGTGGGGGTGAAATAGGGGTTGAAAGTTTGTATGGAAAATCATCACTGTTAAAGATAAAACCACGAAACTTTGAATTTAGGCACTTGATACGAAATAAATAAGTAATTATTTGTTCTAGCGTTTTTGAAATATTTACCCATGTAGGGATGAAAGGTAGCAATTAAGTCCAAAAAAAATGTCACGCTTTTTCAAAATTCAGGCTCAAACATAAAAATCAGTTGAAGTGTTAGGCGCGAAAGCGCTTAACAGAGTTTGATGAAATTTGTCACAAAAATAGACAAGACCTTGAGATCCTTGACATAGTACATAAGCCTCCTTTTTTGTAAAAGAGGGCATAAAAGGGGTTGAAATAAGGGATAAAAGTTTCTATGCGATTCTTCAATATCGAAGATAAAACCATGCAATTTAACAAAAAACTTAGTTTATAAAAAGGTATTAAAATAAGCTATTTACAGTAATCTACATCAGTTTATGAGTATTAATTTATTTATTTAAATAAGTTCACAAACAGGTTGAAGTCGTTACATGGTAAGGAACATGAAGAAAAAAAAGACCTTACAAGACGGCAACCCAATTAATGTGAACATAGCATGTGCCAAATTCAATTGCAAAATAAGTACTGACCTTAAAAAATAAAAATGCTACCCAAAGTAACTACTTATTCCACACAAACGAAGTCGCGGGCAAAAGCTAGTTTTTAATATACCTAGGGGCGCCGATGAGATGCTTGCCTACGGCGCTTTCAACGTTTAATCCGCCTCTGAGCAATGGTGTTGAAAAATATTATAAATAATAACTACATCCGCTAATAAATGTTCTAAGAACTTTTCTACACAGGAGGGACCGCGATAAGAAACGTACTTGTTGCGTGAGCTATCATAGGAACATACAATGTAGTATCCAAATGCAGCAGGCACATGTTTTTGCAACGACGATGTGCAGTCTCCATAGTTTGACTCAGATGGTATTAACAATGATTCGAAATCTGCGTAAATAACAAAAGGTATATTTTGCATTCGTTCGAAATGTTCAAATTGTAGTAGATTTCCCTTTTTTGGTAAAATTGTTGCTACACCACTACAAAGATGAGATTCTAATTTATCATTGTCATCAAAAAATAGCATACAATCTTCGCACAAATATATTTTAGAATGATGTTTAGTCAATTGTTTGCGAAGTAATTTAGATAAATCTTTGATTAGACAGTAATGAGTACGTTTTCCATTCTCAAGAAAAAGCATGTTAACGTGGTGTTTTTTTCGAAATTCACTTTTGTATAGTGGTCCGACAACTTGACTGTTATTTTTGAGACCATAAATGTTAACACTAATACGAGGATTATTTTTTTAAAAAAATTTAATATCTGATAACCCCACCGGAAACGAAATATCTCTAACATTGAGTACACTTTCAAAATGTGGATAGGCTGAAGTTCGCTGCGCATTATTTTTTACAGGAAAAAGTGAAGCCACGACACACCATAAAAAACAATAATCGTCAAAATTTTGAATATTGACGCATGCTTTTTTGTGTTTTATAGTCTTAGGTAAGTCTATATAACTTGAGGCTCTCATAGGGTTGTATTTATTTATGTTTACTTCCAGGTATAGACTTTTCAAATAAGCCCAACCGCTATCTCTTTCTTCAAATTCTTCGACTTTTTTACACAACAATCTAGTTATATTTGAAAATAAATCAAGAAAGTCATAATTTTGGTGCAAGATAATGTTTTCGGTGGCAAAAGATTTAACGGCAACTGACTCATTTTTATGCAAAAAAAAATTGACAAAACAACTCGAAATTCACTTTCAGATTAGTATGACTTTGAATTCGTGATGATAGTAACAGACTTACTCGTCCGCGCAAATGAGACAAAAATTCAACGGGTGTGTACACACGAACCGGTTGTTCAGGTACCTCGCTATTGCGAGCAACACCATCGCATCGAATTCGATATGACGCTATACGACTGCGGAAAGCGCTATGAACTTTTTCAATGCCTTCACTTTCAACAACCGAACTATTGTCTTTGTGTAAAATACTTTTTAAGTGAGCAGAGAAAGCCCTATTTTTAATGGATATGTTACACACTGAACAGAATATAGTCTTCGACATAATGAATTTGTTTTCACTGTGTTAGCCGATGAAGTGACTAATGTAGGTAGATACACCGTATATAAACTAATAGTAAACTAAGAAGTTAAGTATATGAAAAAAGTAAAACGAATATTAATTGACCAAAATATAATTTACTATGGAAGGAACATTAACTAGTTAGGTACCCAGCCTAATATAATCAATTACTTACATTTTCTTTTTGTGATTATAAAATGTTCCCTCCTCAGTAAATTTTGTTTTAGCAATTTTAACGAATTGCTTCAAAGCAAGGAATTCCTCAGACTCCGAGTCACCCTGCAATCGCAACCAAACGATTGCCTTGTCGCACTTCTCCAAACCAGCAAGGTTGCGTACCTCTTCCGTGCTGTAGAGTCGTAACTCCGCCAGCAACCCACCGTTGAGCTGCGCCGTGCGACGAGTCACGCCGCCAGGTACTCGACGCGTCAAGACGCTCTCGACTTTACTTGGGTTGCGGACTGGAACCTCTTCGTCCGACTCTTCGTCGAACAACCACTCGGAAGCTTCGGTCGAAGAGGAGGATGCCACCTGTTGCTTGGAAGGCACCGACTTCGTCTTACTTTTCTTCTTGGAGCTAGAGGAATTGAAAACATAATTTATAATTATTGTAGTTTAACATCTACATTTCGTAGAAATAAAAAATTAAAGTCACCTTACGACTTCTTCGTCAGTGTCAAAGAAAAGGCTTGACTGGTGCTTAGCAGCGCGCTTGGTATACTTGGCTTCAGACCTGAAATGTGAAGAATACCAATACTGTATTAAGATAAGATTTTGTGTGTGGAAAATAATTTCCTGGCAAACACAACATATTATAACAAACATTCAGCGAAGCAAGTTAAATTTAAACAAAGTGGAAAGACGATAAAAACTTACGAACATTGTTTGGGCAGATTTGTTTTTCAGATGTAGATTTGAATCTCGCTAGTTCTTCAGGTAGTGGTGGGTAGGTACTACGTTAGCACTATTATCGGTGAGTAGTGAGTTAGAAAGCACCTTGGAGCACTGGTGAGGTGACTACCATTTTACCGCTTTTTATTACAAGTAAACTGCAAAACTAGCAATAATTGAACAGGAGTGACCAACCTTTCTTATTATTTATAATTATCTATTCTATATAAAACCGATTAGTATTATTAAAAACACTACTGTAAGTAATTTTGTGTTCATGTAAATAGACTTGGAACGAGTATTTTTATTCACCATAATAGAAGTATGCATTTATATTAAAATCTTAAAAATAATTAGCTATTCTATAATGAAACAAATAAAAGGAAATCAATCAATTCAAAAAATCAAAAGGTCAATAGTGCCGACGTAGCTGTACATTTTTGGTAACGATCACAAAAGTTAGCTAATTGTATTTAACAATTCGATTTTCTTCCATGTTTTGGAAGACCCGTTAATCTGGTGGTCTCGGCTGCTGTCAAAAGATAGCGGTCGTTCGCAAGGGTGGATGTCAGGCACGCTGCCGGTTGTAAATTCTAATGCCCAATCCATAACCACTGTTGATATAAAGACATATACATTCGTATTTGTATTAAAACATAACATAATATTAAATATCAATATCATTAAGTCATAAAATAATACAAATATATTTCAATATAAACTCTGATCTCATAAGTAATCACTAAAATAATAAGTACCATAAAACTTATGTAAAGGTTGGCGTCTACTGGTTTTTACGATATTCAGCAAAATAATTTATTTTCAAGTTAAATATTAAATTATATTATGTGCATCCGTTATATTTGCTGACAAAAGATGCCAATTAGCACTTATAATATTACAATATGTCATCAATTTTGTTTTGTTAAATTAATTATTAAAAATGACACCGAATGTGCTAATCTAATGCCTGTGAGCGTGTGAACGTGTGTCTAATTGCTGACTCTAAGCATCACATGCAACATAAAGACTATTTCATAAGAATGAAAATTATTTAATACTAGTTTTAGCCCGTGACTTCGTATGCGTAGGATTAGTATAATTATAGCTTTTATGTTATTCTGATGTATGAGCTATGAGGTTATAATACATTCAGTAGTTTTTGCGTGAACGAGTAACAAACATACAAAGTTTCTCGTTTATAAACGTTTATCAGCGATTCATAATAATCACAACAGCCTTGGGACACATGGCCTCTTCTTGTCAACAAAGGAGGTTTTTTAGATCATAGTCCGCCACGCTGCTTGCCCCATGCGGATTGGTGGATGGAGTATATGGTGATCAATACTCTTTGTTGATCAGAGTATTTGAAAGTTACAAACAATAAATAGGTTTGCTGTATTACCAAGATTACGGTATTAACAATGTATGTATAACATAACAATGAGAATGATTACCTATACATAAACTATGAGTTTATTTTCATAACAATTTATCTTGGAAGCCTATTAAATAACAATATCTTTATTCACATATTAAATCATAGTTATTATAACGTGAGTACGAAGCCTTATTATTTAAACTGAACTCGTAATCGGAGACCTGATAAATTTTATTAAATTTAATATAATTCATTTCATATTTGTTATTGCTGATAAGTGAATTTTCATGGGAATGCTTTGAAAACTGATTGGCTAAATAATATATAAAAGCCGTGATTATTTATCAGTAATTCAGAGCATGTCTTGACAGTGATCGAAAAACACAAGTGTTTTCCTCTGGCTCGAGGGTTCACGTTTGACGACGTTAGAGTGTATTTTGACACAGTTATTTAGCCGGGGATAAAGTCCTGGAAGCCAGGAAGCCCCAAGTTGTTAAGTTCTGTGATCATTATTGCGCTGCTATACCTAGTTAAATGCCTCCATAGCCTGAGATAGAAAACCTTGAAAATGTGTTTAGTAAATTGCAATCAAACATGCTAATGTATACCGCTTTCGGTCAAACCACACAAGTGTTTTCCTTTGGGTTGAGGATTCACGTTTGACAAGGTTAGAGTGTATATTGACACAGATACTTGGCCGGGGATAAAGTCCTGGAAGCTAGGGAGCCCCAAGTTGTTAAGTTCTGTGATCATTATTGCACTGCTATACCTAGTTAAATGCCTCAATAGCCCGAGGTTGAAGACCTTGAAAACGTATTTAGTAGACTGAAGTCAGGTATGCCAATTTATGAAGTTTGCGATCGAACCACACAAGTGTTTTCCTCTGCATTGGGGGCTTAAGTTTGACGAGGTTAGAGTGTATATTGACACAGATACTTAGCCGGGGATAAAGTCCTGATAGCCAGGGAGCTCCAAGATCTTAAGTTCTGTGATCATTATTGCACTGCTATACCGAGTTAAATGCCTCCATAGCCTGAGATAGAAAATCTTGAAAATGTGTTTAGTAAATTGCAATCAATCATGTTAATGTATACCGCTTTCGGTCAAACCACACAAGTGTTTTCCTTTGGGTTGAGGATTCACATTTATCGAGGTTAGAGTGTATATTGACACAGATAGATACTTAGCCGGGGATAAAGTCCTGGAAGCCAGGGAGCCCCAAGTTGTTAAGTTCTGTGATCATTATTGCACTGCTATACCTAGTTAAATGCTTCAATAGCCCGAGGTTGAAGACCTTGAAAACGTGTTTAGTAGACTGAAATCAGATATGCTAACTTATGAAGTTTGCGATCGAACCACACAAGTGTTTTCCTCTGCATTGGGGGCTTAAGTTTGACGAGGTTAGAGTGTATATTGACACAGAAAGGTACTTAGCCGGGGATAAAGTCCTGAAAGCCAGGGAGCCTCAAGATGTTAAGTTCTGTGATCATTATTGCACTGCTATACCGAGTTAAATGCCTCCATAGCTTAGGATAGAAAATCTTGAAAATGTGTTTAGTAAATTGCAATCAAACATGTTAATGTACACCGCTTTCGGTCAAACCACACAAGTGTTTTCCTTTGGGTTGAGGATTCACATTTATCAAGGTTAGAGTCTATATTGACACAGATCGATACTTAGCCGGGGATAAAGTCCTGGAAGCCAGGGAGCCCCAAGTTGTCAAGTTCGGTGATCATTATTGCACTGCTATACCTAGTTAAATGCCTCAATAGCCGAAGGTTGAAGACCATGAAAACGTGTTCAGTAGACTGAAATCAAGTATGCTAACTTAATGATGATCGAAACACACAATATTGTTGTCCTTCGATATAACAATTATGATTTATAGTTGATACCTAATGTTATAAAATACGACAAGCCACTTCGCAAAAATTAAAACTTCTTCATGATTTTCACTACTATTATTGGGCATCCTGGCACACTTTTTTACGAAATTGATCGAACGATAGTGAGATCAATGGAGTGCTAAAAAAGTGTGCCAGAATGCCCAATAATACCCTACTGGCCACTACCACTGTTTGAACAAATTAATAATTTAATGAAAAATAAAAACTAACCACCATCATACTAAGAACGAAAATGAAAACTAATCTAAGTCACTGCAGTAACAAACTTTTTGTACTAGCGGTAGCGGTGCCGGTGACCGGTGACATTCGTTTCGGTTTAAATTTTTTATCCACGCAGTGCAATTACCTGAACCAAATTAAGTATGTATTATCAAGAACTAGTAGTGGTCGCCCGCGGGCCCGCTACTCGC
The DNA here is from genome assembly GCA_955850985.1 of Elophila nymphaeata. Lineage (NCBI taxonomy): Eukaryota > Metazoa > Arthropoda > Insecta > Lepidoptera > Crambidae > Elophila > Elophila nymphaeata. Next base: position 7,594,038 of record OY039091.1, on the reverse strand, counting down.
GTCAAATCGGTTACGCAGATTAGAAAGAATTATAATAAATCCTTTATTGCACACATAAAATGGTTATAAAATATACAAAGAAAGACGTGTACAAAGGTGAGCTTATCTCTAAAAGAGATCTCTTCCAGCCAACCCTAGCATTAGTGAGTAAATTCACAAGCGGGATATAGTGTACAAGTAAATGATTACACAAAAGCATATAACATATCTAATTAAAAGATACATACAAAAACATACATATATAAAACTCATAAATACATATACATACATTTATACAACGCATACATACATACATACAATACATTATCTACATACATATATAAAAAAAATATACTATACTTATGACAATTTTGAGAGGTAGTGCTCTTTCAAATTATGTTTGAAAGAATTGATCGATGGACTCTCTCTTAGCTCCACTGGAAGTTTATTCCACAACTGGATAGCAGTCACAGTAAATGATCTCGCAAAAAATTTTGATTTGGAAGCAGGTCGGAGTAAGGTTTTGGTAACACAAGCACGCTTGGGCCGAGAACTGGACGGAATGAGGTTAAAACGGGAACGCAAGTAATCTGGATGGTGAGGATTGTGAAGGATTTTGTAGAGTAGGGTGAGGATGTGCATATTTCTGCGAAGTCGGATAGGGAGCCACAATAACTTTGCACGAAATTCAGAAACACGGTCATATTTCCGCAAACCAAAAATAAAACGAATTGCCAGATTTTGAAGGCGTTCCAGCTTGTTAAGTAGCTCCTCTGTTGCATCTAAGTAACAGACGTCAGCATAGTCGAGAATTGGGAGTAGGAGGGCTTGAGCAAGCATAACTTTAGTTTTAAACGGTAGAAAGTATTGTAGCCGCTTGAGAGAGTGATAAGTGAAGTGCATACGACGACTCACTTCATTGATATGTGCAGACCATGATAACGTACTATCAATGATGAGACCTAGATCTTTAGTCTTTTCGGAAAACGGTATTACAGTTTCATTATATACAACCCTTGTGATGCTGTTCTTGTCAACTTTGTTATGCATCCTGTTGCTAGTTATAATTATAGCCTGTGACTTGCAAGGGTTAACCAGCAGCCCAAGATTTCACAGCAACGAGGTCTTCATTGATTTTGTCTATAGCTGAATTGATGTTAATAAAATCGCAATGCCTGTAAATCTGAAGATCATCTGCATACAAGTGGTAGGGAGGAGACATGACTTTAGTGAGTTCATTAATAAATTATGTCTATTGTCTACGGTTATCGCGGTAAACGATAAACTTAGGCGGTAAAAATCCAGTGCCAGTAGTTTTTAGGGTTCCGTACCACAAAAGGAAAAAACGGAACCCTTATAGGATCACTTTGTTGTCCGTCTGTCTGTCTGTCTGTCTGTCTGTCTGTCTGTCTGTCAAGACCCTTTATCTCAAGAACGCGTGGACGTATCAAGCTGAAATTCACATGAAATACTCAGGTCTATTGTCCCTTTAAGCTGTGAAAATATCAAACTTCTAAGCCAAGCCAATCAAAAGATACAGCCGATTATGTCGATATTTTCAACAAATTTCCGACACTCGCAAAGGAATCAAAACCTACAGGATACTTCCCGTAAACTCAGAATCTTGAAATTTGGCATGAAGCATTGTCATATAATGCAAATATAGGAAAAAATGCGAAAATCACATTTTTTTAGTTATTTAATATAATAAAAATATTTTAATAAATTGAAACTTACTACCTTATTTCTCACGAACGAATAAAGGTATCAAATTGAAATTTATACCAAATACCTAGGTTTGTTGTCCCTTTAAGCAGTGAAAAAATCAAACTTCTAAGTTAACGCGATCAAAAGATACAGCAGTTTATACCGAGGAACCCTCGGTGTGCGAGTCCGACTCGCACTTGGCCGGTTTTTTTTTTGTAAATTTTCCCTGTTACGGGACGGCAAAGGAATCTAGTCCATTCAGCCAAGTCTTCAGTTTTATTATCTTCTTTCTTGATGTTTGCATTGAAATATGGGCGTCACACATTTTAATGCATCTAGGGAGTGCTTGCAAAGAAATGCATGGCAACAGACCTCATGATTGTGACTGATGAGAATTGTATAGTGGGATTTCCAACCAATATACAATTCTCAACGCCACATACACAAAACCTTTATTTCAATGTATCAACACGAATGCTTATGCAACGAAACGACACCACTTTCACTGCACAAAATCCACTCCAAAGCAATTTTGAATTATCGAAATAAAGATCGACATCCAGACGCCATGGTTTCCCGCCAAACACTCCCACTGCCAGTAGTCGTGGGTAGGGTTGCCAGGTCTTTTCCACATAAAACCGACAAAATAGAATGCGATGGACAGGACGAGGAGCATGACGAGGCCAGTTGCCATACTACGTCTCTGCCTCCTTTTCTCGCTACTTCCCACGCCACTCGTCGAGTGTGTCGCTGGCCCATAAGTAGTAGGGATACTACGCAACATCGATTGCCGATTGCGTAAAATTTGACAGTCAATTCGTTTATATCAGGGAGACAAATTAATCAGAAAAAAATACCGAACCTCCCATACTTCGCCCATATTACACCTGGCAACCTTGCGTGGGTGATGCAAGCTCCCGATGATACTTTATCGATGTGTGTGTGTGTCAGGTGTACTGGGTGGGTCCGCTGATGGGCGGCGCGCTGGCGGCGCTGCTGCACCGGTTCGTGCTGCGGCCGAGAGCGCCCGCACCGGACGCGCCGGAGGACATGCCGCTCAGGGACCAGGTCTTGCGCCGCACCACACACTAGCCGACAGTGGATCTGTGCCGTAGATTGACAATAGAGTATAGATAAGTCATCAGCGTATACCCAAGCGAGACAGCAATATATCTACATACTATACCTATAGTTACAACAACAGACTAAGTATTGGCTTTTACAGCCAATTATACAACAATTCACCATTACTAAAAACGAAATCACACAAAATACTGCGTATTAGAATGATTAGATTGTTAACACTGACATAAAATCACTTAAAATGATGAGAAATATCAAAGCACCACGCACTTGTCTGCCACCAAAGCAATGGTGGCAAACATAAAAATCCGATACGCAGACAGAGACAAAAAAAATGTTTTGTCCTGCTCTCCCGTATATATCAGACATATAAGCTTTCTCACTCTAATAATTATTATTCTTTAGTAGCTCATCTATACTCTATTCTCAATCTACGATCTGTGCCCACACCCTGCACGATTCATTTTACAAATAGAACTCTCTGCTAGATATAAGTGTCGACTTCATAATGATATTATCCTTACAGGGCGTTACAGTGCGTTGGTGCGCTCTTAGTTTATGTTAAGTATAAAAGTAGTTAAAATATTTCATTTAATTCTTTATTCATAAATAATAACAAAATATCTTAACAGAATTTTTTAAATTTTACGTTTAGATGCAATTTCGAAGCCCTTAATATCCGAAAAGGCTAATATTACAATGAAATAAAAAAATACTGTGTAACTGACAATATCCCGAACAAAATAGTTGTAAAGAAAAAAAAAAATTTCATAGAATTAATAATTAAAAAAAAAATCAAATCACACTGCAAGTATTACGAAAATACGATTTGGAAAATTGCTATTTCTAACAATTAATATGCCTTATTTGAAGAAACGAATGATGTAATTTAAAAGAAGAACATATACTCTAAATTTTGGTATAAAAATGATATCTGAATAAACTATAATATATTTATAACAATTTTTTAAAAACCAGTATAAATCAGTCCGCGCAATCGCTTTCAAATCAGTCGCCCATGAGGCTTGTCGGAGAGAGGTCACGTCGCTCGGTGCTAGCTCCGTGATCACGCGTAAATATTCGTAATGCTACTACAGAACGAACGATGGTGTTGATACTTTTAGTATTGATAACCGACTTCATATAAAGTTCTATGTTGCACTCTATGTATTATTTTATGAATGTTCACGGATATCTCTGTTAACTCGCACGCAACTCGCAAAACCGCGATAATTTTGCCAGACGGCGGCCCCGTTCGTTAGTGTCCGTGCGCATCGAGTGAGCTACATTGAACGCTAAAGTTTTGAAGCCATTTTTTGTTATGAAATACTAAAAAAAATGATGATGTTTCTTTGGACAATAATTAAGAAATAACGTATAGAATACGTTTTCATAAAAAAATGAAAAAAAAATTATGACTTTGACCTTCAATAAAATCGTAACTATCAATTTCCCAGGTATAGTCTAAAGGAAGAAAAATGTTATGATGGTGAGCAGAATACATGGTTCTAGTTTGACTGTTCATGTCTTTTACAGCCTGTATATGCAAGGAGTGATAAGAGTAACAGAACGGGTGTTGAAAATGAAGAATCGCGTACGGCACGGCCCCGTGATAAGATAAGATAGGATGTTTAAAAACCCAGAAATTTGAGGCAAAGCTGATACAAGCATTTCAGTGAATATCCATCGTCTAAAGGCGTAAAAGGTTGTATATAAGTAGTGTCCATCCATGGTGATCGATGTCCTTCGAAAACATACAGACGATGCCGCGGCAGCGGCCGGCGAGTGCCAGAAGCAACTTTAGGGCGTTTTCACTGAATTATTACTGAACTGAATATTCGATACGATCTTTCGACCAAATCATTATTAGTCTAGTTGAGCCCTTTACATTGCGCGGTACAATATGCAATTTTTTTTAACACCAAAAAATAAAAATCATTTCCCAGCAATATTTTTTTTGAAATATGTCTTATTTTGATGTATAGAATACATGGTTCTCGTTTGACTGTTCATGTCTTTTACACCCAGTATATATATTTTTTTAATCATAATTTCTTCCACCCTAGGTACGATGCGGACACAGCGCTGAACCACGAGTTCAACGGAGCGGATTCCATGCCTTGCGACCTGGCCAGTATGTTGGCCCAACACACTTAGAGCATGTTTGAATACCTCGCGCATCCTAGGAGGCCGGGCCACCTTAGGCACCACCATCACGTGCCCGCACAACCTAAGCCGCCACAAGACTCCACTTAGGCCAAGCGCGCACTACGATTTTACTTCTTGCGACACGATTTTAAAATCGCGCTGTAAATTATCGCAGAAATTACAGTGCGCGCATTGCGATAAAAAAATATAAAGTCATTGCTCAGTTTATGATGGACTAGCTGTGCCCGCGACTTCGTCCGCGTGGATTTCCATTTTTGCAACATTTTTCATTGATGCTCAATTCCTATTAGTCGTAGAGTGATGCTATGGAGGTATATGCGCGTCGCGATGCCCTGGCACTCCAGGGTTCGCGGTTCTATCCCGGGGGCGGGCGTAGTGAGACTGTGAGACGATCCACATAGACTGGCTGTCTAGCTGCTATGCGAGCTAGTAGAACGAAAATAAATGTAGAGAAAGAAATGAAAGTCGCGATTTCAAAACTTGAGCCTTTGAGGAAAATTACTAAGGGCGTCACTATGAAAATAACTTTGGGAAGTCCTGGCCTATATATAGCCTTCCTCGATAAATAGACAATCAAAGAATTTTTCAATTTGAATCAGTAGTCATCATGTCACCAGGCTGTATAAAATTAACCATGATAGTTAGACAGTTGAAATTTTCTCAGATGACGTAGTTCTGGTGCCGCTATATTAACAAATACTAATAAATAGAATAAAATAAATATTGAAGCTGCTCCCATAAAATAAACGTGACTTTTTGGTCGATTTTGATAACGGCAACAGATAGACGCTTGAAATATTCACAGAATATTTAGTTATATTATTCACTTTAAAAATAAATGATAACATTAATATTTAAGGGGGCTCAACAACAAACGCGATTTATTTCTCGGTCTTAAAAACGATAACAGGTAGAAACTTGAAATATTACCAAAATATTTAATTTAAAATTCAAATAATTTTCGGACAGTTTTGATAAAATCTATGGCACGGAACCCTCCGTTCATGCGTCCGACTCCTCATAGGCGGTTTTTTTTTACTTTTTTACAGGATGTCTCTGATGACCTTCTTTAAGTCACCAGGGGTTTTAGTAAAGGAGAGGACCTCGGTGGGTCCTCAAGCTTTAAGGTCGAATCACTCCAGAGAGGATTCCTGACCGGTGAGCATCTCCCTCGGAGAAGTCTCTGAACCTATTAGTCAGTAAAAGGCGTCTGAATCTGACGGGATCAGTAGTTCCTAAGATAAGCTCACAACTCAGTATAGATGCGTGCATAGTACTTGATCATTATTTAGCTGCGGAGTTATGTTAAAACTATGATATCTCTGAAGATATTTATTGAAATCTAATGATGTAAATAACAATTTTGTACAAAATTAAATGCTTGTGATGAATAATGTATTCATTTTGATAAGGAATATGTAATATTATGTTTACAAAAATACATTCGCATCTAAAGCATTATTTTGGAACAAAATTTATTAACAAAATAGGTTATAGCGAGTCAATCTTAAGAGATAGATAAATTCTGTCTGTAACTTGTTTTTAGAACTTTTAAAGGAGTATAATTCCGTGATACATAATTTTTGCGTAACTTTAACCGTTTACGCAGCGCACGCAAAGAAATTTTTGAAAATCAAAATTTATTATTTTCCGTTTATTTCAAACTATGATATTTCTTAAGATATTCATTGAAACCAAATGAAGTCATGATCAATTTTGTGCAAAATTAAAGACTTGTGATAAATAATGTATTTATTTTGATAAGGAATAATATCATGCATACAAAAACACCATAGCAGATAATGCATTATTTTAAAACAAATTTGGTTACCAAAAAGAAAGGTTATAGTGAGCCAATCTTAAAAGATAGACATATGCTGACGCTGACTTTTCTTTAGAAATTTTAATGGAGAATATGTCCGTCATACATGAGTTTTACGTAACTTTAACCGTTTACGCAGCGCACGCAGTGAAAGCTTTGAAAAGAAATATTTTTCTCCCGTTTTTGCAACATTCTTCATTGATGCTCAGCTCCTATAGAATATATCGTGATGTTATATAGCCTATAGCCTTCCTAGATAAATGGACTATCCAACGGAAAAAGAATTTTTCAATTTGAGCCAGTAGTTGCTGAGATCTTAGGGTTCAACCAAACAAACAAACTCTTCATCTTTATTATTAGTAGTATAGATTCAGTACAAGTTGCTTGTCTCTATTTACTACTTCGGAGAGAAAGAAAAAATAATTGTCAATACTGGACTCATCCTTTTACGGCGGATAGATTTATTAAAGGTTTCTTTTATCAAAAACACAACACAAAAGTTCAATGGCTATTATAGAATGAAAATACAATCAGTTTATTCCACCAAGGTGGTCTTTTTTGTATTGCGATTATTAAATGTTCCACATCTAGCCTCGTTTCGTATTGCGACTCCAGTGGAGATGCAGGCGCCGACATGTTTATGCTCGAAAGACCGGAACACGAATGGGCACCGGCCGGCCCGAGTGTGCGATTTTTCTGTCGCAGCGCGCGCGGGACCATACAAATCCATACGCTGCAGTTTACTTCCGCGACAATCGCATCGCGAGCAATCGCGACAAATCACAATTTTAAAATCGCTACGATTTATTACTCGAATGTGCGCGCACTGCCGTACTAACTCATACGTTGCATTCCTGCGTCAAAATTATCGCGTTACAAAAAATCGTAGTGCGCTCTTGGCCTAAGGCCAAGCGCGCACTACGATTTTACTTCTTGCGACACGATTTTAGAATCGCGCTGTAAATTATCGCAGAAAGTACAGTGCGCGCATTGCGATAAAAAAATATAAAGTCATTGCTCAGTTTATGATGGACTAGCTGTGCCCGCGACTTCGTCCGCGTGGATTTCCCATTTTTGCAAAATTTTTCATTGATGCTCAATTCCTATTAGTCGTAGAGTGATGCTATGGAGGTATATAAGTAGGCCTATATCAGGGTTTAAATATTAATTTTAATAACAAAATTAATATTTAAGGGGGCTCAACAACAAACGTGATTTATTTCTCGGTCTCAAAAACGATAACAGGTAGAAACTTGAAATATTAACAAAATATTTAATTTAAAATTCAAATAATTTTCGGACAGTTTTGATAAAATCTATGGCACCGGAACCCTTCGTTCACGCGTCCGACTCCTTATAGGCGGTTTTTTTTTACTATTTTTACAGGATGTCTCTGATGACCTTCTTTGAGTCACCAAGGGTTTTAGTAAAGGAGAGGACCTCGGTGGGTCCTCAAGCTTTAAGGTCGAATCACTCCAGAGAGGATTCCTGACCGGTGAGCATCTCCCTCGGAGGAGTCTCTGAACCTATTAGAGTCAGTAAAAGGCGTCTGAATCTGACGGGATCAGTAGTTTCTAAGATAACCAAACAAAAAACAACTCAGTATAGATGCGTGCGTATGTACTTGATCATTATTTAGCTGCGGAGTTATGTTAAAACTATGATATTTCTGAAGATATTTATTGAAATCTAATGATGTAAATAACAATTTTGTACAAAATTAAATGCTTGTGATGAATAATGTATTCATTTTGATAAGGAATAATATTGTTTACAAAAATACATTCGCATCTAAAGCATTATTTTAGAACAAAATTTATTAATAAAATAGGTTATAGCGAGTTAATCTTAAGAGATAGATAAATGCTGTCTGTAACTTGTTTTTAGAACTTTTAAAGGAGTATAATTCCGTGATACATAATTTTTCCGTGATACGTCTTTTTTACCAACTTCAAAAAGGAGGTTCTCAATGGGGAAGACAACTGTCAACTAGTTTCTCCTAGGTGGCGCTGAGTGTTTGTTCCAAAGGATGTGTCAAACTCAGTACATTTCATAGGGATTTCTTAGTATTTCTAGATAAACAGAAATATGGGACGATGTGTAGCTTTTCAGTGCGTAGAAACCAGTACACACAAGTTTTCTACAGATTTGTTTCTCAGGAAAAAGTGGGAAAAGGCTTTGAGAAGGGTAAATTTTAAAGCTACTAAGTACTCCAGAACATACAGCAAGCATTTCAAAGAATCTGATTTTGAAACTACTTCCACACAAACAGGTGTGTTCCAGTAAACACGTTTATACCTATATTAATATTTTTAGAATGAAATAGAAAAAATATTGTTCAGCACACAAGTGACATATAATTATTTCAAAGGCATTTAATGTATGTACAATACTAAAAACTAATATTATTAAAAACAATAATATTAAGTGAACTGTGTTTAAATAACTGATGTTGTTGTTCACAACAGACTTTGACAGGTAACAAACACACAGCGCCCTCCGTAAAAAAGTTTTGCGTTTTCTTCCCCATTAGACTGTATTTTTTTTCTTTTTATGTTTGTTACTCTTTTCTTGGTGTACCGATTTTGAAGATAACATTTAAATTTAATCGACATCTGACGAGTAGTTGCTTTAAATCTGCAATTTCTTTAAGTATTGTTTCACAGTCTCATTTATTTCAATACTTGTTGTTTTATAAAAACCAAAACAAATTAAATGCTTAGGGCTACATGCTATGTGACAGTTAATTTTCTTTCTCTACGTTTTTTCAATATTTTATTTGATTGACAGTTGTGAAATAAAATTGATCGCTTAGTCTCCAATATTTTCAAGTATTTTTTTGCACTCAAATTTATTTTCCTACTTGTTTATTATAATTATTATAAACAGATGTCGATCAGCGAAATTCACAACTAGAGTAAATACACTATAGCTAGTAGCAATACGGAGATCAAAGTTGCTCTGTCAGCATAGCGCCTAAAACTTATTTTAAGCCACACCTTATTAAACAGTGTTATTAGGGATTGCCGTGCGGAATTATTGAAATGTATGAAAAAAATGGCAAACCATGTAACGGAACGGAGATCCTACCCCTAATAAAAAAAAATAATAATAAATAAATAAATAAAAAAATTAAAATACATTTTATTTGCTTTTGATATTCCTCGATTAAACAAAGCACCAATATAATTTATTAATAGGGAAAAGGTATGCGTATAAAAGCACCATCTAGTGTCGAATTCATGAACTATCTTCTGCACTTGAGAACTTAATGCCATCTAGTGTCGGGAAGAGGAACTATAAAATAAATGGAAAAATCGGGAAGTATTGGTATTTATTAATTTTATTTGCGAATGTAATAAATTGGCCAGAGCTACACTACAATAGCAAGAAATAATATAAAAATAATTTTAAACATGCAAACTTACAAAAAATAAGCTATGTTAGGCGACAAACTGTCTCTTCTTGTGGTCCCCGGGGAAATTGTATGGATATTATATTAATTATTATTAATAATTATGTTTATTAGCTGTGGCCGCCTTTCCTTTCATTGCCTTTTCTCGTGAATTAAGTAAAATGCATCAACAGGGTTTCTGAAATCAAAAATTGGAAGAATAAAACATAGGTAGCTAATTAAATACAGACTTTGACATTCATTACAATAATCAAAGTTTAATTGGAGAAAGGGAATGCTAGGTAGTTAGAAATAGGGATATAGTTGCCTGTATTGTGTGGTAATAATATTTATTGAGAGCAATTCCAGTTTGGTGAAAATAATTTATGGGTATAATAAAGGATGAATGAGCAAGTTATGAATAATGGCCGAAATTTTGAAAGAATGATTTTTTTCATGTCTCAATACTTTTAATAAACTTATACTAATAGTCGATTACATACCTGCTTAGGTTTTATAAGGATTTGAAGAAAAGAATTTAAGTGACTTTTGTCCCTTTGCCTAAAATCGATTTTCGCTTCTCAATTCTGGAGCGGCTACTGAAACAGTAAGAGTTATATATTTTTAAATAGATAATTAAATTCTACATGAGAAAATAATAAGAATTTAGGTTAATTTATTACCTTATAAAAAAAAATCAAAGAAATTAAAGAAAATGAGAAGTGAGTAAAAGTCAGAAGAGATACCAATATAAAGAATGTTACCTATTTGGGTTTGAAAATTGGTTTGGTAATGTAGGACACTGTTAGATAAACAATAATTACGATTTAATGTAAATTATTGTTAAAACCTTAACGTTTTTAATAAATAATGTTAAATAGTTCGTTAAGATTTCTTCTCATATAACTCGACCAAGGTTAGGAGAAAACGTCGGTTATATAAGGTGCATAATAGGTTCTTGGCTGTTGTATTTGGTCGAGTTATAACGGGGGGTTTGTGGTGCCCTCTGGTGAGGAGAAATCAACGAATAGGAAATCTGTAAGTTAAAGCTGCCAACTGAAAATTTGCAAAGATATTTTGGAGTAACCAATTGAATTACGGGGAAAGTGCGAAATTTGATTATGATAGGAGGAAATTGGTAGCGAAGTTCAGGCTGAATTCACTGAGGGGGGAAAATTTAGGAGGGGATTTTTGGGGGTATAAAGGAGGTTTTCAGGGGGGTTCTTGGTTCTTGGATCATAGTTCGGCGGAAGTAGGGGAGAGGCTGCAAGAATAGTACTCTGGGAAAAAGTCCTACGGGGAACCTCTGTCGGTGAGAATAACGACGTTGGCGTGCGGTTCCAGACCCTAAGGTAAGTGTAGGACTGGGGTAAGTGCTTTATAGAAATTTCACTTTTCTTTTAATTATGTTGCTCAATTTTTGTAACTATTTGAATTATTTCACGGCTATTTGCGGATTTGATATACGTTATGTTTATTTTACGTACTGTGTGTTTTATATTTGTTTTGTTGCGGCTTACGTTTATTATATGAAATGTGTGCGGCCTATTTTATAGGAATTTTCTCGTTTAAAATTACCTTTTGTTATACTGCGGAATTATGTGACGATTTGAATTATTTCATGACTACCTACGGATTTCATATCGGTTATTTATTTTACTGGTTATTATATTTGATGTGTTACGGCTTATTTATTATATGAAATGCGTGTGATTTATTACGATGTTACGTCCTATATTGCGTATAGGGTGTATTGATTTTATTATTGCGTTAAATGCGGCACCCTGATATATTCCCTATCTTACGTTGCGTTGTGCGGTTATTTTATTTTATTATGCGAAGTGTGTTTTATTTCTTTATTTCAGTTATAATTTGGTTTACTGATTAAACTATTTAAATGGGTTGTTCAGGAACCTTGATCTATCTTCCCTACCTAACGTTGTGCGGTTGTTCGCATTTTATTATACGAAATGTGTGTTTTATTTCCTTGTAGCGTATTTATTTTATGTTATAGATTTTGGTTGTTTTATTTCATTGTTGCGGCTATATCTATTTTACGGTTTATTGTGTTATGGCGGTCCTTATAATATTATATGTTGTGTGTGTGTTTATTTCATTGTTGCGGCTATATCTATTTTACGGTTTATTGTGTTATTGCGGTCCTTATAATATTATATGTGTTGTGTGTGTTTTATTTTATTGTTGCGGCCTTTGTTTTATTTTACTACTTATAACTGCGTATTACGTGCATATAATTCGTTACGGAATGTATTTATTTTAGCGGCTGAGAAAACCCTTTGGCGTTGATTTTGGGGTTTCTATGCAACCTTTATATTTCACGATTTTAATTGCGATTTACGAAACATTTATCAAAACTTTATCTACCAATTCTGTGACTGATTTATAACTATTTCATTTCTACCTACTTAACTTTTACCTTTATATTCTTCGTCTACAAGCTATTATATATTCATAGCTCCATTCTTCAGATATAATATTACCAGGTAGTTTCTTTATCATACTAGGTAGTTTCGCACGTTTTAAGAGTTATCGATTACATCGATATTTATTCCCACGATAAAATCGATACGTCCCTATCTGTCTGTCCCCTCACTAGACGTCTAGCATTTTCTCATTCTTTTTTCGTGCGAGGTAGTGAACGCACGCGCTCCCTACATTATAACTAGTTACTTTACATCTTTTTTGGTCTGAATTTACATCTTAATAATGCCCAAGAGAAAATTGGACGATAAAATAAAACGGTATAAAGAAAAAATTAAAAAATTAGAAATAAAAAGTAAAAAACGGCGTCGCTTGGCAATAGATTCAGATACTGAATCAGATATAGAAAAACAGGGTAAGTGTTCCTTTGAATTTTTTACGTATTAAAAGGAAAATTTAACAATTTTATTACACATGTAAAAATTATGTGGAAGTGGTGGTTTATATTAAAATATACAGCAGCATCTGTATGTCTTCCTGGAGGGTAACTGCGAGTTATACACGATGGAATGACGATGATGCAATAATTAAGGCCGGGAGGTTGACTGAGAGTCATTCACGATGGCTATTATAAAAATTAATCGTAATCAAGTTCCGTTTTTTATAATTTTTCTTTGACTACCCACATTAAGTATTATTTCTAATTTTAATAAACTCGTAGTATCATTTTTATTTTCATAAACTCAAATGATTTTCAGATATCAACGAAAATCTGAACAGTTATGATCCGGAAATGACGGAAAATTTAAATTTATTGCCACCGCTATCAAACGACATTCTTCCTATAGAAGATTTGTCATTACCAATCGATCCACCATTGCAAGAAGATGCGATATCTAAAATAATTGAAAGCTCAGAATTGCCAAAAAGTCCAAATAAGACTTTACAAGAACCAAATGAGTTGGAAAGTATAGTAGATCAATCGACTGAATTAGATCCAGAAATACGGTTAGCGCTAGGAGATCCAATTGAGGATAGTCCAAAATATGGAGACAGTATCCATAGTGACCTAGCCCAGCGTTGGCTTCCGATATTGAAGAAAGGCTTGGCCAAAGATACAAAAGAAAAACTTTTAAAAGAATATAATTATCCGGATAATTGTAAATTATTGAGAGCACCTTCCCTAAATCCGGAAATTGCTGCAGCGGTAGCGGAAGCAGTTAGAGTTAGAGACAAGAAAATGGAAACTAAACAAAATCAATTAGGGCTAGGTATAACTGCTATTTCTAGGGCTATGAATTTGATATTAAATGATGGGAAGAAAATAGAAATCATAAAATTTCTCTCAGAAGGTAGTAGGATATTGACAGATTTACATTTTACAGAAACACAAATTCGTGCAAAATGTATAACACCTAGTTTAGAAAAATCATTCTTAAATATAATACAAGAGGATGAAAGAGATGAAATGTTATTTGGTAGTAAACTTCCAGAAAAGATAAAAGCAGCGAAAGCAATTGAAAAACAAGGATGGCAAATTAAAAAGAATGTGAACTATGTACAAAAAAGTCAACAGCAATTCAAAGTAAGGCCCCAGGGAAACTGGACACCCCCTCCTCGGTACCCTTCGTCAGTGAGCAGGGGGGGGCGAGCAGTGCATATGACGAGCAGAGCTCAGCCGAGCACCAGTTACAGACAGTTTCGACCGCCACCACCACCGTCACCTCAAATGACGCAGGCGAGACAAACGTTGAACAAACAACGTGCTCAACCACGGCGTTGATACAGGTACATGCTGGTCGTTTACATTATTTTTTTAACTGTTGGTTCAATATCACAAGCAATAAGGTTGTTTTGGATTGGATTTTGAATGGATATCGTATACCATTATTTAATAGAAATATTACAAGCAATTTTCAGTCTCATAATTCCCTATCAAGAGGTGAATTACAAAAAATAAAGATAGCAGTAGATAGTTTAATTGATCTGGGTGCCATTTCGGAGTGCGATAATAACAACTCACAATTTTTATCAACAATTTTTTTAATACCAAAGCCTAATGGGAGTAATAGATTTATTTTAAATTTGAAAAATTTAAATGAATTTTTAAATAAAGAACACTTCAAAATGGAAGATTATAGAAGTGTTTCTAAGTTACTTTCAAAAAACAGTTACATGTGCACTATAGATTTAAAGGAATCGTATCTTTTAGTACCTATACACCCTAAGGATAAGAAATATCTGAGATTCCAAATTCAAGTTAATGACACTAAAAAGTTAGTTACTTATGAATTTAATGGTATGCCTTACGGCTTATCATCGGCACCCAGAACTTTCACAAAAATCATGAAAGAAGTCATGGGTTTCCTAAGGAAACGTGGCTTTATTTCTGTGACTTATTTAGATGATACCATGTGTATAGCAGATACTTATGAGGAATGTGTTAATAATGTCAAAGAAACTGTGAGAATTCTGGAATGTTTAGGATTTGTAATTAATTATGAGAAAAGCTCGCTTCAACCAAAACAAATTGTTAAGTTTTTAGGTTTCATGTTTGATACGATAGATATGACTATTTCATTACCCGATAGTAAAAAATCTCAAATTTTACATTTAATAAAAAATTATAAAAAGTTACCACAATGCACAATTCGAGAATTCTCACAGTTTATAGGTGTTTTGACAGCGGCATGCCCGGCAAAATATAGCTGGCTGTATACAAAATTTTTTGAAAGGGAAAAATTTATATTTTTACAAAAATACAACAATTACGATGTTACTATTAAGCTTTCTGATAAAATATTGCCAGATTTATATTGGTGGGAAAATAATATTTTAGGTTCAAAAAATTCTTTAATACCCCCCAGCTATAATATAGAAATATTTACAGATGCATCAAGGTCTGGTTGGGGAGCAGTTTGTAATAATATTAGGGCAAATGGTAGATGGAAAGACTGCGAACAGTCTTATCATATTAATTATTTAGAACTGAAAGCAGCGTTTTTCGGTCTCAAATGCTTTGCTCAAGAAAAATCTAACTGCGCAATACTAATGCGAATAGATAATACCACGGCTATTAGCTATATCAATAGGATGGGAGGAATAAAATTTCCTCATCTGAATGAATTGACAAGGTCTATATGGCAGTGGAGTGAGACTCGAGGTTTATGGCTGTTTGCGTCTTATATTAATTCAAAAGAAAATAAAGAAGCAGACACAGAATCTAGAAAACCTAATCCAGATACTGAAATAGAATTAAGTTTAGAAAATTTCAACAAGATTGTTTATGCATTTGGAGAACCGCAAATTGATTTATTCGCAACGCGTAATAATACTAAATGTGAGGTATATATATCCTGGAGACCAGACCCTGATGCGATTACTATAGACGCGTTTACAATTTCATGGAAAAAATACTTCTTTTACTGTTTTCCTCCGTTTCCAATAATTCTTAAATGTTTACAAAAAATTGTCAAAGAGCAAGCAACAGGCATTATGGTATTTCCTTACTGGCCAGCACAAGTATGGTTCCCTATGATAAATAAAATGATTATATCGGAAGTTATCATGCTTAAGAATGAAATGTGGTCTCTTTCCAGGATAAATCTACCACCGCAGACTATCCTGGCGGCAGCAATTGTATCAGGGAGTCGTTCTCAAAACAAGAAATTCCTCAAGAAGCAATAGATCTTATGATTGATTCGTTAGCGGCAAGTACTGTTAAACAATATAATACAACGTATAAATTATGGTGGCGCTATTGTCAGGATAGTAATGTAAATTATTTAGAAGCTCCAAAATCAGTAGTGATCCAGTTTTTAACAAAACAGTTCCAAAGCGGAGCTTCTTATGGTACATTAAATACACATCGATCTGCACTTTCGTTAATCCTTAACAGTAATATTGGATCAGACGCTCATATATCACGATTATTAAAAGGGGCCTTTAAGCATAGACCTTGTATACCTAAATATAATTATATTTGGAACCCACAAACAGTATTAGATCTTATAGCAGAATGGTATCCCAATTCACAACTGTCGATCACAAAAATAACTAAAAAATTAGCAATTTTACTGGCATTATGTACTGCACATCGGGTACAAACACTGTCGTTAATATCAATTAACAATATAGTTGTTAGTCAAGATCAGATTATTATTACCATTTCCAGTATTATTAAAACATCAGCAGCAAATCGAGAACAACCAACACTGGTTATTCCATATTTCAAAGACAGACCTAGTATTTGTCCTGCAAAATGCTTAGAAGATTATATAAATGTTACAAGAAAGATTAGAAATGAGAATAGCTTAAGTAATTTATTTCTAACCTGCAAACGTCCTTATAAGTCGGTGACTTCACAAACCATCAGTCGATGGATAAAAGATGTCCTAGCAGAGAGCGGTATAGACGTAGCGACGTTTAGTGCGCATAGTACGAGACACGCCACTACATCTAACGCTTATGCTGCTGGGGTCTCAGTGGACACGATACGCAAAACAGCCGGTTGGACATCAACATCTCAGACGTTTGCAAGGTTTTACAATCGTCCTATCATATCACAAGAATTAGCTAGGTCGGTTTTTGAAACAAATCAGTAATGAATAAATAAAACAATTTTATGATAAAAATTTGTATGGTGATTATTAAATAAGATACCTACTTAATTAAAACACAAACTATGATGATAATTTAATAAAGAATGTGGATTTCTAAAACATTGTATTATTTATAAACTTACTGTAATCCTAACTTCATGTATGTAACAAACATTTTTGTATTACCTAAGTTCACTCTGAACATCTACCTGGTAATATTATATCTGAAGAATGGAGCTATGAATATATAATATATGATCAAACGAGCTTCACAAGTGAAGTTCGATCATTATTATATGAATAGCTCCATTCGAAGATATAAGAATTAACCCTCCCTCATCCACCCATACAAAAATGTTTTATTACTTACACTTAGTATAATCTCTAAAGAAATGAGAAAATGCTAGACGTCTAGTGAGGGGACAGACAGATAGGGACGTATCGATTTTATCGTGGGAATAAATATCGATGTAATCGATAACTCTTAAAACGTGCGAAACTACCTAGTATGATAAAGAAACTACCTGGTAATATTATATCTTCGAATGGAGCTATTCATATAATAATGATCGAACTTCACTTGTGAAGCTCGTTTGATCATATATTTTTAGCATGTTAGGGAGATTTTACCTACGTATTTATGCGGATATGGAATATAATTGTTCCACCGGTATAATCGATAGATTATTACCTAACTACATGTGTATTTTATGAAACAATTTACAACTACCTTCTACCTGCGATTGAATCGGAAAAATTGGTGAATCATTTTCGATCTACCTACATAATGATGAAATACAGCGTATTTCGAGGATATCCCGTGGTGGCAAAAGAAAACTCATAAAACACTTGTTCTACGTACCGAGGCTTTATTCAAAAAGAAAGTTACATATTTTGACAGGAGCACAGATTAGATAACTCACATAATGCATAGATAAGATAATGTTATACATAGTATTTGTTGTACATTTAACACCTCCCCTCAACAAATACTTTCTTATAATTAATAACAATTTACTTAGGGCAGACTTATACTTGTTGAGTAAAAAAAGACATTGACAATAACTATATTTTCTAACCCTTAAATATACTTATAATATAAAACTTAACTTTTACTAACATTTAAATACACTCACTTTATATAAGCATAATCTTTAAGTTAAACATTTTCCATAATAGAACTTTTAAATTTTTCATACAAAGTCTTCCCTAACGGTTTTGTTAACAGGTCTGCAATATTACAATCCGTTTGAATATAATTTAATGAGATACAACCATCTTTTATTTTGTCGATTATAAAATGATATTTAATATCTAAATGTTTTAATCTTTTGTTATTTTCATTATTTAATGCTAATTTTATTACTGATTGGTTATCTTCAAATATTTCTATTGGTTTCTTACAAAAATCAAAATCACACAACAAATTTTGTAACCATAGTGCTTCAGTAATAGCCGCACTTAAAGCAATGTATTCCGATTCAGTTGACGACAATGATACACAATTTTGTTTCTTACAGCACCATGAGATTAAACAATCATTAAAATAAAACATATAACCCGATGTTGATTTTCTGTCCCTAGTGTCTCCTGCCCAGTCAGCATCAACA
This sequence comes from Elophila nymphaeata, assembly GCA_955850985.1. Lineage (NCBI taxonomy): Eukaryota > Metazoa > Arthropoda > Insecta > Lepidoptera > Crambidae > Elophila > Elophila nymphaeata. The sequence goes on along the minus strand of OY039091.1, from coordinate 7,575,231 downwards.
AAACCTTTCAAGCCTGTATCTGTACTGTCATACACTAAAGCAAGATCTAAGGACCCTTTCACATACCTCAACACATGTTTCAATGCCTTATACAACATCTCACTCGCACAATGTTGGTACCTGCTAAGGAAACTCACAGCCACACATAAGTCTGGTCGTGTACCACACACTGCGTACATTAAGCTACCAACTAATTGCCTACATTTCTTTTCAATTTCTTCATTTTCAGACTTATCTCTTTTGAGTATTTCAAAATTAAAATTTTGATCTATAGGTGTGCTTACCGACTTACATTGCAACATGTTATATTTATCTAAGATTTTCAATAAATATTGTTTTTGATTAATGGTTGTTTTATTATTTTCCTGTAAAATACTAATTCCTAAATAGTTTGTGGCTATCCCCATATCTTTCATTTTAAAATTTTTAAATAACTGCTCCTTAAAATGTTTGATTGTGTTGTCACATGTTCCAAATAATAATATATCGTCTACAAATATCAAAACATATATAACTATACCATCTTCTTTTTTTGAGTATAAACAGAAATCATTTTTCGAGCGATTAAACATTTGTTCTTGCATAAAATTATCAAACTTATTATTCCAACATTTTGGTGATTTTTTTAAACCATATAATGATTTATTCAATTTACATAATTGACCAGTAGGTATTCTTAAGTAAACATTTTCTTCTATATCCCCATGTAAAAACGCTCCAACTACATCCATTTGTTGTACTAAACATTTCATTTTGTTAGCTATTGCCATAAACAATCTAAAAGTAGGTAACCTTGCTACAGGGGAATACACATCTAAATCAATATTTGTTTGCTCGAAACCTCTCGCTACTAACCTAGCTTTATAAACTTTTTGATCACCTATATTTTTAACTTTGAATATCCATTTACTAGAAATAATTTCTGATCCCTCTGGAACACTACTAACTTCTGACCAAGTATTATTTTCTTTTAAACAATTTAATTCTGTTTGCATCGCTTGAAGCCACTTATCTTTTTCGTTAGAGTTTAGTGCCTCTTCATATGTCAGTGGTTCAGTGTCAATAGAAAGTAAACTCATATCATCGGTATAAAAATCCTTCATCCACCCTGGAGTTTTTCTTACCCTCACCGGTTTCTGTGAAATATTTTCTTTTTCCTTATTTTTATCTTGAATCTCTTGTATTTTATCTTGGCATTGTTTATCTAATTTATCACACATATTCTCTTCTTGGACTACTTCCTGTTCAACACCACACTGAGTAAAATTGCTATCTAATTTACTTTCATCTAATAATTCTTCTCCGTCTTCATAAAAACTATGTAGTTCTTCTCCATCTTCTTGGTTCTTCTCTAATGCCAAATCATCTGTAGTTACTGGGAAATAGGTACTTGACAATATTTTGCAACTTTGATTTGATTCCTGCATGTGTGAACTGTCCTTTAGAAATACAACCTCTCTTTTTATTATCACATCATTTTCGTCTGGATAATAAATTCTAAAACCCTTTGTGTTCTCCCCATAACCAACAAAATAACCTATTACTGACTTAGAGTCCCATTTTTGACGCTTTTGGTTTGGAACATGAACTGCTACTTTTGAACCAAAGACATGCAATTTATTTATTTCAAAGATATTTTTGTTATACCACAATTCATAAGGTGTCACATTTTTTACCCTACTATTACCTGTCCTATTGAGTACAAATACTGCTGTGTTCACAGCTTCTGCCCATAATGACTTTGGGAGTTTTGTAGCCAGTAAAATAGACCTAGCACATTCAGTAACTGTTCTTATTTCCCTTTCGGCGCAGCCATTCTGCTCTGGGGTGTAAACAACACTAGTTTGGTGTATAATACCAAAGTTTTCAGTTACTATCCTAATATTCTTATTTATAAATTCTGTACCATTGTCAGACCTTATAGTGGCAACTTTAATACCTAAATTTTTTGTGACATAGTTTAAAAAACTTTTTATTTTATTTATACTTTCATTTTTATTTTTTAAGAAATAAACTGTTTTATATCGTGAATAGTCATCTTTTATTAACAAATAATATCGAGCACCACCTAGAGATGCAGCTTCCATAGGACCACAGATGTCCATATGTAACAACTGACCTGGTCTTTCAGCCCTAACTTCACTAATTGAAAATGGTGCCTTGTGAAGCTTACCTCTCAGACACACTTCACATGTTGTGTTTGTAATATCATTTGAATAATCAATGTTACACCTTTTTAAAATACATTTTACCTGTTCCATATTTTGGTGTCCCATTTTATGATGCCATTCACTTAAGTCATTATTTGCATTACTTACATAACCATGACTTCTTATGCACCTGAATTGCATAATATATAATTTATTGTAGCGTTTAGCAATTGCACCAATAAGATTGTTACCAGGTTTTATCAACCTACAACTTTCATTATCTAAATGTAATCTATAACCTTTTTCTGTTGCAGAACTTACAGAGAAAAGATTAAACTTAATTTTTGGTACATGCAACACATTGTACAATGTTGTATGAATCCAATTACTACCATTATAGGCTTCTAAAATAATGTTACCTTTACCTTCGGCTTGAATAAACTTTCCATCGCCAATAACAATTGTTCTGACTTTATTAAGTGGTTCATAATGTGTAAATAAGCTTTTATCATAGCACATGTGCTCTGATGCACCGCTGTCCATAATCCATTCATCACTTACATACTCCTCCTTTAATGCAGACAGCACAGATACAACAAAAGCATTGCCGCTGCTACTGGGTCTATTGTTAAACCAACATTCTTTTATTAAATGACCATGTTTTTTACACTTATTACAAAATTTTACCTTATTACTTAAGTTTTTATTTAAATTTACCTTGCACTCCTGTTTGAAATGCCCTGCTTTACCGCACTTGAAGCATTTACGCACAGCTTTTACCGCTGGCAGTGCTGCAGTTTGCTCCTCGTTCCTGGCTTTGTATCGCTGCTCCTCGACTAACAGACGAGCTGATAACTCATCGAGTGTTCTCCTCTCCTTTGGAACCGACTCCCATGCAGATATAAAGTGTTGATAATTTTCTGGAAGGCCAAGAACTCGGACATTGACTCAGTTTCTCTAAACTGCAACGCAAAAAATTTTTGCTGCACCAAATGTAACGATAGTTCTGATCTTTGTTCGAAAATAGTATGCAGTTTGTGCCATATACTGTATGAAGATTCACAACTTAATATTTGGTTCATCCACGTTTCACCTATTCGTGTCACTATGATACCTTGTGCTTTTGCATCTAGTTTATTCCAGTTTTCAAGTTCATCTTTGAAGTTTATATTGTCCTTCACCGGACACGGGCACGAACCGTCGACCACATGGAACACGCCGGCAGCCCGAAGTAATACCTTGACTCTGAATTTCCAAGTCGCCCAATTACTTGCTCCTAATAGCTTTGCCTCGTTGTCAATTGTATGGTTCTCCATTATTTTTATTATATTGGACTTGACCGCCCACCTAACCTCAATCACCACGTTGCGCACTTGACCGCCGCTATTTGCTTTACCGCAAATTTTGCCACTGATGGGATTTTCTCTAGTACTAGTAGGCCGTAAGCCTGTCTGGGCCCATAACCTGATGAAATACAGCGTATTTCGAGGATATCCCGTGGTGGCAAAAGAAAACTCATAAAACACTTGTTCTACGTACCGAGGCTTTATTCAAAAAGAAAGTTACATATTTTGACAGGAGCACAGATTAGATAACTCACATAATGCATAGATAAGATAATGTTATACATAGTATTTGTTGTACATTTAACACATAATTATCTACAAAATGGTTACGGCTACTTTATTACTCGGCTTGAATTATCAAATACGTCTCTCTCGATTGAAGCTGGCTTCTTTACATGTTACGGTCGCTAGTCTTCCGCACTGTCGATGTTATTTAGAGAGATTCATCGCTATAATAATTATGTTCGTTTTGATCAAATAACGCTAACTCGTCAGACGCCAAGTTATCCTATGGATAACCAACATGTTCCAGATAAAATACAAACACATTGTTCTACTTTTAAACTACGATTTATTCATCATAATATCCATTTTTGGATTCTACAGTTCCAGTTAAATTACCAGATATCCTGAACCTATAACCAAACCTTTCTAATCCAAATCGACCGAATTTTATAGCAGAATCTTTGAAACTGCTTACTTTATCAATAAATAAAAGATTGCAAGTCCTTGTAAAAATTAGTAGAAATGGTTAAGTACCTTATATGGCTAACCAACCTCAAATATGAAGGTAGTTTACGGACATTTCACCACGGAGTTATACACGAGTTTATTTACGGTGTAGTTTAGAATAAATAAGTCGTTATTTGAGAGACTTGTGTTAACCGAAATAAACTCGATACTCTACAATGAGGAAAGACTAGAAAGCACACTCCACATGCTCCGAAAATGTCGAAGGTGATTACCTTTGGGCGAAATCTCTGGACGCGTAAACAATTACGGTGAACTGAATGATTCTTGTTCGAACCTAAAAGGGATCACTCTGGAATTTAGAAAGGGATATATTGCAACCCACTGGCAATCCATGAATCGCCGTGGTACCTTCTGGGTCATAGTAGTGGCAATATATTGAGGTTAGTGCATTGCATGGCTGTCATTGAACATTGCTTCAGACGTCATTGTTGTTCCATTGCGTGCGGATGAATATTGTGCCCCGGATGCTTAACTCACAACTAAGCTTCCTTATATATTTTGATTGGCGCTAACTAGCTGGTTGTGAACGCTAGCGGAAACGCTATTGCTCATCCGTCGTGTGCAGCACAAAATTCAGACCCCTGGGACGCCTAACTCTCACTTACGTTCCCTTACAGAATCTGGAGTTACCTGTGAGAACCATTTTCATTCACACTGGGGATTGTTAGAAGTTTGGTGATATCAACCTTATTATTACCTTCTTTCATTTTGGTCTAAAACCACACCACACCACACATTCCATGGGAGAATGTCAATAAACATATTTTCATATTTGCGATTCCTTATTCGCGAAGAGAAACTTCCTGTGGTTCTGGAAGGGGAGGATGCATCGGCGTGGTCTGGCATTCACCGTGTATAGGGCGCAGGATGGGGCCTTACACTTTCTCATATATTTAAGATGCCAATAAAAACAAAAAATATCAACTTTTGTAGTTGATATCAAAAGTTACGCTAAGGACACAAGTCTTACATTCTCTCATAATTTTAAAATATTAATAACAAAATCTTATAAATTCTTCTAATTTACTATTAAAGATTATGCTTTTACTCTATAATAAAATGTTATCCTTTTATAATAATAATTTATTGATCCAATAATATCAGTTGTACCTTCCTACAATATCCATACAGGATTCCGGAGACAAACCTAAAGTATTTAGACCTTTCCCATCATCAATTCCTTCCCATTCCATTTTCCTTCCAAATACCTATCTTTATCTTATCAACAAAGTCATGTTTCATAGTAAACCTATTTCAGATGTTTATCTTCATAGGAAGTAACTTTAGCCGTCATTTATAAGCCCGTATAGGTACTAAGTGCATTTCACATACCTCACAAAAAGAACTTAGGGTTATCTACATCACAACTAGAGTCCTACCATTACTAGACGATCACTTATTTGGCCAAATTAATAAATTCAATAATTAATTATAATAAAAAAAAAAATTACTTAGACTGGTATTGATTACTTATACATATTTGTTATAGGTAAATATAAGTAAGTACATACAGTACTTTCTTTCAGGGGGGTTTATTAAAAGTTGGTGCCGTAGTGACCAGGATTTCAAAATGTTAGGATTTTATTTAACTCAATACCAGTCAGTTATTATTTAATTAAATATTTTGTGTTGACTGAATTTCAGTCACAATTTGTTGCTCGTGAAATGGATGTGAGGTTTAAACAAAATGTGAAATGTGGCAAGGGCTTTGGGGGTGTAGCTGCTAAACTTTATACCTTTATATATTTTCCTTTAATTCATACAATATTAGAGTTAAAATTACTAAATGATTCATTTGGATACCCACCTTAATGTAATAAAAGAAACTTCAGTTCATCCTTATTTTATTTTGAATGTTGTCGTGAGTCTTAAACATATCACTTTAAAATTGTTTATTTATCCACTTATTATTCGCCTATACATTGAATTTAATTAGTAGTCATCATGGGTTATTTTGATCAAACTGGACAAGTAGTTTCATTTAGTCACTAGGTAGACGCTTCAATATTGTCATGAATCCATTTTTGATACCTCCTCCCACAGTTATTAATAATACAGTTAGTTAGATATGTTATTTGTTCTTCTCTGAGATTCTTCTATTGTTCTATTTATCTGGTAGTTGTAACTATTTGTCAAACAATTAAACTGGTATCGGTTGTTAGTTAACATAAATAATTGCAAAACTAGTAGATCACTGAAAGAAAGCACAAACATAAAATAAGCGTGCGATGGCAACAAGTTGGCAAAAACAGTAGCGGGAAAATCATAGTAGAAAAGAAAGATTGTTAACCTGTAAAATTTACGTAAGAAATGCAAATAGTGCAGGGCGTAATCTTAATAAATAATTTGTTGTAAAATATTACGCATAATGCAGTTGTGATATATCCTCAAACGTGCGAGAGCAATATCGAGTATACTTATATAGCTTTTGTTCGACTATATAGCTATTTGAACACTAATAAAATAAACATTAACTAATAGAAACTCAAAATTTAAAAATAAATAGCTTGTTGTGAGAATAGGTTAGAATCACAGACTAGTTAGAGAAACTACGTGTTAGATAGAACCATAGATAACATAGATTAGAGAAAAGTAGAGAAAAGTCACACGTATGAGTTATTAAAGTCTCCCTAGTCAAGGAAGACAAATGCATCATACCCATACAGCCATGTCTTCAGTATTTATATTCCTTTTTGAGGCATAGAATACATACAAAAATAATAGCATTTAAAAAGTGTGTGGTAACACATTTAAATTCACTTTGGGAGTGCTTAGCGAGAAATGTATGAGAATAGATATTATAATGGCGAGATTAGAATTAGAGAGAATATTTAATGCTAATAACTCAGACCAAGATCATAGGATAATTGGTAGAATTTTCTAGTTATTTATGATAAATTTTAGGTTTTAAATTTCTCTATTAGGGGATGGCAAAGGGATCGAGCCCATACAGCCATGACTCAGGGATGTATCTGTTTTTTGTTTTATAAATTGAAGACGTTACCACATATCCACACACAAGATGTCACACCCTTTAATACGTCTAAGTAACTTGTCAAGGTTTCCCAAATAAAGAAACGGCAATCAAAGGAGAACTATCTATAGGCCTTTAAGGAAGGATTCTGATACATACATGTTAACCAACTAGGTAGTTTAGGAGAATTTGATGAACTTTTGATAGATATATTAGGGGTTAAGTATGAAATTGCCGTTTTGTATGGAGAAGTTAATGAAAATTTATTATTCCCTACAAACGTATTTGCGATTTTTTGTGAGGAACCACAAATCTAAATCTTGTGGATATATTTAGAGAACATTAAGGCTATAGTATACATAGAGAAAAAAAATGTGAATTGATATCTGTAAAAAAAAATATTCATATTTTTATAACGGAGACGGGCACCTCTTAGGACGAGCTGTTTTTGAAGATGTATTTCTAGTGAAAAAAAAAATATATAAATAAGAGTAAAATTTTATCTATACTAATAATAATAAAGCTGAAGATTTTGGTTGTTTGGTTGAACGCTAAGATCTCAGCAACTACTGACTCAAATTGAAAAATTCTTTTTGCGTTGGATAGTCTATTTATCGAGGAAGGCTATAGGCTATATAACACCACGGTATGTTCAGTAGGAGCTGAGCATCAATGAATAATGGTGCAAAGACGGGAAATTCACGCGGACGAAGTCGCGGGCACAGCTAGTATATAAATATAAGTCCTTGTAATGAAGTTTAAAATAAAAAGGGAATAATGGACATAGCTATTGTATTAAAGGGAATTATACACTAATGAATAATGAGCAAAAAATTGGCATTTTCTGTCGAGGACGGACCTCTTTATAGTAGTTTATAGTTTTTTATACTCTTAATAGCCTTTTGACGGGTTTGTCATCCTTCGGTTTTTTTACCCTCTCTGTTGCAACTCTGTTTTTATACATTTTTATCTTTTATTACACCCTTTTCTCCCTAAACCCGCCTTTTCCTTCGCTGTCCCCGACATTCTGGTCCTTCGAGGTATTTTTTTGGTTCTAGTGCCTAAATTTTTATTTTTTTAATATAAGTTCATTATGCTCACGAGAGCAAGGGCAGCTGTCGCGAATAGCGAATATTATTGGTAATTTTATTATAAGTATTGGCAACACTAAATGTGCGAGAGAGAGCGAGACAGAAAAGCGGCGTTAGAAAGAGTGAGTAGAGTAGTAAGAAAACCGGCGGCGAGGATTGAACAAGTGATTATGGTGAGAATAAGTAAGTGTTAACAATAAAGATGATATACTAAAGAGAGAAAAGTAAGATGAGCCCTACAAGATATCTGGTAAGAGATTATTAATTATATGAAACACGAATAACAAAGATAGCTGCGTTCCGGAGGCAAAGGGTGGTTGTAAGGGGAGAGGAGGAGACCATCTAAGGGACTTGGTGTCCCGCCTGGTCCATCAGCTACTTCTATATCTATAAAGCAAAGAAATATAAGTAGCTGGGCAATGAGGACAGGTTTTAAGCAGCTATTTACACGTACATACACACGCGTCAACATTCATACAACAAGCTAATATGTAGGTATAATGGTTTGCTATACACTTGTACGTCTTTGATAGAATTATTACGGAATTCGGGCATTAAATCGCGGAAAAGAAACGCGCACCTCCACCATGTCGCGAACTATTCGCGACATGGTGGAGGTGCTGGGATATCTCCTTTCTTCTCTTTAATTCTTGTTTAAAATCTGTGCAAAGAAGAAGCATCAAGACAAACTCAGTTTGTTTCAAGATGGCGGGAAATATGAAGACTACATTTGTATAGTGTTTTGCTTGAAACTGTTTTATCTTTAATAAGTTAAACTAAAATTATTATATAATAAATTATTTATATTAATCGTTTTTTCTTTTAAATAAAGAAATTATTTTGTTTGTTTAATTTTACCTAATTAAAAAACATTTTATTTATTTCCATTTCCGGTTATGTTTTTTTGAAATCGTGTTTTGGTATTATTGAATAGTGATGTAAGCACTTTATCGACAACGATAATTTGCATCATTGAAAACTCGGTTACTGACATTATTAATTAGTGTCTGGATTTGAAGGCAAATCCAGAAGTTCTGCCACACTGAGAGGAGAATTTTTGTCTCCCAGTGTAGAGGCGTAAATCCAGAAGTTCTGCCACACTGAGAGGAGAATTTTTGTCTCCCAGTGTAGAGGCGTAAATCCAGAAGTTCTGCCACACTGAGAGGAGAATTTTTGTCTCCCAGTGTAGAGGCGTAAATCCAGAAGTTCAGCCACACTGAGAGTAGAATTTGTCTCCCAGTGTAGAGGCGCTTATATCGCATGCGTTGTGTGTAATTTACAGTTTCCACGCTAAAAAAGGGGGCGTAGAGGAAACATTGTAAAGTAGTACCTAAGAGTGCACTGAGATAAGAGATTTACGATTTACACGTGATCGGACGCTAAGAACAAAGGCGTAAGAGAAATAGAATTGGGAACAAAACATTGAGATGAGTAATCACATTTCACTATGTAGAGAAATGAATTTATCGAACAGTTTTGTACGATATACTCGCTACGTCACTAATACGTTTTGCCAACGTTAAAAAATTATACCGCCGTGTACGCTCCTCGCCTATTGGTTGTTGATTTACATGTCATGGCCATTTTTATTTTGGTTTGTTTCATAAAAGGAATTTGTTTGTTTTGCTAATTCAACTGTTGGTGTTCTGTGTGGTTTTATTTATGGTGGCAAAAGAAAGCGAAAGAAAGCTTCTAAACTAATGTACCTATGTGTATTTAACGAAAGGCCGCCTACGCCGGTGAGTACCAAAACGTAGTTTTACGAACTATAGCCTTGTAAAATGACGAGTTAAATTATTTCTAAGAACTCAATTTAGATATGCATTCCTTACAAAGAAATGGAGGAAAATTAATTTATTGTATAACTGTTACCTATAAAAGAGCTTGTTTATTGCATTCGCATCATATTCAGAGATTTAAAAGTACATGTGAAAAGACCGTATAGAGGTACCAAATTTAAGAGTTTTTTCTATAACAAGTTTATTGGTGGATTTCAGTTCATGATAATTTGGCCCAGTGGTGGTGTAAGTAAACTGATATGCACTGGTGGCATTGGTGTAGTGTTGATCACGAGTTGAAAACACATGGAGAAGACAGCTTCTGTAACAGAAAACAAAATTTGTTAGATGGTAAAAAGTGAGTATTACAATGTAATTATAACTACAACCATAAGTAACTTTACTATATAATTGAAAGTTAATTTCTTGTGTGACAGTCTATAAAAATGTTGAAGGTAAAATTTTACTTACCTGTTATTATTAAAAGTAAAAATATACAATACTTACCAAGTACTTACCTATGTTGTATAACTGCAACTGTAATGTGAAACTAAAGAGTAACTAGAGATTAATAATACAGTTAGAATAAAAAATAATTAACATGAATTAAAAGATTGGTACTTACATAAATAAATAAACACAAACTATGTATACAAATTTCCAGTTGGGAGCTCAAGACCTATCATGGAGCCCTGGAAAGTAAGACTGGAAACTATAAAGGAGCAGGTGTTGAATGGAATTGAGGAGTATAAGATTTCCAAAACCAAAACTGCACATGTAAATTTGCAGTCACTGACTTCCCTTGTTATAGCCGAGACACGTGCATACATTGATAAATTAGGAAATGATGATGTTAGGGAATATACAAAACTACAAATGGACGCGCAACTTTTATCAGTTACTGTTACTCCAGCTATCAATCAACAAGGACAATCAAGGTTGCCAAAACTAGAACTAGTCAAATTTAATGGAGATATTCTGAAGTGGAGTGAATTTTGGGACCGGTTTTGTTCAAGTGTTGACACCCAACATATAAGTAATGCTGATAAGCTGTCGTACTTACAAGCAGCCCTTTGTAAGGACGCATTAGCTGCAATTGAAGGCTTAAATACCACCAACGACAATTATCCTGTGGCAGTGGAAATATTAAAGGGCAGGTATGGGAAACCTGGCCTTGTCATTGATGCACACTATGAAGCACTTTTCAACATCAAACGAGCAACTAGCAGTCCTAGGGACTGTCTAAATACATTCAATGACATAGAAAAACATCTATGTGTTCTGCTGACTATGGGTGAAGATGTTAATCACAATAACCTACGTACAGTTATATTAAATAAATTTCCCAATGAAGTCATATATGAACTAAAGAAAAGGATTAAACCAGATGAAGAAAATGTAGACACCATACGTAAAGAATTAGAAATATTAATTATGGCGAAGTCTGCATATGAAGAAGTTATAGCAGAACCCAAGACATTTTCTACAGAAATTTTACATGTACAAACAGGAGTAAGAAGGGAGAATAGGAAATATATCAAGAGGAATTCAGAGGACAAAAAATTTTGTCATGAAAGAATTAAGAAGCCTAAATTATCATGCATATTCTGTGATCAAGCCCATTATAACGATGAATGCAACAGAATTTCAACACTAATGGAAAGAAAGAAACGACTGGATCGACGATGTTTTATATGCTTTAGTAGAAATCATCAAGCAAAAAATTGCAGAGTAAAAAGGAAATGTGTTCACTGCGGTCAAGTGGGGAAGCACAATAGGGCCATTTGCCCAACAAAATTTAAAGCCAATGTCCAGATGATGGATCCTGTGGCTCAAAAATAGATTTGCTGATAGGAAATGATTATTATTATTCTTTCATTAGAGACAAGAAATTACAGTTAGAAGAAAATTTATTTTTAGTAGATTCTGATTTTGGATGGCTTTATTCAGGAGCAATGAGGCAGAAAGCAGAGAAGAATGAGCCTTTATCTATACTCACCTATTTTCAGTCGTGCAAGTCAGACTTGTATCACTTCTCGCAACCTGACCAGATTATACATGATGCCAGCGTTACTGCACTGTGGGAGCTTGAAGCCATTGGCATACGAGATTCTCCTAAGTCAACGAATGAAGAAGAAGCAATTCGTCAGTTTAATGCATCTGTCATTTTTAAGGATGGACGGTATCAAGTTAAGTGGCCATGGGCAGCTACTCCTAATACGCTACCAATTAATTATGGAATGGCTGTTGGTAGATTGCACAGTTTAATTAAGCGCACAGCTCTAAGTACATTGGTAAAATATGGTGATATACTCAAAGAACAAGAGCAACTTGGTATCATTGAAAAGGTAAAGGATTATATGACACCACAAAGGCATCCTGTACACTATCTACCTCACCATTACGTTACAAAGAAAGAGAACACCACACAGTTAAGAATAGTGTATGATGCCTCAGCAAAACCCAATGGTATGTACCACAGCTTAAATGAACTGCTTTACAAAGGTCCACTTTTACTGGAAGACTTAACAGCCTTACTTTTGAGATTTAGGCAGTATGAAGTTGCTATCACAGCGGATATTGAGAAGGCATTCCTACAGCTAGGTTTAGATGAGACAGACCGAGATGTCACAAGATTTCTTTGGGTTCGAGATTACAGCCAAAATGGAAACGAAGATAATATTGTATGTTACCGATTCTGCAGAGTACCCTTTGGGGTCATTTCTAGTCCATTTTTACTTAATGCCACAATAAAATTTCATCTACAGAGTCACAAGGATAAGATATTAGAGAGGGTCGCAAACAATATTTATGTTGACAATCTTGTAATAAGTGAAAAAACACTTGAAGATGGAAGACAGCTGTACCTGAAAACTAAGAAAGCATTCAACGATATAGGAATGAATATACGACAGTGGAATTCCAATAATAAAAAATTATTTCAAAGATTAAATGTCACCAAGATAGTAATGAAAACACAGGGGTACTTGGACTTGAATGGAATTTCAATAGTGACACAATAGGGTTGAAATTGGCGAAAGAAGTATTCGAAATTGAAAACAACGAGTTCACAAAAAGAAGAGTTCTAAGTACAATTGCTTCAATATATGATCCTTGTGGGTTTGCCACACCAATAGTTTTGAAAGCCAAAATATTCATGCAGGACCTATGGAAAGCAAAATATAAATGGGACAAGCTGTTGCCTGGAGAAACGGCGGAGAAGTGGCGCTGTATACTACAAAGCCTGAAACAATTACATAATTTAAAATTGCCAAGATTTGTAGGTACACCTTACCATAATGATGTCCTCAGATATGAACTGCATTGTTTCACAGATGCTTCCCTGCATGCATATGCTGCTGTGGTTTACTTAAAACTGACATATAATGACCATGTTCGTGTTGTTTTTCTAATGGCTAAGTCAAGGCTTACACCAATTAAGGATCAAGACAGTATTAAGATCCCACGGTTAGAGTTATTGGGTAGCTTGATTGGGAGCCGTCTACTCAAATATGTAAAAGAAACACTAGAACTGACAATAGATGGACAATACTTATGGACAGATAGTCAAATAGTTATCAATTGGATTAAAAATGATAAGCTTTTACCTCCTTTTGTGAGCCGAAGAGTTAACGAAATAAGACAACATAAAGAGGTGCAAATATTGTATGTAGAAACAGAAATTAATCCTGCTGATATTGCCACTCGAACTGAAGATCACAAAAGAAAGGACGATTGGTTTCTAGGTCCTAAATTTTTGTATGAGAAACATACTTACACTGATAACTGGTCATTATCACATGCCTATTGCGCGGGGGAGGGTCTGATCGAGTCAGAAAGAGCAACATCTTCAAGGGAAGAACAGAAGGATACAGAACTAGAGGATGAATCGATTGGAGTGAAAAATAGATGTAATGCCAATAGTGAAAGTGAGAAAGAAGATACCAAAGAAGATAGAATAAGGAAATTACAACTAGAGTACTACCCGAAAGAATATGCTGGTGAAAGAACAAGTTTAGCTATTTCTTTAGATTTATTTAAAGATGATAATAGTATACTACAGTGTAAAGGAAGACTGAGCAGGACAGATTGGTCATATGATAAGAAATACCCAATATTATTACCAAGGAATTGTGATTTCACATATAAATTAATACAAAAAATACACGAAGATAATTATCACACTGGAATATCACATACACTAAGTAATGTACGTGAACTCTATTGGATACCGAAAGGTAGAAGTCAAGTACAAAAAATACTAAAGAAATGTGCAATATGTATTAGACATGGAGGAGGCCCTTTCAAGTTACCTCCAATACCACCTCTACCACCAAGTAGAGTGACATACTCAAGAGCTTTTAGCTATACTGGATTAGACTACCTTGGTCCGGTAAATGTACGAAGTGAAGATGGAACATTATCTAAGAGATGGATATGTCTATTCACCTGCCTAGCGGTAAGAGCGGTGCATTTAGAGGTGGTGAGAGATTTAACTGCCGAAGAATTTCTACTTGCCCTGCGCAGAATGATAGCCATGAGAGGTGTTCCTGTTTTGATAACATCTGATAATGCTACTCACTTCAAATTATCGGCTGAAGTTTTAACTGGATCTTATTGCATAGATAACAATATTACATGGAAATTTATACCTGAATTAGCCCCATGGCACGGAGGATTCTATGAGAGGATGGTTGCATTAGTGAAGCACAGTTTAAAAAGGACAATTGACAAACATTTATTAAATGATAACCAAATGATTACAGTAATTAAAGAAATAGAAATGGTTCTAAACACTAGACCCTTAACATATGTGGGAGCAGAATTAGACCATGTTCTGAAGCCTATTGATTTTTTAACACCTGGAGCTTGTATTCAAATCCAGTCATCTCAACAAGAGTATGTTGAGAAAGGAACACTTACAAAAAATGATTTAATAGAGAGCTGGAAGCGTGGTCAAATAATATTAAAAGAGTTTATAGAAATGTTCACTAATCAGTATCTGGTCAGCATAAGAGAGAGATGGGCTAAGAATAAAGAGCCTAGAGTAAAATGTGTCAGAATTCCGAAGGTAGGGGAAGTAGTACAGATAAAGGGTGATTCAACAAATAGATTATGTTGGAAAACAGGAAAGATTGTATCACTAAATAGAGGTCATGATAACATGGTTAGAGTAGCTAAAGTAATTGTAGACGGGAAATTATATACTAGGTCGATAGCGCATTTATATCCGTTAAAAATGGAAGAGTCAGAGGAAAAGGAAATAGTAACACCCGAAGAAGTTAACATAAACGATAAAGCGAAGCAAGATAGTGAAGAGAATAGTGAAGATTATTTGAAAAAGAAAAGCCAAAGGAGCGCGGCACAAATTGCAAGGAAAAGGATAGAGAGTTGGACTAACCAACTGTTTTCGATTTAAGATGTATGATTTAATATTGTATAAGAAAGGTTACGATATAATTTGTGTTAGGAAATAGAGAAAATAAAACAACATTTATTAAAAAAAAAATTGATTTTTATTTACAGATTACAATATAATTATTAAAAGTGTCATGACATGTAGATCAATAGTTAGAGAGAGATAGAGAGAGAGAGAGAGAGTAAATGAGAAATAAAAATGATATAGGCACATTTGTAGGTAATGAAGATAAATAAGAAAACAGAGCCATATCTGCCGCGGCCGGGAGTGTCGCGAATAGCGAATATTATTGGTAATTTTATTATAAGTATTGGCAACACTAAATGTGCGAGAGAGAGCGAGACAGAAAAGCGGCGTTAGAAAGAGTGAGTAGAGTAGTAAGAAAACCGGCGGCGAGGATTGAACAAGTGATTATGGTGAGAATAAGTAAGTGTTAACAATAAAGATGATATACTAAAGAGAGAAAAGTAAGATGAGCCCTACAAGATATCTGGTAAGAGATTATTAATTATATGAAACACGAATAACAAAGATAGCTGCGTTCCGGAGGCAAAGGGTGGTTGTAAGGGGAGAGGAGGAGACCATCTAAGGGACTTGGTGTCCCGCCTGGTCCATCAGCTACTTCTATATCTATAAAGCAAAGAAATATAAGTAGCTGGGCAATGAGGACAGGTTTTAAGCAGCTATTTACACGTACATACACACGCGTCAACATTCATACAACAAGCTAATATGTAGGTATAATGGTTTGCTATACACTTGTACGTCTTTGATAGAATTATTACGGAATTCGGGCATTAAATCGCGGAAAAGAAACATAGTTCGCGACAGCAGCGTTGGAGATGGCGGAGGTATCGCCATCTGAGGGAGGAGAGGTTGTGACGAAAGCGCGCTCAGTAACCGCATCCAACACGTAGTCGCATCAGGCGAGCCTCGTCGCTCGGCAAAAGGCCGCCGAAGCAAAATTGACCAGGAGACTCGCCGAGCTCAACAAGCGTGTTGTGGCGTCGGAAGAGGAAGCGGCGCGCGCAGAGTTTGCAGCGGAGGTCGCCGCTGTTGAAGCTGCAGAGGTCGCGAGTTCGTCGGCATCTGCCAAGCGGACGACGGAATGGATCCAAGACCATTTTCAGTCGCCAAGCCCTACGCCCGTCGAAGAAGCTCGCAAAGACGTGAGGAAATTTGTTTCGGAGTCGGCAAAACAGGTACCGCGTAATATTATCCCCGTTCGCGATGATGTGCACCGCGCCAGACAACGAGCAGTCGTCCAAAATAGTACCCGGGATCGGGAGGACGTACTGACGCCCGTCATAGCGCTTGGCCCATCACAGCGGACAGCGGTTCTGTCCGACTCCAACCCTCAACAAGTCGGTATCGAGGAGTTTTGTCGTTTAACCGACGCAGTAGTTACCCTTGCTCAGAGTGCAAGACCGGTAGGCGTGGAGCTCCCTAACTTCTCAGGAGACATTGGCGATTGGGTCCTCTTCAAAAGTTCTTACGAAGACACTATGGCGTCATACACGCCTAGGCAGAATGTTGCCCGCTTACGTAATGCCTTATGCGGTGCAGCACAAGAGGCTGTCAAGTCGCTCTTGTTATTATCGCAAGAGCCTGGTATTATCATGCAGACTTTAGAAACTAATTTTGCTCGCCCAGAGCAGATAGTCCTGCATGAGATTGCACTTGTGCGAGCCCTACCCGGAATGGGCAGGGATCAACATGACATTTTTAGATTTTCATCACGACTTCAAAATTGTTTGTGTATAATAAAACTGCTTAATAAAAAAGAATATCTTTATTCACCGGAATTATTTAATTCACTTTTATCAAAATTATCATTTAATTTACAGAACAAATGGGTAGATTTTGCGGACCAACATTTCGATGATGAGAAGCCGTTGCTTGAGCTGTTATCGACGTTTTTGCAGCTGGAGGCTCGTAAACAAGCTCGCTTCAGCCCGCAGCACAGTATAGGCGGCGGCAACGCAGCTGTACAGTCGTACAAACCGAGGGTGGCTCCCATTTCCAAGGCGGTTTCCCATAAGGTCCACACTAACGTTGTAGATAGTCCCATTTGTTCATATTGTCAGTCCGGTCATATCATTAGTTCATGCTTTAGGTTTTCATTACTTTCCGCCGAAGAGCGACATGCCTGGGTTCGCCAGAATAAAATTTGTCCGAGGTGCTTGAAGAGTAGTAGGCACAATTGGCGAACGTGCAAGGCGAAACCATGTTCATCGTGTAAAAAGCGTCATCATTCATTGCTTCATTTATCGTCATTTAATTCGCAATTATTAGACTCATCAACATTGGATTCACAAAATAGTGTAAATAGACATGACAACATCACTAACATCACTCAGTCGCAAGTCAGTAATGTCAACGTAGACCAGAGAGCAACTAAGGTAGGTTGTAATAGTAGTGAACCTCCGTGCTATACGAACGTTAATAATAAGGATTCTCCGATCTCCTTTGTAGTGCAAGAAAGGGATCAGGTTCGTACAAGCAGAGCCTTTTTGAAAATTGTGCCCGTGACCGTGGCAGGGCCAGGGGGGGAGTTGCCTACCTTTGCTCTACTGGACGACGGGTCCACTACCACTTTAATTGACGCTCAATTATGCGACGCATTAGGACTTGGTGGTCCCGAAGTTGAAATTCACATCGGTGGTATATCGGGAACGCGTAAGGTGAATAGCAAAAGAGTCAGTTTCACCATTAAAGGGCAGTATTGCACTGACACCTTTGAGATAGTAGGTGCTCGATCTGTGCCAAATTTACGATTGGTTCGGCAGTCGTTAGATAGACAGGAGGTGTTACAGTTTGATTACCTTAGGGATATTGCACACGAGCTTTCTTATAACCAGGCCGAACCAAAAGTCCTTATTGGTATTTCTGACTGGCATTTGCTTATAAGTAAAGATAACAGATTTGGATCGCTTGGCCAACCCGCTGCATCCAGGACAGCTCTTGGTTGGGTTTTGTATGGTTCACAAACCAAATTTTGTCAGGATACGTCGTTTTTTAATCACTGTGTAGCTGCCGACAGTGAGGAAGAGTTGAACGCTCTCATTAGAGACCATTACAAGTTAGAATCAATAGGTATTAGGCAGCAGGATCAATACACGGCTTCAGAGCAAAGAGCTATTAATATTTTGGAGCAGACGACACGTCGTCTTCCTAATGGGCGCTTTGAGGTAGGTTTACCATGGCGTGATGATGAACCCGCCATACCAGATAGTTATCACCTCGCTCTTAGTCGTCTCAATTCTTTGTCAAAACGTTTCCGGCGTGACGTCAGTTATTTAGATCACTACACTGTAAATATTGAAGCATATTTAGAAAAGGATTATGGTGAGGAATATATGCATGAGTATCTCATGATAATCCTATGGACAGTTCTAGGCGATGGTATCTTCCTCATTTTGGGGTCACCAACGAAAACAAACCTGGTAAGCTCCGAATCGTTCATGATGCAGCAGCGCGAACTCAAGGTGTCAGTCTAAATTCTCTTCTCTTGCCGGGGCCAGACTTATTGCAGTCGTTACTAGGAATTTTGCTAAAGTTTCGCGAAGGTCAAGTAGCCGTAACTGGTGATATCCGGGAAATGTTCCCTCAGATCAAGATTCGTAGTGAAGATCGTAACTGTCAAAGGTACCTTTGGCGACCTAATGGTGTTGGGGACGTGAGAGAATTTAGAATGTCATCGTTGATTTTCGGTGCTTCATGTTCTCCATTCATAGCGATTTTCATAAAAAATAAGAACGCAAAGGACTTCGAGTCCGAGTTTCCAGAAGCTGCTAGAGCTATTAAAGAGAACCATTATATGGACGACTATCTGGGCAGTTTTGATGATATTCAGCAAGCAGCACGTGTTGCTGCCGAGATAGTTCACGTGCATAGTAAATGTGGGTTTGAGATGCGTTCGTGGGTGTCTAACCAGCCTGAGTGTCTTAAACTATTGCCACCTCATTTAATCAAGGAAGAAATTAGCGAGGTTAACTTGAATCTAGAGGGATTCGGCCTGAGAGTTTTAGGTATGCAATGGCTTCCTCTCGCTGATGTTTTCACCTTTAAAATAAATTTCACTGAACCAGTTTTAGGAACACTAACGAAACGCCAGGTTTTAAGAGATTAAGTTTTTTATTATTTTAAAAATATCTTGCGGCAAACTCGGTGCCAAAAACATAGAACCTTGCTTATGATAAATATAAGAAGTAACTTTATTGCCATAGTTATGCGTAGGTTTAACTTTATCAACAAAGTAGTCATTAAATGCATTAGCTATTTTAATAGGATTCGAAATGTAGTTATTATTTAGTCTAAGTGTCGATATAGATTCTTTTGGTTTATTAATGTTAATATTATTTATTATTTGCCAAGTTGCCTTTTGACTTATTGTCCGAAGTATTAATTTTATAGTTATTTTGTACACGCTTTGTTAAAGATATAATTTTTTTAAGCTTCTTTGAATAATTTTTGTACTTTATATTTAAACCCTAGCAAGTGCAATAAATTGCACTTGCTAGGGTTTTTTCTATAGTGCCACAACAAATCTCTCTTCTTTTTACTGCATACCCTAATGCCCCGTGACATCCATTTTGTTTTCTTAACTATCTGTATTGTGATCTTTTTTAATGGAAAGCAAAGGTCATAAAAAAGTTTAAATTCTTCTATAAAATGATCGTATGCAATATTTGGATCATTTGTATAGTATATCTGGGAAAATGAAAGATTTTTAATGCAATTCACAAATTTTTGGATATTATTTTTGCCATAGTCCCGTACCATTTTTCGCCAGTGCTTGACTCTAAAAACGTTTTTTACTGGGAGTCTAATTAATTGAGCTGTGTGATCCGATAAGCCAAATTCCAACACTTCAGTCTTACAGGGTTTCATGAAATTGTGTAAAAAGTTATCAATACATGTGTTGCTAATAGTTCTAGTTGGCTCCTTAAGAGACACTCTAAAATTATAGTTTAAATTTAGGCATTCAAAGTCTAAAGTTATGTTATTTTGTTTTAACATGTCTATGTTAAAATCTCCCGCTATTACAATTTTATAACAATTGTTCATTTTTGTCACAAACATAAATAGTTTTTCTAGTCTACTAAAAAACATACACAGGTTATTGGGTTTTGGCACTCTATACAAACATATAACAATAATTTTGTAGTCAACTAATTCTATAGAACAACACTCAAAGATATTTATAATAGATAATTTATTAATGTCAGAAAGCTCTTTGTACTTAATTCCATTTCTCACTAGAATACAGGTTCCTCCTCTTTTTGTGTTAAAAAGCAATAAGAAATAAATTTATTACAAAAATCCACCTTAACCCCTAATTTTGCCGGTGTGTATAGATAAACAATGTTGTTTCCCAGAGCGCACGCAGAATTCTCCTAAGAAGCCGGTACCATCGCTACATCTTGTCGCTGAGGCAACGAGCGACGGCAAGGGCCAATGTCGCCGCCGGTGAGTACTACGGACGCTAGCACTGCTACGAACTTGCTACGGACTGTAGCACTGCTACGGCGTTGTGTGTTACGGACAGGGATGTAACGGAGGTAGTTTTATCGGAACCGAAGTCGGAGTGGGAGTTTTTAAATTTGATTTATCGGAATCGGAGTCGGAGGCAGGGTCAGAAGTGGTGGCATGAGAAAGAATTTTTATTTACAGACAAATAAAACATTCTTAAATCTTTTTTTTTTTTAATTATAAAATAAAACACAAACTATGAAAAAAAACTTTCATAACAGTCGAAACAGGAAGCCGTCGCCGCTATGTTATCCCAAGTAACATTTTAGGTTTTAGAAAGGATTTGAAAAGGTTCTAGAACCTTTGTATGGAAATCGATGGTAAGTCTTAATAGGCCGAAAAGCGCTATGTTAACCTTATAATAACCTCCTGTGTGCAAAAAGGGCCCACGTTTTAGAACCTTTTTGAGAGCTACAGAAAAACCTATTGCTCAAAGTCAGAACCTTTCGAACTACTTACATAGAACCCAAATATAACTTTCACCACTCTATATTAACGTTAATATAACCCTGCAAGACAGCTTCTAAGTTCTAACATAGTCTTGGATGTAACTCTATGACAACTTAAAACCTTTTTGATAGACGTGATTAAATGCTTTTCCAGGACTCTTGGGTTATAAAATGTTTCTGTGTAAGATTTATTTACACAGAAATACCAAGCATGGACTTTATTTACTACCAAAATATAATGGCGCCATTGCCTATCACCAAGATTCAAAATGGCTGGATAACTATGTGCCGTATTCATTAAAAATTATAAGCAGTTTGCTAAATTCACGAAATGAAAAAAAATAGTGCGATTGGCACTTTGTCGTGAAACTTAAGGACAATTTTGCTATATAATTAACGGGCCTTTCGTAGCTTCAAAATTTTGAAGATATTTTAGTAAATTGAAAATTATAATATTAGGGGGTTGGTGGTAAATCGCATTATTAATAAAAAAATAAATCATAGAAAAATCATATATTTTAAATCGTATATAACACGTTATGTAATTTTGCTTCATTTAGTTGAGATATTGTTTTTTTATTTCTTTTTTTAATTTCTGTTAAAAAATATGGCGGCTGTTAGGAAATTACTAGAAAACATTAAAATTAACCTTTTCAGGACTGTCTCAGCTAAAAGCTCCTAATGTTTACCTAAATAAGAGCTAAAGGTATTCTCGCGGAGGTATTTGAAACTAAAAAGTTGTTTCCGCAACTTAAAGGTTATCGCCAGGAGTAATTTAAGACTTGTCAGTCGCGAAAACAACCTATGAGCACAAATAGTTACTTCTAAGTTTTGATTGTTTGATTGGACGTGCGTTCGACACAGCTCGATGGTTCGACCAGAGTGATTAACATCTACAGGCGGCTCTTATTAGTCCAAGTTAGTTCCTATTTCCTTTTTTTTTCAATTAAGTTTAAAACAATAATAATATATTTATGCCACACACACCTGACCAGAAAGTGAATATACAAACAACTTATTTATTGTATAGATAAATTTAAAGCTTTAATAATTAATTATAAATAATAATTTATAAAAGTATCTAAAAATTATTATGTATATATATCTAAATTATCATTTATTTAATTAATTATTAACGCTTTAAATTTGGGTACCTATCAAAATACAGATTTTTTTGACATCGAATTTCACTTCACAGAAAACTATTCCACGATTTTTAATATCTATTTTTCTTAAATAATCGAATAACTCATCATCGCTGTTTCATAATATCGAACAAACTTTCGTAAAAAATATGTTTCAAAGTTGTTTTGGTTACCCGAATAACGATCTATCGAACTAACATTTCATATGAACTATTAAGTTATCGATGAAACTATTAATAGAAACATGTTTCAATGTTTAACGGTACACATTATATTACTTTCAATCGCAGTAACGTTTCATCGAACGATGCATTCGCGGGTTGACGATAAAAATATTGCGGTCAGTTCTATATTCATAAATTTACCTTGCCTTGCCTTGTGTTTTATTTTATAATCCTGAATCTTTCATTATGTGTCCAACTTACATGATTTACTTACATAAATGCGAGCTATTGTGCATGCAAGCATGCATCGTGCAAGCAAGTACTCATTATGCAGCATGCATGGAAACAAGCATGCAGCATGTAAGCAAGCAAACAAGCAATTGTACGCTCCGCTCGCTTCGCTCGCTCCGCTACGTGAAGGTCACAAGTCTAACCTAACCTAACCCAACCAATAAATTAACTTTGTGACTAATACACTTTCTTTATACCGGGGGGCCTCAGGCCCCCCGGTATAAAGAACAGGCATTCTGCAGGCAGGCATACAGCAATGCAAGCATGCATACAGCATGCAATGCAAGCATTCAATACAGATACATGAATCCATTATGATCTTTTTTAGTTTTAGATTGTTATTTCCCTCTAAGATTTTTTTATGTTCCCAGAACTTTTTCCATGTTATATTCACTCTTCTGTCTATTTCTTTTTAGTCTCTGTTATTGTCAAAGTTTTCCTAGGTATACTTAGACTTTACTAGAAAAATGCACTGAAAAAAATCGACTTGCCTCAGGCGGGACTCGAACCCGCACCTTCCACAATCCGGGTGGACGCGTTAACCAATTTCGCCACCGAGGCACTGCTTTTCGCTGTCGAAATTTGTCAGTGCTTGGTGCTTATGTTTTTATGGTAAACATCGTTTCATCAAATCTTTGAAATTTGCATTTCCAAGACCCGAACGAAATATTTTTGCAAATATTTGACGCCCAGCTAAGATGAAACTACCTTACATTATGGAATAATTTTATTTTTGCGTTTACAAACGCGTAAATATAATACTAGAAAAGTTTTCAGTGCATTTTTCTAGTATTATATTTACGCGTTTGTAAACGCAAAAATAAAATTATTCCATACTTAGACTTTGTCTAAGTAGGTATATGTATTCGCTGACGTATTCTATCATCCTTCCTTCTATAGTGATGTGGCTTTGGATACTATTGGTCATTATTTTAGTTTTGTTGGTCATTTCTAACCCAGCCTTCTTGCTCTCTATGGCGATGTTTTGGGGCATTTGTTCCAATTCAGTTGCTGTTTCACTAAAAAGAACTATATCGTCCGCGAATCTTAAATGTGTTAGACGTCTGTTAAGTATGCACAACCCTTTGTTTGTCCAATCTATCTTGTGAAAGATATCTTGAAGGACTGCTATGAATAATTTCGGCGAAAGCGGGTCTCCTTGCTTTACACCCCTTTCTATAGGAAACACGTCTCCCTTCCTTTCTAATTTTATTCTGCTCATACTTTCAGAATATATGTTTATGTTTATGAATATATATTTATGTATGTAGGCGACGCACCATGCACCCAAGTTATTTTATAAGATAATAAATATATACTATTATAATAAACTTACTTAAATAGTTTTATACACATATATAATATGTCTAGCTATAAATTTAGATATATATACATAGATACATAAATCATGCCATGTAATCATATTCTTAAAATTAAAGTAAATACGGGAATCTGCCGACCCGCGATTAATCAATATTTTTAAGACAGGTAGTTAAGGCAGGCTAAGCCCCCGCCACACGATCTAGTAGCTTCCACGCCGCGAACGCATAGACAGCTTCCCGTATGTCCTGGAGTCTAAAACCGGTGTTTCCTTTTCAATCCCTTATAATCTGGTCCTTCGAGCCGGATCTATATTTACCAGTAACGCATTAATTATGCAGCGAACACCACCGCGCGATAAATTAACGTACAAAGACCGTATTAGGTTGACGGAAAGGTTAGAGTGCGCTTCGGAACATGTGCTCACAAAAAATAGTGAACTAGTAGTGCCAGTGCCTAGTGACAATTTATCGCTGAAGATACACCCAGGACATTCGAAAGTGACCCGTACGCGACAATCCGTTAAAAAAGAATCAAGCTGTTCATCACAAAGATCGACATCATCTCAGGCACGTCGCAAGCAGCTTGAGCTGGAGGCTGCCCAAGCCAAAGCTAAGATTCAAATGGACCTAATTGACAAGCAACTAGAAGTAAATTTAGCCTTGATCGATGAAGACGAAGACGACGACCATTCTAGAAGTCGCTCACAATATAGTAAGAACAGCGACACCAAGGTACGTTCCCAAGTGGAGGAATGGCTGGACCGCAGCATTACTCAGCCCCCTGGGCCGGAGCCCGAGGCCGAAGCTGCAGCGACGGCAACGGAGGCAGCGCAGGCTACCAATTTTATAAAACCGAGTCACGCAACGCCCTCCACCCAGCCTGTCGACGGTATACTCCAGCTAGCAGACACTCTCAAGGACATAATGGTTACGTCTACCAAACAGCAAGAAGAACGTCTTCTCACACGTCTATCTGCCCCTCGTGAACTGCCTATTTTCAACGGTGACTGCATCGAGTGGTTGCATTTTAAAAACGCCTACAATGAATCATCGCAAATGTGTCAATTTAGTGAATCAGAAAATCTATGGCGATTACGTCGTGCATTAAGAGGAGAAGCCAAAGAAGCAGTCACTGACCTTCTGATAGGCAATACTTCACCACGACATATACTGGAGGCACTAGAATTACGGTTCGGTCGGTCAGACATTATTGTTTACCATTTGTTAAACCAGATGAGGAAGTTGACACCTTTACCGAATAACTATCAGCAAGATATATTTAATTTTTCTGTGAAGGTAAGCAATTGTGTGGCTACTTTGAATGCAATTAATCAAAATGATTATCTACGCAGTCCAGAATTATTATCCACCATCATATCTAAACTTCCGACCACACTTATTGGCAAATGGACCGACTATGCTTATGAGAAATTAAGTGACATAACTAGTAAGTTGGAGTTATTAGCATCTTTCCTCAAGCGCGAGGCCGAAATGATATCAGTAGTCGGTATAACACAGCCAAAGGAACAGAGAAAACCCGATCCTGTTACATACACACGGAAACCGACAGCTGATTCTCGCTATAACAACATATACAATCGACCGGTGCTCACTATAACGCCTAAAAGTGACAGCGACGCAACTGTTTGCAATTTCTGTAAAAAATCATCGCACACATTACCGAGTTGTCGAGTGTTCAAACGAGCTATGAGAAAGGATCGCTGGAGGTTTGTGAAGGCAAATAATTTGTGCTACTGCTGCCTATTAAATAAACATGACCGTAATGAATGTCCAGCGCCGCTTTGTGATATAGACAATTGCGGGCTTGCACACCATATCCTACTGCATTACAACAGACCGGTAATGGGTACTACGTCACACGTCACGTCAGACATGCAGCAACCGTTGGAGATGGACACGACCAACGACAGCACGCAGGCTCAGCCACGTGCTGCCACCGCACCGCACGCCGCGGGCGCTGAGCCCGATCCCGGGCCTCAGACGCACGCCACCGTAGCCCATGTCGAGGGCTCCGCGCGGGCGCACTCGCTCGCGCAGCCCCAGCGCGGCAGCCCCGCGCCCGCTTCGCATGTTATTCTCAAAGTGGTGAAAGTGAATATTAGTGGTCCCCTCGGTACAGTGAGTACGTATGCATTATTAGACGATGGTGCCGCGATATCTATGATTGATAAGAATTTAGTGCACGAATTAGGCTTAAAATGTTTTCAACCTAGTTCTATAAAATTTATAGATGCATTCGGTTTAGAAGTCTTTCAATCTGATGCTCCCAAAGTTTGTACAAATATTTCTGGTATTCACGATGTTAAAACTATGCATAATATAACTTTACGTCAAGTTGATAAATTACAGTTACCAAAACAAAATTTGTCAGTTGTAAACAATATCACTAGTAAACATTTGTCACATATTAAGCAATTTGTATGTAAAGAGTGCGTGGTGCCTCGCCTACTTATCGGGGAAGATAATTACTTTCTTTTAGCTCCCTTAGAAATTTTGCACGGGAATGAACAGGAACCTTACGCAACGCGATGCCGACTAGGTTGGACTATTCATGGCTGCGTCGGTCGCAGTCGCAGCCACGCATCAGTCAATGGGGATACGTTCCATCTCGCTCATTCTGAGCCGCAACAGGTGAGTGAAATGCAAGAATTAACCAATTTAATTAAACAATCATTCGAGTTAGACGCCATTGGAATATCGACCGTACGCCGCGAGAATAAGGCGCATCTGAGAGCTATTCGTATTCTAGATGAATGTTCACGTAATATTGGTAACCATTGGGAGGTGGGGTTGCCGTTCAGTAAGGACGATTTTACTATGCCTGATAGTTACAATTACGCGCTCTGTAGATTAAAGAGCACAATGAAAAAATTTCAGGCTGATGACTCATACGCCGTTAAGTATCGTAATGAGATACACAAACTATTTGACCTAGGCTACGCGCGAGAACTTAAAGAAAATGAACTCTCAGCTAGTCACGTCTGGTATTTGTCACATTTTGGAATACAAAATCCAAATAAGCCCGGCAAATTCAGATTGGTTTTTGATGGTGCAGGAAAGGTTAACGGTGTATGCCTTAATGATTATTTGCTGACGGGTCCCGATCTTTATAATTCTCTTTTAGGTATCATGTTACGGTTTCGTCAACACAAGTTCGTAATAGTTGGCGACATAAAAGATATGTTTTTAAAAATTAAAATACGCGCTGAAGATCAACACGTATTACGATTTTTGTGGCAAAATAGTTTTGACGATCCTATAAAAATTTGTGTTATGCAAAGTTTGATCTTTGGTGCCACCTGCTCGCCCTTTATTGCGCAATATATAAAAAATAAAAACGCCTTGAAATATCAAGATTTGTTTCCTGAAGCTGTAGATGTTATTATCAATAATCATTACATGGATGATTGTATTCAGTCATGTGATAGCGAAAACACGGCTATTCAATTAGTCCGTGATATTACCGAAATTCATAGAAGAGGTGGTTTCGAAATAACGCGGTGGTCAAGCAACAGTAGGAAAATATTACAGACCATACCGCCCGATGCGCTCGCGCAGACTGCCACGGAGTTTAAGCATGGCGCCACAAACATAGCTGAGCGCACCCTTGGCTTAATGTGGTATCCAAACGATGACACGTTTGGATTTAAAATTACGCTTGATCGTATTCCACATGACATTTTAAACGGTACGCAACCTCCTACTAAATCTCAGATGCTGAGTGTTATCATGTCTGTGTATGACTTACATGGTTTTCTTTCTCCTTTTATAATAAAGGGTAAAATTATATTTCAGTCTGTACATCGTAGCGGTGTCGATTGGAGTAGCCGTATCCATAGCAATGAACATACGGAGTGGTTTGGTTGGTTGAAGGATTTACAGTTACTACGCTCACTGCGGATTCCACGCTGCTATATGAATTCAGGTAAGTGGACACAGTGTTACGCAGGAGTACATCAGCAATGCGCGTCTGATAACATTATAGATTCAGATATTATAGAAAAACAACTGCATATTTTTTGTGACGCTTCTATGAAAGCATATGCAGCAGTAATTTATTGGAGATATATTTTGTTAGACGGACGCGTGTTAGTTTGTTTTGCTGCTAGTAAAAGCAGAGTAAGTCCTTTACGCCCTATTTCTATACCTAGGCTCGAGCTACAGGGAGCTTTGCTCGGCGCTCGTCTAGCCGATACTATATACCGTGAGCATAGAAATAGTCAATTTGTTAAGCGTTGCTACTGGACTGACTCCAGCACGGTTTTGCAGTGGATCCGTAGCGACCCACGAAATTATAAACCGTATGTAGCTCATCGCCTCGGTGAAATAGACGAGCTAACTAAAGCTTGTGAATGGCGACACGCACCGTCAGCAATGAATATAGCAGACGTGGCAACTCGAGATGATGCCCCTGCACTATCATATACTGACGTTTGGTTTCAGGGACCTCCTTTCTTACGCCGTCCTGAGAGTGAGTGGCCAAAAGACACTCAGTTTTCAAAACGAACAGAAGAGGTCATTTGTGAGGAACGGGCGGTATTAATTGTAACTGCTAGCTCAGACTTATCTTTGCCTAATGAAGATAATATCTCGAGGTGGATAGTTCTCATTCGCGCCACGGCCAGAGTTCTGCTCTTCATAAGAAAATGTAGACGTATTACTGTTCAACTTGACGTCATCTTAATGAAAGAAGCAGAAGAACTCATAATTAAAAAATGTCAATATGTGACATTTAATAATGAAATATCATGTTTACAGCAAGGCAAACCACTACAGCCAAATAGCCGTTTACTCCAGTTATCACCTTATCTTGATAAGTCAGGTATTCTCCGAGTGGGTGGTCGTATCGACAAGATGGTTGGTGTCGAACAGTCAGTACGGAGACCAGCTATACTGGATGGAAAGCACAAGATTACACGGCTCTTAATAGAATATTATCATAGGCAGGCTCTTCACGGTGCCAACGAACTCGTTGTTAATGAGTTGAGGCAGAGATACTGGGTGTTAAGACTTAGACCTTCCGTCCGCTCAGTGTCTGCGAATTGTTTATTTTGCCGCTATAGAAGAGCTAAGCCCCAACCCCAACGTATGGCTGATCTGCCAGCTGCCAGACTAGAACACAGTCGTCGTCCCTTCAGCTTCACGGGTATAGATTTTTTTGGACCACTAGAGGTCACAGTGGGGCGTAGGAGACAAAAAAGGTACGGCATGTTATTTACCTGCTTGACGATACGTGCCATCCATATTGAGGTCACTGAAGATCTCAGTACTGACTCCACTATCATGGCCCTTTGTCGAATGGGTGCTCGTCGCGGCCTTCCTACCGTCATCTATTCTGATAATGGCACAAATCTAAGGGGGGCCGACAACGAACTAAAACGGAGCTTGGCTGAACTAAATACCGACTTATTACGAGATGATGGGGCAGTTCGTGGTATTGAATGGCGATTTATCCCACCAGGAGCACCTGAAATGGGTGGCTCATGGGAGCGCATGATTCGGACTGTGAAGTCATCATTAAAAGTAATTTTGAAAGAACGTGCTCCACATCCTGACACGTTATCAACAGGGGCGGTCTCATAGTAAAGGCATTTAAGCACTGCCTACCTCAATATATTACTCATACACTACTATAGATTATACGTCCTTCCTACCAACAAAATAATGCAACCTATAGGCTTCGGGCGACCTGCGTATAACGTATACATACCTACACCTACGTGCCAATATGCGCGGTAAGCACTAGTTTCATCTGCTTGTAAAAATCACACACACTACAATATTTTTTACTTGTTCAGAAACACACAACGATTGACAGTATTAAACGACAAGGTTGAAATATTATAACTTGCTGGTATTATAACTAGGAAACTGACATTCTGAATTTAGCCGTATTAAGTAGGCTGACCTACTCGACCTACTGTGATTATCAATTTGATATTGTTTAGGATGCCGATTAATTTATAGGATAATTTTAAAATACTTTCATCAATAAATAATGAATTACGAAATTTAAATAACCTTTCGTCGCATAAAATACTAGGAATAAATTTAATTAAATAAAAGTATTCGCAAGATTATTCTCCAGTACTCCCTAGGTGGCGCTACGTACGCTAGTGTCTGTGATTAAGGAACAAAGCAAGTATTTTAATCTTAATATTTACTTAAGATCTTTTTAACTTATTTGAATTTTAAAATTCTTTTTATGTATTGTTATTTCACTTCACTGTTATAAAACACACCTTGACGTGATTAACTTATAAAAGTAAGGAAATAGTTTTAAAATGAATGAATACGCCAGCGCCAGCTGCGCCAGCCATTTTTTATAATATGTTTATGACTGTCATGTCACTCACGCGCGCGAATATTGAATACTTTTTTATTGCAAATCTTATTTTTTAACAATATTTATCTACTTAAAATATTTGTTTTTATAGTGTTGTGTTGTGTTGTGCATTTACGACGATAGAAAAATTGCAGTGTTCCCAATGTTCAGATAATTCCATTTGCTTAGAAATACTGCGTAAGAAACCCAGATTTCATAGGTAAGATTTTTTTTATTTAAAGATAGGTAGTTATTTTTGTTTATTTACAAATAACTATGAAACTATTACACATTCATCCAATTGACCCATCCTGGGTTCGCCATTCTCAAAAAGAACAACCTGAAAAACCTATATTGTTGTAAGTACATAATTGTTTTTAAGATTTTTTTTTCCATTAGCGGCCGCCTGCGAGTTCGTCCGCCTTGCATGGTACTATACATGTAAACCTTCCTATTAAATCACTCTATAGTACCTATTGAAAATAACATTACATCTGTTGCGTAGAAAAACTATAGGTAAACGTAGGTCGGTACAGGACGCGGGTGCGACTTTATTTTATACTATGTAAAGATTTCCGCGTAGCGTTTCAGATTGAGTTTTAGAGACTTCGATCTAAATGCCTACCTTATGTATAAATTAATGCACGCCACTGGTTATCAACATTATTAGCCGAAGTGGAGGCGATCATAAACAATCGTCCTTTGACTCACGTGTCTACTGATCCTAACTACCCCGAGGCTCTCACGCCCAACCATTTTTTAATAGGCTCTTCTTCAAACAGTCCGTTAATTGGTAAGTATCACGATAGTGACCTCTCCCTTAGGAAAAGGTGGCGTGTGGCACAACGATTGGCAGATACCTTCTGGTCCCGCTGGACGAAGGAGTACCTGCCGACCCTTATCCCTCGTCAAAAATGGACTGAAGAAACCCGATCACTACAGGTTGGTGATTACGTTATTTTAGTTGAGCCTAACTTGGAACGTAACTGCTGGCGGCATGGTGTAGTGGCTGCGACCCACGCAGGCTGCGATGGACGCGTTCGTGTCGTAGACGTTCGTACTCGCACCGGTATATTACGCCGTCCCGTAACACGCGTCGCCTTACTCAACCCACAGGATGATAGTGCTGTTAGCACTAAGGGGCAAGTATTGTAGGCGACGCACCATGCACCCAAGTTATTTTATAAGATAATAAATATATACTATTATAATAAACTTACTTAAATAGTTTTATACACATATATAATATGTCTAGCTATAAATTTAGATATATATACATAGATACATAAATCATGCCATGTAATCATATTCTTAAAATTAAAGTAAATACGGGAATCTGCCGACCCGCGATTAATCAATATTTTTAAGACAGGTAGTTAAGGCAGGCTAAGCCCCCGCCACACGATCTAGTAGCTTCCACGCCGCGAACGCATAGACAGCTTCCCGTATGTCCTGGAGTCTAAAACCGGTGTTTCCTTTTCAATCCCTTATAATGTATTTTTAATGTATACCATTATTTTTAAGTGCTGTCCATATGGATGTGTGTTCAATACTACCGAATGCCTTGGAGTAGTCAACAAATGCCGCATAGAGTGGTTTCCCAAATTCCTTATACTTTTCTATTAGTTGTTCTATAGAAAATGATGAACGAAAAGTATAATTATTATTTAGAGAAAGTCAAAGTCAAAATTTCTTTATTCATTTAGGTACAATTTGTACACTTATGAAAGTCAATTTTGATGCCATCGGTTCGAGAGTCTACCAGGAGGCCTTGTTCTGAGAAGAACCGGCAAGAAACGCATGCATAGGGTGCTCAATAACTTTAGTTCTTGAAAATATTCGATCGGTACAATTAAATTGAGCACCCTACGCTTTTCTCTAAATAATAATTATACTTTTTGTTCATCATTTAGGCTCTATACTAAAAAGTAATTTGTCACTTTTTAAACAGATTTAATATGTGTAAAGTTAGTTTTTTAGTTTTTTTTAAAACTATTAATTTATTACCCACTTTTTAGTGCGAATTATAACCGCAGATGAAAGTACTTGTATTATTTAAAAAAAAATCAAAACACCGCCAACTTAACATTGACAACGCCATCTAGTGACGTATAGCTGAACTAACATTCCAGACGTTAAATTTATTAGTCCTGGCGATTCTAATTAGGATAATGGGATATTCTTATCGAATTATTGTAATGTCATCGGTCTTTGATAAATCATAAACTTTTGAATGAAGTCTGACTGTTAAAAGTGGGTCAAAATCGAGCCCAAACGAGTCAGTTACAAACATACAGGTGTAACTGATTTAAGCGTGTTAAAATAGGTCCAATCTGTTCGGAGAAAAGGGATATGTAAACTAATGGAAGACTCACCAATTCATCAAAATTCAGCTGCGTAATAGGTACCTACCTCAGATTGTTCCAGCACTTTCGCGATTTTTTAATACGAGTGGACACTAAATACATTGTTTTTCTTCTACACAGCACTAACACGAAGTGCACCAAGGGTTGTATTTTCACCCTTTTTACTTTCTCGTATACGTAGTATAGAGGAAGTCTTGTAATCGTCAAAAATTCGACCTCGAGATTTACACGTTTTGGACCTTGAGTCCAAAACTTTTTTTTTGGAATTATGTCTGTGTGTGTCTGTGCGTTAGCAAGATAATTCGAGTATGCTTTAACTTATTGCAACCAAATTTAACATGCGTGTATGACATCAAAATATAAGGTTTCTATCAACCTT
Organism: Elophila nymphaeata; assembly: GCA_955850985.1. NCBI lineage: Eukaryota > Metazoa > Arthropoda > Insecta > Lepidoptera > Crambidae > Elophila > Elophila nymphaeata. Next base: position 7,541,723 of record OY039091.1, on the reverse strand, counting down.
TGAGTCGTTTTCGGTATACGAGAAAGTCAAGGGGAGACCACTCCCGATTTTTTAGAGTTCAATCACGAATGTAATGTTAACCGTGCGATTAACATTGAAGAACATAGATAATTAATTCATTAACATAGAAGACTATTGTCGTCTTCTGTCTTCCCTTAACGGATCCGTCACTAATTACCAGTCACGAGCCTCCGAAACATCTAGCAGTATGGGCCATTGATAGTTATTATTGTAGTAATTTGGCCTAAACAGTAATACACAATAAATCATATTTTTATTTTTGTAGTGTCTACCGAAATGGACACAAATGATGAGAACGAAGAACCAGTGCTTGAGAGAGATAAAGGTAAAGTTATATTAATTAAACTAGCGACCCGCCCCGGCTTCGCACGGGTGCAATGCTTATGTAAATATGCATGTATTATACATATCTATTTAAAAAAAACGCATCAAAATCCGTTGCGTAGGTTTAAAGATCTAAGCATACATAGACATACGGTGGATAGCGACTTTGTTTTATACTATGTAGTGATAATGTAATCAATATAATAATAATGATATATTTCTACGCTTACACCAATTATCTAGCCCAAAGTAAGTATCACTAAGAACCTGTGTTATGGATACTAGATAACGGATTATTTTTGTACTAATTTTAGATATTTTTATAAATAAACTTAAATAAATATATAAACAACCATGACTCGCAAACAAATATTCGTATTCGTCAAACAAGTATTTGCCGCTGCTTATATGCCGCTGCTTATATAATATCATGTTTACAAAAATACCTTCGCATCTAAAGCATTATTTTAGAACAAAATTTATTAACAAAAATAGGTTATAGCGAGTCAACCTTAAGAGATAGATAAATGCTGTCTGTAACTTGTTTTTAGAACTTTTAAAGGAGAATAATTCCGCCATACATAATTTTTGTGTAACTTTAACCGTTTACGCAGCGCACGCAAAGAAATCTCTGAAAATCAAAATTTATTATTTTCCGTTTATTTCAAACTATGATATTTCTTAAGATATTCATTGAAATCAAATGAAGTCATGAACAATTTTGTGCAAAATTAAATACTCGTGATAAGTAATGTATTTATTTTGATAAGGAATAATATCGTGCATACAAAAACACCATCGCAGATAATGCATTATTTTAGAAAAAAAATTATTACCAAAAAGAAAGGTTATAGTGAGACAACCATAAAATATAGACATATGCTGTCGCGGACTTTTCTTTACAAATTTTAATGGAGAATAATTCCGTCATACATGATTTTTACGTAACTTTAACCGTTTACGCAGCGCACGCAGTGAAAGCTTTGAAAAGAAATATTTTTCTCCCGTTTTTGCAACATTCTTCATTGATGCTCAGCTCCTATTGGACGTATCGTGATGTTATATAGCCTATAACCTTCCTAGATAAATGGACTATCCAACAAAAAGGAATTTTTCAATTTGAGTCAGTAGTTGCTGAGATCTTAGGGTTCAACCAAACAAACAAACAAACTCTTCAGCTTTATTATTAGTATAGATTTAAGTATGACATTCGGATCTTCAGACATATTCTTTCTAATCTGTGATTCGGTTCGTTTTCCGTGTTGTTTATTTGTGAGTTTTACGCTTTTACGTGATTTTATTATGATTCCTAATTACTATCTTCGACAGTTCTCGCTACCTACTAATTTATGAGCCCTTTATGATTGTACGGTTCAATTCATTTGGAGGTAGGTATAGTATCTTTACCATTCCATTATCTGTTAGTATTTTATTTAAAAATATATTTTTCACAAATAATGAAGGAGGAGGAGGTTGTGGGTAATTTTCTCGCAGTATGCCTATCGATATTTAATAAATAAAAGCCTATAAATAAGGTGATAGCCCAAGTAACATTTTATTCGGGCCTAGGTTGTAAAAAATGCCTTTAGGTTTTACAAGCGTCGTAAAAAGGTTAACGCTTTGCTATATTGTCACATTGAGTACTTGAGAATGATTAATAAGTCCTAAAACTTATTGTTTATTATTACAACCTTGAAACCGCTGACAGGATGTTTAAAGAGCATATAGTCCTAGGATCTAATAGCTGTCATAGACTCCTGATTTAGTTTTGGAAAGGCTAGCAATATGCTAAAGTGAGATCTACAAGTTTAATTTTTAACTTTCGTAGAACCATAACGTTAAGGAATATTGAAATGACTTATGAGTATTTTCCTACGTGAAACCTTCATGCTATATTAGAGTCATCTTGGCTGCTGGCTTGTAGCTTTATATAGTATAGATAGATAGATAGACTAGTTAAAGTCGGCCATACACTCGAACGCGATCCAGAGTCTCCGAATATCCGAAAAAATGGCCCAATCAGTGAGTCAGTCAGTCAGTGGTATTGTAGCTTTATATAGTATAGAAGACTAGAGGTCGCTTGCGCCCGCGGGCTGCGAGCAGCCCGCGAAAAGGTTGTGCGGCCTGATGGGTTGTTGCATAAGGGTTTTTCGGTTGATATTGTGGGCACAATGCTTCGTCTTTGCATTGTGGGCCTCTAATACCCGCCAGAACAAGCGTATACGGTGAAAATGGTAGCGGAATTCATTAGAAATACTTGTTTTTTTTATTTTTAAGAATTGTGTTTAACATTAAGTCATAAAGTTAACGTCGTTCACACTCGCTGGCTCAATACTTAGCCACTGCAGCGACACCTCCCTATTCCCACCAACTACCAAAAAGATTCCCATATCGATTTTATATCAATCTTGGATTTCAAAATAGATGTTGTATTTGTAGTCAGAACCCCCAAAAAACACCAAAATGATACCCATATTGATATTAATTCAAAAAGTCGCGACCGCCATTTTGGTTCTCAAAATGGATGTTGTATTGAGAATCGGGACCCCCGAAAACCATGAAAATGATACCCATATCGATTTTAGACTAAAAAGTAGCAACCGCCATCTTGGATCTCGAAATAGATATCGTATTCGGAATCGGGACCCCCGAAAACCACGAAAATGATACCCATATTGACATTTTGTCAAAAAATCGCGTCCGCCATCTTGGATCTCGAAATGGATGTTTCATTCGTAATCCGGACCCCCAATAATCACGAAACTGATACCTCTATTGAAAATGTTAAGTGTGTGGTGTGTTAGACGTGAAGGACGTCCAAATAAAGTCACTTATTTGGACGTCCTTACGAACTTCTTCAACATGGGTCAATATTTTTGGACGTCCTTACTAACTACAAATATTTATTTATTTCTTATCAAGTGTCTAAATTCAAAGTTTCATGGTGTTATCTTCGATATTGATAAATCGCATACAAACGTTCATGCCTTATTTCAACCCCTTTATGCCCTCTTTTACTACAAAAGGTAGCTTATCTCCCATCACTATCATAAGGTCTAGTCTGTTTTGGTGCCATATTTCGTCAAAATCAGTTCAAGTGTTGACTTTGTTTGGATTTCCTTACGAACTTTCATCCCCTATTTCAGTCCCACATACGTAAATATCTCAAAAACGCTAGAACAAATATTTCTTTATTTTTTATCAAGTGCCCACATGCAAAGTTTCATGGTTTCACCTTCCTTTACATGGTTTCAGCCCCTCGGTGGGGACATTATATGAGCTGTTGATGATGATGATGATGATGACCTTAAACACTTCCTTGGAGCTTTAAAAAAACACAATACTGAAATATATTCCCATGTCAACAACTGCATAATTTACTATGATAAAAATCAATATCAATGAAAAGGCATCAACAACATAATTATTTTAGTTTTATCCGCCGAAAAGCTTAATTCGATTCAAAATGGAAGCGCAATTCTTAAGAATAATTTGATTTTAAGAATTGAGTTCAACATTAATATTAATATATAATACCCATAGTTACTTCACATTTTTCCATTTAATATAGTTATGATTTCACATCATTACAAGGATTACATACATAACACATTTGACTCTTTCAAATAGACCCTCTGCATGGTTATAAAAAAAAAAATCTTGAACCTACTTATCACTCTGCCATTAGGTAGGTATCTATATAACATGTAAGACTCAAGATCAGTACACTCTGAATGGTCATAAAAAATCCAGAGCCTACTAATCATTCCGCCATCATGTATATACAACAGATTACTCTCAAAAACAGTACATTCCGCATGGTCATAAAAAAAATAACCCGGAACCTACCTATCATTTCGCCATCATATGGGTACAAAACATTACAATCTCCCAAAAACAGTACACTGTGGCTGGTAATATAAAGAAACCCTGATTCTACCAATCACTTCGCCATCATTTGAGTACAACACAATAGTTTGACTCTCACAAAAACAAGATAAGTACCTATAAGATTTGTAAACCTAAAATTTTAATCAATTAAATAGCTGAATTAATAATGACAATTTAGAGCTCACTCATCAAATTTATCTAAGGAGATTTTATGTACACTTAATATCAATAGGGTCAACATTTTTGGACGTCCTTATGAACTTCTTCAACATGGGTCAATATTTCAAAAACGCTAGAACAAATATTTGTTTCTTTCTTATCAAGTGTCTAAATTCAAAGTTTCATGGTTTTATCTTCGATATTGAGAAATCGCATACAAACTGTCATGCCTTATTTCAACCTCTTTATGCCGTCTTTTACTACAAAAGGTACCTTATCTCCTATCTTAAGGTCTAGTCTGTTTTTGTGCCATATTTCGTCAAAATCAGTTCAAGTGTTGACTTTGTTTGGATTTCCTTACCAACTTTCATCCCCTATTTCATGCAAAACTTGATGGTTTCACCTTTAACAAAGACTAATTTCATACAAACTTTTATCCCCCATTTCACCACCAAAAAAGTCAAATTTCAAAAATCCTTGATCAAATATTTATTTTTTTAATAATAATACGTAGCCATTGCAGCGACACCTCCCTATTCCCACCAGAGAGATCTATGCGGTCTGAATTGGCGTCGCGCCTTTTTTCACATTTCGCTCTTCATTACAAGGACTACCTACATAATACAAGAAAGAGTCTAACTCTTTAAAAAAGAGTACCCTCTGTATAATAAAAAAAAAATAACCCGGAACCTACCTATTACTGTGCCCTCATATATGTCTCTACATAATACATAAGTCGCTCAGAAGAGTAGGTGCACTCAGCACTGTCACAAATAATAACAACTTTGAACTTATTTTATATTATTTTTCTAAAAATATTTCACCATAAAATTGTCAAAAAAACTGAATTCAATTAATCATGTTCGATTGGAGCCAAAATGAAAAATATCAAGCCAAGTGAAACAGCCATCATGTGGGTATTTAATAGCACTCACCACAAAAAGTATTACAATTCATCGATATAAACTTTCTACCTTAAATACTTCCTTGGAGCTTAAAAAAAAACCACAATACTTAAATATATTACCATGTCAATAACTACATAATTTACTATGATAAAAATCAATATCAATGAAAAGACATCAACAACATAATTATTTTAGGTTTATCCGCCGAAAAGACTAATTCGATTCAAAATGGAAGCGCGATTTTTTAGAAAGTGTTTGATTTTAAGAATTGAGTTCAACATTACATCACAAAATTATTTTCGTTCACACTCGCTGACACAATACCTACTTAGCCATTGCAGCGACACCTCTCTATACCCATAGTTACTTCATATTTTTCCATTTAATACAGTTATGATTTCACTTCATTACAAGGATTACATACATAACACATTTGACTCTTTCAAATAGATCCTCTGCATGGTTATAAAAAAAAAAATATTGAACCTACTTATCACTCTGCCATTAAGTAGGTATCTATATTACATGTAAGGCTCAAGATCAGTACAATCTGCATGTTCATAAAAAAATCCAGAACCTGCTAATCATTCCGCCATCATATAGGTACAACAGATTACTCTCAAAAACAATGAACTCCGCATGGTCATAAAGAAAAATAGCCCGGAACCTACCTATCATTTCGCCATCATATGGGTACAAAAAATTCATTACAATCTCCCAAAAAACAGTACACTGTGGCTGGTCATGTAAAGAAACCCTGATTCTACCAATCACTTCGCCATCATTTAAGTACAACACAATAGTTCGACTCTCACAAAAACAAGATAAGTACCTATAAGATTTGTAAACCTAAAATTTTAATCAATTAAATAGCTGAATTAATGATGACAATTTAGAGCTCACTCATCAAATTTATCTAAGGAGATTTTATTTACACTTAGTATCATTTGGAGTTTTACATTTATAATTCCCAAGCTGTTTTATAATAATAAAAAAAATATTGTGTCCGCCATCTTGGATCTCAAAATGGATATTGTATTCGAAATCTGGACTCCCGAAACCCACGAAAACGATACCCATATTAATACTTTGTTAAAAATTTGTGTCCGCCATCTTGGATCTCAAAATGGATATTCTAATCGGAATCAGGATCCCGAAACCCACCAAAACGATAACCATATTGATATATTGTTAAAAGTTGTGTCCGCCATTTTGGGTCTCAAAATGGATGTTATATTCGGAATCAGGGCCCCGGAAACCCACGAAAACGATACCCATTTTGATATATTGTTAAAAAGTTGTGTCCGCCATCTTGGATCTCTAAATGGATGTTATATTCGGAATCAGGAACCCCGAAAACCTCTATCACTCTGCCATTAAGTAGGTATCTATATAACATGTAAGACTCAAGGTCAGTACACTCTGCATGGTCATAAAAAATCCAGAACCTACTAATCATTCCACCATCATGTAGGTACAACAGATTACTCTCAAACGCATGGTCATAAAAAAAAAATAACCCGGAACCTACCTATCATTTCGCCATCATATGGGTACAAAACATTACAATCTCCCAAAAACAGTACACTGTGGCTGGTCATATAAAGAAAACCTGATTCTACCAATCACTTCGCCATCATTTAAGTACAACACAATAGTTTGACTCTCACAAAAGCAAGATAAGTACCTATAAGATTTGTAAACCTAAAATTTTAATCAATTAAATAGCTGAATTAATGATGACAATTTAGAGCTCACTCATCAAATTTATCTAAGGAGATTTTATTTACGCTTAGTATCATTTGGAGTTATTATTACAAAAACATTTATAATTCCCAAGTTGTTTTACATTATTAAAAAAAAAATATTATAAAACAGCTCGGAATTCCTTTTTTCTCGTATATTATTTACGATACGAAAGTTGTGTCCGCCATCTTGGATCTCAAAATGGATATTGTATTCGAAATCTGCACCCCCGAAACCCACGAAAACGATACCCATATTGATACATTGTTAAAAATTTCTGTCCGCCATCTTGGATCTCAAAATGGATGTTATATTCGGAATCGAGACCCCCGAAAACCACGAAAATGATACCCATATTGATACATTGTTAAAAATTTGTGTCCGCCATCTTGGATCTCAAAATTGATGTTATATTCGGAATCAGGGACCCCGAAACCCACGAAAACGATACCCATATTGATATATAGTTAAAAAAATGTGTCCGCCATCTTGGATCTCTAAATGGATGTTATATTCGGAATCAGGAACCCCGAAAACCTCGAGAACGATACCCATATTGATATATTGTTAAAAAGTTGTGCCCGCCATCTTGGATCTCTAAATGGATGTTATATTCGGAATCAGGAACCCCGAAAACCACGAAAATGAGACCCATATTGATATTTTATTAAAAAGTCGTGTCCGCCATCTTGGATCTCAAAATGGGCGTTTTATTCGGAATCTGAACCCCCGAAAATCTCGAAAATGAGACCCATATTGATATTTTATTAAAAAGTCGTGTCCGCCATCTTGGATCTCAAAATGGACGTTTTATTCGGAATCTGGACCCCTGAAAACTTCGAAAACGATACCCATATTGATATTATATTAAAAAAAAGTCTCGTCTGCCATCTTGGATCTCAATATATATTTTTTTCGGAATCGGAATGCTCGAAAACCACGAAAATGATACCCTGACGATTTAAAACTATCCGTCAAAAACTTTAAGTGTGGCTCTTAGATTATACCCAAATTTACAAATAACGATAGGTAAGTAGGTACTAATGAAGTTTCAATACAAAACGAAAAGTAGTATTCATGTTTTATTTAAATTACCTGATTTTGGGGTGACGAGATTTTAGCGGCAACACCAATTTTTAGTAGTGCGCGTGTATCTGTGTGTAAGCGTTAGCACACAACAAATTTTCTGCTTCAGTTAGGAAGCGGCATTTTGTACGGAACTATCCTTCTAGCATGTTCTTATTCTAAGCAATAACAATAACTATCCCTTAGAAAACACATCAACGAGATGATTATTTCATTTCATACTAAATAATTACTTTCCCTTAGGAAAGACCAACGGGAAAGTCACCAAAAAGATCATTTCATACTAAATGTACCAGATTTCCTCTATACTACGTATACAAGAAAGATTTCATAGTAAATGTATGGGAAACTACTGAACTGACCGGCCCTTACTGAATCGTCGACAACTCTCAGTGTTGCCATCGTATCGACTCGAGACGACCATTTTGGACCATCAGAGATTCCAGGCAACGATTTTCAGGCAAAATTTTTCAAAAAGCAAAAAAATTTTTTTTTGTTTATTAACAAAACTTTATAGCTCAAAAAATACCCCGAAATTGGGGAAAATCTGCATACCAAAATGTGGCCGCGCTATATGACTACAAAATGACACCAAACTTACCCAGGTAAAAAAATATTTACCCCTAAAAAAACCCACACAAATGAAAAGTTAAAATTTCGAAATTTACAAAATGGCCGACATCACCGCCGTCTTTTGAAACCAGGGTAGCAATGGCGGATAGCCGATCGAACTGCGAGTACAACGCAGTTTTCACTATTGCCGTAGCTCCCACCGGAGAGCGCCACGAGACCAAAAACCGGAAAACCTAAAAACAGCCACAACTTCCAGTGTTGCTACATCTCGGCCTTGAAAATGGTCAAATGTCATTTGGTAGGGCTTGATCAATAGGTAATAGCACTTGGATGAATCGAAATGTCATTATTTCTAATGGGGAAAATTTTAAACGTGATTTTAAACGACGGATTTTAAACGTGGCTATACATCCCGTGACCTTCCACAACCGACATATACACATCGACTGCATTAAAAACCATCTAGCTCCTTTAATTTCCCAAAAACGAAATGAATTTTTTTAAAAAATCACAAAATGGCCGCCAGTGGCGCCGCCATCTTGATTTTTGGAACCTCCATATTTTTCCCATATTCTAGACTATATAGCGGATGGAATGGCGTTTTTACCTTCCCTCTCGCTCCCACCCAGTCGCCTCAACTAACTTTGGCGCAACACCATATCGAAAAAAATGTTTTCCCCTGGCGGGCGGTGTTGCCAGTGGACTGAAATAAAATTACCCTCGGCCATCTGCGGACCGGCCTGCGCTTCAAACTGCATACTCGGTTTGAGCAAAACGTGAAAAAAAAATTGTGACACATTTTGCTCAATCTGTCAAAAATGAGGGAAAATGTCAAAAAAGTTTTTGCACCTGGCAACACCTCTAGCACAGGTCTCTCCCCGGTCTCATACTAAGGATCCGCTCCGACGTCGCCGTCTCCCCGCAAAGAGACTCTGAAAATGGTGCATTTTTTCGCAATCACAAAATGGCCGCTGGCCTCGGCGCCATCTTGGATTTTGCAATTTCGCCACTCATCCGGAACAGAGGACCGTATACGGAGAGAGACGACGAAGGAAAATCGCCAGCGGCGCGTCTCACCTCTGCGTGGTGTCGTTCCGAATTGCCGCCTGCGAGGCCGACTTCGAGTCCATATGGCGGCGCGGCCATTTTGAATTTCCAACATTTAAGAAAAAAATCATATTCCAAACTGTCAAATGTACCGACGAGCGAAAAGGAAAAAATTCAGGACTCGAAATGAAAAAGTTGGTCCTTCGAGCGGAGCCGCCATCTTGGATTTCACTCGCGCTAAAGTGAAAAAGCTGCGTCGATAAAAATCTACTTAAAGTCGGCCATACACTCGAGCGCGATCCAGAGTCTCTAAATATGAGAAAAAATGGCCCAATCAGTCAGTCAGTGAGTGAGTGGTATTGTAGCTTTATTTTTGAATTTCCGACTTTTAAAAAAAAAATCATATTCAAATCTGTCAAATCTACCAAAAACCGAAAAGGAAAAAATCCAGGACTCGAAATGAAAAAGTTGGTCCTTCGACCCGAGCCGCCATCTTGGATTTTACTCGCGCTAAAGTGAAAAAGCTGCGTTGAAAAAAATCTAGTTAAAGTCGGCCATACACTCGAATGCGATCCAGAGCCTCCAAATATGCGAAAAAATGGCCCAATCAGTCAGTCAGTCAGTCAGTGGTATTGTAGCTTTATATAGTATAGATAGATAGATAGATAGAAGATAGATAGATAGATAGATAGATAGAATAGAATAGAATAGAATAGATAGATAGATAGATAGATAGTATAGATAGATAGAAGATAGATAGAAGATAGATAGAAGCTTTATATAGTATAGATAGATAGATAGATATTAGGTTGGGGAAAAAGTCTTTTCGCATTATAGTATGTATAAACTTGTAATAAAATCTCTTTGGCTATACTATTTGTATCTGGCTGGTTTTGGTATCATAGAAAGTTTAAATTTTAAAGAACATAATTCCAAATTCAAATTAGGAAAATGTGTGATTTTCATTTGTTTTTCGTACCGCCAAGATGAGTGAATCTAATGAAGAAATTCGATACATTTTAAAATTTTACTACAAAAAGGTAAAATTGCAACGCAAGCCGCGAAAAAAAATTGCGATGTTTATGGACCTAGTGCAGTGTCTGTGAGAGTAGCACAAATTTGGTTTAAGCGTTTTCAATCCGGAAATTTTGATGTCAAAGATGCACGTCGCTCTGAGGCTTTAGACAACATGCATTTCGACAATCGCTCTCGCAATCGCTAAGTCAAAAAAAATTGTGTGCGTGTAACCTTTACGCGCGATTGAAGTAAAACTTCTTTGACGTAGATCACTGAAATGTTTAAATTTTAACTGAAAAAAAAAATATGACAGATACTTACGACCAATCGAAATTACTATTTTTAAATAGCGGAAACTACACAGACTATAGAATACTGAGCGTTACTTCCGTTAGAAAAATCTGAGTTACCCCCTAGTCGCGCCTAAAGAAGTTTTACTTCAAAAATGTATGGGATTGATATAAGCAATCGAAAAGTGACGTCATCAAAATAATCGAGTCGAAAATTGCTAGCCAAATGTTTTGCGTTTCTATTGAACCGAAACGCAAGCAATAGAAGGCGTCGCTCGCTAACTTCCCATACAATGCGTAGCCAACATGCAGCTTTGAGACTCGAAACCGACAAACTAGCGATTCGATCGATCGCTTGGCTTTCGATCGCCGAGACCCTGTAGAAAACGCTTGTAATACACGATAATGGTCTTAATATCAGCACAAAAAGGTACAAGGTACAACTGATACAAGGTCATCGACTGTACTGTAAGATTATTTCAATCGTAGCTGTGCACTTTGCGAAAGTCTGGTTTTAAGTATAAATTCAATTAATAGATTTTTAGATGAATCAGAAATTATTTTACTATATAATTCAATGCTATTTATTAAGGAATTAGTGACAGATTCTTGACCAGTCATTACCGGTAGCAAGGCAATGGCAGTTTTTAAATCAAAATCTTTAGTAGCCATTTCGAACTGTCTAATTTTTTGTTCGGTTAAAGAAATTATTTTATTATAGAAATTATGGATTTCACTAATAACTTTGTGTATATCAGTGATATCTCTTGAGCTTATCTCTTCTCGGTCTATTTGCAAGTGTAACTGAGCCAAAATACTCTCTAATTGGAAATATAAAAGTTTTGCCTCGTTAGCTTTTTTAAGCCAAGGTCTTGTTGCCTTCTTTCTGGGCCTAATTTTACTAAATAATCTTTAATGTAACTTAATTTTTTATGAAGGTCATGCAACTGTAATATGACACTAGACATAATAAACTGACATTACTGTAAAATAAACTATTACATTTGCCTATTAACATTTATTAAAAAAAAGGGACTTACATACGTTCACGAAAATTATACGATTACGGGAAACATGATTCTATGATGCGATGGGGGGGGGGGCAAACCGTCTGGATAGGTCGGCGGGCGGTACGGCTTTTCTCCGGTAACGCGATGGCATGCTGCTTACGGCACAGGCTGCAGATTCTGGGTAGCTGGAACTAGTGGGCCGGGCTATACCCTGGACTCCTCTTGTTTATCCTTCTTTCTTCTTAAACTGCGCTGGTTAGGTTGGTCCGTGAGATGGTAGCAATGTTGTTACTATTCAACTCCCGTTGAATTGTACGCACGAGGTGTTTATTACATTTTTTCAAAACGTAATAAAATATTCCCAATGCCAAGATGATGATAGATACGATGACTATTACTTCGATAATAGCCAGCTTCTCATTGTGGTTTTGTGTTGTCGTTGCAGAAGCTTCACCATTAGCATTTTGTGCAATTACCACCTGTTCTTTGGAAGCGGATTTTCCCATTTCTTGTATGGTCTATTTTTGCTTTTCTTCTGTAAAAATTTGCTTTCTTCTTTCTTCAGATCTTGTTCTCTTCTTTTTTTTTCAAATCTTGGGATCTTCTTTCTTCAAATCTAGTATTCTTCTTTCTTCGAATATTGTTACCTTCTTTCTTCGACTCTGGTTTTCTTCTTTCTTCAAGTCCTGATGTTGGCCAATGGCAGGGTCGCCTTATAATATTATGTTCTTGGGTGATCAAGTAAGACGATGTTTCATTGTGAAGTCCATTTATTGAATGCCAAAAATATAATATATTAATATTAATTTAGTAGAATTTGCAACGCAGCTATTTACTTATTATTACAATTCCTAATTGCGACATGACCTAATTACGTTTCCGATATGCACGTGTATCATATCATACTACATTTTCAAATTTATATATTTTTATTATTTTGTTACAATTATGATAAACAATATAATGAAAACATATACATAATTGGATTGAACGGATTGAACCAGTTTACTGACTAAGAAGAAAACAAGGAGCTTATATTTTACCTATAGAATGGAGTCATTAGACAAATGAACAAAGTGAGGGCAAAAGTTTTGACAACACTTGACATTTCTTGACATTTCTAGAGAGGCTCTGTCTCTTTCTAGTAGGGTGCCTGTAGCACAAATTAATCACGGGGTATACCGCCCTAAAGCAATTGTGCTGTTAGATTCCTACGGAAATATTGCAGTAGCCCGGATAAGGATAAGTGATAGTTAGGTTCTGTCAGTGTCATCCGGTCAACGTGTTTGTTGTTCCGAATTCTGACGTGATTTTTTGTTAATTAAGTGATTTTTGTGGTGATCTTTGTTTGTTTGTGATTGTCCTTGGTGTGGTGCTAGTATTTGTAATACTAACTAGGTAAGAATTTGTGTCTAAACTAACTTGTGAGGGTTATGCCGGTCGACCATGGAGGCTGACGATCGCCCCCCTGGCCGCCCACCAGACCCACCCGTAGGAGTCGAATCTCAGGATCTATTTTCATATGCACCTATAATATCAGCCCCTCTGTCTAATTTTGAAGCAGTAGAAAGTTCACAGACCCGACCATCTAAACGCACCCATGACGGCGATGGCGCCACATCCATACCTAAACAACCCAAACCAACTACTCCCATACAATATAGCCGCACACGATATTCAGCTATGGATGTCGCACCATTCTTAGTTCATGTGTCTCGTACTGAGATTGATTCAACATCTGGCACATCAATCCATCCTCTTAAGTTTGGACAGCTAATGCATAGAATGCTCATCAAAAACATCTTAACTGATGGTATTAAGAAAGTAGGTCGTAACCGTATTTCTGTGGAATTCAAAACCCCTGAAGATGCCAACTCATACCTCAGTAACTCTGAATTAATTAGTAAAGGCTATTCGGCAAGCATCCCATCATACAATATCACCAGAATGGGGGTTATTAGAGGTGTACCCAATGAATGGACGGATGAGGAGGTTAAGGAAAATATTAAAGTACCACAAGGGTGTGGTCCTATATTAAAAGTAAGACGCATGAACCACAAAATAACATCTGATGGTACTACTGAGTGGAAACCAACACAAACCGTGGTTATCACGTTTGATGGACAGGTCCTACCTGAACGAGTATTCTGCTGTTATACATCACTCCCTGTAGACCGATATCATTTCCCCACAATACAGTGTTTCCACTGCTGCAAATATGGGCATACCAAAACCCAATGCCGGTCTAAACCGCGTTGTTTCCGTTGCGGTGAAGAACATGTAGGTGAAGATTGCACTGAAGAAGATATGAAATGTTTCTACTGCTCAGGCCCCCATACTGCTACCAGCAAAAACTGTCCTGAGTTTGTTCGCCAAAAAAATATCAAAGTGACCATGGCAGAGCAAAACGTATCATATGGAGAAGCGTCCCAAAAATTTCCCACTAGCAGCCGCTCATATGCTGATGTCTCAAAATCTGTCCCTCGGGACCCTTATATACAATATATGTCCCCTGCTATACCAAGCAAAACCCGCTTTCAAAACTGACAAACTTCATATAAAAAAACAGTTTTCTCCAAACCTATATCACATGCTCCTCTCGCCCCCGGCTATGACCAAAGAGCCCACCAGGATATCATTAACAGTTTTGCTTTTCCTTCTTCTCCAAATGGATGCGCTCTCAACACAGCGCCAGTACAAAATGAACAAACACAAGAATACATTGTATCCCTTATTTCCTATCTTTCAAGTTATTTATCTTGTAACCCAGGTTTTAGTTTACCCGACCACGTTGCCACTCAACTTATTCACTCTATTAAGTCATCCCAAAATGGCTCCCCTCAAAATCCTCCAATGGAATGCTAGAAGCGTTCTCCCTAAAAAACATGAGGTTAATTATTTATTAAACTTTCACAAACCTGCACTTTTTGCTTTATCTGAAACGTGGCTCAAGCCACATCTCCAATTAAATTTTAGAGGCTATAGCAGTTACCGCGATGACCGTACTGACGGTTATGGGGGTGTTGCTATCTTAGTAAACAATTTAGTCCCTTCATCCACCCTCTCACTACCCCCTCATGGAGATCAGATTAATGCTGTTGGAGTCTGTATATTGGGCATTAAATTTATTACTGTTTACATACCTTCACCCGATCCTTTTTGTATGCAATATATTAAAAATCTTGCACAATCCACTACGGGTCCTTTAGTACTCCTAGGAGATTTTAATTGTCACCACTTTCTTTGGGGATCAGATTACTGTGATAACTTTGGGTCTGACCTAGCTGATGTCATTGATGAGTGCGGCCTGTGTGTCCTCAATGATGGAGCTGCCACGAGGCTTCCTCGTCTTGGTCAAAGTAAAAGCTGTGTTGACTTAACCTTATGCTCAGCAAACCTGGCATCATTGATGGAATACCAGCGTTTACACTTGACATATGGAAGTGACCACTACCCAATATGCACTACATTGATTGATAAATCATTACCCCAATATACCCAAAAACCCCTTCTGAAATACAGAATCCAAGATGCAGACTGGAGCAGCTATAGAAGCATGTTGGAAGATGAGGTTGATTCATTACCTACCACCTCCCCAAATAATCTAGACGCCTGCTATTCACAACTATGTAATGTTATACATACCTCTGCCGATGCTACAATACCCCAAAAAAACTCTTCGCGTGGGAAAATTCCCTCCCCACCTTGGTGGGATAGGGAGTGCACTTCCTTAATTAAGGCACGTAATGAGGCCGAGTTAAATTATATTCGTCACATGACTCCTGAGAATCTCCAAAATTACAACAAGATTGTAGCCAAATCAAGACGAATTTTCAAAAAGAAAAAACATGATGGCTGGAAAGGATTTTGTTTATCACTCTCGCCCTCAACTCCATCAACACATGTGTGGCAAAATTTCAAAAGATTTAGAATTGGTAGTTCAACAAGAAATTCACCCCATATTTCAGAAGAAGTGGCAGACCGTTTCCTTGATAAGCTTGCTCCTCCTACTGCTCCATACATTGACGACTGACCTATATCCATGTGTGAATATCCCATATCTAATGACCCTTTTCTCAATGACTGAGTTAGAAAATATCTTGCCAATGTCAAGTAAAAATGTAACTAAAGTAACAAAAATAATTGTTCGGTTGATTGAGGTTAAAAATGGAGTCTCTCAACACGTGTTTTTACGACAAGAACTCGGGAGAAACTCCCTAATTCATCTCACTGATCAATGTTTTATGATAGGTGCACAAAACCCGCCAGCATTGACAATTTTACAAGCCGTCCTTCCTCACTGGTCCAGGAAGTGGCGGACTCTCTATTCTAAATTTCTAATGCGGCGCACAGCTACCGATTTTAATTATGTGCTTCGTCAGTGTCACTGTATTAATGTAATTCCAATAGTTTAGCATATTAAATGCTAATCCGGTGCCTCATTGTAATTTTGAAGTATAAGCAGGCAGGCAACTACGTATGATTACTATTAAAATAAATAACGTTTGTCGTATTACGAAGGACAACATTGAATTCTTTTAACAATAATATTTATTTGCGTAAAACATGGCTAAAAGATGTTACAGATGTCATACAGAACTACATGTTTTACCATTTAAGTTGGCTTGCAAATGATTAAATTAAATTAATTCCATTTTAATCAATAAGTAGTAAAATTATTTTCATTAAAGAATTCATTTAAATTATAAAATAACATTTCTGAGTCAACAATAGGTGCACATATTTTTTTTATATTTAGGTAGGCAATGCTCTAATGTCAGATGGAACGGCGTGATATATTTTATTAGACATAACAAAGCAGTTTTTTTTTATATAGAACTAAAGTGCAATGGTAAGAGTAACTTCGTTTCATCTCTTAAGCCTATTCTAGGGTTTACCGATTGTGTTTCGTAAAAGTCAGAATGGTTTCGAATAAATATACAAGTATCCAAAATATAGGGAAGAATTGTATCTTTTTTAAATAATGGTCGACATGATACTTGTGGCCCTAATCCGAAACTCCTGTTAGAATCGTAGAGTTACCCCCCAAAATAATTCCACACCGAAGAACAGAGCTTACATAGCCGTAATAAGCCAGCATCGCTGTTTGTTGACCCGGTTTTTCAATGTAAGTACCTATAAACAAAACTTCTCAGTTTTTGACACGGAAATATTATTGACACAGAAATATTATTATTTCTGTGGTTTTGCATAAACGTGCTGAACATGTGATTTCCGATAGTTACAGTTCTTCAATGAAAATGCCTAGAAAGTTTGTTTGGTCACCATACAAAACATTAGGGTAAATTGATTTTGATTAATAATTTTGGAAGTGTATAAATTTTGTTTTAGAAATATTGGCACAAAGTCCATTTACTGTTAGCCGATCCTTCACATTTTCAACCGAAACATTTAACTATATCTCATCATTTGTTTCATTTTTATTTTCGTGTGAAATTACAAAGGATAGATCATCGGCAAACATGCTTCATGATTTGTAATGCGCGGTAGGTCATTTGTATAAGTAATAAAAAATAGCAGAGGACCCAATATGCTTCCCTGTGATACTCCGCGCCAGTTGAACATAAATGGCGACCTGTAAGGTTTCAACTCTTTAGAATTATATATTCCATTTATTTCTACACATTGCTCACGATTACCTAGATAGCTACTAATCCCGGTACCCTAATTCCTAGTCTTTCACACTTATCAAGAAGGACATAATGGTTGGATTTTTTTTCTTAATATTTTTTGTAACTTTCGTTATTAACAAGTAAGTTCCGTTGCTAATATATTATTCTTATTGACAAGTTCTGTGAGCCTAATAAAGATAAAGATGATTATCATAAAGCCAATCCACCACGTCTAAGCTTTTTAACAATAAATAATTTTGAAAGTCTTTCCGGCAGCAGTTTATTGCGACTTTCTTCAAACGTTATACTGGCGTGAAGAAGGGCGTTTTTTACTTTTTTTTGTTTAAAATACACAACTATTGTAGTTGCGCATCGAGCACATAACTAGTTGCGTTAAGAGCTCGATTTGTACAGGAAACGTGAATGGCGCCCCTAGCGGAAAGAAGCGCAGATCATGTTTCGCAACTGCAATATGTATTAACGTTTTTTAAAAACCGTTACACTATGGGCACTGGCGTGGAGATAGCCACAATCGGTCACAAACCTTAATTATAATCTTGAATGGTATATGAATGCATACTATTTATAAACTGTATTATTTTGTTCATATTGATGATATAAATTTTACAAAGTAATGAGCTACTACCTACTCGTTACGTGTGCCCAAATCAATGTGGTCGCCTCAGTGTACCTATGGCGTTGCCTCAGGAAATTGTTTCACAAACCCACACAGCTTAACGAACCTTGGATTTTCAAAAAGATTTGTTTAGAGTTATGTTATAAAGTAGGCGACGATAATATTTAACTATTTTTCTATGTCTATAAGCACTCACTGCTTATAGACTGGTTTCGGTATGAGTACTGATTGTTACAACTTTTTGTTCCTGACTAGGGCTTTCAAATACCGGATTTTTTCGATACCGGTATCAATACCGGTATTAGCATGTTCAATACCGTGATCACGGGATCACGGTATTAAATATGAACTCAAAACGCCCGTTTGATTTCTAATCAGTCTTTATTTCTGTTACATAGGTAGGTACCTAATAAAGACATGAAAACAGGCTAACAAAATATTAAACATACATTATTTTTTCTACCCTTCCCGGGTAGTCTTTTATTAATAGTTCGGCGGAACTAAAAATTAAAGACCCAAATTTTTTTATCAAACAAAATATAAACTATTAAAATAAAATAAAATACAACAAAAATACCCACGCTCACATTAATTAAACTTCGCATAGAAAATACTAGAAAAATGCACTGAAAAAAACCTGAGGCAAGTCGTTTTTTTGTTCAGTTTATTTTTCTAGTATTAATATTTACGCATTTGTAAACGCAAAAATAAAATTATTCCACAATGTAAGGTAGTTTCATCTTAACTGAGCGTCAAATATTTGCAAAAATATTTCGTTCGGGTCTTAGAAGTGCAAATTTCAAAGATTTTATGAAACAATGTTTACCATAAAAACATAAGCACCAAGCACTGACAAATTTCGACAGCGTAAAGCAGTGTCTCGGTGGCGTAATTGGTCAACGCAGTGGCCCGGATTGCCGAAGATGCGGGTTCGTGTCCCGCCTGAGACAAAACGATATTTTTTTTTCAGTGCATTTTTCTAGTATTAATATTTACGCGTTTGTAAACGCAAAAATAAAATTATTCCATAAACTTCGCATGGCAATCAACATTAAAAAAAATATATATTATAGGTATATTTCTTAACAATCATCTATTCATTTACCTTGAAACATTCATTATTACTAATGAAACAATCCTAAATAACAAAATAACAATATTAATAACAATAAAACCCTAAGATTTTGAAATTTTATGTAACTGAAAGGGTGATCTTAAAAAGGACAGAGCGTTTAATGACTTATCAGATATCAGATAGCAGATTTCAATTTGTTGCATAAATAGCTGTCTGAAGAAAAAGCTCGCTCAGCTTCTACACTTGTAGGTACTACAGATAGTAAATATTTGTAAGCTGCATATGAAAATATTTCCTGACCACCCCCACCGGTTTCGAATACACACATCTCTACTCTTATTATTGATTCAAAACCAGTGCCTCTAGTTGTAGTTGTACTTAGAGGTAAGGTTCATGCCTAACATTTCGTCTTATATTCATATAACTCTAATAAAAAATTGTTGATTTGTAATACCGTAAAAGCACGGTATCGACTGATCAATACCGGTATTGAAGAATACCAAGAAAAAAACGTGATTACGGTATTACGGGATCCCGGAATACCGGTATTGAAAGCCCTATTCCTGACATAAAAGCTTTTAATATGGAATACATCCGTAATAAAAAACTTTGAAGTTCTTAGAACAGAAGGTGCACATCTTTTTACTTATATTATAATATCATTGGTGCACATCGAGATTATTTTTCCTTAATTTATTGTGTAGTATTCCTTTTATCACTTGCCATTGCAGTTCAGTAGTTTTATATCAGTACCTATAGTTTACTTTCTATTTACCAGTGACTTTTATATATCTACCATTAATTTTCTAAATGCGCGGACACTAACCGGTGGTCCTTCGAGCCGGATTACAACCGTCCGCGGTGTATCTCACTACCTCTCCGCTGCTACCTGCCAGGGCTACTCCCTGGGGCAGTTCCTAATACCAAACCAAATCCTTGCTGGCCAGCCCTCACGTCAGCATCCTCTCCCATGTGTACTTGTGGGAAGTGGCGCCTTACAACCGCTGCGACTTGCTCGTTCAGCTACCATTTCCAAGATCCCATCCCGAGATGTACTCGCGTGCGAGATTATCGTATGCGAGATCCCCGACCGGTCGCATCATACTGAAACGGTAGGGGGACGGTTCAGTTGCAGAGTCCGGCGCGGCGGCGTGGGGGCGGCGCTGGTGGCGCGCGCTGCTGGCGGAGCTGGTGGCGACGGCGCTGCTGGTGCTGCTGGGCTTGGCCACGCTGCTGCCGCCCAGCGCACCACTGACGAACCCCGCGCTGGTCTTCGGCTTGGTGGAGCTGATAAGCGTGGAGGTCTTCGGGCCCGTGAGTGGCGCGCATAGCAACCCCGCGGTGACGCTGGCCGCGCTGCTGTCCGGGCTGCTGCCGGCGCCGGCCGCCGCCGCGTACGTGGTGGCGCAGCTGCTGGGCGGCGTGGCGGGCGCGGCACTGCTGCGCGCGCTGGCGGGGCCGGGCTCGTCCGCGGGCGCGGGCTGCCCGACGCTGGCGGTGGGCGCGGCGGCGGGCACGGCGGTGGAGGCGCTGCTCACAGGCATGCTGGTGCTGCTGGAGTGCGCGCTGTGGGCGGCGCACGACCCCGCGCGCCCCGACCGCGCCGCGCCGCTCAAGCTGGCCTGCGGGCTGGCTGGCCTCGTATACCTTGGGGTGAGCCACCCTCGATCCTCCATGCCGTCACCGATCCTACAACGAACGGAGTAGGTACACGTGGAGTTGCCTCCGAACTGAACCCATTTTTATGAGTTCAGTTCGGTGAAAAGCTTTTGCTTTTCATCGAACGTAAGTAGTATCAGCGGTCCTCTTATGTTTCCGAAGAATGACGTATGTTTTCGAAGGACATCGATCACCATGGATGGACACTACTTATATACAACCTTTTACGCCTTTAGACGATGGATATTCACTGAAATGCTTGTATCAGCTTTGCCTCAAATTTCTGGGTTTTTAAACATCCTATCTTATCTTATCACGGGGCCGTGCCGTACGCGATTCTTCATTTTCAACACCCGTTCTGTTACTCTTATCACTCCTTGCATATACAGGGTGTAAAAGACATGAACAGTCAAACGAGAACCATGTATTCTGCTCACCATGACAACATTTTTTTTCCTTTAGACTATACCTGGGAAATTGATAGTTACGACTTTATTGAAGGTCAAAGTTATAAGTTTTTTTTTCATTTTTTTTATGAAAACGTATTCTATACGTTATTTCTTCATTATTGTCCAAAAAAACATTATCATTTTTTTTAGTATTTCATAACAAAAAATGGCTTCAAAACGTTTGCGTTCAATGTAGCTCACTCAATGCGCACGGGCACTAACGAACGGGGCCGCCGTCTAGCAAAATTATCGCGGTTTTGCGAGTTTCGTGCGAGTTGAGCCCTTTACATTGCGCGGTACAATTTGCAATTTTTTTTAACACCAAAAAATGAAAATCATTTCCCAGCAATATTTTTTTCGAAATATGTCTTATTTTGATGTATAGAATACATGGTTCTCATTTGACTGTTCATGTCTTTAACACCCAGTATAGGTCATTAGCCTAACTATATCCATGGGCTTGAAGGGCCTGTAATGCTCTGACCTACGATAGGCCATTCCCGGAATATTGATTCTATCCCTGGCTATAGAATCGTAGGCATACAGCAAGTCTTCCATTGCTTCCCGGTCATATCCACATTGTTCTTCAATTTCGTGTTATTGTTAATTACATTTCGTTGAACATGTGGTTTTTGACATTGGCATAGTGCCCTGTAAGCCCACCCACGATTCGTCTCCCCATAATATAAATTAACACCATCCTGTGGACTGTGTCCTATGAAGGATGTGGAGTGTTTCATACCAGACGACAGTGTCCAATACATACAATACAATGTCTTTTAGGAAGATGTTATTTGATCGTTCTGCTAATACAGTTTTTAGAAATTGGGATAATAGTCTAAGACCAATAAATAGGTTTTCTGATCCTCCTTGTCAATTTGTCGGCTCATTATTTCGAATCTCTTAGTGTCCGAGCAAGACCCAGCGCTGCTTGGCTCTTATTTACAATCTTACAATATAGACATCCTTGTTTTTATCGCGTTGTTCTATGGTCATCATTGCATAGATCTCATTTAGAAAACCGTAGTAAGTTTCCCTATGTATAATAAATCTCAAAATCATTACAACAAGTAACTGCTACACAGTAAACCAGACTAGGGAGTTCTTAGAAAAAGGAAGTTCTTTTCTGGGACAGACGTTTTTTCCAAAGTTCCCTTGCTAGAATCTTAACTTTGAATTACTCTCTTTGAAACATGAGTTTTGGACAATTTTATGGCCTCTAATGTCTATAATATCGGTCTATTTCCGGTAATTTTGCCACACTTTTGTATGCTTAGTAGGATCTCTCATGCAGGCCGGACACTCTTGAGTCTATGTAGGGCCTTCTTTGCCTCAGTTTCTATGACTATGTGCAACGGTGGAAGGTCTATCTTGCCTCATCTCCTTAGCTGCCGTTGGAATAGTTATAAACGCTCCAGTGATCGCCAAGCACGCCGTCGGTCGTCTGCAACTTGCATAGCATTTACAAATCTTTGATCGCATCCTTGGCCATCATGTGTGGACAAGATTAAAGACTTACAAAGTTTGCAAATGCTACCATAGGTTAAAGACTGCAACACCATGGTCATATAGAACCATTTTATGATTTAGGATTTTTGCCCCATGACTTTCCGTAGGTGGCCCACCCGACACATTCCAAAGATCCTTAAAGCTTTCGCTACAGTATTTTCCCTGTAGCTTCCAGGGTAAGTAGTTCTTTATGTAGGGTTAATATATGTATTTCTAGCTACTTCACTTCGTGGTCGGACCATGGTAGTTCAACTCAAAGAGCACGTGCTAAGTTTTGTAATGTAAAGTATCTTCGTCTTGTAAACGGAATAACAGTAAGTAACTAATCTTGCTCGGGCATACACTGCCTGGTCAAGCCTGGTGATACACTGACAAGTGGTTAACAGTACACCAATACTCCGTAGTTATGTTTAATATTAATTATACCCTATGTAAACAAAAAGTAAGGTTACTTGATATAAAAATCATTGGATAAAACCAACCAAAAAATTTAAATTTTATCGAAACTTATATCAGATACATTTATTTATTTATTTATAAGCAAACTTAACAGCATATCATTTTACATTAGAATCACATATAAAAAATCTTGAACAGCCAATTACAAAGTTTGTCAAATTAAATTACAAATTTTGTTGACGTAGATATTAAAAGACATACAGAATTTTGGTTCGCAATTCAATAAAAAAAAAAGGATTTAGTTTGTGAGTCAATGTGAGTGTGTGTGGATGGTGAGTGTCAGTTGTGTGGGCAGCTCTGTTTATTGGGTCGTGTCCTCAAATGTAGGCAGTTGACTCAAGACGCCCCTTATAAAAAGATTGCGATTCGAAAAGAAAATATCAATTTCACGATAACGCTCCTCAAAGGTGTGTACAATTCTGTGCAAAACAGAATGGCTAGCATAATTGGAACGGACCCGGCCAGTATAGAACACCTTCGGGCGCCTAGTACGGACTGTAGAGGCACACAAACCGATACGCGCAGTCAGCTCCGAGCAGTCCAGCGCCGCATTCACTACATCAAATAAAAACTTCATATCAGCTACCAGCCGTCTGTTCTCGAGTGAGTGAAGATGGAAGGCAGCAAGCCTATCTTCGTAACTTAAGTCGTGCACTTTAAATCGGTACATTAAACGTCGTGTGAAGCAACGCTGCACTCCCTCAAGCTGGGCGGTGTGCGTCAAATAAGATGGCGACCACACTGGCGACGCGTACTCCATAATACTCCTGACATAGGAAAAGTATATGGCTCGGAAAGAACTAATTTGTCGAAAACACTTAGTTGATCTATGAATAAACCCTAGCATTTTATGAGCCCTTTGAGTAATGTAGTCAAAATGTGACGTATATAAAAGCTTACGGTCGAGCATGATGCCAAGATCGCGAACAAGTTCAACCCGTGGAATAGAAGCGCCATTAAGTTTATAGTCATGGGTGATAAAAATGATTTTACGTGTAAAGGTGACTGTTTGACATTTCGCTATATTTAAATCAAGGCGGTTGCGCACGCAGTAACCGGAAAGTCTGTCCAGGTCTGACATGTTCACAGTTTCGATAAAATTTCAAGATGGTGGATTTATTTAATGATTTTTGACAGTTAAAAGCGATAAATGGCTATATCATATCGTGTTTAGGTGGTCATGCTAGGCAGACTGCATAAAGTACGAGGGCGCGCCGAGTGCATACAAATCTTAACAGTTTCGCACGTGACTCGTCTCGCTCGGCGGCCCGCGCGCTCTCATACATGCAGCATACAAGCCATGTGCGAAGGATCTTTACGTAAACACGGTGTTTGAGTTATTAGTAAGGTGGCTTCAGACTGAAGCTCGTTGTGTCCACAGGGCCCGCTGACGGGGGCCAGCCTCAACCCGGCGCGCAGCCTGGGGCCAGCCATCGTGCAGGGCTACTGGCTAGACCACTGGGTGAGCACATTGTACTCTAACCTGATCCTATCCTAATTGTAAAATTATGGAAGGTTCATAACCTAATGAGCCTTCTATAACTTGACGCGTGTCTAATCCATGTCAATGTGACTTATAGGTATGCAAAATTAAAACAAGGTAATTAGCTAAAATAGAAAGATTTAATTTTGATATTTTTTTATAAACGGATAACACGCGATCTGCCTGTAACTAAGCGGTCGCCGTAGCCTGAACAAGCTCGAAAAATTTTCAATATATCCCCAGTCTCCCCTAAGTAATCGTAATAAATAAGGTAATATACATAAGTTCCAACAGTGGTGGTGATTAATGTGGAGAAGCATTGGCCACAGTAGGGTATTATTGGGCATTCTGGCACACTTTTTTAGCACTCCATTGATCTCACTATCGTTCGATCAATTTCGTAAAAAAGTGTGCCAGGATGCCCAATAACAGTAGTGAAAATCACGAAGTGGTCTTAAGTTTTGCAGTTTTGCATCACATTGTTCTGTGTAGGTGATTTACTAAAAGGCTGATTTAAAATGCGAAGTGAATTAGACACTCCAATATTAAATTGAAAGCGTTTTTTGATTTAGCTGCTAAACCCCCCTTCATGATTATTGGCTGTTGGATAATTATCCTCTGTATAACTGCCGTGGTATGAATATAAAACCAGATATTTATAAATACATTCATTCTCTCTACCTACATCGATCTGTATGGATACTACCTACGATGAAATTTATTAAACAACCACTATCCTTGCAATTTCAAAAAATTTGCCCAGATGAGGTAGTATCTGTTCATCGACATGGAAAATTGCTACCTAATATGATTAGATGTCTTGTTTGTGGGCCGTCAAACTGTGGGAAAACAAACTTACTTATTGGCCTTCTACTACATGAAAATGGACTGCGGTTTAAAAATGTGTATTTATACTCTAAGACGCTATATCAATCCAAATATGTATACCTAGAAAAGGTTTTGAATTTAGTGCCAGAGGTATCATTCGCAAAATATCGAGATAATGACTTGATCGTGAGTCCACACGAGGCTAAACCACATTCAGTAATAATTTTCGATGATGTAGCATGTGAAAATCAATCCAACATGCGAGATTATTTTGCAATGGGTAGGCATAAATTTATTGACTGTTTTTACTTAAATCAAACTTACACTAAAGTTCCTAAACAGTTGGTAAGAGATAACGCCAACCTAATAATATTATTCAAACAAGACGATATCAACTTACGTCATGTATACGATGAACATGTTAGTACTGATATGTCGTGGCCAGAGTTTAAAGAATTGTCTTCGAAAATTTGGAAGATTCCGTATAATTATTTAGTAATTAATAAGGATTGTCCGAAAAATAAAGGTGGATACAGGATGAATTTTGATACTTTTGTTAAATTTGATTAATAAATAAAATGAGATTCATACCAGTTCAGATTCATTTCGCCTAAAAAACTATTAGACATAACACGTGAACTTCTACAGTTTATTAAATGGAACAGAAAATAAAAAATCAAGTGGTTGAAGCTTCAGAAGCTGTCAAAAAGAAAGTCAAAGAAATGCGTTTAATGGAAAGTGAAAATGAAAAAATGTTAGATACAGTTTTTAAACCCGTTACGACTTCACTCAATCAAATTATACAACATAAAAAACATTTACAGACATCAAAGCATTCTATGAATGATTCAGTGAGAGATTCCTTTCTCATGAAAGATGAGAATCTTTCTCTAGACTCCGAGGACTTTGAGAAAACCTTTAAGAATAAAAATAGCATTTGCAGTTCTCAAGACTCTGATGAAATGGATCAAAACTTAGATGGAAATGCTATTGACGAGTCTGATCCTAACAACACTAGTAATCTTTCGTTCAGAACAATAGACTCAATACCTAGTTTAGATGGAACTTCTTGGTCAATGTCTTCTGAAATATTTAAGGATGTTCCATTTGGTGTTAGAAGAGAACGAGGTAAATTAATGATGGGTACATCTCGTGTAGAAATGAATGATAAAAAAATATCAATAGCAGGTCATGAGTACAGAAAAACTCCTGGTTTGTGTGAGCTTTTATTTAAGAAAGTACCCAATTTAGAGCTGATAACGGAAAGCGATGGACAAGTGTATAAAGCAATACTGATAGAAACTAACGCTCACCGTCGAGATTATGATCCAAAGAAGCCAATCAAATCTAATAAAGGCAGAAAATATTTAAATATTATAAGACCACTATTTAAGTTACGTAAACCTTCAACATCTTCTGTTTCATCGAGTGTAAGTAATGTTAACTATATTAGTGAGGGTGAAGGACTACGTGTGAAGAAAAATTATAGAAAAGATACTGATTATATTTACTGGGATGATCCTAACGAGCTTGTGGAGAGACTGAAATTACTAATTGCCTCTAAACATGCTGGAAATACTGAGCTAGATAATGAAATTATATCCATAATTGAGGAATTACGTGAAAGTGGTATTATAAATTAGATATTATTTTATTTTTCTATTATCACTCCACCATTTGCTCGGACTACTTCTCTGGACGAAAATGAATATTGATAAATTCGGACATTCTGTTCATAAAAGATTACGTTTCTCGGAAATATTAGATTTAACAGATAACTCTTTAGTAAAATCAGAAAGTGGTCATTATGATGCTAAGTCATCGCGATTAACTGGAATCAAAGAACCATTGGCACCTGATGATGCGGTAAACAAAAAGTATGTAGATGAAAAAGTTTTTGGTTTATGTACAAAAAAAGAAATTTCCATTTTTATGGTAACAATAAAAGAGGAAATCGCATCAAGCTTAAAGCAGTTAGAGAAAACATTTTGTACAAAAGACTACGTCGAAAAGTTAATTGCTAAGCGAAATAATGATCAAGCAGCAAGTAGTAAACGAAATCCATAGATCAGCACGTAAAAATTTCGACAGAAGATCTGTTATTTTAAAAGGAATAGATGATTTATGGCAAGCTGATTTAATTGATTTCCAGACCATAAAGAAGTATAATAAAGGTTTTGCTTATATTTTAGTCGTCATTGATTGTTTCACTAAATACGCTTGGGCAATTCCTTTAAAAACAAAGACAAAAAGAGCTGTCGTTGACGCGTTTTCGGCTATTTTGACGCAAAGTGGTCGTTGCCCTCGTAACTTACAAACTGACATGGGAACAGAATTTTACAACGATTCCTTTAAATCACTTGTGCAGTCACTGAAAATAAATCACTATTCATCATATTCAACTAAAAAGGCTTCAATTGTTGAAAGACTAATTCGAACATTAAAGAATAAAATTCATATGCTTTTTAGCTATAAACGGTAATGCGGGTCGCCGCTCTCCACTATTCAGAATTATATCGTCCTACAATATAATTTTTTATGAACTTGATGTATTTAAACTGTCAAGCAGTTCATTCAAAAAATATGTGCTGGATGTGCTTTCGCGGGCGTGAGTGAATTATAATACTAATTTATAAGACAGAAATATTATTATTATTGTGTATTATACATAATACATAAAATAAAGTTTATTATTGTATATTATAGGTAATTACATGAGGATATATACAATACTTATACATATTTTATGTTTACATCTTATATGCGTACCGACCGACTAGTTTATGCTGTGACATAAACATAAATCCTTGGTTTTTATTTTGTGTTGCCTATGTTATCTTAAAGCACTATAAATTGTTAAGCGTCTTTATCTACAAGGGTATTATAGTTTCATTTTTACTCTCATAAAAATCTGTGGATAACGGTGCTGGTTGTACAATCATTATATGTATTAATGTAAATCTATATTGTAAATACACATTGTACAACTGTTTGTTATCCCGAATAAATAGAAAAAAAAAAGAAAAAAAAAAAAAATAAAGGTATAGGGAAAACTATAAATGGATAGGGAAAACTTTGATCGACGTTTTGAATACCTACAATAATAATGTACACCGGATTACTAAATTTAAACCAGCGGATGTGAATTCTGAAAACGAAATAATTGTTAGGAATAATATCAAAAACAGTCAAACCAGACCAAATAAAAAGCAAAAGATTAATTTTAAAATAGGTGACTGTGTACGCATAAGTAAATATAAAAGTAGTTTTGATAAAGGGTATACCCCCAACTGGTCTACAGAGATATTTATAATTAAAAAGGTTAATAAAACTACTCCAGTTACATTTCACATTCAAGATCAGAGAAAGCAACAAATATTAGGCTCTTTTTATCAAGAGGAATTGCAGAAAACGAAATATCCTAATGTTTATTTAATTGAAAGGGTAATTAAAAAAATGGGACGCAAACTCCTTGTCAAGTGGTTGGGTCTTTCAGATACCGAAAATAGTTGGATTAATAGCAATTCAGTTGTACAATAATATAAGTGCAGCTTTATACATATCATTATCATTATATAAAAAGAAATGCTAGGAGGAGGACTTATAAACAATTTGATTAATAACTTACCTGTAGAACTTCACTTACCGGGATACAACTATTGTGGACCAGGAACAAAATTAAAAAAAAGATTGGCAAGAGGCGATAAAGGAATTAATCAGTTGGACGAAGCTTGTAAGCACCACGACATTGCATATACAAATTATACGGATTTACCTAACCGACACAAAGCAGACCTGCAACTGTTGGACATGGCTAAAAAACGCTTGCATTCAAAAGATGTGGGAAAAGGAGAAAAATTAGCTTCGTGGTTGGTTAGCAAAGTTATGAAAGCTAAAGTAAAAACAGGTTCTGGAGTTAAAAAGTTTAAATCAATGGTTTCGAAAATAAATTCAAAAATAAACAAAATGAAACCAAAAAGTCATACATCGTTAATCAATTATGCTTATAAAGCTGCTAAAAAAGTTATTCCAAAATGTGGAAATTTCCGACTTCCACGTGTCATACCGATTCCCAAAACTGGTGGGATATTACCTTTGATACCTATTTTCGCGGGTTTGTCTGCTCTTGGCGCTTTAGCTGGAGGTGCAGCTGGCGTAGCTAAAACAGTAAATGAGTATAAATCAGCTCAAAAGAACTTGAATGAGCTGGAGCGTCACAACAAAACAATGGAAGCAATTGCTATAGGAAAAGGTCTTTACATCAAACCGTATAAAAAAGGCAGCGGTCTATTTATAAACATTAAAAAAAACTAGTCCGTAGGCTACCCCGACGTGCTCTAACAAATATTGATATCATTAACCATTCTCACGATATACCATATTTCCGAGGAGTCTATATGAGAGATATGATGCCTCATAAAGCAAAACCGATCGAGTGTGGTATTGTAAACTTAGATAGTTATATGAACAATGGTAGTCATTGGGTAGCCTATGTAAAACTGAATAACTACTGTGAATATTTTGATAGTTTCGGTGATTTGAAGCCTCCTAAAGAAATAGTGGAGTATTTAGGTTCGAATAATATTTATTATAATTATGCTCGGTATCAGAATTTTAACAGTGTTAATTGTGGTCATTTGTGTATATTTTTTTTAAGGATTTTTTGGAATAAAAATAGTATATAAACATTCATCCCTTGTTTCATTTCGTCATTTCCACGATGTCTTTTACTTTATCCATAACTGGTAAAAGTTCAATATTAACCACAAATTATTTACCAACTTTGGAACTGGATGGTGATTATGAGTGTTCTTTATTACATTTCTCCACCTTCAATTCTATACCAAATATTACAAAAAATAACAACAAATTTTATTATGGTAATGGTGAGGTTGTAGAAATTCCTGATGGAACTTACGAGCTTCACGATATATATGACTTTATAAAGGCTAATATAAAAGGTTGTATGTTCAAATTATTTTGTAATAACAACACTCTTAAAACCACAATATACTGCACAAGGGATATTCATTTTGAAATGCAAAATTCTCTTGGAGATTTATTGGGCTATGGTAAAGTTCTTCTGAAAAGTAATAAATTACATGAGTCTCCCTTTCCTGTAAACATTTTATCAACAACAGTGGTACGCATCGAATGTGATATTGTTAGCGGTTCATATATCAACGGAAAATCAAGTCACATAATACATGAATTTGTTCCAAATGTGCCACCAGATTATAGAATAATAGAAATACCAAAGAACACAATATACTTTCCAGTCAATAGACACTCTATTAATAGTATTAACATAAGGATTTTGGATAGCCTCAATAACCTTATCGATCTTCGTGGTGAAGAAGTACAATTGTATTTGCATATAAGAAAATATGATCGATTACAATAAAAACAGTATTCCACACATTCAAAAGATTAGTGGTTATCGTGCGATCCGAAAGAGAACACTTGCTTGTGGTAAAAGACAGAAATTATCTGAAGAGAATAAACAATTTTTGAAATTGATTGGGCTGTTGAAATGAATATCTTAAATATTACGAATACCCCTGTTTATGACAACTCGATAGAATGTATTGAAACTCATTCATACAAGCCTTACATAACAAGCTTCAACAGAAACGATGAAATAAGAATTCCAATAAACCAACAAGACTTATACATACTTCCAAGTGCAAGCACTTTGTATTTGGAAGGGATCGTCAATGTTTTCAAAAATGATAACAAGGATAGAGCGCCGTCATTTCATTATACCAATAACTCACTTATGTATCTGTTCCAAGATATACGCTATGAATTGAACGGTGTTGAAATAGATAAAGTAAAGAATGCGGGCATTACTACTACTATGAAATCTTTATTATCTATGAATGATATCGAATCGAAGATATCTCAAGCATGGGGATGGGATATACAAGGCGTTAAAAATGATATTGGCGGTCATTTTTCTGCATCAATTCCACTTAGTCACATACTTGGATTTGCTGAAGACTATAAAAAAGTAATAGTAAATTGCAAACATGAGCTTGTTTTATTGCGAAGTAATACAGACCTTAACGCTTTAAAACTTAACACCGGTGAAATTGTGCGAAGTATTGAAATACATAAAATAATTTGGCGCATGCCTCATATTAAAGTATCAGACAGAGAAAAGGTTAACTTACTTAAACTTCTTGAAAAAGATAGACCTATACAATTAGCGTTCAGAAATTGGGATATCTATGAATACCCATTACTTCCGAAGACTACGAAACATACTTGGTCTATAAAAACTTGAACACAAATTGAGAAGCCTCGATATGTGATTCTTGGACTACAAACTAACAGAAAAAATGACGTGTCTAAGGATATATCCAGATTTGACCATTGCAACTCTAATCTAATCTATCTAAGCAAAATCTATCTAAGTTAAAACTTCCACACACACTCCGAAATGAAACCGATTAAAAACCGAGAGGCAAGCAACCCGTTGTCGGTGGTCGAGGCTCTGGAGATTAGCCTCAATGAGTGTGTCATTTCCGATGAGTCTCTTGGCATGGTGCTACACCAAGTCCAGTGCATCTAGCTGATATTGAGCAGATCCGTCCCAAAGGTAAGGCAGTACAGTATAGGTACTCCAAGCAAGAGCGAACTTGAAAGATTTTACATTCTTAAACGGTAAAAAAAACATAGTAGACACTTTTTCTAATTTATCTTGTAATTTCATGCAAGACAAACTAAAATATATGTAACAGTAATTCATCATGCGGTATTTCATAATTGTTATCTACATAAGTAAAAAAATCTCTGATTTTTTTCAGTGTATTTTTTTATGGAACAATTTTATTTTTGCGTTTACAAACGCGTAAATATTTTCAATGCTAGAAGAAATGCACTGAGAAAAACGTATGTTGTATTTTTTAGTTTTAAAACTATTTACGCGTCTGTAAATGCAAAAAATATTCTATAATATAAGGTAGTTTCATCTTAACTGGGTGTCAAATATTAGCAAAAATATTTCGTTCGGATCTTAGAATACATAAAACATAAGCATTAACAAATTTCGACAGCAAAAGTAGTGCCCTGGTGGCGTAGTGGTTAACGCAGCCGCCCGGATTGCGGAAAATGCTGGGTTCGATTTCCGCTTGAGGCAGGTCGAATTTTTTCAGTGTATTTTTTCTAAATTGAATTTTATTATGTATATAATATATTATTGCGCGGGCCATAAGATGCCGCGGCAAACCGAAGCGTTTCATGCCGCGCCGTACCGTCTCAGTGGGTAAAATGCCATTTCAAAATTTAAGAAAGAAAAAGAAACACAAGAACGCAGCGCAAAATACCGTTCTTCAGGGATTAAATATTTTTTGGAGCCTTAATTAAATGTTTACGCAATAATTTCCTTCTACTCTCAACACATACGAAAACGAAACACTTAATAGTTGACCAATAATCCCTTTACTATTATAAAATAAATAGTTAGTGCGTAATGGTGAGGGTAGAGAAAAAATGTGTCCGGAAAAAAAATATGTCACCCTAGCCATTTTTCGTATGCAAATATAATAAAGTTGATTATTGTTAAAATGAAACAATCTCAGAAATAGACAACGTGTCAAAACTTTAGTGATAACATTTTCACAATTTCTGATGTGGCATCCGTTTGTATATAAGTTCGGGTTATGTAAATAAACCCTAAAATACGGAGCTCTCCAATGGGATGTTGAAAAGAAAGTATTTTTTTATTTACTCTCTAACTATTACGTTTAATGTCAAGGTTTTTGGTAACAAATTGACTCTTAAGTTGTGCTCGTAAAGCAAAGTAAGAATATTAACGATTTATTTAACTGAAGTTGGTAAGTTTTTGAACACTCCGTCTGCACTATAAGAGAATTGAGTGTTCTAAACAAACCTTTACCAAATCCTAATAAACCGTTAAAATCTTTTGAATATTTGTGAATAGGTTTCAGAAATTCAACACAATTTTTCCACATGCAAATGTTAAACATACATCTAGTATATTTTGAGATCTGAGTTACAGTATTTTCTCTGGTTGGCAGATTGAGTGTTCCAGTTAATTGACCAGAACTTTCTCACTATATATTTCACAATTTTTTTATCTTCACCATGAAGATAACACAATTATTTCCTAAATTCTTCCTTAATTTCGTAAAAATATGATTAGTTTCAAAAAATGAGCCCTCATACCACACGCACATTATACCACCACGTATACCTTTTTGAATCATTCTTAATATTTCCAAATTACTTATTAATTCTAATTTCACGTTTGTTTTTAAAAGCATAGCATCGAAACTTAGACTAGGGGCTGTTACATAAAAGGCCGGATCTAATTTATAATTTGTCTTACATGTTTCTCGAAAACTTTCGAAGACATCCGCTAATAAGAGTACGTCCGACTTTAGATATAAATCAGTGTATTCTCCTAGATTTAATAATTTAAAAGATTTCCAAACTCTTTTTGCATGATCATAATCTGTTTCGGATATATTACTATTAAATAATTTGTTGAAAAAACAGTCGTGTGGTGGTAGTTCTTGGTCTTCAAACGAACTCCAACTAGTCATATAATCGTAAGGATATACACCTTTACGTCGTAACAAGTCAAAATGCTTCTGAGATGGGAAAAATCGATGGAGGTGTTTGAAATCACTATCATTCAAGCTAGCAACCATTTTCTCTAAGCTTGTCCCCAAAAATTTAAAAGAATCAACAAAACGAACAGGTACGATATCCTTGTCATTAATTTGAAAAAGTTTAGTAAACGATATATAATTTTCTTTAGTCTTTGCTATCACTTGTATTCTACCTGGTAACTCACCTAATTGTCGTATAAAAAGATGACTATCATAACCTGCTAAATTATGAAAGAATATAGGAATAAATTTTGGCAAACGGAACATGATATTGCAATATGAATGAGCTGCACCGCGGTAACGTCCTGTAAGATGACAGTGATCTCTGACTTTATCGTCAAATAATATTTGATCGCAAAGAAAACATTTTGTTGAGTTAGTAAAATGAACTTTGTCTTGATCTGTTAAAGACATTGGTAGTGGCGACTGTAATAGTACATTATAATACAAGTGAGTAATGTTGAAAATTACGTTCGAGGCTGACATTGAGCACGAGCGCAGCGAGTGCTTAATATTCAGCCGAGAATGTAATTTTTAACTGCTCACGAGTGTTATACGACGTTTTTCAACACCATTGCGAGTAATTAATACATAATGCAAAATATCAACTTGCAAAATAGTACTGAAAATTTAAAAATGGCGCGCTTTTACTTTTTCATTGATGGCTTTGTGCGCGAAAGACTAAGGAACCGACGCTTATACAGCCAAAACAGCAAATTTATATAATTTTTACAAAATAAATATATTCTTTTAATACTTATGTATGACTTCTATTTAATAGTTGTAATTTTAAATAAGGTTTTTATAATTGTACATCTTTAAACAGAGTGTTTCTAAACGCCAAACTTATTTAATTTACAAAAATGTTTCAGCATTTTGCATATAAATTCTCTTTGGTTCCTATTTTTTTTTCTTATAAATAAAAGCGTGACTTTTCTTTACGAAACTATTAACTTTTGATTACCAAACTGTTAGAAACTGTGCGGTAATCGAATTTGAAATTCGAAAGATTTTATAAGTTGGTAATATGATACATTGTGAAACTAAAATTGGTGTAGTTACATACCAAGGAGCTTATACTAAAGAATGGAGTCATTAGACAAAGTAACAAAGTGAAGGCAAAAATTTTGACAATACTTGACATTTCAAATTTCACATTTCTCTTTCTAGAAATTGTCGTCATCTCTTTCTAAACACGACTACATAGAAACAAGATTTCCCCAGTATTTCGCCATCTTTCTAAAACAAAAGTAGAAAATAGCTAAAAACTTAACATATTGTATTCAATTATCAGTATTTATTATCAATGAAAGAAATAAATATAATATATTTACTTTTAATGTTTAGGTTCGTATTTTATTTTGAAAATCATCATTGTGATTCTTTCTATAACTTATGGGAAATGAAAGGATTTATGTAATGGCAGCACTCTATTCATGTGTCAATGTCCCGAAATCTCAACATGACATAAACTGTCGTAATTGACGTATTCATAAATATCGACTCGCGATTTTGGTACGGCTTTTTACATTTTAATAACTATAAATAGTGCAAAATGGTGCATTGCTGTATAGTTCGTAGTTGCAGAAGTGAGTGGTATCCAGGATGCAGTCTGAAATTTCACTTGTAAGTGTTATAATTGCATATTATTGTTCACCTAAGTAAAATTGGTTTTTCACATGTAAATTCCATATGATTATCGTTATTGGGCGAAACTCCATAAGGGAAAGTAATTTCTGATACTCGGCTTTAATACTATCTGAATTTAATTAATTTTCATACATAAATTACTTATTCAAATATGTGTAAACAAATTTACTAGGGTGACTAGGATTTCCAGAATAATTATAAAATAATAACCTTTTTCCTTTCAGAAATGGCAATCAAAATTGATATATATATATTTTTAAGTCTTTGAAATAGCTGTTATATAGATATATATAGATTATATATATATTATATATATAGTTTATAGATTATGTATATATATAATACATAAATCGTTCTACCCATTTTTGGTTGGGAACGTTTATTTACTAACAAAACATGTAATTTTGTACATTATTTTAACTGAGAAACATATTCAAAATGATTGATTGGATTGTACCAGTGTAATAGTGTATTTTATCTTTCATATTTGCATCTACTAACATGTAACGCAGAGTGCAATATGCACAGTGACCTCAAACTTCACTCGAATTTGGATTAGTAAATTTGACACAGCATTAATAAAATTGTGACTGTGCTATTCAAGCCTATCAAATGATAGTTTTTAATATGCTAATTACAAGTTAAAAGTGCCTGTATACATAAAATTTTCTTTTCTTTTTAGATTTCCGAAAGACCCTAGGCGGAAATTACACTATTACGGCTTTAGGACCAAGGCTCTTATCCTTCTGACTTCGTAACTGAGTAACAGGTACAGAAGGTTGATATATATATACGTAGGGCGTTCAATTTAAAGTAAGAATGAGGTACAAACTCTTTGAAACCGAAAAAAGTTAATACGGGCTATTCCAAATACATGGTGTGATACGTTGCGTACCGACCAACTTTACATAGGAAATCCTTATCGTTTTATGCATATTTTTTTAATACTGGTTAACACATGACAAAGTTATATACCTTGCCATACGTTAACCAGTATTAATCGAGTTACGAGTACAAATGATTCTTTTACATCTTTTACCGGTATTCATATTTTTAATTGTTGGTCTCATGATAGAATAAAGTCACATCTGCATAATTCTTTCTTTATAGCAGAGCGATTTTAAGTTTGTCTTGTACAAAATTAGCTGTTACTTTTTTCTTAGTTGTTTTACAGAATCGATTATTTTGCCAATCATTATAAAGTATTATGAAACATCGATGGATATGAAAGTAATATATTTTAGGTCAATATTTTGTTATTTAGAAGTATCTACTTATGTGAATATGTAACTATATTCTGCGGATATCACTGTATCATATAATAATAAAGGATTTTGTTCTTTTAAGTATCAATATTATGTGTATATATAACTTTGTTTTACATAAATTCTTGAGTCACATATGTAATATATGAATGTTTAGATTGTTATTTATGTTTAGATTTAAAATAGAACAGTTCTTGTGATCAAGTTTTTATTAAGGAATAAACTTAGTGTGTTACAGAATTTATAAAACTACCACTACTACTACTTTATTTATTTTTTATAATTACCCAAAATATACGCATGTAAAACTGTAACTTAAATTAAATTGATAATTATTTATTGACTTGTATTGATGTTTTGAAATCATTACAAAATTGTAAGCTGTGGAGGTAAATTGTAAGCTCAGCATAATAATTATTATTTCGTCCCGAAATGGTGGTAGGGCTTTTGACGATTTACAAGTTGTACGGGGATGCCGTACGACTTGATAGGGGAGGAGATTAGAGATGAAATGATACGATGGTTTATAGGAGAAAATGTAAAGATATAATGTAAAAACTTGATTATACTAGGATGGGTCTAATGATATGACATAATATTCTATGAACATTTCTTTGTAAACAGGTGTTCAAATCTTGTTCCGTCATGGTCACAAAGGCATCTTTTTTGAGATTTACAGCAACATAATTTGATATTGGTACAACAGCTATAGACACTTCATAATTTTTAGTCAAACGAGGTACAGGCATGATCTTTGAAACTTCATACACATCTCCACTAATAAGAGGTATGATTATTTCAAATATGATGTAGTTGTTTGTAATTCTTGCTCGCACTTGTAATAGATTGTAAAGCTCCGACAAGTCTCCAAAATTATCTATTGGTATGGACAAATCCTTGGGCAGCTGTCCCGATACAACGCTGAGCTCATGTCTTAGTTGATCTGGAGTAAGGAGGTGAAAGTTCAGCTTCCCATTGTAGATATTAGTGACGGTATCGAGTAATGTCTGTTGAATATTTTTTAGACTGTATAATATGTTGTTGGCCATTATAGATGTGGTGATAAATTCATTGACAAGAGAGATGTTTTGAATTTCATCTTTTAGCTGATTCGTTGATTTTTCCAAACTATTTAATTTCTTATTGATTAGCTTGTGATGTTGGTCGATGATATTTTCTGTTCGCTTTAATAAATTAAATTCGGCTTCTACTACGGAGGTTTGATTTTTCCAAAGGGTTGCCAGATGTTTTTGATTTTCTCTTATTAAGTTAATATCTTTTTCATATTTATCAGCGAAGTTTTGATCTAGCACTCCAAATAGTGTGTTTGCAATGGAACCGACACCATTGATTAAGCCCCGTCGAGTACGGTGTAGGGTTCCCGTAGGATCATTGGTATTGAGATTATGACTCATTAAGACATCGTTATAGTGTTGCAGTTCCGTAACTTCGTGACGTAACTGTGATAAGATTCCATAACAATACGATTGACTACTTATTCTTGAACATAAGTCGCTTAAGTACTTGATGTATTTTGCTAGCGCCGCATTCCCGTCTTGATAGGGCTGCGTGTCGTAGTAGACAATGAGGCGCCAGTCATCTCGTATTATATTCATGTCGGTAATACGATCGAAATATAAGCTGTTGTTGCTTGGTAATGGTTTCATATTATAAGAGCAATTAATTGGATTGATAAATAAAAATAGCATTAGTGATAACAGTATGGTTGTGAAACAGGATTTCTTTTTATTTATAGATTGGGTAGGTTTTCCTGTATTTATTTCTTTTGTTTCTTTAGGCTGAATTTGATCCTCTGGTTGATTGACATTGACAGGTAATATTGAAAGTTTAACTATAGGGCGTTTCAGAAATCCATTTTTTGTTTTCAGCGTGACGACTCTTGTATAGCCATCTGCTCCGGGATGTAACTCAGTCACGCGGCCTAAAGCCCATTTGCCTGCTGGGAGGTTGTCATCTTTGATAATAACAACATCATTCAATTGGATGCTTTTTTGTGGTTGTCTCCATTTACTCCTTACGGATAATTGAGTAAGGTATTCACTACGCCAGCGACGCCAAATGTCATTAAATATTTTTTGTGTGAGATACCATCTCGTTCTTAGGTCTGTTTCCGTATCATAGATGGTTAAGTTTGGTCCGCTAGCTAAGAAGTGAGAAGGTGTTAAAAAGTTCATGTCTTCCGGGTCTTCAGTAACTGGACAAAGGGGACGTGAATTAAGGCATCCTTCAAGTTGGTATAAAAGTGTGGTAAACTCTTCGAAAGTCAGCTTCTGTTCGCCGATCACTCTCTTGAGGTGGTGTTTCAGGCTCTTTACGCTGCTCTCCCACACTCCCCCTGCAGATGCCCAGGAAGGCGCGTTTAGGTGCCAATTTATACCCATGCTTGCTACTTCTGCTATAAAGTCTTGATCAAACGTGCTCATCAGGTGCATTAACTCTTGTCGTAATGCTTTGTTGGCTCCTATGAAATTAGTACCCTGATCACTGTACATATGACCTGGAACTCCCCTTCTTGCTGACATCCTGCGAAGTGCTGCGAGGAATGCGGATGCTGTGAGGTCCGAGACTAGTTCCAGGTGCACAGCTTTGGTGGACATACAAACGAAGACGGCTATATACCCTTTGGTCGTCTTGCTACCCCGACCCTTGTTTGCTTTGATAAGGACGCTACCTGTATAGTCAACGCCACAATGATAGAAGGGACGTGATGGATTCACTCTCGCCGACGGTAAGTCCCCCATAATTTGATGTAACTGTGTGGGATCCTGTTTTTTACATTTAACACATGTTCGGAGACGCAGTTTAGTGACATTATATCCTCCTATTATCCAATATTTTTTACGAATGTAAGCTGTTGTTAAACGCGCTCCACCATGGTAAGATAGTTCATGTGCCTGGTCGATAATAAGGTCTGATAATCTAGTACGATTGGGAATAATAGCTGGATGTTTCATTTCAGGGTCTAAATTTGCATGTCTAAGCCGCCCGCCGACCCGTAGGATATTATTTTCATCCAATATAGGGTTTAAATTGATTATTTTGCTTTTCTTGCTTATACTTTTGCTTTCTAACAAATTATTTATTTCTTCACAAAACTCCTTATGTTGAATATATTTAATTATGGTTAATCTTGCTTTATTTAACTCTTGAACTGTTAAATATTTAGGTTTTGGTTCCTTGCTTCCGAACCTGAGTACCCATGATAATACTCGTATTGCTGTTTTCAAAGAGCTTTGCTTTTCTAATACAGAATCTACTATACTGTTTGCGCTTGATACTTGATTTACATTTACTTGTTTTATTTGTTTCATATCTATGTTAGTTGTATAGTTAGGTTTATTCTCTTGGTCTGAACATTTCCAAGTGCTTAAAAATTTCGGGGCTTCCCACCAAAGTGAATGATCTTTGAGCTGAGTAGCTGTTAAACCTCGGCTAGCACAGTCCGCCGGGTTTTCCTCTGATTTGATATAACTCCAGCAATTTGGTTCCATTGATGTTATGATTTGTTTTACACGGTTTGCCACAAATGGTTTCCATCGGTCGGTGTCACCGTTGAGCCAGCCCAGAACCACCATGGAGTCCACCCAACCGTATACCGTAATAAAATGATTACTCAGGCATTTCTTGATTTTAGCCATGAGTTTTGATAAGAGTAGTGCTCCACAAAGCTCCAATCGTGGGAGAGAAATGCACTTTTTTAGTGGAACTAATTTGGTTTTTCCTGATATTAATGTAATTGTTGAACTATTGTTTCTGCTTATTTTACAATAAATGACACAAGCAAACGCTCGAGTGCTTGCGTCACAAAAGCCATGTAATTCAATACGATCACTTTTTTCTGTTTGGAGCCATCTTGGTATTTTGTACTGATTTATGACTTGTATGTCTTCTTTTAGCTTGTTCCATTTTCCCCTAATCTCTGTTGGTACAGGCTCATCCCACTGCAGGTTTGCCTTCCATACATCTTGAAACAGTATTTTCAGCTTGATAGTTAGAGGTGAGAGCCAGCCCAAAGGATCGAATATCTTCGACATGTCTGATAGCAGTGATCTTTTGGTGGTTTTGGATGAAGATAAATCAATCTGCGATTGAAAAGTAAATTGGTCTTGTTCTGGATTCCATCCAAGGCCTAAAGCTTTTGTATTTTCTGGTTGCTTGAAACCAAAATCTTGAGAATTTTGATCTTTATGGACACCTTCCAAAAGCTCTGGCACGTTAGATTTCCATTTTCTAAGATGAAATCCCCCTGATTTCAAAAGAGTAATCATGTCCTTTTGCAAAGCTTTGGCGGCTTCTAAAGAATGGGAACCATGAATCAGGTCATCCATGTAGAATGACTCCTCAAGGACACTTGGCGCCGAACTGTGTTGATATTTTATTTTTTCATCTTGGGCTAATTTTTTCAGCGTCATCATAGCAAGAAATGGCGCTGCTTTTGTTCCGTAGCTAACGGTGGCTAGTTTGTATTCCCTGATCTGTTCTGTTTGATGTTCTCGCCATATGACTGTCTGTAAATCTTGGTCTTGCTCATTGAGCCAGATTTGCCGAAACATCTTTTCGATATCGGCTGTGAAAGCGAAACGATGCTGCCTCCACTTGATGATAAGACTCATAAGGTCTTGTTGCAGATTTGGGCCTCGATACATTACGTCATTCAAACTTAGTCCAGAAGTTGTTTTCTCGGAAGCGTTGAAAACAACGCGTAATTTTGTAGTGGTGGATTGCGCGCGAATTATATTATGATGTGGTAAATAGTACTTAAGGTTCAAATTAGGTCTGTCATTGTTGTCGGGTATCATGTGTCCGAGCGAAATGTATTCGTTTATAAATAATTTATATTCCTTTCCAATGTCATTATTTTTTGCTAACCTTTGTTCTAATTTGTAAAACTGTGCTATGGCCTTGGTTTTGGAATTCCCTAATTTTTCTTGATAATTCGATTTTAAAGGCAATCTTACTTCATATCGCCCATCTTCTCTTCTTATTGTACTTGATTGATAAAAGTCTATACAATACTGATCTTCTGAAGATAGCTCTGCCTGGTCAGCTATTTCTTCTGTTTCCCAAAACTTCTGTATTTCGTCAAGATTTTGTAGAACGACGTTACATTGGAAGGTCTTGGCGTTGCCACTCAAAATCCATCCAAGGCGTGTTTGCTGGGCAATTGGTAGAGCTGTGTTTGATCTGCAGATACCATCCATCAAAATTGTTGAGTACACGTCAGCTCCTAATAAAACATCCACGGGTCGGCTTTGATTAAAATTGGGATCAGCTAACTTGATGTGTTCCAAATATGACCAATCTGGCTTGGAAAAAGTTTGACTGGGTAGATTTTTGATAAGTTGCTTCAT
Source organism: Elophila nymphaeata (assembly GCA_955850985.1). Taxonomy (NCBI): domain Eukaryota; kingdom Metazoa; phylum Arthropoda; class Insecta; order Lepidoptera; family Crambidae; genus Elophila; species Elophila nymphaeata. The sequence continues at coordinate 7,498,990 of OY039091.1, read as the reverse complement.
GATTAGAATTTCGGTTTCGAAGGTGAAGTCACTAATTAAGGAAGAACATTTTATGTTTATAATTCCTTTGCAATTGCTTTCCTTGTCGCCAATGCCTGAAATAGTCCCTTTGCATTTCATTCTAGGCAACTTTAAAATCTGCGCTGCATGCTCTGTTATAAGGGAGGTTTGTGACCCTTGATCTAGAAGAGCACGCATGGTATGATATGTACCGTCAACTGCTTGAATCTTGATAAGGGCAGTTGGCAGTAAAACTTGGACGGGTTCATTGACCAATGCGTGCATCCCCCCTGATTCGTTGCAGATTTGAATTCCTGCATTAGCACTCTTGTTAGTACTCTCCCCGCGCGTCGCCGCGGCCCCTGGTGTCCCTGTTTTGTTCTCTGTTGTCCAGCGAGACGATTGCGTAAACGCTGCGTGTAATAGGCTGTTATGACTTTTGTAACATTCACGGCAAAAGTTTTCAGATAGGCAAGGTTTCCCGGGATGATAGTGGAGACAATTATGACATAAATTTAGATTATTTACGATCTTGAGTTTTTTGTATGCTGGCATATCTAAAAATTTCGTACAAAAATAAATACCGTGGTCTCCATTGCACAATAGACATATGCCACTTTTTGCCGATACCGCTTTATTACTGTTGTAAGTAGGTGTCATTTTACTGCTCGCTGAAAACGAATGTTTATAATGATTTATTTTATGATTATAACTTTGATACTTTGACCCTTGATTTCCGACTTGTTTTTGCGACGCTGTGTTTTCTTGCTTTCTACGCGCCGATTCTAACGTAGTGAATTTGGTCTCTAGAAATTGCAATAACTCCTGAAGCACGGGCAATTCCCTTGGATCCTTTACAGACTCTACATAATCAGTATATGATTGTGTATCTAATTTTTGAGTTAAAATATGTACGAGAATAGGGTCCCAGGAGCTAATATCGACCCCTAAATTTTTTATGGCATTGAGGCATTCTAGCGTGGTGTCGTGTATTCGTTTGAGATGAACTGCTGATTGTTGTTGCGTCGGAGGTATGTTCATTAATATGTTGATGTGAGATGTAAATATAAGTTTCTTGTTATTATACCTCTGGTTAAGAATATCCCAACAGACCTTGTAATTGTCAGAGCTCACGTGTAGGTGGTGAATGAGCCTCTCTGCTTCTCCTTTTACCTTCGATTTTAAGTACTGCATCTTCTGCGCATCTGAGATGGAAGGATTGCTGTGGATGGCTTCGGTAAAAAGGTCTTTGAATGATATCCAGCTATGGTAATTTCCGCTGAAGGTCGGGACTTCCATCTGGGGAGTGGATTTTTCTTGGTGCGCCACGGCCCACATCTTTTTGTTGATTGCTGCTTTTATTGTGTCGTATTCATTTTCGTACATCGAAAATGCTTCTTCATATGCTCTGTTTGAACCGTCTAGGTCACTATCAAGCTCCCAGTGTAATACGTCAATAGCTGCCCAGCGCGAATGGAGAGTGCGTAACAAATCTTCGAACTCCCACTTTTGTGAAATTGATTCTAAATTGATTTTAGCTGCAGTTCTTTGAAAAGCCTTGAAATTGCTTTGTTGCTTTTTTAACAGGTCATCTGTTTTACTTGATGATGATTTTGAAATTTGTTGCGATGTACATGGTTCATTTTGTTTGGCGAGGAATGTCGGAGGCTTTAACACCGGTGTACTTGGTCTACTCTCTAAAACGGGCTGATAATTCTGTATGTGTGCTCTAATATTATCGAACCTGTCCTTTACTCGCTCATACTCTTGTTTTATTTTTTCTCTGTCTGCTGTGTCTATATCTGATTGCAATATCTGCCTGAAATTGTTTTCATACTCGAACCAGTAACTGTCCAGAGTATCTAATCTCCGTTTGATATAATCTCCTTTTTTTCTGTCTGACCCATCCTTCTTGAAGTTGGTATATATATTCTCAATTGCTTGCGTCAGCTGTTGCTGCGTAGCAAGAATATCGCTTATGGACATTGTTAAAATTTAAATAAAAATGGACTGATCTTACTTGATTTGAAAAGGTTGCCTGTAGCTCTGGCTGAAGCTGCAGATATGCCGATGCTCATGCGGCGATGCAGGGCTATTCCTAGGCGGACGTTTCTTGTTACGTCACACCCTCTGGCCTGCTTTGTTCCGGTGCGCCGAATCTTGATTCTCGGGTACCAGTTTACCTGTGCTTCTTGATTACACAGATATGATGTTGATCTTTTACTGCACACTTGGTAGTCCAGTAAAAAAGTTTTTGACACTTCACTTGGTGCACTATGTTTCAAAAGGCCGCTTAACGGGATCACTGACACGTAATCAAGTCACTAACGAACACGTGTAAAGGTCCCGCTAACGGTAGCTCGAAGGACCATATGTACGGGGATGCCGTACGACTTGATAGGGGAGGAGATTAGAGATGAAATGATACGATGGTTTATAGGAGAAAATGTAAAGATATAATGTAAAAACTTGATTATACTAGGATGGGTCTAATGGTAAGGTGAGAACGCGCGACTTGCTTGATGTATGCGAACGAACTGAACAATTAATTAATTATAATATAAATGTGCATTTTACAAGTAGGTCGAAATTGTGCTGATGTGACTAATTAAATACAATGGACGCGCTTGCCCGTACATTTTCTCCTATAAACCATCGTATCATTTCATCTCTAATCTCCTCCCCTATCAAGTCGTACGGCATCCCCGTACACAAGTACTTAGCAAAGTCCATTTAATAAAGAGCTTTTTCATTTTTATATTTCGCCAATGTTAAGTGTAAATTTACTTATAGTAACAGGCAGTTGTACGGAAGATTAAAACTAATTATTATGAATGTTAATTCTTTGTCATGGTAAACTCAAAAATATTTTAAACTTTGAGTACTAATTAATTTTATTAACTTAACGAAGTCCAAGATTGTCCGTAATTATTTTTTCTGCTATAGGCACCCTACAAGAAAGAGACAGAGCCTCTCTAGAAATGTCAAGAAATGTCAAGGGTTGTCAAAATTTTTGCCCTCACTTTTTTCATTTGACTAATGACTCCATTCTATAGGTAATATAAGCTCCTTGTTACATACCAATTACGAGCAATGGTGTTGAAAAATATTATAAATAATAACTACATCCGCTAATAAATGTTCTAAGAACTTTTCTACACAGGAGGGACCGCGATAAGAAACGTACTTGTTGCGTGAGCTATCATAGGAACATACAATTATAAGAGATAGAAGGGTAAGTAAGTAAAACTTAAGTCAGATAAATGATAACAGCGTGTTTAATCACTATTTATTTACAGTAAGTATTTAATCACTATATTATTCCACTATTTTACAGTAACATTATAAATTATTAACTCAGTATTTTTATTACTATTTTACAATCAAGAAGTTATTCGCGTAACGATTGGTTTCAGAATGCCCCAGGGCAGGGCGCATCGTCTTTTTAAAAGGCGTCGTCCCTAGCACCTCCCCCATTCATAGATATCCTTTTTCGGACCAAATATGGTCATACGTTTCGCTAAAAGGCGTGCCAGCCCCGCGCACACCTCACACTTTAACAAATATACTTCACGAACCTCCTAAGGGCCGGTACATGACGCTACATATTAGGTGTAATACACACATACGCTACTAATCTTTATTACTTATTAAAATAGCTTCATTAAATAATTTAAAATCTAACATTCGGCCTTTCCTGACAACAAGTTTGTCCTCAAACTTAATTGCGTACTCCTTCTCTACAATTCTAAAATTTTAGAAGCATTTACATTTGATGAATCTACATTTCCTATACTCTGCAAAAGGAATCAGAATACAATTCTATTTTAATCTCTCTTTTAGCAGACTTAAGTACCTACATAATTCTTTTCTTGACAAACTTTATCAAAACAAATCACAATACAGTCTATTTTAATCTCTCTTTTAGCAGGCTTAGGTACGTTATTCTTTTCTTGACAAACTTTATCAAAACAAATCACAATGCAGTCTGCTTAAACCTCTCTTTTAGCAGCCTTACACAGTTCCACTATTTTCTTGACAAACTTTATCAAACAAATCACAATACTGTCTGCTTTTACCTCTCTTTTAGCAGACTTCCACTCTTTTCTAGACAAACTTTATCAAACACAGTCTACTTCCTCTCTTTTAGCAGACTTGTCTACTTTAACCTCTCTTTTAGCAGACTTTTCACTCTTTTCTAGATAAAGTTTATCAAAACAGTCTACTTTAACCTCTCTTTTAGTAGACCTTCCACTCTTTTTTAGATAAAGTTTATCAAAACAGTCTACTTTAACCTCTCTTTTAGTAGACTTTCCACTCTTCTAGATAAAGTTTATCAAAAACAAATCACAATATAGTCTGCTTTAACCTCTCTTTTAGCAGACTTACATAGTACCACTCTTTTCTAGATAAAGTTTATCAAAACAAATCACAATATAGTCCGCTGTAACCTATCTTTTAGCATATTTACATAGTTGACTTCTCTTATAAAAATAACTTGATCGATTCCATTAAAAACTTTAAACTACAAAATCTACATACATAAAAATATTTTCAGTACACAGATTAAATTCTAGCCATGAAATATTTATGCTTCTATTTACTTATTTGTAACGTACGACACGACACTATTGTTATTATTATCCATGTAAAGTGTAGACCGCTGCACAGAGAAACCACATTATACATCACTATACTCACTAAGTATTCAGAACTAACCTCATTGCTAACTGTTATCCAGGGTTTCATTCTATCTGCCGCCCAGACTCTAGAATAACTCTTTTGAGATAAATTGCTATCCGGTATTATTATAAAAAAAAAAATATATCTCACTGATAATGATAAATGTTATTATTCGCTACAGGAGTTTTTGGATGATGTATAATAATAATAAAGCCTCTTTTATTTCCATGATCAATATACAGTTAAATTGTTATATATTACAAAAAAAATAATATTATGTTAATTAAATTTTAATAAAATTCACTTAATTTTCAACTATTAATAAATTTGATAATGTATAACAATACCAATCTTTAATTAGCTACTTTAATGTTATGTCTTACTACAATTAATTATTTTGAAATATTATTTTAATTTTATGATTGCTGTGCCCTTGCAGAGTTCATGTTTGTGTCTTTAAAAATGTAACATCTGAATGTACAACATGAAAATGCAATAAAGAATACTGAATACTGTATACTATATATTTGATATTGATCATTTTCAAGAACTTAATAATCTTGAATGGGCCTGTAAATTTGGGAAGGGCCTTTTGACTTTTTCCATCATGGCTTGCCTCTGGTTCTAAGATTTTTACTAATTTGCCTCTCCATTTGTCCATTGGCACGGGCAGAGGCAACAGCATTCAATATGTGATGGACTTTGCATTGACCACAGAATCTTTCATGCTCTCTCTCGAAGAGAAAGAAAGAACTCTCTTATCAGATATTTGATTAGGGTAACCAAATGTGGCAAAAACGTCTTCTAATTCCATACAGTCAATGTAGTATTTGGATTTCGCCGAGGTTTTAGTATACAAAACTTCGTAATACCATACTAAGACAAGAAGGTATGAATATCCTCTTGTATTTTCACAAATGGTCCTAACTGGTCAATATGAACTGTATCAAAAGACCTATCAACCTTGTGAATCGGATTCAGTAGTCCTTCCCTAGGCCTAGATTATAGGCACATTCTGTTGAAGATTTTACATACTTTTTTTTTATAAACCGTTTTATTTTCGTAAACCAAAAGTCTTTACTAACCTTATTTAAAGTCAAATCTATACCAAAATGTCCGATATCGTCATGATTAAGTTTACAAATATGGACCGGACTTGCCCACTTTGCGAAATAATTTATTTATTCTTGAAACTAATTAATTTATATCTGAATATTCTTTGTCTTCCAAAATTTTTGATTATGCGTTGAGTTTCGGAATCAACTAGTTGCTAACTTAATAACAAATCTTCTTACGTAATTCTTAATGGGGTAGGGAATCGGTCACCTCATGCGATTCACAAGGTAATGAGTTTCTGCTTATTAGTGCATCTACATGGGACTTAGTCGAACCTGGTCTATTTTGAATTTCAAAATCATACTTTAGCATTGCTATCCGCCATCGGGCAATACGAGTTAATAAAGTTCCTCTCAATGCATCAAAATCAGTATACAATACCATGTTATCACCTAACAAGTCTATTCGAAAGCGTTGTATGAAGCTATAACAGCCAATGTTTCAAGCTTGTATGTATGGTAGTTTTGTACAACTAGGGTGATCTTTTTGCTAAAGTATACAATAGGCTTTGTTAATCCTGAAACATTGTCTTTCTGTAGTAAGAAATATCTTAATAATATGCCGCCTAGGCCATATTTACTTGCATCAGCATGTAAAAGAGTCTCGTTATTAGAATTATATAGACCTAATAAGGGTCTCTGGACAATGCTTGTTTTAGCAGACTAAAAGAGGTTTCTTGCTCATCTTTCCACAAACCCATGAGCTTTTTTTTTGGTTAAGTCTGAAATTGCACAACCAGATCTAACCTAAATATTCTAATTGTTCTTGTAAAAAGTTATATTTTTGATAATCGAAATGCTTCTTCTAATCGCTGTAATTGTTCATCAACTATTTTACCATATCTCTTACAGTAGAATAGAATATACTTTATTGTATTCCAGAAAAGAAAATTATAAAAATTACAACAATAAAACATAAAATTTACAAAGGGCGGTCTTATCGCTAAAAAAAGAGCGATCTCTTCAGTATATCTTTATAACTCATGCGACATGGCCGATATACGACCGAGGAGGAGTCTTTAAGTTCTATTGTCATTTCTGCCAAACTTGTACATCATAATTCATTAAATTTTGCACGAAACATTCACGGTATTTATTAACGAATTTAACAATTAGTTCTTCCTGGTCTTCAGTAAGATTAGGATTAATTTTATTTCTTCTCTAGTAAACGGTATGAATCCATCTTGTGCCAATACAATGGGCCTTTTGGAGGGTAGAAGTCTTTATAATTACTCCACGTGCTAGTGTCGTTCCAACATTGAAATTCAAGGGCCTGTTATAAGTTACTATTTTGCAAATCCCTTTACACATATTATAAACTCCTTCCCGTATCGCATTAATCGCATAATTCACGCCGTTAAAATTCCTATACGTAGGTACTAATGATCAAAATGTCACAATTTGTTCTATGGTCGTTGACGCATTCGACGTAATTAATCTTAATAATTGTATCAGATCATATTCTCAAAACTAACCTATATTTGAGGTATCTTGAATTTCAAAATATCTTATTTATCATTGTTTTTGATAACGAGTAAATGCGATAGTTCTGTGAAATTACGGCCAACTAGTAAACAAGACATTACTATGTTATGTGTCTATATCAGCAGTCACTTCTACTAAGGATAAATCAATCCGCGTTCTAGCTATAGGAGTGTATGCATTGTTATCAAATCCTCGTATTCGCTAGTTATTTTCGGAAGAGATTTTGATCTACAAAATCCTGGCTAATAAGCGTACAGTCATTTCCAAAATCAAAATAACTATCTATTTTAATTGTTTAATTTATTTGTTTTAGAAATTTTGAATCTGGTAAAATAGTTTGAAAATTATATATAACAACTAATACAATCGGTTGTTTTAAGTCTAAAGCGATACCAATTGTCACATTTAACTATTGGTTTGAGACATAAACTTGATATAATTGTCTCTTCTCCCTGCAATTAATATAAATACCTAATGGCAGTCCCAGCGCGACATTAAGCCCTATAATTACCCGGTTTCTTATATTAAAAACATATTATGTCATTGTTTGAAGTTAATGTAGGCCCCTGTTTATGAGTACTAAGCATATCTGTCTCTGCATACTTTTTATTTTTATATCAGCATTTCTTCTGGATCATTAAATCTCATAAAAGACGCACCTGACTTAATCATTCTATCTTCGATCCCATGAATGAGACAGTCAACAGTGCTTTTGAAATAGCAAGTATTCAATAAGGTAATTTTATCATAATTACGGTCTATCATTTCCCCGGACCCCATAGTTTCAGTAGTTTGTTCGGATGGAAAAGCTCTAATCAGACGCTCCTGCCAGTCAGCCCACGACAGCAAAATAGAATTTAACCCTTTATACCACTTCTTTGCGTGGCCAATTAACTTTGGTAAAGCAAAATGTCTTGTCTGTTCATCTGTTCAATTATAAATTTGAGCGCATTAATTTACCAACTCCCTATTCTTTAGTTTCTCTGAGCACGGTTAAAAATCGCGAATAATGTTCTTGTCAAAGCGTACTTATTATTTTCATTCATTATAGTTTTCAATATATTAGATAGGTTTAACTTAATTAAACATAATATTAGAAATACTACTTCGGTTTATATCCGCGTCCACTCCTACGCGGGCTCCCCGCATAGTATCTGCATCAGCCAGCACCACACGCGACTCGCAGCGTGGCGCTCTGCAAGCCGCCCCGCTCCCATGGTACGCCTGGCTCGCCCCGCACCCATGGTACGCCTGGCTCGCCCCGCTCGCTCCCATGGTACACCTGGCTCGCCCCGCACCCATGGTACGCCGGGCTCGCCCCGCTCCCATGGTACACCTGGCTCGCCCCGCTCCCATGGTACGCCTGGCTCGCCCCGCTACCATGGTACACCTGGCTCGCCCCTCGCAGAATTCTCCACTTCTTCATCTGAAACTGTCACATTTTCGAGTATCATTATCTCTTTTTTTAACATTTCTTTTTTAATAGATTTGATTTAAATATTTAGTAAATTTAATAAAGTACGTCGATTATTGCTGTGATACCAACATATAATTTAAATGTCCAGAAACATCAATTGTCTAAATTTAAATTAATATAATTTAAATCTTATTTAATGAATAAATGGATATCAGATAACGAACAAATTTATATAAGTAATATAAAATAATCTAGATATTTTATAAACAAACCTAAACAAATATATAATGTACAACCACGACTCGTGAACAAAGGTTTGTGTTCACCACACAAACATTTGATGCTGTCAGGACTCGAACCCGGACCGCCGATTCGTAAGCAGCGTTACCCGCTCCACCACGACGGCGTCTAGTAATATAGCTCTATTTGTATATAATTTTTAAGGTATTTTATCATTTACATATTTTATTAATCATATACATATTAAGTAGGTACATGTTATTTATTATTTATGTAAGTATTTACTTTCATTTGTCATAATACCTAACCATAAAATGTGCCTAGGTTTGTCAATTTATATTAACAAATAAGTTGATAGGCTTTGGGCGTTTAAGTACCTACCTATACCTATATATTCGATACATAGGTATCTAAAAACAACCCAGTCTAACTCTAAACCGTGCATTTATTAAAGCTGTTGCTAAATAAATAAACACAAAAAAAAAACAAATAAAAAAAATATAAATAGTCACTTCTTATCTTATTGAAATTATAATAGGTACCTAGTTTAGATTATTATTTTATTGCGTAGCATCCATATAATTACCTATAGGTATAAAAATAGACACTTAGCATCATCTGCATAAAAGGGCAATTTTAACGCTAAAAGTAAGATAGGCAAGGTACCTACCTATATAGGTTATTCCGCTGGAGGGAAGATGGAGGGCGATGTACAAGTACATAAATACATATTATAAAACGCTCATAATCCCAAAAGGGGTGAAGCAGAGGTTTAGGTAACATTCGGTTACACACAAAGCCACATCTGGCAGTATGGGAACAGTAGGTACTCCAAAATAGTGATGGTTGCCAGGTTGTCGCTAACATAAGCGTCACCAAACCCGACTACTCAATACAAATATATACTAAGTACATTATATAAATATATATATATATGTATTTGTACCTAAGTACCAACACACAAAAATTACAATTTACCTACCTAGGTACTTAGGTATATGAATTATTTACATAAATGGATATTTCAAGTAGGTAAGTACCTACCTACATAAGTAAACACAAATACAACAAATACATTCATGCTAATGGTAGGTAAGTACTTATTACGAAATTATTACGAAATATCTATATTGTACTAAAAAGCTTCGAGAAAAAAATAAGTAAACAAAAAGAGAAAAAAAAAAAATCTATAGGTAATTACGTAGGGTCATTGCGCCTGTTTGCCGACCGCTTCCCCTTTTCGTCCATTTAACCGCCGTCCTTGATATAACGTCAAAAAATAGCAAAACGGTTATACATAGGTCCTTAAAATATTTATGTATTACGACCTGAATAACTTCACAGTAAGTACATGCCTACACAGTGCACTGGAACGCGGTCATTAACTAGGATTAAGCTATGCAGTTTATGGTACCCGGCGAAAGAGTGAAAATGTGTCAAATATTGCAGAAAAAATAGTGACGTGCCGGAACTTACGCAGTAAATAAAAAATAGTTCTATTGTGTTTCTTGGTTTGTTTACTGTTTATACATATAGCTTGCTATAAATATAGTGTGGACGAATAGTTTATTATTCTAATTTACAATAATTAATATATAAAACGAAGTGGACGAGAAAGGGTACGCCCTTTTTATTAGAAAGTCCTAATCTCGACCGGGTGGTCTATAACAGGCCCGCCCATGTCAATTAGGTTCTGTCTGATATACGAAAATGCATGTAAGTAAACTAAATTTTATTTAGCTATATGAACTTTATGTGTACAAATATTGGCGATGGCCAATATTCGTCCGCTTATTAGCTTTAATAAAATATAAACCTAATGTTGAAATGGCCTATGGTCGGAAATCGGGCATAAAGTACAATACGTCCCAGTTTTCGACATACTCTGTTACAAAAAACTAAAAGTGATTATTTTATAATACCTGCAACCAAATGTTACAACATTATTAAATGAAATAATATTAACAAAACAATTGAATGAAAAAATATATTACGACGGCCAATTTCAGTCCGCTTATTAGATTTACTTAAGTATAAATGTAAGACATTTAAATGGCATGCGGTCGAAAATTCGATATAAAAAATCCCAGTTTTCGACATACTTTGTTATTTTAGAATAAATTAAAGTGATTATTTTATGATAGTGTAATAAAATTTTACAATATTATTTTTTCAAATAATATTCAAACAGTTGAATGAATGGGCCTTACAATGTCTTACAATTGGTCTGATAAGAAGGCTCAAGGTCACCCAAAGAGCAATGGAGAGAGCTATGCTCGGAGTTTCTCTGCGTGATCATATCAGAAATGATGAGATCCGCAGGAGAACCAAGGTCACCGACATAGCCCAAAGAATTGCGAACCTTAAGTGGCAGTGGGCAGGTCACATTGCGAGGAGGACTGACGGCCATTGGGGTGGAAGGAAAAGTCCTCGACTGGCAACCACGTACTGGGAAACGCAGCTTTGGTAGGCCCCCACAAGGTGGACTGATAATCTAGTAAAGGTCGCGGGAAGCTGCTGGATGCGGTCAGCGCAGGACCAACCGGTTAGGAGATCCTTGGGGGAGGCCTATGTCCTAAAGTCTCTCGGCTGATATGATGATGATGAATGAAAAAATATGCAAGTTTAACATCATGTTTTAGGGTTTAAAAAGGCAAAACGGACTAACGGGTTGTTTTCGGCCAGTTTTCTTTAAATTTGTAATATTATGATGGATAATGACCTCATTATTTGAATAGTGATTGGTGTTATTTTTTATGGTAAATGGTTGGCAGACAAGCATACGTCCTGCCTGGTGGTAAGCAGCAACTGTAGCCTTAGATGCTTGCAACAGTGATCTGACACTCGCGCGCTGGCAACCCTTATCCCTTCCCCGTGGAGCTCTAGCGACCTTACTTACCAACAGAAATACAACATCACAAAAAATTTTTTTTTACTGTGGTCTTTTGTACTGGGGAGGTAGGTACTACCTAGCATTTGCAGCCTGAACTTGGGCTGCAAATTCTAGCGGCTAGTCTGTTGTGCCCTACCTCTACTCTATAAGTATACGGTAATATTTCGTTCGGATCTTAGAAGGTCAATCTTTTTCAGTGTATTTTTTCTAGTTTTAAAAAATATTTACGCGTTTGTAAACGCAAAAATTATTACATATTATTATTAATTTATTTTAAAAATATGTTCTATAGAAATGTCGTGATTGTGATGTAGAAAATTATGATATTTATGTTGAATAAGACTATGTCTTGTTATATTATTCGTTGTCTTTTTATGAGTTTTATAAATATTAATTGATTTGTCTGTATTATGAGATTCATATAATGTGAGTGTGTGAGTAAAGATATAAAAACAAAATTTAAATTAAGAGAAATGCCTAATTAATACGAAAACTAATTCTGATCGCTTGTATTTTTTTTAAATTAGATAACTATTAACAACTTTGGGTAACGAAGACTGATTTTTAGACTACAGTTATTATATTGATTAACAATTTCATTTTAAAACATGTTTTTATTCATGAAATCCATACTCAATTGATGCGGTCGAAAATAGGACAACTGGTGGACGAAAACTGAACTTTGCGGTCGGAAACTGGTAATATTGGCATTTTATTACTTATTTTAAAATATTAAAAACAACATGACTGTCACCACTAACACGTTCGCATTAATTATAAATAGACTAATATAGGAATTCATTTCAGTAGTTATTTTATAAAATTATAATAAAGAAATATTTTAATTTTATTTTCAAAGTTGATAACTCCACTAAGTGGACGATAACAGGCGTAATGACCCTATCAAAGAAGATAAAGTATTAAACCATTAAACCAAATTGTCACAGACCTAATACCTATCTACGTAGCCAAATATGAAAGAAATATACTCGCCTCATATATCTTTGTGCAATTTAGACGTCTCTCCAAGAAGAGATCTCTTACGGCTTAGCATTTTACAATATGAGGCTTCTGTCTGCGTGCTGCTAGGCAACATCGTGCGCCTTCGTGCTCGAACACGGTCCCCTGTCCTTGAAACGCAGTCTCTTGAAGCTCGCGTCTCGGAGTCCTCGAACGCGCAGCTCGCGTCCGCATGTCGCTCTGCATCTTCATATGCTGGTCACCAGCTCTCGTGCGCCGCCTGCTCTCGTGTCTCCGTCGTGAACGCGCCCGCTGTACCCTGTCTTCGCTATCATGGTGATTCGACGTGACGTAATCTCGGCTTCTATGGCCCAACTTTAGGCTTTTTCTTTCGTCCTTCTACATTTCCACGCATCCCGGTGGGCGTTTTTACTTTAGGTATACCACTTCTGATATAAGAGATAGAAGGGTAAGTAAGTAAAACTTAAGTCAGATAAATGATAACAGCGTGTTTAATCACTATTTATTTACAGTAAGTATTTAATCACTATATTATTCCACTATTTTACAGTAACATTATAAATTATTAACTCAGTATTTTTATTACTATTTTACAATCAAGAAGTTATTCGCGTAACGATTGGTTTCAGAATGCCCCAGGGCAGGGCGCATCGTCTTTTTAAAAGGCGTCGTCCCTAGCACCTCCCCCATTCATAGATATCCTTTTTCGGACCAAATATGGTCATACGTTTCGCTAAAAGGCGTGCCAGCCCCGCGCACACCTCACACTTTAACAAATATACTTCACGAACCTCCTAAGGGCCGGTACATGACGCTACATATTAGGTGTAATACACACATACGCTACTAATCTTTATTACTTATTAAAATAGCTTCATTAAATAATTTAAAATCTAACACAATGTAGTATCCAAATGCAGCAGGCACATGTTTTTGCAACGACGATGTGCAGTCTCCATAGTTTGACTCAGATGGTATTAACAATGATTCGAAATCTGCGTAAATAACAAAAGGTATATTTTGCATTCGTTCGAAATGTTCAAATTGTAGTAGATTTCCCTTTTTTGGTAAAATTGTTGCTACACCACTACAAAGATGAGATTCTAATTTATCATTGTCATCAAAAAATAGCATACAATCTTCGCACAAATATATTTTAGAATGATGTTTAGTCAATTGTTTGCGAAGTAATTTAGATAAATCTTTGATTAGACAGTAATGAGTACGTTTTCCATTCTCAAGAAAAAGCATGTTAACGTGGTGTTTTTTTCGAAATTCACTTTTGTATAGTGGTCCGACAACTTGACTGTTATTTTTGAGACCATAAATGTTAACACTAATACGAGGATTATTTTTTTAAAAAAATTTAATATCTGATAACCCCACCGGAAACGAAATATCTCTAACATTGAGTAAACTTTCAAAATGTGGATAGGCTGAAGTTCGCTGCGCATTATTTTTTACAGGAAAAAGTGAAGCCACGACACACCATAAAAAACAATAATCGTCAAAATTTTGAATATTGACGCATGCTTTTTTGTGTTTTATAGTCTTAGGTAAGTCTATATAACTTGAGGCTCTCATAGGGTTGTATTTATTTATGTTTACTTCCAGGTATAGACTTTTCAAATAAGCCCAACCGCTATCTCTTTCTTCAAATTCTTCGACTTTTTTACACAACAATCTAGTTATATTTGAAAATAAATCAAGAAAGTCATAATTTTGGTGCAAGATAATGTTTTCGGTGGCAAAAGATTTAACGGCAACTGACTCATTTTTATGCAAAAAAAAATTGACAAAACAACTCGAAATTCACTTTCAGATTAGTATGACTTTGAATTCGTGATGATAGTAACAGACTTACTCGTCCGCGCAAATGAGACAAAAATTCAACGGGTGTGTACACACGAACCGGTTGTTCAGGTACCTCGCTATTGCGAGCAACACCATCGCATCGAATTCGATATGACGCTATACGACTGCGGAAAGCGCTATGAACTTTTTCAATGCCTTCACTTTCAACAACCGAACTATTGTCTTTGTGTAAAATACTTTTTAAGTGAGCAGAGAAAGCCCTATTTTTAATGGATATGTTACACACTGAACAGAATATAGTCTTCGACATAATGAATTTGTTTTCACTGTGTTAGCCGATGAAGTGACTAATGTAGGTAGATACACCGTATATAAACTAATAGTAAACTAAGAAGTTAAGTATATGAAAAAAGTAAAACGAATATTAATTGACCAAAATATAATTTACTATGGAAGGAACATTAACTAGTTAGGTACCCAGCCTAATATAATCAATTACTTACATTTTCTTTTTGTGATTATAAAATGTTCCCTCCTCAGTAAATTTTGTTTTAGCAATTTTAACGAATTGCTTCAAAGCAAGGAATTCCTCAGACTCCGAGTCACCCTGCAATCGCAACCAAACGATTGCCTTGTCGCACTTCTCCAAACCAGCAAGGTTGCGTACCTCTTCCGTGCTGTAGAGTCGTAACTCCGCCAGCAACCCACCGTTGAGCTGCGCCGTGCGACGAGTCACGCCGCCAGGTACTCGACGCGTCAAGACGCTCTCGACTTTACTTGGGTTGCGGACTGGAACCTCTTCGTCCGACTCTTCGTCGAACAACCACTCGGAAGCTTCGGTCGAAGAGGAGGATGCCACCTGTTGCTTGGAAGGCACCGACTTCGTCTTACTTTTCTTCTTGGAGCTAGAGGAATTGAAAACATAATTTATAATTATTGTAGTTTAACATCTACATTTCGTAGAAATAAAAAATTAAAGTCACCTTACGACTTCTTCGTCAGTGTCAAAGAAAAGGCTTGACTGGTGCTTAGCAGCGCGCTTGGTATACTTGGCTTCAGACCTGAAATGTGAAGAATACCAATACTGTATTAAGATAAGATTTTGTGTGTGGAAAATAATTTCCTGGCAAACACAACATATTATAACAAACATTCAGCGAAGCAAGTTAAATTTAAACAAAGTGGAAAGACGATAAAAACTTACGAACATTGTTTGGGCAGATTTGTTTTTCAGATGTAGATTTGAATCTCGCTGGTTCTTCAGGTAGTGGTGGGTAGGTACTACGTTAGCACTATTATCGGTGAGTAGTGAGTTAGAAAGCACCTTGGAGCACTGGTGAGGTGACTACCATTTTACCGCTTTTTATTACAAGTAAACTGCAAAACTAGCAATAATTGAACAGGAGTGACCAACCTTTCTTATTATTTATAATTATCTATTCTATATAAAACCGATTAGTATTATTAAAAACACTACTGTAAGTAATTTTGTGTTCATGTAAATAGACTTGGAACGAGTATTTTTATTCACCATAATAGAAGTATGCATTTATATTAAAATCGTAAAAATAATTAGCTATTCTATAATGAAACAAATAAAAGGAAATCAATCAATTCAAAAAATCAAAAGGTCAATAGTGCCGACGTAGCTGTACATTTTTGGTAACGATCACAAAAGTTAGCTAATTGTATTTAACAATTCGATTTTCTTCCATGTTTTGGAAGACCCGTTAATCTGGTGGTCTCGGCTGCTGTCAAAAGATAGCGGTCGTTCGCAAGGGTGGATGTCAGGCACGCTGCCGGTTGTAAATTCTAATGCCCAATCCATAACCACTGTTGATATAAAGACATATACATTCGTATTTGTATTAAAACATAACATAATATTAAATATCAATATCATTAAGTCATAAAATAATACAAATATATTTCAATATAAACTCTGATCTCATAAGTAATCACTAAAATAATAAGTACCATAAAACTTATGTAAAGGTTGGCGTCTACTGGTTTTTACGATATTCAGCAAAATAATTTATTTTCAAGTTAAATATTAAATTATATTATGTGCATCCGTTATATTTGCTGACAAAAGATGCCAATTAGCACTTATAATATTACAATATGTCATCAATTTTGTTTTGTTAAATTAATTATTAAAAATGACACCGAATGTGCTAATCTAATGCCTGTGAGCGTGTGAACGTGTGTCTAATTGCTGACTCTAAGCATCACATGCAACATAAAGACTATTTCATAAGAATGAAAATTATTTAATACTAGTTTTAGCCCGTGACTTCGTATGCGTAGGATTAGTATAATTATAGCTTTTATGTTATTCTGATGTATGAGCTATGAGGTTATAATACATTCAGTAGTTTTTGCGTGAACGAGTAACAAACATACAAAGTTTCTCGTTTATAAACGTTTATCAGCGATTCATAATAATCACAACAGCCTTGGGACACATGGCCTCTTCTTGTCAACAAAGGAGGTTTTTTAGATCATAGTCCGCCACGCTGCTTGCCCCATGCGGATTGGTGGATGGAGTATATGGTGATCAATACTCTTTGTTGATCAGAGTATTTGAAAGTTACAAACAATAAATAGGTTTGCTGTATTACCAAGATTACGGTATTAACAATGTATGTATAACATAACAATGAGAATGATTACCTATACATAAACTATGAGTTTATTTTCATAACAATTTATCTTGGAAGCCTATTAAATAACAATATCTTTATTCACATATTAAATCATAGTTATTATAACGTGAGTACGAAGCCTTATTATTTAAACTGAACTCGTAATCGGAGACCTGATAAATTTTATTAAATTTAATATAATTCATTTCATATTTGTTATTGCTGATAAGTGAATTTTCATGGGAATGCTTTGAAAACTGATTGGCTAAATAATATATAAAAGCCGTGATTATTTATCAGTAATTCAGAGCATGTCTTGACAGTGATCGAAAAACACAAGTGTTTTCCTCTGGCTCGAGGGTTCACGTTTGACGACGTTAGAGTGTATTTTGACACAGTTATTTAGCCGGGGATAAAGTCCTGGAAGCCAGGAAGCCCCAAGTTGTTAAGTTCTGTGATCATTATTGCGCTGCTATACCTAGTTAAATGCCTCCATAGCCTGAGATAGAAAACCTTGAAAATGTGTTTAGTAAATTGCAATCAAACATGCTAATGTATACCGCTTTCGGTCAAACCACACAAGTGTTTTCCTTTGGGTTGAGGATTCACGTTTGACAAGGTTAGAGTGTATATTGACACAGATACTTGGCCGGGGATAAAGTCCTGGAAGCTAGGGAGCCCCAAGTTGTTAAGTTCTGTGATCATTATTGCACTGCTATACCTAGTTAAATGCCTCAATAACCCGAGGTTGAAGACCTTGAAAACGTATTTAGTAGACTGAAGTCAGGTATGCCAACTTATGAAGTTTGCGATCGAACCACACAAGTGTTTTCCTCTGCATTGGGGGCTTAAGTTTGACGAGGTTAGAGTGTATATTGACACAGATACTTAGCCGGGGATAAAGTCCTGATAGCCAGGGAGCTCCAAGATCTTAAGTTCTGTGATCATTATTGCACTGTTATACCGAGTTAAATGCCTCCATAGCCTGAGATAGAAAATCTTGAAAATGTGTTTAGTAAATTGCAATCAATCATGTTAATGTATACCGCTTTCGGTCAAACCACACAAGTGTTTTCCTTTGGGTTGAGGATTCACATTTATCGAGGTTAGAGTGTATATTGACACAGATAGATACTTAGCCGGGGATAAAGTCCTGGAAGCCAGGGAGCCCCAAGTTGTTAAGTTCTGTGATCATTATTGCACTGCTATACCTAGTTAAATGCTTCAATAGCCCGAGGTTGAAGACCTTGAAAACGTGTTTAGTAGACTGAAATCAGGTATGCTAACTTATGAAGTTTGCGATCGAACCACACAAGTGTTTTCCTCTGCATTGGGGGCTTAAGTTTGACGAGGTTAGAGTGTATATTGACACAGAAAGGTACTTAGCCGGGGATAAAGTCCTGAAAGCCAGGGAGCCTCAAGATGTTAAGTTCTGTGATCATTATTGCACTGCTATACCGAGTTAAATGCCTCCATAGCTTAGGATAGAAAATCTTGAAAATGTGTTTAGTAAATTGCAATCAAACATGTTAATGTACACCGCTTTCGGTCAAACCACACAAGTGTTTTCCTTTGGGTTGAGGATTCACATTTATCAAGGTTAGAGTCTATATTGACACAGATCGATACTTAGCCGGGGATAAAGTCCTGGAAGCCAGGGAGCCCCAAGTTGTCAAGTTCGGTGATCATTATTGCACTGCTATACCTAGTTAAATGCCTCAATAGCCGAAGGTTGAAGACCATGAAAACGTGTTCAGTAGACTGAAATCAAGTATGCTAACTTAATGATGATCGAAACACACAATATTGTTGTCCTTCGATATAACAATTATGATTTATAGTTGATACCTAATGTTATAAAATACGACAAGCCACTTCGCAAAAATTAAAACTTCTTCATGATTTTCACTACTATTATTGGGCATCCTGGCACACTTTTTTACGAAATTGATCGAACGATAGTGAGATCAATGGAGTGCTAAAAAAGTGTGCCAGAATGCCCAATAATACCCTACTGGCCACTACCACTGTTTGAACAAATTAATAATTTAATGAAAAATAAAAACTAACCACCATCATACTAAGAACGAAAATGAAAACTAATCTAAGTCACTGCAGTAACAAACTTTTTATACTAGCGGTAGCGGTGCCGGTGACCGGTGACATTCGTTTCGGTTTAAATTTTTTATCCACGCAGTGCAATTACCTGAACCAAATTAAGTATGTATTATCAAGAACTAGTAGTGGTCGCCCGCGGGCCCGCTACTCGCGTCAAATCGGTTACGCAGATTAGAAAGAATTATAATAAATCCTTTATTGCACACATAAAATGGTTATAAAATATACAAAGAAAGACGTGTACAAAGGTGAGCTTATCTCTAAAAGAGATCTCTTCCAGCCAACCCTAGCATTAGTGAGTAAATTCACAAGCGGGATATAGTGTACAAGTAAATGATTACACAAAAGCATATAACATATCTAATTAAAAGATACATACAAAAACATACATTTAAAAAACTCATAAATACATATACATACATTTATACAACGCATACATACATACATACAATACATTATCTACATACATATATAAAAAAAATATACTATACTTATGACAATTTTGAGAGGTAGTGCTCTTTCAAATTATGTTTGAAAGAATTGATCGATGGACTCTCTCTTAGCTCCACTGGAAGTTTATTCCACAACTGGATAGCAGTCACAGTAAATGATCTCGCAAAAAATTTTGATTTGGAAGCAGGTCGGAGTAAGGTTTTGGTAACACAAGCACGCTTGGGCCGAGAACTGGACGGAATGAGGTTAAAACGGGAACGCAAGTAATCTGGATGGTGAGGATTGTGAAGGATTTTGTAGAGTAGGGTGAGGATGTGCATATTTCTGCGAAGTCGGATAGGGAGCCACAATAACTTTGCACGAAATTCAGAAACACGGTCATATTTCCGCAAACCAAAAATAAAACGAATTGCCAGATTTTGAAGGCGTTCCAGCTTGTTAAGTAGCTCCTCTGTTGCATCTAAGTAACAGACGTCAGCATAGTCGAGAATTGGGAGTAGGAGGGCTTGAGCAAGCATAACTTTAGTTTTAAACGGTAGAAAGTATTGTAGCCGCTTGAGAGAGTGATAAGTGAAGTGCATACGACGACTCACTTCATTGATATGTGCAGACCATGATAACGTACTATCAATGATGAGACCTAGATCTTTAGTCTTTTCGGAAAACGGTATTACAGTTTCATTATATACAACCCTTGTGATGCTGTTCTTGTCAACTTTGTTATGCATCCTGTTGCTAGTTATAATTATAGCCTGTGACTTGCAAGGGTTAACCAGCAGCCCAAGATTTCACAGCAACGAGGTCTTCATTGATTTTGTCTATAGCTGAATTGATGTTAATAAAATCGCAATGCCTGTAAATCTGAAGATCATCTGCATACAAGTGGTAGGGAGGAGACATGACTTTAGTGAGTTCATTAATAAATTATGTCTATTGTCTACGGTTATCGCGGTAAACGATAAACTTAGGCGGTAAAAATCCAGTGCCAGTAGTTTTTTTTTTGTAAATTTTCCCTGTTACGGGACGGCAAAGGAATCTAGTCCATTCAGCCAAGTCTTCAGTTTTATTATCTTCTTTCTTGATGTTCGCATTGAAATATGGGCGTCACACATTTTAATGCATCTAGGGAGTGCTTGCAAAGAAATGCATGGCAACAGACCTCATGATTGTGACTGATGAGAATTGTATAGTGGGATTTCCAACCACTATACAATTCTCAACGCCACATACACAAAACCTTTATTTCAATGTATCAACACGAATGCTTATGCAACGAAACGACACCACTTTCACTGCACAAAATCCACTCCAAAGCAATTTTGAATTATCGAAATAAAGATCGACATCCAGACGCCATGGTTTCCCGCCAAACACTCCCACTGCCAGTAGTCGTGGGTAGGGTTGCCAGGTCTTTTCCACATAAAACCGACAAAATAGAATGCGATGGACAGGACGAGGAGCATGACGAGGCCAGTTGCCATACTACGTCTCTGCCTCCTTTTCTCGCTACTTCCCACGCCACTCGTCGAGTGTGTCGCTGGCCCATAAGTAGTAGGGATACTACGCAACATCGATTGCCGATTGCGTAAAATTTGACAGTCAATTCGTTTATATCAGGGAGACAAATTAATCAGAAAAAAATACCGAACCTCCCATACTTCGCCCATATTACACCTGGCAACCTTGCGTGGGTGATGCAAGCTCCCGATGATACTTTATCGATGTGTGTGTGTGTCAGGTGTACTGGGTGGGTCCGCTGATGGGCGGCGCGCTGGCGGCGCTGCTGCACCGGTTCGTGCTGCGGCCGAGAGCGCCCGCACCGGACGCGCCGGAGGACATGCCGCTCAGGGACCAGGTCTTGCGCCGCACCACACACTAGCCGACAGTGGATCTGTGCCGTAGATTGACAATAGAGTATAGATAAGTCATCAGCGTATACCCAAGCGAGACAGCAATATATCTACATACTATACCTATAGTTACAACAACAGACTAAGTATTGGCTTTTACAGCCAATTATACAACAATTCACCATTACTAAAAACGAAATCACACAAAATACTGCGTATTAGAATGATTAGATTGTTAACACTGACATAAAATCACTTAAAATGATGAGAAATATCAAAGCACCACGCACTTGTCTGCCACCAAAGCAATGGTGGCAAACATAAAAATCCGATACGCAGACAGAGACAAAAAAAATGTTTTGTCCTGCTCTCCCGTATATATCAGACATATAAGCTTTCTCACTCTAATAATTATTATTCTTTAGTAGCTCATCTATACTCTATTCTCAATCTACGATCTGTGCCCACACCCTGCACGATTCATTTTACAAATAGAACTCTCTGCTAGATATAAGTGTCGACTTCATAATGATATTATCCTTACAGGGCGTTACAGTGCGTTGGTGCGCTCTTAGTTTATGTTAAGTATAAAAGTAGTTAAAATATTTCATTTAATTCTTTATTCATAAATAATAACAAAATATCTTAACAGAATTTTTTAAATTTTACGTTTAGATGCAATTTCGAAGCCCTTAATATCCGAAAAGGCTAATATTACAATGAAATAAAAAAATACTGTGTAACTGACAATATCCCGAACAAAATAGTTGTAAAGAAAAAAAAAAAAATTTCATAGAATTAATAATTAAAAAAAAAATCAAATCACACTGCAAGTATTACGAAAATACGATTTGGAAAATTGCTATTTCTAACAATTAATATGCCTTATTTGAAGAAACGAATGATGTAATTTAAAAGAAGAACATATACTCTAAATTTTGGTATAAAACTGATATCTGAATAAACTATAATATATTTATAACAATTTTTTAAAAACCAGTATAAATCAGTCCGCGCAATCGCTTTCAAATCAGTCGCCCATGAGGCTTGTCGGAGAGAGGTCACGTCGCTCGGTGCTAGCTCCGTGATCACGCGTAAATATTCGTAATGCTACTACAGAACGAACGATGGTGTTGATACTTTTAGTATTGATAACCGACTTCATATAAAGTTCTATGTTGCACTCTATGTATTATTTTATGAATGTTCACGGATATCTCTGTTAACTCGCACGCAACTCGCAAAACCGCGATAATTTTGCCAGACGGCGGCCCCGTTCGTTAGTGTCCGTGCGCATCGAGTGAGCTACATTGAACGCTAAAGTTTTGAAGCCATTTTTTGTTATGAAATACTAAAAAAAATGATGATGTTTCTTTGGACAATAATTAAGAAATAACGTATAGAATACGTTTTCATAAAAAAATGAAAAAAAAATTATGACTTTGACCTTCAATAAAATCGTAACTATCAATTTCCCAGGTATAGTCTAAAGGAAGAAAAATGTTATGATGGTGAGCAGAATACATGGTTCTAGTTTGACTGTTCATGTCTTTTACAGCCTGTATATGCAAGGAGTGATAAGAGTAACAGAACGGGTGTTGAAAATGAAGAATCGCGTACGGCACGGCCCCGTGATAAGATAAGATAGGATGTTTAAAAACCCAGAAATTTGAGGCAAAGCTGATACAAGCATTTCAGTGAATATCCATCGTCTAAAGGCGTAAAAGGTTGTATATAAGTAGTGTCCATCCATGGTGATCGATGTCCTTCGAAAACATACAGACGATGCCGCGGCAGCGGCCGGCGAGTGCCAGAAGCAACTTTAGGGCGTTTTCACTGAATTATTACTGAACTGAATATTCGATACGATCTTTCGACCAAATCATTATTAGTCTAGTTGAGCCCTTTACATTGCGCGGTACAATATGCAATTTTTTTTAACACCAAAAAATAAAAATCATTTCCCAGCAATATTTTTTTTGAAATATGTCTTATTTTGATGTATAGAATACATGGTTCTCGTTTGACTGTTCATGTCTTTTACACCCAGTATATATATTTTTTTAATCATAATTTCTTCCACCCTAGGTACGATGCGGACACAGCGCTGAACCACGAGTTCAACGGAGCGGATTCCATGCCTTGCGACCTGGCCAGTATGTTGGCCCAACACACTTAGAGCATGTTTGAATACCTCGCGCATCCTAGGAGGCCGGGCCACCTTAGGCACCACCATCACGTGCCCGCACAACCTAAGCCGCCACAAGACTCCACTTAGGCCAAGCGCGCACTACGATTTTACTTCTTGCGACACGATTTTAAAATCGCGCTGTAAATTATCGCAGAAATTACAGTGCGCGCATTGCGATAAAAAAATATAAAGTCATTGCTCAGTTTATGATGGACTAGCTGTGCCCGCGACTTCGTCCGCGTGGATTTCCATTTTTGCAACATTTTTCATTGATGCTCAATTCCTATTAGTCGTAGAGTGATGCTATGGAGGTATATGCGCGTCGCGATGCCCTGGCACTCCAGGGTTCGCGGTTCTATCCCGGGGGCGGGCGTAGTGAGACTGTGAGACGATCCACATAGACTGGCTGTCTAGCTGCTATGCGAGCTAGTAGAACGAAAATAAATGTAGAGAAAGAAATGAAAGTCGCGATTTCAAAACTTGAGCCTTTGAGGAAAATTACTAAGGGCGTCACTATGAAAATAACTTTGGGAAGTCCTGGCCTATATATAGCCTTCCTCGATAAATAGACAATCAAAGAATTTTTCAATTTGAATCAGTAGTCATCATGTCACCAGGCTGTATAAAATTAACCATGATAGTTAGACAGTTGAAATTTTCTCAGATGACGTAGTTCTGGTGCCGCTATAACAACAAATACTAATAAATAGAATAAAATAAATATTGAAGCTGCTCCCATAAAATAAACGTGACTTGTTGGTCAATTTTGATAACGGCAACAGAAAGACGCTTGAAATATTCACAGAATATTTATTAATATTATTCACTTTAAAAATAAATAATAAAATTAATATTTAAGGGGGCTCAACATCAAACGTGATTTATTTCTCGGTCTCAAAAACGATAACAGGCAGAAACTTGAAATATTAACAAAATATTTAATTTAAAATTCAAATAAATTTCGGACAGTTTTGATAAAATCTATGGCACGGAACCCTTCGTTCACGCGTCCGACTCCTTACAGGCGGTTTTTTTTTACTATTTTTACAGGATGTCTCTGATGACCTTCTTTGAGTCACCAGGGGTTTTAGTAAAGGAGAGGACCTCGGTGGGTCCTCAAGCTTTAAGGTCAAATCTCTCCAGAGAGGATTCCTGACCGGTGAGCATCTCCCTCGGAGTAGTCTCTGAACCTATTAGAGTCAGTAAAAGGCGTCTGAATCTGACGGGATCAGTAGTTCCTAAGATAAGCGCGAACAACCAAACAAAAAACAACTCGGTATAGGTGCGTGCGTAGTACTTGATCATTATTTAGCTGCGGAGTTATGTTTAAACTATGATATCTCTGAAGATATTTATTGAAATCTAATGATGTAAGGAATAATTTTGTACAAAATTAAATACTTGTGATGAATAACGTATTCATTTTGATAAGGAATAATATTATGTTTACAAAAATACCTTCGCATCTAAAGCATTATTTTAGAACAAAATTTATTAACAAAATAGGTTATAGCGAGTCAATTTTAAGAGATAGATAAATGCTGTCTGTAACTTGTTTTTAGAACTTTTAAAGGAGAATAATTCCGTCATACATAATTTTTGCGTAACTTCTACCGTTTACGCAGCGCACGTAAAGAAATCTTTGAAAATCAAAATTTATTATCTTCCGTTTATTTCAAACTATGATATTTCTTAAGATATTCATTGAAATCAAATGAAGTCATGAACAATTTTGTGCAAAATTAAATACTTGTGATAAATAATTTATTTATTTTGATAAGGAATAATATCATTCATACAAAAACACCATCGCAGATAATGCATTATTTTAAAACAAATTTGATTACCAAAAAGAAAGGTTATAGTGAGCCAATCTTAAAAGATAGACATATTATGCTGTCGCGGACTTTTCTTTAGAAATTTTAATGAAGAATATTTCCGTCATACATGAGTTTTACGTAACTTTAACCGTTTACGCAGCGCACGCAGTGAAAGCTTTGAAAAGAAATATTTTTCTCCCGTTTTTGCAACATTCTTCATTGATGCTCAGCTCCTATAGGATATACGTGATGTTATATAGCCTATAGCCTTCCTAGATAAATGGACTATCTAACGGAAAAAGAATTTTTCAATTTGAGTCAGTAGTTGCTGAGATCTTATGGCTCAACCAAACAAACAAACAAACAAACTTTTCAGCTTTATTATTAGTATAGATTCAGTACAAGTTGCTTGTCTCTATTTACTAATTCGGAGAGAAAGAAAAAATAATTGTCAATACTGGACTCATCCTTTTACGGCGGATAGATTTATTAAAGGTTTCTTTTATCAAAAACACAACACAAAAGTTCAATGGCTATTATAGAATGAAAATACAGTCAGTTTATTCCACCAAGGTGGTCTTTTTTGTATTGCGATTATTAAATATTCCACATCTAGCCTCGTTTCGTATTGGGACTCCAGTGGAGATGGAGGCGCCGACATGTTTATTCTCGAAAGAACGGAACACGAATGGGCACCGGCCGGACCGAGTGTGCGATTTTTCTGTCGCAGTGCGCGCGGGGCCATTAGGCCAAGCGCGCACAACGATTTTACTTCTTGCGACACGATTTTAGAATCGCGCTGTAAATTATCGCAGAAAGTACAGTGCGCGCATTGCGATAAAAAAATATAAAGTCATTGCTCAGTTTATGATGGACTAGCTGTGCCCGTGACTTCGTCCGTGTGGATTTCCCATTTTTGCAACATTTTTCATTGATGCTCAATTCCTATTAGTCGTAGAGTGATGCTATGGAGGTATATGCGCGTCGCGATGCCCTGGCACTCCAGGGTTCGCGGTTCTATCCCGGGGGCGGGCGTAGTGAGACTGTGAGACGATCCACATAGACTGGCTGTCTAGCTGCTATGTGAGCTAGTAGAACGAAAATAAATGTAGACAAAGAAATGAAAGTCGCGATTTCAAAACTTGAGCCCTTGAGGAAAATTACTAAGGGCGTCACTATGAAAATAAGTTTGGGAAGTCCTGGCCTATAGTCTTCCTCGATAAATAGACAATCAAAGAATTTTTCAATTTGAATCAGTAGTTCCCCTTTTTAGGGTTCTGTACCCAAAGGGTAAAACGGGATCCTATTACTAAGACTCCGCCGTCCGTCTGTCCATCTGTCACCAGGCTGTATAAAATTAACCATGATAGTTAGACAGTTGAAATTTTCTCAGATGACGTAGTTCTGGTGCCGCTATATTAACAAATACTAATAAATAGAATAAAATAAATATTGAAGCTGCTCCCATAAAATAAACGTGACTTTTTGGTCGATTTTGATAACGGCAACAGATAGACGCTTGAAATATTCACAGAATATTTAGTTATATTATTCACTTTAAAAATAAATGATAACATTAATATTTAAGGGGGCTCAACAACAAACGCGATTTATTTCTCGGTCTTAAAAACGATAACAGGTAGAAACTTGAAATATTACCAAAATATTTAATTTAAAATTCAAATAATTTTCGGACAGTTTTGATAAAATCTATGACACGGAACCCTCCGTTCATGCGTCCGACTCCTCATAGGCGGTTTTTTTTTACTTTTTTACAGGATGTCTCTGATGACCTTCTTTAAGTCACCAGGGGTTTTAGTAAAGGAGAGGACCTCGGTGGGTCCTCAAGCTTTAAGGTCGAATCACTCCAGAGAGGATTCCTGACCGGTGAGCATCTCCCTCGGAGAAGTCTCTGAACCTATTAGTCAGTAAAAGGCGTCTGAATCTGACGGGATCAGTAGTTCCTAAGATAAGCTCACAACTCAGTATAGATGCGTGCATAGTACTTGATCATTATTTAGCTGCGGAGTTATGTTAAAACTATGATATCTCTGAAGATATTTATTGAAATCTAATGATGTAAATAACAATTTTGTACAAAATTAAATGCTTGTGATGAATAATGTATTCATTTTGATAAGGAATATGTAATATTATGTTTACAAAAATACATTCGCATCTAAAGCATTATTTTGGAACAAAATTTATTAACAAAATAGGTTATAGCGAGTCAATCTTAAGAGATAGATAAATTCTGTCTGTAACTTGTTTTTAGAACTTTTAAAGGAGTATAATTCCGTGATACATAATTTTTGCGTAACTTTAACCGTTTACGCAGCGCACGCAAAGAAATTTTTGAAAATCAAAATTTATTATTTTCCGTTTATTTCAAACTATGATATTTCTTAAGATATTCATTGAAACCAAATGAAGTCATGATCAATTTTGTGCAAAATTAAAGACTTGTGATAAATAATGTATTTATTTTGATAAGGAATAATATCATGCATACAAAAACACCATAGCAGATAATGCATTATTTTAAAACAAATTTGGTTACCAAAAAGAAAGGTTATAGTGAGCCAATCTTAAAAGATAGACATATGCTGACGCTGACTTTTCTTTAGAAATTTTAATGGAGAATATGTCCGTCATACATGAGTTTTACGTAACTTTAACCGTTTACGCAGCGCACGCAGTGAAAGCTTTGAAAAGAAATATTTTTCTCCCGTTTTTGCAACATTCTTCATTGATGCTCAGCTCCTATAGAATATATCGTGATGTTATATAGCCTATAGCCTTCCTAGATAAATGGACTATCCAACGAAAAAAGAATTTTTCAATTTGAGCCAGTAGTTGCTGAGATCTTAGGGTTCAACCAAACAAACAAACTCTTCATCTTTATTATTAGTAGTATAGATTCAGTACAAGTTGCTTGTCTCTATTTACTACTTCGGAGAGAAAGAAAAAATAATTGTCAATACTGGACTCATCCTTTTACGGCGGATAGATTTATTAAAGGTTTCTTTTATCAAAAACACAACACAAAAGTTCAATGGCTATTATAGAATGAAAATACAATCAGTTTATTCCACCAAGGTGGTCTTTTTTGTATTGCGATTATTAAATGTTCCACATCTAGCCTCGTTTCGTATTGCGACTCCAGTGGAGATGCAGGCGCCGACATGTTTATGCTCGAAAGACCGGAACACGAATGGGCACCGGCCGGCCCGAGTGTGCGATTTTTCTGTCGCAGTGCGCGCGGGGCCATTAGGCCAAGCGCGCACAACGATTTTACTTCTTGCGACACGATTTTAGAATCGCGCTGTAAATTATCGCAGAAAGTACAGTGCGCGCATTGCGATAAAAAAATATAAAGTCATTGCTCAGTTTATGATGGACTAGCTGTGCCCGTGACTTCGTCCGTGTGGATTTCCCATTTTTGCAACATTTTTCATTGATGCTCAATTCCTATTAGTCGTAGAGTGATGCTATGGAGGTATATGCGCGTCGCGATGCCCTGGCACTCCAGGGTTCGCGGTTCTATCCCGGGGGCGGGCGTAGTGAGACTGTGAGACGATCCACATAGACTGGCTGTCTAGCTGCTATGTGAGCTAGTAGAACGAAAATAAATGTAGACAAAGAAATGAAAGTCGCGATTTCAAAACTTGAGCCCTTGAGGAAAATTACTAAGGGCGTCACTATGAAAATAAGTTTGGGAAGTCCTGGCCTATAGTCTTCCTCGATAAATAGACAATCAAAGAATTTTTCAATTTGAATCAGTAGTTCCCCTTTTTAGGGTTCTGTACCCAAAGGGTAAAACGGGATCCTATTACTAAGACTCCGCCGTCCGTCTGTCCATCTGTCACCAGGCTGTATAAAATTAACCATGATAGTTAGACAGTTGAAATTTTCTCAGATGACGTAGTTCTGGTGCCGCTATATTAACAAATACTAATAAATAGAATAAAATAAATATTGAAGCTGCTCCCATAAAATAAACGTGACTTTTTGGTCGATTTTGATAACGGCAACAGATAGACGCTTGAAATATTCACAGAATATTTAGTTATATTATTCACTTTAAAAATAAATGATAACATTAATATTTAAGGGGGCTCAACAACAAACGCGATTTATTTCTCGGTCTTAAAAACGATAACAGGTAGAAACTTGAAATATTACCAAAATATTTAATTTAAAATTCAAATAATTTTCGGACAGTTTTGATAAAATCTATGGCACGGAACCCTCCGTTCATGCGTCCGACTCCTCATAGGCGGTTTTTTTTTACTTTTTTACAGGATGTCTCTGATGACCTTCTTTAAGTCACCAGGGGTTTTAGTAAAGGAGAGGACCTCGGTGGGTCCTCAAGCTTTAAGGTCGAATCACTCCAGAGAGGATTCCTGACCGGTGAGCATCTCCCTCGGAGAAGTCTCTGAACCTATTAGTCAGTAAAAGGCGTCTGAATCTGACGGGATCAGTAGTTCCTAAGATAAGCTCACAACTCAGTATAGATGCGTGCATAGTACTTGATCATTATTTAGCTGCGGAGTTATGTTAAAACTATGATATCTCTGAAGATATTTATTGAAATCTAATGATGTAAATAACAATTTTGTACAAAATTAAATGCTTGTGATGAATAATGTATTCATTTTGATAAGGAATATGTAATATTATGTTTACAAAAATACATTCGCATCTAAAGCATTATTTTGGAACAAAATTTATTAACAAAATAGGTTATAGCGAGTCAATCTTAAGAGATAGATAAATTCTGTCTGTAACTTGTTTTTAGAACTTTTAAAGGAGTATAATTCCGTGATACATAATTTTTGCGTAACTTTAACCGTTTACGCAGCGCACGCAAAGAAATTTTTGAAAATCAAAATTTATTATTTTCCGTTTATTTCAAACTATGATATTTCTTAAGATATTCATTGAAACCAAATGAAGTCATGATCAATTTTGTGCAAAATTAAAGACTTGTGATAAATAATGTATTTATTTTGATAAGGAATAATATCATGCATACAAAAACACCATAGCAGATAATGCATTATTTTAAAACAAATTTGGTTACCAAAAAGAAAGGTTATAGTGAGCCAATCTTAAAAGATAGACATATGCTGACGCTGACTTTTCTTTAGAAATTTTAATGGAGAATATGTCCGTCATACATGAGTTTTACGTAACTTTAACCGTTTACGCAGCGCACGCAGTGAAAGCTTTGAAAAGAAATATTTTTCTCCCGTTTTTGCAACATTCTTCATTGATGCTCAGCTCCTATAGAATATATCGTGATGTTATATAGCCTATAGCCTTCCTAGATAAATGGACTATCCAACGGAAAAAGAATTTTTCAATTTGAGCCAGTAGTTGCTGAGATCTTAGGGTTCAACCAAACAAACAAACTCTTCATCTTTATTATTAGTAGTATAGATTCAGTACAAGTTGCTTGTCTCTATTTACTACTTCGGAGAGAAAGAAAAAATAATTGTCAATACTGGACTCATCCTTTTACGGCGGATAGATTTATTAAAGGTTTCTTTTATCAAAAACACAACACAAAAGTTCAATGGCTATTATAGAATGAAAATACAATCAGTTTATTCCACCAAGGTGGTCTTTTTTGTATTGCGATTATTAAATGTTCCACATCTAGCCTCGTTTCGTATTGCGACTCCAGTGGAGATGCAGGCGCCGACATGTTTATGCTCGAAAGACCGGAACACGAATGGGCACCGGCCGGCCCGAGTGTGCGATTTTTCTGTCGCAGTGCGCGCGGGGCCATTAGGCCAAGCGCGCACAACGATTTTACTTCTTGCGACACGATTTTAGAATCGCGCTGTAAATTATCGCAGAAAGTACAGTGCGCGCATTGCGATAAAAAAATATAAAGTCATTGCTCAGTTTATGATGGACTAGCTGTGCCCGTGACTTCGTCCGTGTGGATTTCCCATTTTTGCAACATTTTTCATTGATGCTCAATTCCTATTAGTCGTAGAGTGATGCTATGGAGGTATATGCGCGTCGCGATGCCCTGGCACTCCAGGGTTCGCGGTTCTATCCCGGGGGCGGGCGTAGTGAGACTGTGAGACGATCCACATAGACTGGCTGTCTAGCTGCTATGTGAGCTAGTAGAACGAAAATAAATGTAGACAAAGAAATGAAAGTCGCGATTTCAAAACTTGAGCCCTTGAGGAAAATTACTAAGGGCGTCACTATGAAAATAAGTTTGGGAAGTCCTGGCCTATAGTCTTCCTCGATAAATAGACAATCAAAGAATTTTTCAATTTGAATCAGTAGTTCCCCTTTTTAGGGTTCTGTACCCAAAGGGTAAAACGGGATCCTATTACTAAGACTCCGCCGTCCGTCTGTCCATCTGTCACCAGGCTGTATAAAATTAACCATGATAGTTAGACAGTTGAAATTTTCTCAGATGACGTAGTTCTGGTGCCGCTATATTAACAAATACTAATAAATAGAATAAAATAAATATTGAAGCTGCTCCCATAAAATAAACGTGACTTTTTGGTCGATTTTGATAACGGCAACAGATAGACGCTTGAAATATTCACAGAATATTTAGTTATATTATTCACTTTAAAAATAAATGATAACATTAATATTTAAGGGGGCTCAACAACAAACGTGATTTATTTCTCGGTCTCAAAAACGATAACAGGTAGAAACTTGAAATATTAACAAAATATTTAATTTAAAATTCAAATAATTTTCGGACAGTTTTGATAAAATCTATGGCACCGGAACCCTTCGTTCACGCGTCCGACTCCTTATAGGCGGTTTTTTTTTACTATTTTTACAGGATGTCTCTGATGACCTTCTTTGAGTCACCAAGGGTTTTAGTAAAGGAGAGGACCTCGGTGGGTCCTCAAGCTTTAAGGTCGAATCACTCCAGAGAGGATTCCTGACCGGTGAGCATCTCCCTCGGAGGAGTCTCTGAACCTATTAGAGTCAGTAAAAGGCGTCTGAATCTGACGGGATCAGTAGTTTCTAAGATAACCAAACAAAAAACAACTCAGTATAGATGCGTGCGTATGTACTTGATCATTATTTAGCTGCGGAGTTATGTTAAAACTATGATATTTCTGAAGATATTTATTGAAATCTAATGATGTAAATAACAATTTTGTACAAAATTAAATGCTTGTGATGAATAATGTATTCATTTTGATAAGGAATAATATTGTTTACAAAAATACATTCGCATCTAAAGCATTATTTTAGAACAAAATTTATTAATAAAATAGGTTATAGCGAGTTAATCTTAAGAGATAGATAAATGCTGTCTGTAACTTGTTTTTAGAACTTTTAAAGGAGTATAATTCCGTGATACATAATTTTTGCGTAACTTTAACCGTTTACGCAAAGAAATTTTTGAAAATCAAATTTATTATTTTCCGTTTATTTCAAACTATGATATTTCTTAAGATATTCATTGAAACCGAATGAAGTCATGAACAATTTTGTGCAAAATTAAAGACTTGTGATAAATAATGTATTTATTTTGATAAGGAATAATATGCATACAAAAACATCATAGCAGATAATGCATTATTTTAAAACAAATTTGATTACCAAAAAGAAAGGTTATAGTGAGCCAATCTTAAAAGATAGACATATGCTGACGCGGACTTTTCTTTAGAAATTTTAATGGAGAATATGTCCGTCATACATGAGTTTTACGTAACTTTAACCGTTTACGCAGCGCACGCAGTGAAAGCTTTGAAAAGAAATATTTTTCTCCCGTTTTTGCAACATTCTTCATTGATGCTCAGCTCCTATAGGATATATCGTGTTGTAATATAGCCTATAGCCTTCTTAGATAAATGGTCTATCCAACGGAAAAAGAATTTTTCAATTTGAGTCAGTAGTTGCTGAGATCTTAGGGTTCAACCAACCAAACAAACAAACAAACACTTCAGCTTTATTATTAGTATAGATTATTATTAGTATAGATATAGATTCAGTACAAGTTGCTTGTCTCTATTTACTATTTCGGAGAGAAAGAAAAAATAAGTGTCAATACTGGACTCATCCTTTTACGGCGGATAGATTTATTAAAGGTTTCTTTTATCAAAAACACAACACAAAAGTTCAATGGCTAAGTATTATAGAATGAAAATACAATCAGTTTATTCCACCAGGGTGGTCTTTTTTGTGTTGCGATTATTAAATGTTCCACATCTAGCCTCGTTTCGTATTGGGACTCCAGTGGAGATGGAGGCACCGACATGTTTATTCTCGAAAGAACGGAACACGAATGGGCACCGGCCGGACCGAGTGTGCGATTTTTCTGTCGCAGTGCGCGCGGGGCCATATAAATCCATACGCTGCAATTTACTTCCGCGACAATCGCATCGCGAGCAATCGCGACAAATCACAATTTTAAAATCGCTACGATTTATTACTCGAATGTGCGCGCACTGCCGTACTAGCTCATACGTTGCATTCCTGCGTCAAAATTATCGCGCTACAAAAAATCGTAGTGCGCTCTTGGCCTAAGGCCTTGTCCGCACAGCGATAAAAATATTCGCGCGGAAATAATATCGCGTTCAATTTGTATCAAACCACAGATTTTTTCGCGCGATTTTTTTACCGCATGTGCGTTTAGTCCTATCATACGTTGCATTCCTGCGTCAAAATTATCGCGCTACAAAAAATCGTAGTGCGCTCTTGGCCTTACCAAGATAGGGTGTTTTAGCTGGGCACAAATTAGAAGTAAAGAACTCAGTCACTGTTTTGTGTTAAATAAAGGTCGTAGAAGACAATTACTTCCTTACTTCGTCTGTTACCTCTCTCTGCCACTGATGCTACCTTGAAACTTGCTCTAATGTACTCATTTCTCACTTTGCCCATCTTGTTTTTTGTTATGTTACGAGATGGCAAACAAGCTTGCGGCCCACCTGACGTTAAGTGGTCACCGCCGCCTATAGACACTTTCAATATTAAGTGTAAATCACTGAACACCGCAAGTGCGTTGCCATCCTGGGGACCTAAGATGATATGCCCTCCATGCTCAGTAATTACACGGCTACCTTTCCCTTCAATCCGAAACACAGCGAACTGCTTCACGGCAGAAATAAGAAAGGCGGTGGTACCTACCCAGACGACCCGACATATGGGTCTACCACCTAGTAAGTCGGTTAAAAAACTTTTTTACCAACTTCAAAAAGGAGGTTCTCAATGGGGAAGACAACTGTCAACTAGTTTCTCCTAGGTGGCGCTGAGTGTTTGTTCCAAAGGATGTGTCAAACTCAGTACATTTCATAGGGATTTCTTAGTATTTCTAGATAAACAGAAATATGGGACGATGTGTAGCTTTTCAGTGCGTAGAAACCAGTACACACAAGTTTTCTACAGATTTGTTTCTCAGGAAAAAGTGGGAAAAGGCTTTGAGAAGGGTAAATTTTACAGCTACTAAGTACTCCAGAACATACAGCAAGCATTTCAAAGAATCTGATTTTGAAACTACTTCCACACAAACAGGTGTGTTCCAGTAAACACGTTTATACCTATATTAATATTTTTAGAATGAAATAGAAAAAATATTGTTCAGCACACAAGTGACATATAATTATTTCAAAGGCATTTAATGTATGTACAATACTAAAAACTAATATTATTAAAAACAATAATATTAAGTGAACTGTGTTTAAATAACTGATGTTGTTGTTCACAACAGACTTTGACAGGTAACAAACACACAGCGCCCTCCGTAAAAAAGTTTTGCGTTTTCTTCCCCATTAGACTGTATTTTTTTTCTTTTTATGTTTGTTACTCTTTTCTTGGTGTACCGATTTTGAAGATAACATTTAAATTTAATCGACATCTGACGAGTAGTTGCTTTAAATCTGCAATTTCTTTAAGTATTGTTTCACAGTCTCATTTATTTCAATACTTGTTGTTTTATAAAAACCAAAACAAATTAAATGCTTAGGGCTACATGCTATGTGACAGTTAATTTTCTTTCTCTACGTTTTTTCAATATTTTATTTGATTGACAGTTGTGAAATAAAATTGATCGCTTAGTCTCCAATATTTTCAAGTATTTTTTTGCACTCAAATTTATTTTCCTACTTGTTTATTATAATTATTATAAACAGATGTCGATCAGCGAAATTCACAACTAGAGTAAATACACTATAGCTAGTAGCAATACGGAGATCAAAGTTGCTCTGTCAGCATAGCGCCTAAAACTTATTTTAAGCCACACCTTATTAAACAGTGTTATTAGGGATTGCCGTGCGGAATTATTGAAATGTATGAAAAAAATGGCAAACCATGTAACGGAACGGAGATCCTACCCCTAATAAAAAAAAAATAATAATAAATAAATAAATAAAAAAATTAAAATACATTTTATTTGCTTTTGATATTCCTCGATTAAACAAAACACCAATATAATTTATTAATAGGGAAAAGGTATGCGTATAAAAGCACCATCTAGTGTCGAATTCATGAACTATCTTCTGCACTTGAGAACTTAATGCCATCTAGTGTCGGGAAGAGGAACTATAAAATAAATGGAAAAATCGGGAAGTATTGGTATTTATTAATTTTATTTGCGAATGTAATAAATTGGCCAGAGCTACACTACAATAGCAAGAAATAATATAAAAATAATTTTAAACATGCAAACTTACAAAAAATAAGCTATGTTAGGCGACAAACTGTCTCTTCTTGTGGTCCCCGGGGAAATTGTATGGATATTATATTAATTATTATTAATAATTATGTTTATTAGCTGTGGCCGCCTTTCCTTTCATTGCCTTTTCTCGTGAATTAAGTAAAATGCATCAACAGGGTTTCTGAAATCAAAAATTGGAAGAATAAAACATAGGTAGCTAATTAAATACAGACTTTGACATTCATTACAATAATCAAAGTTTAATTGGAGAAAGGGAATGCTAGGTAGTTAGAAATAGGGATATAGTTGCCTGTATTGTGTGGTAATAATATTTATTGAGAGCAATTCCAGTTTGGTGAAAATAATTTATGGGTATAATAAAGGATGAATGAGCAAGTTATGAATAATGGCCGAAATTTTGAAAGAATGATTTTTTTCATGTCTCAATACTTTTAATAAACTTATACTAATAGTGGATTACATACCTGCTTAGGTTTTATAAGGATTTGAAGGAAAGAATTTAAGTGACTTTTGTCCCTTTGGCTAAAATCGATTTTCGCTTCTCAATTCTGGAGCGGCTACTGAAACAGTAAGAGTTATATATTTTTAAATAGATAATTAAATTCTACATGAGAAAATAATAAGAATTTAGGTTAATTTATTACCTTATAAAAAAAAAATCAAAGAAATTAAAGAAAATGAGAAGTGAGTAAAAGTCAGAAGAGATACCAATATAAAGAATGTTACCTATTTGGGTTTGAAAATTGGTTTGGTAATGTAGGACATTGTTAGATAAACAATAATTACGATTTAATGTAAATTATTGTTAAAACCTTAACGTTTTTAATAAATAATGTTAAATAGTTCGTTAAGATTTCTTCTCATATAACTCGACCAAGGTTAGGAGAAAACGTCGGTTATATAAGGTGCATAATAGGTTCTTGGCTGTTGTATTTGGTCGAGTTATAACGGGGGGTTTGTGGTGCCCTCTGGTGAGGAGAAATCAACGAATAGGAAATCTGTAAGTTAAAGCTGCCAACTGAAAATTTGCAAAGATATTTTGGAGTAACCAATTGAATTACGGGGAAAGTGCGAAATTTGATTATGATAGGAGGAAATTGGTAGCGAAGTTCAGGCTGAATTCACTGAGGGGGGAAAATTTAGGAGGGGATTTTTGGGGGTATAAAGGAGGTTTTCAGGGGGGTTCTTGGTTCTTGGATCATAGTTCGGCGGAAGTAGGGGAGAGGCTGCAAGAATAGTACTCTGGGAAAAAGTCCTACGGGGAACCTCTGTCGGTGAGAATAACGACGTTGGCGTGCGGTTCCAGACCCTAAGGTAAGTGTAGGACTGGGGTAAGTGCTTTATAGAAATTTCACTTTTCTTTTAATTATGTTGCTCAATTTTTGTAACTATTTGAATTATTTCACGGCTATTTGCGGATTTGATATACGTTATGTTTATTTTACGTACTGTGTGTTTTATATTTGTTTTGTTGCGGCTTACGTTTATTATATGAAATGTGTGCGGCCTATTTTATAGGAATTTTCTCGTTTAAAATTACCTTTTGTTATACTGCGGAATTATGTAGACGATTTGAATTATTTCATGACTACCTACGGATTTCATATCGGTTATTTATTTTACTGGTTATTATATTTGATGTGTTACGGCTTATTTATTATATGAAATGCGTGTGATTTATTACGATGTTACGTCCTATATTGCGTATAGGGTGTATTGATTTTATTATTGCGTTAAATGCGGCACCCTGATATATTCCCTATCTTACGTTGCGTTGTGCGGTTATTTTATTTTATTATGCGAAGTGTGTTTTATTTCTTTATTTCAGCTATAATTTGGTTTACTGATTAAACTATTTAAATGGGTTGTTCAGGAACCTTGATCTATCTTCCCTACCTAACGTTGTGCGGTTGTTCGCATTTTATTATACGAAATGTGTGTTTTATTTCCTTGTAGCGTATTTATTTTATGTTATAGATTTTGGTTGTTTTATTTCATTGTTGCGGCTATATCTATTTTACGGTTTATTGTGTTATGGCGGTCCTTATAATATTATATGTTGTGTGTGTGTTTATTTCATTGTTGCGGCTATATCTATTTTACGGTTTATTGTGTTATTGCGGTCCTTATAATATTATATGTGTTGTGTGTGTTTTATTTTATTGTTGCGGCCTTTGTTTTATTTTACTACTTATAACTGCGTATTACGTGCATATAATTCGTTACGGAATGTATTTATTTTAGCGGCTGAGAAAACCCTTTGGCGTTGATTTTGGGGTTTCTATGCAACCTTTATATTTCACGATTTTAATTGCGATTTACGAAACATTTATCAAAACTTTATCTACCAATTCTGTGACTGATTTATAACTATTTCATTTCTACCTACTTAACTTTTACCTTTATATTCTTCGTCTACAAGCTATTTTTAGCATGTTAGGGAGATTTTACCTACGTATTTATGCGGATATGGAATATAATTGTTCCACCGGTATAATCGATAGATTATTACCTAACTACATGTGTATTTTATGAAACAATTTACAACTACCTTCTACCTGCGATTGAATCGGAAAAATTGGTGAATCATTTTCGATCTACCTACATAATTATCTACAAAATGGTTACGGCTACTTTATTACTCGGCTTGAATTATCAAATACGTCTCTCTCGATTGAAGCTGGCTTCTTTACATGTTACGGTCGCTAGTCTTCCGCACTGTCGATGTTATTTAGAGAGATTCATCGCTATAATAATTATGTTCGTTTTGATCAAATAACGCTAACTCGTCAGACGCCAAGTTATCCTATGGATAACCAACATGTTCCAGATAAAATACAAACACATTGTTCTACTTTTAAACTACGATTTATTCATCATAATATCCATTTTTGGATTCTACAGTTCCAGTTAAATTACCAGATATCCTGAACCTATAACCAAACCTTTCTAATCCAAATCGACCGAATTTTATAGCAGAATCTTTGAAACTGCTTACTTTATCAATAAATAAAAGATTGCAAGTCCTTGTAAAAATTAGTAGAAATGGTTAAGTACCTTATATGGCTAACCAACCTCAAATATGAAGGTAGTTTACGGACATTTCACCACGGAGTTATACACGAGTTTATTTACGGTGTAGTTTAGAATAAATAAGTCGTTATTTGAGAGACTTCTGTTAACCGAAATAAACTCGATACTCTACAATGAGGAAAGACTAGAAAGCACACTCCACATGCTCCGAAAATGTCGAAGGTTATTACCTTTGGGCGAAATCTCTGGACGCGTAAACAATTACGGTGAACTGAATGATTCTTGTTCGAACCTAAAAGGGATCACTCTGGAATTTAGAAAGGGATATATTGCAACCCACTGGCAATCCATGAATCGCCGTGGTACCTTCTGGGTCATAGTAGTGGCAATATATTGAGGTTAGTGCATTGCATGGCTGTCATTGAACATTGCTTCAGACGTCATTGTTGTTCCATTGCGTGCGGATGAATATTGTGCCCCGGATGCTTAACTCACAACTAAGCTTCCTTATATATTTTGATTGGCGCTAACTAGCTGGTTGTGAACGCTAGCGGAAACGCTATTGCTCATCCGTCGTGTGCAGCACAAAATTCAGACCCCTGGGACGCCTAACTCTCACTTACGTTCCCTTACAGAATCTGGAGTTACCTGTGAGAACCATTTTCATTCACACTGGGGATTGTTAGAAGTTTGGTGATATCAACCTTATTATTACCTTCTTTCATTTTGGTCTAAAACCACACCACACCACACATTCCATGGGAGAATGTCAATAAACATATTTTCATATTTGCGATTCCTTATTCGCGAAGAGAAACTTCCTGTGGTTCTGGAAGGGGAGGATGCATCGGCGTGGTCTGGCATTCACCGTGTATAGGGCGCAGGATGGGGCCTTACACTTTCTCATATATTTAAGATGCCAATAAAAACAAAAAATATCAACTTTTGTAGTTGATATCAAAAGTTACGCTAAGGACACAAGTCTTACATTCTCTCATAATTTTAAAATATTAATAACAAAATCTTATAAATTCTTCTAATTTACTATTAAAGATTATGCTTTTACTCTATAATAAAATGTTATCCTTTTATAATAATAATTTATTGATCCAATAATATCAGTTGTACCTTCCTACAATATCCATACAGGATTCCGGAGACAAACCTAAAGTATTTAGACCTTTCCCATCATCAATTCCTTCCCATTCCATTTTCCTTCCAAATACCTATCTTTATCTTATCAACAAAGTCATGTTTCATAGTAAACCTATTTCAGATGTTTATCTTCATAGGAAGTAACTTTAGCCGTCATTTATAAGCCCGTATAGGTACTAAGTGCATTTCACATACCTCACAAAAAGAACTTAGGGTTATCTACATCACAACTAGAGTCCTACCATTACTAGACGATCACTTATTTGGCCAAATTAATAAATTCAATAATTAATTATAATAAAAAAAAAAATTACTTAGACTGGTATTGATTACTTATACATATTTGTTATAGGTAAATATAAGTAAGTACATACAGTACTTTCTTTCAGGGGGGTTTATTAAAAGTTGGTGCCGTAGTGACCAGGATTTCAAAATGTTAGGATTTTATTTAACTCAATACCAGTCAGTTATTATTTAATTAAATATTTTGTGTTGACTGAATTTCAGTCACAATTTGTTGCTCGTGAAATGGATGTGAGGTTTAAACAAAATGTGAAATGTGGCAAGGGCTTTGGGGGTGTAGCTGCTAAACTTTATACCTTTATATATTTTCCTTAAATTCATACAATATTAGAGTTAAAATTACTAAATGATTCATTTGGATACCCACCTTAATGTAATAAAAGAAACTTCAGTTCATCCTTATTTTATTTTGAATGTTGTCGTGAGTCTTAAACATATCACTTTAAAATTGTTTATTTATCCACTTATTATTCGCCTATACATTGAATTTAATTAGTAGTCATCATGGGTTATTTTGATCAAACTGGACAAGTAGTTTCATTTAGTCACTAGGTAGACGCTTCAATATTGTCATGAATCCATTTTTGATACCTCCTCCCACAGTTATTAATAATACAGTTAGTTAGATATGTTATTTGTTCTTCTCTGAGATTCTTCTATTGTTCTATTTATCTGGTAGTTGTAACTATTTGTCAAACAATTAAACTGGTATCGGTTGTTAGTTAACATAAATAATTGCAAAACTTGTAGATCACTGAAAGAAAGCACAAACATAAAATAAGCGTGCGATGGCAACAAGTTGGCAAAAACAGTAGCGGGAAAATCATAGTAGAAAAGAAAGATTGTTAACCTGTAAAATTTACGTAAGAAATGCAAATAGTGCAGGGCGTAATCTTAATAAATAATTTGTTGTAAAATATTACGCATAATGCAGTTGTGATATATCCTCAAACGTGCGAGAGCAATATCGAGTATACTTATATAGCTTTTGTTCGACTATATAGCTATTTGAACACTAATAAAATAAACATTAACTAATAGAAACTCAAAATTTAAAAATAAATAGCTTGTTGTGAGAATAGGTTAGAATCACAGACTAGTTAGAGAAACTACGTGTTAGATAGAACCATAGATAACATAGATTAGAGAAAAGTAGAGAAAAGTCACACGTATGAGTTATTAAAGTCTCCCTAGTCAAGGAAGACAAATGCATCATACCCATACAGCCATGTCTTCAGTATTTATATTCCTTTTTGAGGCATAGAATACATACAAAAATAATAGCATTTAAAAAGTGTGTGGTAACACATTTAAATTCACTTTGGGAGTGCTTAGCGAGAAATGTATGAGAATAGATATTATAATGGCGAGATTAGAATTAAAGAGAATATTTAATGCTAATAAATCAGACCAAGATCATAGGATAATTGGTAGAATTTTCTAGTTATTTATGATAAATTTTAGGTTTTAAATTTCTCTATTAGGGGATGGCAAAGGGATCGAGCCCATACAGCCATGACTCAGGGATGTATCTGTTTTTTGTTTTATAAATTGAAGACGTTACCACATATCCACACACAAGATGTCACACCCTTTAATACGTCTAAGTAACTTGTCAAGGTTTCCCAAATAAAGAAACGGCAATCAAAGGAGAACTATCTATAGGCCTTTAAGGAAGGATTCTGATACATACATGTTAACCAACTAGGTAGTTTAGGAGAATTTGATGAACTTTTGATAGATATATTAGGGGTTAAGTATGAAATTGCCGTTTTGTATGGAGAAGTTAATGAAAATTTATTATTCCCTACAAACGTATTTGCGATTTTTTGTGAGGAACCACAAATCTAAATCTTGTGGATATATTTAGAGAACATTAAGGCTATAGTATACATAGAGAAAAAAAATGTGAATTGATATCTGTAAAAAAAAATATTCATATTTTTATAACGGAGACGGGCACCTCTTAGGACGAGCTGTTTTTGAAGATGTATTTCTAGTGAAAAAAAAAAAAATATAAATAAGAGTAAAATTTTATCTATACTAATAATAATAAAGCTGAAGATTTTGGTTGTTTGGTTGAACGCTAAGATCTCAGCAACTACTGACTCAAATTGAAAAATTCTTTTTGCGTTGGATAGTCTATTTATCGAGGAAGGCTATAGGCTATATAACACCACGGTATGTTCAGTAGGAGCTGAGCATCAATGAATAATGGTGCAAAGACGGGAAATTCACGCGGACGAAGTCGCGGGCACAG
Source organism: Elophila nymphaeata (assembly GCA_955850985.1). Classification (NCBI taxonomy): domain Eukaryota; kingdom Metazoa; phylum Arthropoda; class Insecta; order Lepidoptera; family Crambidae; genus Elophila; species Elophila nymphaeata. The sequence goes on along the minus strand of OY039091.1, from coordinate 7,455,852 downwards.
CTAGTATATAAATATAAGTCCTTGTAATGAAGTTTAAAATAAAAAGGGAATAATGGACATAGCTATTGTATTAAAGGGAATTATACACTAATGAATAATGAGCAAAAAATTGGCATTTTCTGTCGAGGACGGACCTCTTTATAGTAGTTTATAGTTTTTTATACTCTTAATAGCCTTTTGACGGGTTTGTCATCCTTCGGTTTTTTTACCCTCTCTGTTGCAACTCTGTTTTTATACATTTTTATCTTTTATTACACCCTTTTCTCCCTAAACCCGCCTTTTCCTTCGCTGTCCCCGACATTCTGGTCCTTCGAGGTATTTTTTTGGTTCTAGTGCCTAAATTTTTATTTTTTTAATATAAGTTCATTATGCTCACGAGAGCAAGGGCAGCGTTGGAGATGGCGGAGGTATCGCCATCTGAGGGAGGAGAGGTTGTGACGAAAGCGCGCTCAGTAACCGCATCCAACACGTCGTCGCATCAGGCGAGCCTCGTCGCTCGGCAAAAGGCCGCCGAAGCAAAATTGACCAGGAGACTCGCCGAGCTCAACAAGCGTGTTGTGGCGTCGGAAGAGGAAGCGGCGCGCGCAGAGTTTGCAGCGGAGGTCGCCGCTGTTGAAGCTGCAGAGGTCGCGAGTTCGTCGGCATCTGCCAAGCGGACGACGGAATGGATCCAAGACCATTTTCAGTCGCCAAGCCCTACGCCCGTCGAAGAAGCTCGCAAAGACGTGAGGAAATTTGTTTCGGAGTCGGCAAAACAGGTACCGCGTAATATTATCCCCGTTCGCGATGATGTGCACCGCGCCAGACAACGAGCAGTCGTCCAAAATAGTACCCGGGATCGGGAGGACGTACTGACGCCCGTCATAGCGCTTGGCCCATCACAGCGGACAGCGGTTCTGTCCGACTCCAACCCTCAACAAGTCGGTATCGAGGAGTTTTGTCGTTTAACCGACGCAGTAGTTACCCTTGCTCAGAGTGCAAGACCGGTAGGCGTGGAGCTCCCTAACTTCTCAGGAGACATTGGCGATTGGGTCCTCTTCAAAAGTTCTTACGAAGACACTATGGCGTCATACACGCCTAGGCAGAATGTTGCCCGCTTACGTAATGCCTTATGCGGTGCAGCACAAGAGGCTGTCAAGTCGCTCTTGTTATTATCGCAAGAGCCTGGTATTATCATGCAGACTTTAGAAACTAATTTTGCTCGCCCAGAGCAGATAGTCCTGCATGAGATTGCACTTGTGCGAGCCCTACCCGGAATGGGCAGGGATCAACATGACATTTTTAGATTTTCATCACGACTTCAAAATTGTTTGTGTATAATAAAACTGCTTAATAAAAAAGAATATCTTTATTCACCGGAATTATTTAATTCACTTTTATCAAAATTATCATTTAATTTACAGAACAAATGGGTAGATTTTGCGGACCAACATTTCGATGATGAGAAGCCGTTGCTTGAGCTGTTATCGACGTTTTTGCAGCTGGAGGCTCGTAAACAAGCTCGCTTCAGCCCGCAGCACAGTATAGGCGGCGGCAACGCAGCTGTACAGTCGTACAAACCGAGGGTGGCTCCCATTTCCAAGGCGGTTTCCCATAAGGTCCACACTAACGTTGTAGATAGTCCCATTTGTTCATATTGTCAGTCCGGTCATATCATTAGTTCATGCTTTAGGTTTTCATTACTTTCCGCCGAAGAGCGACATGCCTGGGTTCGCCAGAATAAAATTTGTCCGAGGTGCTTGAAGAGTAGTAGGCACAATTGGCGAACGTGCAAGGCGAAACCATGTTCATCGTGTAAAAAGCGTCATCATTCATTGCTTCATTTATCGTCATTTAATTTGCAATTATTAGACTCATCAACATTGGATTCACAAAATAGTGTAAATAGACATGACAACATCACTAACATCACTCAGTCGCAAGTCAGTAATGTCAACGTAGACCAGAGAGCAACTAAGGTAGGTTGTAATAGTAGTGAACCTCCGTGCTATACGAACGTTAATAATAAGGATTCTCCGATCTCCTTTGTAGTGCAAGAAAGGGATCAGGTTCGTACAAGCAGAGCCTTTTTGAAAATTGTGCCCGTGACCGTGGCAGGGCCAGGGGGGGAGTTGCCTACCTTTGCTCTACTGGACGACGGGTCCACTACCACTTTAATTGACGCTCAATTATGCGACGCATTAGGACTTGGTGGTCCCGAAGTTGAAATTCACATCGGTGGTATATCGGGAACGCGTAAGGTGAATAGCAAAAGAGTCAGTTTCACCATTAAAGGGCAGTATTGCACTGACACCTTTGAGATAGTAGGTGCTCGATCTGTGCCAAATTTACGATTGGTTCGGCAGTCGTTAGATAGACAGGAGGTGTTACAGTTTGATTACCTTAGGGATATTGCACACGAGCTTTCTTATAACCAGGCCGAACCAAAAGTCCTTATTGGTATTTCTGACTGGCATTTGCTTATAAGTAAAGATAACAGATTTGGATCGCTTGGCCAACCCGCTGCATCCAGGACAGCTCTTGGTTGGGTTTTGTATGGTTCACAAACCAAATTTTGTCAGGATACGTCGTTTTTTAATCACTGTGTAGCTGCCGACAGTGAGGAAGAGTTGAACGCTCTCATTAGAGACCATTACAAGTTAGAATCAATAGGTATTAGGCAGCAGGATCAATACACGGCTTCAGAGCAAAGAGCTATTAATATTTTGGAGCAGACGACACGTCGTCTTCCTAATGGGCGCTTTGAGGTAGGTTTACCATGGCGTGATGATGAACCCGCCATACCAGATAGTTATCACCTCGCTCTTAGTCGTCTCAATTCTTTGTCAAAACGTTTCCGGCGTGACGTCAGTTATTTAGATCACTACACTGTAAATATTGAAGCATATTTAGAAAAGGATTATGGTGAGGAATGTATAGATACTCATGATAATCCTATGGACAGTTCTAGGCGATGGTATCTTCCTCATTTTGGGGTCACCAACGAAAACAAACCTGGTAAGCTCCGAATCGTTCATGATGCAGCAGCGCGAACTCAAGGTGTCAGTCTAAATTCTCTTCTCTTGCCGGGGCCAGACTTATTGCAGTCGTTACTAGGAATTTTGCTAAAGTTTCGCGAAGGTCAAGTAGCCGTAACTGGTGATATCCGGGAAATGTTCCCTCAGATCAAGATTCGTAGTGAAGATCGTAACTGTCAAAGGTACCTTTGGCGACCTAATGGTGTTGGGGACGTGAGAGAATTTAGAATGTCATCGTTGATTTTCGGTGCTTCATGTTCTCCATTCATAGCGATTTTCATAAAAAATAAGAACGCAAAGGACTTCGAGTCCGAGTTTCCAGAAGCTGCTAGAGCTATTAAAGAGAACCATTATATGGACGACTATCTGGGCAGTTTTGATGATATTCAGCAAGCAGCACGTGTTGCTGCCGAGATAGTTCACGTGCATAGTAAATGTGGGTTTGAGATGCGTTCGTGGGTGTCTAACCAGCCTGAGTGTCTTAAACTATTGCCACCTCATTTAATCAAGGAAGAAATTAGCGAGGTTAACTTGAATCTAGAGGGATTCGGCCTGAGAGTTTTAGGTATGCACTGGCTTCCTCTCGCTGATGTTTTCACCTTTAAAATAAATTTCACTGAACCAGTTTTAGGAACACTAACGAAACGCCAGGTTTTAAGAGATTAAGTTTTTTATTATTTTAAAAATATCTTGCGGCAAACTCGGTGCCAAAAACATAGAACCTTGCTTATGATAAATATAAGAAGTAACTTTATTGCCATAGTTATGCGTAGGTTTAACTTTATCAACAAAGTAGTCATTAAATGCATTAGCTATTTTAATAGGATTCGAAATGTAGTTATTATTTAGTCTAAGTGTCGATATAGATTCTTTTGGTTTATTAATGTTAATATTATTTATTATTTGCCAAGTTGCCTTTTGACTTATTGTCCGAAGTATTAATTTTATAGTTATTTTGTACACGCTTTGTTAAAGATATAATTTTTTTAAGCTTCTTTGAATAATTTTTGTACTTTATATTTAAACCCTAGCAAGTGCAATAAATTGCACTTGCTAGGGTTTTTTCTATAGTGCCACAACAAATCTCTCTTCTTTTTACTGCATACCCTAATGCCCCGTGACATCCATTTTGTTTTCTTAACTATCTGTATTGTGATCTTTTTTAATGGAAAGCAAAGGTCATAAAAAAGTTTAAATTCTTCTATAAAATGATCGTATGCAATATTTGGATCATTTGTATAGTATATCTGGGAAAATGAAAGATTTTTAATGCAATTCACAAATTTTTGGATATTATTTTTGCCATAGTCCCGTACCATTTTTCGTCAGTGCTTGACTCTAAAAACGTTTTTTACTGGGAGTCTAATTAATTGAGCTGTGTGATCCGATAAGCCAAATTCCAACACTTCAGTCTTACAGGGTTTCATGAAATTGTGTAAAAAGTTATCAATACATGTGTTGCTAATAGTTCTAGTTGGCTCCTTAAGAGACACTCTAAAATTATAGTTTAAATTTAGGCATTCAAAGTCTAAAGTTATGTTATTTTGTTTTAACATGTCTATGTTAAAATCTCCCGCTATTACAATTTTATAACAATTGTTCATTTTTGGTGTTCATAGATAATTTATTAATGTCAGAAAGCTCTTTGTACTTAATTCCATTTCTCACTAGAATACAGGTTCCTCCTCTTTTTGTGTTAAAAAGCAATAAGAAATAAATTTATTACAAAAATCCACCTTAACCCCTAATTTTGCCGGTGTGTATAGATAAACAATGTTGTTTCCCAGAGCGCACGCAGAATTCTCTAAGAAGCCGGTACCATCGCTACATCTTGTCGCTGAGGCAACGAGCGACGGCAAGGGCCAATGTCGCCGCCGGTGAGTACTACGGACGCTAGCACTGCTACGAACTTGCTACGGACTGTAGCACTGCTACGGCGTTGTGTGTTACGGACAGGGATGTAACGGAGGTAGTTTTATCGGAACCGAAGTCGGAGTGGGAGTTTTTAAATTTGATTTATCGGAATCGGAGTCGGAGGCAGGGTCAGAAGTGGTGGCATGAGAAAGAATTTTTATTTACAGACAAATAAAACATTCTTAAATCTTTTTTTTTTTAAATTATAAAATAAAACACAAACTATGAAAAAAAACTTTCATAACAGTCGAAACAGGAAGCCGTCGCCGCTATGTTATCCCAAGTAACATTTTAGGTTTTAGAAAGGATTTGAAAAGGTTCTAGAACCTTTGTATGGAAATCGATGGTAAGTCTTAATAGGCCGAAAAGCGCTATGTTAACCTTATAATAACCTCCTGTGTGCAAAAAGGGCCCACGTTTTAGAACCTTTTTGAGAGCTACAGAAAAACCTATTGCTCAAAGTCAGAACCTTTCGAACTACTTACATAGAACCCAAATATAACTTTCACCACTCTATATTAACGTTAATATAACCCTGCAAGACAGCTTCTAAGTTCTAACATAGTCTTGGATGTAACTCTATGACAACTTAAAACCTTTTTGATAGACGTGATTAAATGCTTTTCCAGGACTCTTGGGTTATAAAATGTTTCTGTGTAAGATTTATTTACACAGAAATACCAAGCATGGACTTTATTTACTACCAAAATATAATGGCGCCATTGCCTATCACCAAGATTCAAAATGGCTGGATAACTATGTGCCGTATTCATTAAAAAATATAAGCAGTTTGCTAAATTCACGAAATGAAAAAAAATAGTGCGATTGGCACTTTGTCGTGAAACTTAAGGACAATTTTGCTATATAATTAACGGGCCTTTCGTAGCTTCAAAATTTTGAAGATATTTTAGTAAATTGAAAATTATAATATTAGGGGGTTGGTGGTAAATCGCATTATTAATAAAAAAATAAATCATAGAAAAATCATATATTTTAAATCGTATATAACACGTTATGTAATTTTGCTTCATTTAGTTGAGATATTGTTTTTTTATTTCTTTTTTTAATTTCTGTTAAAAAATATGGCGGCTGTTAGGAAATTACTAGAAAACATTAAAATTAACCTTTTCAGGACTGTCTCAGCTAAAAGCTCCTAATGTTTACCTAAATAAGAGCTAAAGGTATTCTCGCGGAGGTATTTGAAACTAAAAAGTTGTTTCCGCAACTTAAAGGTTATCGCCAGGAGTAATTTAAGACTTGTCAGTCGCGAAAACAACCTATGAGCACAAATAGTTACTTCTAAGTTTTGATTGTTTGATTGGACGTGCGTTCGACACAGCTCGATGGTTCGACCAGAGTGATTAACATCTACAGGCGGCTCTTATTAGTCCAAGTTAGTTCCTATTTCCTTTTTTTTTCAATTAAGTTTAAAACAATAATAATATATTTATGCCACACACACCTGACCAGAAAGTGAATATACAAACAACTTATTTATTGTATAGATAAATTTAAAGCTTTAATAATTAATTATAAATAATAATTTATAAAAGTATCTAAAAATTATTATGTATATATATCTAAATTATCATTTATTTAATTAATTATTAACGCTTTAAATTTGGGTACCTATCAAAATACAGATTTTTTTGACATCGAATTTCACTTCACAGAAAACTATTCCACGATTTTTAATATCTATTTTTCTTAAATAATCGAATAACTCATCATCGCTGTTTCATAATATCGAACAAACTTTCGTAAAAAATATGTTTCAAAGTTGTTTTGGTTACCCGAATAACGATCTATCGAACTAACATTTCATATGAACTATTAAGTTATCGATGAAACTATTAATAGAAACATGTTTCAATGTTTAACGGTACACATTATATTACTTTCAATCGCAGTAACGTTTCATCGAACGATGCATTCGCGGGTTGACGATAAAAATATTGCGGTCAGTTCTATATTCATAAATTTACCTTGCCTTGCCTTGTGTTTTATTTTATAATCCTGAATCTTTCATTATGTGTCCAACTTACATGATTTACTTACATAAATGCGAGCTATTGTGCATGCAAGCATGCATCGTGCAAGCAAGTACTCATTATGCAGCATGCATGGAAACAAGCATGCAGCATGTAAGCAAGCAAACAAGCAATTGTACGCTCCGCTCGCTTCGCTCGCTCCGCTACGTGAAGGTCACAAGTCTAACCTAACCTAACCCAACCAATAAATTAACTTTGTGACTAATACACTTTCTTTATACCGGGGGGCCTCAGGCCCCCCGGTATAAAGAACAGGCATTCTGCAGGCAGGCATACAGCAATGCAAGCATGCATACAGCATGCAATGCAAGCATTCAATACAGATACATGAATCCATTATGATCTTTTTTAGTTTTAGATTGTTATTTCCCTCTAAGATTTTTTTATGTTCCCAGAACTTTTTCCATGTTATATTCACTCTTCTGTCTATTTCTTTTTAGTCTCTGTTATTGTCAAAGTTTTCCTAGGTATACTTAGACTTTGTCTAAGTAGGTATATGTATTCGCTGACGTATTCTATCATCCTTCCTTCTATAGTGATGTGGCTTTGGATACTATTGGTCATTATTTTAGTTTTGTTGGTCATTTCTAACCCAGCCTTCTTGCTCTCTATGGCGATGTTTTGGGGCATTTGTTCCAATTCAGTTGCTGTTTCACTAAAAAGAACTATATCGTCCGCGAATCTTAAATGTGTTAGACGTCTGTTAAGTATGCACAACCCTTTGTTTGTCCAATCTATCTTGTGAAAGATATCTTGAAGGACTGCTATGAATAATTTCGGCGAAAGCGGGTCTCCTTGCTTTACACCCCTTTCTATAGGAAACACGTCTCCCTTCCTTTCTAATTTTATTCTGCTCATACTTTCAGAATATATGTTTATGTTTATGAATATATATTTATGTATTTTTAATGTATACCATTATTTTTAAGTGCTGTCCATATGGATGTGTGTTCAATACTACCGAATGCCTTGGAGTAGTCAACAAATGCCGCATAGAGTGGTTTCCCAAATTCCTTATACTTTTCTATTAGTTGTTCTATAGAAAATGATGAACGAAAAGTATAATTATTATTTAGAGAAAGTCAAAGTCAAAATTTCTTTATTCATTTAGGTACAATTTGTACACTTATGAAAGTCAATTTTGATGCCATCGGTTCGAGAGTCTACCAGGAGGCCTTGTTCTGAGAAGAACCGGCAAGAAACGCATGCATAGGGTGCTCAATAACTTTAGTTCTTGAAAATATTCGATCGGTACAATTAAATTGAGCACCCTACGCTTTTCTCTAAATAATAATTATACTTTTTGTTCATCATTTAGGCTCTATACTAAAAAGTAATTTGTCACTTTTTAAACAGATTTAATATGTGTAAAGTTAGTTTTTTAGTTTTTTTTAAAACTATTAATTTATTACCCACTTTTTAGTGCGAATTATAACCGCAGATGAAAGTACTTGTATTATTTAAAAAAAAATCAAAACACCGCCAACTTAACATTGACAACGCCATCTAGTGACGTATAGCTGAACTAACATTCCAGACGTTAAATTTATTAGTCCTGGCGATTCTAATTAGGATAATGGGATATTCTTATCGAATTATTGTAATGTCATCGGTCTTTGATAAATCATAAACTTTTGAATGAAGTCTGACTGTTAAAAGTGGGTCAAAATCGAGCCCAAACGAGTCAGTTACAAACATACAGGTGTAACTGATTTAAGCGTGTTAAAATAGGTCCAATCTGTTCGGAGAAAAGGGATATGTAAACTAATGGAAGACTCACCAATTCATCAAAATTCAGCTGCGTAATAGGTACCTACCTCAGATTGTTCCAGCACTTTCGCGATTTTTTAATACGAGTGGACACTAAATACATTGTTTTTCTTCTACACAGCACTAACACGAAGTGCACCAAGGGTTGTATTTTCACCCTTTTTACTTTCTCGTATACGTAGTATAGAGGAAGTCTTGTAATCGTCAAAAAATTCGACCTCGAGATTTACACGTTTTGGACCTTGAGTCCAAAACTTTTTTTTTGGAATTATGTCTGTGTGTGTCTGTGCGTTAGCAAGATAATTCGAGTATGCTTTAACTTATTGCAACCAAATTTAACATGCGTGTATGACATCAAAATATAAGGTTTCTATCAACCTTTGAGTCGTTTTCGGTATACGAGAAAGTCAAGGGGAGACCACTCCCGATTTTTTAGAGTTCAATCACGAATGTAATGTTAACCGTGCGATTAACATTGAAGAACATAGATAATTAATTCATTAACATAGAAGACTATTGTCGTCTTCTGTCTTCCCTTAACGGATCCGTCACTAATTACCAGTCACGAGCCTCCGAAACATCTAGCAGTATGGGCCATTGATAGTTATTATTGTAGTAATTTGGCCTAAACAGTAATACACAATAAATCATATTTTTATTTTTGCAGTGTCTACCGAAATGGACACAAATGATGAGAACGAAGAACCAGTGCTTGAGAGAGATAAAGGTAAAGTTATATTAATTAAACTAGCGACCCGCCCCGGCTTCGCACGGGTGCAATGCTTATGTAAATATGCATGTATTATACATATCTATTTAAAAAAAAACGCATCAAAATCCGTTGCGTAGGTTTAAAGATCTAAGCATACATAGACATACGGTGGATAGCGACTTTGTTTTATACTATGTAGTGATAATGTAATCAATATAATAATAATGATATATTTCTACGCTTACACCAATTATCTAGCCCAAAGTAAGTATCACTAAGAACCTGTGTTATGGATACTAGATAACGGATTATTTTTGTACTAATTTTAGATATTTTTATAAATAAACTTAAATAAATATATAAACAACCATGACTCGCAAACAAATATTCGTATTCGTCAAACAAGTATTTGCCGCTGCTTATATGCCGCTGCTTATATAATATCATGTTTACAAAAATACCTTCGCATCTAAAGCATTATTTTAGAACAAAATTTATTAACAAAAATAGGTTATAGCGAGTCAACCTTAAGAGATAGATAAATGCTGTCTGTAACTTGTTTTTAGAACTTTTAAAGGAGAATAATTCCGCCATACATAATTTTTGTGTAACTTTAACCGTTTACGCAGCGCACGCAAAGAAATCTCTGAAAATCAAAATTTATTATTTTCCGTTTATTTCAAACTATGATATTTCTTAAGATATTCATTGAAATCAAATGAAGTCATGAACAATTTTGTGCAAAATTAAATACTCGTGATAAGTAATGTATTTATTTTGATAAGGAATAATATCGTGCATACAAAAACACCATCGCAGATAATGCATTATTTTAGAAAAAAAATTATTACCAAAAAGAAAGGTTATAGTGAGACAACCATAAAATATAGACATATGCTGTCACGGACTTTTCTTTACAAATTTTAATGGAGAATAATTCCGTCATACATGATTTTTACGTAACTTTAACCGTTTACGCAGCGCACGCAGTGAAAGCTTTGAAAAGAAATATTTTTCTCCCGTTTTTGCAACATTCTTCATTGATGCTCAGCTCCTATTGGACGTATCGTGATGTTATATAGCCTATAACCTTCCTAGATAAATGGACTATCCAACAAAAAGGAATTTTTCAATTTGAGTCAGTAGTTGCTGAGATCTTAGGGTTCAACCAAACAAACAAACAAACTCTTCAGCTTTATTATTAGTATAGATTTAAGTATGACATTCGGATCTTCAGACATATTCTTTCTAATCTGTGATTCGGTTCGTTTTCCGTGTTGTTTATTTGTGAGTTTTACGCTTTTACGTGATTTTATTATGATTCCTAATTACTATCTTCGACAGTTCTCGCTACCTACTAATTTATGAGCCCTTTATGATTGTACGGTTCAATTCATTTGGAGGTAGGTATAGTATCTTTACCATTCCATTATCTGTTAGTATTTTATTTAAAAATATATTTTTCACAAATAATGAAGGAGGAGGAGGTTGTGGGTAATTTTCTCGCAGTATGCCTATCGATATTTAATAAATAAAAGCCTATAAATAAGGTGATAGCCCAAGTAACATTTTATTCGGGCCTAGGTTGTAAAAAATGCCTTTAGGTTTTACAAGCGTCGTAAAAAGGTTAACGCTTTGCTATATTGTCACATTGAGTACTTGAGAATGATTAATAAGTCCTAAAACTTATTGTTTATTATTACAACCTTGAAACCGCTGACAGGATGCTTAAAGAGCATATAGTCCTAGGATCTAATAGCTGTCATAGACTCCTGATTTAGTTTTGGAAAGGCTAGCAATATGCTAAAGTGAGATCTACAAGTTTAATTTTTAACTTTCGTAGAACCATAACGTTAAGGAATATTGAAATGACTTATGAGTATTTTCCTACGTGAAACCTTCATGCTATATTAGTCATCTTGGCTGCTGGCTTGTAGCTTTATATAGTATAGATAGATAGATAGACTAGTTAAAGTCGGCCATACACTCGAACGCGATCCAGAGTCTCCGAATATCCGAAAAAATGGCCCAATCAGTGAGTCAGTCAGTCAGTGGTATTGTAGCTTTATATAGTATAGAAGACTAGAGGTCGCTTGCGCCCGCGGGCTGCGAGCAGCCCGCGAAAAGGTTGTGCGGCCTGATGGGTTGTTGCATAAGGGTTTTTCGGTTGATATTGTGGGCACAATGCTTCGTCTTTGCATTGTGGGCCTCTAATACCCGCCAGAACAAGCGTATACGGTGAAAATGGTAGCGGAATTCATTAGAAATACTTGTTTTTTTATTTTTAAGAATTGTGTTTAACATTAAGTCATAAAGTTAACGTCGTTCACACTCGCTGGCTCAATACTTAGCCACTGCAGCGACACCTCCCTATTCCCACCAACTACCAAAAAGATTCCCATATCGATTTTATATCAATCTTGGATTTCAAAATAGATGTTGTATTTGTAGTCAGAACCCCCAAAAAACACCAAAATGATACCCATATTGATATTAATTCAAAAAGTCGCGACCGCCATTTTGGTTCTCAAAATGGATGTTGTATTGAGAATCGGGACCCCCGAAAACCATGAAAATGATACCCATATCGATTTTAGACTAAAAAGTAGCAACCGCCATCTTGGATCTCGAAATAGATATCGTATTCGGAATCGGGACCCCCGAAAACCACGAAAATGATACCCATATTGACATTTTGTCAAAAAATCGCGTCCGCCATCTTGGATCTCGAAATGGATGTTTCATTCGTAATCCGGACCCCCAATAATCACGAAACTGATACCTCTATTGAAAATGTTAAGTGTGTGGTGTGTTAGACGTGAAGGACGTCCAAATAAAGTCACTTATTTGGACGTCCTTACGAACTTCTTCAACATGGGTCAATATTTTTGGACGTCCTTACTAACTACAAATATTTATTTATTTCTTATCAAGTGTCTAAATTCAAAGTTTCATGGTGTTATCTTCGATATTGATAAATCGCATACAAACGTTCATGCCTTATTTCAACCCCTTTATGCCCTCTTTTACTACAAAAGGTAGCTTATCTCCCATCACTATCATAAGGTCTAGTCTGTTTTGGTGCCATATTTCGTCAAAATCAGTTCAAGTGTTGACTTTGTTTGGATTTCCTTACGAACTTTCATCCCCTATTTCAGTCCCACATACGTAAATATCTCAAAAACGCTAGAACAAATATTTCTTTATTTTTTATCAAGTGCCCACATGCAAAGTTTCATGGTTTCACCTTCCTTTACATGGTTTCAGCCCCTCGGTGGGGACATTATATGAGCTGTTGATGATGATGATGATGATGACCTTAAACACTTCCTTGGAGCTTTAAAAAAACACAATACTGAAATATATTCCCATGTCAACAACTGCATAATTTACTATGATAAAAATCAATATCAATGAAAAGGCATCAACAACATAATTATTTTAGTTTTATCCGCCGAAAAGCTTAATTCGATTCAAAATGGAAGCGCAATTCTTAAGAATAATTTGATTTTAAGAATTGAGTTCAACATTAATATTAATATATAATACCCATAGTTACTTCACATTTTTCCATTTAATATAGTTATGATTTCACTTCATTACAAGGATTACATACATAACACATTTGACTCTTTCAAATAGACCCTCTGCATGGTTATAAAAAAAAAATCTTGAACCTACTTATCACTCTGCCATTAGGTAGGTATCTATATAACATGTAAGACTCAAGATCAGTACACTCTGAATGGTCATAAAAAATCCAGAGCCTACTAATCATTCCGCCATCATGTATATACAACAGATTACTCTCAAAAACAGTACATTCCGCATGGTCATAAAAAAAAATAACCCGGAACCTACTTATCATTTCGCCATCATATGGGTACAAAACATTACAATCTCCCAAAAACAGTACACTGTGGCTGGTAATATAAAGAAACCCTGATTCTACCAATCACTTCGCCATCATTTGAGTACAACACAATAGTTTGACTCTCACAAAAACAAGATAAGTACCTATAAGATTTGTAAACCTAAAATTTTAATCAATTAAATAGCTGAATTAATAATGACAATTTAGAGCTCACTCATCAAATTTATCTAAGGAGATTTTATGTACACTTAATATCAATAGGGTCAACATTTTTGGACGTCCTTATGAACTTCTTCAACATGGGTCAATATTTCAAAAACGCTAGAACAAATATTTGTTTCTTTCTTATCAAGTGTCTAAATTCAAAGTTTCATGGTTTTATCTTCGATATTGAGAAATCGCATACAAACTGTCATGCCTTATTTCAACCTCTTTATGCCGTCTTTTACTACAAAAGGTACCTTATCTCCTATCTTAAGGTCTAGTCTGTTTTTGTGCCATATTTCGTCAAAATCAGTTCAAGTGTTGACTTTGTTTGGATTTCCTTACCAACTTTCATCCCCTATTTCATGCAAAACTTGATGGTTTCACCTTTAACAAAGACTAATTTCATACAAACTTTTATCCCCCATTTCACCACCAAAAAAGTCAAATTTCAAAAATCCTTGATCAAATATTTATTTTTTTAATAATAATACGTAGCCATTGCAGCGACACCTCCCTATTCCCACCAGAGAGATCTATGCGGTCTGAATTGGCGTCGCGCCTTTTTTCACATTTCGCTCTTCATTACAAGGACTACCTACATAATACAAGAAAGAGTCTAACTCTTTAAAAAAGAGTACCCTCTGTATAATAAAAAAAAAATAACCCGGAACCTACCTATTACTGTGCCCTCATATATGTCTCTACATAATACATAAGTCGCTCAGAAGAGTAGGTGCACTCAGCACTGTCACAAATAATAACAACTTTGAACTTATTTTATATTATTTTTCTAAAAATATTTCACCATAAAATTGTCAAAAAAACTGAATTCAATTAATCATGTTCGATTGGAGCCAAAATGAAAAATATCAAGCCAAGTGAAACAGCCATCATGTGGGTATTTAATAGCACTCACCACAAAAAGTATTACAATTCATCGATATAAACTTTCTACCTTAAATACTTCCTTGGAGCTTAAAAAAAAACCACAATACTTAAATATATTACCATGTCAATAACTACATAATTTACTATGATAAAAATCAATATCAATGAAAAGACATCAACAACATAATTATTTTAGGTTTATCCGCCGAAAAGACTAATTCGATTCAAAATGGAAGCGCGATTTTTTAGAAAGTGTTTGATTTTAAGAATTGAGTTCAACATTACATCACAAAATTATTTTCGTTCACACTCGCTGACACAATACCTACTTAGCCATTGCAGCGACACCTCTCTATACCCATAGTTACTTCATATTTTTCCATTTAATACAGTTATGATTTCACTTCATTACAAGGATTACATACATAACACATTTGACTCTTTCAAATAGATCCTCTGCATGGTTATAAAAAAAAAAATATTGAACCTACTTATCACTCTGCCATTAAGTAGGTATCTATATTACATGTAAGGCTCAAGATCAGTACAATCTGCATGTTCATAAAAAAATCCAGAACCTGCTAATCATTCCGCCATCATATAGGTACAACAGATTACTCTCAAAAACAATGAACTCCGCATGGTCATAAAGAAAAATAGCCCGGAACCTACCTATCATTTCGCCATCATATGGGTACAAAAAATTCATTACAATCTCCCAAAAAACAGTACACTGTGGCTGGTCATGTAAAGAAACCCTGATTCTACCAATCACTTCGCCATCATTTAAGTACAACACAATAGTTCGACTCTCACAAAAACAAGATAAGTACCTATAAGATTTGTAAACCTAAAATTTTAATCAATTAAATAGCTGAATTAATGATGACAATTTAGAGCTCACTCATCAAATTTATCTAAGGAGATTTTATTTACACTTAGTATCATTTGGAGTTTTACATTTATAATTCCCAAGCTGTTTTATAATAATAAAAAAAATATTGTGTCCGCCATCTTGGATCTCAAAATGGATATTGTATTCGAAATCTGGACTCCCGAAACCCACGAAAACGATACCCATATTAATACTTTGTTAAAAATTTGTGTCCGCCATCTTGGATCTCAAAATGGATATTCTAATCGGAATCAGGATCCCGAAACCCACCAAAACGATAACCATATTGATATATTGTTAAAAGTTGTGTCCGCCATTTTGGGTCTCAAAATGGATGTTATATTCGGAATCAGGGCCCCGGAAACCCACGAAAACGATACCCATTTTGATATATTGTTAAAAAGTTGTGTCCGCCATCTTGGATCTCTAAATGGATGTTATATTCGGAATCAGGAACCCCAAAAACCTCTATCACTCTGCCATTAAGTAGGTATCTATATAACATGTAAGACTCAAGGTCAGTACACTCTGCATGGTCATAAAAAATCCAGAACCTACTAATCATTCCACCATCATGTAGGTACAACAGATTACTCTCAAACGCATGGTCATAAAAAAAAAATAACCCGGAACCTACCTATCATTTCGCCATCATATGGGTACAAAACATTACAATCTCCCAAAAACAGTACACTGTGGCTGGTCATATAAAAAAAACCTGATTCTACCAATCACTTCGCCATCATTTAAGTACAACACAATAGTTTGACTCTCACAAAAGCAAGATAAGTACCTATAAGATTTGTAAACCTAAAATTTTAATCAATTAAATAGCTGAATTAATGATGACAATTTAGAGCTCACTCATCAAATTTATCTAAGGAGATTTTATTTACGCTTAGTATCATTTGGAGTTATTATTACAAAAACATTTATAATTCCCAAGTTGTTTTATATTATTAAAAAAAAATATTATAAAACAGCTCGGAATTCCTTTTTTCTCGTATATTATTTACGATACGAAAGTTGTGTCCGCCATCTTGGATCTCAAAATGGATATTGTATTCGAAATCTGCACCCCCGAAACCCACGAAAACGATACCCATATTGATACATTGTTAAAAATTTCTGTCCGCCATCTTGGATCTCAAAATGGATGTTATATTCGGAATCGAGACCCCCGAAAACCACGAAAATGATACCCATATTGATACATTGTTAAAAATTTGTGTCCGCCATCTTGGATCTCAAAATTGATGTTATATTCGGAATCAGGGACCCCGAAACCCACGAAAACGATACCCATATTGATATATAGTTAAAAAAATGTGTCCGCCATCTTGGATCTCTAAATGGATGTTATATTCGGAATCAGGAACCCCGAAAACCTCGAGAACGATACCCATATTGATATATTGTTAAAAAGTTGTGCCCGCCATCTTGGATCTCTAAATGGATG
The DNA here is from genome assembly GCA_955850985.1 of Elophila nymphaeata. Lineage (NCBI taxonomy): Eukaryota > Metazoa > Arthropoda > Insecta > Lepidoptera > Crambidae > Elophila > Elophila nymphaeata. The sequence continues at coordinate 7,439,065 of OY039091.1, read as the reverse complement.
TTATATTCGGAATCAGGAACCCCGAAAACCACGAAAATGAGACCCATATTGATATTTTATTAAAAAGTCGTGTCCGCCATCTTGGATCTCAAAATGGGCGTTTTATTCGGAATCTGAACCCCCGAAAATCTCGAAAATGAGACCCATATTGATATTTTATTAAAAAGTCGTGTCCGCCATCTTGGATCTCAAAATGGACGTTTTATTCGGAATCTGGACCCCTGAAAACTTCGAAAACGATACCCATATTGATATTATATTAAAAAAAAGTCTCGTCTGCCATCTTGGATCTCAATATATATTTTTTTCGGAATCGGAATGCTCGAAAACCACGAAAATGATACCCTGACGATTTAAAACTATCCGTCAAAAACTTTAAGTGTGGCTCTTAGATTATACCCAAATTTACAAATAACGATAGGTAAGTAGGTACTAATGAAGTTTCAATACAAAACGAAAAGTAGTATTCATGTTTTATTTAAATTACCTGATTTTGGGGTGACGAGATTTTAGCGGCAACACCAATTTTTAGTAGTGCGCGTGTATCTGTGTGTAAGCGTTAGCACACAACAAATTTTCTGCTTCAGTTAGGAAGCGGCATTTTGTACGGAACTATCCTTCTAGCATGTTCTTATTCTAAGCAATAACAATAACTATCCCTTAGAAAACACATCAACGAGATGATTATTTCATTTCATACTAAATAATTACTTTCCCTTAGGAAAGACCAACGGGAAAGTCACCAAAAAGATCATTTCATACTAAATGTACCAGATTTCCTCTATACTACGTATACAAGAAAGATTTCATAGTAAATGTATGGGAAACTACTGAACTGACCGGCCCTTACTGAATCGTCGACAACTCTCAGTGTTGCCATCGTATCGACTCGAGACGACCATTTTGGACCATCAGAGATTCCAGGCAACGATTTTCAGGCAAAATTTTTCAAAAAGCAAAAAAATTTTTTTTTGTTAATACGAACTTTATAGCTCAAAAAATACCCCGAAATTGGGGAAAATCTGCATACCAAAATGTGGCCGCGCTATCTGACTACAAAATGACACCAAACTTACCCAGGTAAAAAAATATTTACCCCTAAAAAAACCCACACAAATGAAAAGTTAAAATTTCGAAATTTACAAAATGGCCGACATCACCGCCGTCTTTTGAAACCAGGGTAGCAATGGCGGATAGCCGATCGAACTGCGAGTACAACGCAGTTTTCACTATTGCCGTAGCTCCCACCGGAGAGCGCCACGAGACCAAAAACCGGAAAACCTAAAAACAGCCACAACTTCCAGTGTTGCTACATCTCGGCCTTGAAAATGGTCAAATGTCATTTGGTAGGGCTTGATCAATAGGTAATAGCACTTGGATGAATCGAAATGTCATTATTTCTAATGGGGAAAATTTTTAAACGTGGCTATACATCCCGTGACCTTCCACAACCGACATATACACATCGACTGCATTAAAAACCATCTAGCTCCTTTAATTTCCCAAAAACGAAATGAATTTTTTTAAAAAATCACAAAATGGCCGCCAGTGGCGCCGCCATCTTGATTTTTGGAACCTCCATATTTTTCCCATATTCTAGACTATATAGCGGATGGAATGGCGTTTTTACCTTCCCTCTCGCTCCCACCCAGTCGCCTCAACTAACTTTGGCGCAACACCATATCGAAAAAAATGTTTTCCCCTGGCGGGCGGTGTTGCCAGTGGACTGAAATAAAATTACCCTCGGCCATCTGCGGACCGGCCTGCGCTTCAAACTGCATACTCGGTTTGAGCAAAACGTGAAAAAAAAATTGTGACACATTTTGCTCAATCTGTCAAAAATGAGGGAAAATGTCAAAAAAGTTTTTGCACCTGGCAACACCTCTAGCACAGGTCTCTCCCCGGTCTCATACTAAGGATCCGCTCCGACGTCGCCGTCTCCCCGCAAAGAGACTCTGAAAATGGTGCATTTTTTCGCAATCACAAAATGGCCGCTGGCCTCGGCGCCATCTTGGATTTTGCAATTTCGCCACTCATCCGGAACAGAGGACCGTATACGGAGAGAGACGACGAAGGAAAATCGCCAGCGGCGCGTCTCACCTCTGCGTGGTGTCGTTCCGAATTGCCGCCTGCGAGGCCGACTTCGAGTCCATATGGCGGCGCGGCCATTTTGAATTTCCAACATTTAAGAAAAAAATCATATTCCAAACTGTCAAATGTACCGACGAGCGAAAAGGAAAAAATTCAGGACTCGAAATGAAAAAGTTGGTCCTTCGAGCGGAGCCGCCATCTTGGATTTCACTCGCGCTAAAGTGAAAAAGCTGCGTCGATAAAAATCTACTTAAAGTCGGCCATACACTCGAGCGCGATCCAGAGTCTCTAAATATGAGAAAAAATGGCCCAATCAGTCAGTCAGTGAGTGAGTGGTATTGTAGCTTTATTTTTGAATTTCCGACTTTTAAAAAAAAAATCATATTCAAATCTGTCAAATCTACCAAAAACCAAAAAGGAAAAAATTCAGGACTCTAAATGAAAAAGTTGGTCCTTCGAGCGGAGCCGCCATCTTGGATTTCACACTCGCTAAAGTGGAAAAGCTGCGTTGAAAAAAATCTAGTTAAAGTCGGCCATACACTCGAACGCGATCCAGAGTCTCTAAATATGCGAAAAAATGGCCCAATCAGTCAGTCAGTCAGTGAGTGGTATTGTAGCTTTATATAGTATAGATAGATAGATAGATAGAAGATAGATAGATAGATAGATAGATAGAATAGAATAGAATAGAATAGATAGATAGATAGATAGTATAGATAGATAGAAGATAGATAGAAGATAGATAGAAGCTTTATATAGTATAGATAGATAGATAGATATTAGGTTGGGGAAAAAGTCTTTTCGCATTATAGTATGTATAAACTTGTAATAAAATCTCTTTGGCTATACTATTTGTATCTGGCTGGTTTTGGTATCATAGAAAGTTTAAATTTTAAAGAACATAATTCCAAATTCAAATTAGGAAAATGTGTGATTTTCATTTGTTTTTCGTACCGCCAAGATGAGTGAATCTAATGAAGTAATTCGATACATTTTAAAATTTTACTACAAAAAGGTAAAATTGCAACGCAAGCCGCGAAAAAAAATTGCGATGTTTATGGACCTAGTGCAGTGTCTGTGAGAGTAGCACAAATTTGGTTTAAGCGTTTTCAATCCGGAAATTTTGATGTCAAAGATGCACGTCGCTCTGAGGCTTTAGACAACATGCATTTCGACAATCGCTCTCGCAATCGCTAAGTCAAAAAAAATTGTGTGCGTGTAACCTTTACGCGCGATTGAAGTAAAACTTCTTTGACGTAGATCACTGAAATGATTAAATTTTAACTGAAAAAAAAAAATATGACAGATACTTACGACCAATCGAAATTACTATTTTTAAATAGCGGAAACTACACAGACTATAGAATACTGAGCGTTACTTCCGTTAGAAAAATCTGAGTTACCCCCTAGTCGCGCCTAAAGAAGTTTTACTTCAAAAATGTATGGGATTGATATAAGCAATCGAAAAGTGACGTCATCAAAATAATCGAGTCGAAAATTGCTAGCCAAATGTCATTTTGCGTTTCTATTGAACCGAAACGCAAGCAATAGAAGGCGTCGCTCGCTAACTTCCCATACAATGCGTAGCCAACATGCAGCTTTGAGACTCGAAACCGACAAACTAGCGATTCGATCGATCGCTTGGCTTTCGATCGCCGAGACCCTGTAGAAAACGCTTGTAATACACGATAATGGTCTTAATATCAGCACAAAAAGGTACAAGGTACAACTGATACAAGGTCATCGACTGTACTGTAAGATTATTTCAATCGTAGCTGTGCACTTTGCGAAAGTCTGGTTTAATAGATTTTTAGATGAATCAGAAATTATTTTACTATATAATTCAATGCTATTTATTAAGGAATTAGTGACAGATTCTTGACCAGTCATTACCGGTAGCAAGGCAATGGCAGTTTTTAAATCAAAATCTTTAGTAGCCATTTCGAACTGTCTAATTTTTTGTTCGGTTAAAGAAATTATTTTATTATAGAAATTATGGATTTCACTAATAACTTTGTGTATATCAGTGATATCTCTTGAGCTTATCTCTTCTCGGTCTATTTGCAAGTGTAACTGAGCCAAAATACTCTCTAATTGGAAATATAAAAGTTTTGCCTCGTTAGCTTTTTTAAGCAAAGGTCTTGTTGCCTTCTTTCTGGGCCTAATTTTACTAAATAATCTTTAATGTAACTTAATTTTTTATGAAGGTCATGCAACTGTAATATGACACTAGACATAATAAACTGACATTACTGTAAAATAAACTATTACATTTGCCTATTAACATTTATTAAAAAAAAGGGACTTACATACGTTCACGAAAATTATACGATTACGGGAAACATGATTCTATGATGCGATGGGGGGGGGGGGGGCAAACCGTCTGGATAGGTCGGCGGGCGGTACGGCTTTTCTCCGGTAACGCGATGGCATGCTGCTTACGGCACAGGCTGCAGATTCTGGGTAGCTGGAACTAGTGGGCCGGGCTATACCCTGGACTCCTCTTGTTTATCCTTCTTTCTTCTTAAACTGCGCTGGTTAGGTTGGTCCGTGAGATGGTAGCAATGTTGTTACTATTCAACTCCCGTTGAATTGTACGCACGAGGTGTTTATTACATTTTTTCAAAACGTAATAAAATATTCCCAATGCCAAGATGATGATAGATACGATGACTATTACTTCGATAATAGCCAGTGTGGTTTTGTGTTGTCGTTGCAGAAGCTTCACCATTAGCATTTTGTGCAATTACCACCTGTTCTTTGGAAGCGGATTTTCCCATTTCTTGTATGGTCTATTTTTGCTTTTCTTCTGTAAAAATTTGCTTTCTTCTTTCTTCAGATCTTGTTCTCTTCTTTTTTTTCAAATCTTGGGATCTTCTTTCTTCAAATCTAGTATTCTTCTTTCTTCGAATATTGTTACCTTCTTTCTTCGACTCTGGTTTTCTTCTTTCTTCAAGTCCTGATGTTGGCCAATGGCAGGGTCGCCATATAATATTATGTTCTTGGGTGATCAAGTAAGACGATGTTTCATTGTGAAGTCCATTTATTGAATGCCAAAAATATAATATATTAATATTAATTTAGTAGAATTTGCAACGCAGCTATTTACTTATTATTACAATTCCTAATTGCGACATGACCTAATTACGTTTCCGATATGCACGTGTATCATATCATACTACATTTTCAAATTTATATATTTTTATTATTTTGCTACAATTATGATAAACAATATAATGAAAACATATACATAATTGGATTGAACGGATTGAACCAGTTTACTGACTAAGAAGAAAACAAGGAGCTTATATTTTACCTATAGAATGGAGTCATTAGACAAATGAACAAAGTGAGGGCAAAAGTTTTGACAACACTTGACATTTCTTGACATTTCTAGAGAGGCTCTGTCTCTTTCTAGTAGGGTGCCTGTAGCACAAATTAATCACGGGGTATACCGCCCTAAAGCAATTGTGCTGTTAGATTCCTACGGAAATATTGCAGTAGCCCGGATAAGGATAAGTGATAGTTAGGTTCTGTCAGTGTCATCCGGTCAACGTGTTTGTTGTTCCGAATTCTGACGTGATTTTTTGTTAATTAAGTGATTTTTGTGGTGATCTTTGTTTGTTTGTGATTGTCCTTGGTGTGGTGCTAGTATTTGTAATACTAACTAGGTAAGAATTTGTGTCTAAACTAACTTGTGAGGGTTATGCCGGTCGACCATGGAGGCTGACGATCGCCCCCCTGGCCGCCCACCAGACCCACCCGTAGGAGTCGAATCTCAGGATCTATTTTCATATGCACCTATAATATCAGCCCCTCTGTCTAATTTTGAAGCAGTAGAAAGTTCACAGACCCGACCATCTAAACGCACCCATGACGGCGATGGCGCCACATCCATACCTAAACAACCCAAACCAACTACTCCCATACAATATAGCCGCACACGATATTCAGCTATGGATGTCGCACCATTCTTAGTTCATGTGTCTCGTACTGAGATTGATTCAACATCTGGCACATCAATCCATCCTCTTAAGTTTGGACAGCTAATGCATAGAATGCTCATCAAAAACATCTTAACTGATGGTATTAAGAAAGTAGGTCGTAACCGTATTTCTGTGGAATTCAAAACCCCTGAAGATGCCAACTCATACCTCAGTAACTCTGAATTAATTAGTAAAGGCTATTCGGCAAGCATCCCATCATACAATATCACCAGAATGGGGGTTATTAGAGGTGTACCCAATGAATGGACGGATGAGGAGGTTAAGGAAAATATTAAAGTACCACAAGGGTGTGGTCCTATATTAAAAGTAAGACGCATGAACCACAAAATAACATCTGATGGTACTACTGAGTGGAAACCAACACAAACCGTGGTTATCACGTTTGATGGACAGGTCCTACCTGAACGAGTATTCTGCTGTTATACATCACTCCCTGTAGACCGATATCATTTCCCCACAATACAGTGTTTCCACTGCTGCAAATATGGGCATACCAAAACCCAATGCCGGTCTAAACCGCGTTGTTTCCGTTGCGGTGAAGAACATGTAGGTGAAGATTGCACTGAAGAAGATATGAAATGTTTCTACTGCTCAGGCCCCCATACTGCTACCAGCAAAAACTGTCCTGAGTTTGTTCGCCAAAAAAATATCAAAGTGACCATGGCAGAGCAAAACGTATCATATGGAGAAGCGTCCCAAAAATTTCCCACTAGCAGCCGCTCATATGCTGATGTCTCAAAATCTGTCCCTCGGGACCCTTATATACAATATATGTCCCCTGCTATACCAAGCAAAACCCGCTTTCAAAACTGACAAACTTCATATAAAAAAACAGTTTTCTCCAAACCTATATCACATGCTCCTCTCGCCCCCGGCTATGACCAAAGAGCCCACCAGGATATCATTAACAGTTTTGCTTTTCCTTCTTCTCCAAATGGATGCGCTCTCAACACAGCGCCAGTACAAAATGAACAAACACAAGAATACATTGTATCCCTTATTTCCTATCTTTCAAGTTATTTATCTTGTAACCCAGGTTTTAGTTTACCCGACCACGTTGCCACTCAACTTATTCACTCTATTAAGTCATCCCAAAATGGCTCCCCTCAAAATCCTCCAATGGAATGCTAGAAGCGTTCTCCCTAAAAAACATGAGGTTAATTATTTATTAAACTTTCACAAACCTGCACTTTTTGCTTTATCTGAAACGTGGCTCAAGCCACATCTCCAATTAAATTTTAGAGGCTATAGCAGTTACCGCGATGACCGTACTGACGGTTATGGGGGTGTTGCTATCTTAGTAAACAATTTAGTCCCTTCATCCACCCTCTCACTACCCCCTCATGGAGATCAGATTAATGCTGTTGGAGTCTGTATATTGGGCATTAAATTTATTACTGTTTACATACCTTCACCCGATCCTTTTTGTATGCAATATATTAAAAATCTTGCACAATCCACTACGGGTCCTTTAGTACTCCTAGGAGATTTTAATTGTCACCACTTTCTTTGGGGATCAGATTACTGTGATAACTTTGGGTCTGACCTAGCTGATGTCATTGATGAGTGCGGCCTGTGTGTCCTCAATGATGGAGCTGCCACGAGGCTTCCTCGTCTTGGTCAAAGTAAAAGCTGTGTTGACTTAACCTTATGCTCAGCAAACCTGGCATCATTGATGGAATACCAGCGTTTACACTTGACATATGGAAGTGACCACTACCCAATATGCACTACATTGATTGATAAATCATTACCCCAATATACCCAAAAACCCCTTCTGAAATACAGAATCCAAGATGCAGACTGGAGCAGCTATAGAAGCATGTTGGAAGATGAGGTTGATTCATTACCTACCACCTCCCCAAATAATCTAGACGCCTGCTATTCACAACTATGTAATGTTATACATACCTCTGCCGATGCTACAATACCCCAAAAAAACTCTTCGCGTGGGAAAATTCCCTCCCCACCTTGGTGGGATAGGGAGTGCACTTCCTTAATTAAGGCACGTAATGAGGCCGAGTTAAATTATATTCGTCACATGACTCCTGAGAATCTCCAAAATTACAACAAGATTGTAGCCAAATCAAGACGAATTTTCAAAAAGAAAAAACATGATGGCTGGAAAGGATTTTGTTTATCACTCTCGCCCTCAACTCCATCAACACATGTGTGGCAAAATTTCAAAAGATTTAGAATTGGTAGTTCAACAAGAAATTCACCCCATATTTCAGAAGAAGTGGCAGACCGTTTCCTTGATAAGCTTGCTCCTCCTACTGCTCCATACATTGACGACTGACCTATATCCATGTGTGAATATCCCATATCTAATGACCCTTTTCTCAATGACTGAGTTAGAAAATATCTTGCCAATGTCAAGTAAAAATGTAACTAAAGTAACAAAAATAATTGTTCGGTTGATTGAGGTTAAAAATGGAGTCTCTCAACACGTGTTTTTACGACAAGAACTCGGGAGAAACTCCCTAATTCATCTCACTGATCAATGTTTTATGATAGGTGCACAAAACCCGCCAGCATTGACAATTTTACAAGCCGTCCTTCCTCACTGGTCCAGGAAGTGGCGGACTCTCTATTCTAAATTTCTAATGCGGCGCACAGCTACCGATTTTAATTATGTGCTTCGTCAGTGTCACTGTATTAATGTAATTCCAATAGTTTAGCATATTAAATGCTAATCCGGTGCCTCATTGTAATTTTGAAGTATAAGCAGGCAGGCAACTACGTATGATTACTATTAAAATAAATAACGTTTGTCGTATTACGAAGGACAACATTGAATTCTTTTAACAATAATATTTATTTGCGTAAAACATGGCTAAAAGATGTTACAGATGTCATACAGAACTACATGTTTTACCATTTAAGTTGGCTTGCAAATGATTAAATTAAATTAATTCCATTTTAATCAATAAGTAGTAAAATTATTTTCATTAAAGAATTCATTTAAATTATAAAATAACATTTCTGAGTCAACAATAGGTGCACATATTTTTTTTATATTTAGGTAGGCAATGCTCTAATGTCAGATGGAACGGCGTGATATATTTTATTAGACATAACAAAGCAGTTTTTTTTTATATAGAACTAAAGTGCAATGGTAAGAGTAACTTCGTTTCATCTCTTAAGCCTATTCTAGGGTTTACCGATTGTGTTTCGTAAAAGTCAGAATGGTTTCGAATAAATATACAAGTATCCAAAATATAGGGAAGAATTGTATCTTTTTTAAATAATGGTCGACATGATACTTGTGGCCCTAATCCGAAACTCCTGTTAGAATCGTAGAGTTACCCCCCAAAATAATTCCACACCGAAGAACAGAGCTTACATAGCCGTAATAAGCCAGCATCGCTGTTTGTTGACCCGGTTTTTCAATGTAAGTACCTATAAACAAAACTTCTCAGTTTTTGACACGGAAATATTATTGACACAGAAATATTATTATTTCTGTGGTTTTGCATAAACGTGCTGAACATGTGATTTCCGATAGTTACAGTTCTTCAATGAAAATGCCTAGAAAGTTTGTTTGGTCACCATACAAAACATTAGGGTAAATTGATTTTGATTAATAATTTTGGAAGTGTATAAATTTTGTTTTAGAAATATTGGCACAAAGTCCATTTACTGTTAGCCGATCCTTCACATTTTCAACCGAAACATTTAACTATATCTCATCATTTGTTTCATTTTTATTTTCGTGTGAAATTACAAAGGATAGATTATCGGCAAACATGCTTCATGATTTGTAATGCGCGGTAGGTCATTTGTATAAGTAATAAAAAATAGCAGAGGACCCAATATGCTTCCCTGTGATACTCCGCGCCAGTTGAACATAAATGGCGACCTGTAAGGTTTCAACTCTTTAGAATTATATATTCCATTTATTTCTACACATTGCTCACGATTACCTAGATAGCTACTAATCCCGGTACCCTAATTCCTAGTCTTTCACACTTATCAAGAAGGACATAATGGTTGGATTTTTTTTCTTAATATTTTTTGTAACTTTCGTTATTAACAAGTAAGTTCCGTTGCTAATATATTATTCTTATTGACAAGTTCTGTGAGCCTAATAAAGATAAAGATGATTATCATAAAGCCAATCCACCACGTCTAAGCTTTTTACGAATAAATAATTTTGAAAGTCTTTCCGGCAGCAGTTTATTGCGACTTTCTTCAAACGTTATACTGGCGTGAAGAAGGGCGTTTTTTACTTTTTTTTGTTTAAAATACACAACTATTGTAGTTGCGCATCGAGCACATAACTAGTTGCGTTAAGAGCTCGATTTGTACAGGAAACGTGAATGGCGCCCCTAGCGGAAAGAAGCGCAGATCATGTTTCGCAACTGCAATATGTATTAACGTTTTTTAAAAACCGTTACACTATGGGCACTGGCGTGGAGATAGCCACAATCGGTCACAAACCTTAATTATAATCTTGAATGGTATATGAATGCATACTATTTATAAACTGTATTATTTTGTTCATATTGATGATATAAATTTTACAAAGTAATGAGCTACTACCTACTCGTTACGTGTGCCCAAATCAATGTGGTCGCCTCAGTGTACCTATGGCGTTGCCTCAGGAAATTGTTTCACAAACCCACACAGCTTAACGAACCTTGGATTTTCAAAAAGATTTGTTTAGAGTTATGTTATAAAGTAGGCGACGATAATATTTAACTATTTTTCTATGTCTATAAGCACTCACTGCTTATAGACTGGTTTCGGTATGAGTACTGATTGTTACAACTTTTTGTTCCTGACTAGGGCTTTCAAATACCGGATTTTTTCGATACCGGTATCAATACCGGTATTAGCATGTTCAATACCGTGATCACGGGATCACGGTATTAAATATGAACTCAAAACGCCCGTTTGATTTCTAATCAGTCTTTATTTCTGTTACATAGGTAGGTACCTAATAAAGACATGAAAACAGGCTAACAAAATATTAAACATACATTATTTTTTCTACCCTTCCCGGGTAGTCTTTTATTAATAGTTCGGCGGAACTAAAAATTAAAGACCCAAAATTTTTTATCAAACAAAATATAAACTATTAAAATAAAATAAAATACAACAAAAATACCCACGCTCACATTAATTAAACTTCGCATAGAAAATACTAGAAAAATGCACTGAAAAAAACCTGAGGCAAGTCGATTTTTTTCAGTTTATTTTTCTAGTATTAATATTTACGCATTTGTAAACGCAAAAATAAAATTATTCCACAATGTAAGGTAGTTTCATCTTAACTGAGCGTCAAATATTTGCAAAAATATTTCGTTCGGGTCTTAGAAGTGCAAATTTCAAAGATTTTATGAAACAATGTTTACCATAAAAACATAAGCACCAAGCACTGACAAATTTCGACAGCGTAAAGCAGTGTCTCGGTGGCGTAATTGGTCAACGCAGTCGCCCGGATTGCGGAAGATGCGGGTTCGTGTCCCGCCTGAGACAAAACGATATTTTTTTTTCAGTGCATTTTTCTAGTATTAATATTTACGCGTTTGTAAACGCAAAAATAAAATTATTCCATAAACTTCGCATGGCAATCAACATTAAAAAAAATATATATTATAGGTATATTTCTTAACAATCATCTATTCATTTACCTTGAAACATTCATTATTACTAATGAAACAATCCTAAATAACAAAATAACAATATTAATAACAATAAAACCCTAAGATTTTGAAATTTTATGTAACTGAAAGGGTGATCTTAAAAAGGACAGAGCGTTTAATGACTTATCAGATAGCGAACTTTTCAATTTGTTGCATAAATAGCTGTCTGAAGAAAAAGCTCGCTCAGCTTCTACACTTGTAGGTACTACAGATAGTAAATATTTGTAAGCTGCATATGAAAATATTTCCTGACCACCCCCACCGGTTTCGAATACACACATCTCTACTCTTATTATTGATTCAAAACCAGTGCCTCTAGTTGTAGTTGTACTTAGAGGTAAGGTTCATGCCTAACATTTCGTCTTATATTCATATAACTCTAATAAAAAATTGTTGATTTGTAATACCGTAAAAGCACGGTATCGACTGATCAATACCGGTATTGAAGAATACCAAGAAAAAAACGTGATTACGGTATTACGGGATCCCGGATACCGGTATTGAAAGCCCTATTCCTGACATAAAATCTTTTAATATGGAATACATCCGTAATAAAAAACTTTGAAGTTCTTAGAACAGAAGGTGCACATCTTTTTACTTATATTATAATATCATTGGTGCACATCGAGATTATTTTTCCTTAATTTATTGTGTAGTATTCCTTTTATCACTTGCCATTGCAGTTCAGTAGTTTTATATCAGTACCTATAGTTTACTTTCTATTTACCAGTGACTTTTATATATCTACCATTAATTTTCTAAATGCGCGGACACTAACCGGTGGTCCTTCGAGCCGGATTACAACCGTCCGCGGTGTATCTCACTACCTCTCCGCTGCTACCTGCCAGGGCTACTCCCTGGGGCAGTTCCTAATACCAAACCAAATCCTTGCTGGCCAGCCCTCACGTCAGCATCCTCTCCCATGTGTACTTGTGGGAAGTGGCGCCTTACAACCGCTGCGACTTGCTCGTTCAGCTACCATTTCCAAGATCCCATCCCGAGATGTACTCGCGTGCGAGATTATCGTATGCGAGATCCCCGACCGGTCGCATCATACTGAAACGGTAGGGGGACGGTTCAGTTGCAGAGTCCGGCGCGGCGGCGTGGGGGCGGCGCTGGTGGCGCGCGCTGCTGGCGGAGCTGGTGGCGACGGCGCTGCTGGTGCTGCTGGGCTTGGCCACGCTGCTGCCGCCCAGCGCACCACTGACGAACCCCGCGCTGGTCTTCGGCTTGGTGGAGCTGATAAGCGTGGAGGTCTTCGGGCCCGTGAGTGGCGCGCATAGCAACCCCGCGGTGACGCTGGCCGCGCTGCTGTCCGGGCTGCTGCCGGCGCCGGCCGCCGCCGCGTACGTGGTGGCGCAGCTGCTGGGCGGCGTGGCGGGCGCGGCACTGCTGCGCGCGCTGGCGGGGCCGGGCTCGTCCGCGGGCGCGGGCTGCCCGACGCTGGCGGTGGGCGCGGCGGCGGGCACGGCGGTGGAGGCGCTGCTCACAGGCATGCTGGTGCTGCTGGAGTGCGCGCTGTGGGCGGCGCACGACCCCGCGCGCCCCGACCGCGCCGCGCCGCTCAAGCTGGCCTGCGGGCTGGCTGGCCTCGTATACCTTGGGGTGAGCCACCCTCGATCCTCCATGCCGTCACCGATCCTACAACGAACGGAGTAGGTACACGTGGAGTTGCCTCCGAACTGAACCCATTTTTATGAGTTCAGTTCGGTGAAAAGCTTTTGCTTTTCATCGAACGTAAGTAGTATCAGCGGTCCTCTTATGTTTCCGAAGAATGACGTATGTTTTCGAAGGACATCGATCACCATGGATGGACACTACTTATATACAACCTTTTACGCCTTTAGACGATGGATATTCACTGAAATGCTTGTATCAGCTTTGCCTCAAATTTCTGGGTTTTTAAACATCCTATCTTATCTTATCACGGGGCCGTGCCGTACGCGATTCTTCATTTTCAACACCCGTTCTGTTACTCTTATCACTCCTTGCATATACAGGGTGTAAAAGACATGAACAGTCAAACGAGAACCATGTATTCTGCTCACCATGACAACATTTTTTTTCCTTTAGACTATACCTGGGAAATTGATAGTTACGACTTTATTGAAGGTCAAAGTTATAAGTTTTTTTTTCATTTTTTTTATGAAAACGTATTCTATACGTTATTTCTTCATTATTGTCCAAAAAAACATTATCATTTTTTTTAGTATTTCATAACAAAAAATGGCTTCAAAACGTTTGCGTTCAATGTAGCTCACTCAATGCGCACGGGCTCTAACGAACGGGGCCGCCGTCTAGCAAAATTATCGCGGTTTTGCGAGTTTCGTGCGAGTTGAGCCCTTTACATTGCGCGGTACAATTTGCAATTTTTTTTAACACCAAAAAATGAAAATCATTTCCCAGCAATATTTTTTTCGAAATATGTCTTATTTTGATGTATAGAATACATGGTTCTCATTTGACTGTTCATGTCTTTAACACCCAGTATAGGTCATTAGCCTAACTATATCCATGGGCTTGAAGGGCCTGTAATGCTCTGACCTACGATAGGCCATTCCCGGAATATTGATTCTATCCCTGGCTATAGAATCGTAGGCATACAGCAAGTCTTCCATTGCTTCCCGGTCATATCCACATTGTTCTTCAATTTCGTGTTATTGTTAATTACATTTCGTTGAACATGTGGTTTTTGACATTGGCATAGTGCCCTGTAAGCCCACCCACGATTCGTCTCCCCATAATATAAATTAACACCATCCTGTGGACTGTGTCCTATGAAGGATGTGGAGTGTTTCATACCAGACGACAGTGTCCAATACATACAATACAATGTCTTTTAGGAAGATGTTATTTGATCGTTCTGCTAATACAGTTTTTAGAAATTGGGATAATAGTCTAAGACCAATAAATAGGTTTTCTGATCCTCCTTGTCAATTTGTCGGCTCATTATTTCGAATCTCTTAGTGTCCGAGCAAGACCCAGCGCTGCTTGGCTCTTATTTACAATCTTACAATATAGACATCCTTGTTTTTATCGCGTTGTTCTATGGTCATCATTGCATAGATCTCATTTAGAAAACCGTAGTAAGTTTCCCTATGTATAATAAATCTCAAAATCATTACAACAAGTAACTGCTACACAGTAAACCAGACTAGGGAGTTCTTAGAAAAAGGAAGTTCTTTTCTGGGACAGACGTTTTTTCCAAAGTTCCCTTGCTAGAATCTTAACTTTGAATTACTCTCTTTGAAACATGAGTTTTGGACAATTTTATGGCCTCTAATGTCTATAATATCGGTCTATTTCCGGTAATTTTGCCACACTTTTGTATGCTTAGTAGGATCTCTCATGCAGGCCGGACACTCTTGAGTCTATGTAGGGCCTTCTTTGCCTCAGTTTCTATGACTATGTGCAACGGTGGAAGGTCTATCTTGCCTCATCTCCTTAGCTGCCGTTGGAATAGTTATAAACGCTCCAGTGATCGCCAAGCACGCCGTCGGTCGTCTGCAACTTGCATAGCATTTACAAATCTTTGATCGCATCCTTGGCCATCATGTGTGGACAAGATTAAAGACTTACAAAGTTTGCAAATGCTACCATAGGTTAAAGACTGCAACACCATGGTCATATAGAACCATTTTATGATTTAGGATTTTTGCCCCATGACTTTCCGTAGGTGGCCCACCCGACACATTCCAAAGATCCTTAAAGCTTTCGCTACAGTATTTTCCCTGTAGCTTCCAGGGTAAGTAGTTCTTTATGTAGGGTTAATATATGTATTTCTAGCTACTTCACTTCGTGGTCGGACCATGGTAGTTCAACTCAAAGAGCACGTGCTAAGTTTTGTAATGTAAAGTATCTTCGTCTTGTAAACGGAATAACAGTAAGTAACTAATCTTGCTCGGGCATACACTGCCTGGTCAAGCCTGGTGATACACTGACAAGTGGTTAACAGTACACCAATACTCCGTAGTTATGTTTAATATTAATTATACCCTATGTAAACAAAAAGTAAGGTTACTTGATATAAAAATCATTGGATAAAACCAACCAAAAAATTTAAATTTTATCGAAACTTATATCAGATACATTTATTTATTTATTTATAAGCAAACTTAACAGCATATCATTTTACATTAGAATCACATATAAAAAATCTTGAACAGCCAATTACAAAGTTTGTCAAATTAAATTACAAATTTTGTTGACGTAGATATTAAAAGACATACAGAATTTTGGTTCGCAATTCAATAAAAAAAAAAGGATTTAGTTTGTGAGTCAATGTGAGTGTGTGTGGATGGTGAGTGTCAGTTGTGTGGGCAGCTCTGTTTATTGGGTCGTGTCCTCAAATGTAGGCAGTTGACTCAAGACGCCCCTTATAAAAAGATTGCGATTCGAAAAGAAAATATCAATTTCACGATAACGCTCCTCAAAGGTGTGTACAATTCTGTGCAAAACAGAATGGCTAGCATAATTGGAACGGACCCGGCCAGTATAGAACACCTTCGGGCGCCTAGTACGGACTGTAGAGGCACACAAACCGATACGCGCAGTCAGCTCCGAGCAGTCCAGCGCCGCATTCACTACATCAAATAAAAACTTCATATCAGCTACCAGCCGTCTGTTCTCGAGTGAGTGAAGATGGAAGGCAGCAAGCCTATCTTCGTAACTTAAGTCGTGCACTTTAAATCGGTACATTAAACGTCGTGTGAAGCAACGCTGCACTCCCTCAAGCTGGGCGGTGTGCGTCAAATAAGATGGCGACCACACTGGCGACGCGTACTCCATAATACTCCTGACATAGGAAAAGTATATGGCTCGGAAAGAACTAATTTGTCGAAAACACTTAGTTGATCTATGAATAAACCCTAGCATTTTATGAGCCCTTTGAGTAATGTAGTCAAAATGTGACGTATATAAAAGCTTACGGTCGAGCATGATGCCAAGATCGCGAACAAGTTCAACCCGTGGAATAGAAGCGCCATTAAGTTTATAGTCATGGGTGATAAAAATGATTTTACGTGTAAAGGTGACTGTTTGACATTTCGCTATATTTAAATCAAGGCGGTTGCGCACGCAGTAACCGGAAAGTCTGTCCAGGTCTGACATGTTCACAGTTTCGATAAAATTTCAAGATGGTGGATTTATTTAATGATTTTTGACAGTTAAAAGCGATAAATGGCTATATCATATCGTGTTTAGGTGGTCATGCTAGGCAGGCTGCATAAAGTACGAGGGCGCGCCGAGTGCATACAAATCTTAACAGTTTCGCACGTGACTCGTCTCGCTCGGCGGCACGCGCGCTCTCATACATGCAGCATACAAGCCATGTGCGAAGGATCTTTACGTAAACACGGTGTTTGAGTTATTAGTAAGGTGGCTTCAGACTGAAGCTCGTTGTGTCCACAGGGCCCGCTGACGGGGGCCAGCCTCAACCCGGCGCGCAGCCTGGGGCCAGCCATCGTGCAGGGCTACTGGCTAGACCACTGGGTGAGCACATTGTACTCTAACCTGATCCTATCCTAATTGTAAAATTATGGAAGGTTCATAACCTA
This sequence comes from Elophila nymphaeata, assembly GCA_955850985.1. Classification (NCBI taxonomy): domain Eukaryota; kingdom Metazoa; phylum Arthropoda; class Insecta; order Lepidoptera; family Crambidae; genus Elophila; species Elophila nymphaeata. The sequence goes on along the minus strand of OY039091.1, from coordinate 7,421,761 downwards.
ATGAGCCTTCTATAACTTGACGCGTGTCTAATCCATGTCAATGTGACTTATAGGTATGCAAAATTAAAACAAGGTAATTAGCTAAAATAGAAAGATTTAATTTTGATATTTTTTTATAAACGGATAACACGCGATCTGCCTGTAACTAAGCGGTCGCCGTAGCCTGAACAAGCTCGAAAAATTTTCAATATATCCCCAGTCTCCCCTAAGTAATCGTAATAAATAAGGTAATATACATAAGTTCCAACAGTGGTGGCGATTAATGTGGAGAAGCATTGGCCACAGTAGGGTATTATTGGGCATTCTGGCACACTTTTTTAGCACTCCATTGATCTCACTATCGTTCGATCAATTTCGTAAAAAAGTGTGCCAGGATGCCCAATAACAGTAGTGAAAATCACGAAGTGGTCTTAAGTTTTGCAGTTTTGCATCACATTGTTCTGTGTAGGTGATTTACTAAAAGGCTGATTTAAAATGCGAAGTGAATTAGACACTCCAATATTAAATTGAAAGCGTTTTTTGATTTAGCTGCTAAACCCCCCTTCATGATTATTGGCTGTTGGATAATTATCCTCTCTATAACTGCCGTGGTATGAATATAAAACCAGATATTTATAAATACATTCATTCTCTCTACCTACATCGATCTGTATGGATACTACCTACGATGAAATTTATTAAACAACCACTATCCTTGCAATTTCAAAAAATTTGCCCAGATGAGGTAGTATCTGTTCATCGACATGGAAAATTGCTACCTAATATGATTAGATGTCTTGTTTGTGGGCCGTCAAACTGTGGGAAAACAAACTTACTTATTGGCCTTCTACTACATGAAAATGGACTGCGGTTTAAAAATGTGTATTTATACTCTAAGACGCTATATCAATCCAAATATGTATACCTAGAAAAGGTTTTGAATTTAGTGCCAGAGGTATCATTCGCAAAATATCGAGATAATGACTTGATCGTGAGTCCACACGAGGCTAAACCACATTCAGTAATAATTTTCGATGATGTAGCATGTGAAAATCAATCCAACATGCGAGATTATTTTGCAATGGGTAGGCATAAATTTATTGACTGTTTTTACTTAAATCAAACTTACACTAAAGTTCCTAAACAGTTGGTAAGAGATAACGCCAACCTAATAATATTATTCAAACAAGACGATATCAACTTACGTCATGTATACGATGAACATGTTAGTACTGATATGTCGTGGCCAGAGTTTAAAGAATTGTCTTCGAAAATTTGGAAGATTCCGTATAATTATTTAGTAATTAATAAGGATTGTCCGAAAAATAAAGGTGGATACAGGTGCGAGATTATTTTGCAATGGGTAGGCATAAATTTATTGACTGTTTTTACTTAAATCAAACTTACACTAAAGTTCCTAAACAGTTGGTAAGAGATAACGCCAACCTAATAATATTATTCAAACAAGACGATATCAACTTACGTCATGTATACGATGAACATGTTAGTACTGATATGTCGTGGCCAGAGTTTAAAGAATTGTCTTCGAAAATTTGGAAGATTCCGTATAATTATTTAGTAATTAATAAGGATTGTCCGAAAAATAAAGGTGGATACAGGATGAATTTTGATACTTTTGTTAAATTTGATTAATAAATAAAATGAGATTCATACCAGTTCAGATTCATTTCGCCTAAAAAACTATTAGACATAACACGTGAACTTCTACAGTTTATTAAATGGAACAGAAAATAAAAAATCAAGTGGTTGAAGCTTCAGAAGCTGTCAAAAAGAAAGTCAAAGAAATGCGTTTAATGGAAAGTGAAAATGAAAAAATGTTAGATACAGTTTTTAAACCCGTTACGACTTCACTCAATCAAATTATACAACATAAAAAACATTTACAGACATCAAAGCATTCTATGAATGATTCAGTGAGAGATTCCTTTCTCATGAAAGATGAGAATCTTTCTCTAGACTCCGAGGACTTTGAGAAAACCTTTAAGAATAAAAATAGCATTTGCAGTTCTCAAGACTCTGATGAAATGGATCAAAACTTAGATGGAAATGCTATTGACGAGTCTGATCCTAACAACACTAGTAATCTTTCGTTCAGAACAATAGACTCAATACCTAGTTTAGATGGAACTTCTTGGTCAATGTCTTCTGAAATATTTAAGGATGTTCCATTTGGTGTTAGAAGAGAACGAGGTAAATTAATGATGGGTACATCTCGTGTAGAAATGAATGATAAAAAAATATCAATAGCAGGTCATGAGTACAGAAAAACTCCTGGTTTGTGTGAGCTTTTATTTAAGAAAGTACCCAATTTAGAGCTGATAACGGAAAGCGATGGACAAGTGTATAAAGCAATACTGATAGAAACTAACGCTCACCGTCGAGATTATGATCCAAAGAAGCCAATCAAATCTAATAAAGGCAGAAAATATTTAAATATTATAAGACCACTATTTAAGTTACGTAAACCTTCAACATCTTCTGTTTCATCGAGTGTAAGTAATGTTAACTATATTAGTGAGGGTGAAGGACTACGTGTGAAGAAAAATTATAGAAAAGATACTGATTATATTTACTGGGATGATCCTAACGAGCTTGTGGAGAGACTGAAATTACTAATTGCCTCTAAACATGCTGGAAATACTGAGCTAGATAATGAAATTATATCCATAATTGAGGAATTACGTGAAAGTGGTATTATAAATTAGATATTATTTTATTTTTCTATTATCACTCCACCATTTGCTCGGACTACTTCTCTGGACGAAAATGAATATTGATAAATTCGGACATTCTGTTCATAAAAGATTACGTTTCTCGGAAATATTAGATTTAACAGATAACTCTTTAGTAAAATCAGAAAGTGGTCATTATGATGCTAAGTCATCGCGATTAACTGGAATCAAAGAACCATTGGCACCTGATGATGCGGTAAACAAAAAGTATGTAGATGAAAAAGTTTTTGGTTTATGTACAAAAAAAGAAATTTCCATTTTTATGGTAACAATAAAAGAGGAAATCGCATCAAGCTTAAAGCAGTTAGAGAAAACATTTTGTACAAAAGACTACGTCGAAAAGTTAATTGCTAAGCGAAATAATGATCAAGCAGCAAGTAGTAAACGAAATCCATAGATCAGCACGTAAAAATTTCGACAGAAGATCTGTTATTTTAAAAGGAATAGATGATTTATGGCAAGCTGATTTAATTGATTTCCAGACCATAAAGAAGTATAATAAAGGTTTTGCTTATATTTTAGTCGTCATTGATTGTTTCACTAAATACGCTTGGGCAATTCCTTTAAAAACAAAGACAAAAAGAGCTGTCGTTGACGCGTTTTTTGGCTATTTTGACGCAAAGTGGTCGTTGCCCTCGTAACTTACAAACTGACATGGGAACAGAATTTTACAACGATTCCTTTAAATCACTTGTGCAGTCACTGAAAATAAATCACTATTCATCATATTCAACTAAAAAGGCTTCAATTGTTGAAAGACTAATTCGAACATTAAAGAATAAAATTCATATGCTTTTTAGCTATAAAGGTATAGGGAAAACTATAAATGGATAGGGAAAACTTTGATCGACGTTTTGAATACCTACAATAATAATGTACACCGGATTACTAAATTTAAACCAGCGGATGTGAATTCTGAAAACGAAATAATTGTTAGGAATAATATCAAAAACAGTCAAACCAGACCAAATAAAAAGCAAAAGATTAATTTTAAAATAGGTGACTGTGTACGCATAAGTAAATATAAAAGTAGTTTTGATAAAGGGTATACCCCCAACTGGTCTACAGAGATATTTATAATTAAAAAGGTTAATAAAACTACTCCAGTTACATTTCACATTCAAGATCAGAGAAAGCAACAAATATTAGGCTCTTTTTATCAAGAGGAATTGCAGAAAACGAAATATCCTAATGTTTATTTAATTGAAAGGGTAATTAAAAAAATGGGACGCAAACTCCTTGTCAAGTGGTTGGGTCTTTCAGATACCGAAAATAGTTGGATTAATAGCAATTCAGTTGTACAATAATATAAGTGCAGCTTTATACATATCATTATCATTATATAAAAAGAAATGCTAGGAGGAGGACTTATAAACAATTTGATTAATAACTTACCTGTAGAACTTCACTTACCGGGATACAACAATTGTGGACCAGGAACAAAATTAAAAAAAAGATTGGCAAGAGGCGATAAAGGAATTAATCAGTTGGACGAAGCTTGTAAGCACCACGACATTGCATATACAAATTATACGGATTTACCTAACCGACACAAAGCAGACCTGCAACTGTTGGACATGGCTAAAAAACGCTTGCATTCAAAAGATGTGGGAAAAGGAGAAAAATTAGCTTCGTGGTTGGTTAGCAAAGTTATGAAAGCTAAAGTAAAAACAGGTTCTGGAGTTAAAAAGTTTAAATCAATGGTTTCGAAAATAAATTCAAAAATAAACAAAATGAAACCAAAAAGTCATACATCGTTAATCAATTATGCTTATAAAGCTGCTAAAAAAGTTATTCCAAAATGTGGAAATTTCCGACTTCCACGTGTCATACCGATTCCCAAAACTGGTGGGATATTACCTTTGATACCTATTTTCGCGGGTTTGTCTGCTCTTGGCGCTTTAGCTGGAGGTGCAGCTGGCGTAGCTAAAACAGTAAATGAGTATAAATCAGCTCAAAAGAACTTGAATGAGCTGGAGCGTCACAACAAAACAATGGAAGCAATTGCTATAGGAAAAGGTCTTTACATCAAACCGTATAAAAAAGGCAGCGGTCTATTTATAAACATTAAAAAAAACTAGTCCGTAGGCTACCCCGACGTGCTCTAACAAATATTGATATCATTAACCATTCTCACGATATACCATATTTCCGAGGAGTCTATATGAGAGATATGATGCCTCATAAAGCAAAACCGATCGAGTGTGGTATTGTAAACTTAGATAGTTATATGAACAATGGTAGTCATTGGGTAGCCTATGTAAAACTGAATAACTACTGTGAATATTTTGATAGTTTCGGTGATTTGAAGCCTCCTAAAGAAATAGTGGAGTATTTAGGTTCGAATAATATTTATTATAATTATGCTCGGTATCAGAATTTTAACAGTGTTAATTGTGGTCATTTGTGTATATTTTTTTTAAGGATTTTTTGGAATAAAAATAGTATATAAACATTCATCCCTTGTTTCATTTCGTCATTTCCACGATGTCTTTTACTTTATCCATAACTGGTAAAAGTTCAATATTAACCACAAATTATTTACCAACTTTGGAACTGGTTGGTGATTATGAGTGTTCTTTATTACATTTCTCCACCTTCAATTCTATACCAAATATTACAAAAAATAACAACAAATTTTATTATGGTAATGGTGAGGTTGTAGAAATTCCTGATGGAACTTACGAGCTTCACGATATATATGACTTTATAAAGGCTAATATAAAAGGTTGTATGTTCAAATTATTTTGTAATAACAACACTCTTAAAACCACAATATACTGCACAAAGGATATTCATTTTGAAATGCAAAATTCTCTTGGAGATTTATTGGGCTATGGTAAAGTTCTTCTGAAAAGTAATAAATTACATGAGTCTCCCTTTCCGGTAAACATTTTATCAACAACAGTGGTACGCATCGAATGTGATATTGTTAGCGGTTCATATATCAACGGAAAATCAAGTCACATAATACATGAATTTGTTCCAAATGTGCCACCAGATTATAGAATAATAGAAATACCAAAGAACACAATATACTTTCCAGTCAATAGACACTCTATTAATAGTATTAACATAAGGATTTTGGATAGCCTCAATAACCTTATCGATCTTCGTGGTGAAGAAGTACAATTGTATTTGCATATAAGAAAATATGATCGATTACAATAAAAACAGTATTCCACACATTCAAAAGATTAGTGGTTATCGTGCGATCCGAAAGAGAACACTTGCTTGTGGTAAAAGACAGAAATTATCTGAAGAGAATAAACAATTTTTGAAATTGATTGGGCTGTTGAAATGAATATCTTAAATATTACGAATACCCCTGTTTATGACAACTCGATAGAATGTATTGAAACTCATTCATACAAGCCTTACATAACAAGCTTCAACAGAAACGATGAAATAAGAATTCCAATAAACCAACAAGACTTATACATACTTCCAAGTGCAAGCACTTTGTATTTGGAAGGGATCGTCAATGTTTTCAAAAATGATAACAAGGATAGAGCGCCGTCATTTCATTTTACCAATAACTCACTTATGTATCTGTTCCAAGATATACGCTATGAATTGAACGGTGTTGAAATAGATAAAGTAAAGAATGCGGGCATTACTACTACTATGAAATCTTTATTATCTATGAATGACATCGAATCGAAGATATCTCAAGCATGGGGATGGGATATACAAGGCGTTAAAAATGATATTGGCGGTCATTTTTCTGCATCAATTCCACTTAGTCACATACTTGGATTTGCTGAAGACTATAAAAAAGTAATAGTAAATTGCAAACATGAGCTTGTTTTATTGCGAAGTAATACAGACCTTAACGCTTTAAAACTTAACACCGGTGAAACTGTGCGAAGTATTGAAATACATAAAATAATTTGGCGCATGCCTCATATTAAAGTATCAGACAGAGAAAAGGTTAACTTACTTAAACTTCTTGAAAAAGATAGACCTATACAATTAGCGTTCAGAAATTGGGATATCTATGAATACCCATTACTTCCGAAGACTACGAAACATACTTGGTCTATAAAAACTTGAACACAAATTGAGAAGCCTCGATATGTGATTCTTGGACTACAAACTAACAGAAAAAATGACGTGTCTAAGGATATATCCAGATTTGACCATTGCAACTTGCGTGACGTTAAAGTTTATTTAAATTCTACCTATTATCCGTACGAAAGTTATAATACAGATTTCGCAAAGCATTCTTTTGCTTTAATATACGAGCAGTTCGTAAATTTTCAACAGTCTTACTATGGTCGTAGATCTAGTTGTTTGTTAAGTGCTCAAGAATATAAAGACATTGCGCCATTATTCGTAATAGATTGTTCGAGACAAAACGATAACATAAAAAACTGGACCCGTAATTAATATTCGCCTGGAGCTGGAGAGTCATAAAGAAATACTAGATCAGACGTCAGCATACTGTTTAATATTGAACGATTGTATCGTAGAATACAAACCTTTGAGTAATATTGTTCGCAAAATATCATGAGTTCAACTATTTTTGTTGACGTTCAAGGTTTTAAAGACTACCGTGGTAATTTCATAATAAAGGAGCTAGCGTTATCTACGAAGGAATTTACTCAAGTCTTTTTGATAAAGCCCCCATATCGGCGGCCTTATTAGCGATCTCAAAGTGACAGTCGCAAGTTGTATAATTGTACAATTATTGCTAGCAAAACTTTAATTCGTATTACGGAACGTACATTGCTATGATAGCGCCCCAAGCGGCAACTGAACAAATTAAAAGTGTAATGTCAAGTGGCGCTAGTTGCCATACATTTTGGTCGCAAATGCACTTATCGTGCGACCACTATGCGATTTGTTTCCGTAATACCAAAAAAGCAACCGCAACTAGTAGCAGTCGCGTTGCAGTTGTACAATTAGCTACCGGTTGCTATAGTTCGGTAATTGGACTGCCGTATTCAAAGTTAACACCAGAAGAAAAAAGAAGAGTTAGGTGGATTGAAAGAAATAGAAATATTTATTGGAGCGAAGGAAATATTGACTACAGGGAATTCAAAAGATTAATTATTCCGATTTTACAAAATAAAACTATAGTAATGAAGGGGGTAGAAAAGCAGAAATGGATAAAAGACTTGTGTGATAACTGTATCTTGATAGACATCGAAGCTAAAGGCAGTCCTAATTTTGCAACGTTGTATGAAAATTATTGTAAATGTGCTTCTAGTTTTAATTGTTTAAACCATAATAATGTCTGTGCTCTCAGAAATGTTATATGTATTAAAAAGTGGTGCATTGAAAATAATATGTCAATTACAGATTTTTAAATAAATAAAGTATATTAAGTAAGTCTTTTATTTCTAACGGTACCTCATAATGTGGGATAAAATCAAACAACAGTTTGCCTCAAAGTGTAGTATAATGAAATAAGAATAGGACACAGATATTTACAATTATCAAATGAGAATAAAGAATATTAAACATTTAAGACAAACTATTTACATCAGTACGCTCTTTTATTTACAATGTATCTCCGAAGGATTATATGTAACTAGAGAAGTTACACACAATTCCTACGCGAGAAATTTAATTTATGAAATTATAGATTATGATTATAGCCTTAGAAATTATAGCTATAACCACACAATGATTTGGAGATCTTATTACTCAAACCCTCCGTTCGGTCTAGTATAGGGTCCATATTCTCAGTGACCACGTATTGTGCAGACACCATTGAGTCCTCTAACATTTCATTAGATCTCTCCATATCTATTATTTCAATTTTGATTAAGCGCCGTCCTCGCGTAGGCGCACTCTTTGCTATAAACGAGTGGCAATCTCTCAGGAAGGAGCTTCTTTTTTGTTTCCTCCTCCGAGTGATCCTCTTCATCGCCTTTAAAACTTTGCGTTGCAAAGGCGAATCAGGTCTGTCTTCACTCGAAGGCCTCCTCACGAACTCCTCCGTGAACCCTTCCAGAGGATCTTGAGCGTCTTGCCACATCGCTCGCTGTTCATTCGCAAGAGAATTGTCATCGGGAATATAGGTGATTTGCGAAGAAGTGTTCTGAAATTAATTAGAATTATCGTGAGATACATTACTTATTACTTACAAACCCCCCATCTTCACTGTGGTAGGTAGACATATTTATTACTCACCATGATAACTGACGTTCACTTAGTTTCGTGTTTTCACAAGAATTAATTGTTGATGCAAATAAGCGATTATATATACCAGTCATATTTTGCTGTAGGTGTGTGTGTATGTGTTTGCGTTTGTATTGACCTACATCTGTAATTTTGTCTGACATAGCAGAAAGACGAGTTAAATTACTAGGACTTCGGACTCATCAATAACATGTCGCGACTTGCTATTTTTGCATTACTCACAGTTCTAGGCATCACATTTCTTTTTGTCTGACATAGCAGAAAGACGAGTTAAATTACTAGGACTTCGGACTCATCAATAACATGTCGCGACTTGCTATTTTTGCATTACTCACAGTTCTAAGCATCACATTTCTTTTTGTCTGACATAGCAGAAAGACGAGTTAAATTACTAGGACTTCGGACTCATCAATAACATGTCGCGACTTGCTATTTTTGCATTACTCACAGTTCTAGTCATCACATTTCTGTTTATACAATTACAATTTGATGAGTGAGTTTACAATTTTATTAGGTTCAATGATATCTATAGAACAGTTAGGAAGATGTATTTAAAATAAAAATGCAGTTGTTAATGTATAAACGTTTATATTTATGTAATATTAAAATAATTCTGGGTACCGTTATTACATTCTAATCTTATTAAACTTATCTTAAATACAAATTACAAATTGACATTTGCGTAGAAAACATTACAATACAAAACATTACCTAAATTGAGAAATATGGAAACACAAACACTACAAAAACTATAGTACAATAGGTGGTCTTATTTCTAACACATTACATTATTTACTTATAACTCTATGTCTATTTTAATCCAGAAATCCGAAAAACGTAGATAAATGTCAACTTACTGGGTTTTTAGTAATAAAAACATTCATAACTTACAAGTGAAAATTGTGAGGTTTACAGTGAAAACAACATTCATAACTTCTAAGAAAATATTAATGGATGAATACTAAGATAAACTATCCCTGTGACCCCATGATAAAGTTGAAATTTTATTTTTTAGTATGATACGTTTGTCGTCATTACCTGACAGGGCAATTTTGTTCTGTTCCTGTGTAAATATATCGTGTTTAAGGGACTTAAAAATTATATTCTTCTTTCGTAGAAAAGCATTTGTTTTTAATATGTTAGAGTAATCTTTAAAGTAAACTTTTTTTATTACTTGTTTCTGTATGCCTTTTGCTTTCTTTAATTCATCTTGCAGTGTTTTAATACAATATAATTTCGACCTTAAACCTACAAACTCTGAAATTAAATTTCCACCTAGTTCATTTTTAAACAAACCTGGTACTTTTTTGTTCTGATCTGGAATACCGTAAGAGTTATTTTCAGGATAATTACTAGTATCAAAATACTGAAGAAAATGTGATTTTAAATCTTTGTAAAAATCTTTGCTTTCTATAGAATAAAGAAAACTGTCTGTATCTGTATAGCAAAGCTTTATCTTTTCAGCATAAAAAGGTTTCATTACCGAGTAATGAAAATCAAACATATGGCTTTTCGATGTTTCCAAAACAGAAAAGCCTATGTATATAGGTTTGTCCAAAATAATTGATTCCGGTTTCATTTGAACTGCTACAAAATTTTCTGTAAAAATAGTAGCACTATGAAAGTTTGGTCGAGCTATCAGTTGCTCAGCTGATAAACTTTTCTTCGTTTTGTTGTCCTCATCACTCCACTTATTGACCAATTTTACAGTGACTCTTCTCAGTGTCCTCCAAGGTTTTTCCAAATATACTATTGTTTAGTAATTTTAAAAAATCTTGTTCAAAGGTAGATCTCGCTTGTTTTCGTAACTCTGTGTTCATGTCAATGTATTGCTTTAAATAAGGACTCTGATTGAATTGAATTACTCTATGTATTTTTTTTAACAATAACCCATGTTTCAAACATGTTTTTAGATGAACAAAATGGATAACATAAAAATATTTTTCGTATAAATTTGGAATTAATTTTGAAGTTTTTGAACCTGGCGGAGTAAATTTTTGAGCACAGAATGGAAAATCGTTATGATCATCGTGCAAATACTCAGGATATTCCAAGTCAACTTCTAGTATATATCCAATGTCCCCGTCAGTTGTTACATTTCGAAAGTCAATTCTATCAATTTCTTGTTTATTCAATAATTTAAAATTTGAAGGGGGCAAAGAGGCACACATCGCATAACCATACAGGTTATTACAATCAATGTAAACTAAGAAATTGTCTTTCTCTATTGGATTATAAGTTTGTAAATACTTATTGTTGGCCTTTGAATATCTTGTAGAACATAAACATATACCACCACGTATACCTTTTTGAATCATTCTTAATATTTCCAAATTACTTATTAATTCTAATTTCACGTTTGTTTTTAAAAGCATAGCATCGAAACTTCGACTAGGGGCTGTTACATAAAAGGCCGGATCTAATTTATAATTTGTCTTACATGTTTCTCGAAAACTTTCGAAGACATCCGCTAATAAGAGTACGTCCGACTTTAGATATAAATCAGTGTATTCTCCTAGATTTAATAATTTAAAAGATTTCCAAACTCTTTTTGCATGATCATAATCTGTTTCGGATATATTACTATTAAATAATTTGTTGAAAAAACAGTCGTGTGGTGGTAGTTCTTGGTCTTCAAACGAACTCCAACTAGTCATATAATCGTAAGGATATACACCTTTACGTCGTAACAAGTCAAAATGCTTCTGAGATGGGAAAAATCGATGGAGGTGTTTGAAATCACTATCATTCAAGCTAGCAACCAGTTTCTCTAAGCTTGTCCCCAAAAATTTAAAAGAATCAACAAAACGAACAGGTACGATATCCTTGTCATTAATTTGAAAAAGTTTAGTAAACGATATATAATTTTCTTTAGTCTTTGCTATCACTTGTATTCTACCTGGTAACTCACCTAATTGTCGTATAAAAAGATGACTATCATAACCTGCTAAATTATGAAAGAATATAGGAATAAATTTTGGCAAACGGAACTTGATATTGCAATATGAATGAGCTGCACCGCGGTAACGTCCTGTAAGATGACAGTGATCTCTGACTTTATCGTCAAATAATATTTGATCGCAAAGAAAACATTTTGTTGAGTTAGTAAAATGAACTTTGTCTTGATCTGTTAAAGACATTGGTAGTGGCGACTGTAATAGTACATTATAATACAAGTGAGTAATGTTGAAAATTACGTTCGAGGCTGACATTGAGCACGAGCGCAGCGAGTGCTTAATATTCAGCCGAGAATGTAATTTTTAACTGCTCACGAGTGTTATACGACGTTTTTCAACACCATTGCGAGTAATTAATACATAATGCAAAATATCAACTTGCAAAATAGTACTGAAAATTTAAAAATGGCGCGCTTTTACTTTTTTTTTTTTTTTTGGTTAATTTTTCCCTGTTACGGGACGGCAAAGGGATCTAGCCCATACAGCCAAGTCTTTAGTTTCATCTTTTTTCTTGATTTTTGCATTAAAATGTGGGTGCCTCACTTTTTAATGCATCTAGGGAGTGCTTGCCGAGAAATGCATGGTACAGACCTCATGATTGTGACTGACGAGAATTGTATAGTGAGATTTCCAACCACTATACAATTCTCAACGCCACATACACAAAACCTTTATTTCAATGATTCCTCATAACTGTTCGTCAACACGGATGCTTATGCAACAAAACGACACCACTTTCACTGCACAAAATCCACTCCGAAGCAATTTTGAATTATCGAAATAAAGATCGACATCCAGACGCCATGATTTCCCGCCAAACACTCGCTTTTACTTTTTCATTGATGGCTTTGTGCGCGAAAGACTAAGGAACCGACGCTTATACAGCCAAAACAGCAAATTTATATAATTTTTACAAAATAAATATATTCTTTTAATACTTATGTATGACTTCTATTTAATAGTTGTAATTTTAAATAAGGTTTTTATAATTGTACATCTTTAAACAGAGTGTTTCTAAACGCCAAACTTATTTAATTTACAAAAATGTTTCAGCATTTTGCATATAAATTCTCTTTGGTTCCTATTTTTTTTTCTTATAAATAAAAGCGTGACTTTTCTTTACGAAACTATTAACTTTTGATTACCAAACTGTTAGAAACTGTGCGGTAATCGAATTTGAAATTCGAAAGATTTTATAAGTTGGTAATATGATACATTGTGAAACTAAAATTGGTGTAGTTACATACCAATTACGAGCAATGGTGTTGAAAAATATTATAAATAATAACTACATCCGCTAATAAATGTTCTAAGAACTTTTCTACACAGGAGGGACCGCGATAAGAAACGTACTTGTTGCGTGAGCTATCATAGGAACATACAATGTAGTATCCAAATGCAGCAGGCACATGTTTTTGCAACGACGATGTGCAGTCTCCATAGTTTGACTCAGATGGTATTAACAATGATTCGAAATCTGCGTAAATAACAAAAGGTATATTTTGCATTCGTTCGAAATGTTCAAATTGTAGTAGATTTCCCTTTTTTGGTAAAATTGTTGCTACACCACTACAAAGATGAGATTCTAATTTATCATTGTCATCAAAAAATAGCATACAATCTTCGCACAAATATATTTTAGAATGATGTTTAGTCAATTGTTTGCGAAGTAATTTAGATAAATCTTTGATTAGACAGTAATGAGTACGTTTTCCATTCTCAAGAAAAAGCATGTTAACGTGGTGTTTTTTTCGAAATTCACTTTTGTATAGTGGTCCGACAACTTGACTGTTATTTTTGAGACCATAAATGTTAACACTAATACGAGGATTATTTTTTTAAAAAAATTTAATATCTGATAACCCCACCGGAAACGAAATATCTCTAACATTGAGTACACTTTCAAAATGTGGATAGGCTGAAGTTCGCTGCGCATTATTTTTTACAGGAAAAAGTGAAGCCACGACACACCATAAAAAACAATAATCGTCAAAATTTTGAATATTGACGCATGCTTTTTTGTGTTTTATAGTCTTAGGTAAGTCTATATAACTTGAGGCTCTCATAGGGTTGTATTTATTTATGTTTACTTCCAGGTATAGACTTTTCAAATAAGCCCAACCGCTATCTCTTTCTTCAAATTCTTCGACTTTTTTACACAACAATCTAGTTATATTTGAAAATAAATCAAGAAAGTCATAATTTTGGTGCAAGATAATGTTTTCGGTGGCAAAAGATTTAACGGCAACTGACTCATTTTTATGCAAAAAAAAATTGACAAAACAACTCGAAATTCACTTTCAGATTAGTATGACTTTGAATTCGTGATGATAGTAACAGACTTACTCGTCCGCGCAAATGAGACAAAAATTCAACGGGTGTGTACACACGAACCGGTTGTTCAGGTACCTCGCTATTGCGAGCAACACCATCGCATCGAATTCGATATGACGCTATACGACTGCGGAAAGCGCTATGAACTTTTTCAATGCCTTCACTTTCAACAACCGAACTATTGTCTTTGTGTAAAATACTTTTTAAGTGAGCAGAGAAAGCCCTATTTTTAATGGATATGTTACACACTGAACAGAATATAGTCTTCGACATAATGAATTTGTTTTCACTGTGTTAGCCGATGAAGTGACTAATGTAGGTAGATACACCGTATATAAACTAATAGTAAACTAAGAAGTTAAGTATATGAAAAAAGTAAAACGAATATTAATTGACCAAAATATAATTTACTATGGAAGGAACATTAACTAGTTAGGTACCCAGCCTAATATAATCAATTACTTACATTTTCTTTTTGTGATTATAAAATGTTCCCTCCTCAGTAAATTTTGTTTTAGCAATTTTAACGAATTGCTTCAAAGCAAGGAATTCCTCAGACTCCGAGTCACCCTGCAATCGCAACCAAACGATTGCCTTGTCGCACTTCTCCAAACCAGCAAGGTTGCGTACCTCTTCCGTGCTGTAGAGTCGTAACTCCGCCAGCAACCCACCGTTGAGCTGCGCCGTGCGACGAGTCACGCCGCCAGGTACTCGACGCGTCAAGACGCTCTCGACTTTACTTGGGTTGCGGACTGGAACCTCTTCGTCCGACTCTTCGTCGAACAACCACTCGGAAGCTTCGGTCGAAGAGGAGGATGCCACCTGTTGCTTGGAAGGCACCGACTTCGTCTTACTTTTCTTCTTGGAGCTAGAGGAATTGAAAACATAATTTATAATTATTGTAGTTTAACATCTACATTTCGTAGAAATAAAAAATTAAAGTCACCTTACGACTTCTTCGTCAGTGTCAAAGAAAAGGCTTGACTGGTGCTTAGCAGCGCGCTTGGTATACTTGGCTTCAGACCTGAAATGTGAAGAATACCAATACTGTATTAAGATAAGATTTTGTGTGTGGAAAATAATTTCCTGGCAAACACAACATATTATAACAAACATTCAGCGAAGCAAGTTAAATTTAAACAAAGTGGAAAGACGATAAAAACTTACGAACATTGTTTGGGCAGATTTGTTTTTCAGATGTAGATTTGAATCTCGCTGGTTCTTCAGGTAGTGGTGGGTAGGTACTACGTTAGCACTATTATCGGTGAGTAGTGAGTTAGAAAGCACCTTGGAGCACTGGTGAGGTGACTACCATTTTACCGCTTTTTATTACAAGTAAACTGCAAAACTAGCAATAATTGAACAGGAGTGACCAACCTTTCTTATTATTTATAATTATCTATTCTATATAAAACCGATTAGTATTATTAAAAACACTACTGTAAGTAATTTTGTGTTCATGTAAATAGACTTGGAACGAGTATTTTTATTCACCATAATAGAAGTATGCATTTATATTAAAATCGTAAAAATAATTAGCTATTCTATAATGAAACAAATAAAAGGAAATCAATCAATTCAAAAAATCAAAAGGTCAATAGTGCCGACGTAGCTGTACATTTTTGGTAACGATCACAAAAGTTAGCTAATTGTATTTAACAATTCGATTTTCTTCCATGTTTTGGAAGACCCGTTAATCTGGTGGTCTCGGCTGCTGTCAAAAGAAAGCGGTCGTTCGCAAGGGTGGATGTCAGGCACGCTGCCGGTTGTAAATTCTAATGCCCAATCCATAACCACTGTTGATATAAAGACATATACATTCGTATTTGTATTAAAACATAACATAATATTAAATATCAATATCATTAAGTCATAAAATAATACAAATATATTTCAATATAAACTCTGATCTCATAAGTAATCACTAAAATAATAAGTACCATAAAACTTATGTAAAGGTTGGCGTCTACTGGTTTTTACGATATTCAGCAAAATAATTTATTTTCAAGTTAAATATTAAATTATATTATGTGCATCCGTTATATTTGCTGACAAAAGATGCCAATTAGCACTTATAATATTACAATATGTCATCAATTTTGTTTTGTTAAATTAATTATTAAAAATGACACCGAATGTGCTAATCTAATGCCTGTGAGCGTGTGAACGTGTGTCTAATTGCTGACTCTAAGCATCACATGCAACATAAAGACTATTTCATAAGAATGAAAATTATTTAATACTAGTTTTAGCCCGTGACTTCGTATGCGTAGGATTAGTATAATTATAGCTTTTACGTTATTCTGATGTATGAGCTATGAGGTTATAATACATTCAGTAGTTTTTGCGTGAACGAGTAACAAACATACAAAGTTTCTCGTTTATAAACGTTTATCAGCGATTCATAATAATCACAACAGCCTTGGGACACATGGCCTCTTCTTGTCAACAAAGGAGGTTTTTTAGATCATAGTCCGCCACGCTGCTTGCCCCATGCGGATTGGTGGATGGAGTATATGGTGATCAATACTCTTTGTTGATCAGAGTATTTGAAAGTTACAAACAATAAATAGGTTTGCTGTATTACCAAGATTACGGTATTAACAATGTATGTATAACATAACAATGAGAATGATTACCTATACATAAACTATGAGTTTATTTTCATAACAATTTATCTTGGAAGCCTATTAAATAACAATATCTTTATTCACATATTAAATCATAGTTATTATAACGTGAGTACGAAGCCTTATTATTTAAACTGAACTCGTAATCGGAGACCTGATAAATTTTATTAAATTTAATATAATTCATTTCATATTTGTTATTGCTGATAAGTGAATTTTCATGGGAATGCTTTGAAAACTGATTGGCTAAATAATATATAAAAGCCGTGATTATTTATCAGTAATTCAGAGCATGTCTTGACAGTGATCGAAAAACACAAGTGTTTTCCTCTGGCTCGAGGGTTCACGTTTGACGACGTTAGAGTGTATTTTGACACAGTTATTTAGCCGGGGATAAAGTCCTGGAAGCCAGGAAGCCCCAAGTTGTTAAGTTCTGTGATCATTATTGCGCTGCTATACCTAGTTAAATGCCTCCATAGCCTGAGATAGAAAACCTTGAAAATGTGTTTAGTAAATTGCAATCAAACATGCTAATGTATACCGCTTTCGGTCAAACCACACAAGTGTTTTCCTTTGGGTTGAGGATTCACGTTTGACAAGGTTAGAGTGTATATTGACACAGATACTTGGCCGGGGATAAAGTCCTGGAAGCTAGGGAGCCCCAAGTTGTTAAGTTCTGTGATCATTATTGCACTGCTATACCTAGTTAAATGCCTCAATAGCCCGAGGTTGAAGACCTTGAAAACGTATTTAGTAGACTGAAGTCAGGTATGCCAATTTATGAAGTTTGCGATCGAACCACACAAGTGTTTTCCTCTGCATTGGGGGCTTAAGTTTGACGAGGTTAGAGTGTATATTGACACAGATACTTAGCCGGGGATAAAGTCCTGATAGCCAGGGAGCTCCAAGATCTTAAGTTCTGTGATCATTATTGCACTGCTATACCGAGTTAAATGCCTCCATAGCCTGAGATAGAAAATCTTGAAAATGTGTTTAGTAAATTGCAATCAATCATGTTAATGTATACCGCTTTCGGTCAAACCACACAAGTGTTTTCCTTTGGGTTGAGGATTCACATTTATCGAGGTTAGAGTGTATATTGACACAGATAGATACTTAGCCGGGGATAAAGTCCTGGAAGCCAGGGAGCCCCAAGTTGTTAAGTTCTGTGATCATTATTGCACTGCTATACCTAGTTAAATGCTTCAATAGCCCGAGGTTGAAGACCTTGAAAACGTGTTTAGTAGACTGAAATCAGGTATGCTAACTTATGAAGTTTGCGATCGAACCACACAAGTGTTTTCCTCTGCATTGGGGGCTTAAGTTTGACGAGGTTAGAGTGTATATTGACACAGAAAGGTACTTAGCCGGGGATAAAGTCCTGAAAGCCAGGGAGCCTCAAGATGTTAAGTTCTGTGATCATTATTGCACTGCTATACCGAGTTAAATGCCTCCATAGCTTAGGATAGAAAATCTTGAAAATGTGTTTAGTAAATTGCAATCAAACATGTTAATGTACACCGCTTTCGGTCAAACCACACAAGTGTTTTCCTTTGGGTTGAGGATTCACATTTATCAAGGTTAGAGTCTATATTGACACAGATCGATACTTAGCCGGGGATAAAGTCCTGGAAGCCAGGGAGCCCCAAGTTGTCAAGTTCGGTGATCATTATTGCACTGCTATACCTAGTTAAATGCCTCAATAGCCGAAGGTTGAAGACCATGAAAACGTGTTCAGTAGACTGAAATCAAGTATGCTAACTTAATGATGATCGAAACACACAATATTGTTGTCCTTCGATATAACAATTATGATTTATAGTTGATACCTAATGTTATAAAATACGACAAGCCACTTCGCAAAAATTAAAACTTCTTCATGATTTTCACTACTATTATTGGGCATCCTGGCACACTTTTTTACGAAATTGATCGAACGATAGTGAGATCAATGGAGTGCTAAAAAAGTGTGCCAGAATGCCCAATAATACCCTACTGGCCACTACCACTGTTTGAACAAATTAATAATTTAATGAAAAATAAAAACTAACCACCATCATACTAAGAACGAAAATGAAAACTAATCTAAGTCACTGCAGTAACAAACTTTTTATACTAGCGGTAGCGGTGCCGGTGACCGGTGACATTCGTTTCGGTTTAAATTTTTTATCCACGCAGTGCAATTACCTGAACCAAATTAAGTATGTATTATCAAGAACTAGTAGTGGTCGCCCGCGGGCCCGCTACTCGCGTCAAATCGGTTACGCAGATTAGAAAGAATTATAATAAATCCTTTATTGCACACATAAAATGGTTATAAAATATACAAAGAAAGACGTGTACAAAGGTGAGCTTATCTCTAAAAGAGATCTCTTCCAGCCAACCCTAGCATTAGTGAGTAAATTCACAAGCGGGATATAGTGTACAAGTAAATGATTACACAAAAGCATATAACATATCTAATTAAAAGATACATACAAAAACATACATATATAAAACTCATAAATACATATACATACATTTATACAACGCATACATACATACATACAATACATTATCTACATACATATATAAAAAAAATATACTATACTTATGACAATTTTGAGAGGTAGTGCTCTTTCAAATTATGTTTGAAAGAATTGATCGATGGACTCTCTCTTAGCTCCACTGGAAGTTTATTCCACAACTGGATAGCAGTCACAGTAAATGATCTCGCAAAAAATTTTGATTTGGAAGCAGGTCGGAGTAAGGTTTTGGTAACACAAGCACGCTTGGGCCGAGAACTGGACGGAATGAGGTTAAAACGGGAACGCAAGTAATCTGGATGGTGAGGATTGTGAAGGATTTTGTAGAGTAGGGTGAGGATGTGCATATTTCTGCGAAGTCGGATAGGGAGCCACAATAACTTTGCACGAAATTCAGAAACACGGTCATATTTCCGCAAACCAAAAATAAAACGAATTGCCAGATTTTGAAGGCGTTCCAGCTTGTTAAGTAGCTCCTCTGTTGCATCTAAGTAACAGACGTCAGCATAGTCGAGAATTGGGAGTAGGAGGGCTTGAGCAAGCATAACTTTAGTTTTAAACGGTAGAAAGTATTGTAGCCGCTTGAGAGAGTGATAAGTGAAGTGCATACGACGACTCACTTCATTGATATGTGCAGACCATGATAACGTACTATCAATGATGAGACCTAGATCTTTAGTCTTTTCGGAAAACGGTATTACAGTTTCATTATATACAACCCTTGTGATGCTGTTCTTGTCAACTTTGTTATGCATCCTGTTGCTAGTTATAATTATAGCCTGTGACTTGCAAGGGTTAACCAGCAGCCCAAGATTTCACAGCAACGAGGTCTTCATTGATTTTGTCTATAGCTGAATTGATGTTAATAAAATCGCAATGCCTGTAAATCTGAAGATCATCTGCATACAAGTGGTAGGGAGGAGACATGACTTTAGTGAGTTCATTAATAAATTATGTCTATTGTCTACGGTTATCGCGGTAAACGATAAACTTAGGCGGTAAAAATCCAGTGCCAGTAGTTTTTTTTTTGTAAATTTTCCCTGTTACGGGACGGCAAAGGAATCTAGTCCATTCAGCCAAGTCTTCAGTTTTATTATCTTCTTTCTTGATGTTTGCATTGAAATATGGGCGTCACACATTTTAATGCATCTAGGGAGTGCTTGCAAAGAAATGCATGGCAACAGACCTCATGATTGTGACTGATGAGAATTGTATAGTGGGATTTCCAACCACTATACAATTCTCAACGCCACATACACAAAACCTTTATTTCAATGTATCAACACGAATGCTTATGCAACGAAACGACACCACTTTCACTGCACAAAATCCACTCCAAAGCAATTTTGAATTATCGAAATAAAGATCGACATCCAGACGCCATGGTTTCCCGCCAAACACTCCCACTGCCAGTAGTCGTGGGTAGGGTTGCCAGGTCTTTTCCACATAAAACCGACAAAATAGAATGCGATGGACAGGACGAGGAGCATGACGAGGCCAGTTGCCATACTACGTCTCTGCCTCCTTTTCTCGCTACTTCCCACGCCACTCGTCGAGTGTGTCGCTGGCCCATAAGTAGTAGGGATACTACGCAACATCGATTGCCGATTGCGTAAAATTTGACAGTCAATTCGTTTATATCAGGGAGACAAATTAATCAGAAAAAAATACCGAACCTCCCATACTTCGCCCATATTACACCTGGCAACCTTGCGTGGGTGATGCAAGCTCCCGATGATACTTTATCGATGTGTGTGTGTGTCAGGTGTACTGGGTGGGTCCGCTGATGGGCGGCGCGCTGGCGGCGCTGCTGCACCGGTTCGTGCTGCGGCCGAGAGCGCCCGCACCGGACGCGCCGGAGGACATGCCGCTCAGGGACCAGGTCTTGCGCCGCACCACACACTAGCCGACAGTGGATCTGTGCCGTAGATTGACAATAGAGTATAGATAAGTCATCAGCGTATACCCAAGCGAGACAGCAATATATCTACATACTATACCTATAGTTACAACAACAGACTAAGTATTGGCTTTTACAGCCAATTATACAACAATTCACCATTACTAAAAACGAAATCACACAAAATACTGCGTATTAGAATGATTAGATTGTTAACACTGACATAAAATCACTTAAAATGATGAGAAATATCAAAGCACCACGCACTTGTCTGCCACCAAAGCAATGGTGGCAAACATAAAAACCCGATACGCAGACAGAGACAAAAAAAATGTTTTGTCCTGCTCTCCCGTATATATCAGACATATAAGCTTTCTCACTCTAATAATTATTATTCTTTAGTAGCTCATCTATACTCTATTCTCAATCTACGATCTGTGCCCACACCCTGCACGATTCATTTTACAAATAGAACTCTCTGCTAGATATAAGTGTCGACTTCATAATGATATTATCCTTACAGGGCGTTACAGTGCGTTGGTGCGCTCTTAGTTTATGTTAAGTATAAAAGTAGTTAAAATATTTCATTTAATTCTTTATTCATAAATAATAACAAAATATATTAACAGAATTTTTTAAATTTTACGTTTAGATGCAATTTCGAAGCCCTTAATATCCGAAAAGGCTAATATTACAATGAAATAAAAAAATACTGTGTAACTGACAATATCCCGAACAAAATAGTTGTAAAGAAAAAAAAATAAATTTCATAGAATTAATAATTAAAAAAAAAATCAAATCACACTGCAAGTATTACGAAAATACGATTTGGAAAATTGCTATTTCTAACAATTAATATGCCTTATTTGAAGAAACGAATGATGTAATTTAAAAGAAGAACATATACTCTAAATTTTGGTATAAAACTGATATCTGAATAAACTATAATATATTTATAACAATTTTTTAAAAACCAGTATAAATCAGTCCGCGCAATCGCTTTCAAATCAGTCGCCCATGAGGCTTGTCGGAGAGAGGTCACGTCGCTCGGTGCTAGCTCCGTGATCACGCGTAAATATTCGTAATGCTACTACAAAACGAACGATGGTGTTGATACTTTTAGTATTGATAACCGACTTCATATAAAGTTCTATGTTGCACTCTATGTATTATTTTATGAATGTTCACGGATATCTCTGTTAACTCGCACGCAACTCGCAAAACCGCGATAATTTTGCCAGACGGCGGCCCCGTTCGTTAGTGTCCGTGCGCATCGAGTGAGCTACATTGAACGCTAACGTTTTGAAGCCATTTTTTGTTATGAAATACTAAAAAAAATGATGATGTTTCTTTGGACAATAATTAAGAAATAACGTATAGAATACGTTTTCATAAAAAAATGAAAAAAAAAATTATGACTTTGACCTTCAATAAAATCGTAACTATCAATTTCCCAGGTATAGTCTAAAGGAAGAAAAATGTTATGATGGTGAGCAGAATACATGGTTCTAGTTTGACTGTTCATGTCTTTTACAGCCTGTATACTCACAAATTATCGCTCTATATTTTTAATAATAGTTACGAGCAGGTAGCAGCCCGACAGACGATGCCGCGGCAGCGGCCGGCGAGTGCCAGAAGCGACTTTAGGGCGTTTTCACTGAATTATTACTGAACTGAATATTCGATACGATCTTTCGACCAAATCATTATTAGTCTAGTTGAGCCCTTTAAATTGCGCGGTACAATATGCAATTTTTTTTAACACCAAAAAATAAAAATCATTTCCCAGCAATATTTTTTTTGAAATATGTCTTATTTTGATGTATAGAATACATGGTTCTCGTTTGACTGTTCATGTCTTTTACACCCAGTATATATATTTTTTTAATCATAATTTCTTCCACCCTAGGTACGATGCGGACACAGCGCTGAACCACGAGTTCTACGGAGGGGATTCCATGCCTTGCGACCTGGCCAGTATGTTGGCCCAACACACTCAGAGCATGTTCGAATACCTCGCGCCTCCTCGGAGGCCGGGGCACCTTAGGCACCACCATCACGTGCCCGCACAACCTAAGCCGCCACAAGACTAAGGCCTTGTCCGCACAGCGATAAAAATATTCGCGCGGAAATAATATCGCGTTCAATTTGTATCAAACCACAGATTTTTTCGCGCGATTTTTTTACCGCATGTGCGTTTAGTCCTATAAGGCCAAGCGCGCACTACGATTTTACTTCTTGCGACACGATTTTAAAATTGCGCTGTAAATTATCGCAGAAATTTCAGTGCGCGCATTGCGATAAAAAAATATAAAGTCATTGCTCAGTTTATGATGGACTAGCTGTGCCCGCGACTTCGTCCGCGTGGATTTCCCATTTTTGCAACATTTTTCATTGATGCTCAATTCCTATTAGTCGTAGAGTGATGCTATGGAGGTATATAGGCCTATATCAGGGTTTCCAATACTGCGCGTCGCGATGCCCTGGCACTCCAGGGTTCGCGGTTCTATCCCGGGGGCGGGCGTAGTGAGACTGTGAGACGATCCACATAGACTCGCTGTCTAGCTGCTATGCGAGCTAGTAGAACGAAAATAAATGTAGACAAAGAAATGAAAGTCGCGATTTCAAAACTTGAGCCTTGAGGAAAATTACTAAGGGCGTCACTATGAAAATAACTTTGGGAAGTGCCTATAGTCTTCCTCGATAAATAGACAATCAAAGAATTTTTCAATTTGAATCAGTAGTCATCATGTCACCAGGCTGTATAAAATTAACCATGATAGTTAGACAGTTGAAATTTTCTCAGATGACGTAGTTCTGGTGCCTCTATAACAACATATACTAATAAATAGAATAAAATAAATATTGAAGCTGTTCCCATAAAATAAACGTGACTTTTTTTGGTCGATTTTGATAACGGCAACAGAAAGACGCTTGAAATATTCACAGAATATTTATTAATATTATTCACTTTAAAAATAAATAATAAAATTAATATTTAAGGGGGCTCAACAACAAACGTGATTTATTTCTCGGTCTCAAAAACGATAACAGGTAGAAACTTGAAATATCAACAAAATATTTAATTTAAAATTCAAATAATTTTCGGACAGTTTTGATAAAATCTATGGCACGGAACCCTTCGTTCACACGTCCGACTCCTTATAGGCGGTTTTTTTTTTACTATTTTTACAGGATGTCTCTGATGACCTTCTTTGAGTCACCAGGGGTTTTAGTAAAGGAGAGGACCTCGGTGGGTCCTCAAGCTTTAAGGTCGAATCACTCCAGAGAGGATTCCTAACCGGTGAGCATCTCCCTCGGAGGAGTCTCTGAACCTATTAGAGTCAGTAAAAGGCGTCTGAATCTGACGGGATCAGTAGTTCCTAAGATAAGTGCGAACAAACCAAACGAAAAACAACTCGGTATAGGTGCGTGCGTAGTACTAGATCATTATTTAGCTGCGGAGTTATGTTAAAACTATGATATCTCTGAAGATATTTATTGAAATCTAATGATATAAAGAATAATTTTGTACAAAATTAAATACTTGTGATGAATAACGTCTTCATTTTTATAAGGAATAATATTATGTTTACAAAAATACCTTCGCATCTAAAGCATTATTTTAGAACAAAATTTATTAACAAAATAGGTTATAGCGAGTCAATTTTAAGAGATAGATAAATGCTGTCTGTAATTTGTTTTTAGAACTTTTAAAGGAGAATAATTCCGTCATACATAATTTATGCGTAACTTTAACCGTTTACGCAGCGCACGCAAAGAAATCTTTGAAAATCAAAATTTATTATCTTCCGTTTATTTCAAACTATGATATTTCTTAAGATATTCATTGAAATCAAATGAAGTCATAAACAATTTTGTGCAAAATTAATTACTTGTGATAAACAATTTATTTATTTTGATAAGGAATAATATCATGCATACAAAAACACCATCGCAGATAATGCATTATTTTAAAACAAATTTGATTACCAAAAAGAAAGGTTATAGTGAGCCAATCTTAAAAGATAGACATATGCTGTCGCGGATTTTTCTTTAGAAATTTTAATAAAGAATATTTCCGTCATACATGAGTTTTAAGTAACTTTAACCTTTTACGCAGCGCACGCAGTGAAAGCTTTGAAAAGAAATATTTTTCTCCCGTTTTTGCAACATTCTTCATTGATGCTCAGCTCCTATAGGATATATCGTGATGTTATATAGCCTATAGCCTTCCTAGATAAATGGACTATCTAACGGAAAAAGAATTTTTCAATTTGAGTCAGTAGTTGCTGAGATCTTATGGCTCAACCAAACAAACAAACTTTTCAGCTTTATTATTAGTATAGATTCAGTACAAGTTGCTTGTCTCTATTTACTACTTCGGAGAGAAAGGAAAAATAATTGTCAATACTGGACTCATCCTTTTACGGCGGATAGATTTATTAAAGGTTTCTTTTATCAAAAACACAACACAAAAGTTCAATGGCTATTATAGAATGAAAATACAATCAGTTTATTCCACCAAGGTGGTCTTTTTTGTATTGCGATTATTAAATGTTCCACATCTAGCCTCGTTTCGTATTGGGACTCCAGTGGAGATGGAGGCGCCGACATGTTTATTCTCGAAAGAACGGAACACGAATGGGCACCGGCCGGACCGAGTGTGCGATTTTTCTGTCGCAGCGCGCGCGGGGCCATACAAATCCATACGCTGCAATTTACTTCCGCGACAATCGCATCGCGAGCAATCGCGACAAATCACAATTTTAAAATCGCTACGATTTATTACTCGAATGTGCGCGCACTGCCGTACTAACTCATACGTTGCATTCCTGCGTCAAAATTATCGCGCTACAAAAAATCGTAGTGCGCTCTTGGCCTTACCAAGATAGGGTGTTTTAGCTGGGCACAAGTTAGAAGTAAAGAACTCAGTCACAGTTTTGTGTTAAATAAAGGTCGTAGAAGACAATTACTTCCTTACTTCGTCTGTTACCTCTCTCTGCCACTGATGCTACCTTGAAACTTGCTCTAATGTACTCATTTCTCACTTTGCCCATCTTGTTTTTTGTTATGTTACGAGATGGCAAACAAGCTTGCGGCCCACCTGACGTTAAGTGGTCACCGCCGCCTATAGACACTTTCAATATTAAGTGTAAATCACTGAACACCGCAAGTGCGCTACCATCCTGGGGACCTAAGATGATATGCCCTCCATGCTCAGTAATTACACGGCTACCTTTCCCTTCATTCCAAAACACAGCGAACTGCTTCACGGCAGAAATAAGAAAGGCGGTGGTACCTACCCAGACGACCCGACATATGGGTCTACCACCTAGTAAGTCGGTTAAAAAACTTTTTTACCAACTTCAAAAAGGAGGTTCTCAATGGGGAAGACAACTGTCAACTAGTTTCTCCTAGGTGGCGCTGAGTGTTTGTTCCAAAGGATGTGTCAAACTCAGTACATTTCATAGGGATTTCTTAGTTTTTCTAGATAAACAGAAATATGGGACGATGTGTAGCTTTTCAGTGCGTAGAAACCGGTACACACAAGTTTTCTACAGATTTGTTTCTCAGGAAAAAGTGGGAAAAGGCTTTGAGAAGGGTAAATTTTAAAGCTACTAAGTACTCCAGAACATACAGCAAGCATTTCAAAGAATCTGATTTTGAAACTACTTCCAGACAAACAGGTGTGTTCCAGTAAACACATTTATACCTATATTAATATTTTTAGAATGAAATAGAAAAAATATTGTTCAGCCAGCCAGCCAGCCAGCCAGCCAGCCAGCCAGCCAGCCAGCCAGCCAGCCAGCCAGCCAGCCAGCCAGCCAGCCAGCCAGCCAGCCAGCCAGCCAGCCAGCCAGCCAGCCAGCCAGCCAGCCAGCCAGCCAGCCAGCCAGCCAGCCAGCCAGCCAGCCAGCCAGCCAGCCAGCCAGCCAGCCAGCCAGCCAGCCAGCCAGCCAGCCAGCCAGCCAGCCAGCCAGCCAGCCAGCCAGCCAGCCAGCCAGCCAGCCAGCCAGCCAGCCAGCCAGCCAGCCAGCCAGCCAGCCAGCCAGCCAGCCAGCCAGCCAGCCAGCCAGCCAGCCAGCCAGCCAGCCAGCCAGCCAGCCAGCCAGCCAGCCAGCCAGCCAGCCAGCCAGCCAGCCAGCCAGCCAGCCAGCCAGCCAGCCAGCCAGCCAGCCAGCCAGCCAGCCAGCCAGCCAGCCAGCCAGCCAGCCAGCCAGCCAGCCAGCCAGCCAGCCAGCCAGCCAGCCAGCCAGCCAGCCAGCCAGCCAGCCAGCCAGCCAGCCAGCCAGCCAGCCAGCCAGCCAGCCAGCCAGCCAGCCAGCCAGCCAGCCAGCCAGCCAGCCAGCCAGCCAGCCAGCCAGCCAGCCAGCCAGCCAGCCAGCCAGCCAGCCAGACATAAAAGACACATAAGGATTAAAACCAAGAGATATAAAACGAAATTGAAAATTAACTTGTCTACCTAACCTAACCTAACGCTATTACCTATTACTTATGTCTAACGAGTACGCGTGCACCGAACCGTGTGTGACTATGATTCATCCCGAACAGTAAGTAAGTAAGTACCTTTATAATCTATAAGACGGACAAATACACGCTCAATATGAAACATTTAACAATAATGAAAGTTAGTTATAGAATAATATGCGGCCCTGAAAAGGGCCTTTTGTTTATGTACTTCCTTTTGTCTTATCGTAGTAGAACTAATGCCATTAAAATAATATTTTAATTTATTTTACTGGTGACACCGATTTTGAAGGTGTTGTCAAAGATTATTTTTGCCAGTATTTTTTGATTATTGGACTTGTTTGAACTCTGCTTGATTAGATACCAACATCTTGTTTAAGTTTGTCACCATGTCACGTTGTTTGTCCGCGATTGACTCCTAAACGACTTAACCGATTTTAATCAAAGTACACCGTGTGCAGTTTAATCCAACTTGAAAGATAGGATAGTTTTTAACTTGACAACTAGTCCTCATTTTTTTACTGCAAATTCAATGTTATAGGACAGCAGTGTGAAATTAACACAGCAACGCGTGGCCAGGACAGCTAGTACGATATAAAACCTTTTCCGCCCTCGCATCAATTTATCTAGATGACATCAAGTATCAATAAGAACTTGTGTAATGAATTAGATATCTACTAGAACGGACATACTTATAAGTTCGATATTTTTTTATAAACAAACTTAAAGAAACGCTTAATGATAAATCAACAAATCGCTGGTTTGCAAAAATAGCGACGGAACTAAAAAAAATTTATTTTAGACAATAGCGTATTTAAATTTCCTTATAAATGTTTTGATGCATACCGCAAAATGTAAATGATTTACTGAGGGTTTGACTTTACTGATTAAAGAAAAATTTATCTTAGTACCTATCGAAACATAAAAATATTTTAAAACTTTTATTGAAATAAAAAAAAACATCCAAAGGGGGCTTAACACATCAGTCTTTATTCATGAGATTACAAACAATAAAATTCAACTTCTTGTAATTTATTTAACGTAAATCCTCTCAAAAACGACATACAAATATACGTAACTTTATCAAAAACGACTAATCATTAACTAAGTCTCTAATCTTGAAAAAATTTCAACACTTATGGCAATCGAACTCTAAATACGTCGGTATTTGCGAGAATCGATCGTGCGTTAACGCTATTGTCTTCTTTTAACTGAGATGTGTCTTTCTCTATGATTTACGCTAGAGTGTTTTGTCTCAAATGCATAATGACACTCTTTCTAGCGAATGTTGACGCCAAATCGGCATGTCGTCCCCTTTCACGATAAAAAATCATTTTATAATCGTTTGGTATACTAGATTCAATTTGACAGAATTTTGAGTTACGTCGATATTCTCGCAAACCAGCGAAATGTTTGTGTGTATAACACAATATTACTGTATATTCAAGGGTTTCGTACATATTATGGTATCAAGAGGGCACTTACCCATGCTTATATATACTATGGTGATATCAACAATTTAAAATTGTAACTGTATGTATTTTAGCTGGACTGCTGAAATAATTTTGAGTGTATTGTCTGTCCGTTGTTCGCTTTATTTGGTTAGTTTAATAAAGGATTGTTAATTTTTGCTCAGACTCTACAGTGTCTTGTTTGTTTCTTATGTTTTTGGTGCAATTTTAATTGATTGTAATAATTTAATAATTGATTGGATTAATTTATTTCGTTATTTTGATTATTTTATTTTATTTAATTTTTAAATATTATGCTGGTACTAACATAGCTTATAAGGTTGTCCTGTTACTAACACTATGGATTCCGGTCCGAATTAAATGAATTTTATTTTATATTATTGTTTATTTTATCTACTGGGCACTTCACGGCGTCCATAATACGGCATGCCATCATGACAGGTAGTTAATTAAGATGAAAATAACTTTACAAAATCACATCGTATTTCTAATGTGCGCAAAGTCCAATACACTACAATGCCCCCATTAACATTATGCAGGCATAACAAATTACACAACATGTCAAATTAGCAGTTAACATTTTAACAGGTTGCCGCTTAAATTCCTCCGTTATCTCGTCATCTAGACGGTAGACGTTCGGTTATAAATTTGTTGGGGTCACAATCTGCCGGCCAGTAATTAACTAATGCAACTACAGCAGCTATGCAGCCTGTTTAATTAATTATAGCTCTTAAGTGCTCAGCTTTCATATTTTTACCGTTACTCCTTTGTCTAGAAGAATTATACCTACTTACAGACGGCAGCAGGTAGATTACCCAACACTGTCAGGCTGGCGACCTTGGCCATTGGAAAAAAATGTGAATATTTAGATAATCAAACTATCTACAAGACGAATTAAGTTTTATGTAAATAGCTGCCGTGGTTTCCGAGAGATATCACTTTTTTGCTATTATTTTCAAGATTTTTTTGCACTAAAATTAACAGTCTAGTTTCTAGACAAGTTTAGTTTCATAAACTTTTTGTTTATTTACGGTCTTCACCATAAGTCACACTCACACTTACACAACGTCGCTCTTCATTGGTCGCGTCGGCATTATGGCTGTTATCACGTCCGTCCGTATCGTGTCTGTACCATGAACTTTTGTGCAATGTATTTTCGATATCGAAAATCACAATACATTGTTGCGTATACTTTAAAACGCTCTGCGTTTTTAAATTCATGAGCAGTAATGGTTATGAAGTTTTATGTTAATAACGTATCTCTAGACCAATATTTCATAGTCAAAGATTTTCTCAAGGTGTATGTTGATAAAACAACATTATTACATTAACATAATACATTCGAATGAAATGTGATCCCCTATTAGTGTAATTACGCACTCTGGATGAGTTTCCGCAATTAACAATGCCTCAAAACACCATTTTAATGCATTTTTATCACACCGACCGACGGTTCGAGCAGCACTGAGCCGCAAGTTGCGCGCTTGTGTCCTACTAGACACAAGTACGGCACCAAGGTCACGCGACTAAGACACTTCTGTCCTCTTTATTATTATTTCTGTGGTTGCAAGCGTCTATAGGCTGCGCTGGCTGCTTACCACCAAGAAGGCCGTATACTTGTCTGCCAAGTAGGTAAATTGCATAAAAAGCACATGAAAATAGTGCTAACCTGTCTCTTAAAATGTGTACAATTTCATAACAATCTAATAAAGCCAAATTAGATATTCCATTTATGATACAGCCGAGTTATTAGTGTATCTCAGCGTTCGATCAAGCTGCTTTATGCAAAAAGCCAGCGAATCGCATCGCAGCGCGTGATTGCCAAACTGGGTTCGATTCTGAACATTTAACGAGATGCTGATAGTTTATCTGTGAGTTAATGATATTGTTGGGACACCTAGTCACCAAATACCAACGGTTTGTAGAGCATTATTATTAGGACATACATTAATAGCGTTGCATGCTACATACCTACAATCCTTCACAATCCTCAGCATCCAGATTACTTGCTTTGCCGTTTTAACCCCATTCCGCCCAGTTCTCGTCCAAAGCGTGCTTGTGCTACCAAAACCTTACTTCGAACTGCTTTCAAATAAGTTCCTGGCGAGATCATTCACTGTGACTGCTATCCAGTTGTGGAATAAAATTCCAGTGAAGATTAGAGAGTGTCCTTCAAACATAAGTTGAAAGAGCACTAGAATTGGAATAGCATTAGAAGAAAGAAACCCGCCTGATAGAACCACTGAGGCACGGCACCGACGGGACCGCAACACCTGCTGCGTCCTGCAACACCTTCGACGCAGCTCTACGTGTCCCGCGTCCACTACTCTGGCACGGCCAAAGACGTTTGTGTTGCCTAAAGTGGTGCCAAGGGCGGCTTGGATGAGACCCAGCGCTATTTAAGCCATCCGGAACGGCGGTCCTCAGTGAGGGAAAGGCTCAATAGGTCCGGATGTAACGTGTAGGTACCAGGCGCTAGCTTTGACGGGGTGGCGCTGCCTCCCATGATACCAAAACGTAAAACTAAACCAGAGGTCGCATGCATCCGCCACTTCTGAAAGCAGAGGCGTGTCAGGAGCGACCGACCACCAAGTTCACTCAAGGCGGCCCACCAGCCTAACGGGTACCAGACGTTGCCCAGTGTGCACCTCGAGGAGATCTTGGAACATAGCACCTCAGCTTAGATGTTAAAACCTATTTATTTATTAGCATAAATCGCATTGCATGTACGCTCCGTGATGTTTATGGGAAATTCGACGCGAAGTTACAACGTAAAACTATGGTTCAAACGCCATAAAATAAGCAAATTGCCTTCGTATAACGATTGTGTATTATATGACTAATAGCCCAGCATTACATTATTCACGCAATATTAAACATGGTATTGGAATTATAGGTCAATTGTAATAGTATTTAACTAGGTTAGCTATTTGGTACGTCAGTAAGAATTATACATGTAATTTCTCATGTGCTCAAGTTAAAATTAAGTGCTGCACAATATCTGGCCAGTTGGCGTTATATTATGGAAATAAATTAAACGAGCAATATTGCATGTTAAAAATTATGTAGATTTATTTACTATAATTTTCTGCTGTCAGAGGATTCTAAATCAAGACCTTACGACCGTACGACACATAATTTCTCAAGTACAATAATTGCTATTTGTCTAGGATGATGGAAGCTTGCTCTATCCCGAATCCTCAAGAGATTATGACCTATCGTACTCCTAAATGCAGACAACCACCAAATACATATTGTTATCACAATATAGAGAATATTAAAGGTAAGATTGATGTAAATAGGGAAAGTAGCATAAACTATGCGATAAAAATGACAGCCTTAGAGCGAGGCTGGTGTGAAATTGAGTGATAGATTAAACAAAGACGTGACAAGAATGTGGTGTAATAATTTCAAAGAAGACATAGTTATTTTGTATGAAAAGGTCAAGCAAATGACTCCATTCCACCTGCTGATGGTAAGCAGAAGTGGAGTCCTAAGGCGAAAATAGCTGGTGCAAGAGATAAACCGTTGCGTTAGCCACCCTCGCCTTACCGACCTGCAAGATGCTCAGATGGATGCAT
Organism: Elophila nymphaeata; assembly: GCA_955850985.1. Classification (NCBI taxonomy): domain Eukaryota; kingdom Metazoa; phylum Arthropoda; class Insecta; order Lepidoptera; family Crambidae; genus Elophila; species Elophila nymphaeata. The sequence continues at coordinate 7,389,006 of OY039091.1, read as the reverse complement.
GCAAGAGGCTGAGATGCCCAGGCGGTTTGTTAATGTAGAACAAAGGTTTGAAAAGAGATTAAGGTAAATGATAGATATTTTTTTTTTATCAAACCATTGGAAAACAGATTAATCAACTTTACCAAATACCATTGAAAATCTGTATTTGATCAAAGAAACATGATGGAACCTTAGGTAAATAATCAATGTGAAGAGTACTTAACACAGTTCTTGACAAGGAAAACCTAGGCGAACATTTTAAACAGAAGGTCAGGGAAAAGTACTCTTTAACGCCGAGCTTGTACATGGACTTTCATGAGACTAAATAAAGTGAAAGAACTATGTAAGGATCTTAACAAGTGGAAAGAAGTGATCTCTGACCTTTGTCCCATAGGTATTTATGGAAGAAGAGCATTTTTTGGGGGTGCAAAGTTATTTAACGTACGTTATTTTTAACTTTTTGTTAACCGCAGTTAACGTAGATGTAATGTGTGTTAATGATAGCAAATAGTAAGAAATGGCTACATTGTTAGTTTATATACAGTTGAGTATACCAGCCAAATCCGTTTATACATTATTTAAACTTCTCGGCTTATCTATAACTTCCGTAATTTCTGCACTGGAATGTGTATCTATTCGGCTCTCGCGGAATCTTTCTAAATATGGCTGGACAGGAAGAGAAACAAGGGTACTGAAGGTCATAAGGAGACCTCCTTAACGTACACCTTGGTAAGTTCCAGGCTGCTCCTGGCGAATGAAACGATTTTGTTTCAATAGCTGCTGATAGCTAAATCTTTCTTTAAGTCGCACTTAGCAAAGAATAGAACTCCAATGGGAACTTTGCAGAAGGGGTCTCTGCAACAAGATGGACCCGGCACCAGCACGGTCATCATCATACAGCCTTTATAATTCGACCTACTGCTGGGAGATAAGGCCTCTCCTTTTCGATGAAGGAGGTTTAGGCAGTAGTCCACCACGCTTGTCCAATTGGCGAACGGAGTATAAGGTGATCAATACCCCTTTGCTGATCCATTAATCGCCTTCTACGAACGCCGTTGGAGGATATGGGGTGATGCTAAACTATTCTGCCGGCATCACATAGCACTCAAAGGAGTTCCAATTGAAATTCTATTCTTTGCTAAGTGTGACTTAAAGAAAGATTTAGCTATCAGCAGCTATTGAAACAAAATCGTACGTATTAAAATAGCCACAAGACCATTCACTCTCTCTAATAAGGTCGGTTATTCATTGTCAACAAGACTAGTTACGCCAGCATCTGAATTATCCACCGGCGATGCAAAACAGATATACACGATTTAAAGAACCACCGATATGGGTCTAACGATGCTGGAATACAGTTAAGAAGTTCTCAGTCTTATGCCGTTGAGCTAAGGTTGACTTCGACCATGAGTTTGCCTGATTAAGTACGAGACGGTGTGAAGTAAAATGCGTTACATATCTAATACTCGCTATTATAGCTGTAGCTCGTGACTTCGTTTGTGTAGTGTTGGGATATCGTTAAGGTGCACGGCAAATTGTTATTTATTGCTAGCGGTTTAAGGATATGCTATTTTTTGACAAAATTAGCAATCCCGAAAATATATACCCGGTCAAACTTCATTGTAGTCTACTGAAAGTTGAGATTTTGCAGATAGAATATAACGTTATTCTACTAATGGGACGAAAAAAGAAAGCGTCGTTGGCGTAGTGCGTAAGAGCGTCGTCTCTCACCCGGGAGGCACTGCTTCAAACCCCGCCACGTACCAATGTGTTTTCAAATTTTGATTCATATGTACGTTTAATCGATGCTTTTACGGTGAAGGAAAACATCGTGAGGTAACCTGCACACACCTATGAAGAAATTCTTAGGTTGTGTGTGAAGTCGACCAATCCGCACTTGGCCAGCGTGGTTGACTAAGGCCTGATCGCCCCTAATGTGGGGTAGGCTCGAGCCCCTCGGTGGGGACATTATATGAGCTGTTGATGATGAGATACATCTTTTTCTTTTATTTTGGTGTTTATCTTGACTTTCGTAAACGTACCTACTCTGTGTAGTAGCTACGTAAACTAAAATAAATATTCCTATTTGATTTGCGGACTTAGTCATCAAACTTTCAATTCAACTCATTACACAACTAGAGTCAGTTATTTAATTCCTCTCAACTCCTTTTTGCAATAATGCATACCATTTGTATTTCTAATTAAAATCCCAATACGGCCTTACAAACAACCTTCCTGAACCGCATAAATTAAGCGGTAGATACTTAATAAATCAGTTTACAGATATCATTAAATCGGTTACAATATCTTAATTATAACATTTCTATCGAATACCAAAGCGATTGCCGTAACGCATATAATGCAAGATAATATAGGCAAACACAACCTAGTCAGACTAGTGTGGGTACCGGGACATGTAGGGATTGAAGCTCATTGATTAAAGGTAATAAAAACCGGCCAAGTGCGAGTTGGACTCGCACACCGAGGGTTCCGCCGTACAAATGTAGCGGTTTACAATTTATGACGTATTAAATCAAATTCTGAGTTCACGGGAAGTACCTTGTAGGTTTTGATTCCCTAGCGTGTGACGGAAATTTGTCTAAGGTGTCGGTATAAACTGCTGTATCTTTTGATCGCGTTAACTTAGAAGTTTGATTTTTTCACTGCTTAAAGGGACAATAGACTTAGGTATTTGGTATAAATTTCAATTTGATACCTTTATTCGTTCGTGAGAAATAAGGTAGTAAGTTTCATTTTATTAAAGTATTTTTATTATATTATATAACTAAAAAAAATGTGATTTTCGCAATTTTTCCTATATTTGCATTATATGACAATGCTTCATGCCAAATTTCAAGATTCTGAGTTTACGGGAAGTATCCTGTAGGTTTTGATTCCTTTGCGGGTGTCGGTTTGTCTAAGGTGTCGGTATAAACTGTTGTATCTTTTGATCGCGTTAACTTAGAAGTTTGATTTTTTCATTGCTTAAAGGGACAATAGACCTAGGTATTTGGTATAATTTTCAATTTGATACCTTTATTCGTTCGTGAGAAATAAGGTAGTAAGTTTCATTTTATTAAAATATTTTTATTATATTATATAATTAAAAAAATGTGATTTTTGCAATTTTTCCTATATTTGCATTATATGACAATGCTTCATGCCAAATTTCAAGATTCTGAGTTTACGGGAAGTATCCTGTAGGTTTTGATTCCTTTGCGAGTGTCGGAAATTTGTTGAAAATATCGACATAATCGGCTGTATCTTTTGATTGGCTTGGCTTAGAAGTTTTATATTTTCACAGCTTAAAGGGACAATAGACCTGAGTATTTCATGTGAATTTCAGCTTGATACGTCCACGCGTTCTTGAGATAAAGTGTCTTGACAGACAGACAGACAGACGGACGACAAAGTGATCCTATAAGGGTTCGGTTTTTTCCTTTTGAGGTACGGAACCCTAAAAATGCTGACAAACTAGCAAGGAAAGGATCGGCTTAAGACCTCAATGGGCCCGAGCCTCTTGTAGGATTATCTAGAAGTACCATAAAAATGGCACTAAAGGAGTATTGTCAAAAGAGGCACCTCAGGGAATGGTTGTCCACTCACCGACTGACACACTCAAAGAAATTTTTAGGATCCTCACACACAAAAGACCCCATAGGGTCGAAGTGCCCCTTGCATAAGAATAATAATAAATAATAATAAGAATAAAAAATATTTTTAAATATTGTATTTTTATTGTAAAAATTTTATATTTAGAAATATAATTTTGTATGTATTTTGAATTAAATAAAGGAGAGAATAATACCAAATTCGATATTTACATGTCGTTGTGATTGTGGGACACAAGGCGTCTCCTTGTCATCGAAGGAGGTTTATACAATAGTCCACCACGCGTGCCCAATGCGGATTGGTGGACGGAGTAGAAGGTGATCAATACCCATTTGTTGATACACTAGTCGCCTTCTACGACACCCATTGGAGGATATGGGGTGATGCTATTCTACTCTGCCGGCATTACGGGATCAAGTAGTTGGCATTAGTTGGTTCATTTATGAAGGATTATTAATTTTTGGGTTTGGTGCCCCTTTCGTGTAGGCGACAGGCTAGCAATCTGTCACTATTTTGGGGTACTGTCTGACCCATACTGCCAGATGTGGCTCTATGTGTAACCGAATGTTACTGTATGGGTTATGCTAGGTATGTATGTCTCTTTCAACCAACCCAAAACGTTGCGATATTTCGTCTGTAGATACCGTTGATATTTTTACTGAGAAATTGCATCAATATCTTCTTACTTACTAACAAATTGCAGTTCTTAGTCCGTTTACACCTTTGACATTTTCCACGCGAAAGCTACGCACGATCAGCGATTTATGAGACGGACGTGATAGGTGGAACATACAACTTTGGTACGCATGTGAATTTGAACGATTTTCTAATAGTCATTGTTGACGTAAGCTTTATACTTATGATTTAGCGTTAAACTGTTTTCATTTAATTTTAAATATCTGGGGGCACGGTAGTGCCCCCGCCAAGTCGAGCGCGTAGCAAACACTGCCGTACCATCCTTTACTGGAACCATTTCGCCGCATTTTCAGGCCCCTATTTGAGAACCTCTGGATAAGACCAGAACGCAGAAATTTTCGTCATCCAGTCCAGTAAGCTATAATCACATACTTAAAATCCACAATTTCAAGTCTATAGGTCATTTAGTTCCGAAGTTAAGCGAAAGCAAAGTTTCGCAATTATGACACTCACTCACTCATGATCATCAGAATAGAACTAGTACTTCCCATAAACTCAGAGAGCTGAAATTTGGTACAGAGCTAGGGTTTAATGGCCACATAAAGGGAAAACTATAAAAACTAGGATAATCGAAGATCTGGAGTACCTGGTGACCCTGATTAGAAAACACAAGAGCCCAACCAAACTATTAGAGAATCTAATAAAATAAATCAATATGCCCACGTTTCTACAAAAAGAAGTGAAATACCACCAAAAACATTCTGTAAAAAACTAGCCAAGTCTCGATGGAGCTGCTTGTTTGTCTCTAAAAAGTAATGAAATCTAGACAAAGTCGTGCCAAGTCTAAGTTCCTTACTGCGATTTCTTTATTATTGTAGTTAATGTTGTGTGACTTCAAAATTAGTTGTGAAAATTCCCTTTGAGGCAAGGAATGGCCTATACTGCCAGATGTGGATTTATCTACTACTGCACTTATGCTGCCTAAGACTCTGCTCAACCGTTTAGGAATTATAAGCGTGATTAATATGCAATGACTGCGTGTATTTAGCACACAAGAATATGGTAATTAGTAGATACCATTTTACGTCCTAAACAATATTTTGTCTCCTTCCAGAGAGAATGGTGCGTTGACATTAGCAGTAATTTGATAACTATCCGCCTTCGTTGCAAAATGATAGTTATTGCATCTCGCTCGCTCCCAAGGGCACTATGAGGAACAGAGCGAGATAGGGCATAAGTAGCAACTAGCAACAAACTAGTCACGTTACAGGGCTGTCACGAAAGACTTATAAATAATAAATATAGGTTAGACACGAACATAATTATATTTTAAAGTGGCGCAAGTAATCCTATATCAACGTACTGGAATTTATTTAGATACTTCGCGAAAAGAAAGTGACAAACGATTAGGCAAACCGATTGTCAGATATTCTTGAATTATACTATGTAAACTGTAAAGGAAAGTAAAACTTGCTTAGTTTCTTGCGATGGCATCAAAATTGATTTTCATGAGTGTACAAATTGTACCTAAATGAATAAAAAAAATTTGTATGTAATAGCTTAGACGCGCTTTATACGTCATTCCCAATGATATTATATTTAAAAAGAGGTAGATAGGTTACTTGCTTGCAAAAAGTGGCACCCTAAAAGTAGCACACCCGAGCATATATCTTTCTCGTTTACTCTATTGCTATATATCATGTTGTCTTACTCACAACTTACAATACGACCAAGTTAACTCACCACATACGACAACATGAAATCGTAGACTTTAGATGCAGAGTTAATTTGACCGTGTAACATGATGACATTTTGGACCATTTTTGACTTTGAATTAGGATGAAGGTAACCTATCTACCTCTTTTTAAATATAATATCATTGGTCATGCCCCTAAATATTGACATAAATATTATTAAGTAGTGCCAACCCTATTTGCAGCACGCTCAACCTGTAGATGCCGCCGCGATAACGTACTGACAACGCGGCTACGATGCAAAACTGGTCGCCGACAAAACGTTGAGCTGACGAACAACTGTCTAATTATGCTGACTTATATCAATGGACGAGCACATTAAGATCTCAACGGATATCGACGTGTAATTATCTGCTTTATTAGTCTATAGGCTGGTGTCTGGTAAAGGGTTGTTTCCCATCGTTTAGTTAAGGATGATACCGTAACACGTCCACACGCCTATTAAATTTCTTATCGAATTTTTATGATATTATATATTAGAACTAGCTGTCCCGGCTACGCTTTGCTTTAGTAATTTCACACTACTGTCCAATAACATTGAATTTGCAGTAAAAAAAATGAGGACTAATTGTCAAGATAAAACCTATTCTATCTTTCAAGTTGGATCAAACTGCACACGGTGTACAAATTTGATTAAAATCGGTTAAGTAGTTTAGGAGTCCATCGCGGACAAACAACGTGACTCGTAATTTATATATAAGTATTAAGATGTTGACCTTCCCTGTATCAGGTGGGGTGTGACATACCCCAGTCCGACGAAAAACGCAATCATTTTAAAACTCTGAAAGCGCCGAATTTAGAATTCTCAGTACCTGGAATTACAATGTTGCTGCTTCAATTAGTGTTGCTAAATCAGTCCGGGGGTCACCACCAAGAGAGCAGCAGGACCCTAAAGCGCTCTTGGGCATACCATATCCCACCTAGAACGGCGCGTTCATAGAAATTTATGTTTATATTTGAAGGGTTATAATTGAATTTATGCGTGTCAATCATTTTGAGTGGAATTAAACTCATTACCATTAAAGTTTTATGTGATTAATGTCTCAAATGAAGAAATGTGTAATATTGAACGCATACGCAACGAATTGTTGGTTCTTTGTGTTGTAATTAATAAAAACGTTTAAATGCATACTTTCATTTCAAAATTTTACTTAAACGTTATTACTGTGTATTTATAATTAAATTATATTATACTAGCTGTACCCTGCCACGCTTCGCAGTGGCACATTGTGATTGAATAGTTGAGAAATGAGAAACAAAACAAAGAATACATTTCATATAAGTTAAATTTTGCAATACTTGTGGATACACAATATTTTTTGTTTTTCCACTGTCTGCGTAGATATAAAGACTATCTGGTTTGCCGACTCGGGAACACGCAACATACACTCTAGCTGTACCCTGTACCCCCCAAAAATAAAAACAATCCTTGATGCGGATTTTACATGTTGGCGACTGGCCACCACATTGTCTATAGTTTTTTGATTGACGTTGATGGCGGTTGCCTAGTTACGGTTGTTATTTTTTCATTACTATTGCGGTTGTCAGCGAGTGTTTCCCTCGCTTCTGGCAGATGGCGCGGTCACTGGTACACAGCTGATCGTTAAAAAAACTGTTTTCTCGCGGTCGCAGATATGTGACTGATGCAAAAAATAGATAAAAACAATCCTTGATGCGGATTTTATATCATGTTAAAATTTCAACTCAATCGGTGCAGAACTTTGTGAGTTTTTGAAGCTTACACAAACCAACATAACATTTTTATATATATAGATAATATAGGGAGTGTGTGGGATTGCTCTGTCTTTCGCTCAGGGGGAAGGAAAGGGAAAGCAGGGGGGAGAAAGAAACCCTTCTAAGCCCTATGTTTCGGGAACGGCGTATTTACGAGTACGTACGCCTCGTCTCCTAAATATACCCGGTTTGAACTTTTTACCTAAATAAAATACGTACGTGAGATTTCGTCAATAGCCGTTGCTATCTAATTGCCGATTAATATTAGGTATCCTTTCCGCCATTATTTTGAACATTACTATTTTAATTCTTGTCACCATAATCTTTTTTCAAAGCAGGTGTGGTTTCTTACAACAATATGCAAGAATTATGACAAAGATCAAAGTAGACAATATTATAATATCTAATATTTCGAACACGGTCTCACTTAATGTTGTATGAACGCACAATGTCCATTAATTAAGTGGGTGTGCCAGTAATCAGGCCCAATCATAGGCAAGCGCTGTGCTAGATAGGTACATATTTTGTTAAATTTGCCAATAATAACGACCAAAACCAATTTTCAAATACATCAACACAATAAACCGCAACCATTCTCTAATTTCCACAATAATTAGCTACTTTTGATACAAATATAATTTATTGGAGGAGGTGGAGCTAAAAGGTCGGATTATGTGATTATACTACAGGCGAACAAACTTAAAATTGTATTGGAAACTATTGAAAATAGCTCAAGAGGCCTACGTCTTAAAAACTATATTGGATGATACGCTAATGTGGGTACAAGCTTTGTCCCAATAAGGAGCATATTTTGTTGGTAGATTAGCAATAAATTCGTGGTAATATATCGGCTTGCATTCGCTGGGCCGGAGGGCAGATCTTGCGATTACGCAGCGTTACAGGGATGTGCCAACAGTTTAACGGTTCTTTGCAATATCGATACCAGACGTATCACTTAGCGTAAGGGACAAAACACGATTTTTCAGGAGAGCCAAATAACGGTTTATATTTTAAAAATCTCTTTGCAACTTTTTACGATTTAATTCGATTTTCTTAGCAAAGTTTCTTAGATTTTTCAGCTCTTTCTTATTTTATAAGTCCGATTTTGAAAAAATCAGTACTCTAGAAAACAGCATGTCTTTTACGTTAACATAAAATGTGCGTCTTACGTTACTGAAATTTAACAAGTAAACCGTGAAAATGTATGTTATTTTAATGTAAAGGAATATTTTAGCAGCGAAATTTTATGTAAGTACCTATGTTACCGGCCAAACCCGATTAAAGGATAAACTAGTTTTTCCTAGGCCAAACCAGTTCCTACCCATCACTCACATCATATAGGTGCATAAAACACAAAACTCTCCCAAAAAAACAGTGCACTCCGCCTAGTCATAAAAAATAACCCTAACCTACCCATAACTCAGCCATGGTAGGTGCTAAAACGCGTAAAGGACTAATTGGTTTGGCCTAAGAAAAACTACTTTATCCTAAAATCGGGTTTGGCCGGTAACACCTATAAGTACATAGGTGACATAGGGTTGTCACTGATGTCTGGGAGACTGTGCCAACTAAAAGGAACTTTTGAAAAAGAGATGCGCCCGTACAGACCCTCGCAGAGCCATCTGAGCTGGGTTAGTAGGCTCATGGACCAGATCATGGAGTGGACTAGGGTTGTCAGCGCGCGAATGTTACGTTTTTTTTTATGACTGACTACTGCAGTTTGCCGCTGATGGCATTCACTGCTTTACCGGATTTTTAAGAAGGCGAAAACCTTGGAGGGTCCTCAAGCCTGTAGGTCGAACGTTCCTAGGGGATTACTGGGCGACCGAGCATCTCCCCCATGGGGAGTCTCTCGACCGCCTAGTGTCCCTAGGTCGTCCGAATCGGAAGTGAGCGACACGCCCGAGGGTGCCTCTAAAGACTCGGCCCTCGGCTCGGGCACGTCGTATCGTGGAGGACGTGGGGAGAAGCGCCCCGGTACATGTCTGTACCGGGTATAGCGCGACGTGTGTATATAGACCGGGTCGACGCACTCTTGTTCGACGGGTGCGGTGATTAAAAAGTGTAACACTAGTGCTTGGGTGTGAAGTGTTGTTGTGAGGCGGTAACGGAGCGTTGGCGCTCGTGATCGGATCGTCGGGGTCCAGTAGGACGTTTTTGGGGCGGCGCGAGGCACGCGCGACATCTCTATTAGCACAGTAATTAGAGGCTTTGACTACGAGAGGGAATGTCACGTTAGTGTTGCAAACGTCTATAGGCTACGGTAACTGCTTACACCAGGCAGGCGGTATGGTTGTCTGCCAAAAAAGGAAATAACGTGGTTACCATAATGAAACTCCTCATTCTACCAACTTTGTAGGAAATAAAAAACTTTTAACCTATAAAAATGAGAACTAGCTAATAATAGCAGAGTAAGGTCTATAAAGTCCTCTGGTTTAGGGTAACCCAAGCCCAGGGCCTTTAGTCGCCTATTGGCTAGTGCATCGCAGTCACATAGTATGTGCTCCATGCTTTCTTCCATCCTCATCATACATTCTACAGTACAGGGGGGCTATTCGCTTACTATTTTAACAGTTGAAAGTGATCATCACTGAGTGAACTACATATACATTGCTGTTTTTACACGACAAGTGCCATAATAGCGTGTCGTGTAAAACAGCAATGGATGTGTAATTCACTCAGTGATGATCACTTTCAACTGTCAAAAAAAGTTAGCGAATATGCCTGCAGATGGGGTCATTGCTTGAATTACCTATTTATGTAGGTTTTAGGTATACCTAGCTACCTAGTTTGCCAGGGCAAAAATAAGTATGTCTTTATCACTATAAACGCATGTGACGACTTTAGTTTCAATGTATGGAGTGAACAAGAATGTGACGATCTTACATTATGGCAAAGGAAATACAATAAATTTACTAATCTTATGATATTCCGATGGTTTGAGATTTTGAATAGTTGATCATAATAATAGTGTTGATCTTTTGATTTGTGATATTTAAATAGTTGATTTCGAGTATCACTCCCTGTGCAATGTCACAGTCATTTTATGGAAAACTGTAGGTACAGTCAACAGCACGTCGGGCTATACAAAACTGTCAAATTTCTTTAAACGATTTTTAACCTAAGAATATTCAATATAAAGTGCATAATCGATTGGGAAAATTTGACAGTTTGTGGTAACCCAACGTGCTGTTGTCTGTACATTCTTTCGCCGTTCGCCGCCCTTGATAAATAAAAAATGTCAAATTACAATCTCCTTAGCAATCTATTTTTACATGGAATTTTGTTATCAAATCTTCCCTAAGGGGCCAAGTGTCGAGACGAAAATGATGGTATAATTACGTCACAAGATATTATACGCTACAAAATGTATTTACACGAAGACCTACTTAAGTTCACAAAACAACTTACCGTTGTAAGTTAATTATGTAGAAATGAAATAAGAAATAAGAATAGAAAAGCCGTTGAACAAAAAAGGTGTATTACTAGTGACTTTTCACAATTTGTTAAATTGTTTTTGGCTATAAAAAATCTTGTCCTTAGGCAATAAAGAACAAAAGCTATTTCTAGTGTTATTTTATATTTAAAAATAAGTAAATTGATCATTGATATATCTCTAAGGCCCTGTCCGCACAGCGATAAAATATTCGCGCAGAAATAATTATACTTTTCGCGGAAATAATATCGCGTTCAATTTGCATCAAACCACAGATTTTTTCGCACGATTTTTTACCGCATGTGCGGATAGTCCTATATGATCCTATGTGTCACAGAATTTTGCGAGAAAAAAACGCGCGTGAAATATCGCTGTGCGGACAGGGCCTAACGGTCAAGTGTTAGATTAATGTTTTAACCTCAGGTTTTAACTTTTTGTTTCCATTTTTTACACATACAGAAAGACGGGTTGGATAGATTCAAAGGCGTGGGTATCTATAATGTAAAAAATATAATTCTGATCCGTGGTAGATTAAACTTTTATTGACTTTACATAAACAGCAAAAATACGTGATTTCCTTGACTGTGATAAGGTTCTACAATGGTTCATGATTCTATTTACTCGATAGAACGTACAGCTATTTTTTTAAAAAATCTTCAAATCTGATATGTTATTACCTACTTAGACATTTTTATAAACATAAAAAAACGAATCAAACAGTTTTTTTATATAAAATAGTTCAAAAAAAAAACACGCTTTTGTATAAAAAGTGAAAAATAACTTTTAGTATAGAAACTAAATGATGAACGAAAAGTATAATTATTATTTAGAGAAAAACGAGGGGTGTTCAATAACATTATTTCTTGAAAATATTCGATCGGTACAATTTTTTCACTAAATAATAATTATACTAAAATATGATTATATAAAAGCGTGTATTTTAGTTTTTTAAAACTATTATTTAATGTCCACCTTTTAGTGCGAATTATAACCACTGATGAAAGTACTTAAACTATTAAATAAATTCTTAACACCGCCAACTTAACAATGACAACGCCATCTAGTGACGTATAACTGAACTAACATTCCAAACGTTTAATTTATTAGTCCTGGAGATTCTAATGAAGATAATGGGATATTCTTATCGAATCATTGTAATGTATTCGGTCTTTATAAGTCTATAATGTTTAAATGAAATCTGACCGTTTAAAGTGGGTCAAAATCGAGCCCAAACGAGTCAGTTACATGCAAACATACAAGTGTTACAAAAATACAGGTGAAACTAATATAAACGTATTAAAAATGTCTAGGAAAGGACTAGGCTCTAAGCTCCATTCTTGAAGGGATTTTCCACACCTTTTTAACGGCTATTGCTGTTGGCTGCACATGCCATAACAGAATCGCCGGTGATTTTTAAGAAAGCGTGAACCTTGGTCCTGCCGAACCTGGGGGTTAGACAAGTGGCAATCGTTTCATAACGACAAGATATCGAAATTCGTCATCATAGGCCATATTGCTTGGTTATCTACAGCGTGTTAGCTTGAGTACCAACTTACATAGAGATGACGATTGGTCACGTGATTTAACGACGGCTTAAGTCAGTCCCATACATTTTTTCTTCTCGGACTTCGTTATCGTTTAGATTTGTTCCTTTTTCTACGGGCCCTGATCTGAAATGCTAAACCAATCGCGGGTTAGGTTAGGTTAGGTACTTGGAAAAATTGATAATATTTGTTCCGAACGTAACCCTATTCATAACCTGACCCTACTAGTACTTTTTATATAAAAAGCTCAAGCAAATGACTCTAATCCACCTGATGGTAAGCAGAAGTAGAGTCCAAATGTGAATATAGGCCAGTACAACTTACATATCTGTAGGTACTAGTCGGTAGGTGGGGTCCACGTTCGGAAGCCGCCTCGTGGCGGACCCTGGTAACGTAGTGGGGAAACGTTCTGTGGCTTTTGATGTCAAGTGTGTCCCTTGGCATTCGAAGTCACAAGCCATCGTCGAGTTGTTTTTGTTTTCCCACCACGGCTAGTTCCGCACAGCCCTTTTCAGGGCCACGACCGCGCCCGAAGTCCCCCGGGTGCGATCCGATGGCTGCACCTGGTGTCCTCGTCAGGAGCACGCGCCAGGTCCTCCTAGGCGTGTCTAGGTACATGTTGTTTTTAATAATTTATAGCCAGATACATATTTCTTTCACCACTCCAAAAAAATGTTCCGCGTGTCAAAAGCGCTTGTAAATATAAGAAAACATGATTTCAATATACTTTTAATAATGCAGGAATTATCGTTTTTCAACTGCCCGATACAGTAAACCCGCGTTATTTATGTCTATTCCATACAAAGCTTTCATACAATAAATCACAAATTGTTATAAATCTTTTAGGGGATCATTGTGGTATGTATCCACTCTCGACGGGTACGCGGCGTAATTTATGCGATTGTCCAATGACAGAGCCTTTTACCGTGGCAGATAAGTTGCAAAGGTAAAGGTATATGTAAAGCAGAATACCTAGGTACATGTGAATATTTCGCCCATCACTACATAGTATAATACAAAGTCGCTTCCGCCGTCTGTCTGTCCCTATGTACCTATGCTTAGATCTTTAAAACTACGCAACGGATTTTGATGCGGTTTTTTTTAATAGATAGAGTGATTCTTAAGGAAGGTTTATATGTATAATACATGCATATTTACATAAGCATTGCACCCGTGCGAACCCGGGGCGGGTCGCTAGTATTACATAATCTGTAGTAAGTTTTTATTTCTATGGCAATTCAATTATTAAGCGATCTTGCAACGCAAGCGGGCCACCGGTGGCCGCCACGCGCCCCAAGGTTGCGATATTATACTACTAAATATTTATTCTACTTGGAATACATAATTAGTTCTGTACCTTTTCTAGATTTGTTGTGTGATAGTGATAGTCCTTCAATTTATCGGACATGTGGCTCTCGAAATGATAGTTTAGACAAACTTATGATGCTTGGCGACGTGGAAGCAAAGGGAAGTAGAGCACCTTTTAGGTGGCTAGATCCAGGGCCCGATCTAGGGGGCACAAGCCGGATATTTGTCCAGAGCGGCAAAAACGAAGAGCGGCAAAATTGAGAATTGAGGCGTCGGGCGGACAAATTGGGCCCTGGCTAGACCTTGTAAGAAGAAGCTAGTGATATAAATTGAAAGCACTTTTTTAACGTGGGCTTTAAACGTCTTTTGTCTAAAGTGACACCGTGCGCTGCCACGGAAAGGCCACGGAATGACAGAGCCCTGCCCGCCTAGCATGACCACCAAAACACGATATATGATATCTAGCCATTTATCGCTTTGAACTATCAAAAATAATTGTATAAGCTTCTTGGATATAACCGCCAACTTGAAATTTTATCGAAACTACGAACATGTATAAAGTTTATACGTGCTCGCAGTTTCGATAAAATTTCGACATGGCGGTTATGTCCAATATTTTTTGATAGTTCAAAGCGATAAATGGCTATCTCATATATAGGCGGGCTGGAAAAACAATGATCGGGTGTTATAGGAGACTAGCTGATTTTGACGTTTCGAATCGAAGCAAACTGTCGAAATCACGCACGTCTGTTGACTGCGGCTTGTAGCCCGGGGATTATTTTGATGGTGTTGCTGCCTCTATAGTAGAGAGCAGTATCATCAGCAAAGAGGGCTAGTTGGACTCCCTTAAGGGAAATGGTATTGAAAGCACACAAAGTACGTTTGTTCCATGTACAGTCGACCAAATTGAATCATGACCCACCTTAAGATCACTTTCCTACAGTCACTCTATACAAAGTAGAATGAAATTCGCTTGAACGTACATTTCTAAGTAACGAATATGTTATCAATTTGTTAAATACTGACAATGTCAAATAAATATGGCTTTTTAAAATTTGTTCAGACTAATAATTGACATCTGACATATAACATCATTTTTTTTTAAATATAATAGTTATTCCATTTTTTCAGTAGTGAAAAGAGTTCAGATTATGAACGACATCTTATTTAAAATTCCAATTGAGACTTTAGTGCAGTGATAAGAAAGATTAAAATTGCGTAGATATCTGACCCGTAATGACGCATTTTTATTCATATTTAAAACGTACTAAGTGCAACACGCATGATAGCGAAGAAAACCTAACTAAATTTATGATTCTAAAGGAATGATCGGCCAAGTGGGTCATGATTCAGTTGGTTCGTACATGTCGCAGGCGGATCGTTAACACGCCGTATTCCAAAACGGCGCGGCAGATGTAGTGTGTTCGTGAATTGTTAACCAAATAAAACCGTTTGTTGATAAATCCTTAGTAGATTCTTATTATTGGTAGGTTAGGGTAATTTTTTATGACCAAGTAGAGTGCACCGGGTGTTTTTCGTAATAAGTTGTAGGAAGTCCAAAGGGAAGTCCTTCCGCCGGGCAAGGTGTTCTATGCCCGGGGACCGCGGTCCTAGTGAGTATAGTTAGAACTTGTATTTATACAGTGTGTAAAAGACATGAACAGTCAAACGAGAACCATGTATTCTGCTCACCATCATAAAATTTTTCTTCCTTTAGACTATACCTGGGAAATTGATAGTTACGATTTTATTGAAGGTCAAAGTCATAATTTTTTTTTTTTTTATTAAATCTATACGTTATTTCTTAATTATTGTCCAAAGAAACATTATATTTTTAACAAAAAATGGCTTCAAAACGTTAGCGTTCAATGTAGCTCACTCGATGCGCAAGGACACTAACGAACGGGGCCGCCGCCGTCTGACAAAATTATCGCGGTTTTGCGAGTTGCGTGCGAGTTGAGCCCTTTACATTGCGCGGTACAATTTGCAATTTTTTTAACACCAAAAAATAAAAATCATTTCCCAGCAATATTTTTTTTGAAATATGTCTTATTTTGATGTATAGAATACATGGTTTTCGTTTGACTGTTCATGTCTTTTACACCCAGTATATCGAGCACCTTTTAAAACTGCGTTAGCGCGATTCCGGTAACTCAGCCGCCGCCTCATATGAGCACAGTATACCAAGAACAGTAGTAAGTCTTCATAGAAACTGGCCGCCATCCATTAAAATGTGTGCGTGCGTACTAGACTTAAAAATATGGGGGCATAAGGTGGTCTCGCCGTCTCGGTGTGATCGCGCGTTTTCATGTCATTGTACATCCGCTCGCCGCTCGTTACCGCTCGGCACATTTACGATAGCCTTAGCGTCAACACTGAGTAGGCTAATAACTCGCCGACAGCCCGCAGATAAACTACTGTTCTTGTTATACTGTGATATGAGACAGCCGAGTTACTTGGCCGCCACAACGGCGTGTTATAAGTACGATCCGCCTGCGACATATACAAAACCACCAAATATATAGCGATATTGATGTTCATATTAAATTGTAATTCATCAGTTATCTGTAACAGTAAATTAGCTTTTAGTAAATCCTGCATGATCGATGGACCGCGCACGTCCTATTAGCAACGCCGGATTACTAAAATCAGGTAAACGTGTTCAAATGGATCAATTTCACGAATTTTACGAATATCCATCTGCATTAAACAGGTACTGGTCTACACTCTTTGCACTAACATGTGCCGGGCGATTCTCTCTAATTCCTCCACGACACACGCCTGACCCAAGGTTCGAGGCGCGTCCTCAGGCATGGCTGCTCCCTTCCGTCTCGAACGCCTTAAGAGACTCTTGTAGACAGAGAGACTCGTCAAACAGAAACCTACTGTACGAGCAGGTCGCGGCGGTTGTAAGGCGCCGCTTCCCACAAGTACATGAAGAGGATGCTGAGCCAGGCTGTAAGGCTGAACAGCAAGGAAAGGGTGATAGGTGTTGCCCCAGGGATTAACCCTGGCAGGCAGCATGATGGTGATAGGGAACTGCCCCAGGGAGTAGCCCTGGCAGACAGCAGCGGGGAGGTATTGAGACCCAACACGGACGGTTGAAATCTGTTTATTGTGGTAAATGTTTGTTGTTATATACTACATTGTTGGTATGTACACATCGAAAGGTTTTTGTATGTCTCTTATAGGTGTTTTTTTTAATGCTATTGCAGATTGTCTCTGGTGACATTTTCTGCGTCACCGAAGGCGAAGACCTTGGGGGGTCCTCAAGCCTATAGGTCGAACGTTCCTAGGGTACATATCTGTACCGGGTATAGCGCGTCGTATGTAAACCGTGTCTTCACACCCTTGTTCGACGAGTGCGGTGTATACAAAAGTGTGTCTAGTGCCTGAGTGTGTAGTGTTCATCTGAGTATTACTCGAACGGATCGAAGTGAACTGAGCGTTTGGTTCGTTTGATCATCTGGGTGTCATAGGTGTAAGTAGCCGACGGTGCACGTGGCTGCTGACCTGTGGAAAGTTGTTTGTTGCCTCGCTGCTGACCACGCAGCCGCAGAGTCCAATGTTCAGCTTGTGGCTCGAACACAGGAGGCCTTCGACTGTTTTATTCTATATTTTAAGTTAAACACTGTATATTTATAATAATAAAGTTTATTCAAGCTCGAGCACACACACATTACATTGAGTCATAAATCAAGAAGAACCACAGACTAACAATGACACAGAGTAGTGTATAACACAGTCACAGATAATAAGTACAGTTACAGAACACCTCCCCCTTACAAATCAAGGCGGTTTAAAGGTTTAACATATCTCCCTGAACGGGTCTGATACAAAGTTGAGTTCTGATTTCCTGACTGAATATTAACATAATTATTATCCTTACCAATATCAGATACAGGGTTACTTATATTTAATTTGTTATCATGTTCAAGTATTTTATGGGAATAATGTTTGACATCGGTACCAGATTTATTCAAATGATTTGTATTTCTTCTTAGTAATCTAGAGTTGTTACTATCACTAGATATTAAATATGACCTGGGTTCTTTACATTTTTTAACAATTTTCCCTTTCCTCCAATAGTTATCATTTCCAGTTCTATAAACTATATCATCCCCTATCTTATAATCTATTGTTTTCCTTCTTGCCCTTCTATCATAAAATTTTTTAGTTATAGATTTTTGAACATTTAATAATTTATATGCATTCTTTTCAATTTTAGGTTCTAAAGCTGCTAATGAACAAGGTATATTAGTTCTAAGGATTCTACTGTGCAAAATTTGAGCTGGCGATATCTTTAATCCCGAGATTGGTGTATTATTATGATGTAGCAAAGATTCTCTATAATCCACTTTATCTTCAAGAGACTTCTTTAATATGTTTTTACTAATGCTTACAGCCTTCTCAGCTAGACCATTACTTCTGTGATAATGTGGACTACAGGTTACAATTTGCATTTCTTTAGATTTGTAATATTGCTTACATTCATAAGACAAAAATGGATTATTATCTGCTACAATCAACATAGGATATCCAAATCTACTAAATACTTCCTGCATACTATTGATTACACATTTAGAAGTTTTGTTTTGAAGTGGCAAAATTTCTAACCAATGAGATAAGTAATCTATAATGACTAAATAGGCATTACCTGCAAATTCAAGAATATCTGTACCTACTTTACTAAATCTTTGTTTTGGAATGTCATGAGGTAACATGTTTTCACTTTGATTATGTGGTCTGTATTTCTCACATGTTCTACAATTAACAATGTACTTATAGATATCATCTGACATATTAGGCCAATAAAATAATTGTCTGGCTTTATTTATACATCTGCTTATGCCTGGGTGCCCTTGATGAACTATTCTTAATACATACAGTTGCAAAGATTTAGGAACTATTAATTTATTGTCAATAAAAACTAACCCTGACTCTACATAAATACCATCTCTTAATTTATGATATGGTTTACAATTTAAAGAAATTTTGTTTATATTAGGCCAACCAGTATAATAATATTTAGAAATTTCAGACAACACAGGATCCTTGCTGGTTTCTAAACGAAATTCAGCTTTCCTTTCAGGAGTCATTGGCATGTGAACAGATACAGAATGAACCATTTCTAACATTTCATAATCTTTCTCAGTTTCAGGACGACAATTTCTGGACAACATGTCTGCAAAATGAATTAATTTACCGGGTATATAATTTAACTTTAATTGATAGTTTAACAATTTTATTCTAAGTCGTCTAAGACGTGGAGAACCAACTTGACTGATGGGTTTTTCCATTATAGGTAAAAGTGGTTTGTGATCAGTCTGCACAATAACATTTTTATGACCATAAACATATTTGTGAAATTTTTGAGTTCCATAATAAATTGCCAACAACTCTTTTTCTGTTTGACTATAATTAACTTCACTACTATTCATGGTTCTTGAAACACAAGCTACTAATCTCATTGAATTATTGTCATCTTTTTGGAATAAACAACAGCCTACACCATATTGAGAGGCATCACATTGCAATACAATTTCTTTATTTGAACTAAATGGACACAATACAGGGGCATCAGAAATTTTTAATTTTATGTCATTAAATAACTTATCATGGTGTGGTAACCACTGATATTCACAATCTTTCTTTAGCAATTTACACAATGGTGACATTAATTCTGCCATCTCTGGGACATATCGTCTAACATAATTTAGAGACCCTATAATTCTCTGAAGTTCTATCTTATTAACTGGTGCTTTTAATTTCAACAATGATTCTACTCTGTCTTTATCTACTGTCATACCTTGCCCATTAAAAATTTGACCTACATACCTTACTTCCTTTTGTTTATACTGTAACTTGTCTTTATTAAAAACAGCTTTAATTTCCTTTGCTTTACAAATAACTCTTTTTACAGCCTCATCATGTTCCTCCTCAGTACTCCCCATCACCAGTACATCATCAAACCAGGAAATAAAGTTTGGTATTTGCCCGAAGTAGAATTCTACTTGATCTTGAAAAACATCTGGAGAATTTGATAAACCGTACGGTAAAACTAAATAACGGTATACACCAAAGGGTGTGGCAAAACAACATTTCCACGATGCACTCTCAGTGAGTGAAACATGATGAAAAGCTTCAGATAAATCAAAAACTGAAAACACTTTCTTTCCCCTTAACTTAGTAGCAATTTCATCAACTGTCAAAATATCTTTAGGTTTCCTTATAATATATTTATTGAGGTCAGATGGGTCTAAGCATAGTCTTATTTTACCATTGGCCTTTTCAACAATAACAATTCTATTGATACAAGCTTCTGAGCTAATTTCATCAACCTTTTGTAACGCACCCCTCTTAATCAATCTATCCAGTTCTGCTTTGAACCCATCTCTCAAACTAAATGGTATTTTAGATGCAGCATGACAAATGGGCTTATGTGGCAAAGTTGGAATATCACAAACACGAGGAAACTTACCATGACCACTAAATATGTCCATATTTTCATTCACAAGTTTATTCTTGGCATCACTAACAATCGTAGTATTATTGACATTTAAAATTCTGGAAATCAAATTTAATTTTAAACAACCTGGTAAGCCTAACAGCATACATTCTTTTTCTATAATCATAAAATTTTCATAACATTCTCTATTTCCATAACAACATTTTAAATTTACCATACCAATAGGTTTAATTTTAGTTCCTTCGAATCCTTCTAAATTAGTTTTTACTTTTAACAATTCTAAATTACAATTCAAACTTTTAAACAATTTTAGACCCATAACACTTACATCCGCACCTGTATCCAGACGACACTTAATATTCTTTTCCTCTATACATATATTTTCCATCCAGTTACTTTTGTCATTAATTAGCTTCACATTGTTGCATAAAATGGATGAATTACTGTTGTCATCACTTGCACTGTCATTTTCTTGTACATTGGCTATTTTTACTGTACATGCAATGGCAAAGTGGTTTAACAAGCCACATCTTTTACATTTCTGACCATAAGCTGGACACTCTCTCTTGCCATGTCTTCTTTGACATCTTTTACAGTCAAAGATATCACTTTTCATCTTTTCAAAATTTCTTTTCACCATATTTCTATTTTTCTCTGGATTATACCTATGGGAACTATTTTTTATATTATATATTTCCGTTTTGGGGTTCATTACCTCTACTTGGAGCTTACTTTGCTCGCTGGTCCTACAAAAATCAGCAGCTTTGGACAGCGTCAAGTTATTAAACCGTAACAATGCTTCCTGTAACGACTTGTCCAGCACTCCCTGTACAATTTTGTCTCGTAATAAATTATCCTCAATACAATTTACATCAGCTTGGTAGTTACATGATGCTAAAAGTTGTTTAACATCAGTGAAAAAATGATCAAACGATTCTCCCGGTTGTTGTTTGCGTTCATTGAATTTAAATCGTTCAAACACCGGGTTAATTCTAGGGCTAACATAATGTTCAATGGCGGCCATTACTTTCCCATAGTCACTGGCGTCCTTAGCCGAAATAGGTAGTGTTAAAATTACTCTTGTGGACTCCATGCCCAACATATTTCTTAAAAGCGATAGTTTTATTTTGTCGCTAGCTTGTTCTTGGCCTATGCCAACCAAATAATCTTCAAAAGATAATTTCCACAGACGCCATTCTGTACCGGCATTTGCAGCTCGGACATCAAAATTAGGTGGGAGTTTTACCTGACCTTCCATGATTGCTCCAATTCGTTTCCTTTACGACTGCGCCATGTTTTATTCTATATTTTAAGTTAAACACTGTATATTTATAATAATAAAGTTTATTCAAGCTCGAGCACACACACATTACATTGAGTCATAAATCAAGAAGAACCACAGACTAACAATGACACAGAGTAGTGTATAACACAGTCACAGATAATAAGTACAGTTACAGAACATCGACTTCACAATAATTATCCCGATCACGCTGTGAAGGGCATCTATAGGCCAAGATCATTGGTCAGTCAAAAAAACCTTACTAATCGTGAATCTTCTGCAGCACAATGGGAGTTTAATTTCCCAAAGGTTCCATTTAAAAACATCTTTCGATCCGTGTAAGTCAGACCTTACTTTCGGAAGTTTTCGATAGCCAAACCAATAACTGCCAACGACTAAAATACACCACACTCGACATTCCAGCGACCCGATGAGTATTGTCGCAAAACTCGTAAATAAATATTTACTGCGCTCACAACACCACGTTGAAATCAGTAAATCAACGCAACAGAATCCAACATGACGTTCATCCGATCAAAACTCAATTATACATACCTACATACTATCACTATCACGCTCATTATTTGGTGTTGTGAAGCTGTTTGTAACATTTTGTTAACGTACACACTAGGCATGGAAATGATTGCTACTTTTCGTTCATTTTCATTTAATGAAATTATCTTTTTTTATATGTTTTCACTTGTGAAATTTCACAGGCAACGATTTTAATTCGCAGTGGCCTAATGTCACATTTGCGAGTGTTTGCTTTTAGTCTTAGATTAGATACCTGTAGATGGAGCCATATGACGTCATCAAACTGTTAAAGTGAGATAGCTAGATATAAAACGTATGCAAAGAATAAAGAGAGAAGATTAATTTTTTGTCCCTGTTACCGTGGCCTGTTTTTTTGTTTGTCACAATCTTAGATTAGATACCAGGTATATAATCTAAGGCTTTTAGTAATGAATTGTGAAATGAAACTTATTAGTCGTTTAATTATTTTTTTTGAGGTCGGTTCAAAGTCAAGTGACTACGTTTATTCCAAATATTGAGGCACTGACCTCAAAAAAATAGATTTAGAGTTTCTCTCGAGTTCTTGTTGCAAAAACATGTGTTGAGACACCCCATTTTAA
This sequence comes from Elophila nymphaeata, assembly GCA_955850985.1. Classification (NCBI taxonomy): domain Eukaryota; kingdom Metazoa; phylum Arthropoda; class Insecta; order Lepidoptera; family Crambidae; genus Elophila; species Elophila nymphaeata. The sequence continues at coordinate 7,366,119 of OY039091.1, read as the reverse complement.
ACTCAATCTACCGTACAATTGTCAGTTACTTTAAGTACCTCCATTTTCACTTGATATTGGCGCAATGCGTAATCTTTATGTGTCGCGATCGCCATTCATTTAAAAGAAGAAGAAGAAAATTAGATTTTTTTTTAAAACAAATATTTATTTCTCTGTTTTTAGGTTTGATTTTTTCTTAATTACAAATAATTTATTTTTTTGCTTTTTAATGTTGAAAGTATAGAAATTTTCAGGAAACTTTCTCGAGATCTTTTAGACAAACCTGTAATACAATGATGAAGTCTACTCCCAGAACACTTCGTAACGTTTGCAAGGAGGAATGAAAAGTTTTATCGCCTGCAGATTTGCTGTCGAGTAAAGACTATTTCACGCCCTTGACGATATTTAATACAATCTATATTTCATTACCCATATTAACCATTAACTCAGCATGTATTATCTGTACATTTCAGAGTCAGCTAGTGCCCAGACATTTGCACAATAGGCAGATAACTGGGACTGATTGACGCACCTCCAGCCGCACCTGCCTGCTGATGCCATACAGATATTGGAATTGTACGTGTTAGGCGGCCCACATACTTGCGATACAAAAAGGTGTCAGAATCGTGAGTCATCGACGAAAAGTCTTACCGAATTTATGCTTATTTCCAGCGAGCACCGTCTACATAAGCGTATTACAAAGTTCAGGAATATGTAAACGATAAAAATGTGTGGACACATTCAAATGTGCTCGATTCTCCATTGTAATCTAGTGTGATATCAATATGTGTACAATTTCAAATTTTAAGCCAATATTGTAAGGGAAGACATCTTAAGTCACATTTTTTTATTAAGTATAACTTTAATTATTACTCTTTATTTTATTATTATGACTTCAACATGTCAATTAGGACGCTTTCCAAATCAAAACTATAAAAACAGTAAAGGGAGGATAAAACTCGGTTTTTCTCAGAACAAGGCCTCCTGGCAGACTCTTGAACCGATGGCATCAAAATTGACTTTCATAAGTTACAAATTGTACCTAAATGAATAAAGAAATTTTGACTTTAATACAAACGGAGAAACAGTTTGCTAAAGCCCGTTTTCCACCGCCAAAGGGATAAGCTAGGAATGACTAACGGAGCGGCCTTCGTGTACAGTCAACAGCACGTCGAGCTATACAAAACTGTTAGATTTCTCCAAACGATTTTCAACCTAAGGCTGTTCAATATAAAATGCATAATCGATTGGGAAAATTTGACAGTTTGTGGTAACCCAACGTGCTGTTGTCTGTACATAAAATAGGTTTGCTTTTCCACCGCCAAAGAGGAATTAGCGAAAGAAAGAGCTGAGCTAGCTGAACTGAAAATGAGAAATGAAAAATGAATTTTGATTACCACAGCGTGCGCAGATTTCCAAAGCTCGGGAGCACGTGTGCTGGCAGTGAATTCCATTTCTGAATCGTGCAAAATGGAAATGAGTTGCCAAACTTCTTAGTTCATGTTGGAACAGTTTGTCAGCGGCATCGTAAGTCAGCACACTAACACCCGTATTCACAGGGCCGGATTTAAAGGTCTGGAGGCCTCGGGGCAACAAAGGAGTGGAGGACCCTTAGCCCCAAATTATTTTCCAAATAAAAAGAACAATTTTTTTCAATCGAGTTTTCGGTTAAAAAAATAGGCATACTTCTTTACGACCTTTAATCAACGAACAAAATAGAAAGATATTATTATTATTATTATTCATGTAATCATGTTTGTACAAAGTACCGTAGGTAAAGGTAAAACGCGAAATAAAATATGAAAGGAAAAGTTGTTTACTAGTCTGAATTTGATTTTTTTTTTTCCGAAGTCTCTATTGTGGGGACCCCTCTTTTGTGGAGGCCCTGGGCTGTAGCCCCGCTTGCCCTCCCCTAAATCCGGCCCTGCGTATTCACAAACATTACTATGAGATCTCTCGACTCTTGGATAAGAAACGAGCCAATCACAAAGTTCTATTCAATGCCATTGCTATGATTAGAGTTCTGTAATTGGTTCGTTTCTTCTATAAAGTCATTATCTAGAACTTTCTGTAAAAAAATATTTTCGATAAATACATTGTTAGAATAGTACATTATGGTACAAGTGTGTAATGTTGGTGACTACCGCTGAGGCGCATTGAGGCCCGAGCCGTCAGGCGAGGGTCTTAAGGAGCCGAGGACGGTAATCATCAATACACACGTGTATCATACAACGTTTTTAAACACACTTCTGAATAAAATAATACTTAAATAAAAAACCATTTTACATAGTTGATAAAAAGTTTATTTAGAGAAACAATTAGTAAATGTGCAGTTAGTAAAATTATAATTAACTATTTTTGATGATATAGCGGTCTCATCAGATAGATTATTTACTGAAATACTTTCATGTTCTATTGTTATTTGTGATGGTTCATTATTCGTGTAGGTAGGTGAAATCCAATCATTGGATGTACCTACTTGGTATTTCGCTAGTAGGATGCGTCTCAGAAGGGGCGGCGCGGGGGCGCGGGCGCGTGCGTTTACTCACGAGTGAGAGTAATAGTAATGAAAAAGTCACAGTTTGATTATAGGTGTCATTATGTGCCTAATTGCCATGGGATTAGAGCCACTTTATGAGGAAGTGTGTTGAAAATAATATTAACTATTCTCTAGAGATCGCAAATTTGTCAGAGGCCTAAAGCACACACGGTAGTACAAATGGTTTCGTAACAAAATTTATCAGTAAGATCAAGTAACCAGGAAGTCAACACCTCGTGTTAAATGACGACCCTTCGTGTAGGCAGGTCAGCTTCTCTGGAAATTACCCGATGACGTAACAGATACTTTCATAATCGGGCGCATTATCTGAACTGGAGATTTTGCATTGTTTGATACTGAATTAAGCAGTTGGTTTTAGTATCACGTTGGTCGACGGCGCGGTTGGGCCAATATTTATATGCCCCCGATCGTGGTATTTACTATATTTTTACCAAAACCAAATCATGGAATAATTTTATTTTTGCGTTTCCAAATTCTAGTATCAAAACCAAATCGTTATCGTGTTCATACGCCTTGACAGATGACAGCTAAGGCCCCTGGTAGCTTATGAAGCATTTTATAATAACGCCGCTGACGGTCATCAGAGCTGAGCATGCGCCGCGCTTCAGGAAACCAAAGAGTATATAATCACTACGTTTTCAGGAAACTTTTTTTGGTGTGTGTATGTTTCTCGGAGAAAATGTAGCATTCTGCGTCGAAAAGTCTTTGGTACTACCAACCTTGCTCTCTCACTCAGAAATATTAGGTATTTTTTTCTTAAATGCTAGTTTTTTTCATATTCGAAATTTTTTTTTTCACGCTGTCACCATCACCAGTTACCTAGCCCGAAGTAAGTATCATTAAGAACTTGTGTAACGGATACTAGATAACGGACATTTTTTTAATATACATAATAATATTAGATGTTTTTATAAATGAACTTAAATAAATATATAAATAACAATGACTCGTGAACAAATATTCGTGTTCGTCACACAAATATTTGCCGCTACCAGGATTCGAACCCAGACCGACTAGATGTGTAGGCAGCTATACTGATCACTCCACCACGACACGACGGCGTCAATTTATAATGATTAATGATTATTCAATTAATGAAATTATCTACAAGATGAGTAAAATATAAAAATAGCTCCAGTAATTACAGAGCTACGTCACTTTTTATTTTGGTAAAACCTATTTTTCAAGATTTTTTAATACCTACCCCTACTCTATAATATATTGTAGGAAGTCCAAAGGGAAGTACTCCCGCCGGGCGAGGTGTTGTATGCCCGGGGACCGCGGTCCAACTATCTTTTTTTTTTTTTTTGTATGACTACTGCAGTTTGCCGCTGATGGCCATTTCGCCACCGTAATGGTCAACGCGTCCGATTTTTTTTCAGTGCATTTTTCTAGTAATAATCATTTATTTCGGACAAAGCCCATAAAGTGTTAGTAACAATGATAATCTTAAAATAGTGTTAGTAAACAATAATAAAATATAAAACTACCTATCTTCGTACACTCTTTTCTAGTGCGTGACATGGACCTGGATCCATCTGTGCACTAGAGGCATGTCCCAACGGTCAGTGAAAACCTTGAGAGCACCGTTGGTGCTGCAGCGCATTCGAGACAGCGCCGCGGCACACCGTTTTCTGATTATTTCCCCGAAGGCGTCAACGCGAGCTTCCGTAAATTATAAGTTCAGAAAAAAACTTTAAAAAACCTAAAATTAATTTAAAAAAAGTCCAATGACCAAAAAAGTCAGAAAGTCCTTCGTCTGTACTGGCCTTTATGATTTTTACTTATGCGTAGATACCGGCTAGAGATTTTGGAATTTACGTTGTTTAACTGTATCTGTTAATTAATGTGTGAATGCACATTAACATTAATTATCCAGCAACGCACGCGCCGTACGAGCCGCATTTTGAAATTCGTTGTATTTATATCCTCGCACATTTGACCCGCACCCAAAGACTATAACCAACTCCGTGCCCGTACCATAGGTACTTATGTGTACGCGTCGAATATCAAAAATGCGACAGGTAACCGAAAATTGAAGGAACTATGCTGATGACGTCATATAATGCGGCGCGGACGGTGCGTACGGCGCGTGCTGCTACTCAAAACACTACAAAGGCAATACTAAAGATTTGCTGACAGCGGCGTAGTACGGCGCGTACATTATTTTATTTATACTGGGTGTAAAAGACATGAACAGTCAAACGAAAACCATGTATTCTATACATCAGAATAAGACATATTTCAAAAAAAATATTGCTGGGAAATGATTTTTATTTTTTGGTGTTAAAAAAAATTGCAAATTGTACCGCGCAATGTAAAGCGCTCAACTCGCACGCAACTCGCAAAACCGCGATAATTTTGCCAGACAGCGGCCCCGTTTGTTAGTGTCCGTGCGCATTGACTGAGCTACATTGAACGCTAACGTTTTTAAGCCATTTTTTGTTATGAAATACTAAAAAAAATGATAATGTTTCTTTAAACAATAATTAAGAAATAATGTTTAGAATACGTTTTCATAAAAAAATGAAAAAAAAATTATAACTTTGACCTTCAATAAAATCGTAACTATCAATTTCCCAGGTATGGTCTAAAGGAAAAAAAATGTTATGATGGTGAGCAGAATACATGGTTCTCGTTTGACTGTTCATGTCTTTTACACCCTGTATATATGACTATGTTAGTATGTGTACGTGCTCGCTTGTTTTACTATGTACAGACGACAGCATATCAGACTACACAAAACTGTCAAATTTCTCCAATTGATGTTCAACATTCTTCTTCTTCCTCAACCCAGTTTCACCAGTGGGTGAAATTGGTCGGTTGTGGCTGGGCAAAACCCAATAGTAGCTGGGCATAGGCATCCTCATTCGCACGTCAATTCATTCGGTCTTGCGCCTTTCGTATCCAATATTTTCCCATCGCCTTCGTGGTATCGTCACTCCATCTGGTCCGTGGTCTCCACTCTAGCACCCTTTTCCCCCAATTTCCATCTGTCCTGCGGCACACGTGTCCAGCCCATTGCCACATCCTTCTTCTAACGGAGCTGACTATGTCAGATATCCCAATAAAGCGGGCAATCGATTGAGAACATTTTATAGTTTGTGGTAAATAAATGTGCTAGTGACTGTACCAAACATGAATTAAACTTTAATATTACCTAAAACCTTATTATTGATACCAAGTCAATACAGTATGGCCACAGGCTTATTCTGTTAATAGTCGGAACATTAATTCAATTTTACGACTGTTTCTGGAGACTAGATAGTATTAGGTTATAGATTTCAGGACTTAATTACATAATTCGATAACCGAATTAAGTGTCCTTATTGAAGGAGGACCTGCGAATATTAAATAGCATTTTATAACAAGAATATTTCGCTTAAACAAACCTATTATTCACATAAATTTCAAACCAATTAACAAAAATATTTAAGCAGTCCACGACATAAATTTATCTATAGAGCTACGAACCATCTCGATCTCGACAGCAAACCCGGTTCATTCGTTTAGGAGCTACGATGCCACGGACAGACGCACAGATACACAGTCAAGTCAAACTATAAGGGGTTTAAGTATGAAATTTCCGTTTTGTATGGAGAATTTAACGAAAATTCATTTTTCCATACAAATATACTTGCGATTTTTTAAGGAACCACAAATCTAAACTTTGTGTAATTTTGTGGATATATTTAGACAACATCAAGTTATAGGATACACAGAGAAAAAAATTGTGAATTTATATCTATAAAAAAATATTCATATTTTTATAACGGAGACGGGCACCTGTTTTTGAAGATGTATTTATAGTGAAAAAAATAAGAATAAAATTTTTACATACATAAAAGTCCTTGTAATGAAGTTTAAAATAATAAAAGAATAATGGACAAAGCAATTGTATTATAGTAGTTTATGCAACTGTCATATAATGAAGGGTATTAAAACACGAGTGTGAGTTTATGAAACGAGCGCAGCGAGTTTCATAATTTACTATTATGAAACGAGTGTTTTAATACCCGTGTTATATGCAGTTGCATACACTACTTTATCTACACTCATACATAAATCAAACAAAACAACAGAAAAGACAAATGTATGGGTTAGATCCCTTTGCCTTCCCGAGTATTTAAGAAAAATTTCTGTATCATAATGAGTCGAACCGGTGTTATAATGGTCATTATGTTACAGGTTGTTTTTTTAAATTTTAATTTTGAATAACTGTATTACAAAGTATGTCATTTTATGTTCACCTTTGATATCGTAATTCGAATATTATGACATGAGTGTAGATAAAATTAATTATACACTAATGAATAATGAGGAAAAAATCGGCAATTTCATTCTTTAACCCCTATTATTATCAACCCTTTTTTAATCGGGAATCGGGGGGTAAAAATAGCTACATCATTTGTCAGTCATCCACCAATCCGCATTGGGCAAGCGTGGTGGACTACTGCCTAAACCCCCTTCGATGACAAGGAGAGGCCTCGTGTCCCAGCAGTGGGTGGAATTATAAATGCTGTTGTGATGATGATGATTAATTGTCAGTCAGCAGCAAAAGTAGATAGTAAAAATTTAAACTTAATGAATTAAGTTCTGGAGAATACATACTATAAATGATACCTTTACCACACCAATGATTACTTGCACCAAATGTAAGGTTTTATGTGTATAAAAACTCCAACGTCCCTGGTAAATGGCTTTCATTATCACAGCCTTTATAATTGGACTCACTGCTGGGACACAAGGCCTCTCCTTGTCATCGAAGGAATTTTACGCAGTAGTCCACCACGCTTGCCCAATGCGGATTAGTGGACGGAGTAAAAGGTGATCAATACCACTTTGCTGATCCATTAGTCGCCTTCAACGACACCCATTGGAGGATATGGGGTGATGCTATTCTACTTTGCCGGCATCACACGGCTAAAATTTGTATGGAGCAGCTTAAATATTTTTAGCGATTTCAGAGTGGCTTCCATAAAAGTTATTTTTGATGAGAAAATCTCATGATTTTCAAATAGTTTGAAGGTTGTTGGTGTTTTACAAATAACCCTGTATTCAGGTCCAATTTCCACAGAATTTAGCAAGTATCATTTGCAACTTATCCGCTCAAAAAGGCGCATAAATTAAAGTTTACAGGAAAACTGCCCGGGAAATCGGGGAGAATTAGAAAAACATAATCGCAGTGACCATAAAAAAATGGCTATAAACCCACTCAAAAGTTTCCCGGCAATTAACTGCCTCCCCCACCGGCACCATGTTGTTTGGCGTGTGGATAATTAAGACGTCGTGGTTGAAGCATAAAATGTCGATAATTCATTTTATGTAACGTTGTATCGCCCACGTCGGGGGATTGTGGTTTATACGATACGATACGATCGATACGTGCTCACTTTTTCGCATCAAATTATTAATACAACTTCAGTTTTTTTATGTCCACAAATCTCTGAGAGTAGTAATCTTTAAAGTTCTTTTCTCTCTCTCTATACACCTTAGCCATAGGCCATAGTATACTGTATACCTAAGTCGTTGGCCTAAGTTATCGACGCAGGGCCCTTTCTGACTTGAACGTCACGGTGTAGACTGGTGTGGGAGATGCTCCCTGAATAGTTAAATGTGCCAAATTAAATAGAAATGAAAAAAAAAAACAAAAAAAACCTATTATATTATAATAAGGTGCTGAGACCTTTCGCAATCCGGGCCTGCTCTTCTAACTTAACTACATGGGGCCATCCATTTTTTCTTGTTTTTTCGTTTAGTTCAAATACGATGACCAAAAATGTTTACTGGGCTATGTAAGTAAGTGCATAGATTAGGTACCTACTATACACTTTTTCTACAACCGACAAATGGATTTTAGACTTAAGATAACATATTTCTAATTAGGTATGTGAAAAATCGCAGTACATACATATCTACATGGAGTATTCTTGGATGGACAAAGTTTCAAAAAAAAAATATGAACTAGAACTCGACATTTATATTGGTAAAATTACGAAGTTTTTAAAAATCCAGTCTCACCGTGTGAACCGTCCTCGCCATCTACATATTTAGTCACAACTCGGGTGTAATTTTAACATCTCTAATAGCTAATAGTCTCCCTCGATTACTCGGTAATGGCCACCGCAGGCACATAGATCCCGTACAGATTAATGGCTACGAATAACTATAAATAGTCACTGTGATTATGTACTTTATAGTAGCATGTTAGATTGCGACGAAGAAAATGCTTAACTTGCAATAGCGAGGAATTGTTTTGCTCCGTCGAAGTTTTTGGGAGTCACCCAGTCCTACAGATCACTGCAAGTAGAAAATTAAGATTTATCAAAGAAACATGTATCAAAAACAAGGACCGTCTACAGACAACTAACTACACAATCATAGGTCATCAACAGCTCATAAGGTGGGTGGACCATGGAAAGCCATGCTCTTTTGAAGGCCAAATATAAAAAAGTCCTAGTTATAGTCACGTGATGAAAAATTCCTTCCACTTACATAAAGCTCCAGCAAACTCAAGGACACAGACGCAGCGGCGAGTCGCTCGCGTTGCTATTTTGTCCGTGATGCCTCGCTTCGTATAGACTTCGGTGGGCGACGTTAAAATTGTAATTCGCGTGCTCAGCTAAAGGTAAATTTTTATGTGATTAACCTATCATCATAGTATTCTTTTTACTGTAAATTGTTATATAAGGATTTTTGTGGTATACTAAAGAAAAAAAATACTAATTTTGACTCGATTTTAGGTAAAATATCGGTAGCGTTGCTATGAAAGGCGGTGGTTCCTTATAAGGCCAATCAAAAATTTTACGGTTGGCCTTGCTAGGGTACATGACATGGACCTTACTAGGAACATTACTAATAATGAAGATATGGTTGATTTTAAATATTTTTGACTACAAGACTGATTATGTGCCATTATAAGTTCGTAATAATTAGAGAACTTAGTCTGTATTTTTTTTTGAGGGTTTGTTATATTTTTGTTTTTTTTTTATGGTTTTATATGATGTCATAGATGATAATTGTTATTTTGGCCTTCTTAGGAACATTTTAGCCTTACAAAGAACGGACCCGTAAGAAGGCCATTATATGCCACTGACGCTTCTACACCACCGACGCTTCTCAATCATAGGTAATCAATATTAACGTACTTGTGCGGTAATTTTCATTACCGCACAAGTACGTAGGTAATGGGCGCCAGGTAGGTAACAGAAAACTGTGCATTAGGCTGTTTTTGGAGCAAGCGTATTGAAAAAGCACAAACTTAATCAAAACCAAAATGCAACATTGAAAGAAAACAGCTTCACTAATATGTAGTGTAATATTTTCACACGAACTGAAGGCGGATTACCGTCTCCTGCTTTAAACTGTTTAAGATTTTTGCTCCATTCCTGCAATAAATTACGGTCAGCGCTGCGACGGGCTAAGGCGGCGGAATTAATTACTAGGAGACAAAGAAAGGATAATTGTGTTATAGTTCGCTATTACAAGCTTACAGTTTTTCAATTTCTCGTTGACTACTTGTATTTTATTTTATGGAGGATAAGATGATTGGCGGAGGAGATAGATGGCGCCGCGGTCGGGTGTTCTTCTTCATCATCATCATCATATCCGGTTCAAGAGGCTACCAGGAGGCCTTGTTCTGAGAAAACGGGCAAGAAAATCAGACAGTTTTATCCTCTTTACATTTTTCATAGTATTGATTTGGAAAGTCATAATTCACATTTTCAAAAGTCTTTAATAGGTAATTGGATCATAATAATATAGCTAGCCCAAAAAGTATCATTATGAACATGTGCTAGGGATAGATAGATACTTAGATAACGGATAAATTTAATATACATAATAGTATAGATATATTAATAAATCATCATCATCATCAACAACAACAGCTCATATAATGTCCCCACCGAGGGGCTCGAGTCAACCTTCTTAGCTCGAGTTTACCCCACATTAGGGGCGATTAGGCCTTAGTCAACCACGCTGGTCAAGTGCGGGTTGGTCGACATCACACACAACCTAAGAATTTCTTCATAGGTGTGTGCAGGTTTCCTCGCGATGTTTTCCTTCACCGTAGAAGCGTCGATTAAACGTAATAGTTAGAGAGCCCACGACCAAAATTTTTGTCTCATAGCAATACGGCCAAAACCGCATCAAATCGATAGATACGATTATCCTGAACTCGAAAATACCAATTTCAGACATTTTCCGCGTAGCGTTTGATCTGACCGAATTTTCAAAATTGTCAAAGAATTTTACCGAACTGCATCATAGCAATATGTCTGATTTGCAGACTGTTGTTGAATGATAGTTCTGAGATACCGGAAACATATTTTTCAGACGTTAGTGGTGTAGCGCAAACCCGTAAAATCACTTAAAAAAATTAAAAATGAGACAAAAAAAATGTCTCATAGCAATACGTCTGAAAATCTTTTTTATTAGTAAATTTTGGTTATTTGATGCGAACAAAACAATTTTCAGACGGAAATGTGAACGCATTAAATTTTGAGACCGTTTTGAAAATGTTAACAAATTTTACCGATCGGTATCATAGCAATATGTCTGAAAATTGTTGGACATGATAAAATAAGTTGTCCACATGTGCAAAAAATTTATATCAGACAAATTAAGTGTAGCACCTTCTCTATCAGACAACTTTTCGATACTCAGATATCATTTAAAAATCGTATTGAGGCATCTTGAATTTTCTGTTACAAACCAATGAATACGTTGCGACCCTGAATTTATTAGATGATAATTAACAAAGAATTTACCCGAAACCGTAACATTGAAGTTGAAGGACTGAAATAAATCTCACAAAATGAAACTGGGATGAAGTTGAAAAAAAAAAACGGTTTATTCAAAGTTACAAAATATTCTCGTATTCAATCGCTGTCGGATTCGGAATCGTCGTCTTCGAAATCACTCTCGACGTCGCTCGGGAGATCTTCAACGTCCTCTTCTGTAAAATAAACATCGTTAGTGAAAATCACGAACTTATTTATGAAATTAACAGCAAAAGCCATGTAAACTGTACCTGTTGTGGATGATGATTTGTCGTCCAAAATAACGTTGCTCAACTCAGGTAGTTGGTTGCCAGAGAACCACGAAAACTGAAATCGTCCCTTGTCTTCATACCATCCGCAATCTGCAGGGTTCAGTTCGGTTGGCGTTTTGGTATGAGCGTTGCTCCATACTTGTGCAATATATTTTGTTCGTAATAAATGTTTCTCCAATTCCGTTTTGCATGGTGGCAGATTGCAGGCGTCGTAATTGGATAACTGGAGATTCAGAGTTGTCGAAGCCTCGTCGTTTTTAATTTTATGTCTTCGAAAAAATGTTGAGTCGAGCTAAATCGACGTTATTAATTTTCGTTTTTGGGAGTATATGCTACACTTAAAGTGTCTGAAAACAGGTTTTTGGTAATCATGGCAGCAATACGAAAAGTTGAAAAAAAAAATTATCCGTATTGCTATGATACAGGTCGGCTAAATTTGTTGACATTTTCAAAAATGCGCTCAGGCTATATGCTACGCGCAAAATGTCTGAAAACAAACTTTTTCGTAATACAATTATAAAATCTATGTACATTTTCACTATCAGACGTATTGCTATAATACCGACTGTCTTTTTTTTTTGACACAGCAGAAATGGCCTCCCACGCAGTTGCTACACTTTCGACCGTTACTACACACCTAGTCGGGTTCAGAATCATACAATCTAACGATTTTATAGGGTTTTTGCCGTATTGCTATGAGACATGGTTTTGGTCGTGGGCTCTCGTACTATAAGTACCTATATATGAATCTCACCACGACGACGGCATCAAATGATTGTCTGTCAATCAAATAACATAAAAAAAATGCTGTGCTCTTCCAACTGAAATTTTTACTTTTTTCATAAAATAGCATAGAAATAGTTCAAAATCTCCGCAGTTTAGCTATAAAGCGAAGGTTCCAGCCCAGTCCCGTTTTACAATAACCGGGTACTTGACCAGTAATTAATATTTAATTTACGGCATAACCAGCTGTCATGTTGCAAAGTTAATTTAATGATAATTTATAGCCCTTGCGTATGAATTTCGTGGGCTAATTAGAAGTTTATAGCCTCGCTCCGAAAGCTTTGATGCAACAATGTTCGTTAGGCTTGGGAATTCTTGTTGAATAGAATTTAGTTCTACGCGTTATTGTGTCCAAAGAGAATTTCATTTGTTAAGTTTGGTCACAAACAGTTTATTATGCACTTACTAAGTTTCTTCAAAGAAGAATAAGTCCAGAAAACCTAGACTGACTAGATACTACCATATCTTATCAAAGCCATAACAATGGTCAACAGCATATTGTGTTCCGATGAAATCAGTAAAATTTTTTCGTCAAATACCTATCAGATTTTCTCGAAGTGATGGTTTAAAAGTTTTAAGGATACATTGGTAGGTATTTATTGAGGTGGCTTAGACAGGGCCGCGCCGACCCCCGGCAGCGCCTGTGTGCGAAACCTATGAAGCGCCTCTTTTTTTGCGCTTGTTCCCAACGAGTCACACTGTAACCTGTAACACTGTGACTCGTTGGGATAACTTTGTAAAATAATTCTCCCAACCAGTCAGACAGTAACACGTTGGGACATCTTTTTTAATGAAGTACCAGGCTACCATGACTATGCAGGAGATGTTTAGCATACTATTTAATCATAATCATAATACATAATTGGGTTAATCCATCGACGATTATTAATATCCAGACACAATTGATTTTAATTGTGTTCTCGCGCTCCTGAGCGCGAACGGGGCTTAACGAGTTAAATAATCTATACTAATAATAAAGCTGAAGAGTTTGTTTGTTTGTTTGTTTGTTTGTTTGTTTGTTTGTTTGTTTGTTTGTTTGGTTGAACCCTAAGATCTCAGCAACTACTGGCTCAAATTGAAAAATTCTTTTTTCGTTGGATAGTCCATTTATCTAGGAAGGCTATAGGCTATATAACATCACGGTACGTCCAATAGGAGCTGAGCATTAATGAAGAATGTTGCAAAAACGGGAGAAAAATATTTCATTTCAAAGCTTTCCCTGCGTGCGCTGCGTAAACGGTTAAAGTTACAGAAAAATTATGTATGACAGAATTATTCTCCATTAAATTTTCTAAAAAAAAGTCCGCAATAGCATATGTTTATCTTTTATGGTTGGCTCACTATAACCTTTCTTTTTGGTAATCAAATTGTTTTTTTAATCAAAAGTTTATCTGCGATGGTGTTTTTGTATGCATGATATTATTCCTTATCAAAATAAATACATTATTTATCACAAGAATTTAATTTTGAACAAAATTGTTAATGACCTCATTTGATTTCAATGAATATCTTAAGAAATATCATAGTTTGAAATAAACGGAAAATAAAAAATTTTGATTTTCAGAGATTTCTTTGCGTGCGCTGCGTAAACGGTTAAAGTTACACAAAAATTATGTATGACGGAATTATTCTCCTTTAAAAGTTCTAAAAACAAGTTACAGACAGCATTTATCTATCTCTTAAGGTTGACTCGCTATAACCTATTTTAGTTGATAAAATTTGTTCTAAAATAATGCATTAAATGCGAAGGTATTTTTGTAAAAATCATATTATTCCTTATCAAAATGTATACTTTATTCATCACAAGTATTTAATTTTGTACAAAATTGATCTTTACATCATTAGATTTCAATTAATATCTTCAGAGATATTACAGTTTTAACATAACTCCGCAGCTAAATAATGATCAAGTACTACGCACGCATCTATACTGAGTTGTTTTTTTTGTTTAGATGAACGCGCTTATCTCAGGAACTACTGATCCCGTCAGATTCGGATGCATTAGAGACTAATAGGTTCATAGACTCCTCCGAGGGAGATGCTCACCGGTCAGGAATCCTCTTTGGAGTGATTCGACCTTAAACCTAGAAGGAGTCGAACGCGCGTACGAAGGGTTCCGTGCCATAGATTTTTGATAAAATCTATCTCCAAAAATTATTAGAAATTTAAATTAAATATTTTGTTAATTTTTCAATTTTCTACCTGTTATTATCGTTAATAAGACCGAGAAATAAAACACGTTTGTTGTTGTATTTTAAAAGTGAATAATGTAACTAAATATTCTGTGAATACTTCAAGCGTCTATCTGTTGCCGTTATCAAAATCGACCAAAAAAGTCACGCTTATTTTATGGGAGCCCCTTCAATATTTATTTTATTCTATTTATTAGTATTTATTTTATTCTATTTATGAGTCTTAGTAATAGGATCCCGTTTTACCCTTTGGGTACATAATCCTACAAAGGGGAACTACTGATCTGAAAAATTCTATGATTGTCTATTTATCGAGGAACACTATAGGACAGAGCTTCCCAAACTTATTTTCATAGTGACGCCCTTAGGAATTTTCTAATTTTTACGAGCCCTCCCCCCGTTATAGTAACAGCCAAGTTAAGTACATACCTACAAAAACAAAAACATAGCTTTTTTTGAATTATTTTGGCGTTAACGAATGCGCAAATATTTTAAAATTAGAAAGACTAAAAAAAAATTACCATAAAAACATAAAGTAGCACAGACAAATTTCGACGGCGAAAGCAATGTGTAGCGTAAAGATGCTTATTCGATGTTTTCGCCCGCGCTGGACGGTCGATTTTTTTTCAGTGTATTTTCTTATTTTAAAAACAGAGCATCTCAAAACCGGGTTCAAGTTTAGAAATCGCGACTTACATTTCTTTGTCTACATTTATTTTCGTTCGACTAGCTCGCTAAGCTAGCTAGACAGCCATTCTATGTGGATCGTCTCACGACGCCCGCCCCCGGGATAGAACCGCGACACCCCAGGGCGTCGCGACGCACAGTTTAGGAAACCGTGATATAGGCTTATATACGTCCATAACATCACTCTACGACTAATAGGAGTTGAGCATCAATGAAAAATGTTGCAAAAACGGGAAATCCACGCGGACGAAGTCGCGCGGGCACAGCTAGTCTATATATATAAAAATGTTATGTTGGTTTGTGTATGCTTCAAAAACTCATAAAGTACTGCACCGATTGAGTTGAAATTTTAACATGATATAAAATCCGCATCAAGGATTGTTTTTATCTATTTTTTGCATCAGTCACATATCTGCGACCGTGAGAAAGCGAGAAAAACACACACGTGTGATGTAGCCGACCTCCGTAAGTAGCCATATAGTTTATGGTGTTTTGAAATTTGAATTATGACAACTGTCAAAAAAATAATAAATTGAGATTGATTGATTGTGACCAGCGGTTTTATTTACCAAGAAAATATAATTAATAAATTATAGCAATAATCAGCTATTCATAACATTACCTGAGAACAATCTAATAGGTAGAGATATTGTTTAGGAAACCGTGATAGTATACCTCCATAACATTACTCTACCACTAATAGCAGTTGAGCATCAATGAAAACTGTTGCAAAAACGGGAAATCCACGCGGACGAAGTCGCGCGGGCACAGCTAGTCTTTTATAATAATAAGTAACCTCTTATATGAATTGTCCCAACGTGTTACAGTGTGACTGGTTGGGAACAAGCGTTTTTTTGTATCATCTGGCGCCCCTATTGCCCTGCCGCACACTTCGCACATAGGGGCGGCTCGGGCCTGGGCTTAGATATCCAGATTACCTATTAGGAATTATCGACATAGATATTATGGTGGCTGAATCAGAACGCATGAGTCTTGGCTCGGCCACCAATGTAACCACAGATTTAATAATACAAGGAGATAGGCCAAGCCGGCGTTTAACTTGCGACAAGTGTATGCCCTGTGGGCATACATTTCCGCCACTTCGCCTTCCGATAAAGTCAAGTGAATACGTAACTCAGCGATTCGACCGATCTCCTTTGCGGCTGTGCTTAACTTTCATCGCTTCGCAGTCCTTAAGACGCGCGCAATGAATAGTGTACCTATTTACGGCATGCTCCACTAGAACCATGTTATGTAGTACGGCCGCTGATTGCGACACTCGGTCTTCCTATGAACTCAGCGATTCGACCGATCTCCTTAGATTGATATATCTGTGAATGTAACCTTATAACTTTTAAACTATAGCTTGAGAAAATATGGTATTTGGCGAAAGATTTCGAGAAATTATTGACGAATGCTGAGAGGAAATAGTTCAAAGCTAGGTGCTACGCAGGCGTGGGGTCCACGTCCGGAAGGTACCTGGTAACGCTAACGTGGTGGGGAAACTTTCTTGGCGGGTGTGTGGCTTTTGATGTCAAGTATAAAATGAAATGAAAATATTTTATACTAACACTAATCTAGCACAAAATGAAACAGTACGTACTGTTTCATTTTGTCGCCTTGGCATTCGAAGTCACATGCCATCGTCAAGTTGTTTTTGTTTTTCCACCACGGCTAGTTCTGGACGCCCCTTTTCTGGGCCACGACCGCGCCCGAAGTCCCCCGGGTGCGGTCCGATAGCTGCTCCCTGTGTCCTCGGCAGGAGGACGCGCCAGGTCGAGCAGCCGTCGGTGAGGAGGCGGCCTTAAAGGCCGGCGTCGGCCAGCGGCCCACAGATGCTGGCGTTAGTCGGTAGCCCCTGTGGGTTGCTGGCCACCAATTGGTGCACAAGGAGTGCCTAGACGGGCAGCGTTGGGACGGTCTCGGTGTAGTTGCGCTCACGTGCGCAGATCCCGAGCCGTCCCGTAATAGCGCACTGGAGGTCAGGCCGGGGAGGATGTTTAGTGGGTATGGAGGGAACGCCTTTACCAACAAGCCGGCAATTTTTGAGTTATGCCGGCAAGCTAAAATTAACTCATCAATCAGTAATAAAAGCCAAACACAATTGTTTTTGTCCTCTAAAGGCGGGTCCAATACCCTTAGTATGAGTTTTGTTAGTTTTCGAGCTCGATCAAACGTATCGACTCTTTTCATACATCGCCCACTGTTTCTGATAGTTTACGCTAGTGGGCAATGTATGAAAAGAGACGATACGTTTGATCAAACTCGAAAACTACCAAACTCATACTAGGGGTACAGATATGATCCCGATTTGCCCGATCCGATCAGCGTATCCATATTATCATCGTATCACGTATCAAGCCCCGGCTTAAGCTTACTCAATATGCTACACCATGACAATTACGGGGTGGGGGGGACATGAAGTGACCCCGTCCCCCGTCTCCTAGGCGTTTCCTGGGGAGTTAGTAGAGCTAGTTCTGGATACCTTTCGCCTTATACCCTAAAAGAAAAAAAAGTCAAAGGGTAAGAAATGAAACTCACATTATTATTTAAATGTAGGTAAGTGTATTAGCAACGTTGGTACATGAAATGACTGATTAATACTGCCGTGGAATATCAATACAACACCGCGATGCCCGCACACGGAACACCATAACATTAGTGTCCTTTATACGTAAAAAAGAACCTTTATCACCAATAAAACCGTGCTCCTAAGATGCCACTTACTTAACTTTGCTCTATCACATCTATAAATTCAATAACTGATTAACAATACTTTAGGGACACTACTAATAAATACAAAATGTGAGCATTCGTACGATAGGAGACTTTATTTTCTTAACAATATCATATAATATGAGACTAATATAAGAGATTCTCGACTTACATCGACGAGATAGCTTCTCTTTCTCATTCTCTTGGTCCCAGTGAGAACATAGTCGTTTTTCGGGTGCAAACGTAATCTATGGGTGCAAATAATAACCTAGCGCCATCTAGGGTGCGTTCCAAAACGATTTCAATTTACCCGGGGTAGAGTATTGGTCGTTATTAAGAAGCGCTTTTACCATTGGTTAGTTTTGTTAGACTATAGTTATTTTACACCAATTAGCCAAAAAACTTGCTTTCTAACGTTGTCTACTTGGCTTTACTTGGTTTTGGAACGCACTTCTAGTAGACACGCGATGAAATTCTTTCTTTTAGGTCTTTGAGAGCCTTAATCGACACTCAGTTCAGCAATATGGATAAAAACTTAAGGCATTCCTTCGTATCCCACCACCAGCAATGGTGTCACAAGGAATTTCTATTTTCACTGTGACACCACCGACTTCGCTTTTTACGACGTTGCCAAACAATTTCATAATTGCAATGCTATAAATTATGATCGTCATATTTGCGTAGCATCTGCATAATCTTAAAACTGAAGAAAGAGATGATTATAGTGAATCTCCTCCAAGAGGTTCAAGTAAGGCAATCAAAATTACATTGATCGTATATTCGTAATAAACTACTTGAACCTTATGACTGTACAAGTAGGTTTAAGATTGATTGAAGTTAAACTTGGTAAAAGTTCAACATATTTGGCAGTTTGTTGCAAGCTGTATAAACAAGACAAAGGTGTCGGCGATTAGTTCCTAATTCTTAATTTTCCGTGTGAAATTTTGCAATTTATTATCGAGACGAATTCTTCTTCATGAAAATTCTTAACGTAAAAAAAAATTCAAACGTGGAAAATTAAGAATAAGGAACTAATCGCCGACACCGTTCGTTACATAACTCATTTTACAAGTTTTTTTTTATGTCCGAACATACGTAAAAACGATGCATCTATGTCAAATCTTGCAACTGAGATGCATTTTTCCAGCAACCCAGAGGATCCAAACGAACTCTGGTAATCTATGCTTGTACTGGGACCAAAACAGTGAGATTATAGAGGCATAAGCCATCGAAATATTTGTTTACAGAATTTTTGGGACGATAAAGTCATCTCCCACCCACCTTACATTACGTCAAAACGAGTCCAAATAATCTCCATTCTCGAAATATTTTTGAAAAATGGATTAAATTATATAAATGATAAAAACCATCTTACTTCAAACTACTTTAAATAACTACAACATTTCTCTAGTACCCATTTATCATTAATCGGTAAAAAATAACTAATTTAACTAGAACATTGTGAACTACAAGGACAATGAAGAGGGGAAAGGAAATTGGAAGCATTTATACAACTAAACTATCGTATAACTGTCTTGTAACAGTTGTATTAAAACATTCAAAACTTTAATTCCAGTAATAGTCTCTTGATAGTGGTTCGCAAATCCTTTATAACCCGAAAATATGTTTACTTAAAACCATGTATATTCCACGTTGAAATAAAAATAAAGGAACATAATGCAAACAAAAAAGAAAACAAAAAAATAAAAAATCATTCATTTAATTCTCTGTGATAATAATATAATAATTTCTTTAATAATTATAAGTATCTTTAAGAGAGAATAATGTTCTATTAAATTCTACATACAACATGACATAAGCTATTACAATCTATTAGACATATTGTCGTTACGACAAAATGAAGAGCGAAATATTTAAATAATTTCTCAATATAAAATTTTAAATAAAATATAAATAATCGAGTATTACTGTTCCAACAACTCTAAAGTCTATGGTTAACCATAGACCAATAAAATATTTTAAACCGTGGTGTAACACTAGATAAGATCTCTAGATTTATGGTGACAATATAACTTAAAAATTAAAAATGGAAAATTCTGGAGATCTCGAACGATGGAAAACAATTGATATTGACATAAAAAAAATAACCACAGACATATCTATACAAGGCTTACTATTAAGAATTGATTCAATTAGAATTTATATAGACAGAATTTATACATACTATATAGCATTACAAAACAATCTGTATCTATTAATGCCTACAATTACCTAGTATTCTCACCTAAAAACACGATAAATAAAAATTCTCAATATTAAATAATGATTGGTTAACCTAACTTAAAACTTAATGATTTTCCGTGGAAATTAATTATATAAAATGATTCACTTCATAGAAGTGACGTTAACCAGGCAAACAGACTGTAATGAAAAATTGGTTGTACATTCTCTTATATTGTTAAAAATATTATACAAAACTTACATACTCGGGTTCTTAAAACAATATAATGCACTGAATGAGGTTTTATTTGTACCAGTTCAGTCAGTCGACCAGTCCGCGCCGGACGTATAGAAATGCATTGTTGTGCATAAAATATATCCAAAAACTTGTCACAAAACCCTTATCTCCTAATAAACCTTATGATATTGTTACAATAAAATAAATAATTACGTTAACTAAAATTGAAACGGAGGGACACAAAACGTGTAGAGGGCTTGCAAACCT
Organism: Elophila nymphaeata; assembly: GCA_955850985.1. Classification (NCBI taxonomy): domain Eukaryota; kingdom Metazoa; phylum Arthropoda; class Insecta; order Lepidoptera; family Crambidae; genus Elophila; species Elophila nymphaeata. The sequence goes on along the minus strand of OY039091.1, from coordinate 7,345,462 downwards.
CTCAAAAGATTATTAATATTAATTTTAAAATAAATTTCAATCATTCACATTGACGTTTTCATTTATTCACAATTAAAATATAAAATCTTAACTTAATTTAATAAAAATAATGCAAAATTTCGACTCGAAATCATAAATATAAATTACTGCGTCTCCGAATATTTTATGTATATTTTAATTGAGTAACGACAACCCGTATTCATCGAAAATGTACCGTAAAGTTAATATAATAGGATACTAAATTCCGTTTTCATCTTTCGTGAAAGTTTATTTTTTACTTGTCCTGTCGACGAGATCAATGTTTCTATATCGATATAGCTGCATTATGTCTAGTTGCCGTTTACATTGTTGCTTTGGAACTATTTTGAGGACGTTTTAGTCAAACACGGTAAGGAGTTACGAATGTCTAGAAAAGTAGTAATGTAATATCAATGCTAAAAATTCTGCAAAAATAATATGAAGTAGTGAAGTCAACTACGTTTTATTTTATATAACCCCTATAAGACTTTTATAGAACTCTTATAAGTATTTTTAACTTTTTAAGATTTTCTTTAACGTGACAGGGTAGCCCTTAGCACTGAACCGATTTTGATGAAATTTGCAATGGAGATAGTTTGAGACCCTGAGAAGGACATACGACACTTTGTCTGGAACCTGTCACTATTTTGAGGTACTGCATGACCCGTAAAGCGCCTAAAGCTGTGTTCAAGCTCTAGGGATTATCAGCGATTAAGTAGCGAGCTTACCGTCTTAAATCCACCAATCCGTATTGGGCGAGCGTGGTGGACTACAGCCTAAACCTTCTTCAACGACAAGGAGAGGCCTTTTGTCTTATAAGTGGGTCGAATTATAAAGGCTGTACTGATGAGCTTACCGTGTTTGACTAATATAATGAGATCTTGGCTTTCGCGTTACCTTTAGCAATGTAAAGCTACAAGCCACGACAACCTCAAACGTCCACGTTGCAACTTACTCTAAATATAAGACGGATATTTCTTAAGTATATAAGAGGACAATAGACACCTATATTACAATTATTCATAAAGGGTCGTGGAATGGATACAAAATATTACAAAATTCTATTATTATAATATTTAAACTAGGCCCCAACGTGGAAACCGAGCAAATCGTCCCCCAATCGCTTTAAAAACTCGCGTAATCGAGGACGTTTCCCGTTCCATATATAGAGTTAGGGCAGAGTGAGTACTACTAACTATAATGTTATAAATAATAACAATATTCAAACCCCGATTAATTTAAATTTGTCCACTAGCTGTCAAGTACAATGATAGGGGAATACGCAATGCGATTCGCTCAGAGATCGAACGACACAACATATTTCCGCATCCGGTGAGCGCCGAACGAGTTAAACAAAGTCACACCTACAAAAACTCCTTCGTTTTATAATATTTAAAAAATACATAAATGGCACACATATGTACATGGGAAATTGACATGATCTCTTTACAAAATAGCTACGATAGAAATGAAGAGCTGTTAGGCCTGTGGCGTGGATATTTCAGCCACTGTCGCTTACACATCACTGGAAAATTTCTTCAAATAACTTTCGACCTTACGCCATGGAGTTTAAGTCTATTCTATTGAGTACGCCTCATAATCTGGCGTGCATAATATACTGAAAAGGGGGCTGACTACACGACCAATAGTGAACAAACGTGATCCTATCGATCGTATGTTCAAGCTCTGATCCGTAATATACACTGTTCATTGTAATTTTCGTCCTTATTGACAGTACACTACAGAACAAATCCGCTTATACCGTTCATAAAAATATTGCAAATGACGCGTCAACAGTTACTACTGATTAAATAAAAAAGCTTGTGCATAACCGTTATCGTTTATACTAACGCACCCTTTGACTCCGTGGTAACAAACGAATTTAAAAATGTTTACACAGGTACAAACTGTTTAAGAATAGGTTACAATTCATTTTAGTAGCGTTATTCAGATGGAATGTCATTTAATTTCAACGTATATTGTATTTAAATGCCTTTTCTTCCAATCGACACATTAAATGCAAAAACTTATTTCATTAAGTATTGAATGTAACATAATATGTAAACATAGACAAAATAATGCCTTAAAACAAGTAAGAAATAAAGTTACAAATTGCAGTTTAGAGACCAATGACAAAAGTTATTTTGATAATTCACCACTCTTCAAACTTACGTTGAAACCCAAACTGTTTAAAATATAGTGCAAATATATTTACCACTGCCTTATAAAGCCTTAATTTTTAACCTCTTGTCATATTTGAGATAATATTTGCTAATAATAAAGTAAGTTCTTTAGAGTGACAAGGTGATAAAATACTGTTTTGATTAAGATAACTCACACAATGAGCATATATTTGCAACTTATTCCAAACAGCAATGATATTTATCGCCTTGAAATAAAGTGCGTTATTGCGAAAAATTATTAGGAAACTTTTATTATTTAAATAATACCTCATAACAATTGACACTTGCGACCTTTCGTTTATTATACAGAATAGACTTATTTAGTAGAGAGAGACGTAAAAACGTCGTAAGTGCCAAATGTAATAAAATGTTTACATTCTAAGAATTTGTGTGATAATATTTATGACTTTAGAAATGACTTTTAGGCTTTTGAAGAGAAAGTCTTTAGACCTTATCCCGTCGAATTAAAGTTCACAATCTGAGCAACTTTTACGCCAAACACGAGAAAAATAAATTCAAAAAGATGTACGCTATCCTGACGCTACAACACCAACCGTCAATTGTAGAATACTGAAAGAAGACTTCAACGATTTCTAAAGCTATCTCTCAAGGAGTACAAATAACTGGATGCGGCAAATCAAAACAGCTTACTCCCTCGTATTTGCAAGGTCTTCCACGAAGTCCGGGCTCACCGCGCGAGCTAACTAGCGACTGCTTGGGTTCATGGGCATCTGCGCCTGCACTCCTTGCAGGTTCATCGGTCGGCCGTTCGGATTGCCCATGCCTAGTCCGTCTTGATAGCTGTTCGCGTCCATAGTATCATCGTTCTGGAATATTTGAAAATGTCAATACACGAGGAGATTTTTATTGACCATTTATGTGATGCTCCATAGCAAAACCACGTTATCTTCAACGAATATATAACTGTATAAAGTCTATGACATTTTAGTACCATTAAAACTACATCCCTAGAAACTTTGATTTAGGCACGAACACTCGTATTCACAAACATTTCTATGAGGTTTCTCGATTCTATGATAAGTAAACGCATTACATTGAATAGAGCTGTGATTGGTTCGATTCTGTTGCCTAGTTCATATCGTTGAATATACGTTTTATTACTTTAAACTTTAAACTTTTGACATCTGGACGTTGCTTTTGACATCTCGACCTGTAGCCCAATTCACGTATTAAAACCATTGGGATATCGCAGCGATTTAGTCGTTTTAAACACTTTTTCGTATTCACGTACGTCAAATGAACCGATTTTGAAGTAGCTCGATCGCAATGTCGTTGAACCATCGTCGAACCGTATTCAGCTAATAAATCGTTTTAAAATCGCACCTTAAATGTCAACTGAGAGGTATTCAGCTAAAATATTCTCGTATCACGTTCTATGTTAAATAATATCGATATTGTTTGATTTAATTTGATTAATTTATCGTAAATCACTGTATTTGAAGTATAAAGTATATTTGAACCTTTTAGTAGAAAATAAAATAATTTTACGGGTATCTTTTTTTTGTTTCGTTGACAAGTCGTTTAGATGTGCTTTAGTTCCGATCCTATTGAGTTGTCGTCCTATCGAAATGTAGCTGAGTAACATGTGAATACCCAAAATTGGATAGGACTACGATCGAACGATTTCTAAACTACAACGATTTTTAGATCGAATGTGTTTACGTGAATTGGGCCACTGTGCGTTGCATAATATAGCTAGCTGTGTGTTCATTTTAAAGAACTCATAGTGCCGATCCCCACTTTAGTATTGTCTATGAATAAGTTTTTACGACCCTGTGCGTTCACGCACACTGAGACCTCAAAAGCCTTGACATATGTCACGCACTGAGAAATGCCTTATTTTGCATAGCATTATTTTTTACTTGGACTAGTATTGTTTGTGAATACGGGCGTGTTTCATTATTTTATAAAATCTATGTGATGTTGCAAGTTTTTATATTAAAATGATAAATTGTCAAAGCTATCATCATTGGACATAGCCCTCCCTGAAGGATATCCCGATCGGTCCTACGCTGCCCACATCCAGCGGTTTCCCGCGGCCTTCACCAGATCGTCGGTCCACCTTGTGGGTGGGGTTGTGGGCTTACCAACACTATATCATTATAAATAAAATTGTTTTAGAATCATTTGACACCATTCATGTGTTTCTGCTATGTGTATAAGTGAAACACCATGGTTCTGCCGGAGTAAGCCTCTACATCACAAATACTTTGCAATGTATTTTAGGACAAAACTAGGGATATATAGATTTTGGTAAAGTCCTAAAATCTAATAGACTTTATATACTTGAGAGATTTTTCTATGTAATTACTTATGTATTTACATTTGAAAGCTAAAGTGGTTCTGCCACGGAGAGTTACGTGAATATGGTAGCTCCAGATGGCTAACCTTGCCGCAATTAAAGATCTAATATTTTGTTGTGTATTCAAAACTTGAAATGCTACTATTGAAGGATTTGTAATCAAAATATTATTTGAATTCTAAGGACTTCCATAAAAACTTGACTCTCGGCTCAGGAGAGTGTCAAGTATGGCTACTAAAGTAAAGTACATAATTTATAAATAAGATCTGGAATTATTTACATGTATGAAGATACTCAAAAATCTTTTCACTTAGTTTCAATTTACATTACATTAAATAAATATTCATATTTAGCACTTTACGCGTTTACATAATGCTGTGTTTCTTTTTCTTCTCCATTCTTCATGGATTAATTCAAGCAAATTTGACAAAAAGATTAGAGGCAAAAACGATTTCACATTACACACACAAGGGACGAAACATTTATGTCATAAGCTTTGTACAACCGTCCGTAAGTTTAATGTGAGAAGCATGCGCTAACAGACGATTTAAGTATGTGTACGTGTTTACACAAGAGTGAAAATTGTATACAAATGACAGTTGCGCCGGCATGATTGTAGTGAGCGTTAAGTTATTAATGAATCGTAAATAAAGATGAGCTTACAATATAGAAGATTAAATCCTATGATACACTTATTTTTACATAACACTATACAGTGTGTCTGATCATGAGTTATACCGTTTACCATGAGCTTATATCATAGTATAAGGAAACAAGTACGCCGACTGAGACCCCGCGCAAGCGATAATAGCCTTCTCCTATAGGATGGTATAGGGTTGTCGTCATAAAATATGCCGACAACCCTATACCCAATTTCGTTCGATACCTAGATATAATTAAGCCAAGTGTGTCAAGAGTTGGCAGTCTACTCTATATAATGGTATAGGGTCGCATCACAAAATATGCCGATAACCCTATACCCACATTTCGATCCCTAGATATAATTATTAAGCCAAGTGTGTCGAGAATTGACAGGTAAGCATAGCATCAGGGCTCCATAATTTACTGTTACATATTTTGTTTTTTTTAAATATGTACATACCTAATACATATAAAACAATGCCAAACTCGCACTTTACCGTTTATTAGCTCATTAAGCGTGTCGTATCTCGTTATTTTTGACTCCCATGTACGTTAGCGTTTTATGTCATTGATATTATATTTTAATAACGCTTAGCTTCTATATAAAACACTCAGAAAAAGTCTAAGTCCTGCGCATTTTTTGCTACACCCTAATCCTATTTTCTCTATCCTATGATAAAAAAAAATTCTTCGATTTAAAGAAGCGCAACCATTAAAAGGGCATTCTTTAGTTCTATTAAATTGTCAGTGTGCGTGAGGCCACGCCTCCAGCGACGCTTTGCTACCTGGCGCGCAAACGGTGCGTTTCTATGAAGTCAAGTTACTTGTTTCCTTATATCTATGCTTATACCGTTGATTTACCTCTCTGTGCCTGCGTATAGTGCGATCCTCGTAGCGCGTGCCGCCCGTAGAGGCCATTGGCCGGCTGAGCGTGCTGTTGGCATTGCTGGGGGAGTGCGGCGCGCCGCCAGTACCGGACATCGGCGTGCCCTGACCTGTCCCCACACCCGCTTATGTACACACTGGACTGGATATCTATCACGGTACGTTTTGCGGGTACTGTCTTCGCGAGATGAGCGGTTTTTACTATCGACTAGCATTTATTCCGTACGACTTGTCCACATGGATAAACTGTAGAGAAGCATCGTCGTAGATATAAATAAAACCGTTGAGGCCACTAACTAATGTCATCTCTACATGCGTTCCTGCGACTTTCTATCTATGTCAAGGTTATTGCGTCGTGCAGGCGCGATAGAAGGGACAACAAGATTTTAACACCGTCAATCTTTCGCATTTGCCCCCACCCACTGGAATTCATTCCTTATAGATTGGACATTCCGGCAGGAATAAACGCTAGTGGATGTAGGGCTATTATTGAGGATCCACCGTGCGGGTGCCGGGAAATATTGGAGAACGTACATTCTTATGATGCGAGAAGAGGTGTCACTCTAGAGGGCTTGACGTTGGCTGCGTTCCTTGTTCACGATAAACTTCACGTCACTAGTGTTGGAGCACAGTGGGGTGAACACTAATATCGATATGAATGACATCGATTTATTTCTAAAAAGTGTAATCTATTATGCGAGGATTTTCATTCTTTCATTTCATTTACATTGCTTATAACGGAAACTAACAATTTTCAAACATAGAACATGTACTTTGTCTTTGTTGTGCGTTATGAAAAAGTTTTCTATGGTATTATTTCCTTTTAGAATGTTTTTTTACAAAAAATCTTTCTTCTTTCTTTGAAAACACGAAATGATGCAGTCACGTTATTTTCTAAAAACCATTTATTGCGTCGATTATACAAGGTTTACTTTGTATATTTTTCTGATTGAATAATTGAACGATTGTATAATAACCATTTTACCACCGACACCGAGACAGTACCGCTAAGAATTTTAATGTAATTTATCATTCGTAATAAATAAACAGTCCATTTCCGTTACGAGCCGCATTTTTATCGCAATTACAAATACAATCTTTAAAAAAAACTCTACCGATTAATCTCTAAGGTCTTTAAAGTCTACTACATCACTCTTTGCGTGATTTGCTCTTGTTTCAAACAAGCTCATGACGCAACTAAAATTGTTATGTTTTTACACCAATAAATATCACTAAGGGTACAGTACACTAGCATTACATAGAATCTTGAAAACATAGTATGTTTTTCTTTCAGTATCCTAATTGTTTGATAGTAAACACTTATTATGGAATAATTTTATTTTTGAGTTTACAAACGCGTAAATATAAATACGAGAAAAATGCACTGAAAAAAAATCGACTGGCCTCAGGCGGGACTCGCCAGAGGCAAGTCGATTTTTTTCAGTGCATTTTTCTAGTATAAACACTTATTTCTAAAACTACTATACCTGTATAAGTAGTTTAAGATGATAGCTTGTAATGACGATGGATAGTTTGAAGATTTGTAATTAGTAATAGCAATAAAAATGCGGCAAACAAGCTCATTAACAAGAAGTTATGGCTGGTGCAAAGAAGTCGCAGTTAAGTTAATTTTATTAATAATTTGAGGAATAGTTAATGGAACAAGTGCATTTTAAATGCAGTGCTTTAGGCGTCACCTCCACGAATGATTCAATCGCGGCGATAATATCGCCGTGCCACTAAGTATATGGCGGCATTAATTAATATAGAATTTAGTGGCACGGCGATAACAACGTCGAGATTCACTCGCTAGTGCAGGTGAAGCCTAATCTACGCGAAACTAACTCGTTTGATTTGTTCGATATGGATATAAGACCCTACAGGGTGTTTGGTATACGGTATAATAAAGAGTCCTACTCTTGCTAACAAGTTCTATATAACTTTTATACAACTTACGCCAGTATGCCTCAGAGATGAAAATGGTTTGATCAATAAATCTTAATTGTAAAATTTATTTTGAATTTTCCTATACACTTTGTTTTACTGACTGAACTATTTGAATGGAAATTTAAAAAAAAAATGTTTTACATGTTTGAATTTTTAATAATATCACTATAATTAGTATTTATATGATGTTAGCATGGTTAGGTGATCGCTTATACCATGTACCAAACACTCTGTAGACCATAAGACGATTCAGACTACACAAATTTTATCAAGTATTTAATAAAGAATCGAATAAACACAAAAACAGTTCGTAACAGCACTATTTATTCCTCTAATTATCTGTTTAGTGTTTCAGCTTAGACCCGCGCACACTCCAGCATGATAATGCAGTTATGGCATGAGACATACAAATAGTGATTCAATTGATAGGCCAGTATCGATAACACGGCAATGTTACGAATAACAATTGTGTAATCACTATCAACTGCTTTTTAATGTATCGATATCCCAACCAGGTCATTTATCGATAGTGGCTCTATCGATATTTCGACATCACTACATACTGAACACAATGTAACGACGTCTCACACAAAACGAATATATACACAAACATCAACAGCCCCACAAAATATTGACTTGAATTTTATAATTTATACAAGTTTATACATTTCTACGTAAAAATATGTATACAACAGTTTGACAGTGGAAAGTCTGTCAAAGTGTATATTTATGAATTCTGTTAAATTCTTGTCTCAAGATTTTTGGAACGCGAAACTTCAAGAACAGAATTCATATTTTTAACAATGAAATAAGTATTAAACAGATTTCATGTTGATGTGTTCAAATATTTATATAACAATAGAACTCTTAAAATTTCATTTCTCATTATATTACAATTACCTACAATTTCCTGCTCGCATATTTTAGACTATAATTCCATGTGGTTAAGTGTGTTTTTTGCTTACCACTGCTATTGGAGGATCCTCTCGGTTGAGCCGCCCTGGCTGGCGTGAGGAAGTCCGCTTCACGCCATCCGTGCTTGCGATATACTTCGCGTAACTCCGCGTGAGACCACATTGTCATTAATACTTGACCTAGGAGAGATATAATTCTCGTTGTAAATATCTAAAATCGGTGGCGTAAACGCTTTTAAGTTACACGCACGTATTCACAAACAATACTTATGTTAGTAAAAAACAATGCTATGCAAAATAAGGCATTTCTCAGTGCGTGCCATATGCCAAGTATTTTGAGGTCTCATAGTGCGCGTGGACGCACAGGGTCGTAAAAACTTATTCATAGCCAAACTTAAGTAGGGATAGGCACTATGCGTACTTTAAAATGAACGCACAGCTTAGGTTAGCTAGCTATATACGCAACGCACAGGTCAAGATGTCAAAAGCAACGTCCAGATGTCAAAAGTTTAAACTCTGAAAACCTCATTACATTCAACGATGTGAATAGTGTTGTAAAAGAACAGTATTTTAGTCCTCATTTTGCGGCTATAAGTTCTTTTTGCAGAACTCACGACTAATTACTCCTCTGAGGTCTGAGTTTTGAGTTTTATTTAAGTCTTGTCAGTTCTTTCAGTCCTAAAATTACTTATTCTTGATTGACTTAAGTCTTCAAAAAAATCGGGAGTGGTCTCCCTTTGACTTTCTCGTATACCAGAAACGACACAAAGGTTGATGAAATTGTTGTTGAAATTTTGGTCACCTATCCAAGTACCGACCGCGCACTTGGTTGCTTAACTTTCGTGATTGACGGCTCAAAATAGAAACCTTATATTTTGATGTCATACACGTATGTTAAATTTGGTTGCAATAAGTTAAAGCATGCTCGACACACACACAGACATAATTCCAAAAAAGAATATTTTTGGACTCAGGGAGGTCCAAAACGTGTAAATCCGTCAAAATCTCGAGATCTAATTTTGTGACGATTACAAGACTTCCTCTTTACTACGTATACGAGAAAGTAAAAAGACTGCAGTTTCAATATTAGGACTAAAAGACTCAGTTCTTTGACAACACTAGCTGAACTAGGCAACAGAAACGAACCAATCACCGAGCTGTATTCAATGCAATGCGTTTACTTGTCCAATAGTCTAGGAAGCTCATAGTAATGTTTGTGAACACGGGTGTAAGAGACAGTCCACCTTCCTATAGAAAATGTAAGAGTTAGTGACCTGCAAACTTAAGCACCCTGGGCGTGTGACGATGACGTTGCTTGGTGAGGTTGAGAAGTCTCTCCACTCCGCCCGCCTCCAGCAAGGAGCGGGAGAACTCTCCACTCTTCTTTATCACCTCGTTGAGCGTCGCCAGCACGGCGGCTATCGTGTCGTCAGAGGTACCCTGCTAAGGAATATAAAAGAAGTGTTAAGGGCGTGCGCTCGATTGACGTCAAAATGGCCACATTTTGTGGTTTTTCAGACCTAATTTTGGAGCGATGTAATAAAAAAAGTACTTAGAAAATGTTGTACAATATTTTCTGGGTACTTTTTTTATTTTTTTCAAAAAAAAATTATTGAAATCAACTCGGAAGCCGATCCCAAACCACCTGTATTCAGGGTGTTGGTTATTTAGTTTACATGTTGTATAATTTCTTTGCAAAGTCTGTTCACATCGCTTTTTTTTTTGTTTTTTTTTTCAAAAAACCACTTGAGAGAGATATTTTAATTTACACTTATAGTTTTGTAAAGCGAGGAGAAACTTATGGCGCAGTTTTTCGATCGTACACCCCGGGTCTTCCCAGCTAGTGGATTTATCGCTCTGCGAGCAATGTCTATGTGTGTATGGGGTCACATAGACACGTGTAACTACTTCGTAGACACTATCGTACTTCGATGAATGCACGCTCTTAATATTGACTGCGGAGACGTCATAAAGCTCGGTCGCGATACAGAGATAATTTCTAATTCTTTCTCTTTTCTTCTTTTTCTTTCTCTTTTTGTTTTACGTGATAATAAAAAAATTACATGTCCAATAATTTTTGTTTTCTATCTGACGGACTGAACAGAAATTTTCAGTCATCATCCCTATTCCTTATCCATGATAGGAATTTCTTCCATTTTTTTTCAAAGCTTTTTTATTTAACTTACACTGTTCGTATGTAAGTTGTCTGCCAAAATTTGCAAACCATTTTTCGACCACTTCCTGGTATTCGATTGAGTTGAAATTTTGTATACACGTTTAGCTTGTATGACGATGCATGCTAAGCTAAGTGACGTCATTCTAAATCCAATATGGCGGACTAGTTATTTCTTGTGCACTCGCATGATATGGGTATCTAATGAAAAGGTTTGATGAGAAGAATACGAAAATTAAATTGACTTTACTCTAAATCCAAAATGGCGGACCGCCCAAGATGATCGACTACTTATTATTTAGCACTACCATAATATGGGTACCAAATGGAAGGGTTTACTAAGGAGAATGTGAATAAACTGATAAAAAAATAAAAAATAAAACTATAAAAAAATCTTTTTCAAAAACAAGGTTTTGTGCTCTAAAAGAAGAAAATAAAATAAGCTTTACATTTAAATGTTATAAAAGTTTATCGCGAGATTTACTTGTCTAGATAAACAGCGATAGTATCGGCAAAGAGATAGCAAATAAACGATGATCGAAATAAATTTCGCGAGAAGTTTTTATAAAATTTTAATTTAAAGTTTGTTTAATTTTCTTCTTTACTTTAAGAGTATTGAAATAAAAGCATTTTTTTTTTAAAACAGTTCTTTCGTAATCTATTTAATTTATTATTAAATAATGTCAAACCGACCTGGTCATGCTGTTGGTTCCCGCTGGGCAGCTTCTGCACGAGGTCCCGCATGGCGTACTTGCCGATGAGCTCCTTGTTCCGCTGGTCGATGGCCAGGTTCCGCAGAGCCGTGGCCACTGCACAAACCACGCGATCCACCTCCATGCGGAGGAGCTCTACCAGGATTGGTAGCCCTGGACGGACAGTTTCAACGTTATTTCTGGGGCCATTCATTCATTACTTAAGACGATTTTGGCTAGTTTTTGATAAGAAAAATATTCCCCCTATAACAGGGTGCCTAATCTTACCTTATCTTGTCAGTAATAGGGTACTACACCATTTTTTGAAAACTGTTTTAAATCAATCCTGAGGTCGTAATTAATCAGTGGAATTTTTATTTCAATTTTATAATACTATAAATGCCTAAAAAACTTAGTTTTATTTTCGATTTTGAATTTCCGCGCGGAAATGCTAGCCGCCATGATTTTCCGGCCTGTGACGTCACTCCGTTAGTAAACAAAACACAGCACGATAAAAATCTATTCTGTTTACTAACGGAGTGACGTCACGTCACATTCCAATATGGCGAACGGCGTTTTAATGATTTTAGGGTCAGATTTTTAAAATTGAATTATAAAGTTGCAAAGAAAACTTCATAATTCAATTTTAAAAATCTGACGATGTTTATGAACAAATATATATGTTTCTCGTTTACTTTTTGCAATATCTATCATAAAAATGCAATCTTATATTTTTTCTCTCATGGTGTAAAATACCTTATTGTGCACCTCCTCCTCCTCTCCTGAGGGGGTGGCTGCTTCCAATAGCCTTATAGCCACTTTGGAAATAAGCAATAGGGTGTGTTTAGTCGGTAGGAGTCCGACATAACACCAGGGCCGCCCTTAGGGTATCCAGGATTTACCTCCTTCTTCCTCGATTTTTGGAATATGTACCATAAAAATGCAATTTTATATTTTTTTCTTTGATGGTGTAAAATACCCTATTGTCGGAACACAATAATGCTGTTAACATTGTTATTACGGCGACAAACTTTGAAAAGATGGTGGTCTGGCTACCACCAGGCGGACTTAAAACGAGCCCTACCATCTACCAAACTGATAACAAAGTACTCCACTGAGGATTTCAATCCTGTGACCTCTGTATCAAATTCCAGTGAGCCAACCACTAGATAACGAAGTCGTTTAAGAAGTTTATTAAAATTCTTATTTAAATTACCCTTTTCCTTCCGAACCGCCGCCCTGATGTCGATGGAAGGTTGCCAGTAACACGCGGCTAAGTTTTGTAACGCCCCCGCTGCTGCTTCTAACGTTTCTGGGTTCGAACACGTTTGTAACAACGCCATGTATAGAGGCACAACCTGCAGACAAAAAAAACAGAATTAGCAAGTTTTATAAGAAAAATGCCGGCAGAGTAGAAAAGCATCATCCCATATCCCCCAATGGGTGTCGTAGAAGGCGACTAATGGATCAGCAAAGGTGTATTGATCATCTTATACTCCGTCCGCCAATCCGCATTGGGCAAGCGTGGTGGACTACGCCTAAACGTCTTTCCTTGACAAGGAGAGGCCTCGTGTCCCAGCAGTGGGTCGAATTATAAAGGCTGTTCTGATGATTTTTTTTTTCTGTGTATAATCTGCAATCAGTTTTTTTTTACTTTCAGCGGATGTTTTGAGAGTGGCGTGTCATGTAGAGTGTGCCCTCCAGTGAGAGCATCTACTCTATAGGAAATTAAATATGTCCTTTCGTTTTAGCCTCTTTGGGTAACAACGGGATAGTAGTTTAGTTGCCAGTTTATTGGGATGATTTTCAAGCCTCCCTCTGTATCTTTCAGTGATCTCTTAATTAACGGTATTAATCCCTCGTTCCTCGTGTATTTCCTTTTTCGTAGTGTACCAAGAAACGTTAAAAATGGAACGAAGAATCATGTTTTGGACTCTTTGGATGATGGTAATGTTTGAGTTGCTGGCACAAACCAACAGCTGGATACCATATAACTATATAGGTTTTAAGATGGTGTTGTATATAATGAGTTTGTTATTCAAACTGAGTTTACTGTTTCTTCCCATTAGCCACAATAGATCATTATATCCGATTTCGTCCGTCGATCGAGATGCAAGTCGAGGTATCTTATAGTGTCTTGATGGGGTAGTGTAATATTACCATTTTATCTGATGATAAGAAAAACCTGTATCACAGATTTATCTTAAATACATACAGGTACATTCGACAAAGTTATCGGTGTTCCACTTGTAGGCGATATACGCGTGGCAATTACGTGTCTGATTAACAGCGCCGAATTGAGCCAATAAGGGCATAATATATTTATGAGTAGAGTCAAAAATTTAGTTTTTATGGATATATATTTATATGTAAAATAAAGTAAGTATGTGTTTAAGTTTGTATAAGTAAATATAAGATAGGAATGTACTCAAATTATCATATGCATTTTTTTTTTAAATATAACTTATGTATGTATATCGTATATTTTATTTATTTATTTATAAGCAAACTTAACAGCATATCATTTTACATTAGAATCACATATAAAAATCTTAAACAGCCAATTACAACGTTTGTCAAATTAAATTACAAATTTTGTTGACGTAGATATTAAAAGACATACAGAATTTCGGTTCGCTATTAATACAATTCAATAAAAAAAAGGATTTTGTTTGTGTGTCAATGTGAGTGTGTGTGTGGACGGTGAGTGCAGTTGTGTGGGCAGCTCTGTTTATTGGGTCGTGTCCTCAAATGTAGGCAGTTGACTCAAGACGCCCCTTATAAAAAGATTGCGATTCGAAAAGAAAATATCAAATTCACGATAACGCTCCTCAAAGGTGTGTACAATTCTGTGCAAAACAGAATAGCTATCATAATTGGAACGGACCCGGCCAGTATAGAACACCTTCGGGCGCCTAGTACGGACTGTAGAGGCACACAAACCGATACGCGCAGTCAGCTCCGAGCAGTCCAGCGCCGCATTCACTACATCAAATAAAAACTTCATATCAGCTACCAGCCGTCTGTTCTCGAGTGAGTGAAGATGGAAGGCAGCAAGCCTATCTTCGTAACTTAAGTCGTGCACTTTAAATCGGTACATTAAACGTCGTGTGAAGCAACGCTGCACTCCCTCAAGCTGGGCGGTGTGCGTCAAATAATATGGCGACCACACTGGCGACGCGTACTCCATAATACTCCTGACATAGGAAAAGTATATGGCTCGGAAAGAACTAATTTGTCGAAAACACTTAGTTGATCTATGAATAAACCCTAGCATTTTATGAGCCCTTTGAGTAATGTAGTCAAAATGTGACGTATATAAAAGCTTACGGTCGAGCATGATGCCAAGATCGCGAACAAGTTCAACCCGTGGAATAGAAGCGCCATTAAGTTTATAGTCATGGGTGACAAAAATGATTTTACGTGTAAAGGTGACTGTTTGACATTTCGCTATATTTAAATCAAGGCGGTTGCGCACGCAGTAACCGGAAAGTCTGTCCAGGTCTGACATGTTCACAGTT
This sequence comes from Elophila nymphaeata, assembly GCA_955850985.1. Taxonomy (NCBI): domain Eukaryota; kingdom Metazoa; phylum Arthropoda; class Insecta; order Lepidoptera; family Crambidae; genus Elophila; species Elophila nymphaeata. Next base: position 7,330,164 of record OY039091.1, on the reverse strand, counting down.
TCGATAAAATTTCAAGATGGTGGATTTATTTAATGATTTTTGACAGTTAAAAGCGATAAATGGCTATATCATATCGTGTTTAGGTGGTCATGCTAGGCAGACTGCATAAAGTACGAGGGCGCGCCGAGTGCATACAAATCTTAACAGTTTCGCACGTGACTCGTCTCGCTCGGCGGCCCGCGCGCTCTCATACATGCAGCATACAAGCCATGTGCGAAGGATCTTTACGTAAACACGGTGTTTGAGTTATTAGTAAGGTGGCTTCAGACTGAAGCTCGTTGTGTCCACAGGGCCCGCTGACGGGGGCCAGCCTCAACCCGGCGCGCAGCCTGGGGCCAGCCATCGTGCAGGGCTACTGGCTAGACCACTGGGTGAGCACATTGTACTCTAACCTGATCCTATCCTAATTGTAAAATTATGGAAGGTTCATAACCTAATGAGCCTTCTATAACTTGACGCGTGTCTAATCCATGTCAATGTGACTTATAGGTATGCAAAATTAAAACAAGGTAATTAGCTAAAATAGAAAGATTTAATTTTGATATTTTTTTTATAAACGGATAACACGCGATCTGCCTGTAACTAAGCGGTCGCCGTAGCCTGAACAAGCTCGAAAAATTTTCAATATATCCCCAGTCTCCCCTAAGTAATCGTAATAAATAAGGTAATATACATAAGTTCCAACAGTGGTGGTGATTAATGTGGAGAAGCATTGGCCACAGTAGGGTATTATTGGGCATTCTGGCACACTTTTTTAGCACTCCATTGATCTCACTATCGTTCGATCAATTTCGTAAAAAAGTGTGCCAGGATGCCCAATAACAGTAGTGAAAATCACGAAGTGGTCTTAAGTTTTGCAGTTTTGCATCACATTGTTCTGTGTAGGTGATTTACTAAAAGGCTGATGTAAAATGCGAAGTGAATTAGACACTCCAATATTAAATTGAAAGCGTTTTTTGATTTAGCTGCTAAACCCCCCTTCATGATTATTGGCTGTTGGATAATTATCCTCTCTATAACTGCCGTGGTATGAATATAAAACCAGATATTTATAAATACATTCATTCTCTCTACCTACATCGATCTGTATGGATACTACCTACGATGAAATTTATTAAACAACCACTATCCTTGCAATTTCAAAAAATTTGCCCAGATGAGGTAGTATCTGTTCATCGACATGGAAAATTGCTACCTAATATGATTAGATGTCTTGTTTGTGGGCCGTCAAACTGTGGGAAAACAAACTTACTTATTGGCCTTCTACTACATGAAAATGGACTGCGGTTTAAAAATGTGTATTTATACTCTAAGACGCTATATCAATCCAAATATGTATACCTAGAAAAGGTTTTGAATTTAGTGCCAGAGGTATCATTCGCAAAATATCGAGATAATGACTTGATCGTGAGTCCACACGAGGCTAAACCACATTCAGTAATAATTTTCGATGATGTAGCATGTGAAAATCAATCCAACATGCGAGATTATTTTGCAATGGGTAGGCATAAATTTATTGACTGTTTTTACTTAAATCAAACTTACACTAAAGTTCCTAAACAGTTGGTAAGAGATAACGCCAACCTAATAATATTATTCAAACAAGACGATATCAACTTACGTCATGTATACGATGAACATGTTAGTACTGATATGTCGTGGCCAGAGTTTAAAGAATTGTCTTCGAAAATTTGGAAGATTCCGTATAATTATTTAGTAATTAATAAGGATTGTCCGAAAAATAAAGGTGGATACAGGATGAATTTTGATACTTTTGTTAAATTTGATTAATAAATAAAATGAGATTCATACCAGTTCAGATTCATTTCGCCTAAAAAACTATTAGACATAACACGTGAACTTCTACAGTTTATTAAATGGAACAGAAAATAAAAAATCAAGTGGTTGAAGCTTCAGAAGCTGTCAAAAAGAAAGTCAAAGAAATGCGTTTAATGGAAAGTGAAAATGAAAAAATGTTAGATACAGTTTTTAAACCCGTTACGACTTCACTCAATCAAATTATACAACATAAAAAACATTTACAGACATCAAAGCATTCTATGAATGATTCAGTGAGAGATTCCTTTCTCATGAAAGATGAGAATCTTTCTCTAGACTCCGAGGACTTTGAGAAAACCTTTAAGAATAAAAATAGCATTTGCAGTTCTCAAGACTCTGATGAAATGGATCAAAACTTAGATGGAAATGCTATTGACGAGTCTGATCCTAACAACACTAGTAATCTTTCGTTCAGAACAATAGACTCAATACCTAGTTTAGATGGAACTTCTTGGTCAATGTCTTCTGAAATATTTAAGGATGTTCCATTTGGTGTTAGAAGAGAACGAGGTAAATTAATGATGGGTACATCTCGTGTAGAAATGAATGATAAAAAAATATCAATAGCAGGTCATGAGTACAGAAAAACTCCTGGTTTGTGTGAGCTTTTATTTAAGAAAGTACCCAATTTAGAGCTGATAACGGAAAGCGATGGACAAGTGTATAAAGCAATACTGATAGAAACTAACGCTCACCGTCGAGATTATGATCCAAAGAAGCCAATCAAATCTAATAAAGGCAGAAAATATTTAAATATTATAAGACCACTATTTAAGTTACGTAAACCTTCAACATCTTCTGTTTCATCGAGTGTAAGTAATGTTAACTATATTAGTGAGGGTGAAGGACTACGTGTGAAGAAAAATTATAGAAAAGATACTGATTATATTTACTGGGATGATCCTAACGAGCTTGTGGAGAGACTGAAATTACTAATTGCCTCTAAACATGCTGGAAATACTGAGCTAGATAATGAAATTATATCCATAATTGAGGAATTACGTGAAAGTGGTATTATAAATTAGATATTATTTTATTTTTCTATTATCACTCCACCATTTGCTCGGACTACTTCTCTGGACGAAAATGAATATTGATAAATTCGGACATTCTGTTCATAAAAGATTACGTTTCTCGGAAATATTAGATTTAACAGATAACTCTTTAGTAAAATCAGAAAGTGGTCATTATGATGCTAAGTCATCGCGATTAACTGGAATCAAAGAACCATTGGCACCTGATGATGCGGTAAACAAAAAGTATGTAGATGAAAAAGTTTTTGGTTTATGTACAAAAAAAGAAATTTCCATTTTTATGGTAACAATAAAAGAGGAAATCGCATCAAGCTTAAAGCAGTTAGAGAAAACATTTTGTACAAAAGACTACGTCGAAAAGTTAATTGCTAAGCGAAATAATGATCAAGCAGCAAGTAGTAAACGAAATCCATAGATCAGCACGTAAAAATTTCGACAGAAGATCTGTTATTTTAAAAGGAATAGATGATTTATGGCAAGCTGATTTAATTGATTTCCAGACCATAAAGAAGTATAATAAAGGTTTTGCTTATATTTTAGTCGTCATTGATTGTTTCACTAAATACGCTTGGGCAATTCCTTTAAAAACAAAGACAAAAAGAGCTGTCGTTGACGCGTTTTCGGCTATTTTGACGCAAAGTGGTCGTTGCCCTCGTAACTTACAAACTGACATGGGAACAGAATTTTACAACGATTCCTTTAAATCACTTGTGCAGTCACTGAAAATAAATCACTATTCATCATATTCAACTAAAAAGGCTTCAATTGTTGAAAGACTAATTCGAACATTAAAGAATAAAATTCATATGCTTTTTAGCTATAAAGGTATAGGGAAAACTATAAATGGATAGGGAAAACTTTGATCGACGTTTTGAATACCTACAATAATAATGTACACCGGATTACTAAATTTAAACCAGCGGATGTGAATTCTGAAAACGAAATAATTGTTAGGAATAATATCAAAAACAGTCAAACCAGACCAAATAAAAAGCAAAAGATTAATTTTAAAATAGGTGACTGTGTACGCATAAGTAAATATAAAAGTAGTTTTGATAAAGGGTATACCCCCAACTGGTCTACAGAGATATTTATAATTAAAAAGGTTAATAAAACTACTCCAGTTACATTTCACATTCAAGATCAGAGAAAGCAACAAATATTAGGCTCTTTTTATCAAGAGGAATTGCAGAAAACGAAATATCCTAATGTTTATTTAATTGAAAGGGTAATTAAAAAAATGGGACGCAAACTCCTTGTCAAGTGGTTGGGTCTTTCAGATACCGAAAATAGTTGGATTAATAGCAATTCAGTTGTACAATAATATAAGTGCAGCTTTATACATATCATTATCATTATATAAAAAGAAATGCTAGGAGGAGGACTTATAAACAATTTGATTAATAACTTACCTGTAGAACTTCACTTACCGGGATACAACTATTGTGGACCAGGAACAAAATTAAAAAAAAGATTGGCAAGAGGCGATAAAGGAATTAATCAGTTGGACGAAGCTTGTAAGCACCACGACATTGCATATACAAATTATACGGATTTACCTAACCGACACAAAGCAGACCTGCAACTGTTGGACATGGCTAAAAAACGCTTGCATTCAAAAGATGTGGGAAAAGGAGAAAAATTAGCTTCGTGGTTGGTTAGCAAAGTTATGAAAGCTAAAGTAAAAACAGGTTCTGGAGTTAAAAAGTTTAAATCAATGGTTTCGAAAATAAATTCAAAAATAAACAAAATGAAACCAAAAAGTCATACATCGTTAATCAATTATGCTTATAAAGCTGCTAAAAAAGTTATTCCAAAATGTGGAAATTTCCGACTTCCACGTGTCATACCGATTCCCAAAACTGGTGGGATATTACCTTTGATACCTATTTTCGCGGGTTTGTCTGCTCTTGGCGCTTTAGCTAGAGGTGCAGCTGGCGTAGCTAAAACAGTAAATGAGTATAAATCAGCTCAAAAGAACTTGAATGAGCTGGAGCGTCACAACAAAACAATGGAAGCAATTGCTATAGGAAAAGGTCTTTACATCAAACCGTATAAAAAAGGCAGCGGTCTATTTATAAACATTAAAAAAAACTAGTCCGTAGGCTACCCCGACGTGCTCTAACAAATATTGATATCATTAACCATTCTCACGATATACCATATTTCCGAGGAGTCTATATGAGAGATATGATGCCTCATAAAGCAAAACCGATCGAGTGTGGTATTGTAAACTTAGATAGTTATATGAACAATGGTAGTCATTGGGTAGCCTATGTAAAACTGAATAACTACTGTGAATATTTTGATAGTTTCGGTGATTTGAAGCCTCCTAAAGAAATAGTGGAGTATTTAGGTTCGAATAATATTTATTATAATTATGCTCGGTATCAGAATTTTAACAGTGTTAATTGTGGTCATGTGTGTATATTTTTTTTAAGGATTTTTTGGAATAAAAATAGTATATAAACATTCATCCCTTGTTTCATTTCGTCATTTCCACGATGTCTTTTACTTTATCCATAACTGGTAAAAGTTCAATATTAACCACAAATTATTTACCAACTTTGGAACTGGTTGGTGATTATGAGTGTTCTTTATTACATTTCTCCACCTTCAATTCTATACCAAATATTACAAAAAATAACAACAAATTTTATTATGGTAATGGTGAGGTTGTAGAAATTCCTGATGGAACTTACGAGCTTCACGATATATATGACTTTATAAAGGCTAATATAAAAGGTTGTATGTTCAAATTATTTTGTAATAACAACACTCTTAAAACCACAATATACTGCACAAAGGATATTCATTTTGAAATGCAAAATTCTCTTGGAGATTTATTGGGCTATGGTAAAGTTCTTCTGAAAAGTAATAAATTACATGAGTCTCCCTTTCCGGTAAACATTTTATCAACAACAGTGGTACGCATCGAATGTGATATTGTTAGCGGTTCATATATCAACGGAAAATCAAGTCACATAATACATGAATTTGTTCCAAATGTGCCACCAGATTATAGAATAATAGAAATACCAAAGAACACAATATACTTTCCAGTCAATAGACACTCTATTAATAGTATTAACATAAGGATTTTGGATAGCCTCAATAACCTTATCGATCTTCGTGGTGAAGAAGTACAATTGTATTTGCATATAAGAAAATATGATCGATTACAATAAAAACAGTATTCCACACATTCAAAAGATTAGTGGTTATCGTGCGATCCGAAAGAGAACACTTGCTTGTGGTAAAAGACAGAAATTATCTGAAGAGAATAAACAATTTTTGAAATTGATTGGGCTGTTGAAATGAATATCTTAAATATTACGAATACCCCTGTTTATGACAACTCGATAGAATGTATTGAAACTCATTCATACAAGCCTTACATAACAAGCTTCAACAGAAACGATGAAATAAGAATTCCAATAAACCAACAAGACTTATACATACTTCCAAGTGCAAGCACTTTGTATTTGGAAGGGATCGTCAATGTTTTCAAAAATGATAACAAGGATAGAGCGCCGTCATTTCATTTTACCAATAACTCACTTATGTATCTGTTCCAAGATATACGCTATGAATTGAACGGTGTTGAAATAGATAAAGTAAAGAATGCGGGCATTACTACTACTATGAAATCTTTATTATCTATGAATGACATCGAATCGAAGATATCTCAAGCATGGGGATGGGATATACAAGGCGTTAAAAATGATATTGGCGGTCATTTTTCTGCATCAATTCCACTTAGTCACATACTTGGATTTGCTGAAGACTATAAAAAAGTAATAGTAAATTGCAAACATGAGCTTGTTTTATTGCGAAGTAATACAGACCTTAACGCTTTAAAACTTAACACCGGTGAAACTGTGCGAAGTATTGAAATACATAAAATAATTTGGCGCATGCCTCATATTAAAGTATCAGACAGAGAAAAGGTTAACTTACTTAAACTTCTTGAAAAAGATAGACCTATACAATTAGCGTTCAGAAATTGGGATATCTATGAATACCCATTACTTCCGAAGACTACGAAACATACTTGGTCTATAAAAACTTGAACACAAATTGAGAAGCCTCGATATGTGATTCTTGGACTACAAACTAACAGAAAAAATGACGTGTCTAAGGATATATCCAGATTTGACCATTGCAACTTGCGTGACGTTAAAGTTTATTTAAATTCTACCTATTATCCGTACGAAAGTTATAATACAGATTTCGCAAAGCATTCTTTTGCTTTAATATACGAGCAGTTCGTAAATTTTCAACAGTCTTACTATGGTCGTAGATCTAGTTGTTTGTTAAGTGCTCAAGAATATAAAGACATTGCGCCATTATTCGTAATAGATTGTTCGAGACAAAACGATAACATAAAAAACTGGACCCGTAATTAATATTCGCCTGGAGCTGGAGAGTCATAAAGAAATACCAGATCAGACGTCAGCATACTGTTTAATATTGAACGATTGTATCGTAGAATACAAACCTTTGAGTAATATTGTTCGCAAAATATCATGAGTTCAACTATTTTTGTTGACGTTCAAGGTTTTAAAGACTACCGTGGTAATTTCATAATAAAGGAGCTAGCGTTATCTACGAAGGAATTTACTCAAGTCTTTTTGATAAAGCCCCCATATCGGCGGCCTTATTAGCGATCTCAAAGTGACAGTCGCAAGTTGTATAATTGTACAATTATTGCTAGCAAAACTTTAATTCGTATTACGGAACGTACATTGCTATGATAGCGCCCCAAGCGGCAACTGAACAAATTAAAAGTGTAATGTCAAGTGGCGCTAGTTGCCATACATTTTGGTCCACTATGCGATTTGTTTCCGTAATACCAAAAAAGCAACCGCAACTAGTAGCAGTCGCGTTGCAGTTGTACAATTAGCTACCGGTTGCTATAGTTCGGTAATTGGACTGCCGTATTCAAAGTTAACACCAGAAGAAAAAAGAAGAGTTAGGTGGATTGAAAGAAATAGAAATATTTATTGGAGCGAAGGAAATATTGACTACAGGGAATTCAAAAGATTAATTATTCCGATTTTACAAAATAAAACTATAGTAATGAAGGGGGTAGAAAAGCAGAAATGGATAAAAGACTTGTGTGATAACTGTATCTTGATAGACATCGAAGCTAAAGGCAGTCCTAATTTTGCAACGTTGTATGAAAATTATTGTAAATGTGCTTCTAGTTTTAATTGTTTAAACCATAATAATGTCTGTGCTCTCAGAAATGTTATATGTATTAAAAAGTGGTGCATTGAAAATAATATGTCAATTACAGATTTTTAAATAAATAAAGTATATTAAGTAAGTCTTTTATTTCTAACGGTACCTCATAATGTGGGATAAAATCAAACAACAGTTTGCCTCAAAGTGTAGTATAATGAAATAAGAATAGGACACAGATATTTACAATTATCAAATGAGAATAAAGAATATTAAACATTTAAGACAAACTATTTACATCAGTACGCTCTTTTATTTACAATGTATCTCCGAAGGATTATATGTAACTAGAGAAGTTACACACAATTCCTACGCGAGAAATTTAATTTATGAAATTATAGATTATGATTATAGCCTTAGAAATTATAGCTATAACCACACAATGATTTGGAGATCTTATTACTCAAACCCTCCGTTTGGTCTAGTATAGGGTCCATATTCTCAGTGACCACGTATTGTGCAGACACCATTGAGTCCTCTAACATTTCATTAGATCTCTCCATATCTATTATTTCAATTTTGATTAAGCGCCGTCCTCGCGTAGGCGCACTCTTTGCTATAAACGAGTGGCAATCTCTCAGGAAGGAGCTTCTTTTTTGTTTCCTCCTCCGAGTGATCCTCTTCATCGCCTTTAAAACTTTGCGTTGCAAAGGCGAATCAGGTCTGTCTTCACTCGAAGGCCTCCTCACGAACTCCTCCGTGAACCCTTCCAGAGGATCTTGAGCGTCTTGCCACATCGCTCGCTGTTCATTCGCAAGAGAATTGTCATCGGGAATATAGGTGATTTGCGAAGAAGTGTTCTGAAATTAATTAGAATTATCGTGAGATACATTACTTATTACTTACAAACCCCCCATCTTCACTGTGGTAGGTAGACATATTTATTACTCACCATGATAACTGACGTTCACTTAGTTTCGTGTTTTCACAAGAATTAATTGTTGATGCAAATAAGCGATTATATATACCAGTCATATTTTGCTGTAGGTGTGTGTGTATGTGTTTGCGTTTGTATTGACCTACATCTGTAATTTTGTCTGACATAGCAGAAAGACGAGTTAAATTACTAGGACTTCGGACTCATCAATAACATGTCGCGACTTGCTATTTTTGCATTACTCACAGTTCTAGGCATCACATTTCTTTTTGTCTGACATAGCAGAAAGACGAGTTAAATTACTAGGACTTCGGACTCATCAATAACATGTCGCGACTTGCTATTTTTGCATTACTCACAGTTCTAAGCATCACATTTCTTTTTGTCTGACATAGCAGAAAGACGAGTTAAATTACTAGGACTTCGGACTCATCAATAACATGTCGCGACTTGCTATTTTTGCATTACTCACAGTTCTAGTCATCACATTTCTGTTTATACAATTACAATTTGATGAGTGAGTTTACAATTTTATTAGGTTCAATGATATCTATAGAACAGTTAGGAAGATGTATTTAAAATAAAAATGCAGTTGTTAATGTATAAACGTTTATATTTATGTAATATTAAAATAATTCTGGGTACCGTTATTACATTCTAATCTTATTAAACTTATCTTAAATACAAATTACAAATTGACATTTGCGTAGAAAACATTACAATACAAAACATTACCTAAATTGAGAAATATGGAAACACAAACACTACAAAAACTATAGTACAATAGGTGGTCTTATTTCTAACACATTACATTATTTACTTATAACTCTATGTCTATTTTAATCCAGAAATCCGAAAAACGTAGATAAATGTCAACTTACTGGGTTTTTAGTAATAAAAACATTCATAACTTACAAGTGAAAATTGTGAGGTTTACAGTGAAAACAACATTCATAACTTCTAAGAAAATATTAATGGATGAATACTAAGATAAACTATCCCTGTGACCCCATGATAAAGTTGAAATTTTATTTTTTAGTATGATACGTTTGTCGTCATTACCTGACAGGGCAATTTTGTTCTGTTCCTGTGTAAATATATCGTGTTTAAGGGACTTAAAAATTATATTCTTCTTTCGTAGAAAAGCATTTGTTTTTAATATGTTAGAGTAATCTTTAAAGTAAACTTTTTTTATTACTTGTTTTTGACATAATATAATATAAATATAAAACACTGCAAGATGAATTAAAGAAAGCAAAAGTTCTTTAATTCATCTTGCAGTGTTTTAATACAATATAATTTCGACCTTAAACCTACAAACTCTGAAATTAAATTTCCACCTAGTTCATCTTTAAACAAACCTGGTACTTTTTTGTTCTGATCTGGAATACCGTAAGAGTTATTTTCAGGATAATTACTAGTATCAAAATACTGAAGAAAATGTGATTTTAAATCTTTGTAAAAATCTTTGCTTTCTATAGAATAAAGAAAACTGTCTGTATCTGTATAGCAAAGCTTTATCTTTTCAGCATAAAAAGGTTTCATTACCGAGTAATGAAAATCAAACATATGGCTTTTCGATGTTTCCAAAACAGAAAAGCCTATGTATATAGGTTTGTCCAAAATAATTGATTCCGGTTTCATTTGAACTGCTACAAAATTTTCTGTAAAAATAGTAGCACTATGAAAGTTTGGTCGAGCTATCAGTTGCTCAGCTGATAAACTTTTCTTCGTTTTGTTGTCCTCATCACTCCACTTATTGACCAATTTTACAGTGACTCTTCTCAGTGTCCTCCAAGGTTTTTCCAAATATACTATTGTTTAGTAATTTGAAAAAATCTTGTTCAAAGGTAGATCTCGCTTGTTTTCGTAACTCTGTGTTCATGTCAATGTATTGCTTTAAATAAGGACTCTGATTGAATTGAATTACTCTATGTATTTTTTTTAACAATAACCCATGTTTCAAACATGTTTTTAGATGAACAAAATGGATAACATAAAAATATTTTTCGTATAAATTTGGAATTAATTTTGAAGTTTTTGAACCTGGCGGAGTAAATTTTTGAGCACAGAATGGAAAATCGTTATGATCATCGTGCAAATACTCAGGATATTCCAAGTCAACTTCTAGTATATATCCAATGTCCCCGTCAGTTGTTACATTTCGAAAGTCAATTCTATCAATTTCTTGTTTATTCAATAATTTAAAATTTGAAGGGGGCAAAGAGGCACACATCGCATAACCATACAGGTTATTACAATCAATGTAAACTAAGAAATTGTCTTTCTCTATTGGATTATAAGTTTGTAAATACTTATTGTTGGCCTTTGAATATCTTGTAGAACATAAACATATACCACCACGTATACCTTTTTGAATCATTCTTAATATTTCCAAATTACTTATTAATTCTAATTTCACGTTTGTTTTTAAAAGCATAGCATCGAAACTTAGACTAGGGGCTGTTACATAAAAGGCCGGATCTAATTTATAATTTGTCTTACATGTTTCTCGAAAACTTTCGAAGACATCCGCTAATAAGAGTACGTCCGACTTTAGATATAAATCAGTGTATTCTCCTAGATTTAATAATTTAAAAGATTTCCAAACTCTTTTTGCATGATCATAATCTGTTTCGGATATATTACTATTAAATAATTTGTTGAAAAAACAGTCGTGTGGTGGTAGTTCTTGGTCTTCAAACGAACTCCAACTAGTCATATAATCGTAAGGATATACACCATTACGTCGTAACAAGTCAAAATGCTTCTGAGATGGGAAAAATCGATGGAGGTGTTTGAAATCACTATCATTCAAGCTAGCAACCAGTTTCTCTAAGCTTGTCCCCAAAAATTTAAAAGAATCAACAAAACGAACAGGTACGATATCCTTGTCATTAATTTGAAAAAGTTTAGTAAACGATATATAATTTTCTTTAGTCTTTGCTATCACTTGTATTCTACCTGGTAACTCACCTAATTGTCGTATAAAAAGATGACTATCATAACCTGCTAAATTATGAAAGAATATAGGAATAAATTTTGGCAAACGGAACTTGATATTGCAATATGAATGAGCTGCACCGCGGTAACGTCCTGTAAGATGACAGTGATCTCTGACTTTATCGTCAAATAATATTTGATCGCAAAGAAAACATTTTGTTGAGTTAGTAAAATGAACTTTGTCTTGATCTGTTAAAGACATTGGTAGTGGCGACTGTAATAGTACATTATAATACAAGTGAGTAATGTTGAAAATTACGTTCGAGGCTGACATTGAGCACGAGCGCAGCGAGTGCTTAATATTCAGCCGAGAATGTAATTTTTAACTGCTCACGAGTGTTATACGACGTTTTTCAACACCATTGCGAGTAATTAATACATAATGCAAAATATCAACTTGCAAAATAGTACTGAAAATTTAAAAATGGCGCGCTTTTACTTTTTCATTGATGGCTTTGTGCGCGAAAGACTAAGGAACCGACGCTTATACAGCCAAAACAGCAAATTTATATAATTTTTACAAAATAAATATATTCTTTTAATACTTATGTATGACTTCTATTTAATAGTTGTAATTTTAAATAAGGTTTTTATAATTGTACATCTTTAAACAGAGTGTTTCTAAACGCCAAACTTATTTAATTTACAAAAATGTTTCAGCATTTTGCATATAAATTCTCTTTGGTTCCTATTTTTTTTTCTTATAAATAAAAGCGTGACTTTTCTTTACGAAACTATTAACTTTTGATTACCAAACTGTTAGAAACTGTGCGGTAATCGAATTTGAAATTCGAAAGATTTTATAAGTTGGTAATATGATACATTGTGAAACTAAAATTGGTGTAGTTACATACCAATTACGAGCAATGGCAGAGGCGGATTATCCTAAAGGCAAACTAGGCATCTGCCTAGGGGCGCGAGGATACAAAGGGGCGCGCGGGCGGAATTGTAAAAAAAAAGAAAAATATTATAGCATAAAATTAATTGCGCAATTAAAAAGCTTAAAACTTACACAATTAAAACTATTATTTTTGCTTACAACCTCAATTTGACATATAATATAAAAATATAACAAAAGATGACTGACCACGAAGATAGAGGTAAAATATAAGCTCCTTGTGACTGACTAAAACTTACGCCTACAAAGAAACTTTTTTGTTTGAAGTTGGAAAGATACGACTGCAATGCTCGTCGCGTCGACCGCAAGTAATTATCGACTATCGGATATTCCTGCTTCTAAAATTGCGGGGATGACGGTAGGGCGGTTTATTTAACGAGTATTAATAAATTCTTAAAATAAAAACGCCAGACTATTCACGACGGCGTTCGTTTCTCATATTTGCCCGACCGAGAAAGAAATCCGGGACCTTCCGCGCTTACGGCAGACACCTAGGCCACTATCTATACTATCTTATATATTCTTTAACTATAATATATTAAAGTTGGTTAATTATATGAATTAAATATTAGATACACTGATTTTTTTATCCTATTCCATACTTTAATTCATACTACTGGCGTGTAAAGCCGGGTCCAGATATGATCATTTGCCCGATCCGATCAGCGTATCCGTATCATGTCTCAAGCCCCGTATCAATTTGTGGACGCCTCGATTTCCTCCGTATGTTAAAGGGTGTAAAAGGCCTGAATTTTTGAAAATTCAGAAAAAAATGGATTTGTTGAGAGGGTATCATTTATATGTTGTCATGTTAAGTTCAAGCAATTTCAACAACTTCAAGCAACTTTAGACCTATGGTCTCCGTACAATTTTTGGTTTGTATAGCGATATACCTACAATCTAAGTAACAAAAAAATTTTTTTTTCAAAAAATTCGATATATCCAAATCTAATAAGATTTTTTTTTAAAATACCATTTTTATTTTATCAAAAATTAAGATCACGGTTCCTAAGAGAATATCTCTTATAGTTTAGAATTTCCGCCATACTGATCCGAAAAAAACTCGATATCTGGACCCGGCTTAAAGCCTGAAATGATTATATAGGAAATTTCATAACTTTGGGGTTTACATGCCAGTCTTACCTTAAAGCTTTAAAATATTGTAAACCCAAATCGTAAGATCTGTCCGACAATATCGATCTCATGTAAACTCATGCTCATTTTTCCTTGGCCCCCATCTCACCTCTTTTTTGTAACGCGCGGTACAGCGGTTTCGGTCATGCTATGGTAAGATTTGACCCTACTAATGTTATAAATGCGAAAGTAACTCTGTCTGTCTAAACCACTGAACCGACTTTGATGAAATTTAGTACAAATATAGACTTGAGCTCGAGGAAACACATAGGGTACTTCTTATTGCGATAAATAGACATGAAGGGGTGAAAATAGCGGATGAAAGTTTGTATGGAAGTTCATCATTTTTGAAGATAAAACCATGAAACTTCGAATTTAGGCACTTACAAAGAAAAAAAGAAATATTTGTTCTAGCACTTTGGAAATTTTGACCTATGTGGGGGTGAAATAGGGGTTGAAAGTTTGTATGGAAAATCATCACTGTTAAAGATAAAACCACGAAACTTTGAATTTAGGCACTTGATACGAAATAAATAAGTAATTAAGGTAGAAGTACGTAATGTCGACAGTGTCCCAGTACTCGTCAGTTTTCCAAAAAATGCAAATATCACTGATATCCTACCACACAAAGCTCTATTTTTGTTGGCAACACATTCTTAGAAATATTTAGCATAATTATAATGTGAACATTCTTTTGAAAAACTTATGGCGACTACAACACACGCGTTCGAAGGTGAGCATTGCCGATTTTTGAATTTTTTTGCTAATTTAGGTACTAGAACTGACGTCTACCAGCTTATGTTTCTTCCTCTGTCGTGCAGTGTTTTTTATTTACAGGGAGATAGCAAATACTTTTTGTAATAGATAAGTAAATTGTCTAGCAATATAACCTATAAAATTAATCATTTTTAATATTTAGATTATGTTTTTTGTAAGTGACATATTTTGGGTCACAAAAACCGTCACATGAGCCAATAGCCGTCAGTTTACCCATTGATCTGACGGTAATTAGGACACGCTTCAAGTATGAACCTAATTCCGTCGTCACAGGAATTTAGCTCTTATCACTATGGAATAAAAACTAAAGTTAATTGTAATTCTGCCGGTTACCAGGACACGTTTTAAAATTTGATCCTGTTTCCGTCATTAAAGTAATTTAGATTTAATGTGCCGGCAATACGATCTAAAGTTGATTGCAATCTGTCGGTAACAGGGACATATCTGGAAGTTTGAACATAAATCCGTCATTATATCGAATTTAAATCTTTATAACCATGCAATACGGACTAAATTAAATTAAATAATAGCATTAGTCGTACAAAGTGGTTCGGGCTTTGGTTTTATGTGCATTAACTTATAATTTCGAGATTAAAAATTTCGTTTCTTTTTTTTGAAGTCGGAAGATGCCAGTTCTTTAATTTTGAGTAGTTGTAAGTCGTAGTCGATATGAGTCATATAGCAACTTTCAGGAGTAAGACAAAACATTATTTTTCTACCGCTTTGCGCATGTTTTTTTTTGTATTAATTTTTAGGCATACTTAGGTAAATCAGATTGCAACATATTTATAACTAGCTGTACCCTGCCACGCTTCGCAGTGGCACATTGTGATTGAATGGTTGAGAAATGAGAAACAAAACAAAGAATACATTTCATATAAGTTAAATTTTGCAATACTTGTGGATATACAATATTATTTGTTTTTCCACTGTCTGCGTAGATATAAAGACTATCTGGTTTGCCGACTCAGGAACACGCAACATACACTCTAGCTGTACCCTATACCCCCCAAAAATAAAAACAATCCTTGAAGCGGATTTTACATGTTGGCGACTGGCCACTGACGTTGATGGCGGTTGCCTAGTTACGGTTGTTATTTTTCATTACTATTGCGGTTGTCAGCGAGTGTTTTCCTCGCTTCTGGCAAATGGCGCGGTCACTGGTACACAGCTGATCGTTAAAAAAACTGTTTTCTCGTGGTCGCAGATATGTGACTGATGCAAAAAATAGATAAAAACAATCCTTGATGCGGATTTTATATCATGTTAAAATTTCAACTCAATCGGTGCAGAACTTTTTGAGTTTTTGAAGCGTACACAAACCAACATAACATTTTTATATATATATAGATGTGTAGTAAAACATTCATTAATGACTCACTAATTCACTAACTTAATTCACTAATTAATTAAAACAGAGCGCATGCGGGAACGGCACTTGTAATTAGAACTAACCTCAAACACTCAATCATGGAACCATACTCTACATCTCACCTACAGGCCACTTCAATAAAACTGGAAGACCGTGCTGGTAGCATTACGCTCTCCTCAATATACTGCCCGCCAAGACATAGAATAACAACCCAAATGTTTGGTGACTTCTTTCAAACCTTGGGCCCAAGATTCGTAGCTGGTGGTGATCGGAATGGCAAACATACCTTTTGGGGCTCTCGCTGTACCAATACCAGAGGTCGAGAACTGAAACGTTGCATTAACATAAATCATCTTAAGCCGATCTCGACCGGTAAACCGACATACTGGCCAAGTGATCAACGGAGAGTACCCGATCTTCTCGACTTCTTTATCGGGAAATATTTAAATACAGCTGTTGAGTCTAGTCTAGATGGATCTACAGACCACACGCCAGTCATTCTGGACTTGGGAACTTGCCTATTTACACGAGAAACTTCGGAGACATTAACAAATCGTAAAACAGATTAGGAAGGTTTCAAAAGCTACATTGACGAAAACATTACTCTGTCAATCCCTCTTAAGGACCAAAATGAGGTGGATGAGGCCTGCAGATATATCACCAACCTAATTCAAGTTGCGGCCTGGATTAACACACAGACTCAAAATGTAAAAAGTATGATCTCTAACAATTCACTTGCCATTAAACAAATTATCCTGGAAAAGCATAGGTTAAGAAGGGTCTGGTCCTCGTCCGGAAGCCTCCTCGTGGCGGACCCTGGTAACGTGATTGGGAAACTTTATCGGGGGGTGTGTGGATTTTGATGTCAAGTCCCCTTGGCATTCGAAGTCACATGCCATCGTCGAGTTGTTTTTGTTTCACCACAGCTAGTTCCGGACGGCCATTTCAGGGCCACGACCTATCATTTCAAGTGAAACAGGGAGAGGTACGACCAAATCCATACAGCATACAGGCAGGAGTTCCGCAGGGTTCAGTTCTTGGTCCAGTACTGTATAACATCTTCACTTCAGACCTTCCTGCCGTAAGACTAGGCGATGATATACTGCCACACAGAAACTGCGTGGAGTACCTGGGATTTCACCTTGATAGGAGACTGACCTGGACGCAACATATCAAACAGAAGAGAGAGACCAAATGAATCACAAGTTCCGAAACTTACACTGGCTCATGGGGAGAAACTCGGTACTATCAGTTGATAATAAGCTTCTAATTTACAACGTCGTATTGAAACCAATTTGGACCTACGGCATCCAAATGTGGAGCCTTGCTAGTAAGACCAATATACTCTGCATTCAGCGTGCGCAGAATGGTATTCTTAGTGGTACCGTTGTGAACCTAATTTAATAATGTTTGTTTGTTAGAGTATAATAATGTTTGGTATCATCATCATCATCATTTCAGCCGAGAGACGCCCACTGTTGGACATAGGCCTCCCCCAAGGATCTCCAAACCGGTCGGTCCTGCGCTATCCGCATCCAGCGGCTTCCCGCGATCTTTACCAGATCGTCAGTCCACCTTGTGGTAGGCCTACCAATTCTGCGTTTCCCGGTACGTGGTCGCCACTCAAGGACCTTTCCGCCCCAGCGGCCGTCAGTCCTCCTCGCAATGTGCCCTGCCCACTGCCACTTAAGGTTCGCAATTCTTTGGGCTATATCGGTGACCTTGGTTCTCCTGCGGATCTCATCATTTCTGATGTGATCGCGCAGAGAAACTCCGAGCATAGCCCTCTCCATTGCCCTTTGGGCGACTTTGAGCCTTCTTATGAGGCCCATTGTAAGCGGCCACGTTTCGTTTCCATAGGTCATCACTGGCAACACACACGAATCAAAGACTTTCGTCTTAAGACACTGCGGTAGATGGGCCGAGAATATGCCGCGTAGCTTCCCGAACGCTGCCCAGCCGAGTTGGATTCGTCGATTGACCTCTTTCTGGAAGTTGGACTTACCCAGTTGGACTGTTTGTCCCAGGTAAATATAATAGTCGACAACTTCCAGTGTAGAGCTTCCAACCTTTACATGAGTAGGTGCGACATGGATATTAGACATGATTTTCGACTTATCCATGTTCATTTTAAGACCCATTTGTTGGGAGACTCTACAGAGGTCGTCGAGGATTGTGCCCAGCTCTTCCAAGGTCTCAGCCATAACTACGATATCATCGGCAAAGCGAAGGTGAGTCATGTACTCGCCATTTATGTTGATGCCAAGTTCTCTCCAGTCCAGAAGCTTAAACGCGTCCTCCAACGCAGCTGTGAACAGTTTCGGCGATATAACATCACCCTGTCTCACTCGCTGGAGCTGTATGGGTTTTGAGTTCTGGTCCTGAAGGCGGACTGACATAGTGGCGTTTTCGAACAGTGACCGCAACACTTGGATGTATCGATAGTCTATGTGGCACCTCTGGAGTGACTGGAGTACGGCCCAGGTCTCGACAGAATCGAAGGCTTTCTCATAGTCCACAAACGCTAAGCATAATGGCAGATTATACTCTTCGGTCTTCTGTATAACCTGCCGCAGCGTATGTATGTGATCTATGGTACTGAAGCCTTTTCGGAATCCGGCTTGTTCGGGAGGCTGGAAGTCGTCAAAACCTGCGTGCGAGACGATTCGTTACAACCCTCGAAAACAGCTTATAAACATGGCTCAGGAGCGTGATGGGTCTATAATTCTTCAATTGGGCCTTATGTTTGGTAGATGTATGTTAAATATGAACAGTATAACTAGAGTTCCGTATTACCTAAGTTCCTGAATTGAGAGACTGGTTATGTAGGTACTCAGTAGATTACAGATTTTTTTTTTTCTTAATGTAAATTTTTAACAGTAGATATATTTTTGATTGTTTACTAGATGTCCATATAAAGAGGTACATATAAAGTCTGAATTAATTAAAACTAGTTGTTTTATGTTCCACTGACCAAACTGCAGCTAGCACATTCTATAAAATAATATTTTTCGGTTCAAAGCTGAGAAGTAATTTCTACAGTTTGTGAAACTTATCTGTAAGGGCGTAGAGTTCAATTTGGTATCAAAAAATTGACGACTTCTGGGTCATTTTGACGATTAATGGGACAAACCTGTCGAGTACTGGTACAAATCGTCTTTTTTTCACATTGATGGAGTTTTATTATATTTCTTAATTATTTTGACTTAAAATTAATATTTAAATAAAAACTAAGATACATTTTGCACCTAGTCATGCAATACACCTTTCATTATCTGATATACTTTAAGCACAGCATCACTGCAAAGTCAGCCAAGTTCAGAAACTGACGGATACTGGGACGTTTACCTTATTTGTTCTAGCGTTTTTGAAATATTTACCCATGTAGGGATGAAAGGTAGCAATTAAGTCCAAAAAAAATGTCACGCTTTTTCAAAATTCAGGCTCAAACATAAAAATCAGTTGAAGTGTTAGGCGCGAAAGCGCTTAACAGAGTTTGATGAAATTTGTCACAAAAATAGACAAGACCTTGAGATCCTTGACATAGTACATAAGCCTCCTTTTTTGTAAAAGAGGGCATAAAAGGGGTTGAAATAAGGGATAAAAGTTTCTATGCGATTCTTCAATATCGAAGATAAAACCATGCAATTTAACAAAAAACTTAGTTTATAAAAAGGTATTAAAATAAGCTATTTACAGTAATCTACATCAGTTTATGAGTATTAATTTATTTATTTAAATAAGTTCACAAACAGGTTGAAGTCGTTACATGGTAAGGAACATGAAGAAAAAAAAGACCTTACAAGACGGCAACCCAATTAATGTGAACATAGCATGTGCCAAATTCAATTGCAAAATAAGTACTGACCTTAAAAAATAAAAATGCTACCCAAAGTAACTACTTATTCCACACAAACGAAGTCGCGGGCAAAAGCTAGTTTTTAATATACCTAGGGGCGCCGATGAGATGCTTGCCTACGGCGCTTTCAACGTTTAATCCGCCTCTGAGCAATGGTGTTGAAAAATATTATAAATAATAACTACATCCGCTAATAAATGTTCTAAGAACTTTTCTACACAGGAGGGACCGCGATAAGAAACGTACTTGTTGCGTGAGCTATCATAGGAACATACAATGTAGTATCCAAATGCAGCAGGCACATGTTTTTGCAACGACGATGTGCAGTCTCCATAGTTTGACTCAGATGGTATTAACAATGATTCGAAATCTGCGTAAATAACAAAAGGTATATTTTGCATTCGTTCGAAATGTTCAAATTGTAGTAGATTTCCCTTTTTTGGTAAAATTGTTGCTACACCACTACAAAGATGAGATTCTAATTTATCATTGTCATCAAAAAATAGCATACAATCTTCGCACAAATATATTTTAGAATGATGTTTAGTCAATTGTTTGCGAAGTAATTTAGATAAATCTTTGATTAGACAGTAATGAGTACGTTTTCCATTCTCAAGAAAAAGCATGTTAACGTGGTGTTTTTTTCGAAATTCACTTTTGTATAGTGGTCCGACAACTTGACTGTTATTTTTGAGACCATAAATGTTAACACTAATACAAGGATTATTTTTTTAAAAAAATTTAATATCTGATAACCCCACCGGAAACGAAATATCTCTAACATTGAGTACACTTTCAAAATGTGGATAGGCTGAAGTTCGCTGCGCATTATTTTTTACAGGAAAAAGTGAAGCCACGACACACCATAAAAAACAATAATCGTCAAAATTTTGAATATTGACGCATGCTTTTTTGTGTTTTATAGTCTTAGGTAAGTCTATATAACTTGAGGCTCTCATAGGGTTGTATTTATTTATGTTTACTTCCAGGTATAGACTTTTCAAATAAGCCCAACCGCTATCTCTTTCTTCAAATTCTTCGACTTTTTTACACAACAATCTAGTTATATTTGAAAATAAATCAAGAAAGTCATAATTTTGGTGCAAGATAATGTTTTCGGTGGCAAAAGATTTAACGGCAACTGACTCATTTTTATGCAAAAAAAAATTGACAAAACAACTCGAAATTCACTTTCAGATTAGTATGACTTTGAATTCGTGATGATAGTAACAGACTTACTCGTCCGCGCAAATGAGACAAAAATTCAACGGGTGTGTACACACGAACCGGTTGTTCAGGTACCTCGCTATTGCGAGCAACACCATCGCATCGAATTCGATATGACGCTATACGACTGCGGAAAGCGCTATGAACTTTTTCAATGCCTTCACTTTCAACAACCGAACTATTGTCTTTGTGTAAAATACTTTTTAAGTGAGCAGAGAAAGCCCTATTTTTAATGGATATGTTACACACTGAACAGAATATAGTCTTCGACATAATGAATTTGTTTTCACTGTGTTAGCCGATGAAGTGACTAATGTAGGTAGATACACCGTATATAAACTAATAGTAAACTAAGAAGTTAAGTATATGAAAAAAGTAAAACGAATATTAATTGACCAAAATATAATTTACTATGGAAGGAACATTAACTAGTTAGGTACCCAGCCTAATATAATCAATTACTTACATTTTCTTTTTGTGATTATAAAATGTTCCCTCCTCAGTAAATTTTGTTTTAGCAATTTTAACGAATTGCTTCAAAGCAAGGAATTCCTCAGACTCCGAGTCACCCTGCAATCGCAACCAAACGATTGCCTTGTCGCACTTCTCCAAACCAGCAAGGTTGCGTACCTCTTCCGTGCTGTAGAGTCGTAACTCCGCCAGCAACCCACCGTTGAGCTGCGCCGTGCGACGAGTCACGCCGCCAGGTACTCGACGCGTCAAGACGCTCTCGACTTTACTTGGGTTGCGGACTGGAACCTCTTCGTCCGACTCTTCGTCGAACAACCACTCGGAAGCTTCGGTCGAAGAGGAGGATGCCACCTGTTGCTTGGAAGGCACCGACTTCGTCTTACTTTTCTTCTTGGAGCTAGAGGAATTGAAAACATAATTTATAATTATTGTAGTTTAACATCTACATTTCGTAGAAATAAAAAATTAAAGTCACCTTACGACTTCTTCGTCAGTGTCAAAGAAAAGGCTTGACTGGTGCTTAGCAGCGCGCTTGGTATACTTGGCTTCAGACCTGAAATGTGAAGAATACCAATACTGTATTAAGATAAGATTTTGTGTGTGGAAAATAATTTCCTGGCAAACACAACATATTATAACAAACATTCAGCGAAGCAAGTTAAATTTAAACAAAGTGGAAAGACGATAAAAACTTACGAACATTGTTTGGGCAGATTTGTTTTTCAGATGTAGATTTGAATCTCGCTAGTTCTTCAGGTAGTGGTGGGTAGGTACTACGTTAGCACTATTATCGGTGAGTAGTGAGTTAGAAAGCACCTTGGAGCACTGGTGAGGTGACTACCATTTTACCGCTTTTTATTACAAGTAAACTGCAAAACTAGCAATAATTGAACAGGAGTGACCAACCTTTCTTATTATTTATAATTATCTATTCTATATAAAACCGATTAGTATTATTAAAAACACTACTGTAAGTAATTTTGTGTTCATGTAAATAGACTTGGAACGAGTATTTTTATTCACCATAATAGAAGTATGCATTTATATTAAAATCTTAAAAATAATTAGCTATTCTATAATGAAACAAATAAAAGGAAATCAATCAATTCAAAAAATCAAAAGGTCAATAGTGCCGACGTAGCTGTACATTTTTGGTAACGATCACAAAAGTTAGCTAATTGTATTTAACAATTCGATTTTCTTCCATGTTTTGGAAGACCCGTTAATCTGGTGGTCTCGGCTGCTGTCAAAAGATAGCGGTCGTTCGCAAGGGTGGATGTCAGGCACGCTGCCGGTTGTAAATTCTAATGCCCAATCCATAACCACTGTTGATATAAAGACATATACATTCGTATTTGTATTAAAACATAACATAATATTAAATATCAATATCATTAAGTCATAAAATAATACAAATATATTTCAATATAAACTCTGATCTCATAAGTAATCACTAAAATAATAAGTACCATAAAACTTATGTAAAGGTTGGCGTCTACTGGTTTTTACGATATTCAGCAAAATAATTTATTTTCAAGTTAAATATTAAATTATATTATGTGCATCCGTTATATTTGCTGACAAAAGATGCCAATTAGCACTTATAATATTACAATATGTCATCAATTTTGTTTTGTTAAATTAATTATTAAAAATGACACCGAATGTGCTAATCTAATGCCTGTGAGCGTGTGAACGTGTGTCTAATTGCTGACTCTAAGCATCACATGCAACATAAAGACTATTTCATAAGAATGAAAATTATTTAATACTAGTTTTAGCCCGTGACTTCGTATGCGTAGGATTAGTATAATTATAGCTTTTATGTTATTCTGATGTATGAGCTATGAGGTTATAATACATTCAGTAGTTTTTGCGTGAACGAGTAACAAACATACAAAGTTTCTCGTTTATAAACGTTTATCAGCGATTCATAATAATCACAACAGCCTTGGGACACATGGCCTCTTCTTGTCAACAAAGGAGGTTTTTTAGATCATAGTCCGCCACGCTGCTTGCCCCATGCGGATTGGTGGATGGAGTATATGGTGATCAATACTCTTTGTTGATCAGAGTATTTGAAAGTTACAAACAATAAATAGGTTTGCTGTATTACCAAGATTACGGTATTAACAATGTATGTATAACATAACAATGAGAATGATTACCTATACATAAACTATGAGTTTATTTTCATAACAATTTATCTTGGAAGCCTATTAAATAACAATATCTTTATTCACATATTAAATCATAGTTATTATAACGTGAGTACGAAGCCTTATTATTTAAACTGAACTCGTAATCGGAGACCTGATAAATTTTATTAAATTTAATATAATTCATTTCATATTTGTTATTGCTGATAAGTGAATTTTCATGGGAATGCTTTGAAAACTGATTGGCTAAATAATATATAAAAGCCGTGATTATTTATCAGTAATTCAGAGCATGTCTTGACAGTGATCGAAAAACACAAGTGTTTTCCTCTGGCTCGAGGGTTCACGTTTGACGACGTTAGAGTGTATTTTGACACAGTTATTTAGCCGGGGATAAAGTCCTGGAAGCCAGGAAGCCCCAAGTTGTTAAGTTCTGTGATCATTATTGCGCTGCTATACCTAGTTAAATGCCTCCATAGCCTGAGATAGAAAACCTTGAAAATGTGTTTAGTAAATTGCAATCAAACATGCTAATGTATACCGCTTTCGGTCAAACCACACAAGTGTTTTCCTTTGGGTTGAGGATTCACGTTTGACAAGGTTAGAGTGTATATTGACACAGATACTTGGCCGGGGATAAAGTCCTGGAAGCTAGGGAGCCCCAAGTTGTTAAGTTCTGTGATCATTATTGCACTGCTATACCTAGTTAAATGCCTCAATAACCCGAGGTTGAAGACCTTGAAAACGTATTTAGTAGACTGAAGTCAGGTATGCCAACTTATGAAGTTTGCGATCGAACCACACAAGTGTTTTCCTCTGCATTGGGGGCTTAAGTTTGACGAGGTTAGAGTGTATATTGACACAGATACTTAGCCGGGGATAAAGTCCTGATAGCCAGGGAGCTCCAAGATCTTAAGTTCTGTGATCATTATTGCACTGTTATACCGAGTTAAATGCCTCCATAGCCTGAGATAGAAAATCTTGAAAATGTGTTTAGTAAATTGCAATCAATCATGTTAATGTATACCGCTTTCGGTCAAACCACACAAGTGTTTTCCTTTGGGTTGAGGATTCACATTTATCGAGGTTAGAGTGTATATTGACACAGATAGATACTTAGCCGGGGATAAAGTCCTGGAAGCCAGGGAGCCCCAAGTTGTTAAGTTCTGTGATCATTATTGCACTGCTATACCTAGTTAAATGCTTCAATAGCCCGAGGTTGAAGACCTTGAAAACGTGTTTAGTAGACTGAAATCAGGTATGCTAACTTATGAAGTTTGCGATCGAACCACACAAGTGTTTTCCTCTGCATTGGGGGCTTAAGTTTGACGAGGTTAGAGTGTATATTGACACAGAAAGGTACTTAGCCGGGGATAAAGTCCTGAAAGCCAGGGAGCCTCAAGATGTTAAGTTCTGTGATCATTATTGCACTGCTATACCGAGTTAAATGCCTCCATAGCTTAGGATAGAAAATCTTGAAAATGTGTTTAGTAAATTGCAATCAAACATGTTAATGTACACCGCTTTCGGTCAAACCACACAAGTGTTTTCCTTTGGGTTGAGGATTCACATTTATCAAGGTTAGAGTCTATATTGACACAGATCGATACTTAGCCGGGGATAAAGTCCTGGAAGCCAGGGAGCCCCAAGTTGTCAAGTTCGGTGATCATTATTGCACTGCTATACCTAGTTAAATGCCTCAATAGCCGAAGGTTGAAGACCATGAAAACGTGTTCAGTAGACTGAAATCAAGTATGCTAACTTAATGATGATCGAAACACACAATATTGTTGTCCTTCGATATAACAATTATGATTTATAGTTGATACCTAATGTTATAAAATACGACAAGCCACTTCGCAAAAATTAAAACTTCTTCATGATTTTCACTACTATTATTGGGCATCCTGGCACACTTTTTTACGAAATTGATCGAACGATAGTGAGATCAATGGAGTGCTAAAAAAGTGTGCCAGAATGCCCAATAATACCCTACTGGCCACTACCACTGTTTGAACAAATTAATAATTTAATGAAAAATAAAAACTAACCACCATCATACTAAGAACGAAAATGAAAACTAATCTAAGTCACTGCAGTAACAAACTTTTTATACTAGCGGTAGCGGTGCCGGTGACCGGTGACATTCGTTTCGGTTTAAATTTTTTATCCACGCAGTGCAATTACCTGAACCAAATTAAGTATGTATTATCAAGAACTAGTAGTGGTCGCCCGCGGGCCCGCTACTCGCGTCAAATCGGTTACGCAGATTAGAAAGAATTATAATAAATCCTTTATTGCACACATAAAATGGTTATAAAATATACAAAGAAAGACGTGTACAAAGGTGAGCTTATCTCTAAAAGAGATCTCTTCCAGCCAACCCTAGCATTAGTGAGTAAATTCACAAGCGGGATATAGTGTACAAGTAAATGATTACACAAAAGCATATAACATATCTAATTAAAAGATACATACAAAAACATACATATATAAAACTCATAAATACATATACATACATTTATACAACGCATACATACATACATACAATACATTATCTACATACATATATAAAAAAAATATACTATACTTATGACAATTTTGAGAGGTAGTGCTCTTTCAAATTATGTTTGAAAGAATTGATCGATGGACTCTCTCTTAGCTCCACTGGAAGTTTATTCCACAACTGGATAGCAGTCACAGTAAATGATCTCGCAAAAAATTTTGATTTGGAAGCAGGTCGGAGTAAGGTTTTGGTAACACAAGCACGCTTGGGCCGAGAACTGGACGGAATGAGGTTAAAACGGGAACGCAAGTAATCTGGATGGTGAGGATTGTGAAGGATTTTGTAGAGTAGGGTGAGGATGTGCATATTTCTGCGAAGTCGGATAGGGAGCCACAATAACTTTGCACGAAATTCAGAAACACGGTCATATTTCCGCAAACCAAAAATAAAACGAATTGCCAGATTTTGAAGGCGTTCCAGCTTGTTAAGTAGCTCCTCTGTTGCATCTAAGTAACAGACGTCAGCATAGTCGAGAATTGGGAGTAGGAGGGCTTGAGCAAGCATAACTTTAGTTTTAAACGGTAGAAAGTATTGTAGCCGCTTGAGAGAGTGATAAGTGAAGTGCATACGACGACTCACTTCATTGATATGTGCAGACCATGATAACGTACTATCAATGATGAGACCTAGATCTTTAGTCTTTTCGGAAAACGGTATTACAGTTTCATTATATACAACCCTTGTGATGCTGTTCTTGTCAACTTTGTTATGCATCCTGTTGCTAGTTATAATTATAGCCTGTGACTTGCAAGGGTTAACCAGCAGCCCAAGATTTCACAGCAACGAGGTCTTCATTGATTTTGTCTATAGCTGAATTGATGTTAATAAAATCGCAATGCCTGTAAATCTGAAGATCATCTGCATACAAGTGGTAGGGAGGAGACATGACTTTAGTGAGTTCATTAATAAATTATGTCTATTGTCTACGGTTATCGCGGTAAACGATAAACTTAGGCGGTAAAAATCCAGTGCCAGTAGTTTTTAGGGTTCCGTACCACAAAAGGAAAAAACGGAACCCTTATAGGATCACTTTGTTGTCCGTCTGTCTGTCTGTCTGTCTGTCTGTCTGTCTGTCTGTCAAGACCCTTTATCTCAAGAACGCGTGGACGTATCAAGCTGAAATTCACATGAAATACTCAGGTCTATTGTCCCTTTAAGCTGTGAAAATATCAAACTTCTAAGCCAAGCCAATCAAAAGATACAGCCGATTATGTCGATATTTTCAACAAATTTCCGACACTCGCAAAGGAATCAAAACCTACAGGATACTTCCCGTAAACTCAGAATCTTGAAATTTGGCATGAAGCATTGTCATATAATGCAAATATAGGAAAAAATGCGAAAATCACATTTTTTTAGTTATTTAATATAATAAAAATATTTTAATAAATTGAAACTTACTACCTTATTTCTCACGAACGAATAAAGGTATCAAATTGAAATTTATACCAAATACCTAGGTTTGTTGTCCCTTTAAGCAGTGAAAAAATCAAACTTCTAAGTTAACGCGATCAAAAGATACAGCAGTTTATACCGAGGAACCCTCGGTGTGCGAGTCCGACTCGCACTTGGCCGGTTTTTTTTTTGTAAATTTTCCCTGTTACGGGACGGCAAAGGAATCTAGTCCATTCAGCCAAGTCTTCAGTTTTATTATCTTCTTTCTTGATGTTTGCATTGAAATATGGGCGTCACACATTTTAATGCATCTAGGGAGTGCTTGCAAAGAAATGCATGGCAACAGACCTCATGATTGTGACTGATGAGAATTGTATAGTGGGATTTCCAACCAATATACAATTCTCAACGCCACATACACAAAACCTTTATTTCAATGTATCAACACGAATGCTTATGCAACGAAACGACACCACTTTCACTGCACAAAATCCACTCCAAAGCAATTTTGAATTATCGAAATAAAGATCGACATCCAGACGCCATGGTTTCCCGCCAAACACTCCCACTGCCAGTAGTCGTGGGTAGGGTTGCCAGGTCTTTTCCACATAAAACCGACAAAATAGAATGCGATGGACAGGACGAGGAGCATGACGAGGCCAGTTGCCATACTACGTCTCTGCCTCCTTTTCTCGCTACTTCCCACGCCACTCGTCGAGTGTGTCGCTGGCCCATAAGTAGTAGGGATACTACGCAACATCGATTGCCGATTGCGTAAAATTTGACAGTCAATTCGTTTATATCAGGGAGACAAATTAATCAGAAAAAAATACCGAACCTCCCATACTTCGCCCATATTACACCTGGCAACCTTGCGTGGGTGATGCAAGCTCCCGATGATACTTTATCGATGTGTGTGTGTGTCAGGTGTACTGGGTGGGTCCGCTGATGGGCGGCGCGCTGGCGGCGCTGCTGCACCGGTTCGTGCTGCGGCCGAGAGCGCCCGCACCGGACGCGCCGGAGGACATGCCGCTCAGGGACCAGGTCTTGCGCCGCACCACACACTAGCCGACAGTGGATCTGTGCCGTAGATTGACAATAGAGTATAGATAAGTCATCAGCGTATACCCAAGCGAGACAGCAATATATCTACATACTATACCTATAGTTACAACAACAGACTAAGTATTGGCTTTTACAGCCAATTATACAACAATTCACCATTACTAAAAACGAAATCACACAAAATACTGCGTATTAGAATGATTAGATTGTTAACACTGACATAAAATCACTTAAAATGATGAGAAATATCAAAGCACCACGCACTTGTCTGCCACCAAAGCAATGGTGGCAAACATAAAAATCCGATACGCAGACAGAGACAAAAAAAATGTTTTGTCCTGCTCTCCCGTATATATCAGACATATAAGCTTTCTCACTCTAATAATTATTATTCTTTAGTAGCTCATCTATACTCTATTCTCAATCTACGATCTGTGCCCACACCCTGCACGATTCATTTTACAAATAGAACTCTCTGCTAGATATAAGTGTCGACTTCATAATGATATTATCCTTACAGGGCGTTACAGTGCGTTGGTGCGCTCTTAGTATATGTTAAGTATAAAAGTAGTTAAAATATTTCATTTAATTCTTTATTCATAAATAATAACAAAATATCTTAACAGAATTTTTTAAATTTTACGTTTAGATGCAATTTCGAAGCCCTTAATATCCGAAAAGGCTAATATTACAATGAAATAAAAAAATACTGTGTAACTGACAATATCCCGAACAAAATAGTTGTAAAGAAAAAAAAAATTTCATAGAATTAATAATTAAAAAAAAAATCAAATCACACTGCAAGTATTACGAAAATACGATTTGGAAAATTGCTATTTCTAACAATTAATATGCCTTATTTGAAGAAACGAATGATGTAATTTAAAAGAAGAACATATACTCTAAATTTTGGTATAAAAATGATATCTGAATAAACTATAATATATTTATAACAATTTTTTAAAAACCAGTATAAATCAGTCCGCGCAATCGCTTTCAAATCAGTCGCCCATGAGGCTTGTCGGAGAGAGGTCACGTCGCTCGGTGCTAGCTCCGTGATCACGCGTAAATATTCGTAATGCTACTACAGAACGAACGATGGTGTTGATACTTTTAGTATTGATAACCGACTTCATATAAAGTTCTATGTTGCACTCTATGTATTATTTTATGAATGTTCACGGATATCTCTGTTAACTCGCACGCAACTCGCAAAACCGCGATAATTTTGCCAGACGGCGGCCCCGTTCGTTAGTGTCCGTGCGCATCGAGTGAGCTACATTGAACGCTAAAGTTTTGAAGCCATTTTTTGTTATGAAATACTAAAAAAAATGATGATGTTTCTTTGGACAATAATTAAGAAATAACGTATAGAATACGTTTTCATAAAAAAATGAAAAAAAAATTATGACTTTGACCTTCAATAAAATCGTAACTATCAATTTCCCAGGTATAGTCTAAAGGAAGAAAAATGTTATGATGGTGAGCAGAATACATGGTTCTAGTTTGACTGTTCATGTCTTTTACAGCCTGTATATGCAAGGAGTGATAAGAGTAACAGAACGGGTGTTGAAAATGAAGAATCGCGTACGGCACGGCCCCGTGATAAGATAAGATAGGATGTTTAAAAACCCAGAAATTTGAGGCAAAGCTGATACAAGCATTTCAGTGAATATCCATCGTCTAAAGGCGTAAAAGGTTGTATATAAGTAGTGTCCATCCATGGTGATCGATGTCCTTCGAAAACATACAGACGATGCCGCGGCAGCGGCCGGCGAGTGCCAGAAGCAACTTTAGGGCGTTTTCACTGAATTATTACTGAACTGAATATTCGATACGATCTTTCGACCAAATCATTATTAGTCTAGTTGAGCCCTTTACATTGCGCGGTACAATATGCAATTTTTTTTAACACCAAAAAATAAAAATCATTTCCCAGCAATATTTTTTTTGAAATATGTCTTATTTTGATGTATAGAATACATGGTTCTCGTTTGACTGTTCATGTCTTTTACACCCAGTATATATATTTTTTTAATCATAATTTCTTCCACCCTAGGTACGATGCGGACACAGCGCTGAACCACGAGTTCAACGGAGCGGATTCCATGCCTTGCGACCTGGCCAGTATGTTGGCCCAACACACTTAGAGCATGTTTGAATACCTCGCGCATCCTAGGAGGCCGGGCCACCTTAGGCACCACCATCACGTGCCCGCACAACCTAAGCCGCCACAAGACTCCACTTAGGCCAAGCGCGCACTACGATTTTACTTCTTGCGACACGATTTTAAAATCGCGCTGTAAATTATCGCAGAAATTACAGTGCGCGCATTGCGATAAAAAAATATAAAGTCATTGCTCAGTTTATGATGGACTAGCTGTGCCCGCGACTTCGTCCGCGTGGATTTCCATTTTTGCAACATTTTTCATTGATGCTCAATTCCTATTAGTCGTAGAGTGATGCTATGGAGGTATATGCGCGTCGCGATGCCCTGGCACTCCAGGGTTCGCGGTTCTATCCCGGGGGCGGGCGTAGTGAGACTGTGAGACGATCCACATAGACTGGCTGTCTAGCTGCTATGCGAGCTAGTAGAACGAAAATAAATGTAGAGAAAGAAATGAAAGTCGCGATTTCAAAACTTGAGCCTTTGAGGAAAATTACTAAGGGCGTCACTATGAAAATAACTTTGGGAAGTCCTGGCCTATATATAGCCTTCCTCGATAAATAGACAATCAAAGAATTTTTCAATTTGAATCAGTAGTCATCATGTCACCAGGCTGTATAAAATTAACCATGATAGTTAGACAGTTGAAATTTTCTCAGATGACGTAGTTCTGGTGCCGCTATATTAACAAATACTAATAAATAGAATAAAATAAATATTGAAGCTGCTCCCATAAAATAAACGTGACTTTTTGGTCGATTTTGATAACGGCAACAGATAGACGCTTGAAATATTCACAGAATATTTAGTTATATTATTCACTTTAAAAATAAATGATAACATTAATATTTAAGGGGGCTCAACAACAAACGCGATTTATTTCTCGGTCTTAAAAACGATAACAGGTAGAAACTTGAAATATTACCAAAATATTTAATTTAAAATTCAAATAATTTTCGGACAGTTTTGATAAAATCTATGGCACGGAACCCTCCGTTCATGCGTCCGACTCCTCATAGGCGGTTTTTTTTTACTTTTTTACAGGATGTCTCTGATGACCTTCTTTAAGTCACCAGGGGTTTTAGTAAAGGAGAGGACCTCGGTGGGTCCTCAAGCTTTAAGGTCGAATCACTCCAGAGAGGATTCCTGACCGGTGAGCATCTCCCTCGGAGAAGTCTCTGAACCTATTAGTCAGTAAAAGGCGTCTGAATCTGACGGGATCAGTAGTTCCTAAGATAAGCTCACAACTCAGTATAGATGCGTGCATAGTACTTGATCATTATTTAGCTGCGGAGTTATGTTAAAACTATGATATCTCTGAAGATATTTATTGAAATCTAATGATGTAAATAACAATTTTGTACAAAATTAAATGCTTGTGATGAATAATGTATTCATTTTGATAAGGAATATGTAATATTATGTTTACAAAAATACATTCGCATCTAAAGCATTATTTTGGAACAAAATTTATTAACAAAATAGGTTATAGCGAGTCAATCTTAAGAGATAGATAAATTCTGTCTGTAACTTGTTTTTAGAACTTTTAAAGGAGTATAATTCCGTGATACATAATTTTTGCGTAACTTTAACCGTTTACGCAGCGCACGCAAAGAAATTTTTGAAAATCAAAATTTATTATTTTCCGTTTATTTCAAACTATGATATTTCTTAAGATATTCATTGAAACCAAATGAAGTCATGATCAATTTTGTGCAAAATTAAAGACTTGTGATAAATAATGTATTTATTTTGATAAGGAATAATATCATGCATACAAAAACACCATAGCAGATAATGCATTATTTTAAAACAAATTTGGTTACCAAAAAGAAAGGTTATAGTGAGCCAATCTTAAAAGATAGACATATGCTGACGCTGACTTTTCTTTAGAAATTTTAATGGAGAATATGTCCGTCATACATGAGTTTTACGTAACTTTAACCGTTTACGCAGCGCACGCAGTGAAAGCTTTGAAAAGAAATATTTTTCTCCCGTTTTTGCAACATTCTTCATTGATGCTCAGCTCCTATAGAATATATCGTGATGTTATATAGCCTATAGCCTTCCTAGATAAATGGACTATCCAACGGAAAAAGAATTTTTCAATTTGAGCCAGTAGTTGCTGAGATCTTAGGGTTCAACCAAACAAACAAACTCTTCATCTTTATTATTAGTAGTATAGATTCAGTACAAGTTGCTTGTCTCTATTTACTACTTCGGAGAGAAAGAAAAAATAATTGTCAATACTGGACTCATCCTTTTACGGCGGATAGATTTATTAAAGGTTTCTTTTATCAAAAACACAACACAAAAGTTCAATGGCTATTATAGAATGAAAATACAATCAGTTTATTCCACCAAGGTGGTCTTTTTTGTATTGCGATTATTAAATGTTCCACATCTAGCCTCGTTTCGTATTGCGACTCCAGTGGAGATGCAGGCGCCGACATGTTTATGCTCGAAAGACCGGAACACGAATGGGCACCGGCCGGCCCGAGTGTGCGATTTTTCTGTCGCAGCGCGCGCGGGACCATACAAATCCATACGCTGCAGTTTACTTCCGCGACAATCGCATCGCGAGCAATCGCGACAAATCACAATTTTAAAATCGCTACGATTTATTACTCGAATGTGCGCGCACTGCCGTACTAACTCATACGTTGCATTCCTGCGTCAAAATTATCGCGTTACAAAAAATTTACTTCTTGCGACACGATTTTAGAATCGCGCTGTAAATTATCGCAGAAAGTACAGTGCGCGCATTGCGATAAAAAAATATAAAGTCATTGCTCAGTTTATGATGGACTAGCTGTGCCCGCGACTTCGTCCGCGTGGATTTCCCATTTTTGCAAAATTTTTCATTGATGCTCAATTCCTATTAGTCGTAGAGTGATGCTATGGAGGTATATAAGTAGGCCTATATCAGGGTTTAAATATTAATTTTAATAACAAAATTAATATTTAAGGGGGCTCAACAACAAACGTGATTTATTTCTCGGTCTCAAAAACGATAACAGGTAGAAACTTGAAATATTAACAAAATATTTAATTTAAAATTCAAATAATTTTCGGACAGTTTTGATAAAATCTATGGCACCGGAACCCTTCGTTCACGCGTCCGACTCCTTATAGGCGGTTTTTTTTTACTATTTTTACAGGATGTCTCTGATGACCTTCTTTGAGTCACCAAGGGTTTTAGTAAAGGAGAGGACCTCGGTGGGTCCTCAAGCTTTAAGGTCGAATCACTCCAGAGAGGATTCCTGACCGGTGAGCATCTCCCTCGGAGGAGTCTCTGAACCTATTAGAGTCAGTAAAAGGCGTCTGAATCTGACGGGATCAGTAGTTTCTAAGATAACCAAACAAAAAACAACTCAGTATAGATGCGTGCGTATGTACTTGATCATTATTTAGCTGCGGAGTTATGTTAAAACTATGATATTTCTGAAGATATTTATTGAAATCTAATGATGTAAATAACAATTTTGTACAAAATTAAATGCTTGTGATGAATAATGTATTCATTTTGATAAGGAATAATATTGTTTACAAAAATACATTCGCATCTAAAGCATTATTTTAGAACAAAATTTATTAATAAAATAGGTTATAGCGAGTTAATCTTAAGAGATAGATAAATGCTGTCTGTAACTTGTTTTTAGAACTTTTAAAGGAGTATAATTCCGTGATACATAATTTTTCCGTGATACGTCTTTTTTACCAACTTCAAAAAGGAGGTTCTCAATGGGGAAGACAACTGTCAACTAGTTTCTCCTAGGTGGCGCTGAGTGTTTGTTCCAAAGGATGTGTCAAACTCAGTACATTTCATAGGGATTTCTTAGTATTTCTAGATAAACAGAAATATGGGACGATGTGTAGCTTTTCAGTGCGTAGAAACCAGTACACACAAGTTTTCTACAGATTTGTTTCTCAGGAAAAAGTGGGAAAAGGCTTTGAGAAGGGTAAATTTTAAAGCTACTAAGTACTCCAGAACATACAGCAAGCATTTCAAAGAATCTGATTTTGAAACTACTTCCACACAAACAGGTGTGTTCCAGTAAACACGTTTATACCTATATTAATATTTTTAGAATGAAATAGAAAAAATATTGTTCAGCACACAAGTGACATATAATTATTTCAAAGGCATTTAATGTATGTACAATACTAAAAACTAATATTATTAAAAACAATAATATTAAGTGAACTGTGTTTAAATAACTGATGTTGTTGTTCACAACAGACTTTGACAGGTAACAAACACACAGCGCCCTCCGTAAAAAAGTTTTGCGTTTTCTTCCCCATTAGACTGTATTTTTTTTCTTTTTATGTTTGTTACTCTTTTCTTGGTGTACCGATTTTGAAGATAACATTTAAATTTAATCGACATCTGACGAGTAGTTGCTTTAAATCTGCAATTTCTTTAAGTATTGTTTCACAGTCTCATTTATTTCAATACTTGTTGTTTTATAAAAACCAAAACAAATTAAATGCTTAGGGCTACATGCTATGTGACAGTTAATTTTCTTTCTCTACGTTTTTTCAATATTTTATTTGATTGACAGTTGTGAAATAAAATTGATCGCTTAGTCTCCAATATTTTCAAGTATTTTTTTGCACTCAAATTTATTTTCCTACTTGTTTATTATAATTATTATAAACAGATGTCGATCAGCGAAATTCACAACTAGAGTAAATACACTATAGCTAGTAGCAATACGGAGATCAAAGTTGCTCTGTCAGCATAGCGCCTAAAACTTATTTTAAGCCACACCTTATTAAACAGTGTTATTAGGGATTGCCGTGCGGAATTATTGAAATGTATGAAAAAAATGGCAAACCATGTAACGGAACGGAGATCCTACCCCTAATAAAAAAAAATAATAATAAATAAATAAATAAAAAAATTAAAATACATTTTATTTGCTTTTGATATTCCTCGATTAAACAAAGCACCAATATAATTTATTAATAGGGAAAAGGTATGCGTATAAAAGCACCATCTAGTGTCGAATTCATGAACTATCTTCTGCACTTGAGAACTTAATGTCATCTAGTGTCGGGAAGAGGAACTATAAAATAAATGGAAAAATCGGGAAGTATTGGTATTTATTAATTTTATTTGCGAATGTAATAAATTGGCCAGAGCTACACTACAATAGCAAGAAATAATATAAAAATAATTTTAAACATGCAAACTTACAAAAAATAAGCTATGTTAGGCGACAAACTGTCTCTTCTTGTGGTCCCCGGGGAAATTGTATGGATATTATATTAATTATTATTAATAATTATGTTTATTAGCTGTGGCCGCCTTTCCTTTCATTGCCTTTTCTCGTGAATTAAGTAAAATGCATCAACAGGGTTTCTGAAATCAAAAATTGGAAGAATAAAACATAGGTAGCTAATTAAATACAGACTTTGACATTCATTACAATAATCAAAGTTTAATTGGAGAAAGGGAATGCTAGGTAGTTAGAAATAGGGATATAGTTGCCTGTATTGTGTGGTAATAATATTTATTGAGAGCAATTCCAGTTTGGTGAAAATAATTTATGGGTATAATAAAGGATGAATGAGCAAGTTATGAATAATGGCCGAAATTTTGAAAGAATGATTTTTTTCATGTCTCAATACTTTTAATAAACTTATACTAATAGTCGATTACATACCTGCTTAGGTTTTATAAGGATTTGAAGGAAAGAATTTAAGTGACTTTTGTCCCTTTGGCTAAAATCGATTTTCGCTTCTCAATTCTGGAGCGGCTACTGAAACAGTAAGAGTTATATATTTTTAAATAGATAATTAAATTCTACATGAGAAAATAATAAGAATTTAGGTTAATTTATTACCTTATAAAAAAAAATCAAAGAAATTAAAGAAAATGAGAAGTGAGTAAAAGTCAGAAGAGATACCAATATAAAGAATGTTACCTATTTGGGTTTGAAAATTGGTTTGGTAATGTAGGACACTGTTAGATAAACAATAATTACGATTTAATGTAAATTATTGTTAAAACCTTAACGTTTTTAATAAATAATGTTAAATAGTTCGTTAAGATTTCTTCTCATATAACTCGACCAAGGTTAGGAGAAAACGTCGGTTATATAAGGTGCATAATAGGTTCTTGGCTGTTGTATTTGGTCGAGTTATAACGGGGGGTTTGTGGTGCCCTCTGGTGAGGAGAAATCAACGAATAGGAAATCTGTAAGTTAAAGCTGCCAACTGAAAATTTGCAAAGATATTTTGGAGTAACCAATTGAATTACGGGGAAAGTGCGAAATTTGATTATGATAGGAGGAAATTGGTAGCGAAGTTCAGGCTGAATTCACTGAGGGGGGAAAATTTAGGAGGGGATTTTTGGGGGTATAAAGGAGGTTTTCAGGGGGGTTCTTGGTTCTTGGATCATAGTTCGGCGGAAGTAGGGGAGAGGCTGCAAGAATAGTACTCTGGGAAAAAGTCCTACGGGGAACCTCTGTCGGTGAGAATAACGACGTTGGCGTGCGGTTCCAGACCCTAAGGTAAGTGTAGGACTGGGGTAAGTGCTTTATAGAAATTTCACTTTTCTTTTAATTATGTTGCTCAATTTTTGTAACTATTTGAATTATTTCACGGCTATTTGCGGATTTGATATACGTTATGTTTATTTTACGTACTGTGTGTTTTATATTTGTTTTGTTGCGGCTTACGTTTATTATATGAAATGTGTGCGGCCTATTTTATAGGAATTTTCTCGTTTAAAATTACCTTTTGTTATACTGCGGAATTATGTGACGATTTGAATTATTTCATGACTACCTACGGATTTCATATCGGTTATTTATTTTACTGGTTATTATATTTGATGTGTTACGGCTTATTTATTATATGAAATGCGTGTGATTTATTACGATGTTACGTCCTATATTGCGTATAGGGTGTATTGATTTTATTATTGCGTTAAATGCGGCACCCTGATATATTCCCTATCTTACGTTGCGTTGTGCGGTTATTTTATTTTATTATGCGAAGTGTGTTTTATTTCTTTATTTCAGTTATAATTTGGTTTACTGATTAAACTATTTAAATGGGTTGTTCAGGAACCTTGATCTATCTTCCCTACCTAACGTTGTGCGGTTGTTCGCATTTTATTATACGAAATGTGTGTTTTATTTCCTTGTAGCGTATTTATTTTATGTTATAGATTTTGGTTGTTTTATTTCATTGTTGCGGCTATATCTATTTTACGGTTTATTGTGTTATGGCGGTCCTTATAATATTATATGTTGTGTGTGTGTTTATTTCATTGTTGCGGCTATATCTATTTTACGGTTTATTGTGTTATTGCGGTCCTTATAATATTATATGTGTTGTGTGTGTTTTATTTTATTGTTGCGGCCTTTGTTTTATTTTACTACTTATAACTGCGTATTACGTGCATATAATTCGTTACGGAATGTATTTATTTTAGCGGCTGAGAAAACCCTTTGGCGTTGATTTTGGGGTTTCTATGCAACCTTTATATTTCACGATTTTAATTGCGATTTACGAAACATTTATCAAAACTTTATCTACCAATTCTGTGACTGATTTATAACTATTTCATTTCTACCTACTTAACTTTTACCTTTATATTCTTCGTCTACAAGCTATTATATATTCATAGCTCCATTCTTCAGATATAATATTACCAGGTAGTTTCTTTATCATACTAGGTAGTTTCGCACGTTTTAAGAGTTATCGATTACATCGATATTTATTCCCACGATAAAATCGATACGTCCCTATCTGTCTGTCCCCTCACTAGACGTCTAGCATTTTCTCATTCTTTTTTCGTGCGAGGTAGTGAACGCACGCGCTCCCTACATTATAACTAGTTACTTTACATCTTTTTTGGTCTGAATTTACATCTTAATAATGCCCAAGAGAAAATTGGACGATAAAATAAAACGGTATAAAGAAAAAATTAAAAAATTAGAAATAAAAAGTAAAAAACGGCGTCGCTTGGCAATAGATTCAGATACTGAATCAGATATAGAAAAACAGGGTAAGTGTTCCTTTGAATTTTTTACGTATTAAAAGGAAAATTTAACAATTTTATTACACATGTAAAAATTATGTGGAAGTGGTGGTTTATATTAAAATATACAGTAGCATCTGTATGTCTTCCTGGAGGGTAACTGCGAGTTATACACGATGGAATGACGATGATGCAATAATTAAGGCCGGGAGGTTGACTGAGAGTCATTCACGATGGCTATTATAAAAATTAATCGTAATCAAGTTCCGTTTTTTATAATTTTTCTTTGACTACCCACATTAAGTATTATTTCTAATTTTAATAAACTCGTAGTATCATTTTTATTTTCATAAACTCAAATGATTTTCAGATATCAACGAAAATCTGAACAGTTATGATCCGGAAATGACGGAAAATTTAAATTTATTGCCACCGCTATCAAACGACATTCTTCCTATAGAAGATTTGTCATTACCAATCGATCCACCATTGCAAGAAGATGCGATATCTAAAATAATTGAAAGCTCAGAATTGCCAAAAAGTCCAAATAAGACTTTACAAGAACCAAATGAGTTGGAAAGTATAGTAGATCAATCGACTGAATTAGATCCAGAAATACGGTTAGCGCTAGGAGATCCAATTGAGGATAGTCCAAAATATGGAGACAGTATCCATAGTGACCTAGCCCAGCGTTGGCTTCCGATATTGAAGAAAGGCTTGGCCAAAGATACAAAAGAAAAACTTTTAAAAGAATATAATTATCCGGATAATTGTAAATTATTGAGAGCACCTTCCCTAAATCCGGAAATTGCTGCAGCGGTAGCGGAAGCAGTTAGAGTTAGAGACAAGAAAATGGAAACTAAACAAAATCAATTAGGGCTAGGTATAACTGCTATTTCTAGGGCTATGAATTTGATATTAAATGATGGGAAGAAAATAGAAATCATAAAATTTCTCTCAGAAGGTAGTAGGATATTGACAGATTTACATTTTACAGAAACACAAATTCGTGCAAAATGTATAACACCTAGTTTAGAAAAATCATTCTTAAATATAATACAAGAGGATGAAAGAGATGAAATGTTATTTGGTAGTAAACTTCCAGAAAAGATAAAAGCAGCGAAAGCAATTGAAAAACAAGGATGGCAAATTAAAAAGAATGTGAACTATGTACAAAAAAGTCAACAGCAATTCAAAGTAAGGCCCCAGGGAAACTGGACACCCCCTCCTCGGTACCCTTCGTCAGTGAGCAGGGGGGGGCGAGCAGTGCATATGACGAGCAGAGCTCAGCCGAGCACCAGTTACAGACAGTTTCGACCGCCACCACCACCGTCACCTCAAATGACGCAGGCGAGACAAACGTTGAACAAACAACGTGCTCAACCACGGCGTTGATACAGGTACATGCTGGTCGTTTACATTATTTTTTTAACTGTTGGTTCAATATCACAAGCAATAAGGTTGTTTTGGATTGGATTTTGAATGGATATCGTATACCATTATTTAATAGAAATATTACAAGCAATTTTCAGTCTCATAATTCCCTATCAAGAGGTGAATTACAAAAAATAAAGATAGCAGTAGATAGTTTAATTGATCTGGGTGCCATTTCGGAGTGCGATAATAACAACTCACAATTTTTATCAACAATTTTTTTAATACCAAAGCCTAATGGGAGTAATAGATTTATTTTAAATTTGAAAAATTTAAATGAATTTTTAAATAAAGAACACTTCAAAATGGAAGATTATAGAAGTGTTTCTAAGTTACTTTCAAAAAACAGTTACATGTGCACTATAGATTTAAAGGAATCGTATCTTTTAGTACCTATACACCCTAAGGATAAGAAATATCTGAGATTCCAAATTCAAGTTAATGACACTAAAAAGTTAGTTACTTATGAATTTAATGGTATGCCTTACGGCTTATCATCGGCACCCAGAACTTTCACAAAAATCATGAAAGAAGTCATGGGTTTCCTAAGGAAACGTGGCTTTATTTCTGTGACTTATTTAGATGATACCATGTGTATAGCAGATACTTATGAGGAATGTGTTAATAATGTCAAAGAAACTGTGAGAATTCTGGAATGTTTAGGATTTGTAATTAATTATGAGAAAAGCTCGCTTCAACCAAAACAAATTGTTAAGTTTTTAGGTTTCATGTTTGATACGATAGATATGACTATTTCATTACCCGATAGTAAAAAATCTCAAATTTTACATTTAATAAAAAATTATAAAAAGTTACCACAATGCACAATTCGAGAATTCTCACAGTTTATAGGTGTTTTGACAGCGGCATGCCCGGCTGTAAAATATAGCTGGCTGTATACAAAATTTTTTGAAAGGGAAAAATTTATATTTTTACAAAAATACAACAATTACGATGTTACTATTAAGCTTTCTGATAAAATATTGCCAGATTTATATTGGTGGGAAAATAATATTTTAGGTTCAAAAAATTCTTTAATACCCCCCAGCTATAATATAGAAATATTTACAGATGCATCAAGGTCTGGTTGGGGAGCAGTTTGTAATAATATTAGGGCAAATGGTAGATGGAAAGACTGCGAACAGTCTTATCATATTAATTATTTAGAACTGAAAGCAGCGTTTTTCGGTCTCAAATGCTTTGCTCAAGAAAAATCTAACTGCGCAATACTAATGCGAATAGATAATACCACGGCTATTAGCTATATCAATAGGATGGGAGGAATAAAATTTCCTCATCTGAATGAATTGACAAGGTCTATATGGCAGTGGAGTGAGACTCGAGGTTTATGGCTGTTTGCGTCTTATATTAATTCAAAAGAAAATAAAGAAGCAGACACAGAATCTAGAAAACCTAATCCAGATACTGAAATAGAATTAAGTTTAGAAAATTTCAACAAGATTGTTTATGCATTTGGAGAACCGCAAATTGATTTATTCGCAACGCGTAATAATACTAAATGTGAGGTATATATATCCTGGAGACCAGACCCTGATGCGATTACTATAGACGCGTTTACAATTTCATGGAAAAAATACTTCTTTTACTGTTTTCCTCCGTTTCCAATAATTCTTAAATGTTTACAAAAAATTGTCAAAGAGCAAGCAACAGGCATTATGGTATTTCCTTACTGGCCAGCACAAGTATGGTTCCCTATGATAAATAAAATGATTATATCGGAAGTTATCATGCTTAAGAATGAAATGTGGTCTCTTTCCAGGATAAATCTACCACCGCAGACTATCCTGGCGGCAGCAATTGTATCAGGGAGTCGTTCTCAAAACAAGAAATTCCTCAAGAAGCAATAGATCTTATGATTGATTCGTTAGCGGCAAGTACTGTTAAACAATATAATACAACGTATAAATTATGGTGGCGCTATTGTCAGGATAGTAATGTAAATTATTTAGAAGCTCCAAAATCAGTAGTGATCCAGTTTTTAACAAAACAGTTCCAAAGCGGAGCTTCTTATGGTACATTAAATACACATCGATCTGCACTTTCGTTAATCCTTAACAGTAATATTGGATCAGACGCTCATATATCACGATTATTAAAAGGGGCCTTTAAGCATAGACCTTGTATACCTAAATATAATTATATTTGGAACCCACAAACAGTATTAGATCTTATAGCAGAATGGTATCCCAATTCACAACTGTCGATCACAAAAATAACTAAAAAATTAGCAATTTTACTGGCATTATGTACTGCACATCGGGTACAAACACTGTCGTTAATATCAATTAACAATATAGTTGTTAGTCAAGATCAGATTATTATTACCATTTCCAGTATTATTAAAACATCAGCAGCAAATCGAGAACAACCAACACTGGTTATTCCATATTTCAAAGACAGACCTAGTATTTGTCCTGCAAAATGCTTAGAAGATTATATAAATGTTACAAGAAAGATTAGAAATGAGAATAGCTTAAGTAATTTATTTCTAACCTGCAAACGTCCTTATAAGTCGGTGACTTCACAAACCATCAGTCGATGGATAAAAGATGTCCTAGCAGAGAGCGGTATAGACGTAGCGACGTTTAGTGCGCATAGTACGAGACACGCCACTACATCTAACGCTTATGCTGCTGGGGTCTCAGTGGACACGATACGCAAAACAGCCGGTTGGACATCAACATCTCAGACGTTTGCAAGGTTTTACAATCGTCCTATCATATCACAAGAATTAGCTAGGTCGGTTTTTGAAACAAATCAGTAATGAATAAATAAAACAATTTTATGATAAAAATTTGTATGGTGATTATTAAATAAGATACCTACTTAATTAAAACACAAACTATGATGATAATTTAATAAAGAATGTGGATTTCTAAAACATTGTATTATTTATAAACTTACTGTAATCCTAACTTCATGTATGTAACAAACATTTTTGTATTACCTAAGTTCACTCTGAACATCTACCTGGTAATATTATATCTGAAGAATGGAGCTATGAATATATAATATATGATCAAACGAGCTTCACAAGTGAAGTTCGATCATTATTATATGAATAGCTCCATTCGAAGATATAAGAATTAACCCTCCCTCATCCACCCATACAAAAATGTTTAATTACTTACACTTAGTATAATCTCTAAAGAAATGAGAAAATGCTAGACGTCTAGTGAGGGGACAGACAGATAGGGACGTATCGATTTTATCGTGGGAATAAATATCGATGTAATCGATAACTCTTAAAACGTGCGAAACTACCTAGTATGATAAAGAAACTACCTGGTAATATTATATCTTCGAATGGAGCTATTCATATAATAATGATCGAACTTCACTTGTGAAGCTCGTTTGATCATATATTTTTAGCATGTTAGGGAGATTTTACCTACGTATTTATGCGGATATGGAATATAATTGTTCCACCGGTATAATCGATAGATTATTACCTAACTACATGTGTATTTTATGAAACAATTTACAACTACCTTCTACCTGCGATTGAATCGGAAAAATTGGTGAATCATTTTCGATCTACCTACATAATGATGAAATACAGCGTATTTCGAGGATATCCCGTGGTGGCAAAAGAAAACTCATAAAACACTTGTTCTACGTACCGAGGCTTTATTCAAAAAGAAAGTTACATATTTTGACAGGAGCACAGATTAGATAACTCACATAATGCATAGATAAGATAATGTTATACATAGTATTTGTTGTACATTTAACACCTCCCCTCAACAAATACTTTCTTATAATTAATAACAATTTACTTAGGGCAGACTTATACTTGTTGAGTAAAAAAAGACATTGACAATAACTATATTTTCTAACCCTTAAATATACTTATAATATAAAACTTAACTTTTACTAACATTTAAATACACTCACTTTATATAAGCATAATCTTTAAGTTAAACATTTTCCATAATAGAACTTTTAAATTTTTCATACAAAGTCTTCCCTAACGGTTTTGTTAACAGGTCTGCAATATTACAATCCGTTTGAATATAATTTAATGAGATACAACCATCTTTTATTTTGTCGATTATAAAATGATATTTAATATCTAAATGTTTTAATCTTTTGTTATTTTCATTATTTAATGCTAATTTTATTACTGATTGGTTATCTTCAAATATTTCTATTGGTTTCTTACAAAAATCAAAATCACACAACAAATTTTGTAACCATAGTGCTTCAGTAATAGCCGCACTTAAAGCAATGTATTCCGATTCAGTTGACGACAATGATACACAATTTTGTTTCTTACAGCACCATGAGATTAAACAATCATTAAAATAAAACATATAACCCGATGTTGATTTTCTGTCCCTAGTGTCTCCTGCCCAGTCAGCATCAACAAAACCTTT
Organism: Elophila nymphaeata; assembly: GCA_955850985.1. Taxonomy (NCBI): domain Eukaryota; kingdom Metazoa; phylum Arthropoda; class Insecta; order Lepidoptera; family Crambidae; genus Elophila; species Elophila nymphaeata. The sequence goes on along the minus strand of OY039091.1, from coordinate 7,285,241 downwards.
CAAGCCTGTATCTGTACTGTCATACACTAAAGCAAGATCTAAGGACCCTTTCACATACCTCAACACATGTTTCAATGCCTTATACAACATCTCACTCGCACAATGTTGGTACCTGCTAAGGAAACTCACAGCCACACATAAGTCTGGTCGTGTACCACACACTGCGTACATTAAGCTACCAACTAATTGCCTACATTTCTTTTCAATTTCTTCATTTTCAGACTTATCTCTTTTGAGTATTTCAAAATTAAAATTTTGATCTATAGGTGTGCTTACCGACTTACATTGCAACATGTTATATTTATCTAAGATTTTCAATAAATATTGTTTTTGATTAATGGTTGTTTTATTATTTTCCTGTAAAATACTAATTCCTAAATAGTTTGTGGCTATCCCCATATCTTTCATTTTAAAATTTTTAAATAACTGCTCCTTAAAATGTTTGATTGTGTTGTCACATGTTCCAAATAATAATATATCGTCTACAAATATCAAAACATATATAACTATACCATCTTCTTTTTTTGAGTATAAACAGAAATCATTTTTCGAGCGATTAAACATTTGTTCTTGCATAAAATTATCAAACTTATTATTCCAACATTTTGGTGATTTTTTTAAACCATATAATGATTTATTCAATTTACATAATTGACCAGTAGGTATTCTTAAGTAAACATTTTCTTCTATATCCCCATGTAAAAACGCTCCAACTACATCCATTTGTTGTACTAAACATTTCATTTTGTTAGCTATTGCCATAAACAATCTAAAAGTAGGTAACCTTGCTACAGGGGAATACACATCTAAATCAATATTTGTTTGCTCGAAACCTCTCGCTACTAACCTAGCTTTATAAACTTTTTGATCACCTATATTTTTAACTTTGAATATCCATTTACTAGAAATAATTTCTGATCCCTCTGGAACACTACTAACTTCTGACCAAGTATTATTTTCTTTTAAACAATTTAATTCTGTTTGCATCGCTTGAAGCCACTTATCTTTTTCGTTAGAGTTTAGTGCCTCTTCATATGTCAGTGGTTCAGTGTCAATAGAAAGTAAACTCATATCATCGGTATAAAAATCCTTCATCCACCCTGGAGTTTTTCTTACCCTCACCGGTTTCTGTGAAATATTTTCTTTTTCCTTATTTTTATCTTGAATCTCTTGTATTTTATCTTGGCATTGTTTATCTAATTTATCACACATATTCTCTTCTTGGACTACTTCCTGTTCAACACCACACTGAGTAAAATTGCTATCTAATTTACTTTCATCTAATAATTCTTCTCCGTCTTCATAAAAACTATGTAGTTCTTCTCCATCTTCTTGGTTCTTCTCTAATGCCAAATCATCTGTAGTTACTGGGAAATAGGTACTTGACAATATTTTGCAACTTTGATTTGATTCCTGCATGTGTGAACTGTCCTTTAGAAATACAACCTCTCTTTTTATTATCACATCATTTTCGTCTGGATAATAAATTCTAAAACCCTTTGTGTTCTCCCCATAACCAACAAAATAACCTATTACTGACTTAGAGTCCCATTTTTGACGCTTTTGGTTTGGAACATGAACTGCTACTTTTGAACCAAAGACATGCAATTTATTTATTTCAAAGATATTTTTGTTATACCACAATTCATAAGGTGTCACATTTTTTACCCTACTATTACCTGTCCTATTGAGTACAAATACTGCTGTGTTCACAGCTTCTGCCCATAATGACTTTGGGAGTTTTGTAGCCAGTAAAATAGACCTAGCACATTCAGTAACTGTTCTTATTTCCCTTTCGGCGCAGCCATTCTGCTCTGGGGTGTAAACAACACTAGTTTGGTGTATAATACCAAAGTTTTCAGTTACTATCCTAATATTCTTATTTATAAATTCTGTACCATTGTCAGACCTTATAGTGGCAACTTTAATACCTAAATTTTTTGTGACATAGTTTAAAAAACTTTTTATTTTATTTATACTTTCATTTTTATTTTTTAAGAAATAAACTGTTTTATATCGTGAATAGTCATCTTTTATTAACAAATAATATCGAGCACCACCTAGAGATGCAGCTTCCATAGGACCACAGATGTCCATATGTAACAACTGACCTGGTCTTTCAGCCCTAACTTCACTAATTGAAAATGGTGCCTTGTGAAGCTTACCTCTCAGACACACTTCACATGTTGTGTTTGTAATATCATTTGAATAATCAATGTTACACCTTTTTAAAATACATTTTACCTGTTCCATATTTTGGTGTCCCATTTTATGATGCCATTCACTTAAGTCATTATTTGCATTACTTACATAACCATGACTTCTTATGCACCTGAATTGCATAATATATAATTTATTGTAGCGTTTAGCAATTGCACCAATAAGATTGTTACCAGGTTTTATCAACCTACAACTTTCATTATCTAAATGTAATCTATAACCTTTTTCTGTTGCAGAACTTACAGAGAAAAGATTAAACTTAATTTTTGGTACATGCAACACATTGTACAATGTTGTATGAATCCAATTACTACCATTATAGGCTTCTAAAATAATGTTACCTTTACCTTCGGCTTGAATAAACTTTCCATCGCCAATAACAATTGTTCTGACTTTATTAAGTGGTTCATAATGTGTAAATAAGCTTTTATCATAGCACATGTGCTCTGATGCACCGCTGTCCATAATCCATTCATCACTTACATACTCCTCCTTTAATGCAGACAGCACAGATACAACAAAAGCATTGCCGCTGCTACTGGGTCTATTGTTAAACCAACATTCTTTTATTAAATGACCATGTTTTTTACACTTATTACAAAATTTTACCTTATTACTTAAGTTTTTATTTAAATTTACCTTGCACTCCTGTTTGAAATGCCCTGCTTTACCGCACTTGAAGCATTTACGCACAGCTTTTACCGCTGGCAGTGCTGCAGTTTGCTCCTCGTTCCTGGCTTTGTATCGCTGCTCCTCGACTAACAGACGAGCTGATAACTCATCGAGTGTTCTCCTCTCCTTTGGAACCGACTCCCATGCAGATATAAAGTGTTGATAATTTTCTGGAAGGCCAAGAACTCGGACATTGACTCAGTTTCTCTAAACTGCAACGCAAAAAATTTTTGCTGCACCAAATGTAACGATAGTTCTGATCTTTGTTCGAAAATAGTATGCAGTTTGTGCCATATACTGTATGAAGATTCACAACTTAATATTTGGTTCATCCACGTTTCACCTATTCGTGTCACTATGATACCTTGTGCTTTTGCATCTAGTTTATTCCAGTTTTCAAGTTCATCTTTGAAGTTTATATTGTCCTTCACCGGACACGGGCACGAACCGTCGACCACATGGAACACGCCGGCAGCCCGAAGTAATACCTTGACTCTGAATTTCCAAGTCGCCCAATTACTTGCTCCTAATAGCTTTGCCTCGTTGTCAATTGTATGGTTCTCCATTATTTTTATTATATTGGACTTGACCGCCCACCTAACCTCAATCACCACGTTGCGCACTTGACCGCCGCTATTTGCTTTACCGCAAATTTTGCCACTGATGGGATTTTCTCTAGTACTAGTAGGCCGTAAGCCTGTCTGGGCCCATAACCTGATGAAATACAGCGTATTTCGAGGATATCCCGTGGTGGCAAAAGAAAACTCATAAAACACTTGTTCTACGTACCGAGGCTTTATTCAAAAAGAAAGTTACATATTTTGACAGGAGCACAGATTAGATAACTCACATAATGCATAGATAAGATAATGTTATACATAGTATTTGTTGTACATTTAACACATAATTATCTACAAAATGGTTACGGCTACTTTATTACTCGGCTTGAATTATCAAATACGTCTCTCTCGATTGAAGCTGGCTTCTTTACATGTTACGGTCGCTAGTCTTCCGCACTGTCGATGTTATTTAGAGAGATTCATCGCTATAATAATTATGTTCGTTTTGATCAAATAACGCTAACTCGTCAGACGCCAAGTTATCCTATGGATAACCAACATGTTCCAGATAAAATACAAACACATTGTTCTACTTTTAAACTACGATTTATTCATCATAATATCCATTTTTGGATTCTACAGTTCCAGTTAAATTACCAGATATCCTGAACCTATAACCAAACCTTTCTAATCCAAATCGACCGAATTTTATAGCAGAATCTTTGAAACTGCTTACTTTATCAATAAATAAAAGATTGCAAGTCCTTGTAAAAATTAGTAGAAATGGTTAAGTACCTTATATGGCTAACCAACCTCAAATATGAAGGTAGTTTACGGACATTTCACCACGGAGTTATACACGAGTTTATTTACGGTGTAGTTTAGAATAAATAAGTCGTTATTTGAGAGACTTGTGTTAACCGAAATAAACTCGATACTCTACAATGAGGAAAGACTAGAAAGCACACTCCACATGCTCCGAAAATGTCGAAGGTGATTACCTTTGGGCGAAATCTCTGGACGCGTAAACAATTACGGTGAACTGAATGATTCTTGTTCGAACCTAAAAGGGATCACTCTGGAATTTAGAAAGGGATATATTGCAACCCACTGGCAATCCATGAATCGCCGTGGTACCTTCTGGGTCATAGTAGTGGCAATATATTGAGGTTAGTGCATTGCATGGCTGTCATTGAACATTGCTTCAGACGTCATTGTTGTTCCATTGCGTGCGGATGAATATTGTGCCCCGGATGCTTAACTCACAACTAAGCTTCCTTATATATTTTGATTGGCGCTAACTAGCTGGTTGTGAACGCTAGCGGAAACGCTATTGCTCATCCGTCGTGTGCAGCACAAAATTCAGACCCCTGGGACGCCTAACTCTCACTTACGTTCCCTTACAGAATCTGGAGTTACCTGTGAGAACCATTTTCATTCTCACTGGGGATTGTTAGAAGTTTGGTGATATCAACCTTATTATTACCTTCTTTCATTTTGGTCTAAAACCACACCACACCACACATTCCATGGGAGAATGTCAATAAACATATTTTCATATTTGCGATTCCTTATTCGCGAAGAGAAACTTCCTGTGGTTCTGGAAGGGGAGGATGCATCGGCGTGGTCTGGCATTCACCGTGTATAGGGCGCAGGATGGGGCCTTACACTTTCTCATATATTTAAGATGCCAATAAAAACAAAAAATATCAACTTTTGTAGTTGATATCAAAAGTTACGCTAAGGACACAAGTCTTACATTCTCTCATAATTTTAAAATATTAATAACAAAATCTTATAAATTCTTCTAATTTACTATTAAAGATTATGCTTTTACTCTATAATAAAATGTTATCCTTTTATAATAATAATTTATTGATCCAATAATATCAGTTGTACCTTCCTACAATATCCATACAGGATTCCGGAGACAAACCTAAAGTATTTAGACCTTTCCCATCATCAATTCCTTCCCATTCCATTTTCCTTCCAAATACCTATCTTTATCTTATCAACAAAGTCATGTTTCATAGTAAACCTATTTCAGATGTTTATCTTCATAGGAAGTAACTTTAGCCGTCATTTATAAGCCCGTATAGGTACTAAGTGCATTTCACATACCTCACAAAAAGAACTTAGGGTTATCTACATCACAACTAGAGTCCTACCATTACTAGACGATCACTTATTTGGCCAAATTAATAAATTCAATAATTAATTATAATAAAAAAAAAAATTACTTAGACTGGTATTGATTACTTATACATATTTGTTATAGGTAAATATAAGTAAGTACATACAGTACTTTCTTTCAGGGGGGTTTATTAAAAGTTGGTGCCGTAGTGACCAGGATTTCAAAATGTTAGGATTTTATTTAACTCAATACCAGTCAGTTATTATTTAATTAAATATTTTGTGTTGACTGAATTTCAGTCACAATTTGTTGCTCGTGAAATGGATGTGAGGTTTAAACAAAATGTGAAATGTGGCAAGGGCTTTGGGGGTGTAGCTGCTAAACTTTATACCTTTATATATTTTCCTTAAATTCATACAATATTAGAGTTAAAATTACTAAATGATTCATTTGGATACCCACCTTAATGTAATAAAAGAAACTTCAGTTCATCCTTATTTTATTTTGAATGTTGTCGTGAGTCTTAAACATATCACTTTAAAATTGTTTATTTATCCACTTATTATTCGCCTATACATTGAATTTAATTAGTAGTCATCATGGGTTATTTTGATCAAACTGGACAAGTAGTTTCATTTAGTCACTAGGTAGACGCTTCAATATTGTCATGAATCCATTTTTGATACCTCCTCCCACAGTTATTAATAATACAGTTAGTTAGATATGTTATTTGTTCTTCTCTGAGATTCTTCTATTGTTCTATTTATCTGGTAGTTGTAACTATTTGTCAAACAATTAAACTGGTATCGGTTGTTAGTTAACATAAATAATTGCAAAACTTGTAGATCACTGAAAGAAAGCACAAACATAAAATAAGCGTGCGATGGCAACAAGTTGGCAAAAACAGTAGCGGGAAAATCATAGTAGAAAAGAAAGATTGTTAACCTGTAAAATTTACGTAAGAAATGCAAATAGTGCAGGGCGTAATCTTAATAAATAATTTGTTGTAAAATATTACGCATAATGCAGTTGTGATATATCCTCAAACGTGCGAGAGCAATATCGAGTATACTTATATAGCTTTTGTTCGACTATATAGCTATTTGAACACTAATAAAATAAACATTAACTAATAGAAACTCAAAATTTAAAAATAAATAGCTTGTTGTGAGAATAGGTTAGAATCACAGACTAGTTAGAGAAACTACGTGTTAGATAGAACCATAGATAACATAGATTAGAGAAAAGTAGAGAAAAGTCACACGTATGAGTTATTAAAGTCTCCCTAGTCAAGGAAGACAAATGCATCATACCCATACAGCCATGTCTTCAGTATTTATATTCCTTTTTGAGGCATAGAATACATACAAAAATAATAGCATTTAAAAAGTGTGTGGTAACACATTTAAATTCACTTTGGGAGTGCTTAGCGAGAAATGTATGAGAATAGATATTATAATGGCGAGATTAGAATTAGAGAGAATATTTAATGCTAATAACTCAGACCAAGATCATAGGATAATTGGTAGAATTTTCTAGTTATTTATGATAAATTTTAGGTTTTAAATTTCTCTATTAGGGGATGGCAAAGGGATCGAGCCCATACAGCCATGACTCAGGGATGTATCTGTTTTTTGTTTTATAAATTGAAGACGTTACCACATATCCACACACAAGATGTCACACCCTTTAATACGTCTAAGTAACTTGTCAAGGTTTCCCAAATAAAGAAACGGCAATCAAAGGAGAACTATCTATAGGCCTTTAAGGAAGGATTCTGATACATACATGTTAACCAACTAGGTAGTTTAGGAGAATTTGATGAACTTTTGATAGATATATTAGGGGTTAAGTATGAAATTGCCGTTTTGTATGGAGAAGTTAATGAAAATTTATTATTCCCTACAAACGTATTTGCGATTTTTTGTGAGGAACCACAAATCTAAATCTTGTGGATATATTTAGAGAACATTAAGGCTATAGTATACATAGAGAAAAAAAATGTGAATTGATATCTGTAAAAAAAAATATTCATATTTTTATAACGGAGACGGGCACCTCTTAGGACGAGCTGTTTTTGAAGATGTATTTCTAGTGAAAAAAAAAATATATAAATAAGAGTAAAATTTTATCTATACTAATAATAATAAAGCTGAAGATTTTGGTTGTTTGGTTGAACGCTAAGATCTCAGCAACTACTGACTCAAATTGAAAAATTCTTTTTGCGTTGGATAGTCTATTTATCGAGGAAGGCTATAGGCTATATAACACCACGGTATGTTCAGTAGGAGCTGAGCATCAATGAATAATGGTGCAAAGACGGGAAATTCACGCGGACGAAGTCGCGGGCACAGCTAGTATATAAATATAAGTCCTTGTAATGAAGTTTAAAATAAAAAGGGAATAATGGACATAGCTATTGTATTAAAGGGAATTATACACTAATGAATAATGAGCAAAAAATTGGCATTTTCTGTCGAGGACGGACCTCTTTATAGTAGTTTATAGTTTTTTATACTCTTAATAGCCTTTTGACGGGTTTGTCATCCTTCGGTTTTTTTACCCTCTCTGTTGCAACTCTGTTTTTATACATTTTTATCTTTTATTACACCCTTTTCTCCCTAAACCCGCCTTTTCCTTCGCTGTCCCCGACATTCTGGTCCTTCGAGGTATTTTTTTGGTTCTAGTGCCTAAATTTTTATTTTTTTAATATAAGTTCATTATGCTCACGAGAGCAAGGGCAGCTGTCGCGAATAGCGAATATTATTGGTAATTTTATTATAAGTATTGGCAACACTAAATGTGCGAGAGAGAGCGAGACAGAAAAGCGGCGTTAGAAAGAGTGAGTAGAGTAGTAAGAAAACCGGCGGCGAGGATTGAACAAGTGATTATGGTGAGAATAAGTAAGTGTTAACAATAAAGATGATATACTAAAGAGAGAAAAGTAAGATGAGCCCTACAAGATATCTGGTAAGAGATTATTAATTATATGAAACACGAATAACAAAGATAGCTGCGTTCCGGAGGCAAAGGGTGGTTGTAAGGGGAGAGGAGGAGACCATCTAAGGGACTTGGTGTCCCGCCTGGTCCATCAGCTACTTCTATATCTATAAAGCAAAGAAATATAAGTAGCTGGGCAATGAGGACAGGTTTTAAGCAGCTATTTACACGTACATACACACGCGTCAACATTCATACAACAAGCTAATATGTAGGTATAATGGTTTGCTATACACTTGTACGTCTTTGATAGAATTATTACGGAATTCGGGCATTAAATCGCGGAAAAGAAACGCGCACCTCCACCATGTCGCGAACTATTCGCGACATGGTGGAGGTGCTGGGATATCTCCTTTCTTCTCTTTAATTCTTGTTTAAAATCTGTGCAAAGAAGAAGCATCAAGACAAACTCAGTTTGTTTCAAGATGGCGGGAAATATGAAGACTACATTTGTATAGTGTTTTGCTTGAAACTGTTTTATCTTTAATAAGTTAAACTAAAATTATTATATAATAAATTATTTATATTAATCGTTTTTTCTTTTAAATAAAGAAATTATTTTGTTTGTTTAATTTTACCTAATTAAAAAACATTTTATTTATTTCCATTTCCGGTTATGTTTTTTTGAAATCGTGTTTTGGTATTATTGAATAGTGATGTAAGCACTTTATCGACAACGATAATTTGCATCATTGAAAACTCGGTTACTGACATTATTAATTAGTGTCTGGATTTGAAGGCAAATCCAGAAGTTCTGCCACACTGAGAGGAGAATTTTTGTCTCCCAGTGTAGAGGCGTAAATCCAGAAGTTCTGCCACACTGAGAGGAGAATTTTTGTCTCCCAGTGTAGAGGCGTAAATCCAGAAGTTCTGCCACACTGAGAGGAGAATTTTTGTCTCCCAGTGTAGAGGCGTAAATCCAGAAGTTCAGCCACACTGAGAGTAGAATTTGTCTCCCAGTGTAGAGGCGCTTATATCGCATGCGTTGTGTGTAATTTACAGTTTCCACGCTAAAAAAGGGGGCGTAGAGGAAACATTGTAAAGTAGTACCTAAGAGTGCACTGAGATAAGAGATTTACGATTTACACGTGATCGGACGCTAAGAACAAAGGCGTAAGAGAAATAGAATTGGGAACAAAACATTGAGATGAGTAATCACATTTCACTATGTAGAGAAATGAATTTATCGAACAGTTTTGTACGATATACTCGCTACGTCACTAATACGTTTTGCCAACGTTAAAAAATTATACCGCCGTGTACGCTCCTCGCCTATTGGTTGTTGATTTACATGTCATGGCCATTTTTATTTTGGTTTGTTTCATAAAAGGAATTTGTTTGTTTTGCTAATTCAACTGTTGGTGTTCTGTGTGGTTTTATTTATGGTGGCAAAAGAAAGCGAAAGAAAGCTTCTAAACTAATGTACCTATGTGTATTTAACGAAAGGCCGCCTACGCCGGTGAGTACCAAAACGTAGTTTTACGAACTATAGCCTTGTAAAATGACGAGTTAAATTATTTCTAAGAACTCAATTTAGATATGCATTCCTTACAAAGAAATGGAGGAAAATTAATTTATTGTATAACTGTTACCTATAAAAGAGCTTGTTTATTGCATTCGCATCATATTCAGAGATTTAAAAGTACATGTGAAAAGACCGTATAGAGGTACCAAATTTAAGAGTTTTTTCTATAACAAGTTTATTGGTGGATTTCAGTTCATGATAATTTGGCCCAGTGGTGGTGTAAGTAAACTGATATGCACTGGTGGCATTGGTGTAGTGTTGATCACGAGTTGAAAACACATGGAGAAGACAGCTTCTGTAACAGAAAACAAAATTTGTTAGATGGTAAAAAGTGAGTATTACAATGTAATTATAACTACAACCATAAGTAACTTTACTATATAATTGAAAGTTAATTTCTTGTGTGACAGTCTATAAAAATGTTGAAGGTAAAATTTTACTTACCTGTTATTATTAAAAGTAAAAATATACAATACTTACCAAGTACTTACCTATGTTGTATAACTGCAACTGTAATGTGAAACTAAAGAGTAACTAGAGATTAATAATACAGTTAGAATAAAAAATAATTAACATGAATTAAAAGATTGGTACTTACATAAATAAATAAACACAAACTATGTATACAAATTTCCAGTTGGGAGCTCAAGACCTATCATGGAGCCCTGGAAAGTAAGACTGGAAACTATAAAGGAGCAGGTGTTGAATGGAATTGAGGAGTATAAGATTTCCAAAACCAAAACTGCACATGTAAATTTGCAGTCACTGACTTCCCTTGTTATAGCCGAGACACGTGCATACATTGATAAATTAGGAAATGATGATGTTAGGGAATATACAAAACTACAAATGGACGCGCAACTTTTATCAGTTACTGTTACTCCAGCTATCAATCAACAAGGACAATCAAGGTTGCCAAAACTAGAACTAGTCAAATTTAATGGAGATATTCTGAAGTGGAGTGAATTTTGGGACCGGTTTTGTTCAAGTGTTGACACCCAACATATAAGTAATGCTGATAAGCTGTCGTACTTACAAGCAGCCCTTTGTAAGGACGCATTAGCTGCAATTGAAGGCTTAAATACCACCAACGACAATTATCCTGTGGCAGTGGAAATATTAAAGGGCAGGTATGGGAAACCTGGCCTTGTCATTGATGCACACTATGAAGCACTTTTCAACATCAAACGAGCAACTAGCAGTCCTAGGGACTGTCTAAATACATTCAATGACATAGAAAAACATCTATGTGTTCTGCTGACTATGGGTGAAGATGTTAATCACAATAACCTACGTACAGTTATATTAAATAAATTTCCCAATGAAGTCATATATGAACTAAAGAAAAGGATTAAACCAGATGAAGAAAATGTAGACACCATACGTAAAGAATTAGAAATATTAATTATGGCGAAGTCTGCATATGAAGAAGTTATAGCAGAACCCAAGACATTTTCTACAGAAATTTTACATGTACAAACAGGAGTAAGAAGGGAGAATAGGAAATATATCAAGAGGAATTCAGAGGACAAAAAATTTTGTCATGAAAGAATTAAGAAGCCTAAATTATCATGCATATTCTGTGATCAAGCCCATTATAACGATGAATGCAACAGAATTTCAACACTAATGGAAAGAAAGAAACGACTGGATCGACGATGTTTTATATGCTTTAGTAGAAATCATCAAGCAAAAAATTGCAGAGTAAAAAGGAAATGTGTTCACTGCGGTCAAGTGGGGAAGCACAATAGGGCCATTTGCCCAACAAAATTTAAAGCCAATGTCCAGATGATGGATCCTGTGGCTCAAAAATAGATTTGCTGATAGGAAATGATTATTATTATTCTTTCATTAGAGACAAGAAATTACAGTTAGAAGAAAATTTATTTTTAGTAGATTCTGATTTTGGATGGCTTTATTCAGGAGCAATGAGGCAGAAAGCAGAGAAGAATGAGCCTTTATCTATACTCACCTATTTTCAGTCGTGCAAGTCAGACTTGTATCACTTCTCGCAACCTGACCAGATTATACATGATGCCAGCGTTACTGCACTGTGGGAGCTTGAAGCCATTGGCATACGAGATTCTCCTAAGTCAACGAATGAAGAAGAAGCAATTCGTCAGTTTAATGCATCTGTCATTTTTAAGGATGGACGGTATCAAGTTAAGTGGCCATGGGCAGCTACTCCTAATACGCTACCAATTAATTATGGAATGGCTGTTGGTAGATTGCACAGTTTAATTAAGCGCACAGCTCTAAGTACATTGGTAAAATATGGTGATATACTCAAAGAACAAGAGCAACTTGGTATCATTGAAAAGGTAAAGGATTATATGACACCACAAAGGCATCCTGTACACTATCTACCTCACCATTACGTTACAAAGAAAGAGAACACCACACAGTTAAGAATAGTGTATGATGCCTCAGCAAAACCCAATGGTATGTACCACAGCTTAAATGAACTGCTTTACAAAGGTCCACTTTTACTGGAAGACTTAACAGCCTTACTTTTGAGATTTAGGCAGTATGAAGTTGCTATCACAGCGGATATTGAGAAGGCATTCCTACAGCTAGGTTTAGATGAGACAGACCGAGATGTCACAAGATTTCTTTGGGTTCGAGATTACAGCCAAAATGGAAACGAAGATAATATTGTATGTTACCGATTCTGCAGAGTACCCTTTGGGGTCATTTCTAGTCCATTTTTACTTAATGCCACAATAAAATTTCATCTACAGAGTCACAAGGATAAGATATTAGAGAGGGTCGCAAACAATATTTATGTTGACAATCTTGTAATAAGTGAAAAAACACTTGAAGATGGAAGACAGCTGTACCTGAAAACTAAGAAAGCATTCAACGATATAGGAATGAATATACGACAGTGGAATTCCAATAATAAAAAATTATTTCAAAGATTAAATGTCACCAAGATAGTAATGAAAACACAGGGGTACTTGGACTTGAATGGAATTTCAATAGTGACACAATAGGGTTGAAATTGGCGAAAGAAGTATTCGAAATTGAAAACAACGAGTTCACAAAAAGAAGAGTTCTAAGTACAATTGCTTCAATATATGATCCTTGTGGGTTTGCCACACCAATAGTTTTGAAAGCCAAAATATTCATGCAGGACCTATGGAAAGCAAAATATAAATGGGACAAGCTGTTGCCTGGAGAAACGGCGGAGAAGTGGCGCTGTATACTACAAAGCCTGAAACAATTACATAATTTAAAATTGCCAAGATTTGTAGGTACACCTTACCATAATGATGTCCTCAGATATGAACTGCATTGTTTCACAGATGCTTCCCTGCATGCATATGCTGCTGTGGTTTACTTAAAACTGACATATAATGACCATGTTCGTGTTGTTTTTCTAATGGCTAAGTCAAGGCTTACACCAATTAAGGATCAAGACAGTATTAAGATCCCACGGTTAGAGTTATTGGGTAGCTTGATTGGGAGCCGTCTACTCAAATATGTAAAAGAAACACTAGAACTGACAATAGATGGACAATACTTATGGACAGATAGTCAAATAGTTATCAATTGGATTAAAAATGATAAGCTTTTACCTCCTTTTGTGAGCCGAAGAGTTAACGAAATAAGACAACATAAAGAGGTGCAAATATTGTATGTAGAAACAGAAATTAATCCTGCTGATATTGCCACTCGAACTGAAGATCACAAAAGAAAGGACGATTGGTTTCTAGGTCCTAAATTTTTGTATGAGAAACATACTTACACTGATAACTGGTCATTATCACATGCCTATTGCGCGGGGGAGGGTCTGATCGAGTCAGAAAGAGCAACATCTTCAAGGGAAGAACAGAAGGATACAGAACTAGAGGATGAATCGATTGGAGTGAAAAATAGATGTAATGCCAATAGTGAAAGTGAGAAAGAAGATACCAAAGAAGATAGAATAAGGAAATTACAACTAGAGTACTACCCGAAAGAATATGCTGGTGAAAGAACAAGTTTAGCTATTTCTTTAGATTTATTTAAAGATGATAATAGTATACTACAGTGTAAAGGAAGACTGAGCAGGACAGATTGGTCATATGATAAGAAATACCCAATATTATTACCAAGGAATTGTGATTTCACATATAAATTAATACAAAAAATACACGAAGATAATTATCACACTGGAATATCACATACACTAAGTAATGTACGTGAACTCTATTGGATACCGAAAGGTAGAAGTCAAGTACAAAAAATACTAAAGAAATGTGCAATATGTATTAGACATGGAGGAGGCCCTTTCAAGTTACCTCCAATACCACCTCTACCACCAAGTAGAGTGACATACTCAAGAGCTTTTAGCTATACTGGATTAGACTACCTTGGTCCGGTAAATGTACGAAGTGAAGATGGAACATTATCTAAGAGATGGATATGTCTATTCACCTGCCTAGCGGTAAGAGCGGTGCATTTAGAGGTGGTGAGAGATTTAACTGCCGAAGAATTTCTACTTGCCCTGCGCAGAATGATAGCCATGAGAGGTGTTCCTGTTTTGATAACATCTGATAATGCTACTCACTTCAAATTATCGGCTGAAGTTTTAACTGGATCTTATTGCATAGATAACAATATTACATGGAAATTTATACCTGAATTAGCCCCATGGCACGGAGGATTCTATGAGAGGATGGTTGCATTAGTGAAGCACAGTTTAAAAAGGACAATTGACAAACATTTATTAAATGATAACCAAATGATTACAGTAATTAAAGAAATAGAAATGGTTCTAAACACTAGACCCTTAACATATGTGGGAGCAGAATTAGACCATGTTCTGAAGCCTATTGATTTTTTAACACCTGGAGCTTGTATTCAAATCCAGTCATCTCAACAAGAGTATGTTGAGAAAGGAACACTTACAAAAAATGATTTAATAGAGAGCTGGAAGCGTGGTCAAATAATATTAAAAGAGTTTATAGAAATGTTCACTAATCAGTATCTGGTCAGCATAAGAGAGAGATGGGCTAAGAATAAAGAGCCTAGAGTAAAATGTGTCAGAATTCCGAAGGTAGGGGAAGTAGTACAGATAAAGGGTGATTCAACAAATAGATTATGTTGGAAAACAGGAAAGATTGTATCACTAAATAGAGGTCATGATAACATGGTTAGAGTAGCTAAAGTAATTGTAGACGGGAAATTATATACTAGGTCGATAGCGCATTTATATCCGTTAAAAATGGAAGAGTCAGAGGAAAAGGAAATAGTAACACCCGAAGAAGTTAACATAAACGATAAAGCGAAGCAAGATAGTGAAGAGAATAGTGAAGATTATTTGAAAAAGAAAAGCCAAAGGAGCGCGGCACAAATTGCAAGGAAAAGGATAGAGAGTTGGACTAACCAACTGTTTTCGATTTAAGATGTATGATTTAATATTGTATAAGAAAGGTTACGATATAATTTGTGTTAGGAAATAGAGAAAATAAAACAACATTTATTAAAAAAAAAATTGATTTTTATTTACAGATTACAATATAATTATTAAAAGTGTCATGACATGTAGATCAATAGTTAGAGAGAGATAGAGAGAGAGAGAGAGAGTAAATGAGAAATAAAAATGATATAGGCACATTTGTAGGTAATGAAGATAAATAAGAAAACAGAGCCATATCTGCCGCGGCCGGGAGTGTCGCGAATAGCGAATATTATTGGTAATTTTATTATAAGTATTGGCAACACTAAATGTGCGAGAGAGAGCGAGACAGAAAAGCGGCGTTAGAAAGAGTGAGTAGAGTAGTAAGAAAACCGGCGGCGAGGATTGAACAAGTGATTATGGTGAGAATAAGTAAGTGTTAACAATAAAGATGATATACTAAAGAGAGAAAAGTAAGATGAGCCCTACAAGATATCTGGTAAGAGATTATTAATTATATGAAACACGAATAACAAAGATAGCTGCGTTCCGGAGGCAAAGGGTGGTTGTAAGGGGAGAGGAGGAGACCATCTAAGGGACTTGGTGTCCCGCCTGGTCCATCAGCTACTTCTATATCTATAAAGCAAAGAAATATAAGTAGCTGGGCAATGAGGACAGGTTTTAAGCAGCTATTTACACGTACATACACACGCGTCAACATTCATACAACAAGCTAATATGTAGGTATAATGGTTTGCTATACACTTGTACGTCTTTGATAGAATTATTACGGAATTCGGGCATTAAATCGCGGAAAAGAAACATAGTTCGCGACAGCAGCGTTGGAGATGGCGGAGGTATCGCCATCTGAGGGAGGAGAGGTTGTGACGAAAGCGCGCTCAGTAACCGCATCCAACACGTAGTCGCATCAGGCGAGCCTCGTCGCTCGGCAAAAGGCCGCCGAAGCAAAATTGACCAGGAGACTCGCCGAGCTCAACAAGCGTGTTGTGGCGTCGGAAGAGGAAGCGGCGCGCGCAGAGTTTGCAGCGGAGGTCGCCGCTGTTGAAGCTGCAGAGGTCGCGAGTTCGTCGGCATCTGCCAAGCGGACGACGGAATGGATCCAAGACCATTTTCAGTCGCCAAGCCCTACGCCCGTCGAAGAAGCTCGCAAAGACGTGAGGAAATTTGTTTCGGAGTCGGCAAAACAGGTACCGCGTAATATTATCCCCGTTCGCGATGATGTGCACCGCGCCAGACAACGAGCAGTCGTCCAAAATAGTACCCGGGATCGGGAGGACGTACTGACGCCCGTCATAGCGCTTGGCCCATCACAGCGGACAGCGGTTCTGTCCGACTCCAACCCTCAACAAGTCGGTATCGAGGAGTTTTGTCGTTTAACCGACGCAGTAGTTACCCTTGCTCAGAGTGCAAGACCGGTAGGCGTGGAGCTCCCTAACTTCTCAGGAGACATTGGCGATTGGGTCCTCTTCAAAAGTTCTTACGAAGACACTATGGCGTCATACACGCCTAGGCAGAATGTTGCCCGCTTACGTAATGCCTTATGCGGTGCAGCACAAGAGGCTGTCAAGTCGCTCTTGTTATTATCGCAAGAGCCTGGTATTATCATGCAGACTTTAGAAACTAATTTTGCTCGCCCAGAGCAGATAGTCCTGCATGAGATTGCACTTGTGCGAGCCCTACCCGGAATGGGCAGGGATCAACATGACATTTTTAGATTTTCATCACGACTTCAAAATTGTTTGTGTATAATAAAACTGCTTAATAAAAAAGAATATCTTTATTCACCGGAATTATTTAATTCACTTTTATCAAAATTATCATTTAATTTACAGAACAAATGGGTAGATTTTGCGGACCAACATTTCGATGATGAGAAGCCGTTGCTTGAGCTGTTATCGACGTTTTTGCAGCTGGAGGCTCGTAAACAAGCTCGCTTCAGCCCGCAGCACAGTATAGGCGGCGGCAACGCAGCTGTACAGTCGTACAAACCGAGGGTGGCTCCCATTTCCAAGGCGGTTTCCCATAAGGTCCACACTAACGTTGTAGATAGTCCCATTTGTTCATATTGTCAGTCCGGTCATATCATTAGTTCATGCTTTAGGTTTTCATTACTTTCCGCCGAAGAGCGACATGCCTGGGTTCGCCAGAATAAAATTTGTCCGAGGTGCTTGAAGAGTAGTAGGCACAATTGGCGAACGTGCAAGGCGAAACCATGTTCATCGTGTAAAAAGCGTCATCATTCATTGCTTCATTTATCGTCATTTAATTCGCAATTATTAGACTCATCAACATTGGATTCACAAAATAGTGTAAATAGACATGACAACATCACTAACATCACTCAGTCGCAAGTCAGTAATGTCAACGTAGACCAGAGAGCAACTAAGGTAGGTTGTAATAGTAGTGAACCTCCGTGCTATACGAACGTTAATAATAAGGATTCTCCGATCTCCTTTGTAGTGCAAGAAAGGGATCAGGTTCGTACAAGCAGAGCCTTTTTGAAAATTGTGCCCGTGACCGTGGCAGGGCCAGGGGGGGAGTTGCCTACCTTTGCTCTACTGGACGACGGGTCCACTACCACTTTAATTGACGCTCAATTATGCGACGCATTAGGACTTGGTGGTCCCGAAGTTGAAATTCACATCGGTGGTATATCGGGAACGCGTAAGGTGAATAGCAAAAGAGTCAGTTTCACCATTAAAGGGCAGTATTGCACTGACACCTTTGAGATAGTAGGTGCTCGATCTGTGCCAAATTTACGATTGGTTCGGCAGTCGTTAGATAGACAGGAGGTGTTACAGTTTGATTACCTTAGGGATATTGCACACGAGCTTTCTTATAACCAGGCCGAACCAAAAGTCCTTATTGGTATTTCTGACTGGCATTTGCTTATAAGTAAAGATAACAGATTTGGATCGCTTGGCCAACCCGCTGCATCCAGGACAGCTCTTGGTTGGGTTTTGTATGGTTCACAAACCAAATTTTGTCAGGATACGTCGTTTTTTAATCACTGTGTAGCTGCCGACAGTGAGGAAGAGTTGAACGCTCTCATTAGAGACCATTACAAGTTAGAATCAATAGGTATTAGGCAGCAGGATCAATACACGGCTTCAGAGCAAAGAGCTATTAATATTTTGGAGCAGACGACACGTCGTCTTCCTAATGGGCGCTTTGAGGTAGGTTTACCATGGCGTGATGATGAACCCGCCATACCAGATAGTTATCACCTCGCTCTTAGTCGTCTCAATTCTTTGTCAAAACGTTTCCGGCGTGACGTCAGTTATTTAGATCACTACACTGTAAATATTGAAGCATATTTAGAAAAGGATTATGGTGAGGAATATATGCATGAGTATCTCATGATAATCCTATGGACAGTTCTAGGCGATGGTATCTTCCTCATTTTGGGGTCACCAACGAAAACAAACCTGGTAAGCTCCGAATCGTTCATGATGCAGCAGCGCGAACTCAAGGTGTCAGTCTAAATTCTCTTCTCTTGCCGGGGCCAGACTTATTGCAGTCGTTACTAGGAATTTTGCTAAAGTTTCGCGAAGGTCAAGTAGCCGTAACTGGTGATATCCGGGAAATGTTCCCTCAGATCAAGATTCGTAGTGAAGATCGTAACTGTCAAAGGTACCTTTGGCGACCTAATGGTGTTGGGGACGTGAGAGAATTTAGAATGTCATCGTTGATTTTCGGTGCTTCATGTTCTCCATTCATAGCGATTTTCATAAAAAATAAGAACGCAAAGGACTTCGAGTCCGAGTTTCCAGAAGCTGCTAGAGCTATTAAAGAGAACCATTATATGGACGACTATCTGGGCAGTTTTGATGATATTCAGCAAGCAGCACGTGTTGCTGCCGAGATAGTTCACGTGCATAGTAAATGTGGGTTTGAGATGCGTTCGTGGGTGTCTAACCAGCCTGAGTGTCTTAAACTATTGCCACCTCATTTAATCAAGGAAGAAATTAGCGAGGTTAACTTGAATCTAGAGGGATTCGGCCTGAGAGTTTTAGGTATGCAATGGCTTCCTCTCGCTGATGTTTTCACCTTTAAAATAAATTTCACTGAACCAGTTTTAGGAACACTAACGAAACGCCAGGTTTTAAGAGATTAAGTTTTTTATTATTTTAAAAATATCTTGCGGCAAACTCGGTGCCAAAAACATAGAACCTTGCTTATGATAAATATAAGAAGTAACTTTATTGCCATAGTTATGCGTAGGTTTAACTTTATCAACAAAGTAGTCATTAAATGCATTAGCTATTTTAATAGGATTCGAAATGTAGTTATTATTTAGTCTAAGTGTCGATATAGATTCTTTTGGTTTATTAATGTTAATATTATTTATTATTTGCCAAGTTGCCTTTTGACTTATTGTCCGAAGTATTAATTT
This sequence comes from Elophila nymphaeata, assembly GCA_955850985.1. Taxonomy (NCBI): domain Eukaryota; kingdom Metazoa; phylum Arthropoda; class Insecta; order Lepidoptera; family Crambidae; genus Elophila; species Elophila nymphaeata. The sequence goes on along the minus strand of OY039091.1, from coordinate 7,265,327 downwards.
TATAGTTATTTTGTACACGCTTTGTTAAAGATATAATTTTTTTAAGCTTCTTTGAATAATTTTTGTACTTTATATTTAAACCCTAGCAAGTGCAATAAATTGCACTTGCTAGGGTTTTTTCTATAGTGCCACAACAAATCTCTCTTCTTTTTACTGCATACCCTAATGCCCCGTGACATCCATTTTGTTTTCTTAACTATCTGTATTGTGATCTTTTTTAATGGAAAGCAAAGGTCATAAAAAAGTTTAAATTCTTCTATAAAATGATCGTATGCAATATTTGGATCATTTGTATAGTATATCTGGGAAAATGAAAGATTTTTAATGCAATTCACAAATTTTTGGATATTATTTTTGCCATAGTCCCGTACCATTTTTCGCCAGTGCTTGACTCTAAAAACGTTTTTTACTGGGAGTCTAATTAATTGAGCTGTGTGATCCGATAAGCCAAATTCCAACACTTCAGTCTTACAGGGTTTCATGAAATTGTGTAAAAAGTTATCAATACATGTGTTGCTAATAGTTCTAGTTGGCTCCTTAAGAGACACTCTAAAATTATAGTTTAAATTTAGGCATTCAAAGTCTAAAGTTATGTTATTTTGTTTTAACATGTCTATGTTAAAATCTCCCGCTATTACAATTTTATAACAATTGTTCATTTTTGTCACAAACATAAATAGTTTTTCTAGTCTACTAAAAAACATACACAGGTTATTGGGTTTTGGCACTCTATACAAACATATAACAATAATTTTGTAGTCAACTAATTCTATAGAACAACACTCAAAGATATTTATAATAGATAATTTATTAATGTCAGAAAGCTCTTTGTACTTAATTCCATTTCTCACTAGAATACAGGTTCCTCCTCTTTTTGTGTTAAAAAGCAATAAGAAATAAATTTATTACAAAAATCCACCTTAACCCCTAATTTTGCCGGTGTGTATAGATAAACAATGTTGTTTCCCAGAGCGCACGCAGAATTCTCCTAAGAAGCCGGTACCATCGCTACATCTTGTCGCTGAGGCAACGAGCGACGGCAAGGGCCAATGTCGCCGCCGGTGAGTACTACGGACGCTAGCACTGCTACGAACTTGCTACGGACTGTAGCACTGCTACGGCGTTGTGTGTTACGGACAGGGATGTAACGGAGGTAGTTTTATCGGAACCGAAGTCGGAGTGGGAGTTTTTAAATTTGATTTATCGGAATCGGAGTCGGAGGCAGGGTCAGAAGTGGTGGCATGAGAAAGAATTTTTATTTACAGACAAATAAAACATTCTTAAATCTTTTTTTTTTTTAATTATAAAATAAAACACAAACTATGAAAAAAAACTTTCATAACAGTCGAAACAGGAAGCCGTCGCCGCTATGTTATCCCAAGTAACATTTTAGGTTTTAGAAAGGATTTGAAAAGGTTCTAGAACCTTTGTATGGAAATCGATGGTAAGTCTTAATAGGCCGAAAAGCGCTATGTTAACCTTATAATAACCTCCTGTGTGCAAAAAGGGCCCACGTTTTAGAACCTTTTTGAGAGCTACAGAAAAACCTATTGCTCAAAGTCAGAACCTTTCGAACTACTTACATAGAACCCAAATATAACTTTCACCACTCTATATTAACGTTAATATAACCCTGCAAGACAGCTTCTAAGTTCTAACATAGTCTTGGATGTAACTCTATGACAACTTAAAACCTTTTTGATAGACGTGATTAAATGCTTTTCCAGGACTCTTGGGTTATAAAATGTTTCTGTGTAAGATTTATTTACACAGAAATACCAAGCATGGACTTTATTTACTACCAAAATATAATGGCGCCATTGCCTATCACCAAGATTCAAAATGGCTGGATAACTATGTGCCGTATTCATTAAAAAATATAAGCAGTTTGCTAAATTCACGAAATGAAAAAAAATAGTGCGATTGGCACTTTGTCGTGAAACTTAAGGACAATTTTGCTATATAATTAACGGGCCTTTCGTAGCTTCAAAATTTTGAAGATATTTTAGTAAATTGAAAATTATAATATTAGGGGGTTGGTGGTAAATCGCATTATTAATAAAAAAATAAATCATAGAAAAATCATATATTTTAAATCGTATATAACACGTTATGTAATTTTGCTTCATTTAGTTGAGATATTGTTTTTTTATTTCTTTTTTTAATTTCTGTTAAAAAATATGGCGGCTGTTAGGAAATTACTAGAAAACATTAAAATTAACCTTTTCAGGACTGTCTCAGCTAAAAGCTCCTAATGTTTACCTAAATAAGAGCTAAAGGTATTCTCGCGGAGGTATTTGAAACTAAAAAGTTGTTTCCGCAACTTAAAGGTTATCGCCAGGAGTAATTTAAGACTTGTCAGTCGCGAAAACAACCTATGAGCACAAATAGTTACTTCTAAGTTTTGATTGTTTGATTGGACGTGCGTTCGACACAGCTCGATGGTTCGACCAGAGTGATTAACATCTACAGGCGGCTCTTATTAGTCCAAGTTAGTTCCTATTTCCTTTTTTTTTCAATTAAGTTTAAAACAATAATAATATATTTATGCCACACACACCTGACCAGAAAGTGAATATACAAACAACTTATTTATTGTATAGATAAATTTAAAGCTTTAATAATTAATTATAAATAATAATTTATAAAAGTATCTAAAAATTATTATGTATATATATCTAAATTATCATTTATTTAATTAATTATTAACGCTTTAAATTTGGGTACCTATCAAAATACAGATTTTTTTGACATCGAATTTCACTTCACAGAAAACTATTCCACGATTTTTAATATCTATTTTTCTTAAATAATCGAATAACTCATCATCGCTGTTTCATAATATCGAACAAACTTTCGTAAAAAATATGTTTCAAAGTTGTTTTGGTTACCCGAATAACGATCTATCGAACTAACATTTCATATGAACTATTAAGTTATCGATGAAACTATTAATAGAAACATGTTTCAATGTTTAACGGTACACATTATATTACTTTCAATCGCAGTAACGTTTCATCGAACGATGCATTCGCGGGTTGACGATAAAAATATTGCGGTCAGTTCTATATTCATAAATTTACCTTGCCTTGCCTTGTGTTTTATTTTATAATCCTGAATCTTTCATTATGTGTCCAACTTACATGATTTACTTACATAAATGCGAGCTATTGTGCATGCAAGCATGCATCGTGCAAGCAAGTACTCATTATGCAGCATGCATGGAAACAAGCATGCAGCATGTAAGCAAGCAAACAAGCAATTGTACGCTCCGCTCGCTTCGCTCGCTCCGCTACGTGAAGGTCACAAGTCTAACCTAACCTAACCCAACCAATAAATTAACTTTGTGACTAATACACTTTCTTTATACCGGGGGGCCTCAGGCCCCCCGGTATAAAGAACAGGCATTCTGCAGGCAGGCATACAGCAATGCAAGCATGCATACAGCATGCAATGCAAGCATTCAATACAGATACATGAATCCATTATGATCTTTTTTAGTTTTAGATTGTTATTTCCCTCTAAGATTTTTTTATGTTCCCAGAACTTTTTCCATGTTATATTCACTCTTCTGTCTATTTCTTTTTAGTCTCTGTTATTGTCAAAGTTTTCCTAGGTATACTTAGACTTTGTCTAAGTAGGTATATGTATTCGCTGACGTATTCTATCATCCTTCCTTCTATAGTGATGTGGCTTTGGATACTATTGGTCATTATTTTAGTTTTGTTGGTCATTTCTAACCCAGCCTTCTTGCTCTCTATGGCGATGTTTTGGGGCATTTGTTCCAATTCAGTTGCTGTTTCACTAAAAAGAACTATATCGTCCGCGAATCTTAAATGTGTTAGACGTCTGTTAAGTATGCACAACCCTTTGTTTGTCCAATCTATCTTGTGAAAGATATCTTGAAGGACTGCTATGAATAATTTCGGCGAAAGCGGGTCTCCTTGCTTTACACCCCTTTCTATAGGAAACACGTCTCCCTTCCTTTCTAATTTTATTCTGCTCATACTTTCAGAATATATGTTTATGTTTATGAATATATATTTATGTATTTTTAATGTATACCATTATTTTTAAGTGCTGTCCATATGGATGTGTGTTCAATACTACCGAATGCCTTGGAGTAGTCAACAAATGCCGCATAGAGTGGTTTCCCAAATTCCTTATACTTTTCTATTAGTTGTTCTATAGAAAATGATGAACGAAAAGTATAATTATTATTTAGAGAAAGTCAAAGTCAAAATTTCTTTATTCATTTAGGTACAATTTGTACACTTATGAAAGTCAATTTTGATGCCATCGGTTCGAGAGTCTACCAGGAGGCCTTGTTCTGAGAAGAACCGGCAAGAAACGCATGCATAGGGTGCTCAATAACTTTAGTTCTTGAAAATATTCGATCGGTACAATTAAATTGAGCACCCTACGCTTTTCTCTAAATAATAATTATACTTTTTGTTCATCATTTAGGCTCTATACTAAAAAGTAATTTGTCACTTTTTAAACAGATTTAATATGTGTAAAGTTAGTTTTTTAGTTTTTTTTAAAACTATTAATTTATTACCCACTTTTTAGTGCGAATTATAACCGCAGATGAAAGTACTTGTATTATTTAAAAAAAAATCAAAACACCGCCAACTTAACATTGACAACGCCATCTAGTGACGTATAGCTGAACTAACATTCCAGACGTTAAATTTATTAGTCCTGGCGATTCTAATTAGGATAATGGGATATTCTTATCGAATTATTGTAATGTCATCGGTCTTTGATAAATCATAAACTTTTGAATGAAGTCTGACTGTTAAAAGTGGGTCAAAATCGAGCCCAAACGAGTCAGTTACAAACATACAGGTGTAACTGATTTAAGCGTGTTAAAATAGGTCCAATCTGTTCGGAGAAAAGGGATATGTAAACTAATGGAAGACTCACCAATTCATCAAAATTCAGCTGCGTAATAGGTACCTACCTCAGATTGTTCCAGCACTTTCGCGATTTTTTAATACGAGTGGACACTAAATACATTGTTTTTCTTCTACACAGCACTAACACGAAGTGCACCAAGGGTTGTATTTTCACCCTTTTTACTTTCTCGTATACGTAGTATAGAGGAAGTCTTGTAATCGTCAAAAAATTCGACCTCGAGATTTACACGTTTTGGACCTTGAGTCCAAAACTTTTTTTTTGGAATTATGTCTGTGTGTGTCTGTGCGTTAGCAAGATAATTCGAGTATGCTTTAACTTATTGCAACCAAATTTAACATGCGTGTATGACATCAAAATATAAGGTTTCTATCAACCTTTGAGTCGTTTTCGGTATACGAGAAAGTCAAGGGGAGACCACTCCCGATTTTTTAGAGTTCAATCACGAATGTAATGTTAACCGTGCGATTAACATTGAAGAACATAGATAATTAATTCATTAACATAGAAGACTATTGTCGTCTTCTGTCTTCCCTTAACGGATCCGTCACTAATTACCAGTCACGAGCCTCCGAAACATCTAGCAGTATGGGCCATTGATAGTTATTATTGTAGTAATTTGGCCTAAACAGTAATACACAATAAATCATATTTTTATTTTTGCAGTGTCTACCGAAATGGACACAAATGATGAGAACGAAGAACCAGTGCTTGAGAGAGATAAAGGTAAAGTTATATTAATTAAACTAGCGACCCGCCCCGGCTTCGCACGGGTGCAATGCTTATGTAAATATGCATGTATTATACATATCTATTTAAAAAAAACGCATCAAAATCCGTTGCGTAGGTTTAAAGATCTAAGCATACATAGACATACGGTGGATAGCGACTTTGTTTTATACTATGTAGTGATAATGTAATCAATATAATAATAATGATATATTTCTACGCTTACACCAATTATCTAGCCCAAAGTAAGTATCACTAAGAACCTGTGTTATGGATACTAGATAACGGATTATTTTTGTACTAATTTTAGATATTTTTATAAATAAACTTAAATAAATATATAAACAACCATGACTCGCAAACAAATATTCGTATTCGTCAAACAAGTATTTGCCGCTGCTTATATGCCGCTGCTTATATAATATCATGTTTACAAAAATACCTTCGCATCTAAAGCATTATTTTAGAACAAAATTTATTAACAAAAATAGGTTATAGCGAGTCAACCTTAAGAGATAGATAAATGCTGTCTGTAACTTGTTTTTAGAACTTTTAAAGGAGAATAATTCCGCCATACATAATTTTTGTGTAACTTTAACCGTTTACGCAGCGCACGCAAAGAAATCTCTGAAAATCAAAATTTATTATTTTCCGTTTATTTCAAACTATGATATTTCTTAAGATATTCATTGAAATCAAATGAAGTCATGAACAATTTTGTGCAAAATTAAATACTCGTGATAAGTAATGTATTTATTTTGATAAGGAATAATATCGTGCATACAAAAACACCATCGCAGATAATGCATTATTTTAGAAAAAAAATTATTACCAAAAAGAAAGGTTATAGTGAGACAACCATAAAATATAGACATATGCTGTCACGGACTTTTCTTTACAAATTTTAATGGAGAATAATTCCGTCATACATGATTTTTACGTAACTTTAACCGTTTACGCAGCGCACGCAGTGAAAGCTTTGAAAAGAAATATTTTTCTCCCGTTTTTGCAACATTCTTCATTGATGCTCAGCTCCTATTGGACGTATCGTGATGTTATATAGCCTATAACCTTCCTAGATAAATGGACTATCCAACAAAAAGGAATTTTTCAATTTGAGTCAGTAGTTGCTGAGATCTTAGGGTTCAACCAAACAAACAAACAAACTCTTCAGCTTTATTATTAGTATAGATTTAAGTATGACATTCGGATCTTCAGACATATTCTTTCTAATCTGTGATTCGGTTCGTTTTCCGTGTTGTTTATTTGTGAGTTTTACGCTTTTACGTGATTTTATTATGATTCCTAATTACTATCTTCGACAGTTCTCGCTAAGTACCTACTAATTTATGAGCCCTTTATGATTGTACGGTTCAATTCATTTGGAGGTAGGTATAGTATCTTTACCATTCCATTATCTGTTAGTATTTTATTTAAAAATATATTTTTCACAAATAATGAAGGAGGAGGAGGTTGTGGGTAATTTTCTCGCAGTATGCCTATCGATATTTAATAAATAAAAGCCTATAAATAAGGTGATAGCCCAAGTAACATTTTATTCGGGCCTAGGTTGTAAAAAATGCCTTTAGGTTTTACAAGCGTCGTAAAAAGGTTAACGCTTTGCTATATTGTCACATTGAGTACTTGAGAATGATTAATAAGTCCTAAAACTTATTGTTTATTATTACAACCTTGAAACCGCTGACAGGATGCTTAAAGAGCATATAGTCCTAGGATCTAATAGCTGTCATAGACTCCTGATTTAGTTTTGGAAAGGCTAGCAATATGCTAAAGTGAGATCTACAAGTTTAATTTTTAACTTTCGTAGAACCATAACGTTAAGGAATATTGAAATGACTTATGAGTATTTTCCTACGTGAAACCTTCATGCTATATTAGAGTCATCTTGGCTGCTGGCTTGTAGCTTTATATAGTATAGATAGATAGATAGACTAGTTAAAGTCGGCCATACACTCGAACGCGATCCAGAGTCTCCGAATATCCGAAAAAATGGCCCAATCAGTGAGTCAGTCAGTCAGTGGTATTGTAGCTTTATATAGTATAGAAGACTAGAGGTCGCTTGCGCCCGCGGGCTGCGAGCAGCCCGCGAAAAGGTTGTGCGGCCTGATGGGTTGTTGCATAAGGGTTTTTCGGTTGATATTGTGGGCACAATGCTTCGTCTTTGCATTGTGGGCCTCTAATACCCGCCAGAACAAGCGTATACGGTGAAAATGGTAGCGGAATTCATTAGAAATACTTGTTTTTTTATTTTTAAGAATTGTGTTTAACATTAAGTCATAAAGTTAACGTCGTTCACACTCGCTGGCTCAATACTTAGCCACTGCAGCGACACCTCCCTATTCCCACCAACTACCAAAAAGATTCCCATATCGATTTTATATCAATCTTGGATTTCAAAATAGATGTTGTATTTGTAGTCAGAACCCCCAAAAAACACCAAAATGATACCCATATTGATATTAATTCAAAAAGTCGCGACCGCCATTTTGGTTCTCAAAATGGATGTTGTATTGAGAATCGGGACCCCCGAAAACCATGAAAATGATACCCATATCGATTTTAGACTAAAAAGTAGCAACCGCCATCTTGGATCTCGAAATAGATATCGTATTCGGAATCGGGACCCCCGAAAACCACGAAAATGATACCCATATTGACATTTTGTCAAAAAATCGCGTCCGCCATCTTGGATCTCGAAATGGATGTTTCATTCGTAATCCGGACCCCCAATAATCACGAAACTGATACCTCTATTGAAAATGTTAAGTGTGTGGTGTGTTAGACGTGAAGGACGTCCAAATAAAGTCACTTATTTGGACGTCCTTACGAACTTCTTCAACATGGGTCAATATTTTTGGACGTCCTTACTAACTACAAATATTTATTTATTTCTTATCAAGTGTCTAAATTCAAAGTTTCATGGTGTTATCTTCGATATTGATAAATCGCATACAAACGTTCATGCCTTATTTCAACCCCTTTATGCCCTCTTTTACTACAAAAGGTAGCTTATCTCCCATCACTATCATAAGGTCTAGTCTGTTTTGGTGCCATATTTCGTCAAAATCAGTTCAAGTGTTGACTTTGTTTGGATTTCCTTACGAACTTTCATCCCCTATTTCAGTCCCACATACGTAAATATCTCAAAAACGCTAGAACAAATATTTCTTTATTTTTTATCAAGTGCCCACATGCAAAGTTTCATGGTTTCACCTTCCTTTACATGGTTTCAGCCCCTCGGTGGGGACATTATATGAGCTGTTGATGATGATGATGATGATGACCTTAAACACTTCCTTGGAGCTTTAAAAAAACACAATACTGAAATATATTCCCATGTCAACAACTGCATAATTTACTATGATAAAAATCAATATCAATGAAAAGGCATCAACAACATAATTATTTTAGTTTTATCCGCCGAAAAGCTTAATTCGATTCAAAATGGAAGCGCAATTCTTAAGAATAATTTGATTTTAAGAATTGAGTTCAACATTAATATTAATATATAATACCCATAGTTACTTCACATTTTTCCATTTAATATAGTTATGATTTCACTTCATTACAAGGATTACATACATAACACATTTGACTCTTTCAAATAGACCCTCTGCATGGTTATAAAAAAAAAATCTTGAACCTACTTATCACTCTGCCATTAGGTAGGTATCTATATAACATGTAAGACTCAAGATCAGTACACTCTGAATGGTCATAAAAAATCCAGAGCCTACTAATCATTCCGCCATCATGTATATACAACAGATTACTCTCAAAAACAGTACATTCCGCATGGTCATAAAAAAAAATAACCCGGAACCTACCTATCATTTCGCCATCATATGGGTACAAAACATTACAATCTCCCAAAAACAGTACACTGTGGCTGGTAATATAAAGAAACCCTGATTCTACCAATCACTTCGCCATCATTTGAGTACAACACAATAGTTTGACTCTCACAAAAACAAGATAAGTACCTATAAGATTTGTAAACCTAAAATTTTAATCAATTAAATAGCTGAATTAATAATGACAATTTAGAGCTCACTCATCAAATTTATCTAAGGAGATTTTATGTACACTTAATATCAATAGGGTCAACATTTTTGGACGTCCTTATGAACTTCTTCAACATGGGTCAATATTTCAAAAACGCTAGAACAAATATTTGTTTCTTTCTTATCAAGTGTCTAAATTCAAAGTTTCATGGTTTTATCTTCGATATTGAGAAATCGCATACAAACTGTCATGCCTTATTTCAACCTCTTTATGCCGTCTTTTACTACAAAAGGTACCTTATCTCCTATCTTAAGGTCTAGTCTGTTTTTGTGCCATATTTCGTCAAAATCAGTTCAAGTGTTGACCTTGTTTGGATTTCCTTACCAACTTTCATCCCCTATTTCATGCAAAACTTGATGGTTTCACCTTTAACAAAGACTAATTTCATACAAACTTTTATCCCCCATTTCACCACCAAAAAAGTCAAATTTCAAAAATCCTTGATCAAATATTTATTTTTTTAATAATAATACGTAGCCATTGCAGCGACACCTCCCTATTCCCACCAGAGAGATCTATGCGGTCTGAATTGGCGTCGCGCCTTTTTTCACATTTCGCTCTTCATTACAAGGACTACCTACATAATACAAGAAAGAGTCTAACTCTTTAAAAAAGAGTACCCTCTGTATAATAAAAAAAAAATAACCCGGAACCTACCTATTACTGTGCCCTCATATATGTCTCTACATAATACATAAGTCGCTCAGAAGAGTAGGTGCACTCAGCACTGTCACAAATAATAACAACTTTGAACTTATTTTATATTATTTTTCTAAAAATATTTCACCATAAAATTGTCAAAAAAACTGAATTCAATTAATCATGTTCGATTGGAGCCAAAATGAAAAATATCAAGCCAAGTGAAACAGCCATCATGTGGGTATTTAATAGCACTCACCACAAAAAGTATTACAATTCATCGATATAAACTTTCTACCTTAAATACTTCCTTGGAGCTTAAAAAAAAACCACAATACTTAAATATATTACCATGTCAATAACTACATAATTTACTATGATAAAAATCAATATCAATGAAAAGACATCAACAACATAATTATTTTAGGTTTATCCGCCGAAAAGACTAATTCGATTCAAAATGGAAGCGCGATTTTTTAGAAAGTGTTTGATTTTAAGAATTGAGTTCAACATTACATCACAAAATTATTTTCGTTCACACTCGCTGACACAATACCTACTTAGCCATTGCAGCGACACCTCTCTATACCCATAGTTACTTCATATTTTTCCATTTAATACAGTTATGATTTCACTTCATTACAAGGATTACATACATAACACATTTGACTCTTTCAAATAGATCCTCTGCATGGTTATAAAAAAAAAAATATTGAACCTACTTATCACTCTGCCATTAAGTAGGTATCTATATTACATGTAAGGCTCAAGATCAGTACAATCTGCATGTTCATAAAAAAATCCAGAACCTGCTAATCATTCCGCCATCATATAGGTACAACAGATTACTCTCAAAAACAATGAACTCCGCATGGTCATAAAGAAAAATAGCCCGGAACCTACCTATCATTTCGCCATCATATGGGTACAAAAAATTCATTACAATCTCCCAAAAAACAGTACACTGTGGCTGGTCATGTAAAGAAACCCTGATTCTACCAATCACTTCGCCATCATTTAAGTACAACACAATAGTTCGACTCTCACAAAAACAAGATAAGTACCTATAAGATTTGTAAACCTAAAATTTTAATCAATTAAATAGCTGAATTAATGATGACAATTTAGAGCTCACTCATCAAATTTATCTAAGGAGATTTTATTTACACTTAGTATCATTTGGAGTTTTACATTTATAATTCCCAAGCTGTTTTATAATAATAAAAAAAATATTGTGTCCGCCATCTTGGATCTCAAAATGGATATTGTATTCGAAATCTGGACTCCCGAAACCCACGAAAACGATACCCATATTAATACTTTGTTAAAAATTTGTGTCCGCCATCTTGGATCTCAAAATGGATATTCTAATCGGAATCAGGATCCCGAAACCCACCAAAACGATAACCATATTGATATATTGTTAAAAGTTGTGTCCGCCATTTTGGGTCTCAAAATGGATGTTATATTCGGAATCAGGGCCCCGGAAACCCACGAAAACGATACCCATTTTGATATATTGTTAAAAAGTTGTGTCCGCCATCTTGGATCTCTAAATGGATGTTATATTCGGAATCAGGAACCCCAAAAACCTCTATCACTCTGCCATTAAGTAGGTATCTATATAACATGTAAGACTCAAGGTCAGTACACTCTGCATGGTCATAAAAAATCCAGAACCTACTAATCATTCCACCATCATGTAGGTACAACAGATTACTCTCAAACGCATGGTCATAAAAAAAAAATAACCCGGAACCTACCTATCATTTCGCCATCATATGGGTACAAAACATTACAATCTCCCAAAAACAGTACACTGTGGCTGGTCATATAAAGAAAACCTGATTCTACCAATCACTTCGCCATCATTTAAGTACAACACAATAGTTTGACTCTCACAAAAGCAAGATAAGTACCTATAAGATTTGTAAACCTAAAATTTTAATCAATTAAATAGCTGAATTAATGATGACAATTTAGAGCTCACTCATCAAATTTATCTAAGGAGATTTTATTTACGCTTAGTATCATTTGGAGTTATTATTACAAAAACATTTATAATTCCCAAGTTGTTTTATATTATTAAAAAAAAATATTATAAAACAGCTCGGAATTCCTTTTTTCTCGTATATTATTTACGATACGAAAGTTGTGTCCGCCATCTTGGATCTCAAAATGGATATTGTATTCGAAATCTGCACCCCCGAAACCCACGAAAACGATACCCATATTGATACATTGTTAAAAATTTCTGTCCGCCATCTTGGATCTCAAAATGGATGTTATATTCGGAATCGAGACCCCCGAAAACCACGAAAATGATACCCATATTGATACATTGTTAAAAATTTGTGTCCGCCATCTTGGATCTCAAAATTGATGTTATATTCGGAATCAGGGACCCCGAAACCCACGAAAACGATACCCATATTGATATATAGTTAAAAAAATGTGTCCGCCATCTTGGATCTCTAAATGGATGTTATATTCGGAATCAGGAACCCCGAAAACCTCGAGAACGATACCCATATTGATATATTGTTAAAAAGTTGTGCCCGCCATCTTGGATCTCTAAATGGATGTTATATTCGGAATCAGGAACCCCGAAAACCACGAAAATGAGACCCATATTGATATTTTATTAAAAAGTCGTGTCCGCCATCTTGGATCTCAAAATGGGCGTTTTATTCGGAATCTGAACCCCCGAAAATCTCGAAAATGAGACCCATATTGATATTTTATTAAAAAGTCGTGTCCGCCATCTTGGATCTCAAAATGGACGTTTTATTCGGAATCTGGACCCCTGAAAACTTCGAAAACGATACCCATATTGATATTATATTAAAAAAAAGTCTCGTCTGCCATCTTGGATCTCAATATATATTTTTTTCGGAATCGGAATGCTCGAAAACCACGAAAATGATACCCTGACGATTTAAAACTATCCGTCAAAAACTTTAAGTGTGGCTCTTAGATTATACCCAAATTTACAAATAACGATAGGTAAGTAGGTACTAATGAAGTTTCAATACAAAACGAAAAGTAGTATTCATGTTTTATTTAAATTACCTGATTTTGGGGTGACGAGATTTTAGCGGCAACACCAATTTTTAGTAGTGCGCGTGTATCTGTGTGTAAGCGTTAGCACACAACAAATTTTCTGCTTCAGTTAGGAAGCGGCATTTTGTACGGAACTATCCTTCTAGCATGTTCTTATTCTAAGCAATAACAATAACTATCCCTTAGAAAACACATCAACGAGATGATTATTTCATTTCATACTAAATAATTACTTTCCCTTAGGAAAGACCAACGGGAAAGTCACCAAAAAGATCATTTCATACTAAATGTACCAGATTTCCTCTATACTACGTATACAAGAAAGATTTCATAGTAAATGTATGGGAAACTACTGAACTGACCGGCCCTTACTGAATCGTCGACAACTCTCAGTGTTGCCATCGTATCGACTCGAGACGACCATTTTGGACCATCAGAGATTCCAGGCAACGATTTTCAGGCAAAATTTTTCAAAAAGCAAAAAAATTTTTTTTTGTTAATACGAACTTTATAGCTCAAAAAATACCCCGAAATTGGGGAAAATCTGCATACCAAAATGTGGCCGCGCTATCTGACTACAAAATGACACCAAACTTACCCAGGTAAAAAAATATTTACCCCTAAAAAAACCCACACAAATGAAAAGTTAAAATTTCGAAATTTACAAAATGGCCGACATCACCGCCGTCTTTTGAAACCAGGGTAGCAATGGCGGATAGCCGATCGAACTGCGAGTACAACGCAGTTTTCACTATTGCCGTAGCTCCCACCGGAGAGCGCCACGAGACCAAAAACCGGAAAACCTAAAAACAGCCACAACTTCCAGTGTTGCTACATCTCGGCCTTGAAAATGGTCAAATGTCATTTGGTAGGGCTTGATCAATAGGTAATAGCACTTGGATGAATCGAAATGTCATTATTTCTAATGGGGAAAATTTTTAAACGTGGCTATACATCCCGTGACCTTCCACAACCGACATATACACATCGACTGCATTAAAAACCATCTAGCTCCTTTAATTTCCCAAAAACGAAATGAATTTTTTTAAAAAATCACAAAATGGCCGCCAGTGGCGCCGCCATCTTGATTTTTGGAACCTCCATATTTTTCCCATATTCTAGACTATATAGCGGATGGAATGGCGTTTTTACCTTCCCTCTCGCTCCCACCCAGTCGCCTCAACTAACTTTGGCGCAACACCATATCGAAAAAAATGTTTTCCCCTGGCGGGCGGTGTTGCCAGTGGACTGAAATAAAATTACCCTCGGCCATCTGCGGACCGGCCTGCGCTTCAAACTGCATACTCGGTTTGAGCAAAACGTGAAAAAAAAATTGTGACACATTTTGCTCAATCTGTCAAAAATGAGGGAAAATGTCAAAAAAGTTTTTGCACCTGGCAACACCTCTAGCACAGGTCTCTCCCCGGTCTCATACTAAGGATCCGCTCCGACGTCGCCGTCTCCCCGCAAAGAGACTCTGAAAATGGTGCATTTTTTCGCAATCACAAAATGGCCGCTGGCCTCGGCGCCATCTTGGATTTTGCAATTTCGCCACTCATCCGGAACAGAGGACCGTATACGGAGAGAGACGACGAAGGAAAATCGCCAGCGGCGCGTCTCACCTCTGCGTGGTGTCGTTCCGAATTGCCGCCTGCGAGGCCGACTTCGAGTCCATATGGCGGCGCGGCCATTTTGAATTTCCAACATTTAAGAAAAAAATCATATTCCAAACTGTCAAATGTACCGACGAGCGAAAAGGAAAAAATTCAGGACTCGAAATGAAAAAGTTGGTCCTTCGAGCGGAGCCGCCATCTTGGATTTCACTCGCGCTAAAGTGAAAAAGCTGCGTCGATAAAAATCTACTTAAAGTCGGCCATACACTCGAGCGCGATCCAGAGTCTCTAAATATGAGAAAAAATGGCCCAATCAGTCAGTCAGTGAGTGAGTGGTATTGTAGCTTTATTTTTGAATTTCCGACTTTTAAAAAAAAAATCATATTCAAATCTGTCAAATCTACCAAAAACCAAAAAGGAAAAAATTCAGGACTCTAAATGAAAAAGTTGGTCCTTCGAGCGGAGCCGCCATCTTGGATTTCACACTCGCTAAAGTGGAAAAGCTGCGTTGAAAAAAATCTAGTTAAAGTCGGCCATACACTCGAACGCGATCCAGAGTCTCTAAATATGCGAAAAAATGGCCCAATCAGTCAGTCAGTCAGTGAGTGGTATTGTAGCTTTATATAGTATAGATAGATAGATAGATAGAAGATAGATAGATAGATAGATAGATAGAATAGAATAGAATAGAATAGATAGATAGATAGATAGTATAGATAGATAGAAGATAGATAGAAGATAGATAGAAGCTTTATATAGTATAGATAGATAGATAGATATTAGGTTGGGGAAAAAGTCTTTTCGCATTATAGTATGTATAAACTTGTAATAAAATCTCTTTGGCTATACTATTTGTATCTGGCTGGTTTTGGTATCATAGAAAGTTTAAATTTTAAAGAACATAATTCCAAATTCAAATTAGGAAAATGTGTGATTTTCATTTGTTTTTCGTACCGCCAAGATGAGTGAATCTAATGAAGAAATTCGATACATTTTAAAATTTTACTACAAAAAGGTAAAATTGCAACGCAAGCCGCGAAAAAAAATTGCGATGTTTATGGACCTAGTGCAGTGTCTGTGAGAGTAGCACAAATTTGGTTTAAGCGTTTTCAATCCGGAAATTTTGATGTCAAAGATGCACGTCGCTCTGAGGCTTTAGACAACATGCATTTCGACAATCGCTCTCGCAATCGCTAAGTCAAAAAAAATTGTGTGCGTGTAACCTTTACGCGCGATTGAAGTAAAACTTCTTTGACGTAGATCACTGAAATGATTAAATTTTAACTGAAAAAAAAAAATATGACAGATACTTACGACCAATCGAAATTACTATTTTTAAATAGCGGAAACTACACAGACTATAGAATACTGAGCGTTACTTCCGTTAGAAAAATCTGAGTTACCCCCTAGTCGCGCCTAAAGAAGTTTTACTTCAAAAATGTATGGGATTGATATAAGCAATCGAAAAGTGACGTCATCAAAATAATCGAGTCGAAAATTGCTAGCCAAATGTCATTTTGCGTTTCTATTGAACCGAAACGCAAGCAATAGAAGGCGTCGCTCGCTAACTTCCCATACAATGCGTAGCCAACATGCAGCTTTGAGACTCGAAACCGACAAACTAGCGATTCGATCGATCGCTTGGCTTTCGATCGCCGAGACCCTGTAGAAAACGCTTGTAATACACGATAATGGTCTTAATATCAGCACAAAAAGGTACAAGGTACAACTGATACAAGGTCATCGACTGTACTGTAAGATTATTTCAATCGTAGCTGTGCACTTTGCGAAAGTCTGGTTTTAAGAGCCATTTCACGTTTTTGCACGAATTTCGGAGATTTTGGAGTCCTATATCACAATCTTAAGGAATACCCAGATATTATTTAATAATTGATAAAAATAGGCCAATCTATGTTGTTGACGTTTAATGAAACAAAATTACTAAAACTTATTTGATTAATTTGTAATGTTCGATCTCCCACAACCGTTTTGCTGAAAAACATTCGCAGACTCAATTTCAAAGTCCTTATTCTATTAATAATGTTAAAATGATAAACGTAAAAAAATATAGGAATCATCGGACATATGTTCCAGTCGGTACTTAATGAAATAGATTCTTGAATTTCATTACCATTTATGAGTAAAAAAATAAATCATTTGGCAAATTTCTAACATTAACATAATAATGTCATCGCCAATTTTGGTTAAAATACATCGTAATAACTAAAATAAAATTATCCCAAAATAAACAATATTCCTTCGACTTTTGATTTCTAAAGTTATTTGGTCAATATCAACAATAAATTTGTCAATATATTTATATGAAATGTGAAATAAATTAGTATAAATCACGATGCACAAGCGTGCTCCGATTAGTCTGACGCGAGCGTCCGTCCAGGTAGGACCTGTGCTATTTTTTCCCGCGTCCCGATATTCGTTCGCTCGTATCGAGTAGTCATAATCATACTGCGACAAATAGTTTTGATCTATTTTGAGTTTTGTTTTTGGATTTAAGTTTTGTTACTTATTAAATATGTTGGTATGAATTATACTAGTAGTTTGTATAATAATAACATTCTTTTTATTTATTTATTTTTAGCTATGGGTCGCAAGGATAGTTATTACCGATGCGTTAAAAAAAGGAAACGCGATAATTCTGCAGCCTTAAAAAAAGCAGATAATTTATTTTTCAACTTGGCCGAAATAACGATAGACTTGAGCAATATTATGATGTCCTGAAGCTGATTTGATGACGGAGCTGGAAGCTGGTTATAAACATACACATAAACATATCATCACGCTTTTATCCCCGAAGGCATAGGCAGAGGTGTTAACACCCACATTTCGGCAGATATGATTAGGTCCCCATGTAATAGGTGGCGAGCCTGTTGCCATGCACCGGGCACAATGTAAGGCAAGCAATATTCACAATCCTTACTTCCTTATAATATTATAAATGCGAAAGTTACTCTGTCTGTCTGTCTGTTAAGCTTTCACGTCTAAACCACTGAACCGTTTTTGATGAAATTTAGTCCAAATATAGATTTGATCTCGGGAAAGGACATAGGCTACTTTTTATCTCGAAAAAAAGGTTGAATGGGTTGAAATAGGGGATGAAAGTATGTAGAAATAGCTAAGTGGTTTTCTTGTTACAATCGAAATCAAAAATATTGAACGAAGAAAAAGCGAAGCTATATGACACTGTGATTTTATATTATTATTTTATTTTACTGGTATTTGTTATGTTTGCACTAAAAGTAATAAATGAACGTAACTCAAAAATATATATAATCCCGAAATCCTTGGCAATTTGTCTATTAAATTAAATCGTAAAACCACTAAAATATCACGGGATCGCAATGATATGCGTGGATGTATTATGGATAACGAAATTTAGTGAAAATTCCCTTGATACAAAACGCGACAACAAACTGATTTGAATATTAAATCACTGATATTTGCTTTATTTGTTGCACATATAAAACACAAATGTATACTATCCCGAAATCCAGGATAATTCGTCATTAAAATGAACTCTTAAAATCACTAAAATATCACAGGATTGCATGGATATACGTGGATGTATTGTGAAGTAGTTTGACGTGATAACGTCTTATAAATCAACGAAAGCCGACTGCACAAAAAGACATGATTCTTTGTCACGTTCCGCCTGAGGAGAGTATGCAATCGAGAGCGCGGAATAGGCGATAGAGAAGCACGATCGGTATTTACGTTAACACGTAAAATTATCGTCCGTAAACAGACTTTACAGACAACCATTTTTTTCAAAAATATTCACCATATCAAAGCCTTTCGTAATATCTGTTTAAGATTAAATCTTTAGAAATCAAAAATATCTACAGATCAAGTAGATATCCGTGGATGTAGGTACGTGAAATCACAAACGTCATTTAATACTAAAGGGTAACGGCTTTTTTTTTTAAGCAAGTGGTTATTTTAAAAATACATATCATCTCACTTTTTTTTGTAATATAGCTTTAAGAATAGAGCGATAAGTCATTGAAATATCTTGGGATCACCCCGATATCCATGGATGTAATATGGAATCAAAAAATTCACATTAGTTACCATAGCCATTTAACCAATAAAAAAAAAGTATCGGAGGAATATATAAAAAAATATGGTTAGTTATACTGACCGCTCCACCAACGGCATCTTCGATGTGTGTCAATGTGTGTGACGCTGTATGATATTTATTTATTCTTATTTTATTCAGAGTTCCCTACCCATAGGGAACTCTGAATAAAATAGGGTGCCAACGGGACCCGATTAATATGCCTCCGCTATGTGTCTGTCTCTCTGGCTATATCTCTTACCATAATAGGTAGGCACTTGAAATATTCACAGAATACCTTTATGCTTTTGTGGCCGCTATAACAACACCACCTTCACCCATCTCTCATTGATCAATAACTATTGTGCTGTAATACGTGACATGAAACACGGACAGTAGATAGGTATCTATAAAAATATCTTTAAAACACATTAAATATGTACTAACCAATACAAAAAAAACAACATAAAGGATCAAGATTATTTCGCAGACGCGCAGTCTACTCACGCTGCCAAGTACGCGCACACAAGCGTACAGCGCGTTAAAAACCTAAAGTCGAGCGCTTACGATCGGTGAAATGGCTCTTAAGTATAAATTCAATTAATAGATTTTTAGATGAATCAGAAATTATTTTACTATATAATTCAATGCTATTTATTAAGGAATTAGTGACAGATTCTTGACCAGTCATTACCGGTAGCAAGGCAATGGCAGTTTTTAAATCAAAATCTTTAGTAGCCATTTCGAACTGTCTAATTTTTTGTTCGGTTAAAGAAATTATTTTATTATAGAAATTATGGATTTCACTAATAACTTTGTGTATATCAGTGATATCTCTTGAGCTTATCTCTTCTCGGTCTATTTGCAAGTGTAACTGAGCCAAAATACTCTCTAATTGGAAATATAAAAGTTTTGCCTCGTTAGCTTTTTTAAGCAAAGGTCTTGTTGCCTTCTTTCTGGGCCTAATTTTACTAAATAATCTTTAATGTAACTTAATTTTTTATGAAGGTCATGCAACTGTAATATGACACTAGACATAATAAACTGACATTACTGTAAAATAAACTATTACATTTGCCTATTAACATTTATTAAAAAAAAGGGACTTACATACGTTCACGAAAATTATACGATTACGGGAAACATGATTCTATGATGCGATGGGGGGGGGGGGGGGCAAACCGTCTGGATAGGTCGGCGGGCGGTACGGCTTTTCTCCGGTAACGCGATGGCATGCTGCTTACGGCACAGGCTGCAGATTCTGGGTAGCTGGAACTAGTGGGCCGGGCTATACCCTGGACTCCTCTTGTTTATCCTTCTTTCTTCTTAAACTGCGCTGGTTAGGTTGGTCCGTGAGATGGTAGCAATGTTGTTACTATTCAACTCCCGTTGAATTGTACGCACGAGGTGTTTATTACATTTTTTCAAAACGTAATAAAATATTCCCAATGCCAAGATGATGATAGATACGATGACTATTACTTCGATAATAGCCAGTGTGGTTTTGTGTTGTCGTTGCAGAAGCTTCACCATTAGCATTTTGTGCAATTACCACCTGTTCTTTGGAAGCGGATTTTCCCATTTCTTGTATGGTCTATTTTTGCTTTTCTTCTGTAAAAATTTGCTTTCTTCTTTCTTCAGATCTTGTTCTCTTCTTTTTTTTCAAATCTTGGGATCTTCTTTCTTCAAATCTAGTATTCTTCTTTCTTCGAATATTGTTACCTTCTTTCTTCGACTCTGGTTTTCTTCTTTCTTCAAGTCCTGATGTTGGCCAATGGCAGGGTCGCCATATAATATTATGTTCTTGGGTGATCAAGTAAGACGATGTTTCATTGTGAAGTCCATTTATTGAATGCCAAAAATATAATATATTAATATTAATTTAGTAGAATTTGCAACGCAGCTATTTACTTATTATTACAATTCCTAATTGCGACATGACCTAATTACGTTTCCGATATGCACGTGTATCATATCATACTACATTTTCAAATTTATATATTTTTATTATTTTGCTACAATTATGATAAACAATATAATGAAAACATATACATAATTGGATTGAACGGATTGAACCAGTTTACTGACTAAGAAGAAAACAAGGAGCTTATATTTTACCTATAGAATGGAGTCATTAGACAAATGAACAAAGTGAGGGCAAAAGTTTTGACAACACTTGACATTTCTTGACATTTCTAGAGAGGCTCTGTCTCTTTCTAGTAGGGTGCCTGTAGCACAAATTAATCACGGGGTATACCGCCCTAAAGCAATTGTGCTGTTAGATTCCTACGGAAATATTGCAGTAGCCCGGATAAGGATAAGTGATAGTTAGGTTCTGTCAGTGTCATCCGGTCAACGTGTTTGTTGTTCCGAATTCTGACGTGATTTTTTGTTAATTAAGTGATTTTTGTGGTGATCTTTGTTTGTTTGTGATTGTCCTTGGTGTGGTGCTAGTATTTGTAATACTAACTAGGTAAGAATTTGTGTCTAAACTAACTTGTGAGGGTTATGCCGGTCGACCATGGAGGCTGACGATCGCCCCCCTGGCCGCCCACCAGACCCACCCGTAGGAGTCGAATCTCAGGATCTATTTTCATATGCACCTATAATATCAGCCCCTCTGTCTAATTTTGAAGCAGTAGAAAGTTCACAGACCCGACCATCTAAACGCACCCATGACGGCGATGGCGCCACATCCATACCTAAACAACCCAAACCAACTACTCCCATACAATATAGCCGCACACGATATTCAGCTATGGATGTCGCACCATTCTTAGTTCATGTGTCTCGTACTGAGATTGATTCAACATCTGGCACATCAATCCATCCTCTTAAGTTTGGACAGCTAATGCATAGAATGCTCATCAAAAACATCTTAACTGATGGTATTAAGAAAGTAGGTCGTAACCGTATTTCTGTGGAATTCAAAACCCCTGAAGATGCCAACTCATACCTCAGTAACTCTGAATTAATTAGTAAAGGCTATTCGGCAAGCATCCCATCATACAATATCACCAGAATGGGGGTTATTAGAGGTGTACCCAATGAATGGACGGATGAGGAGGTTAAGGAAAATATTAAAGTACCACAAGGGTGTGGTCCTATATTAAAAGTAAGACGCATGAACCACAAAATAACATCTGATGGTACTACTGAGTGGAAACCAACACAAACCGTGGTTATCACGTTTGATGGACAGGTCCTACCTGAACGAGTATTCTGCTGTTATACATCACTCCCTGTAGACCGATATCATTTCCCCACAATACAGTGTTTCCACTGCTGCAAATATGGGCATACCAAAACCCAATGCCGGTCTAAACCGCGTTGTTTCCGTTGCGGTGAAGAACATGTAGGTGAAGATTGCACTGAAGAAGATATGAAATGTTTCTACTGCTCAGGCCCCCATACTGCTACCAGCAAAAACTGTCCTGAGTTTGTTCGCCAAAAAAATATCAAAGTGACCATGGCAGAGCAAAACGTATCATATGGAGAAGCGTCCCAAAAATTTCCCACTAGCAGCCGCTCATATGCTGATGTCTCAAAATCTGTCCCTCGGGACCCTTATATACAATATATGTCCCCTGCTATACCAAGCAAAACCCGCTTTCAAAACTGACAAACTTCATATAAAAAAACAGTTTTCTCCAAACCTATATCACATGCTCCTCTCGCCCCCGGCTATGACCAAAGAGCCCACCAGGATATCATTAACAGTTTTGCTTTTCCTTCTTCTCCAAATGGATGCGCTCTCAACACAGCGCCAGTACAAAATGAACAAACACAAGAATACATTGTATCCCTTATTTCCTATCTTTCAAGTTATTTATCTTGTAACCCAGGTTTTAGTTTACCCGACCACGTTGCCACTCAACTTATTCACTCTATTAAGTCATCCCAAAATGGCTCCCCTCAAAATCCTCCAATGGAATGCTAGAAGCGTTCTCCCTAAAAAACATGAGGTTAATTATTTATTAAACTTTCACAAACCTGCACTTTTTGCTTTATCTGAAACGTGGCTCAAGCCACATCTCCAATTAAATTTTAGAGGCTATAGCAGTTACCGCGATGACCGTACTGACGGTTATGGGGGTGTTGCTATCTTAGTAAACAATTTAGTCCCTTCATCCACCCTCTCACTACCCCCTCATGGAGATCAGATTAATGCTGTTGGAGTCTGTATATTGGGCATTAAATTTATTACTGTTTACATACCTTCACCCGATCCTTTTTGTATGCAATATATTAAAAATCTTGCACAATCCACTACGGGTCCTTTAGTACTCCTAGGAGATTTTAATTGTCACCACTTTCTTTGGGGATCAGATTACTGTGATAACTTTGGGTCTGACCTAGCTGATGTCATTGATGAGTGCGGCCTGTGTGTCCTCAATGATGGAGCTGCCACGAGGCTTCCTCGTCTTGGTCAAAGTAAAAGCTGTGTTGACTTAACCTTATGCTCAGCAAACCTGGCATCATTGATGGAATACCAGCGTTTACACTTGACATATGGAAGTGACCACTACCCAATATGCACTACATTGATTGATAAATCATTACCCCAATATACCCAAAAACCCCTTCTGAAATACAGAATCCAAGATGCAGACTGGAGCAGCTATAGAAGCATGTTGGAAGATGAGGTTGATTCATTACCTACCACCTCCCCAAATAATCTAGACGCCTGCTATTCACAACTATGTAATGTTATACATACCTCTGCCGATGCTACAATACCCCAAAAAAACTCTTCGCGTGGGAAAATTCCCTCCCCACCTTGGTGGGATAGGGAGTGCACTTCCTTAATTAAGGCACGTAATGAGGCCGAGTTAAATTATATTCGTCACATGACTCCTGAGAATCTCCAAAATTACAACAAGATTGTAGCCAAATCAAGACGAATTTTCAAAAAGAAAAAACATGATGGCTGGAAAGGATTTTGTTTATCACTCTCGCCCTCAACTCCATCAACACATGTGTGGCAAAATTTCAAAAGATTTAGAATTGGTAGTTCAACAAGAAATTCACCCCATATTTCAGAAGAAGTGGCAGACCGTTTCCTTGATAAGCTTGCTCCTCCTACTGCTCCATACATTGACGACTGACCTATATCCATGTGTGAATATCCCATATCTAATGACCCTTTTCTCAATGACTGAGTTAGAAAATATCTTGCCAATGTCAAGTAAAAATGTAACTAAAGTAACAAAAATAATTGTTCGGTTGATTGAGGTTAAAAATGGAGTCTCTCAACACGTGTTTTTACGACAAGAACTCGGGAGAAACTCCCTAATTCATCTCACTGATCAATGTTTTATGATAGGTGCACAAAACCCGCCAGCATTGACAATTTTACAAGCCGTCCTTCCTCACTGGTCCAGGAAGTGGCGGACTCTCTATTCTAAATTTCTAATGCGGCGCACAGCTACCGATTTTAATTATGTGCTTCGTCAGTGTCACTGTATTAATGTAATTCCAATAGTTTAGCATATTAAATGCTAATCCGGTGCCTCATTGTAATTTTGAAGTATAAGCAGGCAGGCAACTACGTATGATTACTATTAAAATAAATAACGTTTGTCGTATTACGAAGGACAACATTGAATTCTTTTAACAATAATATTTATTTGCGTAAAACATGGCTAAAAGATGTTACAGATGTCATACAGAACTACATGTTTTACCATTTAAGTTGGCTTGCAAATGATTAAATTAAATTAATTCCATTTTAATCAATAAGTAGTAAAATTATTTTCATTAAAGAATTCATTTAAATTATAAAATAACATTTCTGAGTCAACAATAGGTGCACATATTTTTTTTATATTTAGGTAGGCAATGCTCTAATGTCAGATGGAACGGCGTGATATATTTTATTAGACATAACAAAGCAGTTTTTTTTTATATAGAACTAAAGTGCAATGGTAAGAGTAACTTCGTTTCATCTCTTAAGCCTATTCTAGGGTTTACCGATTGTGTTTCGTAAAAGTCAGAATGGTTTCGAATAAATATACAAGTATCCAAAATATAGGGAAGAATTGTATCTTTTTTAAATAATGGTCGACATGATACTTGTGGCCCTAATCCGAAACTCCTGTTAGAATCGTAGAGTTACCCCCCAAAATAATTCCACACCGAAGAACAGAGCTTACATAGCCGTAATAAGCCAGCATCGCTGTTTGTTGACCCGGTTTTTCAATGTAAGTACCTATAAACAAAACTTCTCAGTTTTTGACACGGAAATATTATTGACACAGAAATATTATTATTTCTGTGGTTTTGCATAAACGTGCTGAACATGTGATTTCCGATAGTTACAGTTCTTCAATGAAAATGCCTAGAAAGTTTGTTTGGTCACCATACAAAACATTAGGGTAAATTGATTTTGATTAATAATTTTGGAAGTGTATAAATTTTGTTTTAGAAATATTGGCACAAAGTCCATTTACTGTTAGCCGATCCTTCACATTTTCAACCGAAACATTTAACTATATCTCATCATTTGTTTCATTTTTATTTTCGTGTGAAATTACAAAGGATAGATTATCGGCAAACATGCTTCATGATTTGTAATGCGCGGTAGGTCATTTGTATAAGTAATAAAAAATAGCAGAGGACCCAATATGCTTCCCTGTGATACTCCGCGCCAGTTGAACATAAATGGCGACCTGTAAGGTTTCAACTCTTTAGAATTATATATTCCATTTATTTCTACACATTGCTCACGATTACCTAGATAGCTACTAATCCCGGTACCCTAATTCCTAGTCTTTCACACTTATCAAGAAGGACATAATGGTTGGATTTTTTTTCTTAATATTTTTTGTAACTTTCGTTATTAACAAGTAAGTTCCGTTGCTAATATATTATTCTTATTGACAAGTTCTGTGAGCCTAATAAAGATAAAGATGATTATCATAAAGCCAATCCACCACGTCTAAGCTTTTTACGAATAAATAATTTTGAAAGTCTTTCCGGCAGCAGTTTATTGCGACTTTCTTCAAACGTTATACTGGCGTGAAGAAGGGCGTTTTTTACTTTTTTTTGTTTAAAATACACAACTATTGTAGTTGCGCATCGAGCACATAACTAGTTGCGTTAAGAGCTCGATTTGTACAGGAAACGTGAATGGCGCCCCTAGCGGAAAGAAGCGCAGATCATGTTTCGCAACTGCAATATGTATTAACGTTTTTTAAAAACCGTTACACTATGGGCACTGGCGTGGAGATAGCCACAATCGGTCACAAACCTTAATTATAATCTTGAATGGTATATGAATGCATACTATTTATAAACTGTATTATTTTGTTCATATTGATGATATAAATTTTACAAAGTAATGAGCTACTACCTACTCGTTACGTGTGCCCAAATCAATGTGGTCGCCTCAGTGTACCTATGGCGTTGCCTCAGGAAATTGTTTCACAAACCCACACAGCTTAACGAACCTTGGATTTTCAAAAAGATTTGTTTAGAGTTATGTTATAAAGTAGGCGACGATAATATTTAACTATTTTTCTATGTCTATAAGCACTCACTGCTTATAGACTGGTTTCGGTATGAGTACTGATTGTTACAACTTTTTGTTCCTGACTAGGGCTTTCAAATACCGGATTTTTTCGATACCGGTATCAATACCGGTATTAGCATGTTCAATACCGTGATCACGGGATCACGGTATTAAATATGAACTCAAAACGCCCGTTTGATTTCTAATCAGTCTTTATTTCTGTTACATAGGTAGGTACCTAATAAAGACATGAAAACAGGCTAACAAAATATTAAACATACATTATTTTTTCTACCCTTCCCGGGTAGTCTTTTATTAATAGTTCGGCGGAACTAAAAATTAAAGACCCAAAATTTTTTATCAAACAAAATATAAACTATTAAAATAAAATAAAATACAACAAAAATACCCACGCTCACATTAATTAAACTTCGCATAGAAAATACTAGAAAAATGCACTGAAAAAAACCTGAGGCAAGTCGATTTTTTTCAGTTTATTTTTCTAGTATTAATATTTACGCATTTGTAAACGCAAAAATAAAATTATTCCACAATGTAAGGTAGTTTCATCTTAACTGAGCGTCAAATATTTGCAAAAATATTTCGTTCGGGTCTTAGAAGTGCAAATTTCAAAGATTTTATGAAACAATGTTT
Source organism: Elophila nymphaeata (assembly GCA_955850985.1). Lineage (NCBI taxonomy): Eukaryota > Metazoa > Arthropoda > Insecta > Lepidoptera > Crambidae > Elophila > Elophila nymphaeata. The sequence continues at coordinate 7,238,035 of OY039091.1, read as the reverse complement.
ACCATAAAAACATAAGCACCAAGCACTGACAAATTTCGACAGCGTAAAGCAGTGTCTCGGTGGCGTAATTGGTCAACGCAGTCGCCCGGATTGCGGAAGATGCGGGTTCGTGTCCCGCCTGAGACAAAACGATATTTTTTTTTCAGTGCATTTTTCTAGTATTAATATTTACGCGTTTGTAAACGCAAAAATAAAATTATTCCATAAACTTCGCATGGCAATCAACATTAAAAAAAATATATATTATAGGTATATTTCTTAACAATCATCTATTCATTTACCTTGAAACATTCATTATTACTAATGAAACAATCCTAAATAACAAAATAACAATATTAATAACAATAAAACCCTAAGATTTTGAAATTTTATGTAACTGAAAGGGTGATCTTAAAAAGGACAGAGCGTTTAATGACTTATCAGATAGCGAACTTTTCAATTTGTTGCATAAATAGCTGTCTGAAGAAAAAGCTCGCTCAGCTTCTACACTTGTAGGTACTACAGATAGTAAATATTTGTAAGCTGCATATGAAAATATTTCCTGACCACCCCCACCGGTTTCGAATACACACATCTCTACTCTTATTATTGATTCAAAACCAGTGCCTCTAGTTGTAGTTGTACTTAGAGGTAAGGTTCATGCCTAACATTTCGTCTTATATTCATATAACTCTAATAAAAAATTGTTGATTTGTAATACCGTAAAAGCACGGTATCGACTGATCAATACCGGTATTGAAGAATACCAAGAAAAAAACGTGATTACGGTATTACGGGATCCCGGAATACCGGTATTGAAAGCCCTATTCCTGACATAAAATCTTTTAATATGGAATACATCCGTAATAAAAAACTTTGAAGTTCTTAGAACAGAAGGTGCACATCTTTTTACTTATATTATAATATCATTGGTGCACATCGAGATTATTTTTCCTTAATTTATTGTGTAGTATTCCTTTTATCACTTGCCATTGCAGTTCAGTAGTTTTATATCAGTACCTATAGTTTACTTTCTATTTACCAGTGACTTTTATATATCTACCATTAATTTTCTAAATGCGCGGACACTAACCGGTGGTCCTTCGAGCCGGATTACAACCGTCCGCGGTGTATCTCACTACCTCTCCGCTGCTACCTGCCAGGGCTACTCCCTGGGGCAGTTCCTAATACCAAACCAAATCCTTGCTGGCCAGCCCTCACGTCAGCATCCTCTCCCATGTGTACTTGTGGGAAGTGGCGCCTTACAACCGCTGCGACTTGCTCGTTCAGCTACCATTTCCAAGATCCCATCCCGAGATGTACTCGCGTGCGAGATTATCGTATGCGAGATCCCCGACCGGTCGCATCATACTGAAACGGTAGGGGGACGGTTCAGTTGCAGAGTCCGGCGCGGCGGCGTGGGGGCGGCGCTGGTGGCGCGCGCTGCTGGCGGAGCTGGTGGCGACGGCGCTGCTGGTGCTGCTGGGCTTGGCCACGCTGCTGCCGCCCAGCGCACCACTGACGAACCCCGCGCTGGTCTTCGGCTTGGTGGAGCTGATAAGCGTGGAGGTCTTCGGGCCCGTGAGTGGCGCGCATAGCAACCCCGCGGTGACGCTGGCCGCGCTGCTGTCCGGGCTGCTGCCGGCGCCGGCCGCCGCCGCGTACGTGGTGGCGCAGCTGCTGGGCGGCGTGGCGGGCGCGGCACTGCTGCGCGCGCTGGCGGGGCCGGGCTCGTCCGCGGGCGCGGGCTGCCCGACGCTGGCGGTGGGCGCGGCGGCGGGCACGGCGGTGGAGGCGCTGCTCACAGGCATGCTGGTGCTGCTGGAGTGCGCGCTGTGGGCGGCGCACGACCCCGCGCGCCCCGACCGCGCCGCGCCGCTCAAGCTGGCCTGCGGGCTGGCTGGCCTCGTATACCTTGGGGTGAGCCACCCTCGATCCTCCATGCCGTCACCGATCCTACAACGAACGGAGTAGGTACACGTGGAGTTGCCTCCGAACTGAACCCATTTTTATGAGTTCAGTTCGGTGAAAAGCTTTTGCTTTTCATCGAACGTAAGTAGTATCAGCGGTCCTCTTATGTTTCCGAAGAATGACGTATGTTTTCGAAGGACATCGATCACCATGGATGGACACTACTTATATACAACCTTTTACGCCTTTAGACGATGGATATTCACTGAAATGCTTGTATCAGCTTTGCCTCAAATTTCTGGGTTTTTAAACATCCTATCTTATCTTATCACGGGGCCGTGCCGTACGCGATTCTTCATTTTCAACACCCGTTCTGTTACTCTTATCACTCCTTGCATATACAGGGTGTAAAAGACATGAACAGTCAAACGAGAACCATGTATTCTGCTCACCATGACAACATTTTTTTTCCTTTAGACTATACCTGGGAAATTGATAGTTACGACTTTATTGAAGGTCAAAGTTATAAGTTTTTTTTTCATTTTTTTTATGAAAACGTATTCTATACGTTATTTCTTCATTATTGTCCAAAAAAACATTATCATTTTTTTTAGTATTTCATAACAAAAAATGGCTTCAAAACGTTTGCGTTCAATGTAGCTCACTCAATGCGCACGGGCTCTAACGAACGGGGCCGCCGTCTAGCAAAATTATCGCGGTTTTGCGAGTTTCGTGCGAGTTGAGCCCTTTACATTGCGCGGTACAATTTGCAATTTTTTTTAACACCAAAAAATGAAAATCATTTCCCAGCAATATTTTTTTCGAAATATGTCTTATTTTGATGTATAGAATACATGGTTCTCATTTGACTGTTCATGTCTTTAACACCCAGTATAGGTCATTAGCCTAACTATATCCATGGGCTTGAAGGGCCTGTAATGCTCTGACCTACGATAGGCCATTCCCGGAATATTGATTCTATCCCTGGCTATAGAATCGTAGGCATACAGCAAGTCTTCCATTGCTTCCCGGTCATATCCACATTGTTCTTCAATTTCGTGTTATTGTTAATTACATTTCGTTGAACATGTGGTTTTTGACATTGGCATAGTGCCCTGTAAGCCCACCCACGATTCGTCTCCCCATAATATAAATTAACACCATCCTGTGGACTGTGTCCTATGAAGGATGTGGAGTGTTTCATACCAGACGACAGTGTCCAATACATACAATACAATGTCTTTTAGGAAGATGTTATTTGATCGTTCTGCTAATACAGTTTTTAGAAATTGGGATAATAGTCTAAGACCAATAAATAGGTTTTCTGATCCTCCTTGTCAATTTGTCGGCTCATTATTTCGAATCTCTTAGTGTCCGAGCAAGACCCAGCGCTGCTTGGCTCTTATTTACAATCTTACAATATAGACATCCTTGTTTTTATCGCGTTGTTCTATGGTCATCATTGCATAGATCTCATTTAGAAAACCGTAGTAAGTTTCCCTATGTATAATAAATCTCAAAATCATTACAACAAGTAACTGCTACACAGTAAACCAGACTAGGGAGTTCTTAGAAAAAGGAAGTTCTTTTCTGGGACAGACGTTTTTTCCAAAGTTCCCTTGCTAGAATCTTAACTTTGAATTACTCTCTTTGAAACATGAGTTTTGGACAATTTTATGGCCTCTAATGTCTATAATATCGGTCTATTTCCGGTAATTTTGCCACACTTTTGTATGCTTAGTAGGATCTCTCATGCAGGCCGGACACTCTTGAGTCTATGTAGGGCCTTCTTTGCCTCAGTTTCTATGACTATGTGCAACGGTGGAAGGTCTATCTTGCCTCATCTCCTTAGCTGCCGTTGGAATAGTTATAAACGCTCCAGTGATCGCCAAGCACGCCGTCGGTCGTCTGCAACTTGCATAGCATTTACAAATCTTTGATCGCATCCTTGGCCATCATGTGTGGACAAGATTAAAGACTTACAAAGTTTGCAAATGCTACCATAGGTTAAAGACTGCAACACCATGGTCATATAGAACCATTTTATGATTTAGGATTTTTGCCCCATGACTTTCCGTAGGTGGCCCACCCGACACATTCCAAAGATCCTTAAAGCTTTCGCTACAGTATTTTCCCTGTAGCTTCCAGGGTAAGTAGTTCTTTATGTAGGGTTAATATATGTATTTCTAGCTACTTCACTTCGTGGTCGGACCATGGTAGTTCAACTCAAAGAGCACGTGCTAAGTTTTGTAATGTAAAGTATCTTCGTCTTGTAAACGGAATAACAGTAAGTAACTAATCTTGCTCGGGCATACACTGCCTGGTCAAGCCTGGTGATACACTGACAAGTGGTTAACAGTACACCAATACTCCGTAGTTATGTTTAATATTAATTATACCCTATGTAAACAAAAAGTAAGGTTACTTGATATAAAAATCATTGGATAAAACCAACCAAAAAATTTAAATTTTATCGAAACTTATATCAGATACATTTATTTATTTATTTATAAGCAAACTTAACAGCATATCATTTTACATTAGAATCACATATAAAAAATCTTGAACAGCCAATTACAAAGTTTGTCAAATTAAATTACAAATTTTGTTGACGTAGATATTAAAAGACATACAGAATTTTGGTTCGCAATTCAATAAAAAAAAAAGGATTTAGTTTGTGAGTCAATGTGAGTGTGTGTGGATGGTGAGTGTCAGTTGTGTGGGCAGCTCTGTTTATTGGGTCGTGTCCTCAAATGTAGGCAGTTGACTCAAGACGCCCCTTATAAAAAGATTGCGATTCGAAAAGAAAATATCAATTTCACGATAACGCTCCTCAAAGGTGTGTACAATTCTGTGCAAAACAGAATGGCTAGCATAATTGGAACGGACCCGGCCAGTATAGAACACCTTCGGGCGCCTAGTACGGACTGTAGAGGCACACAAACCGATACGCGCAGTCAGCTCCGAGCAGTCCAGCGCCGCATTCACTACATCAAATAAAAACTTCATATCAGCTACCAGCCGTCTGTTCTCGAGTGAGTGAAGATGGAAGGCAGCAAGCCTATCTTCGTAACTTAAGTCGTGCACTTTAAATCGGTACATTAAACGTCGTGTGAAGCAACGCTGCACTCCCTCAAGCTGGGCGGTGTGCGTCAAATAAGATGGCGACCACACTGGCGACGCGTACTCCATAATACTCCTGACATAGGAAAAGTATATGGCTCGGAAAGAACTAATTTGTCGAAAACACTTAGTTGATCTATGAATAAACCCTAGCATTTTATGAGCCCTTTGAGTAATGTAGTCAAAATGTGACGTATATAAAAGCTTACGGTCGAGCATGATGCCAAGATCGCGAACAAGTTCAACCCGTGGAATAGAAGCGCCATTAAGTTTATAGTCATGGGTGATAAAAATGATTTTACGTGTAAAGGTGACTGTTTGACATTTCGCTATATTTAAATCAAGGCGGTTGCGCACGCAGTAACCGGAAAGTCTGTCCAGGTCTGACATGTTCACAGTTTCGATAAAATTTCAAGATGGTGGATTTATTTAATGATTTTTGACAGTTAAAAGCGATAAATGGCTATATCATATCGTGTTTAGGTGGTCATGCTAGGCAGGCTGCATAAAGTACGAGGGCGCGCCGAGTGCATACAAATCTTAACAGTTTCGCACGTGACTCGTCTCGCTCGGCGGCACGCGCGCTCTCATACATGCAGCATACAAGCCATGTGCGAAGGATCTTTACGTAAACACGGTGTTTGAGTTATTAGTAAGGTGGCTTCAGACTGAAGCTCGTTGTGTCCACAGGGCCCGCTGACGGGGGCCAGCCTCAACCCGGCGCGCAGCCTGGGGCCAGCCATCGTGCAGGGCTACTGGCTAGACCACTGGGTGAGCACATTGTACTCTAACCTGATCCTATCCTAATTGTAAAATTATGGAAGGTTCATAACCTAATGAGCCTTCTATAACTTGACGCGTGTCTAATCCATGTCAATGTGACTTATAGGTATGCAAAATTAAAACAAGGTAATTAGCTAAAATAGAAAGATTTAATTTTGATATTTTTTTATAAACGGATAACACGCGATCTGCCTGTAACTAAGCGGTCGCCGTAGCCTGAACAAGCTCGAAAAATTTTCAATATATCCCCAGTCTCCCCTAAGTAATCGTAATAAATAAGGTAATATACATAAGTTCCAACAGTGGTGGCGATTAATGTGGAGAAGCATTGGCCACAGTAGGGTATTATTGGGCATTCTGGCACACTTTTTTAGCACTCCATTGATCTCACTATCGTTCGATCAATTTCGTAAAAAAGTGTGCCAGGATGCCCAATAACAGTAGTGAAAATCACGAAGTGGTCTTAAGTTTTGCAGTTTTGCATCACATTGTTCTGTGTAGGTGATTTACTAAAAGGCTGATTTAAAATGCGAAGTGAATTAGACACTCCAATATTAAATTGAAAGCGTTTTTTGATTTAGCTGCTAAACCCCCCTTCATGATTATTGGCTGTTGGATAATTATCCTCTCTATAACTGCCGTGGTATGAATATAAAACCAGATATTTATAAATACATTCATTCTCTCTACCTACATCGATCTGTATGGATACTACCTACGATGAAATTTATTAAACAACCACTATCCTTGCAATTTCAAAAAATTTGCCCAGATGAGGTAGTATCTGTTCATCGACATGGAAAATTGCTACCTAATATGATTAGATGTCTTGTTTGTGGGCCGTCAAACTGTGGGAAAACAAACTTACTTATTGGCCTTCTACTACATGAAAATGGACTGCGGTTTAAAAATGTGTATTTATACTCTAAGACGCTATATCAATCCAAATATGTATACCTAGAAAAGGTTTTGAATTTAGTGCCAGAGGTATCATTCGCAAAATATCGAGATAATGACTTGATCGTGAGTCCACACGAGGCTAAACCACATTCAGTAATAATTTTCGATGATGTAGCATGTGAAAATCAATCCAACATGCGAGATTATTTTGCAATGGGTAGGCATAAATTTATTGACTGTTTTTACTTAAATCAAACTTACACTAAAGTTCCTAAACAGTTGGTAAGAGATAACGCCAACCTAATAATATTATTCAAACAAGACGATATCAACTTACGTCATGTATACGATGAACATGTTAGTACTGATATGTCGTGGCCAGAGTTTAAAGAATTGTCTTCGAAAATTTGGAAGATTCCGTATAATTATTTAGTAATTAATAAGGATTGTCCGAAAAATAAAGGTGGATACAGGTGCGAGATTATTTTGCAATGGGTAGGCATAAATTTATTGACTGTTTTTACTTAAATCAAACTTACACTAAAGTTCCTAAACAGTTGGTAAGAGATAACGCCAACCTAATAATATTATTCAAACAAGACGATATCAACTTACGTCATGTATACGATGAACATGTTAGTACTGATATGTCGTGGCCAGAGTTTAAAGAATTGTCTTCGAAAATTTGGAAGATTCCGTATAATTATTTAGTAATTAATAAGGATTGTCCGAAAAATAAAGGTGGATACAGGATGAATTTTGATACTTTTGTTAAATTTGATTAATAAATAAAATGAGATTCATACCAGTTCAGATTCATTTCGCCTAAAAAACTATTAGACATAACACGTGAACTTCTACAGTTTATTAAATGGAACAGAAAATAAAAAATCAAGTGGTTGAAGCTTCAGAAGCTGTCAAAAAGAAAGTCAAAGAAATGCGTTTAATGGAAAGTGAAAATGAAAAAATGTTAGATACAGTTTTTAAACCCGTTACGACTTCACTCAATCAAATTATACAACATAAAAAACATTTACAGACATCAAAGCATTCTATGAATGATTCAGTGAGAGATTCCTTTCTCATGAAAGATGAGAATCTTTCTCTAGACTCCGAGGACTTTGAGAAAACCTTTAAGAATAAAAATAGCATTTGCAGTTCTCAAGACTCTGATGAAATGGATCAAAACTTAGATGGAAATGCTATTGACGAGTCTGATCCTAACAACACTAGTAATCTTTCGTTCAGAACAATAGACTCAATACCTAGTTTAGATGGAACTTCTTGGTCAATGTCTTCTGAAATATTTAAGGATGTTCCATTTGGTGTTAGAAGAGAACGAGGTAAATTAATGATGGGTACATCTCGTGTAGAAATGAATGATAAAAAAATATCAATAGCAGGTCATGAGTACAGAAAAACTCCTGGTTTGTGTGAGCTTTTATTTAAGAAAGTACCCAATTTAGAGCTGATAACGGAAAGCGATGGACAAGTGTATAAAGCAATACTGATAGAAACTAACGCTCACCGTCGAGATTATGATCCAAAGAAGCCAATCAAATCTAATAAAGGCAGAAAATATTTAAATATTATAAGACCACTATTTAAGTTACGTAAACCTTCAACATCTTCTGTTTCATCGAGTGTAAGTAATGTTAACTATATTAGTGAGGGTGAAGGACTACGTGTGAAGAAAAATTATAGAAAAGATACTGATTATATTTACTGGGATGATCCTAACGAGCTTGTGGAGAGACTGAAATTACTAATTGCCTCTAAACATGCTGGAAATACTGAGCTAGATAATGAAATTATATCCATAATTGAGGAATTACGTGAAAGTGGTATTATAAATTAGATATTATTTTATTTTTCTATTATCACTCCACCATTTGCTCGGACTACTTCTCTGGACGAAAATGAATATTGATAAATTCGGACATTCTGTTCATAAAAGATTACGTTTCTCGGAAATATTAGATTTAACAGATAACTCTTTAGTAAAATCAGAAAGTGGTCATTATGATGCTAAGTCATCGCGATTAACTGGAATCAAAGAACCATTGGCACCTGATGATGCGGTAAACAAAAAGTATGTAGATGAAAAAGTTTTTGGTTTATGTACAAAAAAAGAAATTTCCATTTTTATGGTAACAATAAAAGAGGAAATCGCATCAAGCTTAAAGCAGTTAGAGAAAACATTTTGTACAAAAGACTACGTCGAAAAGTTAATTGCTAAGCGAAATAATGATCAAGCAGCAAGTAGTAAACGAAATCCATAGATCAGCACGTAAAAATTTCGACAGAAGATCTGTTATTTTAAAAGGAATAGATGATTTATGGCAAGCTGATTTAATTGATTTCCAGACCATAAAGAAGTATAATAAAGGTTTTGCTTATATTTTAGTCGTCATTGATTGTTTCACTAAATACGCTTGGGCAATTCCTTTAAAAACAAAGACAAAAAGAGCTGTCGTTGACGCGTTTTTTGGCTATTTTGACGCAAAGTGGTCGTTGCCCTCGTAACTTACAAACTGACATGGGAACAGAATTTTACAACGATTCCTTTAAATCACTTGTGCAGTCACTGAAAATAAATCACTATTCATCATATTCAACTAAAAAGGCTTCAATTGTTGAAAGACTAATTCGAACATTAAAGAATAAAATTCATATGCTTTTTAGCTATAAAGGTATAGGGAAAACTATAAATGGATAGGGAAAACTTTGATCGACGTTTTGAATACCTACAATAATAATGTACACCGGATTACTAAATTTAAACCAGCGGATGTGAATTCTGAAAACGAAATAATTGTTAGGAATAATATCAAAAACAGTCAAACCAGACCAAATAAAAAGCAAAAGATTAATTTTAAAATAGGTGACTGTGTACGCATAAGTAAATATAAAAGTAGTTTTGATAAAGGGTATACCCCCAACTGGTCTACAGAGATATTTATAATTAAAAAGGTTAATAAAACTACTCCAGTTACATTTCACATTCAAGATCAGAGAAAGCAACAAATATTAGGCTCTTTTTATCAAGAGGAATTGCAGAAAACGAAATATCCTAATGTTTATTTAATTGAAAGGGTAATTAAAAAAATGGGACGCAAACTCCTTGTCAAGTGGTTGGGTCTTTCAGATACCGAAAATAGTTGGATTAATAGCAATTCAGTTGTACAATAATATAAGTGCAGCTTTATACATATCATTATCATTATATAAAAAGAAATGCTAGGAGGAGGACTTATAAACAATTTGATTAATAACTTACCTGTAGAACTTCACTTACCGGGATACAACAATTGTGGACCAGGAACAAAATTAAAAAAAAGATTGGCAAGAGGCGATAAAGGAATTAATCAGTTGGACGAAGCTTGTAAGCACCACGACATTGCATATACAAATTATACGGATTTACCTAACCGACACAAAGCAGACCTGCAACTGTTGGACATGGCTAAAAAACGCTTGCATTCAAAAGATGTGGGAAAAGGAGAAAAATTAGCTTCGTGGTTGGTTAGCAAAGTTATGAAAGCTAAAGTAAAAACAGGTTCTGGAGTTAAAAAGTTTAAATCAATGGTTTCGAAAATAAATTCAAAAATAAACAAAATGAAACCAAAAAGTCATACATCGTTAATCAATTATGCTTATAAAGCTGCTAAAAAAGTTATTCCAAAATGTGGAAATTTCCGACTTCCACGTGTCATACCGATTCCCAAAACTGGTGGGATATTACCTTTGATACCTATTTTCGCGGGTTTGTCTGCTCTTGGCGCTTTAGCTGGAGGTGCAGCTGGCGTAGCTAAAACAGTAAATGAGTATAAATCAGCTCAAAAGAACTTGAATGAGCTGGAGCGTCACAACAAAACAATGGAAGCAATTGCTATAGGAAAAGGTCTTTACATCAAACCGTATAAAAAAGGCAGCGGTCTATTTATAAACATTAAAAAAAACTAGTCCGTAGGCTACCCCGACGTGCTCTAACAAATATTGATATCATTAACCATTCTCACGATATACCATATTTCCGAGGAGTCTATATGAGAGATATGATGCCTCATAAAGCAAAACCGATCGAGTGTGGTATTGTAAACTTAGATAGTTATATGAACAATGGTAGTCATTGGGTAGCCTATGTAAAACTGAATAACTACTGTGAATATTTTGATAGTTTCGGTGATTTGAAGCCTCCTAAAGAAATAGTGGAGTATTTAGGTTCGAATAATATTTATTATAATTATGCTCGGTATCAGAATTTTAACAGTGTTAATTGTGGTCATTTGTGTATATTTTTTTTAAGGATTTTTTGGAATAAAAATAGTATATAAACATTCATCCCTTGTTTCATTTCGTCATTTCCACGATGTCTTTTACTTTATCCATAACTGGTAAAAGTTCAATATTAACCACAAATTATTTACCAACTTTGGAACTGGTTGGTGATTATGAGTGTTCTTTATTACATTTCTCCACCTTCAATTCTATACCAAATATTACAAAAAATAACAACAAATTTTATTATGGTAATGGTGAGGTTGTAGAAATTCCTGATGGAACTTACGAGCTTCACGATATATATGACTTTATAAAGGCTAATATAAAAGGTTGTATGTTCAAATTATTTTGTAATAACAACACTCTTAAAACCACAATATACTGCACAAAGGATATTCATTTTGAAATGCAAAATTCTCTTGGAGATTTATTGGGCTATGGTAAAGTTCTTCTGAAAAGTAATAAATTACATGAGTCTCCCTTTCCGGTAAACATTTTATCAACAACAGTGGTACGCATCGAATGTGATATTGTTAGCGGTTCATATATCAACGGAAAATCAAGTCACATAATACATGAATTTGTTCCAAATGTGCCACCAGATTATAGAATAATAGAAATACCAAAGAACACAATATACTTTCCAGTCAATAGACACTCTATTAATAGTATTAACATAAGGATTTTGGATAGCCTCAATAACCTTATCGATCTTCGTGGTGAAGAAGTACAATTGTATTTGCATATAAGAAAATATGATCGATTACAATAAAAACAGTATTCCACACATTCAAAAGATTAGTGGTTATCGTGCGATCCGAAAGAGAACACTTGCTTGTGGTAAAAGACAGAAATTATCTGAAGAGAATAAACAATTTTTGAAATTGATTGGGCTGTTGAAATGAATATCTTAAATATTACGAATACCCCTGTTTATGACAACTCGATAGAATGTATTGAAACTCATTCATACAAGCCTTACATAACAAGCTTCAACAGAAACGATGAAATAAGAATTCCAATAAACCAACAAGACTTATACATACTTCCAAGTGCAAGCACTTTGTATTTGGAAGGGATCGTCAATGTTTTCAAAAATGATAACAAGGATAGAGCGCCGTCATTTCATTTTACCAATAACTCACTTATGTATCTGTTCCAAGATATACGCTATGAATTGAACGGTGTTGAAATAGATAAAGTAAAGAATGCGGGCATTACTACTACTATGAAATCTTTATTATCTATGAATGACATCGAATCGAAGATATCTCAAGCATGGGGATGGGATATACAAGGCGTTAAAAATGATATTGGCGGTCATTTTTCTGCATCAATTCCACTTAGTCACATACTTGGATTTGCTGAAGACTATAAAAAAGTAATAGTAAATTGCAAACATGAGCTTGTTTTATTGCGAAGTAATACAGACCTTAACGCTTTAAAACTTAACACCGGTGAAACTGTGCGAAGTATTGAAATACATAAAATAATTTGGCGCATGCCTCATATTAAAGTATCAGACAGAGAAAAGGTTAACTTACTTAAACTTCTTGAAAAAGATAGACCTATACAATTAGCGTTCAGAAATTGGGATATCTATGAATACCCATTACTTCCGAAGACTACGAAACATACTTGGTCTATAAAAACTTGAACACAAATTGAGAAGCCTCGATATGTGATTCTTGGACTACAAACTAACAGAAAAAATGACGTGTCTAAGGATATATCCAGATTTGACCATTGCAACTTGCGTGACGTTAAAGTTTATTTAAATTCTACCTATTATCCGTACGAAAGTTATAATACAGATTTCGCAAAGCATTCTTTTGCTTTAATATACGAGCAGTTCGTAAATTTTCAACAGTCTTACTATGGTCGTAGATCTAGTTGTTTGTTAAGTGCTCAAGAATATAAAGACATTGCGCCATTATTCGTAATAGATTGTTCGAGACAAAACGATAACATAAAAAACTGGACCCGTAATTAATATTCGCCTGGAGCTGGAGAGTCATAAAGAAATACTAGATCAGACGTCAGCATACTGTTTAATATTGAACGATTGTATCGTAGAATACAAACCTTTGAGTAATATTGTTCGCAAAATATCATGAGTTCAACTATTTTTGTTGACGTTCAAGGTTTTAAAGACTACCGTGGTAATTTCATAATAAAGGAGCTAGCGTTATCTACGAAGGAATTTACTCAAGTCTTTTTGATAAAGCCCCCATATCGGCGGCCTTATTAGCGATCTCAAAGTGACAGTCGCAAGTTGTATAATTGTACAATTATTGCTAGCAAAACTTTAATTCGTATTACGGAACGTACATTGCTATGATAGCGCCCCAAGCGGCAACTGAACAAATTAAAAGTGTAATGTCAAGTGGCGCTAGTTGCCATACATTTTGGTCGCAAATGCACTTATCGTGCGACCACTATGCGATTTGTTTCCGTAATACCAAAAAAGCAACCGCAACTAGTAGCAGTCGCGTTGCAGTTGTACAATTAGCTACCGGTTGCTATAGTTCGGTAATTGGACTGCCGTATTCAAAGTTAACACCAGAAGAAAAAAGAAGAGTTAGGTGGATTGAAAGAAATAGAAATATTTATTGGAGCGAAGGAAATATTGACTACAGGGAATTCAAAAGATTAATTATTCCGATTTTACAAAATAAAACTATAGTAATGAAGGGGGTAGAAAAGCAGAAATGGATAAAAGACTTGTGTGATAACTGTATCTTGATAGACATCGAAGCTAAAGGCAGTCCTAATTTTGCAACGTTGTATGAAAATTATTGTAAATGTGCTTCTAGTTTTAATTGTTTAAACCATAATAATGTCTGTGCTCTCAGAAATGTTATATGTATTAAAAAGTGGTGCATTGAAAATAATATGTCAATTACAGATTTTTAAATAAATAAAGTATATTAAGTAAGTCTTTTATTTCTAACGGTACCTCATAATGTGGGATAAAATCAAACAACAGTTTGCCTCAAAGTGTAGTATAATGAAATAAGAATAGGACACAGATATTTACAATTATCAAATGAGAATAAAGAATATTAAACATTTAAGACAAACTATTTACATCAGTACGCTCTTTTATTTACAATGTATCTCCGAAGGATTATATGTAACTAGAGAAGTTACACACAATTCCTACGCGAGAAATTTAATTTATGAAATTATAGATTATGATTATAGCCTTAGAAATTATAGCTATAACCACACAATGATTTGGAGATCTTATTACTCAAACCCTCCGTTCGGTCTAGTATAGGGTCCATATTCTCAGTGACCACGTATTGTGCAGACACCATTGAGTCCTCTAACATTTCATTAGATCTCTCCATATCTATTATTTCAATTTTGATTAAGCGCCGTCCTCGCGTAGGCGCACTCTTTGCTATAAACGAGTGGCAATCTCTCAGGAAGGAGCTTCTTTTTTGTTTCCTCCTCCGAGTGATCCTCTTCATCGCCTTTAAAACTTTGCGTTGCAAAGGCGAATCAGGTCTGTCTTCACTCGAAGGCCTCCTCACGAACTCCTCCGTGAACCCTTCCAGAGGATCTTGAGCGTCTTGCCACATCGCTCGCTGTTCATTCGCAAGAGAATTGTCATCGGGAATATAGGTGATTTGCGAAGAAGTGTTCTGAAATTAATTAGAATTATCGTGAGATACATTACTTATTACTTACAAACCCCCCATCTTCACTGTGGTAGGTAGACATATTTATTACTCACCATGATAACTGACGTTCACTTAGTTTCGTGTTTTCACAAGAATTAATTGTTGATGCAAATAAGCGATTATATATACCAGTCATATTTTGCTGTAGGTGTGTGTGTATGTGTTTGCGTTTGTATTGACCTACATCTGTAATTTTGTCTGACATAGCAGAAAGACGAGTTAAATTACTAGGACTTCGGACTCATCAATAACATGTCGCGACTTGCTATTTTTGCATTACTCACAGTTCTAGGCATCACATTTCTTTTTGTCTGACATAGCAGAAAGACGAGTTAAATTACTAGGACTTCGGACTCATCAATAACATGTCGCGACTTGCTATTTTTGCATTACTCACAGTTCTAAGCATCACATTTCTTTTTGTCTGACATAGCAGAAAGACGAGTTAAATTACTAGGACTTCGGACTCATCAATAACATGTCGCGACTTGCTATTTTTGCATTACTCACAGTTCTAGTCATCACATTTCTGTTTATACAATTACAATTTGATGAGTGAGTTTACAATTTTATTAGGTTCAATGATATCTATAGAACAGTTAGGAAGATGTATTTAAAATAAAAATGCAGTTGTTAATGTATAAACGTTTATATTTATGTAATATTAAAATAATTCTGGGTACCGTTATTACATTCTAATCTTATTAAACTTATCTTAAATACAAATTACAAATTGTCATTTGCGTAGAAAACATTACAATACAAAACATTACCTAAATTGAGAAATATGGAAACACAAACACTACAAAAACTATAGTACAATAGGTGGTCTTATTTCTAACACATTACATTATTTACTTATAACTCTATGTCTATTTTAATCCAGAAATCCGAAAAACGTAGATAAATGTCAACTTACTGGGTTTTTAGTAATAAAAACATTCATAACTTACAAGTGAAAATTGTGAGGTTTACAGTGAAAACAACATTCATAACTTCTAAGAAAATATTAATGGATGAATACTAAGATAAACTATCCCTGTGACCCCATGATAAAGTTGAAATTTTATTTTTTAGTATGATACGTTTGTCGTCATTACCTGACAGGGCAATTTTGTTCTGTTCCTGTGTAAATATATCGTGTTTAAGGGACTTAAAAATTATATTCTTCTTTCGTAGAAAAGCATTTGTTTTTAATATGTTAGAGTAATCTTTAAAGTAAACTTTTTTTATTACTTGTTTCTGTATGCCTTTTGCTTTCTTTAATTCATCTTGCAGTGTTTTAATACAATATAATTTCGACCTTAAACCTACAAACTCTGAAATTAAATTTCCACCTAGTTCATTTTTAAACAAACCTGGTACTTTTTTGTTCTGATCTGGAATACCGTAAGAGTTATTTTCAGGATAATTACTAGTATCAAAATACTGAAGAAAATGTGATTTTAAATCTTTGTAAAAATCTTTGCTTTCTATAGAATAAAGAAAACTGTCTGTATCTGTATAGCAAAGCTTTATCTTTTCAGCATAAAAAGGTTTCATTACCGAGTAATGAAAATCAAACATATGGCTTTTCGATGTTTCCAAAACAGAAAAGCCTATGTATATAGGTTTGTCCAAAATAATTGATTCCGGTTTCATTTGAACTGCTACAAAATTTTCTGTAAAAATAGTAGCACTATGAAAGTTTGGTCGAGCTATCAGTTGCTCAGCTGATAAACTTTTCTTCGTTTTGTTGTCCTCATCACTCCACTTATTGACCAATTTTACAGTGACTCTTCTCAGTGTCCTCCAAGGTTTTTCCAAATATACTATTGTTTAGTAATTTTAAAAAATCTTGTTCAAAGGTAGATCTCGCTTGTTTTCGTAACTCTGTGTTCATGTCAATGTATTGCTTTAAATAAGGACTCTGATTGAATTGAATTACTCTATGTATTTTTTTTAACAATAACCCATGTTTCAAACATGTTTTTAGATGAACAAAATGGATAACATAAAAATATTTTTCGTATAAATTTGGAATTAATTTTGAAGTTTTTGAACCTGGCGGAGTAAATTTTTGAGCACAGAATGGAAAATCGTTATGATCATCGTGCAAATACTCAGGATATTCCAAGTCAACTTCTAGTATATATCCAATGTCCCCGTCAGTTGTTACATTTCGAAAGTCAATTCTATCAATTTCTTGTTTATTCAATAATTTAAAATTTGAAGGGGGCAAAGAGGCACACATCGCATAACCATACAGGTTATTACAATCAATGTAAACTAAGAAATTGTCTTTCTCTATTGGATTATAAGTTTGTAAATACTTATTGTTGGCCTTTGAATATCTTGTAGAACATAAACATATACCACCACGTATACCTTTTTGAATCATTCTTAATATTTCCAAATTACTTATTAATTCTAATTTCACGTTTGTTTTTAAAAGCATAGCATCGAAACTTCGACTAGGGGCTGTTACATAAAAGGCCGGATCTAATTTATAATTTGTCTTACATGTTTCTCGAAAACTTTCGAAGACATCCGCTAATAAGAGTACGTCCGACTTTAGATATAAATCAGTGTATTCTCCTAGATTTAATAATTTAAAAGATTTCCAAACTCTTTTTGCATGATCATAATCTGTTTCGGATATATTACTATTAAATAATTTGTTGAAAAAACAGTCGTGTGGTGGTAGTTCTTGGTCTTCAAACGAACTCCAACTAGTCATATAATCGTAAGGATATACACCTTTACGTCGTAACAAGTCAAAATGCTTCTGAGATGGGAAAAATCGATGGAGGTGTTTGAAATCACTATCATTCAAGCTAGCAACCAGTTTCTCTAAGCTTGTCCCCAAAAATTTAAAAGAATCAACAAAACGAACAGGTACGATATCCTTGTCATTAATTTGAAAAAGTTTAGTAAACGATATATAATTTTCTTTAGTCTTTGCTATCACTTGTATTCTACCTGGTAACTCACCTAATTGTCGTATAAAAAGATGACTATCATAACCTGCTAAATTATGAAAGAATATAGGAATAAATTTTGGCAAACGGAACTTGATATTGCAATATGAATGAGCTGCACCGCGGTAACGTCCTGTAAGATGACAGTGATCTCTGACTTTATCGTCAAATAATATTTGATCGCAAAGAAAACATTTTGTTGAGTTAGTAAAATGAACTTTGTCTTGATCTGTTAAAGACATTGGTAGTGGCGACTGTAATAGTACATTATAATACAAGTGAGTAATGTTGAAAATTACGTTCGAGGCTGACATTGAGCACGAGCGCAGCGAGTGCTTAATATTCAGCCGAGAATGTAATTTTTAACTGCTCACGAGTGTTATACGACGTTTTTCAACACCATTGCGAGTAATTAATACATAATGCAAAATATCAACTTGCAAAATAGTACTGAAAATTTAAAAATGGCGCGCTTTTACTTTTTTTTTTTTTTGGTTAATTTTTCCCTGTTACGGGACGGCAAAGGGATCTAGCCCATACAGCCAAGTCTTTAGTTTCATCTTTTTTCTTGATTTTTGCATTAAAATGTGGGTGCCTCACTTTTTAATGCATCTAGGGAGTGCTTGCCGAGAAATGCATGGTACAGACCTCATGATTGTGACTGACGAGAATTGTATAGTGAGATTTCCAACCACTATACAATTCTCAACGCCACATACACAAAACCTTTATTTCAATGATTCCTCATAACTGTTCGTCAACACGGATGCTTATGCAACAAAACGACACCACTTTCACTGCACAAAATCCACTCCGAAGCAATTTTGAATTATCGAAATAAAGATCGACATCCAGACGCCATGATTTCCCGCCAAACACTCGCTTTTACTTTTTCATTGATGGCTTTGTGCGCGAAAGACTAAGGAACCGACGCTTATACAGCCAAAACAGCAAATTTATATAATTTTTACAAAATAAATATATTCTTTTAATACTTATGTATGACTTCTATTTAATAGTTGTAATTTTAAATAAGGTTTTTATAATTGTACATCTTTAAACAGAGTGTTTCTAAACGCCAAACTTATTTAATTTACAAAAATGTTTCAGCATTTTGCATATAAATTCTCTTTGGTTCCTATTTTTTTTTCTTATAAATAAAAGCGTGACTTTTCTTTACGAAACTATTAACTTTTGATTACCAAACTGTTAGAAACTGTGCGGTAATCGAATTTGAAATTCGAAAGATTTTATAAGTTGGTAATATGATACATTGTGAAACTAAAATTGGTGTAGTTACATACCAATTACGAGCAATGGTGTTGAAAAATATTATAAATAATAACTACATCCGCTAATAAATGTTCTAAGAACTTTTCTACACAGGAGGGACCGCGATAAGAAACGTACTTGTTGCGTGAGCTATCATAGGAACATACAATGTAGTATCCAAATGCAGCAGGCACATGTTTTTGCAACGACGATGTGCAGTCTCCATAGTTTGACTCAGATGGTATTAACAATGATTCGAAATCTGCGTAAATAACAAAAGGTATATTTTGCATTCGTTCGAAATGTTCAAATTGTAGTAGATTTCCCTTTTTTGGTAAAATTGTTGCTACACCACTACAAAGATGAGATTCTAATTTATCATTGTCATCAAAAAATAGCATACAATCTTCGCACAAATATATTTTAGAATGATGTTTAGTCAATTGTTTGCGAAGTAATTTAGATAAATCTTTGATTAGACAGTAATGAGTACGTTTTCCATTCTCAAGAAAAAGCATGTTAACGTGGTGTTTTTTTCGAAATTCACTTTTGTATAGTGGTCCGACAACTTGACTGTTATTTTTGAGACCATAAATGTTAACACTAATACGAGGATTATTTTTTTAAAAAAATTTAATATCTGATAACCCCACCGGAAACGAAATATCTCTAACATTGAGTACACTTTCAAAATGTGGATAGGCTGAAGTTCGCTGCGCATTATTTTTTACAGGAAAAAGTGAAGCCACGACACACCATAAAAAACAATAATCGTCAAAATTTTGAATATTGACGCATGCTTTTTTGTGTTTTATAGTCTTAGGTAAGTCTATATAACTTGAGGCTCTCATAGGGTTGTATTTATTTATGTTTACTTCCAGGTATAGACTTTTCAAATAAGCCCAACCGCTATCTCTTTCTTCAAATTCTTCGACTTTTTTACACAACAATCTAGTTATATTTGAAAATAAATCAAGAAAGTCATAATTTTGGTGCAAGATAATGTTTTCGGTGGCAAAAGATTTAACGGCAACTGACTCATTTTTATGCAAAAAAAAATTGACAAAACAACTCGAAATTCACTTTCAGATTAGTATGACTTTGAATTCGTGATGATAGTAACAGACTTACTCGTCCGCGCAAATGAGACAAAAATTCAACGGGTGTGTACACACGAACCGGTTGTTCAGGTACCTCGCTATTGCGAGCAACACCATCGCATCGAATTCGATATGACGCTATACGACTGCGGAAAGCGCTATGAACTTTTTCAATGCCTTCACTTTCAACAACCGAACTATTGTCTTTGTGTAAAATACTTTTTAAGTGAACAGAGAAAGCCCTATTTTTAATGGATATGTTACACACTGAACAGAATATAGTCTTCGACATAATGAATTTGTTTTCACTGTGTTAGCCGATGAAGTGACTAATGTAGGTAGATACACCGTATATAAACTAATAGTAAACTAAGAAGTTAAGTATATGAAAAAAGTAAAACGAATATTAATTGACCAAAATATAATTTACTATGGAAGGAACATTAACTAGTTAGGTACCCAGCCTAATATAATCAATTACTTACATTTTCTTTTTGTGATTATAAAATGTTCCCTCCTCAGTAAATTTTGTTTTAGCAATTTTAACGAATTGCTTCAAAGCAAGGAATTCCTCAGACTCCGAGTCACCCTGCAATCGCAACCAAACGATTGCCTTGTCGCACTTCTCCAAACCAGCAAGGTTGCGTACCTCTTCCGTGCTGTAGAGTCGTAACTCCGCCAGCAACCCACCGTTGAGCTGCGCCGTGCGACGAGTCACGCCGCCAGGTACTCGACGCGTCAAGACGCTCTCGACTTTACTTGGGTTGCGGACTGGAACCTCTTCGTCCGACTCTTCGTCGAACAACCACTCGGAAGCTTCGGTCGAAGAGGAGGATGCCACCTGTTGCTTGGAAGGCACCGACTTCGTCTTACTTTTCTTCTTGGAGCTAGAGGAATTGAAAACATAATTTATAATTATTGTAGTTTAACATCTACATTTCGTAGAAATAAAAAATTAAAGTCACCTTACGACTTCTTCGTCAGTGTCAAAGAAAAGGCTTGACTGGTGCTTAGCAGCGCGCTTGGTATACTTGGCTTCAGACCTGAAATGTGAAGAATACCAATACTGTATTAAGATAAGATTTTGTGTGTGGAAAATAATTTCCTGGCAAACACAACATATTATAACAAACATTCAGCGAAGCAAGTTAAATTTAAACAAAGTGGAAAGACGATAAAAACTTACGAACATTGTTTGGGCAGATTTGTTTTTCAGATGTAGATTTGAATCTCGCTGGTTCTTCAGGTAGTGGTGGGTAGGTACTACGTTAGCACTATTATCGGTGAGTAGTGAGTTAGAAAGCACCTTGGAGCACTGGTGAGGTGACTACCATTTTACCGCTTTTTATTACAAGTAAACTGCAAAACTAGCAATAATTGAACAGGAGTGACCAACCTTTCTTATTATTTATAATTATCTATTCTATATAAAACCGATTAGTATTATTAAAAACACTACTGTAAGTAATTTTGTGTTCATGTAAATAGACTTGGAACGAGTATTTTTATTCACCATAATAGAAGTATGCATTTATATTAAAATCGTAAAAATAATTAGCTATTCTATAATGAAACAAATAAAAGGAAATCAATCAATTCAAAAAATCAAAAGGTCAATAGTGCCGACGTAGCTGTACATTTTTGGTAACGATCACAAAAGTTAGCTAATTGTATTTAACAATTCGATTTTCTTCCATGTTTTGGAAGACCCGTTAATCTGGTGGTCTCGGCTGCTGTCAAAAGAAAGCGGTCGTTCGCAAGGGTGGATGTCAGGCACGCTGCCGGTTGTAAATTCTAATGCCCAATCCATAACCACTGTTGATATAAAGACATATACATTCGTATTTGTATTAAAACATAACATAATATTAAATATCAATATCATTAAGTCATAAAATAATACAAATATATTTCAATATAAACTCTGATCTCATAAGTAATCACTAAAATAATAAGTACCATAAAACTTATGTAAAGGTTGGCGTCTACTGGTTTTTACGATATTCAGCAAAATAATTTATTTTCAAGTTAAATATTAAATTATATTATGTGCATCCGTTATATTTGCTGACAAAAGATGCCAATTAGCACTTATAATATTACAATATGTCATCAATTTTGTTTTGTTAAATTAATTATTAAAAATGACACCGAATGTGCTAATCTAATGCCTGTGAGCGTGTGAACGTGTGTCTAATTGCTGACTCTAAGCATCACATGCAACATAAAGACTATTTCATAAGAATGAAAATTATTTAATACTAGTTTTAGCCCGTGACTTCGTATGCGTAGGATTAGTATAATTATAGCTTTTACGTTATTCTGATGTATGAGCTATGAGGTTATAATACATTCAGTAGTTTTTGCGTGAACGAGTAACAAACATACAAAGTTTCTCGTTTATAAACGTTTATCAGCGATTCATAATAATCACAACAGCCTTGGGACACATGGCCTCTTCTTGTCAACAAAGGAGGTTTTTTAGATCATAGTCCGCCACGCTGCTTGCCCCATGCGGATTGGTGGATGGAGTATATGGTGATCAATACTCTTTGTTGATCAGAGTATTTGAAAGTTACAAACAATAAATAGGTTTGCTGTATTACCAAGATTACGGTATTAACAATGTATGTATAACATAACAATGAGAATGATTACCTATACATAAACTATGAGTTTATTTTCATAACAATTTATCTTGGAAGCCTATTAAATAACAATATCTTTATTCACATATTAAATCATAGTTATTATAACGTGAGTACGAAGCCTTATTATTTAAACTGAACTCGTAATCGGAGACCTGATAAATTTTATTAAATTTAATATAATTCATTTCATATTTGTTATTGCTGATAAGTGAATTTTCATGGGAATGCTTTGAAAACTGATTGGCTAAATAATATATAAAAGCCGTGATTATTTATCAGTAATTCAGAGCATGTCTTGACAGTGATCGAAAAACACAAGTGTTTTCCTCTGGCTCGAGGGTTCACGTTTGACGACGTTAGAGTGTATTTTGACACAGTTATTTAGCCGGGGATAAAGTCCTGGAAGCCAGGAAGCCCCAAGTTGTTAAGTTCTGTGATCATTATTGCGCTGCTATACCTAGTTAAATGCCTCCATAGCCTGAGATAGAAAACCTTGAAAATGTGTTTAGTAAATTGCAATCAAACATGCTAATGTATACCGCTTTCGGTCAAACCACACAAGTGTTTTCCTTTGGGTTGAGGATTCACGTTTGACAAGGTTAGAGTGTATATTGACACAGATACTTGGCCGGGGATAAAGTCCTGGAAGCTAGGGAGCCCCAAGTTGTTAAGTTCTGTGATCATTATTGCACTGCTATACCTAGTTAAATGCCTCAATAGCCCGAGGTTGAAGACCTTGAAAACGTATTTAGTAGACTGAAGTCAGGTATGCCAATTTATGAAGTTTGCGATCGAACCACACAAGTGTTTTCCTCTGCATTGGGGGCTTAAGTTTGACGAGGTTAGAGTGTATATTGACACAGATACTTAGCCGGGGATAAAGTCCTGATAGCCAGGGAGCTCCAAGATCTTAAGTTCTGTGATCATTATTGCACTGCTATACCGAGTTAAATGCCTCCATAGCCTGAGATAGAAAATCTTGAAAATGTGTTTAGTAAATTGCAATCAATCATGTTAATGTATACCGCTTTCGGTCAAACCACACAAGTGTTTTCCTTTGGGTTGAGGATTCACATTTATCGAGGTTAGAGTGTATATTGACACAGATAGATACTTAGCCGGGGATAAAGTCCTGGAAGCCAGGGAGCCCCAAGTTGTTAAGTTCTGTGATCATTATTGCACTGCTATACCTAGTTAAATGCTTCAATAGCCCGAGGTTGAAGACCTTGAAAACGTGTTTAGTAGACTGAAATCAGGTATGCTAACTTATGAAGTTTGCGATCGAACCACACAAGTGTTTTCCTCTGCATTGGGGGCTTAAGTTTGACGAGGTTAGAGTGTATATTGACACAGAAAGGTACTTAGCCGGGGATAAAGTCCTGAAAGCCAGGGAGCCTCAAGATGTTAAGTTCTGTGATCATTATTGCACTGCTATACCGAGTTAAATGCCTCCATAGCTTAGGATAGAAAATCTTGAAAATGTGTTTAGTAAATTGCAATCAAACATGTTAATGTACACCGCTTTCGGTCAAACCACACAAGTGTTTTCCTTTGGGTTGAGGATTCACATTTATCAAGGTTAGAGTCTATATTGACACAGATCGATACTTAGCCGGGGATAAAGTCCTGGAAGCCAGGGAGCCCCAAGTTGTCAAGTTCGGTGATCATTATTGCACTGCTATACCTAGTTAAATGCCTCAATAGCCGAAGGTTGAAGACCATGAAAACGTGTTCAGTAGACTGAAATCAAGTATGCTAACTTAATGATGATCGAAACACACAATATTGTTGTCCTTCGATATAACAATTATGATTTATAGTTGATACCTAATGTTATAAAATACGACAAGCCACTTCGCAAAAATTAAAACTTCTTCATGATTTTCACTACTATTATTGGGCATCCTGGCACACTTTTTTACGAAATTGATCGAACGATAGTGAGATCAATGGAGTGCTAAAAAAGTGTGCCAGAATGCCCAATAATACCCTACTGGCCACTACCACTGTTTGAACAAATTAATAATTTAATGAAAAATAAAAACTAACCACCATCATACTAAGAACGAAAATGAAAACTAATCTAAGTCACTGCAGTAACAAACTTTTTATACTAGCGGTAGCGGTGCCGGTGACCGGTGACATTCGTTTCGGTTTAAATTTTTTATCCACGCAGTGCAATTACCTGAACCAAATTAAGTATGTATTATCAAGAACTAGTAGTGGTCGCCCGCGGGCCCGCTACTCGCGTCAAATCGGTTACGCAGATTAGAAAGAATTATAATAAATCCTTTATTGCACACATAAAATGGTTATAAAATATACAAAGAAAGACGTGTACAAAGGTGAGCTTATCTCTAAAAGAGATCTCTTCCAGCCAACCCTAGCATTAGTGAGTAAATTCACAAGCGGGATATAGTGTACAAGTAAATGATTACACAAAAGCATATAACATATCTAATTAAAAGATACATACAAAAACATACATATATAAAACTCATAAATACATATACATACATTTATACAACGCATACATACATACATACAATACATTATCTACATACATATATAAAAAAAATATACTATACTTATGACAATTTTGAGAGGTAGTGCTCTTTCAAATTATGTTTGAAAGAATTGATCGATGGACTCTCTCTTAGCTCCACTGGAAGTTTATTCCACAACTGGATAGCAGTCACAGTAAATGATCTCGCAAAAAATTTTGATTTGGAAGCAGGTCGGAGTAAGGTTTTGGTAACACAAGCACGCTTGGGCCGAGAACTGGACGGAATGAGGTTAAAACGGGAACGCAAGTAATCTGGATGGTGAGGATTGTGAAGGATTTTGTAGAGTAGGGTGAGGATGTGCATATTTCTGCGAAGTCGGATAGGGAGCCACAATAACTTTGCACGAAATTCAGAAACACGGTCATATTTCCGCAAACCAAAAATAAAACGAATTGCCAGATTTTGAAGGCGTTCCAGCTTGTTAAGTAGCTCCTCTGTTGCATCTAAGTAACAGACGTCAGCATAGTCGAGAATTGGGAGTAGGAGGGCTTGAGCAAGCATAACTTTAGTTTTAAACGGTAGAAAGTATTGTAGCCGCTTGAGAGAGTGATAAGTGAAGTGCATACGACGACTCACTTCATTGATATGTGCAGACCATGATAACGTACTATCAATGATGAGACCTAGATCTTTAGTCTTTTCGGAAAACGGTATTACAGTTTCATTATATACAACCCTTGTGATGCTGTTCTTGTCAACTTTGTTATGCATCCTGTTGCTAGTTATAATTATAGCCTGTGACTTGCAAGGGTTAACCAGCAGCCCAAGATTTCACAGCAACGAGGTCTTCATTGATTTTGTCTATAGCTGAATTGATGTTAATAAAATCGCAATGCCTGTAAATCTGAAGATCATCTGCATACAAGTGGTAGGGAGGAGACATGACTTTAGTGAGTTCATTAATAAATTATGTCTATTGTCTACGGTTATCGCGGTAAACGATAAACTTAGGCGGTAAAAATCCAGTGCCAGTAGTTTTTTTTTTGTAAATTTTCCCTGTTACGGGACGGCAAAGGAATCTAGTCCATTCAGCCAAGTCTTCAGTTTTATTATCTTCTTTCTTGATGTTTGCATTGAAATATGGGCGTCACACATTTTAATGCATCTAGGGAGTGCTTGCAAAGAAATGCATGGCAACAGACCTCATGATTGTGACTGATGAGAATTGTATAGTGGGATTTCCAACCACTATACAATTCTCAACGCCACATACACAAAACCTTTATTTCAATGTATCAACACGAATGCTTATGCAACGAAACGACACCACTTTCACTGCACAAAATCCACTCCAAAGCAATTTTGAATTATCGAAATAAAGATCGACATCCAGACGCCATGGTTTCCCGCCAAACACTCCCACTGCCAGTAGTCGTGGGTAGGGTTGCCAGGTCTTTTCCACATAAAACCGACAAAATAGAATGCGATGGACAGGACGAGGAGCATGACGAGGCCAGTTGCCATACCACGTCTCTGCCTCCTTTTCTCGCTACTTCCCACGCCACTCGTCGAGTGTGTCGCTGGCCCATAAGTAGTAGGGATACTACGCAACATCGATTGCCGATTGCGTAAAATTTGACAGTCAATTCGTTTATATCAGGGAGACAAATTAATCAGAAAAAAATACCGAACCTCCCATACTTCGCCCATATTACACCTGGCAACCTTGCGTGGGTGATGCAAGCTCCCGATGATACTTTATCGATGTGTGTGTGTGTCAGGTGTACTGGGTGGGTCCGCTGATGGGCGGCGCGCTGGCGGCGCTGCTGCACCGGTTCGTGCTGCGGCCGAGAGCGCCCGCACCGGACGCGCCGGAGGACATGCCGCTCAGGGACCAGGTCTTGCGCCGCACCACACACTAGCCGACAGTGGATCTGTGCCGTAGATTGACAATAGAGTATAGATAAGTCATCAGCGTATACCCAAGCGAGACAGCAATATATCTACATACTATACCTATAGTTACAACAACAGACTAAGTATTGGCTTTTACAGCCAATTATACAACAATTCACCATTACTAAAAACGAAATCACACAAAATACTGCGTATTAGAATGATTAGATTGTTAACACTGACATAAAATCACTTAAAATGATGAGAAATATCAAAGCACCACGCACTTGTCTGCCACCAAAGCAATGGTGGCAAACATAAAAACCCGATACGCAGACAGAGACAAAAAAAATGTTTTGTCCTGCTCTCCCGTATATATCAGACATATAAGCTTTCTCACTCTAATAATTATTATTCTTTAGTAGCTCATCTATACTCTATTCTCAATCTACGATCTGTGCCCACACCCTGCACGATTCATTTTACAAATAGAACTCTCTGCTAGATATAAGTGTCGACTTCATAATGATATTATCCTTACAGGGCGTTACAGTGCGTTGGTGCGCTCTTAGTTTATGTTAAGTATAAAAGTAGTTAAAATATTTCATTTAATTCTTTATTCATAAATAATAACAAAATATCTTAACAGAATTTTTTAAATTTTACGTTTAGATGCAATTTCGAAGCCCTTAATATCCGAAAAGGCTAATATTACAATGAAATAAAAAAATACTGTGTAACTGACAATATCCCGAACAAAATAGTTGTAAAGAAAAAAAAATAAATTTCATAGAATTAATAATTAAAAAAAAAATCAAATCACACTGCAAGTATTACGAAAATACGATTTGGAAAATTGCTATTTCTAACAATTAATATGCCTTATTTGAAGAAACGAATGATGTAATTTAAAAGAAGAACATATACTCTAAATTTTGGTATAAAACTGATATCTGAATAAACTATAATATATTTATAACAATTTTTTAAAAACCAGTATAAATCAGTCCGCGCAATCGCTTTCAAATCAGTCGCCCATGAGGCTTGTCGGAGAGAGGTCACGTCGCTCGGTGCTAGCTCCGTGATCACGCGTAAATATTCGTAATGCTACTACAAAACGAACGATGGTGTTGATACTTTTAGTATTGATAACCGACTTCATATAAAGTTCTATGTTGCACTCTATGTATTATTTTATGAATGTTCACGGATATCTCTGTTAACTCGCACGCAACTCGCAAAACCGCGATAATTTTGCCAGACGGCGGCCCCGTTCGTTAGTGTCCGTGCGCATCGAGTGAGCTACATTGAACGCTAACGTTTTGAAGCCATTTTTTGTTATGAAATACTAAAAAAAATGATGATGTTTCTTTGGACAATAATTAAGAAATAACGTATAGAATACGTTTTCATAAAAAAATGAAAAAAAAAATTATGACTTTGACCTTCAATAAAATCGTAACTATCAATTTCCCAGGTATAGTCTAAAGGAAGAAAAATGTTATGATGGTGAGCAGAATACATGGTTCTAGTTTGACTGTTCATGTCTTTTACAGCCTGTATACTCACAAATTATCGCTCTATATTTTTAATAATAGTTACGAGCAGGTAGCAGCCCGACAGACGATGCCGCGGCAGCGGCCGGCGAGTGCCAGAAGCGACTTTAGGGCGTTTTCACTGAATTATTACTGAACTGAATATTCGATACGATCTTTCGACCAAATCATTATTAGTCTAGTTGAGCCCTTTAAATTGCGCGGTACAATATGCAATTTTTTTTAACACCAAAAAATAAAAATCATTTCCCAGCAATATTTTTTTTGAAATATGTCTTATTTTGATGTATAGAATACATGGTTCTCGTTTGACTGTTCATGTCTTTTACACCCAGTATATATATTTTTTTAATCATAATTTCTTCCACCCTAGGTACGATGCGGACACAGCGCTGAACCACGAGTTCTACGGAGGGGATTCCATGCCTTGCGACCTGGCCAGTATGTTGGCCCAACACACTCAGAGCATGTTCGAATACCTCGCGCCTCCTCGGAGGCCGGGGCACCTTAGGCACCACCATCACGTGCCCGCACAACCTAAGCCGCCACAAGACTAAGGCCTTGTCCGCACAGCGATAAAAATATTCGCGCGGAAATAATATCGCGTTCAATTTGTATCAAACCACAGATTTTTTCGCGCGATTTTTTTACCGCATGTGCGTTTAGTCCTATAAGGCCAAGCGCGCACTACGATTTTACTTCTTGCGACACGATTTTAAAATTGCGCTGTAAATTATCGCAGAAATTTCAGTGCGCGCATTGCGATAAAAAAATATAAAGTCATTGCTCAGTTTATGATGGACTAGCTGTGCCCGCGACTTCGTCCGCGTGGATTTCCCATTTTTGCAACATTTTTCATTGATGCTCAATTCCTATTAGTCGTAGAGTGATGCTATGGAGGTATATAGGCCTATATCAGGGTTTCCAATACTGCGCGTCGCGATGCCCTGGCACTCCAGGGTTCGCGGTTCTATCCCGGGGGCGGGCGTAGTGAGACTGTGAGACGATCCACATAGACTCGCTGTCTAGCTGCTATGCGAGCTAGTAGAACGAAAATAAATGTAGACAAAGAAATGAAAGTCGCGATTTCAAAACTTGAGCCTTGAGGAAAATTACTAAGGGCGTCACTATGAAAATAACTTTGGGAAGTGCCTATAGTCTTCCTCGATAAATAGACAATCAAAGAATTTTTCAATTTGAATCAGTAGTCATCATGTCACCAGGCTGTATAAAATTAACCATGATAGTTAGACAGTTGAAATTTTCTCAGATGACGTAGTTCTGGTGCCTCTATAACAACATATACTAATAAATAGAATAAAATAAATATTGAAGCTGTTCCCATAAAATAAACGTGACTTTTTTTGGTCGATTTTGATAACGGCAACAGAAAGACGCTTGAAATATTCACAGAATATTTATTAATATTATTCACTTTAAAAATAAATAATAAAATTAATATTTAAGGGGGCTCAACAACAAACGTGATTTATTTCTCGGTCTCAAAAACGATAACAGGTAGAAACTTGAAATATCAACAAAATATTTAATTTAAAATTCAAATAATTTTCGGACAGTTTTGATAAAATCTATGGCACGGAACCCTTCGTTCACACGTCCGACTCCTTATAGGCGGTTTTTTTTTTACTATTTTTACAGGATGTCTCTGATGACCTTCTTTGAGTCACCAGGGGTTTTAGTAAAGGAGAGGACCTCGGTGGGTCCTCAAGCTTTAAGGTCGAATCACTCCAGAGAGGATTCCTAACCGGTGAGCATCTCCCTCGGAGGAGTCTCTGAACCTATTAGAGTCAGTAAAAGGCGTCTGAATCTGACGGGATCAGTAGTTCCTAAGATAAGTGCGAACAAACCAAACGAAAAACAACTCGGTATAGGTGCGTGCGTAGTACTAGATCATTATTTAGCTGCGGAGTTATGTTAAAACTATGATATCTCTGAAGATATTTATTGAAATCTAATGATATAAAGAATAATTTTGTACAAAATTAAATACTTGTGATGAATAACGTCTTCATTTTTATAAGGAATAATATTATGTTTACAAAAATACCTTCGCATCTAAAGCATTATTTTAGAACAAAATTTATTAACAAAATAGGTTATAGCGAGTCAATTTTAAGAGATAGATAAATGCTGTCTGTAATTTGTTTTTAGAACTT
This sequence comes from Elophila nymphaeata, assembly GCA_955850985.1. Taxonomy (NCBI): domain Eukaryota; kingdom Metazoa; phylum Arthropoda; class Insecta; order Lepidoptera; family Crambidae; genus Elophila; species Elophila nymphaeata. The sequence continues at coordinate 7,207,244 of OY039091.1, read as the reverse complement.
TTAAAGGAGAATAATTCCGTCATACATAATTTATGCGTAACTTTAACCGTTTACGCAGCGCACGCAAAGAAATCTTTGAAAATCAAAATTTATTATCTTCCGTTTATTTCAAACTATGATATTTCTTAAGATATTCATTGAAATCAAATGAAGTCATAAACAATTTTGTGCAAAATTAATTACTTGTGATAAACAATTTATTTATTTTGATAAGGAATAATATCATGCATACAAAAACACCATCGCAGATAATGCATTATTTTAAAACAAATTTGATTACCAAAAAGAAAGGTTATAGTGAGCCAATCTTAAAAGATAGACATATGCTGTCGCGGATTTTTCTTTAGAAATTTTAATAAAGAATATTTCCGTCATACATGAGTTTTAAGTAACTTTAACCTTTTACGCAGCGCACGCAGTGAAAGCTTTGAAAAGAAATATTTTTCTCCCGTTTTTGCAACATTCTTCATTGATGCTCAGCTCCTATAGGATATATCGTGATGTTATATAGCCTATAGCCTTCCTAGATAAATGGACTATCTAACGGAAAAAGAATTTTTCAATTTGAGTCAGTAGTTGCTGAGATCTTATGGCTCAACCAAACAAACAAACTTTTCAGCTTTATTATTAGTATAGATTCAGTACAAGTTGCTTGTCTCTATTTACTACTTCGGAGAGAAAGGAAAAATAATTGTCAATACTGGACTCATCCTTTTACGGCGGATAGATTTATTAAAGGTTTCTTTTATCAAAAACACAACACAAAAGTTCAATGGCTATTATAGAATGAAAATACAATCAGTTTATTCCACCAAGGTGGTCTTTTTTGTATTGCGATTATTAAATGTTCCACATCTAGCCTCGTTTCGTATTGGGACTCCAGTGGAGATGGAGGCGCCGACATGTTTATTCTCGAAAGAACGGAACACGAATGGGCACCGGCCGGACCGAGTGTGCGATTTTTCTGTCGCAGCGCGCGCGGGGCCATACAAATCCATACGCTGCAATTTACTTCCGCGACAATCGCATCGCGAGCAATCGCGACAAATCACAATTTTAAAATCGCTACGATTTATTACTCGAATGTGCGCGCACTGCCGTACTAACTCATACGTTGCATTCCTGCGTCAAAATTATCGCGCTACAAAAAATCGTAGTGCGCTCTTGGCCTTACCAAGATAGGGTGTTTTAGCTGGGCACAAGTTAGAAGTAAAGAACTCAGTCACAGTTTTGTGTTAAATAAAGGTCGTAGAAGACAATTACTTCCTTACTTCGTCTGTTACCTCTCTCTGCCACTGATGCTACCTTGAAACTTGCTCTAATGTACTCATTTCTCACTTTGCCCATCTTGTTTTTTGTTATGTTACGAGATGGCAAACAAGCTTGCGGCCCACCTGACGTTAAGTGGTCACCGCCGCCTATAGACACTTTCAATATTAAGTGTAAATCACTGAACACCGCAAGTGCGCTACCATCCTGGGGACCTAAGATGATATGCCCTCCATGCTCAGTAATTACACGGCTACCTTTCCCTTCATTCCAAAACACAGCGAACTGCTTCACGGCAGAAATAAGAAAGGCGGTGGTACCTACCCAGACGACCCGACATATGGGTCTACCACCTAGTAAGTCGGTTAAAAAACTTTTTTACCAACTTCAAAAAGGAGGTTCTCAATGGGGAAGACAACTGTCAACTAGTTTCTCCTAGGTGGCGCTGAGTGTTTGTTCCAAAGGATGTGTCAAACTCAGTACATTTCATAGGGATTTCTTAGTTTTTCTAGATAAACAGAAATATGGGACGATGTGTAGCTTTTCAGTGCGTAGAAACCGGTACACACAAGTTTTCTACAGATTTGTTTCTCAGGAAAAAGTGGGAAAAGGCTTTGAGAAGGGTAAATTTTAAAGCTACTAAGTACTCCAGAACATACAGCAAGCATTTCAAAGAATCTGATTTTGAAACTACTTCCAGACAAACAGGTGTGTTCCAGTAAACACATTTATACCTATATTAATATTTTTAGAATGAAATAGAAAAAATATTGTTCAGCCAGCCAGCCAGCCAGCCAGCCAGCCAGCCAGCCAGCCAGCCAGCCAGCCAGCCAGCCAGCCAGCCAGCCAGCCAGCCAGCCAGCCAGCCAGCCAGCCAGCCAGCCAGCCAGCCAGCCAGCCAGCCAGCCAGCCAGCCAGCCAGCCAGCCAGCCAGCCAGCCAGCCAGCCAGCCAGCCAGCCAGCCAGCCAGCCAGCCAGCCAGCCAGCCAGCCAGCCAGCCAGCCAGCCAGCCAGCCAGCCAGCCAGCCAGCCAGCCAGCCAGCCAGCCAGCCAGCCAGCCAGCCAGCCAGCCAGCCAGCCAGCCAGCCAGCCAGCCAGCCAGCCAGCCAGCCAGCCAGCCAGCCAGCCAGCCAGCCAGCCAGCCAGCCAGCCAGCCAGCCAGCCAGCCAGCCAGCCAGCCAGCCAGCCAGCCAGCCAGCCAGCCAGCCAGCCAGCCAGCCAGCCAGCCAGCCAGCCAGCCAGCCAGCCAGCCAGCCAGCCAGCCAGCCAGCCAGCCAGCCAGCCAGCCAGCCAGCCAGCCAGCCAGCCAGAACAGTAAGTAAGTAAGTACCTTTATAATCTATAAGACGGACAAATACACGCTCAATATGAAACATTTAACAATAATGAAAGTTAGTTATAGAATAATATGCGGCCCTGAAAAGGGCCTTTTGTTTATGTACTTCCTTTTGTCTTATCGTAGTAGAACTAATGCCATTAAAATAATATTTTAATTTATTTTACTGGTGACACCGATTTTGAAGGTGTTGTCAAAGATTATTTTTGCCAGTATTTTTTGATTATTGGACTTGTTTGAACTCTGCTTGATTAGATACCAACATCTTGTTTAAGTTTGTCACCATGTCACGTTGTTTGTCCGCGATTGACTCCTAAACGACTTAACCGATTTTAATCAAAGTACACCGTGTGCAGTTTAATCCAACTTGAAAGATAGGATAGTTTTTAACTTGACAACTAGTCCTCATTTTTTTACTGCAAATTCAATGTTATAGGACAGCAGTGTGAAATTAACACAGCAACGCGTGGCCAGGACAGCTAGTACGATATAAAACCTTTTCCGCCCTCGCATCAATTTATCTAGATGACATCAAGTATCAATAAGAACTTGTGTAATGAATTAGATATCTACTAGAACGGACATACTTATAAGTTCGATATTTTTTTATAAACAAACTTAAAGAAACGCTTAATGATAAATCAACAAATCGCTGGTTTGCAAAAATAGCGACGGAACTAAAAAAAATTTATTTTAGACAATAGCGTATTTAAATTTCCTTATAAATGTTTTGATGCATACCGCAAAATGTAAATGATTTACTGAGGGTTTGACTTTACTGATTAAAGAAAAATTTATCTTAGTACCTATCGAAACATAAAAATATTTTAAAACTTTTATTGAAATAAAAAAAAACATCCAAAGGGGGCTTAACACATCAGTCTTTATTCATGAGATTACAAACAATAAAATTCAACTTCTTGTAATTTATTTAACGTAAATCCTCTCAAAAACGACATACAAATATACGTAACTTTATCAAAAACGACTAATCATTAACTAAGTCTCTAATCTTGAAAAAATTTCAACACTTATGGCAATCGAACTCTAAATACGTCGGTATTTGCGAGAATCGATCGTGCGTTAACGCTATTGTCTTCTTTTAACTGAGATGTGTCTTTCTCTATGATTTACGCTAGAGTGTTTTGTCTCAAATGCATAATGACACTCTTTCTAGCGAATGTTGACGCCAAATCGGCATGTCGTCCCCTTTCACGATAAAAAATCATTTTATAATCGTTTGGTATACTAGATTCAATTTGACAGAATTTTGAGTTACGTCGATATTCTCGCAAACCAGCGAAATGTTTGTGTGTATAACACAATATTACTGTATATTCAAGGGTTTCGTACATATTATGGTATCAAGAGGGCACTTACCCATGCTTATATATACTATGGTGATATCAACAATTTAAAATTGTAACTGTATGTATTTTAGCTGGACTGCTGAAATAATTTTGAGTGTATTGTCTGTCCGTTGTTCGCTTTATTTGGTTAGTTTAATAAAGGATTGTTAATTTTTGCTCAGACTCTACAGTGTCTTGTTTGTTTCTTATGTTTTTGGTGCAATTTTAATTGATTGTAATAATTTAATAATTGATTGGATTAATTTATTTCGTTATTTTGATTATTTTATTTTATTTAATTTTTAAATATTATGCTGGTACTAACATAGCTTATAAGGTTGTCCTGTTACTAACACTATGGATTCCGGTCCGAATTAAATGAATTTTATTTTATATTATTGTTTATTTTATCTACTGGGCACTTCACGGCGTCCATAATACGGCATGCCATCATGACAGGTAGTTAATTAAGATGAAAATAACTTTACAAAATCACATCGTATTTCTAATGTGCGCAAAGTCCAATACACTACAATGCCCCCATTAACATTATGCAGGCATAACAAATTACACAACATGTCAAATTAGCAGTTAACATTTTAACAGGTTGCCGCTTAAATTCCTCCGTTATCTCGTCATCTAGACGGTAGACGTTCGGTTATAAATTTGTTGGGGTCACAATCTGCCGGCCAGTAATTAACTAATGCAACTACAGCAGCTATGCAGCCTGTTTAATTAATTATAGCTCTTAAGTGCTCAGCTTTCATATTTTTACCGTTACTCCTTTGTCTAGAAGAATTATACCTACTTACAGACGGCAGCAGGTAGATTACCCAACACTGTCAGGCTGGCGACCTTGGCCATTGGAAAAAAATGTGAATATTTAGATAATCAAACTATCTACAAGACGAATTAAGTTTTATGTAAATAGCTGCCGTGGTTTCCGAGAGATATCACTTTTTTGCTATTATTTTCAAGATTTTTTTGCACTAAAATTAACAGTCTAGTTTCTAGACAAGTTTAGTTTCATAAACTTTTTGTTTATTTACGGTCTTCACCATAAGTCACACTCACACTTACACAACGTCGCTCTTCATTGGTCGCGTCGGCATTATGGCTGTTATCACGTCCGTCCGTATCGTGTCTGTACCATGAACTTTTGTGCAATGTATTTTCGATATCGAAAATCACAATACATTGTTGCGTATACTTTAAAACGCTCTGCGTTTTTAAATTCATGAGCAGTAATGGTTATGAAGTTTTATGTTAATAACGTATCTCTAGACCAATATTTCATAGTCAAAGATTTTCTCAAGGTGTATGTTGATAAAACAACATTATTACATTAACATAATACATTCGAATGAAATGTGATCCCCTATTAGTGTAATTACGCACTCTGGATGAGTTTCCGCAATTAACAATGCCTCAAAACACCATTTTAATGCATTTTTATCACACCGACCGACGGTTCGAGCAGCACTGAGCCGCAAGTTGCGCGCTTGTGTCCTACTAGACACAAGTACGGCACCAAGGTCACGCGACTAAGACACTTCTGTCCTCTTTATTATTATTTCTGTGGTTGCAAGCGTCTATAGGCTGCGCTGGCTGCTTACCACCAAGAAGGCCGTATACTTGTCTGCCAAGTAGGTAAATTGCATAAAAAGCACATGAAAATAGTGCTAACCTGTCTCTTAAAATGTGTACAATTTCATAACAATCTAATAAAGCCAAATTAGATATTCCATTTATGATACAGCCGAGTTATTAGTGTATCTCAGCGTTCGATCAAGCTGCTTTATGCAAAAAGCCAGCGAATCGCATCGCAGCGCGTGATTGCCAAACTGGGTTCGATTCTGAACATTTAACGAGATGCTGATAGTTTATCTGTGAGTTAATGATATTGTTGGGACACCTAGTCACCAAATACCAACGGTTTGTAGAGCATTATTATTAGGACATACATTAATAGCGTTGCATGCTACATACCTACAATCCTTCACAATCCTCAGCATCCAGATTACTTGCTTTGCCGTTTTAACCCCATTCCGCCCAGTTCTCGTCCAAAGCGTGCTTGTGCTACCAAAACCTTACTTCGAACTGCTTTCAAATAAGTTCCTGGCGAGATCATTCACTGTGACTGCTATCCAGTTGTGGAATAAAATTCCAGTGAAGATTAGAGAGTGTCCTTCAAACATAAGTTGAAAGAGCACTAGAATTGGAATAGCATTAGAAGAAAGAAACCCGCCTGATAGAACCACTGAGGCACGGCACCGACGGGACCGCAACACCTGCTGCGTCCTGCAACACCTTCGACGCAGCTCTACGTGTCCCGCGTCCACTACTCTGGCACGGCCAAAGACGTTTGTGTTGCCTAAAGTGGTGCCAAGGGCGGCTTGGATGAGACCCAGCGCTATTTAAGCCATCCGGAACGGCGGTCCTCAGTGAGGGAAAGGCTCAATAGGTCCGGATGTAACGTGTAGGTACCAGGCGCTAGCTTTGACGGGGTGGCGCTGCCTCCCATGATACCAAAACGTAAAACTAAACCAGAGGTCGCATGCATCCGCCACTTCTGAAAGCAGAGGCGTGTCAGGAGCGACCGACCACCAAGTTCACTCAAGGCGGCCCACCAGCCTAACGGGTACCAGACGTTGCCCAGGGTGCACCTCGAGGAGATCTTGGAACATAGCACCTCAGCTTAGATGTTAAAACCTATTTATTTATTAGCATAAATCGCATTGCATGTACGCTCCGTGATGTTTATGGGAAATTCGACGCGAAGTTACAACGTAAAACTATGGTTCAAACGCCATAAAATAAGCAAATTGCCTTCGTATAACGATTGTGTATTATATGACTAATAGCCCAGAATTACATTATTCACGCAATATTAAACATGGTATTGGAATTATAGGTCAATTGTAATAGTATTTAACTAGGTTAGCTATTTGGTACGTCAGTAAGAATTATACATGTAATTTCTCATGTGCTCAAGTTAAAATTAAGTGCTGCACAATATCTGGCCAGTTGGCGTTATATTATGGAAATAAATTAAACGAGCAATATTGCATGTTAAAAATTATGTAGATTTATTTACTATAATTTTCTGCTGTCAGAGGATTTTAAATCAAGACCTTACGACCGTACGACACATAATTTCTCAGGTAAAATATATTATTTGGCTACGATGATGGAAGCTTGCTCTATCCCGAATCCTCAAGAGATTATGACCTATCATACTCCTAAATGCAGACAACCACCAAATACATACTGTTATCACAATATAGAGAATATTATAGGTAAGATTGATGTAAATAGGGAAAGTAGCATAAACTATGCGATAAAAATGACAGCCTTAGAGCGAGGCTGGTGTAAAACTAAAGTGATAGTGCATACAATAACGTGAAAAGAATGTGGTGTAATTTGAACTAATTTCAAAGAAGACATAGTGACAAAAATTGAGAAAGAGAGAGAGGTTTTGTATGAAAAGGTTAAGCAAATGACTCCATTCCACCTGCTGATGGTAAGCAGAAGTGGACTCTAAATGCAAAATAGCTAGTGCAAGAGATAAACCGCTGCGTTAGCCACCCTCGCCTTACCGACCTGCAAGATGCTCAGATGAATGGATGGAAGAGGCTGAGATGCCCAGACGGTATGTTAATGTAGAACAAAGGTTTGAAAAAAGATTAAGGTAAATGACATATACTTTTTTTTGATCAAACCATTGGAAAGCAGATTAATCATCTTTACCAAATACCATTGAAAATCTGTATGTCATCAAAGAAACATGATGGAACCTTAGGTAAATAATCAATGTGAAGATTACTTAACACAGTTCTTGACAAGGAAAACCTAGGCGAACATTTTAAACAGAAGGTCAGGGAAAAGTACTCTTTAACGCCGACCTTGTTTAACCCCTTGTGTGTCGCGCGGCCTCCTGGAGGTCGCTGTCAAAAACGCCTGTGTGTCGGCCGACCTCCTGGAGGTCGATCCCCCCCTCCACAGTTTTCCGATGATGAAAATGATGATTATTACTATTATTATTTGAAAATATAACTGTACTAATTATATTATATTCTGTTAGCTTATTAAATAACGAGTTTAGTGACAAAAACTCATATTTATAGTTTTATTACAAAATTTTTATTATTATTTTTTTACACCCGGAAAATTCGCGACGGAAAGTCCGGAAGTAAGTGACACATCCGCGAAATTTTACAAAATGGCGGCGACACAATAGGGGTTAAGGACTTTCATGAGACTAAATAAAGTGAAAGAACTATGTAAGGATCTTAACAAGTGGAAAGAAGTGATCTCTGACCTTTGCCCCATGGGTATTTATGGAAGAAGGGCATTTTTTGGGGGTGCAAAGTTAGTTTACGTACGTTATTTTTCACTTTTTGCTAACCACAGTTAACGTAGTTGTGATGTGTGTTAATGTTAGCAAATAGTAAGAAATGGCTACATTGTTAGTTTATATACAGTTGAGTATACCTGCCAAATCCGTTTATACATTATTTAAACTTCTCGGCTTATCTAGAACTTCCGTAATTTCTGCACTGGAATGTGTATCTATTCGGCTCTCAAAGAATCTTACTAAATATGGCTCGATAGAAAGAGAAACAAGGGTACTGAAGGTCATAAGGAGACCTCCTTAACTTACACCTTGGTAAGTTCCAGGCTGCTCCTGGCGAATGAAACGATTTTGTTTCAATACCTGTTGATAGCTAAATCTCTCTTTAAGTCGCACTTAGCAAGGAACAGAACTCCAATGGGAACTTTGCAGAAGGAGTCTCTGCAACAAGATGGACCCGGCACCAGCACGGTCATCATCATACAGCCTTTATAATTCGACCTACTGCTGGGACATAAGGCCTCTCCTTTTCGATGAAGGAGGCTTAGGCAGTAGTCCACCACGCTTGCCCAATGCAGATTGGCGGACGGAGTATAAGGTGATCAATACCCATTTGCTGATCCATTAGTCGCCTTCTACAACACCCGTTGGAGGATATGGGGTGATGCTAAACTATTCTGCCGGCATCACATAGCACTCAAAGGAGTTCCAATTGAAATTCTATTCTTTGCTAAGTGTGACTTAAAGAAAGATTTAGCTATCAGCAGCTATTGAAACAAAATCGTACGTATTAAAATAGCCACAAGACCATTCACTCTCTCAAATAAGGTCGGTTATTCATTGTCAACAAGACCAGTTACGCCAGCGTCTGAATTATCCACCGGCGATGCAAAACAGATATATACGATTTAAAGAACCACCGATATGGGTCTAACGATGTCGGAATAGAGTTAAGAAGTTCTCAGTCTTATGCCGTTGAGCTAAGGTTAACTTCAACGCATGAGTTTGCCTGATTAAGTATGAGACGGTGTGAAGTAAAATGCGTTACATATCTAATACTCGCTATTATAGCTGTAGTTCGTGACTTCGTTTGTTTTGTGTTTGGAATTTATTGCTAGCGGTTTAAGGATATGTTATTGGTTGACAAAATTAGCAATCCCGAAAATATATACCCGGTCAAACTTCATTGTAGTCTACTGAAAGTTGAGATTTTGCAGATAGAATATAACGTTATTCTACTAATGGGACGAAAAAAGAAAGCGTCGTTGGCGTAGTGCGTAAGAGCGTCGTCTCCCACCCGGGAGACACTGGTTTAAACCCCGTACCAATGTGTTTTCAAATTTTGATTCATATGTACGTTTAATCGACGCTTTTACGGTGAAGGAAAACATCGTGAGGAAACGTGCACACACCTATGAAGAAATTCTTAGGTGGTGTGTGAAGTCGACCAATCCGCACTTGGCCAGCGTGGTTGACTAAGGCCTGATCGCCCTTAATGTGGGGTAGGCTCGAGCCCCTCGGTGGGGACATTATATGAGCTGTTGATGATGAGATACATTTTTTCTTTTATTTTGGTGTTTATCTTGACTTTCGTAAACATACCTACTCTGTGTAGTAGCTACGTAAACTAAAATAAATATTCTTATTTGATTTGATTTGTGGACTTAGTCATCAAACGTTCAATTTAACTCATTACACAACTAGAGTCAGTTATTTAATTCCTCTCAACTCCTTTTTGCAATAACGCATTCCATTTGTATTTCTAATTAAAATCCCAATACGGCCTTACAAAGAACCTTCCTGAGCCGCATAAATTAAGCGGTAGATACTTAATAAATCAGTTTACAGATATCATTAAATCGGTTACAATATCTTAATTATAACATTTCTATTGAATACCAAAGCGATTGCCGTAACGCATTCGAATGCAAGATAATACCGAATTGGGTATGCCAAAAATTATACTTGGTAGCAATATAATACATACATACATTTAATCACGCTTACTATTACAATAGGGATCGAGCAGCGCTTCAGGTAACATTTGGTTACACACAAAGTCACATCTGGCAGTATGGGCTATACAGTAACCCCAAAATAGTGACAAGTTACCAGCCTGTCACCTAATAGTTGTCAAAAAAAAAACATAAATACCTATGAACTGTAATTTCTAGACGATGACCATGTGATACTTTCTAGAATCTAAGTATTGTTATAGTATAAAGAAGAAAATATTTTTACTATAACAATACTTAGATAGGTACAAATGTACCTATGTGTACCTATACCTACCTATGTGATTCTTGACACTCTCCCAAATTTAAGTTAGTCTTAAAATTTACGAGGGGTGGAGTTATCTCTATAATCAATGTTTTACCCAAATTCATACACGTAATATTATCTTAATATATATAAATTACGTGTCACGTTGTTTGTCCGCGATGGACTCCTTAACCGATTTGAATCTGTACACCGTCTGCAGTTTGATCCAACTTGAGAGATAGGATAGTTTTTATCTTGATAAGTAGTCATATTTTTTTTACTGCAGATACAATGTTATAGGTCAGTTGTATGAAATTACCACAGCAACGCGTGGTCGAGACAGCTAGTTAAAATATATTAATACACTTACTATTCTTCGCAAATGATCCCATGAAAAATTTAGATGAATCAGTTTAGTAGTCTTTTTAAAATCGTGATAGTACGAAGTTGCAATAGCGATTTTTTTCCAAATTTTCCAATTTTCCTTCATATTGTTTCTCACACAATCCATCAACAACACACGAATGCCTTCTCTTATCGCTAAGAATAAATATTTTTTTTAAAAGTTCTGTTAATATTTCAAAATTTTTACTTCTGTCTTTCAAATCGGACTGCTGAGATGATTATGAGTAGGTATAACATCTTTTTAGGCTTTAGTTGCTTTATTTATGAAGGATTTTTTTAGGTTTTACCAGCCTGTCACTATTTTGGGGTACTTTCTGACCCATACTGCCAGATGTGGCTTTGTGTAACCGAATGTTACTGTATGGTTATGCTTAGGTATGTACGGTCACCATCAAAAGTAGATGATCATTTTAGTACCTTGTCATAATAATAATTCATACATAATTGTCGCAACTATTACTGCACAAACGCTGGCGTTGCTATGACATGGTACTAAAGTGATCATCTACTTCTGATGCTGACTGTACTAGGTATCTCTTTCAGTCCAAAATGTTGAGACATTTCGTCTGTAGATACCGTTGATATTTTTACTGAGAAATTGCATCAATTTCTTCTTACTTACTAACAAATTGCAGTTCTTAGTCCGTTTACACCTTTGACATTTTCCACGCGAAAGCTACGCACGATCAGCGATTTATGAGACGGACGTGATAGGTGGAACATACAACTTTGGTACGCATGTGAATTTGAACGATTTTCTAATAGTCATTGTTGACGTAAGCTTTATACTTATGATTTAGCGTTAAACTGTTCTCATTTAATTTTAAATATCTGGGGGCACGGCAGTGCTCCCGCCAAGTCGAGCGCGTAGCAAACACTGCCGTACCATCCTTTACTGGAACCATTTCGCCGCATTTTCAGGCCCCTATTTGAGAACCTCTGGATAAGACCAGAATGCAGAAATTTTCGTCATCCAGTAAGCTATAATCACATTATTAAAATCCAAAATTTTAAGTCTGTAGGTCATTTAGTTCCGAAGTTAAGCGAAAGCAAAGTTTCGCATTTATGACACTCACTCATGATCATCAGAATAGGACTTAGTACTTCCCATAAACTTAGAGAGCTGAAATTTGGTACAGAGCTAGGGTTTAATGGCCACATAAAGGGAAAACTATAAAAACTAGGATAATCGAAGATCTGGAGTACCTGGTGACCCTGATTAGAAAACACAAGAGCCCAACCAAACTATTAGAGAATCTAATAAAATAAATCAATATGCCCACGTTTCTACAAAAAGAAGTGAAATCCCACCAAAAACATTCTGTAAAAAACTAGCCAAGTCTCGATGGAGCTGCTTGTTTATCTCTAAAAAGTAATGAAATCTAGACAAAGTCGTGCCAAGTCTAAGTTTCTTACTGCGATTTCTTTATTATTATAGTTAATGTTGTGTGACTTCAAAATGAGTTGTGAAAATTCCCTTTGAGGCAAGGAATTGCCTATACTGCCAGACGTGGATTTATCTACTACTGCACTTATGCTGCCTAAGACTCTGCTCAACCGTTTAGGAATTATAAGCGTGATTAATATGCAATGACTGCGTGTATTTAGCAAGAATATGGTAATTAGTAGATACCATTTTACGTCCTAAACAATATTTTGTCTCCTTCCGGAGAGAATGGTGCGTTGACATTAGCAGTAATTTGATAACTATCCGCCTTCGTTGCAAAATGATAGTTATTGCATCTCGCTCGCTCCCAAGGGCACTATGAGGAACAGAGCGAGATAGGGCATAAGTAGCAACTAGCAACAAACTAGTCACGTTACAGGGCTGTCACGAAAGACTTAAAAAAATATGGACAGGTTAGACACGAATATAATTATATTTTAAAATGGCGCGAGTAGTCCTATATCTACGTACTGGTATTTATTTAGATACTTCGCGAAAAGAAAGTGACAAACGATTAGGCAAACCGATTGTCAGATATTCTTGAATTATACTATGAAAACTGTAAAGATAAAACTTGCTTAGTTTCTTGCCTGAACGTGAACCGATGGCATCAAAATTGATTTTCATGAGTGTCCAAATTGTACCTAAATGGTATAAATAAAGAAATTTTGTCTTTGACTTTGACATAGCTAAGACGCGCTTTCTATGTCATACCTCTAAATATTGACATAAACAGGGCTGTCTTTATCCGGGGGTGCAAGGGGTGCGATGCACCCGGGCGCCGGGTGTTAGAGGCGCCGTGAGCCGCTCGCGACGCATATAGCCTCCTCGCTTGAATCGTACATGGGAATTATGTATGACTCTTTCCGAATCAATACTATGAAAACTGCAAAGGAAATATAAAACTTGCTTAGTTTCTTGCCTGAACGTGAACCGATGCCATCAAAATTGACTTGCATAATTGTACAAATTGTACCTAAATGAATAAAGAAATTTTGTGTTTGTCTTTGACATAGCTTAGACGCGCTTTATATGTCATGCCCAATGATATTATATTTAAAAAGAGGTAGATAGGTTACTTGCTGGCAAAAAGTGGCACCCTAAAAGTAAGCTGATTAGCACACCCGAGCATATATCTTTCTCGTTTACTCTATTGCTAGATATCATGTTGTCTTCCTCACAACTTACAATACGACCATGTTAACTCGCCACATACGACAACATGAAATCGTAGACTTTAGGTGCCGAGTTAATTTGACCGTTTAACATGATGACATTTTGGACCGTTTTTGACTTTGAATTAGTATGAAGGTAACCTATCTACCTCTTTTTAAATATAATATCATTGGTCATGCCCCTAAATATTGACATAAATATTATTAAGTAGTGCCAACCCTATTTGCAGCACGCTCAACCTGTAGATGCCGCCGCGATAACGTACCGACCACGCGGCTACGATGCAAAACTGGTCGCCGACAAAACGTCGAGCTGACGAACAACTGTCTAATTATGCTGACTTATATCAATGGACGAGCACATTAAGATCTCAACGGATATCGACGTGTAATTATCTGCTTTATTAGTCTATAGGCTGGTGTCTGGTAAAGGTTGTTTCCCATCGTTTAGTGAGGGATAATACGGTGAACACGTCCACACGCCTATTAAATTTCTTATCGAATTTTTATGATATTATATATTAGAACTAGCTGTTCCGGCTACGCATTGAATTTGCAGTAAAAAAAATGAGGACTAATTGTCAAGATAAAACCTATTCTATCTTTCAAGTTGGATCAAACTGCACACGGTGTACAAATTTGATTAAAATCGGTTAAGTAGTTTAGGAGTCCATCGCGGACAAACGTGACACGTAATGTATATGTCGTGGATGTCGTCAGGATTTAGATCGAATCACGATCTCACATACGAATGCCGAGTCAATTTATCAACACACATCACAAAGAGGAGAACCAGAGTAGTGCCTGGGACTTGTGACCCAGTGTGTAGGTTTACCTAGGCACTCACCTTCACTTCTCTCTAACTATTATCACACAACCGTCGGACATAGCTTCCACAAGCATTCCTAATACAACCATAGACACGTCCGCACTCAGCGACGCCTCGAACTAGACTGAGCTCTGTCGAGCGCGCACCGCTGCAACAAAGGCGCGCCCCACCACTATTACGTCGCATCGTACGATAGCTCTTGCGGCGCTGACGTCACTCGCAATCCCACGTGGACTATTTCCAATGAAACTAACAAATTCAATTACAATTGAACCTAATAATATCATAGCGCCGTCACGGCCATCCTGCATCATCACACGTCCTCGTGTGTCTTACTTGTGGTTATAACCTGCAAAAGATAAGATTGCGTTCGATTGCTGTACTCGAGCTCGGCCAATCTGACATCAAATAACACAAGACTAGATGAACTAAACGGCATACATAGTCACACAAACGGCTTCTCACACAGACGACCTTTCACACAGACGGCTTGTCACACAGACGGCCTGTCACACAGACGGCTTGTCACACAGACGGCCTGTCACACAGACGGCCTGTCACACAGACGGCCTGTCACACAGACGGCCTGTCACACAGACGGCTTGTCACACAGACCACTAGTCACACAGACTACACTAGTCACACAGACTGCACGTCACACAGACTATCCGTCACAAAGACTATCCGTCACACAGACTGTTCGTCACACAAGACTACCAGTCACACAGACTACCAGTTACACAGACTACCAGTCAGACAGACTATTTGTCGCCCAGATAAATCGTCACACAAACCACTTTTCATACAGACTACCCTTCACATTGACTACTGACACACAGACTATTTGTTTACACACTCATTGGAGTATTAACACACATAAATTTCCATTTTGTTTGAAATTTACTTACTTTTGCCGTCATCGGCACATCCTGCGGTACTTCTAAGATTACTTAACTTCCAAAGGATCAATACAATTTGGGCATAGCATGAACTGAACATGGTCATGGTCGTATTTGTATGTTCTATTGTAATTGACATTGAAAAAAAAAAAACAAGTTCAATCACGAAACCATTTGGGGCCTTTGTCATCCAGAATACTATTTTTCATTTGCAGATTTTTTTTTTTATTGCAGATTGAAAAAATTGTTGATTGCGGTAGCGGAACTAACGACAACTAATAAAGTCGTTAAACATCACAAATAATTCAGTTCATTTGACTGTACTGTAAAACTACATGCCACGATGTATCTCAACTTCAACAATCCACTTCGCCGTTGGCTCGACTTGATCCTGTTGCTAT
This sequence comes from Elophila nymphaeata, assembly GCA_955850985.1. Lineage (NCBI taxonomy): Eukaryota > Metazoa > Arthropoda > Insecta > Lepidoptera > Crambidae > Elophila > Elophila nymphaeata. Next base: position 7,191,518 of record OY039091.1, on the reverse strand, counting down.
CAACAAAAGTCTCTGAAATCTTTGCTAGAAAACGTCTATCCTGATCAGCCATGACGCGAGTTGAGGCACCAAACAACGAAGCTATGTATTGAAGAGTCCTTACAGCATTGATTGGGTCGATAAATAAAGTGTGATACAAATATAGCGTATTTTCTAAACGCGTCAAACTAACGCAAAAAAATAATCTACATGCTCCATTTGATATCAAAACTTCCAATGTACACGAGGCGTTAGATTCTTAGATGCTTTTTAGGCATTACAATCGAAAGTGGCTCTACACGTGACTTTAACATAGAGACTCTTCCCAAGACTTTACCTTAGACTCTACATAAGACTCTACATAAGACTCTACATAAGACTCTACATAAGACTCTACATAAGACTCTACATAAGACTCTACATAAGACTCTACATAAGACTCTACATAAGACTCTACATAAGACTCTACATAAGACTCTACATAAGACTCTACATAAGACTCTACATAAGACTCTACATAAGACTCTACATAAGACTCTACATAAGACTCTACATAAGACTCTACATAAGACTCTACATAAGACTCTACATAAGACTCTACATAAGACTCTACATAAGACTCTACATAAGACTCTACATAAGACTCTACATAAGACTCTACATAAGACTCTACATAAGACTCTACATAAGACTCTACATAAGACTCTACATAAGACTCTACATAAGACTCTACATAAGACTCTACATAAGACTCTACATAAGACTCTACATAAGACTCTACATAAGACTCTACATAAGACTCTACATAAGACTCTACGTAAGACTCTACCTTATTAAACTCTACCTTAGACTCGCAGCAGAATACGTGTCACTATTCTGAAACAAGACCGATCGTCAAGTTCCCACTATCACCCGCTCTATCAACATGACAACACATCACCGTCACACACGCAAAATCGCAAATATGTCTTATCAGAATTGTAAACCGGTCCTTCAGTTAGCTACTCTCATAGCTAGTCCTTTCGGCCCAATGGAAACACAGTCCTTTGGTTTCCAACAACACAGTATTTCGGCTGCACCAGAAACACTGTCAGTTGGTTTTTGATTCCATATCAAACGGTCAATGGTGTTAAATAGTCACTAGGTAAAAAAATGCATGTCGTGAGTAGCCACTTAATTCCAATTAACATCTCAACATAAAAAAAAAACACGATACCAACTTCGTTAGGTATTGGTGGTCCGGAGCCATACAGATTTGAGTACTTCAATACTACCAGTCACTTTACAGGTGACTATAGTCTATACACACACATGAGGTCTGATCAGTCACGTTGTTTTTTTTCTTCACTAATAAGACTGGGCCAGCAAAAGATGAAACAAGGTCTAATTATTTTAGCTTGCTCTTATACCTACTTTATGTGGCATTACTCGTTGTGGGCAACCCTTTAATAAAATGTTAAGAATATAGTTCATTCATAATTTCATCTAATCTATTGGCACGTTGATACGACAGAGAAAAAAAAACTTACAGACTGCACTATACGTATTTTCAAACCTATTTCTCACCAAGATAAAATATGCCGCTGTTACAGTGGCACAAAACCATCAGTTATCTACAATTACACTGCCTAACAAAATATACTACGCAAATAGGCAACCTCACGCCTAGGCCTTGACTAGAATTTCAGGCGTCCAATCATTAATTTCTTTATGTCGGGTAGACAAAATCTTTCCACGATTGAGTAATTTGAATTACAAAGCAATCCATCAAAATTAACAATTACGATTCTATTGAATTACAATAATTTCAATTACCCTTATCTAACTAAAAATTAAATTCGAAATAATTAATTCACTACGCTCAACACTACGCAACTTTCTTTGAAATAAACAGCTCCAAACTTAAAATCATTATTTAAACACTCACCAAAGCTATCCAATGCAACAGACGGCGGCGACACGACCGTACTCGTCCAAAGTGGGCATGGTGGGTACCAATCCCGCTTCTGATGTCGTGGATGTCGTCAGGATTTAGATCGAATCACGATCTCACATACGAATGCCGAGTCAATTTATCAACACACATCACAAAGAGGAGAACCAGAGTAGTGCCTGGGACTTGTGACCCAGTGTGTAGGTTTACCTAGGCACTCACCTTCACTTCTCTCTAACTATTATCACACAACCGTCGGACATAGCTTCCACAAGCATTCCTAATACAACCATAGACACGTCCGCACTCAGCGACGCCTCGAACTAGACTGAGCTCTGTCGAGCGCGCACCGCTGCAACAAAGGCGCGCCCCACCACTATTACGTCGCATCGTACGATAGCTCTTGCGGCGCTGACGTCACTCGCAATCCCACGTGGACTATTTCCAATGAAACTAACAAATTCAATTACAATTGAACCTAATAATATCATAGCGCCGTCATATATATACTAAGATGTTGACCCTCCCTGTACCAGGTGGGGTGTGACATACCCCAGTCCGACGAAAAACGCAATCATTTTAAAACTGTGAAAGCGCCGAATTTAGACTTCTCAGTAGCTGGAATTACAATGTTGCTGCTTCAATTAGTGTTGCTAAATCAGTCCGGAGGTCACCACCAAGAGAGCAGTAGGACCCTAAAGCGCTCTTGGGCATACCATATCCCACCTAGAAGGGCGTTTTCATAGAAATTTCTGATTTATATTTGAAGGGTTATAATTGAATTTATGCGTGTCAATCATTTTGAATGGAATTAAACTCATTACCATTAAAGTTTTATGTGATTAATGTCTCAAATGAAGAAATGTGTAATAATGAACGCATACGCAATGAATTGTTGGTTCTTTGTTTTTAATTAATAAAAACGTTTCAATGCATACTTTTATTTCAAAATTTTACTTGAACTTTGTTACTGTGTATTTATAATTACTAAATACTTAATTTTCTCTAAAATAGATAATATGTTATTTTTGTCAATTTTATATTTTGGGGTATGTCGAACCCCACCCTGTACGAGACGTGACTTTTAGTTACCTGGTACACGGAGGATTAACAAAGAGAACGTACAATGTCTGTACGTTTTGATTTTCTTCAAGTAAAAAGTTCATACCGCTTTTTATCTAAATAAAATTGAATTTCTGTACGTGAGATTTCGTCAATAGCCGTTGCTATGTAATTGCCGATTAACCACTATTGTGTCGCCGCCATTTTGTAACATTTCGCGCATGTGTCAGTTACTTCCGGATTTCCTTCGCGAATTTTCCACGTGTAATAAAAATGCAAACCTTCAAAAATTTTGTAATAAAACTATAAGTAAGAGTTTTTATCACTAAAATCGTAATAAAATTAGCTAACAGAATATAATATATTAATTATAGTTATAATTTTAAATAATAATAATAATAATCATCATTTTCATCATCGGAAAACAGTGGAGGGGGGGATCGACCTCCAGGAGGTCGGCCGACACACAGGCGTATTTGACAGCGACCTCCAGGAGGTCGCGCGACACACAAGGGGTTAATATTAGGTATCCTTTCCGCCATTATTTTGAACATTACTATTTTAATTCTTGTCACCATAATCTTTTTTCAAAGCAGGTGTGGTTTCTTACAACAATATGCAAGAATTATTACAAAGATCAAAGTAGACAATATTATAATATCTAATATTTCGAACACGGTCTCACTTAATGTTGTATAAACGCACAATGTCCATTAATTAAGTGGGTGTGCCAGTAATCAGGCCCAATCATAGGCAAGCGCTGTGCTAGATCGGTACATATTCTGTTAAATTTGCCAATAATAACGACCAAAGTCAATTTTCAAATACATCAACACAATAAACCGCAACCATTCTCTAATTTCCACAATAATTAGCTACTTTTGATACAAATATAATTTATTGGAGGAGGTGGAGCTAAAAGGTCGGATTATGTGATTATACTACAGGCGAACAAACTTAAAATTGTATTGGAAACTATTGAAAATAGCTCAAGAGGCCTACGTCTTAAAAACTATATTGGATGATACGCTAATGTGGTTACAAGCTTTGTCCCAATAAGAAGCATATTTTGTTGGTAGATTAGCAATAAATTCGTGGTAATATATAGGCTTGCATTCGCTGGGCCGGAGGGCAGATCTTGCGATTACGCAGCGTTACAGGGATGTGCCAACAGTTTAACGGTTCTTTGCAATATGTTATTAGGCAACATAGGGTTGTCACTGATGTCTGGGAGACTGTTCCAACTAAAAGGAACTTTCGAAAGAGAGTCACACCCATACAAACTCGCCACAGAGCCATCTGAACTGGGTTAGAAGGCTCATGGACCAGACCATGGAGGCCATGATCGTGAATCATGAACGTGATTGCCATAATGAAATTCCCCATTCTACTAACTTTGTGAATTGTCGTGGGAATAAAAAACTTTTGCGCATTTTGTAAATAAGGCTAAATAATGATATGATCTGCAGGAGAACCAAGGTCACCGACATAACCCAAAGAATTTTTTATTTTTTTTATTGAAGTATAAAGAAACTTATAGCTTTTATTTTACAAATGTCAATGTACTAGACAATTAGACAATTAGAGTTTCCAATGCTAAGTTTTTCATCTTGCAGATTGATGCAAGGCTGCCCGCCCACGACCAGAGACTCGGTGAGCGATTTTTGTCGGTGGAATTGGAACGTATTTATTCCAATAGTACAAATCCTACAAAAAGTCAGTGATAAATGAAATCGGTGCATCCGTGACAACTTTAGTTTCAATATATGGAGTGAACAAAAATGTGACGATCTTACATTGTGTGTGGCAAAGGTAATGCAATAAATTTACTAATCTTATGATATATGTATATATATATTCCGAAGTGTTGAGTTTTTGAATAGTTGATCATAATTATGGTGTTAATCTTTTAATTTGTGATAATTTTATTGTTGATTTCGAGTATCACTCCCTTTGCAATGTCACATAGGCATTTTATAGAGAACTGTAAATTCTTTTGCCGCTCTTGATAAATAAAAAATGTCAAATTACAATCTCCTTAGCAATCTATTTTTACATGGAATTTTGTTATCAAATCTTCCCTAAGGGGCCAAGTGTCGAGACGAAAATGATGGTATAATTACGTCACAAGATATTATACGCTACAAAATGTATTTACACGAAGACCTACTTAAGTTCACAAAACAACTTACCGTTGTAAGTTAATTATGTAGAAATGAAATAAGAAATAAGAATAGAAAAGCCGTTGAACAAAAAAGGTGTATTACTAGTGACTTTTCACAATTTGTTAAATTGTTTTTGGCTATAAAAATCTTGTCCTTAGGCAATAAAGAACAAAAGCTATTTCTAGTGTTATTTTATATTTAAAAATAAGTAAATTGATCATTGATATATCTCTAAGGCCCTGTCCGCACAGCGATAAAATATTCGCGCGGAAATAATTATCACGTTCAATTTGCATCAAACCACAGATATTTTCGCACGATTTTTTACCGCATGTGCGGATAGTCCTTTAAGATCCTATGTGTCACAGAATTTTGCGAGAAAAAAACGCGCGGTGAAATATCGCTGTGCGGACAGGGCCTAACGGTCAAGTGTTAGATTAGTGTTTTAACCTCAGGTTTTAACTTTTTGTTTCCATCTTTTACACATACAGAAAGACGGGTTGGATTGATTCAAAGGTATCTATAATGTATGGATGGCAGGCCTGCAAGGTCGGCGTCGGCCAGTAGCCCCTGTGGGTTGCTGGCAATTAATTGGTGTCAGGGAGAGCCTTGACGGCAGTGCTGGTGACGGCTCGGTGTGTTGTGTAAATACGCAGATCCCGAGCCGCCCCGTTATAGCGCACTGATGGTCAGGCCGGGGAGGATGTTTAGTGGGTAGTGAGAGAACGTATCTATAATTTAAAAAATATAATTCTGATCCGTGATAGATCAAAACTTTTATTGACTTTACAAAAACAGCAAAAATACGTGATTTCCTTGACTGTGATAAGGTTCTACAATGGTTCATGATTCTATTTACTCAATAGAACGTACAGCTTTTTTTAAAAAAAATATAAAGGCTTCATATCTGATATGTTATTACTTAGACATTTTTATAAACATAAAAAAACGAATCAAACAGTTTTTTTTATATAAAATAGTTTAATAAAAAACTGAAAAACACGTTTTTGTATAAAAAGTGAAAAATAACTTTTTAGTATAGAACTAAATGATGAACGAAAAGTATAATTATTATTTAGAGAAAAGCGTAGGGTGCTCAATAACATTATTCTTGAAAATATTCGATCGGTACAATTAAATTGAGCACCCCACGCTTTTAACTAAATAATAATTATACTAAAATATGATTATATAAAAGCGTGTATTTTAGTTTTTTAAAACTATTATTTAATGTCCACCTTTTAGTGCGAATTATAACCACTGATGAAAGTACTTAAACTATTAAATAAATTCTTAACACCGCCAACTTAACAATGAGAACGCCATCTAGTGACGTATAACTGAACTAACATTCCAAACGTTTAATTTATTAGTCCTGGCGATTCTAATCAGGATAATGGGATATTTTTATCGAATTATTGTAATGTCATCGGTCTTTGATAAGTCTATAAAGTTTAAATGAAATCTGACCGTTTAAAGTGGGTCAAAATCGAGCCAAAACGAGTCAGTTACATGCAAACATACAGGAGTTACAAAAATACAGGTAAAACTACTATAAGCTTGTTAAAAATGTCTAGGAAAGGACTAGGCTCTAAGCTCCATTCTTGAAGGGATTTTCCACACCTTTTTAACGGCTATTGCTGTTGGCTGCACATGCCATAACAGAATCGCCGGTGATTTTTAAGAAAGCGTGAACCTTGGTCTTGCCGATCCTGGGGGTTAGACAACTGCCAATCGTTTCATAACGATAAGATATCGAAATTCGTCATCATAGGCCATATTGCTACCAACTTACGTGGAGATGACGATTGGCCACGTGATTTAACGACGGCTTAAGTCAGTCCCATACATTTTTTCTTCTCGGACTTCGTTATCGTTTAGGTTTTTTCCTTTTTCTACGGGCCCTGATCTGAAATGCTAAACCAATCGCGGGTTAGGTTAGGACCCTGGTAACGTAGTGGGGAAACGTTCTGTGGCTTTTGATGTAAAGTGTGTCCCCTTGGCATTCGAAGTCACAAGCTATCGTCGAGTTGTTTTTGTTTTCCCACCACGGCTAGTTCCGCACAGCCCTTTTCAGGGCCACGACCGCGCCCGAAGTCCCCCGGGTGCGGTCCGATGGCTGCTCCTGGTGTCCTCGTCAGGAGGATGCGCCAGGTCCTCCTAGGCGTGTTTCTAGGTACATGTTATTTTTAATAATTTATAGCCAGATAAATATTTCTTTCACCACTCCAAAAAAATGTTCCGCGTGTCAAACGCGCTTGTAAATATAAGAAAACATGATTTCAATATACTTTTAATAATGCAGGAATTATCGTTTTTCAATTGCCCGATACAGTAAACCCGCGTTATTTATGTCTATTCCATACAAAGCTTTCATACAATAAATCACAAATTGTTATAAATCTTTTAGGGGATCATTGTGGTATGTATCCACTCTCGACGGGTACGCGGCGTAATTTATGCGATTGTCCAATGACAGAGCCTTTTACCGTGGCAGATAAGTTGCAAAGGTATCCGAGGTAAAGGTATATATAAAGCAGAATACCTAGGTACATGTGAATATTTCGCCCATCACTACATAGTATAAAACAAAGTCGCTTCCGCCGTCTGTCTGTCCCTATGTATGCTTAGATCTTTAAAATTACGCAACGGATTTTGATGCGGTTTTTTTAATAGATAGAGTGATTCTTAAGGAAGGTTTATATGTATTAATACATGCATATTTACATAAGCATTGCACCCGCGAAGCCGGGGCGGGTCGCTAGTATTACATAATCTGTAGTAAGTTTTTATTTCTATGGCACTTCAATTATTAAGCGATCTTGCAACGCAAGCGGGCCACCGGTGGCCGCCACGCGCCCCAAGGTTGCGATATTATACTACTAAATATTTATTCTACTTGGAATACATAATTAGTTCTGTACCTTTTCTAGATTTGTTGTGTGATAGTGATAGTCCTTCAATTTATCGGACATGTGGCTCTCGAAATGATAGTTTAGACAAACTTATGATGCTTGGTGACGTGGAAGCAAAGGAAAGTAGAGCACCTTTTAGGTGGCTAGATCCAGGGCCCGATCTAGGGGGGACAAGCTGTACATTTGTCCAGAGCAGCAAAAATGAAAAGCGGCAAAATTGAGAATTGAGGCGCCGGGCGGACAAATTGGGCCCTGGCTAGACCTTGTAAGAGCTCAAACCAAAACTGCATGAGGAGAGTACAAGATAGAGTCATCTGGATATACTAATTCTGGGCTTAAATAACTTATCTTTAGACTTTTGCTTACTAGGATAACAGGTATCCTATAGAAATATGTCAAAATTTTACAATTACAGGACTTTCGGTAGTTGTTATTGAAACCAGTTACTAGTGAACAGTGTCAGTGGTGATCACGTTACCTAGTAATAGAGGTGTCGAGAGTTGTCGACTGAGGAGAGAAAATCCTACTAATATTACCTATAAACGCAAAAGTTTGTAAGTGTGTTTGTTACTCTTTCACGCAAATACTACTGAATTGATTTTATTAAAACTTTCTGATAATATGGCTCATACATCAGAATATTATAATAATAGGGGTTAAAGTATGAAATTGCCGTTTTTTTCCTCATTATTCATTAGTGTATAATTCCTTTAATACAATAGCTATGTCCATTATTCTTTTTTTATTTTAAACTTCATTACAAGGACTTTTATATAGGTATAAAATTATAATATATTCTTATTTATATTTTTTTCACTATAAATACATCTTTAAAAACAGCTCGTCCTAAGAGGTGCCGTCTCCGTCATAAAAATATGAATATTTTTTTACAGATATAAATTCACAAAATTTTTCTCTGTGTATGCTATAGCTTGATGTTGTCTAAATATATCCACAAAATTACACAAACTTTAGATTTGTGGTTCCTTAAAAAATCGCAAATATATTTGTACATGGTAAAATGAATTTTCGTTAAATTTTCTATACAAAACGGCAATTTCATACTTAAACCCCTAATATATTATTATTAAGGCTATAATTTATTACAGTACTCCTGTGCAGACGAAGTCGCGGGCAGAAGCTAGTGTGGTATAAATTGAAAGCACTTTTTTAACGTGGGCTTTAAACTCTTTTTTGTCCAAAGTGACACCGTGCCCTGCCACGGAATGACAGTGCCCTGCCCGCCTAGCATGACCACCAAAACACGATATGATATCTAGCCATTTATCGCTTTGAACTATCAAAAATAATTGTATAAGCTTCTTGGATATAACCGCCAACTTGAAATTTTATCGAAACTACGAACATGTATAAAGTTTATACGTGCTCGCAGTTTCGATAAAATTTCGACATGGCGGTTATGTCCAAGAAGCTTATACAATTATTTTTGCCTATACAATATTTTTTGTTAACCAAATAAAACCGTTTGTTGATAAATCCTTAGTAGATTCTTATTATAGGTAGGTTAGGGTAATTTTTTATGACCAAGTAGAGTGCACCGGTTTGTTTCGCAATAAGTTGTAGGAAGTCCAAAGGGAAGTCCTTCCGCCAGGCAAGGTGTTGTATGCCCGGGGACCGCGGTCCTAGTGAGTGTAGTTAGAACTTGTATTTATAAATCGAGCACCTTTGAAAACTGCGTTAGCGCGATTCCGGTAACTCAGCCGCCGCCTCATATGAGCACAGTATACCAAGAACAGTAGTAAGTCTTCATAGAAACTGGCCGCCATCCATTAAAATGTGTGCGTGCGTACTAGGCGCCGTGTATGCGCGCACTGTGACGCACACATTGACTTAAAAATATGGGGGCATAAGGTGGTCTCGCCGTCTCGATGTGATCGCGCGTTTTTATGTCATTGCACATTCGCTCGCCGCTCGTTCCCGCTCGGCACATTTACGATAGCCCTAGCGTCAACACAGAGTAGGTTAATAAGTCGCCGACAGCCCGTAGATAAACTACTGTTCTTGGTATACTGTGATATGAGACAGCCGAGTTACTTGGCCGCCACAACGGCGTGTTATAGGTACGATCCGCCTGCGACATACAACATGTAAATTAAATAACCAACACCATGAATACAGGTGGTTTGGGATCGGCTTCTGAGTTGATTTCAATATATTTTTTTTTAAACAATTTTTTGATGAAAAAAAAAACAAAAAGTACCCAGAAAATATTGTACAACATTTTCTGGGTACTTTTGTTTTTTTTTATTTTAATTTAAAAAAAAAATCGTTTTTTTAAAAAAATATTATTGAAATCAACTCAGAAGCCGATCCCAAACCACCTGTATTCAGGATGTTGGTTATTTAATTTACATGTTGTATACAAAACCACCAAATATATAGCGATATTGATGTTCATATTAAATTGTTATTCATCAGTTATCTGTAACAGTAAATTAGCTTTTAGTAAATCCTGCATGATCGATGGACCGCGCACGTCCTGTTAGCAACGCCGGATTACTAAAATCAGGTAAACGTTTTCAAATGGATCAATTTCACGAATTTTACGAATATCCATCTGCATTAAACAGATACTGGTCTACACTCTTTGCACTAACATGTGCCGGGCGATTCTCTCTAATTCCTCCACGACACACGCCTGACCCAAGGTTTGAGGCGCGTCCTCAGGCATGGCTGCTCCCTTCCGTCTCGAACGCCTTAAGAGACTCTTGTAGACAGAGAGACTTGTCAAACAGAAACCTACTGTACGAGCAGGTCGCGGCGGTTGTAAGGCGCCGCTTTCCTCAAGTATACATGGATAGGATGCTGAGCCAGGCTGTAAGGCTGACCAACAAGGAAAGGGTGATAGGTAGGAGTTGCCCCAGGGAGTAGCCCTGGCAGACAGCAGCGAGGAAGTAGTGAGACCCAACACGGAAGCTTGAGATCTGTTTATTGTGGTAAATGTTTGTTGTTATATACTACATTGTTGGTATCGAAAGGTTTTTGTATGTCTCTCATAGGTGTTTTTTTAATGCTATTGCGGATTGTCTCTGACGACATTTTCTGCGTCACCGAAGGCGAAGACCTTGGGGGGGTCCTCAAGCTAATAGGTCGAACGTTCTTAGGGGATTACTGGGCGACCGAGCATCTCACCCGTGGGGAGTCTCTCGACCGCCTAGCGTCCCTAGGGCGTCCGTGTCGGTAGGGAGCGACATGCCCGAGGGTGCCTCTAAAGGCTCGGACCTCGGCTCGGGCACATCGTGTCGTGGCGGAGGCGGGGAGAAGCGCCCCGGTACATGTCTGTACCGAGTAAAGCGCGTCGTATGTAGACCGGGTCTTCACACCCTTGTTCGACGAGTGTATACAAAAGTGTGTCTAGTGCCTGAGTGTGTAGTGTTCATCTGAGTATTACTCAAACGGATTGAAGAGAACTGAGCGTTTGCGCTCGAAATTGGATCATCTGGGTCTCATAGGTGTAAGTAGCCGACGGTGCACGTAGCTGCTGACCCGTGGAAAGTTGTTTGTTGCCTCGCTGCTGACCACGCAGCCGCAGAGTCCAATGTTCAGCTTGTGGCTCGAAAACAGGAGGCCTTCGACTTCACAATAATTATCCCGATCACGCTGTGAAGGGCATCTCTAGGCCAAGATCATTGGCCAGTCAAAAAAAACCTTACTAATCGTGAATCTTCTGCAGCACAATGGGAGTTTAAATTTCCCAAAAGTTCAATTTAAAAATCATCTTTTAATCCGTGTAGGTAAGTCAGACTGGGCTGAAGTTTTCAATAGCCAAACCAATAACTGCCAACGACTAAAATACACCACACTCGACATTCCAGCGACCCGATGAGTATTGTCGCAAAACTCGTAAATAAATATTTACTGCGCTCACACCACGTTGAAATCAGTAAATCATCGCAACGGAATCCAACATGACGTTCATCCGATCTAAACTCAATTATACATACCTACATACTATCACTATCACGCTCATTATTTGGTGTTGTGAAGCTGATTGTAACATTTTGTTAACCTACACACTAGGCATGGACATGATTGCTACTTTTCGTTCATTTTCATTTAATGAAATTATCTTAATTCGCAGTGGCCTAATGTCACATTTGCGAGTGTTTGCTTTTAGTCTTAGATTAGATACCTGTAGATGGAGCCATATGACGTCATCAAACTGTTAAAGTGAGATAGCTAGATATAAAACGTATGCAAAGAATAAAGAGAGAAGATAATTTTTTTGTCCCTGTTACCGTGGCCTGTTTTTTTGTTTGTCACAATCTTAGATTAGATACCAGGTATATAATCTAAGGCTTTTAGTAATGAATTGTGACGTATGATATGAAATGAAACTTATTAGTCGTTTAATTATTTTTTTTTGAGGTCGGTTCAAAGACAAGTGACTACATTTATGACTACGTTTGTGTCGCGATCGCCATTCGTTTAAAAAAAAAGAAGAAAATTAGATTTTTTTCTAAACAAATATTTATTTATCTGTTTTTAGGTTAGATTTTTTCTTAGTTACAAATAATTTGTTTTTGGCTTTTTAGTGTTGAAAGTATAGAAATTTTCAGGAAACTTTCCCCGAGAAAGTTTCCTGAAAATTTCTTAGACAATCTTAGAAAATCTTTTAGACAAACCTGTAATACAATGCTGAAGTCTACTCCCAGAACACTTCGTAACGTTTGCAAGGAGGAAAGAAATTTTTTATCCCCTGCAGATTTACTGTCGAGTAAAGACTATCTCACGCCCTTGACGATATTTAATACAATCTATATTTCATTACCCATATTAACCATTAACTCGGCATGTATTATCTGTACATTTCAGAGTCAGCTAGTGCCCAGACATTTGCACAATAGGCAGATAACTGGGACTGATTGACGCACCTCCAGCCGCACCTGCCTGCTGATGCCATACAGATATTGGAATTGTACGTGTTAGGCGGCCCACATACTTGCGATACAACGAGGTGTCAGAATCGTGAGCCAATCGACGAAAAATCTTACCGAATTTATGCTTATTTACGGCGAGTACCGTCTACTAAGCGTATTAACAAAGTTCAGGAATATGTAGACGATAAAAATGTGCTCGATTCTCCATTATAATCTAGTGTGATATCAACATGTGTACATTTCAAATTTTAAGCCAATATTGTAAGGGAAAACGTCTTAAATCACATTTTTTTTTATTATAACTTTAATTATTATTTTATCATCATGATTAATTATTATTATGACTTCTACATGTCAAATAAGACTCTTTCCAAATCAAAACTATAAAAACTGTAAGGGGAGGATAAAACTTGTTGAGTTTCTTGCCGGTTTTTCTCAGAACAATGCCTCCTGGCAGACTCTTGAACCGCTGGCATCAAAATTGACTTTCATAAGTTACAAATTGTACCTAAATGAATAAATAAATTTTGACTTTGATACAAACGGAGAAACGGTTTGCTAAAGCCCGTCTTCCACCGCCAAAGCGATGAGCTAGGGATGACTAACGGAGCGGCCTTCGTGTACAGTCAACAGCACGTCGAGCTACACAAAACTGTCAAATTTCTCCAAACGATTTTCAACCTAAGGCTGTTCAATATAAAGTGCATAATCGATTGGGAAAATTTGACAGTTTGTGGCAACGCAACGTGCTGTTGTCTGTACATAAAATAGGTTTGCTTTTCCACCGCCAAAGAGGAATTAGCGTAAGAAAAGAGCCGAGCGAGCTGAACTGAAAATGAGAAATGAAAAATGAATTTTGATTTCCACAGCGTGCGCAGATTTCCAAAGCTCGGGAGCACGTGTGCTGGCAGTGAATTCCATTTCTGAATCGTGCAAAATGGAAATGAGTTGCCAAACTTCTTAGTTCATGTTGGAACAGTTTGTCAGTGGTATCGTAAGTCAGCACACTAACACCCGTATTCACAGGGCCGGATTTAAAGGTCTGGAGGCCTCGGGGCAACAAAGGAGTGGAGGCCCCTTAGCCCCAAATTATTTTCCAAATAAAATGAACAATTTTTTTCAATCGAGTTTTCGGTTAAAAAATAGGCATACTTCTTTACGACCTTTAATCAACGAACAAAATAGAAAGATATTATTATTCATGTAATCATGTTTGTACAAAGTACCGTAGGTAAAGGTAAAACGTGAAATAAAATATGAAAGGAAAAGTTGTTTACTGGTGTTTACTAGTCTGAATTTGATTTTTTTTTTTCCGAAGTCTCTATTGTGGGGGCCCCTCTTTTGTGGAGGCCCTGGGCTGTAGCTCCGCTTGCCCTCCCCTAAATCCGGCCCTGCGTATTCACAAACATTACTATGAGATCTCTCAACTCTTGGATAAGAAACGAACCAATCACAGACCTCTATTCAATGCCATTGCTATGATTAGAGCTCTGTAATTGGTTCGTTTCTTCTCTAAAGTCATTATCAAGCACTTTCTGTAAAAAAATGTTTTCGATAAATACACTGTTTGAAATAATATTAACTATTATTAGGAGTGCTCGCACATTGAGCTCCTTCAAAAGTCAAGTCTGAAGTCATTTCCTGTCCACATGTCCATAGCTGTTTGTATGTACAAGGTAATTTTCAAAGTATATCTTCTTGTTTTTTATTTTTATAGTCAATAACTTGTTTTTATTTTTATTTTACTAGCTTATAAGATAATTCTTAGTTCTTTTCTGCACCCACCATCATTTTTAATTATTATTTTTGTCCTTTCCCTCAAGGTTGCCTGGAAGAAATTGCTTGTTAGCAATAAGGCCGCCTATTTTGTGCTGTTTCTTTATGTCTACTTATTCTGTATATTAATTTATGTTTTGTGTGCAATAAAAGTGTTTTATTATTACTATTATTATTCTCTAGAGATCGCAAATTTGTCAAAGGCCTACAGCACACACGGTAGTACAAATGGTTTCGTAACAACATTTATCAGTAAGATCAAGTAACCAGGAAGTCAACACCTCGTGTTAAATGACGACCCTTCGGGTAGGCAGGTCAGCTTCTTTGGAAATTACCCGATGACGTAACAGATACTTTCATAATCGGGCGCATTATCTGATCGGTGGAGATTTTGCATTGTTTGATACTGAATTAAGCAGTTGGTTTTAGTATCACGATGATCGACGGCGCGGTTGGGCCAATATTTATATGACCCCCGATCGCGGTATTTACTACATTTTTACCAAAACCAAATCGTTATCGTGTTCATACGCTTTAACAGCTGACAGCTAAGGCCCCTAGTTGCTTATGAAGCATTTTATGACCGCCGCTGACGGTCATCAGTATTATCAGCATGCGCCGCGCTTCAGGAAACTTTTTTTGGTGTGTGTAAATTTGTATATTTCTCAGAAAAAAATGTAGCATTCTGGCGACGAAAAGTCTTTGGTACTACCAACCGTAATCTCTCACTCGGAAATATTAGGTATTTTTTTCTTAACCACTAGTTTTTATTTATTTATTTAACAATTTATGTACACACGAAACAATTACATAAGGAACAATACAATAGACAGAAATTTGTACAAAGGTACTGCTTATTTCTATTAGAAATCTCTTCCAGCAGCCCCACATATGAGAGAGAAATTTTTAATAGTAGAAAAGTGTGTACCAACAAAACAAAGTATAATTATAAAATAAACATAAATATATATATATATTTAAATATATAAAATGCAGGCATATTTATTTAATTTGTGAAAAATAATGCGCCTTCACTCCAGCCTTAAACTGCGGTAAAGTTTGCGAATCACGAATGGAGAATGGCAGTGAGTTCCACAATCTAACCGCATGAACAGTGAAGGAATAGGAATAAAAGTCAGTTTTATGAGGTGGAAAGCTAAGGAGTGTGCGCAGGTGAGGACGACAGGGAATATCAGGGGACCTGGAGAAGGAGAATCGCTCACGGAGATAGGTAGGATAGGACGGATTAAAAAGGATGTTAAAGAGGAGACAAAGGATGCGAGTGTTCCTACGATCCCTGATGGGAAGCCAGTTAAGTTTTTTACGAAAATCAGACACGTGGTCATATTTTCTTAGGCCGAAAATGAACCTTATACAAAGGTTTTGTAAACGCTCTAGTTTGTTTAATGTGTCTTCAGTAGCATCGAGATAGCATGCATCGGCATAATCAAAAATGGGCTGAATAAGGGATTGGGCGAGGTAGGTTTTTGTGGGTAATGGTAAATATGTTTGGAGACATTTTAAGGAATGGAAAGAAAAATGCACCTTCTTGCTTACTTCGTTGACGTGCGATCTCCATGATAGGTTACCATCAAATATTACACCCAAATTCTTAACGGTCTCGCAATATGGAATCAAGGAATTTTCGAAGCTAATAGGAGGAAGGCAAGAAAAATCTATTGAGTTCCGAATAACTCGGCTGCCAATAATGATAGCTTGCGACTTGTTAGGATTGATGAGCACACCGTGACTTCTTGCCCAAACACTGATGCACTGTAGGTCCCTGTTTAGTGATGCTATATTAACATCAAGGTCAGAAACAGGGAATAAGTGTCTATAGAGCTGCAAATCATCCGCAGTTTTTTTTCATATTCGATTTTTTTTTTCACGCTAACATCAGTTATCTAGCCCGAAGTAAGTATCATTAAGAACTTGTGTTACGGATACTAGATAACGGACATTTTTTTTATACACATAATAAAGATATTTTTATAAATTTAATAATAATTTTTAGTGTAATTACTGGGCATAGAGGGCATATCATCTCAGTCTCCAGGATGGCAAACGTACTTGCGGTGTTAAGTGATTTACACTTAATATTGCAAGTGTCTATTGGCGGCGGTGACCAGTTAACATCAGGTTGGCCGCAAGCTTGTTTGCCATCTCGTAACATAAAGAAAAAAATAAAAAATAAATAACTGAAATAAATATATAAGCAACCATGACTCGCAAACAAATATTCGTGTTCATCACACAAACATTTGCCGCTACCAGGATTCGAACCCAGATCGACTAGATGTATAGGCTATACTGATCACTCCACCACGACGGCGTCAATTTATAATGATTAATGATTATTCAATTAATGAAATTATCTACAAGATTAGTAAAATATATAAATAGCTCCAGTAATTACAGAGCTACGCAGGGTTGCCAGGTGTTCGGTATTTTACCGAACCGTTCGGTATTTTAGCACCGTGTTCGGTATTTTAGCACCGTGTTCGGTATTTTAGCACCGTGTTCGGTATTTTAGCACCGTGTTCGGTATTTTAGCACCGTGTTCGGTGTTCGGTATGACAAAAATACCGAAGTATGGGAGGTTCAGTATTTTTTTCTCCCTCTAATAAACGAACCGACTGTCAAATTTTACGCAATCGACATCGATGTTACACACTCCACTAGTGAAAAAGACGAGAGAAGAGACGAGAAAGGAGGCAGAGATGTAGTATGGCAACCTTACTTGCTCGTCATGCTGCCCATTTCGTCCGCGAGTGAAAGGATCGGCAATACGACAAGTACCTAATAAGCGTTTTTTTTTTGCTCTCTGTTCGGTATTTTTTTTTAAAAGACCTGGCAACCCTGAAGCTACGTCACTTTTTATTTTGGTAAAAGCTATTTTTCAAGATTTTTTAATACTTACTCTATAATATGTAGAATTATGTACATTTTTTAATATTTTCGTACTGTTGCATAACTAGTCTAGTTTCACACGTATATTGTTTCAAAATGTCCGCTCTTACTGTGAACGCGTGATTTAATTCTAAAATCGGTAAAAAAATCATCTTACATCGCTTACAACTTATCAGAGTACCTAATAAGTAGGCCTCTAAGTAGTTGCTACTGTTTTCAAATATATCTGTGAGCGCCCAGACATCGTAGAGACAGAGATGGCTCCATCACGCCACGTGGTACCTACTACTATGTGTAGCGAGCCGACCCACTTTCCTTGTTCCCGCTAAATCTTCGTCAGTGTTCTACTTAAAACAAAAGCATTGACGTTGATCTCGAAATTGTCGAATTTAGCTTAAAGTTGTGATGGACATAATACCTATCTGTCGTAGGATTATGGTAAAATCCGGGCTACTATAAAAAAGTACGTTTTCTTTCTTTAATAATAATAATAATCATTTATTTCTGGCAAAGCCCATAAAGTGTTAGTAACAATGATAATCTTAAAATAGTGTTAGTAAACAATAATAAAATATAAAACTACCTATCTTCGTACACTCTTTTCTAGTGCGTGACATGGACCTGGATCCATCTGTGCACTAGAGACATGTCCCAACGGTCAGTGAAAACCTTGAGAGCACCGTTGGTGCTGCAGCGCATTCGAGACAGCGCCGCGGCACACCGTTTTCTGATTATTTCCCCGAAGGCGTCAACGCGAGCTTCCGTAAATTATAAGTACAAAAAACATCTTTATAAGTACAAAAAAATCTTGAAAAAACCTAAAATTAATTTTAAAAAAGTCAAAAAATCCCTCGTAAGTAAAAATCATAGATTTTGGAATTTACGTTGTTTAACTGTATCTATTAATTATTGTGTGAACGCACATTAACATTAATTATCAGCAAAGCACGCGCCGTACGAGCCGCATTTTGAAATTCGTTGTATTTATATCCTCACACATTTCACCCGTACCCAAAGACACCAACTCCGTGCCCGTACCATAGGTAGGTACGCGTCGAATATCAAAAATGCGGCAGGTAATCGAAAATTGAAGGAACTATGCTGATGACGTCATATAATGCGGCGCGGACGGTGCGTACGGCGCGTGCTGCTACTCAAAACACTACAAAGGCAAATACCTAAAGATTTGCTGACAACCGTACGGCGCGTACGTTCCGTGCGGACATGTGCCCGTACGGCGCATCCGATGCGGCAAATGTACGTTCGCCTTTAGGGTTTCGTTCAATTATCGGAATTACTTCGAGCTTCTTCATACAAATAATTCGGTCATTGAAATAAGACGTATGAAAAGTTTCAAAATTTATTTTAAATTTTTTAATAACACTACAGTATTTCATTTATGATGATGCATTTGCTGAGCTACTGCCGATTGCTGTTATTACTATATACTATGTATCTTTTAACTTTATAATTATTCAATGAACATTACTGTAATAACTATGAGAGCAATAAACAATTTTATTATTATTTATTTATTTTATAAGTAAATATAATTATGTTAGTATGTGTACGTGGCCGTTTGTTATACTTTGTACAGACAACAGATCGGATTACAAAAAACTCCAATCTATTCGGTCTTGTGCTTCGTCCAAGTTTTCCCGTCGCCTTCTTGATGTCATCACTCCATCTGCCGGTCTGTTCGCTAACTTTTTTTGACAGATGAAAGTGATGATCTGATGATCACCGAGTGAATTAAATGTCCATGGCTGTTTTAACACGACAAGTGCCAAAATAGCGTGTCGTCTAAAACAGCAATGGATACGTAATTCACTCGAAGATTATCACTTTCATCTATCAAAAAAAGTTGGCGAATAGGCCTACTGGTCGGCTGACGACCGACACTCCAACTTCCCGTCCGTGGTCTCCACTCTAGCACCCTTTTTTCCCAATTTCCATCTGTCCTCAACGAATTAGGAATGATATTCCTAATTCGTTGTCTGTCCTGCTTTTTCACTTCTTTCTTGTAACGGAGCTGACTATGTCAGATATCCCAGCTCGACCTTAAACGATTGTATTATAAAGCGCGTAATCGATTGAGAAATTTTTTTAGTTTGTGATAAATAAATGTGCTATTGACTGTACCAAACATGAATTAAACTTTAATATTAAAACCTTATTATTGATACCAAGTCAATACAGAATCGCCTCAGGTTTATTCTGTTAATAGTCGGAACAATAATTCAATTTAACGACTGTTTCTGGAGACTAGATAGTATTAGGTTATAGATTTCAGGAGTTAATTACATAATTCGATAACCGAATTAAGTGTCGTTATTGAAGGAGGACCTGCGAATATTAAATAGCATTTTATAACAAGAATATTTCGCTTAAACAAACCTATTATTCACATAAATTTCAAACCAATTAACAAAAATATTTAAGCAGTCCACGACAGGACAAAAACAGGTAAAGGACCTGACGAAATAATTGTTGAAGTGCCTATGTATTTATATAAATGTAGATTTTTTAATTGTAATTATTAATTTATTTTGTATTTTTGTATTGACTACTTTTTTCTTTTTTTTAATTGACTACCTTTTTATTAATAATAATTAATTTTAATGTTTTCTATACTTACATATTAATTTAATCTTTTTTTTTTAATTAATTCATTGAAATTTAAATTTAAATTAGTACCTAACTTTTACTCTATAATATTTTGTTATTTTGACTCTAGTCTATATTAACATGTCTGTAATAATTTATTAGTGGAAACTTTATTGATAAATGTACTATTTTCTATTTTTTTTTTAATTGTAATTGTGTAAAAATATTGTTTGTTTTTTTTTTTTTTTTTTTTTTTTTTTTATGGAAAAGGGGACAAACGAGCAGACGGTTCACCTGATGGTAAGTGATCACCGCCGCCCATGGACACTTGCAACACCAGAGGCATCGCAAACGCGTTGCCGGCCTTTAAGGAAGGAATACGCTCTTTTCTTGAAGATGTCCAGGTCGTATCGGTTCGGGAACACCGCTGGCGAAAGTTGGTTCCACAGTCTTGTGGTCCGCGGTAGGAAATTGCGCGAAAAACGTACGGTTGTGGATAGCCAAGCATCAAGACTGTGGGGATGGATTTGTCGCCGCGAGGAACGATGGCGGAATGCAGCAGCTGGTATAAGTCCGAACAACTCCTCAGAACACTCCCCGTGATACAGACGATAAAAGATACAGAGTGATGCCACATCTCTACGTAATGCCAAAGTATCAAGCCGATCAGAAAGGGCTGGTTCGTCAACAATTCGAGCTGCTCTCCTTTGTATGCGGTCTAAGGGAAGAAGTTGGTACTGGGGTGCGCCCGCCCACAGATGAGAGCAGTATTCCATGTGGGGCCGAATTTGCGCCTTATATAGTTGTAGGCGATGGGCCGGCATGAAATACCGCTTTGATCTGTTGAGCACACCAAGTTTCATGGAGGCCAACTTAGCTTTACTCTCCAAATGACCGCGGAACTGAACGTCACTCGATATGTTGACCCCAAGGATTCCGATACTGGCTGAGGCTATTAGGGGAGTGTTTTGAAACTGAGGGGACACGACAAAAGGTATTTTTTTTGCGGTAAACGCGCAAACTTGTGTCTTCGTTGGGTTAAACTGGACCAAATTAAGTCGACCCCAATCCGAAACTCTGCTAAGGCAGGCCTCAATTTCGGACACAAGTTTGTTTCGGCACTCGATGACGTTTTCCCGAGAAATACTGACACGACCGGAATATAAGGCATCACCCGTACTATCATCTGCATAGCAATGACTGTTGCTTACTTGCAACATATCATTGATGTGCAAAAGAAATAGCGTAGGGGATAGCACACAGCCTTGTGGGACACCAGAATCCACGGATTTGGAATCAGAGCATGCACCGTCAACTAAGACCTTGATGCTCCTATCCGTAAGAAAACTGGCGGTCCAATTGCACAATTTCTCGGGAAGCCCATACAGATGTAGCTTTTTAAGTAGCGCTTTGTGCCATACCCGATCAAAGGCCTTCGCAATATCCAGACTGACCGCTAAAGCCTCACCCTTGGACTCAATTGCTTCTGCCCAACGGTGGGTCAGGTAGACCAGCAGGTCACCAGCCGATCGACCCCGACGGAATCCGTACTGACGGTCGCTAATTAGCTGGTGATCCTCTAGGTAACGCAGAAGTTGGCAGTTAATAATGGTCTCCATTATTTTGGCGAACAGGGGGGTGATAGCTATAGGCCTGTAGTTGGATGGGTCTGAGCGGTCACCTTTTTTAGGGATCGGGTGTACAACAGCAGTCTTCCAAGAACATGGGACAACGCCTAGCGAGTAAGATAACCGAAACAAGCGCGTTAAAACCGGTGCCAACTCAGGAGCACACGTCCTTAGCACTATGGCAGGGATTCCATCTGGCCCACTCGACTTGTGGATGTTAAGGGAAAGGAGAGCCCTACGCACTAATTTTTGAGTGAACCGGACATCCGGCATAGAACACTCGTACCGCGGGATGGTAGGCGGCACGTTTCCTCCGTCAACAAGTGTCGAGTTGGATGCAAAAAGAGAGCACAGAAGGTCGGCCTTCTCTTTTGCAGTATAGGCCAGTGAATCGCCTATTTTGTGTAAAGGTGGAAATGACGCCTTACAAAAATTCCCTTGAACAGCCTTGGCGAGAGACCAGAACGTACGAGTTCCCGAAGGAAGTTTTACTAATTTCTCGCCAATCCTGCCAATATGCTCAGACTTCGCCCTGGCTATTACTCTTTTGAAGGACCTGGAGGCAGAGTTGTACTCCTTTTTCAAAATACTAGTATCCTGATCCTTAGTTACTGCATTTGCCCAAGCTTGATAGCAATCCTGCTTACGGCGAGATGCCGATTTGCAAGGAAGCCCAAACCAGGGCTGGGATCTACCACCCGTGGGAACTACAGACGACGGAATAAAAAGTTCCATCCCCTGCAGCACCACATCAGCGATAGAATCAGCAGCGGCACTAGGATCACCTAGCATGAAGCAAATCCGCCCCCAAGGGTAGGACGCAAAAAAGGACCGCATGCTATCCCAATCTGCTGATTTATAGTGCCAAACACGGCGACTACCCTTAGCACGCGGGCGTGAGGAGCGAGTGAGTGGCACCAAACTCCGGACAAGACAATGGTCCGAAGAGCCCAGAGGGGCATCTACGGAGACTTGATATCCGTCCGGATGAGAAGTCAACAGAAGGTCCAACAGTGAAGGTGTATGGTCATGGGCGTCAGGGATTCGTGTGACAGAATCAACCAATTGTGTCAAACCATACGCCAACGCAAAGTCATGAGCAGATCTCCCCGCATGGTCGGTGGCACGCGAACCAAGCCATTCGGTGTGATGGGCGTTAAAATCGCCAAGAATCACGACTTCAGCTGAGGGGATCTGCTGCAGCAGGGAATCTATGGTGTCTTGGACAAGGCTAATGAGTCGGTCAGTCGCGGCATCACCGCTATGGGACCTGTATAGGCACGCATAGATGCGAGGATGGTCGTCGCAGTCAATACGTAACCACAATATAGAAAGGTCCTCAACTTCAAGATACCTGAGGCGCCGAGAAGAGATATCCGCACCAACGTACACACATACTCCGGCTCGTGGTACAAACGAGTGTTCGAGTCTGTATCCTGGGTAACATAAGTAGGAGGTGTCAGCTGGAGAAGATATCTGCGTCTCGGTTAAAAAGAGCAATGCCGGCTTCGCCATCTCTAGGTGGTGATGAACGGCGTTTAGATTTGAATGCAAGCCCCTAATGTTACAAAAATCCACTTTGAGCGTGGCAGGGGGTGCCGTAGAAGGGTTGCTCTTGCCCCGAGCTGTAGCGAGCGCGGTTTTGCCCTCCCCAGAGTACGTAGGGCAGCCTGGGCGTCCATGCTCAGGTACAATATATCCTGAGCAGGGACGTCCAGAGGGGGATTCTCCACCGCGAGCGCAGTTGGTACCCCCCTGGGGTAAATTACTATTTAACTGCGCTATCATGGGGGAAGGCTAGGAGGGGCGTCCGGTAAACTCACAAACGCGGCGAAACGCAGTGAACTACTTCACGCCGGTATCCAGTGAGGACGTGGTATCTCTCCGGTCGAGCCGGCCCATTCAAGCAACGGTCAAAACCGATACATGGCTCTCCCACGCCAAAGCGGAAGTAGAGTTGTTGGTAAGAGGAAGGAAACGCCGATGTTGATGGCAGCCGGGTGTTACAGGCAATGAAGTGTGGTCCTTCTTCCGCAAGCCCCCCCACCGCGACAAGGTCACTCCACAAGGGGGGGAATAAAATATAATAAATAAATAAATAAATAAATTTATCTATAGAGCTAGGAACCATCTCGATCTCGACAGCAAACCCGGTTCATTCGTTTAGGAGCTACGATGCCACTGACAGACGCACAGATACACAGTCAAGTCAAACTATAAGGGGTTTAAGTATGAAATTTCCGTTTTGTATGGAGAATTTAACGAAAATTCATTTTTCCATACAAATATACTTGCGATTTTTTAAGGAACCACAAATCTAAACTTTGTGTAATTTTGTGGATATATTTAGACAACATCAAGTTATAGGATACACAGAGAAAAAAATTGTGAATTTATATCTATAAAAAAATATTCATATTTTTATGACGGATACGGGCACCTCTTAGGACGAGCTGTTTTTGAAGATGTAATATATTTATAGTGAAAAAAATATGAATAAATTTTTTACATACATAAAAGTCCTTGTAATGAAGTCTAAAATAATAAAAGAATAATGGACAAAGCAATTGTATTAAATTAATTATACACTAATGAATAATGAGGAAAAAGTCGGCAATTTCATTCTTTAACCCCTATTATTATCAACCCTTTTTTAATCGGGAATCGGGGGGTAAAAATAGCTACATCATTTGTCAGTCATCCACCAATCCGCATTGGGCAAGCGTGGTGGACTACTGCCTAAACCCCCTTCGATGACAAGGAGAGGCCTCGTGTCCCAGCAGTGGGTCGAATTATAAATGCTGTTGTGATGATGATGATTAATTGTGAGTCAGCAGCAAAAGTAGATAGTAAAAATTTAAACTTAAAGAATAAAGTTCTGGAGAATAAATACATACTATAAATGATACCTTTACCACACCAATGATTACTTGCACCAATAAGATAAATGTAAGGTTTTATGGTATAAAAACTCCAACGTCCCTGGTAGTTGGCTTTCATTATCACAGCCTTTATAATTCGACCCACTGCTGGGACACAAGGCCTCTCCTTGTCATCGAATAAAGTTTAGGATTGGAGGATATGGGGTGATGCTATTCTACTCTGCCGGCATCACACGCCTAAAATTTGTATGGAGCAGCTTAAACAATTTTAGCGATTTCAGAGTGGCTTCCATAAAAGTTGTTTGTGATGAGAAAATCTCATGATTTTCAAATAGTTTGAAGGCTGTTGGTGTTTGACAAATAACCATGTATTCATGTTCAATTTCTACAGAATTTAGCAAGTATCATTTGCAACTTATCTGCTCAAAAAGGCGCATAAATTAAAGTTCGTGTACAGGAAAACTACCCGGGATATCGGGGAGAATTAGAAAAACATAATCGCAGTGACCATAAAAAAATGGCTATAAACCCACTCAAAAGTTTCCCGACAATTAACTGCCTCCCCCACCGGCACCGTGTTGTTTGGCGTGTGGATAATTAAGACGTCGTGGTTGAAGCATAAAATGTCGATAATTCATTTTATGTAACGTTGTATCGCCCACGTCGGGGGATTGTGATTTATACGATACGATACGATCGATACGTGCTTACTTTTTCGCATCAAATTTTTTATACAGCGGAGTATCTCCCGAGTTCATGTTGTAAAAACACGTGTTGAGAGACTCCATTTTTAACCTCAATCAACCGTACAATTTTTGTTACTTTGGTTACATACATTGTCACTTGACATTGGCAAAATGCGTACGCTTAATGCGACGCGACGCCTTTAATTAAGAATAGAATAGAATATTTATACAGCTTCAGTTTGTTATGTCCACAAATCTCTCAGAGTAGTAATCTTTAAAGGCTCTTTCCTCTATACACCTTTGCCATAGAGGCCATAGTAGGTATACTGTTTACCTAAGTCGTGGGCCTAAGTTATCGACGCAGGGCCCCTTCTAACTCGAACGCCTCGGTGTAGACTGGTGTGGGATATGCTCCCTGAATAGTTAAATGTGCCAAATTAAATAGAAATGAAAAAAAAAAACAAGAAAAACCTATTATAATAAAATGCTGAGACAGGACTCGAACTCACGACCTTTCGTAATCCGGGCGTGCTCTTCTAACTGAACTACATGGGGCCATCCATTTTTTCTTGTTTTTTCGTTTAGTTCAAATACGATGACCAAAAATGTTTACTGGGCTATGTAAGTAAGTGCATAGATTAGGTACCTACTATACACTTTTTCTACAACCGACAAATGGATTTAAATAAGACCACGTCTTCAGACTTAAGATATCATATT
This sequence comes from Elophila nymphaeata, assembly GCA_955850985.1. Taxonomy (NCBI): domain Eukaryota; kingdom Metazoa; phylum Arthropoda; class Insecta; order Lepidoptera; family Crambidae; genus Elophila; species Elophila nymphaeata. The sequence continues at coordinate 7,165,354 of OY039091.1, read as the reverse complement.
TCTATTTAGGATACGAAAAATCGCAGTACATACATGGAGTATTTTCGGATGAACAAAGTTTAAAAAAAAAATTTAACAAGAAGACATATTTATATTAGTAAAATTACCTACGTAGTTTTTAAAAGTCCTGTCGCACCGTGTGAACCGTCCTCGCCATCTACATATTTAGTCACAACTCGGGTGTAATTTTAACATCTCTAATAGCTAATAGTCTCCCTCGATTACTCGGTAATGGCCACCGCAGGCACATAGATCCCGTACAGATTAATGGTTACGAATAACTATAAATAGTCACTGTGATTATGTACTTTATAGTAGCATGTTAGATTGCGACGAAGAAAATGCTTAACTTGCAATAGCGAGGAATTGTTTTGCTCCGTCGAAGTTTTTGGGAGTCACCCAGTCCTACAGATCACTGCAAGTAGGAAATTAAGATTTATCAAAGAAACATGTATCAAAAACAAGGACCGTCTACAAACAACTAGCTACACAATCATGGGTCATCAACAGCTCATAAGGTGGGTGGACCATGGAAAGCCATGCTCTTTTGAAGGCCAAATATAAAAAGTCTCATAGTTATAGTCACGTGATGACAAATTCCTTCCACTCACATAAAGCTCCAGCAAACTCAAGGACACAGACGCAGCGGCGAGTCGCTCGCGTTGCTATTTTGTCCGTGATGCCTCGCTTCGTATAGACTTCGGTGGGCGACGTTAAAATTGTAATTCGCGTGCCCAGCTAAAAGTAAATTTTTATGTGATTAACCTATTATCGTAGTATTCTTTTTACTGTAAATTGTTATATAAGGATTTTTGTGGTATACTAAAGAAAAAAAATACTAATTTTGACTCGATTTTAGGTAAAATATCGGTAGTGTTGCTATGAAAGGCGGTGGTTCCTTATAAGGCCAATCAAAAATTTTACGGTTGACCTTGTACATGACATGGACCTTACTAGGAACATTACTAATAATGAAGATATGGTTGATTTTAAATATCTTTGACTACAAGACTGATTATGTGCCATTATAAGGCACATAATCAGTCTTGTTTGTAAGTTGTTAAGTTGTTGATAAGTTCGTAGATAATAATTAGAGAACTTAGTCTGTATTTTTTTTTTGAGGGTTTGTTATATTTTTGGTATTTTTATGGTTTTATATGATGTCATAGATGATAATTGTTAATTTGGCCTTCTTAGGAACATTTTAGCCTTACAAAGAACGGACCCGTAAGAAGGCCATTATATGCCACTGACGCTTCTACACCACCGACGCTTCTCAATCATAGGTAATCAATATTAACGAGTGCGGTAATTTTCATTACCGCACAAGTACGTAGGTAATGGGCGCCAGGTAGGTAACAGAAAACTGCGCATTAGGCTGTTTTTGGAGCAAGCGTATTGAAAAAGCACAAACTTAATCAAAACCAAAATGCAACATTGAAAGAAAACAGCTTCACTAATACGTAGTGTAATATTTTCACGCGAACTGAAGGCGGATTACCGTCTCCTGCTTTAAACTGTTTAAGATTTTTGCTCCATTCCTGCAATAAATTACGGTCAGCGCTGCGACGGGCTAAGGCGGCGGAATTAATTACTAGGAGACAAAGAAAGGATAATTGTGTTATAGTTCGCTATTACAAGCTTACAGTTTTTCAATTTCTCGTTGACTACTTGAATTTTATTTTATGGAGGATAAGTTGATTGGCGGATAAGATAGATGGCGCCGCGGTCGGGTGTTCTTCTTCATCATCATCATCATATCCGGTTCAAGAGGCTACCAGGAGGCCTTGTTCTGAGAAAACGGGCATGAAAATCAGCCAGTTTTATCCTCTTTACATTTTTCATAGTATTGATTTGGAAAGAGTCATAATTCACATGTCTTTAATAGGTAATTGGATCATAATAATATAGCTAGCCCAAAAAGTATCATTATGAACATGTGCTAGGGATAGATAGATACTTAGATAACGGATAAATTTAATATACATAATAGTATAGATATATTAATAAATCATCATCATCATCAACAACAACAGCTCATATAATGTCCCCACCGAGGGGCTCGAGTCAACCTTCTTAGCTCGAGTTTACCCCACATTAGGGGCGATTAGGCCTTAGTCAACCACGCTGGTCAAGTGCGGGTTGGTCGACATCACACACAACCTAAGAATTTCTTCATAGGTGTGTGCAGGTTTCCTCACGATGGTTTCCTTCATCGTAGAAGCGTCGATTAAACGTATATATGAATCTCACCACGACGACGGCATCAAATGATTGTCTGTCAATCAAATAACATAAAAAAAATGCTGTGCTCTTCCAACTGAAGTTATTACTTTTTTCATAAAATAGCATAGAAATAGTTCAAAATCTCCGCAGTTTAGCTCTAAAGCGAAGGTTCCAGCCCAGTCCCGTTTTACAATAACCGGGTACTTGACCAGTGATTAATATTTAATTTACGGCATAACCAGCTGTCATGTTGCAAAGTTAATTTAATGATAATTTATAGCCCTTGCGTATGAATTTCGTGGGCTAATTAGAAGTTTATAGCCTCGCTCCGAAAGCTTTGATGCAACAATGTTCGTTAGTAGGCTTGGGAATTCTTGTTGAATAGAATTTAGTTCTACGCGTTATTGTGTCCAAAGAGAATTTCATTTGGTGTTAAGTTTGGTCACAAACAGTTTATTATGCACTTACTAAGTTTCTTCAAAGAAGAATAAGTCCAGAAACCTAGACTGACTAGATACTACCATATCTTATCAAAGCCATAACAATGGTCAACAGCATATTGTGTTCCGATGAAATCAGTCAAAATTTTTCGTCAAATACCTATCAGATTTTCTCGAAGTGATGGTTTAAAAGTTTTAAGGACACATTGGTAGGTATATATTGAGGTGGCTTAGATATTAAGATTATTAGGAATTATTGACATGGATATTATGGTGGCTGAATCAGAACGCATGAGTCTTGGCTCGGCCACCAATATAACCACAGATTTAATAATACAAGGAGATAGGCCAAGCCGCCGTTTAACTTGCGACAAGTGTATCCCCTGTGGGCATACATTTCCGCCACTTCGCCTTCCGATAAAGTCAAGTGAATACGTAACTTAGCGATTCGACCGATCTCCTTTGCGGCTGTGCTTAACTTTCATCGCTTCGCAGTCCTTAAGACGCGCGCAATGAATAGTGTATATTACGGCATGCTCAACTAGAACCATGTTATGTAGTGCGGCCGCTGAATGCGACACTCGGTCTTCCTATAAACTCAGCGATTCGACCGATCTCCTTAGATTGATATATCTGTGAATGTAACCTTATAACTTAGCTTGAGAAAATATGATATTTGGCGAAAGATTTCGAGAAATTATTGACTAAACAAATCCTGCATCCTACTCTGACTTCCGCCCTATCTCTATCCTTCCTGTTCTCTCAAAAGTGTTAGAGCGGTTGGTTCATGATCAACTTGCCACTTTCCTATGTCGTAATCACCTCCTTAATCCTCTCCAGTCCGGTTTCCGTTTGGGTCACAGTACCACCACTGCTCTTATCAAAATTACAGATGATATTAGATGGGGCATGGAAAATGGCTTGTTAACGATATTGGCACTACTCGATTTTAGCAATGCTTTTAATACTGTTGATTTTGATGTGCTCCTTGGAATACTACGCTCTATTAACATATCTCCAACGGCAATTGACTGGTTTCGAAGTTACATGCTTGGGCGTCGGCAGAGAATTTGCATTGAAGAATCTATGTCTTCATGGTGTTACACATCTGCTGGCGTGCCGCAGGGTGGCGTTTTATCTCCTTTACTCTTCGCAATTTTCATAAATTCTATATCTAAACAATTATCTTCGTCCTACCACCTTTATGCAGATGATTTACAAATTTACTATCAAGCACCTCCGGATCAATTAATAGAAGCAGTAAGCAAACTAAATCGAGATCTAGATTATATTTGTGAGTGGAGTAATTCCCACGGCCTGAAAGTTAATCCGAATAAAACGCAAGTGATTGTTATCGGTAGTCCTCGAATGACGTCAAAAATCGACTTATCTGTAGCGCCTAAAGTTAGTTTTGATGGAACCTGTATCGAATACAGTAAAACTGTAAAAAACTTGGGGCTACTTTTTGATACGAACTTGTCTTGGACTTCTCATATTCAAGAACTAAGTAGGAAACTATTTGCATCAGCAGGTTCCCTAAGGAGACTTCGTAATTTTCTTCCTACGTCTACTAAAATTGCGCTCGCTCAATCCCTCCTTCTTCCAATCCTCGATTATGCCGACACCAGTTTTCCTAATATAACCGACGAGCAACTAAATAAACTTGAGCGACTTCAAAACTTTTGCATACGGTTTATATTTGGTTTACGCAAATATGACCACGTTTCAAATTTTCGTTTTAAACTCAAGTGGTTGCCCATTCGCCTTCGCCGGAATGCACATATTCTTTCCCTCCTTTATACTGTCCTGTTCCATCCTAACACTCCTTCTTACCTGAAAGATCGTTTTAAGTTCCTCAGTGACACCCACGGAAGAGTTTTAAGATCGTCGGAAAATCTAAGGTTAGAGACACCGCCACATTTCACTGGTTTTTATAACAAGTCTTTTTCTGTGCAGGCAGTTTTATTGTGGAACGCTTTACCTGTCTCTGTGATTATTGGGTATTTCCTTATTAAGTATATGTAGAATATTGATATTTATATATTTATTAGTATGTATGTATAATATAGGAATCTATAATATGTATTAGTATATTTGTAGTATGAATATGTATGTATATATGTATTGAGATTCATATATATATATTTATATTATTATTATTATTAATTAATTTGTGTAAGTAAGTTATGTTTATAGATACGTCGTCGCCAACTTCCCTCTTATTCTTTATTTTTTTGAATCCTTTCCATCCTAAGGTTACCTGGAAGAGATCGCTTTTAGCGATAAGGTCGCCCTTTGTACAAATTGTTAGTTTTTTATGTAATCTTCTGTATTTTTACAACTGGTTGATGTACAATAAAGTTATATTCTATTCTATTCTATTCTAAAGCTGAGAGGAAACAGTTCAAAGCTAGGTGCTACGCAGGCGTGGGGTCCACGTCCGGAAGCCTCCTCATGGCGGACCCTGGTAACGTGGTGGGCAAACTTTCTCGGCGGGTGTGTTGGATTTTGATGTCAAGTATAAAATGAAATGAAAATATTTTAAGTATCGACACTTTTCATACATTGCCCACTGTTTCTGATAGTTTACGCTAGTGGCGCTAGTAGGTAATGTGTGAAAAGAGTCGATACGTTTAATCAAACTCGAAAACTAACAAACTCATACTAATGGTACAGATATGATCATTTGCCCGATCCGATCAGCGTATCCGTATCATCGTATCACGTATCAAGTGGTGGACGCCTCGATTTGCTCCGTATGACAACCGTATGAAACCGACATGACATGGGACGGGCCGTATCATAACGGCGTATTAAAATCGCGTATCATCACCCGTCCACATATGCGATCATGATACGCGTCACCGATACGGATACGCTGATCGAATCGGGCAAATGATACATATCTGGACTCGGCTTAAGCTATACTACACCATGACAATAAATAAACAACGCAAATCATAAATGTTTATACTCATGATGCAGTTTATAGTTGAAGTGACCCTTATTACCCACTGACTCTCATTCCCCCCGTCTCCTAGGCGTTTCCTAGGGGAGTTAGTAAAGCTAGTTCTGGATACCTTTCGCCTTATACCCTAAAAGAAAAAAAGTCAAAAGGGTAGCAAATGAAACTCACATTATTATTTAAATGTAGGTAAGTGTATTAGCAACGTTGGTACATGAAATGACTGATTAATACTGCCGTGGAATATCATTACAACACCGCGATGCCCGCACACGGAACACCATAACATTAGTGTCCTTTACACGTAAAAAAGAACCTTTATCACCAATAAAACCGTGCTCCTAAGATGCCACTTACTTAACTTTGCTCTATCACATCTATAAATTCAATAACTGATTAACAATACTTTAGGGACACTACTAATAAATACAAAATGTGAGCATTCGTACGATAGGAGACTTTATTTCTTAACAATATCATATAATATGAGACTAATATAAGAGATTCTCGACTTACATCGACGAGATAGCTTATTCTCTTTCTCATTCTCTTGGTCCCAGTGAGATCATAGACAGAATCGTTTCACGGGTGCAAACGTAATCTGTGGGTGCAAATAATAACCTAGCGCCATCTAGGGTGCGTTCCAAAACGATTTCAATTTACTTGGGGTAGAGTATTGGTCGTTATTAAGAAGCGCTTTTACCAAGACTAGAGTTATTTCACATCCATTAGCAAAAAAACTTGCTTTCTAACGCTGTCTACTTGGCTTTACCTGGAACGCACTCCTAGTAGACACGCGATGACATGAAAAAGGGTCTTTGGGAACCATAAGCGACGAAGTTCAGAAATATCTAGCAATGTGGACAAAAACTTCGGCATTCCTTCCATTTCACACCACCGGCGATGGCGTCAGAAGGAATTTCTATTTCCACTTTGACACCAGCGGCTGCGCTTTTTACGACGTTGCCAAACAATTTCTAAAATTCAATGCTATAAATTATGGTCGTCATACTTGCGTAGTATCTGAATAACCTTAAAACTGAAGAAAGAGATGATTATAGTGAATCTCCTCCAAGAGGTTCAAGTAAGGTAATCAAAATTACATTGATCGTATATTCGTACCTAATATACGACTTAAACCTTATGACTGTACAGTGTACACGTAGGTTTAAGATTGATTGAAGTTAACTTGGTAAAAAAGTTCAACATATTTGGCAGTTTGTTGCAAGCTGTATAAACCAGACAAAGGTGTCGGTGATTAGTTCGTAATTCTTAATTTACCACGTGTGAAATTTTGCAATTTATTATCGAGACGGAAGTCTTCTTCGTGAAAATTCTTAACGTAAAAAAATTTCAAACGTGGAAAATTAAGAATTAGGAACTAATCGCCGACACCATTCGTTACATAACTCATTTTACAAGTTTTTTTTATGTCCGAACATACGTAAAAACGATGCATCTATGTCAAATCTTGCAACTGAGATGCATTTTACCAGCAACCCAGTGGATCGAAACGAACTCTGGTAATATATGCTTGTACTGGGACCAAAACAGTGAGATTATAGAGGCATAAGCCATCGAAATATTTGTTTACAGAATTTTTGAGACGATAAAGTCATCTCCCACCCACCTTACATTACGTCAAAACGAGTCCAAATAATCTCCATTCTCGAAATATTTTTGAAAAATGGATTAAATTATATAAATGATAAAAACCATCTTACTTCAAACTACTTTAAATAACTACAACATTTCTCTAGTACCCATTTATCATTAATCGGTAAAAAATAACTAATTTAACTAGAACATTGTGAACTACAAGGACAATGAAGAGGGGAAAGGAAATTGGAAGCATTTATACAACTAAACTATCGTATAACTGTCTTGTAACAGTTGTATTAAAACATTCAAAAGTTTAATTCCAGTAATAGTCTCTTGATAGTGGTTCGCAAATCCTTTATAACCCGAAAATATGTTTACTTAAAACCATGTATATTCCACGTTGAAATAAAAATAAAGGAACATAATGCAAACAAAAAAGAAAACAAAAAAATAAAAAATCATTCATTTAATTCTCTGTGATAATAATATAATAATTTCTTTAATAATTATAAGTATCTTTAAGAGAGAATAATGTTCTATTAAATTCTACATACAACATGACATAAGCTATTACAATCTATTAGACATATTGTCGTAACGACAAAATGAAGAGCGAAATATTTAAATAATTTCTCAATATAAAATTTTAAATAAAATATAAATAATCGAGTATTACTGTTCCAACAACTCTAAAGTCTATGGTTAACCATAGACCAATAAAATATTTTAAACCGTGGTGTAACACTAGATAAGATCTCTAGATTTATGGTGACAATATAACTTAAAAATTAAAAATGGAAAATTCTGGAGATCTCGAACGATGGAAAACAATTGAAGGTATGATAAAAAAATAACCACAGACATATCTATACAAGGCTTACTATTAAGAATTGATTCAATTAGAATTTATATAGACAGAATTTATACATACTATATAGCATTACAAAACAATCTGTATCTATTAATGCCTACAATTACCTAGTATTCTCACCTAAAAACACGATAAATAAAAATTCTCAATATTAAATAATGATTGGTTAACCTAACTTAAAACTTAATGATTTTCCGTGGAAATTAATTATATAAAATGATTCACTTCATAGAAGTGACGTTAACCAGGCAAACAGACTGTAATGAAAAATTGGTTGTACATTCTCTTATATTGTTAAAAATATTATACAAAACTTACATACTCGGGTTCTTAAAACAATATAATGCACTGAATGAGGTTTTATTTGTACCAGTTCAGTCAGTCGACCAGTCCGCGCCGGACGTATAGAAATGCATTGTTGTGCATAAAATATATCCAAAAACTTGTCACAAAACCCTTATCTCCTAATAAACCTTATGATATTGTTACAATAAAATAAATAATTACGTTAACTAAAATTGAAACGGAGGGACACAAAACGTGTAGAGGGCTTGCAAACCTCTCAAAAGATTATTAATATTAATTTTAAAATAAATTTTAATCATTCACATTGACGTTTTCATTTATTCACAATTAAAATATAAAATCTTAACTTAATTTAATAAAAATAATGCAAAATTTCGACTCGAAATCATAAATATAAATTACTGCGTCTCCGAATATTTTATGTATATTTTAAATGAGTAACGACAACCCGTATTCATCGAAAATGTACCGTAAAGTTAATATAATAGGATACTAAATTCCGTTTTCATCTTTCGTGAAAGTTTATTTTTTACTTGTCCTGTCGACGAGATCAATGTTTCTATATCGATATAGCTGCATTATGTCTAGTTGCCGTTTACATTGTTGCTTTGGAACTATTTTGAGGACGTTTTAGTCAAACACGGTAAGGAGTTACGAATGTCTAGAAGAGTAGTAATGTAATCAATACTAAAAATTCTGCAGAACTACTATGAAGTAGTGAAGTCAACTGTGTTTTATTTAAGATTTTATATAACCCCTATAAGACTTTTATAGAACTCTTATAAGTTTTTTCTAACTTTTTAACAAATTTTCTTTAACTTGACAGGGTAGCTCTCAGCACTGAACCGATTTTGATGAAATTTGCTATGGAGATAGTTTGAGACCCTGAGAAGGACATAGGACACTTCTTGCTTGCAACCTGTTACTACTTTGAGGTACTGTATGACGCGTAAAGCGCCTAAAGCTCTGCTCTAGCTCTTGGGATTATCCGCGATTTATCAAGTAGCGAGCTGGGATTATCAGCGATTTATCGATTTATGATTTATCAAGCGAGCTTACCGTCTTAAATCCACCAATCCGTATTGGGCAAGCGTGGTGGACTACTGCCTAAACCTTCTTCAACGACAATAAGAGGCCTTTTGTCTTATAAGTGGGTCGAATTATAAAGGCTATTCTGATGAGCTTATCGTGTTTGACTAATATAATGAGATCTTGGCTTTCGCGTTACCTTTTGCAATGTAAAGCTACAAGCCACGACAACCTCAAACGTCCACGTTGCAACTTACTCTAAATATAAGACGGATATTTCTTAAGTATATAAGAGGACAATAGACACCTATATTACAATTATTCATAAAGGGTCGTGGAATGGATACAAAATATTACAAAATTCTATCATTATAATATTTAAACTAGGCCCCAACGTGGAAACCGAGCAAATCGTCCCCCAGTCGCTTTAAAACTCGCGTAATCGAGGACGTTTCCCGTTCCATATATAGAGTTAGGGCAGAGTGAGTACTACTAACTATAATGTTATAAATAATAACAATATTCAAACCCCGATTAATTTAAATTTGTCCATTAGCTGTCAAGTACAATGATAGGGGAATACGCAATGCGATTCGCTCAGAGATCGAACGACACAACATATTTCCGCATCCGGTGAGCGCCGAACGAGTTAAACAAAGTCACACCTACAAAAACTCCTTCGTTTTATAATATTTAAAAAATACATAAATGGCACACATATGTACATGGGAAATTGACATGATCTCTTTACAAAATAGCTACGATAGAAATGAAGAGCTGTTAGGCCTGTGGCGTGGATATTTCAGCCACTGTCGCTTGCACGTCGCTGGAAAATGTCTTCAAATAACTTTCGACCTTACGCCATCGAGTTTAAGTCTATTCTATTGAGTACGCCAGACGTGCATATTATACTGAAAAGGGGGCTGACTACACGACCAATATTGAACAAACGTGATCCTATCGATCGTGTGTTCAAGCTCTGATCCGTAATATACATTGTTCATTGTAATTTTCGTCCTTATTGACAGTACACTACAGAACAAATCCGCTTATACCGTTCATAAATATATTGCAGATGACGCGTCAACAGTTACTACTGATTAAATAAAAAAGCTTGTGCATAACCGTTATCGTTTATACTAACGCACCCTTTGACTCCGTGGTAACGAACGAATTTGAAAATGTTTACACAGGTACAAACTGTTTAAGAATAGGTTACAATTCATTTTAGTAGCGTTATTCAGATGGAATGTCATTTAATTTCAACGTATATTGTATTTAAATGCCTTTTCTTCCTATCGACACATTAAATGCAAAAACTTATTTAATTATTATTTATTTTTTATTGAATGTAACATAGTTGGTTTGTTAGACAAAATAATGCCTTAAAACAAGTATGCAATAAAGTAAAAAATTGTAGTTTAGTGACCATTGACAAAAGTTATTTTGATAATTCACCGCTCTTCAAGCTTACGTTGAAACCCAAACTGTTTAAAATATAGTGCAAATATATTTACCACTGCCTTATAAAGCCTTAATTTTTAACCTCTTGTCATATTTGAGATAATATTTGCTAATAATAAAGTAAGTTATTTAGAGTAACAAGGTGATAAAATACTGTTTTGATTAAGATAACTCACACAATGAGCATATATTTCAACTTATTCCAAACAGCAATGATATTTATCGCCTTGAAATAAAGTTCGTTATTGAGAAAAAATATTAGTAAACTTTTATTATTTAAATAATACCTCATAACAATTGACACTTGCGACCTTTCGTTTATTATACAGAATAGACTTATTTAGTAGAGAGAGACGTAAAAACGTCGTAAGTGCCAAATGTAATAAAATGTTTACATTCTAAGAATTTGTGTGATAATGTTTATGACTTTAGCAATGACTTTTAGGCTTTTGAAGAGAAAGTCTTTAGACCTTATCCCGTCGAATTAAAGTTCACAATCTGAGCAACTTTTACGCCAAACACGAGAAAAATAAATTCAAAAAGATGTACGCTATCCTGACGCTACAACACCAACCGTCAATTGTAGAATACTGAAAGAAGACTTCAACGATTTCTAAAGCTATCTCTCAAGGAGTACAAATAACTGGATGCGGCAAATCAAAACAGCTTACTCCCTCGTATTTGCAAGGTCTTCCACGAAGTCCGGGCTCACCGCGCGAGCTAACTAGCGACTGCTTGGGTTCATGGGCATCTGCGCCTGCACTCCTTGCAGGTTCATCGGTCGGCCGTTCGGATTGCCCATGCCCAGTCCGTCTTGATAGCTGTTCGCGTCCATAGTATCATCGTTCTGGAATATTTAAAAATGTCAATACACGAGGACATTTTTTTTTACTATTGACGTGATGCTCCATAGCAAAACCACGTTATCTTCAACGAATATATAACTGTATAAAGTCTATGACATTTTAGTACCATTAAAACTACATCCCTAGAAACTTTGATCTAGGCATTAACACTCGTATTCTCAAACAATTCTATGAGGTTTCTCGATTCTATGATAAATAAACGCATTGCATTGAATAGAGCTCTGTGATTGGTTCGATTCTGTTGCCTAGTTCATATCGTTGAATATACGTTTTATTACTTCAAACCTCCTTGAAACTTTAAACTTTTGACATCTGGACGTTGCTTTTGACATCTCGACCTGTGCGTTGCATAATATAGCTAGCTAGCTACCTTAGCTGTGCGTTCATTTTAAAGAACTCATAGTGCCGATCCCCACTTTAGTATTGTCTATGAATAAGTTTTTACGACCCTGTGCGTTCACGCACACTGAGACCTCAAAAGCCTTGACATATGTCACGCGCTGAGAAATGCCTTATTTTGCATAACATTATTTTTTACTTGGACTAGTATTGTTTGTGAATACGGGCGTGTTTCAATATTTTACAAAATCTATGTGATGTTGCAAGTTTTTATATTAAAATGATATTGTCAAAGCTATCATCATTGGACATAGGCATCCCTCAAGGATTGCCCGATCGGTCCAACGCTGCCTACATCCAGCGGCTTCCCGCGGCCTTCACCAGATTTTAGGTCCACTTTATGGGGGGCCTACCAACAGTATATAATTATAGAATTGTTATAGAATTATTTGATACCATTCATGTGTTTCTGCTATGTGTATAAGTGAACCACCATGGTTCTGCCGGAGTAAGCCTCTACACCACAAATACTTTGCATTGAATTTTAGAACAAAACTAGGGATATATAGATTTTTGTAAAGTCCTAAAATCTAATAGACTTTATATACTTGAGAGATTTTTCTATATAATTACTTATGTATTTACATTTGAAAGCTAAAGTGGTTCTGCCACGGAGAATTACGTGAATATGGTAGCTCCAGATGGCTAACCTTGCCGCTATTAGAAGATCTAAGAACTTGTTGTGTATTCAAAACTTGAAATGCTACTATTGAAGGATTTGTAATCAAAATATTATTTAAATTCTAAGGACTTCCATAAAAACTTGACTCTCGGCTCAGGAGTGTCAAGTATGGCTACTAAAGTAAAGTACATAATTTATAAATAAGATCTGCAATTATTTACATGTATGAAGATACTCTAAAAATCTTTTCACTTAGTTTCAATTTAAATTACATTAAATAAATATTCATATTTAGCACTTTACGCGTTTACATAATGCTGTGTTTCTTTTTCTTCTCCATTTTTCATGGATTAATTCAAGCAAATTTGACAAAAAGATTAGAGGCAAAAACGATTTCACATTACACACACAAGGGACGAAACATTTATGTCATAAGCTTTGTACAACCGTCCGTAAGTTTAATGTGAGAAGCATGCGCTAACAGACGATTTAAGTATGTGTACGTGTTTACACAAGAGTGAAAATTGTATACAAATGACAGTTGCGACGGCATGATTGTAGTAAGCGTGGCTTTACCAAGTTATTAATGAATCGTAAATAAAGATGAGCTTACAATATAGAAGATTAAATCCTATGATACACTTATTTTTATATAACACTATACAGTGTGTCTGGTCATGAGTTACACCGTTTACCGTGAGATTATACAGGGTGGGCCAAGAATTAGTTAACATTTAAATCGAACACCCCACGCAAACAAGAGCCGCGCGGGGCGCGGAGAGGTGTCTTGCGACTAGTTCGTTTCTCGGAAATTTAGTCGCAATGGATCGCTTCACGGGGCCTCAGCGCGCTTTTTGTGTGAAACAATATTATTTAAACAACAATTCGCTCATTACTGTGAGATGCTTATTTCGCGTTGAATACCATTTACGCGACTTAAGTCAGTGTCCGAGTGCTCCTTTAATTAAGAAATGGGTGAAGAAGTTCGAAGAGACGGGATCGACACTAAATGTGAAGCAAACTGGTGGCCCACGGACTTCTCGGAGCGAACTCGTTGGACCCTACTTTTTCGAAGATTCTCGGGGCCGTACGGTTACTGTTAATTCTGCTGAGTATGTGAAAATGTTACGGGATTTCTTGGCATCAATGCTAGTGGAATTTTCAGGTTACAATTTTAACACATGGTTTCAGCAAGATGGAGCGACTTGTCACACATCCAACGAGTCGTGCCGGTGGTTAAAGAAATGTTTCCGGGAAAGCTGATTTCCAGACGAGGCGACATCCCCTGGCCACCGAGGAGTCCAGATCTATCCCCAGCAGACTTCTTTCTATGGGGATATTTAAAGAGTCGAGTCTACATGCAGAAACCAAAGACACTACGTCAACTAAAAGATAAAATCAGCGAAGAAATGTCAGCGATCTCTCGGTCTCTTTGTCGACGTGTATTCGAAAATTTCAATACTCGTTTAAAAGAGTGCAAAAGTCGAAACGGTGGTCATTTAGATGATATTATTTTTAAAAAATAAATTTCGATAAATTAGCTTTCTTTTAAATATATAAGTTTTGAAACATAACAAATGGTTTTTTTTATACGATTTTTTCAAATATTAACGAATTCTTGGCCCACCCTGTATCATAGTATAAGGAAACAAGTACGCCGACTGAGACCCCGCGCAAGTGATAATAGCCTTCTCCTATAGGATGGTATAGGGTTGTCGTCATAAAATATGCCGACAACCCTATACCCAATTTCATTCGATACCTAGGCATAATTAAGCCAAGTGTGTCAAGAGTTGGCAGTCTACTCTATATAATGGTATAGGGTTGTCGTCACAAAATATGCCGATAACCCTATACCCACATTTCGTTCGATCCCTAGATATAATTATTAAGCGAAGTGTGTCGAGAATTGACAGGTAAGCATAGCATCAGGGCTCCATAATTTACTGATACATATTTTGTTTTTTTGTACACTTACACAGACTCTGACTCGTGAAATAAAATAAAAATATGTACATACCTAATGCATATAAAACAATGTCAAACTCGCACTTTACCGATTTTTTAATAGCTCATTAAGCGTGTCGTATCTCGTTATTTTTGACTCCCATGTATGTTAGCGTTTTATGTCATTGATATTATATTTTAATAACGCTTAGGTTCTATACAACATGTAAATTAGATAACCAACACCCTGAATACTAGTGGTTTGGGATCTGCTTCTGAGTTGATTTCAATATTTTTTTTTTTAAAAAAAGGTTATTTTTTAAAAAAAAAAAAAGAGAAAAACAAAAAGTACCCAGAAAACATTGTACAACATTTTCTGGTTACTTTTGTTTTTTTTTTTTTAAATCGTTTTTTAAAAAAAAATTATTGAAATCAACTCAGAAGCCGATCCCAAACCACCTGTATTCAGGGTGTTGGTTATTTAATTTACATGTTGTATAAAACAATTTCTAAGTCCTGTACCTTTTTTGCTACATCCTAACCCTATTTTCCGAATCACAAATCATTTAAAATGTTTAATTTGACATAAAAAAAAGTCTTCGATTTAAAGAAGTACCTACAATACTTGTTAGTTGAAGTTAAAGTATTATATGTATTCTCTTTCGACGAAAGCGATGCGCGACGGCAACCTTTACAAGGGTATTCGTTAGTTCTAATAAATTGTCACTGTGTGCCTGCGGCCGCGCCTACGGCGACGCGTTGCTACCTGGCGCGCGCACATACAAACTACGCGTTTCTATGCAGTCAAGTTACTTGTTTCCTTATATCTATGCTTACACCGTTGATTTACCTCTCTGTGCCTGCGTATAGTGCGATCCTCGTAGCGCGTGCCGCCCGTGGAAGCCATTGGCCGGCTGAGCGTGCTGTTGGCATTGCTGGGGGAGTGCGGCGCGCCGCCAGTACCGGACATCGGCGTGCCCTGACCTGTCCCCACACCCGCATATGTACACACTGGACTGGATATCTATCACGGTACGTTTTGCGGGTACTGTCTTCGCGAGATGAGCGGTTTTTACTATCGACTAGCATTTATTCCGTACGACTTGTCCACATGGATAAACTGTAGAGAAGCATCGTCGTAGATATAAATAAAACCGTTGAGGCCACTAACTAATGTCATCTCTGCATGCGTTCCTGCGACTTTCTATCTATGTCAAGGTTATCGCGTCGTGCAGGCGCGATAGAAGGGACAACAAGATTTTAACACCGTCAATCTTTCGCACTTTGCCCACTGGAATTCATTCCTTATAGATTGGACATTCCGGCAGGAATAAACGCTATTGGATGTAGGGCTATTATTGAGGATTCACCGTGCGGGTGCCGGGTCCATCGTGTCGCAGAGGCGAGCAGAGCCAGAGGCGGTGCCAGTACTTGGGGCCGCATTCGTAGGGTTTTTGTATTTTACTGAAGAGCTATTACAATTGTTTTGCTTTTTTTATGTCTTTCGGAATGTCCAGTCTTAAAATTTATTATTTTTAAAATAATTAAATATTGGAGAGCGTACATTCTTATGATGCGAGAAGAGGTGTCACTCTAGAGGGCGTGACGTTGGCTGCGTTCCTTGTTCACGACAAACTTCACATCACTAGTGCTGGAGCACAGTGGGGTGAACACTAATATCGATATGAATGATATCGATTTATTTGTAAAAAGTGTAATCTGTTATGCGAGGATTTTCATTCTTTCATTTCATTTTCATTGCTTATAACGGATACTAACAATTTTCAAACATAGAACATGTACTTTGTCTTTGTTGTGCGTTATGAAAAAGTTTTCTATGGTATTATTTCCTTTTAGATTTGTTTTACAAAAAAACTTTTTTCTTTCTTTTAAAACACGAAATGATGCAGTCACGTTATTTTCTAAAAACCATTTATTGCGTCGATTATACAAGGTTTACTTTGTATATTTTTCTGATTGAATAATTGAACGATAGTATAATAACCATTTTACCACCGACACCGAGACAGTACCGCTAAGAATTTTAATTTGTAATTTTCATTCGTAATAAATAAACAGTCCATTTCCGTTACGAGCCGCATTTTTACCGCAATTACAACACCAATCTTTTAAAAAAAAACTCTACCGATTAATCTCTAAGGTCTTTAAAATCTACTACAGCACGTTTTGAGCTTGTTTCAAAAGAAACTCATGACGCAACTAAAATAGTTACGTTTTTACAGTAATAACTTATACTAAGAGTACAGTACACTAGCATTACGTAGAATCTTGAAAACTTAATTTGTTTTTCTCTCAGTATTCTAATTGTTTGATAGTAAACACTTATCATGGAATAATTTTATTTTTGAGTTTACTAACGCGTAAATATTAATACTAGAAAAATGCACTGAAAAAAAATTGACTTGCCTCAGGCGGGACTCGAACCCGCATCCGCCGCCCGGATTGCGGAAGATGCGGGTTCGAGTCCCGCCAGAGGCAAGTCGATTTTTTTCAGTGCATTTTTCTAGTCTAAACACTTATTTCCAAAACTACTTTACCTGTATAAGTAGTTTAAGATGATAGCTTGTAGTGACGATGGATAGTTTGAAGATTTGTAATTAGTAATAGCAATAAAAATGCGGCAAACAAGCTCATTAACAAGAAGTTATGGCTGGTGCAAAGAAGTCGCAGTTATGTATTAAATTTGAGGAATAATTAGTGGAAACAAGTGCATTTGAGATGCAGTGCTTTAGGCGTCACCTCCACGAGCGATTCAATCGCGACGATAATATCGCCGTGCCACTGAGTATATGCCAGTTTCCACACTGCGATATTATGGCGGCATTTATTAATATAGAATTTAGTGGCACGGCGATAACATCGTCGACATCGCTAGTGGAGGTGACGCCTAATCTACGCGAAACTAACACGTTTGATTTGTTCGATATGGATATAAGACCCTACAGGGTGTTTGGTAAATGGTATAATAAATAATCCTACTCTTGCTAACAAGGTAAGTATGCCTCAGAGATGAAAAATGAAAAAATGGTTTGATCAATAAATCTAAATTGTAAAATTTATTTTGATTTTTCCTATACACTTTGTTTTACTGACTGAACTATTTGAATGGAAATTTAAAAAAAATATATTTTACATGTTTGAATTTTTAATAATATCACCATACTTAGTATTTATATGATGTTAGATGGTTAGGTGCCCGCTTATACCATGTACTAAACACTCTGTAGACCATAAGACGATTCAGACTTCACAAATTTTATCAAGTATTTAATAAAGAATCGAATAAACACAAAAACAGTTCGTAACAGCACTATTTATTCCTCTAACTATCTGTTTAGTGTTTCAGCTTAGACCCGCGCACACTCCAGCATGATAATGCAGTTATGGCATGAGACATACAAATAGTGATTAATTGATAGGCCAGTATCGATAACACGGCAATATTACGAATAACAATTGTGTAATCACTATCAACTGCTTTTTAATGTATCGATATCCCAACCAGGTCATTTATCGATAGTGGCTCTATCGATATTTCGACATCACTACATACTGAACACAATGTAACGACGTCTCACACAAAACGAATATATACACAAACATCAACAGCCCCACAAAATATTGATTTGAATTTTATAATTTGTACAAGTTTATACATTTCTACGTAAAAATATGTATACAACAGTTTGACAGTGGAAAGTCTGTCAAAGTGTATATTTATAAATTCTGTTAAATTCTTGTCTCAAGATTTTTGGAACGCGAAACTTCAAGAGCATAATTCATATTTTTAACAATGAAATAAGTATTAAACAGATTACATCTTGATTTTTTCAAAAATTATATACCTAACAATAGAACGTTTAAAATTTCATTTCTTATTCTTGCCTAGCAAGAAATCTGACTATTACAAACATTATTCATTAATTTTTATATTTTACAATTACCTACAATTTCCTGCTCGCATATTTTAGACTATAATTCCATGTAGTTAAGTGTGATTTTTGCTTACCACTGCTATTGGAGGATCCTCTCGGTTGAGCCGCCCTGGCTGGCGTGAGGAAGTCAGCTTCACGCCATCCGTGCTTGCGATATACTTCGCGTAACTCCGCGTGAGACCACATTGTCATTAATACTTGACCTAGGAGAGATATAATTGTCGTTGTAAATATCTGAAATCGGTGGCGTAAACGCTTTTAAGTTACACGCACGTATTCACAAACAATACTTATGTTAGTAAAAAACAATGCTATGCAACATAAGGCATTTCTCAGTGCGTGCCATATGGCAAGGATTTTGAAGTCTCATAGTGCGCGTGGACGCACAGGGTCGTAAAAACTTATTCATAGCCAAACTTAAGTAGGGATAGGCACTATGCGTACTTTAAAATGAACGCACAGCTTAGGTTAGCTAGCTATATTACGCAACGCACAGGTCAAGATGTCAAAAGCAACGTCCAGATGTCAAAAGTTTAAACTCTGAAAACCTCATTACATTCAACGATGTGAATAGTGTTGTAAAAGAACAGTATTTTAGTCCTCATTTTGCGGCTATAAGTTCTTTTTGCAGAACTCACGACTAATTACTCCTCTGAGGTCTGAGTTTTGAGTTTTATTTAAGTCTTGTCAGTTCTTTCAGTCCTAAAATTACTTATTCTTGATTGACTTAAGTCTTCAAAAAAATCGGGAGTGGTCTCCCTTTGACTTTCTCGTATACCAGAAACGACACAAAGGTTGATGAAATTGTTGTTGAAATTTTGGTCACCTATCCAAGTACCGACCGCGCACTTGGTTGCTTAACTTTCGTGATTGACGGCTCAAAATAGAAACCTTATATTTTGATGTCATACACGTATGTTAAATTTGGTTGCAATAAGTTAAAGCATGCTCGACACACACACAGACATAATTCCAAAAAAGAATATTTTTGGACTCAGGGAGGTCCAAAACGTGTAAATCCGTCAAAATCTCGAGATCTAATTTTGTGACGATTACAAGACTTCCTCTTTACTACGTATACGAGAAAGTAAAAAGACTGCAGTTTCAATATTAGGACTAAAAGACTCAGTTCTTTGACAACACTAGCTGAACTAGGCAACAGAAACGAACCAATCACCGAGCTGTATTCAATGCAATGCGTTTACTTGTCCAATAGTCTAGGAAGCTCATAGTAATGTTTGTGAACACGGGTGTAAGAGACAGTCCACCTTCCTATAGAAAATGTAAGAGTTAGTGACCTGCAAACTTGAGCACCCTGGGCGTGTGACGATGACGTTGCTTGGTGAGGTTGAGAAGTCTCTCCACTCCGCCCGCCTCCAGCAAGGAGCGGGAGAACTCTCCACTCTTCTTTATCACCTCGTTGAGCGTCGCCAGCACGGCGGCTATCGTGTCGTCAGAGGTACCCTGCTAAGGAATATAAAAGAAGTGTTAAGAGCGGGCATAAACCAAGAAAAATATCAGAATTCACCCGCGCGTTTCACCCTTCCCCTCTTGCACATCGCAGTTCGCAGCCGCAAGGTGGCACTCGCTTCATGATTTTTCTTTTTTGTGATCGCACATAGTATACGCGAAAAACTAGATAAAATTGGCTAAGCACGAGTCGGACTATCTATCCATTACCTATACTTTGACATGTGAATTTTTAATACTTTTCGCTGATGGTAAATAAATATAATAAATTCAGATTCAAATAATTTATTCATTGTGTGTGTTTACAAAGATATGAGGTAGGTACTTACAAGTAAAATATAGCTCAACACATGAACCCTGCAAGGTTATAACAAAGTATATAAATAAAGTTTTATTTACATCAATTATATTTTTTTTTATAAAATCATGCTAATCGCTCAGAATAATTACCAGCTATGCACATTCTTCAAAAAAATAATTATTGGTAATTAAATCATTTATTCATAAAATATAATGTTACTTTCAGTTTTGATTATGTTAATGTCAATCTGATGTGACATGCTCAAACCAAGTGGTATGCTATATCACATTCTTGTTATTTATGACAAGAGTTGACAAGATACCACTTTGGATTGTCCAAAGCTAAGACAATGTTCGTAAAATTGGCCATTATTCTTTATTACATTTTTCTGTGGATTTTTATCAAAATCAGTGTATTTTAACATATAAGATCTTTGGTTACATAAAAAAATATTTACATTTTATGACAGGTACATTTTTTTTGTATTATACATGCATGGAAATTTTGCAGTAAAGATCTGGTGGTCAAAGTAAAAAGTTCCTCATTCTGGGCTAAAATACAATATATTGTGGGCATAGTCGCTACACATTCACGAAGTCTCATCAATGATTCCATCATCAGCTCACCTGAAAAACCTAAAAGAATACAACTATCGGTATTTAGGTACCTCTAATACTTAAATTATCACTAACCAACTCCTAATAGTTAAGGAGTTTTACCATACATCATCAGCTCATCAACACGAGATGACAACCAGACGCAAATACTAGAATAGCTTTATAAAAAATATGAATAACCCTCTCTTTCTGTTCTTTTCCGAGGGTTGCCCTCGATTTCTCTACCTTCTCATCATCAGATCCTGGCTTGGTGAGAACGGGACTACCTCAGGAGTATACATACACTATCGAATAAAAAAAGAAATTTGAGAAACGGTCCACAAATGGCAGAGATATCGGTGAACAGATATTTACCTTCCATCATCAGCTCATAAACATGAAATGATGACTACCCGGTGCAAATAATAGAATAGGTTTACTTGGTGACAATGGGACCTCAGGAGTATACACTATCGAATAAAAAAAGAATATTGAAAATCGGTCCACAAATGACAGAGATATCGGTGTACGGGTCACCATCAAAAGTAGATGAACACTGTAGTACCTTGTCATAATAATATTTCATACATAATTGTAGCAACTATTACTGCACAAACGCTGGCGTTGCTATGACATGGTACTAAAGTGATCATCTACTTCTGAAACTGACTGTACGTGTACATACATAAAAAAATACATACAGACGAATATCTCCTCCTTTTTGGTAGTTGGTTAAAAATACTTTACACACACCACACAATTGAAACTTTGCACCAATTCATGAGTAGTCAAAAGCATCTATTTTTTTGCGTTTACTGCTACCCGCGCCGACATTGTTACATTGTGCCGTGAGCTAAAACGTCAAATTGCGATATTTTTTGGTTAAACTACTTATATAATATAATAAAAGCAATGTACATACCTCCGACAATTATTCATGAGTTGAATTTTTAAATTTCTAAGCTCTTTCTTAGAGTGTTTTCGCATTTTATTTTTATTTCCCATATTTTTGTCGAAGTATTTTCTCGAGCCGGTGGCGGAACACAGAAACACAGCCCACTCGTCTCAACGGAGCAGTCGAGACTGATTGATGAAACAAAACATGCCCGTTACCACGGGTGAAGCGCGATAGACTGATGCGTTTTGCGCGGAATAAGAACGTAATAAGCGACAAATTGGTTTTATGAAAATAAGTCGTAAAGTATTCATTATTTTTAAAAATCCCTAGTAGGGCTGCTTTGTAATATAGTTTTATATTATGTATTAAAATATTGACGCAGTAATATGCATAGCATTGAAAATAAACTGATTTAAGCTGGAAATTAAAGGTAAGTTCGTGATATTTTTCCATGCTTAAAAATATTTCATTATATGTTTTTTCCCAGACTAAAATCTCTCAAATATAATGTTATATCTATTTTAAAAAAATGGGGTGGCTTGTGGCTTATTTTAGGGTGTAAAAATCAAATCAAAGATTGGTAATTTTGCTTTATACCCCCTCTTAAGGGCGTGCGCTCGATTGACGTCAAAATGGCCACATTTTGTGGTTTTTCAGACCTAATTTTGGAGCGATGTAATAAAAAAAGTACTTAGAAAATGTTGTACAATATTTTCTGGGTACTTTTTTTATTTTTTTCAAAAAAAAATTATTGAAATCAACTCGGAAGCCGATCCCAAACCACCTGTATTCAGGGTGTTGGTTATTTAGTTTACATGTTGTATAATTTCTTTGCAAAGTCTGTTGACATCGCTTTTTTTTTTGTTTTTTTTTTCAAAAAACCACTTGAGAGAGATATTTTAATTTACACTTATAGTTTTGTAAAGCGAGGAGAAACTTATGGCGCAGTTTTTCGATCGTACACCCCGGGTCTTCCCAGCTAGTGGATTTATCGCTCTGCGAGCATTGTCTATGTGTGTATGGGGTCACATAGACACGTGTAACTACTTCGTAGACACTATCGTACTTCGATGAATGCACGCTCTTAATATTGACTGCGGAGACGTCATAAAGCTCGGTCGCGATACAGAGATAATTTCTAATTCTTTCTCTTTTCTTCTTTTTCTTTCTCTTTTTGTTTTACGTGATAATAAAAAAATTACATGTCCAATAATTTTTGTTTTCTATCTGACGGACTGAACAGAAATTTTCAGTCATCATCCCTATTCCTTATCCATGATAGGAATTTCTTCCATTTTTTTTCAAAGCTTTTTTATTTAACTTACACTGTTCGTATGTAAGTTGTCTGCCAAAATTTGCAAACCATTTTTCGACCACTTCCTGGTATTCGATTGAGTTGAAATTTTGTATACACGTTTAGTTTGTATGACAATGCATGCTAAGCTAAGTGACGTCATTCTAAATCCAATATGGCGGACTAGTTATTTTTTGTGCACTCGCATGATATGGGTATCTAATGAAAAGGTTTGATGAGAAGAATACGAAAATTAAATTGACTTTACTCTAAATCCAAAATGGCGGACCGCCCAAGATGATCGACTACTTATTATTTAGCACTACCATAATATGGGTACCAAATGGAAGGGTTTACTAAGGAGAATGTGAATAAACTGATAAAAAAATAAAAAATAAAACTATAAAAAAATCTTTTTCAAAAACAAGCTTTTGTGCTCTAAAAGAAGAAAATAAAATAAGCTTTACATTTAAATGTTATAAAAGTTTGTCGCGAGATTTACTTGTCTAGATAAACAGCGATAGTATCGGCAAAGAGATAGCAAATAAACGATGATCGAAATAAATCTCGCGAGAAGTTTTTATAAAATTTTAATTTAAAGTTTAATTAATTTTCTTCTTTAAGAGTATTGAAATAAAAGCATTTTTTTAAAAAAAAAAACAGTTCTTTCGTAATAATCTATTTAATTTATTATTAAATAATGTCAAACCGACCTGGTCATGCTGTTGGTTCCCGCTGGGCAGCTTCTGCACGAGGTCCCGCATGGCGTACTTGCCGATGAGCTCCTTGTTCCGCTGGTCGATGGCCAGGTTCCGCAGAGCCGTGGCCACTGCACAAACCACGCGATCCACCTCCATGCGGAGGAGCTCTACCAGGATTGGTAGCCCTGGACGGACAGTTTCAACGTTATTTCTGGGGCCATTCATTCATTACTTAAGACGATTTTGGCTAGTTTTTGATAAGAAAAATATTCCCCCTATAACAGGGTGCCTAATCTTACCTTATCTTGTCAGTAATAGGGTATTACACCATTTTTTGAAAACTGTTTAAAATCAATATTGAGGTCGTAATTAACCAGTGGAATTTTTATTTCAATTTTATAAAACCAAAAATGCCTTAAAAACTTAGTTTCATTTTCGATTTTGAATTTCCGCGCGGAAACGCTGGCCGCCATGCTCTTCCGGCCAGTGACGTCACTCCGTTAGTAAACAAAACTGCGATTTCAAAATCAACACAAATTACGATACAAATCTACTTTGTTTACTAACGGAGTGACGTCGCATCACATTCCAATATGGCGAACGGCGTTTTAATGATTTTAGGGTCAGATTTTTAAAATTGAATTAAAAAGTTGCAATTCAAACTTTATAAGGTCATGCGGGGCTATTCCGTCAGCGGGATTATTCCGTCGTTTGGCTGTAACTTTTATAATAAAATTGTTTGTCAATAGCTGCATCTATGAGCGGATAGTGAAAACTATTTTTTTTAGAATGACATTTAGATGGCACTGCTGTCGTGTTAAGTCGCGCTTAATTCAATTTAAAAAATCTGACGATACTTATGAACAATTATCGATGTTTCTCGTTTACTTTTTGCAACATCTACCATAAAAATGCAATTTTATATTTTTTCTTTCATGGTGTAAAATTCAGCACCTCTTCCTCTCCTGAGGGGGTGGCTGCTTCCAATAGCCTTATAGCCACTTTGGCAATAGGCAATAGGGGGTGTTTAGTCGGTAGGAGTCCGACATAACACCAGGGCCGCCCTTAGGGTATCTATGTAGGATTCACCTCCTCCTTCAACGGTTTTTGGAATATCTACCATAAAAATGCAATTTAATATTTTTTCTTTCATGGTGTAAAATACCCTTTTCTCGGAACACAATAATGCTGTTAACATTGTTATTATGGCGACAAACTTTGATAAGATGGTGGTCTGGCTATCACCAGGCCGACTTGAAACGGGCCCTACCATCTACCAAACTGAGTACAAAGTACGAAGTTACTCCACTGAGGATTTTTATCCTGCCACTAGATAAGGGCCCGTCCATTAATCATGTGATGTTTTTTTTTAAAAATTGAGTTTTTGACGAATAAATAAATACACGTGATATCTTACTACACCCCCCCCCCCCCTATTGTGATATTTCGTGAGTTTTCTCGAACCCCCCCCCCCCCCCCTTTCAGAGCCTCACGTGATTAATGGACGACCCCTAACGAAGTCGTTTAAGAAGTTTATACAAATTCTTATAAATTACCCTTTTCCTTCCGAACCGCCGCCCTGATGTCGATGGAAGGTTGCCAGTAACACGCGGCTAAGTTTTGTAACGCCCCCGCTGCCGCTTCTAACGTTTCTGGGTTCGAACACGTTTGTAACAACGCCATGTATAGAGGCACAACCTGCAGACAAAAAAAAACAAAATTAGCAAGTTTTGTAAGAAGAGACGAGTAAAAAACTACAACAGTATTTATTCCTATGGAGGGTTGATGACAAACAGTAGACCACCCGCATTTCCAAGGAGGATTAGTGTCGGGCAGTAAACCACTAACAACATTCCCAAGGAGAGTTAGTGTGAGGCAGGCGTAGGCGGCCAGCCATAAAACTATGACGACACCTATAGCAGTGTGCTGCCATATTGCACCGACCCCGATTGAATTGGGAGTGCACTAGAGGTAAAGAAGTAATCATTAAAAAAATTAACATGTGAATTAGGATTCTTTCCAAATCATAGTATCATGAAGACTGTAAAGGGAGTTTAAAACAACTGAGTTTCTTGCCGGTTCTTTCAGAACAAGGCCTCGTGGTAGACTCTTGAACCG
Organism: Elophila nymphaeata; assembly: GCA_955850985.1. Taxonomy (NCBI): domain Eukaryota; kingdom Metazoa; phylum Arthropoda; class Insecta; order Lepidoptera; family Crambidae; genus Elophila; species Elophila nymphaeata. The sequence continues at coordinate 7,139,283 of OY039091.1, read as the reverse complement.
ATGGCATCAAAATTGACTTTCATAAGTGTAAAAATTGTACCTCGATGAATAAAGAAATTGGGACTTTGACTTTGAAGAAGATATAATTCCTCACCTCCTGAGACCATAGCATCTCCGTTCCCTTGGGTACTTTGTACCCAAGTTGCGCGCCCGCAGTAGTATCTCCGAGGGGCGGCGTCTCCTGCTCACTCTTCCCGAGCGGACTAGTAGAGTTTGACGACGAAGAACCTTCCTTCTTCTTTTTACTGCCACCGAAGCAGCCGAGGTTTTCGCCTGACAACAAAGGGTCAAACTAAATATACGACTAGGGGCCGTTTTCACAGGTACGGATAATGAATATAATTATTCGTCCCGAAATGGTAGTAGCATTTTTGACGATTTAAAAGTACAAAGTCCATAATAAAGAGATTATTCATTTTCATTGAAATGAGATATCTGGCAGTTAAATTGACAGTTTTGTATTGCTTGTGAAACAGGCCCTAGCTTTTTTAAATTTTATTCAGGTTGAAAAAACATTTAAGGGATTAAAGATTGGCTCATGTCACCAAGGACTGAACATCTATATAATTTCCTTTATCAGTTTTTTGCAAAATGCCTCTAAAATCATCATCTAAAATTTCTAGGAATCGAGTCCTTTTTTGTAATATATTGCTACCGCAATATAGTACTAATAAAAATTTAATTATGTATTAAGATTTATTAAAAGACCCAATTTAGTTGCAATAATTATCAGGCAAAACTATCTGCAACTATTATTGATTCCTAGTTTTTTATTCACCACTAACCACTCACAATTTTTATTCATAATTATATTAAGAATTTGGACTTAGTATAAGTCATACTTTACTAATTGTTGGTATTTTAATAGCATCCCTAAGAATAACGTCTTTATTTGAGTCAATTACCTTTGGAAGCGCTGGCCTGTATCCTCGCTTGTCCTGACGACTGTGTAGGTGGCGCTCTTGTATCGTATAACGGATCCTCGATTTCTTGACACCTATACAAACAATATTTTCGTAATATCTTCTCTCTTAAGCTCTAGAAAGACAGGCTGCATTTCAACTGCATTCAAACTGCCAAATTGTAGTTAGATTGCAGTTGACACGACTGCAGTAAAACTCAAAGTCAATCGCAATAGGGTATTACACCATTTTTTGAAAACTGTTTTAAATAAATTCTGAGGTTGTAATTAACTAGTAGAATTTTCATTTCAATTTTATAAAACCAAAAATGCCTTAAAAACTTAGTTTTAATTTCGATTTTGAATTTTCGCGCGGAAACTCTAGCCGCCATGTTTTTGGGTCCGTGACGTCACTCCGTTAGTAAAAAAATAACTGCGATTTCAAAATCAATACAAAGCACGATACAAACTACTTTGTTTACTAACGGAATGACGTCACATTCAATTGCAAATGACGAACGGCGCTTTAAAAATTTTAGGGACAGATTAAAAAAGTCGATTTTAAAAATTGAATTATAAAATTTAAATTGCATATTTATGAATAAATATCGATGTTTCTCGTTTAACTTTTTGAATTATCTATCATATAAATGTAATTTTATATATTTAATTTCATGATGTAAAATACCCTATTGCATCAGCGAACGCACATAAAACATGGAAGTATTTCTGACGCTTTGAAATGGCCCCAAGTTGAAGTACGCCAAAACGCGGTTTGGTTTGGTTGTTGCCACGACAGCAAGCGGTTGTCAAAAGAATTATGAAAAACTGGACTGTTTTAATTTAAAATGCCTTCATGTGTTGTGAAATTGTGTAAGAATCATTCAGATCATCATACCAAGTCGAATAATATTCCTTTTCACATGTAAGTACAGCTATTTTGCATTAAAAACTAAAATTTCAAATGCTATGGGGATGTCACTATGCAGAATGAAGTCAGTAGAAATAAAACCAATAAAATAATAATTCGTAGTAAGTATATATGTTATTTTCAATTAATTAATATACAATACCTATATGATAAATTCCTGAGTACACAGACACAGTTCTCCACAATCTTGGTTCCTATAGCATTGGCTCGTACCGCGGCCCGTACTGTATGTAGCAACGCCTCAGGCAAGCCAGAGAGACAACGCAAGCGCCGTCTCGCGTATTCACCCGCAGACGAAGCGTTCCGAAGCACTCCGGAAGCGTTGCGGAATACTACAAAGGAAAACGATATCAGGGCCCTGTTTTATAAAGTAACAAGTGATACTGGCAATTATGGATTGTAATGACACCACTTGCAGTCTACAATTGTTACAAGTTGAAAATCTGTTTTTGTAAGTTCTTAAATTACAAAAACATTATAAATATTAAAAGCTCAAAGTTATCATGTAATTACACATTTCTAAAATAATCTACCATTTCTTGTAATCGTCTATTACCTACCTATCTTCGGAATTATTATTATTATGTGACAACTACAATTTTTTAAGATCTTGAAACGTTAATTATAGACTAACACTTAAACGTACAGAGTAAGAAAACTTTGTAAACCAAAATTATGTAAGCGAACACCAAAAGTTGGCGATATCTATTCACTTGTAATTAAAATCGGATGATCTGTAGAAAATTATGACAAGTTGTAGACTTGTAGTAATCAGAAATTGTTTTGAAAAACGCCTGTTTGATTTAGATCGGTTGAACAACAGGCGTCATGTTTGTAACTTATTGAATTGTAATTGGTACAACTTGTAGTTTTGAAAAACACCAATTAATTTGATCAGTTTTTACTTGTACACTTGTAATTTGTAGCTTTATAAAATAGGGCCTTGATGATGACTATTACGAGTTTTTATCAGGTACAACTTCAAACATTCTTACCCGTAGACCAGTAAGTGTCTCCAGGGTTGGTAGGATGCCAGCCCGAGTGAGGTATGATGACCTTATTGACGATCACTTGCGCCGCGTCATCTATGATTGACTGCTTCAGGTCTTCGCACGACGACATGTTCCAGATTACGCCGGTCACTAGTTCCTTCACCTGGTTATTTAGAAGAAAATTTTTTTTGAAAAGTGTATGAATACTTTTTTACGCTAACGTTTTGACAGGAAAATCTATTACGAACACTATCATCTTGTTACAAACAGTCGCCAGATGATAACCAAACAAGACTTTAAGCGCGAGGGTTATTTTATGCGACTAAAACGTGTGAAGTGTCAATTTAATGATTTACGTAGTAAATTATTATCTCCAAAATGTAATTCAAACATGTCTATTGAGTAAAGACTAAGTGTAACGTTATGGCGTCCACAGGGGGCGTTCATTTTACGATTTTCTAACCCCCTCCCCCTGGTGAGATGTTGCGACATTTGATTCGTAATCACCTTATCTGATGAGAGATATTTCAAAGAACAATGGCAAACTCTCCTAACAAATTTTTGTTGATATAATTGTTAGCGTCTATACATAAAATAAATATCAAAATATAGAGATCATTTTCTTGAATAAAATGTTATAAGAAATAATCCTAGATGAAGTCTGGAAAAATAGATATAGTTGTTCGAAGTTTTAGAGGTAGGTACTTACTATTTTCTCAAATAACAAGGCAACAATGTCGTAAATTAAAAATAATCGCAACACTTTAAGGAGTAGTCCAGCCCACTAAATAAATACTAGTAAAAACCATCACAGAAACAGTTTATCATAGAAGAAAGAAATAACAAAACATTTAAAACCACAATTCTGGCATTATGATGTAAACAAACACAGATGTCTGAGGTAAACGTCAAAAAACTTTTTTTAATTCTCCCTATTACCAGACGACAAAGGGATCTATCCCATACACCCACATCTTCAGTCTGCTATCTTCTTTTTTGATGTTCGCATTAAAATGTGGATGTCACACATTTCAATGCATCTAAAGATTAAGTCCATATAGTCATTTCTTCATAATTTTCTTCTTTAATGAAGTTTGAATTAAAATGGGTGACACCCACATCAAGAAAGAACAAATACTGAAGACATGGCTGTATGGGCTACATTCCTTTCCTTCCCTTAATAAAGAGAATTACAAAAAACGCAAAATGGATAGTTTAGGGAAATAGTCATCAAATAGTCATATTTTATAATAATATTACTTTTTTCCAGACTTCACAGCGTCATAAAATTCTTCAAAAAACGGTAACAAAATATTTTAAACACATCAGTAACAATGAAATTTGTAGACGCTAAAGGATTTTTTCAACAATAATTTTGCCATTGTTCTTTATAATGAATACAAAATTTGAGGGTAAATGCGTTAGATTTACAACCACTCTCTCTCCCTACCGCGTGAGATTGCATTAATTACTTCACGTAATTAATGGAAGCCCTCTTACCTCCATATCCGTGGCACGGCACAATAGCGCCATGAGCGCGGGGATGCCAGCCGCGTCGCGTATGGCCCGCTTGTTCTCGTCGTTCTGACGGCCGTACGACAGGTTCCGCAGCGCGCCACACGCGTTGCGACACACCTCGGGGTTCTCGTGTGATACCAGCCGGACCAGGGGTGGGATGCCGCCTGGGGGAACGAGGGCATCGTGAGAAACCATCTTTGTTGAAGTAATTGAATTTTACCATACACACAATCCCTGCGGTCCGATTTGCGAAACCACTACGAACGTTACCAACAGTGAATTAAATACGGTGCTATTAGCAGAATTTCAACAATTCGGTCCACGCGTTTGTGTGTAAATGTCAAACGGTCAAGATGAGGATTTTCAAAAGTGTTTAAACACTAAAATAGCACTCTAGGATTATTAATAGAGTAAAAGAAAGTTATTGTAGTAAATAAAGAAGCTATAACGAGTCTTTAATAATTCAAAACTCAAATGCTTACTCTAATAATTCACAGAATTAAACGTCAAATTCCAGTTTGACACTACTTTTGTGTGCACCGTTAGCACGGCTTAATGAGTAACATTATTTTCGTTGGTGCGAATACGTTCAATCCAGTTTACTGCACATTTTGGACCGCAGAGAATCATGCTCATAATCCCTAAAGGTGTTAAGCAGAGCCGTAGGTAACATAATTAAGGTTACACACAAAGCGGTACGGGCCATGCTGTGCCTCAAGTTAGTCTTAAACCTCACCAAGGGGGGATTAAAAAATGCTAAAAAAAACATCACATTTTAATGGACGGCCCATTAGGGTATTCTCCTGACCGGTTAATGCGATCCTAAAAACAATTGTACTCACCTAGACTCCTCGTCTTCTGCTTGTTAGGGTCGTCCATATAGGTCAGATGTTGGAGGTAAGCCGCGGCGTTCGCCTTCACTACGTCGGAGGGAGAGTTTAGGAACCCGATCACTTCGGGCAGGTTCGGGTCCCGCCATTGTAACCCACCGCCGTCTTCACGACCGCCCACACCTCCATGTACTGGAGAAAATGAAGTTTATATACAATCAGATCCGGCTCGAAGGACCATTTTTATTCCTTTATAAATAATAATCAATGTTTGTTTTTTCGTCCTCTATGCATTTGGAGTCATTGATAAAATTATGAGGAAACTTTGGTAGTGTTCTGGGAACGCCCGCGAGGGTTCCTGACCAAAAAAAAATCTATTTAAATGTTTTTTTACGTGGCATGGTAACGTTTGTCAGATGCAGCTAGTATTATATAAATACACGTACATTACATATTTTCCAGCAATTTTAGGCTTACTGAAATTATTTAACATTCAAAAGGCGAAGTATTGACTAAAGATAACGGTATCATGAAATTCTAGTCTCTATTGAAATGTTTCTTGATAGTTTAAAAGTTTACACCGTGACAACGTTCAAACGAATTTGAACGATTCTTTATGAATAGTGTGAGTCTATATTAGTCCCGTAACCTCAACTCTTTAAACTAAAAGACAAAATCAGGGAGATTGAAGTAAATAACGTTGTATAGATACCAATCTAGTAAACATTATTAAGAACTTTTTTAATTCAGATACAAAATTTATAATAACTGACGTTTAGATGCAATGAAACGACTAGGGCGAGACCAAAAAAAGATGCACCAATAGCGTTTATTACGTACGACTTGTCCTCACGGATAAACTGTAGAAAATCATCGTACGGATAAATAAAACCGTCAAGGCCAATAACTAATGTCATCCTACATGCTTTCCTGCGACTTTCTATCTTAGTCAAGATTGTCGCGTCGTGGAGACGCGACGGAAGGGACAAAAATAGTTTAACACCGTCATTCTTTCGCTCTTTGCCAATCGACTATAATTCGTTCCTTATAGATTGGACATTCCAGCAGGACTAAACGCTAGTGGATGAGGGGCTAATGTGCTAGCAGTGCGTATGTGTGTGTGAAAAATAGTACTGCAGTCTGGCAGTTGTTGTCTTTTCAACGTGGCCGTCTGCGTGTACTTGAAATGGTCTCATCTATTTATCTCGTTCTAATATATACGTTAGTATGCTCTTTCTCTTTGACGTTCCCGTTGGTTTGTACTGTAATAAGTATCGGTGGCGTAGTGCGTAAGAGCGTCGTCTCCCACCCGGGAGGCACTGGTTTGATCCCCGCCACGTACTAATGTGTTTTCAAATTTTGAAATCATATGTACGTTTAATAGACTCTTTTACGGTGAAGGAAAACATCGTGAGGAAACCTGCACACACCTATGAAGAAATTCTTAGGTTGTGTGTGAAGTCGACCAACCGCGTGGTTGTCTAAGGCCTAATCGCCCCTAATGTGGGGTCGGCTCGAGCCCCTCGGTGGGGACATTATATGAGCTGTTGATGATGATGATACTCACCATATTCGCCGAGAGCCATGCCCGCCATCTGTTTCTGTAGTTCCTCCTCATCGCCGTACATTGACTGACCGCCTGCGCTGCCTAAACTTAAGCCGTTTTGTGAGTCCTGCGAACAAAATAATCATAAAATTACCAATACTATCGATCAGCCATCGTCTCAATCATTGATTCCTTTCTTTCTTTCGCAATACCATCTATAGCAGAGGGCCAACGGGACAAAAAAAAATACTATTAAAAAAATGTACCTAATATTGTCAATTTTCGCCTGTCCACAAACGATTGCAATAAAATACCAATCGTGTGTGGAAAGGCGAAAATTGACCACATAACATTTTTTTAATAGCATTTTTTTATTATACAAATGGAAAATAGATGTTAAAAGACTTAACAAGTATTTTTTATTTTCTTTAATTTTGATTCTAAGTATTTTAATTTAAAATTTCAATACTTACTCATTCCAAGACAACGTAAGTGCAACTGTAGGATTTTTATGAGTGAATGTCTTGGACATTACAAAATAAGGAAAAAGATAATAAGTATAACTGTCAAATCTTAGAAGTTTGGGCCAAGATGAATGGCAAAGACATTTTCTGTTAGTTCTGTTCTGTTTTTTTTAATATCTCATAATTTATAAGGTAGGATATTGGTAGGGTCTTATCAAGGCCACCCCTGATCTATAGCAGTATCTATGGATCTCTTCTTCTAATTATCGTAATTTATTAATACTCATATTTTACTTTATTTTTCGTTGTTATTTTAAAATTATATTCAGGGAAGGATAAGAATCACATAGACATGTCTCCAGCTTATATTTTCTTCTTTAATTTAATTTTAAAACTTTAATTTAAAAATCGTATCTATCAATTTCCCAGGTATAGTCTAAAGCAGCTATACTCAACCTTTTTTTTAGAAGGGCCACAAACACGTTTCAGACATGGTGTCGAAAGCCGCAAGCAAAAAAAAAAAAGGTGATTCCCCTGAAACGCGGCGTTCATTTTGTCGCTCATTCAATCACAGATAATTAATAATAGGTCACGTTCCGATTCACGCCAAAAGAGCTGACTGCGCTTGGCTTAAACGCCCGTTCTTTGATGGGCGCGAAATTTAAAATAGTTTGCAATATATTTATAACTTCAGCTGGGCCAATGAAAAAGGCTCGGCGGGCCGCTGGTTGAGTATAGCTGGTCTAAAGGGAAAAAAATGTTATGATGATGAGCAAAATCCATGGTTCTCGTTTGACTGTTCATGTCTTTTACATCCTGTATACCTACCTTGAAAGGTGGTGGCTGGTGGGGGGCAGCGTCATACGCCGCGGGGTAGTGCTGATATCCATACGCGTCCGTCGCGTACTCCCCGCGAGGCGAGGTTACGCAGTAATGCCGGCCCAGTTGTTCCAGTGACGTTGAGTCGTACCTGCGTATAAATAATGCATTTAAATTTGAGCACAAAGCGTGCGAACAGTCGACAAAGTTGCCGGTGTTCCATTTAGCAAATATTATCCTTTAAACCTTTTGGCGTTGTGAAGACGCAATCACCTTCTTACTTGTTTAATAAAGGTGCGTTCTAAAACCACGTGAAGCCAGGTAAAATTTACCTCGTGAATAAGAAAGAGTCAGAGCATTAATCTCGATAGAGAAAAAACATTGTTTTAGAACGATAACGAGGAAATCTCAACATAACATGTCGCCATTTTAATTTGTTTATTATCATTTATTTGGAGAACTCTGCGCATGAATTTAAATTAACTTTCAACTATAGGTAAATATTATCTTTAATGAATATACTCGCTATCACTAATCAAAAAATTGCTCAATTCACAAACGTCCAATGATAAGGCATTTAACACTTATGCCATTACTTTTACAATAACCATCGTTTTTGTGTAGTTACAGAAATTTGATCATGAAAATGAAAAAGTACATGCTCAGCAGATTGACAGCTGTCAGGTAAATTTTAACTGTCTCCAGACACTGATAAAAATAGCCCTTGCGGCGTAAAATAATACTCTCCCCAAAGTCGTTACAAAATACTCGAGAAACTGTCAGAGTAAATGTTTGTTTACCTTCGGTTTCACTCGGGTTTGTTTTGGAACGGCTTAGAGTAAAATTCACTCTACCCCGAGTAAATTGAAATCGTTTTGGAACGCACCCTAAGTTGTCTTTCTCTAATAGGTCAGTCAGGATAGCATCGCGAATTTTATGTTCTAATCACCACACAGCTGCGTCTCGTGAGTGCTCTCGCTATGCTGCCAAGAAATTCATGCAAAATGGAATAACATACCCGAACTTATAAGAAAGTGTAAAACAATTTGGTCTTTTAAGCATAACTGTAGAAGTTGTTTACTGAATCTGCAGAAAAGTTATAACATTTCTAAGCTTGTGGTTGAATAAGAACAATACAAGCTAACTTATTCGGTCTTATTTTTTTCAATGAGTGAAAAGTTTTTTTTTTCCTATTTTTAATATAATAGTACTTAACCATTTATTTTTATTTTATTTTCAAACTGTTATTATTATTGTCATCGTTTGTGTAAATACGGTGCGTAGTAGCTTACAGTCGTTCTCCCACGCATATGGTGTCCACGAAAGACCAGCGTCGTAGCGTCTAAGACGCCCGGCATATGCTATATTGGACTCCAATTCATCACATTTATTCAGTCCTTTCTAATTATTGTATTCTATTCTAAACCGCTGCTCTGTGTTAAGCCCCTCCTACTTTTTACTTCGGCCAATAGAATATTACCGTAATATTGCGCAGCCAATAAGGAGCAGCGTCTTCACCTCCCCTTCGCACAGACGCTCTAACGTGGCCGACGACATAGTCTGCTCTCATCATCATCATCAAAGCCTTTATAATTCGACCCACTGCTGGGACACAAGGCTTCTCCTTATTATCGAGGGAGGTTTAGGCAGTAGTCCACCACGCTTGCTCAATACGGATTGGTGGACGGAGTATAAGGTGGTCAATACTCCTTTGCTGATCCATTAGTCTCCATCTACGACACCCATTGGATGATATGGGGTGATACTATTCTACTCTACCGGTATCACACTGCCAAGCCTCTGTAGTATGCTCTGATTGACTCAAACCGGTTGCCAAGCGACCAGTTGGGTCGCTAGGCAACGCAATAGGGGAGCAGGTCACCGTCAATCAGTACCCCTAGTATGAGTTTGTTAGTTTTCGAGCTCGATCAAACGTATCATGTCTTTTCGTACTATCGGAAACAGTGTGCAATGTATGAAAAGAGACGATACGTTTGATCGAGCTCGAAAACTATCAAAACTCATACTAAGGGTACAGACAGACACGTCAGTGCAATGCTATTATCGCCTACAAGTGATACACCGGGATATTTGTCGATTGTACGTACACACAGAACGAGCATTTTCGGTCTTTGAGCTTAACTTACGAAATAAATTATGTTTATTGAAATACCCACCTTTGTTGTAAGTGTAAATTGTGTTGAGGTAGGGCACCGGGAGATGCGCTTCTGGGCGACGCACTACCTCCCTCTACGTATTCCTAAAACAAAAAACTCCAATTACATAGACATTTGCAATTTTGACGGACCTTTTGTGTTTTTCAGCCTGCGAAATATATTACCTCTAACTCTAAGAGCTTATATATATGGCGTTTTTAAAGGAGGAGGAGTCAAATAAGACGCGCTATCCTTTGTATTCACGCGATAAGGTGAAAGTGTCTAAGGAAAAATGTGGATGGAAACTATGGACACAATTTTACAATCGATACCGTTAATACCGGATACATTGCCGAAACAAAACAAACGAAACAGCGTATGTTGCCCAGGCCAGGCCTAGGCACCTTACGACGTGTCATTTGTGGGTGCAAATTAAGCATGTTTAGGGCCGCGTCGACGATAATTCTAAACTCCGACGCAAAAAAAGTGTAGTGTTGAGGATTAAAGATAAAATTCTGAGAGATTTTAACTAGTAGAGGGTATTTTAAATTTAAGGCTTGTCCCGCTGTTCGCGAGAACATTTGTCTGACAAACGTTTGCACGGTAAAAATTTGGCCAGGATATAAAGATTGGTTTTTGAAGAAGCAGTGGACTCACCTGTCCCATATAAGCGGGCACCTGTGGCGGTGGTTCCACCATATAGGCCGGCTGCGCCTGGTAGGCAGTAGCGCCGTAGTGCCCATAGGTGCCGTAGTGACCAGCCCCCGCCGCAGCGCCGTACGTCCCTCCCCCACTCACTGACACCGAATCCATTACCTAAGAACCATTTTTAATGTTATTTAATCTACAAATACGAAATGATCTCTGAGAACTATATTTACTTTAATTTAAAATTATGTTTTACGGATATGCCTCGCGTGTATTTGGGTTTTATTATCATGTTATATATTTCACTTAATAGTTTCACTTTAGTCATGGAAATCATTGCTACTTTTCGTTAATTTTCACCTAATGAAATTATGATATTTTTTATACATATGATTTCACATGTGAAATTTCACAAGGAATGATTTTTATTTTGCAGTGGCCTAATGTCACAGGAGTGTTTGTTTTTAGTAATGAATTATGATGTATCATATTAATTTTCTATCCACGTAATGTGATATGTGTTATATACTTTTTTAAAACAACGAACTATAGCAAAGGAACGAAATGCGAATGATATGCTTGTATGTAGGTTCACAGTGGAATCATTATATCAGGCACGTCCCGCCTTCGCACGGGTGGAAAATTTTGTTGTTTAAACATTTTGGGATAAGCGTAGAGATAATCTTTCATTTTTATAAATGGAAAGATTTGATTGTTTATAACGATTAAACTCAAAATCTACTGGACCTATTATGATCAAATTTGGTACAAATATTGATTAGACGTTGGGAAAGGATATAAGCTACCTTTTACCGTGAAAAAGGGCTTGAAGTGGTTGGTTGAAATAAGGGATAAAAATTTGTCTGGAAATTCGCCATTTGTGAAGATAAAAAAATAAAACTTAGAATTTAGGCCGCAGATAAAAAATAAATAAAAATTAGTTCTAGCGTTTTTGGAATTTTGGCCTGTGCGAGGATGAAATAGCGAATAAAAGGTGATCTATATGGTTTCTCAACATCATAAAAATCGTGAGTTTATCCGTTACAAACATACAAATCTTTCCTCTTTATAATATTAGTATAGAATTGTAAAACTGACTATCGATACTAGAAAAATGCACTGAAAAAAATCGACTTGCCTCAGGCGGGACTCGAACCCGCACCTTCCACAATCCTCCAAAACATAAGCACCAAGCACTGACAAATTTCGACAGCGAAAAGCAGTGCCTCGGTGGCGAAATTGGTTAACGCGTCCACCCGGATTGTGGAAGGTGCGGGTTCGAGTCCCGCCTGAGGCAAGTCGATTTTTTTCAGTGCATTTTTCTAGTATTATATTTACGCGTTTGTAAACGCAAAAATAAAATTATTCCATACTGACTATCGACTTTGCGGCGGTACTAAAACCCTTAGACCGTTTTGGTTCCTGTGTTAACTATAAACTCACGTGAGGGTACTTTTGCGAAGGAGCCATTGTGAGGTGTCCCATATGGTTGTAGTGAGCGGCGGGCGAAGACACGTACTGTCCATAGTCGGGGTCCACGCCTCCGCCCACCCCCGTGTAATCACCAGCCTGAAACATATACACGCGCTTATGATATTCGAACAACTCAATTTTTTAAAATATTGACAGAAACGAGCTAACGCGAACTTGACGTGTAATAATATTAAGTATATCAATTGTTATTCTATAGTTTTTGGTATAAAAACACTACTACAATAAGTATTCAAGCAGCGTCGGTGGCGTAATGCGTAAGAGCGTCGTCTCCCACCCGGGAGGCACTGGTTCGATCTCCGCCACGTACCAATGTGTTTTCAAATTTTGAATTCATGTATACGTTTAATCGACGCTTTTACGGTGAAGGAAAAACATCGTGAGGAAACCTACACACACCTATGAAGAATTAAATCAAATATCTTTATCTATTTATTGCGTATCACATAACATACAAGTTCCTGCGATACACCGTAGGGGCACTGCAAACAGAAATTCTTAGGTTGTGTGTGAAGTCGACCAACCCGCACTTGGCCAGCGTGGTTGACTAAGGCCTAATCGCCCCTAATGTGGGGTAGGCTCCAGCCCCTCGGACATTATATGAGCTGTTGATGATGAACAAGTATTCATAAATAAACGAAAAAATTAAAATTTTAAATAATTCTTGACATAGATTTATCGCTAAAAACCATCTCGATCACGTCCGCTTTCGAAAAAAAACGCATCAAAATAGGTCCATTCGTTTAGGAGCTATGATGCCACAGACTTATAACACCCCTTCGTTCGTTCTTGTATCGAGGGTGAATAAGGTTGATTCGCAACAAAGGAGCCGATACGAGCCAACCAGCCCGACAAATAAAATTAATTTTATAACTTCTAAATCAGATCAATTTTTAAAAATCTAATACGGTCACGACCTATTTAATTGAAACTCATTAATTCTCTTAAATTTATTGAATGGCATGCCACTATTTCTTATTGTTCCATTTAGTTTTAAAATGGGTTTTGGTCATAAGTGGCCACTTTTGGCTTCGACTTATATTAAAACTTAACGAAGAAATTAAGTCCAGTGAACGGTCCTACCTTTTCCTATGTGACTGTAACAATTTTAGTTTTTTATGAGATTAAACTATACTCTTAGCCTCTAAACTACTTCCATGTTTATAATTTGTTTTGAACTAGTAGACATTTTGACTAATACGAATATCAGCAAAGCATCAACAAGACTGTGTTGAATGCGAACCTATTGACATCAAAACAATGTAGCACACGAGGTTAACTTAAATGTTTATCATTATTGTTTCATAAATATCTATTCATAACTCAACAAAGTTTTCATTATTAATTAAAAATAAACAACTATCACTATTTTGTAAAGAATTACATATTTCTACTTAATTGGTCTTAAAACTAGACTACAAAAATACTATCTGACAAAAATCTCTCTTTAGACTGACCATTAGAATTTTAGACAAAGATCAAATACAAAACTATCTAAAAATAAATTGGTCCTTCGAGCCGGATAACTCAATTTTTTACAAAAACTATTACGCTCTATAAAAAGTTGCATAAACATGACGTAATCCCATAAGCGTTAGACTGTATAAACGCGTTGCATAAACAGACTAGGTGAGCTAGGAATTCTAGACGACGCCACAGACAGCCGCAGCGAATTCCATTAATAGCAAAACGGAATACCTTCCATAAATCGAGGACTATACCGATGAAAACTAAATGACTAACCTAATAAATTATTCAGTATATTTTGCGATGAAATCGCTCTATTGTATTTTTCAGTAAATGAAATCGATTAAATGTATGTGAACTCTATGTAACGAAACTGCACTTTGAAATGTAAATTAGTTTTTATGTGAAGCTTTGAATTTTTTTATAATATAGAACCGTAGACTGAATATCAAATACCTGCTTTAAAAAAGTCGAATTGGCGTTTTGATAAGTCTGTCTAAGGTGATATATCTGTATTAATATAATTCTATTGTCCATGTCTTTGTCACTGAACCCCTCCTAAATGTTGGACCAATGAAAAATGTTGATGAAATTTTATTTGTGTGTGTTCAAGTGGATTCGTGAATGGTTTATATTCATAGAATATGCTTCTTCTTCTTTTTGTAGCGCTTTTCTGATTTGTAGCGCTTCTTGTGCATTCGTGCAACGGGCTGCCCACAGCAGATTTTATCTGATCGGTCCATCGCATGGGTGATCTGCCTCTCAGTCTAGTACCATCCACTCTACCCTGAACAACCAATCGCTCAATCGGTTTTCCCCTCTCGTGACGTGACCGAAGAACTTCAGCATACGTGTTTGCACGAGAGTAGACAGATACCGCTTGATGCCGAGTTCCTGGATTGTAGATCGATTTGTTCGGAATTCGGTACATGAAACTCCCAGCATTTTTTTATTTCTTGCAGCGTCCACGTTTCCGCACCATATAAAAAGACAGGGAAATAAATGATCTAACCCGGCTGGTTAGAAAATGTTTATATGTTTTATTTAACAGCTCAATGTATGTCAGGTCAGCTAGCATTTTTTTAATATCTTAAAGATAATAATCTCCTATTCATTTATTCAATTCTGCGTACTTCCTAAATCATCTGGTTGAGCATATCTAAACCAGATGTTCTGGTGGCCAGCAGTTACCATCGCATATGTTTCAATCCACTACGTCTTTTTATATGGAACTAGCTTCTGCCCGCGTCTTCGTCTGCGCAGTATCAGTATACATTATAGCCTATATGCTATTCTGGTAGGTATATTATTGTGTTTCATTAAAATACATTCAGTAGTTTTTGCGTGAAAGAGTAACAAACACATCCATCCTTCCATCCATACAAACTTGCACGTTTATAATATTAGTAGGATAGGATAGACCAGCATCACATGATCCAAATTGACGATGTGGGCTATGATAGTGAAAATTGTAGCTTTAGGGAACAGATTGACAGGCAACTAGAGTAAGTACTGCCGACAAACTGTTACACAGTTTGGCAGACTGTAGAATTGTAAACTCAGTGTATTAATTTGTGATAATAAATACATAAATAAAGGTTGTGAATTTTTTGAAAATCTACCTCATCTGATAAACGTAACACTTTATTTGATATTCTAATCTACTATAAATAATGTTTTAAAGATAACACGGTGGTAGAGGCACTCCTACTGTTGGGCATAGACCTCCCAAAGGATCTTTAACCTGATCGGAACCTGCGCTGCCCGCATCCAGCAGCTTCCCGCGACCTCTACTAGATCGTCGCGTCGGTCCACTTTGCCTACTAATGCGTCTCAAGACACAAAATTCAAGTGTCCTCGAAAGTGTCCTCTCATGAGGGCCGATAGCTTTATATCCACTTTGGCAATAGGGGGTGTTTAGTCGGTAGGAGTCCGACATAATCCCAGAGCCGCCCCTAGGGTATCCATGTAGGATTCACCCCCGACTTCCTTCCTTCGGGTTCTAGAAGATTATTATACTTCTTTTCGCTGCTGTCTTTCGCTTCTTCCCGTGAGGGAAAGAAAGGGAAAGCAGCTGGGGGGTTAGGGAAAAAACGACAAAATTCAATAATTCTATTTCCTCATACGAAAAAGGCCAAAGAAATTAAAATCCAAATAATAATTAAAACTTCGATATGATACTCCGGAAAGTACCATTAGGACACTCAACTTTCAGGACCGGGAAGTCGGCTTTGTTGAAAAATCGAATTTCGGCAAAAGTTAAGGAACTGATAATGGCCAACAACAGTCCTAAACCGAGCTTCATATTAAGTTTACAGCAATGAATTTACCAGTCTCTATTGCGAAATTGTTATTTGATAGCTTTCGCAGAGTTTATTAGAAAATTATGACAATTTAGAACGGCATTCCATTTTTTACCTTAATGAAATAATATTACATTATCTCTCTCTCTCTCTCTTGGTTCATTACTTTTTATTTGACGAAGCTGAAACAGTTATATGTTAAGGCTTTACCTAGACATTTCTGTTTCAATGTGAAAAATTCCACCGGGACACATTAGAGGGTAATAAATAAAAATCTAGCATAATATCTTGAGTGTAATGCTCCATTTTAACACGTGACTGAACTAAATTAAGAGCGAGAACTTTTGCTTCTGTACCGGCACGTTTTGAGTATGCAATTAAGAGTTTCAGGTCTCAAGCGACTGCCAGATTTGCCTAACGTTTTGTTAGACGGAACTCGATGGTAACTAGTGTAGTGCTGAATTAGAACTACCTCCTACTAAACACTGTTCTGATATGCATTAACAGACACCGGTATAGTGTTGAGCGAGTGACAGGCTTGGCGTTTTTATAACGGCCTATTTATACGGCGTTTTAAAATGATGCAACATTTTGGATACGCGCGTACTCTGCACTTTTTTTTCATTTGTATATGTGTCGTCGTCCGAACGTATAATTAACCATGTGATGCCGGCAGAGTAGAATAGCGTCACCCCATATCCTCCAATGGGTGTTGTAGAAAGCGACTAATGGATCAGCAAAGGGGTATTGATCACCTTATACTCCGTCCACCAATCCGCATTGGGCAAGCGTGGTGGACTACTGTCTAAACCTCCTTCGATGACAAGGAGAGTTCTTGTGTCCCAGCAGTGGGTCGAGTTATAAAGGCTGTTATGATGAACGTATAATTGGCCAGATCTCGACCACTGGTCGATAAGCCATTTTCTAAAAGTGGTAGTGATTAAAAGGTAGGTTCAGGGTTATTTTCTTTATGACAAAGTGGCATGGACTGTTTGTGGGAGAGTGTAATGTCTTATGCACCTTCATATATGTGTGATCGATAAGTTCAGTGCAGGTCAGATCTAGATCGGTCCAGTTCAACGATTGGCCAACGAAGCGCCATTTCATTCAGCCCGTTAGCAAAACGTCTTGTTTGCGTTTGTAGTGCTTAACATTAGACCATCAGACAGATTAAACGGTTTAGGTGCGCTCTATTTCTACTCATCTTTATACTCTAAGAGAGGTGAGACGCCACGGATTAGCCGCTCTTTGGAGCGCCCAAACGGGGTAGTACCATCATGCTAGTGAAGATCACAGACAAATAACACTACCTTCATTTTTGTAGTATTATCTTTCTATCGATAAGGTTACTGGGCTCCACGAAAAGGTTGGCTTCGATTCAGCTTAACAAGTAAGGACCTTTGTCTCCTAGAAATAGTGTCTAAATTTACCTGCATCGCTAGGTGGTGTTGGTGTGCGAGCGCAGCGGACAGCTCCGCGTCCTCGGTGGAGGCGTCAGACCGGGACACTGGGCTGTGCTGCGGCCCGTAAGCGCCGTCCACCGGCCCGTTGCTGAAACCAAACATAGGCCATAATATAAATGGTAAATCGTATTGTCTGGCATAATGGTAGATGGCACGTCGTTCCGATAGGGTCGAAGGGTTCGAATTGCAAATCAACAGCAATAATATGATTAAAGAAAAAAGACCTACCTACATAATTGACACACAAACCATACAGAAGATTTTCACAATGCCTACTCAAAACGCTACCTAGTAAATCGCCTTACTCAAATAACAATAATGTGTACTATTAGTACACCACGCCCCAAAGCCGCAAAGGTTGAGACTGCGACCGGCGTAATCCCGATTACACGCGTCTGAGAGCACGGCTACCAAAACATCAACAAACAGCCCAAAATACAAGACAAGAGACATTCCTTTCAACTATTAAGATCTTTGTTGTAAGATGTACGGACCTTTTTTAAGCTAAATTCCAATATAGAGTACAGACAATAGACTAATTGCAATACAATTTAGAATTATTTATATTGTTTTATACGAGTATAATAATGAAATAAAGATGATGATACGGCAAGGATGTGCACAGTCATAGACACGATATTTATAGCCATTTGACAGTTTTTTTTTAGGAGGTTTATTGGCTTGATATCTAAGACCTCAAAGGTCTTCGATATCCTCATTGGACAATTTCTTTTTTTTTTAGTTTTGCAATATCTAAGAGAAGAAGGAATTGTCAAATGAAAATATCGGTCTTAGATATTTTCATTTCACAATTTCTTCTTTCTCGAATTTCGCATTATAATATGGAGTCCTTGGCGTAAAAGACCTCATAGTGGCAGGTTAAGGTGGTCTGGTAAAGATCGCGGGAAGCCTAATCAGGTTGGAGATCCTTGGGGGAGGCCTATGTGCAATTGCCCAACAGTAGGCGTCTCTCGGCTGCGATGATAATGAACCAAAACTAAAGGATAATCTGATTTAATACCATATTCGATGTTTCATTAGTGATAATGATAAGATTCGCTTTATATTTAAAACGCCTATGAAATTTACAGTATCACGACGACGCTTTGAATTTCGGTGCCCATATTGTTTGGTCGAATTAAAATCAATTAGTCCGCTAATGATCCAATTAAAACTACACGCTGACGACTTGCTAGCCATACGGTAGACAGATGCATTTATTGACACGGTTTCTATTTAAAAATACGTTCAATCAATAACTACTATTGGTCTACAATAGCTGAGACTCGATAGACATGTCTGCAAAAAAAAAATATGGGTATTTTCAATGGCGATCTGCTAAGGCACTTCCTCGGCACTGCTCTCACCGCTAACAAGTGAACTGACGGTTTTATTGGTCAAAAAACTAAAGAACAGCTGTAAATTGACTTTAATTAGCTTAAAATGTTATCAAATTTAACATTACATTTAAAAAATACGTTAAAAATTATTAATATAGGGCCTGTTTCACAGATACCAAGTAAGTTTCCACTAGCGTTTATTTGACAGATCCATACACAACTGTCAGATATCTCCAGAACAGGTCCATAATTTAATAAAACCTAGAGCATGGACGATTCCTAAAAATAGTTCTACGTATGCTATACATACATTGTCATTAAAACTGAATAAAAAAATATATAAGAAAAAATACACTTATCATTCACCGGCACGAAATCAAATCAGTCTCACGACTGCATTCTAACTTTGATTTCAGGTCAAAAGCAATTCCATTTGTATGTCTTAATTTGAAATTTTGAATTGAATATACTGATGGAATTTAAAATTGCAGTGCAGGTTTTTTGAAATAACCAAAATAAAATATTATACTACTATAATTTTATTTTTTAAAACAAGTTTATGCAGCAAATCCTATCTATGAGTAAAAAGATTGAATTAGCTGTAAGCAGTTTTTCTGAATATTCGTTGCTAAGTTTATCATACGAAAAATAATTACGTGAATTAAATTTACCATTCACGCCTTAAGTTATTAAATATAGGAATAGCCGCTGATTTAAATTTATGGGTCTTCCTGTAATGAAAGCACAAACAAAACGCAAATTGAATCGCTAACACACGTGTTTGCATCCGCTCCAGGAAGACCACCGAAGTTGAGACTGAACAATAAACCACAGGCGGCCAGAGGTCATCCCGGGGGAAATTAAACAGCCTTCGACGAAATAAAAACATATCTATCGACAGCGAATCGCACAAAAGTGATTGAAATGGAGAAAATGTAATTCTGAATCATTTCTGAATACATGGAACACTTGAATATTTCAAGTTTATTTACGTTGACAATCAAACTACGACGGCTTTTCCAGAAACTGTTATAAAAGATTCTGAACAGGGCAATGAAGATTCATCAATCATAAAGAGTTCAACTTTGAAATACTGAATAATTTATTAACTATTTTTATTAAAAACGATTCTTAGAAAACTGATGCTGATTAAAATGAACGTGTACGACATACAGTGACTAAGAAGGATTAAAGTTATCTGGTGTCCTATAAGGCAGCTGCATCGCTCTACAAACTCCATCATAGTTGATTATCCAGACTATATTTAGACCGGCAAGCGGTAAACACTAATTGTCTGCATCGCATAGTTACCATTTTTGTCGCAAACCAATTTGGAATTCTCGCTAATGACATAATCGAGGCATAGTCAATATTCACATAATTTGAAATTTGAAAGTAATTTTAGTTTTGTGTAATTTCCGCGGGGCAAATCAAATATTATTGCATAAAATAAGATAATCCTCCATTAACTGCATGCATTTCATAGTTAATACTTAAAAACAATACAAACAGTTCACCGCATCGTAACCTTGGCCTTGTGTGATGCATACCATTGTTGTCCGTCCGTACATACTCGTATATCGCTGCAGTAAATCTTGAACGAGTGAGGATTACATAATGACGCAAATTAAATACTTCGATGTTTAAAATAGTTCATTGAGTTTTTTGAAAGTGTGGTTTGAAAAATAGTCAGGGAGAAAAATTACGAAGTTTTAAGAAAAGTAAAAATAATTCTTTGAGTATTTTATGAATCAAAGTGTTTCAAAAATAGACAGGGAGGAAAATTAAGAACAAGCTAATGATATCGTTTGACTAAAACTTGTACCTTTACGTTAAACAACACCAAAGTCTGCCGACGACTTCAAAGTACGTCACATTGATCAAGTTTATGGACAGCAAGCGTTCATTAGATACCGTAGTACGAGGAATTAGACTCCTCGCATGCGTGGCGAACTGTCGCTAATTGCTGGCCGCGGGCACGTATTTAGGGGACATCCTTCGACCACGCCGCTGGCCGATAAAGCGATTTATTCGCTCCGCAGAAGCAGCTCATTGATATTGAATTGAATTATTGTAACTTGATTTTGGCTCTGGTCTGCATTTTAAATTCAAGACTAGAAGTTACTGAGAATTCAAAATAGCAGCTTTTTATACCAAAAAGGCGTCAACAGAATAAGAAAATCAGCGTCACTTAGAAAACTCATATAGTACTGCTCAAAATTGGCCTTTCCTATCTTAGAAAATCATGCATCCATCAATTTCAAGATCAAAACAAGTGTGTTTTATAATACTGTATTCTGAAGTTCCAATGGAAACTGCATTTTAGATCGACTTCTTACTCCCTGGTCTTTAATACCAGAGATGGAAAACGTAACCGGAGTTGACCCCATCGCCGCTGATGGGAAGTGGAAGTGGACTCCAAATACAAAGATAATCTAGTGCGAGACATTATAGATGCACCGCATCAACCACCCTTGCCACACCTTGCCAACCTGCAAGGCGTGGCAAAGGTGACCTCTTTTGACCCAAGATTGTAAGAAGGTACACTTGTGCTGGCAGAGAATTCCAACTAAAGTAGTATCAAATTTCCGTAATTCTATCATCGCTAACACCAATTTCATTTCTTGTAGTCAACTATCACCCAACTGGCGTTAATGCTGACGGATCAGTGGCTTTATGTAACGAAGTATTATTAAGTAGGTAGGTATAGCAGTCCTTACGTACTAACGCTGACTAATACAACGTGGAATTTACTACTCTACTCCCTCGAGGAAAATAGTCGACACTCGGTGTCTTTAGCAAAAACGTCCCTCGAGTGATTCGTGATTTTTCTCCGATGTTCGAAATATACGCGAAAATCGCAGATGTTTAGCAGAACTTATTCTGATTTAGCTTCCACTTCAAACGATGGCGTGAATAGTTTTGCTTGATTTGCACTATACAGAAAATATTTGCTGACTCACCTTCCGCTAAGAAACCAGAAAAATACGTTAGTAGTACTTTATTCACGAACTATTAATAGGTTAATGATGTTCCAAAATAGTTTTAAAGTAAGAAGTATTAAACAAATCTAACAAGTGTTTGGAATCAACTATATTTTTGGCCTAGTCTAGTAGTTCACCCAATGGTTATAGACTCAGAAGTGCACGATTTGTTCAGTGTTCTCATGTTACACCAGTTTACACCAGATGATATTGACGGCCTAGCACTTCCTCGCTGTAGCATAAACAATAGGAACTCTTTGATTTCATCTATTTGCAATAAATTCCATACACATCTGCCATATTAAACTAGCAGCTCTCAGTCTACAATTCGTCGGCGTGGAACTTATTAAAAAACATAAGATATAGCCTATGTGACTCAGTGAAAACCGTAGCACATCCTACCGGTGAAAGAATTTTTAAAATCGGTCCAGCAATTTTAAAACGTTAGCAACACACACAAATTCTTTTATCTTTATAATAGGAATGCAGATTTACTTTGATCATACAAACCTTAATGGCATATAATAATTAGATGACAATATACTTTAACATAGGAAAAAATGCAAAAATGAAAAGGCTCAGGAAAGTTGTAGACATAAGCTAAACAGCTAATGGTATGATATACTAGAAAGTTATTACCACGTCCATTTCCTCAACTCCGGTTAAGCTTCCGTCCTGGTGGCGCAGATTAATCTGAGCGAATTAGAAATGCAATGAATTTATGTTGTGAAAACTTTAATATACCACAGTTACTTCGAAATAAATTAAAAAATAACATAAAACCTGATGACTACCGATACTAAGGGATATTATGCATTTGCAAAAAAGAAATCGTTCGTAGTATTTAAAATGTAATTATTTCTATCCCCCGATGCAAAAGGAGTGTTATAAATTTGACGTGTGTAAATGCCTGTCTGTGTCATCCCCAGATCGCAAAATCTTGAAGTTTTTAAGTAATAACGCGTTTGCGACGCGAGAGATTGATGTTATTTACAGTTCTTATGTCATTCAAACAATTTTCTATTAATTTTGACCTAATTAATTCCCTGATTATGAATATAAAATAGAATTTCCTAACAATCATAAATTATATCCAGTAAATATTGTTCACTCTCGCTCCTCAGAGAAAATTCTTTTCACCGGGAAATCTGACCCTGACGACCCGGAATAATTAATTCTCTGTGAAAGTAACGCTAAATTGATCTAAAATTTGTTCAACTTTTGCTCCAATTGGTTCCTACAAGTAAAGGGTATTAAATTAGTCTGTATTGGCTGTTTCATCTTCGATGGGAAAGGTCTTGGCTTTTATCTCACCTGATGCTAAGTGATAATAAGGCCTAAGGTGGAATCGGATCTTCAGTCCGAATCAGAACCCCATTGAAAGAATCACCCATTCTATTAAACCTTACAAGTTAATACAATATCAAGTAAACGCTCTAGTGTTAGCTTTATGTGTAATCCAGGAGCCATAATACCGGGGCTTTGTGTTTAAGTATTCCCTAAGGCTCTGCTCAACCCCTTTCGGGATTATGAGTGCGATTGTATGTATGTGCATTGTATAAGGAAAGCAAACAAGCATGCGGACCTCATAAAGTTAAGTATTCTTCACCGTAACTTGCTACTCTTAGGTGTCACCCTACCCGTGACTGTGAAGTTCCACAAACCATACTAGAATTACTTGGAGTGGGGCTCCGTCACCGTGAATGTGCGTGGGGACGTCCCTTATGTAAACCCCGTCTTCGCAGCTCACAGTGATTGTGCCAAGTACCTTCCTTATGTTTCGACTCAGAACCACGACATCGACATAGTTGATCACGTAAATTATTAAAGGGTATGCCGGATACCAGTAAATGGTAAACATAACATAACTTTGGGGCGGCTAGTATTTTTTCATAAAAAGATCTAGCAAATGGCTCCTGCCCATCTTATTGTAAACGCAAGTGGAGTCCAAATGCAAGGATGAGATAGCTAGAGTCTAAGGCCCGTATTACTGAATGACACTCAGAAGTCAAACATGTCTTGAGAATCGTCTGTCACTTTCTATCACGCACAAAGTGATAGAGACGTAGGAGGCTCAAGTCGGCGTTCATTATTGAAACTTATTCTATAATACGAACATAAGTCACGAGCCTCAAGTCGTCAATTCGGGGCTCTGTATTGACAGCACATTAAGCTGGCGGCCTCAAGTTGACTGTATAAGCCGTAAAGTCATTGGGATTTTAAGGTCATTCTATCGCTTTAAACACTTCCTTCCAACATCTACGAAGATTCTCTTAGTACAGTCCACTATTTTTCCTATCCTCGATTATGCTGATGTGTGTTACGCTGATATTACTCAGGAACTTCTTATTAAAATGGATCGCTTACTCAATAATTGTATTCGTTTCATCTATGGCCTACGTAAATACGACCATATTTCTTCATACCGACGACAGCTCAAATGGCTGACAATTCGTCAAAGACGGGACTTAAGAATCCTCTCCACACTTTATTCCATTATTAATGATCCATGTGCACCTGGATATTTGAAATGCAAATTTCAGTATTTAGGTGCCTCTCATGACCGTATTCTTCGATCAGACAGCAAACTTACTCTTTCAACACCTTTTCACCGTACTGGTTTTATTTCTAACTCCTTCACTCTTCAAGCAATACGACTCTGGAATGCTCTCCCGCCTTCCATTCAAAGGGCAAAGAATAAACTTGCGTTCAAAAATCTTGTTCGCAGCTACTATTTGAATTCAATAAAATATTTTTAGCAAAAAAAATAGGACAACCGACTTCAATGCGTACAAATTTAAACTAAAAAGTAAGAAATAAATAATATTTTTATGAATTAGTTGAATAGAGCGTCATAGGAAACCAAGGAAAGTATTGATACACATTTATAATTCCTTATTTATAATTCATACTCCGATATATTTGGAGCCGGTGCCAGCTAGCCAAGGAGGATAGTGTTTTATAATTTTCGAACTTCACGGAGTGGCGGATTTTTTCTTATCTTCATCATTCATTATTATGTATAGTTAATGGATTAATCAAGTTCGTATCTATTAGGTAAGTTTATTTTGCTTAGGCTGGCACCGACTCCAAATATATCGGAGTATGAATTATAAATAAGGAATTATAAATGTGTATCAATACTTTCCTTGGTTTCCTATGACGCTCTATTCAACTAATTCATAAAAATATTATTTATTTCTTACTTTTTAGTTTAAATTTGTACGCATTGAAGTCGGTTGTCCTATTTTTTTTGCTAAAAATATTTTATTTTATTATTTTTAGTGGAAATAAAGTATATTTTATTGAAAACGGATAGGCCTACTAGGCGCTCATTAAAACTTAATGGAAACTTTAAATAAAACGTTTTTTTTTGCTATTAGTGATTTGTTCAAAAAGGGTCGAATTTATATAGATAAAATTAATACGGGCCATCTCTGATCTTGACGTACCTAAAAAAGAATCATTAAAATCGAGTCGTAATACTCATAATTGACGAAGTAATCAGGTAACAAACACAAAAAAACAGTCGGATAGAGAACTTCCTCTTTTTTTTAAGTCGGTTAACAAATAATATCACGTCTCAGACCTATATCTCATTACAAATGCCTGTCATTCATTCAAAATGAATGGTAAGTTAATGAACTATGAACCTAGTTATTTAACTTAAGTTCATAAAATAATTTGTCATAGTTTATGTGTTGACTATTGGACCTACTAACCAAAATTTCACTATTGCATATTAGGTAATGGCAAGTTCAAAAAAAAAATTGACATTATTTTTGTGTTCGTGGACGATATTATTATTTCATCCCCAATGAAATTATCATTTTAACAAAAAAGTACTGAACCAATTTCGGTATAATTTATACGGGACCACCTTTGGAGTATGTCCTTCCTAACGAAAAAAGAATCTTCAAAATCGATTCATAATTGACGGAGTAATCGCGGAACATACATACAAAAAAAAAAAAAAAAAAAAAAAAAAAAAAAAAAAACATACAGTCGAATAGAGAACCTCCTCCTTTTTTGAAGTCGGTTGACAAACGATTGACTGCAACCATTATTTTGTTGGAAAAGACTGACATCCATTAATTTATATTTATTTATATTTATGTATTATTGACGTATATATGTATTATTACTACTATGTATTTATTGCAGATATTATGTTAATGTATAGTTTATTATATTATGATCTTGTATTTACCTTGTATGTATGTACTTATATGATTTTCTGCATGTATGTATTTTCCATGGTTTTTATATTTAAATATCTAAATCATTATAACGGTACTCATTCTACGCACCACCTAATTGAAATCTCTGTACCTAGCTCTCTGGTTGACTGGGAGAGAATGTCTTATGGCATTAAGTCCGCCATTTGTACCTTTTTTTGTGTGCAATAAAGTTTAAATAAATAAATAAATAATGCAAGAGATATAATGTGCGCAGCACTAACTACTCTCGCCTTGACGTGTGCTGACAGAGAATTCCATTTCTTGATTGTGCAAAATAGAAATGAGACTAGTTTGTGTTGTCACTTTTAAATTTGATCATTACAAAACCAATACTATCGCTAAATATATTCACAAACTTGGTCACATAAAAATCATAAGTTAAATCTTTATGTGCCTTGCCTTCGTAATAATATAAGAAGAAACAATGCCGAAAACAAACTTGAAAGTTATTCAATATCATTTTCTGAGAGAAAGATAAAGGGCTCATGAACTGGTTGCGAAAGTCCCAAAGATTTGTATATTGAAGCCTATTGTAAATTACGGAACTGTCCGGACCCAACTGGCGGAGTCAATAAATCAGGCAGATCTTGGCACGGATGACTCCTTGCGGGGTTAATATACATATAGGTGCGCGGATCTTAACTTGGGTTTGCCTCTTGAAAGAAAAACTGCTTTGTTCTATCTAGATATGTTGGCATTAAAATTTTCCGCTCACACGAACGTGAAGTAACTTTTACATGGAAATGTTTTTGTATTTTTCTTAACGTGTTAGGCATTTATTTTTTCGTTCTTTCTTTACGTTAGGGAATAATGACTGAAGGGTTATGCATTATAATTTTCAAATGTTGTCATTTTTGATGTCACACTTTAGACTCTACGGTCCAGTGTTATTTGTGTACGGTATTCCGTTTTACCAAGGAGGGTACTTCAAAATCAAGCAGCTAATAATCTGTTCTCTTAACTGCTCTGTCACTATGTGTTAGATAGACTGTTTGAGCATCTCAAGTTATACCAACTACAACTAAATTAGTGACTTACGTAGACTTAACTAAAGGATCAACGACCTTATATCTTATCCGTTGCTACTAATCGTAATGGCTTCCTTCTACACAAACTTTACCCTACATTTGTAAACATAACAGATAACAAGAATGTAAATGAGCAATAGATAAACTGCTTAATTCCAATAACAAGGTGAACGCTTAAGAGCTTGGAGTCAACAAGTCAAAGGAGATTGATAACGACAAATATATTAAATCACGTCTCTACGTTAATAGTCCGTACTCGGCAGACAATTTGCTAAGTATTAAACTTCGTGCTGGCTGAAGCAGACGTCGAAGTGAGGAGGCATGCCTCCGCTGAATATGCGAAAAATAAAGCATTCCTACCATTTTCATTATTGCAGCATAAATAAGATAGTCTTTAAAGGTGACACGACTGAGGCGAAGTCAGAACAGTTTCTAAGAATCATCTTTACAACTTTAATTAGCACTACATTTAGCGAAATTTCACTACGCTCTGACAACAGAAACACAAACAACAAACACACCACAAAAATGCAGTGTTATTTAACTGAAGCGTCAGTGGCGTAGTGCGTAAGGGCGTTGTCTCCCACCCGGGAGGCACCGGTTCGAACCGCGCCACCTACCAATTTGTTTACAAATTTTGAATTCATATGTACGTTTAATCGACGGTTTTACGGTGCAGGAAAAACATCGTGAGGAAACCTACCATCATCATCATCTGTATCTAATCGTGGAAGTCTTTGGACTGTCTTTGAGAGCAGGTGTGCGTTAGCGAACTGAGAGAAAGACACAGTTTTGAGGTAGCTGTTTTTTGCTTTGGGGAGTTATCACGCTGTTCTAAGTTTAGGAATTTAATCGACTATTATGAGAAAATGTCTGCGGCCTTCAAATACTATGGTAGATAGAATATGTCGCTTTGATATGATCCATCAATATGGTGGAAAACACCTTTTGAAGAAATTATCAGGTTGTGTGTGAAGTCGACCAACCCGCACTTGGACAGCGTGGTTGACTAAGGCCTAATCGACCCTAATGTGAGGTCGAGGCCTTCGGTGGGGACATAATATGAGCTGTTGATGATGATTTAACTGTGGTCTTCTAGAAGGTGGAGATAATACTCCAGTTAACAGTCGATTTATAAAAAGGCGAGTACCTCGGTATGTCATTGTGGCTTTTTAGGGCGAACTTTCGATGGACGACTGGTATACGGAAGACTATGTATGGTGCATGGTATGTATGTACACAGTTTTAGGAATATTGTTGTTATTTAACGGGTAGTTAAGCTGACACCAACCACCCTTTCCCAAGGAAGGTTTTTTATGTTAAGAGGTTGGCAGACATACGGCCTGCCTGGTGGTAGACAGCCACCGTAGCCTATAGATGCTTGCACCACTGATGACGTGACTCCTATAGTCCCCTTCCCTATCCCATGGAACTCTGGCAGCCTTGCTCAGCTACAGAAACACAACACCACAAAATGTAGTGTTATTTGACTGTGGTCTTCTGTAAGGTGGAGGTAGAACCCCTACCTCGACTAAAGTGTTAGAGATGTTAGAGAAAGCGGCCGGGGGCACGGTGAAGATAAAATATATGGCGCCCAACGAACGAAATATACTTACGTCGCGGGCGCGCCCACTCGCCATACATTTTCACGGTGCGCGCCCGAGGCGCTTTCTATAACATCTCCCTTAGTGTTGTGCGTGGTTTTATGGCCACCTCACGAGTGACCCTTTGATGCGATGGTTAGCACGAGGGTCAGAATCTCCCTTAGTCAGCTTTTAGGACACCCACGGGATGAGAAAGGGTCTGAGATCTATTGCAGACCGAGAATGACAGAGAACTAAACCGGTATGAAAAAAAAAACAATAATAACATACTGTTAACTAATCTATAGTAAAAATACACATAACATCCTTAATTTCCTGATTTCTTCAAAACATTTTTCCAAAGGAAAGAAAGCAGTTTCTTACCTTAATGACTACAGTAGACAATGGTCGGTACCATTAATTTCTCTTTGTTAGAGCTAAAAAAATAAGTACCTATCTATAGAACCTCATTGTTGAGGTTGTAATAGTTTCGACAGATGGTGAAGGTAACTAAGTATCATATTGGATATGTTTTTAGACTTTATACGTGAAATTTACGATATTTTTGCGCTAATTAGTTTATTGACAACTGCCATGATTTTTACTTTTAACTCTGCTCAGCAGACCGAGCAGAATACACCTTTGACAATAATACATTAAAAACGGTATAAAGTCTGCGGATTGGCATGGGAACGTAGATACATAAATAATAAATATACATGTTGAAGAAGTCAGTTCAAAAAATTCATCATCATCATGTCAGCGGAGAGACGGCCACTGTAGGACATAGGCCAAGGATCTCCAACCTGAAGGTCAGGCGCTGCCCACATCCAACAGCTTCCCGGGACCTTCACTTTCCCCCGTTGAAAAAATTACTGCACCATATTCGCAAATTTATATGTTTTACACAAAGACGGTTTAAACTTATCGAGACAAAAACAGCTCAGAATATCCCCGTCGACATATAATTCCCATACATTTATTTCGGTTTGCATGCCTTATTATTTGTTGCATAATCAAGTGATTTAACTACTAATGCCATTGCTTGAGCTCGTACCAGACAGTGCTGTACAATGGTAACAAATATGTTAATGTATTGTTCTAGTATACCCGGATTGCAGCAATGTTTTAGACAGTAGCAAACAACTGTACTGGAGACGCATTTTTAAATCATTAGAATTCCAAATCGTATATGAAATCGCAAGATTCGTATGCGAATCCCTAAAATCGCTATTTTCGGCATTGAGCAACCAAGTGCGCGGTCGTTACTCGGAGGGGTGACCAAAATTTAACATGCATGTATGACATCAAAATATAAGGTTTCTGTCAACTTTTGAGTCGTTGGTGGTATACGAGAAAGTCAAGGGGAGTCCACTCCCGATTTTGGAGGCAGTGAATGGCCCATTTGTCTTTATGTGTCACCAAATATTGCCTCAAGCTCTGCTCAACCCCCTTTCGGGATTATGAGCGTAATTGTATGTATCTTATTATTCAAAAGGCGTTCTGTCCATGACTCAACGTGCAATGACTAGTAGATAACAGTGGGTTAGTAAAACAATAGAAGAGTAGCAAAGTACTATAAAGTATGACTTACATATGACGAGGTAGACAAAGACATTACGAATGAAAGCGATGGTGACCAATGACTACCTACATAACAAATAATTTAGTGAACGTCAGGATGGTGCATGTAGTATCTTATTTTAAGCAACTGTTGATTCGGGTAAGGTCTTTGTATCTTCCTAATGTAGGGGAAAGTCTAAGAAAGAGTCAGGCTTTGATAGAACTGATGTGATTTTTCTAATTTACCGGCATTCTAACCTAACTAACCTATACAGAGTATGGGAACCTTAATACCTGTTGGTAATAAAATGACACTTCCATGAACACTCCCCTATCAGAAGTTGTTCGCTCTTTTTTTATTATCATAAGTCATTTATCGTTAGATTCGTGAGGTCTTATTTCGTAATTTTTTCAGTTATCATAAATAACAGCAAATAGAATAAACTGTGAGAACACTCAATACTGCTTACATATTCGCATGTACACAAATTTAAATGTCCATTGAAATAAAATCGTAAAACGATATAGCGATATCGATTTTCCTATTTGCACCGCCAATAACCGTCGCAGTCTTATCAGATCGACACGTTCCGATAAAAATATGCAACTTGAAATAATTAAGTATAAAATACGTTAGGTTCTTCCTCTTACAACCAACCGTATCAACGCACAGCCCAAACCGCTAGCTCTAAAATTTGGCACGTAGGCTCCTTATGAGGTCTAGGGGTGCACTAAGAAAGGATTTTTCAAAATTTACCCCCTAAGGTGGTGAAACGGGGGTCCAAAGTTTTTATGGGGAGACAAAATTAGTTAAGACTATTTTATTCGAAACTTCATAGGAGTACTCCCATCGATAAATAAGTAAACGTATTTCAGGCTTTTTCAACCCCCGACGCAAAAATTATAACTTTGACCTGTCTGCGTATTTGTATTCCTGTGTGTCTGTCTGTGGCATCGTAGTTCCTAAGCTAATGGACCAATTTTGATCACTTGGTATTGCAGGGCAGGTGCGTTGTCATCCTGAGGCCTAAGATGATATCCCTTCCATGCCCAATAATTACACTGGCTACCTTTCCCTTCAATCCGAAACATACCTAACTGTTTCACGGCTGAAATAAAAAAGGCGGTAGTACCTACCCAGACGACCCTATATACAGGCCTAGACCTAGTAAAGCTTCTGAAAGCAGGTGGACGACCAGACCAGAAAGCTTTTCAGAGGCAATTTAACTCGCAAAACGCTAAAGGCAAAGATCGGCGTCGTAGTGAGACTCTTCCTCAAAAAGGGCGATAGGGCATAAAATCCTGGGCATTATTAAACGCGGTAATTTCGGTTTTCGTGGCTTCTGGACCTTAAAAATCTAGACCACTAGTAGAGTAACCTATTTTCTAAAAATGATAATGGTCAGGAGTGATAAGTAGGTTCAAGGTTATTTTTTACGACTAAGCGGGGTGGACTGTTTGTGGGGGAGTCTAAAGTCTTATGCGCCAATACATATCTGTGTCATAGGTATGTTCGGGCAGATCTCGATCGGCCCAGTTCAACGATAGGCCTGCTACATATATACGAGTAAGTATGAGGCAAGTATAGTGCCCCTAATTACATGCTAATGTTGCAATCGCATAACAAGTGCGAGTCGCATTCTGTGAATTTTAATTCAACTTGGGACTGCATTGATAAAATGATAGCAAACGGTATAAAATCTGAGGCCATTATCACGAAATAAGGGAAACATCTTCGGGGAAGCTCATGCGGAAGCTCATCTCGCCTTCATCTCACGTGATGATAGGGACGAAGATGGGACCACCCAGAACCCTCAAACACTGCAAGACTGCCCACCTTATCACCTTCGAAACACAGTAATGTTGTTAACGCTATTACCACAGCGTAAAAAAATACAGTGGTTTGCCTTTGATGTCGAGGAAAATGGCAATTTTGTCTAGACAGCGTGCAGTAGACCAGCATCTACCAAACGAGTGTATGGCAGTTTAGTGGCGTCCCTCTGACTGTGCTATTACAGTGACTGACTGAAAACAAGTCATAATATTTTTATTGATTAACTATTACAGCCGCAGATGACCATATCAGCGTCACCCGGGTTTTTAATAAGATAAGGACCTTGGTGGGTCCCCTAGCTTGCAAGGCGTTCCTCCCTAAATTATTTTAGGTCCGCGAGCATCTCCGGCGACAAGTCTCACTATCGATTAGCGTTGGAGCCGGGTCCTAGCACCAACCAAATTTATATTTGTGTTCCCCTCCTTACAATCCTGGGTAATTCAAAAGAGGTGTGAAGAGGCATTGTAGATCAGCAAGGCGAAGGTGGCTAGACGCTTACATTATGTTTCGCACTAGCTATCTTGGCATATGGACTCCACTTCTGCTTATCATCAGGAGGAATGGGGTCATTAACTAGACCTTTTTATAAAAACAAAGTATAAAATATTACTCATCAGAGGATCGAATCCGGAACTTATGAATTTAATTGCGGTGTCCGAAACCACTACCAACAACCAATAGGCGTATTCTGTTGTTCCGATCATTATGAAAACCCAACACAAGTGTAAATAAACGAAAAGCGAACGTTATCGGTAGAACTAACAAATTTGTTTTTAATGGTCTCGTCGTGCGGCTTGCGTGATAAAGTTCTTGTACCTCTTGGGTAAGTACAGTCAGCCATACAAATATCTTAGTCATCAACACCGTCCAATACACGTCTTACACAAGAAACATCAGTTCGTAGAGGCATCAGATCAAAAAAACCGGCCAAGTGCGAGTCGGACTCGCACACCGAGGGTTCCGCCGTACAAACGTAGCGGTTTACAATTTATGACGTATTAAATCAAATTCTGAGTTCACGGGAAGTACCTTGTAGGTTTTGATTCCCTAGCGTGTGACGGAAATTCGTCTAAGGTGTCGGTATAAACTGCTGTATCTTTTGATCGCGTTAACTTAGAAGTTTGATTTTTTCACTGCTTAAAGGGACAATAGACCTAGGTATTTGGTATAAATTTCAATTTGATACCTTTATTCGTTCGTGAGAAATAAGGTAGTAAGTTTCATTTTATTAAAATATTTTTATTATATTATATAACTAAAAAAATGTGATTTTCGCAATTTTTCCTATATTTGCATTATATGACAATGCTTCATGCCAAATTTCAAGATTCTGAGTTTACGGGAAGTATCCTGTAGGTTTTGATTCCTTTGCGAATGTCGGAAATTTGTTGAAAATATCGACATAATCGGCTGTATCTTTTGATTGGCTTGGCTTAGAAGTTTGATATTTTCACAGCTTAAAGGGACAATAGACCTGAGTATTTCATGTGAATTTCAGCTTGATACGTCCACGCGTTCTTGAGATAAAGGGTCTTGACAGACAGACAGACAGACAGGGTTCCGTTTTTTCCTTTTGAGGTACGGAACCCTAAAAACGAAGCTCGTATTATTCTTTGGTCACCCTCACCCATCACAGACGGACTTAGGCGAAGGTTGATTAACATACTCTGAGCTCCTCAAACATTTAAATATCTGTTTTTATTATAATGTTTAAAAATGTTCAGCAACTAAGGACACGATAAGTAGGTAACAAAAAATTTGATAGAACCGAACTAAAAGGACGAAGGAAGTCCTTACAAAGCTAGTGCTTACACTAGTGTTCCCTGACGCTATAAGCTGGTTGTGCCTGAAATGAGGCTTGAAATGGTGACCTGGAAATCTATGATACCAGTTTAACTTAGCCCAGTTAAGAAGTTTGAACGGGCCATACTTCAGACTCGAAAGTATGGCTCTGAAGATGGCCCGTTCTAACTTTAATCCACAGTTAGAATATGAATTACGGCTCAGTCGGATTTTACAAATTCAATAAACTGTCATTTTTCAGACACTTTCACATATTCAAATGGATACATATGAAATATATGAAGATTCAGGATCGCAAAATTATAATGTAAATAAAACACATTCCGCGAACAAAGTTAAGGTAAACTGAATCATTTTCTAAAGAAACAAGTTTAACAATAACAATGGCAACAGTTGCTAAGGGGCATTTTCCGCGCTTAAAGATTTGCCTCCATCTCACATGTTGTTAAGTGCTTGGTAAAATGGAAGATATCTGCGTAATCTTAGGTCTAGTTTCTATCAAAACGTAGAATAGAAAAGATGTGCAGAGTTGAGAGACCCAGCAGCGGGCAAATTGTTTTGGGAGAAACACTTGACTAACTCACTTGGTGTTAAGATAAAGGCAGAAAATGCAAGCGCAGTTTATACTAGACTTATTCCTTTTGATAAAAAAAGGTTCAAGCAAATGACTCCACCACCTGATGGTAAGAGGAATATAAATGTATATATAGCTAATGCAAAGTGAGTATACGCGCCGGAATAACCACTATGCCGTATGTGCAAGGTCATCATGCCTCTTATGATGGAACTAGGGTTGAAAGAGGGAGAGAATACGTGCAATCCGTACTATAATGAGATAAGATGATATGAGTATCGAGATAAGAGCTGGCTATCTTCTAAATGCTGGAACACGACAGTTAGAATTGTTGTGAAGGCGTAAAACTTAGGTAAGATAAGGTGATGGTAGCTTGCCAAAATAAGCCCTACTGCCATCCAAACTGTGCACAAATTTCATCCTCCTGGTCTGTGCCCAGTTGGCGAACCACTACCCCACATTACATACCAAACAATCATCTGGACACTGAACTTTGGCTTAATGTTATTTGCTGCCTTAGGTCACCCATCTAATAAGTAGCAACCAACACTAACATTCTGAAAGAAGGCTGAAGGTAATTAGGACGCCGGCGGTTAGCTTAATCACAATTTCTTAAATTTAATTGGATTGAGGCTAATGGTCTATCCACACAAATATATGTCTGGGCCGTCCTCGGGACGTGGCCGGGTCTTGTCGGGCGAACGTTCAGGCTATGAAGCTCCGTCGGCGGCTTAGACACGGACGTGTTTGAACGAGTTCATATAAAAACTTCGCAATGATATTTTTTACAACCGCTGATCACGTTCCGTCTACATCCCGGGCACGGCACGGGCGTGTGTGGATCGAGCTTAAATAATATTTGAAAAACACAAGTTATAACAACACAATATCTAACGAAATCTAGAAAGTTCTAGTTCCGAAGCAGTATTAGAACTCCTAAAATGTCGCTCTTCGGCTGCTCTAATAATCTGATGGTGGCTCGTTTTGATTAGTATTTCATATAGATAGATACTAACCTTAATACAATAGCAATAAGAACTGTTAATCTCTAAAAAAGAGTTAAGGACTGGCGATAGAGTACGTAACGTAAATTTCGTGGTGCTCAATTAGCGAAAACAATTCGGAGACACCTGAAGTTAATTGGCACATTGACCACAAACTCAGACAAAGCAAAAACCATTTAGGTCTGCCTACAATAAGACCTCAAATTGAACAAACAGTCAAAGCAAATACAGGGTTTAAAGGTATGCCTGAACATTTCGCTTCAATTCTA
The DNA here is from genome assembly GCA_955850985.1 of Elophila nymphaeata. Lineage (NCBI taxonomy): Eukaryota > Metazoa > Arthropoda > Insecta > Lepidoptera > Crambidae > Elophila > Elophila nymphaeata. The sequence goes on along the minus strand of OY039091.1, from coordinate 7,103,531 downwards.
CGAAGGTAAGTACCTGAGATCAAATGTTTCTTGATCCAATTCGCGAACACTCACGTGTGATATTTTTAAAAGTCAGAAATACTCCAGTTGCGCAAAGAATTTCCGAACTAGCCACAAAAACTGACAATCCTATAGTCGTCGCCGCAAACTCCCAGGGATGGCGGGCGACATTTTTTGCGCCGTTCCAAAAAGTATCCGGCAAGAATTTGTTCCGTTTTTTCGATGCAACACGTGTATATCTGAGCAATTAATCATCGCAATTATATTTTCAAAGAAAGGTAGTATTGGATCCAATATCTAACAGGAAGTTTTATAACATATTTGCGATCGTATATCATACTTGCGAAGCATAAATTCTAAGAACAAAAAGTGGAGCAATAATCTAAAAGTTCTATTCTATTATATTTTCGCGAACGCGATTTCCAACAACGACGAATGATAAACATTCCATAACCTTCTCGAGAACCATCAGATCGTTAAGCCAATCTAAACATTTATTTTCTCTACGTTGAAATGGAATTTCAATGGAGTCGCAGTTGAAACTTTTCATCATAAAGGAACCATCGTTTTGAATTTGCTAACAGGACTTTCGGAGCAACACCACAGTTTGTGAAACAAATACTATTCTCGTTATAGAGAAACGGAGCTACGAACAGCGAACTTGCCTTTAGGAATTTGCTATTGAGTGCATACAAATCATACAATTATATCTCATCATTGTGATATAATAGTGAATAGGTACTCATAAATTGATATTTGCCTGCTTGTATAAACACAGAAAGAATATTGGAAAGAAGACTACTCATTTTACTTAACTTTACATTGTATTGTCAAATATATGAGGAGCGCTTCGCTTGTGACTTCGTACGAGTTGAAATATACTCTAAAAGAAATAAGAATATATCAACACATTCTACATATTCAGAACTAACTTATTAAACAGGTGAGAGATAATTCAGCTGAATCGATTTTGCTCGTCTGATATCAAGACTATATTTAGATACCGACGTGGATTCCCGAAAATTCTGATTATAAAATGAAGGGATATTTCGTAACTCGCAAGAAAAGTTGCTACATGACATTATAATTTGAACTCGATAGTTACTCGGTGTTGTTTAGCCTTGTCACGTATTTCGGATCAAGCGGGCAAGATGCGGGACGCATTTACTTTTCCTCCTTATCCAGGCTAATATGGAAGTCTTCTGCCTTCATGTGGAGAATTAATCAACGTTTGCATACCAATTAGAGACACCTGCTTGAGGATACTCTTAATATTTAGGGTATAAAATTGAGTAATTTATTTCGGGCCAAAACCAAACACAAACGTAAAAGACTCTTGGCTTTCATCTCACCTAATGATAAGTGACGATAAGGCCGAAAGTGGCCGTGCTTTGAAAGTGGAAGCGAGCATCAACCAAGAGCCCTCAATCTCCGTGGGAATGTCTATCTTGACACTAACTTTGATAAGAGAGAACGCAATAATGCAGTAATCAATATTATTATGGCGACAACGAGAGGTAGCAGGCGGATTATACACAATCCCTATCACCAACCAAAGACAACACAAATTTGCACCCTGCTAGAGATCGAACCAAAGACACGAGAGCACCTACGTACACCACTAGATCACAGGCGGTTAAAGTGTGATTGCCATCATCAAATAGAACTCATACTGCTGGGTAGAGGGTTTCATAAATGACTGAAAATGTTGAGGAATTAGGTACCATCACAGCAAGTGGCCCAATTCAGTTTAAAGAAATGGTTACAGTATTGAGCCACTGAGGTTAACCCGGTTTAGCTTCTGATGCACGCAGAATTTCCAGAACTTTTGGCTTCGTATTCCCAAATAGAAGCTTTTTAATAGACTACACAACGCAGGTCACATTTTCATACTACATCTATTTAATTAAACACTAGATAAAGACGACCGTGCTTTGCAATGGCTAAGAAATCAATCCAATGCCTAGTATCTTCCTTTTCCATTGGAATTTTAGAATAAAGCGCTTCTGTATCAAAATGCAATGTTGTGTAAATATTTCAAGTGATTCTCAAGTGCTTGCAGAGATTTACGGAAGATAAATTTATTTATAGACAAAAAATATCAAAATGCAAAAACAAAATTATGCAGGCAGAATTGATAAAATTATTACTGAAAAAAACCTTACATCTAATATTGAAGGCGTAATTATCTTCAACAATATTTGAGAGTGAAATAGTACTCACCCTTAAATATTAATTGGTGTGATATTTCATCTCCTAACACAATTGGCAAAAGGTTATTCTTATGGTGACTCCTTTTCAGTAGAATTTCATATAGATACTAACCTTAATATAATAGAATGAAGAACTTTTAAACATATCATCAGGCAGAATCTATAAAAAAAGACTACAGGATATTACGAACAACTTAAACCTCACATCACATAATCTTTCCAAAATTCTACTCGACTTGCAAGATTTAAATCAAACACCCATTGCTTTGATAACCCTAATACCATTCAGGTAAATTGTGACCTCACAAAAGATACGATGGGTATAAAAACATAGATATACATCACACATAAGTTATACGCATGCATTCCGCGGTTAATTATGGACGCAAGTCGCAATCGCAACATATTTTTGCTCGTAGTCACGTCCATATCTTAAAAGCAATATTAATGACAATACAATGCAACTTTTGTTATTAATATAAATTGAGTGTGAAATTTTTATTCCTTCAGCAGAAAATATTAGGTAGGTACCTACACAAATACCCCATTTTAGAGAATCACATTGCCAATAAGCAAACGAAATTTTAATTGAAAATCAATTTTATTGTGTTTTCTTTTTCTAGCATGAATTGCCTTTTATATAAATTACTAGCTGACCTCGCAAACGTTGTTTTGCCTTATAAATTAAAAAAAAAATTAAGGGTGGACAACCCTTATCACTAAGGGGTATGAAAAATAGATGTTAGCCGATTCTCAGACCTACTAAATATGCTCACAAAATTTCATGAGAATCGGTCAAGCCGTTTCGGAGGAGTACGGGAACGAACATTGTGACACGAGAATCTTATATATAAGATTATTTATTTTAATCCAGGAAATTGGCAACTAGAGCATATAAAATTAATTGATATGATAACACAGCATAGACCTTTGTCCTATAATCTAGTTTCATATGAATATCAAACCTTTTTAATGGCCTATTCATAACGAAGTTCGAGATTGTCAGTGTCGTTTCGTTTAAAATGAAATGTTGGTAGCATGAGTGATAATTCCGGTGGGCCAAAAGCAAATGTCTGTTTTAAGGTGATGAATATTTTCTTCCCCTTGTACAAGCAACAAACGCAACCACAACGAGGACCTAACATCAGATCTGAGCAAACACCCAACCTTACTCCAGAGGTGTTGAACCCTCCATAATCTGCAATAGCTACCTTTCCCTTTAACATCAATCTTCACAACCAAAATAGAAAAGGCGTGAATAAACCCGTTAACAGTTTAATATGTCATTTTGTCGGAGGCAAGTCTGCGGCCACGTTTCCTAAAAGGGTTGCAAACTTGTCAGACCTAAAATTAAATTTAGATCATCGAAAACCATGCGCGTGACGCAATGTATGAATTTTATTTCGTGCGCAATTTCTGAAGTTCCAATTTTCGCAAAATTATGACCAAGACATAAGTTTTATTAATATTTTATATGGCATCGCTCAAAAATGATTGATAATGGGGGGTAAATCTATTTTTTATAAATTTAGAGTAAGTGATTCTGTCGTCTGTCATGATTTTAGTCTACGTCCCAATAGCGAAGAGCTATTCGGAAGGAGATACATCGAGGATGTCATCGTTGCTTCTTAAAATAAGCTACATAGAATCCGGCGAATTCGTTAAGCAGATCAATGCCGAAGAAATTACATCAGCAACATCCGATGAGGTATTTTTATAAGAGTTAAGTTAGGCATTTGATTCCCAGGATATTTTTGGCATAACTTAATGGTGTCAGAAAGATTTTTATTAACTGTAATAATTCAAACATTGTTTGTGAGTAGATTTTGCAGTTAAAGTGGTGATATTTTGATGCACAAGCATCGGTGTTGACGATCAAGTATGAGAAATCATGGAAAACACCTTTAATAAAGTTATGGATTCGAATTTAACACATGAATCACGACAGATCTTTTTTGTTTCCAAAAAAAACATATAGGTTTCCAAACATAGTCATCAAAAGATAAAAGTGTCAAAAACTGACAACATTACCGACGGCCGATTAAAAAAATTAGATATCCAAGACTCCATCTTAATTGCCTAAGAGCAAAGAATAATTAGCATTAACGTCATTTACAAAATGGAAGTAAAAGGCGGAAATTGAAGGCGAAAATTGCGTTTTCCATGTTAACCACATAATTAGTGAATTAATGAACGCACAAAAAACGTGAAATGAGTTCATCCTGAAATGGTTTTAATTATTTATTTAAAATGATGCAGGACGTAGTTTCGATTGCAGATAATTTTTCACATGTTTCGAAACAAGGAATAGTATCGCCCGAGAGAAATATGTCCTATACCTTATCATATGACAAATCTACTGTCGAGCTCAGGGCTAGATAGAGAAAAGATTTCTATATATTTTAGATGCAAGATAAACCGAGGAACTATCTTAACGATTGTATAGATAGGGTATATGGGAGAGTAACCAATATGAGACCTACTCCTAAATTGTGAGAGTTTTATAATTTCTACCAGATGATATATTTATTCTTCACTAGGTTAGGTTCTTTTAGTTATAATAGGCAAGCATTTGTCCACACTCTCAACTTAAGTGGAGTTGCGGACTACGATGTTACATGCTTATGTAGAAGTGGCCTATTCCCTCACTAGGTAGAGTTAACAGCTCGTCAAGTCACCACAAACTGTCAAATTACTGCAATCGATTTTCAACCTAACTCAAAATCTAGTGGTAAAATTGGACTGTTTGTACCTGATATGCTATATTCTGAACATAAAGCGAGTCTACTTCAGTACTACTAACGCTCAATCTTTTGTTTCTACTTAGTTCAACAATTTCGACAGCTATAATAATGACGAAGCTTGTACAACTTAGGCGGTTCAATATTGGAAACTCTCCCATACAATTTATAAAATCAAGATTGTTCCTCGAGCTTTTGTTTCGTCTGAAAGTTTTTGGGTTTGAGACACTGCAAGTTCTATACTGCGACATGTTGCTTTATGTGTAACCAAATGAAGCCTAAAGCTTTGCTCAACCCTTTGGGATTTGATTGTAAGTAGATATTTGCATATGGGTTATAAATTATTACGTAAAAATTGGAGGCTCGAAAATGTTAAATGCTATCGCATATATTGAGTTGGAATCGCCAACAGATTTATTAAAGGTGTTTTCCAGAACGTGCGGGCCTACTAGTCTCAGCGATTTTGTTAATCTCATAAACAAAATGAAATTTACCAATAGGGTTATACAAATTATAACAATTTTAGGCACTTTCAAAATTAAATTTGTACCTCTCCATCGCGCTTTTCACTCATCCGTAATATATACTCGCACATCTGCCTGCATCGAACCGTCGGAATCTGGAAGTATCCCGGAAATTCGGATGACGTCAGATTCGGCGCGGGTGATGCGGACGAGTCGGCCGATGCGCTCGCATTCATTCTATATCCTATTCACATATAATTACAGTGCAACGATTTCTTCGGCGCGTTCGGCTCGGCTACATATGCGTCCAACTTTAAGCCTCTTTTGAAGGATACAGAGTTAAGATCCCCTCTTTCTTGCTCACGTGTGCCGGCAGAGATTTTTATTACTAAACAATCCGTAACTAGGTAGTCAGATTGGATCTTAGGTGCTGACTGACCGTAGGCAAATATTGGGGCTTTGAGATGAAATACAATCGTGGCATCAGCTATTTTACATTCACAGTAGCTGGTAAGTAAAATGAAATGTGGGCTCTAGGAAAACTCAAAACTGGGAAATATTAAGGTTGTGAAATTATGGGCTAGCTAGATGGAATGATATACGCGGAGTGTCAAGTTACGAATCAAAATGAAAACGCAAGTAGCAAACGCTTATTGTGAGCAAATCTGAACACACCCATCCCAAACTAGACGTAGCGTTGCAGTCCAATCTATCTTACACTAATCACACGCAGACAATTAAATACTAACGCTCCAAATCCACAGACGAATTAAAATAAACAGGCCGTTGCTTCTGCGAGATTAAAAATAGAAGCATTGATTCTGCAAGTACAATGGGCCTTTTGTACCGAGAGAGGCGCTGTTTGGACATATAGCCGACTCGCGGCAAAACAATAACTGACCGAACAGATAGGCGCAGTTGTATTTACACAAAGCACCTCGTAGGTTAACCGTTCCGCTGTGAACTTGTTTTTATTGTAGTGGGTTTTGGCAATGTGTACATGAAGGGCGGAGGTTACTGCGTGTTCTTGAAATCTCTTGGGTATTGTGTACCTTTTTTTTTGTTTGATAGGCTGAGCGTTTGGCCACAATCTCACCTGATGGGAAGCGAAGATGAGGCCTAAGGTGGTACACGCTCGCCTAGAAGGTGCTTGTTCACTCTGGCCTTAAAGATATCCAGATTATATTGAGCCGGGAAAACAGACCTTGGCAACGAGTTCCGCTCCTTAGCTGTTCACATAATGAAAGAGGAAGCAAAGCGCTTCGTGCGGATGGGAGGTATATCCACAACGTGAGGGAGAAAGCCTTCGCCGCGCTTGGTCGTTCGGTGGTGGAGAGGAGCTAGAATAAAGATTCAGAGACAGAGACTTATACCACCTGGTATTGTTGCGGACCTCATTGCCACCATAATTTATCAGTTGCTTTCGGTTCATATTATACATCAAAAATGTTTGTGTTCTCGTCAAAGTTGTCAGGTTATATGAAAGATTGCAAGACATTGAAAATAGTCCATTTTTTTCGCTTTTCGTTCGCATCAGGTAACAAATGATGATAAAGCTATTTATCTGAACAATATTTTCAAAGCTGGTGGTAGCTAGTCAAGTAGACTTAAAATCGACAACCAAACCGAGCACTTTGTACATTTTTTACATATATTTTTATTTATTGTAAGTTTAATTATTAGCCTTGATTTCATAATATTATTAAAATTTATTATTAAAGACTTGACAATGTTAATTATGACTCTTTCCAAATCAATACTATGAAAACTGTAAAGGGAGGATAAAACTTGTTGAGTTTCTTGCCGGTTCTTCTCAGAACAAGGCCTCCTGGTAGACTCTTCAACCGATGGCATCAAACTTGACTTTCATAAGTGTACAAATTGTACCTGAATGAATTAAGTTAGAGTTTGGGTACCTACTCCCCTTGAGATCTGTCATGCGAACAGCGAATCTATGTATAGATTCGGTCACTAGACAAGTGTGAGAATCTATAGATACACTACGGAGGCGGTTACTTTGAGAGTTGCCCTGGCTTTTAGCTTCGCCCTTGTCATCACTATCATCAGATGATATAAAGGTCAAGAGCTTGCCCACAAAGTAAAACAAATCTTAATAAATTTACTCCATCTTACTTCAGAACATTACGAGGCCCGAAAGTATTCTATTTATAAATCTAGCCCAAGACTTAAGTTTGTGCATTAAGACCCTGTTTCCACCAACAAAGGTGGGATAATTTATCAAATAACTCGAACACTCAGAGCACGAGGTTATTTCGATTACGCACAGTCACTTGCAAAGTACAGACAGCCATCACGTTACCACAGAAAGACAGATTTCTCCAATCTATTTTCAATCTTACAGTAACTACTATAAAGTGTAAAATTGATAGTCCAGTTTGACAGTCTGATAATCAGATGTGCTGTTATCTGTACATCGGCAAATCCCACAATACAATTGATTCATACGCGACTTAAGTAACAGTGAGACTGGCATATTTAGAAGACGTGTGGTGCATTTTTATGACGTCACGCGACCCAAGTTTTTTATTCTCTTTGTGCATGTGGGAGCGTTGACTGCAAGATCTCAGATTAATATCTTTTTGCTTTCATACTTAGGTCCGTAATAAACTTCGCTCGAATCAATCGCTGTCTCAAGACAACGTAGGAGTAAAACAGATACAGATTTAAGCCGAGGTATGGCACAACGGCTATCCGCTCCAATTGGAGTAGTACCTCCAACTTACAGAAGACCACAGTCAAATAAAAGGTACATTTCTTCTTGTGGTGTTGCATTTCTGTTGGATAGTAAGATTGCCAGAGCTCCACGGGGTACAGAAGAGGACTTGGGTAGAGAAGAGGGTTGGCAGCGCACGAGTGTTACGTCAATAGCCCCCCATCCACTAACGTTTAAGTCCAATCTATAAGGGATGAATTCTAGTGGACGGGCAAAGCGCGAAAGAACGACGGTGTTAAACTAGTTAAAGTTCCTTCGTCTCCTTGTACCTAAAGGAAAGCAGGTAGAGATGACATAAGTTAGTAGCCTCAACGGTTTTATTTATCCCCACGATGATTCTCTACCTGTGTTCTCTACAGTTTATCCATGAGAACAACTCATACGGAATAAACGCTAGTGGATGGGCGGCTAATGTTGCGAGTTGCCTATTTGAAGCAAAGTAGGAGAAAGAACTAGAGCATGATAGTATGTGTGTATTAAGTACGTCATTCATTGTGAGTGAGTTTGGCATTTTTTACTTTCTCGTATACGTAGTAAAGAGGAAGTCTTGTAATCGATAAAAAAATTCGACCTCGAGACTTTGACGGATTTACACGTTTTGGACCTCCCTGAGTCCAAAAATACCGTTTTTGGAATTATGTCTATGTATGAGTCTGTGTGTCTGTGCCTTAGCACGATAACTCGAGTATGCTTTAACTTATTGCAACCAAATTTAACATGCATGAATGACATCAAAATATAAGGTTTCTATCAACTTTTGGGTCGCCGATCACGAAAGTAAAGCAACCAAGTGCGCGGTCGGTACTCGGATGGGTGACCAAAATTTAACATGCATGTATGACATCAAAATATAAGGTTTCTATCAACTTTTGAGTCGTTTCCGGTATACGAGAAAGTCAAGGGGAGACCACTCCCGATTTTTTTATATCTATCGTAGAAGCTAATGGCTTTCGTCTAGCCTGATGGAAGTGACGATATGGCCCAAAGAGGAAGCGAGCTTCACTCCAAACCCTCAACCGTTATAAAAAATCTATTTTTTTTATGTTATTTTGTTGACAGACAAGCATACGGCCTGCCTGGTGGTAAGCAATCACCTTACCCTATAGACTGCGTACCCTTTAGGTAGACCCTATTTTGCATGCAACACTGACGTGACGCTGCCAACCCTAGTCCCTTCCCTGCCCCGTGAAGCTCTGGCGACCCTACCAACAGAAATGCAACACCACAAAAATTTACATAATTGGCCTGTGGTCTTCTGTCACGTGGAGGTATTACCCCAACCGGGCGCTCAAAATTCAAGCGGTTAGTCCACTTTGGCCTAAACAGTCAAATTGAGTAGACACAATACAGCACAGGTAACTAGCGGTCCGGGTAAGAATATCACTGTACAAAATTATATCTTTTGTAGGACATCAAAACAGACACCTCTCAGGAGTCTTGTTCTAAGAACTGGCAACTCAGCTTCATCTTACTTGAAGTTAATTGGCCACTAAATCACATTTAACTGTAGTATCAATTAAAACAGACTCAGCTATCCGTGATTAAGTGAGGCTATACCGATCTAGTTTCTGGCGTCAGGTGGCGTTGCTGGCATTCAACTGAGCCACTTCCGACACGAGTTGAATACGCCCGGCATCTATTGAAACGCCGCATTCGGCCCGGAGATATGGTGGCCTGTCGTGGTTACTTGTTATTCTGGAGGTATTTCGGATGGAAATTCTAGTGGACCGGGAATGGGAATCAGGCTCTAATTTAAGATGAACTTTATTAAAAAGATGGTCTGAGCGACCCTCAATTACTATTCTAAAAGCGAATGAGAATTGCTTATGTGCTTTATAAAAATGACATTTAGAAATGTTAGCGACTCTCGGTAAAGGCGTTTTAACACTAGACTCTATTATATTTTTATTATTTCATTGTTTCGGGGCTATTTAAGCTACTGCAACCTATAAAGCCTCCAAGTAAGTCCTATTGAGGCCTTACATGTACTCCTTTAGCTGGGCACTGTCTAAAAATGATATTCCCAGCTTGGATTCTTATATCCTATGGGTCGAGAATGTGTCTCCCCAATATCGGTTTCTTTAACGAATGAGATGTACAGGAGGTGCATTGATGTTTCACGCTCCTGTTCGCAGAATCTGCATGCATCAGTATCTTTTAGTCTCATGTTGTAGCGATCTCTGTTCATCTTGCAGTGGCCAGTCAGAGCCTTTATCATCACGACTCAGATTGCTTTTGTTGAGCTTCAGTAGCTCGTCAGTGCGATTACGAGAGTATGAAACTAGACAAATTAGAATTACAATTAAATAAAACAATTTCAAATTACTTCCACTATCTATAGAGCCCCAGAAATATAATTGTCTTAACTGATGAATGTGTGAATGATGGTATACTTTGCCATAACAAGACCAAGTAGCGGACGACACGCGCGCGACGAGACGTCGGTAATGTATTAAAAATTGTAACTACCGCGTTTCACTTTTGAATAACACTTTGTCTTTTTGTCCTGCAGAATTCATACAAACGACGACTTTTGTTCAAATGTTTATAAAATGTTTGTAAAGAGAAAACGTAACCTAATACAATAAGAATCCTAACTCCCTTTAAGTTTGTTCGCCAATTTTTTATCCGAACGTGTTGCGGCAATTCTTAACCGCAAAAAAACAGTCCACTCTTATATCCAATTCATTTCATTCTCTTTTATATTTCTATTAAACCGCAAGTCCAAAGGTCAAGAGCTTCGCTGTCGAAAGAAAAAACAAAGTTATTCCTTATCAAAACAAGTTGTGAACTTCTTTAAAAGATTTATCCAAAAATCCACACTAATTAGTTGCTAAAATATTAGCAAGACATCCGGCGGCGGAACAAAACTAACAATAACAGCAATCAATCAAACGCAAGAGAGACTTTAGACAGGGGTTGGAAAAATCGGTAAATACGGAAAAACGAACTGAGGAAATCATGCTGAATAAACGTATCTTTAAAGTCATCATCATTATAACAGCCTTTATAATTCAACACACTGCTGGGACACAATATCATTGCAATACCACGGTTTTAAATGCAGACGAGCCTGGCTCGCCAATCCTTTAGCAGTTATGTCCGCAAGACATACTGCACAGACCCTAAAAGAAATTGAGAGCAGAGTAGGAAATAGAATAAGAGGTAAGAGGCTCTTTTGTTTAAGGTCTCGATCGATGTTAACGTAGGAGGAATTCCAGCCTAAAGGTCATAGTTCATTAGAGCCACCCAGAATCTGATCCACGTCACGTTACTTTGTACGGAGCACTATGGGTATACGCTCATAAAATCAACTCCGGAGCGCCTCGTCCGTGGGCTCATCTCACACCACCCATTGCCCAGGCGGAGATCCTGAACAGATCGCGCGCTATCTGAGAGTGGTTCACGCGGGACGATGCATCGACGGCACATCGCTACCCCTCTCTTCATTCCTAGCTTTTTTTCATAAGGGTTGGCCGTATCTTATTGTTTTAAAAATTAATAAAGAAAAATGACGACGACAATCCCTCACAAACTCATTTATTCTCGGATAACGCGGTGTACACTCGATCTACGGCGAATGTGCAAGGCCAAAGATTAATCATATCGTAACAGCCTTTATAGAGCCCACTGCTGGGATACAAGGCCTCTGCTTTTCATCGTATCCCCTCGGAAAGACTGTTGTTTCAAGATGATTCCACAACTTGCTTGTGCGAGGTTCAGAAAGTGAAAAACGCATAGTGGTGAAGTTAGGAAAATCTGTGCAGTTTTCTTGAAGTCTGATAAAGGCAAAGGCGTATCTCTAATTCGCTAAACCACATAAAAACACTACAAAACTGCTTGAAAACGACTATTTGGCATCGTTTCACATTTAACGGAACGAGTTGCTTCGTTTTAACGTTGGAGGAAATTCGTTAAGGCTTTGCTAGATTGGCTCTCTGGTATTATTGCATCCCTTGTTCTGCGATCGTAACAACATAGAACAAAATAACAATAGTAAACATTGGATTCGTTTATAATTTGGTATGTTTTGTAATGTTTCACAGGAGTTGTGATGGGATCATTTAATAGATAGAGAGTAGATATTTAAATTTTTTTTAACCTATACCATGCAAGGTGCAATAGCCGTGTGATGCCGGCAGAGTAGAATAGCATCATCCCATATCCTCCAATGGGTGTCGTAGAAGGTAACTAATGGATCAGCAAAGAGGTATTGATCGCCTTATACTCCGTCCGCCAATCCGCATCGGGCAAGAGTGGTGGACTACTGCCTAAACCTCCTTCGATGACAAGGAGATGCCTTGGGTCCCAACAGTAGTTCGAATTATAAAGGCTGTTCTGATGATGATGATTTGACTGCAGTCTTCTGTAAAGTGTAAGGTGCAGCTCCATTTCGAAACTTCTCTTAAAAATATGTAACGATTTTGATCCAAAATATTACACTTAATCCAGGTACGCAAAGTAGCAATTGAGGATAAGTGTTAAAATTAACAATGTTCAAACATTAACTTTCAAATGCGTCAACAAAAGTGTATGACAGAATCTTTCATTAAAGAGAAAACTACGATGTAGACACGAGCCAGACGCATCGGAGCAACGTGGGAAACTTGCGCCATGTTTCTTCTCGTAATGAAATCTTAACGCCGTACAGTCGCATTCATAAATTTCTAGCGGAAATGATTTTTATTTATACTTTAGTTTGTATTTTAACTCACGAACGCATGTTAACCGTGACTGTGTTACTTGGCACCAGCGTTTTTGTTAAAAATACCACACTAATCAATAAAACACCCTTCAGGAACATTGAACACAAAGAAAAAAAGTAGATTGAACGATTACTTGTTGCGCTAAAGTGAATGCATAAAACTAATAACGGTCAAATAAACCATAATATAGTTTTAAATTAATTAAAAAAAAAACTATTCTACGAAACGAAAACTTTTTTAGCAGTCCATGGATTCTTCATGAGGGTTCCGGGTCCATAGTGTTGTAGAGCTAGAAGCAGTGCCTAGGACTTATGCTATGACCCAAGTGCAGATTTCGGTGGCCCCCTTACATGAAGCACATAACCAAGTGCTCGATGTCCCCCTTATGTCGAATCGCTTCTCTCTCTGCCTAGCCAAATTTAGTGCAATTCTGCGAGAGCTGTAGATATGTGTTCCACTATAGAACTTCCGTAAGTTCTAGACAAGCCGAGATCTTTTACCTTTACACACAGCACACATACAAATTCAAGAAAACATGCGCGCAAAACGACCTAAGTTGCCTTGTGAATTGTTGTGTCATTCTGTGTTGTGGTAGTGTGGCCGTGGGAGGTGTGAGAGGAAATAGCGTGGACGAAGAGACGTAAGCTCGCGTACGGATAATCGTAAGAGCTTTTTTTGTTTGACTACCGCAGATTGTCTCTGATGACATTTTCTGCGTCACCGGGTTTCGAAGACCTTGGAGGGTCCTCAAGCCTGTAGGTCGAACGTTCCTAGGGGATTACTCGGCGACCGAGCATCTCCCTCTCGCGAGTCTTTCGACCGTCTAGCGGCTCTAGGGCGTCCGAGTCGGAAGGGAGCGTCATGCCCGAGGGTGCCTCTAAAGGCTCGGGCCTCAGCTCGTGCACATCGTGTCGTGACGGCGGCGGGGAGAAGCGCCCCGGTACATATCTGTACCGGGTATAGCGCGACGTGTGTAGACCGGATCTTCGCACCGTTGTTCGACGAGTGCGGTGTATAACAAAAGTGTTTCTAGTGCCTGAGTGTGTAGTGTTATTCTGAGTACTACTCGATGGGATCGGAGCATTTGCGCTAGAAATCGGATCGCCTGGGCCCAGAAGGTCCATTCCTATTTGCTTAGTAATCGGAGGCATGGACTACTAAAGGATTAGGGTAGTGAGGAGCCTTATCGAAGTAGCGCCTAGACGCGTCCTTCATGAATTCGGCAATGCTAGGGAGATCGAAATCTTTATGAAGGTCTACATTGCGCACGTAATATCTGTTGCCATGCGCAAGAATCGGTTTTGTATAACCTGAAGTTTATTGAGGTTGGTTGGTATGAGCGGGATGTGCAAATCGTGTACGAAGACGTAAGCGAGTTGGCCACGCACCGCAGTGCGGTTAATGAGCTTGTCCCGAGGGAGGCGCGGCGATGTCATTACGTAGCTGATTAGTGTGTGTTATAGTAACGAGATACAAAGAATTTGAAACGGCTCTAGTTGAGGCGATGCTGATCTTTACATGCTACTTTGGTATCAATTGCCGAGCCCCTAGCGCCCGGTGTCAACTGACAAAATAACACTTTAGCAACAAAACAACACTACAATGATAAATCATGTCAACGTCTTGTAAACAATTTTTATATAATTATGATATCTTTATTTTATGAATTATTTTAGTGTAGAACCCAGATCATCCTACCAAAACAACATTAAACGCATGTTCTTCTCCGGATAAATACGACATGGACTGTACGGGGACGTATAAATCCGACAGAAGCAGTAAATATGGTTATATAATTAATGTTTAGAGAGATTTAGCTGATATATCCTACCCTGTATATAAATTAATTGGTACTCACCGGTAAAGTGTTCCCGAATGTATTTTCTTCACACTGTCCATTTCAGGTGTGGTCTGCTTCTCATGTCTAAACTTCGAGGCTGGATCCTTAATTGGTATGTGATGGATTAAAAAGTAACATCATTACGAGATGCTCTTTATAATGCTGAAGTTGGTTGGTTGAGGTGGCCTAGAACAATAATGCGATCATGAAAAACTGCAGTAAGTGAAGTCCTTGTCTTGAAGTAGTAAAGTCTATTTTAGAAGCACATCTTTTTATAATATTGTATTTATTTTGGGAACAAATATTTCGACTTAATTGACAAAATACGAAATGCATCATTTTATATAATGAAACCAGAAACAATGTAAAAATTTCAGATCGTTCTTTAATTAAACAACTGAAATGGTTACAAAACGTAAGCAATAAATATTCTTTTTTGTCAAATTAAACACACTACACTAGTGATAGCGGTGTAATATTCCGCACGTATCTGCCCCAAAGGAAACTATTTAAATTTTTAATTTCACAAATTTAGAGGTAATTTACATACAATCACACTCACAATCCCGAAAGGGGTTGAGCAGAGCTTCAGGTAACATTGAAGTTACACACAGCCAGATCTGGCAGTATGGGCCATACCAAAAGAGGTTAGAAGTCGTAAGTAGGCGGGGCGCACGCGCTGCTGGTTATGAGTAAACACTCATATTCGATCCTTTTCGAAGAGGAAAAATATTAAAAAAAAAAATGGTTGTCTGTAAAGTCGTTTTACTGACGATAGTTGAACGTGACAACGTCTTAAGAAAATACTGATGGAATGGTAGCATTTTTCAAAAGAAAAATTTAATTTCATTTGTTTTGCCGGCCTTACATGGAACGCCTCAGAGCGAGGTAACGCCGCATGCGTCATGTTTTTTCGTGCGTGCAGCCGGCTCTATCGAATTATAAGACGTTGTCACGTCAATAAATCTAAAACACCGTCTTGCGCTATTTTAACTGGCAGTTTAGTAGGATTATGAGTCTTAAAAGTAAGACTCATAATCCTACTAATGGAGATATTTCTTTTCACCGGTAAGTACAAATATACTGTTCAATTGAAAACATATTATGTCGCGTGTGGCGACACTGGCTCTGGTAGTAACATCGCTTAATACGATTTCTAACCTCTTTTATCTCTTCTGTGGGCCATACAGTACCGCAAAATAGTGATAAGTTATTAGACTGTCGCCTACACAAAAAGGGGCGAGAGGTAATTTAGGCAGTTCTTAAGTTAATAAGTTAACATGAAGTGCATCCACTGTCATATAGGTACGTGTAACAGAAATAAGACAGCCCATGAAAGTAGGTAGTTTGTACTAACATGCACGTCAGGTAACTTTTATTTAAACATTTTTATCAACTATAATTTACAAACTAATTATCCTCCATGCATTACAAATACACATAGCATAGACAGTGTGTGTGTTATGGCTAAAACCCAAAGTGCGGTTTTAGTCGGTTAGAACTAGGTGCAGCCACTTCAATTTAAATTTTAAAACAAGTACTAACATTTATATCATAAAAAAAAATGTAAATGACTATAGTGCCTAAAATAAGATAAAAAAAATTAAGTCTTATGTGAATATAAAACAATAGAATGGCATATGAAAGTGAGATAATCTCAAAATTCTTTTGTTTAATTTTCACTGAACCAAAGAAAGCTACTAATAGTTAGAGAGCCCACGACCAAAATTTTTGTCTCATAGCAATACGGCCAAAACCGCATCAAATCGATAGATACGATTATCCTGAACTCGAAAATACCAATATCAGACATTTTCCGCGTAGCGTTTGATCTGACCGAATTTTCAAAATTGTCAAAGAATTTTACCGAACTGCATCATAGCAATATGTCTGATTTGCAGACTGTAGTTGAATGATAGTTCTGAGATACCGGAAACATATTTTTCAGACGTTAGTGGTGTAGCGCAAACCCGTAAAATCACTTAAAAAAATTAAAAATGAGACAAAAAAAATGTCTCATAGCAATACGTCTGAAAATCTTTTTTATTAGTAAATTTTGGTTATTTGATGCGAACAAAACAATTTTCAGACGGAAATGTGAACGCATTAAATTTTGAGACCGTTTTGAAAATGTTAACAAATTTTACCGATCGGTATCATAGCAATATGTCTGAAAATTGTTGGACATGATAAAATAAGTTGTCCACATGTGCAAAAAATTTATATCAGACAAATTAAGTGTAGCACCTTCTCTATCAGACAACTTTTCGATACTCAGATATCATTTAAAAATCGTATTGAGGCATCTTGAATTTTCTGTTACAAACCAATGAATACGTTGCGACCCTGAATTTATTAGATGATAATTAACAAAGAATTTACCCGAAACCGTAACATTGAAGTTGAAGGACTGAAATAAATCTCACAAAATGAAACTGGGATGAAGTTGAAAAAAAAAACGGTTTATTCAAAGTTACAAAATATTCTCGTATTCAATCGCTGTCGGATTCGGAATCGTCGTCTTCGAAATCACTCTCGACGTCGCTCGGGAGATCTTCAACGTCCTCTTCTGTAAAATAAACATCGTTAGTGAAAATCACGAACTTATTTATGAAATTAACAGCAAAAGCCATGTAAACTGTACCTGTTGTGGATGATGATTTGTCGTCCAAAATAACGTTGCTCAACTCAGGTAGTTGGTTGCCAGAGAACCACGAAAACTGAAATCGTCCCTTGTCTTCATACCATCCGCAATCTGCAGGGTTCAGTTCGGTTGGCGTTTTGGTATGAGCGTTGCTCCAGACTTGTGCAATATATTTTGTTCGTAATAAATGTTTCTCCAATTCCGTTTTGCATGGTGGCAGATTGCAGGCGTCGTAATTGGATAACTGGAGATTCAGAGTTGTCGAAGCCTCGTCGTTTTTAATTTTATGTCTTCGAAAAAATGTTGAGTCGAGCTAAATCGACGTTATTAATTTTCGTTTTTGGGAGTATATGCTACACTTAAAGTGTCTGAAAACAGGTTTTTGGTAATCATGGCAGCAATACGAAAAGTTGAAAAAAAAAATTATCCGTATTGCTATGATACAGGTCGGCTAAATTTGTTGACATTTTCAAAAATGCGCTCAGGCTATATGCTACGCGCAAAATGTCTGAAAACAAACTTTTTCGTAATACAATTATAAAATCTATGTACATTTTCACTATCAGACGTATTGCTATAATACCGACTGTCTTTTTTTTTTGACACAGCAGAAATGGCCTCCCACGCAGTTGCTACACTTTCGACCGTTACTACACACCTAGTCGGGTTCAGAATCATACAATCTAACGATTTTATAGGGTTTTTGCCGTATTGCTATGAGACATGGTTTTGGTCGTGGGCTCTCGTACTATAATAGGTTATTGTTATCTTTAAGTTGCATAGTAGTAGAATCACTCACTTAGAGTAAAGTATGCTCATAACTAATAAAACCTCCTTGAAAATTTCACAAATAATACAATTCACAGATGTAATAGTTCAGCAAGTCTGTTGTAAACTTAGCAGCATTATTAACTACTACAACTACCAAAATTCCTAAATTGACTTTGCACTCTATGACTATTGATATAAGGTTCAAAATCCTTATTTAAAGTGGACACATTTGGTCGTGCCAAAAACGCGCCGAACGCGCCGAAGAAATCGTTGCACTGTAATTATGTGTATGTGAATAGAATTAATTCATCGGCCGAGTCGTCCGCGTCGTCCGCATCAGCCGCGCCGAATCTGGTGACGTCATCCGAATTTCCGGGGTATGAAGAATTCTAAAATTCGGCGCGTTCGGCTCGGTTAAATGTGCGGCCACCCACTCCGAGCCAGAAGCGCATTAAGCAAAGATATGGGTTAACAGGATTAATATTACTGTGTTAGCCAGCATCACACACACCTATTATCTATATATATATATATATATATATATATATATATATAAATGAATGCTGACTGACTGAATGACTGACTAACATATCAACACAAACCTCTCGGTCTAGAGATTCCAAATTTGGTATGTAGGTTCCTTAAGGGGTCCAGGGGTGCACTAAGAAAGGATTTTTGGAAATTCACCCTCTAAGGTGGTGAAAAGGGGGTGAAAAATTTGTATGGAAATCCGTCATTTTTAAAGTAAAATTCATAAAAATTGGTACAAGGCCTTTCAGTTACAAATTAAGAAAGAGGTATTTTAAGACTTTTGGAAATTCAATCCCTAAGGGGGTAAAATGAGGGATAAAAATTTGTATGGAAATCTGACATATTTAATTTAAAATCGATCAACATTGGGTATATGGCGCTTGGGTGAGAAGAAAATTTTAACGCTGCCCTAAATAGCTATTCTATGCAGACGAAATCGCGGGCAAAAACTAGTTATTTTATAAAAATAAAACTAACAATAACATTGAAAATTTTTGACAGTTTTAAGACATTAAAACTAGTTTTTAAGGTTTTTCACCATACCTTCTACCCAATAACACAAAGCAAAAGAAGTCTGCATCAAATTTGCAGAGGAGAAATATGGAACTCTACAAAACAATTCAGGTTGCAAACTTGTACTAGTGTGACTCCACACTGGGGTCACTGAACTGTTAACATATTAAATGTTTTCCCTAAATTGATCATTCAAACATTAAAATACAACTTAAGTCTATTATAATAATAATAAACTCTATGCTCTAATTATTTAGGTTTGTTTGCATTTCACATATTGTTCAAGCAAATACTGCTTTTAGGTGAATGTTTTCCCTAAATTGATCATTCAAACATTAAAATACAACTTAAGTCTATTATAATAATAATAAACTCTATGCTCTAATTATTTAGGTTTGTTTGCATTTCACATATTGTTCAAGCAAATACTGCTTTTAGGTGTTA
The DNA here is from genome assembly GCA_955850985.1 of Elophila nymphaeata. Lineage (NCBI taxonomy): Eukaryota > Metazoa > Arthropoda > Insecta > Lepidoptera > Crambidae > Elophila > Elophila nymphaeata. The sequence continues at coordinate 7,083,930 of OY039091.1, read as the reverse complement.
CTATACAATACAAGGATAAGTCCAAACTAGCTACTAGAGAAATTATAAGTTTTTACATCTTTGCTATCTAACATATTGAAATAACTTAATAAGTCTATGTTCACACTAATTATCTAGCAAATATTAAGTTAATAAGTTAAATATCAGTAAGATCTAGTAATTTGAATACTAGATAACACATAAACAAATGTAATCTATACTAACATTAGAAAGAGGATAGATTTAAATGTTGGTAACGAATAAACTCAAAAACTACTAAACCAATTACAAATATTCTTTCACCATTAAACACTTTATAATAATATTATAAAGAGGAAATATTTGTATACCATACTTTTTACCGTGTGCAGGCATAGATTCGGTACCGAAACCAAAACGTATTGAGTCGGTGAGGTGCCTTAGAATGCTACATTTTTCCTGAGTGACATAGGCATATTTGATATAAAAAAACCACACCGACACAGTCATGGGTGGAGCGCTAGTAAGTTATAAATTTTGTAAGTACCTAAGTGCTACAAAACCATGAATTTTAATTAATTTTTAATCTCCATCCAATAAAAAATAGTCTCTACCAGGATTTAACTTGTTGTATATTTAGGTTTCACATTTAGTTATTTGTGACATTTGTGGTCACAGAAAAACTGTAGAAGTACATTGTCTTATTGGATGTAATAGTTAAAACTACTGCTAGTTTAATCACAATTTGGTTGCTGTAGGCATCACTGGCAGTACACTTCCCAAAAAGATTATTCACCTTGAATAGAACATGATGGGCTAAGTTTAATAAGTTTAGGTAGGCAACAGGCTAGCAAAATGTTTCACTACTAGGAGGCACTGCATAGCCCATACTGACAGATGTGGCTTTATGTGTAACTAAATGTTACCTAAGACTCTGCTCAACCCCTCTTGGGACTATGAGCGTGATTGTAAGTATGTATGTATGTATGAAAACTATGGGTACTGGATGTTTATTTTACTTTCTGTATATTATAATTTCTAGATACATTTCAATGGTAACATCTTGGAAGTACATATTGTTTAGCAAATGCAAGATCCTTATGAGGAATACCAAAGTTATTCTTAGCAAAAATGTGACAATGTGATATCTATGCTACATACTATATTTACAGTGGCAAGTCACATTTACATATTTGTCTAGATGGCATAAATATTGTATTTTTGTTTTATTGATTGGAGAGAAAGACAGAAATAGTATATCATCTTTTAATCTATAGTACTTTCAAGATAACTTAATAGTAATTGTACCAATTCATGTTATGCATGAATAAAATTATCTGCTAACAAACTAAACAAGATTTGTTATATACAATTAGCATTCCATTATCATATTATCTTAAATAGGAAATACATTCAGAAATACCAATGAAGCATAATGCATACCTGTGTCCCATACAAACACATTTGGCACAGATCGCAATAACAATTCCCCTATTTAACTGAATGGAGGCCCATGAGGTGAAAAATGTATACAATTCACAAGTTTCTGGTCTATTGGATTTAAAAATATAAGCATGACTATACAAGTGGCAATGTCAATAATTTACAGCATCCTATTATAGGGATGAGAAATACTCTGTACTGTAGGAATTACTAAGCCTAAATTAAGATATGGTAACAGGGTGTTGTATAATTGGACAATTTAATATGTATACAAATTTAATGTGTGCTGCATAGGTACATATACCATTAGCTTATCAAACAGGCACACTTTACATTTTATGTGAGAAAATTGGTCTTATTTGAATCTAATTGCTGTTTAACTATTTCTACATTTTACCTTCAATCAGATAGGCGTAGGTCAAGCAGTTATAATTTAGCACATTTCCATGAATTTGTAATCACATTCGCACGAAGTTAGAATTCACTTCTATCAAAATTCTCCAACCAGTCTTCTGCGACCAATAAGTCTACTAACCAACTAACTTTCTATTACTTAATGAATATCACACAGTCCTCAATTGTGGCTAATCTCCAAGTACTGCACATTGTCGCGCGTTATCGACACGTAAATACGACTGAATGGAAAACCGAGCACTCACCGAAAATGGCTACAATCTTCTAAACGCACCAACTAAACAATCACCTCATAACATTTACAATTATATGGAACGTGAGATAGTTTCTTACACTAACAATTTCCCGTATGCATGCACTTTCCAACAGCTTTTACTATTACGGCCTCTACTAAAGCAAGTAGTACAAACAGGCATGAAAAATACTTGACGACTGACGTACTACTATACGCAGGGAGCGGTCGGAATGTAATCGGTTTCAATGTCCTAACAGCGAAGGGGGTGTTAAATAAACACTTACACAAAAAACAAGCACCAAACAACGACACTTATTTCAATCCATTTACGAGGATATTATCACAAATCACTATGAAATACTAATTTGGGCGACAACGAAGCGAAATCGTCCCTCCTCCCTTCACCGTAAATCAGACATAGACAATTATTGTTTTTCCAGAAACTGAATGGAAGCACTGGCAACAGTAACAATATCATGAAGCCTTGAACGTATCTTAGCAAAATAAAAATCAATGAGAAATTATTTACTTTAAGCCTTAGTTTTAATCTTATCATTAAAGAGAATTTATATAATTCATGCTGAATGTAAAGTTTGACTACCCCAAAAGTTAAATTAATATTTATGGCTACGAAGATTCCATTTATAGATTTATATAGTTTATTTATTACGGTTATAATAACCAATTAATTTTTATATACGCTACGTCACTTTATAAACAAATAAAGTTAACAATACTCCAAAAACAAAAAACTTGTCTTAAGATAACGTCTTAATTTAAATAAGTAATGGTTTCGCGGTAATTACGCATTTAGCTAATTTCAAGTAGAAGTACTGAATACTTTAATAAAATTAATAAGGATAAATGGTAAAGGGTAGAATCTCAGTGTATAATGCATAGATTTATAATTACTGACTTGTCTAAGTTACTGACGGTAGAATGATGAGTTATAAACCTCACAAGCCCACATGTCATGTTATTATGAAACTAACTCGGTAATACAATAGAATAGAATGCAAACATTTTTGTATTTTGGGAATTTTATCCAAGCTGCAATAAGCTATTAAATTTTTATGAATATTTTGTTTTGATCTATCATTTTTCAATCTTACTCCATGTTTATCAAAAAATATTCTATTAGTTTTCTTGTGAGTGCTGTGTATCCGAACGTTAATCTCGCGTTTTTCTTTTTTATTACATTAGCGCTGTATATCGTATTATCGATGCCAACCACTTTCGATACTTTCCATAATATCAATATAATTTTAAATAAATAATAAATATATCATTATTACAATATTGTAGACCAATTTTAAGAAATAATGTAAAATGTTTGGATTATTCACATAATACTTTATTTTCTTAGTATAGTTTTGTAAAATGATAAAAAATAAAAATCTATTTGACACTAAAATTCGATTCTATAGGTTATTAAAGATAAAGTTTTATTATGCCAACCTTATGTTAGAATTATGATTGGATCATTTATTTATCGAAGTTCTTTGTCCATTCAAACAAGACATACAAACTAATTAGTATCTAAAAAAATATCATGATATAATGCAATCCTTTTTTTTAAAACGATTTTCCCCTGTGCTTCAGAAGGCATGTTAAGCTGGTGCTCCCAGGTGCTATTGAAAGATAGTGGTCGTTTCAGGCAGGTGGCATTATATTTATAGTCTATATCCTTCTACATTGGAAGAAGCACATGTTGAGAATATTACTATGGATACGTGGATGGAGTTGCAAGAATAGTTAGATTACAAGACTCCATTTTTGACTCAGTATACCAAACAACCTATTGTTACTTTAGATAAATTTTCACTCGACGTTGGCTAAATGCTTAGGCAAAGTCTAGAAGAAGAAATTTGAAAGTAGCACTAGTGGCAGAAAGACGAGACGGTAAGGTAATAGGTTGGCATAGTATAATAATAATAATAAACTTTATTATAAAAGATCAAGAAATGATGAGCATGTAACAAAGAAAGTAATGAGATTGAATTTGGATGGTTGTAAAATAGAGGGAAAGGAAGACAGAAGAAAAGATCGATGGTAATGGAATGATTTTACTAAAGAATATAAACATATATAATTTTATTTTATTTTCACAAAGAAAATACGTTTCTTTGAAAAACTTTCATACAATACAGCACATTTCACATATTATTGTAATGGTTCTTCTCTTTACAAGCTTACTCTTTCTTACAACTTCTTGTGTTGTAAATTCATTGAGACAATAGCTACTGGAGTTATTAATTAATATTACTTTTAAAACTTTACTTGCTGTATATTATCTGAAAAATGTAGTCTTGCATAAAATTCCTAACATTAAATATCGATAAGTATCAATCGAGTATCGAGTACCTGTTTACAGTTTACACCGTACACCACTTGACACGTCCATGTGTGCACATATTTTATGTATCTGTATTTGTGTGTTGTGTTGTGTGTGCGTGGTGATTTGTGTTAAATGCTGATAGAAAGAAAAGAAATTAAATAAATCAGGAACAATTTGACGATGAAACTCACATAAATGTGAAGAAACAAGAAGTGTTGTGTTATCAAGTGCAAGTGAACCCGTCGGGAGGCGGTAATCGTGTACGTTTATTCGCTATTTGTGGATTCTGGATCTCGTCGATGTACCATAAACAAAAATGTCAGCGATCCCGATTTTTTGTTTCTTGCTGCATACCCATCATTAAACCTTAATTAGATCACACGAATGATATAAAATAATGCTAGACGCTTTCTCTGGCCATGTCGTCTTGTTCGAGTAGCGTTACCAAAGCAATAAATCGGCCATAGTAAGCGTGCGCTTCGTGTGCTCGCGCCCGTCCATACCCGACCTATCTCATTGTTTATGTATGGAGAATAAGCCAGGAATTTTTATGGGGTTTCTTACTGTATTCTCGTTATAATTGAATATCTCGTTTGAAGGAGAGTTTGGTGAGGATTGGTCGCGGTGGCGGGACGGGACGCGCCGCCTGCGTCCTCGCGGTAGTCAAGGATTTTTTGATCTCTATTTATAATAATCTCTCGATCATTTGGTGCAGCATAATGACATTCTTGTAATGAAGTGCCGTTCTGTGGATTTGCGGGACATGTGCCAATTATCACAGTCTTGACGAAAGTTCACCCATACGTTTTGTATGTATACAAATAAAATAATGTTTTTAGTGATCAGTTACAGTTATTCCTCTGGTGATAGAAGTTCATGCTATTGGTAAATATGTGTTATCTCAAAACTGGTATGTACACCAAAGGCAATGTAGGTTAAGACCAGTGTAGTTTTTACATAAATATGTTGCAAACCCAAGCTACTTGCTGGCATTACTATTGCACTGTAATATTCACATATCTTATCTGTTATCTATTTATTTATAAATAATAACAATATAAACTTTTGAATTTGATAATAATCAAATAAACAATATTGTATTACTATTTTGGCATCATATTTGTATCAAGAATTACATAATAATTGTAGGCAATCAAATAATTACTGCATAACTTTTTAATTAAAACATCATCTTTGTGACTATTTTGATGCAATACTTGTATTACAATAATTAGTAAACAATACAAATTCATAATAAACAATCCTGAACAATTGATTACAAACAAATAAATAGTATTTTATATGTGCGGGATTACATGAAAATTATTTTATTTTAGTCCTTGTAACAAGTATTGTCTTTTTAAAATCAATTTTCAGTAGCTATAAATTTCTCTTTCTAACAGTTAAAACAGAGACGTTTTGAAGCCTCATTTGGCCAACAATACAAGTAATATTGCATCATTATTATTTTTGTAATGACGTCCAGTCCATGAATTATTTATTAATGTTATGACAATTAGGTACTTTGGTGTGACATTGAGACCAAAATTATTTGAAACAATTTTCATGCAGGACAATCAAATCAGACAAATCAGATAATAGAATTATTTACCCAAAAATCCTGAAATCAGTACATATTAATTTAAATATTGAATATACATAAAAGATTTATTTTTTCTTTTCCTAGAGGCCAGTATAAGACATGTGTGACAACTTGTAAGCCTTAAAATAAGTGTATAATGTGACTAAATATTAACAAATGTGTACGCTCACACTTTTTTTGTAAATAAATAATGTAGAAAATCTGAAATAAGCTACGGGGTAATATTAATTTAAATTATAGCTTACATTGATATTTAGTTGTGGGGGTCTGAAATTGGCCCCAGCTGTTTACATGTTTTTTTTTTAGTTTATAAACATTTGGTCTTTCTGAGATAAAAGTAAATAAATAGCTTTTATGTATTTAAAAAACAGTAACTAAATTGTAGCAGATATGATCCAATGATTTCTTTCTGTCTCAAATCATACAGAGGAATAAATTATAAGATTCTGTGTAGGTAATTTCTATAGTAAGTGAAGTTCCTTAAGACCTGTAAGCACTACTTCCAAACATTATTGTCATGTTTGGTGTTTGTATGGGCGTTTCTTGGGCTGCATGTAAAAATAATTATGAAAATTAATTAATACATTAGTGTGTTGCTACCATTTTGAACAGTTTCAATTTCTTAGCAAGGTCCAATTAAATAAAGAAATTCAAAGTTTGGTTCTGACAGTCTGAATGCCTGTAAAATATTTATCTTCACAATTATGTACTGTAATTTTTCGTATTTTAATTTTTTTTCAAATATATTTCATTAAAATTTTCTGAACTATGTATTTTTAAAATGTTGTTTTTTTCCTTACAGTCAAGTTGGCGAAGGCACGCAGGGGTATGATAAAAGAGAAGGAGAAAGGTGGGGGTGCCCGCCTCAAGGACGAGCCCAATGATCCCACAGAGCCTGGTAATTATACTGTTATACATTAAGTATACTAAGAGCTTTATTCCCTAACCCCGCCTTGTCCCTTCCTTTTAAGACCACCGAAAACACCCTAAGCCAATGAGATATCAGTTTTAATGTATATTTATTTATGAATTAAATTGTATTAAGTTTTATTAAGAATCATATTATCCTTTTTTATTTTATATGAAGTTGCAGCTTTGTAAGTTTTATTTAATATTCTGAACTTTAATCAACTACAATACCTTACTAGCATTTTGAAGTTAACACTCTCAAGTAGGTACAGTTAACCCGTTGTCAGGGGGTGGAAAAGTGTTACATGGATGTCGGGATTGGGTCTCACAGAACCGCTATTAGATATGAATTATACCAGTACTTTATAAATAAATATTTATTTGGAATTATGTTTTTAGATCTCACTGTAAATAAATAATAGAAAAATTCCATTTAGGTAATATTAAGTTATTGTCATATTAATAGATAATTTCAAAAAATTAACAAAATATTTATCTTATAGTTACATGTAACCAAGGGCGGATCCAGCTTTGGCGCCAGGGGGGGGTCACATAGTCGTGGTCAAGTCCAGTGGGCGTAACTATATATGGTGACAAAATGTCACAATGCCACGTGAGGCCCCCATTGACATTTCAAAACTAGGGGGGGGGGGGGGTATATGAATTTGCCACGGGCCGCACATGGTATTATAATTCAATTTTGATAATAATAGATGCAGGTAAAAAGTACGATTCAAAAACCGGATGATTTTGAAAATCGTTCTTTCCGATTTTCATTCAAAAAAACCGGCTATATCGTTTTTTTCAGGTTTGAGGTAAAAGACAATAAAAATATTTTTTTCTTTTATATTAAATTCTAGATTTGCATGATAAACACTTTTTGATGTAAAGAAATAAGTGATTTACTTCAAAAAGTGTTTGAATATCCATGCTTGCTTCCAGAGTTTAACTTCCTCAAGAAGTACCATGGAACTGATTAAAAGGGTGGGCTGGGCACAACACCTTATAGTAATTCGGTAACCATAAGACTCAGACCAATAAAAATAATTTTTGGTCTGAGCCGTAAGAGTGGGTCATCGGTAGCGAAAAGGTCAATAAGCTAGCAAGGCCTGGGACTCAAGGACTACAATTTGGCCCAGAGCCTTTCTGTCGTATCCCAAAGAACCAGGCTATGAAATACTTAAAAACCCACCTCCTCTGAGAGGCAAAAGCGGACTGGCAAAGAACGCCTGGGTTAACACATTCAAAATCGAACCATACTCCCGTAAGCGCACTAACCAGCAGTGATGGAAATCGCCCCGAAACAACGAAATAATAAAAGTAGCGCCAGGTCATGGAATTCTCCATGAACTGGCGCCACTTTTATCAGTAGAACCAAAATGTTCTGAGCCGGTTTTCTCGACGGAGTGCTTGTATCAGTCTGCTCTGAATTCCGATACCTGGGCTATACATACAGCACAACGGTAATATAGACCGAGATGTCAATCATCAAGTAAGCTCAGGATTGATGAAATGGCGGCAGGTTACGGGGATAATTTGGGACTCCCATTGAGGCCCCTCAATAGGAGTATGTAAACGGCCTCAATGGGCCGCTTACAATGAGCCTCATAAGAGGCTTAAGGTCACGAAAAGGGCAATGGAGAGGGCTATGCTTGGAGTTCCTCTGCGTGATCATATCAGAAATGATGAGGTCCGGAGGAGAATCAAGGTTACCGACACAACCCGATTGACGGCCGTTGGGCCGGAAAGGTCCTCCAGTGGCGACCACGTACCGGAAAACGCAGCATTGGTAGGCTCCCCACAAGGTGGACCGACGATCTGGTAAAGGTCGCGGGAAACCGCTGGATACGAGCAGCGCAGGACCAACCGGTTTGGAAATCTTTGGGGGAGGCCTATGTCCAACAGTGGGCGTCTCTGGGCTGAAATGATGATGTCACTCCCCTTGATTACCTCAAAATCTATAAAAGCATCTTGAGATCTGTCGTCCTGCATGGATCAGAAAGTTTGGCATTAAAGCGAATATTAATGGATGAAAATAGATAACACGTGCATTTGTGGCAACAATTTTTAAGAACACTACCTATTACAGATTGAAATTTAAAAATGTTTAACTTAGTACTTTATTACTAAAGTTTAGTCGTACCGGTTGAAGTTAGGTCTAGCTAGCCGTTAGTCGAAACATGACAAAAAACCCTCAGGAAAAACACGAAGGTGCATGGCGGCATGGCGGCCATGGCGCGGTAAATTTAAATTTTCCCGAATAATGCGTTTGCCGTCAAAGTATTATATTACATTATTTAAATATTGAAAGTACTTAATTAATAAAAAAAAATATATATAAAAACATTATTTTAATTAGTGGTCCACCTAGGTGCTGGACCCAGCCCAGGGGGGGGTCATGACCCCCATGACCCCCCCCCTGGATCCGCCCTTGCATGTAACTGCATTATTTTTTACCAATCAGTCCTTATGTTTTAATGGCACATTTTTTATAGCAAACTAAAGACACAATACATCTGGCAACTTTTGGAAACATTAGCTTTCTTTGCCTGAGATCTAGAAGACTCGCCAAAATATATAGTCCAATCTTTTTATACAGCTTTCGTAGTACATTTGACCTTTGGCGAATTTTTAGGTGTTCTATGACAACAATAAGCCCTAAAATATATACAAGTATATTAGACCCTAAAATCATAAAAAATCTAAATATAAGAATTTAAAAAGTATGAATACATTGTAAAGAACTAAAATCATATATATTCAAAATGGCGCGAAATTGTTACACTAAATGTCACAGACAATTTTCAAGTTTGTGCTCGTGTATCTTTCACAATGCAGTCACCACTTGGATAATCTGTTAGCTGCAATAATTAAAACGACTCAACAGCTCCAGCTACTGAGAAGATCGGCAAAGCGAAACGGAAGCGAATAGATAGCTATAGCAAGACTTACAGCACCGACGGCAAATAAACAGGGAGCAGGGAAAGAAAGAAAGAAAGAAAAATTCATTTATTGGCCAGCACAAAGATACTACAATAAATTAATTATAACAATGATAACAAAAAAAAAATCCTTGTGCATGGCCAAAAGGTACTGCCTCAGCATGTGCTTCTGTGACATAACATCACAGAAACGCTGTTATTATGGCAGACCTTTTCCCTGTGACGTACGGGTTTATTAATAATATTATAAGATAACAAATAAATAAAATACGATATTTATGTCAGTAAATTTGCACATAAAATAATTAAAATAGGTTTAATAAAATAAAAGTATCACTAACACAAATTGTTATTACTTAAACTTAAACTAATCTGTGGTAGTATTATAATTAGTCTGTGGTTGGATACACAACTTCTTTGTAATAAAGAGAAAGAAGAAAAGAAAGGAGACATGACTTTACTAACTTTACTTTTTGAAGTAAAACTTCTTTAGGCGCGACTAGGGGGTAACTCAGATTTTTCTAACGGAAGTAACGCTCAGTATTCTATAGTCTGTGTAGTTTCCGCTATTTAAAAATAGTAATTTCGATTGGTCGTAAGTATCTGTCATATTTTTTTTTTTTTCAGTTAAAATTTAATAATTTCAGTGATCTACGTCAAAGAAGTTTTACTTCAATCGCGCGTAAAGGTTACACGCACACAATTTTTTTGTGGTGTTGTGCGTCTGTTGGTGAGTAAGATTCCCAGAGTTCCACGGGGTAGGGAAGAGAACTATTGTTTTTGTCAGTGATAATTATTTATTGACTTATATAACACACGTGTTGAGACGCCATTTTTTACTCAAATCAACCGTACAATTTTTGTTTCTTTAGTTACATTTTCACTTGACATTGCAAAATGTATACGTTTAATGCTACGCGACGCCATTAATTAAGAATAGAATAGACTTATATTGATGTTTTGAAATCATTACGAAATTGTAAGCTGTGGAGTTGTTTTCGCATTTCTTCTCTGTCTCAGCATAATGATAATTATTTAAGTGAAATAATTATTACGTCCTTGAAATGGTGGTAGGGCTTTTAACGATTTGAAAGTACTTGCAAAGTCCATATTAATAAAGAGCTTATTCATTCATTCATTCAGTGTTGCTAGCGGCTACGGAGACACCATGCAGGCCAAATGCTTATCTGCCAACCTAATAACATAAAAAATGCTGCATAGATTTCGCGCCAAAACCGAATGTTGTCTATGATCACGGTCAACCAGAGAAAAGAGAACAAATAAATTCTTTAATCGATTTCTCAATAGAAATAACACTAAATGGTGAAAGCATTGCACCTGTGTCAGTGATGCATGTAATTAATTCAACTCATTTATTATTATTACTCGTAAATTGTAATCTTTAGCAGAATATTGCTATATTGTATAAATTGCGTGTGTGACGTTTAATTGGCAATTTCTTATTCAAAAGGTTTCACTCATTTTATTCCAGTTGGTTCTTGTTCTTCTACAATTGACGACATAATAAAAAGCAATATAATAACATTGACGTGTTTTTGTTTTGTATAGTAATTAGTAAACAGAATATCCTCTTTAGAAATCTTTACGTCGCGTCTTGTACGAATAGAAAATTGAAGGTTTTTTTTTATTCTCATCGCGCGAGGAAATTCTTCATCTCTTCAGATAGCAAGTTCACTTGGTGAAAACCTTCAATTGGAGGAAAAGGCAATAGCCTTATCTGTAACTGCCGGACGGGACGCTTGCAATCTAGCAATGGAATGGATGGATGGGATATACCAGGGATGGCGAGGCGGTCGACTGCAATTATTAAAAAAAATTAAAGCGATTTGAAAAATGAAAAAACCGGACAAGTGCGAGTCGGATTCGCCCACCGAGTGTTCCGTACAAATTTGTATTTGCGGCATAAACGGCCGTATCTTTTTTTTGCGTTGACTAAGAAGTTTAATTTTTACAGCTTCAAGGGACCGTAGACTTGAGTACTTATATGGTTTTAATTTTAACTCGATACCTCCACTCGTTCCCGAGAGAAAGGGTCTTGACAGACAGAAGAACAACAAAGTGATCCTAAAAGCACAGTATATCAAGAACAGTAGCTCATCTGCAGGCTGTCGGCTAGTTATTATCCTACTCTGCGTTGACGCTAGGGCTATCGTAAATGTGCCGGGCGGGAACGAGCGGCGACCGGCGAGCGAATGTGCAATGACTGTAAGACCACCTTATGCCCCCATATTTTTATGTCAATGTGTGCGTCACAGTGCGTGCGTACACGGCGCCGAGTACGGACGCACACATTCTAATGGATAGCGACCAGTTTGTATGAAGACGTTATACTGTTCTTGATATACTGTGCTATAATGGTTCCGTTTTTTCCTTTTGGGGTACGGAACCCTAAAAAGATACGAGCTTACCCGCTTTGGGATCGATCGTTTATTTAGGAGGGCGATGTGCCTGAATCTTGTTAGAATAGTAATCATAAGCGAAACCTAAACATATTTTTGCCTTTGCGCGTGAAATGCGGCGAGCAATGACACGCGCTGAAACGCTTGACGCCCCGCAGCCCGCCCTTCGCACCGCGCCGCCTGGCGCCTCGCGTCTGAACGAAGCCCGAATACTCTAGTTAAACGACAGTGATAGGTCACAGTACCACATTGCCAAGTTTAGCTATTAAAATAATAATAGGTAGTACAAAAGCCGATGGCAAAATCACTTCAGTTACTTACAGATGTACTCGTATTTTGTACCCTTTTCCCTTGTAATAAAAGCGCTGACGAGGTATTGCCCTCGTTAAATTTCAAGACTATTTTAAACCGGTTCGCGAATAGTCGGTGTCATTTCATAAATTTAATACAAAATGTTATTAAAAAAACCGCATAGTGTACTGCACGTTTTCCTCAATTGGTCAGGTTAACGAACTTAAGGTGAATAAAATATATTTATAAAGTTGAGAACATTTTGAATCATTGTGTTATTTAGTAGAAAATAGTTTCAATTTATTGCTATAAATTATTTGGGTAAGACGCTTCTGTCGTCGGCCCATATGACTGGACCCTTAGGCGTCGTAATAATTGGCATCGATCACACGATGCGTTTTCATCACGCGATGAAAGTAATATTTCTGTGCTCGCTCGATGACTCGAGCTCAATCAGGCCAGGACACTCTAAAGAAATCTTTTATGGTGATTTCATCGTGTGATGAGAACGCATCGTATCATCGTACGATCATTTGCCAATTAGGACGACGACTTATACATTTAAATTTTGATATTGGTAACAAATAAATCAGAATTCCCATGATAATGGGATAAAATTTATTTGTTTACTTGTCATGCTCCCAATTTTAATATCTTCACCACATACTGTACATACCACTTACTTCTCTAAAAGATTAGGCTGTAAGTTTTACTACCAGACGCAATCCTCCTCGGCCATGCTATTGTTGGTGGATATCCTGCGCCATGCGGGGTGACATATGACGACAGATGGTCTTACGTCAGATCAACATTCTCTAAGACCGCGGACTTGAACTCAGCGACAAGCGGGGCGTTGGCGACAGCAGCGCGACCGCGGGGCGGCAGAGGTCGACCCGGCCTTGAAGCCAGCGGGGAGATCTCGCGGCGCTAGAGCGGCGTAGTGTTGTGTTATGAGAAATTAGTGTCTTTATCCTATCAAAAATAATTGAAATAATTTGCTACACGTTGTCGTCAACGAGCATGTTGAAACGTCGTTCTATAAAAAGCAATAAATTAAATGCACAACACTACGTTAATACAGACGCGCACTCCTCTTGACTGTAGCGCATCACTCGTGCGTCGCTCCCCGCGCCAGGCCAGTTCCATTTAAATCTATGCATTGAATCGCGCCGCTCTCGTATCGCCGTCGCCCCGCCCCTCGCTGACTTCGAGTCCGCGGCCTTAGTGTCTCTGTCCATAGCGTAGCTTCATTGACGCGTATGAGTATGAGTTTTAATAGTTTTCGAGCTCGATCAAACGTATCGTCTCTTTTCATACATTGCCCACAGTTTCTGATAGTTTACGCTAGAGGCGCTAGTGGGCAGTGTATGAAAAGAGACGATACGTTTGATCGAGCTCGAAAACTAACAAACTTGTACTGGAGGTGCTGTTTGCAGCTTACAATTAAAAGACGATAGCGCGACGTAACTCCATCGATATAGTTTGTATGTAAGCAACAAGCAGGGTTACACCAAGCTTGTAATGACGAATACACGTCTACGAAGCTACGCCTCCGTGGACAATGACACTTAGATGCCTTTTAGCCCCTATTGTGTCGCCGCCATTTTGTAACATTTCGCGCATGTGTCAGTTACTTCCGGATTTCCTTCGCGAATTTTCCGCGTGTAATAAAAATGCAAAACGTCAAAAATTTTGTAATAAAACTATAAATAAGAGTTTTTGTCACTAAAATCGTAATAAAATAAGCTAACTGAATATAATATATTAATTATAGTTATATTTTTAAATAATAATAGTAATAATCATCATTTTCATCATCGGAAAACAGTGGAGGGGGGGATTGACCTCCAGGAGGTCGGCCGACACACAGGCGTTTTTGACAGCGACCTCCAGGAGGTCGCGCGACACACAAGGGGTTAAGAGACCTATGACTTGGGTTAGTAGTATTCTTTGCGGCTGCTGCTACAAGGCACAAATAAGTCAGATATCCATATAATGTTATTTTCTATGTGATTTGGACGACACAATCAATTAAAACACAATTGAGTTTCTCTGTAAAGAAAGATTTACTTTGTTAATCTCACAAAGTTCACATAAAAAGAAACGACATTTAATGTTATTAATTGCAATGTCGATTCCTTAACACAAAAACGATAACAATTAGTTTTAGCTAATAATAAGCTTAGCAGGTGTTATAATTTTCAAATGTGCATTACTCAAATTACGATCGACAACTTCTTAATATGATGTTCTGCTAATAGTTGTGCAATAAAGCGCACATATCAACCATATCATTGTAGTGACCCCTTTTCTTGAGAGCAGCGATATAAGGGATGCCCCCTTAATTGAATTTCTAATACAATGTAATGAATATTGATAATAAAAGGACATGTGACAGTAGCACTTCTGAAATAGATCCTATTACGACTGTATAAAGTCAGCTTTAAGTTACTAATGAAGGATTTGATGAAGAAATATTGAAACGAGAAAAGTTTACACAATTAATTATGTTTTTTTTTTTAATTTTCCACATCAACCAAACTAACAAGTACCAACTCGATGTGACGTCTAGCTACCTAGCTAGCTACCATCTTATCAAAGTCTCCATAACAATAGTGGTAGCAGGATTATTGTATTCCGTAGTGACAAGAAAGCCAGTCCCACTATTGTTGAGGGTTCCGATGTCTTTACATCACTCACTTAAACCATAATTTACCCATCAAAGATAAAAAATCTTCATCTTCCTCCTCATAGTTACCTTATGGGTTTACTCGGTATACCTCGTTTCGTTTCATTTGCAGCGGGGCGGGTGTGACAGGACGGGCGATACGAGTAGATTGGCTCTTAGTACACAACTGCGTGTGTGTGTACTCAGGGACAGGATTCTATTGGTGATATGCGGGATGTATTAATTTATAGTCACTGTTTTAAACATTTTTCCTGTCGTAGGTCATGGCTCGCGACCGCCGTCAGCGTCGCTGCCAACACCGGCCGCTCTGAAGAAGGAGCCAGACGAGCCCCCGCACAGGGTGAAGATGGAACCACACAGCCAGTCCGGCGAAGACTCCACCGCGGAACTCGGTGTGGACGGCATTAAGACAGAAATTGACGGCCTCATGGACAGTGACGGTGAGTATCAACCCAAATACGTCCCGAGTGTTGGGCAACCTTGGAGTATAGAAACACAGATGTGTCACTGTCAATGGAGCGTAGCTTCATAGACGCGTATGCGTCATTATACGCTTGGTGTACGCGACGTCGCAGCTCCGTCAACAGTGTTGTTCACCAACTGTATAGTGACTAGTGATGTGACGGGTCGTTAAAAATGTATATCCGCGGATACGGATATTTGGTGCCAAGATCCGGATCTTTATTTTCCTATTCAATCGGTGGCGGCGCGCGAGACCTTGAAACGGTAGTTGACGTCACGCCCGCCGCAACGACAGGCAGAACATGTTTCGACCGGCATTGCGCTGGTATTACTTTTGTTTTGTTAATGGTTTAGTGTTTACACTGGGCCACGTAGAGAACGTTTGTGTATGGTTTGGTACAAGAGTTAAAATAATGTCTACTAAAAAAAATTCTAGTGTAATTTGGAATTATTTTGAGATAATAAATGATGAAGGTGCGAAGTGTAAAATTTGTGACGAAGTGTAAAAGATCCGTGAGAATAGTAACGGATACGGATATCAGGAACATCACTTAATTAGTGACGTATACGTGTCTGTGAAGCGACGCCTCCGTGGACAGTAGACCTAAGTCACGTACAACTAACTAGCGCGTAAGGGCGGACGTAGTGACGGGTGCAACTGTTTTACTCATACCGCACGATCTACTCTATGTAGCACTTGAATATTATGTTTGATATGCCGTGAACGCATTCGCCATTGCGCCTGCCTTTGGTTATAAACTTAATTTTCATTCAGGCATCGAGCACTTGGTTAATAGAGAACATTCTATATTTTTAAATATTAAATCGTTACCAATAAGAAATCATACTCGCCTAATCAACTAAAATAGGGTAAAAGCTCAACTAAAAACTATTTTGATGAGCACTACATATGATTTCGGGTTTGAACTTAATTAAATATAAAAATACACTGAAAAAAATCGACCTGCCCCAGGCGGGAATCGAAGCCAGCATTCTCCGCAATCCTGGCGGCTGCGTTAACCACTGCCCCGGTAGCGTAGTGGTAGTTCGATTCCCGCCTGGGGCAAGTCGATTTTTTTAGTGTTTTTTCTAGTTTTAAAAATACCTAATAGTTACGCTTTGGAAACGCAAAAAATATCCCTAATTAAATAATTTCTGTGCATATTTGTATGTTTCGAAGTTAGCCGGCTACTATTTACATTTAGTTTAAATTATAGAAAATTATTTGTCGATTAGTATAAATATTTATTTTGGTTTATCAGGTGACCCAACCAAGTCGCCGTCCTGTGAGCTGGGAGGACCTGGCTCTCTCAAGTCTGAGCGATTGTCCTCAGACTCCAACGATATCCTAGACCCACAGACTGGCCTAAGAGGGTCTTCGGGTAATTTACAGGTAACGTCTTGTCTCTTTACTAGCTTTTGCTCGTGACTTCGCATGGTCCATACATTAATATCTCCTTTATTATCGCCTTTATTCCTAATTATCTCCTTTATTATTATGATTATTACAACCAGAAAATATGTTACACTCCTAAGGACCCTTTCACATTGCGCCTTATTACAGCGATATAAACGCGCATTTGTCAGCCGCGCGACTGAATCGCGACACCAGCGATCAACAAGTATTTGTGTCTATTCAAACGCGCGTCGGTAGCATGGTAGCGATTGCTGGATAGGGTTTGTATCGATTAGTAGCGATGCACACGCACGTTTGTATCGATTCAGACGCGGAGGTACAGCCACGTGCTGCGATTTGCTAATCCTGTATCGCATTTACATCCTTTTGCTGTTTCGCGTTTGTATCGCTGCTTTTAGTAGCGCGTGTGTGTACAGGTACTATCGCGGTCTCCGTAATCTTAAGGTTCGTTTTTGTATTATACTGTCGACGACTACCCTTAGCCTATTGACCAATAGAATTCTGAGAGAAGATCCCAGAGTGATGCATTACATTGCCATAGAGACATCTGGTTGCAGTTTGTTAAAACAATGCCTTTTTTATAAATTGCAACCAGATGCCTTACAGAACAAAAGAGGGTATTCTATTGGTCAACGATAATAGATGGCGGGGTCAACAGAAAGGACTTGCTTCAAACGAAAAAAATTTAAACTGTAAAGTTTAGCAAGACCCTGATAGTACAACGGTTTGCCATTGTATCGATGCTGCATCGGGAGATCGGGACTGAATAGAGTTTGTATCGCTGCAAAAAGTCGCAATGTGGAAGGACCCTAACACTCAGCAGTCCGCGAATTTGAAAGAATTGCACCACAATCGTTTTTTTTTACAGGACGGCGGCCAGAACTGCCGTAATCCAAATGTGGGGCCAGAGAATATGGGGTCTTGTCGCATGGGAGGCGGCGGGGGTCCCATGGGTCCTGGGGTCTCAATGGGCCCCATGTCTGCCAGCGAGGCGCAGACTTTGCCCTCGAACGTTATCAGCAAGCAGGCCGGGAGCATGGAGGTAACATTAACCTGCTATTTTTGCATGAATAAAGAAATCACTATATTTTTAAATTACAATAATTAAAAACGGTCTATTGAGATACATTTCTCTCCATCTAGGAGATGCATTAAAATCGCAGACACCAATGCTCTAACTCTAATGTAATAATGTAACTTCAAGAGAAAACATTTTTCCAAATACATGGCTCTTAGACAATTTAACACGGGACGTGGCAGGCGAACGCTTTCCCCTCTGCCAAAGTACATGAACAAACGTTCATGTCAGTTTATAAAAACTAGTTCGCCGCGACGACCGACCGCCATTTTGAATTCGTATCTGTCGCTAAGCGGACCTCGTAAAATTATTGGTTGCGGAGTGTTTTCTTGTAAACGACGATCGAACGACCAGACATTAAAGTTATCCTAAAACGGAGTTGCTTATCACACGGAAGTAATTTTCTATTCAAATAAACTACTGTTTCACATAAAAATACAAGTTTTCATCTATACATTTTGCGACAGAAACAACGATATAACAACATTAGGCGATAATGGTGGTACGCGGGTTAGCCGAGCGCGCGAGTGTGCGCTCATAATCGCGATTGAAATTTTTGCAACAGTGTGCACGAGTGAGTAAATGTGTGCTATGCATGTTTGCCTCACCCCCTCCTAAAAACGAAAGAATGTTTTCAGTACTAAATCTGCGCTATGCGACGACCCGTGTTAAATGGTCTAAGACATGGCTGTATGAGCCAAATCTCTTTGCCTTCGCTGTTTATTGAAAAAAACGAAAAAGAAGATCGGCATTCAGATTTTTCTTTCGATAATTCAAAATTGTTTCGGAATAGATTTTGTGCAGTGTAAGTGGTGTTATTTTGATGCACAAGCCCTCCCTTGATGCATTAAATAAAAATGTGTGACGCCCACATTTTAATGCGAACATCAAAAAAAAAAAGATAGAAAACTGAAGACATGGCTGTATGGGCTAGACCCCTTTGCCGTCCTGTAATAGGAATATTTTTTTTAAAAAGGAAAAAGATACTCTTCTATAATATCTCACTCTTATAGTGGTTCCGGGTGAAGCCTTCTTATCATAACTTAACATCCGGTGAAATAGCAAAAGTTTAATAATTTATAGACTTTAAGTAATTAATGTTTGCAGTGCCCCTACGGGGTATCACAGGAACTTCAGACCCTTGTGAATTTTATGTGATACGCAATAAAGATATTTGATTTGATTTTGAAATACAGGCAAAGAGCCTCCCCTTGAAGAAATCAGTACAATGTCATTACCGTTAGCCTAAATACGTCCCAGTGTTGGGTATTTTCTACCAGGTAGAAACTCACATGGAGTTGGGCCCTTAAGGAGTTTTGTTGGAATTCAAAACAGTCGTATTAAATGCGTGTTTCCTCCCAGCAGCAAAGTCAGATCTTCGTGTTCTCGACGCTACTCGCGAATAAGGGCGCCGAAGCGGTGTTGTCTGGTCAACATCACTCTATCATAGCGTACCATTGCGCTCAGCCGGGCACCAAGAAGTACCTCGAGGTATGATGTTCATTTTGTATTTCAGTTTGATTTTAATTGCAGGTTTTTGATTCTAGGTAATAGTTTTATGGGTTATTTGCACAGAAATAATAATGAAGAGGACAGAATTGCTTTGGTTCGCATTTACTACCGGAATCAGAGTCGCCGCTTTATCCCCTCTACTTACTATTAATGCACGCACGCAAAAGAATGAAACCGTACTACGCAATCACGCCCACAATTTACAATTATGAACCTTACGTTTAAGAGACAGCGTTGAGTAACACTCACCGTAAGTCACACTCACGCTTACACAACGTCGCTCTTCATTGTTCGCGTCGGCATTATGGCTGTTATCATGTCCGTCCGTATCGTGTCTGTACCATGAACTTTTGTGCTAGAGAGAAGGGATATCGAAAATCACAATACATTTCTGCGTTTTTAAAGGCATGAGCAGCAATGGTTATGAAGTTTTTTGTTAATAACGTCTAGACCAATATTTCATAGTGAAAGATTTTCTCAAGGTGTATTTTGATAAAAACAGCATTATTACATTAAAATAACACATTCCAATGAAACGTGATCCCCTTATTAGTGTAATTACACACTCTGGATGAGTTTCCGCAATTACCAATGCCTCAAAACACCATTTAAAGGCATTTTTATCACACCGACGGTTCGAGCAGCACTGAGCCGCAAGTCGCGCGCTTGTGTCCTACGAGACACAAGTGCGGCACCAAGGCCTCGCGACAAAGGCACTTCTATCCTCTTTATTATTATTTCTGTGGTTATTTGAAATACTGGTCTAATGTTAAATATTGTCAAAAATTTATACTTGGTATACATACACCGTTTAGCAGTTTGATGCGGGCAGAGTAGAATAGCATCACCCCATATCCTCCAATAGGTGTCGTAGAAGGCGACTAATGGACCAGAAAAAGGGGCATTGATCACGTTATACTCCGTCCACCAATCCGCATTGGGCAAGCGTGGTGGACTACTGCCTAAACCTCCTTCAATGACAAGGAGAGTCCTTGTGTCCCAGCAGTGGGTCGAATTATAAAGGCTGTTACGATACGACCTTATACGGCCACGCCTTTTGCGTGCCAATATGCGTGTCAATATTTTCCCGAAAGTTTTTCCGAAATTGATCTAATTTAGAAGTTATGAAATTGAAGTGGCGTTAGTTGTCTCGTGTAAACATCTTGTAATCATTTAAAACATTTCAGAAACACCCACTAAAAATGGGTCAATTCAACAAACAGAACCCCGCACAGTGGCTCAATAACCTCGCTATGGCCAAGACCAGGGGCGGAATGCGGGGCGGGCCTAACATGATGGGGGGACCTAACCAAATGGGGCATATGATGGGCGGGCCCATGGGCGGAAACATGGGTCCGATGGGCCATGGCATGGGACACATGGGACCCAATATGATGGGGCCAAACAGAATGGGCGCGCCTAATCAGATGATGATGATGAAAGGACCCGGGCAGATGGGGCAAATGGGCCCGGGGATGGCTCCTATGGATGGGTTTCCAGGGGGCACCCCGTCCTGTGGTGTCATGGACGGCCTCGGTGCTGATGGTGAAATGCCCTGGGACACCGTAAGTGTTTGGAGTATTTGCATATATTACAATCAAATAGGTCAACATCAAGGCTACTGCCTGTGCCAGTAAACTGTTGAACTTGTCCCATTTTGTTGTAAAATAATTAAATGATGGCTACTTAAAAATATTATGTTTGTCTTGACTTATTAATGCATACATCCATCCAAGCAATATATGGTTAAATGTTTAGACAAGACTAAGTATAAAAAATATATTTGCTTTATTATTTTTTCTTTTTTTGAAGGGAAACATACATATTTTGTTCTCTTATAAATAATTTACAGTAGATAATTCAAGTTACAATATAGTTTCCACAGATATATTACTTATTCTCATGTATACTTAGTCTTGTCTAAACATTTAACCATATATTACTTGGGTGGGTGTATGCATTAATGAGTCAAGACAAAAATTAGTCTCATATCCTTAGTGCCTTAACGTGCCGGCAACCGGTTAGCCGGTAATCATACCGGTACGTGTGAAAGCTAATAAACATCACTATAAAATTCGACGCCGGATACCTGCCGGCTACCCGGTTGCCGGCACGTGTAAAAAGGCACTTAACCTTTCAATACCAAGAAATGTGTAAAGGGAGGAACAAACATGCTGAGTTTTTTGTCTTCTTAGAGTAAGGCCTCCTAGTAGATTCATATGCGTACAAATGGTACAATCGACAAAGTTCCCTGTACCACTTGTAGGGGATAATTTCGTGGCACCGACTGATTGGCTGCGCCCCTTCCCCCAATACCGGTTTGAGCCAATAAGATCAGAGTAGACTGCGCTGAGGCGAGGCAACCTGCGGAAACGGAGCGAAGATGCCTTATTGGCTGCGCTATATTACGTCACAATTCTATTGGCCGAAGTAAAAAGTAGGCGGGGCTTGGTGCAGGGCCGTTTAAAGAATTCTATTTGCTAAATGCAACACCGAGAACTTTGTGGACTGTACCTAAATGAAATATGTAAATGAATTTTGAGTTGGAATATGAGATTTAGTCTCTAGTTTTACACATGTAAGTTAAATAAATTACCTGCGAAATGTTTGCAAAAAGAGCTTATTAGGCCTATCTTTTAACGGGCGTAAAAATACATATGACAAAGTCGAGAACCACGTATTCCGCTCATCATTAGGACCATTTTTTCTTCTAGACTATACCTGGGAAATTAATAGTTATGAAGTTATTGAAGGTCAAAGTTACAATTTTTTTTTCAAGATTTTAATGATAACTAATTATCTTTCTTAATTATTGTTCAAAGAAACATTTTAAAAATTTTCTCAATACGAACGGACCAGTTCCACTCCCTTGCATGCAACTTGCGTGCTGTATTTTTTGAGTTAAAAAAAAAAATCGTTTCCCAGCAATTATTTTTTATTTGTTTCTTGTATTGATGTATTGAAAGCGTAGCCTTCAGCTTTGTCAAAGGTCTTTTTACAGCCTGTATAAATTAATATATTTTTTAGTAAATATGTTCTAACCAATACAAGCTTTATTATATTATTGTGTATAGAATAGAATAGAATAGAATAAAACTTTATTGCACATCTACAGAACATAAAAGATCACATACAACAAAAAATTGTTAACAATGATATTGCAATGATGTACATTTTCTCCTATAGAAAAACCCCTCTGTAATGTCGAATGGCATGGGCAACGGTCCCCCGTTACCTGCGTGTTCTGAAGCGGGGAACACGGGAGATTCGTCATCTGGCAATACCTCAGACGCGCCATCACAAGACGCGCCTAAAGGTAAGATTATAACACAACCAACATTCCTAAACAAAATTATGACAGACCTAAAAGTCCTTAGCTGAAAGGATGCCCAGAGAAACACTTAGTTATTAATTAATTAATATTTATTTGCACAAACAGTCAGGATGTTATACATATACAGATAATTTTAGACTAACACAAACAATACCAAAAAAAAATTGTGTGCGTGTAACCTTTACGCGCGATTGAAGTAAAACTTCTTTGACGTAGATCACTGAAATGATTAAATTTTAACTGAAAAAAAAAAAAATATGACAGATACTTACGACCAATCGAAATTACTATTTTTAAATAGCGGAAACTACACAGACTATAGAATACTGAGCGTTACTTCCGTTAGAAAAATCTGAGTTACCCCCTAGTCGCGCCTAAAGAAGTTTTACTTCAAAATATGTATTGTTTTTGAGCTATCATATTGACAAACTCCACTTTGTAGAACTTACAAATGATCCATCGTTTACAGGAGTCAAAATCCCCGACGAAAACCTAACTCCACAACAGAGGGCGCATCGCGAGGAGCAACTCGCAACAATACGCAAAATGCAACAAATGTTGTTCCCCGAAAGTGGAGGCAGTAGCCAAGGCTCTGGAGATAACCCTCAGCAACAGAATGACATTAACCCTCCTAACTCCGCTGGCAATATGAACATGCCATTTCCACCCATGTCTGGTATGGGGCCAAATGGACCCATGGTCTCTGGACCAAACGGACCCATGGTCTCCATGTCCAACAGTATGAACTCCGGCCCCAGCTGCACAATGTCAGGCCCGATGGGCCCCAACGGTCCAATGGGCCCCGGGCCGATGGGTCCGGGCGGGCCTATGGGTCCTAACGGCCCCATGGGAGGACCAATGGGTGGGATGGGCGGTCCTCCAGGCATGATGGGTGGGCACGGCTCCATGGGGCCGAACGGGATGATGGGGCCTAACGGACCGATGATGAGCGGGATGGGGCCAAACGGACCGATGGGTCCTATTGGGCCCTGTGGCATGAAAGGTATTAGGGGGTCTTGTGGCGGGCCAGACATGAAAGGGGGGATGTGTACAGATATGCATATGGGCAGAGGATGCGGAGGTCCCATGGGGGTAAGTTCATTTTAGATTATACAGGGTTACAGGAAAAGTCGACCTAGATCCATTAAGGGCGTGTAGTACACATCATTTCTGAATGATTTCACTATGGAACCCCCCATCCTAAACTTAACCGTTTTCGAGATATTCGAGTTTTAATTTTTTTATGAAAATGCCCAATTTTTCGGCTATTTAATTGAATATTTTGATTTCTTTTTATTCTAATGATTATTTTTTTGGTTTTTTACATGAAGAATGAGATGGTTAATGACCTCAATGACTAAAATTGCATGTAAGTTAAGTAAATAGGTCATTGCAGACGATCGAAACTTAAGAAAATAAGTACAAATTATAAAAAAATATTTTTCTTTTCTGGATATCTCCAAAAATTATTATGGCACTTGCTCTGCAGATGTGCTTAAAAACATCTACATTTTATCAGCTATCCAACAAGGTATAACAATCTAGGGTTGTATTTAAACTCATAGAAAAAAACATAGTTGAAAAGGTTCGCACAAGCTCGGACTGAGTACATACGACGCTATCCCGACCGTCGAGTACCTGATGTGAGCGTTTTCGACGGAGTTTACCGACGACTTCGTGAAACTGGCTCTGTTTTGCGACGACGTACGGACTTAGGAAGACCACGTGTCATTGATGACGACGAGGAACAAGACAACGAAATCAAAATTTCTTAAGAGGTGACTTAGGTGACCTACCAGATGATCTCCCATTACAATTACTGTGGGACATGTGGTTTCAACATGATGGCTGCCCTGCTCATTTCAGAAGAAGCGTTAGGGATTGGTTGGACACTAACTATCCTAACAAATGGATTGGACGAGGTGGGCCTTTACCCTGGCCAGCCAGATCTCCCGACCTGACCCCCATAGATTTTTATGTATGGGGGCACATGAAGAGCCTCGTTTACAGTGAGCTCAACCCCATATCGTCAGTGGAAGTTCTCAAAGAAAGGATAATTAATGCTGCTAACGACATAAGAAGAACATTAACCACTGGTGTAGTGAAAAGTGGACTACGTGAAAGAATTAGAAAATGTGTGCGAAATAGAGGTGGACACGTAGAACATGAACTATAAAATTTTATTCAAAAACATTAGGTGAATTACTGAATGATCTCCTAGGTCAGGATAGCGGGACATCGATGGATGCATGAAGATTGTACCTAGCCGAGGGAGGCCGTTCAGTAGTGGAAGCCAGTAGGCTGAAATGATGATGCTGAACTTAAGTCAAATTAATTAGATTAAATAAGTGCTATTTATTCTGAATGCCCCATGTAGCCTTAGAAACTAAGTTTCACCGTTAGACCTACTACCTGAACCTTTTCAACTATGTTTTTTTCTATGAGTTTAAATACAACCCTAGGTTGTTATACCTCGTTGGATAGCTGATAAAATGTAGATGTTTTTAAGCACAAGAAATTTTTTTTTTTATAATTTGTACTTATTTTCTTAAGTTTCGATCGTCTACAATGACCCATTTACTTAACTTACGTGTAATTTTAGTCATTGAGGTCATTAACCATCTCATTCTTCATGTAAAAAACCGAAAAAATAATCATTAGAATCAAAAAAATTCAAAATATTCAATTGAATAGCCGAAAAATTGGGCATTTTCATAAAAAAAATTAAAACACGAATATCTCGAAAACGATTAAGTTTAGGATGGGGGGTTCCATAGTGAAATCATTCAGAAATGATGTGTACTACACGCCCTTAACGGATCTAGGTCGACTTTTCCTGTAACCCTGTATACTTAAATACAATATTGTATTAGTCATTTTTCACATTTCCCTTGTAATTTTTGCAGAGAATGCCAAACCCCATGGGCGGAATGGGCGGGCCTAAACCCTGTATGATGGGCGGACCACATATGGGACCTCGAATGATGCCAGGACCTAATCTCAATGCAATGAATGGTATGTATTTTTTATATGTACCGTACGTAAATACCCTCCTCAATACTAGGCATAATATTCTCTTCTCGTTACAGGCGGTATTATGATGGACGGAAGCATGATGGGAGGTATGGTCCATGGAGACTGCGGTCCAGACCACCATATGCCAGTCAATGGACCCATGTGCGATGAATATGGACGCGGGAGAAACGTGAGTGTCAACTTTTATAAAACATAACGATATTTATAAATGTCTCCAATGCCTCGAATAAGATATAACACGGTGAATTTTTATTGGCTTTCGAGTCGAATACATTTTGATAGATTGGTCAACTGCAACGGATAATCTAAATCGCGAAAAAAATCAGCTGTTCTATACATTTTGACTGCGTTATTGCGCTTTTACAAAGGGTGTTAAAAGACCTAAGACAAAGCCATACAACCATAAAAGAAACATAACAAAAATGCCGGAAAACGATTTTTATTTTTATTGTTAAAAAAAAACTCCAAAAAATATCGCGCAATGTTTACAGCGCGCGGCGCTTAGCACCTTACACCTGTATTCACAAACATTACTATGAGATCTCTCGACTCTTGGATAAGAAAAGAACCAATCACAGAGCTCTATTCAAGGCCATTGCGTTGAATAGAGCTCTGTGATTGGTTGGCTCTATGTTCGGTCGGCTGAGTTAAATGGCCCCGATATAGAGTTGGTTACATTGAACGCTGAAGTTTTAAAGCCATTTTTGGTATAAAATACTTATGTTTCTTTGGACAAAAATTAAGTAATAATGTTTTTGGTTAGTTTTCATAAAAATCTTGAAAAAACAAAATTCTAACTTTGACTTTCAATAACTTCCTAACTATTAATTTCCCAGGTATAGTCTAGAAGAAAAAAATGGTCCTCATGATGAGTAGAATATTTAGTTCTCGGCTTTGTCATAGGTCTTGTTACACCCGTTATATCTTATATTTCTATATCTTATAATTATTATTTCAACCTCACTTCTGGATAGTGTCCGAATGCTATATGAATGAACTAAGCTAAATGAATGAATGAATGAAAACTGTAAAGGTAGGATAAAACTTGTTGAGTTTCTTGCCGGTTCTTCTCAGATGAACGCCTCCTGGTAGACTCTTGAACCGATGGCATCAAACTTGACTTTCATAAGTGTACCAATTGTACCTGAAAGAAATTTGAGTTTGAGAATGTGTAATGTCCCCCAGATGGGTCCAGGCGACCCCGGCGGGTTGGGTCCGGGCGCGGGGATGGGGCACAAACCCAGTCTGAGGAGCCCCAAAAGCCCCGCCAATGACATCGACTGGCAGAAAATACAACACCAGTTCTTCGACGACCCTAAATCTATGGATAATGAACTCAGTAAGTTTAATCTATAGCCGAACTGGCATTTAGGTGCTTCAAAAATTGGACTTATTCCGTTTATCCACCCTTAAATTAGTCACCATAAGGTGGATACTCGGAAACGCATGTCGGGGTGGTTAATCGGAATTCATTTCTGATTTTTCTTCCGACTTTTCACCCCAAGTACAGTCGGCAGTTAAATATAATTTCTTTGAAAATTTGCATCCTGTATTTCTAAACAAAACAAAAAATACACTAATTCTCTACCAACTAAAAATAAATAAAAACAGATTACACCCGTGCGAAGCTGAAGAGAGGCAGATAGTATTTTGTAAATTCAGCAATTTTTCCAGGAAATGACAAACATTAATTTCATTATTGAGTAGATTTTTAACATAATAATAAACAATATGTTATCGCGTTGCTTCACGTTGCTCCACAAAAGTAACTACAGCGTGGATGACCCATAATGTAAATTTGCTTTAATTTACGGGACGCGTTTGTGTATGTTTCTATAAATACCTGTACATAGGTGAAAAAGAAAAGCAGAAGAAAGATATTTGAATTCCGATTATTCACTCCGTTCAAAGTGGATAGACGAACACACGCTTCCGACTATCCACCTTTGGGTGGATAAACGGAACAAGCCAAAAATGTAAACAGACCTTAGCTGTGAAAGGTGATAGATGCAGGGGCTCTAAATCTAATGCATTAATATTAATGAAGGTAATTTCTCCCGAGTTGTACCTGTAAGAGCACGTGTTGAGAGACTCCATTTTAAAGTCAATCTACCGTACAATTTATTATTACTTAGATATATTTTCAAGTTTCAATTTTCAAGTGTCGAAAATGCCATTAATTAAGAATAGAAGAAGACAGAAATTTATTGAATGCTACTTTAAAAAAACAAGCCTCTAAATGCAGAATAAAATCTTTATTTATAAAAAAAAGCTAATACTTTTTTTCGGTGAAGGAAAACATCGTGAGGAAACCTGCACACACCTATGAAGAAATTCTTAGGTTGCGTGTGAAGTCGACCAACCCGCACTTGGCCAGCGTGGTTGACTAAGGCCTAATCGCCCCTAATGTGGGGTAGGCTCGAGCCCCTCGGTGGGGACGTTATATGAGCTGCTGATGATGATGATAATAAGTTTTCAATCGGATCTTGTATCCGATGATCCGTGATTATCTACTGCTTCATTAATTTTTTTTGTAAATTTTAGGTACACAAGTAAAGTCTCCGTGTTCGGAAAGGGGGGGTTGTCTCCCCCCTCCGCCCTACGGGGCGTCACCCCTTCACCGTTCCGCCTCCGTGCCTATAGGTAAGTTTTTATAATTAATACCTATTGCAATAATTGCACTCACTGGCCACGTTTCTGTACCTCTAATTAGTCGTAAAGACTGTTATGTTAAAGCCTATAACAAAAAATGCTTCAATTGAAATTCAACCTTACTTCTACGCGGATATGATACTAAAACAATAGTTTACGATTACAGCAAAAATTACATTATAGAATGCTAATTCTGTTAGAACTCGGTGCCGGTTTTTGTTATTTTGTTTTTGATTTTTCAACTGTTTGTTTGAAACTAAACCTTATACTGAATAGATAAAGTAGTTTTCAGTTTGTTAATGTTCGTGCAAGATTTCTAATTATATTGATGAGACTTCCTTCCTATACATTATTTCTGCGTCTTGAGTTTGCAATCTAGGCTGCGATCAAACGAATTGGGCGGAGCTCCAATAATGCGTTAGGCCTATTACCTGACCCACATTTTTGAAGTTAAACTTCTTGAATATCGTTGTGATTAGAATCTATACTAATATTATAAAGCTTTTTTGTTTGTTTGAACGTGCTAATCTCAGGAACTACTGATTCAAATGGAAAAAATCTTTTTGTGTTGTATACATATATTGTGTCCATTTATCGAGGAAGGCTATGACTATATAACATCATAACACGCGAACAAAGTAGCGGGCACAGCTAGTCACTACATAGTATAAAACAAAATCCCTATCCGCCGTCGGTCTGTCCCTATGTATGCTTAGATCTCTAAAACTACGCAACGGATTTTGATGCGGTTTTTTTTAATAGATAAAGTGATTCTTAAGGAAGGTTTATTTGTATAATACATGCATATTTACATAAGCATTGCACCCGTGCGAAGCCGGGGCGGGGCGCTAGTATTCGATAAAAAGAAAAGATACACCAAAAGTTTTTGAACGGAAAAGCGACACCAAAAAGTTTTTGACGAATAGAAAATTTTATTAGTATATCAAAATGGGTAACATTTTGTTGGTTTTCGGAGATTCCGATTCCGAATAGAAATTCTATTTCGAGATCCAAGACGGCGGACGCGACTTTGAAGTGAAACTGCTTTAGAATTATTGTGATTTGAAAATTCGATGCAACGAATAAGCGACATCAAAAAGTTTTTGACGCATAAAGTTTGCTGTCAACATTTCGACACCCAATATAATGATCTTTTGCTTCTGAAATCACTTTGCTACTCTTCTAAAGCTTCACTTCTACCGTGTGAATTGCACACACACACACACTTTTTTTGATCTGTGGTTTTAACACACTATTCCGTTGTTACAGCAATTGTGTCCTTTACCTATGAACATAAGGTTTAATGTCCCACAGCGACGCAGTCCCCCGGCCACGGGTCAGTTCAAATGCCTATGTCTGCGGACGCGTCGAGAGCCAACTCGGGTCTAAGTAGCCCTGCGCAGGCGCACTGCAAACCGCCCAACAAACAGGACGCGCCAGGTGAGCACACTAGTCTTGTTTTCTTGTTTTGTAGCTTGATAGAGGGCCAAAAGGACAGAAAAGTAGTTTTTTATTTTTTATTTTATTTTATTTTACGTGATAGCAAACAAGCTTGCGGCCTACCTGATGTTAAGTGGTCACCGCCGCCTATAGACACTTGCAATATTAAGTGTAAATCACTTTACACCGCGAGTGCGTTTGCCATCCTGGGGACCTAAGATGATATGCCCTCCATGCCCAATAATTACACTGGCTACCTTTCCCTTCAATCCGAAACACAGCGAACTGCTTCACGGCAGAAATAAGAAAGGCGGTGGTACCTACCCAGATGACCCTACATAAGGGTCTACCACCTAGTAGTAGGTGATATATTATAAAGATGGAAAATTCAAAAGGCTCAAAATCCTAGGGAATATGTGACAGAGGAACTCTCTCGCATTAGGGTCTCCTAGACTTGATATCGTCTCAAGAGGTTTAGGCTTAAAGACTATAAAGTATTAATCGTCTTTCTTATTCTTATGCAAGGGGCTGAGGCCGTGTCTCACAGCACTTCGACCCTATGGGATCTTTTGTTCTTCCCCTTTCCTTATCACCCATCCCCGCCAACATAGAAAACGTTTTGTATGAGTTTCACGATGTTGAAGGGAGTAAGGTCTATAAAGTCCTCTGGTTTAGTGTAACCTAAGCCCAGGACCTTTAGTCGCCTATTGGCTAGTGCATCGCAGTCACATAATATGTGCTCCATGCTTTTTTCATCCTCACCAATTCTACAGATGGGGTCATCAGCTTTGCCTATTGTGCACAGGTGTCTTTAAGTGGCAAAATTGCCAGTGAAAGCAGCGGATTTGCGTCCTGCTGATTCTTCCCATTCTTTTAAGGTAGCCTGTCTGTGAGGATCCTAAAAAATTCTTTTAGTGTGTCAGTCGGGGAGTGGACAACCATTCCCTGAGGTGCCTCTTTTGACAATACACCTTTAGTGCCATTTTTATGGAACTTCTAGATATATACAAGGGATTTTAGGATTTAAAATACGTAAATTAATATTAGTCAGAATAATAACCGAACTGTCCTTTTGGTTTTGTTAGGTAAGTGTTTCGCATGTGACTAGAAGCCATAGAAGTAGGTCAGCATGATTTTGTGTTAGACATTTTCCCAACCACAAAAAAGCAACATTATTACTAATTTTTTTTTTTACGAACACACTCGTTTTATTTTTCACGTTTTTATTTTTTCTGTAGTTGTAATGCTATTTTTTGTTTTCCCCTCCCTCCCCCGCAAACCGCTTGACGCTTGCAATCCCGTGTGACGAATAACAACGATATTTGGCTCAAATGTTGGATCAAACGTTGGCCAATAAAGAGATATTAGAGAAGCTCGATGACGGGGTGTTTGTGCGAACCCTCCAATGTTTGGCGGCTCAACAACAGAAGAACCAGCAGGGCTCGCACGGCAAGGAGCCCAGTTTGATGCCAGTGCCGTCCCCGCAGCAAATATCGTATCTCAACCAGTTCGAAGGTAACACGCTTCCTTGGACTAGTGCAGAAATAACTTGTTCATTTTCTATCATAGACACCTCTATTGCTTTCTCTGTTCCGCGTTGTTTTAATTCTATGTTCATTAAAACTGGATAGTTTGAATAAAATTCTGTTTTAAATAGTGGATGTTGCGGATGCAGAATTTATGACATCGGATGCAAATTTGGAAGTTAAGGTTTATTTGAAAAAATAATTTGTTTATTTTCTGGTAAATGTGGATAAATCAAAATATAATGGTGATAAAAAAATAGCAAATTACTTTTAATAAATACCTTATAATCCGCAAATTCTAGTCTAGTTTGTAGAGGTTGGAATATTGCGCCAATCAATATTCCAACCTCTAAGATACTTACTTTCATGTTACATTGAATACCATTTTAAATTTATTACGACAATCACTCCACTATTACGATTTTGAGATGTACGTATTATGCCACAAGAGTAATTTATTTAATCACTAGGTCTAGCCAGATGTCTCCACTAGTTTTTCATCTATATATATGAAATTCAAAGTCTAATTGACTGAGATATCAACGCACAGCCCAAACCGCTGAACCCAGAGACTTGAAATTTCGCAAATAGACACCTTATACAGTGTAGGCATCCACTAAGAAAGGATTTTTGGAAATTCCACCCCTAAGGGGGTAAAATGTCCACGCGGACGAAGTCGCGGGTGGAAGCTAGTCTATAATAGGACAACATCTGCATCCCAACTAGGCAATAGTAATTGCGGATGCAAATTCGAATAACCGCAACATCCATAGTTATTAGTACCTTTATCTTTTAAATATGTATAACTAAAACTACAATATTTCAATAGATATTTCTGATAACTATAAATGTATGATAAAAGTCAATTTTATTTCGAATACAGGATATGTAATATTAGAGTAATAAAATACATTTAAAAAACTTAAGTTATTTCTGCTCTTTGTTACACATAATTGTGTTATTACAGCTTTCAATATTATAGAAATATTCTGTAAGATGTCTGAAATTCTATTGATGTAACTTTGAAAAGTATACAAATCTTTCAGTGCATTTCTAATAATATTATGTAGTTAGAGTTTCCATAGATATTCAGTAGCATTGTGATGTGTTTTTTTTATATTTAAATTACATATTTTTTAATTTTTCTGTAGTTTGTATCAAAATTATGATTATGTGTTTGTGTACTTTCATTTTGGTGGTGGTTGGTGAAAATGTGCTAACATACGTATTTCATACTCTATGGCTAATTCGTCTATCACTCTACGTTCACACGCTGTCTATGCCTGACCAGAGATAATGTGGGAGTGACTTTTTATCTTTGATGCAGGACAAGAGTTGACGATACAAAAACAGCCGAATACCTCGTTAAAAGACAATGGACCGCCTTCAAATAGCGGGGGACAGACACCACAGTCCAGTTCGAACCAGAAATCACCAGCCGGGTAAGTATTGTATAGAACTTCACTCAGTTCTTGTAGTAAAACATATTTTTAACCGAATTTACTGTACCTTATCAAGTATATTTAAGATGGAATTCAACAACTTATCTACTGCCACTGGGCATAAGATTTTGACAGTGATCTCAAACAAAAATTATGTTAACAAGAATAATACATGATATATTTCCACGCTTATACCAATCATCTAGCTCAAATTAAGTATCATTAAGAACTTGTGTTATGGATACTAGATAGCTGACAAATATACACAACAATCTAGATATTTTATTAATAAACATAAATAAATATATAAACAACCAGGACTCGTGAACCCGGTACCTTCTACCTACCGGTACTCGAACCCGGATCGCTGGACGTGTAGTCAGCATTACTGACCACTCCATCACACGGCGTTTAGTATTGGATATTGGTTATAAAAACCTTTTTCAAATTTAGCTAAATATGTGAAATTACCATGTTATATAGAGCCTAGGAAAATCATATTTACCCGAGAGCCTAGACAAGTGGCAAACGATACAAATCGTTTTTACGAGTAAGAACGACCACTCGTAACATTTGACACGACAGTCGCCACGGTTTTTTCTTACTATTATGTCAGTTTCAGACATAATAGCTTCCATCCACTAGCGTGCATTCCGTGTGACTTGTCTTCATGGATAAACTGCAGAGAATCATCATAGGGATAAATAAAACCGTTTAGGCCACTAATTGATGTCATCTCTACATGCTTTTCTGCGACTTTCTTTGTAACTAAGTCAAGGTACAAAAAGATTTTAACACCGTCGTTCTTTCGCGCTTTGCCCATCGGACTCGGATCGGATTGGACATTCCGGCAGGAATAAACGCTTGTAGATGGGGAGCTATTATCCTTTTCGTTAAACGTTCAACGCAATCGATTGACCACTTGTCTAAGCCCTCTGGGCTCAACGACTTTTTCTAAAATGACACATATCTAAATTGAACTCTATCTCTACCGTGTAAAGTTCACATATGTTTGGTGTTTTTTTTTAGATTCGGCAATAATAATTTTTAGAATTTGCTTATCTTATACTTTATAACGGGTGTAATAAGACCTATGACAAAGCCGAGAACTACGTATTCCGCTCATCATAAGGAACATTTTTGCCTTCTAGACTATACCTGGGAAATTAATAGTTATGAAGTTATTGAAGGTCAAAGTTAGATTTTATTACATTATTATTATTTTTTATTTACAATTTTAAAACATTATTTCGTAATTTTTGGATAAAGCAACATTATAAGTATTTCAAACCAAAAAATGACTTTAAAACGTCAGCGCTCAATGTCGCCAAGTTGCGTAAACTTTGGCTTTGTTTTAGGTTTTTTTACAACCCCTATATGGTCCAATGTGAAATTTATATTTTGTTTTCTGTTGCAGTATGATGCCGGGCACGCCGGAACCTCACTCGTCACTGTCGGAACAGAGAGCGGGCAGGTTCTCCCTCGAACAGAGTCCCGGGTTCAACAACCCGCAGACACCTACCTCAGTGGCCAGCACTAAATGTCAACAAGGTAATCATTTTTAATTTATATTAATTTTAGTCAAACAGGCGACGGGCAAGCGGCAGAGAGGTAGCAAGCTGAGCTTAGTATGGTTTACCGAATGACTGATTCGCTGAAACGTTAGTTTATCATTTACATTTGCCACGAAATTGCATGAAATTTATAATACACTGAAAAGTACTAACTATGTGTTCAGGCTATTAAATAAGTACCCCCGCATCGATGTATGTCTAATTGCATGGAATTACTGGTATGATGTAATGATTAGTCTGGCCAACGAAAGATGACCACAAAAAAGACGGGAAATTATTCCACATTTCTCGTTTCTGTTCCCTCTCTTTTACCGTCAACGATTCTGAATCACAAACCTATAAATAAAAATAAAAAAATCGGGAGTGGTCTCCCCTTGACTTTCTGGTATACCGAAAACGACTCAAAAGTTGATAGAAACCTTATATTTTGATGTCATACATGCATGTTAAATTTGGTTGCAATAAGTTAAAGCATACTCGAGTTATCGTGCTAACGCACAGACACACAGGCAAAAACGGTATTTTTGAACTCAGGAAGGTAAAAAACGTGTAAATCCGTCAAAATCTCGAGGTCGAATTTTTTGACGATTACAAGACCTCTATGCTATGTATACGAGAAAGTAAAAATACATTTATAAGTAAACAATTTGTGTGTACAGACGAAAAGTCCCGGCCGAGTCCGTCGTCGACCCGGTCGAGCCAGGAGGGCGCGTCGAAGACTCCGCAGCGAGAGGGACTCAGCCAGGGACCATATGCGCCCGCGTCCTCGGCCGCCGCCTGCGTCAGCAAGAGTAGTTGCAGCGTCAGCAGCGCAGGCAACATGGATGACTCCACAGAGGTCAGTATAGTGCTGGTTGAGGTCTGTATAGTGCTGGTTGAGGTCTGTATAGTGCTGGTTGAGGTCTGTATAGTGCTGGTTGAGGTCTGTATAGTGCTGAGGGAGGTCAGTGTAGTGCTGAGGGAGGTCAGTGTAGTGCTGGTTGAGGTCTGTATAGTGCTGGGGAAGGTCAGTGTAGTGCTGGTTGAGGTCTGTATAGTGCTGAGGGAGGTCAGTATAGTACTGGTTGAGGTCTGTATAGTGCTGAGGGAGGTCAGTATAGAGCTGGTTGAGGTCAGTATAGTGCTGAGAGAGGTCCGTATAGAGCTCTTTGAGGTCAGTATAGTGCTGGTTGAGGTCAGTATAGTGCTGAGGGAGGTCAGTATAGAGCTGGTTGAGGTCAGTATAGTGCTGAGAGAGGTCCGTATAGAGCTCGTTGAGGTCAGTATAGTGCTGGTTGAGGTCAGTATAGTGCTGGTTGAGGTCTATATAGTGCTGGTTGAGGTCTGTATAGTGCTGAGGGAGGTCAGTGTAGAGCTGGTTGAGGTCAGTATAGTGCTGGTTGAGGTCAGTATAGTACTGGTTGAGGTCTGTATAGTGCTGAGGGAGGTCAGTATAGAGCTGGTTGAGGTCAGTATAGTGCTGAGAGAGGTCCGTATAGAGCTCTTTGAGGTCAGTATAGTGCTGGTTGAGGTCAGTATAGTGCTGGTTGAGGTCAGTATAGTGCATGTAGTGTGACAGACAGTTACTTTCGCATATATAATAGTACTTGCTTGTGCCCGCAACTTTGTCTGCGCAGGATTAGTATAAATTATAGCCCCTATGTTATTGTGATATATTAGCTAATATACGCGTTAGCATGCCTTTTCTCTTTCATATTGACGATTTACATTTTCCTAAATCTATGAACAAAGTCCATTTAGTAGTTTTTTTCGTAAAAGAGGAACAAACTATTAAAAATATTATAGGGCTAGAGATGTTACGGAAGCGAATTTATCGGACTGAACAGAGTAATATTAACTGTGTTACAACTGAATATGGTCCTTTGTTCCAGACGACGCTATCTGGCGGGCCGAACAGCACGACGCTACCGGGCCCGTTCCCGGGCTCGTGCGGACTGGGCCGGCCCGATAACATACCCATCAACCCTAACCAGAGCGGCGTGGGTCCCATGACCGCGGCCTCGTCGTTCGACCCCATATCGTCGCTCGCGCAGATGTCTCAGCAGCTGACCAACACGGTGGGCGGGCCCGGGCCCACTGGGCCCATGCCCTCGCAAGGCCCCATGGGCCCCTTCGCGGGACCTCCCCATCATATGCAGCACCATCACAGCATGCATCCTCACTCGCATCCGCATATGATGATGAATGATCTAGGTCAGTACTTGACACCAACATATTTTGGTTTTATTTAAAACTAGCTGTGCCCGCGACTTCGTCCGCGTAGAATTTACCAAAAGAAAAAAAAGTAGCCTAAGTTACTCCTTATTACACCAGCTACCTGCCAAAAAAAGTCCCGTCAAAATCGATCCAGCTGTTTCAGAGCTTAACCGGAACAAACAGACAGACAGACAAAAATTGTAAAAAAAGTTATTTTGGTGTATGTACCTTATATCCTGTATATAAGGTACATACACCAAAATAACTTTTTACAGAATACGTTTTCTTATAGAATACTTTTTTATAGAATACGTTTTCATAAAAAAAATAAAAAAAAAATTATGACTTTGACCTTCAATAAAATCCTAACTATCAATTTCTAAAGGAAAAAAAATGTTATGATGGTGAGCAGAATACATGGTTCTCGTTTGACTGTTCATGTCTTTTACACCCAGTATATTCATATGCATGTATTAAAAACCGGTTATTTCAATATTACAAACAGACACTCCAATTTTATTTAGATGTATAGATATAGACTAGCTGTGCCCGCGAGTTCGTTCGCGTGAATTTCCCGTTTTTGCAACATTTTTCATTGATGCTCATCTCCTATTAGTCGTAGAGTGATGTTATGGAGGTATATAGGCCTATATCAGGGTTTCCCATACTGCGCGTCGCGATGCCCTAGCACCCCAGGGTTCGCGGTTCTATCCCAGGGGCGGGCGTAGTGAGACGATCCACATAGAATGGCTGTCTAGCTAGCTATGCGTGATAGTCGAGTGAAAATAAATGTTGAGAAAGAGATGATCATGAAAAATGCACTGAAAAAAATCGACTTGCTTTCAGTGCATTTTTCTAGTATTAATATTTACGCGTTTGTAAACGCAAAAATAAAATTATTCCAGATGATGATGATTTTAAAACTTGAGCCCTAATGGATAGCGGCCAGTTTGTATGAAGACGTTTTACTGTTCTTGGTATACTGTGGTAAAATTCGACATAAATTGCGTAATATGACAGATAGTTATTGTTAGGCGCTGTCCACACATATCGAGTTCCCGTCCCTAACGGAACACGGCAGGGATGACGAAATAATCGGTTACAAACGATTTGTACGAACTCGTTCACACATCTCTGTGCCAGGATCAGCTAGGTACTTAAATTACATTTTCCTATGACCTTGAAACGCCTGAACAGATTTTCGTGAATTGTGTTAGAACCATCTTGATCAAGTCAGCTTCCGAACAAAAAAACCGCACCAAAATCAATCCATTCGTT
Organism: Elophila nymphaeata; assembly: GCA_955850985.1. Taxonomy (NCBI): domain Eukaryota; kingdom Metazoa; phylum Arthropoda; class Insecta; order Lepidoptera; family Crambidae; genus Elophila; species Elophila nymphaeata. The sequence goes on along the minus strand of OY039091.1, from coordinate 7,045,741 downwards.
TAGGAGCTAAGATGCCACAGACATACAGACAGATACACAGACACGTCATACTTATAACACCCCTTTTTGCGTCGGTGGTTAAACACTAGTTTTGTTGTCTTGCTTTATTGTAAACTAGATGACCCGCGGGTGTACTTCGTATCACCTTTTCACGGAGTACTAAACGTCTTTGCACCTATCCTAACGACATTAAAACTCTCCCTTCGCTAAAATGGCGGAACGTCAAATGTTTGACAGTAAAGTAGGCAGAACAGTTTTGTATGGGAAAATGAAAATGTTGTTTTTACTATCTTCCTCGCAATTTCTCTATATTTTCTCACCTTTTAAACCTTCCCTGTACTACGACAAACATTTCAAAACCATAATCAGCTAAATCGGCCCAGCCGTTCTCGAGTTTTAGCGAGACTAACGAACAGCAATTCATTTTTATATATATAGATAGATAATAATGTATCTTCGCAGGGTGCCACATGGACAATATGGGCGGGCCTGGCATGGGCGGGCCCATGGAAGGTATGATGGGCGGCGACTTCCCGCCCGACATGAACCTCAGCCCCAAGATGGGCGGCGGGCCCATGTCCGGGCCGATGGGCCCTATGGGTCCCGATGCCATGGGCGGCATGGGTCCACGGATGCCGACCGGGCCCGGAAAGATGCCGCCCTTCAACGGAGCCAACGTTCAGGTTAGTTATACACAAAGACACATACACGTTTATTATTTATGCTAGCTTTTACCCGCGGCTTCGCTCGCGTTGATCTCTAATAAACAGAATAGTAGCGTAAATCGCGGCGTGAAATTTGCTATCTGTTACGCGAGAGAATCACTCCCGTGACTGTATGAGCTGAATATCTTTCTTTGTTTTTGTCATTAAATTCTACGTTTTCATCCCTTCTATTCGAAAAGTGTCGCTTTGTTCCTCTTAAAGCGGGAGCAAAATAGTTCTTTTCCGATAGGAACTTTATAGCGGACGGTAATGCGATTTGAATTTGGAACATTATATCAGTCATAGAAATCGAACGCAAATTGTATGAATTACTGGCTGGTATGTGTTGGCTGCACGGCGCGGGATCCCCCGCATTAACTAAAAAAAAAACAAAAGCGCGCGAATTACGTCTGTTCTTGTTACTTAGTACATATTTGGGATGAAAGTATATGACTGGAGAGCAAATTATTATTCCCTCGTTAATTCCCCCGCTGCATTCTACAATAGAATCCTTCGCTTTGCTCGTGGTTCAAAGTAGCGCCCTCGCCGTAAAAATACTATTTTGCTCCCTTGTCATACAATCGACTATTTTTGAAAAGACAATAAGTGCAACCTTAAGCGTCGATACAGTCGCGTTGCAGAAGCTGGCCATTGAACTGTAGCGATGCAGTATCGATGAGAGTATAGGAATGAGACCAGCAGGCTTACTCTTGAAACCAATCCCGATCGATCGACATTGTTATTGGGACGTTCCGTACTCTTGAATGTCGACACTAGCGCCACATTGGTATTTTATTACGTGGATATTGAGGGAACTAGTCCATGATGAGTTTTAGCACAAAATCCGTACTCTTGACGCTATTTTGACACATTGGATTGTGACTGCATTGAGATTGAATTGCGTCAAGGTTGTCATTTATACAATAACCAAAGTGGTACTTTGTTTATATTGTGTGTTAATTTAATTTACTTCAAACGTAATATTATTGTAAAAAAAGTAAAGTAAATGTTATTTAGAACTTGTGTTACATACAAGTAGTTATTAAAAGTTGTTCTATGCTTTCTAGAAAGTTTTTTTTTATCAAACTTTTAATAATTTCTTAGGCAATGCCTTGATTTTATATTTTAGAAAACAAGAAGTTTTACAAACACTTCATGTATGATTGCTTGTAAAATTTCTTTATTTTCAATAATAGTTAATTATAGTCTTATTAAGGCTATGTCCCAGATATATTTTATATTTTTGTATGCAATAAAAATACACTTCTTTTCAAAATTATTTTTACTTTTGTAAAGACACTAAACATTTATAATAAAATTAACATAACATAGGTAAAATGTTTTGACTAATCCGGTCCACGCCGGTCCAACTGTAATTACTCCTCCTAGGGAGTTTAGTGAAAGAGAAATTTCTGCCCACTTTCTCTTGCATTCCTGCTTCCCTTGGGTAGTCCTTAAAAAGACCCTGGCAATAGCGGCGTGCTGCTCCAAAAACTCTACAAGGGCTTCTATTTGCAGAGTGGATAGGCGATTGCGATTAGACATGTTTTCTGCAAATGTTATTTCCATAAACCGTATAGAAAAACGGAATTAATATACAACATTTACAATACAAAAACGAGTATAAACATTTTAATAAAAAACAATAATATTTATTCAACTACAAAATTATTGAAATTTCGCGGTTTGAGCACTAATTGAGTGATTGATGTCATTTTTTTTTGTCGTCACATTTGAAGGCAAAGGCATCGCTCATTATAGACTTTTAAATAATTTTTACTCTATTTACTATTGCTTTTTGAGTAATTTAAAACACAGAAAATTAACTTAAAATTTAATAATGTATTTTTGAACTTGAATATAAAGGTTTAAGCTACTTATATAGATAAAAACCAAATTTTTAAGTTTATCGATATATCGTAAATGCAAAGGTTACAGTACTAATGACAGCTAACTTCATGTGTCACTCGGCAATTCGGTTACAATGCCAATATCAAGGCAATACCAATTTCTAACGTTTCGAGAGTACGGTAATTACGATTATATTGTCATTGGATTGGTTTGAAATCAGAATTGACATTATATTCAAGAGTAAGCCTGCAGGAGACTTCAGTTGATATATTTATTGCACTGACTCTAATATTATGAACATTTCCAAACATATAGCTTTACAAATCTCTTTATAAACTTATCTCAACAGTTGAACATGAAGTGAGTCAAATACTGACTGCTGCGCATGTGCAGAACAGATTGTCATAATTAAATTAACTTAATATGGACCATAGACCTTCTACCGAGAAGGTCGAACGTTTGCGTCGCGATTGTATCGATGCTAACGTGAGCCACGACGCGAAAGTTATTTTTCATCCCACCACCTCGGAAAGTGTAATTTTGCGCTTCGAAATCTGGCTGGAAAATTCTATTTTATTCGCTTGAGCGGCAAAGTAGATTTGAATTTAGAACATCACATATAATGAGTACTCAATATAATTTTAAATTCAAAACGTCATTAAACCTATTTAATGTAACCTCTATGGTGCCAAATTTATGATTAGAATGAAGATTATTTTGTCATTTCCTCGCTGAGGTGGGATGAAAAGTTACGTATTGCACTCGAGTGGAAAGATTTTTCACCTTGTCCTCGTTTGTTTCCCTCGCTGACGCTCAGGATTCTAATTTAGAATCACTCGCTGCGCTCGTGATTCAACTTTAGAATCCTTCGCTTGCTCGGTCATCCAAATCGAGCACGCGGTTAAAAAGGAACTTTCCACTCTTGTATAATAAATAACTATTGATCAGTCATTCGTTGACTGCCACGAGGCGTGACGTGAGTGATGACGAAGTGACAAGGTCATATCACCACTACCCTACGTCTGCAATTCTGCATCGATGCTAACGCTTGCTGTTGCGCGTGTGTATCGATGCTAATGCGCAACTGTATCTATACAGGGTGAATTTTTCAAGTTGGCCTTCAGGGCCAAATCCTAAACTATAAGGATTATCGAACAATGGTCAAAGGAGATGCGAGCCCGATTTTGATAAAAATAAAAACTGGTGAAACAAGAAATATTTTATTAAAATTTAACAATTTCCATTAGTACTAGAAAAATGCACTGAAAAAAATCGACTTGCCTCAGGCGGGACTCGAACCCGCATCTTCCACAATCCGGGCGAATTGTGGAAGATGCGGGTTCGAGTCCCTCCTGAGGCAAGTCGATTTTTTTTCAGTGCATTTTTCTAGTATTAATATTTACGTGTTTGTAAACGCAAAAATAAAATTATTCCATAATTTCCATTAGTTTCCCGTATATCATTACTTCCCAGAAATCTATCCTTATCAACAACACTATCAAAAGGTGTATATTGGTTCGATTCCTGGCTAGGATTATAGATTTTTCAAAAATTCAATGATGCAGTTTTTGTTTTCACCAAAATCGGACTCGCGACTCGTTTGAGCATTTTTCAATATTCCGTATAGTTTAGAACTCAGCCTTGAATAAAATTGAAAGGTGAATTTTTCAGTTGGGCCACTTGAAAAATTCACCTGTATAATACTAACGCGGAACAGCATCGATGCAAAAATCTGTTCATTTCTGGTGTCGCGATGCTAAAAGTCGCAGTGTGTAAAGGGTCTAAAGTATTCCTTTCCTTTGTTCCAGGTGAAGGCAAGCGCGCCTAACACCATCCAGTATTTACCTACCAGGCCTCAGATGCCGTGTAACTCGGGTCCACGCGGACCCCCTAGCTTAGATTTCCTGCAGCGCGTCACAAATCCAATGCAAATGGAAGGGGGGAAAGGCGTCCAATACTTCCCGGGCGGGCGGCCGATGGAAATGGAGCCGGGCATGCGGGCAATGCGACCGCCCGCTCCCGGGATGCTTCGAATGGCGCATTATCCCGGAGGATTCAATTCTCCGCCGAAAATGGACCCGTTTGCCGGAGGGCCTATGTGCGCGCCGCCTTTTAGAGGCAAAGCGCGTAGCGGGCAACCTTTACCGGCATCTTTAGCGGGAGGGGCTCAGTTCAAGGGCGCCGGATTTGTTCCTTCAACAGCGGACCCGGCATACGCGGCGCAATTTCACAATTTCCAGCAACAGTTGTACGCGACAGGGCGGGGCCAACCGCCCTACGGATACCAACCGCCCAAGTGATGTACCGCCCTGCGCCCATGCCGGACGCAAACCGCCTCGGTTCCTCTCCTTAGCTCCTTACGTACGATTCCTCCGCACGCAGATATCTAGTCAATTTGAAATTAAAGCATGATTTACGCACGGTAAACTGACTTGCGATTTGGTCGAAAGTCAGTTTTTGACTTGGCACTCGTGTAAATTGTTTTGGAGCCGGTATAGCGTGTGACTTGAATATTCCGGCTTGCTGTCTGCATGTAAACGGCGTAGTCAGTTCTCGGCTACACTAGTTACTGACTTGCTAGTTGCCTTGTGTAAATCAGGCTTTACGGAGCCCGCTCCCGTCTCGTCGAATCCGCCGTTCGGTTTTATACGCATCACATTTTATTTGTAATGGCGTCCATTTTTTTAGTTTTTAGTCTGAAGCTCGTGGAGCGCTTATCAGCTCGGAAAAACGTGACTGTACCGTCTGTTCTTACTGTGAACAAGCGAAAAGTTCTTATTTATATATCGTTAAAGTTACAAACTTTTTGCTTCTGCTATTTATTAAAATCGGACTTACATGTTAAAATCGACTCCTCCTATTATTGTTAAAGTCGGAAAATTTATCGGTTAATGTAATTACCGGGCATAGAAGGCATTTCAACTTCAGAATGACAATGCACCTGCAATACCAAGTGATTTTTTCCTTGTTATTGCAAGTGTTTATAGGCGACGGTTTTCTCCTACCACCAAGTGAGCCGTCTGCTTGTTTGTCATCTAGTAGTTTAAAAAAAATAGCCTGTTTGTCACCCGGAACATAATAACGTATCGATTGAACCTTATTCATCAAAATCGGATAAATAGTTTAGGCGCTACGGAGGAACATACTTAAATACAAATATACATACATAGACTGCTAAAATCATAACCCTTTCTTTTGACTTCGCGTAGTCAGGTAAAAGGCGGTGATACGCTACGTTCCGTAAGATGCGCTACGTCCCGTAACATGCGCTGCGTTCCGTAACATGCGCTACGTTCCGTAACCGCCGTTCCGTAACGTTCATAGTAAAAAGAGGCGATACAATGAAGTTCCCCTTTCGAGCTGATAAGTGTGCCACGACCTTTAGTGTTGATCGCGTCGGCCGGCGCCCGTCGCGTTTCGTTTCTCGATCTGATAGCAATGTTTTTCTGTCTTCCAGTACCTTTAGTAGGCTTCGCCGCGACGAGTTCGCGGCCGTCGGTTCGGTAGACTAACTTAATCGTTGAACGGAAAGTACTTAAAATCTGATGCCATATTTTTTGCCACGTGAATTTATTTCGTGATATTTTAACTGTCTTATTTAATTTATTGTTATCTATTGAATCTGTACGAACGATACCAATTCAAACGCAACACGTTTTAGAAGATAGGGCATAGTACTATGCTAGGCTGGTAGTCGCACTTGGTGGATGTCGCAGTGGCCTTCGATTCGTAATGCCTTGTTTGGAAGCAATGAACCCCGGAGCGAGGCGAGGCGAAACATTAGAGAGGATATGGCGTCTCGCTACCTCGCCTCTATGAGCAGCGCTACAGTCCAGGATAACACCCGCTAGCTATTAGATAGTATTAATTTAATTGTAATTATAATTAAGGTAAACGATGGTTCTTGTTTTAGGATAAGCGAAGAGCAATGATATAAAATAGTTTGTGTAATATTGATATAAGAGATGAAATTAAGATGCAAACTATTGGTTGTGATTCTGACACAATTGTTAAGTTGTTCGTAGATATGTCACACAGAGAATTGTGAACTTACTGACTCATAAGGCCCCTTTTTTATTTTTGTTTTTGGATATTTTTTACTTGTCTTTCTCGTTTGTACATCGCTAACAATAATTGTACAGAGTACTTTTGGACTTAATTTAAGGCAATAAATGTATTTATTTTATAACTCGTGATGTAAGAATTTATTCTTAATTATTATTAAAAAAAATATATGATATGCTTGTACAGACTTGTTTCATTGGTATTTATTTTTATGCTACTAGATGGTAAATAAGCTGATGGCCCACCTGGTGGTAAGTTTATACCATCGCATATAAACACCTGAAATATCAAGGAAAACATCACTTGGCAGGTGCGTTGCTAATAGCATAGATATAGTAATAATAAATCTATGGCTAATAGCTTAGAGGTCAATTCTAGCACTTCTTCACAATTAAAGCGAAGTTGTACGTAGAATGGGCGTGATTTTTTTATGTCAAGGAAATGAACATCAATTTTTCGAGTTAGGGGTAATTAAGTTTAAAATGACCCTAAGACTGCACAATGGAACTCTTCAAAGGTAGCGGCATGGAGAGAGACGCAGCAGCGATGCAATCTGTATTAACTTAGTGTTGTCCAATTTATTACTTTCTCGTAAACGTAGTATAGAGGAAGTCTTGTAATCGTCAAAAAATTCGACCTCAAGATTTTGACGGATTTACACGTTTTGGACCTCCCCGAGTCCAAAAATACCATTTTTGGAATTATGTCTGTGTGTGTGTGTCTCTGTGCGTTTGCACGATAACTTGAGTATGCTTTAAAACTTATTGCAACCAAATTAACATGCATGTATGACATCAAAATATAAGATTTCTATCAACTTTTGAGTCGTCGATCACGAAAGTTAAGCAACCAAGTGCGCGCTCAGTGTTCGGATGGGTGGCCAAAATTTAACATGCATGTATGACATAAAAATATAAGGTTTCTTTCAACTATTGAGGGGAGACCACTCCCGGTTTTTTTTTGCTTTTTATCGACCAAAGTTTTCAAAATTCCCGCCGAAGACGTCGAGAAGCAAATTAGTTCAATTATTATGACAGGACAAAGACACTAATGTCTCATAACTCTACGCCGCTCTAGCTTCACGCGCTCTGCCCGCTGACTACGAGTGCGCGGCCTAAGGCGCGAAGCACACCGATCGGACGTCGGGCGCGGACATCATTCTGTTTCATTAAAATACCGTACCAAACACGCGGCAATAAGGTCCCTAATTGAACAAATTCAACGCCGAGATGGCGGGCCGTTGAATTTGTTAATTAATGACCTTATTGCTGTGTTTAGTACGGTATTTCAATGAAACAGAATTATGTTCGCGCCGCTTCCTTGCCCGATGCCAGTTGGTGTGCTTCGCGCCTAAGAGTCTCTGGGGCGTTGGGAGCCGAAAAGGGGCGGAAGTGCACCATGTCGTTTAGGGATAGGGCTCGTAAGTAATGGGATAGTATCAAACAGGACTTTTCTAGATCGGCGTGTGCGAAAACCTCTACTTAACGTCCTTATTCAACAATCGAAACGTAAGTATTATAGAAGGAAATCTCCTAAAACGCATAGTAGGTTCGCGATACAGTTATAATTTTAATCTAGTGTAAGGGTCACATACTGGAATAGCAGCGGTAGGAAGCGATGCGGCGAGCACTTTTCTTTCTGTCACTTTCAGTGTGAAATAATTTTAAACTTTATCCACATACTTAAAAGACCAGTATCGCTTGTACAGCTCGCAAGATCGCGCGGCTACCGGTCGGTGGCGCCTAGAGCAGGCAGCACAATTTTGGATCTATGCAGTGCAAACTTGTTGGACTAGGTATGGTATTGTGTATACGCAAATATGGTCTTTCTGTGGGATGCCACGACGTGATGCATGCCGCGGCGTGCCAGAGGATTCTTCAGACTGCCAAAAGTACCGAAACGGGCCATTTGCCACTAGACGTCAGTCAGTGCTTTAAGTAGGTATAGGTATCTAGTTCTAGCCGGTTAGAACTAGATGTAGTCAATTACCTACTCTTGGTTAAATCTAGTATAAACTGATGGTTTTCGGATAAAACTAGGTCTCACCGGTATCATTACGGCTAGAACTAGGACCAACCAAACCCTAGTGACTGATACTAAGTCTAGCCAATATCATTCCAGCTACAACTAGATCCAACCAAACCCTGGTGGCTATTACTTACTAGGAGTAACCTATACCTACGTAGGTAGCGGTTGGTATCCTTGGGTGGAAGTTGTTCTACTAACTCTACAGAACCCCATATTTCTAGTCTTTAAGATTAAAAAAATACCTACCCACGTAGAGAAAATACACATGCAACTTTTTATTGTTCCGTTTACTTTTAAATTGGGTGTTTGTAATAAGTGGCTACTTTTAGGTATAAAAACATAAGCACCAACCACTGACAAATTTCGATAGTGAAAAGCAGTGTCTCGGTGGCGTAATTGGTCAACGCATCCGCCCGGATTGTGGAAGATGCGGATTCGAGTCCCGCCTGAGGCAAGTCGATTTTTTTCAGTGCATTTTTCTAGTATTTATAGGTAATCCGATATCATAACATACTTAGAAGAATGTAAACGAGTGTCATACATTAGTTTAATAAATAATTATTAGAAAATACATTATCGAATAATTTTTGCGTTTACAAACGCGTAATTTTTTTTAATAATAGAAATAAATAAACACTGAAAGAAAACGAGCTGCCTCAGGCGGAATACGAAACCAGATGCGGAAGATGCTAGGTTCGATTCACGCTTAAGGCAGGTTGATTTTTTTCATTGTATTTTTTCTAGTATGATTATAGCATTATCATTATTTTTTAAGTTTGAGTTGGCGACTGTACTGAACGTATTCAAGGTATTCATTCTAAAATATAAGCTCCTTGTATTCATCGCTAAAATATAAGCTCCTTGTATTCATCATTCATTAACGACATCTATTGCCTAATTAGTAAAGTAAATTAATAATTTCCTTTTTCGCGCCATCTATCGGTGTAAATACGTACTAACTTGTCATTTTCCATAGAAAATTGGGTCTTTAATAATACTGCTCTGACAATGATCACATGCTTGTCTATGGTTACAAACTGTTAGAAATGTTTTTCTTATTTAAATTGTATTTCTTATTATTGAAAGCATGTTAAAAAATATTCTTGATGATAACTCATGAAACTAGATAGTAAAATAAAACTTTAAAAAATCCGTAACTAAACTTTAATATTTGAAATAAAAAAAATAATGAGGTTGTCTATGGAAACACAGAACGGAATCTTGTAAAAGATTAGGCCATTTCATAAAACAAATGTATAGTAACTCGCAGAAAATATCTTCGGTACGATTGTATTTATTTCAGCTTTGCATTTTATTTTAAATTGAATCGTGAGCTGCATTGTAGGTCCACTAGAAAGGATTCATCTTCAACTCTCGAGGAAGGGTTAGCAGTCTCGATTCTGCAATAGAAAAGATTTGCATTACAGGAGACGTAAGGTAAACATCGATTTTAATTTTTTTCTATAAAATGGAATCGGTTAATGTTACTGAATTTCGGTGGTTTAGACCTAGTTAGTGGTTGTGTCTTTAGTGTTTATAGTGTATTTTTAGTGCATCCTTGTACGAAATGAAAGTTTGACTTTTGCCACATATTCTTTTGAATGGCAGCTGACGGACGTAGGTACATCTAGGTACGAGAGTACGTACATAATATGCAACGTAAACTGATTTCTGTGTATTTACTGATGTTATTTTAGTTGTTATGACGTTGATTGAGTGGTTGTGATATTATCTACTACACACCCATTGAACTGCTAGAACTAATTGTTTTTTCCCAATGCAAAATGTCAAATTGTGAACCTGTCAAAAGCTGGGTTGAGTCATTGTTTCTAACAATTTATGACCCCAACTTCTTGAGGAGGTAAAAATTTGGTGTTTATCAGCTCACCCATCCTGAAATAATTCTACAACATTCCAGTGATACTTGACTGTTTACTACTGTCATTGACTGTTAAAAAAAGGATATGTGAGAAAAGTTAGTGTATCTTTTGACAAAGCTTGTTGCTTTGTTTTGTGGTGATTAACTTTACAAGAGTTTATTAATGTTCATTTTGTGTTGTGTCAAATAGTGCATTATTTTGCCATAGTTCTACAAGTTACCAAGGTACGTACGTGTATTTCCTTGTTTCTGCCAATAACTGTTATTAAAATTAAGTAGTTAAATAAATAAATTTTCTTTTAAATATAGCTTTGTTCTATATGAAATTAATCACAGGATGACTAAAACTATAATTAATTAACACAATAACTTAATTGTGTATTTATTGAAAAAAAGTAATGTAATTTAGTGACCGTAAGTCTAATTACACAAAGTAAAGTTTTTTATTAAAGCTGATTGGTGGTTAATATAAAGTAATTTTAATTAACACAAAATATTCCATAACAAAGACTAAAAAAGACAAATTAATCATTGGATACAAAATGAAATAAACATTATGTAATAGAGAAAGGAAATTTTGTGTCAATTTGTTTGCACATCTTAAGATACAATTAACATAAAAACAACTAGTAAGGTGGTGTGTCTATGACAATGATTTTGCAATGATGAGGAACATATTTTTGTGTTATTTATTTAGCCAAGCAATATTAAATGTTGTTTTTAATTTTGCTAACAAATCAAATGGACGTTATAAGTCAAGTTTTTTTGTTTTTATTTTTTGTATCTACTTTTAGTATAAGGGATACTAAAAGTAGATACAAAAAATTTGACGACTATATTAAAGATAAAAGACTTCGCTATTCTATTCCATTATATTCTAAAGAGAACACATTTTTTCTTAAATACGTTCCAGAGTTTTCACTATCATATAACTGGAAAGTATACAATATTGAATTCTTTTTCCTTTTGATATCATAAAAAGTGGCTAAGTAACTATAACATTCTTTTTCCATACAATATAAACAATGTCAAAAATATTTCAACTTAAAACTACCTATTTATTTTTCATTTGAAATTTCAAAGGTATTGAATTATTTACTTGTTATTTTTTGTTAATATATTGCTGTGACTTCTCAAAAAATAAATCAGTTGTACGCACCCATATTCTTTTGCATTCTTCTATGTGCACTAATAATCTGTCTATTTATCTGACCTTTCTACAAGGAGTTTCTAGTCATCACATTGTCACTTTACTGTTTTAAAGATATATTTTGGTATGTTGAGGAGGAGTGATCAGCATCTTATTATTGTTACTGTCCAAAACTTCTTTGAGTGTTTAAATTTTTTAAATTAACAGTGAAATATTGTCAGTCTAATACTTAAAAATGTAAACTACAGTATTGAAAATTGTATGTTACTCCTGTCATAAGTTTATAGCTAAGAACCATCTTGATCATATCAGCTTTCAAACAAATAAACGGCATCAAAATTGGTCCATTCATTTAGGAGCTACGATGCCACAGACAGACAGACAGGTCAAACTTATAACACTCCTCTTTTTGTGTGGGGGTTTAAAAATGTAGCAATAGATATTTTATAAAATTCTATGTATGAGAAAATATGCTGCCTTTAACCTGTGACCTTTCTCTATGCTCTTAATTCCGAATAGCAATTATCAAACATCTTTTTTATATATAATTCTATATTTTTTTTAAAAGAAATAAATAATAAAAAATTTTGTGGTCTTCATAAATTTTTATAATATTGTCAAAACAACCTATTTAATTCGACCCACTGCTGGGAGGTTTAGGCAGTACTCCACCATGCTTCCCCAATGCAGGTTGGTAGACGGAGTTTATGGTGATCAATACCCCTTTGCTGATCCATTAGTCGAGTTCTACGACACCTGTCAGAGGATATGGGGTGATCCTATTCTACTCTGCCGGCATCACACAGCAATTTATAATATCAAAAGGAACAAAAACATTACAAAACCAGTAATAACAAAAGCTATTAAATTTAAATAGGTAATTTGCTATTGTCCAAATTGTTTGTATTGTGTTATTTCGGGTTGGCTGCTACCTATCACTAAATGTTTAGAATTATTTAAATATTTAAAATCAATTAAATTATATTATTGTTAATTAGACTTGATTTTAGGATTATATATCTTCTTCTAGGTGCTAATTTATTTGTCTGGGTAATATGTCACCATACAGATACTCATTTTGGCATAGTTTTATGCCAGTCTTACATCAATACTCCTTGAGTATGCTGTTGTGAAAGTTTTACTCGCTACCACACCTGACTTCTTTGGTGCTCTAGTCTGAAAGAGGTTTAGAATCTCCCTCAGTCGGAATTTACAACACCAAGGAGTAGCCCTCTATGTGCCTGGTAATAACACCAGTAGGATTTTAAATATATAAATATAAATCATTTCAGACTTACCCAACATCACTAGTTAACAAATTTAGTATAGCTTGTATTACGGATGCTAGACTACAAATATACATACTTATAAACTTTGTTTCTTTAGATACATATAAAAATAATACAAATAAAAGCCACAGACTAACATTTTCAGTCATTCTCTTGCTTTGCTACCAAGTTGATTTGGTTATCGTAATACTGTTTAATCTTCCACTCTTCTTGATGAGCCGTCATTCTTACATTAACACCCTTATATTAATGTATAATTTTTCACACAGTCGATGCATCTTTTCTTCTCAAACATTTCCATTTACACAACTAATTGTCTTGTGTGGGGTTTGGAGTTGTGCCACTTGGTTTAGCATTCAGTACTTAGGTCGCACAGATGAATGGGTTGCCTATCCTAAATAGTCTATTACAATGATAAAACAGAAATGTTATTATTAGGTTTGTTTAACAACACTATCTATGTTATCTTGATTAATTCGAAAACATTGAATTTTATCTTTAGCAATGTCGGTAATTTAATCCACACACAAAAATAAATAATAACCTTTAATTGTCACTAGAGGGTTGTTTGCTTCAAAAATGTTTTTGTTTACCTTTTTTTATACAACCAGTCATCCTGAGGCCTATGATGAAATACCTTCCATACCCACTAATTATACACTGGCTATTTTATGCGTCAATCGGAATACAGCAAACTGTTTCACATCTGAAATAGGAAAGGCGGTGGTACCTACCCAGACGACCCTGTTTTGGGATAAGGGTAGAGAGAATTTTTATAATTGGATTTGTATGTTTGTAGGGTCTAATAGTTATGAAACTTTGTATGAATGTTCGTTATTTGTGAAAATAAAACCATGAAACTTAGAATTTTGTTTTTGTGTTTTTGAAATTTTGACCTGTGTGGGGATGAAATGGATGGATCCTGAGTGGGGATAAAAGTTAGCCTATATGGTTTCTCAATGTCTAATCTATATTTTCACCAAATATCATCAAAATCGGTGTAGTATTTTTTGTGTTTATTTGTTACAAACATAATCAAATAGTAAAAAACAAATCCTTCATCTTTGTCATATTAGTATCTACCTATAGATAACAACAACTAATATTAAGTAGTTACTGATTAAATATAACTACTTTATCTCAAAAGATCTCTCAGCAATCTATGCAAGATCTTCTCACCCTATAAATAAAGTTTGAACCATTGTTATTATAGCTATAATTTAATTTATCCATACAAAAATAAATAATTTCATTATGATAAATTTTTATTATTAAGGTAAATTGTTAAACCTTATATTAGTTTTATATGGTTTTAAACCAACAGACAAATCTGGAAATTGACAGAGGAGATGTTTACCCTATAGGGTAAATATCCATTTTTGTCTACCTTGAGTTTGTTCATCTAGTGTTTTGTTTTAGTGCAATTTTTTAAGTTTTACTACACAATCCATCAATGCCACTGGTTATCTAAGTCATATCTATTACTATTAGCAGTGTTTATTTACTTTAAAATATGTATTGTTTATAATTTATAATAATGTTTGTACACCTATGGAAATATCTGCCCCCAATTCCATTACACCTACTGGTGGATAAGAATTGTTGACAAGACAAATTGACCTATTTGTGTAGTTGTGACTGTTGTCACTAATATGAATGGATTCATTTACATATAAAAACTACAAAGTAACACTTTATTAAGTACACTATAGGTCCTTCAGTTATTTAATAAAGTTGTGCAATCATCATAATTCGCCTTCACTGCTCCTAATTTTTTTAGGGGTCGGCGTGATATGTTTTCTTCTTATATTCATTCGACGCCGTCGTAGTGGAGTGGTCAGTATAGCTGCCTACACATCAAGCGGTCTTTAAGCTATATTACATCTGCTTACCAACCCAATGCTTCTTGACTTATTTCTAAAAAGATATTTATAACATAATTAACATACTTTTAAAATAAAACTAATTCTTAATTTTGAGTTATACAATGACGCAAACATTGTATAACTACTTAGTTATCAAAATAAACATTAAGTATCTACTGATACGTTTCTTATTAGAGCGTTTGATATTTTGGGAGTAATAGATAGCACAGCAAATTAGTCAGCAATTTAAGTACCTACCCTCTTCTTCCTACCCTCGTCTTAATATTTGGGGTCGGTACAATGTGTCATCATACTGCATAGTTTTATACGCAGCTTTCAGACTGATACTAACTCTCCTTGGGAATGCTGTTGTGGGCGATTAAAGGTCGTAGTAGACTTATCAAATCGGAAAAGGAACGCCTCTTTATACCTTACCCAATTGTTACTATTATTATATTTTTTTTACTTTCTCGTATACGTAGTATGGAGGAAGTCTTGTAATCGTCAAAAAATTCGATCTCGAGATTTTGACGGATTTACACGTGTTTCAATTATGTCTGTGTGTGTGTGTCTGTATGTCTGTGTGTCTGTGCGTTAGCACGATAACTAGAGTATGCTTTAACTTATTGCAACCAAATTTAACATGCATGTATGACATACAAATATAAGGTTTCTATCAACTTTTGAGTGGTCGATCACGAAAGTCAAGCAACCAAGTGCGCGGTCGGTACTCGGATATGGGTGATCAAAATTTAACATGCATGTATGACATTAGAATATAAGCTCTAAAATCATAATTTTAAAATCGGGAGTGGTCTCCCCTTGACTTTCTCGTATGCCAGACACGACTCAAAAGTTGATAGAAACTTTTGAGTCGTGTCTGGTATACGAGAAAGTCAAGGGGAGACCACTCCCGATTTTAAAATTATGATTTTATTATAATGTAATTTTCATACCATACTCAATTATTACTTTTATTTTAATTGCATTTAATACCATACTCAATTGTTACTTTTATTTTAATTGCATTTAACTTATATATTTATGTACTTATTTGTTAACATTATAATACCACTGCCACAAGTGCGCACACTAAAGCGTACCTTACCTACTGCCTCCTTCTTCTAACTAAGTTAGTTACACCCGTACGGGACCAATCCGAAAACCTACGCCCAGTATTTTGCTGAGATTGGTGCCCATTCCGTTTAATATAATGCTGTTAATTTTTTGTAAAAAAAAGTAAATTATAAGTTTGTATTACTTTTTTCTGCTATGGATGTTTCTCCTTGTTTATGGCAATAATGTCTCTCATTTATCTTTTATTACTATGAACGCTACGGAAAGGCGAATATAGAACGGGTACGAAACGGTGCGCATCACCACATTTTAACCCCCAACGAGTTTTATAAGTTTGACCTGTCTGTGTATCTGGGTGTCTGTATGTCTGTCTGTGGCATCGTTGCTCCTAAGCGAATGGACCAATTTTGATGCGTCTTTTTATGTTTGAAAGCTGACGTGATCGAGGTTGTTCTTAGGTCTTATGTCGGGTGTTACATAAAGTTTAAAATTTTGTAGTTTTTCATATTAAAAAGAGGCGATACGGTTACGAGCTGATAAGTGTGCTACTACCTTTAATCGCCACCGCGTGAGTAACCAAATAGTGCGATGGTACGGGCCTTATATGCTTGATCAATATACACGAGAAACGCTAGCTTAGAAATAAGACCGTTGTGGAAGAAATCGGCGGCAGTCGATAGCGTCCGCGACGCATACCGACCGATCTGTCGCGGAGTCCGTCCCGAGCCGTTCAGAGGCCTTAGTACGAGTTTGTTAGTTTTCGAGCTCGATCAAACGTATCGTCTCTTTTCATACATTGCCCACTAGCGCCCCTAGCGTAAACTATCAGAAATAGTGGACAATGTATGAAGAAAGACGATACGTTTGATCGAGCTCGAAAACTATCAAAACTCATACTAAGGCCTCAGAGCCGTCCGGAGCAGTTCAGCTATCGCGGAATGTGAATGTGACAGAAATATTATACATTTCAATTTTCTTTTCGGGCATTGTATAATGCCTGACTGGTCGGTCTGAATTGAACCTTATTGGCCTGTGACGTAAAAAAATATAATAATAAGTATGGTTGTCATACAAAATGGATATATAACACATTTTTGATACATATCGGATATATATTATAAATATCCGATATTTTGATATTTTTAATAAATATCGGATATTTTCGAACCCGGGCTAGAACCAGATTCGATAGCCATTGACCTCGTCATGTGTTCTACTGTGTGTTATATTTACGACTGACACACTCATCCCGTTATACTATCGGCAACTCATTAATATTTTATACATAATTAAATTACGGTATTCCCTCAATAGCTTTGTGTTACAGGTGCGTATTTACACAAAATAACTTTAATGAAGAAGGAAAGCTATACAATTTCTTTCTTCTACCCTGCTCTCAGTTTATTTGGGGTCGGTTCAGTGTGATTTTTAAGGAAATTTATATAACGTGTAACAGAAATAAATTAAAATACCCTGGCCATTTTCTATTTTTAATCGTTTTTAACAATGATAGAAAACTAATTACATATCCTCATTATAAACACGTAGCGTGTGCAGTGTACCTACGCACCGCGCGGACTGGCTCGTTTACAAGCAAACTAGTGCTTTATTATCAAATTCAAAAGGTATTGAGACTACCGTTTTATAGAATAATTTTTTCGTTTACAAACGCGTAAATATTTTCAGATGAGAAAAAATGCACTGAAAATAATCGACCTGCTGATTTTTTTAGTGTATTTTTTCAGATTACCGTTTTGTTGAAGTATGATTTTTTTCTGACTGCTGCGCTTGTTGGCCTAATGAGTCATAGTGTGACTGGTTGGGAATGATTTAAGAAAGGTCTCCCAACATGTCACAGTGTGGTGTGACTGGTTGGGAATTATTTAAGAGAGATCTCCCTACGTGTTACAGTGTGACTAGTTGGGAATCATTCTACAAAGTTCTCCCAACAAGTCACAGTGTTACAGGTTACAGTGTGACTCGTTGGGAACAAGCGGACTGATGAGATGATTTTGCGTGTAACATCAGACTAGTTCCGATCCTATTGAGTTGTCGTCCTATCGAAATGAAGCCTAGTAGCACTTGAATACCAAATTTGGATAGGAAATACGTATCTGTGTGATCAGTAGGTAGACGATATGCCCAAGCATTTCATGATCTGGCCCATTATACGGCACGGCCTCCTGTACCGCCGGGCACTTGGGGCCTTGGGTTGGGTTTGGAATTCATTTGGGGGGGTTTGGGCCTTCTCCCACCACGCTGGCCCAGTGCGGGTTGGTGGGGAGCGCCAGAGCCTCGTCTGTTGTTCGGCAGGGTGTACCGCGTGCTGGTGAGGTTGACTTGGGTTCCTTCAGATGTTGTTCGGAACCCCTTCCTTACAACCCCCATGGATTTCTTATCCAGACTATAATTTATCACACGAGAACATCCTTTTTTTTATAATATTTATGTCCTACTGATGTATTCTCAGCCCATCTACCGCAGTGTCTAAAGACGAAAGTCTTTAATTCGTGAGTGTTGCCAGTGATGACATACGGAACCGAAACGTGGCCGCTTACAATGGCCCACATAAGAAGGCTCAAGGTCACTCAAAGGGCAATAGAGAGGGCTATGCTCGGAGTTTCTCTGCGTGATCATATCAGAAATAATGAGATCCGCAGGAGAACCAAGGTCACCGTCATAGCCCAAAGAATTGCGAACATTAAGTGGCAATCGGCAGGGCACATTGCTTAGGAGAACTGACGGCCGTTGGGGCGGAAAGGTTCTTAAATGGCGGCCGCGCACCGGGAGACGCAGCGTTGGTAGGCCCCCTACAAGGTGGACTGACGGTCTGGTAAAGGTCGCAGGAAGCCGCTGGATGCGGGTAGCGCAGGACCGTTCGGATTGGAGATCCTTGGGGGAGGCCTATGTCCAACAGTGGACGTCTCTCAGCTGATATGATGATGATGTAACTCCGAATTTTAACAGCTCTAGTCGAGTGTTGGTGGGTGAATGTGAAGTACAGAATGTTGCCTTTTAACTTCTTTAATTTGTGGTATTTTTATCGTGTGCACCGAAATATTGGATTCGTTCGTTTAGAATTGTATGTGACCTCCGTAGCGCCTTTCTAATGGTTGCATAAGTCTCATCATCACAGTGTTTGGTCAACGTTATCAAACTACATTCTCTAGAGATGCTGTTATAGGTAATACCGGCTTTATAGTAATTGTGTGACGTCACACGCGTTGAGACTTTGTACGTATCTCGATAGTTCCGTAATTGTGAGTTGAGGTTTTCGATTTACCGGGTTTTTAGGGTTCCGTACCCAAAGGGTAAAACGGGACCACAGATTTAATAATACAACGAGATAGGCCAAGCCGGCGTTTAACTTGTGACAAGTGTATACATTTCCGCCACTTCGCCTTCCGATAAAGTCAAGTGAATACGCAACTCAGCGATTCGACCGATCTCCTTTGCGTCTGTGCTTAACTTTCATCGCTTCGCAGTCCTTATGACGCGCGCAATGAATAGTGTATATTACGGCATGCTCAACTAGAACCATGTTATATAGTACGGCCGCTGATCGCGACATCGGTCTTCCTATGAACTCGGCGATTCGACGGATCTCCTTAGCCCTATTACTCAGATTCTGCTGTCCGCCCGTCTATCACCAGGCTGTATCTCATGAACCGTGATAGTTAGACTGAAATTTTCACAGATGATGTATTTCTGTTGCAGTTTTTTTTTTATTTGGCAAATGAACTGAACAGCTCTATGGTTACATTTTTTTTTTTCATTAAATGAGAAGCTTTTTACTTTTGAATGAGTTTAATTAAAAAGGAAACAATAATGCTAATTTAGTTAGGTAATAAAATAGTAATAAATTCAAGTTTATTTTAAATGTCGTTAACCTTATAATACGTAGCATATTTTAGAAAATTATCTTACCTATTATCTCCTTTATTATTTTTTTTTATCCACTACTTTTAGTGTAAAAAAAACGTAACTATAGCAGTTGCGTTATTAGCTCAAATTATATGGGAAACGTGGTTTGCGCTTCTTTCCGCTAGGGGTGCTATCACTTTTCACATACAAACTAAAATAGTTATGTGTTTTACACTAAAAAACAGGTTCGGGTAGTGACTCATTCATATAAATTAATGTTTATCTAAAACCATTGATTCAGGTAGTGACGTCATTCATATAAATTAATGTTTATCGAAAACCATCGAAGTAATTAAAATCGAGACAGCATTGTTAATTTCTCAATTCGATAAAAACACTCTGTAATAAATTTTCAACCGTAAACAGACACGCAATTTAAATGAAACAATTATTTCTGAATGCACTGGTTTTACTATCTGTATTATTATCATGTAAATGCTTCTTTCAATCGTTCATTTCACATAGAGGCAATTTTTTTATTAAACTACATTGAACTAATGTGCCTATACAACGTGTATCTAACAGAAAATTAACAACATCTCTAAAAGTAGTTTGTTACTAAATTAATCTATTTCAGTAATTTTAATTTTTGTTTTAGATTTTTGTTTATGTCGTACTGTTTTTGTAAACTAAACTTTATCAACATTATATAAAACTCAATTTTAGTTGTCAAATTATTTAAGGTTTAAATTTTTTGACGTGACAACGTCTTATAATTCGATAGAGCCGGCTGCACGCACCAGCCTGCCGAAACTCAATACTGCAGAAAAAATGTATGGAGTTTAGGCAATTTTTAATGGCGACTGGTGTTTTGTCTCTTACTTCCTATCTACCCTTCCTTGTCTCGCGCTGCTGGAGTGTCACTAATGTCAATATGGCGGCGGGAGGTTCTTGAAAATTTTAAAAAAGCGTCGTTTTAGTTTATTTTTCCATCTGTGTGCGTTTTTATTGTTTTCGGTGACTATTATCATTAAGTGTTTACTGGTTTTTATCATTTATATAAGTGCATAACAGCAAAATGTATTACACAAGATGTGAAATATGTGGACTAAAATCTGGTAGGAAATTTAACCAAAAGCGGGTTTTCATGGCTCAATTCCCACTAGATGAGAAGCGGTAAGTAGTTTTCCATGTTATTTTATTGACGCTAAGTAATTAGAAAGAATTTCTGGTCACTTTAATAATTTGTCTTAAAATCATTACCAAAAACCATATGATCCGTAGTGATGTCCTTACTACGTACTAAATTATCGATAAAACTATATTCGTACATTTGAGTATAAAATGTATTTGAGATGTTTCATTACTACTGCATTTGTTTAATACATATAAAATATTTTCAATCCTTATCTAATCGTATAAAATAATGGAAATTAAATACAAAGAAAAACAAAATAACTAAACCTCCTAATTAATTGAGGTTTCCCGTGATCAGAGGGCTGGCCTATGTATTGCACAGAAGATAAGCATTGCCAGAAGATTAACATCTCTCATTATCATCATCAAAAGTTTTTCTGGGTTTAACCCCACGTCCATATTTTCAGATCTCAACGTGACTGCCGCCTTGAACACGGTGCCCGTCGGGTATGATTATTACTTGCAACCGTATAAGCACGGCTCCTACTCCACCCTTGGTAAGTTACATAACCTATTTTTCTGACATGGTATGATAGCTCAATTCCTGAAGCTAATGAGTGGTTTATTTCAGGACCAGATGTGACTTTGATTGGTCACCAGACCAAGGCACGCGTTACCCATAGTCCGCGATGGTAAGTGGTGAACTATAATTTGAATTGATGATCACCGTAAACTCAAACGATACTATTTACTAATCTCTGTTTATTTATTATTTCAGATAAATGCCTGCTAAAATCAATCATTGCTTTATCGCTGTCTTCCTCACAGTTAGCTCCTCTGCTCACTGGTGTAATTAAGCGGGTTAATATATTATATTTTAAGGCAGCTGTAACGTGGTGACATTTTTGGGTTTTTATTAGTTGGACAATGTTGTCTCATTATGGCGAAAAGGTTTTCTAGTGCATCCTACAAACAATTTAATTCCCACATTGTAATCCTAACTTTATTATTTTTTGTAGTGACATAAATTTTATGAAACTAGAAAAATGCACTGAAAAAAAATCGACTTGCCTCAGGCGGGACAGGAGGGATTTTTCAGTGCATTTTTCTAGTATTAATATTTACGCGTTTGTAAACGCAAAAATAAAATTATTCCATTGTATGAAAATAATTACATGTAATTGAATAAAACTCAATATTTCCCAAACTAACAGAGGTTTTTATTTTCCTTTTGTATTATTAAAAAACCTGTCTGCAATGCAGGGCAGGGTACCCATTCTTTTTTATCGATATCGACATATTCTGTAGCGTACACCACATCCTTAGTTTGATTTTGTCATGTTGGCATTACTTTTTTTGTCTGTCTCTGTTGGTACTAGATCTGAGCCTAAACTGCAGTCAAAAAGCTTGTATGAAGTCCCGACTCTTAAACGTAGTGTATTATATACTCTTTGGCACGCACGAAAAAATATCACGTCATGCGGCGTTACCTCGCTCTGAATCTAATTCTCTAATTTGAATTTGGAATTATGTTCTTTAAAATTTAAACTTTCAATGATACCAAAACCAGCCAGATACAAATAGTATAGCCAAAGAGATTTTATTACAAGTTTATACATACTATAATGCGAAATCTATTAAACAAATGAAATTAAATTTTTCTTTTGAAAAATGCTACCATTCCATCAGTATTTTCTTAAGACGTTGTCACGTTCAACTATCGTCAGTAAACCGACTTTACAGACAACCAATTTTTTTTAGGTATTTTTTTTGGTATGTAACGATTTAGAAGCCGATGCCAAACAAACTACTTTCAGAGTTTTCGTTATATTTGTTACATGTTCTATATGAACGTGATATCAAACACTTACAAAATGTCTTTAGATATAGAATTTATTTTTAACGTAATATGTAAACATGAACTTTCGTGGCCGATCTGTCGTAAGATCGCTATTCGTTGTCGCCAAATACTGATCATATATATTTCTGGAAGGAACTTGCAAAATGGCTATCATTTTACATGGTGTTTCTTGAAGTCCCAACCGACTAATGAGATTTGCTAAATTAATACAACTTTTTTCTATCTATCTTTTGTAACGGCTTTTATATTTTTGCAGGTGACAGAAGGGTGCTAATTGACGGGAGCATTGACCCATTGACTCTTAGGGCTAGGATGTCAGTGTTGAACCAAAGCGGAGAAGAGCAGGTGAGTTAATAAGTATTATATCACCTTGTAGAAGTCCGGCAGTGCAAGTAAATAATCTGACATTTGCCATACAAGAATTGCGTGCGCTATCTCGAATTATATTAGACTAAAGACTAACGTGGAGACAATACGTAAAACCAAAATGCAAGCGATTAACCTAAAATACAAAAGTAGGATTCTAGGACGAAACAGCAACGCTGAAAGGGTGAAGGAAAATGATCCTTTAGACCAGTGGTTCCCAAACTTGATATTACTGCGCCTCCCTTAAAAATATTTAATCATTTGTCCAACTGGAGATTTCATAAAATGTATGATAACAATTTTTTTAACGTGTCACAATTTTCGCGGCTCCCAGTTTGGAAAACGCTGCTTTAGACTTTAGCGGCGTAGACGGACGGGCAGAGGAATCTTCTCTAGCCCTAAAGTGAGGCCTGCATATGGAGTGGTACTCGTGTGCACACCGGAGACTAGTGTTACCAGGTCTAATTGGATTAAAATCGGGGCAGATGGTAAAACAAATCGAGATTTAAAATTTTAGATAGTGATAAATAAAAAATGCTTACGTCTAATTTACTTATTGCTTTTCAACCGAAAAATGGAGGAGGTTATCAATTCGACTGTATATTTTTTTATGTTTGTTACCTCATTACTCTTTACTCGGTTTACCGATTTTGAAGATTCTTTCGAACTCTGGAAGCTCGTGTTTGTAATTTGGTCCCATTTAAATTTCATCGACATCTGATGAGTAGTTTCTGAGTTATCCCTAATAATGCCTATTTAATTGACATCGATGATATCGTAATTTTAACACTTGTGCGTCTAAAAGATCTCGAGATTGTTTCCTGAAACACTAAAAAGCAAAAAATAAATTATTTTTAAATTAAAAAAAACCGCCTTCAATATTCTGTTTATAAAAATGTTTTTTTTGAGGTCGGCACCCAATATTTGGGAATAAACGTTCACTTGTATTTGGGACCGACCTCAAAAAAACATTTTTATAAACAGAATTTTTATTTCTCCGTTTTTAGTATTGATGGCGGTTTTTTTATTTAAAAATAATTTTCGCAACTAACATTACTTAGGTAGCCCACGCAGCAACGCCTACGGCATTTTTTTCTCGCTTGAATTTTGGCGCAGCCTGCCCGCCTAGCATGACTACCTAAACATGATATGATATAGCCATTTATCGCTTTGAATTATCGAAAATCATTAGATATAACCACAATCTTGACATTTTTTCGATACTGCGAACATGTATAAGCCTTATAGAAGTTCGCAGTTTCGATAAAATTTCAAGTTTGCGGTTATTTCGAATTTTTTTTGACAGTTCAAAGCGATAAATGGCTATATCATATCGTGTTTCGGTGGTCATGCTGAGCGGGCAGGCCTGCTATTAGGTTGGGCACCCTGGTCACGTTTCGAAGATGAGGTTGTACATTGTACGCCTATATTCCATTGTAATGGTGTCACACGTTTTTTTCAGGTGGAATGTCCCTTGTGTATGGAACCTCTGGAGGTGGACGATCTCCACTTCTACCCTTGCACATGTGGATACCAAGTTAGTATACTTGTATAACATTTTTCTCAATCATTATTTAATACATGTAGTCTAAATATTAATATGAGTCAAAACGGGAATTGACACGATTAAATTTACCTTTTATATGCCTGAAGTACAGCGATGTCTTCACTCCGTATGTGAGGTAGATTCACACTCGTCTACCCACATGACGTTTCTTCTGCTACGGTCACACACCACACGTTTACAGAATAGGGACACAGTAAGTGTGGTGTGTGACGGTAGCAAAATAAAAATAATGTGGGTGGACGAGTGTGAATCTACCTCACATACGGAGTGAAGACATCGCTGTTCTCCAGTCCGCCTGTGACCACGGTCGGTGTAACCCGACTGAAACGTCAGAAATTTAAAAGGTAAATTTAATTGCGTTAATTCCCGTTTTTACTCGTATTAATCATGCAAAGCCAAAGTTTAAAAGTATTTACTTATAGTCTAATTATATTAATCTATAACAATACTCACTAACATTATGGCTACTCGCATGCGTAGTATACGCGCGTCACCATGGCTGTGACGAAGTAGAAAGTAGCGCGCATTGACAAGTGATTCAGTTTGTTGACGTCATTCTAATTATTCTCGCCGCTATAGGAATCATACAAGCTTTATTATTATCAAAATAATTAGGAAATTCGAGTTAAATCTATCACGCCTCCTTACCTTAGGACGTAGATTGAGAATAGAGTATAGATGAGCTACTAAAGAATAATAATTATTAGAGTGAGAAAGCTTATATGTTTGATATATACGGGAGAGCAGGACAAAACATTTTTTTTGTCTCTGTTTGCGTATCGGATTTTTATGTTTGCCACAATTGCTTTGGTGGCAGACAAATGCGTGGTGCTTTGATATTTCTCATCATTTTAAGTGATTTTATGTCAGTTTTAACAATCTAATCATTCTAATACGCAGTATTTTGTGTGATTTCGTTTGTAGTAATGGTGAATTGTTGTATAATTGGCTTTAAAAGCTAATACTTGGTCTATTGTTGTAGCTATAGGTATAGTATGTAGATACATTGCTATCTCGCTTAGGTGTACGCTGATGACTTATCTATACTCTATTCTCAATCTACGCCTTAGGACCATATTTGCTGGTCTGTGTTGTCATTGTCACCGAATCTGTCATTCCAACTATCTCCTACATTGCCACTGATGAAAAACCTCTCGGATAGCTATTGCTGAATAGTGTAACAATGTTTATTTTCTCATATCAAAGTTATTAATG
Organism: Elophila nymphaeata; assembly: GCA_955850985.1. Lineage (NCBI taxonomy): Eukaryota > Metazoa > Arthropoda > Insecta > Lepidoptera > Crambidae > Elophila > Elophila nymphaeata. Next base: position 7,019,823 of record OY039091.1, on the reverse strand, counting down.
TCAGATTGATAATTTGTTAAACTTTGTTATGGCTGGTCAGTTTTAGTAGTAGGTGTTGGAGTTTTGACGACAACGAAAGCGTATACACTACATGAATATTTACCCAGAAAAGGGAATATCATAGATAGAGGAATAATTACTTACGTTAATAGATTAGTAATTCGCATGTATGCATGACAAACAGTACTGCGCTATGTATGTACCATATGTAGTTTGTACAGCCTAAAATTTGCTTTTCCAACTGACTAACAGGCCGACCTAGGCCGCCAGCGTGTACTTGAAATGGTCTGTATCTATCTCACTCTAATATATGTGTTAGTATGCTCTTACTCTTTCACATTGCCAATCTACAGTTTCTAAATCTAAGAGTAATTATGTGTTGTTTTCATGTCAAAGTAATTAATGTGAGAATCTGGTTCTTATTAGGAGATATATAACAGTTAACAGTTTTGTACGGACTATATGTCATATAAACGCTAATGCGAACTTACTTGGAGTCTGTAAAACAGGCCCTTAGTTTTTTAATCCAGATAGGATCCAAAAAAAGCCAATTATCTATCTGGAATTAACGACTGATATGAGAAAAATAATTAATGTTACACAAGCATTAAATGTTGTTTTATTATGTTAATAAATAAATACATAAAATAAATTCATCTATTTACCTATGAAAAAGGTACGCTGTAGGTAGATGGTAAACATAATATTAAATTTGACTTATTCAGACTTCAACAAAATACATTAATCGCGCGAGGTTCAGATCCTTTTATGTTTTCTTCAACCCACAAATTAACCATGAGATTTCAAACATCTTTGGGTTAGTCTTGTAATTTTTAACCAATCGGAAAAACCATATAAAATTAATGAAAAAAGATTTTTTTTTACAATCACTTCAGTTTTCACTTTTCGATGATGAAATCTGTCCCAAAAGAAAATTGAGACTGATAAGGTTAAATGCCATTAGTGTAAAGACGAAATGGATTTGAACGTTTTTAGTATTTTATTGTGCTAAATTATTTACTCACTCGCCGCCCACGCAACGCCTTCGTATTCTTAGACTATATTCCTTAGAAGGATCGCATTGACATTTTCCATCAGCATTAGAACGTCTATTTATGTCGTCGTTGCTTTTAATAATTACTTTGTAATAATAAAAATGTTTTATTACTTACACTTTCGGTAAATACCACAATAACAAGGGAAATAATTCATTTGTAGCACTATATTTGAGAATGTAACCTAATTAATATTATAATTGCTAAAGTGTTTTTTGCAAAACTTGAAGCGGGGTATTTACTAATTTCTATAGAAGGAGGATAAAAAAGAAATCTTAAATTGTACTGAGCACACACACGAGGATTTTTATTTATTTTATATCATAATGCTCGGTGCTCAAGTATGCAGACATGTCACTCATCTTACGCCCTTAATTACGTAATTCTAATCGGGTGTAATAACCGCTGTATTTTATCATTATTTTATATTGCTATGATACTTGAGGAAATATTTCAACATTAGCTACTGCGGAAAACTGACGCCGAATTATGTATATGGGAATCTTGAGAAGTTGGATTACTTAGTTCATGTTACAGTAGGTATTTATGATTGTCTTCAAATGTCCTGGCTTAGAGTTTACTGGTTAGTTCAGTTGCTGCCCATCAGAAAGATAAACTTTCAACTAGCCTCACCTCGTTAAATGTAATCTAAATGCGAAGACAGATAGTGTGTTAAAATAGTTAGAGCATAGTTTTAGGTAATATTTGGATACACATAAATCGCATCAGGTCATATCATATGGGTCATGCAGCACCCCAATCATGCATGCTAAACCATGCTAGATTCATCAGAGACAGGTTTGTAGGAAGGATCATAAAACCATATCATAGCAAAGCGAAAACGCGTACGTTGGGAGAGAGTTCCAGACTTCAGAAATGCGAGAAATAAAATGAGTCTCCAAATTTCTATATGGGTAAAGTGGAGATATGGACACAGTTTTTTGTGTCCCTGCCGACAATTGAGTGACTTCGCAACACACCACGTATAGTTCTAATATTAATGGAGTGCTCATTTTGTATTTGATATCGAAAATGTTTATTGCTAAACTTCATTACGCTAGTCTTAAACTTAACGTTTATATTTTCAGATATGTCGTTTTTGTTGGAACCGCATACGGGAGGGCGAGAACGGCCTATGTCCGGCCTGTCGGAAGGCGTATCCGGAGAACCCAGCAGACTTCACTCCGCTCAGTCAAGAGCAGGTAAAATATTATAAGTCCTTGTTGCATTATGTGTCTACTAGGAAACGCATGTATTTTTCCACATGTTAGCGAAGCCTGTATTAAAACCAAAAGCGAAGCATGTATTTATACCAACTACCTAGATACATACTACGATTGCCACGGCGGGATTTCTATTTTTAAACTACTTATTAATATTTCAATAATTTGAAAATGAGACGGGTAAGAGAGAGAGAGCAGCGTTTGTAGGTCCGCCACAAGGTGGACGATCTGGTTAAAGGTCTTGGGAAGCCGCTGGATGCAGGCAGCGCAGAACGGATCGGGTTGGATATTCTTCGGGGAGACCTATGTCTCTTGGCTCATGTGATGATGATGATGAATGTGAAAATACTAAATTCTCTTATTAGAAAAGCTAGGAAAAAAATATTTCGCGTTTGTAAACGCAAAAATTAATCCATAATATAAGGTAGTTTCATCTTAACTGGGCGTCAAATATTTGCAAAAATATTTCGTTCGGATCTTAGAAAAGCAAATTTCAAAGATTTGATGAAACAGTGTTTACCATAAAAACATAAGCACCAAGCACTGACAAATTTCGACAGCGAAAGCAGTGCTCGGTGGCGTAGCGGTTATCGCTGCCTCCCGGATTGCGGAAGATGCTGGGTTCGATTCCTGCCTGGGCAGGTCGATTTTTTTCAGTGCATTCTTTGTAGTTTTAAAAATATTTACGCGTTTGTAAACGCAAAAATTATCTCTTATTAGTTTTTAAAAGTGAATATTAATTGGAGTTTATACAATTATGAAATCAATATAATCGCTTTTTTCACTTCACGACAATTTTAATTACCTACATTACACATGTTTTACAACAAGTGTTCCTTAAACGTACGTGTGTATAAACAGTGAGTTCACAAAACATATGGTTTGTTATCAAACAAAAATACTGATCAGGTTGTAAATAACGTCATTGTCAATAAAGAAGATTCTTTGTTGTCACTGTTATCGTGGATAGTAGTGTTCCGGTTAATTTATTAGCATTAATTATCTGCTGATTGTAAAATATTTACAAATGTTTGTTTCGGTATTTATTATTGCAATCCAGCACTGTAACCTGCTGTATCTCTCTTAAGATCCGAATAAGAAAGATTGAATGACTAAAGGCGGTTTTTATCACTTAATTTGACATACCCCAAACATTGGTCCTTTGACCCGGACTTGGCATACCACAAACATGTTTTTTCAAGAAAGGTTACAAAGACTGCTTACCATCATGGGCAGTTGCCAGCAGTGTGCATTGTTTTTTATAATTCTCTTTATTTTTTTTCCTTTAAACCTGCAAGCGCCTGACGTGATGTCATCGTACTCATACTCGCTCGAGCGCCGTACGGAAACGGTGTCGCGCGCGTAATATCTTAATATTCGAGCCTGTATTAGAGTTATAGATAACGGACAATTTTAATAACATAATAATTTTGGATATTTTTTATAAATAAACTTGCACAAATATTTTTAAAATGGGCATGGTTGCGTCGGGCGACCACTAAGAAATCAAATTAAACCAGAATACAAATAAAAATATAATGATAAATTATTGATAAGGTATAAATGTTGTGCGGACGCGAGCGGGCGCCAAGCGCTATTGAGTTCTCTGACGTCACACGGCCATTAGTCCCGCGCTAGCGACTAGAAGCGGTGTTATAGTTTTATACCAAACTTAAATGTGTTATAACTTTGTAAATACGTATCGTATCGAAGTGAAATAAAAACTGTTGATTATATAGTCATGAGATGTATAAATTTATGACATTTTTATTATTTTTCCCAAGCTTTACACTGCCTACCTTTCCCTCCAATTCGAACTTCACAGCAAACTGTTTCACGGCTGAAATAGAAAAGGCGAGTGGTACCTACCCAGACGGCTTAGTAAATGTGAATACTTTTTTAACAGGTGGCAGCCATAAAGACGGAGAAAAAGGCCCGGGAGCAAAAGCGACGGAACAAGACGTTGGAGTCACGGCGTGCTCTTGCGAATGTGCGCGTCGTGCAGAACAACCTCGTGTTCGTCGTGGGTTTGCCGGTGCGGCTCGCCGACCCAGAGGTCAGTCATCTGTATATATAAAAATGAATACTGACCGAATGACTGACTGATTGACTGAATGAATGACTGACTGACATATCAACGCACAGCCCAAACCGCTGGATCTAGAGATTCCAAATTTGGTACGTAGGTTCCTTACGAGGTCCAGGGGTGCACTAAGAAAGGATTTTTGGAAATTCACCCTCTAAGGGGGTGAAAAGAGGGTGAAAGGTTAGTATGGAAATCCATCATTTTTAAAGTAAAATGCATAAAAATTGGTACATGGCCTTTCAGATATAAATTAAGAAAGATGTATTTTAAGATTTTTGGGAATTCAATCCCTAAGGGGGTAAAATAAGGGATGACAGTTTGTATTCAAATCCGTAATTTTTAAGTAAAATCCATGAAAATTTGTAGATTAATGTCGCTTGGGTTAGAAGAAATAATAAGAAAATTTAAATGCTGCCCGAAGTAACTATTCTACGCGGACGAAGTCGCGGGCAAAAGCTAGTCTATATATATAAAAATGAATACTGACTGAATGACTGACTGACTGACTGACATATCAACGCCAGCCCAAACTGCTGGGTCTAGAGATTCCAATTTTGGTACGTAGATTCCTTATGAGGTCGAGGGGTTCACTCAGAAAGGATTTTTGGAAATTCACCCTCTAAGGTGGTGAAAATGAATACTGACTGACTGATTGACTGACTGACATATCAACGCACAGCCCAAACTGCTGGGTTTAGATTCCAATTTTGGTACGTAGATTCCTTATGAGGTCCAGGGGCGCACTAAGAAAGGATTTTTGGAAATTCACCCTCCAAGGTGGTGAAAAGGGGGTGAAAAGTTTGTATGGAAATCCTTCCTGAAATCCGTCAGTTTTGAAGCTAAATCGACAAAAGTTGGTATTTAGCTACTTAGTTAGAAATAAAGAATGACGTATTTCAGGATTTTTGAATAATGTATTGCATTTTATTATGGGAAATTGTCGTAGCTTTATGGTATCCGGTGTCCAGCCGGATAGTAAATTTAGGCCGGATACCGGACAGTTACCGGATGTTCGTTTCATCTCTATTGTCTACCTACACAAAAGGGGCACCAATCCCAACAATCCTTTAGTAAACAAACAAACAGAATCCAACGAACAGGACAGATGTTATACCCAAAATCGTCTCAGCAGTCCGGTCCAGTAACATTTGTACATCTAAATATACAGGGTGTAAAAGACATGAACAGTCAAACGAAAACTATGTATTCTGCTCACCATCATAACATTTTTCTTCCTTTAGACCAGTCTTTCTCAAAGTGGGCGATAACGCCCCCTTGTGGGCGTTGGAGACCTAGCGGGGGGCGTTGGAGACCTAGCGGGGGGCGTTAAGTGATCCAGATAAAAATGGGGGGCGTTGGCGTAGTTTAGGGGGGCGTTGGTTGATTTGTAATTTCATTTACTTTATATCGTAAAATTCACTGATATTAAAACTTACCTTACCTACTACTCAATATCGAATAATTAGTATATATTTCTGCCCGGTATGGTATAAAAACTAAAAATACTTAACATAGATTTCATAGGATAGCCGTACGCAATCAAGTTGTAACAAGTTTTCGTTAAATAACGCTATTGGTGCAATCCGGTTGCAATTGGCGGGTTCATCGAAACTTGTCCTAAATTTCTCAGTACGATTGAGCGTCGAAAGAGATAAACGAGTTTGTGCCTTACTCCTTCTTACTGACTAAACGCCCCCTTATTAGTAAGGCTATCGGAATCGGAAGCAGCCTCAGGAGGAAGGGAGGTGCAGAAGTTTGTGTAATTAAAGCAATGAAATTGTGGTTTTTAAGTTTTAGGTGTAATAAAAAATTGGGGGCGGTGAGAAATAATTCATTTCCATAGGGGGCGGTAAAACAAATAAGTTTGATAATCTCTGCTTTAGACTATACCTGGGAAATTGATAGTTACGATTTTATTGAAGGTCAAAGTCATAATTTTTTTTCTTAATTTTTTTATGAAAACGTATTCTATACGTTATTTCTTAATTATTGTTCAAAGAAACATTATCATTTTTTTTATTATTTCATAACAAAAAATGGCTTCAAAACGTTAGCGTTCAATGTAGCTCACTCGATGCGCACGGACACTAAAGAACGGGGCCGCCGTCTGGCAAAATTATCGCGGTTGTGTGCGAGTTGAGCCCTTTACATTGCGCGGTACAATTTGAAATTTTTTTAAACACCAAAAAATAAAAATCATTTCCCATCAATATTTTTTTTGAATTATTTTGATGTATAGAATACATGGTTCTCGTTTGACTGTTCATGTCTTTTACACCCAGTATATAACTCAAACGTGACTGACGGACTGACTGATAGTGATCTATCAACGCACAGCCCAAACCATTGGACGGATCGGGCTGAAATTTGGCATGCAGGTAAATGTTATGACGTAGGCATCCGCTAAGAATGGATTTTTGGAAATTCCACCCCTAAGGGGGTAAAATGTCCACGCGGACGAAGTCGCGGGCGGAAGCTAGTTGAATACAATTTGTGTATTTGTTCCATTTCAGATCCTAAAACGGCAAGAGTACTTTGGCAAATACGGCAAAATTCACAAAGTAGTTATAAACCAAAGTACTGCATACGCAGGTTCACAGGTGAGATATATTATTCATATCTGTACTTACATTTTATACTTATTTTTACTTTCTCGTATACGTAGTATATAGGAAGTTTTGTAATCGTCAAAAAATTCGTCCTTGAGATTTTGACGGATTTACACGTTTTGGACCACCCTGAGTCCAAATATTTTTGGACTCAGGGTGGTCCAAAACGTAGTATATAGGAAGTTTTGTAATCGTCAAAAAATTCGTCCTTGAGATTTTGACGGATTTACACGTTTTGGACCACCCTGAGTCCAAATATTTTTGGACTCAGGGTGGTCCAAAACGTAGTATATAGGAAGTTTTGTAATCGTCTAAAAATTCGTCCTTGAGATTTTGACGGATTTACACGTTTTGGACCACCCTGAGTCCAAAAATACCGTTTTTGGAATTATATCTGTGTGTGTATGTGTGTGTGTGTGTCTGTGCGTTAGCACAATAACTCGAGTATGCTTTAACTTATTGCAACCAAATTTAACATGCATGTGTAACATCAAAATATAAGGTTCCTATCAACTTTTGAGTCGTCAATCACGAAAGTTAAGCAACCAAGTGTGCGGTCGGTACTCGTATGGGTGACCAAAATTTAACATGCATATATGACATCAATATATAAGGTTTCTATCAACTTTTGAGTCGTTGCCGGTATACGAGAAAGTCAAGGGGAGACCACTACCGATTTTTTAAGTCTACAAGTTGTACAGCCACCATATTATGAAAATCTGTCGCCATAATAATATAATAATGATTATATATAAATGCTTAAAACGTTTATTTCAATGATTCCCCATAATTTATGAGGAATCATTTATATGTAAGTTTTGTGGTGTATGACGTTGAGAATTTTATAGTGGGATTTCCAGCTCACCAGTCGCCATCATGACGTCTGTTGCCATTCATTTCTCGCCAAGCACGCCCTAGATGCATTTAATGCGAACAACAAGAAATAAGACATAACTAAAGACATGGCTCTATAGGCTCGATCGCTTTGCCGTCCCGTAATAGAGAAAATTAAAAAATAATGTTAATTTCCAAGAAATTTATGGGTAAAACTGTAAGCCACAACTCGGTCAAAAATTGAAGGCAATTTTTTTTTACTTGAAACTTAACATAATAATTTGTATATTAACTTAAAAATAAATAATAAAATTAAAATAAATATTTAAGAGAAGATAAGAGAGAAGAGAAATATTTAAGTAGGGTTCTCAATTCTCATATGACGGACATGATTTTTTGTCGTTTTTTTTAAAGATAATGTTACGGAACCCTTCATGCGCGAGTCCAACTCGCACTTGGCGGTTTTTTTTTATTGGCAGTGTGGCTTCTAGTTTTACATTATAAATTTCTTGTTAATTTGAGTGTTTGTTTCGTCTTGTTGTCAGGGTCCGTCGGCGTCAGCGTACGTAACGTACGTGTCCCCGGCGGACGCGTTGCGCGCGATCCAGGGCGTCAACAACGTGACCCTGGACGGACGCGTGCTCAAGGGCTCGCTGGGGACCACCAAGTACTGCGCCAACTTCATGAAGAACCAGCCCTGCCCCAAGCCCGACTGCATGTATCTGCACGAGCTAGGTACGTGCACGTTGCTACGTGCAACGTTACGGACGATTTTTTACTCGAAATCGATTATATGTTGGAGCGCAATAGGGAATATGCATGATTTTTTTTAAATTATTTTTATTTTGTAGTTTACTTACGTCCTCTATAGTATAAAAATATTCAATGTTTAAAATAGCTACCTTGCACGGCCATTTTAACGCTCGTAACGTCATAGTCTATCTATGGTCTATAATTCTATATCAACAAAACAAACAATATTATTGTTTTACATTATGTTTACATTATCAAACGAATGATGCAATTCTTCGTCTAGCATGCAACCCAATTACAAGCGAACACAACATTTTTATACATAGCAGAGAAAAAAAAGGAATTAAGTATACAAAATCTCATTTAAACTAATACAATTAATAATTAAAAGTTAAAAGTCGTATGTTGCTTTATATGTGATTTTTTCAGATAAACTATCTACATAGATAATTTATCTGAAAAAATTTAAATGGTTAGAGAGTACATATTGCCAAACATTAGCGTAAAGCTTTCAAACTTTTGATTTCAACAGAAATGAAATTGGGATTTAATGTTAAAAAAGTGGTCATCATACATTGACATATCCTGTTTATTAGAGATTTACGTCACAACCGCTCTCGTGTTTCAAATATTTGGATTTACCACAGTTTTTTCGCACTTTTCTATAATCAATTTCTTGCTTAAAAACAAATGTTATTAAAAATGTTGATTAAGCGACAATTCTAAAGTAGTTTTTGAGTATATTCGTTAAAAACATACAAATATTTCCTCTTTACAATATTAGTATATATAGATATATTAATAACTCCAGGTGATCCTAAGGCGTCGTTCACCAAGGAAGAAATGCACGCGGGACTACACCAGGTGTACGAGCGCAAACTACACAATCAGCTGCTGCAGGCGCAGCGGGACAAGCCCGACGACAAGCAGCTCAGTAGCTCAGGTCAGTAACAACTATTTTGAACTTTATGCCATGGATATAAGGGTGACTGGGATAACATTGGAGTCCTTTTAAAATAGGACTACTCATTATTCATAGGGGTGTATCACGGAATTTATTCCTTCGATGCACGTCACCGTCACCATCTTTCACGGTAACGTACAGTCAGCTTCATAATGATATGAGGTGCCAAGGTGGTCAAAAACATGTTAGGAACAAAGTTTCAATAATATCTTTTCATTTAAAGTTATCAAAATATTGTACACAAACAACCAGTCTTATATATCTTCATACCATAAATCTTCAATAACATATATACGATTAAAATGATCTTTTATATGTACGCATCGTAACTGTTCATTGGTATCTAAGCGTTCAGAGTACTCATAAATATCTTCACTTACATAGATTATTCCATATTCAATAGATTGAAAGTTAGACATTAAGGGCCTTCACAGATTTTTCTTTAAATTGGTATTTTTGCGATTTGTTATGTTTTAATTTAGTTACAATTTTCAGACGGAATATTTGCCATGGGTACTTGCCCACGGTAACAACGAATTTTTATGACAACTTCTGTCAGCGATTTTGTGAGCAATTTTATTAGTAAGTTAATTTCCGTTCGTTCCTTTTTAGATCGACAATTGCTTCACCCGGGATACAGACCGACTTTAATGATGAGCAACTTTTTGTAGCAACTAGGCGTTCAAGTATGGAACTCTGATTATTTTATATTCTATAACAAAAAAGCTCAGCGATTGTCGCTAGTGGACTAGTGGACGAACTCCCTAAACGATTTTGAATTGATGTGATCAGAGATTGATAACCAAAGGTAACAAAATATAACGCAACAGAAATAAAAAAGATCATCAATATTAATTTAAATAGTTTAAACTAGAGGAGATAAATAATATTTTAATTGAAACTCTCAGCAGTGTCATAGCAGATGATTGCATTATTGTGAGCAATATATCCTAAAAGAAGAGGGCAAATGTATGTAGTATTTAATTGCATTGATGATTTAATATACAGAATAATAAAATAAACTAAGCCTATAGTAAAAGTTCTCGAACAATTGTAAATTCAACCTTTCCTTTGTAAAAGAAGATACTCAAAAGTTATAATCGGTTAAAGGTTGTCCCTTAATCGTGACTGACAAGTATCCATATCTTATAATTTTGGTAAAATTTACAACTTCTATAAATAACTACTCTTAGTAAAACATTAATAAAAATAATTATATTAAATATCACACCTTCCTTTTCACTGAATAAAAAGAAGTAGCATGCTGGTGGTCTCTAGATCGAACGCCATAAGTTCATATTAAGTGGGAACCACAATAATATTTGAAATACCTAGATTATAAGATATGGGGCTTAGGGGGCAACTCGGACACAAAATATCTGATCCACGGCCGAGTTGCCTACTTTAAAATTTTGATGTAGGCTTTTCGGCCAAACTTTATATTTCAGTGTCCGAGATTACTTCATTCATAATTTCGAGTAGTAAATTCGGACAATTCTTTATTTTTTTACACAAGTAACTAAAAAGACATACTAACAATAAACAAAAGCATTTTTTGTTTCGATAGTATTAAAAAAACATAATTAATATAAAAAAAAAAACAATAAAAACTTCAAAACAAACAAAAAAATAACTAACTTAGTTGATTTCATCTATAATAATTTTATATCATGATTAGTTAATTATATTTACTAATTAATAAAAATAAAAGTTTGTATTATCGGAAATCCTTAAAAAACGAGAAAATAATTAGGATTTGGACAGTGCTTTATTTTTTTAGACAAGTAACTTAAAAAAAACTCAGATTAACAATAAAGCATTATTCATTTTCATTTCATTTTTCATTTTCAATTTCACAGATAAAAATCAGGAGTTGTCTCCGCTTGACTTTCTCGTTTTACCGGAAACGACTCAAAAGTTGATAGAAACCTTATATTTTGATGTCATACATGCATGTTAAATTTGGTTGCAATAAGTTAAATCACACTCGAGTTATCGTGCTAACGTACAGACACACACACACAGACATAATTCCAAAACAGTATTTTTGGACTCGGGGAGGTCCAAAACGTGTAAATCCGTCAAAATCTTGAGGTCGACTTTTTTGACAAATAAAAGACTTCCTCTACAACATGTAAACTAAATACAAAAAAAAAACAAAAAGTACCCAGAAAAAAATACAAAAAAAAACAAAAAGTACCCAGAAAATGTTGTACAATATTTTCTGGGTAACTTTTGTTTTTTTTTTTGGTTTTTTTCAAAAAAAAATCTTTTTTTTTTAAATATTATTGAAATCACCTCAGAAGCCGATCCCAAACCACCTGTATTCAGGGTGTTGGTTATTTAGTGTACATGTTGTATACTATGGTCAGATCAGAGAAGAAAAAAAATATATATATACAACATGTAAACAAAATAACCAACACCCTGAATACAGGTGGTTTGGAATCGACTTCAGAGTTGATTTCAATAATTTTTTTTTGAAAAAAAAAACATTTTTTTTTGAAAAAAAAAAAAACAAATGTACCCAGAAAATATTGTACAACGTTTTCTGGGCACTTTTAGTTTTTGTTTTTTTGTTTTTTTTTTTCAAAAAAAAAATCGTTATTTAAAAAAAAAATGTTGAAATCAACTCGGAAGCCGATCCCAAACCACCTGTATTCAGGGTGTTGGTTATTTAGTTTACATGTTGTATATAAAAACCATAGCAGATTCAATCAACTAAGTTAATTATATCTTGTTTTTTTGACGTTTTTATTGTTTTTTTATATTAATTATGTTTTTTTTAATATGATCGAATAAAAAAATACTTTTATTTATTGTTAGTATGTGTTTTAAGTTACTTGTATGAAAAAATAAAGAATTGTCCGAATTTACCACTCGAAATTATGAACGAAGTAATCTCGGACACTGAAATATAAAGTTTGGCCGAAAAGCCTACATCAAAATTTTAAAGTAGGCAACTCGGCCATGGATCAGATATTTTGTGTCCGAGTTGCCCCCTAAGCCTCAACGGGAACGCAAACGGCCAACCCGCACTTGGCCAGCGTGGTTGACTAAGGTCTAATCGCCCCTAATGTAGGGTAGGCTCGAGACCCTCGGTGGAGACTTATTATGAGCTGTTCATGATGATTTATTCATGACCCATGACATACTAAATTCGATTCGAATTCGAATTCGAATATGCAGCCTTTTATCCAAAAACATATCTAAGTTGCAATAGAAAATTGCATTTAAATCTGTAAATATTTTCTTTTCATTGATTGATATTTTAATCAGCATTCGATTTCAGCATTTTAGGAATTAATTTATATTAATAAATATAATGATATGTAGAATTCGGTAAAATTAATACCTTAGATTTAGAGCCCCTGCATTTGTCATATGACATATGCATATGACAGCTCAGGTTAGTTTACCTCGGTTTACAGGAAGGGAGTATATGGACCGTAGTACCCCGCATTAGCGTTTACTTTTCTTTACTACCAAGATATTTTTGATAACTTTGAGTGCTTAGATACCATTGAATAGTTATTCGCGAATATATTATTGGTCATCTTAACACATTACATCATATTGGAATTGTGTTGTTAAGATAATATTGAGTACTCTGGATGGTTACAACAATAAGATACTGTAACAGCGCATATTATATTGAATTTTTGTCTGTTAGATAATTTTGATCAGTCTTGACACTCAGATATTTATGAAGCTGACTGTACATCGAAGTGATAATCTTTCGCGGTAACGTGAATCGAAGTGATAATGTATGGCGGTAACGTGCATTGAAGTGATAATGTTTCGCGTTAACGTGCATCGAAATAATGATCTTTCGCGGTAACGTGCATCGAATTGATAATGTTTGGCGGTAACGCGCATCGAAGTGATAATCTTTCTCGGTAACGTGCATCGACGTTATAATGTTTGTCGGTAACGTTCATCTAAGTGATAATCTTTCGCGGTAACGTACAACGAAGTGATAATCTTTCGCGGTAACGTACATCGAAGTGATAATCTTTCGCGGTAACGTGCATCGAAGTGATAATCTTTCGCGGTAACGTACATCGAAGTGATAATCTTTCGCGGTAACGTACATCGAAGTGATAATCTTTCGCGGTAACGTGCATCGAAGTGATAATCTTTCGCGGTAACGTACATCGAAGTGATAATCGTTCGCGGTAACGCGCATCGAAGTGACGCACTTTCGTATCGTAACGTGCATCGCAGTTTTCTGCATCGAGATTCCGTGATAGACCCGTAGATTTCAAATTTGAGCAAATTTCACGCATATTGACTTTAAGCCGTGTATGCTTCTTCTAAGGGAACGATAAATCATTTTATTCATATTCCGCAGGTAATTCTAGTACGAATGCAGAAAAAGGCAGTTCGAAAGATGGTAATTATTTAAAAAAAATCCATACTTCAACAAGCAGTTAAATAATAGCAATGTAAACTAACTCAAATTAATTTGTTTCAGGTATTCAATCGAACTTTATTCCGACAACAGTGGTCACATCTTCACATATAAATGTAGTCAATTCATCTAAGTGAGTATAGTCCGATCATTATTTTCTAATTAAGCAAATCACATTTATGACTTCGTACAATTTATTCTGAATTTCATATTAGCTGGTTTTCTTATAATTGAGGAGCTGGTGAACAAAATCAGATGAAACACTGAAATTCGAACGCGTAATATTTTTCGATTCATGTCATTAGTATTTTCAATATCTATATTCACCTATCTTAAAAGTGCGTATTTAATCGTCCAATAGTTACACCAAATATGGTAATAAATTATGGGATTTATGCTTTTGTTTCCCAGCTGTTCGATTCTTATTGTCTTTTCCAATAAATAGAGTTAGATTTATTTCTTTAATACCTACTTAATTTAATTTTTATCGCATGTGTTTTTTTTGTCTATAGTAAAATTACAGTGTACGGTCAGCCTTAGAAAGTCAGTGCTTGGACAGTAATAATAGCCACTTTATGTATAAATAATTATTATGACAAAGTACGAAAGTGCTGATCTACTTGTGAAGCCGACCGTACATACTAGAGATGAAACGGATATCCGGTAAATATCCGGTATCCGGCATAAATTTACTATCCGACCGGATACCGGATAATTAAAAACAACGAACATTTCATAAAAAAAAATTAATAAATTAATCCTTGTGAGGTTAATATCAATAAAATGGCTTATAATTATGACGGCTTTTATTTAAAGTCGAAAAAACTTTTTCGACAAGAAAAAAAAACTAAAATTTTCTTCTGAGAAATTCACTCTAATGATAAATAAATACATAAATAGTAAACATCTTAACTAAAAACTTTTAGTAAAAATTTAGCGATATCGCCCGAATTGATCTGATCGAGTTCGCCGCACTACGTGGTAGACCCATATGTAGGGTCGTCTGGGTAGGTACTACCGCCTTTCTTATTTCTGCCGTGAAGCAGTTCGCTATGTTTCGGATTGAAGGGAAAGGTAGCCAGTGTAATTACGGGGCATGGAGGGCATATCATCTTAGTCCCCAGGATGGCAAACGCACTTGCGGTGTTAAGTAATTTACACTTAATATTGCAAGTGTCTATAGGCGGCGGTGACCACTTAACATCAGGTGGGCCGCAAGCTTGTTTGCCATCTCGTAACATAAAAAAAAAACCTCTGCGGCGCTAAACTCATTACGACATGCAACAAGATCGAATGCGCGGAATATCCGGACTCGCAGCTCGCCGGATATCCGGTATCCGGCCAAAAAAACTATCCGTTTCATCTCTAGTACATACATTACTTGATCTGTCCTAAGAAATTGGACAGTAGTCTGAAAGGAAGTTTCAATTTTCTAGTTTATTTTCAGAATGTTATGAAAATTAAGGCAACGACATACTAAGCCCACGTACTATACGTGCTTACGTGCTTGAGCACTTTTAAGGCCAAAATCGCTTGCGCACATTTATCAAACAAACACGTCGGCTATTAGCGCAGCGCTAAGGCTGATAAATATCGTTCATGTGTATTTGTTGTGTCTCTATTTTTATTGGTCGTAGTAAAATACAATCAATTTTACAATCCTGGGTCATTCAAAAGAGGCGTGAAGAAGCACCTTGCAGCTTGGCAAGGCGAGAGTGGCTAGCGTGGTGGTTTATCTCTCGCACCAGCTATCTTCGCATTTGGACTCCACTTCTGCCTACCATCAAGTTGAATGGAGTCATTTGCTAGACCGACTCATCACTTTTTTAAATAAAAAATAAGTGATGAGTCGACATCGCGTGTATTTCACGCGTTAAAAGGAACTGTTTTTGAATTGCTTAAGCACCGAAGACCGCCATAGTACACCACGTATGCTGACGAAACTACTTAAGTTTTCAAGTCGTCCATTTTCATTTGCGAAGTTAAGACTCGGTCTCCACCCAAGCGGAGACGAGAGGAGAGGGGCTGTTTTAAGCAACCAATAGAAATTCGTTATTGACACATCTCGTCTCCGCTCAGCTTCAGTGGATACCACTGAGCGGAGGTGAATCATATTTGTATGCCGCGATCGAGCTAGCGATGTGAGCTGTGCCTCGCAAGCTGCCGCCGGCCGACTGAACGCAGCTGAGACGAGAAGAGATGTGAACGACGAAAGTGCAATCTTGACGAACACCGCACACATCTCCGCTACAGTCGAGTCAGTACGCATCTCCGCTCAGCTTTGGTGGATATGTCACCGGAAGATAACAAGATCCGCAAGTTTATAAATTTCCTAGGAAATTTATCAACTTTCGTACGATTCTAAACGAGAGATAAATTGTATTATTTTACGCCCACATTTTCGCAAATTTATCAATTTGCGACGTCTCATGGTAAATTTAGAAACCCATTCGTAAGATACCAAACGGTTCGACATCACAGAACCGCTTTTAATTTTACGCTTTTTTAAAATACGGCAAATAACACACTGCTCTCTGATTGGTCGGTGTTGACAGTGGCATAGCTTGTGTCTAGAGACTTAGGTTCAATCAGATTTGCAAAAAAAAACTATGTTCACAGTTTGTTGTAACTGTGATAAGACTATTAACACAGTTACAACATTAAAAACTTTACAAAAACACACGAGCAACCGGTTTCTTTATGTTCGTGGCAAACAATGGCGGTGGAGAGGAAGGAGAAGGAACAAGTGTCTTATTCAACCAATCAGAGCGCACATGACGTTTGGTTATTGCCTACCTACTTATTATTTTACGCGTGAGTTCGGAAAGTTTATCAATTTGCGAAAATGTGGGCGTAAAATAATACAATTTATCTCTCGTTTAGAATCCTTCGAAAGTTTATAAGTATCCTAGGAAATTTATAATTTTGCGGTTCTTGTTATTTTCCGGTGACAGATACACCTTTGTTGAAAAATATCTCCGCTTTGGTGGAGTCCAGGCTTAATAGTCTAGACGTCATAATGCATACGTGGCGTACGTGGGCTCAGTACGTCGTTACCTTTACTGTTTTATGAGTAGCTTATTGCCAAGGCACTTTTCTATAAGTTCGATCAATATCATGAACTATTTCATTCTTTTTTCCTTAGCACGTCATCGAGGTCCTTTCTTTCGTTGACCAGTGCCTGTTATTTTGTAGATCAAAGAAAGACTCGGCGAACGGTAGCAATAGTAATGGTAGTAGCGGCGCGGGCAGTAGTAATGGTAGCGGCAAAGAGGCGTGGCCTAGTCTCGGTTCGTCACCTCCCAGCGAAAGTCCCGCCAGAAAACAGTCCAGCCCTAATCCACACAACCCCACAGGTCAGTACTAATTATTTGCTAAAATGACTAATTTATTTCTACTACTTAATTAAAATGATGTATACAGGGTGAATTTTTCAAGTGGCCCTTCAAGGCCAAATCGTATGAATGAAATGAATGAAAATGAATGAAATGAAAAGCCTGAAGGCCCACTTGAAAAATTCACCCAGTATATCGAGATAGTTATTAGATTTTCTGCACACTTTTGGTTTTCTAAAAAATAGTATTCGCCTGGTGGCACCACTGTGACATGAGGTTCATCTGTTTGCCAATAAATTATTAAAGATTCGCCTGTCAAGATTTCATTCATAAAACCTCATTTGACAGTTACATGACTATTTAGAGCGGGAATTTCGTTACCAAGACCTCTTGTCTCAGTGGTGCCATCTGGTTTATCAAAAACCCTCATTATATTATTTGAATGTTGCGTATCTTGATTTCGACTTCTACCACAGGCTTCTAACAACCGCGTTTGTTCTTTCCTCGAGAGGTCGTTAGATGGCGTTAGTAACCTCGACAGCGTTTATTGATCGTAAATGAAGTAATGAATATAGATGTTTAGTTAAACTGTCAGACACAGAATAATTTTGAAATAATAATAAAAGCAGATTTTGCTTTAGTAACAAATATTGAAATACTAGATGACCCGGTGTACTTCGTATCACCTATTCACGAAGTACTAAACGTCTTTGCACCTACCCTAACGATATTAAAACTCTCCCTTCGCTAAAATGGCGGAACGTCAAATGTTTGACAGGAAAGTAGGCAGAACAGTATATATGGGAAATTGAAATTGTTGTTTTTACTATCTTTCTCGCAATTTTTCCATAATTTCTCACCGTTTAAACCTTCCCTGGACTACGACAAACATTTCCAGACCAAGATAAGATAAATCCGTTCAGCCGTTCTCAAGTTTTAGCGAGACTAACGAACAGCAATTCATTTTTATATATATATTGAAATATAAGTAGAATATTAGGTATTCCTATGCTTGATATTTTATAGAATAGAGGAAACAAAATACAGTAAAAATTTTGCTACTCAATTGATCAATATTTGTTATCAGACTTTGCTTTTTCATGTTTAAAATCTTAGAAAGTAAGTTGCACACGATATTTTGCCATAGTGTGTAATTTATAATAGGTACTAAAGAATGCGGTAGATATACCGTTTATTACTATTGGATGACTTATTATTACGTATTTATTTTAGAAAATAGTACCGGTAGGAATTTTAATTTCATTGCTGTCTAAAATTCGTTTAATTCTCTATAATAAGTTTAAAAATATAAAAAAGACGGGTTTGAAGACCTCGGCTAAATGTTGAAAATTTTGTTGCAGTCAAATCACAAGAAAATGGCATATCAGAATCCTCAAGTCCCACACTATTACAACAGCAAGCACAGGTCAAAAGCAAAGAGCACACAGACACAAAAACGAGCAGAAGCAAAGAGAACGGCACAAATGGACAAAACAAGAAAAGCAAAGACAAAAAGAAAGTTAGCAATAGTATTAACGACAGTGATGAGGACAAACAGTTATACATCAGCCAATCCCGGCCACAGTCAGTGTTCGAGAACGACTCACAGAACTTCCTAGCAAACGAATTGGACGAACTAGAATCAGATAGACACAGCCTACTTGAGAACCACGACTTACTAGATAATAGCGATCACAGTCTACTCGACGACGATAATACACACAACTTGCTGAACGACACAAATAATGAAGTCATGATGCTGCAAAGGCATAGGGAAATGCTGGCTGGACTGGTCGATAACAGCCATATACTGCCACATATGAAGAGCTCTTTAGTCAATGGTTACGGTTTATTAGACAGGGATATGAGCTATTTAGGTAATGATAGGACCCATAGTCAAATTAACCAAGGTTTGCTAGACCAGAAGGAAATATTGCTAAGGGAACGCAGCAGAAGCGAAATGTTGATGCGCCAGAATGAATTGTTGGCGAGACAGCACAATGTCGTCGTAGAGCCCAAACACTATATGCCCATTTCTAGTATAGGACTTGAGTCTGCTAGCGAATTATTAGGTAAGATTACGTTTTTGATTACGTCACTCGTTAAGATTGTTCTCTGTTCAAAAAGTTTGGTGAAGAGGGTTGCCAGTTTAAAATTTAGTGCCCTATTTAAATGATTTTCCATAACGTAAAGTGGTTGAAACGTTTTTGATTACATCGCTCGTTTAGATCGTTCTTGATTCAAAACGGTTGAATCCTTTTTTTATCTGTATCGTTTGAGGTGTACCAGGGTTGCCAGTTTCAAAAAGCGGGGTGCATACTAAAAATACTATTAAAAAGTTGGATTTTGTTTTTTGTATTTGTACTGATTAAAGTTTAGGAATGTTGCCAGTTTAGATATGAAAAATCTTAGAAAAAATTCTGTCGGTAATTAAATGATTTTCGATTAAATTAAATTTTTAGGTTATTGATTATATGCCCCGTTTATATCGTTCTCTATTCAAAAACGATAAGTCTTTTCTGTATTTGTACTGGTTAAAGTTTACGAGGGTTGCCAGTTTAGTAATTAACCCCTACTAAATTTGCGAGCGCTATTTAAATGATTTTCCATAACTTAAAATTGTTGGAAGATTTTTGGGTGATATAAAGATCGCTTAGATCGGTCTCTATTGAAAAAGGTTGACATCTTTTCTGTATCTCTACCAATTTGTCTATCTCTACCGGTTAAGGTTGGTCAGGGTTGCCAGTTACGATATGCGTCTTACAAAATTTGCGAGCGCCATTTAAAAGGTTCTGCATAGAATGAAATCTTTAAAAAAAAATGTAGTTTACTTTTCGTAATCGTAACTTTAAATACTACTAAATTTAGTAGTTATACAATGCTTCTGATAGAAACGTACTGCTGCTGGATAGGAGCAAAATAAAATGCATTAGCGAACCAGAAATGAACTAAATTCGTATCTAACGCCCACAATATAGAGTACATTATTGAATAAAATATTTTTTGTGCATTATTTGAGATGACTACGCCCCACATCTACGCGTATACGTATCGCGGGATTGTTCGCAGCTTCCTTACTTAGAAAGTTGATGTCCTATAAATAACCGAATGAACCAATTGCAGGTGCTAATTATCATCCAAATCCCAATATGCTTCCACCGTTCGGTATGCGTGTAGACAATTCAATGGGCACCAGTATGTCCGGCGGTAATTTGCCGTCCGGCGGGCTGTCCAGCGGGCTTCAGGGACTAACGCCAGCGGGTATTGCCGGACACGGCCTGTCCGGTGGATATTTACTTCACAACCAACAGTTGTTGCAAACACAACCACAAATTCAGCCCACGGGATTAGTAAATGGATACGATGCGCCACAGAACACGGTGAGTGGAAATTTATTATAAGTTTTAAGGTGGACGCAGGTTTTACGGAAGTTTGTTTATACTGCACATCGCTTTTAGCTATTAGAATACTTGTAATAAAAATCTTTTGTTACATTTGCCTCCACCTTAGAGTCTTTATCTTTCGCTTAAAAATACTTGTAAGACGCTATTTTAAGCCTTCTTTCTTGTTAAATGGATGTGGTAAAATTGGTAGTCAGGGCTTATTAGTACTAATTGAAAATTTTATATTGGTGATGGAACTTTGTAATACAAAATAAACAGTACAAACGGCAAATTTTTGTATGTATTTCATTTTCAATATCTAACTCACAATATAGGCACCAACGCGCGACTTTCATGATTAGACCGTTATCTTTGAGAAGTTCCGAGATACTATGTCCGTTAGAAGCGTCTGTCTACATTGCTCGAGAGCGTAATAATGTTCGATTTATAATAAGAAATGTAATGAAAAGCTCATGCATAAAGTTTCCAACAATCATGCGTACCTTTAGTACTCTGTTCATTTTGTATTTGTAATGCCTAATTAATACAAACGCTTGGTGTGACATTTTATTTAAAATGACCCAAAATTGCGATTTGCTTTATCTGTCTTTCAGATAGTTTTCCCCTTATTTATATAGAATTTTCTCAACCTATTTACAGAATGAAGGCCGTTACCTAGCAGAGAATATGGACAAGTTCTTCACAGACTTCCACAAAGCGCAACAGATGCGGCTACTGAGCCGCGGGCCCGAGGAGCGCTACCACGAGCCACAACACTTCCCGCACAACATGCTCAGTGCAGAGCGGCTAGAGATGGAGCACAAGCACAGGTACGGGCCAGTATAGCTAGCACGAGCACAACATGTTCAGTGCTGAACGGCTAGAGATGGAGCACAAGCACAGGTACGGGCCAGTATAGCTAGCACGAGCACAACATGTTCAGTGCTGAGCGGCTAGAGATGGAGCACAAGCACAGGTACAGCCCAGTATAGCTAGCACGAGCACAACACTTCTCGCACCACATGCTCAGTGCAGAGCGGCTAGAGATGGAGCACAAGCACAGGTACGGGCCAGTATAGCTAGCACGAGCACAACATGTTCAGTGCTGAGCGGCTAGAGATGGAGCACAAGCACAGGTACAGCCCAGTATAGCTAGCACGAGCACAACACTTCTCGCACCACATGCTCAGTGCAGAGCGGCTAGAGATGGAGCACAAGCACAGGTACGGGCCAGTATAGCTAGCACGAGCACAACATGTTCAGTGCTGAGCGGCTAGAGATGGAGCACAAGCACAGGTACAGCCCAGTATAGCTAGCAAGAGCACAACACTTCTCGCACCACATGCTCAGTGCAGAGCGGCTAGAGATGGAGCACAAGCACAGGTACAGCCCAGTATAGCTAGCACGAGCACAACACTTCTCGCACCACATGCTCAGTGCAGAGCGGCTAGAGATGGAGCACAAGCACAGGTACAGCCCAGTATAGCTAGCACGAGCACAACACTTCTCGCACCACATGCTCAGTGCAGAGCGGCTAGAGATGGAGCACAAGCACAGGTACAGCCCAGTATAGCTAGCACGAGCACAACACTTCTCGCACCACATGCTCAGTGCAGAGCGGCTAGAGATGGAGCACAAGCACAGGTACAGCCCAGTATAGCTAGCACGAGCACAACACTTCTCGCACCACATGCTCAGTGCAGAGCGGCTAGAGATGGAGCACAAGCACAGGTACAGCCCAGTATAGCTAGCACGAGCACAACACTTCTCGCACCACATGCTCAGTGCAGAGCGGCTAGAGATGGAGCACAAGCACAGGTACAGCCCAGTATAGCTAGCACGAGCACAACACTTCTCGCACCACATGCTCAGTGCAGAGCGGCTAGAGATGGAGCACAAGCACAGGTACAGCCCAGTATAGCTAGCACGAGCACAACACTTCTCGCACCACATGCTCAGTGCAGAGCGGCTAGAGATGGAGCACAAGCACAGGTACAGCCCAGTATAGCTAGCACGAGCACAACACTTCTCGCACCACATGCTCAGTGCAGAGCGGCTAGAGATGGAGCACAAACACAGCCGCTGCATAGCTTACTGTTCTACCAGATGATCACAATCACAAATCACAGTCACCGATCTGTATTCTATTTCTTACGAACTTTTCGCTGTCATTGAGTGGGGTTTTTACGGATCTCACCGCGTAGGAGGACTTGACTCGACGGTTCATTTGTAGACCGTTTTTCCTATAGTTTTACCACCCCGACGATTATTAACAGCGGAGTGACTTCCGAGTACCGAAGTCGCTTCGACTCGATGTGAGTTGTACAGTGAAAATGATATCTTCCTGTGTTTTGATTAGTTTACTATACAGCTGTCTGATGGCAAAATAAATTTAAAGAAAAATGAGTCCTCCTAAATAAGCTCTTAAAAACCATTTTTTTGTATTGTTTGCAGAATGAACAACATGCGAACCAATGAAAGTCAGGTTCGCGCAGCGGGCGACGGCGATGATGACCTGGACTTCGATCCTTTCAAGGAAACACAAAAGGCTCTCGCCGAGATGATGGAGTCCGAAATGATGCAGAACACCGTTTCCAGCGGGTAACCCATTTATATATATATGGTATATGTGAATGAATGAATGAAAATGAAATGAATGAATGAAAATGAATAAAAACTTGTAAGCTTCAAGGAAGAAAAATGAAAGCTTGACATAGACAATGCTGCTATTGGTATTAGATTTTTATAGCCGTGTGCATGCGTGACACCAACCCTCCTTAGTTCTATTCCAATATGTTCTACGATTTAGTTCTATAAATTGAACAACTTGATTTTTACTTTCTCGCATACGTAGTAAAGAGGAAGTCTTGTAATCGTAAAAAAATTCGACCTCGAGATTTTGACGGATTTATACGTTTTGAGTCCGAAAATATAGTTTTGGGAATTATGTCTGTGTGTGTGTCTTTGTGTCTGTATGTCTGTGTGTGTCTGTGCGTTAGCACGATAACTCGAGCATGCTTTAACTTATTGCAACCAAATTTAACATACGTGTATGACATCAAAATATAAGGTTTCTATCAAATTTTGAGCCGACAATCACGAAAGTTAAGCAACCAAGTGCGCGGTCGGTACTCGGATGGGTGACCGAAATTTAACATGCATGTATGACATCAAAATATAAGGTTTCTATCAACCTTTGAGTCGTTTCCGGTATACGAGAAAGTCAAGGGGAGACCACTCCAGATTTTTTCTACGTAAATAAACATTAAAACAAGATCGAAATATATCTCTTCTTAAATAATTTAATTTTTAGTTTGTTTCTACGTGGCTATAGATTATTGTTCGTTTTCGCAGTGACAATATGGAGCGATTGCGACGCGCTAGATTGGCTCCCCCCGGCTTCGGTCACATGGCGGCCTTCAACATGCCGCAACCGCGTCCACAGATACACACACAAGGTTTGTACACTCAAAAAAGTACCATTTAGCAAATAGAATCCTTTAACCCTTTGACTGGTAAAGAAAAATTTTTTTTTCATCGTTTTTCAACTTTATCACATAGACATAAAGTTCAAAATATGATGGCAATATATCTGCCACTACCAGACAAAGGGTTAAAGGCTGCCCTGCGCCAAGTCCCGCCTACTTTTCACTCCGGCCAATAGAATATTGACGTAACATGGCAGCCAATAAGATGCAGCGCCTTCTCTCCGCTTGCGCAGATCGCCTCCCCTTCGCGCAGTCTAGCGTGATCGACGACATAGTCTGCTCTGATTGGCTCAAACCGGTATTGGGGGATGGGTCGCTGCCATAGGCTACAAGTGGTAAACCGGGAACATTGTCGATTGTACTATCCGGGTCTTGCTAAACTTTACAGTTTAAAAATTTTTCGTTTGAAGCGAGCCCTTTCTGTTGACCCCGCCTTCTATTACTGTTGACCAATAGAAAACCCTCTTTTGTTCTGTAAGGCATCTGGTTGCAATTTATAAAAAAAAAGGGTCATTGTTTTAACAAATTGCAACCAGATGTCATTATGGCAATGTTTGCTAAGGCAATTGTTTAGCATCACTCTGGGATCTTCACTCAGAATTCGATTGGTCAACAGGCTAAGGGTAGTCGTCGACAGTGTAATACAAAAACGACCCTTAAGGTGGAAGATTAGGGAGATTGCGATAGTACCTGTATGAGACAGAGAGGGAGAAAGAGAGAGACATAGTGAGAGATGAGAGATAGAGTGAAATGTTAGATAAGTAAATAGGGTTGACAGCGCGAGAGTGACCCGTAAGTGTTGCAAGCGTTTATAGCCTCTTGTCTGTCCCGACGCCATAATCAGGCGTCTGTCAAAAAGTGCCTGTCTGTCAGACACCTGAATATGGCGTCTGTTTTCCAAAATTGTCGTTCAACTTTTGAAACTCAATTTGGCCGGGTTATATTGTTTCTATCTCTCTCAAACTTTACTACAACTTATAGAGTAGAACAGAGATGCAATATAACGCGACCACAATATTAAACCAAACCTGTCAACATTGTGAGCCCCTTTCATTCGGCGAACAGTCATTCTGTGTCTGAGTTATTCTAAGTTTACGCGCCAAATTTGAATTTATTTGCTTGTTTTTCAATAAATTATTGTTTTTAAAAGTAAATACTTTATATATAGCTCCATATAAAACAACTATCACTTGTAATAAAGGTTTTATTTGTAATTAAAATAATTTTTGAATTAAATAGAGGAAAAAAGGGACTTTTCTTAGTTTTACCTTCAATTTACTAATTTTATTCACTATAAAACTATAAAAAATTTATACATCATCTGAAAGCTTATTTAATACTGATTACAATAATATATAATTTGTATATAACCTCCATACAAATTTCTTTATATATCATCATTTTTAATGAGGACCGGAAGTAAACCGGAAGTACTCCGGAAATGGCGGGACAGATACGCCATATTTGATAAAAGGGGTGGGACAGATGAGAGGATAGGGTGAATTTTTCTAGTGGGCCATCCACGGCCAAATCCGAAAATATGAGGAAAAGCTAAAAGTATGTAGGATGTGGCGATGTGGCTGGGTTCGCTACATCTTCAGCGAAAGGGGAAGATCTTCCTCCGAGCTAGGTGTTCACTCGGGGACCGCGTGTTAGAAAAAGACGAAACATATTCAAGTAGTTACGCTAGTTTTTTGAATTTTAAACCAAGCGTCTTAAGGTTCAGATTATATCTGATTTTAATTAAATTCCTTTGAAGTTTGTACACAAAATGTTGTGGTTGCTAAGCAACGTGAAATGGTCAAAAATGGAACTACGACTCATAATGTCGAAATTATGTTTGATTTCTATTGAAATCGAATTCCGTAGTCGGATTAAAGTGATTTACACCCGTATGTATTCACAAACATTACTATGAGGTTCCTCGAGTAAAAGCATTGTATTAAATAGCGCTCTGTGATTGGTTCGATTCTGTTGCCTAGTTCACATCGTTGAATGTACTGACGTTTTATTACTTCAAACCTCCTTCAAACTTTTGACATCTGGACGTTGCTTTTGACATCTCGACCTGTGCGTTGTGTAATAAAGCTAGCTAGCTTCCTAAGCTGTGCGTTCATTTTAAAGTACGCATAGTTCCGATCCCCACTTAAGTTTTGTCTATGAATAGGTTTTTACGACCCTGTGCGTCCACGCGCACTACGAGACTTCAAAATCCTTGCCATATGGCACTATGATAAGTTTTGTTTGTGAATACGGGACTTTTTGGTTGTTGAACAACGTGGAGCAATAAAGCTTCCGAGTATTAAGATGCTGGTATCTCCTCAGGGTACAGCGGCAATGCGATGTTCTCGGACTGGACTCAAATGGACCCAGCCATCATGTCAGCATCGGCAGCGGGCAAGGAGGCACTCCGCTGGCCCGCCCACAAGCTATGGGGGGCGGCGCCCTACTCAACCGTGTCCCTGCCCCCGGGCTTCGCCCCCGCCAAGCCGCCACAGCACCCCCACCCCGCAGAGTGCATCGACGCCAAGTAAACCGTGCAATCAGATTACCCGCTCCCCGTTGGTGGTCATCGATAAATCTTTGTATTAAGAAGAGCATATTTTAAACGAGAGAAATATGATAACAAAGGAATTTGTAAAATAAATTAACCTATTTGTTTTATTTAAAATGGAAGTTTGGTTTCTTTCGGTCATTGTTAACGACACCACCGAACGGTACCCCTGGGGGTGCCGTTTACAAATTGGATTTTTTAGCGACACCCCCATATGAATATGTCGCAGGCGGATTACAAAACGGCGCGGCGGATTGTAGTGTGTGAGAATTGTTAACCAAATAAAACCGTTTGTTGATAAATCCGTAGCAGATTCTATCAATATTAGTCGTATAATCGAACGGAGATCGCTTACTATTGGTAGGTGCAGGTAATTTTTTTTATGACCAACCGGAGTCGAATTATTTTCACTCATCACTCTCTCACACTACAATCCGTCGCGCCGTTTTCTAATACGGCGTGTTATACGATCTGGCTGCGACATATATCTAAAAAAAATCATATCTGTATAAAAAAGGTGTTTGAACTCTGAAATTACTCAACCGATTTTGATGTTTATTTTTTTATTTGCAGGATTTTTTCCAACTTAGGCTATAGGATAGGTGTCATTTTAATTTATAATCAAAAAATAGTAAAGTCATATTTATCTTCCATTATGAACTTTTCCTATATGTCAAACATTTAATGGCCGACCCGTTGGCATCTGCCATTATTTTGGCAACAACGCGTGGCGGGGTTAGCAAGTAGATTTATAATTACCAACGTGTATAGATTGAAACGACCAGAGCGAGACAAAATTGAACCAATATGTGAGTAATGCGCATGTACTGCAGTCTTCTACGTGACTGACAGGCCTTAGGCCGCCTGCGTGTGCATTAAATGGTCTAACTATCGCGTTCTACACGTTACTATGCTATTTTTTTCATATTGCTGATCTTCTGTTCCTATGTAGCCTATAAGCACACGTATTAGACGGTCACGTGACCGTTGTGCTCTAGTGGTTAGAAAGATACAAATAGGAAATGAGAAGTTTCAAGGACAATTTTTTTGTCTTCTCTTTTTTATTTTTAGCTATAAATTTCTTGGTCACGTAGAAAAAACTGCAACTGTCAGATTGCAGTACTATTTTTCACGCACACATGCGCATTACTCACTTATTGGTGCGTTTTGCGGTTTCGCCCTAGTCAAGGAGCTTATATTACCTATAGAATGGAGTCATTAGTCAAATGAAAAAAGTGAGGGCAAAATTTTTGACAACCCTTGACATTTCTTGACATTTCTAGAGAGGCTCTGTCTCTTTCTAGTAGGGTGCCTATAGCAGAAAAAATAATTACGGACAATCTTGGACTTCGTTAAGTTAATAAAATTAATTAGTGCTCAAAGTTTAAAATATTTTTGAGCTTACCATTACAAAGAATTAACATTCATAATAATTAGTTTTAATCTTCCGTACAACTGTCTGTTACTATAAGTAAATTTACATTTAACATTGGCGAAATATAAAAATGAAAAAGCTCTTTATTAAATGGACTTTGCTAAGTACTTTTAAATCGTCAAAAGCCCTACCACCATTTCGGGACGAAATAATAATTATTATGCTGAGATGGAGCAGAAATGGCGAAAGACTCCGGCGAAGAACTCCACAGCTTACAATGTAATGATTTCAAAACATCAATACAAGTCAATAAATAATTATCAATTTAATTTAAGTTACAGTTTTACATGCGTATATTTTGGGTAGTTATTAAAAATAAATAAAGTAGTAGTAGTGGTAGTTTTATAAAATCTGTAACACACTAAGTTTATTCCTCAATAAAAAGTTGATCACAAGAACTGTTCTATTTTAAATCTAAACATAAATAACAATCTAAACATTCATATATTACATATGTGACTCAAGAATTTATGTAAAACAAAGTTATATATACCTACACATAATATTGATACTTAAAAGAACAAAATCCTTTATTATTATATGATACAGTGATATCCGCAGAATATAGTTACATATTCACATAGATACTTCTAAATTACAAAATATTGACCTAAAATATATTACTTTCATATCAATCGATGTTTCATTGGCAAAATAATCGATTCTGTAAAACAAGTAAGAAAAAAGTTACAGCTAATTTTGTACAAGACAAACTTAAAATCGCTCTGCTATAAAGAAAGAATTATGCAGATGTGACTTTATTCTATCATGAGACCAACAATTAAAAATATGAATACCGGTAAAAGATGTAAAAGAATCATTTGTACTCGTAACTCGATTAATACTGGTTAACGTATGACAAGGTATATAACTTTGTCATGTGTTAACCAGTATTAAAAAAATATGCATAAAACGATAAGGATTTCCTATGAAAAGTTGGTCGGTACGCAACGTATCACACCATGTATTTGGAATAGCCCGTATTAACTTTTTTCGGTTTCTAAGAGTTTGTACCTCATTCTTACTTTAAATTGAACGCCCTACGTATATATATATCAACCTTCTGTACCTGTTACTCAGTTACGAAGTCAGAAGGATAAGAGCCTTGTTCCTAAAGCCGCAATAGTGTAATTTCCGCCTAGGGTCTTTCGGAAATCTAAAAAGAAAAGAAAATTTTATGTATACAGGCACTTTTAACTTGTAATTAGCATATTAAAAACTATAATTTGATAGGCTTGAATAGCACAGTCACAATTTTATTAATGCTGTGTCAATTTTACTAACCCAGATTCGAGTGAAGTTTGAGGTCACTGTGCATATTGCACTCTGCGTTACATGTTAGTAGATGCAAATGTGAAAGATAAAATACACTATTACACTGGTAAAATCCAATCAATCATTTTGAATATGTTTCTCAATTAAAATAATGTACATTGCACAAATTACATGTTTTGTTTGTAAATAAACGTTCCCAACCAAAAATGGGTAGAACGATTTATGTATTATATATATATATACATAATCTATAAACTATATATATAATCTATATATATCTATATAACAGCTATTTCAAAGACTTAAAAATATATATATATCAATTTTGATTACCATTTCTGAAAGGAAAAAGGTTATTATTTTATAATAATTCTGGAAATCCTAGTCACCCTAGTCAATTTGTTTACACATATTTGAATAAGTAATTTATGTATGAAAATTAATTAAATTCAGATAGTATTAAAGCCGAGTATCAGAAATTACTTTCCCCTATGGAGTTTCACCCAATAACGATAATCATATGGAATTACATGTGAAAAACCAATTTTACTTAGGTGAACAATAATATGCAATTATAACACTTACAAGTGAAATTTCACACTGCATCCTGGATACCACTCACTTCTGCAACCACGAACTATACAGCGATGCACCATTTTGCACTATTTATAGTTATTAAAATGTAAAAAGCCGTACCAAAATCGCGAGTCGATATTTATGAATACGTCAATTACGACAATTTATGTCATGTTGAGATTTCGGGACATTGACACATGAAGAGAGTGCTGCCATTACATAAATCCTTTCATTTCCCATAAGTTATAGAAAGAATCACAATGATGATTTTCAAAATAAAATACAAACCTAAACATTAAAAGTAAATATATTATATTTATTTCTTTCATTGATAATAAATACTGATAATTGAATACAATATGTTAAGTTTTTAGCTACTTTTCTACTTTTGTTTTAGAAAGATGGCGAAATACTGGGGAAATCTTGTTTCTATGTAGTCGTGTTTAGAAAGAGATGACGACAATTTCTAGAAAGAGAAATGTGAAATTTGAAATGTCAAGTATTGTCAAAATTTTTGCCTTCACTTTGTTACTTTGTCTAATGACTCCATTCTTTAGTATAAGCTCCTTGGCCCTAGTCGATTCATTGCCAATCTATAAACGTCAGTAGGCAGTTATAAATCTATAGTCGGTACGCAAACTCTTTAACCGGCTAATGACGCAAGCTCAAGAAGCAAATCGTAAATTAGATGAATTTATTGGCCACGAACTTGATACAGATTATGTTTGAAATAAAAAGGAATAACAGCATCGCTCAAGTTAAATAAAAATATTACAAGATTTTTTATAATATTATTACTCTATTCATTAGTGGTGTCGTCAACAAATCCTGTTTGCCAACCGCACCCCTAGGGGTATAGTTTGGTGGTGTCGTTTACAATGAACGGTTTCTTTACGTTGCTCCGCTCCTCCGGCTCCCGGCGAATTTTATCATATTTCTTCCACTTTCTTTTCGCGACGCATGGTGTATGTATTCTTTATGTTATATATTTACGAGAATCATTATCCCTGTTATGAATTATATTTTCTATATTGAAATGAGATGCCAATATCGCTGTTCCATTTGTACCTTATTGAGTCATTAATCATGAGAAAAGATAAATGAAATTAAAGCAACAATTATTATAATGCATTCTTTTAATGACACCTCCGCTCAATGATATTATATTTAAAAAGAGGTAGATGGGTTACTTGCTTGCAAAATGTGGCACCCTAAAAGTAAGCTGATTAGCACACCCGAGCATATATCTTTCTCGTTTACTCTGTTGCTAGATATCATGTTGTCTTACTCACAACTTACAATACGACCATGTTAACTCGCCACATACGATAACATGAAATCGTAGACTTAGGTGCCGAGTTCATTTGACCGAACATGATGACATTTTGCATTTTGGACCATTTTTGACTTTGATTTTTTTTAAATATAATATCATTGCCTCCGCTCCGTTCTTAGAACTATCCTATTATTTCTCCTTCGCTTTTTTCTCGAACTGAAGTAGTGTTGAATAAAATTTTCACATTATGAAGTTTGGACTTCATTTATTGTTTTGTAGAATTGTAGATTTTGTACTTGTAGATACATCAGTATAATTAGTTTGTGACAAATACATTTAATTAACCTTACAAGGAAAATAAAACTTCAATGCACATGTATAATTGTTTATTAGGAATGTATTATCGATGAAAATAGAAGGCCAATTGCAAGTAAAAATATTTATTTATGGGCCTATAATGAACATTATATTTTCATGACAAACACAAGCAGCTACAATTTTGTTGAAATTGTACGCACAGTTAAGGTAAAATTGCATTGACATTGGTCCGTATATCATGGTTGCAACATGTAAATATAAAGTATTTATATACAGGTGACTGAAAAGACCAAAATATAAGGCAAATCAATGAGGGTATTCTAAAAAATGGTATTCGCCAGGTGGCAGCACTTACGCGTTAGGTCCACCTGTCAAGATTTCATCCATATCATAAATATCCTCATTTGACAATTCTATGATGTTTTTAGAGCGGGAATTTCCCAATGACTTACATAAATATAGACAGGTTATACACGAACAAAATTGTATTTTAAAGTAGCGCAAGAGTGGCCAATGTAATAATATACAGACAACAGCACGTTGGGTTACCACAAACTGTCAAATTTTCCCAATCGATTATGCACTTTATATTGAATAGTCTTAGGTTGAAAATCGTTTGAAGAAATTTGACAGTTTTGTATAACCCGACGTGCTGTTGACCGTAGATAACTTTAAAAAAAAACACAGGAAGGTATTTTTCCGAGCGATAACTTAAAGCCTTGCAATGAAGTGAAGTTGACCAGCCGAGACGCGGGAGCGTTCCAGACTGAATGCATACCGGCAATTGCCTGACTTTTTCGTTGCCATTCTCGAGCGGATGCAATGTATCTATACTTTTTAAACATCTTAGGGGACAGCAGACTTTTTAGGTGAATGGATTAGCCTCGTATTTGCCTCAAATAACCAATATGAATCATGAGTACTTAGTCTTATTTTAAAAGGATGCTAATATCTTACCAATTAGCCTGTATTACAACTACGACAGTATAGGAACTACTTTTTGAAGCGCATTGGAATTTGTAGGTACTCGTATATGTTTTAATCATATAGGAAACTGTAGATTGGTAATGTAAAAGAGAAAGAGCATACTAACGCGTATATTATAGCGAGATAGATAGACGAGACCATTTCACGTACACGCAGGGGGCCTAAGGAGGTCTGTCAGTCGTGTAGAAAAGACAGCAACTGTCAGGCTGCAGTACTATTTTTCTTTAGCGTAGAACAGACAAAGGGTTTTCTAAAATAGCACTCCCCAGGGCCAGCACTGTAGCGGCGAGGTTTTTGTTAATTTTATGACGTTTGTGGACCAGGAAACTAGGAAAGTCATGTTTTGACAACCTCTTGTATAACTGGCGAGCTGGCGCCATCTGTACCTACCCGTAGTGTATGTTTTTTAGTATAAAAAACGTTACTATTGTAGTTGCGTTAAGAGCTCAATTTGAATAGAAAATGTGAAAGGCGCCTCTAGCGGAAAGAAGCGCAAATCATGTTTCCCATACAAATTGAGCTCTTAACGCAACTACAATAGTAACGTTTTTTATAAGTACTAAAAAACTTACACTACGGGCACTGGTTTCTCCTTCATTAATTTATAATGCAATGAAGATGAAACGACATCCTGGATAATTCCGCGACGAATGGATTAATCCTACTATGTAGTCTTCATCACAACCCATCAATAAAAGTTCTTGGATCGGGACCGTCCCATGGCACAACAGTTCCATTATGCCAAACAAACTGGCCACTCCCATTAGGCTCTAAAGCTAGCCTCACAGGGTGACAAGCAGCATCCTCAGGGGTCACTGACCCTGCCCCCTTCGTCATGTCGGACATCACGTAGCCAGGATGCACGCAGTTCACTGATATACCTGGTGGAAAAAATCTTCATTGATAAGGTAAGATAAAAAGGAAATATGACCTTGGTAAGTATTGTTTTCTGTTGATGTAAGTTAAATAGGTTCTTATCTTAATGTGGGCGCAGAAGATTAATATTCTCTGCCCCTACTCTGGGGTAGGGGCAGAGAATATTAAGGGACATAAGGGGTAATAATCGTTGTAAATTCGCGACAGTTAAGTAAAATTAAGCTTAAAAAAACATTCCCTAAGTGGGCGGTGCGGTGTGCAAAATAAGTTTGAAACTATGGTTTAAGATAACCATTCATTTACTGATTTTGTAAATAGGACTAGAAAACTACTCCTGAGGATGAGGGAAAGAGAGCGCCGCGCTCTGACTAATGGGGCCTATTCGCGTTATTTACGATTGTGGAAATCTAAACCAAATCGATAACGTTGGTAAAAGGGTAAGGTATCTCTTCGTACTCATATCGTTCGCACAAAATCTTTGGGTCTTTGAGACAACCAAATAATTAATGAATAGTTTTTGCGTTTACAAACGCGTTAATATTTTTCTAACTAGAAAAAATACAAATTTAAAACAAATACTTATTTCGTTCGGATTTCAGAAGTGTTTTCAAAGACTTGACGAAACAATTTTTACCATAAAAAACATAAGCAACAAGCACTGCCAAATTTCGACAGCGAAAGCAGTGCCCTGGTAGCGTAGTGGTTAACGCAGCCGCCCGAATTGCGAGTAATGCTAGGTTCGATTCCCGCCTGGGGCAGGTCGATATTTTTCAGTGTATTAGTTTGACAACCAAATAAATTATCTCACCTCTACTTTTCAGTCTTCTGTGCAGCATAAAAGTGTAAGCATTAACACCAACTTTGGACACAACATAAGGTGATACGCCCCAACCTTCTTCAATTTCTCTATCCATTTTTACGGCTTCCACATAACTGCGCATCAGATTTCTCAATTCCTCTAAACTCAAATGCTCAGACTTAATTTTTTTTCTGAGTTCTTCACTCGGTATCCGAGAAAGATGCCCTGATGAACTTGAAATATTGACTATACTTCCTCCGTTAGCTACTAATGGCAAAATAGCTTCGTTGAAACTCACTAAAGCAGAAAAATTTACCGCAATGGTTTGTTCTGCTTGGAACACCTTCGGTTCAGTGGAGTCTTTCAAAAAGAGGATCCCTGCGTTGTTAACTACAATATGAATTTCCTTATATTTACTGCGTATGTGATTGCAGAATTTTTCTACGCTTTTATCGTCTGTGACGTCAAGCTGATGGTGTTCAAAATTATTCAGTCCTAGTTTCCGAAGTTCTTCACAAGCTTTTCTACCTCTTTCCTCGTCTCTTGAAGTTAAATAAACGATGCCATTGAATTTTTTACACAATGCCTTTACTATAGCGAATCCTAGTCCTTTATTCGCTCCTGTTACTATGGCAACTTTAGTTCTAGACATTTTCCTTGAGTGTGATTTAAATGATAAATTAGTTAAGTATCCATTAGGATGTATGCCTGGTTACAATGAAGAATAAATTATATTCAAAAGCATGTAATTTAACCTAACTTTTGGTTGATTATGGAGGTCATCGACGCATGCGCAACCAGTACCGAAGTAGTTATCGATTACATCATCCCGTTACTATTAAACACTGGTTGTAGGTTAAAGTCGAACAATTTATTTTATGAGATAAGATTAATCTATGAAACATTAACTTTAATTAAGCTTATGAGACTGTAGTGAAATAAGATGAAATGCAAAATCTTAGTTTTGGAAAACGTATCCTATAATCCAATTCCATCTTACCTAGCTACATAATATTCAGGTATTCATGCCACAAAGTTTCTTGAATATAAAATCGTATACAAAAATCGAGTAGCGATCGAGAACTCACGGTAGACGTAGACAATCTATTAAACTGACGTTTTGTACAGGCATAGACAAGTTAAGGTCGGCTTTACCTATAGCTTCATGGTCGGCTTATAGCTTTGCGATATTGTTGATGTAAACTTTAGTATATTTTTGGTAAACTGTAGACATAATTTGTACGCTTAATATTATTTTTAAGTATAAAATAATTTCAAGCAATTTAAACTATTTTATCAGTATTTAACTTAGCATGTTCGTAATCTAAGTGTGTAAATTGACCTTTAATGTTCGAGAAAACGCCATCTATCGACTCAACTTATCACTTAATCAATGATAACATTATAAATACACACAACTCTATAGGTTATTAACTGCGTGTAGTTTTTTTACGTTCAAATATTGTTGATTCCAAACAATGGCATATAATCCATTCGGGGACGAAATCGTTTTGCGCTCAATAGACTGGTTGGAGAATTTCCCTTGGCGCCAAGAAAATAGCTTCAGGCAGAGTAAAGACAAATACGGAATAAGTTTGTACGTGAAGGACTTTGCCCCCGAGGAGATCTCGGTTAAAATATCTAAAGGATTTATTGTCATTGAAGCGCAGCACGAGGAGAAGAAAGACGAGCATGGGTATATTTCTAGAAAGTTCGTCAGGAGGTATCCTTTGCCAGACGATTGTATTCAGGAAGAAGTGGTTTCAACTATGTCTTCTGACGGCATATTAACTGTGACTGCTCCGAGGAAACCTTTGGTTAAAAGTGATACTGTCATCCCAGTGAAATACGAGTCGAAATGCAAGTTGTAAAGTATATTTTTTAAATCAAATTACCAGTTTCACTGTGATGTGTTTTTCTTAGCTAGGAACCTACATGTAAAAAAAAAAGCAATTGAATGATACCAAGTTTTACTTGCACTCGTATTTAGACTCTTTTTTTTAAGTTAATTAAGTATTCTTATACTAATGAAACTAGAGTTGGCAATTTACATAATATTGTTATGTTCAACTTATACTGATGTGATGAATAACTGATAAGAGACTGTGATTTTTAAATTATTAATAAGAAAAATAAAGGTTTAATTATTAACTGCTTTTTAAATTACTCTTACAATTTAATTTGCCTGCCTCATTATTAATTTTTAGCTATTGTCAATTTGAAATACAAACGTACTTATTTCGCAACCTCGCGCGTACCGCGCCGTCCAACAGACGTTAACTACGTAACGGAAAGGGATCAGCAGCGCAATACTCGCTATGGCGAGGCGACACGCCGCGTTTTCGGCCCGGACCCCACCAAAGCGTAGATGTTAGAAGCGGAGACGAGAAGAGATGTTTTTCAGTAAAGGAGTAGGTAGGTATCCACAAAGATGAACGGAGATGCGTACTCAGTAGAATGCTACATTCTACTCAGTACGCATCTCCGTTCATCTTTGTGGATACCATCTCTACAGATGTGCGCGACCACAGATATATCAATCTAAGGAGATCGGTCGAATCGCCGAGTTCATAGGAAGACAGAGTGTCGCGATCAGCGGCCGTACTACATAATATGGTTGTAGTTGAGCATGCCGTAATATACACTCTTCATTGCGCGCGTCTTAAGGACTGCGAAGCGATGAAAGTTAAGCACAGCCGCAAAGGAGATCGGTCTAATCGCTGAGTTACGTATTCACTTGACTTTATCGGAAGGCGGAAGTGGCGGAAATGTATGCCCACGGGGCATACACTTGTCGCAAGTTAAACGCCGGCTTGGCCTATCTCCTTGTATTATTAAATCTGTGTGCGCGACCAACAGTCAAGATTGCAGTTTCGCCGCTCATTACACGCCGCTCACATCTCTTCTCGTCTCAGCTGCGTTCAGTCAGCCGACGCTGCTTACAAGGAACAGTGGTTAGTGTAAGTTTTTTAGTATACAAAACGCACCGATTCTAGTTGCGTTAAGAGCTCAATTTGTATAGGAAACATGATTTGCGCTTCTCTCCGCTAGGGGCGCTGTTCGCGTTTCCTATACAAATTGAGCTCTTAACGCAACTAGAATCGGTGCGTTTTGTATACTAAAAAAAACATTAAGCGATATCTCATTACAAATTGGTTGTCTGTAAAGTCGGTTTACTGACGATAGTTGAACGTGACAACGTCTTAAGAAAATACTGATGGAATGGTAGCATTTTTCAAAAGAATAAAATCTCTTTGGCTATACTATTTGTATCTGGCTGGTTTTGGTATCATTGAAAGTTTAAATTTTAAAGAACATAATTCCAAATTCAAATTACGAAAATTATTTTCATTTGTTTAATAGATTTTTGCTTGCACTTCAAGCCTTACATGGAACGCCTCAGAGCGAGGTAACGCCGCATGCGTCATGTTTTTTCGTGCGTGCAGCCGGCTCTATCGAATTATAAGACGTTCAAAAACTTACACTAACCACTCAGCTCACATTTCCGCTAGTTCGATCGCGCCATACAAATATGATTCAACTCTGCTCGGTGGTATCCACTGAAGCTGAGCGGAGACGATATGTTTCAATAAGGACTTTCTATTGATTGTTTAAAACACAGCTCCTCTCTTCTCGTCTCATCGCCGCTTTGGTGGAGTCCGGGCCTACGGATCGCCGCCTGCTCGCCGACGCTCGTCGACAGCTAGGTGGTACGAGTTTAATCAGTTTGTATCAGAACGTGAAGTTGAAGTTCCATATAAAAACACCCAAAAATATTTTGGATTTATTTTTTGCGTCAGCAATGTAGTATGTGTAGCAATGCAGCTTGTTGCCTTATATAATAAGAATTCATGGAAATTAAGAAGCTCAAAAAGTGCCGATTTTCGCAAAATACGCGTAAACGCTCTTAAGGTAGTAGGCAACAACCTGGCCTCCTGTCACTAATTTGGCACACAGCATAACCATACTGGGTGTTTCTCCCGAGTTCTTGTTGCAAAAACACGTGTTGAGAGACTCCATTTTTTTAACACAATCTACCGTACAAGTTTTTATTACTATATGTTCATTTTCACTCGACGATCGCAAAATGCGTCATCTTCATGTGACGCGGACGCCATTAGGTTAAAAGATGAAGAAGATAGCCATACTGCCAGATGTGCTTTTATGAGTACCTAAATACTACCTAAATCTCTGCTCCTCCGCCTTTTTGGATATTAATGTATATGGATATTCATGAGGTACGTACGGAGTTTGTAAAAAACATTGGCACTATGGAAAATCGCCACAACGTTGGTGGTTAGACGACGCGACTTGTCTGGGACTCCTCGACGCTTTGACAATACAATATAATACTTGGTCCTGCCCAATAAAAAACCACTGGTACTATACCCTCCTACACTAAACATCCTCCCCGGCCTGACCTTCAGTGCGCTATTGCAGGACGGCTCGGGATCTGCGCACGTGAGAGTAGCTACACCGAGACCGTCCCAACGCTGCCCGTCTAGGCATTTCTTGCACCAAATGGTAGCCAGCGCAGCCACTCCTCCACCGACGGCTGCTCGACCTGGCGCGTCCTCCCGACGAGGACACCGGGAGCAGCCATCGGACCGCACCCGGGGGTCTTCGGGCGCGGTCGTGGCCCTGAAAAGGGCCGTCCGGAACCAGCCGTGGTGGGAAAACAAAAACAACTTGACGATGGCATATTAGTCTAGTACTAGGGGTACTAGAAAAAAAAAAGTTACTGACCTACAAGACTAATTATTATTCTAATAGTATTTTGTAACCTTTATTGAATGTAATAATAATCACGATTAGGTACTGATCATGATTACACATAAATTAAAACTTTTGATAATTACAATCAGGCATTAACTTTATCAAACACTTCGGAAATTATCAGTAGAAAAAAATTTCAATATCTCATTCGCAGCCACGTGGTAACAATAGCGTTAGCAGCTATAACCGTAAAAGGTGATAATGGATAGATACATTATAATAACGTAATACTGATTTAATATTATAATCTAATACAGATTTTTTTGATAGGGTGTGGCACAAAAGTCTTCTCTTCACTTCCGGCGTATGGTCTACCTGTTCAACTCTGTACCTGGACGGTTGACTTCCCGCATAAGCGTAGAATTTGCGTCCTCTCTGAAAATGCAGTTCGCGGTCATGTCAGTGAATGCCGGTGTTCCTCAGGAATCCGTTTTATTACCTCTTCCTTTCATCTCTACGCCGACGACCTTCAGATTTATCGGCATTTTAAGATATACGAAGTCAAAGAGGCCATAAACTTACTTAATAAGGACCTTTTTTCGATTGAGTCTTGGGCACGATCGTTTGGTCTCACTGTTAACCCAGCGAAGTCACAAGCTATGATTGTAGGTAGCCATAGACTAAGATGTAGGCTGGACTGGAGCACGGTTCCTGCAATTGCGTATAGCGGAATTACTATTGCATACACTGATAAAGTTAGGAATCTTGGACTAATCATGGATTGTCATATATCCTGGTCTCCACAAGTCAATGAGGTAAGTCGACGTATGCATTCATTCATTCCACTCCCTCAAGCGACTTCAATATTTTCTCCTTTTTAAGACCAATATTATGCTTGCGCAAGCTCTCCTTCTCCCCATTCTCGACTACGCTGACGTTTGTTACTTGGATCTTACTGAGGAGCTGCTCAATAAACTGGAACGCCTTCAGAATCTTGCTATTCGTTTTATTTTCGGACTGCGGAAATTTGATCACGTCTCCAATTTTCGTACGCAGTTGGAATGGCTTCCGATCCGAGAACGACGTAATGTGCACATCCTATCTACTTTACACAAAATCCTTAAAGACCCAAATGCCCCTTCCTATCTCCGATCTCGCTTTCAAAACCTTTACCCGAACGATCTCGACCTCAACGGTCGTGTATCACTAAAACACTCCAGATCCCCAACTGTAATACTGATTTCTTTTCACACTCGTTTTCCACTCGTGCTGCTAAGTTATGGAATCAGCTCCCTACCGATATCCAGGAAAGTCCATCAGCTTATGCTTTCAAGTGTAAAATAAAAAAACACTTTCAGATGCGTTCATCATAGAGTATGCATACTTATAATTTATTCACATCGAGGGTGGATTGAAAAGTTCTCGGCCTGACATATAAATAGTGATGGTATTTATATGATACTAGCCTCTTTGAATTCGTTTGTTTTTTGGCTATCACGATGGTGAATTTCTTCTTTGTGGGTTTCGTAGTTTTTGAGTAAGAGCGAGTTGAGAGAGACAAAACGCAATGTTTTTGGAAAATGTAGAAAATTTAACAATGCGTGGTCATCAAATATTTGTGTAAAAAAAAATTAACACCACAAGAGTTAATTTATTGTTAGTCTGACCTCTTGTCATGTCAGTATTCATATATTTTATATGTATGGTTTAAGTATATATTTAATTATGTATTGTATTTGTATGGTAATATGTAGTACCTATATGTAATTTTTATTTATGATAAGGTAAAATGATAACATTTAAAAAAAAATTGTAATGCGCTTTTGTATCTCCCACCTAATAACTTACTATCTTACTCACATTTTTGGGTTGGCTGGAAGAGATCTCTTATAGAGATAAGTTCGCCCTTGCAAACTGCATCACTGTTTATTTGTTATTTTTATGTTATTAAGTGCAATAAAGAGTTAAATAAAATAAATACAACATGTAAATTAAATAACCAACACCCTCAATACAGGTGGTTTGGGATCGGCTTCTGAGTTGATTTCAATATGGTACCCAGAAAATATTGTACAACATTTTCTGGGTACTTTTGTTATTTTTTTCAAAAAAATAATATTTTTTTTTTAATCATTGAAATCAACTCAGAAGCCTATCCCAAACCACCTGTATTAAGGGTGTTGGTTATTTAATTTACATGTTGTATATAGGCGAGAGTATTCATAAAAGGTACAATTTCGAAGTCGACTACACGCAGCCGTAGCAGCTAGCAGTCGATATTTATAAAATATGCAGAAGTCATAGGTATGTTGCTAGCAACGGAAGGTTTTCATTTAAATAGGTGCATGCATAGAATCCAGTAGCCCATTATTCAAGTAATGAAAACTTCGACGACATCGCAGCGATTAGTCGCTTAAACATTTTTGGGATTAGGTACGTTCGTAAAATAAACCAACTTTGAAGTCGCTTGATCGCAATGTTGTTGAACCATCGTCGAACCGTATTTTTTTTTCGTTTAAAATACGCAACTATTGTAGTTGCCTTAGGAGCTCCATTTGTATAGGAAACCTGAATAGCACCTGTACGAGCAGGTCGCGGTGGTTGTAAGGCGCCGCTTCCCACAAGTAGGTACATGGAAGGGATGCTAGGCTAGGTTGTAAGGCTGGCCAGCAAGGACATGATTATAGGAAGGCGCTGGCCAGGGAGTAGCCCTGGCAGGCAGCCTGATGATGAAAGGGAACTGCCCCACAGACTAGCCCTAGCAGGCAGCAGCGGGGAGGTAGTGAGAGCCAACAACGGTTGGAACCTGTTTATTGATAATTTTGGATAATGTATTATACTGATTACATTGTCTGCAGGGTCCGATCTAGCCATTTCGCCGCTCTGGACAAAAGCCAAAAGCCCCCCCCCCCCCCCCCCCCCCCCTCCCCCTACTTAAAGTCCGGAGATTCGAAACTAGAACGCAACAAATTAGATAACTCATTTTTGCCGCCCTCAATTCTCAATTTTGCCCTTTGTTTCATTTTGCCCTTCGTTTTTGCCGCTCTGGACAAATGTACGGCTTGTCCCCCCTAGATCGGGCCCTGATTGTCTGTACACATTGAAAGGTTTGTGCATGTCTCTCATAGGTGTAAGTTGCCGACGGTGCACGTAGGTGCAGATCCGCGGAATGTAAGTTGTTGCCTCGCTGCTGACCACGCAGCCGCAGAGTCCAATGATCAGCTTGTGGCTCGAACAGCGCCCCTGGCGGAAAGACGCGCAAATTGACCTTCTAACGCAACTACAATAGTAACGTTTTAAAAGGAATAAACTTAAACTACGGGCACAGCTAATAAATTGTTTTAAAATCGCACCTGAAACACAACTGAGAGGCGTTCTTCTAAACAAATCTCGTATGTTCTATGTTAAATAGTTATCAATATTGTTTGATTTGATTAAATTAATTTATCGTAAATCACTGTATTTGAAGTTAAAAATGTACTTATTTGAACCTTTTTATAGAAAATGAAATAATTTTACGGGCATCCTTTTTGTTTCGTTGTCAATTCGTGTAATAGTTGCGTATTACACTACAGGTACAGTAGCGTTGCGGCGACACGTCGCCAGCTACACGTGGACCCGGCACCCAGGACCCGATCTAGCCATTTCGCCGCTCTGGGCAAAATCACCAACCCCCCCAAGAGAGATAAAATCACTAGATTACTAACACTACAAATTAGTACGAGAAAATTTTACTTAGACAGTGAAATCGCTCGGAAACTACTGAAGCTATTTTCATAAAACTTTATAATAATTTTGTCCGGACTCAATTCTCAATTTTGCTGCCCTTAGTTTTTGCCGCTCTGGCAAATGTCCGGCTTGTCCCCCCTAGATCGAGCCCTGCCGATACCCGCACGGTGGATTCATGGAAAGTTTGTCCACCACCGCCGTCACCAAAAGCGAGATAATTTCTGACTGAATGATGCTCGAGACATTTCCTAAATGTATGTGTCCTTACCTCGGCGCCGTCATCTCGTTCTTGTTGACGGCGGAAGTGGATAAACACCCTAAAGGCTACTTTACACAGGGTAAGTAGAGTCAGTAAAACGCCGAGAATTTACCACACCGTTTACATGCAGTCAGTAAGCGAGAATATTGAAATCAGCGCTAAACGTAACTCATTACCGGTTATTAAAATTAACGAGATATGGCTTTCCGGTTTTTATTTTCTGCATGAAATGAAAAATGTTACAAGATTCGAATTTTAGGGTATCACTCGTTTCTACTGATTCAAAAGTACGTGGAATTGGGAGCAATCGAAACTAATTTCGTATAATAAGTTTTTCATTCATGCATGAATTAAAATAAATACTTATTAAATAAATAAATTGTTTATTAATAATTACAGTGCTGGATTCACTTCGAATGATTCAAAACTCTC
The DNA here is from genome assembly GCA_955850985.1 of Elophila nymphaeata. Classification (NCBI taxonomy): domain Eukaryota; kingdom Metazoa; phylum Arthropoda; class Insecta; order Lepidoptera; family Crambidae; genus Elophila; species Elophila nymphaeata. Next base: position 6,976,447 of record OY039091.1, on the reverse strand, counting down.
CTGTGCTGACTCGAAATCAATTTAGGTACATTAGGTCAATTCAGTACCATGTGTAAATCTGTCTTAAAGTTTTCAACTCTACTTAATGGAATATTAATATTTTTACTTTCTCGTATAAGTAGGTACCTACGTAGTTTTTATGGAATTATGTTTGTGTGGGTGTCTGTATGTCTGTGTGTCTGTGCATTAGCACGATAACTCGAGTATGCTTTAACTTATTGCAACCAAATTTGACATGCATGTATGACATGAAAATATAAAATTTCTATCAACTTTTGAGACGTCGATCTCGAAAGTTAAGCAACCAAGTGGGAGGTCGGTACTCGGATGGGTGACCAAAATTTAACATGCATGTATGACATCAAAATATAAGGTTTCTATCAAGTTTTGAATCGTTTCCGGTATACGAGAAAGTCAAGGGGAGACCACTCCCGATTTTTTATTAATTAACACATATCGAATAGTCGATCACACACCGCCACCTAGCCCAGCCTCTTCATCTAGTTGCAGAGTACATCCACCTAGTTACCAGACCCGATGGCTGTTACAAAACGATTTATTCGTATTCAATAATTGATGATAATCGCGCCCCTGATATTGAAATTTGTCATGAATAATTTGATACGTATTCCATGAGAAATACGTCTGCAAATTGATGCCGTACTGTCGTCGTACGTACGTCATATCGTTCTTTGTATCATTATCATTGGACAGTCTGCCGGTGGAGATGGTGTACTGAGGACGCGTGTGTTTTATCCGGTGTCGTAGAGTGCAGTTTCTGTATCAAAGGTAATGTAAGAAAATGTAATAATATTGACAGAAATGGGATTTTTTTATAGAACTAATTTCACTTTGGTTGCCTTAGGATTGATCTTAGAAAAAATTATATCGGGTCTCTTTTAAGTTAAGTCATAGGTCGTGTTCAATCCTAACTGGTAATTAATGACGCAGTGGAGTGGTCAGTAACCAGTGCCGAACAGTTTGATGCGTAGGCACATATACGGAAGTCGGAACATGGATCGCAGGCGGATTGTATAACACGCCGTAATTACAAAACGGCGCGGCGGATTGTGTGAGTTAAAACCGTTTGTTGATAAATCCGTAGTAGATTCTATCAATATTAGTCTGTATAATGGACTAGAGATCGCTTATTATTGGTAGGTTCAGGTAGTTTTTTTTATGACCGATCGGTGTGGATGTATTGTCACTCATCACTCTCATACACTACAATCCGCCGCGCCGTTTTGTAATACGGCGTGATATACGATTAGGGTTACCATTTAGAAATTTGTAAACTCCTTTCAAAAAGCCCGACAGTTCAAAAAAGTCCGTACATTTTAATCCGCACAAAATGCAAACATCAGGTACGCACTTTGTAACAGTAGAATGAACATGGTAGCTAACAGTCGCTTTTAGATAAGTGGGACATTAAATAAAAATTAAATTAGTAAGTTTTATTACTCGTATTCCATGTAAAACAAAAAATCCGTACAAACTAAAGGGCCGGACAAAGTCCGGACATAGGTCTAGAAGTCCGCACATGTCCGGATTAATCCGGGCGGACCTGCGACAGATGCATACAAACGTTAAGGCAGCAGCGGCGCAGCAGGCCGGTACGAATCCTGGTAGAGAAAAATGTGCGATTTATGAACAGTTCATTTATTTACGAAAATAATGAAATTACTTATTTGTATATTTTTCTGTTATCTCTAGTATCCATCTAGTTCTTAATGATACTTACCTTTTTGTGGTTGATAAATTGAAGAGCTTGGAAATATATTATTATAATCATACTTTTATTGTACTACTTACAACTAAATTTATAAATCCAAATGTGTGTTTCGCTGTCATGTTTTAACGACTAGATATTCAACTGACCATAATGAATTTTTCTGGTAAAACTTTTGTGAATATACAATTATTTATATATAACTGCTCGTAGTTACATTATCACTAATACAATGTGGAATAGAAAAATAATTTTAAACCAAAATCTAAAATAAGGGTCCCCATATCTTACAGAGACCACAATCCGCTGCGTATCGTGGGTCGTGTAACGCCAGAGCAAGTAGATAATATCTAACTATAGATAAACATCTAACCTTATCTCTATATAATTACAACAGATTATGTATTATCGCTTGGTCATACTAATATTATTATGTCAGAAGTGGTTACTGTCAGATGTATGTTCAATGCGTGCGACGCTGTTGCTAACAAATGCGCATTACCAATTAAAGTGAAGTGAGTTGGTTTAAAGTGACTAATGCTGGTGGCCGCAGATCGTCCTCTAGCCTGTAATTCAATCTGCTCCCAAGAGGATTTTTATTCGCCGAGCATCTCCCGCGGGGAGTAAAACAGTCACTGAATGTAGACTGTATGTTTTTCAATATTGTCTTTAAATAAACAATATTATTTGTGTTATTTAAATGATAATTATATTAATTATGACACTTTGTCTCATTTGAATTTATAAAATTAAAAACTTTTTAGCTATTGGTTTACTTACACGATTAAAATGGTTTTTGAAACACTTTTTGAAGACCCTTTGTTCGAATAATACACGAATTTATTTTTTATCACTTTATCCTGTAATTCAAATTAATAAAGGACTATTTAAGTTGAAAAACCGTTTTATTACTGCTTATTAGTTTTTTTTTCTTGGTTTTTCTAGACACCGTTTAGTTAGTCTCTAGCTAGGGCATTCGACTCGGAAGGGGCGCTCAAACGCCTAAACTGCTAAACCGATTTTGATGAATTTTTGTCTATAGATAGATAGCTCTGGACACGTACGTAATTTTGTAGGTAAGTACCTATTTACCCAAAACGGGATATCGGTTTATTTGCGTCAGTCAGTTGGGTCTCGGTTCGAAGTAATAAAAAACACGGGAGTTTCTCCCGAGGTCTAGTTGTAAAAACACGTGTTGAGAGACTCCATTTTTAACTCAAATAAACCTTACAATTTTCGTTACATTTTCACTTGACACTGGCTAAATGCGTATACATGCTTAATGTATCGCGACGGCATTAATTAAGAATATAATAGAATAAAAAACATAACTATTTATATCTTGTATTATAATGTACCTACTACACACTTATTTTGTCAGAGGAAATAGAAGGAATTTTAATCTGGTTTGGCAGGTTTTTTATGTTCATGTTAATTGATAAAAAAGTGGATGGTTACGTCCTTTGCCTTTTATTGAGTAGGTCGAAGGGGCGCCGGGGTCGTGCGTCCTTCGACGATCACGAAAACGACGCTACCAAATGCGCGGTCGGTACTCGGATGGTTGACCACAAATTTTTCTACTCAATTTCCCTCCGTACTTCGTCGGCACGTTAAGCTGGTGGTTCCGGGTGCTGTATAAAGATAGAAGTCGTTCCCAAGGAGGGTTAATGTCAGATAGGCTGGCCGTAAAAATCTAATGCCAAAATCTTAGCAGTATTGTCGATATCAAGACTTACCAGTAGCAGATTTGTCAGTAGGCTAAGTGGAGCCTAGGGCGGCAGATTTTAGGGGGCGGCAAATATGGCCCAAATTTTGGGAAGAGCCCCGAAAATTAAAACTTTTTAATAAATTGAAAAAAGCTGATGTAATGAAGAAAATAGAGGACAATAAAGTTGCAAATGTAATTAATTATGATTGTAAACTATGTACTAGGCATATGCTCGATGGAACGATGGAACTAGGTATCGAATTTCAGAAGTAGAAGCGGCAAAAATTGATTAGCCTACTGGCGGCAAATTTGTAAATCCGCCACTGACCATATGTTTTATAGTTCGTGAGTACTACGCTAGATCGATAGGGCTTCAGAATATCGCAATCCATTGCTGCAATTAGAGTAGGAAGGTACCCACCTAACGTGAACCGTGTGCGAACCCTATCGATCTCAAAAAGTTTTTCACAAATGCGTGTTCATTGAATGAATGTGTCACCAAATTGAGTTTTTCGATTCAATGACTGCGTACCTACCACATGATTTTTTTTGAAGCGCGTGCGTCGCGTTATTCGACTCTACGTTTTCCTAGGGAACTTGCCGCCCTATGTGATAATTGTTTTTGAAAACTACCGAGCTAATTACATATCCATTGCTTTTTACAGGACAAGTATCACAATACTGTTAAGTAGTAGTTGATCAGTAAATTCGTGACTATCAATTACTGAAAATTGATTGATTTATCGAGCTCTGCCTACGACCTCAGTGTCAAACAAAATGCTTAATTGAAAGATAATAATAAACACAGTTTATTGCTAAAAGCTATAATAGGATAAGATAATGATGATAATTGAATGCAATCGGTCGCGGCGGTAAATTGATTTGCACAAAGACTATAAGTACTCCGTAATTGAGCATTTACTTCTGCTGGCCACGGATAGTTACAGTATAGTATAAGTAAACAAGTACGCCTACTGAGACACCGTGCTAGCGACAATTGCCTACTCGTTTAGGATGGCATAGGGTTGAGTCAAAAATAGCGGGTCAGTTTCGATACATATAGCTAAATAATTATGCCAAGTGTACTTGAATTGACTGGCAAGCATCAGGGCTCAATAATGTAATGTTTTTTTTTGTGCATGCACTGGAAACTTAATACGATTGTGTGCGTGCGGCTGACGCGTTTCTATGAAGATAACTTACTTCTTTACTTATACTATGGTTACAGAGCGTCGGCGTCGCCGGAGATTATTAATAAGACGACCTTGGTAGTCCTCTAGCCTGTACGGCGACCTTGACGTAGAAAGTAGTCGAGGGTTTTCCCTGTCTCGTCTTCTAGACTCTGCAGGGTTACAATCGAAAAGGAGCGGTAGGTCTGAGGGTGCCTCTTAAAGGTCGTTTACTATAAACTCTACGAAACGGCGGCAACGGAACTTTTTTATTATTACAAGCATTTATTTAACTTGCACTGATCGTACGTAAGTTCTCCGTCGAAATTCGGATACCGTTTTTGGACCATTTGTTGGAATTCGATTGAGCTTAAAGTTTGCATAGGTTTAGTTAATTTTAGTTACTTTAACGACTTTTCCGACTAGTTATTGTTTGTGTACTCGCATGATATGGGTATCAAATGAAAGGATTTGCTGAAAATAATACGAAAATTAAAAATTAATTAATGGTCTTACGTTCTCTTTCTAGCATGACCACCGAAACACGATGTGATATAGCCATTTATCGCTTTGAACTGTCCAAAGTCATTGGATAAAACAGCCATCTTGAAATTGTATCGAAAATGCGAACATGTTTAAGCTGAAAAATGCTCGCAGTTTCGATAAAATAATTTAGGGGTAACATGTAATTTCAGAATCGAACGCTATAGCGTAGCAATTATAAGAACGTAAATTTTGAAAATAATATTTAGGAACTAGACTACGTACAACAAGCCAGTCGGAAGAGCAGTAGCTTTGGATAACGAAAGGTCCATTGACTGACTCTACTAAACACATAGAAATCATAGATGGCGCTATTCAACAGTGCTCATACAAAGCGCGCAATTAGTATGGAAACCTGAATCGCGCAAACGAAGTTTCCTAAGGTGCTCGCTATATATAGAAGTTCCAACTACAGATAGTTGGACCGTGGTCCCCGGGCATACAACACCTTGCCCGGCGGAAGTACTTCCTTTTGGACTTTGACTAAACATTCTTCATTGAATAGAGCTCTGTGATTGGTTCGTTTCTTATCCAATAGATCGAGAGATCTCATGGTAATGTTTGTGAATAAATGTCGTTATTGCTTTGGCCCTTTGGCCCAAATCTAGTAACGGACACTGGGAGCGACATCGTCTCATTGATCAGTTAAAACGCGGCCCACCGCAAATGCAGAAGGAGTCTCTTGGAACTACACTAAATGTATTTCATTTTATTAATGTACTAGTTGCCCCGGCTTCGCACGGGTGCAATGCTTATGTAAATATGCATGTATTATACATATAAACCTTCCTTAAGAATCACTCTATCTATTAAAAAAACCGCATCAAAATCCGTTGCGTAGTTTTAAAGATCTAAGCATACATAGGGACAGACAGGCGGCGGAAGCGACTTTGTTTTATACTATGTAGTGATGGAGCAAAAGCGTTCTAAGTACTTACATACTTTTGGTCATTAAAGTTTATGAAATTAATGAGATTTACCATTAATAACATATTATAAGTGTGTTAAATCAAATACCGTGAAAAATTCTGACAAAGAATATTGTTGAATAAAAATTGAAAGAGTAGCTTACTGTGTACAAACAGCGCGTCATCTTCCCGTGAGAAGTTTCGGTGGCGGCGTCAATAATTTAAAGTTGTCAAAAACCCACCACACTTTGGGATGAGAATTTGTAACTAACAATTACGTTATTATTTTTATGTTAGTGGTAACGTCATAGTTGTTAATATTGAGGGAGCTACATACACAGTTCAAATTAATAAATTAGTATGTTCATTGACATAGGTATCATACTTTATTGTTTGAGTTTAATTATGCTGTTAAAAGTACGTCTAATGATAAAACCTATTCACCTTGCCAAATTAAATCAAATCAAATATCTTTATTGCGTATCACATAACATTCACAAGGGTCTTATACATAGGCATTAGTCTTATGAAAGCATTATTATTTTACAAAACACCAAAACTTTATGTCCTGAAAAAATGTCCTGTGTTGTACTGGAGGTGCGATATTAACAACCAACTCGTGAACAAATGTTCGTGGTCCTCACTCAAACATTTGCAAGTACCAGCAGTCGAACCGTGTGTAGGCAGCGTTACTGATCACTCAACCACGACGGTACAAGTAGGTGTCTACTCGCCATGGCATCGAATTTGAGACCGATTCGATCTACACCGGTCTCCGTGATACCGGTGGATGAAACATTAGATTACAGAGGTAATTGACTCGTATGATTCAATGATACAATTATATTGATAAAAAATTGTTTAATTCAGATAAAAGTACTTATTAATATAATACTCTAGTCATTTCGTGGTATATTTGACTTTATGATAAGAATTATCGAATCAGAGAAATACGCCAGTGGTACGAATGTTAACTTCGACCTATGCGTGATAAAATTAATTTATGACAATTGACAATAACTCGGAACACAGATCTATTATGAATTTGGAATATACTTAATAGCACGCTTTTTTGAAGTTAATTATTAATTTAATTCCTAAGGAAATTTTTGATTAGAACTCAATTAAAATTTAAATAGATAAACAATTGTGAGCCGACTCGTAGATTTAGAATAGAGTATAGATAAGTCATCAGCGTACACCTAAGTGAGATAGCAATGTATCTACATACTATAGCTACAACAATAGACTAAGTATTGGCTTTTACAGCCAATTATACAACAATTCACCATTACTACAAACGAAATCACACAAAATACTGCGTATTAGAATGATTACATTGTTAAATTCTGACATAAAATCACTTAAAATGTTGAGAAATATCAAAGCACCACGCACTTGTCTGCCACCAAAGCAATGGTGGCAAACATAAAAATCCGATACGCAAACAGAGACAAAAAAAATGTTTTGTCCTGCTCTCCCGTATATATCAGACATATAAGCTTTCTCACTCTAATAATTATTATTCTTTAGTAGCTCATCTATACTCTATTCTCAATCTACGAGCCGACTGTAAGTTTTTTTTTATTTCGTTAATGTCTCAAAAAAAGGGCCAATCAAACATGCCCGATTAGATATTTTTGATTACTGGTTTTGCAAAATTAAAATGATGATTTAAACACATGCCTTTGAAATGAAACCTTTCCAGAATTACGGTCAAAATGACGGCAGTACAGACAGACACACTCGCGGAGTACATCCTGGTTGAGTACCGCTGGGTGGTGGTGATCACGATGTTGCTGCCTCTCTCCTTCCTCTGGAAGCTGTGGTCTACCTTCAGGAACCACGTGGTGTTCAAGCTCAACAGCGCCCCCAAAATGCACGACAAGAAAGTCAGGAATGTTCAAAAACAGGTTCGTAAGGACGGCCATTGAATGCTAACACGCGGATATAGGCATATCCGTAGAGTTTTTATGCGTGTTACAATGTAGAACTGTACCCTTAGTATGCAGGGCCGGATTTAGGGGAGGGCAAGCGGGGCTACAGCCCAGGGCCTCCACAAAAGAGAGGCCCCACAATAGAGACTTCGGAAAAAAAATTTCAAATTCAGACTAGTAAACACCAGAAAACAACTTTGCCTTTCATATTTTATTTCGCGTTTTACCTTTACCTACGGTACTTTGTACAAACATGATTACATGAATAATAATAATAATATCTTTCTATTTTGTTCGTTGATTAAAGGTCGTAAAGAAGTATGCCTATATTTTAACCGAAAACTCGATTGAAAAAATTTGTTCATTTTATTTGGAAAATAATTTGGGGCTAAGGGGCCTCCACTCCTTTGTTGCCCCGAGGCCTCCAGAACTTTAAATCCGGCCCTGTTAGTATGAGTTTTGATAGTTTACGAGCTCGATCAAACGTATAGTTTCTTTTCATACATTGCCCACTGTTTCTGATCTAGAGGCAAAATCATACTAGGGGTACTGACCTCTTCAATACAGCATTTATTTATAGGCTGGCACTTGTGTTCGCAGGCTGGCTCGTCAAACAAAACAAAGATTAATGAATTGATCACAAGGAGGCAATTGTGTGTTCAAAGAGTAGGGTGTAAGAGGTAAATCATGCTCATGAAATGCAACTTTAAATAACACCTAATTGCAGAGCATATAGATATGACCGGGAAAGAGCCTGGGTTAAAATAAATATCCTGGGAATTAGTTGTCTCAATCTATGTTCATAAGCAGGCGACAGGCTGGCACTCTGTCACTATTTGCGGCACACATCTATGGTACCAAATATACCTAAAGCTCTGCTTACTCAACCCCTTTTGAGGTAATGGTCGTAATAGTTGATATGTATGTAAATTAAATGTTTATCTTCCAGATAAAGCGCTGGCTATCTGCTGGACGTAAAACAAGGCTGTGCACGGCCCGCCCCACCTGGCAGACCATGTCCTTCCGCCAGGGAGTCTACAAGAAGACCTTCACGAACATCAACGTCAATCTCGTCGATGTTTTAGAGGTGGACACTAAGAATATGGTAAGGAATGGAAGAAATTGAAAATAAAATATAAATTCCGTCACGCCCCGTCGCGTCGCCGGCCTACACAACAAGCGGTCTGGGTTCCAATCTTGGGGGCAAACTTTTGTGCCATAAACACGAACATTATTCACGAGTCGTTTATATTAATAAAAAAAAGTTGAACACCAGACTAAAAGCATGTCCTCGATCACTTTAATGTCTCTTGGAGGCCGACAGACAGCGTGTTGATAATTTTTACTAAGGCAAATGACTCGTGCGGCCCCTCAAGACAATCTGGCCACTTGGCACAAAAAAAATCGAAATGACTTAGAATTTTTGGACGTTTCAAAAGTTGTGTCCAAAAATATTGCATGTTTAAGTAAATATGCAACGCTACCATTATTTGTGAATCAAAATCATAAAAATACACAAATTTTATTACAGATAGGGTTATTACTAATAGAATATAGGTAACCACCATAAATGTTAAAAATAAAATTAGCTTCCAATCCCTGAGAACAGGTATAGGCTATCCACTGGTGGTCTCCATGTAGTTGCGCTCACGTGCGCAAATCCCGAGTCGTCCCGTAATAGTGCACTGGAGGTCAGGCCGGGGAGGATGTTTAGTGGGTATGGAGGGAACGCCTTTACCTCGAGTCCCACATATGCCCTGCGGTTGGCACCACCCGCAGGCACGATGCGTAAATGCATTTGACCTCCCTGTCAACAAAAAAATGGCTATCCACCGGTGCCTTATATGATTATTCTTCACATTAGATAAGGAAAAAAAATAAAGAGATCAAATTGTATTAATGTTTGGTATGTTATTATTTGTCCGGTATCTAGTATCCCATAGTATTTTTTATAACTTGGGAGATAGATTAAGGTGGGGATAATGGTTGGTTTATGAAAAGGAATGGTTAAGTTTATTTTTAACTGACTTCAAAAAAGGAGGAGGTTATCAATTCGACTGTATGTTTTTTTTTTAATGTTTGTTACCTCATAACTCGTTACTGGGTGAACCGATTTTTAAGATTCTTTTGACCTTTCGAAGCTAGTGCTTGTCATGGGGTCCCATTTAAATTTTATCGACATCTGACAAGTAGTTTTTGAGTTATCCCTAATAATGGCTATTTAATTGACATTGATGATATCGTAATTTTATCACTTGTGTGTCTAAATGATCTTGAGGTAGTTTCCTGAAAATTTTTATACTTAAAACACTAAAAAGCAGAAAAAAAATTTTAAATAAAAAATAACCGCCTTCATAACTAAAAACGGGAAAAATAAAATTTTTGTTTATAAAAATCTAAATGGTTTTTGAGGTCGGTGCCAACCTCAATATTTGTAATAAACGTTGTCACTTGTATTTGGGACCGACCTCAAAAAACATTTAGATTTTTATAAACAAACATTTTATTTCTCCCGTTTTTAGTTTTGAAGGCGGTTTTTTTTATACGTACTTCGGAAGGCACGTTAATCTGGAGGTCCCGGCTGCTGTTAAGATAGCAGGATAAGAAAGGCGACCGGCCGTAAAGATCTAATACCAAATCCTTTATCAGTAATACAGTATGTTTATAGCAATAATACAGTATCACAGATAATATAATCGTAAAAATCTTATATCAAATCCTATAACAGCTTAGACAAAGAATCCTGTATAACAGTAATACAGTACACAGATAATATAATATTAGGGGTTTAAGTATGAAATTGCCGTTTTGTATGGAGAATTTAACGAAAATTCATTTTTCATACAAATATATTTGCGATTTTTTAAGGAACCACGAATCTAAATTTTATGTAATTTTGTGGATATATTTAGACAACATTAAGCTATAGGATACTTAGAGAAAAAAAATGAGAATTGATACCTGTAAAAAATATTCATATTTTTATAACGGAGACTGGCACCTCGTAGGACTAGCTGTTTTTGAAGATTTATTTCTAGTGAAAAAAATAAAAATAAGAATAAAATTTTATACATAAATATAATTCCTTGTAATGAAGTTTAAAATAAAAAAAGAATAATGGACATAGCTATTGTATTAAAGGAATTATACACTAATGAATAATGAGGAAAAAATCAGCAATTTCATACTTTAACCCCTATTACTATTGATCGCAAGAAATACTGAAGGGACCCCAATAATTGGTTATTTCTGCTACCCAGTAGAAAGAAGAGAAGAAGACATTTAGTTGAAAAACTTAACCCATTCAGACAATTCAACGAAATGATTAGAAGTAATTTTGTAACCCTTGGAATATGCTTTTATTCTAATTATAACCTTATTAATAATTTAGTTTTTGCAAATTGAAAAGGCAGGAAGTTACTTCTATATAAGTACAAATTTGTGAAGAAAAATATCCACTTTGATATATCACGTTATCTTTCTAAAAAACAGCACCATATTATCATGTTTCGGAGGGTGATCAAAATTGACTTTCAAATTCTTAAAAACATCTAAAATTTTGTAGCGGTTATCCATGTATTTGAAAGAAACATGAGTTTGGTAGAATTTCCGCTATGGAAACACGTATCTTTTTAAAAGTTCCGTTAGAATAACCTTTTGGCATTGACGCACGAATGCTGATATGTTATAATTTAACGTGTGTTGGTAGTCAGCTATTGGTGTTTGTTCATTCACTAAATGTTCAGTTAATTTTAGGGTTAGCTGCCCCTTTTATGTAGGCAATAGGCTGGCAACGTGACTATTATAAAACTTTAAAGCTCTACAGCATAAAGGCACACCCAGATGTGAATTCGTCCTCTTCGTACGGGCTCTACCCGGGACTACGATTTTGCGCCTGTCTTAAGTCGGGGATGAGAGGTTAGGTCACTCCAGCCAGCCCAACTCTTCCAGTGCCTTGATGTATCTTAAGACATACTGGAGGCTATCCGGATGGCCCAGTTAGCAGCGAGCCTGTTGTGTTACCACTGGGTTGTATTCTATTAGAACCTGAGGACTTTCTTTTGACTCTAACTCGCATGAGCGCGTACACACACAATATTACTTCAGCGCGTAGCCCCGGTAATGTTATATGACGTGCTTTGCATGCATAAGCGAGCTATCTGTTATACCTAAGGTGACAAGGTGTTGCCATGACCAAATTATGGTAACAAGGTTTGAAATTAATCAAAATGAACGAATGAAACAAACTTTCTCCAGCAGTATTCCCAAACTGATACGACCTTGTTCAAAGAAGAGCATCTTGCTTCTTTAAAGGCAACGCAGTTGCGATTCCTCTTGTGTTTTAAATGTCCATGGGAGGCGGTGATCACTTGCCATCAGGTGAAACGTCTGCTCGCTTGTTCCCTTCTCCATAAAAAATAAGGCAAAGTTTATGTGTAACAATGCAAATGTCATCCAACCTGCTCGAATGTTGTGTCTTTCAGACAGTCCGTTGCGAGCCGCTAGTGACTATGGGCCAGCTATCTCGTACCTTGGAACCGCTTGGCCTGGCCTTAGCTGTAGTCCCGGAGCTGGACCAGCTGACCGTGGGAGGGCTGGTGATGGGAACCGGCGTGGAGACCTCGTCGCATATCTACGGACTGTTCCAGCATATCTGTCTTCAGTACGAGCTGGTCTTGGCTGATGGATCCGTCGTTACGTGTAGTAAGGTATAACATTATTATATCACAAAACCGCGAGAGTCATGACTGTCTGTAAATATGATTGTTTGTGTAGATATGTCCGTCTGTTCCCAACGAGTCAACCGCAACGGAGCGGCGGATTGCAGTGTGTGTGAGTGACATGTGAAAATAATTCAACTCCGCTTGGTCATAAAAAAAATAACATGAACCTACCAATAAGCGGTCTCCATTCTATTAAATAATTGTATTTAAGAATTGCGAACCTCTGGGAGGACTGACAGCCGTTGGGGCGGAAAGGTCCTTGAGTAGCGCCAAGTACGCGGGAAACGCAGCGTTGGTAGGCCCCCCACAATGTGTACTGACGATCTGGTAAAGGTCGCGGGGCGCCGCTGGATGAGGGTAGTGAGGGACCGACCGGTTTAGAGATCCTGGGGGAGGCCTATGTCTAGGCGCCTCTCGGCTGAAATGATCGATTATAGGTACCTACCTACAGGTGAATTTTTCAAGTGGGCCTTCAGGGCCAAATCCTAAACTAAAAGGTATATTGAAAAATGATCAAATGAGTCGTGAGCCGGATTTTGATGAAAACAAAAACTGCATCATTGGATTTTTGAAAAATCAATAATCCTAGCCAGGAATGGAACTCAATGATTGTGAAAAAAAAAACACAGCATGTAATATTACACCGTTCGATAGTTTTGTAATTATGGATCGCGATTTCTGGGAAGTAATGAATGATATACGGGATACTAATGGAAAATACTAAATTTTAATAAAATATTTCTTATTCCACCTTGGTTGAAGCGATAATCAAAGCTATATATTTTTTTTCAAAAATCCAATGATGCAGTTTTTATTTTCATCAAAATCGGGCTCAGACTAAGAGCATTTTTCGATATCCTTATAGTTTAGGATTTGGCCACAGAACACAGATTTGGCCCTGAAGGCCCTCTTGAAAAATTCAAGTGTATACAGACTACTATTGATAAAGTCTACTACGGTTTTATCGACAAACTATTTTATTTGGTATTACAAAACGGCTCGGCGGATTATAATGCTGCGTGTACATTTATCAGCTCGGATAGGTAACGCCTCTTTTTTACTATGAACGCTATGAAACTGCTACGGACCGTAGCGCATCGCCTTCTTCATAGTAAAAAGCACGGTTCCGACCTGATAAGCGTTCTAAGACCTTAAAAGGGTTCCATCAAAGAAGAAATTGTTTCATTTCAGAATGAAAACTCGGATTTATATTATGCAGTTCCATGGTCGTACGGCACCCTGGGATTCCTGACGTCAGTTATTATCAAAATAGTTAGTAGGGTATTATTGGGCATTCTGGCACACTTTTTTAGCACTCCATTGATCTCACTATCGTTCGATCAATTTCGTAAAAAAGTGTGCCAGGATGCCCAATAACAGTAGTGAAAATCACGAAGTGGTCTTAAGTTTTGCAGTTTTGCATCACATTGTTCTGTGTAGGTGATTTACTAAAAGGCTGATTTAAAATGCGAAGTGAATTAGACACTCCAATGAAATATTAAATTGAAAGTTATAAATCATCGATCAATGTCGTAAAAAAGTGTGCCAGGATGTCCAATAATAGTAGTGAAAATCATGAAGAAGTTTTAATTTTTGCGAAGTGGCTTGTCGTATTTTATAACATTAGGTATCAACTATAAATCATAATTGTTATATCGAAGGACAACAATATTGTGTGTTTCGATCATCATTAAGTTAGCATACTTGATTTCAGTCTACTGAACACGTTTTCATGGTCTTCAACCTCCGGCTATTAGGCATTTAACTAGGTATAGCAGTGCAATAATGATCACAGAACTTAACAACTTGGGGCTCCCTGGCTTCCAGGACTTTATCCCCGGCTAAGTACCTATCTGTGTCAATATACACTCTAACCTCGATAAATGTGAATCCTCAACCCAAAGGAAAATACTTGTGTGGTTTGACCGAAAGCGGTGTACATTTACATGTTTGATTGCAATTTACTAAACACATTTTCAAGATTTTCTATCCTAAGCTATGGAGGCATTTAACTCGGTATAGCAGTGCAATAATGATCACAGAACTTAACATCTTGAGGCTCCCTGGCTTTCAGGACTTTATCCCCGGCTAAGTACCTTTCTGTGTCAATATACACTCTAACCTCGATAAATGTGAATCCTCAACCCAAAGGAAAATACTTGTGTGGTTTGACCGAAAGCGGTGTACATTAACATGTTTGATTGCAATTTACTAAACACATTTTCAAGATTTTCTATCCTAAGCTATGGAGGCATTTAACTCGGTATAGCAGTGCAATAATGATCACAGAACTTAACATCTTGAGGCTCCCTGGCTTTCAGGACTTTATCCCCGGCTAAGTACCTTTCTGTGTCAATATACACTCTAACCTCGTCAAACTTAAGCCCCCAATGCAGAGGAAAACACTTGTGTGGTTCGATCGCAAACTTCATAAGTCAGCATACCTGATTTCAGTCTACTAAACACGTTTTCAAGGTCTTCAACCTCGGGCTATTGAGGCATTTAACTAGGTATAGCAGTGCAATAATGATCACAGAACTTAACAACTTGGGGCTCCCTGGCTTCCAGGACTTTATCCCCGGCTAAGTATCTATCTGTGTCAATATACACTCTAACCTCGATAAATGTGAATCCTCAACCCAAAGGAAAACACTTGTGTAGTTTGACCGAAAGCGGTATACATTAACATGATTGATTGCAATTTACTAAACACATTTTCAAGATTTTCTATCTCAGGCTATGGAGACATTTAACTCGGTATAGCAGTGCAATAATGATCACAGAACTTAACATCTCGGGGCTCCCTGGCTATCAGGACTTTATCCCGGCTA
Source organism: Elophila nymphaeata (assembly GCA_955850985.1). Taxonomy (NCBI): domain Eukaryota; kingdom Metazoa; phylum Arthropoda; class Insecta; order Lepidoptera; family Crambidae; genus Elophila; species Elophila nymphaeata. The sequence goes on along the minus strand of OY039091.1, from coordinate 6,960,898 downwards.
AGTATCTGTGTCAATATACACTCTAACCTCGTCAAACTTAAGCCCCCAGTGCAGAGGAAAACACTTGTGTGGTTCGATCGCAAACTTCATAAGTTAGCATACCTGATTTCAGTCTACTAAACACGTTTTCAAGGTCTTCAACCTCGGGCTATTGAGGCATTTAACTAGGTATAGCAGTGCAATAATGATCACAGAACTTAACAACTTGGGGCTCCCTGGCTTCCAGGACTTTATCCCCGGCTAAGTATTTATCTGTGTCAATATACACTCTAACCTCGATAAATGTGAATCCTCAACCCAAAGGAAAACACTTGTGTAGTTTGACCGAAAGCGGTATACATTAACATGATTGATTGCAATTTACTAAACACATTTTCAAGATTTTCTATCTCAGGCTATGGAGGCATTTAACTCGGTATAGCAGTGCAATAATGATCACAGAACTTAACATCTTGGGGCTCCCTGGCTATCAGGACTTTATCCCCGGCTAAGTATCTGTGTCAATATACACTCTAACCTCGTCAAACTTAAGCCCCCAATGCAGAGGAAAACACTTGTGTGGTTCGATCGCAAACTTCATAAGTTAGCATACCTGATTTCGGTCTACTAAACACGTTTTCAAGGTCTTCAACCTCGGGCTATTGAGGCATTTAACTAGGTATAGCAGTGCAATAATGATCACAGAACTTAACAACTTGGGGCTCCCTAGCTTCCAGGACTTTATCCCCGGCCAAGTATCTGTGTCAATATACACTCTAACCTTGTCAAACGTGAATCCTCAACCCAAAGGAAAACACTTGTGTGGTTTGACCGAAAGCGGTATACATTAGCATGTTTGATTGCAATTTACTAAACACATTTTCAAGGTTTTCTATCTCAGGCTATGGAGGCATTTAACTAGGTATAGCAGCGCAATAATGATCACAGAACTTAACAACTTGGGGCTTCCTGGCTTCCAGGACTTTATCCCCGGCTAAATAACTGTGTCAAAATACACTCTAACGTCGTCAAACGTGAACCCTCGAGCCAGAGGAAAACACTTGTGTTTTTCGATCACTGTCAAGACATGCTCTGAATTACTGATAAATAATCACGGCTTTTATATATTATTTAGCCAATCAGTTTTCAAAGCATTCCCATGAAAATTCACTTATCAGCAATAACAAATATGAAATGAATTATATTAAATTTAATAAAATTGATCAGGTCTCCGATTACGAGTTCAGTTTAAATAATAAGGCTTCGTACTCACGTTATAATAACTATGATTTAATATGTGAATAAAGATATTGTTATTTAATAGGCTTCCAAGATAAATTGTTATGAAAATAAACTCATAGTTTATGTATAGGTAATCATCCTGATTGTTATGTTATACATACATTGTTAATACCGTAATCTTGGTAATACAGCAAACCTATTTATTGTTTGTAACTTTCAAATACTCTGATCAACAAAGAGTATTGATCACCATATACTCCATCCACCAATCCGCATTGGGCAAGCAGCGTGGCGGACTATGATCTAAAAAACCTCCTTTGTTGACAAGAAGAGACCATGTGTCCCAAGGCTGTTGTGATTATTATGAATCGCTGATAAACGTTTATAAACGAGAAAGTTTGTATGTTTGTTACTCGTTCACGCAAAAACTACTGAATGTATTATAACCTCATAGCTCATACATCAGAATAACATAAAAGCTATAATTATACTAATCCTACGCATACGAAGTCACGGGCTAAAACTAGTATTAAATAATTTTCATTCTTATGAAATAGTCTTTATGTTGCATGTGATGCTTAGAGTCAGCAATTAGACACACGTTCACACGCTCACAGGCATTAGATTAGCACATTCGGTGTCATTTTTAATAATTAATTTAACAAAACAAAATTGATGACATATTGTAATATTATAAGTGCTAATTGGCATCTTTTGTCAGCAAATATAACGGATGCACATAATATAAATGCATACTTCTATTATGGTGAATAAAAATACTCGTTCCATGTCTATTTACATGAACACAAAATTACTTACAGTAGTGTTTTTAATAATACTAATCGGTTTTATATAGAATGGATAATTATAAATAATAAGAAAGGTTGGTCACTCCTGTTCAATTATTGCTAGTTTTGCAGTTTACTTGTAATAAAAAGCGGTAAAATGGTAGTCACCTCACCAGTGCTCCAAGGTGCTTTCTAAGTCACTACTCACCGATAATAGTGCTAACGTAGTACCTACCCACTACTACCTGAAGAACCAGCGAGATTCAAATCTACATCGGAAAAACAAATCGACCCAAACAATGTTCGTAAGTTTTTATCGTCTTTCCACTTTGTTTAAATTTAACTTGCTTCGCTGAATGTTTGTTATAATATGTTGTGTTTGCCAGGAAATTATTTTCCACACATAAAATCTTATCTTAATACAGTATTGGTATTCTTCACATTTCAGGTCTGAAGCCAAGTATACCAAGCGCGCTGCTAAGAACCAGTCAAGCCTTTTCTTTGACACTGACGAAGAAGTCGTAAGGTGACTTTAATTTTCTATTACTTATTAGTTCGCTATTTTACGTCTACGAAATGTAGATGTTAAACTACAATAATTATAAATTATGTTTTCAATTCCTCTAGCTCCAAGAAGAAAAGTAAGACGAAGTCGGTGCCTTCCAAGCAACAGGTGGCATCCTCCTCTTCGACCGAAGCTTCCGAGTGGTTGTTCGACACAGAGTCGGACGAAGAGGTTCCAGTCCGCAACCCAAGTAAAGTCGAGAGCGTCTTGACGCGTCGAGTACCTGGCGGCGTGACTCGTCGCACGGCGCAGCTCAACGGTGGGTTGGTGGCGGAGTTACGACTCTACAGCACGGAAGAGGTACGCGACCTTGCTGGTTTGGAGAAGTGCGACAAGGCAATCGTTTGGTTACGATTGCAGGGTGACTCGGAGTCTGAGGAATTCCTTGCATTGAAGCAATTCGTTAAAATTGCTAAAACAAAATTTACTGAGGAGGGAACATTTTATAATCACAAAAAGAAAATGTAAGTAATTGATTATATTAAGCTGGGTACCTAACTAGTTAATGTTCCTTCCACAGTAAATTATATTTTGGTCAATTAATATTCGTTTTACTTTTTTTCATATACTTAACTTCTTAGTTTACCATTAGTTTATATACGGTGTATTTACCTACATTAGTCACTTCATCGGCTAACACAGTGAAAACAAATTCATTATGTCGAAGACTATATTCTGTTCAGTGTGTAACATATCCATTAAAAATAGGGCTTTCTCTGCTCACTTAAAAAGTATTTTACACAAAGACAATAGTTCGGTTGTTGAAAGTGAAGGCATTGAAAAAGTTCATAGCGCTTTCCGCAGTCGTATAGCGTCATATCGAATTCGATGCGATGGTGTTGCTCGCAATAGCGAGGTACCTGAACAACCGGTTCGTGTGTACACACCCGTTGAATTTTTGTCTCATTTGCGCGGACGAGTAAGTCTGTTACTATCATCACGAATTCAAAGTCATACTAATCTGAAAGTGAATTTCGAGTTGTTTTGTCAATTTTTTTTGCATAAAAATGAGTCAGTTGCCGTTAAATCTTTTGCCACCGAAAACATTATTTTGCACCAAAATTATGACTTTCTTGATTTATTTTCAAATATAACTAGTTTGTTGTGTAAAAAAGTCGAAGAATTTGAAGAAAGAGATAGCGGTTGGGCTTATTTGAAAAGTCTATACCTGGAAGTAAACATAAATAAATACAACCCTATGAGAGCCTCAAGTTATATAGATTTACCTAAGACAATAAAACACAAAAAAGCATGCGTCAATATTCAAAATTTTGACGATTATTGTTTTTTATGGTGTGTCGTGGCTTCACTTTTTCCTGTAAAAAATAATGCGCAGCGAACTTCAGCCTATCCACATTTTGAAAGTGTACTCAATGTTAGAGATATTTCGTTTCCGGTGGGGTTTTCAGATATTAAAATTTTTGAAAAAAATAATCCTCGTATTAGTGTTAACATTTATGGTCTCAAAAATAACAGTCAAGTTGTCGGACCACTATACAAAAGTGAATTTCGAAAAAAACACCACGTTAACATGCTTTTTCTTGAGAATGGAAAACGTACTCATTACTGTCTAATCAAAGATTTATCTAAATTACTTCGCAAACAATTGACTAAACACCATTCTAAAATATATTTGTGCGAAGATTGTATGCTATTTTTTGATGACAATGATAAATTAGAATCTCATCTTTGTAGTGGTGTAGCAACAATTTTACCAAAAAAGGGAAATCTACTACAATTTGAACATTTCGAACGAATGCAAAATATACCTTTTGTTATTTACGCAGATTTCGAATCATTGTTAATACCATCTGAGTCAAACTATGGAGACTGCACATCGTCGTTGCAAAAACATGTGCCTGCTGCATTTGGATACTACATTGTATGTTCCTATGATAGCTCACGCAACAAGTACGTTTCTTATCGCGGTCCCTCCTGTGTAGAAAAGTTCTTAGAACATTTATTAGCGGATGTAGTTATTATTTATAATATTTTACAGTCGCCACTACCAAAGTCTTTAACAGATCAAGACAAAGTTCATTTTACTAACTCATCAAAATGTTTTCTTTGCGATCAAATATTATTTGACGATAAAGTCAGAGATCACTGTCATCTTACAGGACGTTACCGCGGTGCAGCTCATTCATATTGCAATATCAAGTTCCGTTTGCCAAAATTTATTCCTATATTCTTTCATAATTTGGCAGGTTATGATAGTCATCTTTTTATACGACAATTAGGTGAGTTACCAGGTAGAATACAAGTGATAGCAAAGACTAAAGAAAATTATATATCGTTTACTAAACTTTTTCAAATTAATGACAAGGATATCGTACCTGTTCGTTTTGTTGATTCTTTTAAATTTTTGGGGACAAGCTTAGAGAAACTGGTTGCTAGCTTGAATGATAGTGATTTCAAACACCTCCATCGATTTTTCCCATCTCAGAAGCATTTTGACTTGTTACGACGTAAAGGTGTATATCCTTACGATTATATGACTAGTTGGAGTTCGTTTGAAGACCAAGAACTACCACCACACGACTGTTTTTTCAACAAATTATTTAATAGTAATATATCCGAAACAGATTATGAACATGCAAAAAGAGTTTGGAAATCTTTTAAATTATTAAATCTAGGAGAATACACTGATTTATATCTAAAGTCGGACGTACTCTTATTAGCGGATGTCTTCGAAAGTTTTCGAGAAACATGTAAGACAAATTATAAATTAGATCCAGCCTTTTATGTAACAGCCCCTAGCCTAAGTTTCGATGCTATGCTTTTAAAAACAAACGTGAAATTAGAATTAATAAGTAATTTGGAAATATTAAGAATGATTCAAAAAGGTATACGTGGTGGTATATGTTTATGTTCTACAAGATATTCAAAGGCCAATAATAAGTATTTACAAACTTATAATCCAATAGAGAAAGACAATTTCTTAGTTTACATTGATTGTAATAACCTGTATGGTTATGCGATGTGTGCCTCTTTGCCCCATTCAAATTTTAAATTATTGAATAAACAAGAAATTGATAGAATTGACTTTCGAAATGTACCAACTGACGGGGACATTGGATATATACTAGAAGTTGACTTGGAATATCCTGAGTATTTGCATGATGATCATAACGATTTTCCATTCTGTGCTCAAAAATTTACTCCGCCAGGTTCAAAAACTTCAAAATTAATTCCAAATTTATACGAAAAATATTTTTATGTTATCCATTTTGTTCATCTAAAAACATGTTTGAAACATGGGTTATTGTTAAAAAAAATACATAGAGTAATTCAATTCAATCAGAGTCCTTATTTAAAGCAATACATTGACATGAACACAGAGTTACGAAAACAAGCGAGTTCTACCTTTGAACAAGATTTTTTCAAATTACTAAACAATAGTATATTTGGAAAAACCTTGGAGGACACTGAGAAGAGAGTCACTGTAAAATTGGTCAATAAGTGGAGTGATGAGGAAAACAAAACGAAGAAAAGTTTATCAGCTGAGCAACTGATAGCTCGACCAAACTTTCATAGTGCTACTATTTTTACAGAAAATTTTGTAGCAGTTCAAATGAAACCGGAATCAATTATTTTGGACAAACCTATATACATAGGCTTTTCTGTTTTGGAAACATCGAAAAGCCATATGTTTGATTTTCATTACTCGGTAATGAAACCTTTTTATGCTGAAAAGATAAAGCTTTGCTATACAGATACAGACAGTTTTCTTTATTCTATAGAAAGCAAAGATTTTTACAAAGATTTAAAATCACATTTTCTTCAGTATTTTGATACTAGTAATTATCCTGAAAATAACTCTTACGGTATTCCAGATCAGAACAAAAAAGTACCAGGTTTGTTTAAAGATGAACTAGGTGGAAATTTAATTTCAGAGTTTGTAGGTTTAAGGTCGAAATTATATTGTATTAAAACACTGCAAGATGAATTAAAGAAAGCAAAAGGCATACAGAAACAAGTAATAAAAAAAGTTTACTTTAAAGATTACTCTAACATATTAAAAACAAATGCTTTTCTACGAAAGAAGAATATAATTTTTAAGTCCCTTAAACACGATATATTTACACAGGAACAGAACAAAATTGCCCTGTCAGGTAATGACGACAAACGTATCATACTAAAAAATAAAATTTCAACTTTATCATGGGGTCACAGGGATACTTTATCTTAGTATTCATCCATTTATATTTTCTTAGAAGTTATGAATGTTGTTTTCACTGTAAACCTCACAATTTTCACTTGTAAGTTATGAATGTTTTTATTACTGAAAACCCAGTAAGTTGACATTTATCTACGTTTTTCGGATTTCTGGATTAAAATAGACATAGAGTTATAAGTAAATAATGTAATGTGTTAGAAATAAGACCACCTATTGTACTATAGTTTTTGTAGTGTTTGTGTTTCCATATTTCTCAATTTAGGTAATGTTTTGTATTGTAATGTTTTCTACGCAAATGTCAATTTGTAATTTGTATTTAAGATAAGTTTAATAAGATTAGAATGTAATAACGGTACCCAGAATTATTTTAATATTACATAAATATAAACGTTTATACATTAACAACTGCATTTTTATTTTAAATACATCTTCCTAACTGTTCTATAGTTATCATTGAACCTAATAAAATTGTAAACTCACTCATCAAATTGTAATTGTATAAACAGAAATGTGATGCCTAGAACTGTGAGTAATGCAAAAATAGCAAGTCGCGACATGTTATTGATGAGTCCGAAGTCCTAGTAATTTAACTCGTCTTTCTGCTATGTCAGACAAAAATAAATGTGATGCCTAGAACTGTGAGTAATGCAAAAATAGCAAGTCGCGACATGTTATTGATGAGTCCGAAGTCCTAGTAATTTAACTCGTCTTTCTGCTATGTCAGACAAAAAGAAATGTGATGCCTAGAACTGTGAGTAATGCAAAAATAGCAAGTCGCGACATGTTATTGATGAGTCCGAAGTCCTAGTAATTTAACTCGTCTTTCTGCTATGTCAGACAAAAAGAAATGTGATGCCTAGAACTGTGAGTAATGCAAAAATAGCAAGTCGCGACATGTTATTGATGAGTCCGAAGTCCTAGTAATTTAACTCGTCTTTCTGCTATGTCAGACAAAATTACAGATGTAGGTCAATACAAACGCAAACACATACACACACCTACAGCAAAATATGACTGGTATATATATAATCGCTTATTTGCATCAACAATTAATTCTTGTGAAAACACGAAACTAAGTGAACGTCAGTTATCATGGTGAGTAATAAATATGTCTACCTACCACAGTGAAGATGGGGGGTTTGTAAGTAATAAGTAATGTATCTCACGATAATTCTAATTAATTTCAGAACACTTCTTCGCAAATCACCTATATTCCCGATGACAATTCTGTTGCGAATGAACAGCGAGCGATGTGGCAAGACGCTCAAGATCCTCTGGAAGGGTTCACGGAGGAGTTCGTGAGGAGGCCTTCGAGTGAAGACAGACCTGATTCGCCTTTGCAACGCAAAGTTTTAAAGGCGATGAAGAGGATCACTCGGAGGAGGAAACAAAAAAGAAGCTCCTTCCTGAGAGATTGCCACTCGTTTATAGTAAAGAGTGCGCCTACGCGAGGACGGCGCTTAATCAAAATTGAAATAATAGATATGGAGAGATCTAATGAAATGTTAGAGGACTCAATGGTGTCTGCACAATACGTGGTCACTGAGAATATGGACCCTATACTAGACCAAACGGAGGGTTTGATTAATAAGATCTCCAAATCATTGTGTGGTTATAGCTATAATTTCTAAGGCTATAATCATAATCTATAATTTCATAAATTAAATTTCTCGCGTAGGAATTGTGTGTAACTTCTCTAGTTACATATAATCCTTCGGAGATACATTGTAAATAAAAGAGCGTACTGATGTAAATAGTTTGTCTTAAATGTTTAATATTCTTTATTCTCATTTGATAATTGTAAATATCTGTGTCCTATTCTTATTTCATTATACTACACTTTGAGGCAAACTGTTGTTTGATTTTATCCCACATTATGAGGTATCGTTAGAAATAAAAGACTTACTTAATATACTTTATTTATTTAAAAATCTGTAATTGACATATTATTTTCAATGCACCACTTTTTAATACATATAACATTTCTGAGAGCACAGACATTATTATGGTTTAAACAATTAAAACTAGAAGCACATTTACAATAATTTTCATACAACGTTGCAAAATTAGGACTGCCTTTAGCTTCGATGTCTATCAAGATACAGTTATCACACAAGTCTTTTATCCATTTCTGCTTTTCTACCCCCTTCATTACTATAGTTTTATTTTGTAAAATCGGAATAATTAATCTTTTGAATTCCCTGTAGTCAATATTTCCTTCGCTCCAATAAATATTTCTATTTCTTTCAATCCACCTAACTCTTCTTTTTTCTTCTGGTGTTAACTTTGAATACGGATATGGGGGCTTTATCAAAAAGACTTGAGTAAATTCCTTCGTAGATAACGCTAGCTCCTTTATTATGAAATTACCACGGTAGTCTTTAAAACCTTGAACGTCAACAAAAATAGTTGAACTCATGATATTTTGCGAACAATATTACTCAAAGGTTTGTATTCTACGATACAATCGTTCAATATTAAACAGTATGCTGACGTCTGATCTGGTATTTCTTTATGACTCTCCAGCTCCAGGCGAATATTAATTACGGGTCCAGTTTTTATGTTATCGTTTTGTCTCGAACAATCTATTACGAATAATGGCGCAATGTCTTTATATTCTTGAGCACTTAACAAACAACTAGATCTACGACCATAGTAAGACTGTTGAAAATTTACGAACTGCTCGTATATTAAAGCAAAAGAATGCTTTGCGAAATCTGTATTATAGCTTTCGTACGGATAATAGGTAGAATTTAAATAAACTTTAACGTCACGCAAGTTGCAATGGTCAAATCTGGACATATCCTTAGACACGTCATTTTTTCTGTTAGTTTGTAGTCCAAGAATCACATATCGAGGCTTCTCAATTTGTGTTGAAGTTTTTATAGACCAAGTATGTTTCGTAGTCTTCGGAAGTAATGGGTATTCATAGATATCCCAATTTCTGAACGCTAATTGTATAGGTCTATCTTTTTCAAGAAGTTTAAGTAACTTAACCTTTTCTCTGTCTGATACTTTAATATGAGGCATGCGCCAAATTATTTTATGTATTTCAATACTTCGCACAGTTTCACCGGTGTTAAGTTTTAAAGCGTTAAGGTCTGTATTACTTCGCAATAAAACAAGCTCATGTTTGCAATTTACTATTACTTTTTTATAGTCTTCAGCAAATCCAAGTATGTGACTAAGTGGAATTGATGCAGAAAAATGACCGCCAATATCATTTTTAACGCCTTGTATATCCCATCCCCATGCTTGAGATATCTTCGATTCGATGTCATTCATAGATAATAAAGATTTCATAGTAGTAGTAATGCCCGCATTCTTTACTTTATCTATTTCAACACCGTTCAATTCATAGCGTATATCTTGGAACAGATACATAAGTGAGTTATTGGTAAAATGAAATGACGGCGCTCTATCCTTGTTATCATTTTTGAAAACATTGACGATCCCTTCCAAATACAAAGTGCTTGCACTTGGAAGTATGTATAAGTCTTGTTGGTTTATTGGAATTCTTATTTCATCGTTTCTGTTGAAGCTTGTTATGTAAGGCTTGTATGAATGAGTTTCAATACATTCTATCGAGTTGTCATAAACAGGGGTATTCGTAATATTTAAGATATTCATTTCAACAGCCCAATCAATTTCAAAAATTGTTTATTCTCTTCAGATAATTTCTGTCTTTTACCACAAGCAAGTGTTCTCTTTCGGATCGCACGATAACCACTAATCTTTTGAATGTGTGGAATACTGTTTTTATTGTAATCGATCATATTTTCTTATATGCAAATACAATTGTACTTCTTCACCACGAAGATCGATAAGGTTATTGAGGCTATCCAAAATCCTTATGTTAATACTATTAATAGAGTGTCTATTGACTGGAAAGTATATTGTGTTCTTTGGTATTTCTATTATTCTATAACCTGGTGGCACATTTGGAACAAATTCATGTATTATGTGACTTGATTTTCCGTTGATATATGAACCGCTAACAATATCACATTCGATGCGTACCACTGTTGTTGATAAAATGTTTACAGGAAAGGGAGACTCATGTAATTTATTACTTTTCAGAAGAACTTTACCATAGCCCAATAAATCTCCAAGAGAATTTTGCATTTCAAAATGAATATCCTTTGTGCAGTATATTGTGGTTTTAAGAGTGTTGTTATTACAAAATAATTTGAACATACAACCTTTTATATTAGCCTTAATAAAGTCATATATATCGTGAAGCTCGTAAGTTCCTTCAGGAATTTCTACAACCTCACCATTACCATAATAAAATTTGTTGTTATTTTTTGTAATATTTGGTATAGAATTGAAGGTGGAGAAATGTAATAAAGAACACTCATAATCACCATCCAGTTCCAAAGTTGGTAAATAATTTGTGGTTAATATTGAACTTTTACCAGTTATGGATAAAGTAAAAGACATCGTGGAAATGACGAAATGAAACAAGGGATGAATGTTTATATACTATATTTATTCCAAAAATTCCTTAAAAAAAATATACACAAATGACCACAATTAACACTGTTAAAATTCTGATACCGAGCATAATTATAATAAATATTATTCGAACCTAAATACTCCACTATTTCTTTAGGAGGCTTCAAATCACCGAAACTATCAAAATATTCACAGTAGTTATTAAGTTTTACATAGGCTACCCAATGACTACCATTGTTCATATAACTATCTAAGTTAACAATACCACACTCGATCGGTTTTGCTTTATGAGGCATCATATCTCTCATATAGACTCCTCGGAAATATGGTATATCATGAGAATGGTTAATGATATCAATATTTGTTAGAGCACGTCGGGGTAGCCTACGGACTAGTTTTTTTTAATGTTTATAAATAGACCGCTGCCTTTTTTATACGGTTTGATGTAAAGACCTTTTCCTATAGCAATTGCTTCCATTGTTTTGTTGTGACGCTCCAGCTCATTCAAGTTCTTTTGAGCTGATTTATACTCATTTACTGTTTTAGCTACGCCAGCTGCACCTCCAGCTAAAGCACCAAGAGCAGACAAACCCGCGAAAATAGGTATCAAAGGTAATATCCCACCAGTTTTGGGAATCGGTATGACACGTGGAAGTCGGAAATTTCCACATTTTGGAATAACTTTTTTAGCAGCTTTATAAGCATAATTGATTAACGATGTATGACTTTTTGGTTTCATTTTGTTTATTTTTGAATTTATTTTCGAAACCATTGATTTAAACTTTTTAACTCCAGAGCCTGTTTTTACTTTAGCTTTCATAACTTTGCTAACCAACCACGAAGCTAATTTTTCTCCTTTTCCCACATCTTTTGAATGCAAGCGTTTTTTAGCCATGTCCAACAGTTGCAGGTCTGCTTTGTGTCGGTTAGGTAAATCCGTATAATTTGTATATGCAATGTCGTGGTGCTTACAAGCTTCGTCCAACTGATTAATTCCTTTATCGCCTCTTGCCAATCTTTTTTTTAATTTTGTTCCTGGTCCACAATAGTTGTATCCCGGTAAGTGAAGTTCTACAGGTAAGTTATTAATCAAATTGTTTATAAGTCCTCCTCCTAGCATTTCTTTTTATATAATGATAATGATATGTATAAAGCTGCACTTATATTATTGTACAACTGAATTGCTATTAATCCAACTATTTTCGGTATCTGAAAGACCCAACCACTTGACAAGGAGTTTGCGTCCCATTTTTTTTATTACCCTTTCAATTAAATAAACATTAGGATATTTCGTTTTCTGCAATTCCTCTTGATAAAAAGAGCCTAATATTTGTTGCTTTCTCTGATCTTGAATGTGAAATGTAACTGGAGTAGTTTTATTAACCTTTTTAATTATAAATATCTCTGTAGACCAGTTGGGGGTATACCCTTTATCAAAACTACTTTTATATTTACTTATGCGTACACAGTCACCTATTTTAAAATTAATCTTTTGCTTTTTATTTGGTCTGGTTTGACTGTTTTTGATATTATTCCTAACAATTATTTCGTTTTCAGAATTCACATCCGCTGGTTTAAATTTAGTAATCCGGTGTACATTATTATTGTAGGTATTCAAAACGTCGATCAAAGTTTTCCCTATCCATTTATAACTACCTTTATAGCTAAAAAGCATATGAATTTTATTCTTTAATGTTCGAATTAGTCTTTCAACAATTGAAGCCTTTTTAGTTGAATATGATGAATAGTGATTTATTTTCAGTGACTGCACAAGTGATTTAAAGGAATCGTTGTAAAATTCTGTTCCCATGTCAGTTTGTAAGTTACGAGGGCAACGACCACTTTGCGTCAAAATAGCCGAAAACGCGTCAACGACAGCTCTTTTTGTCTTTGTTTTTAAAGGAATTGCCCAAGCGTATTTAGTGAAACAATCAATGACGACTAAAATATAAGCAAAACCTTTATTATACTTCTTTATGGTCTGGAAATCAATTAAATCAGCTTGCCATAAATCATCTATTCCTTTTAAAATAACAGATCTTCTGTCGAAATTTTTACGTGCTGATCTATGGATTTCGTTTACTACTTGCTGCTTGATCATTATTTCGCTTAGCAATTAACTTTTCGACGTAGTCTTTTGTACAAAATGTTTTCTCTAACTGCTTTAAGCTTGATGCGATTTCCTCTTTTATTGTTACCATAAAAATGGAAATTTCTTTTTTTGTACATAAACCAAAAACTTTTTCATCTACATACTTTTTGTTTACCGCATCATCAGGTACCAATGGTTCTTTGATTCCAGTTAATCGCGATGACTTAGCATCATAATGACCACTTTCTGATTTTACTAAAGAGTTATCTGTTAAATCTAATATTTCCGAGAAACGTAATCTTTTATGAACAGAATGTCCGAATTTATCAATATTCATTTTCGTCCAGAGAAGTAGTCCGAGCAAATGGTGGAGTGATAATAGAAAAATAAAATTATAATATCTAATTTATAATACCACTTTCACGTAATTCCTCAATTATGGATATAATTTCATTATCTAGCCCAGTATTTCCAGCATGTTTAGAGGCAATTAGTAATTTCAGTCTCTCCACAAGCTCGTTAGGATCATCCCAGTAAATATAATCAGTATCTTTTCTATAATTTTTCTTCACACGTAGTCCTTCACCCTCACTAACATAGTTAACATTACTTACACTCGATGAAACAGAAGATGTTGAAGGTTTACGTAACTTAAATAGTGGTCTTATAATATTTAAATATTTTCTGCCTTTATTAGATTTGATTGGCTTCTTTGGATCATAATCTCGACGGTGAGCGTTAGTTTCTATCAGTATTGCTTTATACACTTGTCCATCGCTTTCCGTTATCAGCTCTAAATTGGGTACTTTCTTAAATAAAAGCTCACACAAACCAGGAGTTTTTCTGTACTCATGACCTGCTATTGATATTTTTTTATCATTCATTTCTACACGAGATGTACCCATCATTAATTTACCTCGTTCTCTTCTAACACCAAATGGAACATCCCTAAATATTTCAGAAGACATTGACCAAGAAGTTCCATCTAAACTAGGTATTGAGTCTATTGTTCTGAACGAAAGATTACTTGTGTTGTTAGGATCAGACTCGTCAATAGCATTTCCATCTAAGTTTTGATCCATTTCATCAGAATCTTGAGAACTGCAAATGCTATTTTTATTCTTAAAGGTTTTCTCAAAGTCCTCGGAGTCTAGAGAAAGATTCTCATCTTTCATGAGAAAGGAATCTCTCACTGAATCATTCATAGAATGCTTTGATGTCTGTAAATGTTTTTTATGTTGTATAATTTGATTGAGTGAAGTCGTAACGGGTTTAAAAACTGTATCTAACATTTTTTCATTTTCACTTTCCATTAAACGCATTTCTTTGACTTTCTTTTTGACAGCTTCTGAAGCTTCAACCACTTGATTTTTTATTTTCTGTTCCATTTAATAAACTGTAGAAGTTCACGTGTTATGTCTAATAGTTTTTTAGGCGAAATGAATCTGAACTGGTATGAATCTCATTTTATTTATTAATCAAATTTAACAAAAGTATCAAAATTCATCCTGTATCCACCTTTATTTTTCGGACAATCCTTATTAATTACTAAATAATTATACGGAATCTTCCAAATTTTCGAAGACAATTCTTTAAACTCTGGCCACGACATATCAGTACTAACATGTTCATCGTATACATGACGTAAGTTGATATCGTCTTGTTTGAATAATATTATTAGGTTGGCGTTATCTCTTACCAACTGTTTAGGAACTTTAGTGTAAGTTTGATTTAAGTAAAAACAGTCAATAAATTTATGCCTACCCATTGCAAAATAATCTCGCATGTTGGATTGATTTTCACATGCTACATCATCGAAAATTATTACTGAATGTGGTTTAGCCTCGTGTGGACTCACGATCAAGTCATTATCTCGATATTTTGCGAATGATACCTCTGGCACTAAATTCAAAACCTTTTCTAGGTATACATATTTGGATTGATATAGCGTCTTAGAGTATAAATACACATTTTTAAACCGCAGTCCATTTTCATGTAGTAGAAGGCCAATAAGTAAGTTTGTTTTCCCACAGTTTGACGGCCCACAAACAAGACATCTAATCATATTAGGTAGCAATTTTCCATGTCGATGAACAGATACTACCTCATCTGGGCAAATTTTTTGAAATTGCAAAGATAGTGGTTGTTTAATAAATTTCATCGTAGGTAGTATCCATACAGATCGATGTAGGTAGAGAGAATGAATGTATTTATAAATATCTGGTTTTATATTCATACCACGGCAGTTATAGAGAGGATAATTATCCAACAGCCAATAATCATGAAGGGGGGTTTAGCAGCTAAATCAAAAAACGCTTTCAATTTAATATTGGAGTGTCTAATTCACTTCGCATTTTAAATCAGCCTTTTAGTAAATCACCTACACAGAACAATGTGATGCAAAACTGCAAAACTTAAGACCACTTCGTGATTTTCACTACTGTTATTGGGCATCCTGGCACACTTTTTTACGAAATTGATCGAACGATAGTGAGATCAATGGAGTGCTAAAAAAGTGTGCCAGAATGCCCAATAATACCCTACTATAGTTCCTGCTAAGAAGTAAGTTGTGGTATGATTTTGGATATAGAATATCTATGTTTAGTTATAAAAAACTTCTGTAAACATAACTGTGTCTTCACAATATATACTGGAAAACTTACTGTATGTTAAGAAAAACATTATGCACACTAGGAAGAAACACAATCTGGTTGTATATAAAACTCGTCTCCACAGAATAAACAATTCCTTTGTGGGCCAATGTATACGTTTTTACAATAACCAAAGAATATTAGAGATTTGCCTGTTAACAAATTTAAAAAAAAACTGTGAAAACTAAATTATATAAAAAAGACAGTATATACAAGATAAATCATTATTTAAATGAAATGCGTGGGAGTAAAATTTGCCCAAAATTTACGCATTCAAAATAGTAATTTATTCATATTGATATATCTATTGACCTTTAATGTTTTGAAATCATTACGAAATTGTAAGCTGTGGAGTTTCTTTCGCCATTTCTTCTCCATCTCAGCATATTAAAATTATTTAAGTAAAATAATTATTTCGTCCCGAAATGGTAGTAGGGCTTTTGACGATTTAAAAGTACTTAGCAAAGTCCATTTAAATAAAGAGCTTTTTCATTTAATTTCTCTTTCGCTGCTTTTTTCTCAAAACTCCCGAGCACGAGGATCCCGATTTTCTCCAAACTGGCATATTTCTCTAATTCTTTGAGCTGCCAAGCCGAATCTACCGTAGAGATGATGTCGCGGTGTCAAATTGTGCTCGTCATGTCGACATTGCTTGTAGCTGACTCGAGCCTCTTACCAAAAGTTACACAGGGGCGTATCTAAAAGTATCTCGAATTATATAATAAAAACAGAGTGATTTGATCACAAATCACGAAGGATATTAAAATAACAACACGATCAGTCATAGTAGTTTCTATCAATATTAATGTGTGAATATTTGAAGGGAGATTATAGGAGTGGATGGATTCTTTAAAAGTTTGCATTT
This sequence comes from Elophila nymphaeata, assembly GCA_955850985.1. Taxonomy (NCBI): domain Eukaryota; kingdom Metazoa; phylum Arthropoda; class Insecta; order Lepidoptera; family Crambidae; genus Elophila; species Elophila nymphaeata. The sequence continues at coordinate 6,944,078 of OY039091.1, read as the reverse complement.
CATCAAATCACAGGAGTTTGATAAATTCTTTGGTTTTATTATATAATTGCGACATATGCATATAAAATCAGCGAGAAGCAGCTGAATTCGGGCAGCACAGCACCGGTCGGGTTGGAGATCCTTGGAAGTTTATGTCCAACAGAGGCTGTATCTCGACTGAAATGATGATATAAAATTTCTAACATATATTTTCAGATATGTACGTGTACAATACCAGCCTAGTACAAATCTCGGTGCACTTGCTGAGCGGTTCAGAGAAGAATCTGTGAAGGAGAAACAACCGCACCAATTCATAGAAGCAGTGCTTTACACCAAGGACAGTGGTGTTCTGATGGTTGGAGACATGGTGGATGAAGTCGGGTCGGATGGGAAGGTACGAAACTATACCAGTATATATACCAATATGTACCAGTCACTAGCATAAAAATGCTTATTTGCACGTCATAGAGATCTGTGCGGTGGGATGTCTATAGATAAAAAATGACGGTGTATAGCAATGACTTTGGAATTATAGTATTTTTGAGCAAAAACGCACTGGGCGTCTATGGTGGCCGCCGTGTCGCTTAGTGTCTGTTAAGAGCGGGCATAAACCAAGAATAATTTCAGACTATCTATCTATTATACTTTGAAATGTGGCCTTTAAATACTTTTCGCTGATGGTAAATAAAATATACTAAATTCAATAATTTTGTGTCCGTTACCACAGCAAAATGTTACCTCCTTTCAAAGATTGAATAAGCTTCATGGTCTGTACTATTAATCAACCGCCATATATTAATAAAAGTACTATCAACCGCTTGCAAATCCCAGAATTCACTGGATATTGCTGATGCTGCAGCATCATTGGAATCTACAGTAGACATATCCTACTCCTCACGAAATTACAGGAGAGGTTTTCAATAATGCAATAAACATAAGTAAAAACGGGAATTAACGCGGTTAGATTATCTTGTAAATCGATGACGTTTAAAAAGGAAAAATAGAAAATGAAAAAGCTCTTTAATTTAAATGGACTTTGCTAAGTACTTCAAAATCGTCAAAAGCCTTACCACCATTTCGGGACGAATAATTATTATTATGCTGAGATGGAGAAGAAATTGCGAAAGAAACTCCACCGCTTACAATTTCGTAATGTTTTCAAAACATCAATACAAATCAATAAATAATTATCAATATAATTTAAAGTTACAGTTATACATGCGTAAATTTTGGGTAGTTATTACTCCTACGCATATTTATCTTGTGAAAAGCTTTGTGTTTCAGCCGCGTTGCACCGTTGAAGTCCACTTGTGACTACGGTTGGTGCTAAACACGTATTTCCGTTTTTAGTCATGTCAATATAGGAGAGATACAAGTGATCGGGAAGGTCAAATGCATTTACCCATCGTCCCTGCGGGGTCCGCAGGGGATATGTGGGACTCGAGGTAAAGGCGTTCCCTCCATACCCACTAAACATCCTCCCCGGCCTGACCTCCAGTGCGCTATTACGGGACGGCGCGGGATCTGCGCACGTGAGCGCAACTACACCGAGGTGGTCCCAACGCTGCCCGTCTAGGCACTCCTCGTGCACCAATTGGTGGCCAGCAGCCCACAGGGGCTACCGACTAACGCCAGCCCCTGTGGGCCGCTGGCCGACGCCTCCTCACCGACGGCTGCTCGACCAGGCGCGTCCTCCTGACGAGGACATCGGGAGCAGCCATTGGACCGCACCCGAGGTCATCCCACCCGGCGAGAAAGTTTCCCCACCACGTTACCAGGGCCCGCCACGAGGAGACTTCCGGACATGGAGACCGAGTAATAATGACCTGGCCCTTTGTCGTTCGCATAGGCTTTCTACGTCCCGTATCTCCGTTCACTTCCGAATCATATATCCTTTTCGCCAATCTACTTTTACACATCCATTCTGCATGACCGAACAATTCGAGCATCCCTTACTCAATTTTTGTCACTTGGGGGAGGGGGCAAAGTTGGCGCCGTTCAAAATATCAGCCTTTATAATTTGAATTTTGAGTACACAAGGTCTCTCCTTGTCATCGAAGGAGGTTCAGGCAGTAGTCCACGACGCTTGTCCAATGCGGATTGGTGGATAGAGTATAAGGAGATCAATACCCCTTTGCTAGTTTATTAGCCATTAGTCGCCTTCTACGACACCCTTTGGAGGATAGTGGGTTCTACTCTGCCGGCATCACACGGCTATGGCACCGCGCCGTTATTGGGTACTAAATGGTAGCGTTCTGTAACTGTAATGCTGGCACTTCACATGGCTGTATTTGGCAAACATTTGTGTTGCACCTCTTTCATTCTGTATATATTATAATAGAGATAGAGATGCAGCACAAATGTTTGCCAAATGCGGCCATGTTTAGTGCCAGCATAACTTGGCATCCCTTTTGGTGCAGTCGTTGTCACCTTTCTTGGTGCTTGGTACCCTTTCGCTTATGAGGGATTCTAAGAAGTCGGAAATGTTTTAAAAAAATTAACACGTTAAAAATTAATTTCAGTTAAACGAGATCGGCAAATGGTACTCCGAATGGTTCTTCACGCAAATACGGCGTCACCTGGAGCGGTACATTAGCGGTGACAAGTCTCCCGTCGTCGAGTACATCCCACTGCGAGACTACTACCATCGGCATACCAAGAGTTTCTTCTGGGAATTGGGGGTAATATAATCTATAATATATCTCAGTTTTACAGAAACTCGGTCCTGAACAAGGTGTAGCTTTTTCCACGCCTGATCTACTGTGCTTGCTATAGAAGACTAATAGGTACAAATACTACTTTTGTACGGACCTGCATGAGAGTACCGATTGCTCGCACCCTCGCACCTATGGGATAGCTCCGTCAAGTAAGTATTTACCTGTTGCTTTGGATGCAACGGCACAACCCGCATTGGCGACGTAGAGGTGATTTTAATTTTCATTTCATTCATCAACAGCTCATATAAAGTCCCCACCGAGGGGCTCGAGCCTACCCCACATTAGTGGCGATTAGGCCTCAGTCAACCACGCTGGCCAAGTGCGGGTTGGTCGACTTCAAACACAATAGGTGTGTGCAGGTTTCCTCACGATGTTTTCCTTCACCGTAAAAGCGTCGATTAAACGTACATATGAATTCAAAATTTGAAAACACATTGGTACATGGGAGGGATCGAACCAGTGCCTACCGGGTGGGAGACGACGCTCTTACGCTTCCCGATTTTAATTTATTTTTCAATTTGCTAGATGTTCCAACTTAGGATATAGGATAAGTAGGTTTCATTTGAATTTATAATAAAAAAAAATCAAGCGGTATGGAGTCGTATGCTTCGGAGGCTTCGGCTTTTTGTTTCAATATTTGCCACCACCCCAATTCTAAATTAAACTCCTTAATTTCCAGGACATAGTCCCCTTCGGAAACAACGTGGTATTCCGGTACCTATTCGGCTGGTTGATGCCGCCTGAGGTATCCCTACTAAAGTTGACCCAGCCTGAAGCGGTGACCAAGCTCTACGACCGCGCTCACGTCATCCAGGATATGCTGGTGCCTGTTGAACACTTGGAGAAGGCTGTTCTGAAGTTCCATGACGAGTTTGAGGTTAGTCCTACTACTTTCGCATTTATAATAAAATGCGAAAATCTGTATGGATGTCTCGATGGCTGGATGGATGTTTGCTTGTATGTCACTCTTTCACGCAAAAACTATTGAATGGATTTTAATGAAACTTGGCAATAATATAGCTCACACATCAGAATCTACTAATCCTGCGCAGACGAAGTCGCAGGGGTAAGCTAGTTTTGTATAAATATTGCGATGAGACATAAAGGCTTAAGTATATTTTTAGAGCCAAAGCCTATGTCTGTACTAATATTGTAAAAAGGAAAGATTTGTATGTTTGTAACCAATAAACTCAAAAACTACTTAACCAATTTCAAAAATTCTTTCACCATTAGAATCCTACATTATTCTTGAGTGACATAGGCTAAGTATATTTGATTAAAAAAACTCCACGCGGACGAAGACGCGGGCGAAGCGCTAGTAATATTAAGTTATTAAGGCTCTGTCTTCACTTTTTAGGGTTCCAAACCTCAAAAGGAAAAAACGGAACCCTTACATGATCACTGATCACTTTGTTGTCCATCTGTCCGTCCGTCCGTCTGTACGTCTGTCTGTCAAGACTCTTGATTTGTTTGCTTAATTTTCGTGATTGTCAGGTAGGTACTAAGAACGTATGACCACGGTGCTATCGATCTCCTCAGTGTACATTTGTTTGATAATACAGGATATTATAATTATGTGCAGGTATACCCCATATGGCTGTGCCCGTTCAAAGTGCTCAATGAGCCTGGGCAGCTGAAGGTAGCAACACAACCCTGGCAGATGTACGTGGACATCGGCGTCTATGGAGTACCCAAGGCGACAGGATTCGAAACGGTGAGAATTGTTTTTGCACATAAGGAATAAAATCTGCCGTGTGATGCTGGCAGAGTATTCGTATCACCCCATATCCTCCAATGGGTGTCGTAGGTGACTAATGGATCAGCAAAGGGGTATTGATAACCTTATACTCCGTCCACCAATCCGCATTGGGCAAGCGTGGTGGACTACTGACTAAACCTCCTTCGATAACAAGGAGAGGCATTGTGTCCCAGCAGTGGGTGGAATTATAAAGGCTGTAATGATGATGAAATAAAATCCAGAGGCACCGGCGGATTCAATTGCCAAGGGCCTTACGGACACTTGGCGGTCGAAAGATTCCCTAAGAGGGAAATGCTCGGTCGCTTAGTTATCCCTTAGTAACGTCGGACCTTTATTTTTTTTGTCGGGAAGGTCAAATGCCTTTACGCATCGTCTCTGCGGGGTGTTGCCAACCGCAGGGGATATGTGGGACTCGAGGTAAAGGCGTTCCCTTCATACTTACTAAACATCCTCCCCGGCCTGACCTTCAGTGCGCTATTGCGGGACGGCTCAGGATCTGTGCACGTGAGCGCAACTACACCGATACCGTCCCAACGCTGCCCGTCTAGGCACTCCTTGTGCACCAATTGGTGGCCAGCAGCCCACAGGGGCTACCGACTAACGCCAGCCCCTGTGGGCCGCTGGCCGACGCCGGCCTAATAGGCCGCCTCCTAACCGACGGCTGCTCTACCTGGAGCGTCCTCCTGAGGAGGACACCGGGAGCAGCCATCGGACCGCACCCGGGGTACTTCGGGCGCGGTCGTGGCCGGAAATAGCCATGGTGGGAAAACAAAAACAACTCGACGATGGCATGTGACTTCGAATGCCAAGGGACACTTGACATCAAAAGCCACACACCCGCTGAGAAAGTTTCCCCACCACGTTACCAGGGTCCGCCACAAGGAGGCTTCCGGACGTGGACCCCTAGTAACGTCTGACCTACAGCCTTGAGGATCCCCAAGGTCTTCGCCTTTTTGAAGACCCGGTAACGCAGGGAAGTCATCAGCGACAACCTCCTGTAGTAGGGATGTGAAAAAATAATCGATTATGGAAATAATCGATGAATAAACGATTTTTTAGAACTCAAAATCGATTTTAATACTTACGAGATTTTATTTTTATAAATAATCGATTAGTAATCGTTTTTTTTTATAATCATTCGATCAATTATTACCGATTTTTCATCTGCAACCCCCCGACATTAAGTTTGGTCTTTTGGGCCGGAGCCCGGAACGCAACATCTATGTAAAAAAAAGATATGCACGCTGATTCCTCGTGGTCATATTAATTTGACATCCCAGCACACAGATATCTATCTATAACACGACTCCTTATCAAAGTGGCTTGGAAGAGATTTCTTTTAGAAGTAAGCCACGGAGTTTCTCCCAAGTTCTTGTTGTAAGAATACGTGTTGAGAGACTCCATTTTTTAACTCATTCTACCATACAGTTTTCTGTTACCTTATGTAAATTTTCACTTGACATTGGCGAATTGCGTAATCTATATGTGTCGCGAAACCAACCAATTAAATGAAGAAGAAATAAGCCACTCCTCTTGTACTGCTAATAATTTGTTTTTTTTTCTGTATTTCTCTTGTCCTCCCCGACATAGATATATTACCGTGCCCCGACGAGCAGTCTGCTTGGTAATAATAATAATAATAATAATAATAATAATGAAACCCAATTTGTATATCCAATTACAAAAAGCGGCTATTTTGAATACTTGCCGCATAGTTAGAAAATTTTTACAAATAGACGACCAAAACATTGAAAATATCCCACAGACAGCCAGAATACATAATTTATAATATGTTATTGACTTGGCTTAGCCCGTCAATAACATAACAACCAGCGTAAGCTGAGAGTTTTAAATAAACAAAGAGTAAATAATAATAATATCTGTTGAACCTAACCTATGATCAACTGGCAGATTAAGGACGCCCAATTAAACATTATAAAAACCCCACATAAGCAACATTTGTTAAACTTGTGGCCTGCATGCTGTCGTACGGTGTAGTAAATAGCCCTGAGACACATGTAGGTCACAATACATGGGGTAACCTATGTAAAAATAACATTAAAACGTCATTAATAACAAAACCTCAAAAAAAACCTATTGATCACTCAGCTGACCGATCTGACCACTACCATTTCTAGAAAATGGTCGACCAGTGATCGATATTTTAATCCCTTACAATTTTCCAACATTTAATTTGCTACTTTTAATTTTACAGGTATCATCAACTCGCAGAATAGAGAGATTTGTAACAGAACATAAAGGTTTCCAAATGCTTTATGCGGACACTTTTACTACCAAAGAAGAATTCCGGGCTATGTTTGACCATACCTTGTATGACAGAGTTAGGGCGCACCTCCCTTATTGTAAAGACGCATTCCCCGAAATCTATGATAAGGTCAATAGAAGCGTAAGAAAATAACTGAGAAATTAATTTTAAATTTAGTTTTTGTAAGATATATTTATTAAATGATAGATTAAAAATATCGGGTTTTATTTAATCTTCTTCTTTTTACTCTGCCCTGGTCTAAGAGGTATTACCTATAGAATGAGTCTCAAGAATCAACGCCAAGTTGAGTGTAGTACCTACGTCTCTATCACTTCTCAAACAATTCCCAAGACATGATTGATTTCTGAGTGTCATTCTTGTGTCATTCTTTAAATGTTTGCAATATAATATCACCATTCTCTTCTTTACTTTCTCGCATACGTAGTATAGAGTCAAGTCAAAAAGTCAAAGTCAAAGTTACTTTATTCATTTAGGTACAATTTGTACACTTATGAAAGTCAATTTTGATGTCGAAACGAACCGATGGCGGTTCGAGAGTCTACCAGAGGAAGTCTTGTAATCGTAAAAAAATTTAACCTCGAGTTTTTGACGGTTTTACACGTTTTGGACCTCCCTGAGTCCAAAAATATAGTTTTTAAATTATGCCTGTGTGTGTCTGTGCGTTAGCACGATAACTCGAGTATGCTTTAACTTATTGCAACCAAATTTAACATACATGTATGAAATCAAAATATAAGGTTTCTATGAACTTTTGAGTCGTCGATTACGAAAGTTAAGCAACCAAGTGCGCGGTCGGTACTCGGATGGGTGACCAAAATTCAACATGTATGTATGACATCAAAATATAAGGCTTCTGTCAACTTTTGAGTCGTTTCCGGTATACGAGAAAGTCAAGGGGAGACCACTCCCGATTTTGTTCTGATGTTTTGACAAAGAAAGTTCTATGGCCGCGTGCTTGACTTGGAAATGTTGTGGACTGCCTGACACCACCTCTCGCTCGGAATGTTATTGTGAGTGACTTATTGCCTGACACCAAACCTCCTTGGGAACGATGTTTTGGACGATTACTCCCCGGTGCCAACCAATTAAAATTAAATTTTCTATATCTTTGAGGTACCTACTCGTACTTTGTTTTTTTATTTACATAGCGCGAAAGTAATTTTTCATTAGTTTTCTATAATTTTTCCAAATTATTTTAAATATCATTACGATTTTATTGTGTAGAGATTTAATTTAATAGAATGAACGTGTAGATAATAAACGTACTTACTACGTAATGTATCTAATCTTATCTAATCAACAGGTGTTCAATTGTTTGCTATCTATTTTTTCGTGACGTATTGGATATCAGGATTCATTACATTAATCATATTCTCTATAAAATAATCACATCTGAGAACTTTAATTTTAGAATGATTTTAAGTAACACCTCTCCTGGTGGTCCCTTTATTTTATGTAGCCAGCCAGATGGCAACCTGTCACTATTTTGAAGCACTGCATGGCGCATACTGCCAGATATGGCTCTGCTCCCTTTTAGAATTCCAAAAGGGTCGAGGCCATGAGCAAGATAGTCGATACTACATGGCCATCTTCCCTCACTTTTTATGATCTATTATTCCTGTCCATCCTAAGGTTGCCTGGAAGAGATCGCTCTCAGCGATAAGGTCGCCCATTGTACAGTTTTCTGTAAACATGTTCTTTTAAATTTTTCGAGTTTTTTTCTATTCTATTACTACATACATACTACATTACAATTATAATCTCTCATAATCACAAAAGAGGTTGAGCATAGTTTTAGGGAACATTTGGTTACGCATAAAGCCACATACGGCAGTATGGGCCATAAAGCTTAACAAAATAGTGAGTTGCCTGCCAACCTGTCGCCAATACATAAAACTCAAAATTTATTTAGTTATTTAGGTTTGTACACTTATGGTAATGAATTTTGATGCCATCGGTTCAAGAGTCTACTAGGAGGCCTTGCTCTGAGAAGAATCGACAAGAAACTCAGCAATATTTATCCTCCCTTTACAGTTTTTATTGTTTTGATTTGGAAAGAGTCATAATTGACATGTTGAAGCTATAATAATAAATTAATCATAATAATAAAATAAAGAGTAATACTTAAATAAAAGTTATAATAAAAAAAAGATAGATATGTCAACAAAAACTAGCGATTTTGTGTCACGTCTTTTCTATAGTCATAGTGGATGCTCTATCTCCCATCCACGTGGAGAGACTAGAGCATCCCCCTTCTGCTCTCTCCTCGAGACCTTCTGTAAGTTTCCATAATTCTGTACGAGGGGGTGGCTTCAGTTGATAAGCCCCCACAGGTACATGGAGTTTGTCGGTAGCAAAGTGGCAACGTAAGCAAAAATGCGTACCAGTTCTTAAAAGGAAGGGAGATGGTGGGATTAGGACGCTCTTCTGACTCGCCGTGGTATACCTTACTCGCAGTTCACCACCAGCTACACCAACAACGGACCAGAGAGTTTGTGCCTTGCGGCACTGTAAACTCAGATCTTACAAGGTAAAATCGAATCCCCTATTGTTATTAATCAATTGACTGACACCATAAGATCATCTGAAGAATCGTGGATGGCGTAGTGCGTAAGAGCGTTGTCTTGCGCCCGGGAGGCACCGGTTCGAACCCCGCCACATACCAATGTTTTTTCAAATTTTGAATACATAATTATGTACGTTTAATCGACGCTTTTACGGTGAAGGAAAACATCGTGAGGAAAACCTGCACACACCTATTCTTAGGATGTGTGTGAAGTCAACCAACCCGCACTTGGCCAGCGTGGTTGACTAAGGCACGGTAATATTATCTATCAGTATTCTATCTTCATATAAACGGTCGGAAAGCGCGTCATGCTACGCGCCTCGAGTTCGCGGGGCACCCGGTGGGCATCCAGTCGCGAATGCGCCGCAGCGACTACCGAACGGTGTGAATTGTTTTTTAAGCAGTTAGCCGTGCATAAACGTGCGATTTGTATTGTGAATATTTGATTGAATTAAGTAGATACCTACATAATTCAAAATGGCAAAGAGCAATATTTTTTATGTACCTATCTACTAGTACGTAATTTGTTTTTAATATTTAGGTATTTCAATTTTTCCATCGGGCGAAATCTGGAATAATATATAAATAAGTGGATAGGGTGAAAAAAGACACAAACAAGTAACCTACCTACGCTCGCGTTAAAAACAGAACTACATAATACGTAGGTAGGTAGTTTCCTAGACTAGGCTATCTACTTACTTATGTACCAACATATAACTTAACTACATATATTATTAAATATGATGAAATATCATTATGAAATAATTTACGAGAGTAATAAATGGTAGGTATTGTAGTGATCGGATTTTTTTGGTGTATACTGGCAGGTTGTTAGGTAATTTGGAAAAGAGACGGATTGTTGACCGGAATTGATAGATGGAAAATTATAAAATAGGGATATTTGTGCGGAGTTTAAAAAACAATATTTTGTTTGTTGATAATAATATGTAATTTCTTGAAAATAAAAGTGTTTCAGTGACAATATAGTACCTACGTCTCAGTCAAGGCGTAAATATTTTTGTCTCAAATCTATAATTTTCTTTTTATTAAATATTACCTAAAAAAACATGTATTTTATTGAACACTTCCTATTTCATTCACAACATATTTTTTTTACATATAAGTAAAATAAAATATTTACTTACAATCATAGAACAAGAAATGTAGAAATTAAATATAAAGTAAATAGTAGGTATATAATGTGTGTATGTTAGTTTATGTTAACGTTTCTTTTCTTTATGTATGTGTTGTTATAGTTTATTAATAATTAGGTAATATCGTGCTCTGTGAAGGCCAATAAATTTATTTTCTTTCTTTCAAATTAAAATACTGTAAGCGGGCAGCCCTTCCGCGTGTTTACGCCCCGCTCGGCCGTAGCCAGTTATTTCAAGGACAGGGCCGAGTCGCAATACTGCATAGATAATATTACCGTGACTAAGGCCTTATCGCCCCTAATGTGGGTAGGCTCGAGCCCCTCGATGGGGACATTATATGAGCTGTTGATGATGATGATGATCAAAATCGGATGAATAGTTTGGCGCTACAGAGAACATAAGTAAATGATAAATAGCCTTTGGATGTTTTTATATTTAAGCATGTTGTATGTACAGTCAACAGCACGTCGGGCTATACAAAACTGTCAAATTTCTCCAAACGATTTTCAACCTAAGGCTATTCACTATAAAGTGCATAATCGATTGGGAAAATTTGACAGTTTGTGGTAACCCAACGTGCTGTTGTCTGTACATAGACCGCTAAAATCATTAACCCTTCCGTTTGGTTTCGCGTAAAAATACTTGATAGTTGTACGCAGCACATTGACGTATTTTACGTTAGCGTTATCAGTGGCTATTTTGTAAACGCATCTCTATCGGTTAAACTTGACCCGTTGACCGCTTGTTTAAGTAACTGCGGCTTACTTTACTTAGATAACTGGAGTAATACTTACCTACTAAATAATACTTTAACGGTAGGGAAAATTTAAGGTAAATTAAAAGTTTATAATAGGTATTCTTTAAGAAATGCAAGAGTCGTACCGAGAGCGACACGTTCAGCTGCATGGTTGGACGTCAGTAATGTCCCGAGAATCGCCGACTTACTTGCGCTCACGTAGAAAGTGATCACTCTATCTCGCTTTCTCGGTCGGCACTATTCGCACAGTATACTAAGAACAGTAGTACGTCTCCATAGGAACTGGCCGCTATCCATTAGAATGTGTGCGTGCGTACTCGGCGCCGTGTACGCACGCACTGTGACGCACATATGACATAAAAATATGGGTATCTTGGTATACTGTGCTATTCGGCACCTTAACGTTGCTATACGCGACCTTCGTTGACAGAGTGTGAGTGATAGTTGTCTATGTAGTTGAGGAGGCCTACTTTTTGATAGATGCGATAAGGAAGATGCCGCATCTTGCTTTTGCTTTAATCTAAGCCTTTTGGCATGAATGCCATCCCCAACCTCGTTCGGTAGAGCTTTGGAATTCTTCGTCAGGAACAATACAAAGTGACTTGTTTTAAGTCAGAATGGCAAAGTTGAGGTTCCAGGTGAAGATCACTTTCATCTGATGAAAGGACTAGAGGTTTTTAAGCTCTTTAAAAGGAACTCGACTCAACTCATACCTACGGTTAACAACTCAATGAGTCTTTAAACCCTGAACCTTACGCCTTATTTGAGTCTTAAGACTGGGACTCGAGGCCTATTTTAAGACTGAGTAATTTTTAAATGACTCCTAATTTTAAACGACTCAGTCTCAACGAAAAGGTTTGAACCAGTTCGAACCCTTTTAAAACGACTCGGTTCGCGGGAGTCTTAAGTCGTGAGGCACGCTCATACTCGTATACTATAACTTAAAAAATAGCAATAATTTATAGCAAATATTTTATGTTTTAATCTTTTAAATAAATTGGTCGTGGTTTTAACTTTTCAATTTCTTTTGAAAACTATTTTTGTAATAACTTGGAATTACGATAATGATCTCTAAATTGTAATGTTAAAAACATTAAAATTAGAATTTACACATATAAATAAAATTGGAGTGTCTGTTTGTAAAATTGAAATAACCGTTTTTTACTACATGCATATGAATATATATAAGGTATATACACCAAGTCCAGTAAATAGTACGACATACTATGTAAGGTTAGCTGGGGTCTAGACCTATTGTTCCAGCACAACATATGTTCCGGTAAATCTCAGTTTTTGAGTTATGTATGGTTTTTTTATAACCTAAGCTCTACCTCACATCAATATTTTAACTATCTCACTAAGAAAAAAATATCTTTATCAAACTTTATTTTATACCAAACTGATCGTGAATAGTTCCTTTATTTGATATTAATGTTAATTTTCTTAAAAAAAAATCTGTAACAGAAAAGTACTTTTTATATTTTTTTTAATGAATCCGTTTTCCTTGTTCACACTTTAACTGATAAATATGGTAGAAAAAAAATCTTGGTCAGTTTTGTACAACCATTGTGAAAACTTGTTTAGTTAATTGTGATTTTAGAAAGGTACAATAGTTAAAATAATACGTCTAAAATACAAAATAAACTCAAATCTTAAATTTCATAAAATTAAATATTACACCGAGTGTTCAAATTGTTTGCCATTTGCTCGTATAACAGGCTCGGCATCTTCTGAAAAAACAAGATTTTTAACCTTCTGAGACTCATTTGAGATATCTCCCTTGATGTGATGGTCACCCTAGCTCTTAGTTGTGAATGGAATAATATATGACAAATAAAGTGTCGTAAATAAATAAAGTAGCGTCGGTGGCGTAGTGCGTAAGAGCGTCGTCTCCCCCCCGGGAGGCACTGGTTCGACCCCCGCCACGTTCCAATGTGTTTTCACATTTTGAATTCCTATATACGTTTAATCGAGGCTTTTACGGTGAAGGAAAACACCGTGAGGAAACCTGCACACACCTATGAAGAAATTCTTGGGTTGTGTGTGAAGTCGACTAACCCGCACTTGGCTTTGTTTGTCTAAGGCCTAATCGCCCCTAAAGTGGGCTAGGCTCGAGACCCTCGGTGGGGACATTATATGAGCTGTTGATGATGATGAAATAAAGTGAATATCGTTTTATTGTTATATCGTGTCTTCTTCCACTCCCCTCGGTCAGCCGTCGTCTCAACATTAACGCCCAAATTTGCCATATCTTTTCTTGTTCTAGTTTATACTATGTCGCTCGTGTGGGGCCTTACTGAGAAATGATATCAACCTTAATGACGTCATCTTCTCGGTACTTCAATGTTTATTCAGATGAAGTGCAAGCTTTGCAAGGCTAAATAACAAGTCACAGAGAACATATCGAAACAATTAGAAATAGATATGGTAAGATAAATATTGTGAAACGTGTAACATTGATCTATTTTTGAAAGGTTCTATGTTTATGGGTAATTTTCATGAGAGAAATTTTACGATATTTCAGTATATTTAAGTTATAAATGCATAAGAATAAATACGTGAAATTCCTCCTAATTCTAACCCCACTTCTGTAGAGATTGACGCCTATCGATAACTGTTTATATAGGTAGGTATCGATATTTTCTTAGTTTACAAAGGTATCAGTGTGTCCGGGGAAGTAGTATTCAAACTTTAAGGCGCCTTCCTAACCGGTTCGATGCGTTTCGATTTTAGTCTAGCCCTAGTCAATTCAATGCCAAGCTATAAACGTCGGTAATTATAAATCTACTAGCTTCCACTAAGACTTCGTCCGCGTGGACATTCGAGAAAATCCTTAGGGGACCAGGATAAAAAGTATTCTATGTTTTAATTTCATCAAAATCCGATCAGACGTTTTTACGTAATTAGGCTGGTCGTCCCTCACCAAGCGCGCTGCCTCGCGCGAGGCAGAACGTTTGCCACGTGCGGCGGGCCCGCATTCTACTCCCTTAGGGGTGGAATTTCCAAAAATAGAATAGAATAGAATAGATTTATTGACACACCATGGAAACTACAGTTAACATGATAACTTAAAAAAATACAGTTAAAAGTACCTAATTGAATTAAACAACCTCTATACTACGTACGAGAGTGTAAAAATACTTAAATTACAAAGTTGACAAAAAGAATATAAAATTAAACAAAAGGTAAAATTAGTGGTGGTAAACTTAGTGGATTCCTACACTGTATAATGCAATTTATTAGTGCAAATTTTCAAGACTCTAGGTTCAGCGGTTTGGGCTGTGCGTTGCTTTCTCAGTCAGTCAGGAGTTTGAATTAAGTATTATACAACATGTAATTTAAATAACCAACACTCTGAATACAGGTGGGTTGGGATCGGCATATGAGTGATTTAAAAAAAAAACTGTTTTTTTTTAATTATTTCTTTTGAAATCAACTCAGAAGCCGATCCCAACCCACCTATATTCAGGGTGTTGGCTATTTAAATTACATGTTGTATATAGAAGATATGTAAAATAAAGAATGTCTCAGATAGCAGGTACTTTACGCCCGAGCTGAAGGCGAGTGGGCGGGCGGAAAATTCCACTTCCTGGTTAGGAGGTCACATAAAATTTTGTACTCACCTCCCGGGGTGGTAAAAAAGAAAGCCTCAGATCTCATAATTATCAAATATCTGCGAACTGAGACATTCTTTGTTTTACAGCCCTAGTTAATAAATAAAGGAAAACTTCTTTAGCACCGTTGTGATTTGAAAATTCGATTAAACGGAAAAGCGACACATTTTTTTTAACTGACTACTGCAGTTTGCCTCTGATGGTATTCACTGCTTTACCGATTTTTTAAGAAGGCTAGGACCTTGGAGGGTCCTCAAGCCTGTAGGTCGGCTGTGCCTAGGGGATTACTGGGCGACCGAGCATCTCCCCCATGGGGAGCCTCTCGACCGCCTAGCGTCCCTAGGGCGTCCGAATCGGAAGGTAAAAGCGACAACAAAAAGTTTTTGACGCATAAAAGTTTGTTGTTCAACATTTTGACAACGAATATAAAAAGCGACACCAAAAAGTTTTTAACGCCTAGAAGTTTGTTGTTCAAGATTTTGACAGCGAATTTAAAAATCTGTTGCTTCTGAAATCACTTATGCTACTTTCTGAAGTGTCCAATCACTTCTTCAATTGCACACACAAACTTTTTTAAAATGTTATCTATTAATTTGCAATCCATTACACATAATACTTACAAGAAAGAATATCACTAGCAATAGATTTTACATGAACGTTGCTACGTTAATTATAATAGTTACAATGAAAGGCGTTTACTTTCTAAGTAACTGAACTACGGTTAATTCAATTCAATTCAATTCAATTCTTTATTTCATTGCAAAATACATATTGCGTTGAAAACATTGGATATTCAAATTACTTACAATTAAACTTAACATTTTCAATAATATAACGTAGCATAAATCATTCTAATTAAAACAATAATAATAATTTCAATAAATAATAATTTGTATAAATATGTTAAATACGATAAAAACAATTGTCATTCTATACATTATAAATTCGTCAAAAAAAAAAAAAAAACTATCAAAGGTTATCCTCAACGTATTCCTCTATAGTATAGTAACATTTTTTTACAAGCAGCGCCTTTAACCTTCTTTTAAATAGTGATAATGCGTTGATGGTTTTTAGTTCTATCGGGAGCCTATTATACAGACGTGCCGCCTGGTAGCGAGCGCTATGCTTAAAAATATTTAATTTTGGCCAATCCGTGTTACTTCTGATAGGAATATCTTTCCTCCTTGTGCTCAATCTTATTTCTCTCTCCTTAGGTGTCTCCACTTTATCCGGGTGTTTGATTATGTCACATAGTAGAACAAGCATGTAGAGGCATGGCACTGTTAGAACCCCTAGTCTAATGAAATAATTTCTGCACGACTCTAATTGGGATAGCCGGAAAATCACCCTTATTGCCCTCTTTTGTGCTACAAAGGCCTTGTTAATATTATATTGATAGCTATTGCCCCAAAGTTTGATACTGTACCGTAGTCTCGAGTCTATTAAGGCATTATACGCCATTTTTAATTGTTCGATCGTAGCCTCATCTCTAAGAGTTCTTAAAACATGACAAGCAGAGCTAATGTTGCATGCAACGCTCTCCAGCTCTTTCTTCCAATTAAGTAAAGAGTCAATATAAATCCCCAGAAATTTGACATTTTTCACTGCTGTAATATCTAGATTGTCTAATGTGCCTTCCACCATGCCCCTGTTTCTATATGTTGTTTGGAATAACATTAAATTTGTTTTTTGGGCATTAACGACCAAATCGTTGATACGAAACCAAGTTGAGAGCGCATGTAGTGCCTTATTTACATGACAATTTAGTTCTGGTAGATTATTAGCAGTGATTATAGCGTTTGTGTCATCAGCAAATATTATAGGTTTGACATTTTGTAACTCTACATTTATAAAATCAATGAGATCGTTTATAAATATTATGAAAAACAATGGACCCAATATTGACCCCTGTGGTACACCCTTTTTAATGCTGACCAATTCAGATCTATAGGTGATCTCTTCACTGTCACTGAAAGATTTCAACTCTACATACTGTTTTCTGTTATGCACGTAACTTCTTATAAGATTTAGTTCTTTACGTCTTACTCCATAATGAGCTAATTTATTTAACAATATATCGTGGTTAATACTGTCAAAGGCCGAACTCAAGTCCAAAAACACTCCCGCTACCATTTTTTGTTTATTTAAGTTTGTCACCACATCATCTATGAGGGCATCCATTGCCTCAATAGTTCCAATTCCTTTTTGATAACCAAATTGTTGTTTATTGAGTACATTGTTATCAGTGAAATGGTCCAATAACCTTACTTTAATAAGCTTTTCGAAAAGCTTGGAAAGAGTCGGTAGAAGGGAAATAGGCCTGTAGTGTTTCACCTCACTCCTGTTTCCCTTCTTGAAGATAGGTATGATTTTGGCAATTTTAAAATCATCCGGAAACACGTTTCTCGTAAAGAAGTAGTTAAAGGTGTTACTCAGTGGCTCTGCAAGAATATCAATATTTTTTTTTATGATAGTAATCGGAATTTCATCGCATCCAGACGATTTCTTGCACTCCATACCTACAACAAGTCGTTTGATTTCAACGGGAGTCACTTCACTCCATCGGAGCTCTCTAGCTACTACCGGAGTGTATTTTTCTAGGATTGTGACAGCCTCGTTAGGGTTAATTTTACCGACAGTACTACCAGTGTCAAAATGTTTGGAAAAGAGTTCCACTATTTCCTGAGGATTATCTATAATACGATTTTCTTCCTTGAGACGATACTTAATGTTGCGATTTATTTTGTGTCTATTTCTATGTTTGTTAACAACTTTCCAAAGCGCTTTAGTGGAATTGTTGGCTTTATTGATTTCACTCTGAATGGAAAGCTTTTTTGCAAGTCTTACTAATTTACGGTATAGAGTCATGTATCTGGCCCGATACTGTAGTATAGATTGATCATTTACCACAGCATCAGCAGTACATAAGAATCTTTTCATGAGACTAGACACCCGCAAACCCTTAGTTATCCATCGTATGGTATCCACTTTATTAAGTTTGACTTTCTGTCTATTTAAAGTATATACATCATTAAAGGTTTTCAGAAACGTGTTAGCAAAGCAACCTGGCTCATTAATATCTTCTAAATTAGTAATAATTTTTTGTCGGAAAATAGCTTGATTTTCGTCGCTAAAAATCCTTCTGTAAAGCCAAACAAATTCATTATTAAGATCTTTCTTTCTAAATATGGGAGTTGCGATCTCGCACAAGAGAGCAATGTGACCATCTGATAAACCATTGTCGTCTAATGCGCAATTCAAAATGTCGTCGTCCGTCATATTGGTGATTATGTTGTCTAACCCTGATTGATTATTTCCTCGTCTAAAAGTAACACAGTTGTACAAACATCGATAATTATAACACTGTAAGAGATTTTTGAATTTATTGTGATATACACTGTCAGTCAACACGTCAATATTAAAGTCACCACAAATAACTCCCCTCTTATCAAATAAGTAGTCAAGCAATTTCTCTAAGTTTTTCAGAAAGGGTTCTATAGTACTTTTTGGAGGTGTTCGATAACAGCAGAATATATTTATATTTGTATCTATATCTCTAACCCCACAGATTTCAAAGGAATTAGTTACATATAACTTTTTACATATTTCAATTTCTTCTGTGACACGTCCATTCAAACGCTAAACGCGTTAACTGGTAACGCGGTAGTTATTAGTAGATCTGTTTAAAGTTAAATTCAGTATTGTCTTGGATTTGCATTGTTTTATGTTATCTTAACTAAATTATATTGCAAAAGTTGTTGGTACAGTCAGCACCAGACATAGACACAATCACTTTCAAAATCTCAAAAGTTGTTGAGCAGAGCCTTATATAAGTAACATTTAGTTACACAAAGTAAAAAAACTCGACTTCAAAACTAAAAACGGAGAAATATAATTTTGTTTATAAAAATCTAAATGTTTTTTTGGTCTCAAATACAAGTGACAAGGTTTATTCCAAATATTGATGTTGGCACAAACCTTAAAAAAACATTTAGATTCTTATAAACAAAAGTTTTATTTTTCCTTTTATATTGTTAAAAGCGTTTTTTTTATTTATAAAAATAATTTATATTTTGCTTTTTAGTGTTTTAAGTATAGAATTTTAGCGGATTTACACGTTTTGGACTTACCAGAGTCCAAAAATACCGTTTTTGGAATTATTCTGTGTGTGTGTCTGTGCGTTAGCACGATAACTCGAGTATGCTTTAACTTATTGCAACCAAACTTAACATGCATGTATGACATCAGAATATAAGGTTTCTATCAACTTTTGAGTCGTCGATGACGAAAGTTAAGAAACCAAGTGCGCGGTCGGTACCCGGATGGGTGACCAAAATTTAACATGAATGTATGACTTCAAAATGTAAGGTTTCTATCAACTTTTGAGTCGTTTCCGGTAGGTATACGAGAAAGTCATGGGGAGACCACTCCCGATTTTTTTGACAAGGGAAGCCCTTGGCCTTCGTCTTAACTGATGGAAAGTGATGATTTGACCGTAGGTGGAAGCGAGTAAAAAAGTATCCAAAAATTGTTTTCTTTTTTTCTTAAACTTTGGTAAGCAGCGAGGCGAGTGTAAATTGTAGCCTCAAATCTAAATTACCTTATGAAAATTTTAACGTCAACGATTGACGAGTGAAGTCAGAAACATGAATATTCATAGCATTTGTCACCACAAATGAGATCATACTGAGATATTGGTTCATTTATTTGACCGTGAATATAAGGATGTACTTTATTTGGTGAAAGGGTATAAGGATGTACTTTATTTGGTGAAAGGGTATCCCCAATGAATCATATTATTGTTGTTACGACACTTTTTTTATGTTAAGAGCGTGTTTACGGAGAATCTCTTAGCCTTCATCTGACCTGGAACCCTCATCCACAGAGAGACTGGCTACAATAATGCTGTTGAAATGAAATGAAAAAGCTTTTTGCATTTAGGACTTTGCTAAGTACTTTTAAATCGTCAAAAGCCCTAACACCACTTCGTTACGAAATAAATTTTATTATACTCAAATAAAAATTATTATGCTGAGATGGCGAAGAAACGGCGAGAGTAACTCCACAGCTTAAAATTTCGTAATGATTTCAAAACATTAAAGCTCAATAGATATATCAATATGAATAAATTACAATTGTAAATGCGTAAATTTTGTCAGATTTTACCCCATGCATCTGGATCATTTAAATAATAATTTATCTTGTAATTAGCATTTTTATATAATGGAATAATTTTATTTTTGCGTTTACAAACGCGTAAATATTAATACTAGAAAAATGCACTGAAAAAAAACGACTTGCCTCAGGCGGGACTCGAACCCGCATCTTCTACAATCCGCCCGGATTAATTTATCGAAATATTTTTGCAAATATTTGACGCCCAGTTAAGATGAAACTACCTTACATTACGGAATAATTTTATTTTTGCGTTTACAAACGCGTAAATATTAATACTAGAAAAAATATTTCGATAGATTAATCCGCCCGGATTGTGGAAGATGCGGGTTCGAGTCCCGCCTGAGGCAAGTCGATTTTTTTCAGTGCATTTTTCTAGTATTAATATTTACGCATTTGTAAACGCAAAAATAAAATTATTCCATAATGTAAGGTAGTTTCATCTTAACTGGGCGTCAAATATTTGCAAAAATATTTCGTTCGGATCTTAGAAGTGCAAATTTCAAAGATTTGATAAAACAATGTTTACCATAAAAACATAAGCACCAAGCACTGACAAATTTCGATAGCGAAAAAGCAGTGTCTCGGTGGCGTAATTGGTCAACGCGTCCGCCCGGATTGTGGAAGATGCGGGTTCGAGTCCCGGGTGATGCAAGTCGATTTTTTTCAGTGCATTTTTCTAGTATTTTTATATAATTTAGTTTTTAAAGTATTTTTTTAATAATTTATTAATAGGCAAATCTCTAATATTCTACGGAAGCTTATTGTAAAAACGTATACATTGGACCACAAACGAATTTATCCTCTGGAGATGAGTTTTATATAAAACCAGATCGTATTTCTTCTTGGTATTGACATTATTCGTATGTCATTTCTCAGAAAAATGCATAATATTTTTCTTTACATACAGTAAGCTTTCCAGTATATTATTCTGCTGACACAGTCAGAATATTTATCTCCTTGAACTGTATCTGAGGGAGTCACGCGGACCCAGTTGGTAAATTATTTTTGCAGAACAAAGATGATCTTAATATTTGCAGCACTCCCCCAGAGAAGAATTCCGTACGACTTAATGCTGTGAAACTAACTAAAATAAACTATTCTAGCCGTATCTAAATCAGCCGCCTAATAGTTTTAACTGCGTATGCCGCAGAACTTAGTTTACCCGAAAGTTTTACAGTATGTGGACCACATTGCAATTTGGAGTCTGACATTACTCCTAAGAAAGTTGTTAACATTATTATTATGGCCACTTTTGATACGATGATGGTAAGAATGGTTAGCTACCTAACTGGTGGAGACCCTTTTGGTAAAATTTTAAAATTTGTACCAACAGAGATCTATTTTATTCTATTCTTAAATTTGTACTCCCAGGGAACCTCTGGATCTAATTCCAGTGGGCGACCACTAATAACCACGGAAGCGATGGTCAAAATAATTAAAATACGCTTATGTATGTCATAACACTGTAAAGTTTTCCTTCCTGCTTCAGAATGATTCAACAGCAGATGAAAACATAACTAATTTAATAAGTGGCGTCAGAAAAGTCGAAATTTTCGAGAAACAGTCATGACGTTCATGACTGTTTATATTGTTCTAGTTATCTTGGTTGCTGCTAGCCTAGCTAGCTACGACTGCCGTATTAAATTTCCTTCCGAATAGAACCCTTGAGACTCTAATCGGTGTAGACTCACCCGCGAGAGATGCCGACTAGAAATCCTCTACGAAGGTTCGCATTATAGGCTAGCATGTTCCGCAAAGTGTGTGCCGCGGCACTGGTGTACCATGGTCAATAGCTAGAATGCCTTGGAAAAATAAGGTTACCTTAAAGTTAAATACACAGGAAAATACCTAGGAAATCAGATTTTTCTGATTCTGAGACAAAAAGTTTGTAGAACGCTGGGCTAGAAGAACTAAAGGTTAGTCAAACAACTGATTTGATGGATTGACGATCTGGTTAAGGTCGCGGGGTCTGGATGCGAACAGCACAGGACCAATCGAGTTGGAGATCCTTGGGGGTGGCCTATATCCAACAGTGGGCGTCTCTCGGCTGAAATGACGATGATGGATGACACTGAACGATCCATTTTCATTCGAGATGGATCGTGGATCTTAGGCCGATCCAGTTTGTTAAAACTTGCTATCGTACTTCCTTCGAATATTTAAAGGTTATGATCGAATCCGCGACCTAGATTTACGGTGATCGAACTCCTTACACCACGAAGCGTTAAATGAATAGCAGTCATCTATAAAGTTATTCTACTTGTTATAGACACAAAATTTGTCATCGCTGATCTGTGCCCTAGTATGCCATATATATACGCAATATTATTAAACCCCGGTGACCTAACATTACCGTATAAGACGCCGCGCAGACCAGCCGCGCCGAAGGTCTGACAAAATTAAAAACATATCAACTTGATAACATGATCGTGACAGTGATTTCAGTTTAAATATCACGTGATTAGTGTAGTGATTTTTCAACAGTATACATTTTTTTTTTGGAAACATGAAGACTTATTATTGTATAGTGTTATATATTATATTGTGTGTATTTTTGAGTGTGTCAAACGGTAAGATTTTTTTTTGGTGACATCTGTTTAAATAAGAATTTATGGATCACCTAGTTTGCGTTACTTATACGCTAATTTTAAAACAATATAAGAATATTTAAATTATATATTTCTGCATATATTTTTTTTAATTTAAGCGGAATTAGGCACTACCTATACCTAAGCAACTGTGATTTTTTAATATGTCTACTAAGTTTGAAATATTGTTTCTTCCTAAAAGAGATTAATCAAACTGAATAAAATTTATTGCAATTTTTCATTTCTATAATTGGTCACAAAATAAAATATTTTTTGGATAATGCCACTTTTTTGAAGTTGCTTAAGTTGATTATTTTATTTTTTCAAAATTAGTGTTTAAAACAATAATATAAAGACAAAAATATAATATAAATTTGATGTATAAATATCGGCAGCTCGCGCATTATCTCCGATGAATTCCGTTCATCTTGCGTATTGTTGATAAAAAATTACTTACATTCAACTTACATTATTACATAATACTCAACGCTTATATCATAGTATAATGCTTATATTTAAGACTTTTGAAAATGATCGAAAGTTAGAAGTACCGAGGTACCGGGTTCAAATTAGAATTGTCAGTTATTTACGTTAACTGACAATTCTAATTTGAACCCGGTACCTATACAGTCTAAGCTTCATTTCTGAACAATACTGACTTTACCTTACGTTGTTATGAATTACCTATTATGAAATAAGTAAACACACCAATCGCTGAATTGGTTTTTAACCGACTTAAAAAAAAGAGGTTATTTATACCTGACTTTTGTGTTTCTGTCTGTTGGTTCACTTAAAGTTTAATTTACTATTTGGTCTTGAGGCCTTTATTTATTATGTAGGCGACACGCCGCATCTGTTACTATTTTGAGGCTCTGCATGGTCTATGCTGTCAGGTGTGGCTTAATGTGTAACCAAAGTTTACCTAAAGCTCTGTTAAACCCTATTGGGATTACAAGTGTAATATGTATTGAAAGTGACGTAAACCTTTGCTCCACCTAAGTATAAATTTTATTTGTTTATTTTTTCTACGCTCACACCAATTATCTAGTAAGTATCATTAAGAACTTGTGTTATGGATACTAGATAACGGACATTTTTTTTAATATACATAATATTTTTAGATATTTTTATAAATAAACTTAAATAAATATATAAACAACCATGACTCGTCAACAAATACTCGTGTTCATCACACAAATATTTGCCGCTACCAGGACTCGAACCCGGACCGCTTGAAAATATGTACAAAAATATAAAACTTCTCTAGTTTTCCTCCAAGTAAAAGCTAAGTATTTTTTTTGTTATGAATAAGCCATGGGCAGAGATTTGGAAGATACTTAAAATCCTATTTTTCTCTACAATAATAATTACAATAATGCGAGTTTTCTACGCGTATTCTTTCAAATAACAAAGAGCCTTGACAAAACTTTCATGCTGAATATCTCCTGTTCGATTAAAGATCCATAAGAGTTAATAGAATCGAGACGTACTTAAGGACAAATTAAGTTTTTATGCATTTAAAGCATAGAAAATGTTGTTATTTTTTTGTGTTTTGCAAGTTTAGTTATGATTGAACCGTCTCAGCACTTATCCATGACAGGCATTTTTTTCCATGTTTTTCGTTTTCTATTTAATTTGGTATCAATTTCAATCATTCAAAGCGTAATACAGCCAAGGCCCCGCTGCTGTATGAAGGGATTTTTTTTTATACAACTAGATGATAGACAGGCTGAGGGCCCACCTGGTGGTAAGTGGATACCATCGCCTATAAACACCTGCAATAACATGGAAAAAATCACTTGGTATTGCATGTGCGTTGTCATCCTGAGGCCTAAGATGCCTTCCATGCCCAGTAATTACACTGACTACCTTTCCCTTCAATCCGAAACACAGCAAACTGTTTCACGGCTGAAATAGGAAAGGTGATGGAAAATTTATCGTAATTTCTATTAAAAAAAATTGAAGGTGCTAAGGAAGGTAAACAGGTTGAGGTACCTTGGAAAAGCAAAGCATTGCTATTATTTTTCATCATCATATCAGCCGAGAGACGCCCACTGTTGAACATAGGCCTCTCCCGAGGATCTCCACCTCGAACGGTTCTGCAATACCCGCATCCAGCGGTTTCGCGCGACCTTTACCAGATCGTCGCGTCGGTCCACCTTCTAGGCGGCCTAGCAACACTATGCGTCTATCGGTACTTATCTTATCTTACGAAAATACAGAGAACTTATTAAAGAACAATTAGAAGAAGAAATTTTGAATTCGTAAAATAAAATTTCGATTAGTGTTCCACGGCATTTATATTTGTGTCTTCTGTTAAATACTTAGGAATCAGCAGGACCCAAATCCGCTGCCTCACAGGTGCTCTCACTGGCCACTTTGCCACTAAACGACACCTGTGCACAATAGGCAAAGCTGAAGACCCCATTTGTAGAATGTGTGGTGAGGAGGAAGAAAGCATGGAGCACATACTATGTGACTGCCACTAGCCAATAGGCGACTAAGGGTCCTGGGTCTAGGTTACCCTAAACCAGAGGACTTTATAGACCTTATTCCCGCCAACATTATAAAAATCATACAAAATGTTTTCGATGATGGCGGGGATGGGTGATAAGGAAAGGGGAAGCACAAAAGATCCCATAGGGTCGAAGTGCTCTGAGACAGCCTCAGCCCCTTACATAAGAATAAGAAATAAGAATAAATACTTAGGTGCTTTCAACAACATAAACAAATTTTATTGATTTTACTGCTGTTATCATAATTAATATCTAACTATGCTCTAAATTTACCCCAACATAACATTTCGTAAAATAATTATGCAAGAAATTAACCACTAGACGCAAACTTCCGAGAAATTTCCATAGATATTATTGTGTAAGAAACAAAAGCAGTTGTTTGCGAACTAATTTGTCATTGCATGTATTGTTACAAATGCTTAAATATTTATATAAAAGTACAATACTTTATTCGTTGAACTAAATATAATTATTATATTCTTGTAATATTTACTTGGCACAAAATTAATATGACATAAAATTTTTACCCGATAAATTGTGTGAGAAAATAATTGTTTTAAATACATTTTACATATTAATAATCACTTTTTTCTGGAATCATCGTTTCTCAAATATCCAGGCCATGCAATACTTCAAAACTAAAAACCCATCTCCTTCAAGAAGGAAAAGCGGACTGGCAAAGAACGCCTGGGTTAACACACTCAAAAGCACTAATCGAACCATACTCTCGTAAGCGCACTGACGAGCTACTGAAGCTTACCAGGGGCAACCTGGGCCCCGATCGCGGTAAATCATTTCAAGTCGAACGCAGATGAAACACAAAAGCTGTCAAAGTTACGTTTCTGTTAGGCCCTGTCCGCACAGCGGTAAAATATTCGCGCGGAAATAATATTGCGTTCAATTTGAACGCGATATTATTTATCGCTGTGCGGACAGGGCCTAACAGAAACGTAACTTTGACAGCTTTTGTGTTTCATCTGCGTTCGACTTGAAATGATTTACCGCGATCGGGGCCCTGAGCGTGTTGATTAGGGCTCTGTTTGGCCACTGCAAGCTGAACAGACATCTCTACAATATGAGACTAAAAGATACTGATGCTTGCAGATTCTGTGAACAGTAGCGTGAAACACCAATGCACCTCCTGTGCTCTTGTGAATGTCTCATTCACAAAAGAACCCGACATTTGGGAAGACACATTCTCGACCAAGACGATATCAAAACAATCCGAGCTAGGAATATCTTATCGTTTTTTTTAGACAGAGCCCAGCTAAAGGAGTACATGTAAGACCTGAATAGGACTTACTTGGAGGCTAGTCACAATAGATCTTTACAGGTCGCAGTGACGCAAAACCCCCTATTTGTCTAAATAATAATAAATCACTTTTTTGTAGTGATTCAAAAATGTAGCGTGTTATCTGACTGTGGTCTTCTATAAGGTACTACCCCAGTTCAGGCCGATCCAAATTCGAGTGGCTAGTGCTCTTCCTCGACTAAGTCCTGACTCAATCAACGCCCAGCCTAGATAGGTGAAATTTTGCACAGAGGTTCTTTATATGACTTAGGCAAGGGATAATTCGACTCAGCCGGATTTTTCGAAATTCAACTCCTAAGGGGGTAAAATAGGGGATGACAGTTTGTATGGAAGTCCGTCATTTTTAAAAGTAATATCCATAAAAATTGGTATATTAGCCTTTCGATTAAAAATTAAGAAAGGGGTATTTTAGAATTTCTCGAAATTCAATCCCTATAAGGGGTAAATAGGGGATAAAATTTTGTATGGTAAATCCGTCATTTTTATATAACAATTGGTATATTGGTGTGAACTTTGAGTTCAAAATAAGGAAAAATATTTTAAGATTTCTCGAAATCCTACCATAATGGTTTATAAAGGGGATAAAAGGGAATGAAACCCTAAACAAATCTAGCTATGTCTCATATATCGTATATTGGAAATATTACTTATGTGTATAATCATACACAAGAATACCAAAAATTAAAATGCTGTTCAAAGTAACTATTCCACGGGGACGAAGTCGCGAGCAAAAAGCTAGTATGAAAATAAAGTTGAAATTAAATACAATTTAGAGTAATTTATTCACACCTAATTTTCCTTTCGTAGAAAACAAATAGGTTTTGCATAATTTTGAAAATATTATTAGCATGTGTACATCTGAAATGACGCACCTATTTCGTGATAAATTGTATTGAATATCAAATGTGTGTACAATATTTGTATCCACATTTCCCATTTACCAAGAGCTGTGTAAACAATTAGACAAAGGAGAGGTACATATTTTGTATAAATAAAAAATAATCTGGAAAAGTTGAAAGAACAAAAGAAAGGCCGGCTGGTCGTTAATTCCCCATGACACCACTAGGGGTTACATGGGGAAACGATACTTTATTGTTCTTAGAACTCTACGATAGTAATTTCAAAGTTCAATTACGTAAGAAATGTAGGCCACGTCTCATAAAAATAATTCCTTGTTATCTCCGATTGTTACCTACATTATTACTTAAGTATCTCTGTTAAATGTCAAACTTGTTTTAATACACACTATACAAGGCTCAGCTACCTTATTAGAATTTAATTATCTTCAAGCACTAAGTATATTAAAACCCTATTGAGATAGTAAGAAATGTGGGACAAAGCGAATTAGTGCCAATTTGAACCGCTCATCCGGGGTATCAACCTCCTTCGTACAGTTCAGATAATTTTGTTACATTCGTTTCATTAGTTGACGACTACGCACGACTGTACCATAGGAAACGATCGTCTCCAAAGACCACGCAAAAAAACTAATAAATACTTTGATTTAACAAACAAATCGGTATCCGCTGATAAAGTAAAAACATGAATCAGTGTTACTGATTTGCATGTGGTCCTGAATCTCAAGGCGTCTCAGAAAATCTTAGGGCGAGCACAAGTTGTTGACTTTGCTTTACCGATGTTATGATACCAGTTATAAGGCACTCTGCTCTTGGTGGTGAGTGATCATCCATCACTCATGATACAAGTGTTAAGGGAAGTTTCGGCCGTTTAATCGAGTTACGTTTAATCGACGCTTTTTCGGTGAAGGAAAACATCGTGAGGAAACCTGCACACACCTATGAAGAAATTCTTAGGTTGTGTGTCAAGTCGACCAACCCGCACTTGGCCAGCGTGGTTGACTAAGGTCTAATCGCCCCTAATGTGAGGTAGGCTCGAGCCCCTCGGTGGGGACATTATATGAGCTGTTGATGATGAATAAAGGGAAAGAGCTGATGTAATGACGAAGATAGAGCACAATAAAGTTGCAAATATGATTGTGAGCTAGGCATACGAAAGTTGGAACTATGGGTATAGAATTTCAGAAGTAGGTGCGGCAAAAATTGATTAGGCTTGTAAATCCGCTACTGATTTGCAGGTCGGCAAGGCGAAGATGGCTAGTGCAGCGGCTTAAATTAGCTCTTGCACCGGTTATCTTGGAATTTGGACCCTTAAAAACCTGAAAAAGTCAGTAAAAAGAAAACTAGAATGACACCCCTAGATTATTCCCCTCGGCCGCGCATCCAGCCTAATCCGCAAAGCAATTCTTCGGAAGTGTTTCGTAGATTAGCGGTCACTCGATACCCTCGGAACTAGTACGGTGATATGTGATGTCAATCCGGATTACCAGTGACTTCGAGTACAATAAGAATAAGAAACTAAACTCCAGCAGACTGCTAAGTAATTGAATTAAAAAAAAAACAGAACCGATTCTATTTTGGCTATTATGCATTTCCCTTTAACCAATTTTTATTCTCCATCGCACGCCATATCAATATAAAGCTTCTGATAAGGAACTAAACTTGAAACATGCATCGGGCTTGCAAATAAAATTTGAAAATATTAGTATTATTGGCATATACCGTTCCCCAATAACCTGTCGATCTAGGGATTTGCAAACTGACTCAAATATGGAATCTCGACGCACAAAATACTATGAATGCTACAAGATTAGTTCGAAAGACCGTCACTGCGACTCCACAATACACCGCGATAGATCTTCACTGCTGCGTGATGCCGGTATAGTAGAATAGTATCACCCCATATCCTCCATTGGGTGTCGTAGAAGGCGACAAATGGATCAGCAGGGGTATTGATCACCTTATACTCCGTCCGCCAATCCGCATTGGGCTAGCGTGGTGGACTACTGACTAAACCTCCTTCAATAGCTAGGAGAGGCCTTGTGTCCCAGCAGTAGGTCGAATTATAAAGGCTGTTGTGATGGTGATGATCTTCACTGCAATACTACTGAACTTCGATGTACCTTAATGCGATACTTCTGAACTTCGAACGAAAATCAGATCATGTGGGTCACATCCAAAGAAGCTGGATATTTATACAAGTTCCTACTAGACACTTATGAAAAATAATTAAATTTAACTTATCACGAGAGAAAAAAATAGGTAGGCAAATTTTCCAGACGGTTTTTATTGACAGACAAAAAACAAAATTATTTTACATATAAACGTCACTTACAAATTCACTATGAAAAAAGTATAAAAAAGAGGTTGGTAGTCCCCGACATCCTCCCCGCCTTGCGTTACGCAACACAAAAACTAAACAAATAATACACCGCTAAACATAACACATAATTACAAAACTAAAGACTACGCTCTTATCTACGGAACGAACGATTCTGTAGTGTTATGAATTGAGCTGTTATGGGCCGGAGGAGTACCGGCAGTTGTGGTACATTGCTCCTGGGGAACCTCTAGGGGGAAAAGCCGTTGAAACGGTCTAAGCAACACTCCTAATTGAGTTTTGACGCGTGCCACTCTACTTTCGTTGTCCGATCCGGAAATAATCTCTACAATAACCCCGAGTGGCCAATTAACTCTCTTTTTATCGTCTGAGCCGACAATGACGACGTCACCTACCTTC
Source organism: Elophila nymphaeata (assembly GCA_955850985.1). Taxonomy (NCBI): domain Eukaryota; kingdom Metazoa; phylum Arthropoda; class Insecta; order Lepidoptera; family Crambidae; genus Elophila; species Elophila nymphaeata. Next base: position 6,914,054 of record OY039091.1, on the reverse strand, counting down.
AACTGATATTGAGTTCTTTTGACAGACGATTTTTGAGCTAGTAAAGATAGATACTCTCTTCGGAACCGCTGCTTTAGGTCGTCGTGTAATTTTATTAGATAACGCCACCGAGCTGTCAGAACAGCGCCATTCAATTGACCAAACAGATCTGTGTCGAAACTATTAGTCGACCCTACGTTCAAAAACATCGCAGGTGTAAGTGGGACCGTAATTCTCACTGCTCACAGCAATGTATGTTAAGGGTCGGGATTTTATCAAAGATTCAACTTCGCAGAGTACTGTACACAATTCTTCGAGCTGCAGGGCTGCTTTGCCAAGTACTCTTCTCAGCGTTTCTTTGACAACCTTAATAAGTCGCTGGACATCCAATTTTCTTCAATTGTAGTTTCTCAGCTACGTCACTTTTGATAAACGAACGCTGGGCTCCTGAGTCTAACAGCGCGCGCACGACAAGCTCTCTATCGCCGTTTATCAGCTTTACTTTAAGCGTCTGTAATAATACGGTCTCAGGTTCAGAAGAAACAGCTTGATTTAACGTGCTTTGGTCAGCGTTTACAGCGGAGGTCATGAGCTCGCTCTTACTTTTGTCCTTGGCTAGGTTTTCGCACATTATCGTGAAATGCCTTTTACTGCATACAAGGCATTTTGGATACTTCCTGCATTTCTTCCAAATATGGCCTTTCATGAGGCAAATAGAACAAGCGTTCTTGCTTTTGATGAACTCTTTGCGCTCTTCTATCGTTTTGTTCATGGCCATTTTACATTCAGAACTTGAATGTGTTGTTCGCTCGCACCACAAGCACTCTCTCGCTTTCACCTGCTCTGGCTGTGAATAATTCTTATATTTCTCATTTGTCTTACTCGTGCTTGCACTACTAGTAAAAAAGGTGGCGGTTGGTGAGGCAGGTGAGAATGTATCGCTATATCCCGACCGCGACAACCGGATCCGCTCTTCTGCTTCCACCTCCTTCTTGACAAAGGAAAGAAGACGAGACAAACGAGTACCTTTCTCCTCAGTTACCTGCATGTGTGAGCGACTCCAGGCCCTTAGTGTCTCTTCTGACAGTGCTGACTCCACTAAAGGGTGTAAGAAGGCAGCGTACTTATCTTGGGCGAGACCGAGAGATTCCAAGGCTAGTATTTGGGTCATCAACCGATCGTATAGAGACCGCAAGGACTGTTTCAGTGTGCCTTTGGTCTGTGCCACTACAAGCTGCATGATTTCTCGAACATAGTGCTCAATAATCATCTCATCACGTGCAAAACGGTCTTTCAGCTGCTGTATGACGATCTCGTAATTGCCACCCGTGGGCGGAAAACTCTCTACTAATTCACGGGCGCTCGAACCTTGCTCCATACACTGAAGTAGATAGTGAAATTTTTCATCATTGTCTAGATGCTCATCTGTGTGAATCTTTTTAAATTGTGTCCAGAATGAGAGCCATTTACTTATTTTACCATCAAACTTCGGTAATTCTAATTTCGGTAACCGAAGGTGTGGACTATTACTTTTATTCGATACAACTGATGCACACATACCTTTATTCTGGTCTTGCCTTGCCTTTGCCACTATATGAAAAATAATTAAATTTAACTTATCACGAGAGAAAAAAATAGGTAGGCAAATTTTCCAGACGGTTTTTATTGACAGACAAAAAACAAAATTATTTTACATATAAACGTCACTTACAAATTCACTATGAAAAAAGTATAAAAAAGAGGTTGGTAGTCCCCGACAACACTGTTGGATTGGACCGCGGGCCCGGGGCATAGAACATCTTGCCAGGCGGACGTCTTCAAATTCTCTTTGAACTTCCCATAATACTATAAAAAATCTCTAAGAAATAACACACATCCTGAAAGTAGTTTTTTTTTGGAATCGGTCCGTAATGAGGATAATTCGTTTTTACACATTTGTTAAAAAAAAAATGACTTTCATATGTAGAATACCACTTGGGTGTACATTATTAATTTCTGTTAGGCGCAACGTAAACAGAAGGCGGTAAGGCGAAGGTACGGCGCGGACAGGACATCATTTATTTTTATTCAAATAGCGTCCCAAACACACGGCAATAAGGTCATTCATTGAACAAATTTAACGGCCCTCATCGGACGCGCACATTTCGGCGTTGAATTTGTTCAATTAATTACCTTATTGCCTTGTGTTTGGGACGCTATTTGAATGAAAATAAATGATGTCCGCGGCGTACCTTCGCCTTGCCGCCTTCTGTTTGCGTTGCGCCTTAGATCTCTACATAGTATAAAACAAAGAAAATGTCCTTCTCTCTGCGTCCGTCTGTCTGCGTAGTTTAAAAGTTTTAAGTGTAAAGCTTGCGCGAAACATGTAGTTCGCTCTGAAGTTGTTTCCGCTTCGTTTGCACAGCCGTAACACCTACCAACAAGGTTCAATTCCGCACTGCTCAGGTAATCGCCTCGTGTTCAGAGCGAACTAGAAGTTTGGCGCGAGCCACCACTGAGAACTTTTAGACTACAACGGATTTCAATGCGACTTTCACCAATAGATTCAACAGGAAGGGTTTTTTTTATTGAGATAGTATTGTTTTGATGGTTGGTTATTTTTGGATTAGTTATTTAGCTGATACAAAAACAACCAAACATCAAATCAAGCCTTATACTTACTAGAATTTGATTTTTAAGCGTATTGAAACCATTTAATATTCAGTCAGTTGCCTTTAAGAATTTAAGACGTAACAAATTCGTAATGCCATACAAAATCTAAGCAAGAATAATTATCTTTTGGCAGGTTATAAAAATTATCACGCTTGAGGAGTTTCTCCCGAGGTCTTGTTGTAAAAAAACACGTGTTGAGAGACTCCATTATTAATTCAATCTACCGTACGATTTAGTGTAGAATTTCTATTTTCACTCGACATCGCCTAAATGTTACATTTGGCTCCACAGAATAATCTATTCATTTGTGGGCCACTTATGTACTTACTTACCTATACGTTTTTACAATAAGCTTCCGAAGAATATTAGAGATTTGCCAGTTAACCAAATTTAAAAAAAAAACTGTAAAAACTAAATTATATGAAAAAGATAAGCTTTTTTACAAGATAAATGATTATTTAATTGATCCAAATGCGTGGGAGTAAAGTTTGCCCAAAATTTACGCATTTAAAATTGTAATTTATTCATATTGATATATCTATTGACCTGTAATGATGTTTTGAAATCATTACAAAATTGTAAGCTGTGGAGTTTCTTTCGCCATTTCATCTCCATCTCAGCATATTAATAATTATTTAAGTAAAATAATTATTTCGTCCTAAAATGGTGGTAGGGCTTTTGACGATTCAAAAGTACTTAGCAAAGTCCATTTAAATAAAGAGCTTTTTCATTTCATGTCATTTCATAACGTGCACGGAGGAAAATCGATACAAAAATATGCGTTCGTGAGAAAAAATACTAACATTACGTAAAATTAACATCATTTTAAGCAATTTCGAGATTGCCGTGTTTAGGCATGTTTGTGGCATCTCCGTACATTTTCCAAGATACGCGCCTGTGGCAGAGGTCATGAGATTATCAAATAGCGGCAATTAGCAATCTGTAAACAATTTGCTATAACGGAAGTCTTCTTGATGCTTATTATAATAATAAATGTTTAATACAAAATAACTTGAAGACGTAATCTTAGGATTTTCTTTATTTTTAGATTGTTGCTTTTAACTCCAAAGTTCATGGATACTTTAGGTGAAGGATAATCATAACATCCCTGCCACCATTTCGGAATAATAATTATTATTATGCTGAGATGGGAGAAGAAATGGCGAATGAAACTCCACAGCTTACAATTTCGTAATGATTTCAAAACATCATTACAGTCATAGATATATCAACATGAATCAATTACAATTCCAAATGCGTAAATTTGAGCAGATTTTACTCCCACTCATTTGGATCATTTAAATAATTATTTATCTTAATTTATTTATCAGTTTTTTATTTATTTATGTATAAACAAATCTCTAATATTCTTCGGAAGCTTATTGTAAAAACGTAAATAATATCATATCATAATTACCTACACTGAATAAAAGGTACTTAAGGGTTAAAAATAAATTAAAAAACCTACTGTACAAAATAACCCAGCATGTTTGTAATTATAGGCCCTGCAAAGTTTGTAGCTAAAAACAAATAGGTATGTCAAGTGCCATTAGAAATCATCTATGCCAAGTTTGCATAGGGATTTCTTATTAAGTCTTTGTTAAAAATTACGATTATAATTGTAACCGGGCCAAAAAGGTCCTTTGTTAGTGCAATGTTTTTTCTGTATAATAGGTGGCAACTATTATTGGCCAATTCTGACGTTGATATTTATTGCTTCTTATGTTTGTAAAGGATCAGGGGTATCGCATCATCTCTTCACTACTTTATTCATCTTAGGTTAATCATCTTTTCTTCATTATTGGTCTACTTCTCTTGAGCTATGCATCATTTCTTATTACATCTACTAATAACTATTTTAGCCAGACTTACCAAGTTAACAATGCGTGTTGTGTTTATCAATAAATCATGTTGACATATATGGTACCCAAACATATTGTATTGTGTTTCAATTCAATCGCTATGGATTTTCCTAAGGTCAAGTTTAATCTCTATTGTTAATAGCTAAGGCGCTTTAAGCTCATTTTTTGTTCGATTATTCTCCGTACTCAACTTAGTTACGTAACTGCAGACGATAATATTTATTACGAATGGATTTTCCTCATTTAAATTATTGATTATCGATCGATTGTTTTTGTTGAGTCAATGGCTATGTTTTTCTACTATATTTAAGTTAACTAAAACGCCTTTATAATGATTTAGGGTGGTTCCTGGGGAGCTTAATTTTTCGTGTCACAGGCCAATATAATCTATATTATTTAGATTATAATATTTAAATAATTGTCAAAACTTTGAAAAACTTATACTCTCTTGAGGCATCATAAATAAAACTGCTTAATTGTTGTTTTAATATAATAAAATTACATTTGAAACCTGAAATCGGGGGCATTTTACCGATTTTCGACGTGTCACACGCGTCTCGCTTGCAGTATTATCGTTAATATTATTTTAACTATACGTGATATTACCATAATTTATATATCATTAAAAAATACAGAAATGCCTCTATAATTATATAAAATTTTGTTTAAAAACCTATCAATTTAAAGAAGTTGAGCCGTTGTAAACATTTGTCACGCGGCGGGCTTAAATTGCACCCCACGACAAGATGGGAGTATTTCAGTGGTGTAAATATGAGATAAACCTTCAGTCATTGGTTGTCGAGGGTCTCTAGATGTGTCCTGAACTTTTGATAGAAGAGTTGTGTCATTCGAGTAGAAGCATAACTTTACAGGTCAGTTCTTATTTAAACTTTAATTTTGGTACACCTGGGTAGGTAAGATCTGTGGGTCGATTAAAAAATAGAAATGTGAACCTAGGGTTAAAACTGTTTCTAGAATATGATTACCTTGCCATCTGAGTTCACTCTGAGGTAAAAATATATCCGATATTATTGCAAGTTTTTGAGTAGTTAATCAAAAACAAAATTGTCACGATCAGATCCATGGTCCAAAACAGATCCATGGTCTCAAATCTATGGATATTTCCCCATGGATCTGATGTTGCGTCATCGCCACCAGTCCACAAGGCATTCCAATAGTTGTTTGACGCTGTTCTTTTATTATGTGTATTACCCCACAGCCATGGAACAAGAGTATAAGGTGATATTGTTCCATAAAAAACCGGCCAAGTGCGAGTCGGACTCGCACACCGAGGGTTCCTCGGTATAAACTGCTGTATCTTTTGATCGCGTTAACTTAGCTTAGAAGTTTGATTTTTTCACTACTTAAAGGGACAATAGACCTAGGTATTTGGTATAAATTTCAATTTGATACCTTTATTCGTTCGTGAGAAATAAGGTAGTAAGTTTCATTTTATTAAAATATTTTTATTATATTATATAACTAAAAAAATGTGATTTTCGCAATTTTTCCTATATTTGCATTATATGAAAATGCTTCGTGCCAGATTTCAAGATTCTGAGTTTACGGGAAGTATCCTGTAGGTTTTGATTCCTTTGCGAGTGTCGGAAATTTGTTGAAAATATCGACATAATCGGCTGTATCTTTTGATTGGCTTGGCTTAGAAGTTTGATATTTTCTCAGCTTAAAGGGACAATAGACCTGAGTATTTCATGTGAATTTCAGCTTGATACGTCTACGCGTTCTTGAGATAAAGGGTCTTGACAGACAGACAGACAGACGGACAACAAAGTGATCCTATAAGGGTTCCGTTTTTTCCTTTTGAGGTACGGAACCCTAAAAAAGAGACAACGCTTCTTAAGAGCTCGGAAATGCTGAAAAGCCTTAATAATGCCACTCGACGTGTGTCGAGGAATTTAGATAAGACGAAAGTCATGTTCAATGCACAAGTTAGTTATCCTAGAGTCTCTGTTAGTCGGAAATTTGGTCCTCAAAGTTGTTTAGGAATATATCTACCTGGGACAGATAGTCCAGTTGGGTAGAAGCCAGTAGGACGATCCAGTTCTGCTGCACCAGCATTTGGAAAGCTTAGACATATCTTTACTTCTTCCCTGCTACAATACCTGAAGACGTGGTCACTTACCAGAGGATTACTCCACTAATTTATAGTCGCTCACCGCGCTATGTAGAGGATAGGCTCAGTATCTCATTAAAAGACAGTTCGTTATCGTTATCGACATAGCCCTAAAAATTAGTACGCTGAAGTGGCAATAGGCTGCACATGTCTGCCGCAGAACCGATAACAGTTAGAGCTGATGAATTTTGGAGTGGGGGCAAGTATAGTATTAGACGCCTTAAAACAACCCGTACTTGGTCCGATGACCTTAGGAGGACTGCTGGCAGCAACACAGGTTGTTTTGACTTATTTGTTGACAAATCACGCTAACACAGTTCAAGTTTTAATAAAAAGAGGACTTTTAACCCACTTAAAATCGATAGTCCCTCTACGTATAAATAATCCCATAAAAGCTGATTTCGAGACAAAGAGTACTCCGTGTTTCGAGATATATAATAGACCGTCTCGCATACAGGGTTGACAACTTTCAGCCTACTGAACAAATCGGATTCCTTAAAGGTAGTAGTACCATAGACCACATGCATACGCTGCGGCAAGTTATACAGAATACCAAAGAATACAATCTGTCATTATGCTGACCGTTTGTGGACTATGAGAAAAACTTCAAATGTGTCGAGATATGGGTAATGCTCTAGTCACTCCAGAGGTGCCAAATAGACTATCGGTACATCCAAGTGAACGCCAAATTCATGGCACGGCGGCGTGGTGTGACTTCCAGTCTCCTGAACAAGCCAGATTCCGAAAAGACTTTAGTACCAATATATCACATACATACGCTGAGGCAGGTAATACAGAAGATCGAAGAATATAATCTGCCACTATGCTTAGCATTTGTGGATTATGAGAAAAACCTTCGATTCTGTCGAAACCTGGGCCGTGCTCCAGTCACTCCAGAGGTGCCACATAGACTATCGATACATCCAAGTGTTGCGGTCACTGTCAGAAAACGCCATTATGTCAGTCCGCCTTCAGGACCAGAACTCAAAAACGATATAGCTCCAGCGAAACGTGAGACTGGGTGATATTATATCGCCAAAACTGTACGCGTTTAAGCTTTTGGACTGGAGAGCACTTGACATCATAAATGACGAGTACATGATTCACGTTCGCTTTGCCGATGATATCGTAGTTATAGCTGAGACCTTGGAAGACCTGGGCACAATGCTCGACGATCTCTGTAGGGTCTCCCAACAAGGGGGTCTTAAAATGAATACGGATTTAAGACGAAAATTATGGCTTATTATCATGTCGCACACACTCCTGTAAAGGTTGAAAGCTCTGCACTGGAAGTTGTCGACCATTATGTTTACCTGGGACAAACAGTCCAACTGAGTAAGTCCTACTTCCAGAAAGAGGTCAAGCGACGAACCCAACTCGGCTAGGCAGCGTTCGGGATGCTACGCTGCATATTCTCGGCTCATTTACAGCAGTGTCTCAAGACGAAAGTCTTTAATTTGTGTGTGTTGCCAGTGATGACCTATGAAACCGAAACGTGGCCGCTTACAATGGGTCTCACAAAAAGGCTCAAGGTCACCCAAAAGGCAATGGAGAGGGCTATGCTGGGAGTTTCTCTGCGTGATAACATAAGTCATGATGAGATCCGCAGGAAAACCAAGGTCACCGACATAGCTCAAAGAATTGCGAACCTTAAGTGGCAGTGGGCAGGACACATTGCGAGGAGGACTGGCGGCAGCTAGGGGCGGAAAAGTCCTCGAGTGGCGGCCACATACCGGGAAACGCAGCGTTGGTAAGCCCCCCAGAAGGTGGACCCACAAGGTCGATCTGGTAAATGCCGCGGGAATCCGCTAGATGCGGGCAGCGCAGGACCGACCGGTATGGAGATCCTTGGAGAGGCCTATGACCAACAGCGGGCGTCTCTCGGCTGAAATGATGATGAGGATGACATCAAAGTGTTGCAGGCACTGTAATAAAACGCCACTATGTCAGTCCACTTCCATGACCAGGACTCGAAGCCAATACGGCTCCAGCGAGGTGTAAGGTAGGGCGATGCTATCCAAAACTATTCAGAGTTAATTTGGAGGACGTGTTTAAGCTTCTTGCCTGGAGATGATTTCCCATCAACATAAATGGCAAGTAAATGCAATCCTTCACTTTGCACAAATTATCGTAGTCATGGGGTGAGACCGTGAGAGACTCTGATCTCTGTAGTGTCTCCCAACAAGTGAGTCTTAAAATGAACATTGATAAGACAAAAATCATATCGTACTTAGGCACTCCTGTAAAGGTTGGAAGCTCTACAATTAAGTTGTTGACTATTAGGTTTACCGGGGGCTTTACAATGGCCTACGGAACTGAAGCGTGGTAAGTTACAATAGGCCTCATAAGATCGGTCAAGCTGACTCAAAGACCCTCTAGTGGCGGTGGCATACTAGGAGACGAAGGTCGCGAGAAGCAGCTGGACATATTTTCCTTCTTTCTGATTATAAAACTTAAATAAACATGTTTAAGAAGTGAACTTCAACATAAGAAGTAAGTGAGAGAACGAGAAGGGTTGTAGTTAAGAGAGATCATAAAACTTAAGAATGTATAAGCTAAGGATAGACAGAGAGAGAGACACGTGACAGAATGAAAAATAATTCCAATTAATGTTAAAATAAAGAGACTATAAACCTTTTACATATATTATTTTTCCTTTATTCTATCCATTTTAGTATTGTTTATACTTCAATCAAATCCGTGGATTCTATAATCAGATCCGTGGCTCCAAAAATTTCATTATTTTTTTCAAGACGATCTATAAACTTTGAATGTGTGCCTTATGGATAGATATGTTACTTTTTTGATTGTTTATTCAGATGTAATTTTAGTTAGCACCTGTGATGAGAAAAAAAAATTGCCACGGATTTGACGATCAGAACACTTTTCTCAGGAATCAACCATATTATGAAGTTTAGGTCTGACAATAAAATCAATAGCCAGGTGTTATTTTATTTCTACACTTCATAAAGATGTTATGAAGCGTCGGTGGCGTAGTGCGTAAGAGCGTCGTCTCCCACCCGGGAGGGACTGGTTTGATCCCCGCCACGTACCAATGTGTTTACAAATTTTGAAATCATATGTACGTTTAATCGATGCTTTTACGGTGAAGGAAAAACATCGTAAGGAAACCTGCACACACCTATGAAGAAATCCTTAGGTTGTGTGTGAAGTCGACCAACCCGCACTTGGCCAGCGTGGTTGACTAAGGCCTAGTCGCCCCTAATGTGGGGTAGGCTCGAGCCACTCGGTGGGGAAATGATATGAGCTGCTGATGATAAGATGTTCTTAGTTCATACCACGGCGAGTGTTCTAAAGAGCTTTTTCCCTTAATTCCACTCTCCCATTATTAGTTTGTCTAACATATTATTAAAGAAAATAAATATATATATATATACAATATGTAAACTAAATAACCAACACCCTGAATACGGGTGGTTTGGGAGTGGTCTGAAAAAAAAAAACAAAAAGAAAAAAGTACCCAGAAAATATTGTACAACATTTTACTACTACTTTTTTTGGTACTTTTTTTTGTTTTTTTTTTTTAAAAAAAATCGTTTTTAAAAAAAAAATATTGAAATCAACTCGGAAGCCGATCCCAAACCACCCGTATTCAGGGTGTTGGTTATTTAGTTTACATGTTGTATATTATTCAATGCATGAATTATTAATAGAGTATAATAAAAGTGAGAAATAATACAGATTTTTTTATGTTAAGAGTTTGTCAGAAAAGCATACTTACGGCCTGCCTGGAAGTAAGCAGTAACCGTAGCCTATGGACCCTCGCAACACTGACGTCACATACGCACTGCCAACCCTCGTCCCCTTCGCCACCCCGTGGAGCTGTGGCGACCTTACTCACCAAAAAAAAACAACACAACAAAAATGTAGTGTACGTCGTGCCCTATGGTCCAACACTGTCGGTATGGTCCACTAATCAAAACACGTTTCCGTCACTATTTTATTGAGATACTAGCTGTCTCCTGCCACGCTTCGCAGTGGCACATTGTAATTGAATGGTTGAGAAATGAGAAACAAAACAAAGAATACATTTCATATAAGTTTAATTTTGCAATACTTGTGGATATACAATATTTTTTGTTTTTCCACTGTCTGCATAGATATAAAGACTATCTGGTTTGCCGACTCGGGAACACGCAACATACACTCTAGCTGTACCCTGTACCCCCCAAAAATAAAAATAATCCTTGATGCGGATTTTACATGTTGGCGACTGGCCACCACATTGTCTATAGTTTTTTGATTGACGTTGATGGCGGTTGCCTAGTTACGGTTGTTATTTTTTCATTACTATTGCGGTTGTCAGCGAGTGTTTTCCTCGCTTCTGGCAGATGGCGCGGTCACTGGTACACAGCTGATCGTTAAAAAAACTGTTTTCTCGCGGTCGCAGATATGTGACTGATTCAAAAAATAGATAAAAACAATCCTTGATGCGGATTTTATATCATGTTAAAATTTCAACTCAATCGGTGCAGAACTTTTTGAGTTTTTGAAGCGTACACAAACCAACATAACATTTTTATATATATAGAAGATTAAACAGGTTCTAAATGGTATATAAAAGGCACTCTGAAAATAATATAAAAAAGACTGTAAAAACTAAATAATAAAACCCTTAAAACTGATACACAAGAATATAAAAGGTTTAACAAAAGTACTTACAATTTTAGTGAATTGATATAATTTTTGTGATAGTAATAGGCCCAAGCCGAGGTCAAGAGCGAGACCCTTAGGTACGATAATAATATTAATGTGTTCTCTACGACACGGCATAGATTAGAAAGATTATGTCTAAAGAGGACACGGTCATATTCATATTCATATCTTTATTGCACTCCATAAGTTACAAGATGGTAATAAATATATGTAGGTACAATTATGGACCCTGCAGGGCACGGCAAGTAGGAGAGGCGAGGAGTCACCTTATTTATAAGAATATATTTATATTTAGTTTATTATATTATATACATTATCTATAGATAAATATATATACTTAGTTTGTATATACATTCATTTCTTTAATTTAATATGTATTATTTGAAGTTTTTATCATCTAAAAATTCTTGAATGGAGTAGTAGTTTTTATTATTTAATAATTGTTTTAATTGTTTTGCAAAAGCTTTTTCTATAGTTATATCTTTTATTGGGTCGGGCAATTTATTATATATTTTAATGGACATTACTAGGGGGCCGGATGCGTGCATTTTTAGGCAGGAAGTAGGAAGTGTTAATTTATTTTTGTGTCGCAAATTATATTTTAAGTTTAATTCTTCTTTTCTTTTATAAAATTCAGGGTATTTTTTTACAAATTTGCATATTTCCAGAATGTAAATACAGGGCAAAGTAAGTATTTTATATTTTTTAAAAAACGGTTTACAACTATTTGTATTTCGAATGTTGAAAATTATACGAATAAGTTTCTTTTGCATAGTGAAGAGGTTGAGGGCATCTGTGCTATTTCCCCACATGATGACCCCATAGCTGAGCCACGAATGCGCATATGCGTAATATGTTGTTAGGGCTGCTTCTATGTTAGTGGTTTTTTTGACCTCTCGGAGAGCGTATGCAAAGGAAGATAATTGTGATTTTATTTTTTGTATATGTGATTTCCAATTTAAATTTGTATCTATTATTATGCCTAGTAGTGAGAATTGGTTAACTGTTTCTAATTTTATGTTATTAAATGTGAAATTTATGTCTAAGGGGACTTTTTGATATGGGTGAAAGCTAATAAGTTTATTTCGAGATTATGATCTTTCAACCAGTTTATTGTTTTATCTAACATGGGGGATAGTTTAGTGTTTATATTAACATTTTCATTATTAAACGAGGTGAGTAGGGACACGTCATCTGCGAACAGCACACAAGTTTCTTGCATAATTTTTGGGAGGTCATTTATGTAAATGAGAAATAATAAACATCCTACGACACTACCCTGGGGGATTGATGCATTGGTAATTTTTCTTTCAGATCTTACGGTTTTTATTTCTCTTGAATCGTGATCGTAATATTCAATATCAACAAATTGTTCTCGATTTTTTAGATACGATTTAAGCCATTCATAACTTTTTCCTCGAATACCTATTCCGTATAATTTTTTGAGTAATATTTTAATTTGTACTTTATCGTATGCCTTTGTCATATCCAATAGAACGCCAATTGCATACTCTTTGTTGTTTAATATGTTAAGGATTGCTTGGATGTATTTGAAGACTGCCAGACCGGTCGATCGTTTTTTACGAAATCCATTCTGACAGTCATCAAATATTTGGTACTTTTCGCAGAAGTCATAGATGCGGTTGCACATAACCTTTTCAAAAATTTTTGAGATGGAAGGCAGGTGCGCTATTGGACGATAGTTATTTGGGTCGGTTTTCTTGTCTTTTTTATGTAAGGGTTTTATTATGGTGATTTTTAATAGGTCCGGGAAAAGTCCTTCATCAAAGGATTGGTTGATGAGTAAGGTGAGTGGTAAGGTGAGTTCAGCAGCGCATTGTTTAATTAGGCTAGGGGGAAGTTCGTCAATCCCGTAGCTTTTTTTGTTTTTCAACTGACTTATAGTTTTATTTATTTCTTTACAGTCTACTAGCGCGAGGAACATCGTATTTTCTGTGGGAAAGAGAACAGAGTGACCGGCAGCTGTAATGGAAGGGTTTTCGCCGATTGATGAAAAAAAGCTATTAAATGCGTTTGCAATTTGTGATGGGTCTGTTATTGAGATGTTGTTAATTTTTAACTTTAAGTTATTTTTTTCTTTTGTACTATTTTGGTTCGTCCGTTCTTTTATAATACTCCACATTGTTTTATATTTATTTGATGAATTTTTTATTTGATTTATATAGTAATCTCTTTTTGAAATATTTACAACTTTTTTTAGACATTTTTCATATTTTTTATAGTACTCTAATAAGATCTGATTTTTAGTTTTTAATGTAAGTATTTTCAATAATCGTTTATTTTGTGATGAGATTTTGATACCAACTGTTAGCCAGTGTTTTTTATGGTTCGTTTTTAATTTTATTTTTCTTTTTGGTATACAATTATTTAAATTATCTAACAAAATATTATTAAATCTATCATAGTTTTGATTTATATTTTTATCTTGTGATAGTATACTATGCCATTGTATATCTTTTAAATTTGACTTAAAGTTTTGGATGTTAATAGTGTTGTAAAATCTTTTTTCTGTGTTCCAGGTGATTAAGTTATTATTTTGATTTGTTGTGAGGTTAATTATTGTCGCAGCGTGGTCTGAAAATCCTAATTCTTCAACCTTTGTAATGTGTTCCTGTTTATCTAGGTTAGTGAAAATAAGATCTAAGCATGTGGAGGATGTCGGTGTTATATGAGTTGGGTCTTTTATGCATTGTTTTAAGTTGTATTCTGACATCATGTCTAAAAATTTGTTTGTTTTTGAAGTATTTTTCAATATATTTATATTGAAGTCTCCACCTATAATTATTTTATATTTAGAGTATTTATTATTTACATGTGTTAAGATTTTTTGTAATTGTAAGTAAAATGAGTCTTCCTCTCTCCTATTCCAATACATAACTATCATTAAAATATTTTTCTTGGGTAGTTCCGTCGCGCATACTTCTAATATATACTCCATAGACATATCTGCTATTTCAGTTCGGTTGATACTGTCTATATTATCTTGTAATAATATGCAGACTCCGCCGCCACATCTATTTCTTCGGCAATAGTAAGCTGCAATTTTATATCCGCTTATGTTGATAAGGTCTAATTTATCTGAAGTTAACCATGTTTCGGATATACAAAAAGCTTGGTAGGATGTATCTTCGTCTATGAATGCTTCCAATACATGTTGTTTATTAAAAAGACTCTGAAGGTTTTGATACATTATTAGAAATGTTTTTTTCTTTGTTCCGAAAGGTACGATTATTATTAGGTAATAGTTCCTGGTCATTTGTTGTGAAATTTGTTTCTTTGCAGGGTGTTTCGTTGGTTGTTATGGAGTTATTTACTGTGTAGCTGGAGTTTCTATTAGCCGTGTGCTTCCAGTCTATAGGCTTGCCTTCTACGATTAGCTGATTGTTGCGTATTACAGCGTGTAATCCATTTCTTCGTGCGTTCATCATTTCTTCCCGCATCGCTCTCTTTTCCCTTAATTCCGTTTTATCTAGGTATTTGGAGATTGACAACCTTGTACCATGGAGATAGTGAGTATTTTTTATTAGGTAATTTATCATTCTTTTACTTAGCAATTCTATTACTAAGGGTCTATTCATTTTGTTATTATTTTTTCCTATCCAGTAAGTATCTTCTATGTATCCGCGTATGTTTATATTATACGTTGCTTGGAACAAATTAAAAAGTCTGTAGTGCAGATCATTCTCAGATTCTCTGTAACATTCACCGAAACCGTAAATTACTATTTTTCTTTTATTGTCCTCGGATTTGGTGAAATTTTCCGGCCTTGTAATTTTATTTTCAAGGACACGTATTTCGTTCTTTAGTAATTTATTTTCTTTGTCCAGGTTTTCTATTTGAGAATTTATGAGTTTTATGTCATTGTTCAGTGCTTCATTTTGCTGGTATAAGGTGGTGGTTTGTTTTTTAAAGTCCTCTGTAAGTTTTAGGATCGCTTTATTGATTTCTTTTTGTATTGTGCTCTGTAGATCTTGAATAATAGATGTATTATTTTCTTTTAGACGTGCAGTTATTAACTCGCTTAAATTCTGGAGAGTCAATTCAGACTGTGGTGGGGATTTTAAGGGTGTATTGTCATATTGGGTGTCGCCCAGCAGGTCCAGTTGTGTGGAGTTGAGAGTTTCACTAGACTTTGACACTTTTTTTCTGATAGTGATATTGCTTGTACCAGGTGAGGTTGTGTCAATTTCATCATGATTTTCATCTCGTGGACGTAGTGGTGTATACGTGTTGTAACCTTTGGGTGCTTTGCAGACGCATGCGGGACACTTCCAATTCTTTTTTCTGGTTGGTGACATTGTATTCAAATATCGCTGAATAGATATATTAGCGCAATCCAAATCGTAAGGTTTATTGCAAAGGGCACAAGTAAGAAATTCTCTACCAGGGATTTTTTGGCGGCATCCAGCACATAGTGACGCCATCTAGTTGGTTGTTATCTAAGTATTATTGAGCTATATTATTGATAAGAGTGCCCCCTAGCGCACTGTGATGGTACTACTTCAATGTTTCAAAATGGTGTTCAGCATGCTAGTGATATGTACGCCATCTAGTGTCTAGCGGCGATACTAATCTGATTGCCGGCTCAATGACGTGTTTTCTATTTATTTAGAGGTTATAGAAATATAAGTATTGCTTTTCCTACCTCTTTTGAATGTTTTTTCCAATTCATTCCAATAGTCTTGAGGTGAAACATATATTTACAGCACAAAATCAGACTTGTACATCGTTTTATCTTCGGTAAGTTGTTAAGTAGCCGGTTTATATTTGCTTGACAATCTTCTTTAAATAGACGTTATTATAAACGAACTACACTTTAGATCACTGTCTTGAAGCTATTTCTTTTTAATTATTTACTTTTTTATTTGTTAAACTCTGAAGAACTATTTTTTAGACCATATATACTGATAATACGTGCGAACGTGACAGCGACTCCCCTCCCTCTGACAGCGACTCCCCTCCCTCAATGAATCAAATAGCGCGAAAATGAACCAAATGTCATGATGAATTCCTACGTCATTGTGATCAATGACGTAGGAATTGAATTTGATTGATTATTAAACTTTTTAAAATATTGCCAGTAATAATGATGGAGAGAGTACTACATGGCAATGTTATAGTACCACGTTACAGTGTTATTTGACTGTGGTCTTCTTTAAGGTGGAGGTACTAGTCCACTTGGCCATGCAGGGGTTCCAATAGTGACAGGTTGCCAGCCTGTCGCCTAAAGGGGCACCAATCCCAAAATGTAAACAATAAACGCAACGCAACCAAACGCAAAAGACAAGGACAGATGTTACACTCAAAATCATCTCTGCAGTCCGGATTCCCCAGTTTAGGCGCTCCAAATTCTAGTGGCTAGCTATAAACAGATTATGAAATGTAAAAAATTATAAAGCCAATTTACAAGAGCAAGAGTGTTTAGGAAACTTTACGATGGACAGGAATATAATTTAGCCTATGTCTTTATTTCGCCTAAAATTATTTAAACTTATATTTTTATTTAAATTTCTCATAGATGATGTATGGGGATCACTTTTATGAATCGCAGAAAAATGTCGGCACCACAGATTTAATAATACAAGGAGATAAGCCAAGTCGGAGTTTAACTTGCGACTAGTGTATGCCCTGTGGGCATACATTTCCGCTACTTCGCCTTCCGATAAAGTCAAGTGAATACGTAACTCACCGATTTGACCGATCTCCTTTGCGGCTTTCATCGCTTCGCAGTCCTTAAGACGCGCGCAATGAATAGTGTATATTACGGCATGCTCAACTAGACCATGTATGTAGTACGGCCGCTGATCGCGACTCGGTCTTCCTATGAACTCGGCGATTCGACCGATCTCCTTAGATTGATATATCTGTGGTCGGCACAGTGTAACGTTTTTCATGGCACCGAAAATGGAGGGCTTAATGCGTTGTGGTTGCCCTAATAAAACTTCCCATACTACCAACTATCTATGCAAAATATTGCTATAGAAATAAATAAAAAACTTGTTACGGGTTTTGTAATCTAGGCGAAGGGGGAAGTTATTAAAAGAGGGTATACTAGTAGAGTCATCAGGTTCATTAAGTGTCATTCTCATAGTATACGTCATCTTACTACATCATCAAACCAATAAAATAATACTATGACCAAATAACATTATCAAACTAATACCGTAATTTGTATTTATAGAGTGCTAACTAAACTCGGTCCGTGTTAATTACTTTAGAGGAGTAAATAAGTATTAGTTAAGTATAAATTTCTAATAAAGTTTGGGAAGTCTCGAAAGTTTACGGTACACGAGACAGCCTACAATCAAAGTCCGGGACTTTGATACTTCTCAGATTAAAATTAGAACCGAAGTAATTTCTGGCGAAATATATTAAAAGGCAATTTTTAGTAGATAAAATTCAACATTTATGAAATATAAAATGAAATCCTAAGAATATTAACGTTAATTTCAGTTTAAATAATTGACAGATATGATCGAGATCACAAAATTAGACGTATTTGGACATTGAGGCCCTAACCAAACCATTTTATAAATACATTTTATTCAATAAATTTGAAGAAATGATGAGATTATCTTCAGAAGCACTATTTGTTTACCTGCGTGTGACGTCAAGCGTCGTCGGTGGCGTAGTGTGTCGTTGGCGTCGTCTCCCAACCGGGAGGCACTGGTTCGATCCCCGCCACGTACCAATGTGATTTCAAATTTTGAATTCATATGTACGTTTAATCGACGCTTTTACGGTGAAGGAAAATGCACATACCTATAAAGAAATTCTTAGTTTGTGTGTGAAGTCGACCAACCCGCACTTGGCCAGCGTGGTTGACTAAGGCCTAATCGCCCCTAATGTGGGGTAGGCTCGAGCCCCTCGGTGGGGATATTATATGAGCTGTTAATGATGATGATAAAGACCTTCCGAACACCGAGGAAAGGAGGTGTAATCCTCGGCGGCCCTCAGGTTATGTCGGACTTACAGACTAAGCTAAGCACCCCCTTGCTTAGTGCCAGAGTGGCTATAAGGCTATCTGGAGGCAGAAGCCCCTCAGGAGTCGGGACAAAATAACACCTCTCTTTTTGTAGTACGGGCCAAATAATATTTAATTTTATTATACGTAGAGTTCAAATTCTAGTAAGGAAATTTGGCAGTAATATGGATTGTGTTACCTTATAATATCGAATATTAATTAAAATCTTTTAAGAAAATGTGTAACATGAATTAGTAATATTTATTATTAGTGGTCCTGATTTATTTCTCTAATTCACGCGGTAAACCGCAAGTTGACTCATACTGAGATCATAAATTTGGTGTTTGAATAACCGCTATAAGAAAAGATTACCTTTATTTATAACTAACACTCCGCCCGTGACTTCGTCCGCTTGGCGTTTTATCAAATATAGTCTATAGATATTATTATCACTTAGGAATTATGTAGCATTCTAATGAAGAAAGATTTTTTGAAATCGGTCCCGTATTTAATGAGTTTATTCGTTACAAATATAAATCCTCATACATTTCCTCTTTATAATACACGTGATTGAATAGTTTATTACTAATGCTTCACCTAAATATTTATGAGGCGTAGAAGATTATACCACTAGATCGAGGTCTATCACAATGGCGTCGCGGTCAAAAGCTATGGTTATCTTTTAACAACTAACAAAAGACACGCTGCTCTTGGCTCCCCTCTCTTCAACGTGGTGGGCTCCTCACGCTGATTCTATGAAATGCTAAGAGTTTTTGTAAAGGGAGGATAAAACTTGTTGAGTTTCTTGCCGGTTCTTCTCAGAACAAGGCCTCCTGGTAGACTCTCGAACCGATGGCATCAAAATTGACTTTCATAAGTGTACAAATTGTACCTAAATGAATAAAGTAATTTTGACTTTGACTTTGACTTTGTCTCGTCTTCTACTGTTTAAAAAAAAACAATAAAAAACAAAAAACTCCACACACAAGATGGCACACGATTTGTAACACCTATTCGGGGAATTGACTAGACACTGCCTAGAATCACAGTATACCAAGAACAGTAATACGTCTTCATACAAACTGGCCGCTATCCATTAGAATGTGTGCGTGCGTATTCGGCGCGGTGTACGCACGCACTGTGACGCACACATTGACATAAAATATGGGGTGCAAGGTGGCTACAGTGCGGGCCGCGCCGTCTCGGTGTGATCGCGCGTTTTTATGTCATTGCACATTCGCTCGCCGCTCGTTCCCGTCCGGCACATTTACGAACCCTAGCATCAACGCAAGAGTAGGCTTAATCGACAGCCCGCAGATAAACTACTGTTCTTGGTATACTGTGATAGAATTGCTTGTTTATCATTTCATTTGGAGGACACCTCATCTGATGGCGAGAGATGTCTTCTCATTATCCAATCATCCAGCACGAAGCTGAGGGCGTTGCCTCATCTAACTCAATCATGCTGACAATATTTACGACCTAAAGACAGAAACTACGGGAATAAAAGTGGCAACCAAAAAAAAATTAGTGCTTACAAAAATGGATATTGGCTCACCAAATACCTACATTTTCTGAGAATTTGTTTCTATGATGCTCAGAGATGATGCTAATTTAAATATACAAGTCAAGTCAAAGTCAAAATTTCTTTATTCATTTAGGTACAATTTGTACACTTATGAAAGTCAATTTTGATGCCATCGGTTCAAGAGTCTTCAAGCCAATCTATAAATAAATAAATAATGATAGAGCCATTCATATTTTTATTTAACTCTATAAATAACCCGGACTGCTGCGATGTCAAAGCATAACATGTCTGCTTTTCGGCTTTTGCTTAATAGGTTTCGTTGCTTTTTGGGCTATATCTCAAAAACTATAAGTCGGATTGGATTTTTTTGACGTGACAACGTCTTATAATTCGATAGAGCCGGCTGCACGCACGTAAAAACATGACGCATGCGGCGTTACCTCGCTCTGAGGCGTTCCATGTAAGGCTTGAAGTGCAAGCAAAAATCTATTAAACAAATTAAATTAAATTTTTCTTTTGAAAAATGCTACCATTCCATCAGTATTTTCTTAAGACGTTGTCGCGTTCAACTATCGTCAGTAAACCGACTTTACAGACAATCAATTTTTTTGTTAGATTACGTATAGTCCAACTTAGGGAACTGTGCAAGTTTCATCTAAATCGGTTAAGTAGTTTTTGAGATGTAACGTATGTATCAGCTGTCAGTTACTGTATACATAGTGTAAAAGACATGAACAGTCAAACGAGAACCATGAATTCACCATCATAACATTTTTTTTTCTTCAGACTATACCTGTTAAATTGAAAGTTACAATTTTATTAAAGGTCAAAGTCGCAATTTTTTTTTTATGTTTTAATGAAAACGTATTCTAAACATTATTTCTTAATTATTGTCCAAAGATCCATGATCATGTTTTTTAGTATTTCATAACAAAAAATAGCTTCAAAACGTTAGCGTTCAATACTCACTCGATGCGCACGGACACAAACGAACGGAGCCGCCGTCTGGCAAAGTTATCGCGGTTTTGCGAGTTGCGTGCAAGTTGAGCGCTATACATTGCGCGGTACAATTTGCAATATTTTTTAACACCAAAAAATAAAAATAATTTCCCAGCAATTATTTTTTTAAATGTTTCTTATTTTGATGTATAGAATACATGGGTCTCGTTTGACTGTTCATGTCTTTTACACCCAGTATTTAGTAGGTATGAAAATAATAAAAAAAAATCTGGAACGCCATGAGGCACGTAACTCAAAAAATAGTTGGCATAGCGTTTAAAACGGAAAACTTTTATTTCTCCCTTTACCAGATTTGAAGTCGGTTTATTTTTTAAAAATATTGTTTTAAATACTTTTTTTATTGCAGGTATTGACTCCGACGAGTCGTCGGTAGATATCGAGTCGTCGGTAGAGAAATGCTGCTCTCACGGGTCAAATTTCGCACAGAAATCCCAGGATGCGGTCGGGTGCGCCAGCGCCGGCTTACCTGCCGGCATCAAGCCTAATATGGCGAGCGTTTGCGAGGCTGCTGTTACAGGATGCTGTCAGGATCGGTTCAAGTGAGATTTTTTTATTAACACGTTGCCTGTCCAGAGCATTTTGGTTTAACTAGCCGTGACGTCCATTTTTCTTGTACAGAGTATTTTGGTTCAAGTAGCCGTGACGTATAATTTTTTTTCGCGGCTAAACTGTTTCAATTTATGTAATGGCTAGGGAAATGAAAATTCTCCTAGGTCTGTAGACGGTGGCCAACGGAAAATTCGCTTTATGACTGAAAACAACTTACCTAAGTATTTAGATTACCTAAGTAATTTAGAAATGAACTGTTAGTATAACCACAGATAATATAATACTATGTATAACTACAATTATTACCTTAGAAGCCTACGGCAGTCACGCGTAGTGTTGCCCAAATTCAGTCTTGGTCTTGCAGTCTTGGTCTTGGTCTTGCAAAAATGCAAGACCAAGACCAAGAACAAGACCGCGTATTTTTAGCAAGACCAAGACCAAGACTGACCGTGCAAGACTTGAGCAAGAACAAGACTAATCCCGGAAGACTCTTGCGTCTTGCAGCTAGGACTTAGCGCTATTTCACGGAGTAGTTAGGTATAACAGTTCGGTGTATAGGTACGCTTAGGAATTCTATGAGACGCAAAAAACTGTATCAAAGAATATGAAAAACTGGACCTATGCGCATTACGACCAATACCTACCATAAACATACATAGCGAATAAAAAAATATCCATTAAAATCAAACAGAGTGCATGCATAGTTTTGTTTTAACCATCGGCACTTTATGCGGCATCAAAGGTTTTGTACTGACTTCTCAAAGAAATTTGTCGCTTTTCGGAAGTACATGGTGATGATACACGCGCTGGCGGCTTCTTTTGAAATCACATACAACAATCGGTGCCGCCGCGCCGAAATCACAACATTTGACACTAAATGATAGCCGCCACAGGGCCTAGGTATAGTTTTAAGAGCACAGGTGTTCCAAAGAATAAATAAGTTTCAGTGTGCTTAGAATGGAAACGAATACATTATTGTATTTTATTTTTTATTGAAATAAATGATAAATCGTCAAACTCTTTTATTAAATTTCATATAACTTGAGGTTTCAATCTCTTTCTAGAGAGATATTGTTCTTTAAAATACAGTCATGTTTTAGCACATGTAAGCTTATAAAGCGTAAATGTTTATTAAGAAACAGTTACTCCCATGGAAAACGGCATATAGCTCAGTTGATAACCATGTGGCAGTTATCGAATTTCTTATCAAATCTTCAGACATTTATTAATCTGATTGGTCTTTACTATGGCTATGTTATTTCCTAAGATCTATAGTAAACTGTAATAAAAAGCAATAGTCTAATAGGTAATTGCAAGACTTGCAAGACTCTTGCTGCAAGACCAAGACCAAGACCAAGACTGGGAGCGCAAGACCAAGACCAAGACCAAGACCAGGTGTATTGGCGCAAGACCAAGACCAAGACTAGCCAAGTCTCGTCTTGTTCTTGCATTTGGGCAACACTAGTCACGCGCGAGTTCGCGACAGCAATTTTTAGTGGAAAAGGGTCAAAAACCCACCACCAACCCATAGCCTGGCGCAACCTTTCGGTTATACAGGCCGAAATCTTAGGAGTAATGCGCTGCTACTTGCCGGAGGCTCTGATTTCACAGCGCCCCTTCTTGAGTCCCTACAATTTTTTTTATTCTTCGTCCTTGTCCCTTTGTTTTCCTACTCTCCCCCTTCTGGAACTGGACAACACAAATACGGTACTTCGCGCCGGGCTGCTCTCGGTTTCTTTAAGCTGTCCTACTTAAAAGTTCCAACGGCTTGATGTGCCAGGAGTGCGCGCAACACGCGTGTCGGACCATTGCTTACAGCGACCACTGATGGGGGTCCTAGTGAAGCATGAACTGCACTCTGATCATAATCACTAAATGATGGGGGGCTAGCTGGACTGCCTCCTCCGTGAGTCGTCCCACACGAAAACATCCGAGTCGGCAGGAGAAGTGGAAAAGGGCAGTGCGATTTCAATTCTCTTCTCGCCTCGTCTCGTCTCGCCACTCTGGTGGAAAATCACCTTAACTCAGTAAGTAAAATCACAGCAGCGGGAGGTATCGTCCCTAAGTAGCATTATCAGCTCGGAAAGAGAACGCCTTTTTCACTATGAATGCTACGAAACTGCTACGAACCGTAGCGCATCGCCTTTTTACTTTCTCGTATACGTAGTATAGAGGAAGATAGATAATATTACCGTGGAGGAAGTCTTGTAATCGTCAAAAAATTCGACCTCGAGATTTTGACGGATTTACACGTTTTGGACCTCCAAAAATACCGTTTTTGGAATTATGTCTGTGTGTGTGTTTGCCAGTGTGTCTGTGCGTTAGCACGATAACTCGAGTATGCTTTAACTTATTGCATCCAAATTTAACATGTATGTATGACATCAAAATATAAGGTTTGACAACTTTTGAGTCGTCGATCACGAAAGTTAAGCAAACAAGTACGTGGTCGGTACTCGGATGGGTAACTAAAAATTTAACATGCATGTGTAACATCAAAATATAAGGTTTCTATCAACTTTTGAGTCGTTTCCGGTATACGAGAAAGTCAAGGGGAGACCACTCCCGATTTTTTCTATAAGTTTTTCATAGTCAAAAGAGGCGAGACATGCTACGACTTGGAATTGCAAAATTGAAATCTTTTACAGGAAATTCAGGTGATTTACGAGGACCGCCAAGGTCCTTATCAATAATTTTTCGGTAACCCTGCTAAAGATATCTGCGAATAACAGCAAGAGACGATAAAACATTTCAAGGTCAATAATTAAAACGTAGGTAGATACCTATTTAATTTTTATTATGCTTTATTTTCAGAAACAAAGCAGATTGCATTGCTGGAATGGCTTGGGCAATAGAAAAACGATGTACTTCGCCAGAAACTGATATCGGAAAGGTAAATAAATTATTATTTCTATACTTTTTTAGGTTTCTATATTTTAATTATTATGATTTAGTTTTCTTAATTTTAATTCAAATTCAATTATGGAATAATTTTATTTTTGCGTTTACAAACGCGTAAATATAATACTAGAAAAATGCACTGAAAAAAATCGACTTGAGGCAAGTCGATTTTTTTCAGTGCATTTTTCTAGTATCAAATTCAATTGTAATTTTTTGTAATGAGAGAAGTAACTATTAAGATTTTATTTTGTAATTTTGGATAATGTGTTTTAGTTTAGTTTAATTAATTATATTTAAATTATGTAATTAAGAATTTATGGACAATTGCAGTCTGAAATAAACTGATTTTATTTTTATTCATTATTTTATACTTTACGAAGTCGTCAATTTTTTTATACTACGAGATGGCAATCGAGCCTTAGCTTGACGGGCACACCATTGGTGTAGAAAATGGATGAAGAAAGATGGTGGATAATAATGCATTACACTTTATATTGAAATTTATAATTCCACCCACTGCTGGGACACAAGATCTCTCCTTTTCATCGAAGGAGGTATAGGCTGTAGTCCACCACGCTTGCCCAATGCGGATTGGTGGACGGAGTATAAGTTGATCAATACCCCTTTGCAGATCCATTAGTCGCCTTCTACGGCACCTATTAGAGCAGTGGTTTCCAAACTTGATGTTACTACGCCTCCCTTAAAAATATGTAATCATTTGGCGCCCCCAGGGCCCGATCTGGCCAAAAGCCCCCAGGGGTAGCCTAGTTTCGAATCCACAACAAATTTGTATGAGAAAATCCCCCCCTACATCGAGCCCTGGGCGCCCTCCCTGAAGATTTGATAAAATGTATGATAACATTTTTTATAACGTGTCACAATTTTCGCGCCTCCCTTTAGAGTAGTTCACGCCTCCCAGTTTGGAAAACGTATTAGAGGATATAAGGTGATGCTATTCTACTCTGCCGGCACCACATGTCATTGGCCTGTCACCTAATGTTTTTCTATTTGCAGACTTGTTGCGAGGAGTGCTCCATCGGTCGCTTAACAGGAGAGTCCCAAGGGCGGGCGGGATGTGGAAGTATTACTGATGACTATGGGAGCTCCACAGCTGCCCTTAGAACCTACGCTTCTGTCACTTGTTGTTTGGTAAGTTACATTTTTTCTACCAAATCTTTACCAACGACAGTTTCACATGCAAGTTTTAAAGGTATTTTTTATGTTCTCTAACGCAAAACAGAGTGTTTAAGTTAACTTGAGAATTTCCCATTGTAAATGAAACAACTTTTACGGATTGAACTCGCGTGTAATTAGATTTTACATGTTGTTATTATTACCCGACGTTTCGTAACACTTTGCAGCGTTCGTGGTCACGGGATGACTAAAGATGTAGGTCGTCATATTTTAACTCAAAGATGACTGACTGACATAGAGATCTATCAACGCACAGCCCAAACTG
Source organism: Elophila nymphaeata (assembly GCA_955850985.1). Taxonomy (NCBI): domain Eukaryota; kingdom Metazoa; phylum Arthropoda; class Insecta; order Lepidoptera; family Crambidae; genus Elophila; species Elophila nymphaeata. The sequence continues at coordinate 6,888,308 of OY039091.1, read as the reverse complement.
GACGGATCGGGCTGAAATTTGGCATGCAGATAGATGTTATGACGTAGCGTAGGCATCCGCTAAGAAAGGAATTTTAGAAATTCCACCCCTAAAGGGGTATAATGTCCACGCGGACATTATACCCCTTTAGGGGAATAGTTAAATCTACTGTCACTTTAATTATTAATTTGGAGTGTTCCGTTTTACGCAAACGGAGCTCAAGGTGTCGTGTAAAATCTAATTACACGCTAGTTAAATCCGTAAAAGTTGTTTTATTTACAATGTGTAGTGCTCGCGCAAATCTAAGAGAACATTATTGAGAATTTCCCTTAATTTTTTTTTATTTCGTATTTTCATTGTTTTATTTCACTTCCGTACTACCACAATATAGAGAGCACAGTACTTTGACTCCATATACAGGGTGAAATTGAAAACGTTGGCATCCTTTTAAAATAAGATTCTACCCATGGTTAATAGTGCATACACCGCATATTAGCAAAATCAAAAGAAGTAAAATTTCAATATCAAAAACCTAGTAAAACCATTTTAGTTTCTTAAGAATAGCTTAATAGTGCAAATAAACAATAAAAATATTAATAAAATAAATAAATATTAATATGCTGTTATCCAAACAATTTCAAAAATATCATGTTGAATAGGTCCGCTTGAAACGACGCGACACTGCCGCTCGGCGCGTGCGTATTTTCCCACTACGAATTCATTCATAAAACCAAAAAACTTATTCGTAAATCATTAAAGGAAGACCGCGCGCGCAGCCGTCCTTTGTACCCCTTTGACATCGCGCCGCCACCGCGCACCGTCACCTTTCGGCTTGCGCCGACGACGCCTCTCGCCGCCCGCCGCTCGCCCCGCCCGCTTCAGTCGGCGCAAGCGCAAAATACTATGTACCTATTTTATTTATTAGTACGGCTTTACGCTTATTTGTTTATGCACGTATTACTTTGCTCGGTCTCGGGAACTTGTCGTCGCACACGCGTTAAGGATTGCAGTGGCTGTTTTATGGTAGTATTGTTATCGTATCGTAATGCCTCGACCACGTAATGTGCAAGGACGGTACACAAACCAACAGTACATACAAACAAATTAACATGTGTGAACTCGCGTAAATCAAATCCCGTAATCAAACCGGTTTTATGGCACGCACAATATCATGCCATCCGAGTAATCGTATGAGAGTGAAAGTGAAACGAGAGACGAACTCAAAAACAAAATAATCTTAGCCTTTGAAGCTGTAAAATTGCAAGGCTCTGTATTGAACAGAGTGAAAGACAATCATATTAAACAATTGTTAAAATATTTGTGAGCAAAAGTGATAGGTAATAAGTAAATCATGATTTGAAAATTCTTATTAACGTGAATACTTTAATTTCGCCTTTTGAAATACGCCAAAAACTTTAAAAGTGTTAATTGTGTGTTATGTTATTCATGAGTTTGTTCTTATTTCATCTGCCTGTTGCCGAAGTTTTAATCGTCCTAAGCTGGAAAAAATAGGTATGAAGTTTAGCGTTCATTATCCATTGTTATTGTACCTACAAGGTAGATCAGCTGTTCTCGCGGATCGCGAGAGAGCGAACGCCCCCGACTACGTGTAGGTATCGACGCTTCGCTGTGTCGCACTAAGCATGTTACTATCTCGAAAGAAAATGATACTTTATCAATTTCTCATTTATTTTGTAGTTTCTTTAAAGTTGATTTTTTTTTATTCGGATACGCATAAAAATAATCCCTAATTTAAGTACAATGGTAGACTGAATTGATGCCAATGACTTCAAATTCACCCTGTATAGTGACGAATCGGCGCACGCACACAAAAAAACATCGTTTACACGGCCGCTAAGCATGCTCTGGACGGCAAAGCCTTCAAAACGGTAAAAACCACAGAACAAATAAAAAAGGCTAGAAGTCGTAAGTAGACGGGGCGCTGCTGGTTATGAGTAAACACTCATACTCTATCCTTTTCTAAGAGGAAAATATTTAAAAAATAAATCTAAAACACCGTCTTTTGCTATTTTAACTGGCAGGAAGCAAAGTAAGACTCTTAATCTTACTAATGGAGACATTTCTTTTCACCGGTAAGTACAAATATACTGTTAAATTGAAAAAATATTGTCTCGTGTGGCGACACTGGCTCTGGTTTAACATCCCTTGATACGACTTCTAACCTCTTTTATCTGTTCTGTGGTAAAAACGGCCGTGTAATGTAAACGACGCTTGTAAGTGTGCGTGCGCGCCGATTCGTCACTATATATGGAGTCATAGTAGGTACTGTGTTCTCTATATTATGGTACCAAAGCATTGACGCAGAGACAATAGTTCACCCCCGTTCGTGAAATAAAAATACTGTATATATGTATTTAACACTTAACTTACATAGAAATATCTATGTATTCTTCTTTTAAATTAATGGCGTTCGCGATACATAAATATTACGCATTTCGCTAATGTCAAGTGAAAATGTACTTGAAGTAAAAGACAATTGTACGGTAGGTCAAGTTAAAAATGGAGTCTCTCAACCAATGATATTATACTTATATATTTATATTCAAAAAGAGGTAGATAGGTTACCTTCATACTAGTTCAAAGTCAAAAATGGTCTAAAATGTCATTGTGTATACCTACTTATAGTTATAGGCACCTAAAGTCTACGATTTCATGTTGTCGAGTGGTTTGGCTAGTTAACATGGCCGTACTGTAAGTTGTGAGTAAGACAACATGATATCTAGCAATAGGAGTAAACGAGAAAGATATATGCTGTGCTATGCTCGGGTGTGCTAATTAGCGTACTTTTAGGGTGCCACTTTTTGCAAGCAAGTAACCTATCTACCTCTTTATAAATATATTAACATTGCCCTCAACACGTGTTTTTACAAGAATTCGGGAGAAACTCCTATCAATGTATTTAACAACTTAACTTACATAGGAAGTAGTAGAAATACTAGAAAAGATAAAACTTCCGAAAGAGAGCTGCAAGAAAGACTCGTGCCAACACGTCTGCAGCGATGAAGACGGCAAAGTGCGCTGCTCGTGCCGGGAAGGGTACCGCCTCCAGCCCGACAAGAAGACTTGTAAAGGTAATTTTACGCGTTTTCACTGAGTAAACAAAAATAAACAATCGGTAGTGGTCTCCCCTTGACTTTCTCGTATACCGGAAACAACTCAAAGGTTGATAGAAACCTTATATTTTGATGTTATGCACGTATGTTAAATTTGGTTGCAATAAGTTAAAGCATGCTCGAGTTATCGTGCTGACGCACAGACACACACACACACAGACATAATTCCAAAAACGGTATTTTTGGACTCAGGGTGGTGCAAAACGTGTAAATCCGTCAAATCTCGAGGTCGAATTTTTTGACGATTACAAGACTTCCTCTACAACATGTAAATTAAATAACCAACACCCTAAATACAGGTGGTTTGGGATCGGCTTCTGAGTTAATTTAAAAAAAAAATAAAAAAAAACTCCTTTTTTTGAAAAAAAAAACTCCTTTTTTTGAAAAAAAAAACAAAAGTACCTACCCAGAAAATGTTTGTACAATATTTTCTGGGTACTTTTTTTTAATTCAAAAACAACAATCGTTTTTTTTTTAAATATTGAAATCAACTCAGAAGCCGATCCCAAATCACCTGTATTTAGGGTGTTGGTTATTTAATTTACATGTTGTATACTGCGTATAAAGTGTCGGTGGCGTAGTGCGTAAGAGCGTCGTCTCCCACCCGGGAGGCACTGGTTCGATCCCCGCCACGTACCAATGTGTTTTCAAATTTTGAAATCATATGTACGTTTAATCGACGCTTTTACGGTGAAGGAAAACATCGTGAGGGAACCTGCACACACCTATGAAGAAATTCTTAGGTTGTGTGTGAAGTCGACCAACCCGCACTTGGCCAGCGTGGTTGACTAAGGCCTAATCGCCCCTAATGTGGGGTAGGCTCGAGCCCGAGGTGGGGACATTATATGAGATGTTGATGATGATGATGATACTGCGTATACGAGAAAGTAAAAACTCGATCCATACCGAGTTTATTATTGTTGTTTTTTTTTTATTTTTGGTGGACCAAAAACAAACTTTTTCCACCAATGAAAGCGAGATGTCAATGCATAACTCGAATAAATCGAGATTTTGTCATTATGGACTTTAAGACAACGTCCAGAAGAGCGAATTCGCCGCGAATCTCTACGCGCGAACACACAACGCTCGTTAGCTGGGGCTCAATTCATCACAGATTAGAGAGTATTATATGTCTAAAGCAGTCTTTCTCAAAGTGGGCGATAACGCCCCCTTGTGGGCGTTGGAGACCTAGAGGGGGGCGTTAAGGGACCCAGAAAAAAATAGGGGTCGTTGGCGTAGCTTAAGGGGGCGTTTTTATATATTTTAAAATCCACTAATATTAAAACCTACCTACTACTCAATATCGAATAATTAGTGTATATTTCTGCCCTGTATGATGGTATAAAAACTAAAAATACTTAACATAGATTTCGTAGGATAGCCCATACGCCGTACGCAATCAAGTTGTAACAAGTTTTGTTAAATAAACGAGTTTGTTCGTGTCTGTATAATTAAAGTAATGAAACAGTGGTTTTTAAGTTCTAGGAGTGTATAAAAAAATAGGGGCGCTGAAAAATAATTGATTTTCAAAGGGGGCGGTAAAAGAAATAAGTTTGATAATCTCTGGTCTAAAGACAATACATTGCATCCACAAGCTTCGCGCGAGTTATAAATTCGCGCGTTGAGCCTCAGTACCGTGCGTGTGTTCGCGCGTAAAGATTCTAGGCGAATTAATTCGCTCTTCTGGACAAGTTCTAAGAGTTATCTTTGGCTATGAATGTCGTCTTGTGCATTAGTTCAGGTGGGCCAATAACCCATTAAGCTTCGTTTTTGTTAATGTTTGTTACTCTAAATAAAATAATATAGGTGAATAAATTCTTCTTTTTCCAGATATAGATGAATGCGCAGAAGCCACTGATGACTTGTGTTTCGGAGAGGACACGGTCTGCCACAATATTCCCGGCAGTTTTCGATGCCTTCCAATCAGGAAGAGAGAAGTGCCCGCTCTGAAATGTCCCCCAGGCTTCAAGCGAAATCTTCAGAACCAAGTTTGTGATGGTATGGGCTATAAATATAATACACTTACGTGCAATAAAATCGACTCACCTCGTAGGCTTCGATTCTTAATATATCGGTATATAAAAATAAGATTAGATAAAGAAAACCTGTAAAATTAATTTGAATATACATTTCATAAGCTTTATTTAACCTACTCTAAACACCGATAAACGAAGTATTGGTGACAATAGACTCATTTCTTCGGAAACCCTGGTTTCTCAATTTTACGTCATACGCCATTTCTGTGACTATGCAGAGTGTTCAGAGTTAATTGAATCATTGTTTATTGAATAATTGATTATTCTTACAGATTTATTGACTCCTAAAATTCAGCTGATTTCCCCAAAAAAAATTGCTAAAACAGCAAAATTTTTTGTATTTGGTTTTCAATTTGTAAAAGCAATAAAACAAAATCTATCTCAGTAAAAACTGGTCTAATGTAAGCTTAGGTTCTTGTTTAACACACGTGGTTAACAATTATTATTTACTAATTGTAGATTTTGATTAGGGAGTTCCGTACCGGTGAGTCGATTTCATTGCTCGTAAGTGTATATTATTTATCTATATAGACTAATAGCAAATATAAACTAACTAAATACGAACTAGAAAACTTGAGGAAAGGAATAAAAACTTTTTATTGTATAACTAGCTGTACCCCGCCACGCTTCGCAGTGGCACATTGTGATTGAATGGTTGAGAAATGAGAAACAAAACAAAGAATACATTTCATATAAGTTTAATTTTGCACTGATGCAAAAAATAGATAAAAACAATCCTTGATGCGGATTTTACATGTTGGTGACTGGCCACCACATTGTCTATAGTTTTTTGATTGACGTTGATGGCGGTTGCCTAGTTACGGTTGTTATTTTTTCATTACTATTGCGGTTGTCAGCGAGTGTTTTCCTCGCTTCTGGCAGATGGCGCGGTCACTGGCACACAGCTGATCGCTAAAAAACTGTTTTCTCGCGGTCGCAGATATGTGACTGATGCAAAAAATAGATAAAAACAATCCTTGATGCGGATTTTATATCATGTTAAAATTTCAACTCAATCGGTGCAGTACTTTTTGAGTTTTTGAAGCTTACACAAACCAACATAACATTTTTATATATATAGATTACTGCTACGTATGTGAGTGTGAAGCACGGAAGTGCGAATAACGTTACACGACAAAAGTACTACACTACGGACGTGCTTGATCATAAAAACATAGTCTTGAACCTACCTATCCTCAGCCATGTAGTTACATAATACCAGACTCTCCTAAACCGAGACACTCGGCTTGGTTACAAAATCATAAAACAAAAAAAAACCGCCTTCAAAACTAAAAACGGAGAAATAAAAATTATCTGTTCACAAAAATCTAAATGTTTTTTGTGGTCGGTCCCAAATACAAGTGACTACGCTTATTCCAAATATTGAGGTTGGCACCGACCTCAAAAAAACTTACATTTTTATAAACAGAATTTTTTTATTACTCTGTTTTTAGGCTTGACAGCGGTTTTTTTATTTAAAAATATTTTTTTTTCATGACAATCACCAGCTTCCAAAGGTCGAAAGAATCTTCAAAATCTGGACACCTACTAAAGAGTTATGAGAACAGATTTAATAATACAAGGAGATAGGCCAAGCCGGCGTTTAACTTGTGACAAGTGTATGCCCTGTGGGCATACATTTCCGCCACTTCGCCTTCCGATAAAATCAAGTGAATACGTAACTCAGCGATTCGACCGATCTCGTTTGCGGCTGTGCTTAACTTTCATCACTTCGCAGTCCTTAAGACGCGCGCAATGAATAGTGTATACTACGGCATGCTCAACTAGAACCATGTTATGTAGTACGGCCGCTGATCGCGACACTCGGTCTTCCTATGAACTCGGCGATTCGACCGATCTCCTTAGATTGATATATCTGTGGTTATGAGGTAACAAACACAAAAAAAAACATACAGTCGAATTGATAACCTCCACCTTTTCGAAGTCGGTTGAAAATAACCCTGAACCTATATCGCTCAGGCTTTCGCATATTTCTGTTATTCGCACTTTCGTTCTTCGCATTTAGTACGTAGCAGACTTGTAGTAAGAGAGCAAATGTTTTTTTTTTATATATAAAAATGTCAAACAAATTACTCCATTCCACCGGATGGTAAGCTACCCTCGCCGTGACGACCTGCAAGGTGCTTCGTCGCGCCTCTTGAATGACACAGTTATAACACAGTATACCAAGAACAGTAATACGTCTTCATTCTTCATACAAACTGGCCGCTATCCACTAGAATGTGTGCGTGCGTACTCGGCGCCGTGTACGCACGCACTGTGTCGCATTGACATAAAAATATGGGGGCATAAGGTGGTCTCGCCGTCTCGGTGTGATCGCGCGTTTTTATGTCATTGCACATTCGCTCGCGGCTCGTTCCCGCCCGGCACATTTACGATAGCCCTAGCGTCAACGCAGAGTAGGCTAATAACTCGCCGACAGCCCGCAGATAAACGACTGTTCTTGGTATACTGTGGTTATAAGAAGAAGCGTCTTGTGTGCTCGTCGTGTGACAGTGGATCCCATTTCTTGACCCAAATTTCTTAGTTCGCGTTGGAATGGTAGCCACAAATTGTCGGTGACAACGTAAGCCCATGCGCAGTCCTTAAAAGGAAAGGAGAAATGAACATAGCTATGATAGTCTGGTACTTCAGGTTGAAAGGAAATATATTAACTTATCAACAGGCTTCCCACATTGTTGCAGTGTGACAGTTATAAAAAATCATTCTATCTTAATCATAGTATCCATCATCATCATCATTAACAGCTCATATAAAGTCCCCACAGAGGGGCTCGAGCCTACCCCACATTTATTTTGATTAGGCCTTAGCCAACCACAGCCGCACTTGGCCAGCAAGTGCGGGTTGGTCGACTTCACATACAACCTAAGAATTTCTTCATACGTGTGTGCAGGTTTCCTCACGACGTTTTCCTTCACCGTAAAAGCGTCGATTAAACGCACATATGAATTCAAAATTTAAAAACACATTGGTACGTGGCGGAGTTCGAACCGGTGCCTCCCGGGTGGGAGACAACGCTCTTACGCACTACGCCATCGACGCTTTTCATAGTATCCACTAAGCAACCGTGACACAACATAATACTAGGTAGGTACCTCATTCGAACATGCGTAGGGTACCTTTAGGAAATGTGTATTAGAATTGAACTATGTATTATTTCGTCAATAACATGTTTGCTTTCAAAATTAGCAAACATCTGTGTATTTAGCTGTGTTATTCTAATTAATGTTATTCTAATTAGAATAAAATACGCCACGTCAAAGTTACAATTGTTTATTAGTTTGAAAATTCTACTTTTTTAGATATAAATGAATGCGCAGAAGCCATTGATGACTTGTGTTTGGAAGAAGGCACGGTGTGTCACAATACTCCTGGCAGTTTTAAATGTCTTCCGATCAGGAATACAGAAGCGTCTGCTCTGAAATGTCCTCCGGGCTTCAAGAAAAATCTCCAGAACCAAGTGTGCGACGGCTATAATATATATAATATATTATAATGAATGGAAGCGTCGGTGGCGTAGTGCGTAAGAGCGTCGTCTCCCACCCGCGAGGCACTGGTTTGATCCCCGCCACTTACTAATGTGTCTTCAAATTTTCAATTCATATGTACGTTTAATCGACGTTTTTACGGTGAAGGAAAACATAGTGAGGCAACCTGCACACACCTATGAATAAATTCTTAGGTTGTGTGTGAAGTCGACCAACCCGCACATGGCCAGCGTGGTTGACTAAGGCCTAATCGCCCCTAATGTGTGGTAGGCTCGAGCCCCTCGGTGGGGACATTATATGAGCTGTTGATGATGATTATAATGAATATATTATTAAATCAAAGGGCAATGGAGAGGGCTATGCTCGGATTTTCTATGCGCGATCATCAGAAATGATGAGATCCTCAGGAGAACTAAGGTCTCCGACATACACAAGTGATAGTTAAATTGCAAGTAATATATAATATATTATAATACTTAAATAAAAGCTTTTAAAAAAACGCGATGCGCTACGGTTCGTAGCCGTTCCGTAGCCGCCGATTCGTAGCCTTCATGCTACGTTGCTAGTGGATACGAGGCTTATAACTGGAATGCAAGGAATTTTATTACATAAATACATAAGTAGAGTAAAAATAAATTTAATAAAATTTGAGAATTGTTTGTAAAATTAGAAAATGATTTTGGAGGAGCAGAAATAGAGTTTAACACAATACACAAACAGATATGCCCTAAGATCAGTCCTAAGAGTAACAGATATGTCATAACAATCAAAAACAAAATCAAAAAGTTCTTAAATGGACTTTGCTAAGTACTTTTAAATCGTCAAACACCCTACCGCCATTTCGGGACGAAATAATAATTTTTCTTAAATAATTACTATGCTAAGTCGTTGGCCACGCTAGAGCCACTGCGGGGAGCGGAGGCGACCCTTACTACGACCGATACTTTGGGGCAGACCACTTCAAAGTTATGTGGGACTCACCCTGTCAGGGCATACCCCCTAAAAACTGACGTGTTCTTCTAATTCGTGGCTTTACGTACACACGGTACTTGGCGCAATCACTATATCCTACTATGTCCTCCACTGGTCGCGGTCGCCTGCCTCCGGCCTGCCCTCCGGTCGTGCCATCGTGGCGTGTCCCGTTCATCTCGTATTACTATTTTCCCGCTGACCTCGAACACAAAACGCGTCGCACCAGCGTGGCCAAGGCCTGAGAAGAAGAACCGACGAAAGAAACTCCAGTCAATCCTCAATTTTGGGCAGCTTTTACTCCTAAACATACCTGAGTATAATATACATTTTCTTTCAGATATAAATGAGTGTCAGCTTCCCAGCCCGCCTTGTCCAAAATACTTGTGCGAGAACACAATAGGCGGTTACAAATGTGGCGGTAAACCTGGCAAGCCATTCAAAGAAGAACCAAATGCGCCAACAGAACAACCTGAAGTGCCAGATCCTTCGAAAAACGATATTTGCCCAACAGGTTTTAGGGCGGGAGCTGATGACGAATGTTTGGGTAAGTGAACACCTGATAAAGAACTTTTTTTATACTAGACATGAACGTGTTCAAATCTTTCCTGGAGTTAAAAAAATCCCTTCTAGCATCATCGTCCGTTTATTAGTTGTTCGAAAGCCAGAACGAAATAGTTTTGTAGAAAAACATTTGGATTCTTTTAAACAAAATTTTTATTTCATCGTTTTTAGTTTTGACGCCGGTTTTTTTATTTAAAAAAAAATTTTGATTCCTTCAGATCTAACACGAATGTTATTTACGTGATTTCTGAGACGTAAACCTGAAAGATCTAAGTTAAAAATTATAACCTGATTCCAGATATTGATGAATGTGTTGAACGCTTGGACGACTGTCAGCGGCTCTCACAATACTGCATCAACACACATGGAGGTTTTTTCTGCCAGGATCATGTCTCCAAGCGCTGCGCTCCAGGCTTCAAGGTGAACACAGTCACCGGGGTCTGTGAAGGTCAGTAAAACTAAACAGAGGTTGGCAAAGATCGAAGTTGGGTTGATATCTAAAACCCTTAATTATTTCTGAAATAAAGACTATATCATAAAGATCATAGACCATTTTAAAAGGTTTTTTAGTTCTTCTTTTTAACTTCATTTATTTCATTACCTACTTTATAAGGAGTAATCAGATGTTTTATAAGTCCAACCGCTTTTTTGTGACTCAATAAAGGCTACTATTACTATGGTTTCTAAAAATTACACACACACTGGTTGTAAAATCTTTTTCTATTTAAGAGAATAGTTCACATTTTAGTCGCCGGAAAACGGAGCGCCACTCCCAGACAACATACCCGCATGTTTATGCTACCTTTTTTCCAAAACCTACCTTTATTCCAAAAAATCCCACTAAGAAATGCCCACCAAACTTTCTTTACTACTTTTTTCATGAGTACCGATGGGTTCATGGTTAAATGTAACGAAGCGCTCGAAATATTCGACACTCCGTTTGACCACTTTGATCAAGTGGACAGTGGATGGTGTGGAATAATCTGATAGGGATAATGGAGAATGTGGAATAATCTATACCTACTTGGGATTTTTAGTATAAACCTTCGCCCCTACAGAACACTGCAGCAGTCAAATCACACTGCATTAGGCAGCGTGCAAGTAACTTTTAGCGATTGCTTGTTTGCTGTACTGATGGATAAAAAGATGTCTCTATCCCTCATTATATTGCAATGCTTAAAAAGATTGTGATGCTTACAGACATCGACGAGTGCGAAGAGAGTACCGAGGTCTGCAAACGCAACGAGGTGTGTGTCAATCTACCCGGAGCTTACAATTGCAAGTCCAAGATCAGCACATTGCCTAAGTATGTAGTCATCATTATTGCTCTGCTCGGTTTATTTTTGGGATATAAGGTTGCCTGTACAAAAAGCCGCAGCCGAATAGTCGCCGGAACGCATGTTCGTGTTAACGAATGGATATCGCACCAACACCCCAAAAGAATCTCACGTACACCGCATTGATGCCTCTGTTTCATTGCCAATGAAACTGATTTCTGTTTGAAAAGCAAGCCACAAATTAGCGTCAAAGACCTTTCAAAAAGGAACGCGAGGTTCCGGAATGACTATTTATGAAAGAAGGAAAGATCACGCATTTCATATAAATAAAAATGTAAGGCTTATTCCCTAAATAATTTCAGAACTTGACCCGTCTACTTTCTTTAGAAAATGTTTTACTTTGGATATTTTAAACAAAGAGAATGGGGATCAGCAAGATTTCAATATAATTTAATAATGAAACCAATTTTCACAGGTTAGCGTCAAAGACCTGTCAGGAAGGAATGCGACTAAAGCCTGGAATGACTATTTGTGAAGGTAGGTAACTGACAAATATTTGGCCTTTGCCGCTTTCATTCGAAAAGAAACGGACTTCGTGAAATATCTTTTAGTGATTAAAATAAAAACAAATATTACAGGTTTAATAAAATTCTTTTGTTTTGTGTAGACATCGACGAATGCCGTGAAGGTACTCACTTGTGTGATCAGTTCCAAAACTGCATCAACACATATGGCAGTCACGAGTGCCGCTGCAAGAAGGGCTACGAGCTTGACCCTACTTCAGGTTCCTGCTCAGGTTGGGACAATTTTATTGTTAGTTAAAACGTTCTTAAAATGAAGTCATCCAATAGATGGATTTTTCCTCACGCACTGCTTACTTCTCTCCTACAACTCTGGTGGGCAAACAAATTATTATAAAATATTTATCAGTCCATTTCACTCTTATACTACCGCCTTCATCAATTATTGATTGCCCAGCTGTCAATTTTGTTTAGGGTTGGCGTAAATATCGTCGTTCCGTTCAAATACTATGTGTCGTTATCTCAACATTAACACCCTTCTTTACCATATCGTCTTTCAGAAAGTCTATCAATCTTTTCGTCTGTCTTCCTCTGCCTCTATAGTTATCCACATTCAGTTATCACTTTCTTTGTAACATGCTCATTATCTTTTTAGTAAAAATAAGAAAGCATTTGTACACAGGCTCAGAAGACTTGAACTACGGTATTACTTAGAAAGAGCCTATTATATTCACTCTCGCTTTGAAGTCACCCAAGTTATAATTCAGAAGGAGCGAACACATAAGCAGTCAACTAGTTCCAGTCCTTGACTGTTTGCATTGTAAAAGAGTTAGTAAATCATTTTGTGCGGATGGTTGGAATATCAACAATATAAGGGTGGTAGGTAATCTTCTCATTACAGGCCAATCCATGTTCTCCTTTCTACTGTCTTCATCAATAGTTGTAAATGTTAAACGTGTTTAATCTGCATCTTTTTCAAAACAGATATTGACGAGTGCGAGCTAAAACTGGACAATTGTCCACCGGGCCTATACTGCATCAATACTCTGGGTGCCTACACATGTTCTAAGCGCGCGCCCACTTCTAGCACGACCAAGCCATCCACAACGGCCGATGACTACTATTACGATTCAGAGTAAGTATAAAATATCCTAAATATCTCAATGGAATCTTAATTAGCAAACTCAATATTAATATTAGCTTTCGTCCAGCCAGATGTCCGGAGCTCGGTCTCTAGGGAGTACAAATTCGTGTTCTTTAGGCGGTGGCAAGAGTTTTTTTTATAAATTAGATTGTCTTATTAGACGAGATAATCAAAGGTTGAATAGGTAGTTTTAATTCTTACTTTTAACAATTAATGCTTCAAGTGTTCTTGGTAAATGAGTGATTATTCCGCTCAGAAATGGGTGTATTTAAGGTTTTTACAGCTAGCATTGCATATCTCATTTATTGAAAAAGTAAACAAATTTTTGCAAAAATTAATCTCTATCAATAGCATTCATTATAAAGTCGTCCAATTAGTATTTTTGTTAGTTAAGTTAAAAATATGCTGACCGCACAGGTCCCCCCGTCTGGGGATCACCTAGTACCCTAGTGCAATCCCTCAGTAGTACGTCGCTGGACAACTCTGACGGCCGGTTCACTCCTTGTACGTTATGGTGATATGGCGTACGTAAAGTACGCCGATCTAAAAAAGCCTCCAGAAGGTCTTAGGAGGGTACCGGTGGTTTTTAGGGGGCAGGACTGGCGTTGGCCGGGTGAGTCCCACACACGCCATTGCCTAGCCAGTGGGCAGTATAGTCTGCCAATGGATTTTCCATCATCATAAATAAAAAGAAATATGCTGACCAATTAATTACTACCCCCTTAAAATCAGCCGAATCTAATGTCTTGCAGGAAATCATACCAACCGACTTACATAACGCTGTCTATAAACGTGTAAAGTTAAATGTTGATGATTTGCGCAAAATTAAACTACTCTTTAACATGAAAATGTACTAAGCGAAAGTCTATTGTTACAGTGAAGATAATTCAACCGACAGCATCCCAACCAAACCAACTTCCCGTCCCGTCACGTCTACTACTCGCAGGCCTACTACTAGTACACCTGCTTCGAATACTTATGCTACGTACCCACCTTACCCCACATATCCCACGTACCCAACGTACCCGCCTTATCGAAATCCCAACCTACCTGCACCCAGACCTACTACAACCACTCGCAGACCCCCCTACACGAATGTACCCACGACTCCCAAAACAAATGAATCAGATGACAATACAAATGATATCATTCCTCCCCCAACACCACCTCTTCCCCCAAGACCTGACGCACCGTGGAGACCGGAAGAAGATCCTAGAAGACCGAACAGACCTACAACAGATCCTGAAAGACACTATCCAACTCCAAAAGCTACAGAAAACCCAACAACAGTTTCAACGACCACAGAAAAAGCAAATGATGGTTTTGATATTAACAGTCTCCACTGCTTGCATGGTTATCAACGTAATTCTCAGGGTGAATGCGTAGGTAAGTGGAATGATTCAGCAATATTGGCGAAACTGAATAAATGTCGCCATTTTATAGTCATCTATGTAGATATAATTTACAGTAGCTAGATTGCGGCAAGCTCGCTTACCTGTTTGCTATTTTATTATGCCAATGTAAAGTGTGTCCACAGTGTACGTATTAGCTCATATTCGAATTCTGACGCTTGGGAGCGGTGCTGCACAAATGTTTTACAATCTATACGGCAGATTTACACAGGGTACATAACTGACTCGCAAATTCAAGGAAAGTCAGTGTAGACGCGATACTGACCTAGTGTAAATTGACTCACTACAGCACTGTCGCGTGAGCGCTGACTTCTAAATTCCCGCTTACTGACTGCATGTTAACGGCGTGGTCAGTTCTCGGCGACAGCACTGACGCCTGTTACTGATCCTGTATATATCAGCCTTAGATTTTAGTCAGTTGCAATTTCAACTGCTTTGACATTGTAAGGCAAATTGTACTTTTCGTAAAGACATTCGCACATCTACTCCACATTTGTGAATAAGTTCTAGGTGTTGACCATAGAGGTTTTTTTTTTACCACCATACCATAGAACTATAGCATAGCCATTTACAATGTTGCATCTAATGTCTCATGTCTGTGTTAAAATAAAAATAAAAAACTTTCTTTCTTTCTATTGTTTGAGCTTTAATATTACGAACCTAAAAGACGACCTTGGTATGGTTTGGTCCTTGATATTTACGTAACCAATTTTTAATTCCATATTTAAAATATATTTAATTAGAGTGTTTTCTGCAACCACACACATTGTGTTAATGTTGTTATTGATTTTAATGACATTCAAGGTGATTTCATTATTTACTTTTTAGACATGGACGAATGTGAAATGAATAAACACATCTGTAGAGGACTGGAAAAATGCGTCAACATGGAAGGAGGTTACCGGTGTGACTGCGTTTCCGGCTTCGAGCGTGACCTCTCCGGCTGGTGCAGGGCGTCAGTCTATACTCGTCCCACTCCTCGTCCCACCCCTGCAACCACCCCTCGTCCCACCGCTCGCCCCACTCCTCGTCCCACGCCTCGCACCACGACGTCGACCACTACCACCACGGAAATCCCCACTACAGAAGGTAAAACGGAATAATCTTCTTACACCTTGTATAGTTCTAAAACTGATGTACTCTTACAAGAGGGGAATCCAACAGATTGATTTGAGGATGCTGTTCTATGTGAAAGCTTGTGGATTCCATCTACGACTCAGTACTTGGTAGGGCTTTCAAATACCGGATTTTTTCGATACCGGTATCAATACCGGTATTAGCATGTTCAATACCGTGATCACGGGATCACGGTATTAAATATGAACTCAAACAAAATGCCCGTTTTATTTCTAATCAGTCTTTATTTCTGTTACATAGGTACCTAATAAAGACATGAAAAACAGGCTAACAAAATATTAAACATACCTACATGTTATCTACTAACATATTGTTTCTACCCTTCCCGGGTAATCTTTTATTAATAGTTCGGCGGAACTAAAAATTAAAGACCCAAAAATTTTTATCAATCAAAATATAAACCCTGCAATGGTAGATTTAAGTTTTTTAAATAAATAAATAAATATTAAAATAAAAAATACAACAAAAATACCCTCCTATTAATTAAACTTCGCATGGCAATCACCATTAAAAAAAAATATTATAGATAGATTACTTAACAATCATCTAGTCTTTTACCTTGTAACATTCATATAATTACTAATCAAACAATCCTAAATAACAATATTCAAAAGAAACGAAAATAAAATGATAAACATAATCAATAAAACCTTAAGATTTTGGAATTTTTTGTAACCGAAAGTGTGATCTTAAAAAGGACAGAGCGTTTAATGACTTATCAGATAGAACTTCTCAAATTATTGCATAAATAGCTGACTGAAGAAAAAGCTCGCTCAGCTTCTACACTTGTAGGTACTACAGATAGTACATATTTGTAAGCTGCAGATAAAAATATTTCCTGACCACCCTCACCGGTTTCGAAGACACACATCTCTACTCTTATTATTGATTCAAAATCAGTGCGTCTAGTTGTAGTTGTACTTTGAGGTAAGGTTCATGCCTAACATTTCGTCTTATATTCATATAACTCTAATAAAGAATTGTTAATTTGTAATACCGTAAAATCACGGTATCGACTGATCAATACCGGTATTGAAGGGTACCAAAAAAAATACGTGATTACGGTATTACGGGATCCCGGAATACCGGTATTGAAAGCCCTAGTACTTGGTCTCGTCATATGGTAGTTCTAGCTTTTTTTTATTGCAAAACTTTATGAAATTTATTTTGAAAAAGATCTCAAACGCTTTTTTTTTATTTTAGAACTGGTAACCCGTTGCACCTATCATTATATGTATTTTATTCTCATTTTAGATCCTCTTATATTGTCCATATTCTCTATGTGGACAGTTCCATTTGTAATTATCATTCATGAACGTGCGTTCTAGTAACCAGTTGTTTTCATAATCCACCCCTTTTCATAGTTAAAGTTGAAGACATAGAAATCATAGCATAGGGACTCAATCTGTACTCTACAATATTTCAATTGTAAATAAAAATGTTGTAACATTTTTTTTTTAGTTGTCACTTCGCCTACATGGGTACCACCTCCTCCCAGAAGACCTGAAGTACCCACGTCCTGTGAGATGGGATACAGATACGATATCAGCGAAAAAAGATGCATTGGTAAGAATTGTCGTACTCATTTCTGACAGAAGTAACATAACAAAACAGTTGTATCATCACTAATTTTCGCACTTCAAAAAACCTTACATTGAAAGCTCCACCAAGTACTTACTCGATGGTTCGAATAGGTTTGACGTTGAATGAGATGACCACCCATCTTGAGCCACTACAATTGCATCAGTATGTTGCGTCATTGAGCGCGTTCTACCTTCTATACCACGGCGTGTGCTCTGAGGAGCTTTTGCCCTAAACCTCTCGGTGCAATCGACAATCAGCCAACTAATTTCTTTGTCGCACAATCAAGAAATGGAATTCACTGCCCACGCACGTGTTCCCTCCTTTTTTCCTGGATAATTCAAAAGAATTGTAAAGAAGCACCTATTTCTGAAAGCGCTTCATCTTTCGCGCTAGCTATCTTCGCATTTGGACTCCACTTCTGCTTACCATCAGGTGGAATGGAGTCATTTTCTAGACTGTAAATTTGTCTAACATCAATATTAATCTATGACTGCTTCATGAGAAATATTTGTGGAATTTGAAATCCGTGAAAAACGGGTTTATTTTCATCGGGGTAATTTTCATCTTTCTCCTAAACTCCCAGTTTGTTTAGGGTTGGTTCAGTATGCCTTATGTATGGTTTGTCATTAGATTTAACGGCCGTGTGCCTGACACCAACCCTTCTTGGGAACTTTCAACAGCACCCAGGACTACCAGCTTAGATAACGTGCCTTCCGAAGCACTGATGAATGTCGAGTTGAATGTGTTCGGTTACCGAAGGCGCCTGTGGAATAAGAATTATTTGCTGAATATGGTTACATAGGTAGCCTGTTAACAATAAGTAGGTTCATTCCAACATATTCTGTCGTTATATGACGTGCAAAATTGTTTTTATTACTGATTTTAAATTAAATTAAATGACAAATAACTTTAAATCAATCAATAAATATAAATACAATATTAAACATCACGTCAAAAAAATAATAATTTTAAGAAATTATTCAATAGAAAAGAAAAAAGATGTCAGCTTTTGTGATCCTTACGAAGAACTATCAATCACCTTAAATTCTATTTTCTTTTCGCAGATATCAATGAATGTGAGAACAGAAATACTTGCTCTCCCAAAGAGGACTGCCATAATGTAGAAGGTGGTTATTACTGCCATTGCGGCTTGAGGTGCAGGGAGGTCACCGAGAGGCCATCCTACGGTAAAGATCTTTGACTAGAAGTACTTATTACATGCAGAACTTTGGTAATAGGTATTTGCCTAGGTATAATTAAAAAAGGAACATATGACACTGTGGGATTAGTAGTGCCTCCAAATAGCGACGGTTGCCATCCTGTTGCCTACATAATATACCCAAAAAATACCTAATACTAGGTGGTATTAACTTTACTAGGTGGTAGACCCATATGTAGGGTCGTTTGGGTTAGTGCCACCGCCTTTTTTATTTCTGCCGTGAAGCAGTTCGCTGTGTTTCGTAGCCAGTGTAATTACTGGACATGGAAGGCATATCATCTTAGTCCCCAGGATGGCAACGCACTTGCTCTGTTAAGTGATTTACCCTTAATGTTGCAAGTGTCTATAGGCGACGGTAACCAATTAATACCAGGTGGGCCAGAAGCTTAATTGTTTGCCATCTCGTAGTATAAAAAAGTATTAAAAAAATCTGACAAATTTTCAGTGAACTAACAAACAAAAGTCAACAATCAGGGTCCGTAGACAAAGTAACAAATACAAAAGATAACGAAGATTATTATGAACAAAATGTATGGGATTAACTTATGACGTTGTTAAATCACGTTTACAATCGTAGCTCTAAGTAAGTTGGTAACGAAAGCTAGGACGCTGTAGACAACTAATCAATATGGCCTATGATGACGAATTTCGATATCTTATCGTTATGAAACTATTGCCACTTGTCTAAGCCCTGGACTCTAACACCCGTATTCACAAACATTACTATGAGGTTTCTCGACTCTTGGATACCCAAGTAAACGCATTGCATACAAATAAACTGACCAAAAAAATATAGATTTCTATAAAAAAATATATATATATAAATCGGCCACACATCCGAGTATCGACCGTGCACCCGATAGCTTAGCTTATCTAGAAGAACTATATTAGATACAATGATTTCTCTAAATCGACAGACCATACGCCAGCTCCTAGAGATCCCTACCCATCGCCATCTCACGAGTCACCAGATGACAACATCATCACCGTAGGAGCTCAGTTCGGGCGCCGTGGCCCGAGGTACATGCGGCCCACGTTCTCCAGACTGCCCAACACTGGAGCCATCTCCACAGCCTGCTCATGGGGGTACAGTCTCACGACGGATAGGATGTGCGTGGGTATGTAATTTGAGGACCTATCCAAACTAATACTATCTACAAATAGTACATTTATTAACTAGCGCGGTAATACAAATAATGTTTCAGATCTGACCAGGCAGTAAGATTTTCCGTAAGCGTAGCGGGCGGAAATTGCCACTTTCTGGTCAGGTAAAGGCTATTTTGATGGACGTCCGACAGCAGACCAGATTACCAAAAGCTGTCAAATTTCTCCAATAGATTTTCAACCTTAACTGTGTGGTTTAAAGCGCATAATCGATTGAGAAAATTTAACAGTTTGTAGTAGCCCGATGTGCTGTTGACTGTACCCAATTTTTCTCACGAAAATAATATGAAATGGGAAATATTTGTGACGGGGCGCTTCTCTTTATCTTATAAAAAGGTCTACCAAATGACTCCCTTCCACCTGATGCGCCCGACAGGGTCCATGATGTACCTACTATTTAAGTTATGATTAAGACCTATGATGGTGAGCATAGTGGAGTCAATGCCAAGATACGTAACGCGAGAAAGAGCCCCATACTATAGCCACTCTGGCCATGCCGACCTGCAAGGTGGTTCTTCACACGTCTTTTGAATTGTAAGAAGGACATGTGTGATGGCAGACAGTGAATGTCTTGATCGTGACATGGAAATGAGTTGCCATATTCTTAGTTCGCATTGGAATGGTAGCCACAGTTGATCGGGCAACCGTAAGCCAGCACGCGTAGTCCTTAAAAGTTAGAGAGATTAGGGAAAAATACTCCTCAGAGCACTCGCCGTGGTACAGACGGTAGAACGCGCTCAATAACGCAACAGGCGAGGCTCAGGGTGGTCCTCTTTTGCCGATGACAAGGATTTTTAGTAGGTACTTAATAAATGTCAGTAAGTAGATTATTAAACTGTTTCCAGACATCGACGAATGTGCAAAAAACGTGTCTCAATGTGGTCCCACGCAGAGATGCGAGAATTTCTTCGGAGGATACTCCTGCCAGTGCCCCGCAGGACACAAGCTTTACGGGAAGGATGGCTGTCAGGACATTGATGAGTGCGCCATAAGTTCGGTAAGTTTAAGAGTGACGAAATTACTTCTGAGCTGTGCTGTATTCTTAATTTAATCTATCTCTTCTCTATAATTAAGTGACAAACAAAACTCGAAGCGTCGATAGCGTAGTGCGTAAGAGCGTTGTCTCCCACCCGGGAGGCACCGGTTCGAACCCCGCCACGTACCAATGTGTTTTCAAATTTTGAATTCATATGGACGTTTGATCGACGCTTTTACGGTGAAGGAAAACATCATGAGGAAACCTGCACACACCTATAAAGAATTTCTTAGGTTGTGTGTGAAGTCGACCAACCCGCACTTGGCCAGCGTGGTTGACTAAAGCCTAATCACCCCTAATGTGGAGTAGGCTTGAGCTCAATGGTGGGGACAAACTAAACCAAACCTCGCTTCGTCACGCTTTATGCGGCTTTAAACATAAAACTTCATAGTAATAGACATTTATGTAGTATCTAATATTTGGGCACTCGTTGTCTTCTATAATTTTAACTAGTACCAAAGTGCTTTACTGTAATGAAGTTTTGTCGGTTGGGTCGGTATAGCTTATTAGAAGACCGTCTGACTATCATCGTGATTACAAAAGTCTGTCATCATCGCCTTATCCACAGAACAAATAAAAGAGGTTAGAAGTCGTAAGTAGGCGGGGCGCGCGCGCTGCTGGTTATGAGTAAACACTCATATTCAATCCTTTTCGAAGAGGAAAAATATTTAAAAAATAAATCTAAAACACCGTCTTGTGCTATTTTGACTGGCAGGAAGCAAAGTAAGACTCATAATCTTACTAATGGAGGCATTTCTTTTCACCGGTAAGTACAAATATAGGTACTGTTAAGTTGGAAAAATATTGTGTCGCGTGTGGCGACACTGGCTCTGGTATTAACATCGCTTGATACGACTTCTAACCTCCTTTATCTGTTCTGTGGTCTTATCAGTCCATTAGCAATTCCTACGTCTATCTACATACAATTGATGTGTCCGGAAGTACGATTCTAAACAGGTAATTTTGTAGGAAACTATTGTATGTGCTTCTATATTCCACACTCGCAAGAATAGGCAATTTATATACATTTTAATTGAAGAAGTCATCGCGACCTTACTCCACGACTCACAGAAATCGTGGCTTGAATATTGACGACAGTTGCATCGGTTTTTCTTTACATTGCTCGTATAATATAATTGGTAAACACGTGTTGTGTTGACCAATGAGCTTTTTATTACGCCCAGTGTGTCGAAGTCGACGTCACAAAGGCGTTTGATGGTTAGTTAATTGAAGATCAAAATTCATTATATCAACAATTAAAGCGATAATAAGGTCAGAACGACGATTCAAATCCTTTTTTCCTTAATCCAACATTTTTTCGAGATTTGATCGATCAAGTTCTCGTCCTAAGCTGTATATGTAAATTGGCATTAATTAGCTTGATTCCGCCGTCTTACAAGAAGAGATGAACCTATCCAGAATGTCAGCAGCTTAGAAAATCAAAAGAAATATAAGCCAATAGGATTGCATGAAATCTGGAGCAGTGCGGAGATTTATTGCAATCCTTGGAATCCTTGCAATTGGTAAATATTTCCTCGATTACTCCGCTCCACAGCCTCACCACCAGCTTAACGTGACTTCCTAAGCACGGAGGAAAATTGAGTTTTCGGTCACCCATCCGAGTACCAACCGTGCACTTGGTAGCTTAACTTTCGTGATCGTTACGAAGAGCGCACGACCGAGGCGCCATCGACCTCCTCATACCGATCAACCAAAGTTCGTCCAATCTTCTTCTATCTTATTCTCTTATAAATAAAAATCAATGTTTAAATGTTTGTCCTCTATACGTTCCGAAATCATTCATCAGATTGTGATGAAACTTTGCTAGGATGTTCTGGGGACGCCTGAGAGGGTTCCTAGCCCAAAAATCTAAAACCTGGCATTGCAACGCATGCCAGGTACAGCTAGTATTTCATGAAAATCCAAATATCTCGGAGACTATTATGTGTCGGACCTAAAAAGAAGGAAGCAGATTACTCTGCTCGAGCTTAGGTCCCATTTCCAACATAATCTGACGGAAGAGCTCCAGAAATTCATCTTCTTAAACATAAACGAAGCCATGTGTTGCCGGCATAGTAGAATAGCATCTCCCCATATCCTCAATTGGATGTCGTAGAAGGCGAATAAAGGATCAGCAAAGAGGTATTGATCACCTTATACTCCGTCCACCTATCCGCATTGGGCTAGCGTGGTGGTCTTTCGCCTATACCTCCTTCGATGACATGACAAGGAGAGGCCTGTGTCATAGCAGAAGGTCGTATTCTAAATGCTGTTATGATGATGAAACATAAACAACTTTTAAAATCGACGAAAATGTCATCATGTCAAATATTACTCATGCTTCGACAATAGGGAAGCATGCTGGCCTTAGATCATACTGACGATTACCTAACCTCTGTTTCCAGCCATGCCCGTACAACTCCAAGTGCATCAACACGATTGGCTCATACCGGTGTGAATGCGCCGAAGGCTTCCGCAATTCCGGTTCCAACGACAAAGTGTGTGTAGACGTGGATGAGTGCGCGGAGACTCCTGAGGTCTGCCATCAGCTGTGTGCCAACGCCTGGGGCGGATACCGCTGTTACTGCAAGCGGGGGTACCGGCTAGACCGAGATAACAGGTATCATAATCTTTTTGAAGTTATTTTTAGACGCGTTATGAAAAAATTATGAGAGTGAAATTTTAAGACTGTAACACAAAAGTCAATGTTTAGAGAGTTTTCAAGCGCGCTCAGAACTTAGGCTATTTCTCCAAGCTCACGACCTCACGACCGAACCGACCTGACCCGATGACTTTGAGGAAAATATTCATTGAATGTCTTAGCGATTTTTAAAAATCGTACCCGGCGTGCCTGGCAGTCGATAGTTTTCGAGTCCGGTCGGGACATAGAATATTTCCCAAAGTTCATTAAGACTGACTTTAAGCTGTCTTTACTAAGCTCAAACAAGACTTAGAACAATTTTGCTCCGATGGTAAGATGTGAAGTCTAATGTGAAGATAGCTATCGCGAGAGATAAACCGCCGCGCTAGCCACCCTCGCCTTGCCGACCTGCAAGGTGCTTCTACACGCCTCTTTTGAATGACCCAGGATTGCAGGAAGGAGGGAGTGTGTAGTGAATAGCATTTTTTGAATGCGTTATAAAGCGCGAAATCTTTGCGAGTTATTTAAATTCCCAAGAAAAGACTCTTCGTCTCTTACGGCTGCTGGCTCGGTTTGGTTTACTTTTGTGGTGGTTCAACAATTAGTGATAAGATATAGTTCCTGAGTAATTAATTACAAATAATTATGTTATGTGGTTCAGAACATGCATTGACGTGGACGAATGCGCCGAGTGGCCGTCGCGGGTCCGCGGGCGCATCTGCGGCGGGGACTGCATCAACGAGCCGGGGAGCTACCGCTGCACCTGCCCCTCGGGGTACCGCCTCGCTGACGATGGCAAGAGCTGTATCGGTGAGTCTACTCGTTCATAAAATCACTCTTATAATCCCTAAAGAGGTTGAGCCAGCTTTAGGTAACATTTTGGTGACACATAATGCCACATCTGGAAGTATGGGCCATAATAGTGACAGGTTACCAGCCTGTCGCCTACAAAAAACGTTAACCAAAACCAAAAAGTAACAATCCTTCAGTAAACAAACAAACAAAAACCAGGACAGACGGATTTACCACATTACTCTTATATTTTGGTGATTTTTTTATTGGTTTTTGAGCCAAAACCTGTTTAAAGTACAATTTAATGTCTATTCAAATATGAGATTTAGCAACACAGGAAGTAAGATGCAAAAGTTGCAGAAATGTTTATCGATCGAAAACACCTAGTAACGCTTCGAGTTGAGTCGTAGACAGTGAGTTCGCTATCCCTCATAGCTGATTTTTGTTTATTTTTACGTTGATGAAAAAGTTAGTCAATACACGAGTGTGTGTCGTTTCAGCATAGAGTTTTTTTCTTCTGGGGCCTCGGGCTATTGCAAGGACCCGCTGATTGGTGGACGGAGTACCTATAAGGTGATCAATACCCCTTTGCTGATCCATTAGTCGCCTTCTACGACACCCATTGGAGAATATGGGGTGATGCTATTCTACTCTGCCGGCATCACGCGGCCACTGTAATGATGGTAATAGGTAATTTTAATTTACATTGCTGCCTACAGAGTAGAATAGCATCACCCCATACCTACCCTCCAATGTATTAATATTGATCACCTTATACTCCGTCCACCAATCCGCATTGGGCAAGCGTGGTGGACTACTGCCTGTCTCCTTCGTTGAAAAGGAGAGGGCTTGTCTCCCAGCAGCAGTGGTTGGTTCGAATTATAAAGGCTGTGATGATGTTTACCATCAATAAAGTAACTTGTAGGAGTAGTAGGTAGACTTTAATAATAACTTATTATTGTTAGACATCAACGAGTGCGAGACGGGTGAAGCTACGTGCGCAGCGTCTGCTGACCCTGGCGACGTGTGCCAGAACACGCGAGGTGGCTACCACTGCCATCACATCTCCTGCCCGCCTGGCTACCGGCTGGAAGGAAGACAGTAAGTGAATATTTAAATAAAGTTTAATTTAAAAGTTATGGACTTTGCTAAGTACTTCCCAATACGTAATCCTTGAGTGTTTTCAGGAAGCTGGTTAAGGAGAGCTATCTGTCACTATCATCTTTGTTTTTCGATTGTTCAATAGTGTTTCAAAAGTATATTATTAAGTATAGGTATTATATATACAAGGTTTTTGGAACATGGGGTATGAAGCCGGCACTTACCCATGCAAACATAGTCATATAAATACTATGGTGATATCAAAAAATTTAAATTGTAAAAAAAAAATTGAATTCTCCATACAAATAGTTCGATCAAAAAAACAAAATATATGGAAAAGTAAAAAAATATTTTTACAATTTTGAATTTTTAATATAACCATAGTATTTATATGACTATGGTGGCATGGGTAGGTGCCGGCTTCATACCACATGTACCAAACACCTTGTATATATGTACGTACCTATGTGTATATTTAGGTATAGTAATTTAAGTATCTTTATCGTTTTTCAGTATATTTTGTTAGTTTTGAGTTGCTCCTTCTCTATTTTCCGTCTATAGTTATTATATTAAATACTGTCCATCCTAACGTTGCCTGGAAGAGATCGCTCTTAACGATAAGGCTGCACATTGTACATTTTATTGGTATTTTTTGTATGTGATCTTTTATGTTCTGTAAACTAGCTGTGCCCGAGACTTCGTCCACGTGGAATAGTGACTTTCGGCAGCATAAAAGCCTAAAAATAAGTTCCAAGCTTCTAGCTTTAAAATGACGTAATTTCCATACAAACTTTTAACTCTGATTTCAACGCCTAACAGATTTTTTTCGGATTAAAAAGTAGCCTATGTCCTTTCTCAGACTCTAGACTATCTCTGTACCAGTAATTTAGGCGTGATCGCGTAACACACTAAACACACAGACAGACAGAGTTACTTTCGCATTTATAATATTAATAAGGACTAGTTTTTGCTCGCGACTTCGTCCCCGTGGATTTTTTTTGGTTTTATTTTTTTACTTATCGTAGGTACACATATTATTATATCCAATATACGATAGTACACATAGATAGATTTGTCGGATTTTCATTCCGTTTTATCCATTTTAAAAACCTGAGTGTAGGATTTCGAGAAATCTTAAAATGTCTTTCTTGATTTTTAACTGAAAGTTCAAAATATATACTTATACCAATTTTTATGTATTTTACTACAAAAATGACGGATATCCTATACAAACTTTCATCCCCTTAGGGGTTGAATTTCGAAAAATCCTAACATAAGTCATTCTTAATTTTAACCATAAAGTCCTACCTGCCAATTTTTGTGGATTTTACTATAAAAATGACGGATGTCCGATACAAACTTTTATTCCCTATTATATCCCCTTGGTTTTGAATTTCGAGAAATCGTAAAATAAGTCTTTCTTAATTTTGGATCGAAAGGCCATATATACATATACCAAATTTTATGGATTTTACTTACAAAATGACGGATTTCCATACAAACTGTCATCCCCTATTTTACCCCCTTAGGGATTGTTTTTCGAAAAATCCGGCTTTTGTTGCCTACACCATAAAAGGAAGCTCTGTGCAAAATTTCAGCTATCTAGTTCCAAGGGTACGGGCTGGGCGTTGATCAGTCAGTCAGTACCTACTTTAGTAAGGATTACTCCTTACAATTTTTATGTCACTGTAGTTTCAAAGTCTATTTTGGTGAATTACCTACCTATTATTTTCCTTAGCCGCTGCGCGCGCATCCAACGTTCCTGCCACGTGTCTGACTATAGATGCCTGCAGCAGCCCAGCGCTTATAGCTACAACTTTATCACCTTCGTCGCCAACATATACCTGCCCTCCGGTAGCGTAAGTATTTATTTATTTATTTTCGGAGTTAAATATTTGTTACAAATAATGCTTATACTTTTTACCTAGTTTTTTTTACGGGCGCTAACAATTTACATTTTAAAGTTTTTATTAGTTGAAAAATGTCTTAAAAAAGCAATTTAGTTTTGCTTTTTTAAGACATTTTTCAACTAAACAACTAAAAACAAAATAAAAACGAAAACAAAGAAACGAAGAAGAACAAGTTTATTATCTAGATTCTGTATCTTTCTGCCAAAGGGTCGTTAACATTAACTTTTTATATTTGTTACCTAGTATGAGTTTGTTAGTTTTCGAGCTCGATCAAACGTATCGTCTCTTTTCATACATTGCCCACTAGCGCCTATAGCGTAAACTATCAGAAACAGATTAACAAGTCACAATTTGAGAATAGTTAGTAATCTAGTTAAAGGTGTACGTTCACCAGCATTCTACTACACTATAGTAGTGTATTGCTCCTAAGTATATTAGCTACTGTAATTGTCACATCGTCGCCCGCAAGTTCATCTCCGTAGATACATCTTCTTACGGGCTCTTTCCATCATCAACTTATGCGCTTGTTTTGCGTCGGAGTTTGGGCTTGGTCACTCCATTCAGCCCTCCTTTTCGAGGAACTCTCAGCGCCTTTAGGTCATTGAATACATCCTGGAGTCTACTTAGATGACCCAGGTAACGAGCCAAAGTGTGTTGCTACTGCATTGGGTTCCATTAGGATGTGAGCGACTGTTTCCTCTGCCTCCATGCATCCTCTGCATAGGGGGCTGTCTGATAAACCGAAATTGAAAAGTCTCCGTAGATTAAGTGGTAATCCAAGGATTGCAGTTACTACAAGAAAACGCCAGTATGTAAGACCGCATTTAGGACCAGAACTTGAAACCAAAACAGCTTAAACGAGGAGGAGAAGAAGAAGGAGAAAGAGACGGAGCGACGTCATATCGCCGAAAGTGTTCACGGCTGCGTTGGAGTTAAGTTTCTGGACTGGAGAGGACTTGGCATCAACATATAAACGGCGAGTACGCGACTCACCTTCGCTTTGCAGATAATAGGTACATAGGTATCGTCATGTCGGAGACCTTTTTTTTGGTGACGATGGAAAATCTAATTAGGGGCGTACCGCAATGTAAGACGATGCGGCGGTGTGTGGGACTCCCAGACTCCTTGACATTGACGCCGTTCTTACCCTCTAAAACCCACCGGTACCCTCCTAAACCCTTTGTGGGGTGGGGTACGCCTTATCATCACCGATACGTCTCCGAGCTGTCCCGACCTAACAGTGCGATGCACTGGTACTTTAGAGTACGCTAGAGTACTTTATGCAATCCTCAGACGCGGGGACATGTGCATGACATGTGCAAGACTGGTGGTCATGCCATCTGCCTTCTCCTGTCACTCCGTCTACCCCGGATGGGAACGGCTAGAGGGTCCCCCTCCCGCTCCCTCTCCTCGGCCTCCTTCTGCGTCAATGTTTCGCAGGACATGGCTGACACCCTGGAAGATCTTAGGGCAATGCTCGACTTTCTTTGTAGTCTCCAACAAAGGGATTAGACGAAAATCATCTTGAATTCATATCTCACCAATATGCTAATTAAAATTATGTTACCAGGTGGACCTGTTCACAATGCGCGGTCCATCATGGAGCGATTCAGTGGTGACGTTCGAACTGCGTATGGTGGGTGTGCAAGCCAGCTCGGGAGTCAAGCCCGCCGACCTTAGATGCTTCGAGTAAGTCAACTTCTCGTTATAAATACCTACTTAAGGTCTTAGCACACTTGTACACTACAGTTCGCAGTGTTCATAGTAAAAAATAATAGTTTTAAAAAAAATAAAAAAAAACACGATTTTATGTTAAATCGTACTAAAAAGTGAAAAATTACTTTTTAGCATAGAAAGTAAATGACGAACGAACAGTATAATTAATAATTACCTAGGGAACAGCGTGAGGTGCTCAATTACATTAGTTCTTGAAAATATTCGATCGGTACAATTAAATTGAGCACCCCACGCTTTTCTCTAAATAGTAATTATACTTTTCGTTCATTATTTAGTTTCTATACTAAAAAGTTATTGTTTACTTTTTAGTAAGATTTAACATAAAAGCGTATTTTTTAGTTTTTATAAACTATTATTTTATTTTCCAATTTTTAGTGCGAATTATAACCGCCGATGAAAGTAGGTACTTACTTAATGACAACGCCATCTAGTGACGTATAGCTGAACTAACATTCCAAACGTTTAATTTATTAATCATGGCAATTCTAATAAGTTTAATGGGATATCCTTATCGAAGTAATGTAATGTCATCGGTCTTTGAAAAGTCTATAAAGTTTAAATGAAATATGACCGTTTAAAGTGGGTCAAAATCGAGTCCAAACTAGTCAGTTACATACATACAAACAAACATACAGGTGAAACTAATATAAGCGAGTTAAAAAGAGGCATTCCCTTTTAGAGCTATGTTCTATGACCTTTAAGCTAAAATGCACGGCGAATTTATTCAGCATTAATTTAATTTAGTCAACTAGTGTGGCATAACCTGAGATGAAAACTTGAGTAGCACATAGCATTTTATTTGTACTATTTTTCAAATAATTCCAAATAACACCAGTTACTGAATATCTTTCTTTCCCACCCAGTATGCGGCCAATGGACAACATGTGCGCAATATCGCTGCTCTGCTCGCTGGAAGGGCCACAAGTTGCTGAATTGGAACTAACCATGTCGCTGTACCAGCGAGGGCAGTTCGCTGGAAACGCTGTCGCGAGACTTATCATCATCGTTTCTCAATACGAGTTTTAATACTAGATATTTATTTGACGACGCCGCTACCTGCCGAACGCATTCGGCTGTTTGCAGAGAACGCTAGCCTTTCTCAGCAAATGTGTAGTGCATCGTAGGTCTTATCACACTATTTAATACTACTACTTGAATATTATTATAGATAGGTATACCTACCTATATATAATAGAGTTCATTACTTTGTCGCTTAAGTTGGTAATATTTGTAAATAAAATAGTTAATATGTAGGTATAGGTAATATGGAAGGTCTTTAACTATAAAATTATCGCTCGTATATACCTAAGTTTTTGAAAAATCGTAGTTAAAACTTCAAGTAGGTAATAAGTTTTAAACTTACAAAGTAAGGTCGAGGTGGCTAAATCCGTCTAGGGGGCGTCACCGTCTGCTTCGATTTACTTTTGACGGAATAATCCTATGCTTTTTTTATATAACGTCGGTAAAACAGGATAACATCGTCGTTCAAATTATGCCAGACAGATGGCGAAAGTTGACATAGACATGAATCAAACGTCGTTAGAAGTTCAGTTGAGTTTCGAAAGTGCCAAGTGAGTAAGACGTGTCACCTTTTATCGAAGGTAAATATAATATTATGACATTTGTAGTAATAAAAGAGTAATACATTTATAGTTCAAAGCCTGCTCAAACGATTATGTGTTATTGCTTTACAATAAAACGTTTAATAAGTTACTAATCGTATCTGAAATATTTCTAACCACAAAATCGTGAAGTGGCGAATCCCGTCTATATTTAACGGGGCAATTTCGTCATGTGCCGGAATTTCCCTATTTCAGATATTGTAAACCTTTTTTTACTAATCGTAATCTTTTGAGATTTATAGGTTATACCTACACCACATTTGATTAAATTAGTACAAACATTTAATGGGATGATAAACTTTTTATAATACATACGTACTCAAAATGTATGCAACATTTGTTTTATTTTTTTAGATTTTGAAGTGTTCGTAGAAAAAGTTGGTAGATTTTATGAGTACTACTATACCTTATTGTTTTTGTATGTACTAATCAAAAAATATAAGATGGTGTATTATTACAATTTACATTATTATCATTTGTTTCAGAACGGTTTACCTATATCACCATTATAATGCGAAACTACAAAAGGAAAACCAGTAAAGGTTCTTACGACAAAAATGATTTTCATGAAGCTCATCTAACTAATGATAAAAGTTTGCTAGTTCAGTTCCTACTTTAATAAGTCTATAGTTTGTTATTTGTTGTAAAATAGTTATTCCTCATAATATTATTATGTTTAGGAAGCTATCTCGTGATTTGTTTTAAATTCATAAATAATGTGTTTTTATTTTATTTGTTGTGTCTTAAATTTTATAAGTCAAGACTAATGTAGATTCAACCAGGCGCTTGAAATCTCATTGATATATAATAAATGCCTTAAAATTAAAATGTAAAGTTGATTTATTCCACTTCGTACATCGCATAAACTAGGTTTACTACCCCTGGCTTTGTAAGTATGCCGGAATAGCCCCCAAAAAATGTTTATGCGTTTAAAATGATATCTAGACTCTATTTTGACCTGTGTAGGACACATTATAGACTGTCGTTCACCAACAAATAATCAACTTGGTGTAATATTAAAATTGCTTGGAATTTCATAGAAATATCGCTACATGACGGACTTGCCCCCGAGATGCGGGAAAATCCGTCTAGTGAGAAGGTTTTTAAAAAATGGCATTTATTTCAAAATCTTAATAGAGATTCAGATAAATTATACTTTGATAAAAAGTCACTTAAAATCCAATCTTGATAGCCACATAATATTTGGCATCTATTTTAAGGTTTCTTTATTATGCTTGATCAACTTCAGATTTAAATAAAGTATGCCGGAATTAGCCACCTCGACCTTACCTAATTACTTAAATTCTTGGATTAAAAAAAAAAACATGTAGAAAAAAGTCAGTCTACAAATTATGTACAGACGATACCATTACATAAGCTACCACAAACTAAAAAAATATTTAAGTCTTATAGGTAACTCTATGTATATGGAATTAAGGTTGAAATCTTATTGAAGACAGTTTTGGTTAGATCTGCAGTGCTGTCGTCTGTACCAATTAGTACAAATAAAGCTTCAGTTAAAATAATCACAAAGTTTTCAGTATGATTTTTCAAATTAAAAATACCTACTATATTCTTTTTTCTAAGCTTAAAAGTTAATTAGTCAATAAATTATTTTATTTAATATAGAATCATGGAATTTATTAACTTAATAGTGTGTAAGAAAAAGTCGTACAATTTCATAGGTAAAGGCCCTGTGTAAAGGCCTAATTTCATTTCATTGGTTTAAGAGCGCGGACAGCGTCTACAACTCTGTGAATCTCAATTTAATCTTCAATCTACTAATTTGTATGCAATAGTATTTACTGTCATCCGATTTCTTCGTGAAGATTAGGTAAATTGCCCCAAATTATGTAAGTAAGGGGTTTTGCAAACGGCGGGGCGGGGCAGTATTTTTGTCCGCGAAGCAATAAAGACCGCGTCTGGCTGTTGATGTCCGCGGCTGCCCTCACCGAGAACAAGGCACACGAGGGACGAAGGCAGTTAGTTCACGACATTCGTTCTAGTGAAAGCGCGGTCCGAGCTAGCCGCCCCAAATAGCCGCATACAAACTGGTTTGTGTGATGTGACCTCTTACGGATATAGTCTTTTTACCATCTACCTATGTGCGTTGGTAGTATAGGATTCCCTTTGCGCTATCGTTTGCGGTAAATTTGACCGGCCCGCCCCGCCCCGCCGTCTGCAAAGCGCCTAAGAGACCTGAGTGCCTAGAAAAGTGGCCAATAATTGCATCGAACGCTTAACGAAAAGAATTATATAATGTATGAAACTGAGGTATTTGTTATTTATTATTCGCAGAAACACTTTGTAGGTATAGTTTGCTACTTGTGTAGGCTCTCTGGGGCCATATCGTGCTATTTGTACCGTGCCGTAGGTATTAACCAAATCCAAAACGCTTCAGTTGGTTCGGTAATCTATGGTTTCCGTAAACATTTTGACAACACCTTGACAGCTGTCAGATGTCAGACAACGTTAGCGATTTGGTTTTGGTTTCTGCGAGCGTAAATTACGCCGTAAGGACCTTATAAAACAGGTTGGTTCCTTATAGAGTTCAACATAAAGGTCGTAACTTGTCAGTTCGGAAAGGAAGAACGAAAAATTAATAGGTTTTCACCCTTATGTTGAAACCTTATAAAGTTCAAAATATGTCTTAAGTGTTAAAATCTAGTTTCATCTGTTTCTATATTAATAACATAATGTTATGTTTTTGTCGCCTAATAGTTGCCCATAATTTATAGTTACCTAAGTTTGACGTGCAGATCTTGGCTCGTACAACTGTGTAAATAAAACAAATAAATTAAATTGGAATATATCTTTTTTATTTCATATTTTATTTAAGCACAAGCATTTCTCGCGCCAGTTTTGGCGGTCAACATGATATATACATACCTATAGGTAATAGTGCATTACATTAGTAACTGATTAGATCTTCCTCATCACAACATAATTATTAATAATAAAATTATATCTAAACAACAGATGGAAAACAACGTACAAGGGTTTATCACTACATCGCTCTGGTCCCTGATATTCCTCTGCATATCATACCAACGTAATATTAAAATAATATGCTTAACAGTCGTCGTACATTATATAGCCTCAACACCAGATCAGTACACTGAAAAAAATGTAGTCCAACTAAGATACGATTTCTCTTAGTTGGCATCAAAATGTATGTAATAATTATTAATATGTTTGTTATAAACAAGGTACCATAATTGCCAGAACAAATACATTTTATTCATTTCGACAATTATGGACCTGCTTAATGTAATCAAAGATCTTTGTTACATTGAGCATCGTTTCATGTTTTTGTTTAATTTTACGACCTCCACTTTTTAAAACTAAATAATTAGATATGTTCAGGTAACAAGCAACTTGTTAGCATTACACAATTTATATTATTGATTTTAACAAAGATCATGGTTGATTAAAATATGTGCCTATTTACATTAAACAAGAGAAGTGTTCAAATTAAATATTTAGGTATCTTCGTGGTAACAAGCAACTTGTTCGGTTGACATAGGTACTTTATATTATTGATTTTAACAAAGATCATGGTTGATTAAAATATGTGCCTATTTACATTAAACAAGAGAAGTGTTCAAATTAAATATTTAGGTATCTTCGTGGTAACAAGCAACTTGTTCGGTTGACATACTTTATATTATTGATTTTAACAAAGATCATGGTTGATTAAAAAATGTGCCTATTTACATTAAACTAGAGAAGTGTTCAAATTAAATATTCAGGTATCTTCGTGGTAACAAGCAACTTGTTAGGATCACATACTTTATATTATTAATTTTAACAAAGATCATGGTTGATTAAAATATGTGCCTATTTGCATTAAATAAGAGAAGTGTTCAAATTAAATATTTAGGTATCTTCGTGGTAACAAGCAACTTGTTAGGATCACATACTTTATATTATTGATTTTAACAAAGATCATGGTTGATTAAAATATGTGCCTATTTACATTAAACTAGAGAAGTGTTCAAATTAAATATTCAGGTATCTTCGTGGTAACAAGCAACTTGTTAGGATCACATACTTTATATTATTAATTTTAACAAAGATCATGGTTGATTAAAATATGTGCCTATTTGCATTATATAAGAGAAGTGATCAAATTAAATATTTAGGTATCTTCGTGGTAACAAGCAACTTGTTAGCATCGCATACTTTATATTATTGATTTTAAAAAAGATCATGGTTTATTTAAATGTGTGCTTATTTAAGTTAAAAAAGAGTTGATCAAATAAAATAATTAGGTACGCTCATGGTAACAAAGCAACTTGTTAGCGTCACATAATTTATATTATTAGTTTCAATAAAGATCTCGGTTGATTAAAATATGTGGTTATTTGAGTTAAACAAGTGAAGTGATCTAATTGAATAACACTTTGCAGTGTCCACCAATCGAACAAACTTCCCCCGCGCACCATCCGCGCTCTGCTCACTACCTCCTTAGTTTTCCATAAGTCTAGGCGACGTCATAGTCAACGGTACATTTTTTTTCTCTGCAATCACTCAGTACCTACTCTCTTTAATAATAGTCATTGGTCATTCATTATAGATACAGATCTAGATAATTTCTCTAATCAGTGAATCTCAATGCGTACTAAGTGGTAAATTGTTACGTAATAAAGCTTAAAAAGCTAGGTACCTAATAGTCTAGTGAAGTGTTGACGTCGCTTTTAAATTTTAATTAAACTTAAAACAGTTTTAGGTTTTAGTTTTGGACGAGGAACTAATTTAACATAAAACCATGAGGTCAAACAATATTTGGTTACAAATAACTCGTCCTTCTAATCATAATAATAAACTTAAAAGTTTCCCGAGTTCACGTAAAATTTTACTGATTAATTTAGACCAGGAAATCAATATAAAAGTGCCAGCGCTGACCCCTGAGAACATCAGTTATATTATTAAAAAGACAGGGCAGAGGGTCCTCTTCATGAGATGTTGGAGGAATTGGAAGAATGAATTTCATAATAATGATATACCTATATCGGTAAGTTTTTGTGTATGTAAATATACTTAGGTACCTATTTAATGAGTAACAATATTTAAATATTGAAAAACTAAAGATACGACACCTATCGAATTAGTAACAATATTTAAATATTGAAACCCTAAAATATGAGCGAAGTTTGCCTACGCAGATTCAAATAAAATATTAGCCTACATTAAAGTGATGCACTGACCTTATTTTTATTTACAGGACCTGAATTTAACAAACTTTGAAATTCAACAAGACCCAAGCATTGTAGTTGTTTCCTTAGAGGAGAGGTCGCACTTCAAATGCTTCAAACAGAACAGGAAGGAAGGTACCATAGTGGGGTATTAAAAAAAGCATGTTATGAAAACTTAATGTTTGGAAGACCAGGATTTATTACGCTCTTTATCCGATTACGAATCTGATCTTCATCGAGGTAATCCATCAGTAACAGGTATAAAAAAAAAATGTGTTTGGTTTGGTGTTCAAGATTTCGACTTATTCAATCAAATAGGTGTCGACTGTATGCATGACATTCTAGAAGGTGTTGCTAAATATGTGATGCAATTTGCACTTCTTCAGTATTTAAGACATTTTAAGCTCTCTTCATTGACTGAACTCAATAACAGAATTCAAACCTTTGAGTACGGTCCTGACTATAGGAATCAGCCAGACCTTAGCTATGGATCATATACTTCACGACAATGTTCGTATGACAGCTTCAGAAATGTTAACTTTTTGCGGTATTTCGATGTACTAATAGGAGAGTATGTGCCTAGAGAGGATGAAACTTGGAATCTGTACAGAAAACTAAGAAAAGTATTGGATTTGGTTATATCAACAGCTTTTGCCAAAGGAACTGCAGAATTATTACAAGCTGCAGTATCAGAACTGAACACAACATATTTGTTACTTACCAATGATTTATTGAAACCAAAATTCTATAATTTATTACACTAGCATACCTACCTACTGTTCTAAAAAATTGGTCCTATCGTTTCTTTATGGTCAATGCGATTTGAAGCCAAACATCGTTTTTTTAAATTAGCTTCTAATGCTTCATTTTACAGAAGGAACATTACATTAACTTTAGCTATGAAACATCAGCTACAATTAAACGAAGCTTTTATAAAAGGTGAATTGCCTGATACTCTTAGAACAGTTCCTATTTCTTGTGCAACTCTTAATAAATCTGAAGAACTATTCATACAATTTTAACTATTCATTACTTAATAAATCTGAAGAACTATGCATACATTGTGTCAAAATAAGTCACTTAAAAATGTTACTTGGGCCACCGTATCTACAACACGGAATTTAAAAGGTACCATTTTAGTTTATACCACCAGCTCTGAGGATTCACTGCCTCCTTTTTTATTGTGCAAAATGTTTTGTTGTATGATTTAAATAGTTTGGTACTAATTGCATGGACAATTATTGCAAACAACGGACGATCATTTTCTGCTTATGAAGTTAAAGAACTAAAAGTAAAGGAAAATGTTGTAATTTTTCATAAATATTTGCGGTTTCCTTACCATGTAATATTAATTTTCTTAGCAGTGGAAAAAAATGTGTTACTTTGAGATGTGCATTATAACTAAATGAAGATCATAAATAATTTTAATCATTAATAATCTTGATATACTTCATCGTTTATTTGTTAAAATTAATTAAGAATGTTAATTATAATATTATTTTTATTTATTCTATAAATAAAGATTATTTTTATTTATTCTAGCAAACGAAAGAATTCTTAAAGTGCACCACATCTGAAAAGTAACATATTTTATAGTGGTTCATTAATAATAAACTAATACTTACCACAATGTTAATAATTTATTATGGATGTTAACACTTCAATGCAGCTTATTACATACTACGTTATTAGGGTGAAATGTACAAGGGATTTAAGCATTTTTGTAACATCATATACTGTGAACCTTTGACCAAATAAATCTGTTCAATATTATTAACACGAGTTTTATTTCTTCTGCGCTAAATAAAGAATATTTGTTAAGGATTTTTATATAATTTTGTATACCAATGTTTTAAGGCACGCCGGTTCAGTATTTTAGAAGGTATCATTACATTTTTACATAATCATTCCAAGTAGTAGGTATATAGCAAGTGTTAAAAATTGCCCCTGGTAGCAGTTTTGATATCAACTTCTAACCTAAGCTATAGATAAATGTAGTGATACCTTCTAAAAATACGCGACTATGCCTTATACACAAAATTGGTGCATAGGATTTTATAAAAAAACATAACTTAAAAATGTCTAATTAATTTGATTATTCTCGTATTCGAAATAGTCACGAATTTCCTATTAACTATCCGTGCTCTTCAATTCACTTTATTGTCTTTTGCACATTAACAAAGTGACTTGTCTTTTATAAAGATTGTCAATCATCTCCCGATTTTTGTTTCCACTAAGATCTTAACTATCTTCGTATTCGGTGAAAGAGGCGCCCTCAGTGATTTTTACTAAATAAAACAATCATTAATAATATCAGAGATTAATCTTATCTTATCAATTATTTGTGCTAATTTTATCTTATCAGGGATTAATGATTTTTCGTAAAAATCACTGAAGGCGCCACTTTCACCGAATACGAAGATAGTTAAGATCTTAGTGGAAACAAAAATCAGGAGATGATTGACAATCTTTATAATAACCAAGTCACTTTGTTACTATGCAAAAGAAAATAAAGTGAATTGAAGAACACTGGTAGTTAACAGGACAACGTTTTTTGACTATTTCGAATACGAGGATAGTCAAATTAATTAGTTATTTGATGCAAGATCTTAGTTGTGACAACAAATTACTTTTATTGATCTGATAATGCTTCTTGTTTATTTCAAATAAAAGGTTAGGTGAATTAATCAGTAACTTTTAGTTATTTGATGCAAGATCTTAGTTGTGATAACAAATTACTTTCATTGATCTGATAATATGTCTTGTTTATTTCAAATAACAGGTTTGTTGAATCAATCAGTAACTTTTAATTATTTGATGCAAGATCTTAGTTGTGACAACAAATGACTTTCATTGATCTGATAATTCTTTAAGGTTATTTCAAATAAAAGGATAGTTGAATTAAACAGTTACTTTTAGTTATTTGATGCACGATCTTAGTTGTGACAACCATTCACTTTCATAATTATGATAATGTTTCTTGTTTATTTCAAATAAGAGTTTAGTTGAATTAATTAGTTTTTTTATGTTACTTGACGCAAGATCTTAGTTGTAATAAAAAATGATATTGATTAATCTGACAAAGTTTGACAAACGTTTCGATCAAGATCTTAGTTGAACCAATGGTAAATTTAGATAATGTGATCCTTTTTGTTTATTACACTAAGCAAGATCTTAGTTGAAGTAAATATCTATCGGTGAATAAACCAATACATTACTTAGTTGACGAAACTATAATAATTCAACAAAGTTGTCTTAGTTGCAATAGTCAAGATCTATGTAGGCTCATATACAGTCAAGATGGTAATCATATCAAACAAGATGTTTATTAAAGCAATCAAAATTTTTTTTCAGTGTAGGTAGTACATATTAACAAAACTTGGCGTCCCCTTCAGTACAAGCTACGACTTGTCCAGAGCAGGGCGAATTCGTCCAAATTTTTTCGTGCAAAAGCATAAATGCAATCAAACAACAAAATTCCAGTGCCAGATACTCGATTCGCGCTATCAACATGGCTCATTGGTAGAGAGATACTAGATACTCCTTGGTTACGTCTACGCGCGAACTTTAGAGCGAGAGCGTCTATGAGGAAGTAAAGTGACCTTTTAAAACATAATTTGCTCGTTAAACACTCCTTTCTGGACTGAACTTAACGTACAGACAATAGCACGTTGGGTTACCATAAACTGTCAAATTTTCCCAATCGATTATGCACTTTATATTGAATAGTCTTAGGTTGAAAATCGTTTGGAGAAATTTGACAGTTTTGTATAGTCCGACGTGCTGTTCACTGTACATGCGTCGGTAGTGTACTGTTAATGCCAAAGATACAGAAACTGTATATCAGCAATGTGAGAGAGAGAGAGAGAGTATTTTCGAGCGGCGGTGTCTAGATATTTAGCCTGTAGCCGTAGTATAAGATTTTTAATGTAAAAAACAAACAATTTTATTTGCGTTGTGGGCTCAATTTGTATGTGAAACGCATATCAAGTTTCTGCGCAACACGTTGCTTCGAGACCGTTTTTAAACTGATCTGATGCTGAGGAGGGTAATGTACGATGACCTCATCGTGACCTTCAATGGAAGAACATATACGAATATCTAGACTTAGAACTGCGTCATAAATCAGTTTATGTAAAAACAATAATAATACTATAAAAAGCATAGGCACTTCGAAACCTACACTATTCAAACACGTCTCTAAAAATACGATAAATAAATTGCCACGTTATTTAATAATATATACACAGATAAATAAGTACATTCTAACAAGTAACTCCTTATAAGAATACTTAAATTTCTTCTGTACACTATTAAATAACGTGACTTTGGATGGCAATATAAAAATAAGTAGGTTTAATATAAAAAAGCAATTTACTATGACAGCTGATCTAACTTCATACACAAAGAGGCAATGCAAATAAAAAACCAGCTTAATTTTTTTAAATGTCAGTTAAATAAATTGTATATGAAAAGGGAACTGTGAATTATTTAGTAAGTTGCGTTTTTATAATTATTAACAGCAGTTATCAGAATAATGAACGAATAACAAAGGTGTTACGAAAATAATTAAAATTCACTCTTTGCAGCTGCCCACCATTATGCGTCAGTAATCTCTCTACATATCTTTGAAGCGATATAGGTACTGTAAAAATTAACATAATTATATTTTTCCTGTTTCAATCACAAAATTCGTGACGATAAAATATATCATGTCCCTAAATGTATTAAAAAAACAATCGAAAATATGTAAAAAAAAAACAAGTACATTATACACTTCGCTCTACACATTGTTTTTTAACAGCCTTAGAGCCGAAACCTACTTATTGTATCCAATATCTATCTATCATCATTTATAAAAATAATAAACATTTGAATAGTTATAAATTTAAAATTATTTAAAACTTAATTCACTTTGAAACACCCTGTAACGAGCCCGTTCCTCAGGCCAATGACTCACAACATTGTTATTTTTTAATATAATTTTATTTTGAGTGAAAACAAAAATATCACTACCGAGATACATTTTCATAAAGTAGGCTTCGGGTTTGACGGTTAAAAAAGTTCTGTGTATATAACAATACATTGAAAAAGTCAAAAGAATAAAACACCACTGGGCATTATTTTATTTCATTAAAAAACACAGTTTCCATGTATAATATTTTTTATCTGACGTACGCGGGTGAGCCATGTCTAAGTATATGTATACTGGGTGTAAAAGACATGAGCAGTCAAACGAAAACCATGTATTCTATACATCAAAATAAGACATATTTCAAAAAAAATATTGCTGGGAAATGATTTTTATTTTTTGGTGTTACAAAAAATTGCAAATTGTACCGCGCAATGTAAAGGGCTCAACTCGCACGCAACTCGCAAAACCGCGATAATTTTGCTTGACGGCGGCCCCGTTCGTTAGTGTCCGTGCGCATCGAGTGAGCTACATTGAACGCTAACGTTTTGAAGCCATTTTTTGTTATGAAATACTAAAAAAAATTATAATGTTTCTTTGGACAATAATTAAGAAATAACGTATAGAATACGTTTTCATAAAAAAATGAAAAAAAAAAATTATGACTTTGACCTTCAATAAAATCGTAACTATCAATTTCCCAGGTATAGTCTAAAGGAAGAAAAATGTTATGACGGTGAGCAGAATACATGGTTTTCGTTTGACTGCTCATGTCTTTTACACCCTGTAGATAAACGTACACATTGTTCCTGATGGCGCCCATCGACGGCACGGAACGACCTATTCTTGTTAAAATAAAAGAATGTCAGTGCTAAATTAACTTAAATAAGGTCCAAAATCATTTTGTCTACGAAAAATTCTTTTAACGTGCCATGCCGTCACTTGTAGAATGTAATAACTGTGCGGCTAGATTCAACCTTATTTGAATTACTTAGCACTCACTTTCATTTAACAACACGAAGTAATCTTTTATTTTATATTCACGTGTCGAATCTTTCAGCACGCGAGTATAAAATAAAAGACATTCGTGTAATATGAAAGAATGTAATTTCGAACTATTCGTATACAATAAAAGAATTTCAATGATAATTTCATTTAGATAAGGTCGAAAATCATTTGTCCACGAAAAAATCCCTTGCCATGCAGTGCCGTGCCGCTCCGTCGGTGAGCGTAGGCCCTAACGCGTATACTAAAGCGAGATAGATAGACGAAACCATTTCACGTAGGCCTAGGTCGGCCTGTTAGTCAGTTTGAAAAGAAAGCAACTGTTAGGCACACATGCGCATTACTCGCACGTTAGAATAGTATCTCGAACATTGTCTCCAG
Organism: Elophila nymphaeata; assembly: GCA_955850985.1. NCBI lineage: Eukaryota > Metazoa > Arthropoda > Insecta > Lepidoptera > Crambidae > Elophila > Elophila nymphaeata. The sequence goes on along the minus strand of OY039091.1, from coordinate 6,846,324 downwards.
GGCCGGATTTAAAGGTCTGGAGGCCTCGGGGCAACAAAGGAGTGGAAGCCCCTTAGCCCCCAAATTATTTTCCAAATAAAATGAACAATTTTTTTCAATCGAGTTTTCGGTTAAAAAATAGGCATACTTCTTTACGACCTTTAATCAACGAACAAAATAGAAAGATATTATTATTATTCATGTAATCATGTTTGTACAAAGTACCGTAGGTAAAGGTAAAACGCGAAATAAAATATGAAAGGAAAAGTTGTTTACTGGTGTTTACTAGACTGAATTTGAAATTTTTTTTGAAGTCTATTGTGGGGGCCCCTCTTTCGTGGAGGCCCTAGGCTGTAGCCCCGCTTGCCGTCCCCAAAATCCGGCCCTGATTGTCTCATCCGATTCATCAATGCCAATCTATGAACATAAGTAATTATATCCTGTTAGAGGGCCGACATAAAATGTCTGACAGTTTATATCGTGGACGTGACACGCAGACTAACATGTCTGCGTGTTGATGGCATTCTTTATACACCCGCCCCGCCACTCGACGCCATTTTGGTGTTTTGGGGGTGCGACACTTAACAGAATATAGAAAACGTGCGTGTATATCTATACGAATCATTGCTCACCCGGGTTCGAGATCAAAAACTCCTGTAGGTCACTTCAAAATTATGTATACAAATTAGGAGACAATTATAAAATATATTTGTCTAATCTATATATAGTTAATTTTCTTGTTTGACTATTAGCTTACTCCTACACACAATAAGATGTATAGAATTTCTCAGCTACGTCAAGGAACTGACTTTACATTTAAACATCACTAATATATTTCATTTCATGTACTGTATACAGTTGTGTAGATACGAATATTTGTACTGAAATAGGAATTTACGAAATAATGCCATTATGACACCAATACGAGTTGAATTAGTATACGGAACGTACAGGAACTAGTATTGATAACGTAAAAGATTTGTATTGACTGTTGTGCGGTAAGTAAAGCACGGATCACATAATAAGTCCAACCGACAAAGCTCTCGGTGTACCACTTGCAGGCTATAATCGCGTGACACGACGTGTTAGATTGACAGGCGCCCCGCCCCCAATATCGGTTTGAACCAATCAGAGCAGACTATGTCTTCGCCCACGCTTGATGCGCGTAGGGGTATTAAACTACTAAGTACTACGTACAACTGGAACGCTCACTAGAATTATTTTGTCAAACCAAAGTAAACCGTACCACTTATAAGTTATGGTTCATTATCGAATAGTTCAGTATCCGATTACAATACGGGCTAGAAAGAGACTATCTTGGTGTCTCTCTCAAACAATTGCCATCGTATTGTTTTGTTACGGCGACGTTCATTATAGGAGCAATGGAATTTCAATCAAAAGTGACAGGGGGATCTGAGCATTTTGTATGGAGTTTTACATAGTTTCACTTATCAAAATGAAACACACTTTTAAGGATTTACTCGCATGTATTTGGTTTAAAATACATTATGGAATAATTTTATTTTCATCCCACCACCTCGGAAAGTGTAATTTTGCGCTTCGAAATCTGGCTGGAAAATTCTATTTTATTCGCTTGAGTGGCAAAGTAGATTTGAATTTAGAACATCACATATAATGAGTACTCAATATAATTGTAAATTCAAAACGTCATTAAACCTATTTAATGTAACCTCTATGGTGCCAAATTTATGATTAGAACTTTTTAAATTGTGAAAAAATTCTTTTTCATTTTGTCATTTCCTCGCTGAGGTGGGATGAAAAGTTACGTATTGCACTCGAGTGGAAAGATTTTTCACCTTGTGCTCGTTTGTTTCCCTCGCTGACGCTCAGGATTCTAATTTAGAATCACTCGCTGCGCTCGTGATTCAACTTTAGAATCCTTCGCTTGCTCGGTCATCCAAATCGAGCACGCGGTTAAAAAGGAACTTTCCACTCTTGTATAATAAATAACTATTTTGCGTTTACAAACGCGTAAATATTTTCGCGTAAATATACTCGAAAAAATGCACTAAAAAAATCGTCTTGCCTCAGGCGGGAATCGAACCCGCATCTTCCGCAATCCGGGCGGCTGCGTTGACCATTACGCCACCGAGACACTGCTTTCGCTGTCTTAAATTTTTTTTTCTAGTATTATAATACATTTCTATTATTTAGCCCGAAGTTCCGATTGAATGTGTGCGTGTTTTATTTGTATTGTCAATATCTGTTCAAAATCATCCTTTAAATTTGATGTAAGCGCTTTTCATCGTCATTCTGTATGTAAAAATATGTTCGATAATTGTTCAACTGCAAAGCGAAAAAAATCCTAAATATATAGTTAACATGGTTACCCTGTTCAGACAATGTCATTTAACCAAAGTTATTTAACCTCTCTTTCGGCTCGCTTTCCGAAACCAGTGAACCTTCCAGTTGTACGTCCGTGAGGCGACCTGCGGAAGCGGAGTGAAGCGCTGCTCTATGTTACGTTCATATTCTATTGGGCCAAGTATCAAGTAGGCGGGGCTTGATGCAGGGAAGCCGTTTGAAGGTTCTGTTTTCTAAACAGAAAACCGTAACTTTATTGAGTGTACAATTATTCAGTAAATATTATAGGTGTCTTCCTAGGAGACCTAGTCATCCAATTATTGAAAATTGATCTAATTTAGTAGCAATAAAATCAAATCAATTAATAAATCTTGTTTTGCTTACCTTTTGACGAGCGCGCCATTTGTGAATGGAAAGAGCAAGACGGTTTCGACTCGTATACAAAATAACAGAAATAATGTTGCTTCTCATTACACAACCTAGAGTTAACGTGCTTGCATAACTGCTAACGTCTAACATTAAGAGTTATTTACAATCGTATCTACACATAACTGCAACTTATAACCGCGTAGAAACTAGTAGTTTTGAAAACAATAACAACTTTGAATAAAAAGACATAGACACCAGTCTTTCACAACATCCATAGCTGCCGTCTTTTAAGAATGCAGCTAATAATTGTAGCGAGGTTTAAAATTTTTCTGTACATCAAACTCGACTTTTGATTTCCTCAACAATCCGAGTTTTAACACATTAATATATTATTGTACGATTTTCAAATTGTCAAAGTTTTCCAATCGATTTGCACTTTTGACAAATACGATAAAAAATCGATTGGAGAAATTTGACAGTTTGTGATGTCTGTAAGTTACTTACAGCCGTTGTAAAAATGTTATATTTTCAGTAAAACAAGAAATTATACGTATAGGTATACATATTTTATGTATACATTTAAAAAGTAATTTTTCATATATTTGAAATTCATGAGCAACTGAAATTAATTACAGTAAAAGAAAATTATCAGCTGCATTTTTAAAAGACGAGTTATATGTACTACAGTAAGGGTGTTACGCTTAAAACGGATTAATCCCTTAAGCTTTACAAATCTGATATGATGCGGTAAATTCGTAATTTTGGAACATCCGATAGACTGATTATAACTTACAGTCGGGGGTACATAAATATACAAGGTTCATAGAAATTAAAAAATACAGAATTAATCTGAGAGAGAATAAAAATAAAAATTGATAGTAATCAATTGTTGAATAGTATTTCTAATATCGAATATCAGCATTTCTGATTTGCAATCAGCATTAATCCAAACAAAATTATTCGCAATAAACTTCATAAGCCCTTAAAAATCCATTTATATTTTAAATTATAAAAATAGTTATGCATAATACACATACTATGAGCAATTTCAAGCTTACATATAAAGAAAAAATATGTATACAAGAGATAAAAATATATATACAGTTTAATAAAAACCCCGATTGCATTTTTGTGACACTTTTAAACACTGAAAACTGTATACACACCTAAGTCTAAACAAGAATTTGAGTCTATAACAACTAGTTTACGACACCATGTTCAACAAATTTGAGACTACACGATCAAAGAGATTTGTTCTAACTGACACAAGATAATAAAGAATAATTAATAATTCCATAAGAATTTCATGTATAATATACATGTCGGTCCAAAAAGTGATGACCAATTTTTTTAACTTGGATGTAAATGCCTAATAGACTTATTTCACAGTCGAAAAATAGATTTAAATAAAAGCGATTCTTCAAATTTAAAGACAACATGTTTTACTTGATACGAAAAATCGCAGAAGCGAATATTTGAAAAAAAAATTAAATTGGAAGTCACTATTTGGAGCAATCTGTATGTGCATTAATGACGCGTATGAAATCAAATTTATAGTCACCGTCAAATATATCAAAGTTACTAAATATCTAAAGTTGTCAAATTATATTGAAACAGCCAACCGATTCAAATTGTTTAAACCACAGAACAGAAAAAGTAGATTTAGTTCATATATATAGGAAACTGTAGAGCGGCAATGTGAAAGAGAAAGAGCATACTAACGCATATATTAGAGAGAGATAGATAGACGAGACCATTTACGTACACGAAGGCGGCCCAAGTCAGCCTGTCAGTCACGTAGAAAAGACAGCAACTGTCAGACTGCAGTACAATTTTTCACGCACACATGAACACACATGTCGCCCTATTAGCTTCATTGCCAATATATAAGCGTCAGTAATTATAAATCTATGATTTAGTTAGATAATCTCATACTACGAAATACGAAAATTATCCAACAAAAATATATCAAATGAAATTAAACCTTACTGCTACGCAGATATAATTCAAACACTGTTGTTTACGATTACAACAAAGATGTCAATAGGGGGTTCTACTAATGGCAACCTATTAGTATGTAATTCTGCTACAACTCACTAGGTGGCGGGGTGTTTGTTAGATTGTGGTTTCTCTTCGTTTGAAACTAAACCTTATGATGAATAGAAAGAAAGAAGCTTTCAACTTGTTGTTAATGTTGGAAGAATTTTAGTTGCCAATTTCACGAAATTAAATTGAAGCAATATTAATTAATGATGAAATGTTTAAATTACCTTATATACATTATTCATTTTGAAAGGCCGCTGCTTATGTAACGCGTTTTTGTCCGGGCGGAACAGGACAGGTATGTCGTTTCATAGAAAATGTATAACAATTCCCCGACCCCGTTCCGTACGTGTATCCGTGACGTGTGCTCTTTAATATACATTACCTATTAAAGTTGGTAATTTTTCCAAAATGTCCCACCCGTAATATCCGGACAAACAGGTGGTTATGTCTATATAGGCAGCCACCTTTACACCGTAAAAAAGTCCTAATGGGAAATTAATGAATGAATGAAGATGAATTTATTTATAATAATTTTCTGGGATAATTCTACTTGAGTTGAGGATCAAAGTGGGCGGAGCTTAGCAAAGTGGGCGGAGCTAGCAAAGTGGGCGGAGTTTCAACGATGCGTTAATACGCGGTGTTGAGTACAGCAGGCCTTGCTTTTACTACTTCTACACTTTTTTCTGTTCTGTGGTCCTAACTATTTAGTACAAATATTTAAATATGCCCAGATGCATAAAATTTCTTCTTAAAAGTTAACTTATAAGTAAACTTTACGATAATCTCTCTAAATATCGTGGTATCAATGCGTTCAAAGATTTAAATAGTTGATTACACCCTCGCTTATTTCCCTTTGGCCACACGGTGAGATAAGTAGATTAAAAGGCATGGACTAGATTTCTCTGCCTTCGTATATAATCTGATATTTCTTTTACACCCGAACTTCTCTACGTTTTATGAGTTGTCAGTTGAACCCGCTAAATTTATCTACTATTCGAGTTTTCGACAAGATAATTCCTTTCTAGAACTCGAGAAAGCCCAGTCTACCCTTAGAGACCTAGTTAATTTAAAGATTTACATGCCAAATTGACCCTTATATCCACAACGTAATGCACACATTTCTATTGAGACAAAAGAAGTCACACGCATTCATTTTGAGTGAACGCGTCTTTTCATGTCTAATTTGTTAGTCTCTCGATCCAAACCAGACTTCGAATCCCGTGCCTTGTCTACGCTAACAGGGCTTTAGCGACTTAAACCTTTGAACGCATAATAGTCACATACTAAATCATAAAATAACAAATGGTCAACGCAATAATAATCGATACTTAACAAGAAGCTCAATAGAAGCTAAACGAAAATGGCATTTTCATGATCACTTATTGATTTTATTAAATCTACAAAAATATTTCTCCTTATAATTACAACTAGAATCAATTGATTGCCTAATCGATTAGCTATTATTCATTCGTAAATATTGGGGTGTGTTATTTTATAACTATCTAATACAACTTAACATTATTAGTTACCTATTAATGATTGCACGTGAAAATTAATTAAAACTAGGTTTTAAGTTAATTACTGTGTTAATCCGGGTTTCTATTAGCCAATCAATCGATTTATACGCATCAGAAAATAATACATGAATTCGGTGAAAAAGTACATTGAAATCATTCACCAATATATTTGAAAAAAAAAATAAGAAGGAAACTTCTAGAATCAAAGATTTTTGAAGAAGTCAGAAGAGATGTCTATGGTTCTAAAATAATTATAGAAAAATAAATCAAGTTATATGGTCCTCTTACTTGTTGAAAGGGTACTCAAACACTAATTGGTTATATAGCTAATTAAATTAAGCTATCTCGCTTGCCCAATATTATGTATGAACGAGATGGCATGAACTTTGAATGAAGCGAATGAGTACAAAATTGGTACAGAAAATGTTTCATCATTTTATAATCATATCTCGAAGGGTTAAAGTTTAAAATATTAGTTACTTATAAGAAAATAAACGTAATGACTCATGTAGTATTTTCAAATGCGCAAAGTTACATTAACCAATGAGATTATAAAGATTTAGGCTCCTTTAGGGGTCACGACACGAACTACCGATCGACGCACCATTCCGACGAGAGCGGAGTTTGATATGAGTTCCATAGAAAAATTCAGTCGATCACGTTAAAAAAATTAGGCAGCGTCGGAACGGACGCGTCGAGCGTGCTACGCACATTCAGACAACACTAACACCTATTCCCCTATTCACAGAGATCATTTCTTTTTAACAGTCACGTTGCCGGTACTACTCGACCGAGTTTGGACGCCATCCTTCTTAAGCATACTCACTCCGAAAGCTGGGCATTTCTTCCTTAACGCCTTTATTTTGTAAAGTTTGTTTCCCTGAGAGTTGTTCGTCTCTTCGTAGTTGTCAGGAGTGACGTCAGCAGTTATAATAGAGTTCGAAATGCAGTCCATTGGCTCGGGACTACTGGACTTGTCCCTTTTCCGTCTAAATCTGAATGGCGTATCTAGGGAATCAGCTGATATGTTTGTAACGTTGGTATCACTGGAAGACAAGTCCTGTGAGGATTCCAAATTGTTCTTTGTTGCGTTGGGTTTAGGTAGCTTTTTGCGGGAATTCGAGTTGGAACGGACTATTAGCTTTTTGCGGGTAGTTTGGCCTGGGATAGTTTTGGGGACGGATTTAAGGTTGGGATCGGAGGGGAGTCGGTTTTTGCCGTTTAAGTGACAGTTTTCTGTGAGGGCTGAGAGGGTGGATGTTACGTTTGTGAGGGAAGTGGCAACGGGAGGTTCAGCAGTTATTTTTGCGACGGTTTTCCTCGCGAATGTCTTGAGCGGACTGGAGCCGTGGGTGTGGCCTAACACTGGCCTCGCTAAGTTGGCACGTTGACCGTGAAAGCTACTCTTACCTGCAAAATGTCAGGCCAATGTCAGAATAAACTCGTAAACACATTAGTTAAAAGAAACTTCCAGATTGTTAACTAACACCCTTGTATGTATTGTAAACGACGATAATATTACACTCCAACTTATTATAACGACACTTCCCGCTACAATGAAATCTGAACTTGTGTATTAATTAAACATTACAACAACATCTGATAAATTGTAATAAAAAAATATGTTATTTGATTGGCAGACAAGAATTTTTTTTTTGTGAAATTATTACTTTTTATTTCTTCTTTCTTAAGCTAATTTAACACATAATAAAATAAACCATCGTTTTGTTTATCATATTTCATATTCGAAACGGTATTCTGAAAGTTAAAACAATTTGAAATAGGTGAAATGCAAGACTTCATTTTTAATGGAAATCTCAGACTTCCATCAGTTTGCACCGGTAGCACTTGGCTAATGAATATGTCTGACAATCAGTGTTGCCATCGCAAAAAAACAAATTCGTACGGTAGCGTTCAGAAATCACGAATTTCTTAAAAATTAGCAAGTTTTTATCAATGTCACTCCATGTCCAAAGTAACCCCATTCCACGCAACCACAGTTTGAAAAAACGTTTTTAATTTCTGCATAAAACTCTGCAAACTCACCAGTAAAAGGTTTGACACTGGACAGTTTGTTGTTCTGCGAATTGGCACATCTAGTTGGCGGGAAAGTGGAAGTTTTCGTTTGGTATGTCTTCAGCGCGGCGTTAATGATCCTCGGCGGCGGCTTCAAGTTGGTGTTATTGGCGTTACGTATGTTGTTCGTGGGCGTCATGTAGTTCACTTTGGGCGTGAACACGGCTTTAGTGGGCAACATTGGAGTGGGCGTGGTTTTGTATTTGCCGATGACAGCTGTCACGTTGTTCTCGCAGTCTGTGTCGTTTGCGTTGACAGCGTTGGCATTGTCCAGCTGTGGGAGACAGACAAGTATTTTATATAGTTTTAATTTTGCAAAACCCCAAGCTGGCAAAATTTAATCGTCCTTTGTTTCTCAGACAAACTCAATATAACAAATTTATACTCAGAACTAGAAAATGCAATAAAAAAAGATCTACCAGCCCCAGGCGGGAATAGAGCCCAGCATCTTCCAGATTATATATATTTAGCGACAAAGGTAAAGTATGTTTCATTTCCCTGCATTCTTTTGAGAAAAGCACTATATGCCTCGGCCGAAATGGCAATTGCCTGTCTCGTATTAGTGAAGTCCTCGCCTGCGGCTCGGCCTTCAAACTCATACTCAACCTGCAATTGCCTACTGCGCGGCCTTTGCAATAATGCACTATTAATGTTTTCATAAAAATCCTGAAAAAAATATTCTAACTAAGACCTTCAATAACTTCATAACTATTAATTTCCCAGGTATAGTCGAGAAGAACAAAATGGTCCTAATGTTGAGTGGAATACTTAGTTCTCGGCTTTGTCATAGGTCTTTTTACACCCGTTATGTAAAAATATGGAATCTGTATGTATCAGTGCCAGCACTGTCGTCTGTTATGTTAAAGAAAAATATTCACTAAAAAAAGTGGCTGTATGGAAAGGATTACTTTGCCAAAAAAATATCCTTTAATAAACTAAAGTCTCTATTACGCGACAGCTAGCATTCTACAAAGCAAAACGTACCTTATTGGCGTTCTTGTTGTTGGTGAGAATCGTCTGCAGCGACACCGGTTTATCGTCAGTTGGTTTGAGTGTCTCCGGCGGTAGGTCGCAGTAAATACCTCGAGTGAATACTGGGAAAGAGGTTATGTTATGTCGTTGGCGGTACGCTTCTCCCTCCGCGTGCATTCGGGGTTGTATACTGGAAGAAATAGCAGATATTTTTGTACTTTATTATAGCTGGCTACACATCAAGCGGTCCGGGTTCGAATCCTAGTAGCGGCAAATGTTTGTGTTAAGAACACGAATATATGTTGACAAGTAATTTTTCATCAAAATCGTGGTTTTTTAAAATATATTTATTTAAGTTTATTTATAAAAAAATAGATCTAAAATTATTGTGTGTATTAAAAATGTACTTTGGACTAAGTAGATAATTAATTGGTGTGAGCGTGAAAATATACAGAATGAATTTTTCAAGTGGGCCTTCAGGGACAAATCCTAAACTATGAGGAATATCGAAATATGCTCAAAGGAGTCGGGAAACAGATTTTAATGTAAACAAAAGCTGCATCATTGGATTTTTGAAAAATCAGTAATCCTAACCAGGAATCGAACCTAAGAATTTGGAAAAAATAAACACAGCCTGTATTATTACACCATTTGACAGTGTTGTTGTATAAGGATCGATTTCTGGGAAGTAATGATATACGGGAAACTAATCGAAAATGTTAAATTACAACTAAAATTGAGTTTTATCTTATGGTAATAAAGTTTACAAAAACGGTGCAATAGGTATAAACGAAAATCTATAATGACTTCACACAACGATCTTTATCAAAATAAAAATTAATAAAATTCATTCATTTGCATATTAGTAACAGACTACTTTCAACATGTGCTTTGTTTCTGTTAAATGTTGTTGATAAGTGTAGGTAGATAAATAAAATTTATGCATAATAGTGTTACAATATGATTGAATAAAAGAGTAGCACTTTTGCCCACTAATCGGCGTCTAGTGTAGTTTAATATTAAAAAAAAATTAAGTTAACCCGAAAAAATTTATACCAAAAACTAGAAGCCACACTATCAGTAAAAAAGTGAAAACAAAAAAATTGTCCTTGAAACTACTTATTTCCTATTTGTCTCTTTCTAACCACTTATTAGACAGTACGTACACGTATTAGACAGTCACGTGACCGTCTAATACGTCATACGTACGTACGTCACCATATTACGCAGAGAGTTAGAGAGAGACAGATAGGAAACGGAAACATTCAAACGTTACTTGGGGTCAAAAAGTTGTCTTCATTTTTTTATTGGTAATGTGGCTTCCATTTTTACTTATAAATTTCTTGGTTACATAAATTTATAGTTAAGAAACATCTCGATGACGTCAGCTTTCAAACAAAAAAAAAACGCATCTAATTCGGTCCATACGTTTAGGAGCTGCGATGCCACGGACAGACACACAGACAGGTCAGACTTACTTCTCTAAAAACCACTGCTGGTGTCCAATGACCGACCCTGGACGACATACTCGCAGCCACGCGATCGCTTCCCGGGCGGTGAACCCGTGATGCTTCATCATGTAACACGCTATTAGCGTCCCCGTGCGCCCTAAACCAGCTGGAAAGGAATTGCACTTAGTAATAGAAATAACGTTGATTATTTAGGATCGTGAAAGCTAAGCTACCAAGCGCGCCGCCGGTACTGGGATGGGTGATAGAAAAATTTTTCACCTGGATTTTTTTCCGTTCCCTCAATTCACCTCTGGGCAATGACGGTTTCTGTACAAACGTCTGCAGGTCAAGGTACCAAAGACTGTACAATTTCTTTAATAGACTTTGAATTCTATGATTACGGGATAAGGTTGAAAAAACATTGAAGAAATTCGACAGTTTCGGGCAGCCTGATATGCTGTCATGTCGTCTTTACCCTCTGTATACTTACCTGTTAATATAATTTATTAAGGCTGCTAAAGAGATATCTAGTATAATTGAAAGTTTTGTATGAACTATCTGACAGATAAATGCTAATGGGAACTTAGTTGGGACCTGTGAAAAAATCTCTAAACTGGACAACTGGACTGGACTAAACATTGCCAAGATTTTTTTTTTATTTATTCCTTTTTTCCACAATAATTTAGCTTAAAGAAAGGCATTTTTAAAAGAAAGATAGCCCGATAACTCTTGCAACAATTGAACTTTTTAGATAGAATTAAATATATGAGCATAAATTTTGTAAGGTAGGTAGTTAAGGAAGGTGTTACGTACACCCCACATACCTTTACAATGCACAGCCACGGCCCCTTTCGCTGCTTCTGATATCCGAATGAACCTGTTGACGATCAGATCCGAGGGTACGGAGCCATCCACGAAGAACAACTCTCGGTGCTCGAAGCCGTGTGCGGTGAATCGTCTGGAATTGAGATATTACATGATTATTCGTAGTACAATAATTGTGAACATAATTAGTATTCGTAATTGTAACAATAAGATATTAAAATCAATGTAAAAAGGTTTTACACCACAGAGGCACAGACTCACATAGGTACCTACCTAAGACGAGAGTGATTATAGTCTATTTAAAAAAAAAACAAGTACCGCAAAATTTTGACAGCGTTGTTATTGGTCCACGCAATCAACTTATAGTCCATTTCACACAAACGCCACAAAAGACCGGCTTGTATGATAATTGTGCCATAAACAAATTTGTTAGAGCAGTTTATTATTCACGTGTCTGAAGAAACTTCATCAGAAGGAAGTGACTACGATACTTTTTAAGATTACAAGAAATATAGTATAATAATTATTTGATTTATAAGTTCTAGTGCATAAAATATTAAAAGGTACTTTATCCAATATGGTTTTGAACAAAGGCGTTGGCCCCGCCCCTAATATGACCCATCTCAATCTGTCAATATCAGAAATATGCGAGAAACATACTCATTACTCGTTTGTTAAAAAAAGAGACTATAGTAATCACTCTCTTGTCGGTAATCAATAATTACCCAACGTTACATAATAGATAGCAGCACTGGTACGTTAAATGGGGCTATCGATGTGTTTTCCCGATTATACAAGTGGCCAAAGGAATTATTATTTTGTCTGCTGCTTCCGATAGCCTTATTGCCACTAGGCAGTAGGGGGTGTTTAGTCGGTAAGAGTCCTAGGGCCAGGGGGAAGGGGTGAATTGGGGTATCCATGTTAAATTTACCCCCTCCTTCCCCCGTGGTCCGGAAAATTCTTTTACTCGCTGCTCTGTCTTTCGCTCCTCCCCGTGAGGGTAGGAAAGGGAAAGCAGCGGAGGGGGCTAGTGAAGAAAAAAAATTATTTTGTATACCTAATAAAGAGACCATACGTATAAGAGCTGTTACGGTTACTTTATCGCGTAACCAAATCCAAAACGCTTTTGTTTTCATAGATTTTAACAACAGTTTGACAATGACAGCTGTCAAAAGATTAGGGAACGTTAACGATTTAGTTTTGCAGAGTCAAAAAAGGCCCAGGGCATTGTATCTCAGCGGAACACTAATACTGGCGAAATCATAAGGGCAACGCCATAAAGAAAATAGAAGAAGAAAATTTAGTTCTGGTTTCTTCGATCGTAAATAATGCGATTAAGCCCTGGGAGAACCGCTCATCTCACTTTAGAGTTTAGAGTCTCTAAACAGACTAACACTTTAAGAGTCTCTAACCAGTACAGAGAGAAAGAGTTTCGGCGCCAGTAATCCTAACCCACCCACCGCGATCTTCTCCCTAAAAACCCGTTGCTATAAAAGCTACAGTCACAAAATATTTCTCGCTACAAGCTCTTCAGCCAGTGGCATAAGATCTTCCATTTACCTCGCATCATAGCATTTCTTGTTGAGCCTCACGATGGTAGTGACGTTGTAGGTACGGAAATACTCGTGGTAGTGCTCGGGGCTGTGCAGGGGATAGCCGCGGTCCAGCCGCGAGCGGTGGTGAGGCCCGGAGAATGCCAACATCTTCCCTGGAACTATCCAGTTCAGGTCGCCATTTTCCACTTTCTGGAAGGTAAAAAGGTTCTTCCTTTACTAGGGTATTTAATCTGAATTTTAGGGATCCCAAAACCACTATCTGGAACCAATATAGAACTCGTCTAAATGAACACCTGACAGATATCCCTAAAATCATTAAAACACCTGAGATGGTCGAATACTCGGTACATCTCCTAATTGAAGCCATAACAGCCTCTTCTATAGCGAGCTGCCCTATGAAAAGCAAAAAAGATAATAAAGTACCCTGGTGGAATCCAAAACTTGAGGAACTCAGGCGTAAAACAAGAAAACTATTCAATAAGCCCAAAACGCCCCTGGATTGGGAGCGCTATAAAAAGGCCTTAACTGAATACAACAAAGAAATTAGAAAGGCAAAGAGACGTTCATGGAGAAGATTCTGCGAGGAGATAAACAATACTCCTCAAGGAGCGAGGATCCATAAATCATCTTCTAACCTACTGGGACTTTTGATTAATTTTTTAGATTAAGCTGAATAAAAATTGCCTTTATTAATACCCTAAAATAGATACAAGAGGTTAAAATCCAATGGAAATGGGTAAAGTGACATCTAGTCATGTCTGTGCCGCCATTTGAAACTGCATGTGTGTGAGGGAGATGGCGCTACTACTTTTATTTACCCAGTCGAAAATTAAAAAAACATATTTACAGATTCCTTTGACAACGAATGCTTGGTTTCTCGCTAAAAGACAGGGTACGTAACGAGCACATTCGTCACCGAACGAAAGTTATCGACATAGCCCAAAGAATAAGTACGCTGAAGTGGCAATGGGCTGGTTATGTCTGCCGGAGAACCGACACCCGTTGGAGCAGACGAATCTTGGAGTGGAGACCACGTATAGGCAAGCGTAGTGTAGGGCGCCCTGTAACCCGTTGGTCTGATGATCTTAGGAGGACTGCTGGCCGCGGCTGGATGCGGGAAGCTCAGGATAGAAAAAGATAGCGTGACATGACGGAGGCCTACGTTCAGCAGTGGACGGACACAGGCTGTTGACAACGAAATTGTATTCTGTATTGACATAAATGCACCTTAGAGCACGCGCGCACTGGTGACTTTTGGCACCGTGACTATTTCGTCACTATTATCAAGCCCATGGATATGCATGGAGTTACGACACGACATGAGAAGTGGGTGACATTTGGTGCATCTCCATACATTCGACGAGAGTGACAGAATAGTCACCGTGACAAAAGTCACCAGTGAACGCCTGCTGAGAGGTAAAAAATAATGCTCCATAACAAAATTTTAAAATGTCAAATTAGCGGTGGTCAAATACCCTATAATGGTTTGTATCCAACAGAAGTTGTAAATAGGGTCTGGACCCATCGCCACGGCGCGGCGCCGTCACGGTGGAACGGCACGACGTCGTACACCGCGGCACGGTGCCGTGTACGATGAAGCGTCCGCTCACGGTGCAATCTCACGTCAGTTAACGTTTCCCTGCCGCTAAGTTCGCACGTGTGCATAAAGAAGATGGTTGATAATATTGATGTTGATTACAGAAAGTATGAAAGTAGCATCAGTGGCAAAAAGACCGAGGTAACAGTAACAACATGTAGGAAAGAAAGCAGTGTTGTACAGTCAACAGCAAAAAAATAGTCAGTATTTTTTACCACCGTTTTCAAGAAGATTACTTCAATTGATACGATGGTCGTTCTTCTCAGCACGACCATCGTATCTCCTAGATATAGTAGGTAGAAAATTTCAAAACAATTGTAAAAAATAGTAAATAAATACTGAATATTTTTTACTGTCTAAAGATATTAGAAAAACCTCCATGGTCGTGCCAGGAAGTACAACACAGAAATTAATGGGAATGAATGTGGATGGCTATAGAGGAAGAGGGGAGACCGAAAAAAGAACTTTTTTATCAGACAACAAAAATCAATCCATTGTTTGCGAATTTCAGAAGCAATTTTGGGGTGATTTTTTTATATTATTGCGTGTTTTGTATTACTTTTTATGTTTAATATTTAACGGGTACACATACGTATACTAATCAATTCCCCCTCTCGCATATGGGGCACCTGTACCTTTGTACAATTCTGTCTGACAATATGTCTCCTCTTGTAATTGTTTTTGTGTGTACAGAAAAACTGCAGATCAAATTAATACAAACCCAAATTTTTCCAATAGACTTTGAACTGTATGAGTATAGAATTTATTTATTAAACTAATAATAATAAGAACCTATATTCGAGGGTTTATTTGAACGTTAATATAAACATTACATTCGGTAGTACAGTCAATAGCAGAAGTTGATGATCAAAAACAATAATTCTAAATTAATCAAAAGCAAGATAATTTACAGAAATGTCAAATTATTAATAGTATATTCATATTGTGGGTATCATTGGGGTATCAGTAGTAAATTGTTAAATATATCCATTATCTCTAGCTTTCATTTAGTGAATTTAGTTTTGATTTGTTGACTGTACAAAGATGCAATTGTTAAACGCGGTAAATGTCGTAGGTAATTAACAACTTTTAAAAACTATAATTTTAAAGCTAGATAACTCGAGACACAGTAACTAAAGGTGTTGACATGTGAATAATTGTATCACTAATATGTTCAATGTGCTGGAAGTAAGCAATGCCGGTGACAGACCAATGGTTCAGTTTGACTCGCTGTATATTGAAATATCGGTGAATAGATTTCTCTCCACTATTTACATTGAACTTTAGCAAAGGGAAGTTTAAAATGACGTTGAAATGAGGACTTTAAAAATGTAATGTAATGACATTGTAATTAAAATCAAAGCAAAAGTCTATAGTAGTATATCGATAATAGGATATAATGCAAATAAATTTGGGAGCAAAGTAGGAACAACTAAAAGAAGAATACTATTATGCCTTATTCGTACAGAAACAGAGTTTTTGACAATTTAAAAGTTAGTAGAAACCAAGAAATTTATGGGTAAAACTGTAAACCACAACTCGAACAAAAAGTGAAGACAAAAATTTTTACCTTGAAATCCATTTGTCTCTTTGTTCTCTTATTAACCATTTGTCTCTTTCTAACCACTAGAGCACTTGTCACGTGACCGTCTAATACGTCATACGTACGTACGTCATCATATTACTTGTGGTGTTGCGAATCGGCCTCTGTATTCTCTTTACTTTTGATCACTGCTTTTGATATATTGATTTGTATGACGTTTAGTTTGTTATTAAAAATATATTGGCTTTTTCTTGTTGTCACTAAGTCGCCTTTTTCTTTCTCCCGTTTTGCTCCCTTTGATTCCCGTCAAAAGAGCTATCAATAACATGTAGGGAAGGAGTTTCTCCCGAGTTCTTGTTGTAAAAACACGCGTTGAGACTCCATTTCTAATCCAAATCAACCGTAAAATTTTTGTTACTTTAGTTACATTTTCACTTGACATTGGCAAAATGCGTACGTTTAATGCGACGCGACGCCATTAATTAAGAATAGAATAGAATACTTGTGGGGAGAGTTAGAAAGAGACAGTTAGGGAACGGAAACATTTAAAGGTTACTTGGGGTCAAAAAAGTTGTCTTCTCTTTTTTATTGGTAGTGTGGCTTCCAATTTTATTAAAAATTCTTGGTAGAAACCATCTAAATAAACCACTTTCTGGTTACATGTTTGTAGTTTAAAAAGTTCTAGTATCCATCTTCATAACGTCTGTCGCCATCACAATAATATTAGCAACATGCGTGTGTTCCGAGAATAAACGAATTAGATCTCTTCCCGTTAATTCCCCTTCAGGTTGATCTCACTTCCACGCCATAGTCACTCAAGATTGTGAAAGATGAAGGCCAACAAATTGCCGTTAGAGTTTAAAATAAAGCAAGAAATTACCTCATAGAATAGATACTGATCCTCATCAAAATGCTCGAAGTCGAAGAACCTTGCGTCATGTGCCACCTTCATGCCATGCAGGACGTCGAGAAGGGAGATATCGAAGATGGGTGGGCCGCCGGAAGCATCTCGGAAGTTTAGCAGGGACCATTCGGAGCCGTCTGTCAGCTGTTTGTACGCCGCTGCAGGGCTGGTGTTTAGGTATATTATCTGAAAAGAGAATGCATTTTTAGAACATCTACGTAGCATCAATGCAGACGCAGACTATTGGACGTAGGCCTTCCCCAAAGATCCTTAACCGATCAGTCTTGCGCTGCCGCATCCATCGGCTTCTTGCGACCTTTAGCAGATCGTCGGTGCAAATTGTCTACCAACGCTGTGTTTCCCACACGAGCACCTTTTAATATGCCCTGTCTAATGTAACTTAAGGTTAGGCTAAAAAAATCGGGCTGTCAGTGACCTTAGTTTCTTCTTATGAGGCTCATTGTAAGCAGCCTTATAGCGTCATCTACGTATGTAGAGAGATATTAACTAATATAACACAGAGCCAGGCTGACCATCAGTTTTTGAGCCCGTAGTTTGATGCAGCCTTCCTCGTTCATTATAGTAGGGAGCATGATGATATGAGCTTTAAAAGCGGCCACCATCTAACACCATCCGAGTCTTCAGCCGTCAGTCATCCAACTAGGGTTAGAAAATAATGTTCTCTTAGATTTGCGCGAGCACTACACATTATAAATAAAAAAACTTTTACGGATTTAACTCGCGTGTAATTAGATTTGAGTGTAAAAGTTGTTTTATTTATAATTATAGTTAGAAAATTCAAAATACACGGAATTCCATTCCAGTGTGCTGATGACGTCTGATACTTTTTTCCGGATGTGGTTAAGACTTTAGCCAGTGTTCAAATTTTGTTTTTTGAAGCTCTAACTATCAACATCTTATAAGTCTTTCGCTATAACAATAGAACTAACAGTATTATTGTGGTTCTACAGTAAGTCATAGTGTCTGGAGGGTTCCGGATGAAGCTCGAATCCACCCCGGTTCATCATAAGCTTCCCCATCAAAGATAAAATAATATAGCTTGAGAAGTAATCACGTAGACGAGAATGCCGGCATTACACACGTAGATGAAGTTCAATAATCGACTGGGAACAGTGAATGAGCAATCTCAAGGCAAGAAATTGATTCAAAGAGCAAAGACCTCAAAATAATTCAACCCACAAACAGTAATCTACGGAATCACTTACAGAATCTGTGCACTTAAAAGGCGAATATGTATCGTGAGTGGGTAGAGGAATATTGGTGCGACACGTTCGAGATGATTCAACAAGGTCAGAGTATTATACTTTTCTCTCTTGACAACTTCACAGAATAGTGCAGGTTATTCAAACATTTTTATAGTATTCTATCTCACGAACGCGGGCGAATGAGAGATGAACATTGTCTTTGTGTGCGGGGCTCTCAGTGCTCGCAGTGCTTACATGCTCTTTGCATGTAGAGTCGACACGGGCTCTCAGTGCTTACATGCTTTTTGCATGCAGAGTCGACACGGGGCTCTCAGTGCTCGCAGTGCTTACATGCTCTTTGCATGTAGAGTCGACACGGGGCTCTCAGTGCTTACATGCTTTTTGCATGCAGAGTCGACACGGGGCTCTCAGTGCTCGCAGTGCATACATGCTCTTTGCATGTAGAGTCGACAATAAGTTCCCGGTATCCCATTTAGCAAACAGAATCCTTTATGGCACCAATCCCAACATATTTTTACTCCGGCCAATAGAATGTTAACGCAATATGGCGCAACCAATAAGGCGCAGCGACTTCACTCCGATCTAGCGCGGCCGACGTCATAGTTTGCTCTTATTGGCTCAAACCAGTATTGGGGGGCGGTTCGCCTGTCAATCAGAAACGTCGATGCTACGCGATTGTCGCCTACAAGTGGTACACCGCGGGACCTATGTTGACTGTACATCAGAATCCGTGCACTAATTTGTACTCCCATTTCGTCTAAAGTCGGCGCTTCGACTTATCAAACACTGATTATGGGACGAAAACTAGCCTTTCATGGATTCACCTTGGGAGTGCTGAGTACATCGTGTCGCAGAGGAGAGCCAGCAGCAGTGCCTGGGACTTGTGAGCCAGGTGTGGGTTTCAGGGTCTCTT
Source organism: Elophila nymphaeata (assembly GCA_955850985.1). Taxonomy (NCBI): domain Eukaryota; kingdom Metazoa; phylum Arthropoda; class Insecta; order Lepidoptera; family Crambidae; genus Elophila; species Elophila nymphaeata. Next base: position 6,827,025 of record OY039091.1, on the reverse strand, counting down.
ATGATGCATCGGCACTCTGCCCAGGCATGTTTGGTACGTTTCCGCCAGAGTCGCTTTAGATACGCGTTCCAGTACATGACTTACAGGAGTTCTAAACAATCCAAGGTGTTTAGATAAACTATTCAGAGAAATTTAGGTGGCGTACCTCTCGAGCTTTTCTCAAATGCATAAAACCCAACGATATCGCAATTTAATTAAGTATGTATTCCCATTAGTCTTTCCACAATTTTCAAATCACTTTCACGATTAACCGTAGTACCTACGTCCTGCATACTTTATTTCGCTATTTCTTGCGCTTTGTTGAATAAATGAGCGCGCGTGGGAACGCTTTATCAGCTAATCACATTACAACATATTACTGCGGCCAGCTAACACCGCTAGTGTGCCGTCCCTGGGGTAATTGGGACTACTCGGTTTTTAGTTCACAATGTTGTTTTATGTACGAGAGCGTCTGTGATCGTGGCGCACGGAACTGCGCCAAAATTATCGGAAATATTAAAAAAAAACCAAAGGTTCATAGCGTGCACTTAGTTACGTCCTGTATTATTTTATTTATTAGTATTTCTCTACTGTGTTATGTCCAATAGACCGTCCCACGCTAGTCTAATACAAAGATTAGTGACCAAGGTCAATTAAGCCGATCGATTACAAGATCTAACGTTTAACTACTTACGATTGGTTCTACAATAACGTTAATATTTTTTAACCTTTTTTTGAAGGATTTCAGGTTCTAAGAAAGGAACATGCGTCGATCCTGACAGAATTCCGTTACTGAATTAAGCGAACGAAATTTGGCAACTCATTTCTATGTACCACAATCAGGTACATAGAAATGAGTTGCCAAATTTCGTTCGCGTTGGAATTGTTGCCGCAGTTTGTCGGTAACTTTTTTGGATTGACTAATGCAGGTTTTCGCTGATGGCTTTTCTTACGTCACCGGGGTTTTTGCGCCCAAGAGACAATTACTATCCGGAGAGCATCTCCCGTGAGAGAGTCTTTACATCGATTAGAGCCTCTAAGGCGTTCGAATCGGAAGGGTGCCTCTAAAGGCACAACCCTTCGGCTCAGCGCACCGTGTTGTGGAGGGATAGTGGGCGAGAAACGCCCCGGGTAAATGTCTGTGCCGGGTATAGCGCGACGTGTGTGACCAGGGTCTCCGCAGTGTGTATCGAGTGCCTGAGTATGTGTCACTAAGTGCAGGAGAGAGAGGAGGTTGCGCATTAGCGTTAGTAATGGAGACGGTGACAACGTAAGCCAGCATTGTCCTTAGATGGGATTAGGGAAAAAAAGCTCCTCAGAACACTCGCACACTCGAAGAATTTAGAGTTTCATTAAGTAGATCACCACAGTTCACTAGATAAAAGTCGGTTGCAATATCAATAGTGTTAATGGCATTATTATGTCCCGACAGTCAATGAAATGATAGCCAGTCCTTCCGTGATTGAGGGTCTGAAGCTAGATTCCTCTTTGGGCCTTATCGTCACTTACCTAACATAAGATGAGATGAAGGTACAGAAAAACCACAGAGTACAAGTTTCTACCAGAGGACCGAATAGCTGACCTCTGGGTTTACCGGAAAGCAAATCAAAAGGTTAAACCCTCTGTATAACCATAGAAATGCCAAGTATAAAATTATACAAATGCCGACAATATGTTCATGCCGCAAACATACAAGTACAGTAACATAATAATAGTATTCTGCACATTGTACACGCTCCAACGGTTTCAGTGCCATACTTTATTGAGCCGATCGTCCTAAACGACATTGCATTGTCCCAATGCATATGTGACAGGTGATAAAAATGCAAGAAAATAGCCATACGCCTATCAGATTTGAATTTCATGAATACAATCACGGAAGACCTATAATTTTCATATGAATTACCTTTTAGAGCAATTCTGCTTACTTTTGATATTATTTATTAAACGACAGTTGTGAAATATATAAGAACATGAATAGTTAACTCAAAATAGGGTAATTGAATAAATATAACTGATTCGATATCTTTTATATTTATTTGATTACCCTAACCAGTGGACAACATCAAAATCAGAGCAACTATAAATTGTCACACCCGCTGTACACGAGGCATCATCAGTCTAGGCTCAGTTACATGCTCAATCTTATTTGCACAAACTCTTGTTTGTACAAGCACGATGCGTTAAGACAGCAGCAGCAAAACAGTATAGCACATAGTAGCGCACAAATGGCTTGCACACAACGCTAGTTTGTACAAAATTTATTTGCACTATTAAGCATGTAACATAGGTGAAGAGTCGGACCCCCTGAGGCGCGTCGCCCGGTCCACTGTTGGACCGGGCCGGCCTGGAGGCGTTTTGGTGCCGATCCCAAAACGCCCCCATAAGGGCTTAGGAGGGTACCAGTGGGTTTTAGCGGAGTAGGACCGGCGCTGTTCCACGCCGGTGAGTCCCGCACACACCGTACGCCCAGCCAGCGGTATGGTCCGTAAATGGATTTGCCCATCGTCACATAAAAAAATTGCACCATCAGGTTTTTTTTATATAAGAAGGTCAAGCAAATGACTCCATTCCACCTGATGGTAAGCAGAAGTGGAGTCCAAATGCGAAGATAGCTAGCGCCAGAGATATACCGTTGCGCTAGCCAACTTCACCTAGCCAAGGCCAACCTGCAAAGCGCTACTTCACGCCTCTTTATAATGACCCAGGATTGGTGCAAAGCGCGTGATGCCGGGCGCCCTGGGAGGCACACAATAACAATAGCATGCCATTTTTAAAGATTAATATTAATGTGCTGCATAAACACATTAATATTAATCCCGTTAACCCTTCAAAGCTAATCCGATTGTGCTAGGAGTGTGTTCACGTCGGTAGTCTAACTGCGGCTGCGAGGATCGATCTCCGTTCACACATAAACCGAGTCCCCTGTCTGTCCACTCGGCACCGATGCTTTTGCAACATTTTTAGCACAAACCCTTTTTTGGAAGTCGCTATCGTGTAGACACGCATGCAATCATCGCGCCAATTTTTGTTTGCATGGCCGTTGCGTGTAGCCGCATCTTTACAGCTTCCAGCCAAGTTCATAAGGAGAGACAAACAACAAATATGACAACTAACCAGTGGCGATTCTTCTAAGTTGGCGAGGTTGGTGCCGCCAATCCAAACCAACCTCGCCTACAATGCGCGGACACTCCTCATAAACATATTTCATTGAAGCACCTCCACGCCCCGCGTTCCAAAATTTTGTAAAGTTTAACAAAATTTTGGAGCGCGGGGCGTGGGGGTCTTCTAGACTAGAGCCAACCCAACTACAACCACACTAGAAATCGCCATTGCAAACTCAATTCCACATACCTGATAGCTCCCAATAAGATAAGCTGCATTAAGTCTAAGTGTCTCATTGTTGCTGGTGTAGAAGACGATCTTTTTCCTCGGATTCTTATCCAGCTCCTCGTTGAGCTTCTTGCAAAACTGGTACAAGTGGCACAGATGGTAGGGTCCAAAGTCGAAGTAGAAGTTCTCGTAGACGATTTCATCTTCTATGTGGAAATACTTGCTATTCCTAGTCGGTTTCGGCTTGTAGTTGTTCTTTAGCGTTGCGAAATACAGTCTATCTGGGAAAGAGGAGAAGAATATGTGAGTAAAGGTGTCTGCCCACTAGAAATGTTTTATTTTGGGTCGGTCCAAAATACAAGTGACAACGTTTATTCCAAATATTATATTCTTTGTATGAATTAATATCAAGCAACACCCACTGGACCACAGAACACAGAATTCTGTGTTCTGTGCACTGGACCCTTCCGTCACCGAATCGCAATAATGAACAAAGGGTTTCCTACAATGTTGTTGGTAGAAATTAATGAAGGCTTCAATCTTTCGTTCGCAAAATCTCTTTTGGCTTTACGTTAAGCGGTCAAATTAATGTCGACCAATATGTTAAGATTGTACTGTACATAATATTACATACAATAAAAGAGTTTAAAAATATTTTTACAAGCATCCATTTGTAGAAAACCTACATCGTTATCCGTATTTGCAACTTATGACAGGCGATATGGATTCTTCAGACTCGAGGGAAATATCTGATGGATGAGTCGCTTATTGTTCTGTGGTTTGAGGCGCCTTTTGTTAAAGCGAATTGTTTACCGTTCTATTGTGTTTTTCATTAATCAAAGGGTTAGAGTTTGACCTACATACAGCTGATGGCGATTATGTCATACAAACATCATCAATTAAAAAAAACATATTTAATGAAATTCTAAATTATAAAAAGTTGAACTAATTTTTTTACATTTACTTGAAAAAAGCCGTAAATTCAAATAGAAAGCCGTAATTTTATTTTATTTTAGTTTATTGGGATCAACAAACAGTTTTAAAATATGTATTGTTAATTAATCTATGATAAAAATATTTGGTAATTGTAAAACCAACACCGTCTTACTTAATGTAATATTAGTTGAGAGTTACAAACATGTTATACTAATAGCTCTTCATTTTATTATATAAATTATTTATCTTATTTTGTCCTTAATTTTTCTAATACTAATTTTTTAACTTAACTTTATTAACAGAAAATATGTCTATTTCATTTAAAATGTTATTATACATATAATGTCACTATGTGGTGCAAAGGAGATCGCTTTCCTGCATTTGTACGACATGTAGTAAATATTCAACTTATTTATTTATTAATTGCAATATAAATAAATCAATTACTATATGCGCTTTTGATTTTTTGTTTCACCATTAGAGCGTTTTCATATCCGATCCGATATCGGACCGAACAATGTGAAAGGTAGGTACAGTCAACAGCACTTAAGGTTACCAGGAACTGTATTTTTTTCTCAATCGATATTGCGCTTTATAATGATTGAAAATCAATTGGAGAAACTTGACACTGTTGGGTAGTTTAATCTGCTGCCTTTCGTACATATCTAAATATATATAACTCAAAGGTGACTGACTGGCATAGTGATCTATCAACGCACAGCCCAAATCACTGGACGGATCGGGCTGAAATTTGGCATGCAGGTAGATGTTATGACGTACGCATCCGCTATGAAAGGATTTTTGGAAATTCCACCCCTAAGGGTGTCAACAGCCAACAGCACATAAGGTTACCAGGAACTGTATTTTTTTCTCAATCGATATTGCGCTTTATAATGATTGAAAATCAATTAGAGAAACTTGACACTATTGGGTAGTCTGATCTGCTGCCTTTCATACATATCTAAATATATATTACTCAAAGGTGACTAATTGACATAGTGATCTATCAACGCACAGCCCAAACCACTGGACGGATCGGGCTGAAATTTGGCATGCAGGTAGATGTTATGACGTGCGCATCCGCTATGAAAGGATTTTTAGAAATTCCACCCCTAAGGGGGTAAAATGTGGGGTGAAGCTAGTGTTTCATATATTTACTTGACCCGATATCGTAACGACTACGGATAATTTGAAAACGCTCTCAAGTTATAACAGAATTAAGAATGCATTCGAATGTTAAATAAACCACTGCAGAATTAAGTGTTTACAAAAGTATGTAAAGCGAATGTATGGCACGCACATCGCGATAACAGAATGGCGGGTTTAAAATAGAAAACTTATTTGAAATGAAATTCATGAATAAAAAGCAGTTAGGGTAGCAGCGCTCGCATGACCGTTGGCAATCTGGCATGCATGTGTCTAGACTTCGCAAATAGTGTTAGGGTGGACCAACTTTCTATTAGACGCAATAAACGCTGTTTTTCGCAAAATGATTCTTTTATATCTTTTGATATTGCTACGATCTTTTAAATGATTAAAGAAAAGGATTACATATTTTCAACTCGATTAAATTTGGCCCTTTCTGACTGAATCAGTTCGTTTTCGTTTAATTTACAGATTCTTTATTGAGTGCATTACTGCTGCAACGTTTCAGCCATAGATTTAGAAAACTGTAGATCGGCAATGGGAAGGAGAAAAACACACTTAACGCATTTTTTTTTTTTTTTCAACCCTTCTATGCGAAAAGCGTCGCTTTGTTCCTCTATAAGTGGGAGCAAAATAGCTCTTTTCCGATAGGAACTTTTTAGCGGGTGGAAATGAGATTTGAATTTGAAACATATAAGTACCTATCATTCATATAAATCGAACGCAAATACGTAAAGCGTCGCTTTGTTCCTCTATAAGTGGGAGCAAAATAGCTCTTTTCCGTTAGGAACTTTTTAGCGGGCGGAAATGTGATTTGAATTTGAAACATACATCATTCACAGAAATCGAACGCAAATTGTATGAATTACTGGCTGGTACAGTGTTGGTTGCACGTCGCGGCAACGCGGCACCGCGGTTGCACCCGCGCTAACTAAAAAAAAAAACAAAAGCGCGCGAATGGGGAAGACAACTGTCAACTAGTTTCTCCTAGGTGGCGCTGAGTGTTTGTTCCAAAGGATGTGTCAAACTCAGTACATTTCATAAAGATTTCTTAGTATTTCTAGATAAACAGAAATATGGGACGATTCCAGTGCGTAGAAACCGGTACACACAAGTTTTCTACAGATTTGTTTCTCAGGAAAAAGTGGGAAAAGGCTTTGAGAAGGGTAAATTTTAAAGCTACTAAGTACTCCAGAACATACAGCAAGCATTTCAAAGAATCTGATTTTGAAACTACTTCCAGACAAACAGGTGTGTTCCAGTAAACACATTTATACCTATATTAATATTTTTAGAATGAAATAGAAAAAAAATTGTTCAGCACACTAGTGACATATAATTATTTCAAAGGCATTTAATGTATGTACAATACATACAATAATTTTAAAAACATTAATTTTTAAGTGAACTGTGTTTAAATCACTGATGTTGTTGTTCACAACAGACTGACAGGTAACAAACACACAGCGCCCTCTGTAAAAAAGTTTTGCGTTTTCTTCCCCATTATGTCTCTGTTCTTGTTACTCAGTACATAAGGGGATGAAAAACAGAGAGTACGACTCGAGAGCAAATTATTTTTCCCTTGGGTGATGTACTTTGCTTCGCTCTTCGTCTCAGGGCTAATAATTACACCGTACGACAACAATCAGTCCGCACGTACATATTTGATGTTGTTTACAGGGATAATGTTGTCTTGTGGCAGTTCCTCAGGCTCGTTTAATGTTGATTTGTGAGTTTTCGTGTGTTAAGAGTTCGAGTAGTTGTTGTTTTTCACGTTTGTAACGCGTATATTAGAGCGAGAAAGACAGACGAGACCATTTCACGTATATGCTGGCGGCCTAGGTTGGTTAATCGCACATTGGTCAGTTTCGTTTTTGGTCTCGCCCGATCCATTTCAATGTCAATACATATGGTTTCCGCAGATATTCTGTACATAGCGCAGCGACTCTGTAGTACCCCGAGTACTAGCGAGCCGCTCGAATCGCCCGTACCGTAACCGCATTACAAATGGAAATGAAAATATCGGGAGTGGTCTCCCCTTGACTTTCTCGTATACAGGAAACGACTCAAAAGTTGATAGAAACCTTATATTTTGTTGTCATACCTGTATGTTAAATTTGGTTGCAATAAGTTAAAGCGACCCGAGTTATCGTGCTAACGCACAGACACACAGTGTGTGTCTGTACAGACATAATTCCAAAAACGAGTTTTTTGGACTCGGGAGGTCCAAAATGTGTAAATCCGTCAAAATCTCGAAATTTTTTGACGATTACAAGACTTCGCCTATACTACGTTACGAGAAAGTAATAAACGATGAAAAAAATGTCAACATACCGAATTAATTTTTCGCTCAACTTCACATTTCACAGAATGTTACTTACTTATATCAGTAGAAATAGTACCTACCTACAACTTTAGATTACAAATTTTATTCTAATTTTCTAATCGGAATACGTAGATATATTTATGAAACTGCTTCAATGAAATGTTAATAGAATATAAAGTAGCCCACTCTATCCTGGCCTTAAACAACGTAATAAAATTGGAATTTCTAATTGAAAATAAACTGAACATACGAGGCAACTCTATAATATAAATTGTATCCACGATTTTATACGGTAATTTTCCTCTACGCATACATGATTTTTCTAGAAATAACAACATTTGCTACCCCATCGAACAATTTCATCGAATTTCATATCAATTTCACAGTGCTAGGGTAGCATTTGGCTTGATAATAGATGGTAAAACTTCCTTTGTTTCGTTACAGATAATATTGTTCATAATAGTTTTGAGCCTCAATCAAAGTTGAGTCATTGCTAAAATGAAGTTATACGGCGCGTCAGCAAAAGAAAATTATAGCAACTTTTAAATTAATTTGTGCCTAGGTTGGACGTCGATAGGACAGGACCTCAGGCCAAAGTAAATTAAAAATTTTAAGTAACCTCCCGACACAAAAAAAAACTAAAAAGCAAAAACTGACTTGACTTTTGACTTTTGGTAAGATCCTGCCGCTCCCGCGTCGCAGCCGCCGCCACCCGCCCCGCTGCCCGCAAGATTCGAGGCAGAGGCCTGACAGTTCCCCAAGTGAAGCCCGTTTCCAGTTTAGGCTTCGATCGTAACTCGAGGAGATCGATTGCTCCACGGTCATGTGTCGTTCGTAACGATCGCAGTGTTAAGCTAGTATGTGCACGGTTGGGACTCTGATGGATGACCAAAAATGTTTCAACACGATTTTCGTCTTTTTTCATGGGAAAGGGGACAAAAGAGCAGACAGTTCACCTGACGGTAAGTGATTACCGCCGCACATGGACATTTGTAACACCAGAGGAATCGCTAACGCGTTGCCGGCCTTAAGGAAGGAATACGTAGATAATATTTTTCTTTGAAGAAATCTAGGTCGTATCGGTTCGGAAACACCGCTGGCGATAGTTGGTACCACATTCTTGTGGTTCGCGGTAGAAAATTGCGCGAGAGACACTCGGTTGTATGTCAACCAAGCATCCAGGCTGTTGGGATGGATTTGACGTCGCGAGGAACGATGGCGGAAAGCAGCGGCTAGTCTAAGTCGGAACGACTTCTCAGAACAGTCCCCGTGATACAAGCGATAGAGATGCAGAGTGATGCCACATCTCTACGCAATGCCAGTGTCTAGCCGATCAGAAAGCGCCGGTTGGTCAAAGATTTGATTCGCTCTCCTCTGTATACGGTTTACTAAGGGAAGAAGCTGGTACTGGGGTGTCCCCTTCCTCAGATAAGAGCAGTATTCCACGCGAATTTGCGCCTTATACAATTGTAGGCGTTGGGCCGGTTTGATACACCGCTTCGATCTAATGAGCACACCAGCTCGTCAACAAAATATCCAATCGCAAGCCAGAAAGCAACTTCTAAAGCTATCCCGTCGGATTGGTACGGGACTTCGACGGAATGTCTGCGTGACCCTGAGAGTTGTAATACATACAAGAAACTATATGAAAACGCGCGGCGTCGCGCTGTGTGGTGTGGGGACAGCTTGAGAAGACTTTCGACCTATAACTTACTATCTGGTAAAGTGACGGCTCTTCAAACCACGACTTGCAATAGGTTTACTACTTTGGACACCCATTTAATGGTTGCAGTTTGAAAACATTTCGATCACCCATCAAGAAATTCAATTCCACTGCGACATACCTCCTTAGGAATACCTATTCCACTTGCTTTTATGTGTAAATGAAATTGTACTGACCTACATCGAGTTGAGTGTGCTGTTATTTAAAAATAATTAAGTATAAAATATAACTTTTACTGCTAAGTACGAAAATTTTAACAATAACCCTAAAAAGAAAATATCCCGCAATGTTTAAGTAGAATAATAAAAAACTTAATAATAGATTAACACAGCACCAATGCAGTAACATTGAAATATGCGCCCTAAAGTCAGTGCGCGAATGATGCATTTTACTTTAACAAGATCGAGTAGCATACGACGACGCGCGCGGCTGACGGAAGTCACCGTAAAAAGTGTATGTACCGCCTATTACTTTGACAATAAATTTGAGGTACAGCTCTTATAGTGATAGGAACAAGAGCTGTTTTGCAACTACTTAACATTTTTAAAGATAGGTAATTTTAGCTTTCTCTACTGCTTAGTACACTATTACCTAGTAAAGTGTTATCAAAGTTTTCGCTAGACGCGGATGGCATCAATTCAAGAGCCCTGAACTTTAAATGGCGAACCACCCCGCCTCACAGACATGCACGTTTGCGTCAAGTGGTTAAATTGACTCTACAGTACCGTGCCTTAGCGTGCTTCTTGAGTGGTACAAGGGTAAGACGTTTAAGGTTTAGTTGAAAAGCGGGAGCGAACGATGCGATGCGACTGTAGTATGTTGTGGCAATCGGTTTGCAGATTGCTGTAATATTTTAGTTACGCAATTTTCATTGCCGAATGCAAACTTTACGAACTAATTCGAAGGGACTGTGTAAATAGACAACCAACAGCCAGTGTCAGGCCCAGTCTGGCCAATATTGGACGTAAGCTATGGCAAGGCCTACTGAGGGTTATGCTACAATTCTCGATCCTGGGCATTGCCAGTAGTCCATCTACCTCGTTAATCTGTTCAACGTCAGCCTTTATACACCCGTCTGTTAAGAAAAGGCTTCCTATCCTATCCTACTCTGCACACTTGAGTCGTCGCAAACTCTCCCTTGCTCGAAAGCCTAAGATACTCTAGGCGGCAAAGAGATGTTTTTGCGGGTTAAGCTCGTTGCCTAGAATTTTTTTGGCTTCTTAAAAAGCAAAACCATACATGAGGCATTTAAGGTCGTAAGCGCGTGGTAAATGACTCAGTACGAATTGGTGGATAGAAGCAGTTGCAGTAACTTGCGATCCAATGGCGTACCGTACCTTCTGTCCAACGGAGAAGCTTATTTTTTTTACATTTTAGTCATTATTGTAGACCAACCAAATCGATAATAAAGCACCTTGCCTTCAAAAATCTTTTATATCGATAATCGAAAAACAAGATAGGTAGGAAACCAGCGACCACCAATCTCATCCGACAAAACATCCTGACTACTAACGCACTAATTTTGTTTTGTATGTTTGAAATGCCAAACCGCGATCCAACCTCGCGTCACAGTTCAAAGTCCTTGACTATTCTTCACCTCTACAAATTGAATAAAGAGTAATATCAGTTCCGCTCGCCCTTGGACCACGCCCACGGTTTGCATACGATTATATAACCAAGGTCAGGCTAACACTCGCAGTGCTATTGCATGCTGGTGTGCAGCTGTAATAGATTATAGGGTTAGTTCTATTTCAGTAAAATTAACTATTTCCTATGATAGATCGTAGATCTAGGTGACATGGTAGCGAAAGCTAAGACGCCGCAGATAACCAATCAATATGGCCTTTGATGACGAATTTCGTTATCTTATCGTTATGAAACGATTGCCACTTGTCTAAGCCCTGGACTCTAACACCCGTATTCACAAACATTACTTGTCTAATAAGCCCCCTAAGTGTGCTGTGTCGTGGAGAGATAGAGAACGCCCGGGAATGGAGTCGTCTTGGTCAACTAGGAAGTTTTTTAGGTTAGTGTATTAGTTGGCCCATATCCCTGAGTTTGCGAAAGAATTGCGGACCTTAAGTAACAGTGGGCAGGGCACATTACGAGGAGTGACGGCCGTTGGGGCAGTGAGGTGCTCCAATGCCGCGTACTGGGAAACTCAGCGTTGGTAGGCCCCCACAAGGTGGACCGACGATATGGCAAAGGTCGCGGGAAGCCGCTGGATGCGGACAGCACAGGATCCATCGGGTTAGAAATCCTTAAGAGAGACCTATGTCCAACTGTCTCTCGGCTGATAAGATGATGATGATTCCTAAGTTTCTCGAGAAGTGGCCAATCTGTTCCATCGACCGCTTAACGAATAGAATATAACGAATGAAGCCGACATATTACTATCGCGTCAAATGTCAGATTTAGCGTTTTTACTCGCAGAAACGCTTCAGAGCGTTTGCCACTTGTCTAAGCATACAGTTCAGACTATAGTCTGCCGCTGCCTACTAACTAATTGGGAAGCTTTAGGTAAATCAAAGTGGCAGTACAGTTATTTTAATATCTGCAACACTGTCTTCCGTCAAAAAGGTTAAGCGTCAAAATAAAATGATTTATGTCATCCTTACATAAGGTGCTTATTAGCATAATTATGCGGGAAACTCCAAGAGCGTTAGTGACGTAAGAATGATATATTTCATACACTGGCAACATATTTGCAGTTAGTATAATAATTATACGTAATTGGGACAGAAATAATGTAGTCCTTATTACATTGTATATTAGGTTGTGATTCCCAATGAATAGGTTGACAAAGGGGGACCTAAAACAGTTGTTTCCTGGCGCACGCTTAACTTGTGTTTGTTAGTCTAACTTTAAGCTAAACTATAATTCACCTCACTCAACTTCATCAGCCTTTTTTACTTTCTCGTATACGTAGCATAGAGGAAGTCTTGTAATCGTCAAAAAATTCGACCTCGAGATTTTGACGGATTTGCACGTTTTGGACCTCCCTGAGTCCAAAAAACCCGTTTTTGGAATTATGTCTGTGTGTTAGCACGATAACTCGAGTATGCTTTAACTTATTGCAACCAAATTTAACATGCATGTATATTATAACATCAAAATATAAGGTTTCTATCAACTTTTGAGTCGTTTCAGGTATACGAGAAAGTCAAGGGGAGACCACTCCCGATTTTATTGATGTTATGTAGTTGGCAGACAAGCATTCAGCCTGCCTGGTGGTAAGCAGCCACCGTAGCCTATAGACGCTTGCGACATTGGAGTGTCGTTATATTTGAGTCCCCAGATTCGAGCGGCTAGTCCGCTATGAACTACCTCGACTAAAGCCTTCTCAAAGCGAGCCTTACTTCCAATCCCCACTGGCGATTGCCCCGCCCACGCGACGGGCCCCTCAGGCCCCCGCCCCCCTATCGGGACCCTGGGGCCAGGGAGTGACCGTTAGTGCTCAGTCACCCCCTCCTACGACGGGGTGATGAGCAGTGCAATGCGGACGAAAGCGCCCCCGCGCCTGTCGTCCGCTGCTCGTCACCGTAAGGGGGAAAGCTTGAGCCAGTCCTGCAGGACCGGCTTGTTCGCGTCTAGGGTTCAGCGGCGGCGATGGTGGCGATGTCCACCGTACAGTGATGGACGACGACCTCCCTCGCCTCCCGCCTGACGGCCTCCCCTCTTCGGGGGCAGGGCGCTCCCCGTACACTCTGTGTCCACTCGTCCACTCTGGCGAGCACCTACGCCTCGAGTTCCCAAGGCGGGGTGCCCGCCAGAGCGCACGCCGCTGCGAAGCTTACCGAGTGGTAAGCTCCCGCCACCCGTGGGGCGCCCTGAGGGCGGTGGCGTTCTCCCACCTTTGGAGGTCAGCTGCCTGCCTTATACAACCTTGCTTAGGTGACTTGTTTACAGCTGTTATCTTTTGACAGCACCCGGGACCACCAGATTAACGTGCCTTCCGAGGCACGGAGAAAAAACGACTTGAAAAGTTTCAGATATTATACATATAGATATAGATTGTAATCATGAAGAAGCAACAGAAATACAAAGATAAATTGTAGTTTCGTATCGCAATCCATCATAAGTTTAGGTAAACGCTTATCATCGCAATCAAATGCGAATCAAGAAAACGAATGGAAAATTCGATCTTGAGCGAGATAGCACAAGGAGGAATATTTATAGCCAAAGTCATTACTTTTACCTTTCAATGGCAAAGGTTTGTAATATATGTATGGCAGAGATGGGTATTGGAAGATATAATATAATCAATCTTCGTTTTATGAGCTTCGGCCGCGACATCGTCTCCGGGTTGATCCCCTACATTGCGGGTTTTCCCGACAACATATTGTTCAATAGGCAGAATTGAAAACACAAGTACGACTTCAAAGATTTTTAAAATATGAAAAGTCGACTTTTTTCCACGCTAACAATAATTATCTAGCTCAAATTAAATAAAAGTATCGTTAAGAACTTGTGTTATGGATACTAGATAACGAACTAACACCTATACATTAATAAATCAGATATTTTTATAAATACAATCCGCAACTTGTAAGCAAATGTTATACTAAAAACTTAAATTGGTTGCACCAATTGCACATGTAGTCGACTTAGTATAAAAATTATGTATGTAGTTTACATTCTAAAAATATATTCGCAACAAAATTTAAATAGTTGTTTCCGAATACGGTGACTGAGACTGAAGAAAAAAATGAGACATGACGCATAGGACCAATACAAGCTATGAATTTGATAATGTAATTTTTCCACAAAATAACAATTAGAACTGTTGTTTTTGTAATTTCTTGATCGGGGTCTTTTAAAAAGAGGTGAATATAAGATATTCCTTCTTTACTTTGTCCATTGCTGATACTCCAGACATCAATCTTAGTATACGCCATATGTAATTAATTTTCAATATATCATCATTACAGCCTTTCTTATTCGACCCACTGCTGGGACACAAGGCCTCTCCTTGTCTTCGAAGAAGGTTAAGACGGTAGCCCACCACACTTGGCTAATGCGGATTGGTGGACGGAGTATAAGATGATCAATCAATACCCCTTGCTCCATTAGTCGCCTTCTACGACACCCATTGGAGGATACGGGTTGATGCTATTCTACTCTGCCGGCATCACACGGCTATTCAATATAATATATGAATCTTATCAAATATGGCTAGACAGGCAGAGAGAGATGCCGGGGTAGTGGATGGGGAGTGCCGTTGCACCACAAGGAGGCCTGCTTAACCCTATACGCCTGCGTTCACAAGTCCGGGCACTGCTTCTGACTCCCCTCCCTGCAACGCGATGGACGCGGCACCCGCGCTATGAATCCATGGAATACTAAGAGCTTTCGATTCTCTCTCTCATAACCTTTACCACCTCACTATCTGATACAGGACGATATTAAAGTTCAAACCCAAAATATTTACTAAATAAAGGTCCTAAGAAAAAGGCATTATATTAGGTTGGGGAAAAAGTCTTTTCGCATTATAGTATGTATAAACTTGTAATAAAATCTCTTTGGCTATACTATTTGTATCTGGCTGGTTTTGGTATCATTGAAAGTTTAAATTTTAAAGAACATAATTCCAAATTCAAATTAGGAAAATGTGTGATTTTCATTTGTTTTTCGTACCGCCAAGATGAGTGAATCTAATGAAGAAATTCGATACATTTTAAAATTTTACTACAAAAAAAGGTAAAAATGCAAAGCAAGCCGCGAAAAAAATTTGCGATGTTTATGGACCTAGTGCAGTGTCTGTGAGAGTAGCACAAATTTGGTTTAAGCGTTTTCAATCCGGAAATTTTGATGTCAAAGATGCACGTCGCTCTGGTCGCCCTATTACAGATAAAATGGATGCCATTTTTGAAAAAGTGGAGCAAGATCGGCATGTCAGTAGTTACGACGTAGCTGAAGAACTGGGAATTGACCACAAAACAGTTTTGGCGCATTTGAAAAAAACTGGGTACACAAAAAAGCTCAACATTTGGGTACCTCACGAGCTCACTGAAAGAAACCTAATGAACCGTGTACTCATTTGTGATTCCTTATTACGACGTAATGAAACCGAACCATTTTTGAAGAAGCTGATAACTGGTGATGAAAAGTGGATCACGTACGACAAGAACGTGCGAAAAAGGTCGTGGTCAAAGGCCGGTCAGGCTTCACAGACTGTGGCGAAACCCGGGTTAACTCGCAACAAGGTGATGCTGTGTGTGTGGTGGGATTGGAAGGGCATTATTCATTATGAGCTGTTACCACCAGGCAGGACCATCGATTCTGAACTCTACTGCGAACAACTGATGAGATTAAAGCAAGAAATTGAGAGAAAGCGGCCGGAATTAATCAACAGAAGGGGTGTGGTTTTTCATCATGATAACGCTAGACCTCACACATCTTTAGCCACTCAGCAAAAATTAAGAGAGTATGGCTGGGAGGTGTTAATGCATCCGCCGTATAGTCCTGACCTTGCACCTTCAGATTTCCACCTGTTTCGGTCTCTTCAGAATTCTTTAGGCAGTGTCAGGTTAACATCACGAGAGGACTGCCAAAACCACTTGTCGCGGTATTTTGACCAGAAGTCCCAAAATTTCTATAGCAATGGGATCATGTCCCTACCTACAAGACGGCAAAAAGTTATCGAACAAAATGGTACCTACATACTTTAGTTAAATGTAAATAAAGTATATTAAAAAATGTTTTGAATTTTCTTAAAAAATGCGAAGAAACTTTTTCCCCAACCTATTAGATAGGCTTGCCATACGTACGAATTGTCTGGATTTGATCACCACGTCCGGACTTGTTGTTACGTCCGGATTTTTGGATTTGTATTATGTTTAATGTGTTTTTGTCAGCGCGCTGTGATAACTCACTGACTGAGCGAGCACCCGCAAGAACTTTTTCTCTCATGAACCATTTGTGGACACCAGTTAGCAGTCGCATACGGGTCCAGGTAGTAGCAGGACTTTTGAGCCCCGGCCATACAAAGGGGCGCTACAGGATACAAATGGCCTCCACATTTTACCTTTGCATAATTTTTCAATTGGCTGGGTGGGGGTGCTAGAAATTTCGCCCAATCATAAACTTTTCGCGTCTTCCTTTTTATACGTCCGGACTTCACTTTAAAATAATTTAGCAAGCCTAATTATAGGTGATAATGATACTTATGTATAAATAGCAGATTATTTACGGGTACTCAAGTATTTTCCGCTATAAATCTCATCAGCACCAAAGTCAATTTCGCAGATTAAATTGCAAACTGAGAAATGAGAAGTGTTTCAAAGAATTCGCCATTCCTTGTCATTCTTGAGAAAATATTAAGGCTCGAAATTTCATTTTGTTAGGTATAAGTGGATTTCTTCTGGGTACCTAAGTAATTTACTTAGTTTGTTTTACAGGGAGGAGACATTTGATTTTATTTATAATAGCGACCTGCACGCGGTATCACCCGCTTGTGACCCGCATTGGTAAAAAAAAGGATAAAAAATATCATACGTCCATCCAGAAAATCCATTCTAAATATTGCAGAAATAATTTTCTAAATCGCTTGTTGATTCAGAGATTACTTCCTAGTTCTTACAAACAAACTTACAAAGGTGAATGCCCAATTTAGTATGGGACTTTAGCCATATTTACGCTTTAATGAAATAACTGCCAAAGACGGGGGAAAATCTATAATTTATGCGGGGAGAATCTCATTAAATTATTTTTGGGGAGTTTTGAGAAATCATAATTTTCATTAGACATTTCGAGGTTACATTAAATTCAAATAATTGCCAAATAGCCGTTCTTAAATTCTCCCTATTTAAGGGAAGGCAAAGAGATCCAGCTCATACAGCCACGCCTTCGGTATTTTTTTCTTCTTTAATTTTGCATTAAAAACATTACTCACGTTTAGTAACGTTTTCACATGGCCAATGTAAAGGCAAAGGGATCTCGATTGCGTTGAACGCTTAACGAAAAGGATATTATGTATGACACTGACATAATACTGAGAAAATCCGTGGCGACCGTTATGTCAAATGTTAGAGTAGACGTACTATTTGACCCTGACCGAACCCAAATATTTGGGACTAAGGTAGAAAGAAAAGAACTCGCCAGGCGGACTTAATACAAGAAACAAACAAATAACATATTTAATCATCATTTGAGCACTTGTTACTGCCAATAATTTTCTAACTGTTAATAAATAACGAAGTTATTGGACAAATATTGAGTACACAACCGCTAAAACATTTGCCGTAGTTATTAATATAAAAAGATAGTTGCAATCCTTCGAAAATGAAGCAAGACATTTCTGAAACTAAATTCCACGGCGGCGAAACCTGTACAGCGTAAGCTGAAACCGCCAACTGACGTTTACAAGGTAGACACTAAAGTAAATCAAGAATTTACGCTCCCTTCACACTCTCCTTAGGGTTGACACAAGTCTTGAATTTCAGACATCCGAAACTTCTACAATTTAGACCCTGATCATACTTAACGATAGCCGGGTGGTGTGCGCGTACATCCGGCGACTTTTGATTGAACATCGCGCTGTTCAAACGTGTCAGAAACGCGCACGCATAGTTCTAGTGTGGTTCTAGCTTATTTACCTCGCAGATATCTATTGGAACCACAGCCTAGGAAGCCCAGATAAAGGTCCACTACTTTCATAAAAAATCCGGAATTCTTTAAACTTTGAAGTCGTGATCTGGTAACCCTACACTGATGAGACCATAAAAACGGCACTTTATGGAACTTAAAATCGCTTGCATACTTTATATCGATTTCCTGACAGAATTCGCCAACATTTCCACGGCGCCTTGCGCTACCCGCAAATGGACTGACAAGGTTATATTTGAAATTTTAGGGGTAAAAATTTTAGCTGGGGATATAACGAGCTTCATATATCGGTATTATCAAAAGGCTACAGAACATATGTTCGACTAACATCTTTTAACATCACTCGCGCTATCTATCTTCGCATTTGGACTCCACTTCTGCTTACCATCAGGTGGAATGGAATGGAAGACGAGAGTTAGACTTTATAAAAAAACTTGATTTTGATTAATTTAAGACTCTGAAAGAAACTCTGTTCTTCTTTAAGAAATTCATAAATATTCACGATTATTAACCTAACGTAACCTAGAGGCGTATGCCAGCTCGAATGCCCTCACTCCCTTACTCCATTCTAATAACCCTTTGACGCTGTGAAAACTGAAGACCATCTGCGACCAACATCCAATAGTTGTCAAAAACATTATGTTAGTGACATACTTTCTTAAGTATCACTAAATTGCTAACGATGCAGTCGAAGTTATAACCCTTTGAGTTTATTTGCGCTGGTGATTAAACAATACAGGAATTTTGGTGGCGAAATACGGTAAAAGTTTTAGATGGAATTTCCATAATCCAGGTGCAGTATTTGTAAACGAAATGTGAATAATTAAATATAATTTATAGCTCGTCCCCGATCCTCCTTTTTAGGTCAACTAGCGCTGCGGTGAATTTACAATAAGGACGCGGGTTAGTTAACTTATAACAGATTGCAAATTAGTTGAGATACTTACTCGTATCTTTATTATGCTATTTGGAGATCTATTACAATGGGATAGGATTGAATTACATTTAAGCTTATAATATTATTAGTATGTAACATGTGTATTTTAAAGCCCAAGGAATTGCGAACCTTAAGTGGTAGTGGGCAGGGCGCAGGGAAAATTGTGTATCAATCATACATATAATAAAATAAGTTATTTACAAAATATCCTACTTAAGTACTAAAAGTACGTGTCGCAACTAGTGCCTGTTCCGACGATGCGCGCTGTCCTACGGCGTCAAGGCACTCCCCGACCGGTGCGGGGGTATCGGACGTATGTATCGCAGCTAGCGCCTGCTACCGCGATGCGTTGCTCATAGATGGCCATTGGGGGGGCCAGAGTGGCAACCACATACCGGTATCATATCGGACTAGCCACTCAAATTTAGAGCAGCCTTAACTGGGGTAGTACCTCCAACTTATAGAAGACCACAGTACACACTACATTTTTGTGGTTTTGTTTTTTCTGATGGTAAGTAAATTCGCCAGAGCCCCACGGGGTAGGGAAGGGGATCAGCGCTGGCAGCACGCGAGTGGCACATTAGTGTTACAAGCGTCTATAGGCTACGGTGGCTGTCAAAGAGTGGCTACTTACCAACAGGAAAGCCGTATGCTAGTCTGCCAACCGTTAAACATAAAAAACCACGGCTCAGGATTCTATTTCCTGACAAAGATATTTCACAAAAACATTGTACAAGCCTGCGAATTCCCAGGCAAAGCATACGGCGCGCGCGGCGTTTCGCGATACACCGGAGGAATTGCATAATCTGGCCAATTAGATCAACGAACATACCTACGTATCAACAATAAAAACAGTCGCAAATTGATCCATTACATAATTGTCGTTTTAACCGTAGGAAATAGATCCTTGCAAGGTCACAATTGAAGTCATCGCATTGCTGTGAACCAGCCTGAAGGCCGAGGTTTATGACCAACCAGCGGACCGCTATTTGATGTCAGTGGGCAATTGCGCCTACGCGTCACTAGCCGTTTTGTTTTCCACTTCAATTCAGAATACGAAGGTCGTATAACTACTTGATTTCCAACATTGACACAGGTTGTAGCGCTACTGAAACTAATTTATTTAGAGCAAGATATAAGACCGGATTTTAGTGTGTCCGTAAACGTCACGCAATCGATCACCGATGTTTTTTGCAACATATTGCAAAAGAGAAAGTAGCGAGAATTTGCAGAGAGAAAATTCGGTCTAAACTAAAATCAGCGCAACCAAGATCGAGATGATTGGTGGAAAATTTAAGGTTGCGGAATGTACGCTTCATTTGAATAGTTCGGTATACAGATTTTGCATTCAATTAGCAATTTTTTTTTTGTTATTTACTGAGTTTTTTGCCGACCAATCGGAGACTAATCGCAGACTCCTCTCTGGATGGTTTTAGTATCACGCTGATCATGTGTTATTTTGCAGCATATTACAATGAAGACGAGAAAATTCGGTCTAAACTAAAAAAGCGCAATACAGCAGATCCCGATGATCGGTGGAAAATGTAAGGTTTCAGAATTTACGCTTCATTTGAATAGTTCCGTGCACAGATTTTGGATTTATTTAGAAATTTTTTCATTTGTTATTTACCGAGTTTTTTGCCTGCCGATCAATAATCTGTGACTATCATATATCCATTATGGTTCCTCTCTAATGCTGATTTTAAATAAATAAGGTTGCCTAAACGTTCAATGAGGCCAAAGGTCCTGGTCATCTCATGTTTTCTTGAACTTTTTATTTTTATTTGATGTAAATGTTAGACAATGTAGTTGTTTATTCTTAGATGGATAATTGTATGACACATGCCATTAATAGGATAATTTTGTTTGTGTTATGATATTGTTTATATAACTAATGTATTAGGTATTGGTTTTTATTTTTATTTTGGTATACACACATTGTATTCTTATAGATATATTTATTAACCAAAGGATCATAAATGTATGCTTAGCACCTAAATTGAGCAAAATCTATCTAACAATAACAAAAAATGGTGGTGGGTATAAGACAAAAATTAATTAGTTCATTAATGTGATTAGTTGAATTGTATAGAAAAGCTTTTACAACATAAATTATTATTATAAATGAACCAAATGCGTGGGAGTAATAACTGCCCAAAATTTACGCATGTAAAACTGTAATTTTAATTATATTATTATTATCTATTGACCTGTAATGATGTTTTGAAATCATTACCAAATTGTAAGCTGTGGAGTTTCTTTCGCCATTTCTTCTCCATCTCAGCATAATAATATTATCGTCCCGAAATGGTGGTAGGGTTTTGACGATTTAAAAGTACTTAGCAAAGTCCATTTAAATAAAGAGCTTTTCATTTCATTTCATTTCATTTCATTTCAAAGGCGTGTGGATATCGGTCAGCGCCGAGCAATAAAGGACGCTGAAACGCGACGCAGTTAGCCGCGCATCGCTCAGCGCTGACGAGTTTCAGCGGCGGCGTTGTTATAAAACGCTTCATAAGCAACCGTTGGTAGTGACACTAAAACCAGTCTAATGCCCACTTGTACGCCGATTCTAACTCTAAAGATATCGGGGAACATTACAAATATTGTACCATAAAATGATCGAACTAACGCCTTCGTATCACCACCGATAACATATTTCAGACACGCCGTTTTGCTTCTTAATAGCCCATAGAGGTCGAAATCGTAACTAGGTGGTAGACCCATATGTAGGGTCGTCTGGGTAGGTACCACCGCCTTTCTTATTTCTGCCGTGAAGCAGTTCGCTGTGTTTCGGATTGAAGGGAAAGGTAGCCAGTGTAATTACTGGGCATGGGGGGCATATCATCTTAGTCCCCAGGATGGCAAACGCACTTGCGGTGTTAAGTGATTTACACTTAATATTGCAAGTATCTATAGGCGGCGGTGACCACTTAACATCAGGTGGGCCGCAAGCTTGTTTGCCATACGGTAACGTAAAAAAAAAAAAAAAAAAATGGCTTTTGAAGCTACTTTCGATTGATCCAGCACACCTATAATCTATGATAAAGTATATGTAAATGTTTTTATATCTAGTTAAAACAATCGTGAATTTTTATTAATATCTAAAAGAATATTTATGGCCAGGCCCAGAATGTTTTTATATTTTTGGAGGAAAAAAACTGTCCTGTTTGTCAACTCCGTGCTTCGGAAGGCAAGGCTTTATGTGTAACCAAATATTACCTATAACTCTGCTCAACCAATTTCGGTATTATGATCGTGATTGTATGTATTCATTATTTTTAGTTTACTCATTTATTTCCCTTTTTTTTGATGTTTCACATATACTCATCAACATCGTTGTATCAAAAGATAATTCGATATGCGCTATTATTTATGCCATTAGGGTCACATTAAAGTATCCATTAAGCTTCGCCGGTCCATATTAGATTACTAAGAAAGTTACCTAAGGACATTTATTCAACCCTTGATAATTGACAGACAAGAATGCTTTATTTTAGTCCGAGAAGTTTGTTTTCGTTAATTTGCTTAAAACATAGATACCTACGCGATAATGTGAGTGAGTGCTTTTTAACACTTTTTGCAGCAACTAGAGCTGCCGTATCAATTATACTGGACCCCGGGGTCTATGGGCCATAAAAGTGTGAGTAAAAATCCGTAAAATGTAACTGACAATTAATTCCAGAAGTCGATGGCACCGCGGTCGTGCTTACTAAATAACGATCAAAAAACTAAGCAACCAAGTGCGCGGTCGGTAACCGGATGGGTGACCGATAAATTACTTAAACTAAATTTTCCTCCGTGCTTCGGAAGGCACGTTAAGTTGGTGGTCGGCTGCAGTCGAAAGATATCAGTTGTGAACAAACTATTCCCATGGAGGGTTCTGCGTTGGTGTCAGGAAGCCGGCCGGCGATAAGGGGTCATCCATAAATTACGTCACACGTTAAAGGGGGGGGAGGGTATCACCAGAATGTGACATTGTGTGACACGGGGCAGGGGGGGGTCAAAAGCTTTGTGACGTTACATGTTAAAATTTAAAGTACTAAAACGCGAAATTTATATGTGAATAAAAAAATCTAAAAATTTTCGACCTCGATCTATATTTTTAATACTTTAGCACTCTCGCTATGAGATTATCTCTCTTGCAATAACAATCAACTTTTAGAGCGGCGTTGTAATGCAAGTTAGACACAAAATTCACGAAAGTTCTGGTAAGGGTTTGAGTAGGTTTAAGAAAAAAAAAGAAAAAATTAAAATAACTGTTTTCTTTTGATTATTTCTAAATACATGCATAAAATTAAAAAAATGTGTGACGTCACATCAGGGGGGAGGGGTTCTAAAAATGTGACAACCTGTGACAAGGACGGGGGGAGGGGTTAAAAAGTCCTAAAATTCGTGTGACGTAATTTATGGATGGCCCCTAAATATCGAATGCCAAATCCTATAGTAGTATCTCGAAAGCAAGACATACTGCACCGTAGGGTTTGAAGTGATTATTACCATTGATAATTATCCAGATAATGATATTTTATAATTATCCAGATAATTCTCTTTTATAATTACTTAGATAATTATCAAGATAAATATAGATTGATAATTATCTTGATAAGTGTAATCGAAAATATTTGCCACTTGTTATGTCTCATTCAACAACTGCGTGTATCGGATCGTGCCACTTAAAATCAATAGCGGGGATTCCCCGCGTCCGCGGATTTTCGTATCTGAACTGTCACTTATTCATTATTTTCTTCATTCATTTGTTTCGAGTGTGGCCAAAGCAAAGAAATTAATTAATTAAGTTTTTTTTAATTCTAAGCGTAACTTGAATTGTGTACAAAAATATAGAATACTTAGATTGTTTCCTCAACATCATGTAATGCCACGAAATAGGGCTTGTATCTGTTTTGATAATTATCGGATAATTATCTGATAATTATTGTGTTAATTGTTGCAATAATTATAAAAGGGCATATTTATCTTTATAATTTCAAACGCGACTGCACCGACACCAAATAAATAGGGAGCAGGGTAGAAGAAAAAACTAAAAATTTAAAACACATAAACTTACCTTTAATTATCTCCGTAGATGATATTATAACATCGCTCTCATCCATCCTCCCTTTGTAGCACAACAATGCCGTTGATTTCTTTATTTTGACTGATTTCTCTAGCCGTGTTCACAAGAGAGGTAACGTCTCACTTTCGCATCTGAGTCTTCACTTGAAGAAAGTATCGGAAGGTAACATATGCTCTACTATAACCGACATAGCTTTTAATAGCTCTGGAATAGTACCTGAAAATAAGATAAAAATATTAGTATGGTATTATCAGGTAAAAACTTTCAAAAACTAACTCCAACAACAAAGGTTAATATCTCAAATTAATATGTTTTATTCAACATGATATATTTTTTATTATAGGTAATGTTACTTAATGTTAAAAACAATAACATCATTTAAGATTGATAATAAAGTAAGGTAAATAAACTTTTATCTTTCATGTTATTTTATCAATATTTGTGAAATATGTTTAATCTACTAATGGGAAAACTAATTGGATTTTTTGTTTGTTTTTTTACACACTTGTATGATTTTCTGGTTGATCTAATTTCAATGATTTAGTATATGGTATCTGGCAAAATAAAACTTTTTTTTTACCTTAAGTGGTGTTAGAATGTAAGGAATAATAAATTTTATTAACATGTTCCGCCACGGTATCAGCATAGACCGTAAAAGTAGAATTCATATAATGACAGTACGGGTATCGCCGTATTCACGAAAATCATTCTAAAAATTGCTATGGCAACAACTGTAAAATTTACATTAGAATTTCATAGAAAGCAGTCTCACTGTAATTCTTTACAGGAGACTTGAATTCCTAGTGTAAAAATACAAGTTCCAAAAAGATTGTTTTGGGTATCATACACACACATGGACATGAGCATTTACAGTACAGTGGTAACCGGTGTATATGTATGAACGATACTTCCACACTATGCTTTGCCGAGAGCGGTCAGTGAAGGGTGGGTGCATGCCAGTTTGCAAGGAAAATACACTACCGATATACGGTTATGGCAGTCACTGGTGTAGAGTTATTGGTGAATAATATTGCATATAACAGTACAGGTATAGGTGCATTAAAAAATTGTTTGAAGATTATTAGTGTCATAATGGATTGGAGTACCGCGCTGGAATGTTTTAAATGTTATTTTTATTTAGTAGCTCTTAACCCTTATCTCAGTTGATGTTAAATGACAATAAGGTGAAAGCGAACTTCACCAAGATACTGAGGACAGGTTATTTTATAAAAAATAATTAATTAATTACTAGCTTTTGCCTGCAACTTCGTTCACCTGGAATAGTTACTTTGGACAGCATCTTGTTTGAAAACATGTCCTGCCATGAACCAAACCAAGTACAAATTTGTGGTAGGGTACTACCTTGGGGATGAAAACTGAAAAGTCTAGATGTAACTCAAGTGGGTAGACCAATGACTGGGAAAAAAATATTAATTATGATTGTCCACTGCACAAGTCACACAGTTGTGTGAAAGGAAAAAACCAAGTAACATTATGCCCAGTACCTATTCTCTATAAATTACATCCTACTGGATAATTTTATTCCTCCCAGCTTGTCAAGGTATCTCCCATAGCAATTGAGGAGAAATACTGGAAAATGATTAGAAAATATCTACATAACATGATGATTTAAGCTCAAGCCCATGGTATTCATGCAATAAATAGGAACTTAAACAAAAATAAGTCAAAATATCAATCATGCATCATAATAGTACCTATGTACTCTTTCATTTATGAAAAACACATGATAGGAACATAATAAAAAGAATACGCTGTGTTTATAACACATCAAAATGATATGATATGAATAACTGATGATAAAGTTAATAAAGTGTATCTGAGATCTTACTTTCTTCTTTTCTCTGTTTCAATTATCTTCTTTGATAACAAGGGCAGTAGTATTGATGGGTTTTTATTTAAAATATATGATTATAAATAAGTTATTTTAATGAGATCATAGAGAAAATCTCACTACCAATAATATTTTAATGAATTTATTAGCAACTAGCTACACCCAGCATGCATTGCAAAGCCACATAAATTTATAGATTTTTTTGGGCCAGGAACCATCACGGGCGTTCAGAACACCCTACCAATGTTTCATCACAATCTGATCAATGGTTCCGAAACGCATAAAGGACAAACATACAAACATTGATTTTATGAATGTAAATAAATAATGAACAAAAGGGCTACAGGCTTTTAACATATTATTAGTGCCATTCATAGTTTTTACAAAACTTTTAAATGAATAAATAAATTGCTACAAACCAGTCCTGTCATCTGTGGATGATTAATAAAATCCAGATTTTTTTTTATTGTCTCGCCGTAGATATCTACCAAGCGGGGACCAAAAGATTAATAAGGGCTGGTGCTATAGATCTTAGAAATACTGGAGTTAAATACATTACAAGCTTCCTAAAAAGTATACAAGTTAGAAACTAGCTTGATTTCTTTTTAGATAGTAAATGTTCACAAATATGCACATAATTAAAAGTAATTAAAACTTAGAAATGTTATCTGTAACCTTTTATCAATCAGTTTCATATTTTCTAGAGGAACGACATAAAAACAAGCAGAAAAACATTTTCTTACCAAGTTATTTTGTTTGAAGGGCACCAATTTTGAGAGTAACCTTGAATGTTAGCAAAAACACTACTAAATCTCTAATAATTATCACTTTACAGCACGCACAATAAAAATCAAGAACTGACACTATTTTTTCACTTATAGATAACAATTACATAAAAAAACACAGACACACGTATAAGCAACAAATTGGATATTTTATTATTTCGTCTAGTTTGGTTCTCATTGTAGTTTTTGTGAGCGACGACGCAGTTTGAGTGGCGGCGCGTAGGAGTCTTTATTATGAGCGTGGGTCGATTTCTTTAAACAAAGATAAGGTCAGATCTACTCATACTGATTACGAGAACCCTGATGCTTCACTACAAAAGTCTAAACTTAGGTATAAATCCGCACCAACAGCAATCAAGGCGAGTCGCAAACTACTAATCCGATTCAGTAGCTTTATGTAAACAAGAACCGGGCCCAAGGAGTGGAATAACATTCACAAATTAAGGAAATAATTGTCTTATCAGAAGCAAAAATTTAAGTCATTGTTTATCCCTGATATCCAATACGAACTCTGATTTTATGATGGGTAAATTCGATAATAGTGCTACGTTTCATTCCATTTTAGTTACCGGGGCCGTTGATTGAGAAGACAATAAACTCGTTTTCTTTCAAGTTTCACAGACAAACAAATTGACAAGGGAGGAGGAACGTCAAATATGATTAACCTCAGCGCCATCTATAAAAACTATGAATAGATACGGCTTCATTATTAAGGACCTAAAAAACTCAAATTAGGTTGTCTATGGGTGCTTTTAAATTTACGTTTCGTGATACTAGATGGCGCTTTACGTCACAGTAGCACAGTCTATAGAAGCACGTAGTATGTGGTGGCTTTCAAAAGTTGGCGCTACAATCCCAATTCCAAGACAAAAGAAAATAGGACAAAGAAATACTATTTTATTCCCTAGCTGGTTCAGTGCCACTAACTTATTTGACCCGGCGGATAATTTACTCATATTATACACTATTTGTTCACCACTAGCGACATCAGCACAGAGTACATTTGTTTAATTAAATAGGTACAAAAAACATCACGGGTCAGATAAGTTTGTGGCACTGTACTACCTACCACCTTTGATTAAATAGTTAAGTAAGTAGGTACCTACCTAATATTCAAAGACTACCACATGAGTAAATAAATATTAGGTAGGTACTGTTTATCAAAATATAAATGTGCGTGTGGTATGAGGGCTCATTTTTTGAAACTAATCATATTTTTACGAAATCAAGGAAGAATTTAGGAAATAATTGTGTTATCTTCATGGTGAAGATAAAAAAATTGTGAAATATATAGTGAGAAAGTTCTGGTCAAGTAACTGGAACACTCAATCTGCCAACCAGAGAAAATACTGTAACTCAGATTTCAAAATATACTAGATATATGTTTAACCTTTGCATGTGGAAAAATTGTGTTGAATTTCTGAAACCTATTCACAAATATTCAAAAGATTTTAACGATTTATTAGGATTTGGTAGAGGTTTATTTAGAACACTCAATTCTCTTATGGTGCAGACGGAGTGTTCGGAAACTTACCAGCTTTAATTGAATAAATCGTTAATATTCTTACTCTGCTTTAAGAGTACAACTTAAGAGTCAATTTGTGACCAAAAACCTTGACATAAAACGTAATAGTTAGAGAGTAAATAAAAAAACTACGTTCTTTTCAACATCCCGTTGGAGAGCTCAGTATTTTAGAGTTTATTTACATAACCCGACCTTATAAACAAACGGAGGCCACATCAGAAATTGTGAAAATGTTATCACTAAAGTTTTAACACGTTTTCTATTTCTGAGATTGTTTAATTTTTGCAATAATCAATTTTATTACATTTGCATGCGAGAAATGGCTAGGGTGACCATATTTTTTTTGTCGGACACATTTTTTCTCTACCATCATCGTTACGCACTAACTATTTATACGGTTTATTTATTTTATATAGTAAAGGGATATTAGTCAACTTTCAGTGTTTCGTTTTCGTATGTTTTAAGAGTAGAATGAAATTATCGTATAAACATTTAATTAAGGCTCCAAAAAATATTCAACCCCTGAAGGACGGTATTTTGCACTGCGTTCTTGTTTCTCTTTGTAGTCTTTTTACTTTCTCGTATACGTAGTATAGAGGAATTCTTGTAATCGTTAAAAAATTCGATCTCGTGGTTTTGACGGATTTACACGTTTTGGACCTCCTTGAGTCCAAAAATACCGTTTTTACTTTCTCGTGTCTGTGCGTTAGCACGATAACTCGAATATGCTTTAACTTATTGCAACAAAATTTTACATTCGTGTATGACATCAAAATATAAGGTTTCTATTAACTTTTGAGTCGTCGATCACGAAAGTTAAGCAACCAAGCGCGCGGTCGGTACTCAGATGGGTGGCCAAAATTTAACATGCATGTATGACATCAAAATGTAAGGTTTTTATCGACTTTTGAGTCGTTTCCAGTTTACGAGAAAGTCAAGCGGAGACCACTCCCGATTTTTCTTTCTTTATTTTGAAATGGCCTTTTACCCACTGAGATGACACGGCGCGGCATGGCACGCTTCGGTTTGCCGCAGCATCTTGTGGACCGCACAATAATATATATTATAGCATCTTGTGGACCGCACAATAATATATTATATACATAATAAAATTCAATGTAGAAAAAATACACTGAAAAATATCGACCTGTTCCAGGCGGGAATTGAACCCAGCATCTTCCGTGATCCGGGCGGCTGCGTTAACCACTACGCCACCAGGGCACTGCTTTCGTTGTCGAAATTTGTCAGTGCTTGGTCTATGTTTTTATGGTAAACATTGTTTCATCAAATCTTCGAAATTTGCACTTCTAAGATTCGAACGAAATATTTTTGCCAATATTTGACACCCAGTTAAGATGAAACTACCTTATATTATGGAATAATTATTGCGTTTACAAACGCGTAAATAGTTTTAAAACTAGAAAAATACACTGAAAATTCAATGTGGATAAAAATTGTGAATTACCGCATGATTAATAATAATAACTGTTACACTTCTTTTAGTTTGTCTTGTATGAACTTACAAGACAAACTAGAAAAAATGTCTACACCGTTAATTAAAGAATGTAAAATCCTTCAAGCTCTTGCTTAGAGTACCTACTGCTGCCACCTTTGGGACGGATCTGCTCAATATCAGCTAGATGCACTGGACTCGGTGGAGCACCATCCAAGAGAATCATCGGAAATGACACACTCATTGAGGCTAATCTCCAGAGCCTCGACCACCGACGACGTGTAGCTTGCCTCTCGGTTTTTAATCGGTTTTATTTCGGAGTGTGTCTGGAAGTTTTTACGTAGATAGATTTATCGCTCCGCCCCTTTCCGGCACCGGGAGACCAGGGGCAGCGAGGGCTTTCACTTATGTTGTTGATATTCCTTAATTCGCATGAAGCGATTTGCTTTCGCTTTCATATAGGAACAGCTAAGGAATGGAACTCTGGCGAGGTCTGTTTTCCCGGATCAGTATAATCTGGACATCTTTTAAGCCAAAGTGAAAAAGCATCTTTTAGGCGAGCATGTACCAGTTTAGTTTAAACAATTTCTGCGATTCGGAAAACATTTTATAGTATTATTG
Organism: Elophila nymphaeata; assembly: GCA_955850985.1. NCBI lineage: Eukaryota > Metazoa > Arthropoda > Insecta > Lepidoptera > Crambidae > Elophila > Elophila nymphaeata. The sequence continues at coordinate 6,796,725 of OY039091.1, read as the reverse complement.
ATATTATTGAATTTTTTAATGATAAATAGATCTTAACATAGAATTATAAATATCTATATGCTAAGCTCGGCTGGCTAAACATGTGATACTATATTATAAGTAACTAATATCTATCATACCAATACCATGTTTATGACAAATAAAGTTATTATTATTATACATTAATAGCATAAAAAAATGATTACGAGTACAAACAAAAATATTTTATTTTATGAATGCTTGGTCACCCTAAATACATTTCTAGTATAGAAATATATTAAAGTTGACTATTGCAAAAATTAAACAATCTCAGAAATAGAAAACGTGTCAAAACTTTAGTGATAACATTTTCACAATTTCTGATGTGGCCTCCGTTTGTTTATAAGGTCGGGTTATGTAAATAAACTCTAAAATACTGAGCTCTCCAACGGGATGTTGAAAAGAACGTAGTTTTTTTATTTACTCTCTAACTATTACGTTTTATGTCAAGGTTTTTGGTCACAAATTGACTCTTAAGTTGTACTCTTAAAGCAGAGTAAGAATATTAACGATTTATTCAATTAAAGCTGGTAAGTTTCCGAACACTCCGTCTGCACCATAAGAGAATTGAGTGTTCTAAATAAACCTCTACCAAATCCTAATAAATCGTTAAAATCTTTTGAATATTTGTGAATAGGTTTCAGAAATTCAACACAATTTTTCCACATGCAAAGGTTAAACATATATCTAGTATATTTTGAAATCTGAGTTACAGTATTTTCTCTGGTTGGCAGATTGAGTGTTCCAGTTACTTGACCAGAACTTTCTCACTATATATTTCACAATTTTTTTATCTTCACCATGAAGATAACACAATTATTTCCTAAATTCTTCCTTGATTTCGTAAAAATATGATTAGTTTCAAAAAATGAGCCCTCATACCACACGCACATAAAAATAAGGGTATCTACTTATTACGAGAGTTAATTTTATCTTGTCCATACCCAATTTGAAAAAAAAAGATCACATTCTATCGATCTTTCTTAGGCTCTTATTTAAAAAAAAACTGGATGTTAAAACATCCATCAAAGTTTTTAGTAACATGCTCATCATCTCTTCTCATCATACCTACATAAAAAAGGCTATATGTGCCCATGCCTTGGGCGGCCTAAGGCATGGGTACATGGAAGACAGGAGCCTAATATTAAGGCTCTTAACTTTTGTGCCCATACGCTATATATCTTTCTTCTTTGCTTAATCTTTCTTCTTTCGTGCTTTTTGAAACTAAGGCAAAATAAAATAAAACGCCCCCAAATAGAAAAACGTAATATAATATAATTGGATTCTTAACATAATTCTTTCATAAAATCGAATACAATAGGGTAGTAGGTATTTCTTTGTTGTCCACACCACGTTCTTTGGTCATTTTACGCTAAGAGACAGCCTTGTACAGCGAACATTGTCTTAATTTTCACTAAATCGTCCTCCATTCAAATTATAACGAAGACAACTTTTTAGAGAGGTCCTTGTTCACTTCCTTACATCTCTCTTCAGCAGCTTTCACAGCGCCAATGACTGCGGCACGGAATCCTGGAAGAAAGAATGAAAATTGACAATGATTTACAGCGAGAATTACCGGAAGCTAGAGACAGGTGATTTTTTTACTTTCTCGCATACGTAGTTTAAAGGAAGTCTTGTAATCGTAAAAAAATCAACCTCAAGATTTTGACGGACCTCCCTGAGTCCAAAAATATAGTTTTTGGAATTATGTCTCTGTGTGTGTCTGTGCGTTAGCAAGATATGCAACTCGTTATTAAGCAATCAAGTGCGCGGTCGGTACTCGGATGGGTGACCAAAATTTAACATGCATGTATGCCTATATATATATGTATACATTTATATACAGGGTGTAAAAGACATGAGCAGTCAAACGAGAACCATGTATTCTGCTCACTGTCATAACATTTTTCTTCCTTTAGACTATACCTGGGAAATTGATAGTTACGATTTTATTGAACGTCAAAGTCATAATTTTTTTTTTCATTTTTTTATGAAAACGTATTCTATACGTTATTTCTTAATTATTGTCAAAAGAAACATTATCATTTTTTTAGTATTTCATAACAAAAAATGGCTTCAAAACGTTAGCGTTCGATGTAGCTCACTCGATGCGCACGGACACTAACGAACGGGGCCGCCGTCAAGCAAAATTATCGCGGTTTTGCGAGTTGCGTGCGAGTTGAGCCCTTTACATTGCGCGGTACAATTTGCAATTTTTTGTAACACAAAAAAATAAAAATCATTTCCCAGCTATATTTTTTTTGAAATATGTCTTATTTTGATGTATAGAATACGTGGTTTTCGTTTGACTGCTCATGTCTTTTACACCCAGTATATGTATATACATTATATTATTATTTATATTGTCATATTTGTATGTATTTTACTGTCGTATTTTGTATATAGTATGTATGTATTTATTATTATTAATGTTAATAAATATTGATACATATTTGTATTTATCAGCCTATTTTTGTTTTTTTTTATTATTATTATTTTTTGCCATCGACTTATTGTAAATTAAGTGATATCATAATATTAATATTATTATGCATTTATAGTATACCTACAACTTCCCTAATTAGTTATAGTCTTTCCTGTCCATCCAAAGGTTGTCTGGAAGAGATCGCTCTTTTTAGCGATAAGACCGTCCTTTGTACATTTTATGTTTTATTGTTTTATTTGTTATAATTTTCTTTTCTGGTGTACAATAAAGAATATTCTATTCTATTCTATTCTATGACATCAAAATATAGGGTTTCTATCAACTTTTAAGTCATTTCGGTATACGAGAAAGTCAAGGGGAGACCACTCCCGATTTTTTAATATTTTAATAACGCATACCGCCTGCGTGGTGGTAAGCAGTCAGCGTGGCCTATAGACGCTTGCAACACTGACGTCACACTCCCGCCCCTCCCCTTCCCTACCCCCGTAGAGCTCTATCAGCCTTACTCGCCAACAGAAACACAGCACCACAAAAATGTAGTGTGTAAGGCAATGGGCCTGATAATTTCGTCTTAAATCAAAATGGGAAATAATAAACCGAGCAACTAAAAATTCCAGAATGAGCGACTATATAATTATTTGTTAGTCGTTCATTAAGGATTTTTTAGTAGCTCATTCTGGATTTAGATAGGTTTGAGTATTAGGTTAGGTGAAGGGCCACGACCTTGCCCTCTGTCCCCCGGGTGCGATGAGATGGCTGCTCCCGGTGTCCTCGTTGCGGAGGACGCGCCAGGTCGAGCAGCCGTCGGTGGAGGAATGGCTGCTAGCCACCAATTGGTGCACAAGGAGTGCCTAGACGGGTAGCGTTGGGACGGTCTCGGTGTAGTTGCGCTCACGTGCGCAGATCCCGAGCCATCCCGCAATAGCGCACTGGAGGTCAGGCCGGGGAGGATGTTTAGTGGGTATGGAGGGAACGCATTTACCTCGATTCCCACATATCCCCTGCGGTTGGCAACACCCCGCAGGGACGATGCGTAAATGCATTTGACCACTCCGTCAACAAAAAAAAGGTATATTGTGATGCAAATAAAATTGTTATCTATCTATCTTTAGGCAAATGATCTGATCTGATGATGCGCTGATTGCGGATACAAGCAAAAAAAACTTTGTTTCATTTTCTACTGAGTGAATTAGGTATTAGAAAAATATACAAGATAGGTAGTTAAGTATATCATTGCCATCATAATAAAGTAGATACAACTGTATACCATTCTTTTCCAAATGATAAGTCCCTTCCGCAGTCGAACCGGCCGGGCTTGTGACATTATCCTTCATGGCGGCCGGATGTCCGCCAGTTTTCAACATGGCCGCCGTCCCAAGCGTCGTCTGTGAGGCCAGGCGCAGAGCCAAGTCTCTCGGAAGACCACAGCGGACTCCTCCTTCGGCTAAGGCTTCTATGAACATATAGACCTGAAAACAAATATTTTTCTTATACTTACACCGTGATTTTTTAACCGTTTTGACTATTTCAAGGTGCAGTGGCAATAGCCAAAACTGGTCGCGTAGATGGCGTCATAGTAGGAATTAACGATTCTATATTCAGTTTAGGTTTTATATTGGATCGCGATTAAAGATGGTGGTATTGGAGCTGTGCGTTTCTCTTGCAACTGTCCGCCCGGCACAGTCAAGTTGTAGAATCATCTTGTACCAAAGGTGTTTCCGATGGGATACGATGTAGGGACCTTCAAGAAAAGATCTCTATTCCTTTCCTAAGCACACAACGCAACCGCAATGGATACAATTTTGTTGCTCAGCATTGGGCGACGTTGATAACTTAACATCAGGTGACTCGTATGTCGGTTCGTTTCCCTATATCATTAAAAAGTGAGTTACGAAAAAGCCCGTTGGAAGAAAAAAAATAAAGTACTTACATAAGCAGGCCCACTGCCACTGAGAGCTGTGACAGCGTCCATGAGGTACTCGGGCACTTCATCACAAGTTCCTACTGCTTTGAACAGCTGCGTGGCCAGTTTGACATCTTCGTCTGTGGTGATGGAACCTCTGCAGAGCGCAGCTGCCCCCTCCTGCACCAGGGCTGGTGTGTTGGGCATTACTCGTATCACTCGCGCTGTTTTTGGCAAAATCTGGTAACAGATGAGATTTAACACTTATTAACACTTAGGTACTTACTTATCAGGCAACTATAAGACAAAATTAAACTAGAACATATAAAAAACAAAACAAAGTTTAGAGACATCCAGGAAACGATTAGAACCCTTAAATGGAGATGGGCAGGCCATATTAAGAGAGATGCAACCAAAATTGACAAAGGCCATTACGGAATGGTATCCAAGAGACCAGCCTGCCTAGCATGACCACCGAAACACGATATGATATAGCCATTTATCGCGTTGAAGTGTCAAAAATTATTGGATATAACCGCAATCTTTAAAATTTATCGAAACAGCGAACATGTTTAAGCCATAAACATGAATCATATCGTGTTTCGGTGGTCATGCTAGGCGGGCTGAAGAGATGCAGAGGCCGACGGAATGTTAGATGGGAGGATGATTTAAAACTTAAAACGGACTGCAGGAGTGCTATGGACTAGAAGTTCTAAGGATAGGAAGGTGTGGAAAGCCTTGGAGGCCTTTGTTGAAAGACAAACTGTTGGATAAGGATGCTGCATATTAAAGTGGAGTGTTATTTTTAAGACTGTAATTTCTAACAGTAATAAAGGTGTGGCGACTCGTTTCCGAACGAGCTGTCATATCGGCATGTCATACGGTGACGTTTGGGTAATAAGTCTGGCGCCTTTTTCTGGAGGCTCAAATTTTATGGTAGAAGAAAATATACGATCTTTTCAACCGAATTGACTATATCATTTATCGGCACGGGAGTACGCCTGCCCGCCTAGCATGACCGCCGAAACACGATATGATATAGCCATTTATCGCTTTGAATTGGCAAAAATCGTTGGATAAAACCGCAATTTTGAAATTTTATCGAAACTGCCAACATGTATCAGCTTCTAAACATGTTCGCGGTTTTGATAAAATTTCAAGATGGCGGTTTTATTAAATAATTGTTAACAATTCAAAGCGATAAATTGCTATATCAGATCGTGTTTCATGGTCATGCTAGGCGGCCTGATCGTCGTGTAGGTGCACGATCACATTTCCTAAAAAGGCTTTATTATTATTATACTTATCAGGACTGGCCTAGGACCGTGTCATGTACCTATAGATAAGCCCAGCTCTAAATATCTAAGTCTCGAGTTCTTCTACATTCCAAAATTTTCAAAATAATTATCCGTACGCTTTCCATGGTACCGGTAGAGACTCCCATAGCAACGGAGATGAACAGCTTGTTGCCGCAGGATTGGACGTCCCTGACATCCTTCAACACCTTCCCCACCACGTCAGGCTTCACCGACACTATCACAACATCAGAGCGCTCAACGACTGGTTTGTTCTCAAAGACTGCAGTAGCACCCAGTTTCTATAAAACAAAAGAAAATACTAAAAAAATAAAAATAAAGAATAGAATAGAATATATCTTTATTGTACATACATCAACCAACAAATACAAAGATAACAATAGTGATTATAATTATGTAGTACATACAAAGGGCGACCTTATCGCTAAGAGCGATCTCTTTCAGGTAACCTTAGGATGGACAGGACTAAAAAACAAAGTACTCGAGGGAAGATGGCAACGTATAACTTAAAATAAATAATATAAAATAAACTACATACAAATATTTACATAAACTTTACATAGACAATTAACTACTCACTATGATGTAATAATACATACAGGGTGTAAAAGACATGAACAGTCAAACGAAAACCATGTATTCTGCTCACCATCATAACATTTTTTTTCCTTTAGACTATACCTGGGAAATTGATAGTTACGATTTTATTGAAGGTCAAAGTCATAATTTATTTTTTAATTTTTTTATTAAAACGTGTTCTATACGTTATTTCTTAATTATTGTCCAAAGAAAAACTATAATTTTTTTTAGTATTTCATAACAAAAAATGGCTTCAAAACGTTAGCGTTCAATGTAGCTCACTCGATGCGCACGGACACTAAAGCGGGTGATCCATTGGCGAGCCGGCGAGCTAAAGGTATAAACTGTAGGCTCGTTGTACTGTCGGCTCGTGGTAGTGATCCATTAGCGTGCCAAACAGTCTACTCTCATCGTTGGTGAAGTCATGACGTGCTCCCAGACGGAACTACTTTGTTACTTAGGAATACTACTACAAGAACAACCAAAGAAAAAAATCGGGAGTGGTCTCCGCTTGACTTTCTCGCATACCGGATAGACTCAAAAGTTGAAAACCTTGTATTTTCATGTCATACATGCATGTTAAATTTTGGTCACCCATCCGAGTACCGACCACGCACTTGGTTGCTTAACTTTCGTGATCGACGACTCAAAAATTTATAGAAACCTTATATTTAGATATTATATGCATGTTAAATTTGGTTGCAATACGTTAAAGCATACTCGAGTGCTGCTAACGCACAGACACACACACCGACATAACTCCAAAAAAACATTCAAAACGTGTAAATCCATCAAAATCTCGAGGTCGAATTTTTTTACGATTACAAGACTTCATCTATACCTCTATACTGCGTATACGAGAAAGTAAAAAGTATGGGTCGATTAACGTGTTTGAATGCGTCTATGAAATTAAACTAAGGGTACAGAACTTATTGGTGAACTAAATGATTATAGAAATTATTTAACGATGACCGAGGAAGTGTTTAAGGAGCTTCTGGATTTGTTTTCCCTTTTATAAAAATCTGATAAAAAGACAATAGTTTTGCGTGTATCGAATTCACCATATGAACGCTTATGTGCAACTCTCAAACTAGCGATTATACGATCGTAAATCTGCCATTTTGCCGTGCGGCATGCGTGCATTCGCTACAGCAGCGTGAAAAAGACTGTCGGCTCGCGAAGCTTGGCTGATCCATTGACGGTTTATTATACCGCGGTCTTAGGATTTCAAGCATGCACGAAGAGCCAACGAGCCAAAACCGCGAACTTTAAAACCGCGGTAATGTAGGTGCTCCATTGGCGGTTTATACCTTTAGCTCGCCGGCTCGCCACGAGCCAACGGTCTTAGCTCGCCAATGGATCACCCACTTAACGAACGGGGCCGCCGCCGTCTATCAGAATTATCGCGGTTTTACGAGTTGCGTGCGAGTTGAGCCCTTTACATTGCGCGGTACAATTTGCAATTTTTTTAAACACCAAAAAATAAAAATCATTTCCCATCAATATTTTTTTTGAAATATTATGTCTTATTTTTATGTATAGAATACATGGTTCTCGTTTGACTGTTCATGTCTTTTACAGTTACCTATTTAATTAAAAGAAAACATACATACAGACTGTAAAAAGACCTAAGACAAATCCGAAGTCTACGCATCAAAACAAGAAACATATAAAAAAAAATTTGCTGGGAAACGATTTTGAACACGCTTATATTAGTTTCACCTGTATATTTGTTTGTATGTATGTAGCTGACTCGTTTGGACTCGATTTTGACCCACATTAAACGGTCAGATTTCATTTAAACTTTATAGACTTATCAAAGACCGATGACATTACAATAATTCGATAAGAATATCCCATTATACTGATTAGAATCGCCAGGACTAATAAATTAAACGTTTGTAATATTAGTTCAGCTATACGTCACTAGATGGCGTTGTCATTGTTAAGTTAGCGGTGTTAAGTTTTTTTAAAATATAAGTAAGTACTTTCATCGGCGGTTAAAATTCGCACTAAAAAGTGGAAAATAAAATAATTGTTTAAAAAAACTAAAAAACACGCTTTTATGTTAAATCGGGCTAAAAAGTGAAAAATATCTTTTAAGTCCGATCTTTTATCCTTTAAAGAAACTAAATGACGAACGAAAAGTATAATTACTATTTAGAGAAAAGCGTGGGGTGCTCAATTTAATTGTAGGTACCGATCGAATATTTTCAAGAACTAGGTAATTTAATTAAGCACCCCACGCTTTTCTCTAAATACCTAGTACCTACCTAATTAGTTAATTACACTTTTCGTTCATCGTTTAGTTTCTATATCTACTAAAAAAAACTTTTTTTTAAACTATTATTTTTGGTGTTAAAAAAGCTCCAACAAATATCGCGCAATGTATGTTTCTGTAATACGGCGATACGATCCGCCTTATACATATAAATATTTATAAGATACCTAGCCAGCTTATAGCCAGCGTCACCACGTCTCGTGATTTGAAACTTTTGATAGTAATAAATATAATGATCTTTTTGTCTACTATTGGTAGTTTTTGAAAAATCTTAAAGAAACTAAAAAAAAGCAGGCAAAGTTGGACGGCTTCACACTGGGTGAGGGTAGCAAAGGCCATTTAACTAAGAACGTTTTGATTTCGATAAAATTCCCAGGTTGGAATACCTTCGGCCTTATTCACTTCACTTACTTCAAGACCTTTTTCAGGTTAAAAAATGGACCAGCCAATAGTTTAAAGAAGATTGAATTTTTTCAGCTACTGAATACGAAACAGCAAATATAAAAAGCGTAAAATACGTCTTTTACAACCGGCAAACATGATAACAAAACACATCTTTTCCCCTGGCCGATTATTAAAGGTGATCCCAACGTCAGTGTAGATAACATTTATCTTCGTGACAAAGAGGAGCAAAGTCAAGGTTGTTTTTTATTAATACTTACTACAAATAACGATATTATGTACTGTATGTACAGATGACATAATAATATCAGCAGCATACCCAAAACTGACAATTTTTTTCGACAAAAATATTCGACTTTATTCCAAAATCTCAATCAAAGTGATCAAAGTACTTATCTATATATATATAAAAATGTTATGTTGGTTTGTGTATGCTTCAAAAACTCAAAAAGTACTGCACCGATTGAGTTGAAATTTTAACATGATATAAAATCCGCATCAAGGATTGTTTTTATCTATTTTTTGCATCAGTCACATATCTGCGACAGCGAGAAAGCGAGGAAAACACACACGTGTGATGTAGCCGACCTCCGTAAGTAGCCATATAGTTTATGGTGTTTTGAAATTTGAATTATGACAACTGTCAAAAAAATAATAAGAGTGTTTGGCGGGAAACAATGGCGTCTGGATGCCGATCTTTATTTCGATAATTCAAAATTGCTTCGGAGTGGATTTTGTGTAGTGAAAGTGGTGTCGTTTCGTTGCATATGCATCCGTGTTGACGAACAGTTATGAGGAATCATTGAAATAAAGGTTTTTTGTATGTGGCGTTGAGAATTGTATAGTGGTTGGAAATCCCACTATACAATTCTCATCAGTCACCATCATGAGGTCTGTACCATGCATTTCTCGCCAAGCACTCCCTAGATGCATTAAAAAGTGTGGCACCCACATTTTAATGCAAAAATCAAGAAAGAAGATGAAACTGAAGACTTGGCTGTATGGGCTAGATCCCTTTGCCGTCCCGTAACAGGGAAAAATTTACCAAAAAAAAAAAAAAATAATAATAAATTGAGATTGATTGATTGTGACAAGCGGTTTTATTTACCAAGAAAAACTCCCCAAGGCGTCGCGACGCACAGTTTAGGAAACCGTGATATAGGCCAATATACCTCCATAACATTACTCTACCACTAATAGCAGTCGAGCATCAATGAAAACTGTTGCAAAAACGGGAAATCCACGCGGACGAAGTCGCGCGGGCACAGCTAGTATTGAATAAAATTCTGCTGTCATCTGTGCCTTAGAAAAGTTGACGTTTGACACATTTTATTTTATTTTAGTTTGAGATGTACCAGCAGCGTTGCCAGAAGGTTACTTTTGTAACCTTTTAGGTGATTTTTAACTCCGAAAGGTTACTTTCAGGTTACACTACTCAAAAGGTTACTTTTAGGTGATTTTTCGGAATTTCGGAGATTCGACATAGTAAAGCTATTTTTATATAAACCCTATTTGGTCGGTTTTTTGTGCGCGACTCAAAGGATCGGCAATACGGCACAAGTGAGGACCTTTTTTTTTTTTTTTTTTGCTCGCTGTTTGGTATTTTTCGGTGTAACCCTGACCATACCACTAAAAATAAATAAAAGGTTATTTTTATACTAAAAGGTTTCTTTTTTATATATTTAAGGTTACTTTTGTCGACACCCAGCTGGCAACACTGTGTACCAGAGTTTCTCCCGAGTTCTTGTTGCAAAAACACGTGTTAAGAGCAACGAATTAGGAATGATAAGAGACTTCATTTTAAACTCAATCTACCGTACAATTGTCGGTTACTTTTATAAAATTTTTACTTGATATTGGCGCAATGCGTAATCTTTATGTGTCGCGATCGCCATTCGAATAAAAAAGAAGAAGAAGAGATGTACCAAATGCCTTGTTATTAAAATTAAAATTACCTATAACTTCGGGGAGAGTTGTGATTAGCTACATCATAGAACTCGATAAATAAAAGAAATTGCCGTAAGCCGCAAATTTTTCGCAGTCAATTTTAGTTAGGTATGCTTCTAATTTTAAGGAAAAAAAAATTGAAATGTATTTCAATTATTTTTGTAGAAACAAATACAAAGAGGATATCATGCACCATGCAGTGACGTCATTAATTCCACTGAATGACCGATAAAGTTAAGACTGCCTACACATTGTTATATCGAACAACAAATATTGTGTTTGGAATTTTTATTGGTCTGAGTTGCAACTACACGATTTTTTTGGAAATACGAGTTTTGAAGTATTTCTTCTACCTACTTCTTCTTACCAAGTGATTAATCTGGAACTTGTTACAGGTGGCCTGTTGTCAGAATTATCATCAACAGCTCATATAATGTCCCCACCGAGGGGCTCGAGCCTACCCCGCATTAGGGGCGATTAGGCCTTAGTCAACCACGCTGGCCAAGTGCGGGTTGGTCGACTTCACGCACAACCTAAGAATTTCTTCATAGGTATGTGCAGGTTTCCTCACGATTGTTTCCTTCACCGGAAAAGCGTCCATTAAACGTATATACTTAAGTATGAATTCAAAATTTAAAAACATATTGGTAGGTGGCAGGGTTCGAGTCGGTGCCTCCCGGGTGGGAGACAACGCCCTTACGCACCACGCCACCGACGCTTCTCGTCAGAGTATACAAGTCGCCATTTCTGGCTTCTGACGTCGCTTGTTAATGACTGTTATCTTTTGAGAGCAGCCGGGCGGGACCAGCAGCAGATGAAATGAAAAAGCTCTTTATTTAAATGGACTTTGCTAAGTCAAAAGCCCTATCAAACCCAAGTTACCCATTGACGGGTAGGTTACCCAAAATGACGGACTTGCCATACAAACTTTCATCCCCTTTTTCATCCCCTTAGGGTTTGATTGAATTTCTAAAAATTCTAAAACAACCCTTTCTTAATTTTTAATCGAAAGGCTATATACCATTTATATGGATTTTACTTTAAATATGACGGATTTCCATACAAACTGTCATCCCCTATGAGGCCCCCCTTTGGGTTGAATTTCGAAAAATCCGGCCTTATCCCTTGCCACCGTCATAAAAGGAACCTCTATCCAAAATTTCAGCTATCTTGGTCCAAGGGTATGGGCTGGGCGTTGATCAGTCAGACAGTGAGTCAGGACTTTGCCTTTTATATAACTAAATAGATTATGTGGGTAAATCTTTATTATTGGTGTGAGAGGTAAATACAGGGTGTAAAAGACATGAACAGTCAAACAAAAACCATGTATTCTGCTCACCATCATAACATTTTTTTTCCTTTAGACTATACCTGGGAAATTGATAGTTGCGATTTTATTGAAGGTCAAAGTCATAATTTCTTTTTTCATTTTTTTATGAAAACGTATTCTATACGTTATTTCTTAATTATTGTCCAAAGAAACATTATAATTTTTTTTAGTATTTCATAACAAAAAATGGCTTCAAAACGTTAGCGTTCAATGTAGCTCACTCGATGGGCACGGACACTAACGACCGGGGCCGCCGTCAAGCAAAAATATCGCGGTTTTGCGAGTTGCGTGCGAGTTGAGCCCTTTACATTGCGCGGTACAATTTGCAATTTCTTTTAACACCAAAAAATAAAAATCATTTCCCAGCACTAATTTTTTTGAAATATGTCTTATTTTGATGTATAGAATACATGGTTCTCGTTTGACTGTTCATGTCTTTTACACCCAGTATAGAATAGGAAAACATAACACAATAAATAAAATTCCTCAATATATTTATTTTCTATTTACCTTAAATGCATCAGCACATACGGTGTCAGACGGATGACAGCTGGCTGTGATCTCATCGGGCTTGGCTAAGCCTGAAAGGTAAAAATAATAATGTTTTTAGTATTTTAAATGTAATGTAATGTTTTATATAGTAGGGTGATAAGGGTAAGCCTGTATGTATAGGGTCCTCTGGGTAGGTAGGTACAACCGCCTTTCTTATTTATGCCGTGAAACGGTTTGCTGCGTGGAAGGGAAAGATTGAAGGGAAAGGTAGCCAGTGTAATTACCGGGCATGGAAGGCACTTCATCTTGGGCCTCAGGGTGGCAACGTACCTGCAATACCAAGTGATTTTTTCCTTGTTATTCCAGGTATTTATAGATCCACTTACCACCAGGTGGACCGTCTGCTTATTAGTCATCTAGTATAGCAAAAAAAAGGAAATTTTTAATTTTTGTCGTTGGCCGATCGTATAATTGGTCAGTTCATGAAATGCCTCGGCATTCATGAAACGCCGCAATTGTATCGTAGGCCAATCGCTGTGAACTGGTCCGATCGGGATCTGTTTGAACCTACCGATCACACAAATAATATGTAGGTACCCAGGTGTATAAGACATTACACTCTCCCACTAACAATCCACACCGCTTGGTCATAAAAATAACCCTGAACCGGTGACAGCCGACGGATCTACGGCGAAAGTGGGGTCTTTCACCGTCACCTCCATGATCTGGCCAATTTTACGGTCAGCTGACAACAACAGTACAGGCATATCACAATGTGGCCAATCCAATGATCGGCCCACGACATATTATAAAGCGTAGGGCGAAGCCAAGCCTATAATTAATTGACGATCCGATCACGAGAGCCAATGCTCCGTTACCACCGCGTAGTTCGCAAAGCAACACTACACAATCAGGCACTAGACACACCTTTGTTAATCACCGCACCCTTCGAACAAGAGTGCGAAGACCCGGTCTACACACTTCGCGCTATACCCAGTACAGATACGTACGAACCGGTAGGCAGTAGTCCACGGAGTATAAGGTGATCAATACCATTAGTCGCCTTCTACGACATCCATTCGAGGATAGGGGGTAATGCTATTCTACTCTGCCGGGGTCACACGGCTACAGGATTGCATTCCCTAATTTGGGGTCGATGAATGATGTCACACACACTACTCTATGTTTTGGCATAGTTTTATGGCCGTCCGCCTCCCTGACGTCAACTCTCCTTGGGTTGAACAAATGATGTTGTGGGTCGATGACACCGCTCAAGTAACCCCTTGGTGTGGTGTTCTGGACGGGTTCAGAAAGTCCTTTAGTTCTTTTTACGACAGCCAAGGGATGAGAAAGGGTAGCTCTATTTGTTACAGGAATTTTTACTACAAAGATTTTTTTAAAACTTACTAAATCTTTCGAAACTCACCAGCTGATATGAAGCCATTGGCCAGCGCAAACGCCAACCGACCACCTCCAAGGAAACCAATCTTCATTGCTTCGGCTATTGATACTGAAATTTAAGAAAAGGTATGTATGTTAATTATTGTTACATATTTTATTTTATTGTACTCTCTTAGCCTCCTAAAAACTTATTTGTGTTGTAGAGCAAATATGCTTAAGGTTTTATAACGTCGAGTCCATATATGCATGCCGTGACAACCTTATAATTAGGTCTGCACTTAGAAGCAGTGGCGGATTTACCAGTAGGCAGAGTAGGCTGGAGCCTAGGGCAGATTTTAGGGGGCGGCAAATTTGGCCCAAATTTTGAGAAAACGCGCCCTGAATTTTAGTAACTGGAAAAAGCTGGTGTAATTAGGGAGATAGAACACAATGAAATTGCAAATGTAATTAATATGATTGTGAACTAGGCATGTCGCAGCTTTCCTACTATAAGGGCACAATTCGAAAAACACGATTGGTGGGAAAACGCGTTTATGGAGCGTTTTTTAAATGTGAAAGAGACACAAATAGTTTTTATGACTCTTTCTGCCAAGAGCATGATGTAGGCGCGTTGTTTATGGGTCCATATATAATATATTTCTAAAAATCATTAAATTTTGAGTTGTGCCCCTATAGTAGGAAAGCTGCGATATGCTTGATGGAACTAGGGTATCCAATTTCAGAAGTAGGAGCGCCAAAAATTTATTAGCCTACTGGCGGCAAATCTGTAAATCCGCCACTGCTTAGAATAATAATAATAATAATAAATCATTTAATCCTCACCATAATCATACAATAAATCAGTTACAAAGGTTGTAGCAGGGGGGTTGATTATGGCAGGTTGATACCTGTACTAGGATGTATCCTGTATCACAGGTTATCAACCCTCCACCTCTATAAAAAAGGTACAATGAGTAACTAGATTACACAGTTTAACAAATTAATGGCTAATTTTAATTTTATTATATTTAGGTTTAATGTAAATCGCTGCTACGTTTGATGAGTGAATGTGTATATGCATCTATCTGTGTGTGTGTTTGTGTGTGTTTGTGTGTGTGTGTGTGTTGTGTGTGTGTGTGTGTGTGTGTGTGTGTGTGTGTGTGTGTGTGTGTGTGTGTGTGTGTGTGTGTGTGTGTGTGTGTGTGTGTGTGTGTGTGTGAGTCAGCGTTAAAGCGTTAGTGTGTGTATGTTATTTCCTAATGATGATTAGATTTTCAGTGGATGCGTATTTTTGTCCACACAACTCAGTTTGGATGAAGGTTTTTAGCTGATTTTTATTCATCCTATAAATTGGAGTGATATCATTAAATAGAAGGATTGATAAGCACTTAGTTTTAAGCTGTAGGTAATAATGTAAGATTTGTTGGTTGTCCTAAAATAAATGAATTAATTTGTGACGTCGTGCGTCTGGTCCTGCTCTGGCAGTATGGTCCACCAATCAAACACGTTTTCCGACACTATTTATTTTGTTTATTTAATACGCTAAAATGGTATATAAAAGGCACTCTGAAAATAATATAAAATACACTGTAGAAACTAAATAATAAAACACTTAAAACTGATACAAGAATATAAAAAGGTTTAACAAAGGTACTCACAATTTTAGTGCCTTGATATAATGTAAGTACGTAAAGTACGTATTATAGTATACGTACGTATATAGGCCCAAACCGAGGTCAGAGCGAGACCCTTAGGTACGTTAGTAATAATTTAATAATTGTGTTCTAGGACACGGTCAGCAATGGAATGAGTCAAAAATGAACCAAATGTCATGATGAATGATAATTTTGAATATGATTGTTATTTTTTATAAATACAGCCAGTAATTAAGATGACGATGGTACAGTCAGCTTCATAATGATATGAGGTGCCAAGGTGGTCAAAAACATGTTAGGAGCAAAGTTTCAATAATATCTTTGCATTTAAAGTTATCAAAATATTGTACACAAACAACCAGTCTTATATATCTTCATACCATAAATCTCCAATTACATATACACGATTAAAATGATCTTTTATATGTACACATCGTAACTGTTCATTGGTATCTAAGCGTTCAGAGTACTCATAAATATCTTCACTTACATAGATTATTCCATTTTCAATAGATTGAAAGTTAGACATTAAGGGCCTTCACAGATTGTTCTTTAATTTGGTATTTTTGCGATTTGTTATGTTTTAATTTAGTTTCAATTTT
This sequence comes from Elophila nymphaeata, assembly GCA_955850985.1. Taxonomy (NCBI): domain Eukaryota; kingdom Metazoa; phylum Arthropoda; class Insecta; order Lepidoptera; family Crambidae; genus Elophila; species Elophila nymphaeata. The sequence goes on along the minus strand of OY039091.1, from coordinate 6,780,374 downwards.
CAGACGGAATATTTGCCATGGGAACTTGCCCACGGTAACAACGAATTTTTATGACAACTTCTGTCAGCGATTTTGTGAGCAATTTTGTTAGCAAGTTCATTTCCGCTCGTTCCTTTTTACAGCGACAATCACTTCGCCCGGGATACAGACCGACTTTATTGATGAGCAACTTTTTGTAGCAACTAGGCGTTTAAGTATTGAACTCTGATTATTTTATATTCTATAACAAAATAGCTCAGCGATTGTCGCTAGTGGACGAACTACCTAAAAGATTTTGAATTGATGTTATAAGAGATGGATAACCCAAGGTAACAAAATATAACGCAACAGAAATAAAAAAGATCATCATTATTGATGAGTTAGATAATATTTTAATTGAGACTCTCAGCAGTGTCATAGCAGATGATTGCATTATTGTGAGCAAAAAGAAAGAGAGGAAAAAATGAATGTAGTAATTGCATTGATGATTTAACATACAGAATAATAAAATAAACTATGCCTATAGTAAAAGTTCTCAAACAATTTATAAATTCAACCTTTTATTTGTAAAAGAAGATACTCAAAAGTTATAATCGGTTAAAGTCCCTTAATCGTTACTGACAGGTAACCATGTCTTATACTCTAGGTAAAATTTACAACTTCTATAAATGACTACTCTTAGTAAAACATTAAAAAAATAATTATATTAAATGTCACACCTTCCTGTTTACTGAATAAAAAGATGTAGCATGCAGAAGGTGGTCTCTATATCGAACGCCATAAGTTCATATTAAGTGGGAACCACAATAATATTTGAATTACCTAGATTATAAGATTTGGATACCTGTCAGTCACGATTGTGGGACCACCTTCAACCGATTATAAATTTTGAGTGTCTTCTTTTACAAATGAAAGGTTGAATTTACAATTGTTTGAGAACTTTTACTATAGGCTGAAGCATTCAAAAGCTTAAAATTCCAATGTGGACCCTCAACGGGAACGCAAACGACCAACCAGCACTTGGCCAGCGTAGTTGACTAAGGTCTAATCGCCCCTAATGTAGGGTAGGCTCGAGACCCCCGGTGGAGACATTATATGAGCTGTTGATGATGATTTATTCATGACCCATGACACACTAAATTCGATTAAATATGCAGCCTTTTATCCAAAAACATATCTGAGTTGCAATAGAAAATTGCATTTAAATCTGTAATATTTTCTTTTCATTGATTGATATTTTAATCAGCATTTAATTTTACCATTTTAGCAAATAATTTATATTAATAAATATAATTATTTGTAGAATTCGGTAAAATTAATACCTTAGATTTAGAGCCCCTGCATTTGTCATATGACATATGCATATGACAGCTCTGGTTAGTTTACAGGAAGGTAGTATATGGACCGTAGTACCCCGGATTAGCGTTTAATTTTCTTTACTACCAAGATATTTTTGATAACTTTGAGTGCTTAGATACCATTGAATAGTTATTCGCGAATATATTATTGGTCATCTTAACACATTACATAATATTGGAATTGTGTTGTTAAGATAATATTGAGTACTCTGGATGGTTACAACAATAAGATACTCTAACAGCGCATATAATATTGAATTTTTGTCTGTTAGATAATTTTGATCAGTCTTGACACTCAGATATTTATAAAGCTGACTGTACTATAACATGGCAATGTTATAGTGTTATAGTGAAGGCTTGCTTATACAGTCACCATCCGCTGTAGTGTAGGCTTATTTAAACAGTCACCATCCGCTGTTGATGAAAGGTGATTAAATGATACATATAATATTTACAACAATAGTAAGGAGTGTATGGCCGATGGCCTTGACAAATATGTGTCATATGCACCTAAAAGGTAATTAACTCTACTTGAGTAGAGTGCGCGAGATACACGCAGTAAATATTCCTATATAGATAGGATTTTGGATATACTATAATCCTCCTAAATAATCACTCTGTGCTATAATACTCAATGTTATAGACAGGCGAAAGGTTTAAAGAGACTTTGTTGTGAATGAAAATGAAAGTAATGATATAATAGACAAAATAAAATATACAATATTTACAACAAAAAAAGGTAGGAGAAAAGTAATAATTAAAGTGAACCATTCGGAAATGGTTTTAGGTCTCTTATATGCCAGCGGCCTAGCGGTTTATTATTAGAGTCAACAAGTTCATAAATTAGAGGGGAAATTTTCCTCTTGATAAAACATTTAGAAAATTTTGGGGCAAGTTTTGCCGAATGGTATTTGTCTGATGAACTGATTGTATAATTATGTTTCCAGACCCATTCGCCTTCATTGAATTCTAAATGACGATGATGCCTATTGTATGATGCAGCATAAGACTGATGAGCTCGCCAAAGGCGGGTTTGAACATCAGAGTAGATTGAACTAAGAAGACCGAGGTTATCAGCAAACTCCTCACGTGGGGCAAAAATAATGTCATCAGTTAAGTCAGAATTTCGGTAAACTGAACCACATGTAACAAGCTCGCGACCAAAATTGAGAAAAGCAGGAGTAAATTTAGTACTTTCATTGACCGACGTATTAATGGCAAATTGGATCTTATGGAGATTTATGTCCCAGGTCCTATGATCATCCTGAACGAAGGAAGAAATAGCAGTTATTATTGTTTTGTTATACCGTTCTACTGTATTAACTTGTGGACAATAACGTGGGGTAAAATGGATTTTAGGTATGTTATAGGATTTAAATAAATTGGTCAATTCGTGGCTAGTGAATTGAGGACCGTTATCAAGGATGATTGTCTCGGGAATACCATAAGTCATAAAAACTAAATTTTCTAAAATATGCTTAATAACTGAAGAAGTAGCTTTTTTAATGGAGAATAGAAGACAATATTTTGAGAAACAGCATGTGACGACAAAAATAAATCTATTATGTTTGAAAGTAGATGGAAGAGGTCCAATAAGATCAATGGATAAACATTGGAAAGGACGGGAACAATATTTAGGTTTACCCATCAACCCAATTGTCAATTGATTTTGGTGTTTATACGCTAGGCAAGTTTCGCATTTGGAGACATAAATTGAAACATCTTTGTACATGCCAGGCCAATAATATTTCATTTTAAGTCGTTGGTAAGTTTTGAAAATGCCGAAATGTGCACAAGTTGGATTTGAATGATTTTCGCGGATAATAGGAATTCTATATTCCAGTGGAATTACTTCTTTCCAATTATATTCGGATTGTAGAAGTGAATTAGTATTGGAATATTTAAATAATTTATTTTGCTTTATGATATAATCAGGGGTAGAATTTGGGTCATTCTGACATTTTGAATAAATAGATATATACCAGTTATCTTGTGTTTGTGTACTGCTATAATTGATGATATTTATGGGAACTGATCGTGATAATGCGTCCGGTATGAGGTGATCTTTACCGCGTTTATGTTTGATTTCAAAATTGAAAGCTGAAAGGCGTATGCTCCAACGTGCTAGCCGTCCGCTAGGGTTATCAAGATTAAGAAACCATTGTAATGCTGAGTGATCTGTATAAATAATAAATTTCTGACCATTGTCTAGGTAGCAACGCCAGTGTTCGAGTGCAAGAATAATGCTTAAAAGCTCTCTTTCGGTAATTGAATAATTTCTTTGAGGTTTAGTTAATGATTTGCTCATATAGGCTATGGGTTTCTCAATACCATTGAATTCTTGAGTAAGCATAGCACCAATTCCATAACTTGATGCATCACAATGAACTGCGAATGGTTTAGAAAAATCAGGACAAGCAAGAATAGGGGTAGATACTAATGATTCTTTGATTTTCCTAAAAGCATTATCACTTTCAGAGGTCCATTTAAAAGGTGGTGATTTCTTTGAGGTGGATGTGAGTTTAGTGAGTGGGGCTATGAGGGTGCTAAAGTCTGGTACAAATCGTCTGTACCAACTTGCTGTTCCTAAAAACTTTTTGACTTCTTTAGGAGTAGTAGGCGCAGGAATGTCTAAGATAGCTTTGATTTTATCAGGGTCTGTTTGAAGACCGTTCTCATTAATCACGTAACCTAAATATTTCAGTTCTTTACGAAAGAATGAACATTTGGAAAAATTAATAGTAATTTGTGCTGAAGCTAGTTTTTGTAAAACTTTATTAAGTAAAGTGATATGATGGTCAAAGTTCTCACTAATAATAATAATATCATCTAAATAGGTGAAAACAGAATTATCTAAATTCTCAGAACAGAATAGACTATCCATAAACCGTTGTTGAGTAGCTGGTGCGTTAGTTAAACCGAATGGCATGACCTTAAACTGGTACATACCACGGTTAGGTACATAGAATGCTGTCTTTGGTCTATCAGAAACTTTTAGTGGAATTTCCCAAAATGCTTTAGCAATATCAATAGAAGATAAGAACTTAGCATTCTTCAGGTTATCAATGATATCAGAAATAAATGGAAGTTTGTAAGCGTCTTTCTTTGTAATAGAATTTAATTTTCGGCTATCCACGCAAAACCGCCATGTGCCATCTTTTTTAGGCGTTATCAGAACAGGATTAAGCCATGGACTTTCACAAGGTTCGATAACATCTAAGTTTAGCATATCATCTACTTCTTTGCATAAAGCTTTTTGTTTTTCCGGTGAGAGTCTATAGCATCGCTGTCTAATTGGAGGATGATCTCCTGTATCAATGTGATGTTCAACTAAATGTGTTTTACCTAAAGGCTTAGTTTCTGTAGAAATATTTTTAAATTGATTTATAATAGAGTCTGAAATAAGTCTTTGTGTTTCTGTTAGTGATTCGTAATGTGTTATTTGTTCAGAGGTGCTGTTAATTATCAAAGTATTATTATCATTATTAGAATTAGAATCAGAACATTTTACGAGTTGTAAAATATCGGTTGCTATGTTAAATAATTTCCAAAAATCTATACCTAATATAAATGGTTGTTGGATAGAATAGAAGGTATGACGTGAACAGTAATGATGGCTAACTTATTTTTGAAATATATCGGTAACTAGCTTTTGCCCGCGACTTCGTCCGCGTGGAATAATTACTTTAGGCAGCATTTTTTTGTGTAGGTACTTATTATGCAAAAAACACATACAAACTGCAGTGCACTACAGTAAATGACATTTTTACAATCTACCATTTTATGTTTCTCCATCCTTTGCTACTTACTCGCAACCTTTCATCCCCACATGGGTCAATATTTCAAAAACGCTAGAACAATATTTGCGTTTCATGGTCTTATCTTCGGTAAAGAGGAATCGCATAAAAATTTTCATCTCATATTTCAACCCCTTCATTCCCTTTTTCACAAAAAAGGTAAGTAGCTTTTATTCCATTTCGAGGTTTCGTCTATTTTTGTACCAAATTTCAATAAATTCGGTTCAGGTGTTAGGCGTGAAAGCGATTAAGCTAAAAAGTCACGTCCACCATCTTGGATCTCAAAATGGATGCTGTATTCTGAATCCTGACTCCGAATACAGCATCCATTTTGAGACCTCCGAAAACTACAAAACTGATACCCATATCAAGTTTAAAATTCGCGTCCGCCATCTTGGATATCAAAATGGAACCCTGTAAACCACGAAAATGATATCCATATTAATAATAAGTTAGGTAGCGTCCACCATATTGGATCTAGAAATTGATGACGTATTTGGAATCGCGACCCCCGAAAACTACGAAATTGATACCCAAATCGCTTTTATGTTAAAAAGTCCCATCTGCCATCTTGGACCTCGACGTAGATGATAAAAAATCCCATCTGCCATCTTGGATCTCGACGTAGATGATGTATTTGGAATCAGGACCCCCGAAAACCTCGAAAATGATACCCATATTCCTATTAAGTTAAAAAGTCACGTCCGCCATCTTGGATCTCAAAATCGATGTTTTATCCGGAGTCAGAACCCCCAAAAATCTCGAAAATGATACCCATATCGATTTTACATTAAATAGTCGCAACCGCCATCTTGGATCTCGAAATAGATGTCGTATTCGGAATCGGGACCCCCGAAAACCACGAAAATGACACCCATATTGACATTTTGTCAAAAAGTCGCGTCCGCCATCTTGGATTTCGAAATAGATGTTTTATTCGTAATCCGGACCCCCAAACACCACGAAAACGATACCCATATTGACATTATGTTAAAAATTCGCGTCCGCCATCTTGGATCTGAAAATCGATGTTTTATTCGGAGTCAGAACCCCCAAAAATCTCGAAAATGATACCCATATTCCTATTAAGTTAAAAAGTCACGTCCGCCATCTTGGATCTCAAAATCGATGTTTTATTCGGAGTCAGAACCCCAAAAAATCTCGAAAATGATACCCATGTCGATTTTACATTAAATAGTCGCCCCGCCATCTTGGATCTCGAAATAGATGACGTATTCGGAATCGGGACCCCCGAAAACCACGAAAATTACACCCATATTGACATTTTGTCAAAAAGTCGCGTCCGCCATCTTGGATCTCGAAATAGATCTTTTATTCGTAATCCGGACCCCCAAAAACCACGAAAACGATACCCATATTGACATTATGTTAAAAATTCGCGTCCGCCATCTTGGATCTCAAAATCGATGTTTTATTCGGAGTCAGAACCCCCAAAAATCTCGAAAATGATACCCATATCGATTTTACATTAAATAGTCTAAACCGCCATCTTGGATCTCGAAATAGATGTCGTATTCGGAATCGGGACCCCCGAAAACCACGAAAATGACACCCATATTGACATTTTGTCAAAAAGTCGCGTCCGCCATCTTGGATCTCGAAATAGATGTTTTATTCGTAATCCGGACCCCCAAAAACCACGAAAACGATACCCATATTGACATTATGTTAAAAATTCGCGTCCGCCATCTTGGATCTCAAAATGGATGGTGTATTAGGAATCGGGACCTCCGAAAACCACGAAAATGATACCCGTATTGACATCATGTCAAAAAGTCACGTCCGCCATATTGGATCTCGTTATAGATGCTTTATTCGTAATCCGGACCCCCAAAAACCACGAAAACGATACCCATATTGACATATTGTCAAAAAGTCGCGTCCGCCATCTTGGATCTAATCGGGACCTCCGAAAACCACAAAAGTGATACCCATATCGATATTATATTAAAAAGTCACAACCGTCATCTTGGATTGGATCTTTATTTCTTATCAAGTCCCTAATTTCAAAGTATCATGGTTTTATCTTTAACAATGACGAAGTCCCATACAAACTTTCATCCACTATTTCACCCCCATACAGGTCAAAATTTAAAAAATCTTAGAACAAATATTTCTTTTTGTCTTATTAAGTGCCTAAATTCAAAGTTTCATGGTTCTATCTTCAAAAATGACGAACTTCCATACAAACTTTCATCTCCTTTTTCAACCCATACAACCTTTTTTTCGCGATAAAAAGTAGCCTATGTCCTTCCCCGAGATCTAATCTATATTTGTACCAATTTCCATCAAAATCGGTTCAGTGGTTTAGACGTGAAAGCTTAACAGACAGACAGACAGACAGACAGACAGACAGACAGAAAGACAGACAGACAGAGTTACTTTCGCATTTATAATATTAGTAAGGATTGAATAGTACCGATAGAATAAATAGATTGTCCATTGGCAACTGTGCCACAAATGGTATGATTTGTATCAAGTTTCATACCATGTTCTAAAAGTAATTTATGTGAATTATTTCCTAAAATAGTAATAGCGCTGCCACTGTCTAGGAGGCCGCAAAGTGTTAGATTATTTGTTTTAATCTCTATGTAAGGTCGATTGTCTTGTGTGTTTCTTTCAAATAGGATAGTTGATGTTTTGTAGCTTTTCATGAATAATTTAATTGTTTCTAGCCAAAGATTCCATTCAGTTGGTGTAGTTTTAGGTATTTTATTACTTTTCTCCTTTAATCGTTTTTTGGAAGTTTATAACGACAGTTCGGACATTTTGAATAAGTAACATCTTGTTTTCCACAACGGAAACAAACAATATTTGTTTTTGAACAGAGTTCTAAATTGTGATCATTTGTACGACAACGAGGACAGGAGAAATGTAATATTGGTTGGGAAGGAGTAATAGTGTTAATAGATTTATGATTATTAAAAGGAAAAGGGGGTATATTCGGTATAGTTGAGGTACTAGATGTAGGTAAGCTATTATTGTAATTTTCTGGACCTATTGAAAAATTGTTGTCTGTAATTGAATTATTGTGGGTACAGCTTTCATACCATTGGCAAGATTTTAGAAGTCGATTGATAGATACAACATCAGTTCGTAGTAATCGGGAACTATATATGGGACTCATGTTACGTCTTAAAATATTTATTTGTTCTTTTTCTGGTAAAGGTTCATGTAATTTTGAAAATAATGATTGCATGGCAGAAAAAGAATAAATAATTCTTTCATTTGGTTTTTGTTTACGAGAATCGATTGTTTTCTTAAGTTTATAATCGTAATCGTAAATCTGAAAATCTTCAATAAATTGAGCTTTGAATAAATTCCAGTCGGTTAAAATAGATTTACGGGCTCTGTACCATTCTAACGGTATTCCTGTTAAAATATCTGAGATTTGATTGTGTAATAATTTATGACTGAGATTCCTAGCTAAAGCAAATTCTTCGATACGTTCAATAAAATCTCGTGGACATGTATCGACTTTGTAAGTAAATCTTTTAAAATCTGGAATTTTAGTTTCGGAAAGTAATTTTTGAGTAAGGAGTTCTAAGTCTGTTTGTGGTTGACACCTGACAGAAATAGCGGAATGATATGTAGATGAACAAACTGATAGTACGAGAGCCCACGACCAAAATTTTTGTCTCATAGCAATACGGCCAAAACCGCATCAAATCGATAGATACGATTATCCTGAACTCGAAAATACCAATATCAGTCATTTTCCGCGTAGCGTTTGATCTGACCGAATTTTTAAAATTGTCAAAGAATTTTACCGAACTGCATCATAGCAATATGTCTGATTTGCAGATTGTAGTTGAATGATAGTTCTGAGATACCGGAAACATATTTTTCAGACGTTAGTGGTGTAGCGCAAACCCGTAAAATCACTTAAAATTAAAAATGAGACAAAAAAATGTCTCATAGCAATACGTCTGAAAATCTTTTTTATTAGTAAATTTTGGTTATTTGATGCGAACAAAACAATTTTCAGACGGAAATGTAAACGCATTAAATTTTGAGACCGTTTTGAAAATGTTAACAAATTTTACCGATCGGTATCATAGCAATATGTCTGAAAATTGTTGGACATGATAAAATATGTTGTCCACATGTGCAAAAAATTTATATCAGACAAATTAAGTGTAGCACCTTCTCTATCAGACAACTTATCGATACTCAGATATCATTTAAAAATCGTATTGAGGCATCTTGAATTTTCTGTTACAAAGCAATGAATACGTTGCGACCCTGAATTTATTAGATGATAATTAACAAAGAATTTACCCGAAACCGTAACATTGAAGTTGAAGGACTGAAATAAATCGCACAAAAGGAAACTGGGAAACTGTGAGCGTCGTTCCGACGTTTGGAGCAGCTGGCGAGTGAAGTAAGAAAGGGGCAGGAGCGTAACAAGCGCTGAGGCTGTTGAAATTAAATACTGATTGATTTGATAGTTTTGGTTTTATTTAAAGCACACTTGAGTAACTTTTACAAAAGAAATAAGTAATGACATCTGTCATCTGTCAAAGTACATATAATAGACAAGGGAGATTCTTGAATATCTATGAAGGCTGTAAATTTAAAAAAAACATTTAACAGAGGCGTCGGCCAGGCGACTCCGAAACGTTATTTTCGTTTTTGGGAGTATATGCTACACTTAAAGTGTCTGAAAACAGGTTTTTGGTAATCATGGCAGCAATACGAAAAGTTGAAAAAAAAATTTATCCGTATTGCTATGATACAGGTCGGCTAAATTTGTTGACATTTTCAAAAATGCGCTCAGGCTATATGCTACGCGCAAAATGTCTGAAAACAAACTTTTTCGTAATACAATTATAAAATCTATGTACATTTTCACTATCAGACGTATTGCTATAATACCGACTGTCTTTTTTTTTGACACAGCAGAAATGGCCTCCCACGCAGTTGCTACACTTTCGACCGTTACTACACACCTAGTCGGGTTCAGAATCATACAATCTAACGATTTTATAGGGTTTTTGCCGTATTGCTATGAGACATGGTTTTGGTCGTGGGCTCTCGTACTATGATGTCATTTGATCAAATTTTGTTTGACAATCAGAATATTGTTTATTATTATTTTCGAATAATTCTAGTAAGTTATTTGGTAACTCTGTAGAAATATCGATTCTATTTAGGCGGTGGCATATATGAGAAAGATATGTCTTTATCTTCTCTTTATTTTGACTATTATGTGTAAAAGTGAGTAAGCGTGAAGAAATGATCAACAAAGCCTTTTTAATATCATCTAGATCACGTTCTATTGGATATGGACTTGGAAGTGATGCTGTATCGGTTTCTATGAGTGGCGTTAGAATATTTCGCAACTCATCAGCGGTTGCTGATGGTGGAATGGTTTGCGAGCGAAGCGCAAGCTCGTATATAAGTTCTGGTTTATTCAAAAAAATTGGATTCATTTTAATAGTTCTAATAAGGTAAATATTGTTAAAATATTGTTAAAATTTGAAAATAAATGGTGTATTCCTAAAAAAAATGGTATTTTATTCTAATCTAAATAAATGGGGATATAATAATAGTATTGTAATGTTAGGTAGGTAGAGTGAGGCAAGTCAGAAATTTTGGACACCTCTAGATAGTCGGCAAGGATTGCCCTAGGAAAGTGCCCGCCAAATCTGGACTTGTGTGGTGGATAAGCTGGAGGTATTCCCTCGCAGCACTGCCGTAAGTGTAAAGTGTGCTGAACTTGAGTGACTAGTTAACACCCAAGCTCAAACAACTTGATGTCGATTTCGGTGGAAATCGGGTAAGTTTTATTGTCTGTAACTGATTTGAAATTGTTTGTTTTGAGTACTGGAAGTGTAGGGATCAGTAATGACTGTTGGTGCACTACTGAAAATAAATTTAATAATGATGGATGAAGGTATCGATGAAGGGTTCGGAGAAAAAAAAATATTTATAAAAATTGGCCGCTAAATTATATCAAGGACTCACAGTCTTTTAGAATTTTGAAAAATCTAGAAAAAAGAAATAATATAAAATACACTGTAGAAACTAAATAATAAAACACTTAAAACTGATACAAGAATATAAAAAGGTTTAACAAAGGTACTCACAATTTTAGTGTCTTGATATAAAGGCCCAAACCGAGGTCAGAGCGAGACCCTTAGGTACGTTAGTAATAATTTAATAATTGTGTTCTAGGACACGGTCAGCAATGGAATGAGTCAAAAATGAACCAAATGTCATGATGAATGATAATTTTGAATATGATTGTTATTTTTTATAAATACAGCCAGTAATTAAGAGGACGATGGTACTATAACATGGCAATGTTATAGTACCACGTTACAAATTGATTAATTTTACAATCCTGGAACATTCGAAATAGTCGTGAAGAAGTACCTTGCCGATCGATAAGGCGATAATGCGGTGAGTTTATTTATCTCTCGCACTCAGCTATCTTTCTTCACATTTGAACTCCGCTTCTGAACTAAATGCAGGAAATTTTTGTAGGATAGATCGTTTTGGCCCACTGCTGGACATAGCTTTTCTCTTGACTGATAAGATCCTTTTGGCGCGACCCTCAACCGGTTCCAAAAAAAATTGTAATTAATTATTAGTTTGAGTTTCTATTCGTATCAGTAGATTGGTTTTTGAAAAGATGGAATCTTCGCAATGATGACGTGACGTACCACGTGCAAGATTGAATTATTGCCAATTCTCTAGAAGCGCCTAAAATTAAACAAAAATTTGTAAATGTTCGCGACATTATCGGGCGTCCAAACACGACTTTTTTGTTGTTTAACTGTGTTTTAGTAAAACCTAAAAATAAAATTTCAATAAATACAGCTTAAAACTATAATTAATTAAAATATTAATACCTACAATCACTTTCAATTGACTATTTAATTAAAGTAATGACGTACTCGCGAGTTAGCCAGTATTAGCTGATACAAACATACTTGAGCTACATCTGGTAGTATGGGCTATGAAATGGTGACAAATGAACTAAACTTTCAGTGAAACAATAAACAAATTCGACGACAACCAGGGAAAATGTTACTCTTTTAAAATTTTAGCGATCCTAGTCAAAAACATTGGTACAAATTCGTACCTAAACAAAATAAAATATCTGTTGCAGTTTAAAAATAGAAAAACACTCACGTGTTTGAGACGTGCAGAGTTTAGTCCACGAGACGTTTGCGTTACACGAAGTTTAGATTGTCACTGAACTCTGATAATCTGATTCAACAGATGTTACGTAGTTCATTGTTATCAGTTAGGGTATCGTTTTAGCAATAAACAAGAATAAAATTATTATGAATTGAGCGCTGCGTATGAGGTTGTCAAACTATGTAAGTAATTTAGTTTGTATAGGTAGGTAGGTAAGTAGTTTCAGAAAATTGGATAGTAAACAGGTACAGAACGTTATGGTTTTCTTCATTTATACAACAACAACAAGCAAGCCAGTAGGCTAATAATTTTTTGCCGTCAGTAGGCTAATCAATTTTTGCCGCCAGTAGGCTAATCGATTTTTGCCGCCAATAGGCTAATCAGTTTTTTTCCGCCAGTAGGCTAATCAATTTTGCCGCCAGTAGGCTAATCAATTTTTGCCGACAGTAGGCTAATAAATTTTTGCCGCTAATAGGCTAATAATTTTTAGCCGCCAGTAGGCTAATAAAATTTTGCCGCCCCTACTTATATTTGAAATTAGATACCCTAGTTCCAACGTGCGTATGCCTAGTTCACAATGATATCAATTACATTTGCAACTTTTTTGTGCTCTATCTTCCTCATTACATCAGCTTTTTTTCTCTTTATTAAAAAAAATAATTTTTCGGGGCATGTTTTCTCTGTGTATATAATAAAAAAAATTGGGCCAATTTTGCCACCCCCTAAGATTTGCCGCCCCCTAAAATCAGCCGCCCTAGGCACCAGCCTACACAGCCTACTGCTACTGATAAATCCCCCACTGCTGTGGTCTTCTGTAAGATGGAGGTAGGTACCTACTACCCCAGTTCAGGCTCCTCCATATTCGAGCGGCTAATCCGCTGTGCCCTACCTCCACTAGAATAATAAATCATTAATAAAACTTTGAGAATCTTATACGTATCGATCGCTTTATTATGAATACTTTGGAATAGGCTGATAGCCTGATAATGGTCAAGTAGGTACCTACATGTTGTACAGGAGATAATGACCACAATATTAACGGATATTATTATTATTTCGGAACCCACGAAAACCACAAAACTTATACTCATATTTAAATTTATATATAGAAAAAATTCGCGTCGGCCATCTTGGGCTCCAACATGCTTATGAAACTAAGATGTTGGTAGTTGTTATTCATATACTATTATATGCAGTATCTCACAGCACATGTAGTTTATACCATTATGGTAACAACACTAAAATATCTCCAATATCTCCCGAATGGCAGTTCGGGGGCGCCACCGCGTGAGGGGCACGCGGGACTGTGGAAATCCTAGGATAGGATGTATATACATCCTAGGATAGGATGTATATACATCCTAGGATAGGATGTATATACATCCTATTACCACAGTCCCACAGTGAGATACTGCATATAATAGTATATGAATAACAACTACCAACATCTTAGTTTCATAAGCATGTTGGAGCCCAAGATGGCCGACGCGAATTTTTTCTATATATAAATTAAATATGAGTATAAGTTTTGTGGTTTTCGTGGGTTCCGAAATAATAATAATATCCGTTATGGTTAATATCAAGATATGGTTATCATTTTCGGGGGTCCAACGAAAAGATATTTATGCGCTATGCGGTTAAAAATAAAGAATAGTTTTTTTTTAAAGAGCTTTCTTCTTTGTTTCTTTATAATTTAATATAGGTATTTACATATTGGCGCATGTAGAAAACTGCATTGCTGACAGATACTGACCTTGTGGGCAATACAAGCAATCTACATTAATGCTAATAGAACGAGTCAATATGTATTTACAAAACAAAGTACCTACACACATACAATATTGTAACATTTATATTGCATTAACCATCTGTTTTAGCAAAATATTGATATTATTTAGAAGTCAAAATTAAATGGAAACCACTGACTTTTATTGGGCAAATCACGTCCAGTGACCGCGTGTTAGTTCATGCTAGCACTTCACATTGCCGTATTTGGCAAACATTTGTGTTGCATCTCTTTCATTCTGTATATATTATGATAGAGATGCAACACAAATGTTTGCCAAATACGGTCATGTGAAGAGCCAGCATCATGTCACGGGAGCAGCTATGTCTGTCGAAGCTAGCACCTTCAAGACTATTCTAATCTAGACCATAGGTTCTCGAAGTGAGTGATAACGCCCTTTTGTATGGGCGTTGTTGGAGACTTACAGGGAGTAGTAGAAGACCCAGAGAAAATTAAGGGACGGTAATGGCCGTTTTAAATTCGCGACAAATGGTAAGCAAAATAAGCAGGGGGCTGCGCAAAATATGTTTGAGAAACTATGGCTTAGACACTAGCTTAAATTGGGCTGAGTTTCATTCAAACCCTTGGCAACACGAAGGCGAACCCGAGAAAAGGCCTTTTCAGGGCCAGCGGAGCATTGTACTCGGTAGGGTCCATTGGCTGGTTATCGGATGTGATTGAATCATGCACCGTTTTGAGGTTTGAGCCCGATAGGGCAGCACAGGCGGCGGCCTCCCGATCCTGCAGTCACTTATCGCTATCGTAGTGTGCAGGATACCCGGAGACTGTGCTTGGAGACCTCGGAGAGGACGTTTAATGGGAAGTCGGGGAACGCCGTTACCCAGTGTCTGCTCAGATTAATATCACTGCCCTTCTGGCAACCCAGGCTTGTCGCGTGGCTTTCCGCCACTGTGTGAACCCTCACGCACATGCGTTCGGTCCCGCTATGGTGTTCTTTTAACTGTTCTTTTCGCTGCTCAATCTTTCGCTCCTCCCGTGGGGGAAGGAATAGGGGAGAAAAAAGCCAAGTGCAATATACGCCTACAGCTGCATCGTACTGAAGGGATGATGCGTAAATGCATTTGACCTCTCAGTTAATTAACTGTTTCTCTACAATTAGGGATTGTGTACATACTGATTTAGCGTTGTATGCATACATACTATGGCGATGTGCAATGAGTAAGTATGTAGTTGCATATTTGTGCATTCTGTTCTCGCTAACCGCAACCCGTGGACCTTGATAGCACTTGACTTCTAATGGTCTAGGCTATAATGTACTTGACGCACGTGTACTAAACACTACATCATAATTACACTGTAGACAACTCTAATATCAATGGAATAGGAGTCACTTTTCAAAGACTTTATTAGTAAGTATTAGTTATTAGCGCAACTTAGCTACACTATAACTCGTATAAGTAATGAAGATCTCTCATATATTTTTTTTTTTGTTAGTACTTATTTATAATTATAAGTAAATACCAGTATGTACTAGAGCTCAGACCAATAAAAAACTTTTTTATTGGTCTGAGTACCTACTAAAGATCAAACAACTTATTTTACTCGGACGCCCAGTAATCCCCTAGGAACGTCCGACCTATAGGCTTCAGGACCCTCCAAGGTCTTCGCCTTCTTAAAAACCCGGTGACGCAGAAAATGTCATCAGAGACAATCTGCAGTAGTAAAATAAATAAAAAATTACGTTTCCTATACAAATCCAGCTCTCTACAACAGTTACGTATTTTAAACGAAAAATTTGACACTGCGGATCAGGATCGTTTAAAAAAAAATCGACCTGCCCCAGGCGGGCATCGAACAGCTTCTTCCGCAATCCGGGCGGCTGCGTCAACCACTACGCTACGGGGACACTGCTTTCGCCGTTGAAATTTGCCAGTGCTTTGTGCTTATGTTTTTATGGTAAACATTGTTTGGTTCGTTGGGTTCGATTCCCACCTGGGACAGGTGGATTTTTTTCAGTGTCTTTTCTAGTTTTAAAAACATCTACGCGTTTGTAAACGCAAAAATATAGGTTTGTTTACTGAAGAATTGTTAATTTTTGGGTTTGGTGCCCCTTTTATGTAGGCGGCAGGCTGACAACTGTCACTATTTTGGGGGTACTGTATGGTCCATACTGCCAGATGTGGCTTTGTGTGTAGCCGAATATTACCTGAAAACTCTTTTAGGTTTGTGAGCGTGATTATAATATGTATGTATGTTTGTATTTTCCACATGTGATTTGTTATTTGACGTAAACTATGTATTTACATTACAACATTCGTGTCACGAAAGTAAGTACAAATAATGCCCTATCTGTTTGATGATAAAAGATATCGAACGCAAAACTAAATAGAGGTACTTACTTTATATCAACGATTAAATATTTATATTAGTAGAGGCCCGAAAGACGTTGTACTGTTAAAAAAATATATTATGTCCTGTCCTGTCGGATCAAATTGTGAATCTAAACTACTCTCCGATCCGCATGTAAACATACAAAAAAATCATCAAAATCGGTCCTACCATACAGGCTAAAATTTTTAGTGGTTCTCCGAAGCTATTTTAATTACAATACAAACAACTCTTCCTATGAGACCAACATCAAAAACTACAACACCTACGCAACCAAAATGTATGGAACAGAGTTGTTTTTTTGTATACATTTTTTTAGTAAGAGTTGCAAGTACAAAAATCCACAAGACAATTGACAGTCACAAAAATTCACCGTGTGTAGTATTTTAAGTAGATTTAATTTTGTGAGCATAAATAATATCTAAATACTTAGGTATTACATACGTTTTATTTAAAAACAGGTAAATGGACTTAAATCATGAAAAATAATGTGTCACGTTCACCAGAAATATTATCAATGCCTGGTGACAACACGGAAAAAATAATTTCTAATTCCATTTGACGAGTAGGTAATAAATAATTATCTAGGTGCTTTTATTTATTCTATTGTCCCATTTTAATTTATAATGGTTATTATTATTAATTCTTTGTTAGTAATAGGACCAGGGCCGGATGTAAAGGTCTGGAGGCCTCGGGGCAACAAAGGAGTGGAGGCCCCTTAGCCCCAAATTATTTTCCAAATAAAATGATCAATTTTTTTCAATCGAGTTTTCGGTTAAAAAATAGGCATACTTCTTTACGACCTTTAATCAACGAACAAAATAGAAAGATATTATTATTATTATTCATGTAATCATGTTTGTACAAAGTACCGTAGGTAAAGGTAAAACGCGAAATAAAATATGAAAGGAAAAGTTGTTTACTGGTGTTTACTAGTCTGAATTTTATTTTTTTTTCCGAAGTCTCTATTGTGGGGGCCCCTCTTTCGTGGAGGCCCTGGGCTGTAGCCCCGCTTGCCCTCTCCTAAATCCGGCCCTGAATAGGACTGGGAAACCCAAAAATCATATTAGGAACTTAATAAATAATGCAATTATTTAATACACTAGCGCCGTAGTTACTGCGCCAAAAAGTATACTATGTCATTTCCAGGGTCTCAAACTATTTTCATACTAAATTTCATCAAAATCAGTTCAGTGGTTTAGGCGTGAAAGCGTAACAAACAAACAAACTCTTGCATTTATAATATTAGTTATGACGTTATGATAGAGTCATATTAAACAATAGGGTTTAATTTAAGTACTAGTAATTATCTGCTTACTTAAACAACACTATGTAATTATGTAATGGGCATTTAAAGAGAATGCATAGTTAATGAGACAATACAATTTTCTACAAGTTAAAGCTGTGGCAAAGTTTTTTTTTATACAAGCGCAAATTTGTAATTTTTCTATGAAAATGAAACGAAGACTATGTACTTATTACTATTTATACTTTATCTATAAATATCCAATGATATAATATCTAGCTAATATAAATAAACGTATTACTTAACTATTTACATAGTTTGTGGTAACTGAAAATAATTATAAATATTTCCAAAAATATTTTAAAGTGATACTACGAGTTAAATCCTTAATCCTTAAATAAGTTATTTAACGTCTTTATTTTACATGAAACTTAAATTGTTTAATTTCTATAATAATTATTATAACTGGCGTTTTAAACTTACATTTCAACATTATCCTCAAAGACGTTTAAACAAACACAAAAATGAAATTAATCTTGAATCTTAATACACCACAACTTTCACTAATTATTAATAATTGTAAAACACATTTAATATTGACTAAGTCATTTGAAAAGTCCACTTTTGCGACAAATCGGTCAGCTCGCACTATCGAACTGCACTATTTCAAATAAGTAGTTGTAATCAAATGGTTTGTGCGTAACTGAGTGAGTAATTTGCCCCTACCACCATGCATGCACTGATAGGATAGAGGTCATTACTTTATTAGATAAATTATATTTTAACATAAAATCGTTTAGGTAGTTATGGCAGTAATTAGTTGCATTCAAACATATAGTTACGTGAAGAAAAAATCGGAAGTGGTCTCCCCTTGACTTTCTCGTATACCAGAAACGACTCAAAAGTTCATAGAAACCTGACATTTTGATGTCATACATGCATGTTAAATTTTGGTCACCCATCGGAGTACCGACCGCGCACTTCGTTGCTTAACTTTCGTGATCGACGACTCAAAAGTTGATAGCCTTATATTTTGATGTCATACATGCATGTTAAATTTAGTTGCAATAAGTTAAATCATACTCAAGTTATCGTGCTAACGCACAGACAGACACACACAGACAATTCCATAAACGTTTTTTTTGGGCTCAGGGAGATCCAAAACGTGTAAATCCGTCAAAATCTCCAGTTCAATTTTTTTTTACGACTACATGATTTCCTCTTTACTACATACTATAAGTACGAGAAAGTAAAAAACTATGCTCGGTCGCCCAGTAATCCCCTAGGAACGGCCGACCTACAGGCTTAAGGACCCTCCAAGGTCCAAATGCCATCAGCGGCAAACTGCAGTAGTCAGTCAAAAAAAAAATACCTCTAGCTTTATGCGCTCACGGAGAGTAGGTGAGAGATTTGGCAAAATTACCGTAATACGGAAGAAGTACTAAAAATTTTAAAAAATTTAACCTTAACAAACCACAAATATTTTAAGGTGTGAAAGTGACAGTCAATACAAACATAATTATCTTGCTATGGGATCAACTTCGAGATCGCAAAAAAATCAGCTATTCTATACATTTTGCTTTCTTAGATAGATAGATAGATAGATTATTATTTATTGTACACCAATAAGTAATTAATAACAGAAAACAAAAAAAAAGATAAAATGTACTAAGGGCGATCTTATCGGTAAAAAGAGCGATCTCTTCCAGACAACCTTTGGATGGACAGGAAAGACTAAAACTAATGAGGGAAGTTGTCGGTGTACTTTATATGCATATTAGGTAATAAAGTTTATATAAATTACTACGTATTGTACAAAATATATATAAAAAATAAAAATAAACAGGCCGATAAATACAAATAAAAAAAATATACTAAATAAATAATTTATATAAATACATAATACACATACAACACAATACTACATATACAACATGTAAATTAAATAACCAACACTCTGAATACAGGTGGTTTGGGATCGGCTTCTATTCGTTGCTTCTGAGTTGATTTCAATACTTTTTTTTAAAAACGATTTAAAAAAAAAAAAAAACAAAAAAAAGCAAAAGTACCCAGAAAATGTTGTACCTACAATATTTCAATATTTTCTGGGTACTTTACGTTTTTTTTTTCAAAAATAATCGTTTTTGTTTTTAAATTATTGAAATCAACTCAGAAGCCGATCCCAAACCACCTGTATTCAGGGTGTTGGTTATTTAATTTACATCTTGTATATTACATACAATAAATATATATGCTACATAGCAATTAAGATAGTGTTCTTTAACTTGAGCTATGAAAACATCCCGCGACTGAGCTTTCCTTATTGTAGATGGTAAAGCATTCCACAAAAGAGCTGCTTGAACAGTAAAAGATTTACCAAAGAATCCGGTGGAATGCATCGGGATAGCAAGTCTTAGATTCTCCGATGATCTCAATGATTGAGAATGAGTATCATTCACGAAAGTAAACCGTTCCTTACGATAGATAGGAGTGGTAGGAGTAAAACGTATGCTGTAAAGAAGGGAGAGGATATGAACATTCCGGCGAAGGCGAATTGGCAACCATTTGAGTTTACGGCGAAAATCTGACACATGATCATATTTGCGTAATACATAAGTATATGAATCTATGGAATAATTTAATTTTTGCGTTTACAAACGCGTAAATATTAATACTAGAAAAATGCATTGAAAAAAATCAACTTGCCTCAGGCGGCACACGAACCCGCATCCTCCGCAATCCGGGCGGCTGCGTTGACCAATTACATATATGAATCTAATACAAAAATTTTGAAGCAGCTCAAGTTTGTCAAGTTGCTCTTCAGGGACATCAAGATTATCTAAACTATCAGCATAGTCGAGGATAGGCAGGAGAAGGAATTGTGCTAGCGCAATTTTGGTCAACGTAGGAAGAAAAAAAAACCTGCGTACCTACATCCTACATAGTCGTAGGTGTTGTACTTTTGTATGAAACAACACTTTTTTTGCGATTTCAATGTAAGACTTGTTTATGCTGACTGACACTTTCACACCTTGAAAATTAAATAATATTTGTCTTTGTAAAAAAAAAGGAAAATAAAATAATAGTTAAAAAAAACTAAAAAACACGCTTTTATGTTAATTATAAAACTTAAAAGTGAAAAATAACTTTTTAGTATAGAAACTTGAAAGTGATGAACGAAAAGTATAAGTAATTTACTATTTAGAGAAAAGCGTGGGGTTAGTTCTTGAAAATATTCGATCAGTTTTATTTAACATAAAAGCCTTTTTAATTTTTTTTAACTATTATTTTATTTTCCACTTTTTAATGCAAATTATAACCGCCGACGAAAGTATGTACTTACTTAATGACAACGCCATCTAGTGATGTATAGCTGAACTAACATTCCAAACGTTTAATTATTGATCTAGCTAGGTTTACAAATAAAAACGGCGAAAAAAGCTCCACAACATAAACACCTCTCCAACCAAGAATCACCAAACCCGTCGGTTCTGCGCTGCCCGAAATACCTATCAACATAATGTAAATTACAATAAATTTTAATCTGTAGGTAAATTATGCCCAGATTTTTAAAAACCAACAATAACTGCGTTCGCTTACAAATAAATTATGAAATTAAGGAAAAATAATAGAGAAACAGTTTTATTCAAAACCTCTTTATAATAATAACTAGTTTAATTTAATTTTTTCTCTACTTTTTATTTTCTGCGTACAGCGCCATCTGTACTATTTTGTTGATACTTGTTACTAAAGCTTGGAGTTTACTGTGAATGGTGAAAGCACAAGTCGGCCATAGACATAATTAGCCCCCGAGAATCAAACCTAATTTTTATTATTGAATTTAAATTAAAAGCACAATTATATTATTGATACACAATGTTCGTGTTTTTTCATAGCATGGATATTTTTTGTCTAAGAGAAATAAATTCTGCTCTCTATGAAAAAAAACAAAGACAGACTTGACCAGACTTGACTGAGAACTTGACCATTCGACATATTCACTAATCTGTGGACTTGACTTTTGCAATACTAGCGGCAAGTTTGAAAATATTAATAAAGATTTTATGATTGTAGGTAAATTGGTTTTTATTTTATTAAAAAAGTGACATTTAATAGAACCATTTAACTCTCATTTAATTATTATTAAGAATAGAATAATGTGAGTAATGTATTATGGTTGTCCACAATGATATACATTTAAAATATCATTGGTTGTCCATAATAAACAAAAGATAGGAATCGATAAGTCTATTCTCATATTTGTCCTTTTCTTTTCAGAAATTCCATTAATCTTCAATTTCGATTTCGTAAACATCCTTTTTTATTATTTTGTGCCGACTCGCTCTCTTGTGTGTATTTTCTTATTGAGATATAATGTATCTCAATGTATTTTGTTGCGAGAACAAACACTAAAAATAAATAAACCTATCTTCTTTTAATTAGCATTTTAATTTCAGAAAAATCCATTATTTTTCAATTTAATTCTCGCAAACATCTAATCCTTTTTATTATTGTGCGATGTGCGCCGACTCGCTCTCTCATTATGGTAGAGCTCCCCTCGTTTCATTTTTCATTTCATTCGCGCTCAAGGCGTCGACCACCGTGGTGTTTTACGTTAGTCTCTCTGACGGATAATTGCTTGTCTATGGGAGTGTTCATTCGAATCGAATTTGTGGAAAAATATTTTCATGTGCAGTGAAACCGGCGAAATAACTAAATTTCTCGCATGACAGTGAATAAAGTAATCGTTTGAATATGGCGTTGGAGGGTGTGAAAAGTGAAAAAAGTGAGGAAAACAACGGGAATGTGCAGGACGGGAAGGCGAACGGGATCGACAACAAAAGTAAACAGGTACGGTTGAGCTATTTTAATTCGTTTTTCTCATATTTCCAGTGAAATTCGTACGTTCTCATACATTCAAAAATGTTCCTTAGAACCATAGAGCAGTGTTTTAATTTTCTTTGTTTTACGGAAGTGTTTTTTCCAAAGATAAACAGTGTTTATTTCGTAATACCGCATAGCGACGAGGAATTGGGTTCGCGCAGCTTTAGTGAATCTGGGATACTTCGAATAGGTAGAATCTAAACAGGGATATGACCTATTTAAGGCGTATGCGGCGTTTTAAAACACTGCAGCAGATTTTTAGATAGTGATGTCATTTTATTCTATTTCTTTCATTATTATTTTACTACTACTCCCATTCCCATGTTATGAATGTAGTACTTCCTTCCACAACTTCAATCCATAAAGTTTGACACAGATTTTATTCCTCTACAATTTTATGCAGATCACTCTCAGATCAGAACTACATAACGCAAATATTGACACCATTAAACAATATAGGTACTTAAATGCAAGTTTAGTATGCAAGATTTATTAGATATTATAGAAGATTATTTTTAAATTATGATGATTTAATCATAATTTAATTTTTTACTGTGCTACAGTTGTGAAAGTTGAAGCCAAAAAGCATTTAAAACACCATAAGAAAATTAGTTATCTATGTCAGCTCTTAATTTCAAAATCAGAATAATACGTACTCTTAACTGTTAGGTATGGTATGCATGCTGATATCAAAATAGAAGAAAAATAAATAGTCAATAGGTAGGAGGCAACTACTTTATTGTCTTTAAATAAAATGTCAGTTCTTATTTTCATTCAAGATCAAAACTGTAGCTAATCCAGCATAATAGCTGTTCCAGGCTGTAGGTATTTGTTATGATTATCAAACTAAAATAAAAAAAAAAAAACAAAAAATAGTTTATGCTTTTTATTTAATAAAAGTTGGTTGAACCTGATGTATGTCAAACATTGTCTTTATTTTGATACTTATATTATGACCCAAAATAATATTCTTGAATTATATTATCAATAAAAACTGAGAGTAGATTTATAAGTATAAATTAATTAATTCCTTCTAAAACACCTGCTTGAAACATAAAAGAAATTAGATTCAATAATATTATTAATTTTCCCAATAGGCAATTGCAAATTATAACAGATTATCCACCAATTATAACATTTGAAGTCAGTGTTATTCTCGGCCTAGCGTTAATAAGGCCATTTTAATTGACCTAATCTAATGACCCAATTAAATTGACCGAACACTGGACTGGGAATATGAATCAATCCGTCATCATTGAAGTCAATGTGATGGGAAAAATTTAAATCTGTTTTATCAATTTTAGTAAACTAATGATTAGGTTCTCGTTAAGGCTCTACAAAAAGTGTTAACACATTGTTAATATGGAGCACCTCTCTATAATTACAATATTGAATTTAATTGGTTTAAGAAGTGTTATTAACACATTTATACTTCATTACAGACAGATCTAATTTCAATAATTGGTCTTGATAACAGTTAAAAATTAAAAAGTTCTACTTAAACCTGAGTGTGTTTTAAGTAGAACTTTTTAATTCTAAAAAGGTTTAAGTTGAACCATATAGGTAATATTTTGTAATTAGTACACATGAAGCCACATTTGGTAGTATGGTCCATGTAGTGTCCCAAAATAGTTGACAGCTTGTCACAAATGGGGTACCTACTAAGTAGGTATGTACTTATTAATTGCCAAATGTACCCGCATCTTTACTTACAATTACTTGTCTTCTATATTACTTACTTATCTATCTTTAAATACGACTGTAACGGTTTTTATCTGGATTATAAAGAAGTAAAGGAACATTTTTTTACCAACATCTGCTGTGCAACTCGCACCCAGCTGCGCACGCGTCGCCCCAATTTGCAATTTCGCACATACAAATCACGCGGTAGAGTGCAGCATTGACCTTGTTGCTATCCCGTTTCCTCCTTATTGGGACATCCTTTTCAAATTTGGTAATAAAATTATTTTGAGGTTGGTGCTATTTTTTGTGTAAAGGACTTCGGTGTTTTCTTGTTAGAATTAAACGGATTTCGTTTCATTCTATGACGAAGCGTCTTGGGTAAGCTCATACGTGATTAAAATACATCAGTCGTTCATATTTTGTTCCTAACAACAATAGTGACGCAAATCACACATGGTCACCATACGGTGACTGGTTTTGAAAAAAAAAACATACAAATTAAGTGTTACGAGCAAAAACTTGGCGATCTTCCGTATTCTTTTAATAGTAAGCGGTCTCTACCAAGTAGCGTACTAATAATCTTAGATTATAAATTCCAAGACCCATAGAAAAATAGATTTAGAATCTTTTTTCATATGAGCCACGGTAGATCACTATTCTCTGGACGACTTCGCAAGCTAGTCAAATAGTACCCTATGCTTACCATAGACTTATTGTGAACTTCTTCGTGTACCTTTTCCTGCATCACCATTTGTAGGACTTATCACTTATTCATTGACGCTTTCGATATGTGTGCTGGTGCTGGAGGAAAACGCGGCAGATTCCCTGGACAGCACATCGGACCAACGCATCAAAGATCTTGAAAAGACTTTCTACCTGTCCTCGAAGTGTTTTTAACTAGGTCAAAAACCTAGATATATGGTCAAAATTGTTATCTTAGGCTATATATCAGAAAAACCGGGGTCCAATCCCGAAAACCTACTATAATAACTGGCAAAGTAAACAATAAAAGACCAAGAGCGACCAATGCGTTGGTCCGACCAGATCCGCTCCACTCTTCGCGCCGCCTTAAACCGAAACAAATTGTGGACAGAACTTCGTAAGAGTCAAAATGTCCAGGAGGTCGCAATCCTCAGTATTAGGACTACGACACTAGGGGATATTCAAGTAAAAGCGGTTTTGTATGCCATTAACTATGTCTCATTAATTTAAAATACCTAGTAGTTTTCGTACGGCATTCGTAACAGTTAAAGTTATTTTTTCAATATAACCAACCTCCTTATTATAGAAGATTATTCAAGTTATCTTTATGATAAAGTAGCTAAAGATAATTGATAAGATTTTAGTCTGTATCTAATCGATCTTACGTACCTACTTTGATTTATGGCAGTGCTCCTGAAATTGATCAATTGGTCGCAAGAAGCGAGTCCGCTCAATGTATCAATTACGGACTCCAACTTTAATTGAATTAAGAGGTGTTGTAATGTGGCAATCAATCCGGATGATTTTTATAGCTATTTAACGAGTGCAATATGTAATTACGTGGTGCTTATGTTAAGTCGTAACCTACATAGAGAAAGAGTCCTTTTACTTAAAAATGGGATGTGTACACGCGGGGGCCCCGTCATAATGATCCGTGTATATTATGGTCGATTATTTCTAAATCAAGCCATGTGATGTCGCCAGAGTAGAATAGCATCACCCCATATCCTCCAATGGTTATCGTAGAAGGCGACTAATGGATCCGCAAAGAGATATTGATCACCTTACTCCGTCCACCAATCCGCATTAGGCAAGCGTTGTGGACTACAGCCTATACCTCCTTCGATTACAAGGAGAGGTCTTGTGTCCCAGAAATAAGTCGAATTTTAAAGGCTGTTATGATGATGATGATGATAAAGTTCTAAATTTGCTCTATCGAACTATTGGAATACGAGTTTTCCGTAAGAAAAAAGGAATATAGGAAATTGTTTATGCGTACTTCTTTGGCAATTCGGTTGAAAATGAACCTCTGAAAACAGGGAGTGTAGACCACATAGACACATTAAAAAGGGTTGGCAAACTGAAGGCCCAGAGAAAGCCAGCGGTACGCCTGATAAATGATATTGAACACGGCTTTATTGGTACGTGTAGCTAGAAATTAAACGAGGTAACAGTGGTACCCCGATGTGCGTCTAGACACCCGATCCCGATAGTAAAATGACTTGTAGCGGGATGAGCTCACGCAAGTCAAGAACTCGCTCTCCGAAGTAAACACTATAAAATACTGATAAGCAATCTACTCTGCGATGATGAGCCAAACTATAAAGATTGCGCCAGTCGCTATCACCAAAGCTGCCTAAAAACTGGCTACTATTCCAACGGGAACTAAGAAATTTGGCAAATCATTTCTCTGTCGTACAATCAAGAAATGGAATTCACTGCACCCAACACCTCCTCACAATTCGGGTCATTCAAAAGAGGCGTGAAGAAGCACCTTGCGTGTCGGCAAGGCGAGGGTGGCTAGCGCGGCGGTTTATCTCTCGCACTAGCTCTCTTCTCATTTGGACTCCACTTCTGCTTACCATCAGGCGGAATGGAGTCATTTGCTTGCCCTTTTCATAAAAAAGAAGAACTACGTCTGACTGACGCTGTTCAGAGTGCCTAGAAAACCCGTCAATTTGTTTTATCTCGCCTTACGAATATTATGTAATGAAACTGACTTATTTCTGACAAACATTATAGCGGGGCCACATATTATTGTGTCGTATTAAACATATTATCGTGTCAAAAGAATGTTAGGGTTAGCCTTTATACTCCACTTAACTAAGCATACTGGGGCCTTTCCGCGTTATTTGTGATCGTAGAAACCAAAACTAAATCGCTAACGTTCCCTTAAGTATTGGCATCACAGCTGTCAAACTGTTGTCGATATGTTTGAAAACGGAAGCGTTTCGATAAATACCCTACCACGTCCCTACCACAGAAATAATAACTTGCATGCTGAGGTTATATTATGCGAAATGGAAAAATCAAGTAGGTACCTATACCAACAGCGTACATAATTGATGTCAAGGATTTTATTTTATATCATAAAATCTGTGGCTAGCTTGACAATCATTTTACAAATTTGCATTTACAATGTATGTAGGTCCTATGAGATTTTTATCTTTACTACTGGCCTAAAAAGTCGAGGCCAACGCACCCTTTTAATTATTAATATTATCTGGAGCTTGGAGTGACTCATTTTATTAAAATATCATCCACTTCGCTGTTGTTGATCCTCAATGGTGATGTAGTTCAACTCCATGTCAGCTTTTACGAAGTCCAGCAAGAGTTTTTTTGAGCCAACCACGGGGTCTGAGCCCTTGCTTGTACTGGCAGTTTGGAGAGCACGTCTACCTATGTTGTCTGTGATGCTGTGAAGTCATCGCTGCTCATTGTACTATCGGAGAATCACATCTATTTTGACATTTTTACGGAATTTTAGGAACGGTTGCTGCAAATATACTCGTATAATAGGCATATTGTTCTTCATCTAAGGCTATTATAGTTTTTTTCTTGACGGGGAGTCCAAATGCATTTACGCATCGTCCCTGCGGGGTGGTGCCAACCGCAGGGGATATATGGGACTCGAGGTAAAGGCTTTTCCCTCCATACCCACTAAACATCCTTCCGTGCCCTTCAGTGCGCTATTACGGGACGGCTCGGGATCTGCGCACGTGAGCGCAACTATACCGAGACCCCCTCCCAACGCTGCCCGTCTAGGCACTCCTTGCACCAATTGGTGGCCAGCAGCAACTCCCCCACCGACGGCTGCTCGATCTGGCGCGTCCTCCTGACGAGGACACCGGCAGCAGCCATCGGACCGCACCCGGGGGACTTCGGGCGCGTCGTGGCCCTGAAAAGGGCCGTCCGGAACTAGCCGTGGTGGGAAAACAAAAACAACTCGACGTTGGCATGTGACTTCGAATGCCAAGGGGACACACTTGATATCAAAAGCCACACACCCGCTGAGAAAGTTTCCCCACCACGTTACCAGGGTCCGCCACGAGGAGGCTTCCGGACGTGGACCTATCATGTGCCTGCCCTACCCATGTTTTCAGTCTCCAATCCTCCATCCTTCTCGATCTACCTAGACTGATTTAAAAAAGTTTCAATTTTTAAACACGTACTTACGATAAATTATTGTGTGATTAAGTAAGTATGCATTGGACTATAACAGCAGAGAAATCCAAAAACATTTTTTCGAATCGGTTTTGTAATCAAACTGCGTATGTCTTGTGTACAATACAGTCATGTTTTCGCATTAAATGACATAATTCAACGACAGCGGCCAAGGTCGATGCCTCAGATACGGTGACGTTATTGTGGTGTACGATAGGCGTGGCTTGCCCACCTTGCGGATTATCTAGATAAAAAATCGTTATTTGTAAACCTTGCATGCTAATTATTTTATGTTTAAAACCCTTTGTATTACAACAAAATTTTTAATTTTCCTTATTATGGTAAGGTTAACATACGATCTAGCCCGTATGTCCATTTATTTATTTATTTCTAATTACAACAGACTTAAGAAATCCAATTAAAGTAATTAGTAAAATAATAAATAAAATACAAATTATAAAAAGAATAATATTACTAAAGCAATATAATACAAACAAATTACAAACAAGTAGACTCACATTCATCCATGTCTTAATCTATTTCTTTCTTGAAGTTTCAGAATTAAAATATAGGTGTTATACATTTTTATGTAAAGAGTCCATCATCCCCACAGTCTTGATACTTGGCTTTCCACAACCGTGCATTTTTCGCGCAATTTCCTACCGCGGAGCACAAGACTGTGTAACCAACTTTCGCCAGCGGTGTTCCCGAACCGATACGACCTTCAAAAAAAGCGTATACCTTCCTTAAAGGCCGGCAACGCATTTGCGATGCCTCTGGTGTTGCAAATGTCCATGGGCGGCGGTGACCACTTACCATCAGGTGAACCTCGTTTGTCCCCTTTTCCATAAAAAAGAGTGCTTATATGGTCGTGCTGGAGATGAATGCTTGGAAACTCCTGGACCGAGTTTCGTACTAACATTTTTATACTCCAAGAAATCGGTATCAAGCAGCGGCTATCTACTATAGTTCAGACTCGTATTTTAAAATACTTCGGACACATCTCAAGACGCGATGCCGCCATTGAGCGCCACGTCGTGCAAGATTGGATTGGATTATCAAATTTTACCCATGGCTATACTTAACCAAAATCTTTGTCTAGTTATGTATTGTAAACATCAAATAAACTCTTTGTCATTAATGTTTCCTTGTGCATGTGGATTAAGTCATCCTCTCTTAACTTCCAGCTTAATAAATATCGAGGAGGATTTAGTAAAAAAATTATAAAAAACTTATGTCTACCATAAGTTTTTATGTAAGAAAACATATTAAACCTGTCAGAATAAGAAATTGGCCATTAAAGTGGATCACTCAACCGCCTTTTGCAGTAATGTAATCTAAGGAATTACAACTCAACCAAAGAAATTACAACAATGCAATAATGTACTCGTATATCTCAGAAATTACTACTTTGAAAGTATTTCATTTAAGAAATACTTACTTCATATACTTCATCATACGAAAGACACATTCACTCGAACGATCCTGCGCTGTCCGCATCCCATCCAGCGGATACGGATTATGCAAATTAAAGTATTAGAACTTATTTATTTTAATCAATTTAATAAATCTTTAGGGCAGAGGATATGACAACACACCGTACTTCTGAGCCCAAGGTAACTACAAAATCGATTTTCTCGGGCTCAATGTTGCTAAATTGGGGTGCACAAATTGAAAGAATGTTCGGAGATTTTACCTTTTTACAAAAAAATACTAGTAATAAAATTAAATGTAAGTATTGGTGGCGCAAACAGAATTAGTATGACATATCGTGAATAAGATCAAAGGTTATATGTATACAGCTATCGAAGGACGACATCGATCGAGCTTAAAAGTTGCCAACCTTGAAATATTTTGCTGAACATGACGTCACCCTCTCAGGGGAGATGGAGAGGTACCTATACCCCCTTCTCAATCCACGTACAAAGGTAGTAAACCGTGAATTATTACGCAGACTCAAGAAAATAGGTCTGTTATTTTTTGTGGGACTCTGTAACGAATGTCAATAGGTCTTATCTACAATTGTAATTTTTTAAAAAAATATTATTTAAGTTTCTTAACTGTCTTAGTGCGAGAATCGGGACTGTCAAGTATATCTAGATGCTTGTAAGTTTGCATAAATTAAACAAATATTTTTTTTAACCTACACTGAGCAGAGCAAGAAATTTGTAGATAAAATGCCTTGGTACAGACTAATAAAATTTGTAATATTTAACAATAATGAATAGGTTTAATAAAATAAAAATTTGCATGCCACTGTTGTTGGCTGAATGGGAGGATCTGTATTATATTAACAACCAATATTCTGTGTATGTACCTCAATCACGTGCAAATATTATTATTATTATGACCAAAAAATAAATGAGATATTTAGAAGTGTGTTTGGTGCGTGATCTTACCACGAGCTCATCATGTAATTGTAAGACGGTGCTTCCAACCAAATACCGGTTAGGAGTCTGTTCGGTTGGCAGGAAAAGATAAATTCAGTTGCATTAAATCTCTATAGTCAAAGATAGATATTTACAAACATTGTTTAACAACTCGCAATCGATTGTAGTATCACCATCACCCAAGCTTGTCTGGAAGAAATCAATCAGTGATAAGAACACTCATTGTAGGTACATTATATTGTTGATTTTGTTTACATTCTATGGATCTATTCCTTACGATCTATGGTGTACAATGAAGATTATTCATTCATTCATCATGGTGTCGATTTCTGGTTTCGTTAGGTACATTTTTCATTACGTTTTAAGTGTCATTTCAAATCTTCTAAGTAATATTGAGCAAATAGAATTCTAATCCATGGTTGATCGTTATAACAATAAGGAAAAGATATGTTTAGTTAATTTTAGGGTCCGATGTCCCCTTTTATGTAGGCGACAGGCCGATAACCTGTCACTGTTTTCAAGCACTGCATGGCCCATACTGCCAGATGTGGCTTTAGTAAACAACATAGATTTATTATTACTGACGTTTATAGATTTGCAATGAATCGACTAAAGTGAGACCAAAAAAAATACACTGATTTGTGCGTAATGCGCATGTGTGCATAAAAAATAGTACTGCAGACAGTTGTGCTGTCTTTTCTACGTGACTGACAGGCCTCCGTAGGCCCTCTGCGTATACGTGAAATGGTCTCGTCTATCTATCTCGCTCTAATATACGCGTTAGTATGCTCTTTCTCTTTTACAATGCCGTTCTACAATTTCTTTGCTCAACCCCTTTGGGGATAATGAGCGTGGCAGTAAGTATTAAATAAATACTATAAACGTGTTTCTATTTAGCGAAGTTACCGGCACGAAAACAAAGTCAATTGTAATACAAACAAACCTATGTACTCGTACTTTAATCATTGACATTCTAAGCGTACGACGGAGGGTGAAACTGAAAGGCATCGGAAATGTTTTCCTGACACTCGACACGTGCAAGCCGAACAGCTTCTTGGAAGCGAAACCACATAAATGTTTCGGGGGCAATATCTTCACGAAAATGTGAACGGCACTTGTGAACATCTGACACGCTTTTGTTTTAGTGATTCGTGAATATCTATAGGTGGAGGTAAAATAATTTAGTATGAAAAATACCCATGTTCTTTTTCTTCGTCGTACTGGACTATTTTGCGTTGAAGGTTGTTGGATCACTTCAGCAAGCCCAACTTTTTCACGAAGTCTCCCAGCGCTTTGACGTCTCTACTGACATATAAAATATGAACTAAAGTCAGGGTTTGAAATTATCAAGATAAATATTAATCTTAATTGATAATAAATATTAATTGATAATTATCGCGATAATTATCCCATAATTATTAGATAATTATCCGATAATTATCAAACAGATACAAGCCATATATCCTGGCATCACGTAATGTTGAGGAAACAATCTAGGTATTCTATATTTTTGTAAACAACTCAAGTAATGCTAAGAATTAAAAAACCAACTTCAATTTCTTTGTTTCGGCCACACACAAAACAAATTAATGAAGAAAATAATGAATAAGTGACAGTTCATCAGATTCATCAAAACCCAACGACGCGGGGAATCCTCGCGACGTAAAGTGACGTTTTCCGATACATGCAGTTGTTGAATGCGACAAATAACAAATATTTTCGATTATACTTGTCAAGATAATTATCAACCTATATTTATCTAGATAATTATCAATGATAATTATCACTTCAAACCCTGACTAAAGTTAGTCATGGCATAAAACTGTTGCTGTCACTTTTATTTGCTGAGTGAAATATAGAGTTAGCATCAGTTTTAGGGTGTTTTTAATATCGTGCGGATTTCATCACGCACGCGGGATTGCCCCGCATGCGTTACATCCGGAAGTGTACTTTTCATACAAGTATTTATTGTAATGCGTAGGATACGCACGCGGAACGCGGGGCGAGATGCCCCGCGCGGGGACCCCGCGTGCGTGAGCAGTTCTATGAAGTCCAGTGTACATTTTACTGTCATACGGGGCGTCGTCCATTGTACACAACCACAAAGCATAGCAGCCCGCAGAAAACTAGATCGCGGGCTAGCCTGTCTCACGCTGCGTGAAATTTTCCCATGCGGGGCAATCCCGCGTGCGTGATGAAATCCGCACGATATTAAAAACACCCCTAAACCATGACGTATCTTTGGTCCACGTTTTGTAATAAGGGGGAGTCTACCTGGATGACCCAAATAGCGAGCCCGGTGTGAAATATAAATAATTAATACAGTATATATTTTATTTTATAGGTTGATATAACATTTTATGAATAATTTTATAATGATGAATTTTAAAATAATGATTTATACTATATTGAATGATATACTCTATTGATGATAATTATAATACTAACTATATACTTCCTCTCTCCTAGTACTTTTATTGCGTGCCTGACAAGGTCCATAATATTGATCTTACATAATATGTAACATCTTTTATCACATTATGGTTCTGCAATAAACGATTGATTGATTGAATGTGAGCGGCTGTTTCTTCTGCCGTCATGCATCTTCTGCATAGGGAAAAGACGCTAACACTCGTATTCACAAACACTACCTTTGAGGTTTATCGACTCTTGGCTAAGGTCAATGTCAAGGTCAATAAAACTTCAGTACATTTAACAATGTGAACTAGGCAACAGAACCGAACCAATCACAGAGCTCTATTCAATGTAATGCGTTTGCATTGAATAGAGCTCTGTTATTGGTTCGATTCTGTTGCCTAGTTCACATCGTTGAATGTACTGACGTTTTAATACTTCAAACCTCCTTCAAACTTTAAGCTTTTGACATCTGGACGTTGCTTTTGACATATCGACCTGTGCGTTGTGTAATATAGCTAGCTAGCTACCTAAGCTGTGCGTTCATTGAGTACGCATAGTTTCGATCCCCACTTAAGTATTGTCTAAGAATAGGTTTTTACGACCCTGTGCGTCCACGCGCACTATGAGACCTCATAATCGTTGCCATATGGCACGCACTGAGAAATGCCCTATTTTGCATAGCATTGTTTTTTACTAAGACAAGTACCTATTGTTTGTGAATACGGGCGTAAGTATCGCACGACTACTTACTCTTGTCTTATACTGCTTCAGTGAAAATTATATTTATTTAATATGATCATTATTTAATATACAAAACATTCGTAACGTCCTGATTTATTCGGATAATGTTTTAGATATACTTATCAATTTTTTTTTTACATAAACAATAGATAACAGAAAAAACTGCAGCGACATTCTTACAATCGATAACGCGAATGTAATTAAAACAATGTAATCTCAATAATTAGTCGATTGCATGTAGTTGTTCCTTGTGTACGCATAAAATATGTTCTTTCTAATGGGTAATTGGAGAGCGGCTACGCATATCAATTGGTCTATTGAACAGCGTAACGCTGTGGGTATTGTATACCAATTGTTGGTTGGGGACACGTTTTGAAGCAATTGAGATAACATCGAATTAATTTATCAGTATTAAGTACAAACTATCTCTTAATTTACGATAAAGAGAATGTCATGTAGATTTTTTATTCTCCCTATTAAGGAAAGGCAAAAGGGTCTAGCTCATACAATCGTATCTTCGGTCATTTTCTTCTATCTTGAAGTTTGCATTAAAATAATTATCGGCGTTACACATTTTATTGCGTCCAGGGAGCGTTAGGCGAGAAATATGGCAATAGATTAATGAGGGATACTGATGAAGTGGTAACCTCACTTTAACATTCTCAAAGTCATGTACAGCATAAATCCTTTGGTTCCCATGATTGAACGTCAACCAACACTGATGCAAAATCGACTCAGAATCAATTTTTGATTTATTGAAATAAAACTTTTTTTCGCGCGTCAAACACTCGAATTTTTTCCCTTTAAAGTACAAAAAACAATAAGGATATTGCACATAGTGCCTTCTTGATAATTTTCTAACGAAACGAAATGGAAAGTATGTAGCTATAGTATGAGAAAAACCAAACACTGATTAACCAAAACCATGTTTGATTTATTACAAAAATCTACATGAAGCTTTCAAGGTAAATATCGATAATTAACCCTCAAAAGTATGTACTTATTTCAAGTACATAATACATTAATTTTTCAACGAAAATACCTCTCCCACATGCTTATTAAGTAATTAAAGCAATCATAAATTACATGGCGCCAAAAATATTAGTTTCGTTTCCAAAATCATATGTCATACTTTCTTACTGCGTAGGTTCGATAGAGGTTGTAATTAATCACGAGTCTATTATATTCGTAAAGCCTATGCCACAAAATAGTCAAAACACAGAAGGAAAACTCTTGGTACTACTTAATTTTTTATGTAGGTAGTTGTTTTTATCTCAAGTTATGTATCTACATAACTGTTTATGTAGATACATTTACATTTTCTCTACTCAATGACAATGCGTCAGTACTGACATAAAATACATAATATATCCTAGTCTATACAATACCTAATAACACCATGGATAATGAATACCCGGCTTGCTGAGACATTGTAATATATTTTTGACTCACTGAACACAAATTTGTTACACTTCGATTTTTCACTTGTTACTTTTTGGGTTTGAAGCAACGCACACTCTGATAGTAGTTTAATTGGAATCCATCCGGACTTTGCGGTGCGTACACTGCCCTTTCTATGCGTTTGTGATGAGGATAATTAGTTCTTAAAGTGGCATTGTTAAAAATAATTTAACAAATAATGATTGATTTGCATATCAGTAAGCACTGAAAAACATCGACTTGCCTCAGTGCATTTTTCTAGTATTAATATTTACGCGTTTGTAAACGCAAAAATAAAATTATTCCATAGCAATGAACTTCTTTCGTGTGTGTGTCATTTCTATTACACCACAAGGTGTGCAAAGGTCAAAAATCAATCATTATTTGTTAAATCATTTATAATAATGCCACTTTAAGAACTAATTATCCTCATTACAAACGAGCAAGCAAGCAGTACGCAACGTACGAGCAAGGCGACAGGATCGCAATTACCTGCATTACATGGCCCACACTGCCAGATGTTAATTTAAGTGCAACCAATTGTTACCTAAGGCTCGGCTTAACCCTTTTGGGATTACGAGCGTGGTTGTATGTAAGTATGAAAGAATCTTTACTTCTGAGCCTTCTTCATGTGTGACCATACATTTTGCGCTCGTCTGTTTTTTGCTCAACCCGCTATTTGTTTTTATTACTGGCCGCGTTTAATATTATCGTACAGTGAAAGTTGTTCTGACATTTCGCTATTGTTGGTTCACCAGAGCTTTATTTATAGTACTTAATGAAAGTGAAACGGTTAGATGACATTTACTAAATGTCAAGATGGAGCTTATTTAAGGACTAATTACGTACGTGATTGGTTTTACACGCGCTCCTTTAGTAACTAATTATAATTTCACATTGCGTAGTTTTAGTATGACACAATAAAAGGGCAATGTACCTATGTATAGCTACGATGGAAGATTAGGATACCTCAAATTGTCGAATTTCATCGGTTGAATTTCGAGAAACCCTAAAATATATCTTTCTTTATTTTTTACCAAAAGGCCGTATATTGTTTTGGATTTTACTACAAAAATGACGGATATCCCATACAACCTTTCATCCTCTCTTTTATCCCCTTAGGGGTTGAATTTCAAATGATTCCAAACGTCATTCTTAATTTTTAACGAAAAAGCCATACTTATACCAATTTTTATGGAATTTACTATGAAAATTACGAATTTCGCATAAAAACTTTCATCACTTTAGGGGTTGAATTTTGAGAAATCCTAAAATACATCTTTGTTAATTTGGAACCGAAAGGCCATATACCAATTTTTATGTAGGTACTTGATATAAAATTAGAGATTAAATATTTGTACTTAATTCTAGTTATAAAATCAATAACGGAATGTCATCACCACATACAAACTTTTAAAGCTTAAGTGGTGTATGTATTTTTATAAAATGTTATTTTTTTTAAATTCTGATAATAAATAAAAAAGAAAAAATGTATTCAACTTTAAAATTACGGATTTCCATACAAACTGTCATCCCCCATTTTCCCCCTTAAGGGTTGAATTTCAAAATATCCGGCCTTATCCCTTGCCTACAACGTAAAAGGAAGCTCTGTGCAAAATTTCAGCTATTTCAGCTATGTCCATAGATGTGGGCTGGGCGTTGATCAATCAGTTAGGACTTTACCTTTTATATACGTATAGATTAACGCACACCTCTGCTAACGTTCACCTACCACTCCGGCTTCTTTCTGCTC
Organism: Elophila nymphaeata; assembly: GCA_955850985.1. Taxonomy (NCBI): domain Eukaryota; kingdom Metazoa; phylum Arthropoda; class Insecta; order Lepidoptera; family Crambidae; genus Elophila; species Elophila nymphaeata. Next base: position 6,743,231 of record OY039091.1, on the reverse strand, counting down.
AGCCATATTTGATAAGATTCCGCGAGAGCCGCTTTAGATACGTTCTCCAGTGCAGAACACAAAGTTCTAGACAAGCCGCGATGAATAATGTCAATTGTTGTAATAAATACAAACATTTATGAACAGTTTTGTTGCAAAAATCAAATAGAACCTCTATTCCCATTAAGAATTCTGAACCGTAAACACGTTGCTTTCAAGTAGCTATCAATATGTACAGAACGAAAATAAAATCGATCGTTCGCAATGGGGCCACCATTGTACAACAGGTGGATGTTATTTTAGTCCTACTTACCTATATGCTTTGTTTAGGTGTCGTTACTGAACATGACATAACTATTTACAATTGTACTCCACTAGAATGGCAAGTGCCGTGAAGACGATAACATACACGTCTTCGAATAAACAATATTGAAGTTTCAATTGCAACGAATAGTAATTTCAGCCAGACGTCGAATAGCTGAATATCCATAGATTTATGATAACCTACTGACGTTTATAGCTTAAAAAAGTTAGCGAATAAGCCAGCAAATAATATAAAATAAAATAAAATAATAATTCTCAAAAGAAAATAAGTAAATTATACATAGGAATGTTTAGTAAGAGATTCCTTTCGATTTAGGGAGAAATTTAAAACCAAAACAGAGCGTTTGCCGCGGTTTTGTGTAGTTAGTCCCATGTATTATTCAGTGATTCAAAATTGTGTCCGAGATTCCTCTGCCTTTTCACTATTAAACGAATTTTAAATGCAAAATAAGTTCGGTAACATCGAGGTTAATTTAGTACTTACCTACTAGCTTCTCCTGATGTATCTGTACTTGGCGATTGACCATACACAATAATTAGGTCTATATTTAATCTACCGAAATATATATAATACGTAATTAATTCCAAGTTTGTATTTATGAAAATACACTTCTACTGCAATAATTAACCAGCGATGTACTTTTAAACTATACTATTTATGAAAATAAACCAAGGCGATCAGTTTCAAGTCAAATCTAATTACACTTATTACATACTTACTTTTTACTCATTCTATTCATTGCATTATCGAAATAAAAATTGAAAAGACAATGATAGCTGTCGACTACTATGTATTCTAATCTAAAGAACTTAATGATAATGACCATTTTTGTCTTAGATTAAAGCTAATTTGTGCACGCTTTTTTAACTTGATTGAAATACGCATTATGTATTAAAGATAATATTCCATTTAATGTGTCCTTTTATGGCCATAAATACGATTAAAATCCATTCAGTTTTTTGCGTGAAAGAATATCAAACATCCACACATACATTCGTACAAACTTTTGCGTTTATAATTTCAGTAGGATTGTTTATTGCCTTATGCTGAGTTACAATAACTGTACTACCGACAGTTTCGCTTGATTTAAAAATTCTACCATTTTTAAATATAGCTACCGCGGCTTTGCTGACCTGCAAAGTGCTTCACGCCTCTTGAATGAACCAGGATTGTAAGGAGGGAAACAGTGGTTTCCATTTAATGATGATGCTACGTAGAAATTAGTTGCCTTTACCACGGTAATGTTATCTATACAGTATTGTGACTCGGCCCTGTTCTTGAAATAACTGCGTACGGCCGAGCTGGGTGTGAACACGCGATAGGGCTGCGCCCGCCTACAGTATTTTAATTTCATCTACATAATTGAGTTTCTTTCAGGAAATCACATATTATTATCAACAAACAAAAAACTTTTTTTTAAACTCCGCACAAAAACATCTCCCTATTTTAAAGCTATTTTATAATGTTCCATCTATCAATTCCAGTCAACCACCCGTCTCTTTTCCAAATTAATAACCTGTCAGTATACCTAAACTTTTTGGTTTAGGCGATCACTACAATACCTAGCTACTATTTATTACTGTCGTAAATTATTTCATAATTATAATTAAAAAATCAATCAAAACAGCACAATATCGTCTAATATTGCTCTTTGCCCTATTAAATTATGTAGCTACTTAATTCAATCAAATCTTCACCACAAAATAAATCGCACGTTTAGGTACTGCTTAAAAAACAATCACACCGTTCGTTCGTCCCTGCGGCGCATTCGCGACTAGATGCCCACCGGGTGCCCACCGAACTCGAGGCGCTTTCCGACCGCGTGTGTATGAAGATAGAATACTGTATAGATAACATTACCGTGCCTTTACGACCAATACGCTTAAATTATGTAGACAACCTTTGTCTAGGATTCTCCCTAGTTTATCACCATTTTCCGCGTAGGTAGACGAACGTCCATTCAGTTAACGGTCCGCCTAGCTAATTCAGTTAAATTTACGAGCACGCTGCTTACAGTTTTATGTCGGTTAGTTTTCTGACCCACAATCGATCGGCTCTTTGTTTGTGCCTCCGCCGTGATAGGTTTGGTCGGAGTACCATATCGTACAGTTTTTTTTTACTAAGAATGATATGCCAGTTTTATTTCACGACTCTCGCTAACTTGATCTTTGAACGCTTCAGATAAGTTCGGAGTTTCCTGGAGTAGTTGTTGGTCGGAGGATCGATAGGACGCGTTGCGTGTTTAAATAATGCGGACATAACATTGACATTGAATGTTTTCATTAAAATATCGGTCTCATCACAGATCACTTCAGTTCAGGTGAGGTCAGGACTCAGGTCAGACCTCATTATTTCCACCATCGCATCAGTCGCCATAAGGTGATACATATAAAATTCTCAACGTCATTCACACCATAAAAACCTTTATTTCTCTCATAATTGAACGTCAACACGTATGTTCATTACATGGAAAGTAATGAAAAAACGAAAGACATGGCTAACTTCGTCGTGGTCAAACAGTCCTGTGTAGCTCAGTTGGAAGAGCAGTCGCCCGGATAGCGAAAGGTCGCGGTTTCAAGTCTCGTCTCAGCACTTATCCATGACAGGAATTTTTTCCATGTTTTTCGGTTTGGTATTAATTTCAATCATAACTAAACTTGCCAAACAAAATATTAAAATATTCTTTCTTAATGAGAACTGAATAATACTCAACAATCACGTTTTTTTGTATTACAAAACAATATCTGCTTTATAGAGAACCGAACAAAGATGAATTGCTGTCTATTTTTTCTAAAAGTACAATGAAGTGATTCAATAATAAACAATTTGGCTCCATTGTACTGTTACTTAGAAAGTAAATCCTTTTGTTATCTCCATAATAGTTACTTGACGATATTTGACAGTCATATTCATCGCTGAATACAGTAAAGTAGTGTATACTTAGTCGCTGAAAATTTTTGAACTCACAAACTGGGGTGACCTATGACACGGCCTATGACTGTGTACATGAATAATGTCTATGTGTGCGTCACTATCGCGCCCAATTTTTTTTTCTGACTATGTAGTTAGGGTTACCAACTTTTTTTTCTATCAAATATACTATTTTCGAAGCTATTACCTTTAAAAATATAGTAGATAGCAAAAAAATTAAAAAGAAAACAGTATGTGGTTAAAATATGCACTTTATTTTTATAAGGAATATTTATTGCTGCTAATTAAATTTATGGCAAAATATAGTAGTTTCGCCTACTATATTTATTTTTTAGAAATACAGTACGTATTTGATCTTCTAAAATAGTAGGTTACTATATTATATATAGTAGGGTTGGCAACCCTACAGTACCTAGTCATTAAGAAAATGTGGTGGTCGCTGATGACCTTTTCTGTCACTGGGGTTTTTGAAAAGGCGATCAAGCATCTCCCTCAGGGTAGTGCCTTGACCATCCTTGGCACGTCGTATTGTGGCGGGGAGTGACAAGTCACAATGTATGTGTATACCAAGAAGCTTATAGGTGTATACTGTATCGCACTAGATTTAAGTTAGCGTATCAGTCAGATAATCTCGTATAGAACTGTGAGGAAGTCAAGAAAATACATACTTCCTTATATTCGACGTGTAAGAAATGGAAAAGTTAGTTGCTGCTTCCATGTCTTCCAACTAAATTATTCAATACTCGTGAGACCCCAACGAATGTGTTTTAGTAAATGTTACTTATTACGTCATAATTCTCCACCTCAGGATAAAAAAGAACTAGACTTTTAGACAGCATTTTAATTAAAATTTTAATACTAACAGGGACAACGGGAACAAAGTATTCAACATAATCCTTAATACTTTCATTTTGATTGATGGTTCGATAATATCGATATAATCAGCTACCAGAAAGTAATCCGGAAAAGTGTAATGGGATCACGGGGAAGAACCCATTTTAAGGTTCTACATGGACCATATTGCTAATTGTGGCTTTATGTGTAAATTATTGTTACTTAAAGCTCTGGTACAACACGTTTGGCGTTATGAGCGTGAGTATGTGGTATGTAATTTATTTCTTAAAAGTTTAATTCCATACAAGTAAACAACCATGCATATCCATAGATATAAGTACTATCAAAGCTTCTATGACAAATTCTATGGGTCTGAATGTCGTCACGAGTATTTCTACCAGTCTTGCACAACAGTTCGTGAACATTTTCCAACCCATTTATAGAGTTATCTTGTAATAGCTGTACCTTTTAATGCATCAGCCTTGCTGCCGCACTAAACAGACATATATTTGGACAACATGTCATGCTCACAGATGGATTGTCGTTTTAGAACATGCAATGCCAAGCGAGGACGTTGGCTCGTTCGCAAGACTCTGTTTATTATTCATAAAACTAAATCTGTATGGTGAACAACTGGTTCGTGGAACAGAAGAAGAGTTGGACTTCGTACGGTGTTGGTTCACTCTCTCATTTGATCAAATGAAGAGGCAGATTACGATGCTTAGGTACTTAGAAGTACTCTATTCGCTCTAGCTAGACTTGAAGTCAAGAGTTGATGATGTGATGATTCCGAGATCATTGTTAACCGGAGGATCTTAAATGTATGCTTAGCTCTTAAATTGAAAGGAATATCTGTAAGTACCTATCGAACAATAACATAAAATGGTGCTTAGTTCAATAATATGATTAATTGAATTATATAGAAAATCTTTTCACAAGATAAATAATCCAAATGCGTGGGAGTAATACTACCCAAAATTTACGCATGTTAAAATGTAACTTAAATTATTATTTATTGACTTGTATTGATGTTTTGAAATCATTACGAAATTGTAAGCTGGGGAGTTTCTTTCGCCATTTCTTCTCCATCTCAGCATAATTATAATTATTCGTCCCGAAATGGTGGTAGGGCTTTTGACGATTTAAAAGTACTTAGCAATTTTCATCAATAATAAAGTGTAAATGGTAATTTTCTCTGTATTATCAAATGTCATCGGTATGTGCCTCGATAATAGAAAGAAGCGGCTTGAATTAAATGGTGTGATTACACCCTCTCTTTTGATGTGGAGGTTAGAAATGCTAATATAAATGAAATACTCGTATGCAATAAAAGAAAATATTATCGGTAAATAGAGAGTATACGAGACATTAGAAGGAAGTAAATTGATTGATGTGACACATTAAAAAGTATATAAGAAGATATAGTCGGCCGGGGAGTTCTAATTATAAATTAAAACGAATAAGATTTCAAAACTCTCCAAATTATACGATGCTCAAAAGTCTGGCAATTTAACTTATGTGGTTTGCCCCTACACTGAAAGGGGATGCTGGAGTTAAATTGTGTGATTCCATTGCATATACAATTTTTTTATGCTCATGAAAGTCCGATTCTAAATAATTTCCACCATGCGATTTCACAATAACAAGCTTTGTTTGTAAAACCCTTCTGATGCCTCTCAATTTAAACTGACCTTGTAAAAATCAACTTGGGAAAGAAAACAGACGTTTGCCCCACATAAAAGTCAATGTAGATTTACGTAAGCATTAGCAAATACAACAACACAATGAGCAAACTGCGGACTGTTCGGTTATTTTCCTTTCTCAACCACATCCACTTGTTCCGACGAAGGTGGCGATGCGTGACGTCATCAGGGCGGCGAAGTGGAAAGAAAACAATGCTCCATGGCGTTGCCGGCCCCATAGCTTCGGACATTGGTCTTTATGGCTGTACTTTTTAAAACAACCATTTAGGTGTTGATTCGTTTACCGGATTTCTGGTTTGCACCGTTTTAAATAATACATAATGACTGCTTAAGCAATTCTAAAGCAACTCTTATCGTCTGGACTCGGATCGTTAGCCGAGTCCAGAATAATGCGAATTCTTGCCACTGGCATTCATGTATTTCTCTTCATAAATATTTCATGCCACTGATTCTGCTACTGTTAGTGGCGTTCTGTTAAAACGAGTTCACGAGCCACTTGAACACGAAACGTAATTCCTTCATTACCTTCGAGGAAACATCTTTTAGGTTCATTGTAGTGCAAAATAATATTATTTAGCAGGGCTGTCTTCGTATAGTTATTGATTTTCTACTAAAATATTTTTTATATTTTTGACCGAAGCAGAAAAAACACATTACATCTCACCTCCCCCATCCGCATAAATAAAATACAGCAGGCAAAAGAATGATGAACAATAACACGAAAAGAACTTACGTAATGTTTATAGAATCTATTCATGCAACTTTCCTTCACGAGGTCAAACTTCTATTTTGATTTTCCTGAAATAAAAAATGTCTTAGGCACTATCAAAGATTTCCGAACGAAGTACCTTGTTATGTACTCCCCCGGGTACACGTTACCAGTATCTAATGTATTTGCCGATTCGGGCTTTCGACTATGTACCAATTTTTGTCCCAATCGAGAAAAATATTTAAAATGTATTTACAGCGAAACCCATCTTTGATTTGTCATTGATCACCCTTCTGTTCGGCCTGGTACATTAACTGGGATTTCATTGTTTGTAATTTACTTTCTGACACCGAATAGCAATTAAAGCTTAATTATTAGTAAATCAGCAAGAAACGAAATGAAAATAAGTATGATCTCTGCCACTGCGTCGAAATAGTGTGCTGGCCTACATTTCTAACTTAGTACCAAAACACTGTCGAAAAAGGTTCTTTATACCAAGCAGTATAGAGTTTCTTTTTCGTCCCTAATTAGGTATTTGAATCTACAAAAGAGACGGGAAAATAATTGAGACCTAGCTGTCATAGTGAACCAATTGAACTCTGTCGTGTGATGTTACTTTGTTTTTTATTTTTTGAACATAGAAATCACGTTTTTACGTTCACTTTGTTTCTTTTAAGCCGCTATTTCTCTTTCATCTTAATGTGTTCAATGATGTGACATTACAGCCTTTTTATTTACGTTTTAGTGACTCTCGGTTTTAAATAAATAATAGACTTTGAATTTGTCTACATTTGAGAATGTTTTTCCAAAATTGAACAGTATATCTTGTCTATTTCTACTTTTAGCTTTTGATTCCATCATCTTTTTAAGCGATCTATCTGCAGACTTCATTGTATTTATAAAAACAACGCATTTGAAGGCTCTGGTTAATTTATTGTTCTTTGAAATAGAATCGGGTTGGAGGTCCTTATGGGCGAGACCCATCACTAGGTGTCTCTCGGCTGTAAATTTAAATAATGATGATGTTTCTTAATACATATAACTGTTCAATTCAATAAGTTCACGAATAATTTTATTTAAACTAGAAACAATACAACAGCCCTGAGAGAATACATTGAGACAGCTACTATAGACTCCGGTCACGTAAAGCCGGCAATCGCTAATAGAGCCCGCCGCTTCAGATACATGTAATTATCACCGTAATGCTTAGCTGCTGTTACTAAGCAGCTAATTAGAAGTATTGCCCGTCTTGTATCGTGCTTCGGAACAATATCCTCCGTTATATCTTTGGCTGAGGCAATGTTATAAAGCACATCGACTTGCGGTTTTTTGATAACAACATTCATATATATTCTTATGCAAGGGGCTGAGGCTGTGTCTCAGAGCACTTCGACCCTATGGGATCTTTTGTGCTTCCCCTTTCCTTATCACCCATCCCCGCCAAAAACATTTTGTATGAGTTTTACGATGTTGGCGGGAAAGGTCTATAAAGTCCTCTGGTTTAGGGTAACCTAGACCCTGGACCATTAGTCGCCTATTGGCTAGTGCATCGCAGTCACATAGTATGTGCTCCATGCTTTCTTCCCCCTCACCACACATTCTACAGATGGGGTCTTCAGCTTTGCCTATTGTACACAGGTGTCTTTTAGTGGCAAAGTGGCCACTGAGAGCACCTGTGAGGCAGCAGATTTGGGTCCTGGTGATTCTTCCTATTCTTTTAAGGTAACAACATTCTAATTTCAACCGTCTCCATGGTCTAATGGTCCGTTCTCCAGGGGTGTACTTTGTGCCAGGTTTGGTAGGACTTTTTTCAAATCCGTCTGGCTCATCATCTCCATCTCATCAAAGACTGTCATCATAGTAATAATGTTAACAGCATTACCTATTGTGTTCTGACAGTAAGTCATAAGAGAGCCAGTCCCTTGAGAGTTTTAGGTGAAGCTCGATTCTAACTTCGATGTCATCACCGCTTACCATAGTGATACGAAGGACAAGCTTTCCTCAAGAATTTAAAAAATCAAAATGATCTTTATTATATTTAATATTTCTCTGTTCTACGAAAATAGAAGTTTTAAATATTATCTGTCACTGTCACTGTCTGTTGTTCGTGCGTGATGTAACAAAAAAAAAACAAAATCTATTTTTACTGATTTTCTGTTTCTGCATTTACGCATCGTCCCTGCGGGGTGGTGCCAAGCGCAGGGGATATGTGGAACTCGAGGTAAAGGGGTTCCCTCCATACCCACTATACATCCTCCCCGGCCTGACCTTCAGTGCGCTATTACGGGATGGCTCGGGATCTGCGCAAGTGAGCGTAACTACACCGAGACCGTACCAACGCTGCCCGTCTAGGCACTCCTTACACTAATTGGTGGCCAGCAGCCACTCGTCCACCGACGGCTGTTCGACCTGGCGCGTCCTCCTGACGAGGACACTGGGAGCAGCCATCGGACCGCACCCGGGGGACTTCCTGCGCGGTCGTCCCCTTACAAAGGGCCGTCCGGAACTAGCCGTAGTGGGAAAACAAAAACAACTCGACGATGGCATGCGACTTCGAATGCGAAGGGGACACACTTGACATCAAAAGCCACACACCCGCCGAGTAAGTTTCCCCACCACGTTACCAGGGTCCGCCATGAGGAGGCTTCCGGACGTGGTGACCGACAGCTACCTTAAAGTAGCGTTTCAACCAATTTTATTTATATTCCAAAAGGTAGGAGAATTTGTAGCTAGTTCATTACGAGGTTTGCTGTTCAGGGTCCGATGGCCCCCTGTGATTGGGGCCCCTAGTGTACCGCACCGTCTAGCCCCTTGGTAGCTAGCTACACCACTGCAAGGAGTACAGGAATTCACCTATATTCCTCAAATCGATTTCAGCGAGGGCCACATCCAGATATATTAGCACCGGTCGTGTCATAACAACATTGTGCGTCGTTTATGTAATTTAATCATCCTAATTGCGAACTAAATTATTCGCCGCGCCCTTCGCGTGTACTAAATTAGATTTCTGACCAAAGGTGGCTACGCTGGACTGGTCATATTTCTGAATTTAGTAATAAAATGATTTATTAAATACTAGATATGAATTTACCGTTGAAATTGTACCTAATAGCTTGCATTATTATTTAATATATTGTACGATTCTCTGGTTTTGAAGTTGAGTTGCGATTTTGATAATCGGTTTGGTTGCAACAGGTTTTCTCTAATGGATTGATAAAAAACCGCCGTTAAAAGTGATGCTGCATATATCAGTACACGAACACATGTGTGTACGAAAAAACGCACATATAATATTCTTTTAATTAATATATTTATTCGCGATGGCTTGTAATGTTTGAAAAATCTAAGAAATATTTTGGTACTTATTTAATTTTTTGTCCAATCACAGTCACTGTCTTATATCAAATATAATGAAATTTATTATTATCATGAAGAACGATATTGTCCACTCAAAACAGTGTTATTCTAAAAACTCTTAATCTCATAATGAATACTGTTTATCAAAGCTTCATTGTTCTAAAAATGTTATTTATTTAAATACGGTCTCTATTATATTTTGGCCTCAAAGAATATTTTTGTTTACTCCCTTTGCGAAGATTAATGGAGCGGGGATAAAGAGCCTTTATTTTTCGTGGCTCCAACAGAATTGTCGAAGGTCGTGGACTACACTCATCTCTAATGCACGAATTACTATTCACGTACCTACAATTTTAGGAATGTTATTTTTAAACCACAATTATTTTCTATCCTCGCCATAGTCAAATTTGTTAGACTTGACCATCATCTAATCAAAGTTGGTCACCATACAAAAACATTAGTAAGGTACATGTAATCTTAATATATTATATAAATTACGTGTCACGTTGTTTGTCCGCGATGGACTCCTAAACTACTTAACCGATTTTAATCAAATTAGTACACCGTCTGCAGTTTGATCCAACTTGAGAGATAGGATAGTTTTTAACTTGATAAGTAGTCATATTTTTTTTACTGCAGATACAATGTTCTAGGTCAGTAGTATGAAATTACCACAGCAACGCGTGGCCGGGATAGCTAGTAATGTATAAATTACATAATATAGTTAATTATGTCACGTTCATAAATCAAAGGGGGGTTGAGCAGAGCCTTAAGTAACATCTGGTTACACATTAAGCCACATGCGACAGTCTGAGTTAAGCAGTGCATCAAAATAGTAACAGGTTGCCAGCCTGTGGATCCAGTTCCGAACAAATGTCTCAATCCTGCAAGAACTTGGCATCATGGGCTTTCTTTCACCGTCCAAAGTGGCATTCTCACTTTCTTTGGACATATCACACGTCGAGACGATACATCTGTGGAACGAGTTGTTGTGCAGGGAATAGTTGAAGGCGGCGGCAGGTCACCCATGCGTTGGACCAAACAAGTGACAACTGCACTCAATGGTCTACTCCACGAATGTGCGAGAAGAGCTGAATATTAAAACCGCCAAGTAAGTTCCATACTTGGATACGTTTCGTCCTCGCAGCGATTGACTAAAGGTCACAGTAAATATATCAAATCAGAAATGAATCGTAACGTAACCGTATAGCGCCACTTTTCCCGAGGCGAGGCGATGTCCACGCTGCTGTTTAGTGTGCGTTGCAGTATGGAGTTTCATACGAAGAAAAGAGTTGAGGCGACACTGATCCATTTCAGAGTCTAGCCTCTAAACGATTCCTAATCAAAAACTTACAATCAGCACGACGTGACTCCGAATATGTTAAACTTGTTAAAACTTTAAACACCCCATCGGTAAACATAAAATCGTGTGCACAAACACGTTTGCCAGCTTAAAAAACTTGCCAGACGAACGGATTGCTCGCTCAATCGGCATATAGGATACGTTTCAATTTAAAAATATTGGTCCAAGCAACAATGAAGTCGTTGAATGAAACGGTATGGTTAACTTATTCCGAATAAATTGCTGGCCGGAAATTAACGGTAAGGCGAGTGGGAGGCTGGTGCCACCCTATCGTGCGCATGATCATAAGAACGGAATTATACCATCCTGTCGCCTGTCTGGTGAACTGCATAATTTTTCTATTTATTTTATGGCTACTTGGCATTATTTTGGACATTGTGATTTACTGTTCGAAGTTAAAATATATTAATTCTCATACTACTCGCCACCACAATGTCCTCATTGGACTTTGTAATATGGCAAAGAGAAATATTACGGCTGAATAACATTTAAGAGTTGCTTTGGATGTATTGCAGGTGGGAGCGAGAGGATAGGACAAAAGGTCTGACGCGAAAGAGGTCAAATAAGTAGCGGATGCAAAATTTGGAAACTGAAATAGTTTTCTAATTCTTCTTGAAATGCATTACCAAATTTATGATTGTTTATTTCCGAAGTAGTTTTTCGGAAAAAAAAATCTTTATTCCTTACATCTGAAAGCATTTTATACCAGCAAAATGTCAGTAAAACGAAATCACATCTTTCTAGTCCGGAGGAATTATTGGAAATATTTATTAGTAGTATCACAGGTAGTATAGTGTTTCCGAAAGCATTGTGTGTGAATAAAACATTCATTAAATAATGATTCAACAGCTTTACATTCAAACTTATTTACCTATACAATGAGTAAAACATAAGCCAATTAAAGAAACAAATTGGATATTTCTTACAATTTTATGAATTGCAATGACAAACTATTATTCCTAATTTCAATCTCTATTTGCAAGGTTTTGGATTTGTACAAACTAATTTGTAATACAGACTAAATTTGCATTACATAGCTTAAAAAAACTGAATCAAGACAAGTCGTCCTTACCTTATAATTTCATAATGTCCATGTTTGCATGTTTCGCTTCAAGTAACTTAATAGTATGAACCTGTTCTATAAGCACTTTGTTAGAAATTTGTACTGCATCGGTTTGGAATAATTACAGCTCGTGATCAATATTGAACCAATCTAAACTTCCACGGGATAGCAGTAAACCGGTTCCTGGCGCCGTCTCGTCACTTCTATCTAAGACCGGATATTATGGCCAGGTTACTGACGCTCCTGATATATCAAGATCTAATCTTGTCTATGTTTCATTTTATTGTTTCCTAATTTCTCAGTTTCCTGGGAAAAGCCTACTTGAGCGAAGTAAATTAATACTACGGGAATCATGTTTCAAATTGTGGACGAAGTCAATTTAAAGTTTTGTGATCTAAAAACTATATTTCAACAGTCCTTTCAAAGTATTAGCTGGTCAGAGATTTGGGCAAACGTTAAAAATATGGCTATTTTATACCATTTATGTGATGTATATAGATGTATTAGTTTCAAAACTGAATGATTCTCCTGACGTTAAATAATTTTTATTTTTGAATTTTCATTAATAGTGTCTCGCTTGCCAATTACCTAAATTAAAAGGGAACGATCGATAATGAATCAGTGATGTCTTCTAATATTATAATGGAAGCATTCTTATGCTCTGTATTATTAACTGTCGATAACACATTTCTGTTAATACTTTTGATATGGCGACAGGCTTTGATAAGCGTTGCAGTTAGTTAGTGGATTTATTAAGTCACAAATGTGTGCTGAGAGCTGAGGATCGAATCTAGAACCTCTAGATCTGATATCGTAAAACAAACTAAAATTAATTTGCATTCTCTGTTTTAAAATCCATAGCGTTTCAGCAATGTTCCACACGAAAGACATACCCGCAAATAATCTTATGATGCAATATTATATTCCAAACGTTTTGTGATTCAATGGCAGTCGATATTTTTGGCTTGTTGTGTTCTGATGTCGACTTCTCATGGTCATCTTAATAACTAGCTGTGAGGCACATTCTGGTTACAAATTAGGAACTTGGTAGATGTTTAATTATACCCGTTTTACAAATCCCACGCATAAATTAGCAATTTACGGTGTCTAATCATTAATATAAAAAATGATTCATCTCTATTTTGATTGCTTCTTATTTAGAACATAAAAATTTAATTTTCCGTCAGCATCAGATGAGGAAAAACAAAATAAAAGATACATCGTACAGTTGATATTTTTATCCCAAAATTGTTCTTTTATTACATTACTTACGCTATCTTTTTTTGCTTTTCATTCCTCCAATAGCGTCTTTATCTCCAAAACAAATAATAAGAGCTTTGCTGCGAATGTATTCTTAAGACTCACGAACCATTCGTAATGAAGTGTTACCAATTGGTGGTATTAAACCAAAATGTGCTCCGTGAATTGTCAGCACGACTTCATTTACGAGTCTACGCAGTTGCACTTGACATATCACCGAAACATGATCTAGTTCACAAGCAGCAAGCATTTTGTTCAACACTTTTTGCACGGACGAGACATTATGCGACGATTTGAATAAATTAAGATAAACAAACAAGGTCGCCCATGTTGGGGTACCACTTGCAATTGTTCGCTAAATTGTTCACCAATCTACCAATCAGCCGTCTCGGCTCGGGGGCAAAATTTTTGCCAAACTCCATCCGTTGATAAAGGATTGTAAACAAAATGTGCCTTAACTTCGCAAACGGTCTCGGCTAATGGACCTTTGTTTATTGTAGGTATATTGACTTTTAAATAATATAATATGTCCTTGATACTTAGTTTCACTGGAAGGCGTATTCAATTCATACATGAAGTTTTAAATTATACTAGAATGGAGATCGTTTTTGCATTTTATCAATTTAAACATCGTCAAATTCTTCGTGTTTTAGAAGTATAGAAGCACTAATTATTATGTTTTAGATATGTAGGTAATTCATCCTATAAATTACAAATATTACAGCAAACTTAAATTGGAAATGGTTATAAATTGATAATTTCTCCATGTTCTATAAAACTGAAAAAAGATCTGTAATTAGGTCGGACGTTATAGGGAATTACTGATGATGACATTTAAGTATCTTTTAAATTCAAAGTCTTGTCTTGCAAATATACTTCATTCAGCAAAAGAAATAATCAGTTAATAGTTAATACCTATCACGATTTGACGACTTAGATAGATGAACACTTCTGTAAAAAAAACGATATAAAATTTTAAATTGGTAGATTGCAAACATTTTTTTTATAAAAGTGAATGACTGAAGAATGTCTAGTGAATGACTCCATTCCACCTGATGTTAAGCAGAAATGGAGTCCAGGATAGCTAGCGCAACAGATAGACCGTCGCATTAGGCACCCTCGCCTTGCCGACCTGCAAGGTGCTTCTTCATGCCTCTTTTGAATGATCCAGAATTATAAGGAGGGAACAGGGTGGATTTGGTTTCTTGATTGTTCGACTTAGAAATGAGTTGCCAAATTTCTTAGTTCGCGTTGGAATAGTAGCCACAGTTTGTCGGTGACACCGAAAGCCAGCACGCTCTTGCCTGCCATTCTCCCAATTTTATTTGCAGTTCGCGTAATATGTTTTCTTCTTCTACTCTTCTCGATTAGCTGTCATCTTACTCAACATTAACAGCCTTCTTTAATAAAATACGTTAGGTTAACGGTTGTATATACATACTTGTACAACGAAACTCTTCAGAATTTCTTTACAAAGGTTACCAAAATTTGTTGATTTAACATTAAAAATAAAGCTCTCGTATTTGTCGACCTTCTGCTTTTGTCTGTTTGGATTTCTCTTTCCTTTCCTCCTACGCTTATTGCTCAGTTGCTTTGTAAGTCTCATAATAAGCTTTTTATTGAAACTCGGCGCTTTGTTATTAGGTACTCTCTGTTTGTTAATCTGTTTTGGAGCTCCATTGTCGTTTTGTTTTGAATTAGCTGACAGTTCAATCTGAGCAAACTGTAACATAGTACGTTTATCACACGAACACAGAACGCAGCCATGATTGTCTTTGAAACACACTTATAGATCACACCTCTTAAGCCACACCACTATGGAGAGATAGGTTAAGGTGTTTGCCTATAATAATACCAACATATTCTCACACATTATTTCGTTCATGATTTCCATTATTTTAATTATTTTGCTATTTTACTAGTATACAATTAACTATTTTTGCTAACGCTTCCAGCGTTTAAAAATTGTCATGAAATTGCATTATTTTTTGCTACCTTATTGTTCTCTTTAATTTTATATTTGAATGAATGAATAAAAGTTTGGCACTAAAAGTACAAAATTACAAAAGTAACAAACAAAAAATAAACGAAAAGTTTTTAGGCCAAATAGGTCGAGGCACAGAATTGCAGACTTACTTTTTGTGTGTAGAACAGTAAAGAAGCTTCGATTTGTATGGAAGATGAAAACATATCAAGCCGAGGCCAAATATCATTGTGTCAGATCAATGATAAGGAACATTTGATCAAATCTTTGGACCACAACACATTTGATACACAGTTAATACTTTCATTGATGCTCCACAACGTGCGTATTTTAATTTCCCATGTGTCGTTCAACAGAGCGCAACATCTGCTGCATTCGATGATTCGAGTCGACATTGTGTCTGACAAAAGAATTGAATATTGAATTTATGGTGTCACAGTCTAATGCCCAATTATTATTGGCTGATCCGCCATTGGGTCAACAATCAGAAGCGGAAACACGAGAATTCCTATTCATCGCTGGAATTTATATTGCAATACCTTCCTGCCTTTAAGCAGAGCTAAGAAATAGTTTTTCATCCCTTCTATTCGAAAAGTGTCGCTTTTTATCCACTATAAGTGGGAACAAAATAGCTCTTTTCCGATAAGAACTTTTTAGCGGGCGTAAAAGAGATTTGAATTTAGAACATATATCATTCATAGTCTTTCATAGTTAATCGATCGCAAATTGTATGAATTACTGGCTGGTACGTGTTGGCTGCACGGCACGAATGTAAATGAATCGACAACAATATCGATCCCAAATAAAACAGTGACAATAACTTTTAATAATTGCGCTAGCGTATCCAATATAAATATAAATTTGTAATTATTTTTACTTTATTTTTACTTTCACACATAACAGCGTCTCTTATTTATTTTCTCATAGAAAGGGCATGAAAAGTAGAGTATATAACTCGAGAGCAAATTATTTTTCCCTCGGACGATGTACTTTGAAGCACGAGCGAAGCGAAGGATTCTAACGTAGAATCCTGAGCGCTCTCGCCATAAAAATACTATTTTGCTCCTTTGTTATACAATCTACTGTTAATTCTTCAATCTAAACGTATTTTATACCTTTTGTTCGTTCCGGTTTACGACTTTATTTGCTAGTTAAAACGCTAACAATACAATCGACTCATCAATAACTCCGCCGAAGCGTTCTGCATACACAGAGTGTGTGACGTAAGCAAATGAAAAAAGTTAAATATATTTCTGCATAATGCTCTCATTCTATTTGCGCGGAGTTCGATATTTCGCAAGAACGTAGCCGTAAACATAATAATGATATGGGGCAAAGTCGCGTTATCGGTACAATTCATCTAGAAGCCCCTTAGCAGTTGCGTGCCCATATTTTATTTCCGATATTGATGTAACCTTTTTAAAGTGCGGTATTCTAATATTGTTTTTACATTGTAACATCCGTCCTGGTTGTTTCTTATTTTCTAGGCTCATTGAAGATTTAGTTGCTTTTTGGGTTAGATTCCTATAATATGTAGGCGACATCCTAGCAACATGTCACTGTCCTTATTTTGAGACACTGCATGGTCCAAACTGACAGAGATGTGACTTTTTTATTTATTTATGGCTTTATTGCCTAATCTGTACATAATATTATAAAGAGGATATATTTGTATGTTTGTAATGAATAAACTTTAAAACTTCTTGGCCGATTTTGATGAAATTTGGTAAAAATATAGTTTAGATGTTGGGAAACCACTTAGGCTACCTTTCATCCCCTCACAGGTCAAAATTTAAAAATAAAATTGTCCACCCGCGCGAAGCCGGGACGTGCAGCCTGTATACGTATTATACAATTTCATATTACTTATAATTTCAAGTTAAAACATAAAGGACACAAAAGTCTCCTTCAATATTTTTCTATGGATTAGGCTAGCCAGAGAAAGGAAGAGTTGGTTTCTCTATGGTTGGTCTGCTACACAAATGTGGCTTAATATGCAACCAAATGTTACCCAAATATTCTCAACCCTATTGGGTTTATGACCGTGATAATATGTATGTATATCACATACCCTAACTAGACTAATAATGTTTCAGTTCCTTTATCTACACACCTTCGATTCATTTTACATTTAGCCATTGTGTGGTAAGAATGAAAAGTTCGACAATACCAATTGATTGATTAATCCCATTCCCGATTGTAACTCGACAAAGGAATTGAGTTGTTTATTCAGATTTTGGAGTTCCTAGTTGATTAATTTGATTTTCTTTTCAAAATGAGTAGATTTTTAGTATGTGCAATGTTATCCTTTATTATTCATGATGTGATAAGAGAGGTGTGGTTTGAAAAAAGAAATAGTGACGAGAATTGAGAAAGGTATGCTCAAATGGTTCGGTCATATAAAAAGGATGTGTGAAAGTAGTTAGTTTTTAATGTTGGGTTTTGTTTTTCGTCAATGTAGGAATTTTAAAAATATCAATACTTATCTTATTTTGTATATTTCTTTGGTCAGAAGCAATTTAGAATATGCATCTATAGTATGGAATCCTATGTATGTTAATTACAAGGAACAAAAAGAAAATCAAAATAGATTCTTAAGGAGACTAAAATATAAATTTAGGGATTCGTCTGCTTTGATCCAATCACTGGAACTGCGCCGCGAACATAGGGACCAGGTTTTTTTATTTAAAATCCTAAACAACATTCTAGATACTCCTTTTCTTCTTAGTCGTATTTCACTTAGATGCCCAAGACTGAGTGCCCGCTCTAATGCGATTTTTTTCAACTCCTAAATGCAAAACTAATTACTCCAAGAATCGATTTCTGGTCCGAGCTTGCAGCACACATAATAAACGTTATTGCCACATTGATATATTTAATTGCAAACTTAGTAACTGTAGTTCATCTGTCAAAAAGGTTTAAATAACAACATTTAGATTTTGTTTCCATATAGAGCAACAGAATGTTTTATCGTTGTGTCTTTTATGGTTTTTAAGTATTATAGTACAATATAAGTATATACCTAGTTATAGTAAGTCTTCCAGTTGTCTGCAAGATGAATAACTTAACATTGGAAACTCTAATTGACTAATATATTATCTAAGCAAACCATTGACATTTGTAAAAAAAACTCGAAATCACCGAGTATGTACGAGAACTGTGATGAAAGTAGATGAAGCTCGAGACCAAACTATTTTTGTTTGAACAAAATCTTTACCCCACCCAGCTTATTGATAGATCTAAGATATGGCTATTCCTTTTCTAAAAAGAGAAGTGAAATCTTAACAGATGACAGAGTGACGTGTCAATAACCAAGAGTCGAGAGATCATCTTGTCCTTGCAGCTTCGAAAGTTCCGCAACATTCCCGTTCCACTTTATAATATGTTAATAAACTTTTCTCGCAATGTGTATATATTTTTTCCAATTCCTTACGCTGAGATGAGCGTACTTTCCTGTCGTAAACATTGCATGCACTTTCTCGCTAGACCAGTGTATCATCCATACTGTTGTTGCCTAGTAGGTGTCTAGTTTTTGCTTGTTCTAGTTCTCTGACAGGATATGGCATAAGAATTTCTGATATGGTAGTTCAAAACATCGCTACATCCAAATTTGGTTTATCGAAATTGTTCTAAGACGTATAAGCAGTTTGCCAGTTTAATGTTGATTTAAGTCGTTGCTATTTTTAATGTTGGTAAGATTCATTGGGCTTAATTGAAATTGTATTGCGGAGGATCTTGTATTACTTTCGGACCGTAGTAGAAATAGTGTTTCGTAAGTTTTATTGCGTCTTTGATGCAATTTCAAACCGCATATCAATAGCGACCCTGCTTTAATATTATTCATTGGGAACACGTCATTCGTTATTACTATGTACCCAATATTATAATTATAATCCAAAAATTGAGAGATTATAATAATGTTTAGATTTTTTAAAGGATCACGCGCTGGGTGGATCTGTACATGTTATTTTTTTTATTTAAATAATATTAAAATGAGGTTTAGAGTTAATATACAGGCTTAAAAGATCCTCTTTTAGTTAATTTAATCCGCATAAAGCTATTTGTAGTAAACAAAACGAAGTGGCCGTGGTCTAAACTCCCTAAAATGATTAGTTTAATTCTATGAGCACGGTTGATTATATTAATCTGGCGATGCATCGTTTTATTTCTCAAGATCTCACGGAATGACTTCCTCGTCTTTTTTTCAGCCTATTTCTCTTCGAAACACAGTGTGTCTTTAACACCGCTGTCATCTCTTTCTTTGCACCATCTTGCTTAATTGCCACGACGGACTCGACCGTGGGAAGATCCCGATCATTGTTCTGTTTCATCGTCGACAGTGCGCATGCGTGATCTCATGCGTGTCCAAGATGTCCGTATTTCTTCAATCTGATAGTGGAGGGGAGGCGTAGAGCTTCGTAAATCAAATCTTTAGGGTCCATCCATTACGGGGAACTTTCAACCCGTTCCGCTGTTGTTTTTGGTATAAATTACATCTCTCGTATAAGTGATAGTATGAAGCAAGATTTACGGTTATCCTTTTACTGCTCTGACTTAGGAAACCAACAAATCATATGACAATGGGCTTTTCTGATCGTAATGCGACACTTTATTAAATTTCTCATTTTCTCATTGTTCGCGGAACAACTTCCGACGGTACAAGCTTTTCCACGTTTTTTTGATGTGATAGACTATAATTATGTGTTGCTAATGAATGGGCAGAACCAATGCGAATGCATTATTTATAATAATGGATACGTTGAAAATACTCTTCATTTATAAACTGACGTTTATCGATCAGTGTACTATGTGGTTTTCTAGTTGCGGACTTGCGTCTTAAAGTTAATTACAATTCAAATGTAATAGCCTATCTTTAAGTTGTGCATTGACTATGAAGCCACTTGTTTTTTAATCTACTTTTCCATGACCTCATAAGTTTACGGAAGTTATTGCGATCTTTTTAACTTTTAGACCGTTTAAAATATAAAACTTTTATTTCAGTTTTGAAGTTTGTTTAATTTTTTAAAATATATATTTTTTACTTTATTTATTTATTAAATTAGGGATTTAATTTAATATTTGTTGACAAGCCATGGTTATTTGTTGAAGTTTATTTATAAATATATAAAAAAATATAATATAACATATGAAAAACTGTTCGTTAGCTAGTATCCATAACACAAGTTCTTAATGATACTTTGGGCTAGATAAATTGATGTGAGCATGGAAATTATGATAGGTATATTAGCGTGTGAAAATAGAAATATTATTTATTATGTTGCTCTAAACGTGAATGTTCATTCATATGCTCAATATCTGAATGCTAATCACGTTCCATTTTAAATAGTAAAAAAAAATTGGCAATAATGATACGATGACTAATAACACATTTTGTGTCTTTTCAGGTACTGTGATGGTGATAGATACTCAGTAAGGAACTAATGGGATATTGATGTTTGGGCCACTAGCAGTAATTCCTTTATAGATTAATCCCGCGCATTTGTGAACATCAATTCACATTTCGGTGAGCGGTCACGAATAATAGGGGACCGAGACAGCCTCTATTCGTGACCGTTCCAAGTGAAGTTCGCTTCCACCTTAAGGTTCTTATCAACAATATTAGTTAAAACCTAAAAGACTTTTACTGAAAAATTCTACTACATATATAGCCTGAACGAATTCTTTTGAAACTTTAAAATAGACTGGTCCTGCACGCCAAAATTGCAATACCCTAACTGAAATTCGTTTTCATCAGAAATGATGAGATCTACAGGAGAACCAAGGTCATCGACATAGCCCAAAGAATTGCGAACCTCAAGTGGCAGTGCAGGCACATTGAGAGGAGGATTGACGACCGTTGGGGCGGAAAGGTCCTCAAATATGGGGCGGGTACCGGGAGACGCAGCGTGGGTAGGTCCCACAAGGTGGACCGACGATCTGGTAAAGGTTGTGGGATTCAGCTGTATGCGGGCAGTGCAGGTCCGATCGGGTTGGAGATCCTTGGGTAAGGCCTATGTTCAACAGTGGGCGTCTTTTCTGGATATGGTGATGATGAACTGGGTAGTTATGTAGGTATTATTTATTACCACCTATCGTCCTCCACCCGCCTGAATTCAACCCCAGACAAGCGAGTGATGGGATAGGGCCTCGTCGCGTACGTCTCAAAGCTGATAGAATATGCCAATTGTTATCGAATTGTTCTGATCAGCGTAGGGGCCTGATCATGCCAGCCGCAGGACCCTTGCGGAGAATAGAGAACGTCGGTCTTTAGTGGGTATTCTGGAGTCCAAGAGAGTCCCACATAACCCTAGTGCGGCTTCCAGATATAATTTTATTTTCCGTAGCAAAAACAAAAACAAATTAGATAGGAAAGAAAATTAAGATCTCTTCTTCAAGTTAAAAAATATCGCCGACATTTATCATCAAGCGTATCATTTGCTTCCCATTTTACTTGACTACGGCATGACTACGGCGAAGCCATAAGGAAGGGTAATGATTTAAGCAGTCTATGCAATGATATTATATTTAAAAAGAGGGTCTATGTATGTTTGTATTTACGTATGTTCCACCCTAGCGCCTAAACTATTCATCTGATTTTGATGAATAAGGTGTCAATCAATTCGTTATTATGATTCGAGCAACATAGGCCTCATTTTAAACGACTTTACAAGAGGAGGAGTTTGAGAATTTTTCCTTGTAACCGATTGTAATTAAATTCCTTTTAAGTTTGTACACAAAAACTTGTTGTGGTTGCTAAGCAATGGGAAATGGCCAAAAATGGAACTGCGACTATGTCAATGATGTTTGACTGTCGATTTCTATTGAAATCGAGTGCAGTTGATTTTCCCTTGTAAACACCGATTTTAACCAATTTTATACCATTTTTTTTACGTAGTTGGGTTACAGCTTTCTAAGGGTTACAGTGTTTTACACTTTTTGCTTGTTTAACCCCTATTGTGTCGCCGCCATTTTGTAACATTTTGCGCATGTGTCAGTTACTTCCGGATTTCCTTCGCGAATTTTCCGCGTGTAATAAATTTTATAATAAAAATTTGATAATAAAACTATTAATAAGATTAAGAATTTGATAATAAAACTAATAATAATTTTTTGTCACTAAAATCGTAATAAAATAATGTAAAGAATAAAAAATAATAAGTATAGTTATATTTTCAAATAATAGTAATAATAATCATCATTTTCATCATCGGAAAACAGTGGTGGGGGGATCGACCTCCAGGACGGCCGACACACAAGGGGTTAAGTCTTATTTTAAGTTATTTTCGCCGTCACCAAGAAAAAGGTCCTCAAAAGCATCAGATGACGTAAGTCCTTGACATCGTATCATAAACCTCCCTTATTTATTGTCTTTAGCCCCACACCGATGGCACTTCAATGTAGAGGCGACATCCCGTGAAGGTTGCGAAACTGGATCAAAAGAATGTACGGAACTTTCTTCGATATTTCCACTGTAAAATATTTGATATTTGACATTGACATTGTTGGTGATGGCGCTGCGATTGTGCGTTCCTTGCAACGGTCACTAAAGTTAAGCTGCTAAGTGCGCAGTCGATGGGTGATCTAAAATATTTCAAATCTATTTACCTCTGTTCGAAACGCACGTTAAGCTGGTGGTCCTGGGTGCTGCCGAAATATAGTTGCCGAAATATAGACACGACCGTAAAGATCAAATGAAATGCATCTATGAAAACAGCTATGAAATAATTTTTGCGTTTACAAACAAGTAAATATTTTTAATACTAGAAATAATACACTGAAAAAATTCGACCTGCCTCAGGCGGCAATTGAACCCAGCATCTTCCGCAATCCGGGCGGCTGCGTTAACCACTAAACACCACCGAGGCACTGCTTTCGCTGTCGAATTTGTCAGTGCTTATGTTTTTATGGTAAACATTGTTTCAATCTTTGAAATTTGCACTTCTAAGATCCGAACGAAATATTCACCTGAGGCATATATCTGCCTGAGGCAGGTCATAATTTTTCAGTGTATTTTTTCTAGTATTAAAAATATTTACGAAACCCGTAAATATTTTTAATACTAGAAAAAAACGCAAAAATTATCCCATAATATAACGTAGTTTCATCTTAACTGGGCGTCAAATATTTCGTTCGTAAAAACAAATAATGAAAGTAGGCTTTACTAATTTTCAGTTTGTGCTGTCATTATGATGACGACGTATTCCTGCTCATTCTTTCGTCCATTTTGAATTATTAGGGTAATGGCTCTTTTGCTTGTATGCTCCTAAGGGTTAAAGGCCGTGACCGCTATTACGCATTTTGGGGCTATCAAACATTTGTTTGCAATTCGTAGTGCGTAGTAGTAGGTACACACACAAGTATAAAAACTCCAAGGTTGAGGGGAAAGCGCTCCATTTTGTTTATTTATGTTAATACCTCAGACCAATAAAGAAGTCTTCATAGGTACCTATACCTTTCTTTTTTTGTCGGGGAGGTCAAATGCATTTACGCATCGTCCCTGCGGGGTGGTGCCAACCGCAGGGGATATGTGGGACTCGAGGTAAAGGTGTTCCCTCCATACCCACTAAACATCCTCCCCGGCCTGACCTCCAGTGCGCTATTGCGGGACGGCTTGGGATCTGCGCACGCGAGCGCAACTACATCGAGACCGTCCCAACGCTGCACGTCTAGGCACTACTTGTGCACCAATTGGTGGCCAGCGGCCTACAGGGGCTACTGACTAACGCCAGCCCCTGTGGGCCGCTGGCCGACGCCGGTCTTATAGGCCGCCTCCTCATCGACGGCAGCTCGACCAGGCGCGTCCTCCGCAACGAGGACACCGGGAGCAGCCATCGGACCGCACCCGGGCGCGGTCGTGTCCCTGAAAAAGGCTGTCCGGAACTAGCCGTGATGGGAAAACAAAGACAACTCGACGATGGCATGTGACTTCGAATGCCAAGGGACACTTGACATCAAAAGCCACACACCCGCCGAGAAAGTTTCCCCACCACATTACCAGGGTCCGCCACTAGGCTTCCGGACGTGGACCCCACCTATTACCTATACCTATACAGGCAGCGCGGGAGTAACACGCCAGTATTACATTGCAAACGTCTATAGACTTGCTAACTATTAGGTGACTGCTATTACCAGGCGGATCGTATGCTTATCTGCCTACCACATGTGACAGCTTTTGATTCATTCATCTATGGGCCATGCAGTGCCTCCAAATAGTGAAAGCTTGCCAGCCTATCGCCTATATAAAAGGGGCACCAAACCCAAAAAGTAATAATCCTTTAGTGAACAATCAAACGAAAAAGCCAACAAACAGGACAGATGTACCCAAAATCACCGCAGTAGGCCGCGTTACGCGTAATAAAGGTGCCAAAATGCCAAAAGTGGATATGCCTAGGTATATACATATGATAACTGTACATAATGGCCTTACGTAATGGACCATCGACCTCTCTTCTCATATAGGTAAGTAAGTAGGTAATTGTTCTTTGTGCCATTCAGTTCTCGTTCGACCCAATTGAGTTTTGTTTCGTCTGCGGCGTTATTTACGATGACGACTTAAACTTTACATTATGAAACGTTGAATACGATTTGTTCCACTTTACTGCAGAATCCTTATAGGAATTCTTTTTAAAATTTATTTCAGACGCAAGAATTATTGGCAGTCGTAAACTATATTGAAGTTGACCAACAAACAAGGTGCATCAATAATTTTCGAGAGTGCGGCGCACTTATTATCTCTAGAACTAGCTTTTTAAATATCTTAGGTCGTCACAACACTACTGGTTTCGGGTCATATCCGAGTAGACTCCAGGATGTCTTCAGAGACGTCAATGCATTAGGAGACTTCCTGGAAGAGTTGGGCTGGCTGGAGTGAGCCGGCCTCTCATCCTCCGACGCAAAACAGGCGTATAGTCGACGAGTTGCGGAAACAGCCCGACGAAGAAGATGAAACACCTTTCGTATTAAGCTCCCGACATATCGTCTGCATATAAATATGTCGATGCCAGTGGTGTCGCGGCGACACGTCGCCTGTTGCTGCGTGCAGTCGGCTTCGAAATTGTACCTTGATCCTATATTTAAAAAATCTCTCTAAGGAGCGGTGGTTATCCAAAATATGCTATAATAATAATAATAATAATTTATTTATTGAAAGTAACATGACTCATTATTTGTTAGTTATAAAAGGCTTATCCTATGTTAGTAACTATATCTATCTTACATCTACATTTAAATTATTTTGCTTGCACAATTCCGGCAGAGATTGTGCAGCAACGATTAATGTAGCGGCAGTCAAGTCTACCCGCTATCATAGACAGGATAGTGTTGGGGCTGCCCCGTATCTGCGCACCAGGGAAACGCACCGCTTTCGCATCGTTGCGTAAAAGCAGTCTACCCGCGCTTCTGCAAACATCCCTGATGCACTACAGTATTTAGGCAACCCCATCAGTACCCTGAATGCATTGTTGAACTGGACCCGCAGAGCGCTATACGGCGCACTCGGACAATTGGCCCACAGGCTGCACGTGTAAAAGTTAGTGCAATAAGCTCTGAAGAGTGTTACCTTTACATTTGGTGAACACCGTGAGAACCTGCGAGCCAACATGTTCGCCCTTACCGACAGCGCTCTGCGTTCCCTCTCAACATCATCGCCATCTTTGAGGTCAGGAGTCAACAAGTGGCCTAAGTATTTAAACTTGTTTACACGCTGTAATGCGCAACCATTTAAAAACACGTTAGGAATTTCAAGCCCCTTGCGTCCCTCCCCGAAGATCATAACCTGGCTCTTTTTCACGTTATACACTAATCCGTGAGACTCTGCATATGCTTCACAAATAGAAGTGAGCCTTCTCAATCCACATACTGAGGCACTCAGCAGCACCATATCGTCTGCGTAACTGATATTGTTCATACAAACGCCATCAATGTAACAGCCCGCTCTGGTGCCGCTGAGCTCCTCTATTAGCTCATTAACATAGAGGTTGAAAGGCGTTGGTGAGCTCAACCCGCCCTGTCTCACCCCACATTCCAACCTGTATGGTTCAGACACACACCCGTCCCATCGCACACTGTTGACCTGGTTCTTATACCAATATTTAAAAATATTGAGAAGCTCTCTAGGTAATTGAGACTTTTCGAGCTTCTGCCACAGCAAATCGTATGAAACCAGGTCAATGAACTCTAAGTATTTCTATGGATTCACATTTGCCGGGTCCATAGTGTTGCAGAGACGGGAGCCAGGGCAGTGAGAATTGTAACTCAAGCGTAGGTTCAAGGGATGATGCATATCAACACTCACCGCCGCTATCCTTGCTTCTCTCTCTGGACAACCATATTCGGTAATATTTTGGGAGAGCCGCTTTAGATTCGTGTTTGAGTACAGAACATGTTTAGACATAAGTTTACCTTTGTACACGTCTTTCTTATTACTATTTTATGTATGCAATAAAGGATTTATAATGTTTTGTAGAGAGATTTAGCTGGTACACCCCTCACTTCGAATTAATTAGTCCTTAAAAATTCGTCGATTTGACTGTTGCTGTAGGCCTAGCTTCAATTTCTAAATTCTAATCCGTAAACTTCATAAGATGACCAACCTGCCCTAACGGTTACTAATGTCGCAGCCATGACGTCACACAGCGTGTGCGGTCAGAGTATGCAGGTTGCACCTTTTATAACTGACTTTTGCATACAAATGGGCAGTGCCGGGAGGGTTTTGCGGCGACTCCGAGCTTTCATTTGCATCGAGGTCAAAGAATATTAGGTCCGTAGATGTTGTCATTTAGATACAGTTTTTGGGGCAAGTCTTTTTTATTTTTACATAATTAAATAGTTGAGATAATAGCGTAGTTTTTTTTTGTATTATTTGGTTGGCAGACAAGCCTACAGCCTGCCTGGTGGTAAGCAATCACCATAGCCTATAGACGTTCACAACACAGACTGAGCCCAAGAAATCTTCCTCGCCAACAGAAACACAACACGCCAAAACTTTAGTAGTATTTATAGTAATTTAGTTAAATTGGTGAGCTTTTTCTAAACAAAATTTTCTTCTGTGTCCATAAGAAAATAACCTCGAACCACCACCCACCAAACTTACGCATAAGAACCTTAGCTATATATTTATTATGACATTTCAGTAGCTGACTATACGTTAACGTCAGATTTTCACGATCGAGCGAGTTGTCGACAAAGAAAATCTCCTGAAGTCCTTGGTTCAATAAGGTTTGAGTTCAATATTCAAAAGCTTACAACTTTGTGCTTATTTTTTGGTGGTAGGAAATTATACTTTGACGAATGTTTTAGTATAGTCGCATTAATGTTACTTTCCTCTACCTAGACAAAGTTGTAATCTATAAGTCGACGGTCTGATCAGTCGTGGAAGCGAGGGCCATCAGATAATCATGACAGATTGTTGCGAGCATTGCTTGCGAACTTTCTAACTGTCCTTTCTCCTATTTGGGTCTGATCTTTCGATACGACTGTGCAAATATTAAAAAGGAAACCTTTCCCGTGGAATTGCGCTTAGCGAAGTTAGTAACTGTTGGATACCTTGATAACTTTGCTCACCGTGCTTTTTTATATTTGAAAAGTTCTAAACACCGTGATTAGGGTCCACGATAGACAATGTTGGACTGTGTGGAAGGCAGCCTACCAACTAAAACAAACAGTGTCCCGCTATACCGTCATTATTTGCTCAGCAAGAGAACTCAAAATGCACAACTTTACTGTGCAACGGTGACCAGTAGGCTGACCTTTTGGGGCGAAACGAGATTTGATGGGTGAATGTCCACGGAATATCACGCTGTGTTGACCCGTTCAATTTTGTGTCGAATATATTAAACTCTATACAATGTGTTTGTGGTCCGACCCGACAAACTTTAAGGGCATTTTCTACAGATAATTTCATCGTAGAAAAATCCCCATATGTGGGATCGAAACTCAGTTTCCTCGGAGTGGCAGCCATTTTAACTATTAATCATCTTTTAGGGGGGCCTTTAGTAAAAGTAGAATATCTCGTTAAGTTTAAGTCACACGGACTTAAAAAAATACTGCCGGGTAGCTAAAAAGTGTGGCAATCTAATAAGTGTCACTAAAGCATAAATAACTCATATAATTACATAGATTTATACTAGACATCTTCCTATTATTACACATTTTTTATGATTTTATATACAATTATTTGATTTTTGCTAAAAAACGGTATCAAAATTATAGCCCAATGTTGTCCCGTATACTTTTTGTGTATTTTTTTTGGAGAAAACCAAGATTATTATTATTTTTAACAACGTACTATGAGTTTTTGTGCTTTAGTGACACTCATTAGATTGCCACACTTTTTATCTACCCGATAGTATTTTCTTTAAGTCCATGTGACTTAAACTTAACGAGATTTGATTTGATTTGAACTGAGTTTCGACCCCACATATAGGGGTTTTTCTACGATGAAATTATTTGTAAAAAATGTCCTTAAAGTATGTCGGGTCGGACCACAAACACATAGTATAATTAATTAAACGATAGAAGCTTGGTTCATAATTACCGCCACAAGAATCCCCAGTGCGCGTGTACCACTTGCAAGTTAATTGAG
Source organism: Elophila nymphaeata (assembly GCA_955850985.1). Classification (NCBI taxonomy): domain Eukaryota; kingdom Metazoa; phylum Arthropoda; class Insecta; order Lepidoptera; family Crambidae; genus Elophila; species Elophila nymphaeata. The sequence continues at coordinate 6,714,141 of OY039091.1, read as the reverse complement.
TATGTTATTGATTTTATGTTGACCTTAATCTGTGGCTTGCATCACTTTTATTTAAGACTTATTTTAATACCATATGAATGACAGTCAAGCATGCTTGACTTTGTTATTTTTCTCACGAACGCCCGTGAGCCATGATTGTGTTTAGATATGGCACTGATGCACCTAAGTCTAAACTATAGTTGATAGATATGCAAACATGACACGAAAACTCGCATTCCATTTATTCACCGTGTGGGTGTTGGGTCCATTGCGTTGCAGAGAGGGGAGAGATAAGCAGGGCTTGGGACTTGTGTTGTGACCCAACTGTAGGGTTAATGTGGCCTCCTGAAGGTGCAACGGTACTTCCCTCCGCTATCCTATCTAGCCATATATGATACGATCCCGCAAGAGCAGGAAAACATTAAGAATTTTCCTGTACGTACTTCAGAGAACTGACATAAAATCGATATGGTCGTTCTGAAAACCCACTTAGAAGATTTACGACTTTCTCGTGATGATATCTTGCTAGCATTAGGTGTCCTTGAGACGATATTGGGACTTTATGCAGAGTATGCCTTGATAAATTCTCGACGAGTAAAAGCAGTGTTCGTGAATGAAAAGCTTGAATCGAGTAGGATCTCGACACTTGTATAACAATGTCGTATCGCATATACCACATGCAACAGAAAGAACGCACACCATCAAATTAGTTTGCTACTAATATGCAAAAATAATCAATTTCAAAGAGAGGTGTTTGAAAGAAGACGCAGCTACAAGAATAGAGAAAGTGATTCTTCTCCTTATGCAAGGGGCTGAGGCTGTGTCTCAGAGCTTCGACCCTATGGGATCTTTTGTGCTTCCCCTTTCCTTATCACCCATCCCCGCCAACATCGAAAACATTTTGTATGAGTTTTACGATGTTGGCGGGAATAAGGTCTACAAAAGTCCTCTGGTTTAGGGTAACCTAGACACAGGACCTTTAGTCGCCTATTGGCTAGTGCATCGCAGTCACATAGTATGTGCTCCATGCTTTCTTCCCCCTCACCAATCATTCTACAGATGGGGTCTTCAGCTTTGCGTATTGTACACAGGTGTCTTTTAGTGGCAAAGTGGCCAGTGAGAGCACCTGATTTGGGTCCTGTTGATTCTTCCTATTCTTTTAAGGTAGCCTGTGTGTGAGGATCCTAAAAACTTCTTTGAGTGTGTCAGTCGGGGAGTGGACACCCTGAGCTGCCTCTTTTGGCTATACTCCTTTAGTGCCATTTTTATGGTACTAAGATACTATAAATAAAGGTTAGTTCAAAAGCACTTGAAATTGCCGATCATGCACCGCATAAGCACTATGATGAGACTGGATGAAACGAAAGAAATGATGAATGGATCGTAGTGGAACAAAGTGATCTCTGCCTACCTCTATCTATGGGAAAGAGGCGTGACTTTGTGTTTGACCATTTTTGTTCATCCTTATTGGATCACTTCGTTATCCATTCTGTCTATTTGTGCTTCTATTATAACACTGCGCTAGTATAGTGAGTAGTAAATAACTTTTATAGCTTAGAGTTTTAATAATCACCCTATCCTACTCACACGCGACCCACGCTACCACAAATGCAATGATATTACTATGTAAAAACAAAGAATGCTATCTGACAGGCCATGATATCATTGTCCTGATCAATACTGACTTAAAACTGACCAAATGCCACAGCTAAAATCAGTGAGGTCGCGATGAATATTAAAAGAACTCGTTCGCAAAATCGATTTCGGTGATTAGATCATCGGCCTAGAAATAATATTGGGCAAAGTAAATAAATACGTTTGCAAGGCAATACATACTGAAAATATAGACACGTGTTGAACGCCTCTGGAATGCATTGGTTTATTATTTTTAATGGTAGGTAACTGTGAATCGTTGAATTTTTATAAGTTACTGCTTAGGCGCCTGTGTGGTAGGCCTCATATAAGGCTCAAGATCACTCAAAGGGTTCGCAGTCTCTCAGATCATATCAGAAATGATGAGATCCACGAAGCAAGTAAGGTCATCAACATAGCCTAAAGAATTGCGAATCTTAAATGGCAATGGGCTCTGCACATTGCGAGGAGGACTGACGGCCGTTAGAGCGGTAAAGGTCCTCGAGTTAGGAGCGAGGAGACGCAGCGTTGGTAGGCCCATCACAAGATGTACCAACGACCTCGTAAAGGTCGCAGAGAGCTGCCGGATGCGGGCAACGCAAAGTTGCAGTACTTGGAAGAGGCCTATGTCCAACAGGGCATCTCTTGAAATGATGATGATTACTGTTACTTATTTACGAGTTAACACAGTTGAGATGATTTAGAGCGAAACATCTATCCTGGATGTTGGTTTTTCTTTGGTGGTTCACTGCAGCTTTTTATTACTTTTTGACGACACTTTTATTGTGAACTTTTTTATTATGATACACTACCTGACCCATTTGCCTAATGTGACTTTATGTGTAACCAAATGTTATCTTAAACCTCTGCTCAATCTTTTTAGGATTATGAGCGTGATTCTGTCAGTCTTATTTAAGTCACTCTCACATTGTGCTACAATCTCTCTGTCTATCTTTAACATACTGACCACATGATAGGACGAACGGTAAAACTGAGTAAGTTTTACGCAAATCCCATCGAAACCTTTTCACCGAACCGGCTACTATTACCTGCGAAGCTATTATTAAACATACGAACGAACAAGCACTTTCGCTGTCATATCACTTTCCCCTTCGATCCGATGGGCAATAATAATGGGACGGCGAACAACACGGACTGGTGATTCAGTTCGCGTGAACTCAAACTGCAGCGTTCATTACTTTTGTTCGCCTTACTTTAAGGTTATTGGACACTTCTCTTTGCTATTCATATTCGCCTATTTGCATTATTTTCCAAACAGCAATGTGCAGCTGATCTACTTGATTACACAGTCGTCCAAAAAGTTTTTTACATTATTCTCTCATTTGTTCGAAAATAGTTCATGTATCTTCTGCGACTTTTATTCGACTTCAAAAACAACCTTAAGCAATCCGGGCGAGTGCTCTTTCAGCTGACCTATACAGGAATGTCAGTACGTGTGTATTTATATTTATCTATGAATATGAGATCAAGACGAATTTATTCTCGTCTTTTTTTATGATTACGTCAAAAGCTTTTTATCTACAAATGAATGTCGATATTTATTTTTTAACATGTTTTAACGCAGAATAGTACCTTCCTGTGATGAATTATGTTAAAAAAATATATACTTGGTTTGGTCAATTTCAAATTATTACGATTTTTATTCTTAATCAAAGTATGCGGCGTAATTTTATCCAATTTATGCTAAAACCTTAAACTCGTTTACCTTAATGTTGAGTTCCTGGTTGCTGTTGACATTTCGACCTGTAGGCCTCTTCGCTAACTTTTTTGACAGATCAAAGTCCTTTGCTTTTTTACACGACAAGTGCCATAATAGTGTGTCATGTAAAACAGCAATGGACATAGGATATGTAGGTAACTCACTCGGCGATTCTCACTTTCATCTGTAAAAAAAAGTTAGCGTATAGGCCTGCAGTTCAGGTACTTTCATTGATGTTCCGTATAAACGTCGTCGATACAAAACATATGTTCTCCCTTAGCTAAGTTTGGTGATCATCGTAGCCTATAAGCGCGTAACCTAGACAAGATATTGGTAATGCTATCCCATCATCAATTGCCGGCAGGGCAGGTTATCAATTTCATTTGGGAGCATGTAATGAAAAGGGATGATGAATTTGAACATATTACGAAGAAAGATATGAGAATGACTGTGGATGGATAGAGGGAGACGAAGACCGAAGAAAAGATGGATAGACTGTATGAAAGATGTATGGCAAAGAAGGGTGTTAATGTTGATATGACGGCTGATCAATAAGGGTGGAAGAACAAAACATATTACACCGACCAGAATAAAATTGAAAACAGGATAGGCAAATATTGACACCAAATTTTTTATTTCTGTGACGGTTATTCAGATCTCTTCATGAACTAGAAACTAACTGATAATTTTCGAACGAAATAAAGATTTTCCTAAATTATAGCATAGAACACTCTCGATCAAGTTACCTTACGTCAAGGATTAAAAAAGGGTGGACGAAACGACATGTAGAAATTCATGAGCACATTTTGGTAGACCGTGGAATATTTTATCAGTACGCATGCATTTTATTAAGTACCTAATTATTTCTGATGATTTCAGATTTGGTTCGTGTCAATGATTTGTCTTAGCAACGTGACCTCCTAAAACCCAAACCGCCATATGGCTCCGTCACGTCAATCCAAAACGGGGAAAGTGCAAGCTGTCAGAGATTAGCTTGTACTATGTAACATTTCAAATTACGGTAGAAAGTTGCTAATGACAGCATTGTTATTGATTGCTTCATTTATAAGGCACAAAGTTTTTAGAGCTTCTTGAACTTTAAGCGTTCCTTCAATGGAACGCGGCACTTCGTTATTCTCACGGAGTTCGTTTGTGGTCTCAGTAATTAGCTTTCTTAAATCCGCTTTAAGTTCTTTGTAACGATTTCGGAAGAACGGTGTAAGGGCTGTCCACACATTTCCGTGTCAGTAATTTGACTTAAAAGTTATATCTTCGCAGATGTCTTAAAACACTGACGGAGCGTCCGTGCATCCGTGCGTGCTCCGGGACACTGACGATCAAGTTCCCTCTGATACAGAGATGACTGTACAAATCGTATGTAACCGATTATTTTATCGTCAGTGACGAGAGCTCGGATATGTCTGGAGAGGGCCTAAATCTGATATTAAAATTTAACGCTAAGCTCAGATCTCGATGCCTTTATGACCTGCGAGATTTGCTAACGATTTGATATTTTTATATTTATGTTTTTGTCTAAAGAATTCGCAGAGAGAGAATCACTTACTTTTCTGGTGGAGAGGAGTACCGATGAATCGTAAAATATAGGTATTCTTAAACTTATGCCTGGCTCACAAGTCCCAGGCTTTAGCTAGCTCCTCTTTGCAAAGCGATAGTCTCGACACCGGTTTGGTGAATCTATGGAGTGCTAAGAGTTAACGTCTCAAAACGAAGAGATACCTCATCTTTGTGTAATACACGTAGCAACCCATATGTGTCTGAATCCTGATTGAGAATTGGAGACATGTTTTTGAACACGAACATTTGTTCACGAGTAGAATTATCTATATTTGTCCATCATCTAGTATCCATAACGCAAGTTCTTCTTCAAGACAATGCCTGCCCCGAGGTTCTTTTCTAATTGATCGGTCCTGCGCTGCCTGCATCCAACGACTTCCACACACCTTTACTAGTGGGTCTACCTTGTGCAGCTAACCAACACTGCGTCTCCCGGTACGCGACCGCCAGTTCTTAGTTGATACTTAATTCGGGTTAAATAAATCGTTGTAAGTGTGGAATAATAATATAGTTATATTATTATTAAACTGGCTTCTGCCAGCGACTTCGACTGCGCATGTTTAGTATAAATTATAGCCTATCTGTTATTCTGATGTATGAGCTATATTATTGTAATGTTCAGCCAATTCAGTGGTTTTTGTGTGAATTAGTAAAAAACATCCATTCATACATCCACACAAACTTTTGCATTTATTATATTATTAGGATATACTAAATTACTACCTTGCTGCATAGTTTTTCGTAATTTTGTTGATGCTGTAAGTAAAGGTCTGTAAAGTCTGTACAGTTAATTACTCTTCTTGCTATGTTACAAAAGTCTATAAAATTGTTGCCATAGATACGAAACGGATATCCAAAAAACCGGCCAAGTGCGAGTCGGACTCGCTCACCGAGGGTTCCGCCGTACAAACGTAGCGGTTTACAATTTATAAATTGCTGTATCTTTTGATCGCGTTAACTTAGAAGTTTGATTTTTTCACTGCTTAAAGGGACAATAGACCTAGGTATTTGGTATAAATTTCAATTTGATACCTTTATTCGTTCGTGAGAAATAAGGTAGTGAGTTTCATTTTATTAAAATATTTTTATTATATTATATAACTAAAAAAATGTGATTTTCGCAATTTTTCCTATATTTGCATTATATGACAATGCTTCATGCCAAATTTCAAGATTCTGAGTTTACGGGAAGTATCCTGTAGGTTTTGATTCCTTTGCGAGTGTCGGAAATTAGTTGAAAATATCGACATAATCGGCTGTATCTTTTGATTGGCTTGGCTTAGAAGTTTGATATTTTCACAGCTTAAAGGGACAATAGACCTGAGTATTTCATGTGAATTTCAGCTTGATACGTCCACGCGTTCTTGAGATAAAGGGTCTTGACAGACAGACAGACAGACGGACAACAAAGTGATCCTATAAGGGTTCCGTCTTTTCCTTTTGAGGTACGGAACCCTAAAAGTAGGTCGTTTGTTTCAAACGGCTCCAATTCTCTACAAAACGGGCAACACAGAATGAAACACAGTTATGTCTGCGACATGTGTCGGCGACGTGGCTCTGACAGGCTGACAGACATTTCCTATAACTTATGTTAGTATTCTATAAGTGTTTGCTAACTGCTTGAGATAGCCAAAGTTGTTGTCAGCTGTTTATCTGTTTACGTGACTCAGATTAATTAAAAACAAATGACTCTTTATCTACATTTTTTGACTCAATATTGCTATTGGCCGCAGTCCGCAGATGATAGAATGGTTCCTAATCGACAGGTATCTCCCGTAAGGAAGTAACAATAAACTCCAAAGTACTATATTTTCTTTCAATTTTCGCGTTTTAATTTCTTAGTTTTTTTAGATTGACGCCTTTTTTATGTAGAGAAGAGTTTGACAACCTATCATTGTTTTTACTGCATGGCCTTTGGGCCTCATTTATACCTACATCCAGGCAGTATGTTGCCAGGTGGTTTTATGTGTATCGAGGCGGCACAATCGAACAAAATGTTCATCTGTTTTAAGATAATGCGCGTGATAGCACAGCGTAAAAACATACAGTGGTTCAACGCCTTTGAAGTTGATGATAATTCCGCTTTTGTCTGGACAGCGTGCAGTAGACATAAAGTGGCCCAGCGTCTACCCACCGAGTGTATGGCAGTTTGGTGGCGTAAACGCGCCCCTCTCGTCCCGCGTCCCCCTAACGATTGCCCAGACTAGATGTGCTCTTTGGCTGACTGTAAAATCTTGAATAGACTGTGTTGATAGCATGTTGTATCCTTACCACTGTTATTCTTTTATTTAATTTTAAAATAGTAAGATAGATGAAAATTCTAGCATTGGATTCACAGTGCGGGCGACGGGTCAATCGCGTTGCAGAGAGACCAAGAGAGAAAGCCAGGAAGCCAGCAGCTTTGCTTGAGACTTGTGACCCAGATATAGATTTAAGGGCATTATTTCGATGCATCAGCATTCGCCTACACTACCTTATTTTTTTTTCTTTATTAGGAAAACAATCAGCTTATAATTTAATACATTTGAATTTACAGAAATATATAACACACTATCCTAATTGTTTTCACTACTGAGTACATAGGTACATTATTGATGAGACACATAATGCGCAAAAGAACGAAATTTTTTTTTTATGTGACGAGATGGCAAACAAGCTTGCGGCCCTCCTAATGTTAAGTGGTCACCGCCGCCTATAGACACTTGCAATATTAAGTGTAAATCACTTAACACCGCAAGTGCGTTTGCCATCCTGGGGACTATGATTTGATATGCCCTACCTACATGTCCAGTAATTACACTGGCTACCTTTCCCTTCAATCCGAAACACAGCGAACTGCTTCACGGCAGAAATAAGAAAGGCGGTGGTACCTACCCAGACGACCCTACATAATGGGTCTACCACCTAGTGAAATACCAACTATAATTACATAAACTAATATACAGTACTAGTCTCTCCGAAGCCGACGACCGCGAGCAGTGGGCTCGGAACAAGGAAGGCGGATCCAGGTCCCTCGCGCGAAAGGGCGCAACCGTTTAGCTTAGCCACATTTTGTACGAGTTCGCGAGAGCCGCTCTAGATACATGTTTCCAGTACAAAACGCCCAGAAAGTTCAAGACAAACCGTCCGCGAACTTGCTACCTTAGCTTTCAACAACACAGTTTAAACAATTATAATTCGTTCATCCATCGTGGTGGTCGCGTCATAAACTCAATTACAGTTATGTCCATTTGTATTTATATACAACACTCGCGTGATACGCCGATGCAGTGTAAAAATGACAGAAATGGGTCACGGCCACACATTACTGAACCCTGCCATATAACACTTGTGTGTTATGTTATGGCAAGTGTGAACATTTCCTCTTCCATTACTTCCATTGTTGTAGAATGTGTTCCTGCGTAAATATTAATGGGTTGCTTCAGAATATCGAAGTCTTGCATAGCTTAGTTGGAAGGGTAGTCGTGAAAGATCGCGGTTTCCATCCCCGTCTGGGTTATTGGTCACGCTATTATACGCTTTGGCAAGAAAAAACGTGGCCATCTGTAATATTTTGGTTTCCTACTTTTCTTCAATAACTTATAAGAACTAAGTATGTTATTCGTGGATGAAAATGTAGTATTGCTATAAAGTCCATTAAATGTTCGCTTCTAAACAATATCAATTATGTATAATTTCTGATAGATTCTGCTTTAAACCTGATGTTAAGTGGTCACCGCCGCCTATAGACACTTGCAATATTATTAAGCGTAAATCACTTAACACCGCAAGTGCGTTTGCCATCCTGGGGACTAAGATGATATGCCCTCCATGCCCAGTAATTACACTGGCTACCTTTCCCTTCAATCCGAAACACAGCGAACTTCTTCACGGTAGAAATAAGAAAGGCGGTGGTACCTACCCAGACGAACCTACATATGGGTCTACCACCTAGCGTATTTTCAACATTTCTAATTTGGTCCGAATTCAATGCTTTTCAAGTATGACATAACTGACACAGAATACCTTTTTTATAGGGCAATTAAGCGATGACACTCCAAGTTTTATTTTCTTTCATTTCATTTTTGTTCGTTCGAATTACTTCATCGGATCCATCACACGTTGACATAATAGGATTATTCATACCCATTGCGTGTTGGCTCACCCACGCCTGGCAAATAATAGTTTAATTTGCTACTCACTCTGCCGTCTGACGTAAGGTTTTTGAATATAATATCCTGAACAAACAAACAATATATAAAAAATTACGGTATAACAGGCAAATTTTCTACTGAGGTCCCAATTTATTGCAAAATGTCACCATTCGTGATTGGCATAGTCGGTCGCTTGTCTGACACTATGGTCTATACATCTAACACTGATGATGATGGTTTGATATGATGATCTTGATAGAAACACTGATAAATTGATAACAATTTATTTATAGATCCAAGGTATCAATTGTATACTTAGCTAGGAGCACGTATGTTAACGAACTGAGCAGGATAATTAGGTTCAACATTTATAAATTGCCGCGATAGCAAATAAAATAAATTAATAAAGAATGACATTGTAAATATGCTGATTCGGGAATGTGCGATGCTTGTATCGTACATATTCCGGGCCAGGAGATGAGGGATAAGATTAAAAATTGATATGCTGTTATTATGGGTGGTTGAAGGTTGTAGCAGACTTATCAGCACGGAACCATAGAGGTTTCATAGCCACCGTTCCGTAGCATTCATAGTAAAGAAAAAAGTGTTCCCTTTTCGAACCGATAAAGCTGACGCCACACCGCGGAAGGGACATTCATCACTCACACGTGACGTCATCACTGAAAAGCGCGGTGACAGGCCTCTTAAGGCGCTTTGCAGACGGCGGGGCGGGGCAGTCTTTTTGGCCGCGGCTGCCCTCACCGCGAACACAAAGAACACGAGGGACGGAGGCAGTTAGTTCACGACGCTCGTTCTAGTGAAGGTGGCGCGGACTGAGCTAGCCGCCCCGCGCCGACGCGCCGTCTGCGTTATTGCATACAAAATGGTTTTTGTCATACATAGCGGGTAGCCAGCCACAGCGCCAGTGCTCGGCTGGCACCTGCGGCGCGGTCTCTGCCCTCTGTGTACGTTGGTAGTATAGGATTCCCTTTGCGCTATCGTTTGCGGTGAAACTGACCGCCCTGGACTGCCCGGCCGTCTGCAAAGCGCCTTAAGGGTCAGCCGGCCCCCCTGAGACGTAAATGTTACTTATCTCCAGCGAGGTCAGATGCAGGCAAGTCTTCTTACCTTTAGGGCCTTTTCCCACGAGGCACGACACGACAACATGTGGTGATGAATCCGGGCTTCATACATTTCTATGAACCGTTCTCACGCAACGACACCGCACAGCACGACACACGTTTTTCTAACGACAATTCGCTATGTCGTTAGATGCTGCTATGTTGTTACGGTTTTGGAGCTGGAGTTTGACAATTTTGAAATGAAAGGTCAAGAGGAAATAAATAAGTGTTTTGCTTGCTGCTTCGTCGAAATCGTCGCTCGTGGGAAAACCTCGTCGCGACAGGTCGTGTGCGGTTACACACAGTGATTGCCGTGGTGATTGCGCCAAGTGCATTGTCTGCTTAGGAGCCACGACATAGCTTACTTACTCTGTGACATAGCGCAACAATAGTCAGTTTTTAGTGAATATGCCTGCCACTAGGACGGAAGACGGGAGACTCCCACGTAACTTTAGGTTGGCCCTACCTGTAAACAAAAGACTGTCTGACGTAAAAAGGAGGTTGACCTTTACCTTACTTACTCTTATGGTTAGTACAAAAAAAATACATTGCTGAAAGGACACTTTTAAAGTTCTTTACCTATGATTGTCCCAGTTCATACTTGCTCAGCAAAACAGTTAGATAAAGTTTGATTTGCATAAAGCGTTCTCAGATTATGCTGACAACGAAAGGATGTAGGAATTTCCCACGGGAACTGTGTCAACAGAACTCGTTGTATTAAAAGGGAATATCATACTTTAATAATTCAGACCAACTGTAGGTATGTGGTTCCCCCAAACACTCTAAAACTAAGATCAATTTTCTGTTAGGAGCTCTGAATGATATGAAACAAAAATAGGCAACTTGATCAAAACTGATTAGCTGAACTAATCAAGTGAACATAATGTAATGTTCTCTTAGATTTGCCCGACCACTACAATCTCTAAGTACTAATAAATAGGAAAGATTTGTATGTTTGCAATGAATAAAATAAAAAACCACTGAACCGATTGCATCCATTTCTTTCACCTTTAGAATGCCACATCATTTCTGAGTGACGGGCTATAATATTTGATTAAAAAAACTCGACGCGGATGAACTTGCGGGTGGAGCGGAGTATTAAATATGTTTAAAAAGTAAAAACCACTCCATTCTAGACGTTCTATTTGAATTCTTTACTCTAGCCCTGCTGAAATGATTAAAATATTAATGGTCGCAAAACTGCAATGCGGAACACGGCTGACTAGACGCAACATGAAAGCTGCATCGCGATTTTCGACGAAGCTTCCGACTCGCCCATTAAGCTCATTCAGACATTAAGACTTTTTTATGTTATTTGGTTGGTTGACAAGAATACGGCCTGCCTGGTGAGCAGTAACTAGCCTATAGACGCTCGCAAAGCAGACGTGACACTTACCCTGCCTACCCTAGACCCCTTTCCACAGATATATCAATCTAAGGAGATCGGTCAAATCGCAGAGAAATAGAAAGACCGAGTGTCGCGATCAGCGGCCGTACTACATACAAGTAACATGGTTCTAGTTGAGCATGTCGTAATAAGTATACACCAAGGTATACACTATTCGAAGCGAAACAATGAAAGTTAACCTTTCTTCCGTGGAAGAGTTTTGAACTGTCAGATAAGTGATTGATGTCAAGTCTGATGGCGGATTTCAGCCACGTCACCAGGCAAGGGTTTTTTATGGTTCGAATTTTAAAAAAACTGTAATAACTCCAGTTCTACTAAGAATTAAGGCTTTCTTTTCTTGATTTTTGTTCTTAAATTGTTTCTCTACCTATTTCTTTAAATCTATTCAACCGTAATATAATATTTTTATTGTTATGTTATATATTACATAAGGTAATCTATGTATTTGAAATTCTATGTATATAAGAAAATGATAGGAAATGTTAAATAATAAGTAGCATTTAATTTCATCATCATAACATAATGTAACAAGTCTGTTTACAAACAATAAATACACAGCCGCAAAGGAGATCGGTCAGATCGCTGAGTTCGTATGAAGTCGGAATGACGCGATCAGCGGCCGTACTACATAACATGGTTCTAGTTGAGCATGAGCATGCCGCAATGTAATACAATTTGTAAGATAGTACGCATAATTTTAAGCGATTATGTTTTTATGAATAAAAGTCGAATTATTTGTTTAAATATTGTTTTTTAAATATATATCTTAAGTTTTTTTCGGTTCGTACATGTGAAAAGTTATTCCATTACTTGATACTTAACTAACTGATTCACTGTAATGTTTGCATGTTACAGTTGAACAGTACGGCATTTTGAAAGAAAAATGGATATTTCTTTCTGACATACGTACGTATCCACTAGACTTTATCGGAAGGCGAACTGGCGGCAATGTATGCCCGCTGGGCATACACTTGTCACAAGTTAAACTCCGGCTTTGTCTATCTCCTTGTATTTAATTAAATCTGTCCCTTCCCTCCTTCATAGACCCCTGGCAACCTTATTTACCAACAGAAACATAACTCCGCACAAAAATATGGTGTCACGTAACTGTGGTCTTCTGTAAGGTGGAGGTGCTACTCCAGGTGGTGCTTAAAAATGTTATATCGCCTAAAAAATATAGTTACCACAACAGATGTTACTCTCAATCATCTCAACTGTTCAGGAGAAGAAAAATCGGGAGTGGTCTCCCCTTGACTTTCTCGTATACCGGAAACGACTCAAATTTTGATAGAAGCCTTATATTTTGATGTCATACCTGCATGTTAAATTTTGGTCACCCATCCGAGTACCGACCGCGCACTTGGTTGCTTAACTTTCGTGATCGATGGCTCAAAATTTAATAGAAACCTTATATTTTGATGTCATACACGTAGGTATGTTAAATTTGGTTGCAATAATTTTAAGCATGCTCGAATTGCTCGAGTTATCGTGCTAACGCATAGACACACAGACACACACACAGACATAATTCCAAAAAAAATATTTTTGGACTCAGGGAGGTCCAAAACGTGTAAATCCGTCAAAATCTCGAGGTCGAATTTTTTGACGATTACAAGACTTCCTCTATACTTACTACGTACGAGAAAGTAAAAATAGACAAAGAAAAATTCTATCAAAAAATTGATGTTATTGATTTTGAGTTTCCGTAACCTCAACTTAATCAAACGGGTGACCCCAACTACCTTAATCTATTTATAACCGTGTTGTTGTCAATATGCCTCACTCCCGCACTTGAATTAATCGAAGCGTCAAAAATTCAAAGCGTTATCCTGTCAACAAATTTATTTGGGTTCGTCAGTTGTGTGATGTCCATGACATGAATTAACTCTTTAATAGAGAAAAAAATATGTCGTTTTATCGCGAGGAGTATTTTCAACTGGGGAAGCGGTTTACAATCATTCGAAAGCGTGATAAAAACAGCTTCACGGAAACTCACCTGAACAAGTGCGGCGTTTTTTCACGGCAACTGTGCTTGCTTTTTTGCTCGCAACTCTGGGATGACTTCGCCAAGTACTTACTCGATACTTTGGATAGGTTGCAGCATTTACACATCGGCTACGTAAAGGTGACCAACCATGAGGCTCTTTAATTGCGTTGCGATGTTGCGTCATTGAGCGCGTTCTACCGTCTGTTCTGAGGAGCTTTTACCCTAATCCCGCCTTCTCCCATTCTCTATAAGGACTACGCGTGCTGGCTTACGTTGTCGCTGACAATGTGTGGCTACTTTCTAAGGTGTACTAAGAAATTTGTCAACTCATTTCTATGTTGCACGACCAAAATATAAAATTCACTGCCAGCACACGTGTTCACTCCTTACAATCCTAAGTCATTCAAAAAAGCGTGAAGAAGCAACATGCAGTTCGGCATTTGGCAAGGCGAGGGTCTTAGTATTTGGTTGGATTCAACTTCTGCTAATCATCAAGTTTCCTAGACTTTTATTATATAAAAAAGGAAAATAAATCCATATTTGTGCTCACGCTCACTAGTTCTAAACGAACAAGGCCGTAGGTTTGAACAAGTGGAATAAAATAATCACAGTTTTTTTCTAATGTAGTCCAAGACAAGACCCTTTATATAAACTACGCAGCAAATACCTATAATCAAGTTGAAATTGTGAGAGAAACACTTCTTTGTTGCTTTATCAGTTTATTTACGGCAATGTTGATCCTGATTAGACTCATTAATGCAAAACGCCGAGCCTCCATTCCTCCGTAACAAAAAAAAATCACGGCGCTTGAGATCACTCGACCTTTTGTAAAATGGTTATTTTAAATGAAACTTTCAGTAAAACTGTTTTATTTCTGGTCATAAATAGGATAACCCCGTCTCATCCTGTGGGGGTCGTAAAAGCAGACTGACGGAGATTCTGAACCCCGTGCAGACCAACGCACCAAGGGGTCACGCGCGGTGTCAGTAAACCTGGATGGTGGATGGAACTCAGTAATTAAGCGACATCCCCAAGGAGGATCGGTGTCAGGTAGGCTGTATGGTGAAGATATTCTATTCCACCAACCCGAAATAAATTGGGAGCCACGTTAGGAAGAATAAGAAAACAAACTTTGAGTAAACAGATAAACCTTGCGAACCTTAAGTGGCCTTAAGTGGCCCGTTGGGGCGGAAAGTTCTTGAAAGCGGCCGCGTACCGGAGACGCAGCGTTTGGTAGGCCACAAGGTAGACCGATGGTCTTGTAAAGGTCGCGGGAAGCCGCTGGATGCGGGCAGCGCAGAACCGTTCGGGTTGGAGATCCTTGGGGTAGGCTTATGTCCAACAGTGGACGTCTCTCGGCTGATATGATGATAAAACAGATAAAAAGTGTAAGTGAGCCAGCCCCTTAGGTCAAGCAAATGACTATTCCACATGATGATAAGCAAAGTGGAGTCCAAATGCGAAGATAGCTGGTGCGAGAGATAAACCGCCGCGTTAGCCACCCTCGCCTCGCCGACCTGCAAGTGCAAGGTGCTTCTTCACGCCTCTTTTGAATGACCCAGGATAAGGAGGGAACGCGTGTGGTAGCAGCGAATTCCATTTCTGGATTGTGTGACATAGATGTGAGCCGCCGAATTTCTTAGTTCGCGTTAGAATAGTAGCCAGTGTGTCGGTGACACTGCAAACCAGCATGCGTAGTAGGAAGGGAGATGGTGGGATTAGGAAAAAAGAGCACTCGCCGTGTTACAGACGGTAGAACGCGCTCAATGATGAAACATCGCGTCGCAATTGATAGTTGATTACCTCTTCGTCCCTCTCTTTCGGTCTTATTATCATTTACGATCATGTGAGATGAAGGCCAAGCTTACACATGAAAATTTAATAAAAGAAGTTTAACTTTATAACGAATACCTCTTTTTTCCAGGTACGCACGCATTAACAGCAGTTTGGTTTGTAGTGACGCAAGCGTGAACGATGGAAAATTCGATGAAATGTGTAAGTACCTATTAAAGATGTTAGATTGATCTGTAACTTAATTTTTTGCGTTTAATGCCCCTTTTTATGTAGGTATACGATCCTGTAGGATAGATAGGCTGCCAACCTGTCACTGTTTTAAGAAACCTGGGACAGTCTCACTTTCAGATAATCTGTCCCACTATCCCCAGCAATATCTAAAATGTCCCGCTTAAACAAACAGAGTTTTATTCTAATTAATAAAATATGGAAAAACCCAAGGCTAACATAATCAGCTCCAATCTTACTTGAAAGATTTACCTGCCCTATATTTCAAAACGGAATTACTTGTCCCACAAAAAAGTGTATAAGGGAACGTCCCTTAGACACTTTTTTGGGGACGTTACATTAGTTAAACTCCTTCAACTTCCTTATTATTAGTATGTAATTAAAAAACAGTCAAAACAGCGATTTATAAGGCTGTCCCTCTCTGACGAAAAATTTAAGTGGTCTCGTTTTGCATGCCCCATATTGCCAGTTGTGGCTTTACGTAACCAAATGTAACTCTGCTGTGATTGTGAGCGTGATTGTATGTATTTCTGTAGTATAATTTATCTTCCATACTTCTTAATCAACCGTCATCTCAACATTATCAATTTCCTTGTCATCCTTCACTTAGTTAATCCTACTTTTCTGGGTCTGTTTATGAACTAATAATTCGTAAAATCCCTGCTGAGTATGGCACGGAGTATACAGGGACCGTCTCTTGGGCGCGTGGGCAGACAGGTAGTCGGACGAGCTCCGAGACGGTGTGACTCAGCACGTTTCATAAAGGCTTCGCTACACTGAGCTATAGCGATATTATAACCGAGAAATTGCTAAGAATTGTAATTACTACTGGTTGCAGATCCGCATTTTAAAGCTTGTATTATGTAATGTGCATAAAGTCGTGTACACACCAAAGAAAAAAAAACTGGTTAACACGAACATCTATCACGATACATATGGTTTGTACGTGTGGCGGTAAATTAGCAAAGCGAAAAAGAACATCTTACGAATACAGTTCTACTTGTGTTCACCCTCAGTAACCATGGATTCATCGTTGGAAGTGGTCGACAGTGAAGCAGCCAAGAACTTCCCCAAACACCGTCCGCACAGATTACCCAAATTGATTCGCCACGAACATTTTTGACGAATACATTGTTTATTGTTAGTGGTATGCATTTGTGAACAAAGCGTTCGATGTTTGTGTTTGCATCGTTTTATGATATTTGTAAAATGCGGAATCATACAAATTGCCTGCGACATAGACATTACATCTTCTATACAAAGCAGCAGTTTCATCGCCAAGCAATATTTGTACACATTTCCAAATACATCTTCGTTTTATCTTCGCATTCAGTGTGCCGCGGCCGTTATGTAGTTTTTGACATTGGCCTTCGTTATTACTTTGACATTCGTTCTTTATTGAGACAATGACATAATATTGTTTTATGGTTGTAAATAACTTGAGAATTCAGAATCAAAAGATAACATTAGAGCTAAGTGATTTCGTTGTTTATTGACAAGTTTAAGGGGACAGTAAATTAGCTACCCGACTTTGTATCTATCGATGTTTGAGGCTAGAATTCATTGTAGGGGTCATTTTTTGACTGATTCATATTGGTGGTCGCAAATGTCCTCAGCGTCGCGAGTTTTTGAGAAGGTTAGGTCCTTGGTTCGTCCTCTGGCCTCATTCAAACCTCCCCAGAGAGGATTTCTAGTTGGCAAGCATATCCCGCGCGGAGTCTCTGCATCGATTAGTCTCGTAGTAGAAGCTTGGTGCCTGAGGGTACCTCTAAAGGCTTGGACCTAGGATCAGGCTCACCATGTCTGGGAGTGTAGGGATCAGGTCTTGGCGGTATAGTTCCTGGTATTTAATAGCTACCCCTTCATACCGTGGCGAAAGGCGACTAAGGGCATTTCTGAACCCTCTGCAGACTATCGCACGCAGGGGTCACTCGCGAGGTGGCGAGTAAATCACACGCACACAGACACTGCATGTATATCTACTACACACACAGTTATGAATGACCCACTCGTCACATTATTGCCAAATTAACTCTACACCACCTTACTTCCACACTTATAAATAGTATAATAAGTTCACATTATCATCGCCATTATAAACCCAATTTGAACAGTCCACGAGCATCAAAGGCAGGCGTAGGAGGCTTGGAGAAATGCGGCGAGGAACCGGTCCTGGGGACGATGACATAGTGTTTGTGATAACAGTATGGTATGTAGCGAATAAGGAGGTCCATTTTGGGAGACTTTTCAAATATCGGCGTAATTAATCGGCGGTTTTTGAATTAACTTTCAATAAGGGAAAAAAAAGCGTCGGTGGCGTAGTGCGTAAGAGCGTCGCCTTCCACCCGGGAGGCACTGGTTCGATCCCCGCCACGTACCAATGTGTTTTCAAATTTTGTATTCATATGTACGTTTAATCGACGCTTTTACGGTGAAGGAAAACATCGTGAGGAAACCTGCACACACTTATGAAGAAATTCTTAGGTTGTGTGTGAAGTCGACCAAGCCGCACTTGGCCACCTGAGGGTAAGCAGAAGTGGAGTCCAAATGAGAAGAGAGCTAGTGCGAGAGATAAACCGCCGCGCTAGCCACCCTCGCCTTGCCGACACGCAAGGTGCTTCTTCATGCCTCTTTTGAATGACAGGATTGTAAGATGGAGCACTCGTATTTCGATGCTTTTTTTAGGTCATGCGGAAAGCGTGCGGTATACAAGGGGTTTTTCCCTTCCGGATCTAACGCCTTAGAGACTTAACGGTGTAGAGACTCTCCGCGGAAGATGCTCGGCGACTAGAAGGCCTCTAGAGAGTTCCATCTTCATGACAAATAAACACTTTTAAACATCGCGTTGCATGATTAACATAAGTAAAAACGGGAATTAACGCGATTAACTAATTAGCGAAATAACGCGTCGGTCGGGTTACAGAATAGGGACACAGTGAGTGTGGTGTGTGACGGTAGCAGAAGAAACATCATGCGGGTAGACGAGTTTGAATCTACCTCACATAAGGAGTGAAGACATTGCTGTTCTCCAGTCCGCCTGTAACCACGGTTGGTGTAACCCGTCTGAAACATCAGGCAATTAAAAGGCAATTTAATCGCGTTAATTCCGTTTTTACTTACGTTAATGACAAATAAAAAAGAAACAAAATTCAAAGCCAATAGTCATTCGGTATGCTTGGTTTAAAACATTTACACTGTCATTCAATGCACTATGCATCAGGACAGGATACATCCGATTTTTGAATCGTAACATTTTCCTTGTCTCGGTGATTTAATTAGCTGTGTTTCTTTATCTACTGTTATTTTTGTCTGGGAGCGACTTCAGGTTAAGTAAACGCAATGATTATGTAAGTGATAAGATTTAAAACATCTTAATTATACATATTTCCAACACGGTTACGTATTTTTTATCGTCAACAACTATAGAACAGATGACTGCACTAATTACTAGGGAAGATTATGATGAAGTGACTGATCGCCAAGATGAGTTTTATTTGATGGTTTCCTGCTTTAATATCTTCACAAAGAATGTATGCATATATTCCGGAAAGTTTAATATTGTAACGTTAATTACTGTAGAGATGGGCCGAATCGAATAATTGCTCTAGGTATAGCACGAAAGTCAGCGACCCGGCATAAAGTGCCGAATATTGGGATGTCTTCATTCATATGTTTATGTAATTGTCGGTTCTCGCACCAAAACTAGGTGCTATTCCAGCCGGGGTCCTCGTCCGGAGGCCTCCTCGTGGCGGACCCTGGTAACGTGGTGGGGAAACTTTCTCAGGGGGTGTGTGGCTTTTGATGTCAAGTCCCCTTGGCATTCGAAGTCACATGCCATCGTCGAGTTGTTTTTGTTTTCACACCACGGCTAGTTCCGGACGGCCTTTTCAGGGCCACGACCTCTCCTGAAGTCTCCCGGTTGCGGTTCGATGGCTACTCCCGGTGTCCTCATCAGGAGGACGCGCCAGGTCGAGCAGCCGTTGGTGGTGGAGTGGCTGCTGGCCACCAATTGGTGCAAGGAGTGCCTAGACGGGCAGCGTTGGGACGGTCTCGGTGTAGTTGCCATCACGTGCGCAGATCCCGAGCCGTCCCGTTATAGCGCACTGGAGGTCAGGCCGGGGAGGATGTTTAGTGGGTATGGAGGGAACTCCTTTACCTCGGGTCCCACATATCTGTTGGCACCACCCCGCAGGGACGATGCGTAAATGCATTTGACCTCCCCATCAACGAAAAAAAAGATAATTGGTGTGAGAGTGGTGATATATTATTTATTATTATTATGGAGAAAAAATGCGTCGGTGGCGTAGTGCATAAGAGCGTCGTCTTCCGCCCGGGAGGCACTGGTTCGAACCCCGCCACGTACCAATGTGTTTTCAAATTTTGAATTCATATGTACGTTTAATCGACGCTTTTTCGGTGAAGGAAAACATCGTGAGGAAACCTGCACACACCTATGAAGAAATTGTTAGGTATGTGTGAAGTCCACCAACCCGCACTTGGCCAGCGTGGTTGACTAAGGCCTAATCGCCCCTAATGTGGGGTAGGCTCGAGCCCCTCGGTGGGGACATTATATGAGCTGTTGATGATGATGATGATGATGATGGAGGATCTTATTGGTTTGAGTGGAGGATAAACAATAAAAATTCTTCTCGGGCTCTCCATAAATTGAGGGATGGGAGGAGACCAGACGGCCGAGGGTCAGGACGACAGAGGGAGAAATCGACGGACGATCCTGGCATTATCGAGCAAGACCGCTGGAGTTTCGCAACTAAAGGTCCGTCAAGTCATCCCAATTTCTCGAGATGATCGCGAAGAGAAGTTGGTACAAGGCTGTTGGTATAGACTACGACTGGTATGATTTTTACCAAATCGAGTACATATTTTCGAACCCGAAGCTGAAGATCTAATTCCGGTGTGTGACACACAAGACCACGAAGGCAAATTCAGAACAAATAGCATGCTTAAAAAGTAATAAATTATACTCTCTACCTCACTAATAACTAATACCTAATATACTCTCTACGGTATTGTATCTTTAGAGGAGTAATTACCGTCTTCCTCTTCTTCATTGTCCCCTCACAGCTAAAGTGGGCGTTACACTCAGGCGGAGAATGTGCGGTAAATGGCTCATTAACACGTAATAACTCGTGGTTGACGTTTCCATGGGGCGCGGTCTACCACTAATGGGTTAAAAGGACTTGAGGCGACAAATTGTCGATGACTTTATTACATTTTTTATCCACGGTCACACTAATTATCTAATTAAAAGTATAGTCTCATACGAATTTAGGCGCGTCATAATTTAAAGTGAAAGATATAGAGTTCCGAAAATCAAATTGCGTAAATACTTCTTTAATGAATATTAAAAAAGTCTTAACTCACCAAGCAAACCGTCATTTAAGTATTGCGGAGATGCTGGTATATAACACGCTTATTTTAGTTTCACCTGTGTGTTTGTAACTCCCCTGTGTTTGTAACTGACTTGTTCGGGCTCGATTTTGACCCACTTTAAACGGTCACACAGATTTCATTCAAACTTTATAGATTTAGTAAAGACCGATGACATTACAATAATTCGATAAGAATATCCCATTATCCTAATTAGAAACGCCAGGACTAATAAATTAAACGTTTGGAATGTTAGTTCAGCTATACGTCACTAGATGGCGTTGTCATTGTTAAGTTGGCGGTGTTAAGAATTTTTTAATAATAATAAGTAAGTACTTTCATCGGCGGTTATAATTCGCACTAAAAAGTAGATAGTAAAATAATAGTTCTAATGAAACTAAAAGTCTTTCACGCTTTTCTCTAAATAATAATTATACTTTTCGTTCATCATTTAGGTTCTATACTAAAAAGGTATTTTTCACATTTTTTTTAGATACAAAATACATTATTAACCTGTAAGTATATTAAAATTATGTAAGTAAGTAATCATGGTTTTGTTATGTAGCTTTGTTTTTATTTACATAACGGCAATCACTTTCTGCACCGCCTATTGATATTTCTGTACCCAGCTTTCCGGTCGACTGGTAGAGAATGCCTTACGGCATTAAGTCCGCCATTTGTATCCTTTTGTGTACAATAAAGTTTAAATAAATAAATAAATAAAATATTATTTATTTTTCGACGTTTCCGTCGTAGTGTAAAGCGCGCAAAGTCATTAACAAAACGACAGTGGAATGTGCAGCGTGCTTTTATTTTATACCCCGTAACCGGTTTTGAGACAATGCGCTATAAAACTGTTCGGTTTTTAAAATCACAATGTGTCAACTCAAGATGCTGGTTAATACTTTTAAAACGATAATTGATATACAAACTTCGTAGAGTAGAAATACTTTTTTATATGGTTGTATAGTTTGAATTTTATTTCAAACTTTTTTATATGGTTGTATAGTTTGAATTTTATTTCATTAATTTTCTTCCTGTCTATGTAATTTTTTGTCTTAGAAGTTATTTATTAGAGTTTCACATGAGATATTGCAGTTACGTAATAGAATCGTTGACTTTTTTCACTCTACGTACCTACATTCATACTTTTCATACCGTTAACGGGGATGCTTTTCGCTTTTTTCCCTTCCCCCTTCAGTTTCCCTCCCTTTACCTCCCCCACAACTCCTCCCTGTCCCTCAAAAGAATTATGAAAATCTAAGACTCTGGAGAAGCACTTTCCCAAAGCACACTTTAATGTAATGTAATGTAAAGTAATTAAGTGCTAAAACACTAACAAATAAGATTAGTTATCGCCTAGCACGAATTACAAGGCTCTACATTCCCGTAATTCGATTTGCCCTAGTAATTTTATTGAAGGTAAAATGTCTTGTGCTCAAAAGATTACGCTTGTAGAATTTAGATGCGTAAAACGAAAATGGTGATGTTAGTTAATTTGTATGCACAGAGTAATGTGTACTTTAAGAGCAGGGAATAAAGTTGGATTTTTTTATTTGTGATTTTAATTGCAAGTTTCAAAAATGAACTTTGCATATAATACATATAAACCTTAGATGAATTATTAGCGTAGCGAGACCATTCAATTATTGCATGGTTTCAAAGTTCTTAAAGCTATACTTAGGTCCACTTGCATCAACCAGAGTTAAGCTAGAGTTACTCATTTAACCCTGTGTTAGTTACTAACTCAGAGTTAAAACGATAACTTGTCTTGCACCATTACGAGTTACATGTTAACACCGGGTTAAAAGTTTAAATATTTAACCCAGCCAATTCGGCGGGTTAAATGGTTAACTCTCGGTGTGATTATCAAAACTTGATACGTTTTAGGTATTTTGCATTGCAAACTAACATTACTAATTATTTTACGATTAATACATTCTCTAAAGTTTCTATAATTCATTATTTCTTAAATTAAATTTGAAAATTCACTTTTAAATTTGATAATGATTTATTTTCTAAACGGGTACATATCTACATTTATTCTAAATAAATATAAAAACCTTCCGGATTTTAAGCCCGATTCATGTTACTTTTTTGTATGTAGGTATCGTATCAGCATGGAAATATTTCTCAATCGCAATGTCGAAATCTATCACTATTTAAAAAATTCGATGCACTAGGACGAATCTTCTGATGATACTGCATTTTTATAAATTCACATAACACTCAATTAATCACAATATACTTATACATAATTAAGGATTCACAATATTTTTTCTTTAAATAATGCGTCTTGACAAATTGACAGGTCTATGTAAACAAACAATCACGTGTCACGGTGTCATATTTCATACAATACGACTAAAAATATTGTCCGCCCATGGAAACAAATGAAGCGAGACGGATACAGTAAAATGTAGGAGTGTGAGCGTGATGGAGATATAATTTTATTTATCATTCAGTCTTTTAAATTTTTCTGGGTTGTAAAAGAATGAACAAAATAAAAAGTTTTGATCTGTGGTTTTTGTGAATGTTGGCAGTCCTGCCAGAGTTAGCAAACCCGGGGTTAGTTTTCGTTGATGCAAGACAAATATCGAGTTATTGAATTAACCACTTAACACAGAGTTAGTAAACTCTTTATTTATACATTTAACCCGCAGACTCGTGCAAGTGGGCCTTAGATACTTAACACATTTTTAAAATTCGGTAAGTAATCGATTATTTTGTCACTAGGCAAAGAAGGTTATTATTGGTAGGTTCATTTTTTTTTTTATAGCCATGCGGAATGGTGTCCTCATTTTTGGTAAACCATGTTTTAGAAATACAAACTTTATTTATTGTTTATTCTTAGTTAGTGTGCATCTAAAAGGAAACCAGTCTAAAATTAGATTTTCCATTCCTTTCAAATACACAAGGAAAGAAAGCGATAGAGCGATAGTAAATTTAGCCCAGTTTTAAAGAGTATCTGTAGTAAAGTTTACGGTGATGACTTGTAAAAGATTGAGTAGTCTTTAAAACAAAACGAAACGCAGTGTAACTTCTTATAAAACGTTTTATTTATCTACGCACACAATTACACGCTTGCCCTAAGTAGGGTTGCTATCTCTGATTTAATAAAATTAATCGATTTGTTTTCAGGCAACTTTATTTTAATGGACTTCGGACGATATAATAGATCACCTCATCACGCTCATAATCCCAAAAGGGTTGAGCAGAACTTTAGGTTACACATAAAGCAACATCTGGCAGTATGAGCCATCCAGTGCCTGAAGATTTTTGAGGACTATTTTTACCTAAAAGACATTAAAACAACGAGTTAAGGTCACGCGGCGTTATTCAGTTTAGAAATTGTGTGCTCAAAGAATAAATAAATAGGTAGGTACACGTGATGTGTCACTAGCTCGACAGCACCCGGGACCACCAGCTTAACGTGCCTTCCGAAGCACGCAGGAAAATAGAGTTGAAACATTTTTGGTCACCCATCCGAGTACTTTTTTTTTTGTTGACGGGGAGGTCTAATGCATTTACGCATCGTCCCTGCGGGGTGGTGCCAGCCAACCGCAGGGGATATGTGGGACTCGAGCTAAAGGCGTTCCCTCCATACCCACTAAACATCCTCCCCCGCCTGACTTTCAGTGCGCTATTACGGGAAGGTTCGGGATCTGCGCACGTGACCGCAACTACACCGAGACCGTCCCCACGCTGCCCGCCTAGGCACCTCTTACACCAATTGGTGGCAAGCAGCCACTCCTCCACCGACGGCTGCTCGACCTGACCCGTCCTCCTGACGAGGACACCGGGAGCAGCCATCGGACCGCACACGGGGGACGCCGGGCGCGGTCGTGTCCCTGAAAAAGGCCGTCCGGAACTAGCCGTGGTGGGAAAACAAAAACATCTCGACGATGGCATGTGACTTCGAATGCCAAGCGGCCACACTTGACATCAAAAGCCACACACCCACCGATAAAGTTTCCCCACACGCTACCAGAGTCCGCCACGAGGAGGCTTCCGAACGCGGACCCCACCCATCCGAGTACCTACCTACCAACGCACTTAGTACCTAAACTTCTGCGATTGTTAAAAGGAGTGTGGTGCCATCGACCTCCTTCAGTGGAGTCATCATCAAATCAGCCGAGATACGTCCACAGATGGACATAGTCTTCCCCCAAGGATCTCCAAGCTGATCGGTTATGCAGCGTCTTCCCGCGACCTTTACCAGATCGTCGGTCCACCTTGTGGGAGGCCTATCTACTCTGCTCCTCCCGGTACGGTACGCGGCCGCCATTCGAGAACTTACCGCCCCAAAAGCCGTCAGACCTCGCAATGTGCCCTGCCTACTGCCACTTAAGGTTCGCAATTCTTTGGGCTATGTGGGTTACCTTAGTTCTTCTACGGATCTCATCATGTCTAACAATTGGACCGATTTATGCAAAAATTATCCAACCCCACATCAAGTACATTTTAAGTTATTCAATGTCAAAGTTTTTTTTATCAATACCTATAGGTACTATCATTAGTGATCACGCAGAGTCCAGAGAGATCCATTGCCCTTTGGGTGACCTTGAGCCTTATGATGACCATTGTAAGCGACCAAGTGGAATAAAATTAGGTAGCAATTAAATTAATTAAAATAAATTAGACGGAAATGTTACAGTTGGCAACCCTAGACTTCAAGCATTATGTGTAAAGATTGCCCTGTGCCCCAGTTCTGCTATGCAGTCCGACAAAGCCGTGTGGAGTTTAATAACGGTGGAATTTTCTTTGCTTAGGAAATTTGTTGTTTCATTTACCGAGCGACGTAAAAATGTCATCTTCATAAACGATTTCTTTTTATAACAAAAAAAGGTCTAGGAAATAGTCCACTCGACCTGATGCTAGTGCCAGAGAAATTGCACAAACTAGCCACCCTCGCCATGACGACCTGCAAGGTGCTTCTTCGCGATTCGTTGTCTTCGCGCTTCTTTTGAATGACCCAGGATTGTAAGAAGGATGGGAACACGTATGCTGGCTGTCTGGCATTGAATTCCATTTCTTTCAACAATGGAAAATATGTTCTCGACACAACGTTTTGGATAAAAATATTGATAAGAATAAATTGCGTGACACCTATCTTGCGGATCCGATCCTACGGAGGAAACGCTATTAAATAATGTGTGCTTGAACTAAAATTACTTATTTCTTAATTTAACGACTGACAAAAATATCAAATGTTCCAGTAAACGACCGACCGGAGAAGAACGAATTATCTCCTCTTATTTTTTTTTTGTATAAAATAATTAAACCAATAATGATAGATGATAGTCTTGGATTCGTAATAAAGACATTTTTTAAACTTGACTTAATATCTTTATTACCGTAAGAATCCTTGATCTTATCGTTTCAAGCCATAGTGTGAAAAACGTTACTATACATATTTTAGTTGCGTAACGAGCTCAATTTGTATATGAAACGTGAATTGTGCCCCTAGCGGAAAGAAGCGTAAATCACGTTTTCATCTATTCTATTCGAAAAGTGTCGCTTTGTTCCTCTATAAGTTGGAGGAAAATAGCTCTTTCCGATAGGAACTTTTTAGCGGGCGTAAATGAGATTTGAATTAGGGACATAATATTCATAGAAATCGAACCCAAATTGTATGAATTACTGGCTGGTACGTGTTAGCTGCACGGAGCGGGGACCCGCGCTAACTTAAAAAAAAAACAAAAGCGCGCGAATTACGTCTCTGTTCTTGTTACTCAGTACATATTTTGTCATAGAAAGGGGATGAAAAGTAGAGTATATGACTCGAGAGCAAATTATTTTAGCCTCGGGTGATGAACTTTGAATCCTTTGCTTCCCTCGTGGTTCAAAGTAGCGCTCTCGCCGTAAAAATTATTTTGCTCCCTTGTCATACAATCTACTATTTCCATTCATATTGAACTCATAACGCAACTAAAGCAGTTACGTTTTTACTCTCAAAAACTTATACTGGCTTAAAACATGACGTAATGCTTGCAGACTAGTGCCACAGCTTAGTGCCACAGTCTATAGAAGGCCTACAATTGTATTATATTGTCTGTGGCTATAACTAAACTTCAACTTTCCGAACTGCGCTTACCGCACTACGAAATTGTTTAGTTGAAAACTGTAGCGTAAGGAACGAGTCCGAACACTCGAGTAACTTTGGAAGTGGCGTAGGCGGTTTCCATATCGTCTCCTTTCTTTTATGACTCGCATTCGAGTGAAATACAGTGTGTAGTAGTTTTTACGCGTGGGTGTTTTAGATGAGCTAGTAAAGGGTACGTTGAACTGTAAATGCATTTTTCTCTTTGACGTATATCAACTACATTAGTGGTATAATATTTAAAGTAAAGATGATATACATTCTTTCTTGCGTTATAGAATGGATAGTGTAATTACACTTTATTATCAAAATTGTCGAGGGTTGCGTACTAAATTAAATACAATATATATGAACATTTTATCAGAATGTTACGATATAATCGTCTTGACTGAGACCTGGTTGACTCCTAATATATCAGATAACGAAATTGTAGATTCTCGTTACGTGGTGTATCGTTGTGATAGAGATCGTGTTACGAGCGGTAAGCGGGATGGTGGCGGAACCATGGTGGCTATACGCCGCTCGCTTCGCGTCGCACGCTGCGAGCTGCGGCTGAGCGTGACCAGCGGCAGCGGCGGTGCTTTATTGCCACCTAACATAGACTATGTTATGTTGAGGTTACACTCCAGTGTACCACACAAATTTCACGTGTTCATTAGTTTGTATATTCCACCAAACCAACCTGACAACATATATGATTTGCTGTATGACGTTCTTCAAAGCAACTTGTCAGCTACAGAGGTCGACTGCTTTTATTTGATCGGTGACTTTAATTTGCCACGTATAGAATGGCATACAGACGACGTTGGCACAAAACCCATTCTATCAGACGCGGCGGGGCCCGCCGATCGGGGACTGATCAATATGTTGTCTTTTACTAATAGCAGACAATACAATAATCTAAGAAATGACCTCGGACGTATTTTAGACTTACTTATTACCAATTCTGAATATAAGAACATCACTTGCGAACTTCCAACTAATAATCTTGTACACCCAGATAATTACCATCCTCCTTTTCATACTCAGCTTCTCCTAGAGTGTCATCACAAACCGATGCCTCACTGTAATACGCCTAGGCTTAGTTTTATAGAGGCTAATTATGAAAGAATTAACTCAGAAATTCTAAACATCGACTGGGGCAAAGAATTGATTTCTCTGCCCCCTGAAGAAGCTGTACAAAGTTTTTACGAGCTGATCTTTAACATTATTAAAAAACAAGTCCCGCTAAGAGTAACTAAATCACAACGATATCCTGTCTGGTTCTCGCGACCACTCGTTCACATTTTTAAAAATAAAAAAAAGGCATGGGTCAGATGGAAAAAATATAACAACAGATTGAACTACGAACAGTTTTCACTGTATCGCAAGCGTTTTAAAGCATTAAGCAAAGAATGCTACAAATCCTATTTGTATAATATTGAAGAAGGTATAAAGGAAAACGTGAAAACTTTCTGGTCATTTATTAACAAACGCAGGGATAAACATGGTATTCCTGATAGAATCAATTATAATAATGTAACATCTGATGACCCTCAAGGAATATGTAATTTATTCTCGGCATTTTTTAGTTCAGTCTATGAATCTAGCACTAAAACAAAGTTTCCATCCTCAGTAGAGAGTGAGAGTCCGCTTATTCTGTCCGATGTCTCTTTAACAAAGGAAGCCATTGTAAGGGAACTCAAGGCGTTAGATATTACTAAGGGCTCGGGACCGGATGGTATACCCCCGCTATTCTTGAAACAAACGGCCGACACCCTTAGCACTCCTTTATATGTATATACTTTACAATCTTTGCCTAAAAAATGGAGTCTTCCCAAACTCGTGGAAGATAGCAAATATAATTCCCATCTATAAGAACGGTAACAAAGAAGACGCATCTAACTATCGCCCCATCTCGCTTTTGTCTGCATTGTCGAAGGTCTTCGAAAGGCTGGTTCACAACTCTATTTACCCACATATGCATTCCACCATCATAGCTGAACAACATGGATTTGTTAAAAAGCGCTCAACTACTACTAATCTCCTAACTTTCACCAACTTCCTATTCCAGAGCATGGATGAACGTATACAAGTTGATACAGTATATACTGACTTTCGTAAGGCCTTTGACAAAGTAGATCATGTTATGCTTCTTCGGAAGATATCATATAACGGCATCCGGGGTAACCTCCTGCGCTGGTTTCAGTCATATGTCACTAATAGGACCCAAAAGGTAGTAATTAACGGCTTCTCATCACAGGTCGCAACTGTTACATCTGGTGTCCCTCAGGGCTCAATCCTTGGGCCTTTGATGTTCACTTTGTATATTAATGATATCGGCTCCTGTTTTCTGAATTCTAAGTTTTTGCTGTATGCAGATGATTTAAAAATTTTTAGGAAAATCAGTAATATCAATGACTGTGACAAAATGCAACAGGATTTAAATCGACTCTCGAATTATTGTTTCAATAATAAACTTCACCTAAGCCTTGAAAAATGCAAGAGTATAACATTCACTAAAAAGGTAAACATTATAACTTACTCATATAAACTCGACAACGTGCCTCTTGAAAGAGTCTCTTCAATCCGAGACCTTGGAGTTATTCTGGATAGTAAATTACACCTAGATAAACATATTGACCATATAACCAATAAAGCCTTTCAGCTATATGGGTTCGTGATGCGTTCCTGTCATCAGTTTAAAAAACACTCCACCTACTTGCACCTCTACAAGGCATTAATTAGGTCTCAGTTAGAGTACGCCTCAATTGTATGGAACCCTCATTATGCTAAATATAGCGACCAACTAGAAACAGTACAACGTAAGTTTCTACGCACTACACACTATAAATGTTTTCGCTCTCGGAAATCATATGACCGTCTTTTGAAAAAATTTAAACTTAACACCCTTAAGGTTCGTAGGTCATTCATGGATTATGTTTTCCTTTATAAGCTATTGCATAACAATTTTGATACTACGGATATGGTTGGCAAAGTTCTGTACCGTGTACCAAGTAGATCTCAAAGAATAAGAGATTCGCGACCCCATCAACTCTTTATGCCACCTTGTTCCAAATCTAACGCGGGGAAGCGTATACCCCTTACTCGTATAGTTCACTCATATAATGACCATGTTAACGATGTGGACATATTTTATCTCACTCTTGATCAATTTAAAAAGCACATCTTAGACATTCTTAGTAACTCAGCATAGAAGCAAATTATGTCGGAATTGTAGGCATTTCAGATAGCACAGTAATCATAACAATGCAAAGGTATCATCATGAACTAGTTTATTTTTAATTTTGTGATTTAATGAATTGTGTCTTGAACAATATTTTATATCATAAACCTCTGTCGTGGACAATATCGCTGGTTACACAATGAAACCAATCTTTATGTAATAATTCTTATTTAGTTAAGTAAATTGTGTAATTGTTCTTTGTCCCAAATAAATAAATAAAAAAAAAAAAAAAAAAGGGTTAGAGCAACTTCCCAAACTGGGTTCCGCAGAATAGACACCAGGGTTCCGATCTCTAAATGATTTATGGGTTGGTGTTAGTGTTAGGAATGAATACCCTGAAATAGCCAAAAAGGCAATCTTAAAATTGCTCCCATTCTTCAAAACGTATCGTTGTGAAATAGGCTTCTCAGCATACGTTTATACAAAGAACAAAAAAAGGTCAAGATTCTATGCTACCCCAAATCTACGCATACATATTGTCGAACATAATATCGAACTAAAAAACAATTATTCATAAAACGGTCTTCATCACAACAGCCTTTATAATTCGACCCACTGCTGGGACGCAAGGCCTCTCCTTGTTACCGAAGGAGGTTTAGGCAGTAGTACACCACGCTTGCCCATTGCGAATTGGTGGACGGAGTATAAGGTGACCAATACCCCTTTGCTGATCCATTAGTCGCCTTCTACGACACCCATTAGAGGATATGGGGTGATGCTATTCTACTCTGCCGGCATCACACGGTCCATTATTGGTAGGTATATTTTTTTACTATTAGCTATTAGGTTTTTGTCAAAATAATTTAAGTTGTTTTAATAAGTGTCAAATATAGTATACATAATATACGATAACCGTCTATGGTTCACCCATCGTAATTCGATCCAGAGGCCCTGAGTTCATGTCACGTAAGAGTAAGAGTACCAAAAATAGCGAATTGAAAAACCCTGGCACCAGGATAAGAAGAACACTATTTTGAGGCACTGCATGGCCCATACTGCTAGATGTATGGGCCGTTCTGCTACATTTTTAACCAAATGTTACCTTAATTGATCTGATGTATGCATCTTTCTTTTTATACGTGTTATGTTCGCGCTATGAAAACTAAAGTTTAATGACACCTCCTTTTGCGCCACTCGCATAATATTACGATAATGCGAAATTTAAGTGACTTTTGTTATTTAGAAAGCGTGTGCAGCCAGGATGGGCAATTAACATTATCGGCTGCGTCAGGAGAGAACGGACCGGTTTTGAGCGCGCTCTGTTGCCAGCCAGAATATTTGGTGCGAGGAATCGCAGTATAATGATACCGGCTTTAGGAAAATTTATTTATCTTACACCTTGCATATAAATAAAATTGAAGTGTCTTTTTGTAATATTGAAATAACCGTTTTTTACTACATGCATATGAATATATATAAGGTACATACACCAAAATAACATTTTTTACAATTTTTGTCTGTCAGTCTGTCTGTCTGTTTGTTCCGGCTAATCTCTGAAACGGCTGGACCGATTTTGTAATAAGGAGTAACTTAGGCTACTTTTTTTTTCTTTTGGTAAATTCTACGAGGACGAAGTCACGGGCACAGCTAGTAGATAATATAATAGAATAAGCTTTATTTCGGACTTCATGTTAATCCATATAATTATTATTAGTATCGGTTGGTTACAATTAGGTCTATATTAGTACATAATTTATAATTGAAACTTCCAATAGTTAAATTTATGGCTATTTCAATCCAATCTCATTGAATAGGATAGTCTGTTCTGGCAGCAATCATTGTCTGGACGCTATTGCTGTTGCTACACAAGCTCTGCTCAAAGACGTGACTTCCACGCGTCATTGCACGAAACCCTTCTGTGACTGCCTTTTTTTTGACCCTGGTTGATGGCCGAGCCATACCCGTCCTCCTGGGGGAGGAGGGGTTATGCGGGGCTCTAACCCGCTAAACCCCCCAGGGGCTTTCCTCCGCCGCATATGTCAGGCACCGGAAACTCGTGTAGTCACCGGTGGCCGACGCGGCCTGGCCTCTCAGTATCCTCCGACCGGTCCCCGGAGTGGGACCAGCTGGGAGAAGCTGGTCCCGCTAAGGGAACAAATGCCGTCGAGCCGTGCAATACGGGTGTCTGCCTCCGTGACCAAGGACCGCAGTCCCGTCACCCGTGAGGCCCTGGCTCCGGCAACACTCCGAAAGGCGTCACCATCATTGCCTGTCGGTCTGGTCCGGTCGCCGGGCAAACGCTCCGCCGCCGCGACCTCAACTGCCGGGCAAATACCGCGCCGCAGCCCGCCGCCGGACAAACGCCCGACGTGACCCTCCCGTCCTGCCTGAACTGACCCAGACACAATAATCAAACGTCACAAAACAACCAATATGATAGATGGCACTGGGCTCTTTCAATGATTTTAAAATAAAAATTGTTGTTAAATAAAATTTAATATTTTTTATTTTGGTTTAATTTAATACGATTTCGGCAACCGTGTCTCGTCTTGAGGCTCAACCCGAAAGTTTCAGGACCCGAGATAACTATATTTACTAAAAAAAAGTCTCGGGACTTCTTGAACTGAATGAATAGCGTGGGTATGGTTTTTAATTAGGTAGGTACTTGTATAACCTTGTACAGATGAAAATTTATATCAATGCTAATATTTTTATTGTGTTGTAATTGCTAACAGTTTAATAATACCTGTCCATAATATCTAGTAAGTATTGAGCTCCTAACACGAGTTCTCACTTGATTGTCACTTTATTAACAATTTTTTAAATCCTGGTGTGTTATTTTAGATTGCTATTTTAATTTTGTAACGTTTTCAACACAGTAAATTGCAGTAATTAAAAAGAAAGACGTTTTGCAATGTCTGCTCCTATCGCAAATCAAATCCATAAAACTTAAGCAAACCAACAAACAGACAAATAGTAAAATACAATACGAATATTTTTGAAACAAATTTTGAATCTCTGACATCTTACAAAAGGTGTGTTTAGCGCGCTTTTATGGCGTCGTCGGTGACATTTTTATTTCAATAATTCAAACATTATTTTTAAGTGATTTTAGGCAGGCACAAGCATTCGTGTGGACTATCAATTATGACGAATCATTGACATTATTAAAGGTTTTATGGTGTGTATGACGTTGAGAATTTTATATTCGAATTACCACCTCATCATTCGCCATCTATGATGCCAAGCGCTCCCTCCCTTGTGTAACACCCATATTTCGATGCAAACTTCAAGAAACAAGAAAATTATTGAAGACATTGAAATTGATACCAAATTAAATAGAAAAACGAAAAACGTGGAAATAAATCCTGTCATGGATAAGTGCTGATACTTGGCTGAGACGGGACTTGAACCCGCGACCTTTCGCTATCCGGGCGACTACTCTTCCAACGGAGCTACACAGGACTGTTTGACTACGACGAATTTGGCCATGTATTTCGTTTTTCTTATTACGTCATCAAGCTGACGTTTGCCTAACAACTTACTTAATTTTTTAAAAATATTAGAAAATAACCCATTGTGAGACATAATCGTTTATCCGTGGTAGATGCCACCCCGCCCACTCAATCAACTCAACATGAACAAACGCGTGATGTCACGTGACGAATATTAATTCACCTGTGCTCGTGAAACGGAACTTGTTTACTGATAATATTGGTGTTTCCCCGCTGCACTTGTAGTTTTAATTATAAAACCGCCTTTTGTTTACGTTGTGACAGCTCAGACCTTATGTTAGATATTAGGAAAATGTTTTGGCGCCAAACAGTCTGTGTGTTTGGCGCGCTTTTATGGAGTCAGATTTTGATGTGAAACCACTATATAGGAACGGGTCAGTCCGTGGTGGCGTGGCGCAACAAGAGTTTGTATACCAACTTCAAAGGGATGGAATCGGTTAAAATCAGGGCTGGCAGGCAGGCAAATTTTTTGTTACTTAAGTCCAATTTTTTATTCGACATTAACAAAATGCGTAATCTGTATGCACGAAGATCGATTCTATACGTAAAATATAAGCTTCTTGTTTATGTGTCGCGAGCTCCATTATTTTAAAATGGGAAGGAAGTCTTTTTTTTATTTTATTTATAAAAGTTTTTTATAGAGAACTACTAGACTCACAATGATTTTGAGTATACATATAGCGACTAGCGACTAATAATCTGATTACGTCAATACCTACTTATTGCAAATTGTGTCATTATCAACACGCGATTATCAAGTTCAGTAACTCCTCGTAAACAACGTGCAGCCTTGAATGTATTACCTCAGAGTAATGTTCTAGGTTATGCGGTTGTCGCGACCGCAATCGTAAAAGGATTCAAATGTTTTTTAATATATGTGCCTTCATAAGGGTTTGCTAAATAATACATGCATGCCTACATAGTATCTCGCTCGCAGTCTCAAAATGGTTTTGATGTTTGATTTTTTTTTATATTTTTATATAAAGGTCAAGCAAATGACTTTGTTCCACCTGATGGTAAGCAGAAGTGGAGTCCACCTTACCGACCTGCAAGGTAGTTCGCCACTTTTGAATTACCCACAATTGTAAGGAGGGAACACGTGTGCTGGCAGAGAATTCCATTTCTTAATTTTGCGACATAGAACTCACTGAGGCTCCTAAGCGCATATTTTGTTCTTGAACTTGGGGATTCAGAACTCTGTTAATTTATGAGCATTCCACTTGAAACCCATGCCATAGCCATGTGATGCCGGCAGAGTAGCACAGCATCACCCCATATCCTCCAATGGGTGTCGTAGAAGGCGACTAATGGATCAGCAAAGGGGTATTGATAACCTTATACTCCGTCCACCAATCCGCATTGGGCGTAGGGGGACTATTTCCTAAACCTCCTTCGATGACAAGGAGAGGCCTTGTGTCCCATCAGTAGGTCGAACTTTTAAGGGTGTTATGATGTGGAAACCCCGGAACGTTTTTATTGAATACCCGAACTGCTGAGATGATTTGGAGACTGTGACATCTACCCTGGCCGTGTTGGTTGGCTTTTATAGGTTGGGTCACAGAAGGTCTGATACTTTTTGGGTTTAATGTCCCATATAAGTAGGCGACAGGCTGGCAACCTGTCACTATTGATTGCCAGATGTGGCTTTAATGTTACCTAAGGCTCTGCTCAACTCCCACTTAGGACTACGAGCGTGATCGTATTGTATGTAAACTGTTGAAAATGACAGCCAAGTCCTATTTTCCTTGATTAACTAATTGCTTGGCGCCACCAACGCTGCAGCAGTTAGTATGACATCAACCAATTGGCGTGTAGTCAATCAAAGTGTTAATTGATACAACACTAAAGCTAATAATGTACGTGTTAACGGTGTTTCGCTTTGAACTTTTAACGCTCTTTGTGTGAGTGAAATAGCGAGTGATTGGATTACGTCTTCCTTACTTTCCTTTTGATGATCGATTCTTTTTATGTTACCTCAAATTCTATCCCTTTCAATTTCATTATGTAGGCTAAAAGAATCGTGTAACACGCTTGTTCCATTTTCTTTGCCTGTTACTTTATTATGTTCTTCTATTTTGCGATTCCGATCTTTTTCGGAAAGATTAGGTACGTTATATATATGTATCAGCTGAAGATGTATGTCACAACTTTATGCCGGGTTCAGGATAGCACTACACAACACTGTACACTCTACTCTTTGAACAATTTACTCTTAAAGTTCGTGAAGCTATGTTATGTATATTGGCTCTGGGTCAGCAGGCAGCACCAGAATTTTTATCGCAGGAACGCGTGTGAGCCATGACTGTGACACAGAAACAATGTAATTGTATTGTTGTCACTTGTGAGCTTAATATATCGACAGAGAAAGAAGCCTACCACACCTGGGTCACAAGTCACAGGCACCGCTCATGGCGGATCTCTACAACATTCGGACCCCGCACCCACACGGTAAATCCATGGAATGTTTAGAATCTACGGCTCATCTTTTGATGGTTTAAAACTTAACAAATTCTATAATCACTTAATCCTCAGCTCCATTCTAATCCATTCTATTTCCGTGAATATTCTCAACACAGTTGTGTATTTATGAATTAATTCCCACTTAATCGTGTCGGTTTTAAAGCTTTCAAGATGAGTTATTTTGGTCGAAAGCTGTTTATAAACATACTCAATTGTAGCTTCGTTTAATACGAACCACGTGTTCTTAATGTCCGACTTCCTATACGCATTGAGTAACGAACACAATGGAATTTAATTAAGAAGTGCATTCATCTGGGATTGTCCCAATCTGAGTGTGCATCGTTGTTACATAATTATTTGAAAGACTTATGCTATTTGGTAGGCAGACATTCATACTTCCTGCCTGGTAGTCAGGAAGTAGTCTGTGGATGCTTGCAACACTGATGTCCTGAACCCTGGTTCCATTCTCTACCCCAATGAGCTCTGGCAGCAACATAGAGAAGCATTGTTCACATTATATGATCTTCTTCTTGTCATCGTTATATCAGAGTTTTCAATTCGCCATTTCTGCTCTCTGTTCGGGTGTGACTTCTTTTCTTACAGCTACTACTGCTTCCGAAGCACGGAGGAAAAATGAGTTAAGACATAGATGTTGAATGGATGGGTGTTCAGAACCATCAAAGTAACAGTATGAAGTTTCTTCTGCTGAAGAAACTTCTGCGGCCATTATGAAGAACACAAGACCGCTGTGCCATCGGCCTTCTTTATATATCTTTCAAGGTTGCCAGAGCTCCACGGGGTAAGGAGGGGATTAGGGTTGCCAGCGTACGAGTGTCACGTCATTTGCGAGCGTCTATTAGGTACGGTGACTGCTTATGCTTACGTTTCTAAGAACTATTGAATGATCACTGATGCCTATGTGACGGTAGCGAAACCCTCAAGCCACATATTTTTACTAAGGTGTAAAGTTTGTGAAGTTAAGGCTTGTAGTGTTAGGGCGTGTAGAGTTTGAAGCTTGACCTGTAAAGATCTATTGTGACTAGCCTCCAGTAAGTCCTATTGAGGCCTTACATGTACTCCTTTAGTTGAGCATTGGTGCCGATTCCGTTGGCACAAACTAGACTAAACTTAACTAAAATTAGGTTTAGTGCTGTCAGATTGCGATTCCTATTCTGTAACGGACTAAAATGACAGAAATAAACTAAATTTTAATCTGACAGGATTAAAGTTGATTTAGTTACTCAATTTAGCTATTCGCTATTCTGTTGTCTAAGTTTTATGTCAAAATATCTCTAAATTTAGAAATGTCAAGCTAAATTTAGACTACGTGTAAATTGATGTCGATTAAAATTAGTTTTTGAGAACACATGAATAGTTCATCACCAACTTTGACGCCGCCGTGGTGGAGTGGTCGCAGTAACGCTGCCTACACATCGGGCGGTCCGGGTTCGAGTCCTTGTAGAGGCAAATGTTAGTGTGATGAACACGAGCATTTGTTCATGAGTCATGGTTGTTTATATATTTATTTAAGTTTATTTATAAAAATATCTAGATTATTAAGTAAGTATATTTGTCCGTTATCTAGTAGGTATCCATAACACAAATTCTTAAAGATACTTAATTTGGGCTAGATAATTGATGTGAGCGTAGAAATATATTATTATTATTATTAACTAAGTGATCTGTGTTCATCACGAATGATCAGAGAATCAGCTTTAGTGGGATTAATTAGATTTCGAAAATAAGTAGTAGGGTAGTCGTATGAAAGATGGAGAATTTTGTATCAGCAGGTTTGATAAGTTCCGCAGAGAGGTCTGTAGGTCTTAGATTATATAATCCAAGATGTAGGTAGACGGGCTTTTTTTATAAGTAGAAAAGCTATCCACTTTTTTTTTGTTTTCCCTATCACGGGATGGAAAAGGGATATAGCCCATACAGCCATATCTTCAAGCGAGAAAGAAACATTTTATAACACGATGCAAAGCATTACTGAGGGCCTCAACAATATGCATTTCGACACTCGCTCTCGCTATCGCTAAATCAAAAAATTAATGGGATTGACATGAGCGATCGAAAAGTCACTTCGATTGCCTATGTCAATCCCATTAATTTTTTTATTTAGCAAGAGCGAATGTGGAAATGCATGTTGTCTAGGTCCTCTGGACCGTCCGGAAGCCTCCTCGTGGCGGCCCCTGGTAACGTGATGGGGAAACTTTCTCGGCGGGGGTGTGGCTTTTGATGTCAAGTGTGTCCCCTTGATATTCAAATCACGTGCACAAAAATCTATATTTTGATGAAATGAAATGAAATGAAATGAAATGAAATGAAATGAAATGAAATGAAATGAAAAAGCTCTTTATTTAAATGGACTTTGCTAAGTACTTTTAAATCGTCAAAAGCCCTACCACCATTTCGACGAAATAATTATTTTACTTAAATAATTATTATTATGCTGAGACGGAGAAGAAATGGCGAAAGAAACTCCGCAGCTTACAATTTCGTAATGATTTCAAAACATCATTACATGTCCATAGATATATCAATATGAATAAATTACAATTTTAAATGCGTAAATTTGGGCAGATTTTACTCCCACGCATTTGGATCATTTAAATAATCATTTAACTTGTAATAAGCTTTTTTATATAATTTAGATTTAACAGTTTTTTTAAATTTATTAATAGGCAAGTCTCTAATATTCTTCGGAAGCTTATTGTAAAAACGTATACATTGGCCCATAAAGGAATTGCTTATTCTGTGGAGACGAGTTTTATATACAACCAAATCGTGTTTCTTCCTAGTATTTACATTGTGCGTTTGACATTTCTCGGAAAAATTCATAATATTTTTCTTTACATATAGTAAGTTTTCCAGTATATATTGTGATGACACAGTTAGAATATTTATCTCCTTGAACCTTTCTCTGAGGGAGTCACGCGGACCTAGTTGATAGATTGCTCTAACAGCCCGTTTTTGCAGAACAAAGATGGTATTAATATCTGCAGCACTCCCCCAGAGAAGAATTCCATAAGACATTATGCTGTGAAAATAACTGAAATAAACCATTCTAGCAGTATCTATATCAGTTAGCCGCCTAATAGTTTTAACTGCATATGCCGCAGAACTTAGTTTACCCGAAAGTTTTACAATATGTGGACCCCATTGCAATTTAGAGTCTAACATTACTCCTAAGAAAGTTGTTGTTTCTACAGGTTTCAATTCTACTCCATTTATTTGTACATTAGTTTCTACACATCTCACATTCGGTGTAGTAAACTTAACTAATTTGGTTTTTTTTTCATTCAGCAACAAGTTATTAATATCAAACCAATTAACTACTTTCGCAAGTGCATTGTTCACTTCGTCATAATTATCTAATTTTCTATTTATTTTGAAAATCAAAGAAGTGTCATCCGCAAACAACACAATGTCATGATTGTCCCTTATGTAGTAAGGCAAGTCATTTATGTACACTAGAAAGAGAAATGGACCAAGAATTGAGCCCTGCGGAACACCTATTGTGACTAGAGAACCTGGAGATCTTTTACCATTTATATCAACTTTCTGTATTCTATTGCTCAGGTATGAAGTCATAAGGTTGAGAGCCTTGTTCCTAACGCCGTAATGGTGTAATTTCCTGACCAGAGTATCATGATTAACACAGTCAAAAGCTTTAGATAAATCACAGAAAACCCCAAGGGCGTCGCGTGATTCTTCCCAAGCAGCAAATACCTCCTTTAACAACTCAACTCCTGCATCAATGGTGGAGCGACCCCGAGTGAACCCGAATTGCTTTTGATGAAATATGTTGTATTTATTGAAATGCTTTAATAGTTGATTGAGCATTAGTCTTTCAAAGATCTTACTTAAACTCGGTAGAATAGAAACAGGCCGAAAATTGGTGGGATCTGAGGTTTCGCCAGATTTAAATAACGGTATAATTTTACTATGTTTCATCAAGTCAGGAAATACACCAGAGTCAATACAATTGTTAAATACGACTACTAAATAAGGAGCTATTATAGTTATAATGGATGAGATTGTCCTGACTGACAGTCCCCAAAGATCCATAGATTTTTTCAGGTCTAGAGTTTTAAACGTATTTATAATATCTTTATAATTAACAGCTGTAAATTCAAAGTTACTATCACATGATGATACATTTTGTTTAAGCAGCTGTTCAGCTGAGGTGGAAGACGACTGAAGTGATTTAGTAGTCTGTATGGGAACATCTGAGAAAAACCTTTCAAATTCCATCGCTACTTCCAAATCAGCTTTAACATTTACATTATTAATCTTTAAGTTAATATTACGGAAGCGTGTTTGACTCCTACCAGTTTCACTGTTAATAATATTCCAGGTTTCTTTAATCTTATTTGTAGAATTCTTAATTTTGTTTTTTAAGTAAACTGACTTGGCAGTGGAACAGGCTCTTTTGAAAACTTTGGAGTAGTCTCTTACATAATTAACAAATACTGGATCAAAATTAAATGATTTTTGACCATACAAATTGTACAACTTATTCCTGCTATTGTAGATACCAGGCGTTGCCCATTCACTAAAGGTTAGATGATCACAGATCGTCTTTACTTTTGGCACAAAAGTGTTGGTAAATTCATCATTTATTAAATTAAATAAAGAACTGTATAGCTTATCCGGACAATCATTATAAGGCAAACATGGTAGCTTCACAATTAATTTCGATTTAAATTTTTCAATTCGGCTTGCATTTATAGGAATAAAACTTATTTTCGTTCTTTGCACTTTAACTTTTTTTCTAGGAAACGATGCTAATTGACCACAATGATCAGAGTGCAACATATTAATAATTGACTTTTGGCTAGGTTTTCGGTTAGTAAAAATATTGTCAATGCAAGTTGCACTTGTTTCAGTAATTCTTGTGGGTTCATAAAAAACGTAGTCCAAATCATAGGACTTAAATAAATTTAAAAAATTACAAGTGATTGAGTTTGTCTCTAATATGTTAATATTAAAGTCTCCACAGATAACAATTATTTTACGACATTTACTGATTTTAAATAGGACATCTTCCATAATTTTTAAAAATTGTTCAAAAGGGGCACATGGTGGTTTGTATACACTAATAACAATGAATTGTTCAAACTCTATACAAGCTATTTCAGTAACTCGCTCAACAGACATACTTACGAGGTCATTTCTTTCCTTACATATAATATTCTTTTTAGTAATTATTAATGAACCACCATGTAATATGTTTTTTCTGCTGTACGAGCTGACAACATGGTGATTACTAAAATTAAACATGAGCTGATGGCTTTTTAGCCAGTGTTCTGTAACACACAATATATCAATATTATTACAATTCATAAATAGCTCCAATTCTAAATTTTTGCCTGACATCCCTTGAATATTTTGGTGGACAAGGTTGATAAAATTATTTTTAGAATTTTTATTCATTACAAGTGGGGAGGATAATTCATCTAAAACCTCAAAATTTGAGTCTAATATTTCATTATATTTAGTACTGCCAGAGTTAGTCTCTTTTGTCTCAATATTTAATTTAAAGAATATGATGCATATTCTAAATTGTCATTACTTAATGTCAAATTTGACTGCCCAATAGAGGCAGAAGTTATAGCCAATGTTTTGGCTTGATTAAAAATAAAGTAACATAGCGATTTTGCTATTTGTTTTTTGTAATTATTACAAAGAAAATATTTATCCTTTGTCAAAAAAAAATTCTTAATAAAACCATTAAAATCAACAATGTCAAATTTTTTATCATAATTTGTCATTAAATGCAATTTCATATTGCATTTATATCTATAGTCATTTTCTGCATGAGTCAATGACCTACTGTAAGGCAGGGTAAATAGAATTATTTTTTTTACATTTAATTTGGAGAGGTCTTCAAAATACTTTTCCATAATCTTGGAATTAGCATTTCCACGTCTACCAATAAAAATAAGTATTGTACTATCAGGACTGTAAGTACCACAGATCACCCTCTGCAATATTTGAATGTAATTGGCACCTGGCATACAGAAATTAGTAACAGGCTGTGCCACATACTGAAACATTGTTTGACCCATGTTTTTGCCTAACTCATCACTAAACATAATGATATTGTTTTGTTGTTTACTATTCTTCACTTGTGTCCCAGCTTCATCAAGATTTTTCTGTGAACAAGTTTCGTTATCGACAAGTGAAACTACTTGATCTTGTGTATCATATAATATACTAGAAGGGTGCCCTTCGTTGTTGTAAATATCCTTATCTTGACATGAACATATTCGTTTTTTACTCAAAGATTCAAATCTCTCTGCATTATAATTACAAAAATCTTCCATGTCATTTGAAGCAAGTATTTGATAACTTAGTTGTTTTTGAGAAATAGTCTGTATGTTTTTTAACATACATTTTAATGACTCCTCAAGACTGTCAATTTTTGATTCTAATTGTTTACTATATTCTATGTAATTAGTAGTTGTTGTAACAGCCGTACTTTTAATATTATTAAATTTTTCTGATAATTTAATGTTTTTCAAATATTGCAATTTGTGTTTTTTAAAAGAATTATGTTGATTTATAATTCTTTTTGTCTTATTTATAAACTTATTAACACGTATGTATTTCTTCAGTTTCTTTGCACTACTAAAATAAGTTTTTGAATTATTAACGTTGGAACTATTTTCTATAAATGACTGTTCCTTGATGAAGCCGGGACTACATACCGTTAACTCATCAAACAGGCTTTGGGAATGTTTGTCTGTGGACAATTCTTTATTTTGTATTTCCAAATGTTTTACATTATTATTTGCAAGACACAAGCTTATTTCTAACTCATTTATTTTACTCAATGCCTGTTCATGAGTATTACTACACTCAGTGAAGGATTTTATGGTGTCCTGCATGTGGTTGCATTGTTCAAGGGCAACCTCATACTTATGTCAGTATTTTCCGCTAAACACTTCCAAAATTTTAATTCAAATATATTAGATAAAAATTAAAAGAATAGTTTTTATGCTTTCGTTAAACTCTCATACGTTGGTTAATACCTTTAACTACTTTCAAATTAATTTTACAAAGTTTATTATTATAAATTTTCTTAAAAATACCCCTTTCATTCATTCTCCATTCGTTCTTTATTTTTATCAATCTACTAAACGGGTAACACTGTTCAATTCAACTAAGACGCGCTAGTCCTGTCAAAAAAGAAAGA
This sequence comes from Elophila nymphaeata, assembly GCA_955850985.1. Taxonomy (NCBI): domain Eukaryota; kingdom Metazoa; phylum Arthropoda; class Insecta; order Lepidoptera; family Crambidae; genus Elophila; species Elophila nymphaeata. The sequence continues at coordinate 6,670,728 of OY039091.1, read as the reverse complement.
TTAAATTAGGTTAAACGTGACAACAGAATAGCAAATGATTAAAACTAAATTAAAATTAGAAAATTTTTAGGTTAGTTTAGTTTAGAGAGTGGCACAACAGAATTGGCACCATTATCTAAAAATGATAAGATACCCCTAGCTTGGGTTGTTTTGGTTGAGGAGGTTGGAGATCTGGGTCGAGAATGTGTCTCCCCAAATGTCGGCTTCTTTTGTGAATGAGACATTCACAAGAGCACAAGAGCTGGCTCTACATTAGATCTAATAACATTTTGACAGTGCGTCTCGTCTTTTTGGTAGGATTTACCTACTATAATCCTAAATATAATAAATTTGTTTAGTAAAACCTTTTATGCTGATGTTATAGATACCCATTTACAGATTACTATCAAGATTGTAAGCTTATGCTGATATCCACATAGTGCTAAAGAAATAACAATGCGAGCTAAATTTAGTTTCTGAATGTGTTAATGCTATTACGGAAGTTCGAGGCAGGCTAACTTTGGCCTATTATAGTTTGTTCCAGGAATTAATGCAGTGTTGGTTGATATTAAATCGTGTGGTTAGTTGACTGACGGTTCTAGATTGCTCATATTTTAACTTTTAGACTTTATTTAGTAGGAACAGCAGTACATTTATTTTGTCTGTGATTGTTAATTTCGTTGTGTTGCGCTGTGAATTAATGAACTTAAAAGTTTAAAAAAATCTGGAAACGTTTACCTTTTATTAACAAAACTTATGACACCAATACCAATCAATCCAACCAACTTATGACCAAAACATATTGAAATAAAATCACCTGCTGCCACTGAAAATCAGCTTCTCAGCCTATCAAGTGGTGGGACATAAAGCTGTTTTTTTACTGACTACTTTTATAATTTGCTGATGATATTTCCTGCCGTCATCCAATGATATTATAATATAAATATATCATTGGCGTCACCGGGATTTTTAAGAAGACGAAGGACCTACTACTTTTTCTAGGTGGTAGACCTATTAGTAGAGTCGTATGGGTAGGTACCACCGCCTTTCTTATTTTTGCCGTGAAGCACTTCGCTGTTTTTCGGATTGAAGGGAAAGGTGTGTAATTACTGGGCATAGAAGGCATATCATCTAAGTCCCCAGGATAGCAACGGTCTTGCAGTGTTAAGTGATTTACCCTTAACATTGCAAGTGTCTAATGGCGACGGTAACCACTTAACACCAGGTGGGCCGCAAGCTTGTTTGCCATCTCGTAGTATAAAAAAAGGAAGCCTGTAGGTCGGTCGTTCCTAGGGGATTACTGGGTAACCGAGCATGTCCCCATTGGGGAGTCTCTCGATTGTCTAGCGGCCCGAGGGAGCCTCGAAGGGCTCGGGCACGTCGTGTCGTGCTGAAATAAAGCTGAGTGGTTCTGCTTCGAACTATATACTATATGTATGTATAGTGCATGTGATTTTGTTTTCGTTTATATTTGTAATTTACCTATTAGCCGAATAAAAAGTTTTCTTTGTTTATTTTGTTTCAAAAAATAGTAAGATAGTTTTATATTAGTATTTTTTAACGCCATCTGGTGACCATCCGATGACCAGGCTGCTATTAATACGATCACCTGTTAATTCACCGGACACGCCGCCTGCGGCGCCACTACATTCGAGATCGAATTCCTACTGCGAGACGTGTGTGATAACCTACCGTTATAAATTTGTAATTTCGAATAAAATAAACGTATTAAAGTTCATGCGAGTTATTCTTCGTAGTCGATACTTTCCACAAGAAAACCTTCTGAATTCAAGTCGGAAACATTGGACCTTCGAACCCAATAACTGCAAAGAAACGATACCAGGCCAGGAGAAACAAATATCAAAACCACCCTCTGGAGCGATATCTGCAACGGCATATCGAAGAAAGGTCGTATTTTCTCCTTAATTCTATCCTTTCCTGTTAATTAATTTGTGTCAAAACTGTGTTTTGTAGTGTTAGTTTCTGTTGGTAGGATAAACCTGGAAAATCGTAAGTACTTTAGCTTTGTTTCTTTCTGCCTTCCAAAATGAGTTCTGACGAGGGAAAGTCTAGTGCTGAACTATCAACAAAGACTATAGGCGAACTTAAACGATTACGTGGGACTTTAAAAGGCCGAATTACTCTTTTACAAAAGTTCGTTATAAAAATTGATAGTGGTGCACTTACCCCCTTACAAATAACTGAATTACAAATTCGTTTACAAAGTGCTAAAGATACATTTCAGGAGTTTAACAGTATTCAAAATAAAATAGAATTGTTAGTCGAAGAAAACGAGTTAGATGAACTTTTGTAATATCGAGACATTTTTGAGTCCTTGTATTATAATGTCTCAGCAGTGGTTCAGCAATTAATTAAGTCTGAGAAAGGTTCTAGCAGTCCTGAATGTGTTTCACAGGAACAAAAGTCAATTTCTAACGTTAAATTACCAGATATTAAATTACCTACCTTTGACGGTTCTTATGATTCCCTCATTCACATTGCTTGCGACTATGTTGTTATACAGGTTGACCGGGACATACATATTGGTTTTGCACTTTGTATATGGAACAGCTTTTAGGTCAATTGATACCTCATATTTTGGGGTAAAATCACTATGAATCATAAGAAGATTCTTATTTGAAAAGCACGCCAATGTCTTCCCATTCACTCTGTATAATTTGGTCTGTATATGAATATAAATACAATAAAAACAACCCTATAATTAACAGACATAAATATCAAATTAGATAAATCGTTGATGTCGCCTTCCTTCTCTTTATGACGGGACAACTAATTAGGTCAAGTCCGTGCCGACAACAATTTATGGCTGCGATGTAATAGAATCCCACGCAATTGGTCGACTTTCCTCCATGATTTGTGGGATAGCAAGTCGCAGATACATCGCTAAGAGAAATGATACCAGGTTCTTGGACGTTCGCATAATAAAACAAGGAGCTTGTAATTCGCAACATCGTGGAGACGATGGCGCCGTGGTCGTGCTTTCTTAGTAACGATCTCGAAAGTTAAGCTACCAAATGCGTGGTCGGTGCTCGGATCATCATCATCAACAACTCATGTAATGTCCCCACCGAGGGTCTTGAGCCTACCCCACATTAGGGGCGATTAGGCCTTAGTCAACCACGCTGGCCAAGTGCGAGTTGGTCGACTTCACACACAACCTAAGAATTTCTTCATAGGTGTGTGCAGGTTTCCTCACGATGTTTCCCTTCACCGTAAAAGCGTCGATTAAACGTACATATTAATTCAAAATTTGAAAACACATTGGTACGTGGCGGGATTCGAATCGGTGCCTCCCGGGTGGGAGACAACGCTCTTACGCACTACGCCTCCTCTCTACGCTACCGACGCACGGATGGGTGACCGAAAACTTTTCAAATTGACTTTCCTTCGTGCTTCTGAGAGCTCGTTAAGCTGGTGGTCCCGGGTGCTGGTGAAAGATGGCAGTCATCCCCAAAGAGGGTTGGTGTCAGGCACACGGCCATTAAAAGTCTAATGCCAAATAAGCAGTATTGTCGATATCAAGACATTCTGAACCGACCCCAAATTGGGAGCAAGGTAGAAAAATGATGATAACAGACATACCTACGCACCTTTTGACAATGGAAAACCCAAAAAGTAACTGAACCTTTAGTGAAACATAACCCAACAACCATTACAATGGAGTGTAGTGCAACCGGCGGTAGACCTTGCGACCATGAAACGTCTTCTAAATAAATTTTGTCTTTTAAATAAATCTCGCCATTAATTCTTAATTAATGGCGTCGCGATACATTTATGTTACGATGTCAAGTGAAAAAATAATTAAGTAACTAAATATTGTACTGTAGATTTGAGTTAAAAATGGAGTCTCTTGTTTTTACAACAAGAACTCGGGAGAAACTCAAAACTCTGCATTTACAAAATGCTCTTTTTAAATAACAGTATATCTACCACTTTGAAATCTTCTTTAAAGTACACTTTTAGACTTGAGTTGACTTTTGACTGGTATCTAAAATTGATATCGCTTTGAACATTCTAAAATGCAAATAAAACCGAACAATTTTGCAACCCAATTCACACGCCAGCACTTATTCTTGTTATTGCTTGGAAGATATTACAAGTGGTAATAACAATGGGGCTTGAAATAAACGAGAAATGTTTATTTTTATGACTATGGTTTTCTAGATTACAATATAACTAATTTATTTAAAAAAATACTTTTTGTTGTCAGGTGCCTGTATTTACTAAAACGTACTATTTCATATGATTTTTTCTTTATTGCCTGCAAGAAAATAGGAAGCCACACTACCAATAAAAAAGCGAAGACTTGACCCCAAGTAACCTTTGAATGTTTGCGTGTCCTACCGGTCTCTTTCTAACTCTCACCACAAGTAATATGATGACGTACTGTAAATATGACATTAGATAGTTAGGAAGAGACAAATGGATAAAAATAAATTTCAATGTGAACTCTGCTGGTGATCGAATCCGGGACCTTTGGATCTAATTCTGGTGGACGAACCTTTAAATTAAGCTGGTGGCCCTGACTCACTTGTTCCCAACGAGTCACAATGTAACCAGTCACACTGTAACACGTTGGGATATCTTTTTTAATGAAGTACCAGGCTACCATGACTATGCAGGAGATGTTTAGCATACTATATAATCATAATCATAATACATAATTGGGTTAAATAATCTTTTATAATAATAAGTAACCTCTTATATGAATTGTCCCAACGTGTTACAGTGTGACTGGTTGGGAATTATTTTACAAAGTTGTCCCAACGAGTCACAGTGTTACAGGTTACAGTGTGACTCGTTGGGAACAAGCACCCTGACTGCTGTAGAAAGATAGTAGTCGTTAGCACCACTTACTGTTACCACCAAAATTTATGAGACAGCCAGTCCAACCACATTTTTTCTCGCCAGATCAACTGTTCTTCCTATACAAGACGCAAGTACGGTCCTGCGTGGAGTATTGCTCGAACCTCTGGGATGGCTCCACCACGTAGTTATAGTTACCCGATGCATTAGATAGGCTAGTGTCGCGTGACCCGCATCATCGGCGACGAAGAGGTGACTAAACATCTTAACCTCTCAAATTGCATCACGATGTTGCGTCATTGAGCGCGTTCTACCGTCTGTACCACGGCGAGTGCTCTGAGGATCTTTTTCCTAATCCCACCATTTCCCTTCCTTTTAAGGACTACGCGTGCTGGTCTACGTTGTCACCGACAAACTGTGGCTACCATTCCAACACGAACTAAGAAATTTGCACTCTCTTTCCTACAAACCTGGGTCATTCAAACGTGAGGCGTGAAGAAGCACCTTGCAGGTCGGCAAGGCGAGGGGGGCTAGCGCGGCTGTTAATCTCTCGCACCAGGTATCTTCGCATTTGGACTCCACTTCTGCTTACTAGCAGGCGGAAAGGAATAATTTTCTAGACCTTAGTATAAAAAAAATTGGGAGTGGTCTCCCCTTGACTTTCTCGTATACCGGAAACGACTCAAAGGTTGATCGAAACCTTATATTTTGATGACATACATGCATGTTTAATTTTGGTCACCCATCCGAGTACCGACCGCGCACTTGGTTGCTTAACTTTCGCGATCGACGACTCAAAATTTGAATGAACGACAGGAAACTTATATTTTGATTGCATACACGTATGTTAAATTTGGTTGCAATAAGTTAATGCATGCTCGAGTTATCGTGCTAACGCACAGACACACAGGTACACAGACACAGACACACACAGACATAATTACAAAAAAAAAATTTGGACTCGGGGAGGTCCAAAACGTGTAAATCCGTCAAAATCTCGAGGTCGAATTTTTGGACGATTACAAGACTTCCTCTATATTACGTATACGAGAAGGTAAAAATGCTGAAGCCTATATCAGCAGCAACAACACATACTATAGGTACTGACCCGAAATAACTTGAGAGCAGAGTTAGAGAAAGAAGATATGGGATAGACGAAAGACCTTATCCCACATAATCTTCAAAACCACGAAAGCGTAAGCTACTAAGCGGCTTAGACTTCAACTCGAAAAATAAAGGCGTCAAGTCATGATGCAACTGCATTACGCGCTAAAATGAACCCTATTGTCAGGTGTTACCAGATACAGGTGCAACGGATACCCATGGGATGTAATTCGAGCTGGCATGACCAAGGACCGATTAGCGAGCCGTATCAGTCTAGACTTGTTTAAGCTGAGATCGATCGTAATTTCTAAACAAGATAATTATGTTTAATGCCTATTGATTGGTTGGTAGAATTTTATTTGCAGAATTCACTTCACTTCACTGGCTAGCGCGGCGGATGATCTCTCCCACCAGCTATCTTCGTAATAGGGGTTAAAGTATGAAATTGACGATTTTTTCCTCATTATTTATTAGTGTACAATTCCTTTAATACAATAGATATGTCCATTATTATTTCTTTATTTTAAACTTCATTACAAGGACTTATATTTATGTAAAAAATAATATTCTTATTTTAATTTTTTTCTCTAGAAATACATCTCCAAAAACAGCTCGTCCTAAGAGGTGTCCGTCTCCATTATAAAATTATGAATATTTTTTTACTGTTATCAATTCTCAAATTTTTTCTCTTTGTATCCTATAGCTTAATGTTGTCTAAATATATCCACAAAATTTAGATTTGTGGTTTCTTAAAAAATCGCAAATATATTTGTATGCAAAATTAATTTTCGTTAAATTCTCCATACAAAACGGCAATTTCATACTTAAACCCCTAATATTTAGACTCCACTTCTGCTTACCTTCAGGTGGCATGGAGTCATTTGGTTGACCTTTTTATAAAAAGATAACTGTTTATTCTAAAGACGGGAAGAGTGATAGCAGATTGCCGAAAAGAATTAAGTATACTCTTTATTGCACTCGAAAAATACATTACAACTAACTGTCCCGGCCACACGTTGCTGTCGTATACTATTGACCTACATTGTATCTGCAGTAAACAAAAATATGACTACTTATCAAGATAAAAACTATCCTATCTCTCAAGTTGGACCAAACTGCACACGGTGTACAAATTTGATTAAAATCGGTTAAGTAGTTTAGGAGTCCATCGCGGACAAACAACGTGACACGTAATTTATATAAGTATATTAAGATTATACGTAAGTACATAGTTAGAATATAAGGACTTAAGTCTTATTATACTTTGTTAAATAATATTTTTAATTTTTTACAGGTAACAAATCCAACAAGTACCTATAACGGATGACAATTTATGCTGATAATGCCGTAAGTAACGCACTTTCAAGGGCGAAATGCTTAATTAATAACATACATTTGCGAGTCCTTATTGCTGTCTTTACTTGCTACTTTACTTAACAAAATAAACAAAAAGTGTAAAACAACGTATCTAGTAACCCGACTAGGGAAAAAAAGAATGGAATGAAATCGGGTAAAATCGGGGCTTACAAGGTAATATCGACTCCTCCTATTGTTAAAATCGCTTAAAATGTACACCTTTCGATTTACACCTTATTCATCAAAATCGGAGGAATAGTTTTGGCGCTACGTTGGAACATACGTAAATACAAACATATCATATTATAAGACTGCTAAAATCATAACCCTTACTTTTGGCTTCGCCGTAGTCGGGTAATACGTAGACGATATAAGTTTTGCATTTTGATTTTGCTATAAAAAGCTAATATTTTATTTTCATTTGTTCTTGTCTTATTCGAAAGTACCTACCTACAACCCTGGGGTTAATTAAGAGACACCATTTCATTCAAATTATTTTCCTCGGCTGGCTTATCCGATAGCACGGTTATATTATCTATCAACATTACCGTGCCCTAATAGTATCATGAAATAGTATCAACAAAATTTTTCAGTACATTTTCGACAGTAAGGAGCTGTATTTTACCGAAGATTGGACTAATATCTTTTTTAATGCGTCAATCGACGCTGCGTAATTAGCGTAACACTCATCCAATAACGATCGAGTTTCACGCACACGTTTGACAATATTGACCACTTATTCTCCGGAAGTCGCTTCACTTTCGGTAGAGGCCTCTCTACTTTGGAAATAGTAGAAAGTGTTTCTGAAGTGAATCTTTTTTAGAACCGTTGTGCTTTGAAAATTCGATGAAATGAATAAGTTCCACCAAAAAGCTTTTGACGCAAAGGAGTTTGTGTTATAGCAACCAACTAGCGACCCGCCCCGGCTTCGCACGGGTGCAATGCTTATGTAAATATGCATGTATTATACATATAAACCTTCCTTAAGAATCACTCTATCTATTAAAAAAAGCCGCATCAAAATCCGTTGCGTAGTTTTAAAGATCTAAGCATACATAGGGACAGACAGACGGCGGAAGCGACTTTGTTTTATACTATGTAGTGATAAAACATCTGTTGCCTCTGAAATCACTTTTGCTACTTTTCTGAAGTTTCACTTCGGCCGTGTGTGAATTGCAATCACATTTTTTTTGTATTTCCTACTCATTTCGTAAACCGCATAATCCTACACTAACTTCTTGAGATACACTTGTGACACAGTGTCGTCATACTCAAAATAACCAGTTGTTCAAAATGCAAATACCAGGGACCACATCTCTCTGTCACCTAACTTTTGTTTTAAAAGGGTTTAGTTTAGTTTGCCACGTCCAAAATTTATTTTCATTTCAATTGCCCGTTTGTTCCTTTGAACTATGGCTCGCAGGATCCATTATTAGAATCACAGGCTGCGTGGGTGCCTGACCCGACACCCAATTACTGCTCAGCTCGACTAGGACTTAATAGCTTCATTTATTTACTAAAGATAGTGCCTTGAAAATTGACGTTGTATCCTATTGGACAGATTGATTTTTTTTATTGACAATGACTGTGGCTTTAGTGGTTCTTTGTAGTGCAAACTTTACGTAGAGGGGTTTCTTTCTATATACGAGCATCGACCGATGCTCTCTTATTTTTTTTTTGAATGAATACTACAGATGGTCGAAGATGACCTCTTGTGTCACCGGGGTTTTTGGTCAAGGCGAGGACCTTGGTAGGTCCTCTAGCCATTCTCTACAGTTTACACCGATTATGTAGTCTCTAGGGCGTTCGAGGCAAAAAGGGGCGCTGAGGGCGCCTCTAATGGCTCTACCCTCGTCATGGAGGGACCATGCTCTCATTTTATTAACTGTCTTTACACTTATTAGATACTAGCTGCCCGCCTCACTTTGTACGGGCACTGTAGGTACCTAATGAAAAAAATGAGACATAATATTTCGCGTCAATCTATCAATCATCATTTCAGCCGAGAGACGCCCACTATTGGACATGCGATACAGTATCCATATTCCATCTATTAGTTTGCCTTTCATTGACATAAAAAGCACAAACCACAGCGCTCTCAATGCGGCGTATTTTCAACCGGTGAAAGTCCCAAAAGCGTTCGTAAAAAATTACTCCGTCTATCACTGAGATCTGAACCGCTGTTCCAACAAATCAATTGAACGCGGCAAGAATCTAAATTGTATTGAACCTTGGCCTTCAGACTTTCTGAAGATACTAGTTTGAAATTGACTTGACGTTGCTCTGTTTACCGGCAAAAATACTATAAAGGGCTTCGACCCGAACGACCTAGGGACGTTAGGCGGTCGAGAACTTCCTCGGTCGCTTAGTAATCCCCTAGGAGCCTTCGACTTACAGGATTAAGAACCCTCCAAGGTCTTCGTCTTCTTAAAAACCTGGTGACGCAGAAAAGTTCATCAGTGATCATCTGCAGTAGTCATTAAAAAAAAACTATAAAGGGGACCCTTAAGCCGACACTTGGATAACAAATCGCAGGCACTGCTCTTGGGTACCCTGATATTCGCACTGAGAATACATGGAATGTTAAGAGCCTTCGCCCACGGCGACTTTTATAGCGATGCTGTCGCGCGTTCGCATCGATACAGTCGCGATGCGGTCGCTACTGCCGCGCTTTCGTCGCGATGCAAACGCGATTCAGTAACGGCACAAAAATGCCTGCGATCGCTACAGTTGCAAGATGGACTCCGTTGAGGCAACATTAGTCACATTGTCTTTGGTGCTGCTTTTACGTAAACAGCCGAAACGTGGTACACCCATTAAATAAGGAGACATTATGTAACAACTTTTAAAATATTAAAAAACATATTCGTATCTAGCCGCAGCAGACAAAAACTAGCATGCCATGGATTCACCTTGTGAGAACCGAGTGCATTGTGTTCCAGAGGGGAGCCAGGAGTAGCGTTTGGGACTTGTGACCCAGGTGTAGGGTTAAGGGGCATCCTTCTGATGCATTAGAACTCACTTCCATCCACTACCCGAACTTCTCTCTGCTCAGCAATACCTATTTGGTGGGATTCCGCTAGAGCCGCTTTAGATATGCGATTCAGTACAGAACAGTAATTATTATAAAAGTGATACATTTTTAATACAATAATCGCACTAGCCTAATTTTATTAGGGTCGACAATTAACCGTACGACAATTTCAGACGAGAGTGAAGTGTGAAGTAAACAACTGTTCCATGTTTAGGGCTGTCAGTTACTAAACAATAAATGGTTGAAAATCATTAAGACGTTGAAAATATTTGAGACGTAATTTTAACATAATGTAAACACCCTCGGAGACGGTATAAGGCGTTTTACAATCAGAGGGCCAAGCCAAGTGACCAGTCGATTGCGTTAAACGTCTAACGAAAATAATAATAATGTATGAAACTGACGTTTTAGTGAGAAAGCTCTATGGCGACCCTAGTCAAAAATTAGCCCCCCATCTACTAGCGCTTATTTCGTATGACTTGTCCTCATAGCTAAACTGTAGAGAAACATCGTAGGGATAGATAAAACTGTAGAGTAGGTAACGTGGTGGGGAAACTTTTTCGGCGGGTGATTTTGTTTTCCCACCACGGCTAGTTCCGGACGGCCCTTTTCAGGGCCTCCACCGCGCCCGATGACCTGGGGTACGGTCCGATGGCTGCTCCCGGTGTCCTCGTCAGGAGGACCCGCCAGGTCGAGCAGCCGTCGGTGAGGAGGCGGCCTATAAGGCCGGCGTCGGCCAGCGGCCCACTGGCGTTAGTCGGTAGCCCTGTGGGCTGCTGGTCAACAATTGGTGCACAAGGAGTGCCTAGACGGGCAGCGTTGGGACGGTCTCGGTGTAGTTGTGCTCACGTGCGCAGATCCCGAGGCATCCCGCAATAGCGCACTGGAGGTCAGGCCGGGGAGGATGTTTAGTGGGTATGGAGGGAACGCCTTTGCCTCGAGTTCCACATATCCCCTGCGGTTGGCACCACCCTGCAGGGACGATGCGTAAATGCATTTGACCTCCCCGATAAAAAAAAGGCTTAGAAACTGCTACGTCGTTGTTTAAAGGCTGATCAAGATATATGGAAAGATGAAAACATATTCTTTAATACAATTGGGAACTGGGCCTACTGAATAAATATCCAGCTGAGATGTGCGGCGTCGGGAGATGTAATAACTAATAACACAAGAGAAGTCGAGTCATCGCTGATTGCTTATTGAGAGAAAAACAGGGTTTTTATAGTATTTTTAAGTAGGCTAATAGGATAATGTTTTACGATGACATTTAGCTTGTTTAGAAAAGTATCCGACCACATGTTACATATTTACCTTAAAGAAAATAGGATATCAATTTATAATAAAAACAATAATCATTTCTATACGTCATCGACATGACGTTGTGCACCACACTTCACCTTCCCCCTTTTTTGACATAACTGCTTAATTAAGTACTAAACTAACATTAAAGTATACATTGTTATTCATAATACAAAATCATCCTTTAGTACCCTTTAGTAAAATATCTTTTAGTACCAGCCCTAAGATATCTAACGGTATAATCTTCGCTAATGATACTTACATATCACAAATTGCTTCTCATACCTGTGGCGCCGTATTCTGTACTACAATTGGTTTTGTTTTTTAATCGAGACGCCAAAGAAGATTAAGATTGATTAGTTTACGTATAGACAGGTGTGGAACAATCTGCACTTTGAAATTTGGGTCTTATCTGGTTGTGAATAACATTGAAATTGGAGTAGCTAATGTTTTGAAATTACTTTCAGTCTTTGAAGTAAAAGTATTGTAAAGTTAGTATCAATTATATTTGAATAAAAAATCACGACTTTCTCCCAGAGGTAGGTAGGAGAGGGAGAGGTAAGTCTTTTTTCCATTTGCTACGATCCTTTCGCTTCTACTCTCATTCATTACAATTCTCAATCTCATGCATGCTCGGCGTTTATGAGTATTTTGATCAGGGCCTTTCTTTAGAATGTTTTCGATAAAATTATTTTTTGACTTTTAGGGGCTTAAGTATAAAAAATTCCAGGAAAGGATCTTTTAGACAAACAAGGAATAGAAGTATTACGATATCATCGAAATCGATCAAATAGGCATTATTAGGAATAACTCAAATACTACTTGTCAGATGTCGATCAAATTTAAATGGGAGACCCGTTTTCTTACAATTTCAGGTTTCATATTTTGGGTTTGGTGTTAACTTAAAAACTCAACCTTCGGTGAACTAATCAACAACAGCAGACCAGGAGACGCATGTTTAAATCATTAGAATTCCAAATCGTGTATGAAATCGCAAGATTCGTATCCGAATCCCTAAATCGCTATTTTCGAATATTCATACTCGTGAATTTTGCAACGAGTTGTCCGATCCACTCGTTTCCGATATTCTACCAGTAGAAAATCAAATGACTGACAGTTATATTATAACTTTATAATTTACGTTCAGTTCCCCCGTAACTCATTACCGGTATTTAAAATCAACGAGTTATGGCTTCCCGGTTTTCATTATTTCTACATGCAATGAAAAATGTTATGAGATTCGTTTTAGGACAACACTCATTTCTAATGTTACAAAAATACGTAAAATTGGGAGCAATCGAAACTAATTTCGTATACGTTTTGCATGAATTTAAGATTCACTTCGAATGATTCAAAAATGCGTCTCCAGGACAGTCACACTCTATTAAATCAACGCAGCGGTCCAAATGAAAGAAAGGTGTCTCAAATTATATTGCTTTACCTCTTGGGGTTCTACAACGAGGCTAATAATGTCAATTACCTGCAATAATCCGAGAAGACTCGAGTATTTATGTGACAACTCACTTCCACTGTGCCCGTTAATCATTAACGTCAGCGCTTACATTGCGTGCTGTAAATCGTTGTATCATAGATTATGGCAGGCTCTACCCTTCATTGTAAATCATTTTAATAATTTAGTATTTTTGACTCAGGAACGCGAGTGTTTCATGACTGTATTTTTTTATACTACGAGATGGCAAACAAGCTTGCGGCTCACCTGGACACTTGCAAAGATAACGGTAAATCACTTAACATTGCAAGCGCGTTGCCATCCTGGGGACTAAGGTGATATGCCCTCCATGCCCAGTAATTACACTGGCTACCTTTTCCTTCAATCCGAAACACAGCAAACTGTTTCACGGCTGAAATAAGAAAAGCGATGGTACCTACCCAGACGACATTCTATGCAGACGACCCTACATAATTATGGGTCTACCCAGGTCTACCAACTCTAATTCGTTGGGGTCTACCTACCACCTAGTAAAATATATATGCACATTTTATCTGCGCCAGATGGTGTCAGGCTGGAGCACTTATTCTTAACACCATCGAAATGAATGAAAATGAAATGAAAAATGAAAATGGTGGAGTCATATGGAATCACCATACCATATGACACCAGTGACAGAGGATTTTACTTTCAAGATATAGGTAAGTCATCACTAGGGTTGTCTTAAAAGAAATATAATTATTTTGTCTTTAGAATGTCGATAACAAGATGTATACTGTGGCGACCCTAAATGAAATTGAGAGCAGGATAGGATAAAGAAGATCTGGAATTAGTGGGAACACTCCTCAGAGGAAGGACTAAGAACACTCATTTATATTGAATCATAAATTTACATTTTGCAATACAAGTTAGCAGATATCGGAATTCTATTTAATCTATAGTAATCTATAGTACTGTAATTGAGACTATAATACTAGCTGATCCGCCAATAATGACAGATGAACGAAATTTATTTAAGCTACGGGACGAACATATTGTTTGATGGGTAGGAAAGGAACAGTTTATATGGAAAAATAATAATGTCGTTCTTACTATTTTCCTCGCAATTTTACTATACTTTTACCACCAGTTAAACTTTCTATGGACTACCACAAATACTTTGGACCCAAAATTAGTCAAATCGATCCAGGCGTTCTCGAGTTTTAGCCAGACTAACGAACGGCAATTCATTTTAATATTTTTTTATAGATAGAAGATTAGAGGGCTATGCCAATGAGATATAATGTACTTGGGCTGTGCAGTGCTTATTTGCATTATTGAGTGCATGCCACGGAGCACATGGCGACTACAACAAGCAAATATATCAGCTTGCCCCTTTGCGAGGGAAGTGTCGATTGATTGAAGACTTGAAACTTTAACTTATAGACCTTTCCCTTGGAGAAATCTGATATATAATTGCTGTCTTTCGAAACGAGGACTTATGTGAAGTGATAATGTTTTATTTACTTAAAGAGAAATATGTTCTGTAGGCTATATTTTCTAAAGAAAATCTGTGCTGGTAACTTTAACTTGTATGTCGAATGTGTAAGAGTTAAATCAAGATTTCTAATATTTTGTTGGTGGTAGGACTTATTTGAAGTTCGGCTAGCTTACCAAAGTCTATCACCAACTTAACAAAATCTGTCACCATAACAATACTGTTAACAGCATAAGAAAGCCAGTCTCTCAGTGTTAGGGGATCCGGGTGAAACTCCCTGACAACTTCGGCGTTACAATTAGCAGCTTCATCAGGTGAGATAAAGCCGAGGTTCCCCATAAAGCCAAAAAATACCTAAGTTCTCATAGAAATAAACAAATTAATAATTTTACAGGTAGAGCTAAGATTTTTACACCTGTATCTAACAGTAGATATAATGCGTGATGGTGTCAGAAATGATGAGATCCGCAGGAAAACCGAAGCCTGACCGAAGCACACATAATTGCGAATGCAACTGACTGCAGCTGGGGCCGGAAGGTCCTCGAGTGGAGGTCTCGGGAATCGTCTGGTTGTGGGAAGCGTAAGGCCGATCTTGGGTTGGAGATATTTGGGGGAGGCCTATGTCTAACAGTCTGTTGGCTGATATGATGATGATCTTACAGTATGTAACCAACATCATTAACAGTTAGTGGTATCATAAGGCATAGACAATATGCAAATATTATCCACCAGTGGTGTAATAATTGTGGAGTGAAGTGGAAGGAATAAGCTTCCGAGTGGCACCTTGGTTTCGCATTCCTCTGTAATTAGATTGCTCCCCGTATATTCTAAAAAAAAATATTGGCACGTGTGATTTCCTCGTCTACTTCGATAAGTATGGGAGGATAAGTATGAGAGGATGTAAATTAGTCGCTGGTTACGGATTCCAGCGACTAATTTACGTCCTTAAAGTTACTACAATTGATTTTTAAAACTCCATAATGAGGTGTCGATATCGTGGTGATGGCACCGTTTGTCTGATTTACGTCCTTAAAGTTAGCAGTATTAAATCTCAAAACGGCGTTACGTGGTGATGGCGCCGCACCTCTGCTCGCTGTTTCCTCATTAGCCGGTGCATTTTGCAGTTACCGGTTCCTCATCCTTTTTCTATTTCAGGAGTTCCCTTCATGCAGGGGCGGTCTCATAGTAAAGGCATTTAAGCACTGCCTACCTCAATATATTACTCATACACTACTATAGATTATACGTCCTTCCTACCAACAAAATAATGCAACCTATAGGCTTCGGGCGACCTGCGTATAACGTATACATACCTGCACCTACGTGCCAATATGCGCGGTAAGCACTAGTTTCATCTGCTTGTAAAAATCACACACACTACAATATTTTTTACTTGTTCAGAAACACACAACGATTGACAGTATTAAACGACAAGATTGAAATATTATAACTTGTTGGTATTATAACTAGGAAACTGACATTCTTAATTTAGCCGTATTAAGTAGGCTGGCCTACTCGACCTACTGTGATTATCAATTTGATATTGTTTAGGATGCCGATTAATTTATAGGATAATTTTAAAATACTTTCATCAATAAATAATGCATTACGAAATTTAAATAACCTTTCGTCGCATAAAATACTAGGAATACATTTAATTAAATAAAAGTATTCGCAAGATTATTCTCCAGTACTCCCTAGGTGGCGCTACGTACGCTAGTGTCTGTGAATAAGGAACAAAGCAAGTAGTTTTAATCTTAATATTTACCTACATAAGATCTTTTTAACTTAATTGAATTTCAAAATTCTTTTTATGTATTGTTATTTCACTTCACTGTTATAAAACACACCTTGACGTGATTAATTTATAAAAGTAAGGAAATAGTTTTAAAATGAATGAATACGCCAGCGCCAGCTGCGCCAGCCATTTTTTATAATCCAAATGTTTATGACTGTCATGTCACTCACGCGCGCGAACGTTGAATACTTTTTTATTGCAAATCTTATTTTTTAACAATATTTATCTACTTAAAATATTTGTTTTTATAGTGTTGTGTTGTGTTGTGCATTTACGACGATAGAAAAATTGCAGTGTTCCCATTGTTCAGATAATTCCATTTGCTTAGAAATACTGCGTAAGAAACCCAGATTTCATAGGTAAGATTTTTTTTTATTTAAAGATAGGTAGTTATTTTTGTTTATTTACAAATAACTATGAAACTATTACACATTCATCGAATTGACCCATCCTGGGTTCGCCATTCTCAAAAAGAACAACCTGAAATACCTATATTGTTGTAAGTACATAATTGTTTTTAAGATTTTTTTTCTACTAGCGGCCGCCTGCGAGTTCGTCCGCCTTGCATGGTACTATACATGTAAACCTTCCTATTAAATCACTCTATCTATTAAGTACCTAATGAAAATTACATTAACATCTGTTGCGTAGAAAAGGACGCAGGTAGGTAGGTACAGGACGCGGGTGCGACTTTATTTTATACTATGTAAAGATTTCCGCGTAGCGTTTCAGATTGAGTTTTAGAGTAGCGATGCGCCAAACATATCACTAAAGTGAAAAGATAGATATATATCTTTTCAACTCAGTGATATATATCACTCTTGTATATCAGTATCTCATTAAAGATACATTGCCTGCCTTGCACTAAAGATAGATATAGTTGATAACAACTATATCTATCTTTAGCGTTATTATGTCGCTTTAATCCAAAGTGTCTGAAAAGTGATATTAATCATCAAACTATATCTTGCAGTCGTGTCCATAGATTTGAGAGACTGTGTGTCGGTGTGTCGCTTAGACAAAGTTGTGTTCGTCTCTCTCTCTCTCTCTCTCTGTGATCGGAACCGTTCATTCATTCGGTATCCGTCGTCCGTATCTATCAAACTGAACTACGACACATTGATATAAAGAACGTCACCTGAGCTAAAGATACATTAGCTCTTTCGTGAAGATATATATCTTTTATATCACTCATTCGCAAGCCATTCATTCGGTATCCGTCGTCCGTATCTATCAAACTGAACTATGACACATTGATATAAATGATATAAAGATATAATTGAACGTCACCTGAGCTAAAGATAGATTAGCTCTTTCGTGAAGATATATATCTTTTATATCACTCATTCGCGAGCTACACAACTCTATTTTAGAGACTTCGATCTAAATGCCTACCTTATGTATAAATTAATGCACGCCACTGCCTTCATGTACGAAACTGAGATGAACTTATTTTAGAATTACTTGTCTACTGTTCAAAATAAAACAGTGATTACCAATAGCAATCCCATTCTGGCGCAGTCCAGACTCACTGTTGAGTCGGGCAGCCTGGACGCGTATCGGAGCTGTACGGCGTTCCCGAAACGTCCTCCATAGAGGGCTTTAGAGGGTAGGTGGATTTTTGTATGACCAGCGTTGGGTGAGTCCCACACTCGCCGCATTGTCTTGCCAACAGTAAGTACGGTAGGTCCTTAAATGGGTATTTTATCGTCAGAAAAAAAGGCTTCCATAATCATATCCTCTATTTCCTCTTCTAGCAATATTTTAATTAAAAATTAAAATCAATTCCCATTTACGCTCACAATTATTAAAGTCAAATCAAGTATCATTAATCGCAATAAAGATATTGAGTATTGTTTTGGAACTTTTTTAAATAAACCTAAATAAAATAATAAATTTAAATAAACCTAAAAATATATAAACTTCTAAGACTCCATGTCCCAGGATTCAAACCCGGACTGCTTGATGTAGAGGCAATGAACAGAGATTTCGCGTAAGGTAACCTTTGTAGTTATGTTAGTGAAGTGGATTCATCATGATCATAGATAGCTAATAATTATTGGATTAATGGGCTAATTAAAAAAAACGACAAACTGTGCCTATCATTCTAACGCGAACTAAGAAAGGACGATCACGAAAGTTAAGCAACCAATTGCGCGGTCGGTAGTCGGATGGGTGACCAAAATTTAACATGCATGTATGACATTTAAATATAAGGTTTCTATCGTTTCCGGTATACGAGAAAGTCAAGGGGAGACCACTCCCGATTTTTATTTATTTATGTATCTTATTGCATCTTATTTGCATGTATGTTGTGCACTGTAGGGTGTCAAATAAAACTATGTTAGATCTATAGTTTAGTTTTCTCTGTTAACAATCTTAAGTATATAAACAGAATTCCAAATCTATGTCACAAATACTTTATTAACTCACAACCCAAGTGCAATGTCTTCTGCAAAAAACCGACCTGCTTCAATTCGTCGTCCCCGTCAAAGTCGTTTACCGTGCTGCGCGTACGCAGTGCCGCGATGGCTGTGTGGTGTGGCGCGCGCATACTGCCCCTCGAACGAAGGGTCTACTCGATCACTTTGGTGGTGCGTTTACAATTAATCTATTAAAATATCCTAACATGTTTTTTCTCGAGGTTTCGGAATTAGAACAAGTTTACCAGTGTTTTTCTTAACAGAGAAATCGATTGAAAATTGTGATTAAAACTATTGTTATGGTTTTACTTGTCGATTGCAATGAGTTTTTTTTTTAAACAAAATCGATTAAAAAGAGTGATCTAAATATCTTTATTTTTTATCTATTGCAAATTGCGGAAGTTTCGGAGTTAATAAGTTTTTTCAGTGGTGGAAATTCATAATGTTTTCATTATCAGTGCAATCTCTACGTGTTTTTGGAAGCTGTGATATTTTACGTCTTTATAATTATTTTTTATGTTATGTTGGTAATCTAATAGCTCGCTTGCTTCGGTTCTGTTTAAACCTACAAAAGGTGATGTCCGTCCGTATATTAAGGTATCTGTTAGTGATGTACAGTCGACCAAATTGAATCATGACCCACCTTAAGATCATTTTCCTACAGTCACTCTATACAAAGTAGAATGAAATTCGCTTGAACGTACATTTCTAAGTAACAAACCTGTTATCAATTTGTTAGACACTGACAGTGTCAAATAAATATGGCTTTTTAAAATTTGTTCAGAATTCTACTTGACATCTGACACATAACGTCATTTTATTTTTAAAAATATAATAGTTATTCCATTTTCTCAGTAGTGAAAAGAGTTTAGATTATGAACGACATCTTATTTAAAATTCCAATTATGACTTTAGTGCAGTGATAAGAAAGATTAAAATTGCGTAGATATCTGACCCGTCATGACGCATTTTTATTCATATTTAAAACGTACTAAGTGCAACACGCATGATAGCGAAGAAAACCTAACTAAATTTATGATTTTAAAGGAATGATCGGCCAAGTGGGTCATGATTCAGTTGGTTCGACTATACATATTTATGGATTGTTAGACTCTGGGGTGGCTATTTCAGTCGTGGGAAATGGCTCGCATGATTATTTTGTGAATATGGGTTGTAAATAGTGTAAATAATAGTAGAAGAAGTGAAAAGTCTGGACATGCTAAAATAGGTGCTGTAACCAGAGCATTTTTCAACCGACTTCAAAAAGGAGGAGGTTATCAATTCGACTGTATGTTTTTTTTTTAATGTTTGTTACTTCATAACTCTTTACTGGTTGTACCGATTTTGAAGATTCTTTCGACCTTTGGAAGCAGGTGCTTGTCATTTGGTCCCATTCAAATTTAATCGACATCTGACGAGTAGTTTTAAAATTATCCCTAATAATGCCTATTTAATTGACATCGATGATATCGTAATCCTATCACTTGTGTGTCTTAAAGATCTCGAGATCGTTTCCTGAAAATTTACATACTTAAAACACTAACAAGCAAAGAATAAAATTATTTTTAAATAAAAAAAAACCGCCTTCAAAACTAAAAACGAAGATAATGTACTCTTAGATTTGCGCGAGCACTACACATTATAAATAAAACAACTTTTCTTTTAGTCATCCCGTGACCACGAACGCTGAAAAGTGTTACGAAACGTCGGGCAATAATACCATCATGTAAAATCTAATTACACGCGAGTTAAATCCGTAAAAGTTGTTTTATTTATAAAAACGAAGAAATAAAAATTCTGTTTATAAAAACCCAAATGTTTTTTTGAGGTCGGTGCCAACCTCAATATTTGGATTAAACGTTGTTACTTGTATTTGGGACCGACCTCAAAAAAACATTTAGGTTTTTATAAACAGAATTTTTATTTCTTCGTTTTTAGTTTTGAAGGCGGTTTTTTTTTATTTAAAAATATTTTTTTAAAGTTTTGAAAGCATGTTCAGCTTCAGACGTCCAAACAAATTTGGTTTTTTTACTAGTCAAAGTATTTAACGGAGCAGCTATTGTGGAAAATTTACGAATAAAACGCCTATACCACGAGCAAGTACCTGAGAACATTTTGACTTCTTTTGTGGTAAAGGGCGTAGGGAAGTTCATATGGACAGTGATGGTAAGCAATCACCGTAGCCTATAGACGATTGCAAATTGCAACACTGGACTGTCATCACTCCCGCGCTAACATCCTTACATCCTTACATTACCTACCCTGTGGAGATTTATTCTTAATTTATTTACTAATGCGTTTTCTTACAATTGAATTACAAGACATGATGTTCTCGTGTACCATAAAATAAGTAAATAGTTATTGTTTAACTTAGACCTTACTCCCGCCAACATTGTAATACTCATACAAAATGTTTTCGATGTTGGCGGGGATAGGAGATAAGGTAAGGGGAAACACAAAAGATTCCATAGGGTCGAAGTGCTCTGGGACACGGCCTCAGCCCTTTGCATAAGAATCAGAATATTGTTAAACTAGCTAAATCCAATTCTACTCTTATAACAATTAAATCCAAAATTAATGAATTTTCCCTGTAACTTCGGAATTTGGAGAGTAGCCATTGAGTAATAGTCAATCAAAAGCAATATTCTTTAATCAGCAATTTGGACATATTACATGTGCTTATGTCATGTGATACATTTTAGCAAGAATAATAACATAACAATTGTAAATAATCACAATTTATTCTGAAACAATAATATATTATATCAACATAGCAACTAAATTTTAAGAGACAACAGTAACTAACATGCTGCACCTTCAAATCACGAAAAAATCACCGCCATAAAGGTACCGACTGTGTTTTCAACGTGCCATTTTTCCACGAAAAGAAATTTATTCCTTTTATTTGTAACTAATTCATATTTTTTGTTATTTATTATTATTGTAATATTGGTATAAAAATAAAATAATAAATATGATATTTTTATAAATGAGTACACAGTGTCAGGATTGATAGACGAATATATTTAAATTTTAATAATGTCAACTACATCAGTCTATAATGGCCAGTTTTAGTTTATGTAAGAAAACCTTATTACAACACGCTCCCTTAAACTAACATTGGTCACATATTTATGCAATAGACTGTACCTACAAAAACACTAACAAAAACATACTAAAGTTAAGAACTTATTGACAAGTTGTCAAAACAGTATTTGTGTTTTGGATATGGCAGCGCCTTAGTACAAATGTCTGCCACCATTTCAGTTGTAGGTTTGTACATTATTTTAATTAAGTTTTGTGCAACCGCTTCCCTAACAAAATGATAACGGACTGCTACATGTTTAGTGCGTTTGTGAAATACCGGATTGTAAGCTAACTTTTGGGCAGGCTGATTGTCATTGTAAAGTTCTATTTCCTTATTACAATCGTAATTAACAACAGGCTCAGAATAACCCAATATTTCACCCAAAAATTGCTTCAAGTACATAGCTTCTTTTGTAGCTTCACTTAACGCAACATACTCTGCTTCGGTAGAAGACAAAGCAACACTAGTTTGTTTTTGACAAGACCATGATACAGTATTGCCATTAATTTTAAAAATATATCCTGTAAATGACTTACAATCTATATCGCTTGCCCAATCCGCATCTGTGTATCCCGTTATATGAAAACTTTTATTTCTGGAACTACTAGCTTTGAAAAATAATTTAGTATTTAAAGTTCCTTTCAGATAACGAAGTACACGTTTTGCGGCAGCCCAGTGTTCCTCAGAGTAACAAGAATTAAACTGACTTAAGTATGAAACACTATAAGACAAATCGGGTCTAGTCATTTGACATAGAAACATTAAAGAACCTATTAGTTCTCTGTAAGGCAAATTAACATTACAGGGATTTTTATTACGTATAAGTTTTGTGTTTGGCTCTAAAGGTGTCTTGACAGGCTTACACTCAGTCATGCCAAATTTATCTAAAATTTGTAGAATGTAACGCTCCTGACTTACTGATAATTCACCACGACCTTTGTCATGAGTTATTTGAACACCCAAAGCATTATTTAACTTACCTAAATCCTTAATCTTAAAAGCTTTTGACAATGCATTTTTAAGTGAAATTGCCATATTTTTATTATTGTAAAACAGGAAGAAATCGTCTACATATAAAGATATATACAATATACTCTGGGCCCATAACCTATTGTAATATTGGTATAAAAATAAAATAATAAATATGATATTTTTAGAAATGAGTACACAGTGTCAGGATTGATAGACGAATATATTTAAATTTTAATAATGTCAACTACATCAGTCTATAATGGCCAGTTTTAGTTTATGTAAGAAAACCTTATTACAACAATTATTTAAAACCAAGAAACTTTATCAGCATCATTATTTCCCACGTTACCTGGTGCAAATCAATTGTTGTTTGTTCTTCACTTATTGCTTACTTGGTTTAAAGAACAGCTGAATCAGAATACTGAAAAGTTTTCACACTGCATTGTTTACAAAAATACTAAGCGACAATTAAACAAATATGTCAGTCTAAGTAACCAGTAGGTTAGTAGTATATTCTTTACGACCATTATCACATGATACTATTCCCAACGAATTTAATTATCATTCCTAATTCGTTGACTATTCCCCAATACAGTAATACCTCGACTTTGTGTAAAAGGGGTTACAAATTTAAGAAAATATGGACTCCAACGAAGAAGGCATTTCCAAAACAAAACAAGGAATAAATAAATTACATGCACGCTATGTGAAATAAATTTTACGTGAGTTAAAAATCTTTGAGTCGTCAAACTAAGTATCTTGTTGGATTATGGAATAATTTTATTTTTGCGTTTACAAACGCGTAAATATGTCCCGCCTGGGGCAAGTCGATTTTTTTCAGTGCATTTTTCTAGTATCTTGTTGGATTTTATGATGCCTTCTACATGAAAATGACTTTGGTTGATGATTGTGTATTTGTATAATCAAAGGTTTTTTTTTTTGTCTAAACTGCTATTTTCTTTGGCTTCTGGTCCCAACTAAACATAATTTATATGCATTTATATGGAAAATCATACCCCGACTTACGCGGTTATCGCTCAGTTCCACCTGTCGCGTAAGTTCGGGGTATTATTGTACTACTCTGTTTCTTCTACCTTGCTACCAATTTATTTGGGGGCGGTGCAGTGTGACTTGATATCAACAATACTGCTATAGGTTTTGGCATTTTAGATTTTTATGGCCGTGTGTCTGACACCAACCCTCCTTGAGAACGATTGCGTTTTCTCCCGAGTTCTTGTTGTAAAAACGCGTGTTGAGAGACTTCATTTTTTACCAAAATCTAATGTACAATTTTTTATAACTATAATTAAGTTTTCACTTGACATTGGCAAAATGCATAATCTTTTATAATTAAGCGAATGCCATTAATTAAGAATAGAGAACGATTGCTATCTTTTCGGCAGCATTCTATCTTGAGTCCTACTACATTTATTTTATTACATACTAGCTGTGCCTGCGACTTTGTTCGCGTGTTATGATGTTATATAGCCTATAGCCTTCCTCGAGAAATGGTCTATCCAACACAAAAATATTTTTTCAATTTGAATCAGTAGTTCCTGAGATTAGCGCGTTCAAACAAACAAACTCTTCAGCTTTATAATATTAGTATAGAGTATCAAAAGTCATTATTACAGCAAAAAAAAATAGTTATAATAAGAAGAATCGATTACCGATTTTTCAAAGTATCGGTTGTCACTGATTTTATCAAAATAACATCCGTCAATCCTATGCAACCGAACCTCAGTTTCCGAGATTTGTAATCGTCGCAGCCCGTGTCTCGGTCACGAACGTTTTATCTCGATTAATCGATTTGTATAGATAGCCTACTGCCAAGTATTGACGATTACTTGGTAGTACCGTTGATGCGTCAATTCTAGTATTGTGTAGTTATTTTTATTTATTAACGAGGTATCGTCTCATCTGCCGGCCTATTAACAAACTTTATTTGACACATGAAAGTGACATAAATCGAGCTATTTACATACACTACTACTTTACTTAAGCGCTATTGTGATATTTGTCCTGTAAAACAGCAATGGATATGTAATTTTATCGCTGGTTGTGCACTCTTATTGTCAAAAAAAAGTTAGCGAATAAGCTGTACCGCTTACTCTATGAGTTTTGATAGTTATCGAACTCCATCAAACGTCTCTTTTCATACATTGCTCACTATCGCCTCTAGCGTAAACTATTAGAAACAGTGGGCAATGTATGAAAAGAGACGATACGTTTGATCGAGCTCGAAAACTATCAAAACTCATACTAAGGGTAGGTACTGACAGAAGGCGTACTCTAAACCAGAGAGTGACTGCCTATCCTATTATAAACTGTCGATACATACCTATGGCTGTTAACATTATTTAAGGCGATAGATATAACACACAGCCACGGCTCCCCCGTGTTCATAACATGAAAACACTGTTACCTACATACACATAATTTGGTTGCGCTTGTAAGGCGACAAACTGTTACCATTTTCAATGTGATCAAAGAAATTGTGCAATCCATTTTAACGTCGCATATTCAAATAGAAATTGAATTTTCTGCCCTAGTTCTGCTCTTGTTCTCTTCTTGCAATCCTGCATTATTCAAAAGAGCTATGAAGAACCACCTACAGGTACCGAGACAAGAGTGACTAATGCGGCGCTTTTATCTCTTGCACTAACTTTGCATTGAACTCCATTTCTGCTTACCATCAAGTAGAATAGATTCATAATCTACCCCTTTTTATAAAAAATAGTACATTACTGCAGAGGCCGGGAGGTTAGGGATTGCCGGATGAGTAGAGTTTTCTCAATAAATGTGAGGAAATAATGAAAGACGCAATACCAACCAACAAAAACCAACCGAAACCACCCGAAATTTAAAAACCAAATATTTTTATAATGTGGTAGCAGTTGGCTGTATGACAAAATACATTAGTACAAATTATAACATAGACGAATTATAAAAGCTTTGAGCAGCGGCCAGAAATGAATTTTAATACTTACTTTCCTGGCCTAGGTCGGCAAAGTAATGCACGATCCAAGAATTACAAACTTCATGTCTTCTTTTTACTACAATAATGCCTACATTTCCGAGTATATTTGAGAAAAATAATAAATTACAACGGTAAGCAGATACGCAGTATAGACCAGGATTGACCTGTTACGAAATTTGTAAGTTGTTGTGGAGTTTCTTTCGCCGTTTCTTTTTCGTCTCAGCATAATAATTAATTATTGAAGTGCAATAATTATTTCGTCCGAAACGGTGGTAGGCTTTGATTAAAAGTACTTGGCAAATGTTCATTTAAATAAAGAACTTTTGATATTGAATCAATTTTTTCGACTTCGCTATTAACAGATGGGATGGAGTCATTTACTCCTTTGTCTTCTGTCCTAATAACATCACGTATTTGCTCTACTTTTACATTAGTTATATAATACGCCGTGCAATGACCTTATTGTTCTATTTATTGAACACCAAACTCTTTGTAGGCTGGGTCACGGCAGGCTCTCACGTTAATGAGGTCTGTTAAGTGTCTATAAAGTCTAGTCGCCTTACTTAATTTCGCTTTTAAAGCTGCTAAACAGATTAAACCAGTTCCAAGTGTCTTTTAAAGGGTTTATTGAATGCTGACGACGTAATGTAAAATAAAATTTTGTAGTATAATTAAAGTGATCTAAAAATAATGAACTAAATCACCAGGAGTAAAAACCACCCACAACTCTCCCTTGAACGCTTCAAAGGAGATTTGTGTATGAGAAAATACGGGTTTACATAGGAGTTGTGTTTATTAAAACATTACAATATGGCTTTTATGTGTAACTAAATGTTACAAAAAGCTCTGCTCAACTCCTTTTGGGATTATAAGCATGAATCTATGTCTACTTATATGATTTTTTTTTTTTAAAATATGAAAAAAATTATTTTGTAACTGGAAAAACTACAAAATTGAAAATTTTAAGTAACTCCCGACATAATTTTACGAACCATCTCGATCGCGGCAGCTTTCCAAGAAAAAACTGCATCAAAATTGGTTTATTGGTTAAGGAACTACGATGCCACAGACAGACACACAGACATACGGATACACAGACAGATCAAACAAAAAAAAAAGGGGTGTTATACCCCTTTTTTTGCGTCGGGGGTTAAAAAGGTCCGGGAGTTTCTGAGTTACGTAATTTTTTTATATTGCTAAGACCTATATTCAAGATTTTTATTAAACCATAAATGTATGCAGAAAATATGAAATAATCTCATATTGATTTGTTGCGTAAGAAGTCTAATTTCACAAGTATTTTTTTCCATAAAAAAATTGCGTGTTACCTTTAACGCCCCCAGGTCTCCCGAGTTTTGTGTACTTTTAAATGGCTAAAGAAATGAGAATAACAAACTATAGTCGATAATAAATCCTAGAGGTACTACTTAAAAAATCATGTTTATGCTCATTCAGAATAACTCCGTATAAAAATAGCGTCCAATCGTTCATTGTGTTAACGATGGCGGAAATTAAATCGGTGCGTGACCATTTCGATGCGGAATCGATTAATTTTAAGGTAGGCTTTTTGTGACTAATAACTGGACTATGTAATAGTAGAAATATGAATATGGTTCAGCACAAATAGTATTTGCTTACTGACGCCGTATAAATGGGCGTTTCTTCATTGCACCGACGTCGGTATCGACGACAGCCGGTGCCGATACGAAACTGATAGCTATATTCCTCATTGGCCGACACGAGATGGTTGCTCGTTGTTATTCCAAAAAGAGTTCCTACAACGCACACATAGAAGCTTGCTTATTTTTCCTCACCTAACCCCTCTCGCTGCTTTCCCTTTCCTTCCCCACGGGGAGGTGCAAAAGATAGAGCAGCGAAAAGAATTAAAAGAACCTTCCGGATCCCGAGGGAAGGAGGGAGTCAATTCTACATGAATAATAGGGGCGACCGAACTGGAGCTATGTGGACTCCTATCGACTAAACTCCTATTGCCTAGTGCCAAACTGGAGGAGGAGATGCGCACGCTGCCCAAGACATGTAGACTAGGGCATATGCGCGGAAGGCGAATGGACGCCCTTTTTTTCGACAGAAAACGTTTTATACGTACCCGCTGCCCAACCTAACCCTAAAGGTTAGCATACCCACTAAAAACTGTCGGATCCCTTCTCTCCGCATATCGTACGGACCGTCTGCGGTTTGCTCAACAGGCCTCTCCTCCCACTCTTGGGGTAAAGAGGGCATTCTAGGGATCTTGAATGCCCTCTTACTCACGAGGGCATATTGGCAAGAGGGCCGAACGCATTAATGTGTAGGGAGGTTATTCTCGCAGTGGCAGAAAGCCACACGACAAGCCTAAGTTGCCAAAAGGACAACAAAGTGAGAATATCTGAACAAAACAAAACCCCAAAGTGGGGAAGAGCTTGCGTTTGTATGCAACACATATACATAGCGATGCCGGCTGACTCCACAATGCTCCAGTGGGAGACTTGCTGTCGCCGATATTCGGCGCCGGATGTCCAATAAGACAGCGTTGAGCGTGCGCATACAATTTCATAGCATTATATTGGGGTTTGTAGTCTGTCTTGCTTCTATCTGTACAGAGAACAGCAGATCAGGTTATATCAAACTGGCAAACTCCAGTCCTTAATTCGTATAAAGTTCAAAATCGGCAAAATTAGAATTAGTGATAACCTGATGTTGTTTGTACACATTGCTACTGGTTTCTCGAGTCGCAATCATTTGAGTTACCCATTCTAGAGAAGTTTTTTCTCGGATCGACCTTCGTGATCGGCCCAGCGGTGTCCACCGTGAAATTTCTGGACACGACAACTCGGTTTTTCTTACACGCTCAAACTTTTGCTGTTGACTGCCAATGACCAATAATATTTATTGAACTACTGTCCACTCGTTTACGGTCTTCCATTAACTTTTAAAATAAGTTTATGCCAAAGTGGCTACTTGTCGGAAAACCCCATTTTAAAACTAAACGGCACAATGAAAAGTTTTGGTATGTCATGTAATAAATTTAGCAGATTTAGATTTTTCAAAATTGAATGTATGGTATGGCGCTAGTTGACTCGTGTCAGCCTCTGACTATTGTTGGAATCTAAATTTGTGAGATACTGGTGCCTGAAATAGGTTCGGGAGATAAATTTGTGTTACAGGTCACCAGGTGTCAATTCAATTCAATTTTTTATCTGATGACCTTTCTTGAATTTTTCTTTGGGAGAATCGCGAGAGTCTAGTTGATAAATTGCATTTGCGTTTTGCAAAAGGCCCCAAAGGCCGTCAGTCCTCCTCGCAATGTGCCCTGCCCACCAAAAATTTTGATGTTATTTATGTATAATTAATGTTACATAATATTACCTTAAGCTGTGCTCAACCTTTTTACGCGATTACGGCGAAGCCAAAAGGAAGGATTATGATTTTAGCAGTATGTTCCTCCGTAGCGCCTAATACTATTTCATCCGATTTTGATGAATTATCTCAATCTCAGGTCATATAAGAAGTTCTCTATCGATTCTTGTTATTGTTAAAGCCCTGGTAATATAGGCTACGTTTTTAACCGAATTTAACCATAGGAGGAGTCAAATTTACCTTGTACACCCCGATTTTAACCAATTTCATTCCTTTATTTTTCACCATTGAGTTACAGTGTTTTAAAATTTTTGGTTGTTGGGATTATGACCCGGTTGTATGTTAACTTGAATTTAAAGAAAACACTCAATTATTTAATAAAACTGTTTTATTTTCAGATAGAGCCAAACACAGCGTTCTTGCGGGCTGCGCGCGCCGGCCAGCTTGACACGGTGGTTGACCTACTCGACTCCGGCGCAGTCAAAGACATCAACACATGCAACTCGGTAAGATTGATCTCTTTATGCTTCTTTGATTGTTATGATCTTGCCAATAACTCCAGTAAGCGGAAGTGTAGTCCAAATGCAAGGTAGCGCGAGAGATATGAGTGACGCACTAGTTCTTCACATCTCTTCAATGACCCAGGCCAGGTTTAAAAGGAGGGAGCACGTGCGCCTTGTGGAGTATGACTTTTTTATAAAAAGGTCATGCTAATGACTCTTTTCCACCTGATGGTAAGCAGAAGTAGAGTCCAAATGCGAAGATAGCTGGTGCGAGAGATAAACTGCCGCGCTAGCCACCCTCGCCTTGCTGACCTGCAAGGTGCTTCTTCACGCCTCTTTGAATGACCCAGGATTGTAGGAAGGAGGGAACTCGTGTGCTGGCAGTGAATTCCATTTCTTGATTTTGCGACAAAGAAACGAGTTGCCAAATTTCTTAGTTCGCGTTGGAATGGTAGCCACAGTTTGTGGGTGACAACGTAGACCAGCACGCGTAGTCCTTGAAAGGAAGGGAGGTGGTGGGATTAGGGAAAAAAGTTTCTCAGAGCACTGGCCGTGGTACAGACGGTAGAAAGCGCTTAATGACGCAACATTGCGACGCAATTGGAGAGGCTCAAGATGTTTAGTCTGGTGTAAAATTGAGTTAGTTAACTGGTGTAAAATTGAGTGACAGATTGTACAATGACGTGATAACGATAAGAGAGAGGTGTGGTTCAAAAGAAATTACATGTAGTGACAAGAATTGAGAACAGCGTGCCCAAATGGTTTGGTCATAGAGGATGTATTCCCTTGTCTGTCCCGACATAAGAATCTGGCGCCTGTCAAAAAGTGCCTGTCTGTCTAGACGACTGATTCTAGCGTAGATTGGCGAAAAGGAATATGAATCGAAAGTGAACGGAGACGCGAAGCCGGGACAACCTAGGAGAACGTTTATCGATCACATCGAAGAAGTCTTAAAAAGGGCCAGGGAAAAGTACTTCAAACCGTCGAGCATGAGTAACTTCAGATCATATAAGTAAAAGTGGAGACTGTGATGAGATGAGAGTGGATGAAGCTAAAGAAATATGTAAGGATCGTAGCAAGTCGGAACAAGTGATCTCCGCCTACCCTTATGGGAAACAGGCGTGACTTTATGTCTTCTTGATTTCTTGATAGAAATTATTTGCCCAATTTCTTTGTTCACCTTGTAATGGTATCCACAATTTGTCGGCGGCAACGTAAACCAGCACACGTGGTCCTTAAGAGAATACTTATGCAAATGGATTAGTTATGACTGAGGTTGTGCAAAATGGTAGGAAATTTGATGGATTTGGAAGATAATAAATCTAATTAAGTACCTACTGCTACTGAAGCCATGTGATGCCGGCAGAGTAGAATAGCATCATCCCATATCCTTCAATGGGTGTCGTAAAAGGCGACTAATGGATCAGTAAAGGGGTATTCATCAAACGTGGTTAACTACTGCCTAAACCTCCTTCGATGACAAAGAGAGGAATTGTGTCCCAGCAGTTGGTCCAGTTATAAAGGCTGTTATGTTGAAGTACCTACTATATACGGGAACTCGAAAATGAAAATTTAATTGATAGGTAAATTCGACATGAGATTAGTAGTGACAAGTAAGTCCAAAAGAATAGTACCTACGGCAGTATCTGTAAGACCTTTTATACTATCTACTCGTATATTCTCTGGAGACGGCACCGACCTAGCGATGAATCAATTCAAGTACCTATGTGGGTAATTAGTTCTAATCCTTTGGGGTCTGGCACTGATTGTGGCTGCTCACGCAAACAGGATCATAATAATTGACTGAATAGCAATTATGCTAAGATTATAAATGTGAACGTGTAGACGTTTGTATGTTCGTCCGTCAATTACGGTTCAACGGATTTGTATGTTTGGTATACTTTGGGATATTTTTTGATCATAGTCAGGATTGACTCATAGAATTTTTGTCCCGGTATATTTTCCTGTGTTATGAAATCCCTTCTTTATGTAACAACATTCACGTGGGCTGCGACGGGATCAAAAGCTAATTATTTTTATATAAAGTGTGGGTACATGGTTAACAGTCGGGCACTTTAATTATAAAAATCCTCCAAAGTCAAAGGCAAAATTTCTTTATTCATTTAGGTACAATTTGTACACTTATGAAAGTCAATTTTAATGCCATCGGTTCAAGAGTCTACCAGGAGGCCTTGTTCTGAGAAGAACCGTCAATAAACTCAACAAGTTTTATCCTCCCTTTACAGTTTTCATAGCATTGATTTGGAAAGAGTCATAATTCACAATTCATATACAAATATTCTCCATCAATAAAACAAAATATATCATCATCATCATCATTTCAGCCATATGACGTCCACTGCTGAACATAGGCCTCCCCCAAAGAACGCCACAACGACCGATCCTGTGCTCCTCGCATCCCAGGCGTGACCAGCAGCCTTAACCAGGTCGTCAGTCCACCTTGTGGGGGGCCTACTCACGCTGCATGCGATGCGCTGTCGCCACTCGAGAACTGTTCGGCCCCATCGGTCATCTGCTCTCCGAGAAATTTGCCCCGCCCACTGCCACTTAAGTTTG
The DNA here is from genome assembly GCA_955850985.1 of Elophila nymphaeata. Classification (NCBI taxonomy): domain Eukaryota; kingdom Metazoa; phylum Arthropoda; class Insecta; order Lepidoptera; family Crambidae; genus Elophila; species Elophila nymphaeata. The sequence goes on along the minus strand of OY039091.1, from coordinate 6,638,504 downwards.
GCAATTCTTTGGGCTATGTCGTAAACTTTAGTTCTTCTACGGATCTCCTCATTCCTGATTCGATCTCGTAAAGAAATACCGAGCATAGCCCTCTCCATTGCCCTTTGGGAGACCTTGAGCTTTCTTATCAGGCCCATTGTAAGTGACCACGAAATATATAGGAAATTTCAATTGAATATCTTTATAACACCAGTCATTTTATCTGTTAGCATGGAAGTGCCCTAGTCTAAATATTACAACTAGGACTCTACATTATGAGTTACAGTTTCAATTGTTATTACCTACATACATTGTTTTGTTTACTGGGGCACCTTGATGAGGGTCGTTCGGTTCTATGGCGCGCATGATATGATGCGGCGCTGATAATATGTCGCAATGAACACATCCTGACAGGTGCAACCGTCCACGTCACAGTAGGAAATTTGCCATTAGGCCATGTAACCACTGAAGCTATTTTTCTTTGCACAATTCGGCAAGAACCAGCGAATTAGCTGAAGCGACTCGTTCATGCTGTAGAAATAAGAAGGATTTTTCAGCTTATGCTTAAAATTTCATAAATCAGCGGTTAGTATCACTACCTATGCATCTTCTATGGCTTGTATCATGGAGAGTGTTCTGAGGAGTTGTTCGGACTTATACCAGCCGCTGAATTCCGCCATCGTTCCTCGCGACGTCAAATCCATCCCCACATGGATGCCTGGGGGCCTAGAAAAATGGCAAACGATGAAACGAACGAAATTATAATAGCCCCCCATCCACTAGTAACAGTTCGTATGTATGGTGACAAAATGATTGTTTTTCCTCTCGGACTGGCGAGGAATGATAAAGTCGCAGAAATCATGTAGAGATGACATTTAGTTAGTGGCCTCAACGGTTTTATTTATCCCTACGATTTTTCTCTATAGTTAATCTATGAGGACAAGTCGTACGAAATAAGCGCTAGTGGATGGGGGGCTAATTTTTGACTACGGTCGCCATAGAGCTTTCTCGCTTAAACGTCAGTTTCATACATTATTATTATTAGAGTTCAACGTTAGACGTTCAACGCAATCGACTGGTCACTTGGCTTGGGCCTCTGATTGTCCACAACCGTGCGTTTTTCGCGCAATTTTCTGCTGCTAACTACAAGACTGTGGAACCAACTGTCGCCAATGGTGTTCTCGAACAGATAAGACTTCGAAATGTTCAAAAAAGGCCTTCCTTAAAAGCCGGCAATGCATGTGCGTTGAAAAAGTCCGTGGGCGGCGGCATCCATCATTTATTTATCCGATTTCCCATAAAAATAAAATGAATATTTTATGTGTAATGAAGTAGTTACAGCTCTGCAAAACCCTTGTTTATTATGAGCGTGAAAGCCTATGTATGTGCCTGAACATAGAGGTAATGAAAATTCTTTTATTACTGTAAATGTAAATGATTAACTTACTTACCTTCTTTGAAAGGACGAAAGTAAGTAATAATAGTAATAAAATGGCGCTTCGATGTCTTTATAATTATAAAGGAAAGTTTTTTTCTATCAAGGAATTAACAGTATCACTCGTAAACAACAATACGACCGTATTTCGAATGAGTAAGAAACTATTAAATCTTCATAAATATAGTTTGTCCACTAAACGTCTACTAATTTCCCTCAGACCAATAAAAAAGTTTCCCAACCAATCTACCTACTTGTTTATTGCGCAGGAGCAAAGTACTACCTGGTAGGTACTACGCATAATATAATAATAATAATTATATACCTACCTATGTCTACGCTTAAAGCAATTATCAGTTATAGTGTCATTTATACTAGATAACCGTGTAACCGTAACCGTATTTGTTCACGCTACACCACGGGAACCTGTGGGAGTGAGCGTTATGAAGTTGTGATTGGTTCAGTTCGATTTCATGCAATGAATAGTTCTCTTGATTGGCTGATTGGCTGTATTTGATCCTGCATAGACGGCGCAAGCACGGTAATATCGTGGCGCAAGCTTGTGTCTATTGGTCTAAGGAAAATTAGAAAAAGAAGTGGGAGCAAAACTGGCCACAGGCCTTTCTAACCCTAACTCCTTTCTGTGTTCTGTGGTTCAAACCTTTTTGGAATACTAGCGTGATGCCGGCACTTCAAATGGCCGTATTTGACGAACATTTGTGCTGCATCTCTAACATAGTATATACAGAATGAAAGGGGTGCAATCGAAATGTTTGGCAAATACGCCCATGGTGAAGTTCCAGCATGATAAGTATGTATTTGCATAGACATAACTGTGTGCGCATTAGAGAAAAAAGGAATAATAAGCAGCACAGTACCTTTTCTGACTGCAGCCGGCTTAATTGAGAACTCCAAATCTTCGTAAAAGTGGTCTGCTGGTTTCAATGCACAGTTGCACACGCACAAGACAATGATGTTTTGGGTTTATTAGTACACGGCACAGAGTTGTTAAACTCGCAGCGAGGTAATTAGGTATTTTATAATTTTAAGCGGGTTTACACACATTCACCTTTTTATGGAAAAGAGGACAAACGAGCAGACGGCCCACCTGATGGTAAGTGAAGATCACCGCCGCTCATGGACATTTGCAACACCAGAGGAATCGCAGATGCGTTACGCTCTTTTTGAAAATGTCAAATTATGTTCAACGTCGTGTCAGTTCGCGAACACCGATGTCGAAAGTTGTTTCCACGGTCTTCTGAACCGCGGTCGAAAATTGCGCGGAAAACGCACGGTTGTGGAGTAGGCATCAAGACTGGGGATGGATTTGACGAACAAAAACCTTAAGAGTTTAATCAGTGTAACTCTTGTATTGTTTTAAGCTTATGTCATGGTCACGGATGAACTAACGTAAGTCTGTGCGAGTTGATGTTTATTAGCAGACAAATCTGTCTATCCTCTTGCTAAGGCTTTTATTACGCTCGTCACTAGTACCACTGTTCTCATTCCCACTATTCACTCGAAACTGCTGTGATATATCAATATCGGATACTCGAAAATATCCGATAATTCACAAATAGAGGTACGTGGTATAAATCCCGTTTTCTCACATTTAATACGTAACTCTTCTTGATCATTATAATATGTTAATCCAGTTCGAAACCTAAGATTTTTCTTTACGCCCCGAGTAATGATATCAATTACTATGAAACGAAAGTAATTAACTAGAAAACCAGAAAGAAAAGCGTTACGGAAAGAAACCGTACTATATTTAAAGTTTTTACAGTGTCAGGCGGGAGTTTGTTTTTGTTGAACAAAGCGACCATAGATAATCATAGGATAGCACTTCCGTTTCCGAATGTGCGGTTTTAATCGGAATTTGTGTGTTGCCTGTAAATAAATTGTTTGTCAATTTCTTCCTAGAGACATGCTAAGGTATTTTAGACTGTAATATTTGTCCCATTTATTGTTTCAATGAAGATTGCTTTTTTGGTTTGTTGCCCCCTTTCACGTAAGTGACAGGCTAGCAACCTGTCATTATTTTTAGAGAGTACTTGCAGAGTGTACAGCCGGAAACCATGGCGTCGGGGATGAAGATTTTGGTTTCGATCATTCAAAATTTTTTCAGAGTAGATTTTGTGCAGTGAAAGAGGTTTTTTTTTACTATGCACACGCATCGGTGTCAAGATCAGTTGTGAGGAATCATTGAAATAAAGGTTTTGTGGTGTGTATGACGTTGAGAATTTTATATAATAATAATGTAATAATTTATTTCCAATAAAGATGAGCAAAACTGAACTAGGATATTCCTGTGCTTCAGGCTTTGTTTTGTATACTGGGATTCCCGCCTTATCAGTCGCCATCATGAGCTATGTTGCCATTTCTCGCCAAGCACTCTCTAGCTATCTAGCTCAATTGAGAGGAAAAAATATGGGTGTCACCAACTGCATGCACCCATATTTGGCAAACATCAAGAGATAAGAGTAAACATGACTGAAGACAAGGCCGAAAATAATTAAAATATCCCTACCTAAATAATTTTACAACTAAAATTGAATTTTAGGAAATAGTGAATAAAGTTTCCTTTACAGAAACGATACGATATAAACAAAAATCTTTTTTTTATGTTACTAGATGGCAAACAAGCGGCCTACCTGATGTTAAGTGGTCACCGCCGCCTATAGACACTTGCAATATTAAGTGGGAATCACTTAACACCGCAAGTGCGTTTGCCATCCTGGGGACTAAGATTATATGCCCTCCATGCCCAGTAATTACACTGGCTACCTTTCCATTCGATCCGAAACACAGCGAACTGCTTCACGGCAGAAATAAGAAAGGCGGTGGTACCTACCCAGACGACCCTACATATGGGTCTACCACCTAGTAAAATCTAAACGGACATGACACAACGACCTATTTTGAAATAATAAAAATGACTGAAATGATTAATTTGCACATTAGTAACAAACTACTTTCAGTTAACGTTATTTCTGTAACACTTTGTACATGATAATTCATTGGTTACTGCGAAATTGGTAATCTATCTTTGACCAACCAAGGTAAAAGTGGCTATAATTTATTTCGAAACCTGAGCCAAAATACGCCATCAAGCTCCGATTTTAAGAGCTATATAAAACTGTGTATGTACCACTAACACACGTGGAAACTCGCCTTCACCGAAGCGTGAATTTGACTAATTAATTTTTGTACGAACAGCTTTAATATCGGCCACAGCATTCGTTGGGTAAATTTATTAAAAAAGCTTCGAAAGTTTTGTTTGATACTACGTTTGTCGTTTGTGGCTGTTTTTTGTTATCGTTCAACATAGGTTTTGTTTGTTACTGTCAGGTGGGCGGCTTTTGGGACCGTGGCCACCTTGAAATGAATAAATATTTGTGCCTTGGTTTTCATGAACTTTACCGTGGTTCCGTAGGCTACCTTGGAATCAGTAATTATTTTTAATGGTACAGTAGGGCCATGAATATTGACTACATGTTCATCATCATTATATCAGCCGAAAAACGACTGGATCTCTAACCCGAACGATCCTGCGCTGGCCACATCCGGCGGCTTCCCGCGACCTTTACAAGATCATCGGTCCACCTTGTGGGGGATCTACCAACGCGGCGTCTACCGGTACCCGGGCGCCTTTCAAATCAAATACATTTATTCAGATTTGGTACAATGTTTACATATGAACGTCAATTTGTACAATGAAAAATGACAATAAAACTAACTTAAACTTAACTTTTTTTATTTTTATTGATTTAATTAGCTGTTTAAGTAAAATATCTATTCCTGCACCCATTCTATGTATTCTTGTCTTATATTGTCCTTTAGTCCAAGGTTGCCTGGAAGAAATTGCTTTTTAGCAATAAGGCCGCCTAGTTTGTACATTTCTTATGTTATATATATTGTATTTTATTTCATTTCTTTTGTGCAATAAAGAGTTTTATTATTATTTGATTGGTTCTTGTTTTTTCTCCCTTTTTACGGGGTTACTTTGACTTAACACGGGCTTCCATTATTATTATTATTATTATTATTAAAGTAGCAAGCGAACATTCGAGGACCTTTGCCATCAGTCCTTCTCGCAATGTGCCCTGCCATACTACACACTGCCTATCTTTATTACCATGTCGTTAAAAGTAAGTACGGTTAACGAAAAAAATGGTACTTTTTCAAATCTTTCGAATCATGCCAAATAAAAATAATTAAGTGTCCTATTTGACTCTTTCTTTCTAAGTACTACAGTAAATTTCTGACACGAAAGTACCAGGCTACCATAACATATACTCCTAGAGCAGTCTTTCTCAAAGTGGGCGATAACGCCCCCCTGTGGGCGTTGGAGGCCTAGAGGGGGGCGTTAAGGGACCCAGAAAAAAAAGGGGGGCGTTGGCGTGGTTCAGGGGGGCGATGGTGGATTTGTAATTTTATTTACTTAACATTTTAAATTTCACTAAACTTAAAACCTACCTATTACTCAATATCAGGCGTGGTTTAGGGTTATCAGATGATTAATTTGTAATTTCATTTACTTTATAATTCACTAAAATTAAAACCTACCTACTACTCAATATCAAATAATTAGTTTATATATTTGCCTTGTATGATGGTATAAAAACTAAAAAATATTTATTATAGATTTCGTAGAATAGCCCGTATGCCGTACGCAATCAAGTTGTAACAAGTTTTTGTTAAATAACGCTATTGGTGCAATCCGGTAGTAATCGTCTGGTGCATCGATACTTGTCCTAACTTGCTCAGTACTATTAAGCGTGGAAAGAGATAAACGAGTTTGTGCGCGTTTGTTTTATTCCTGTCGGTGCGTGCCGTATTTAAATCCTATATAAAAGCTCGGAATATCTCTTAAATTTTCATTAGTAGTTTCGTGCGCAATCTTTAATCGATCTTCTGAAACAGAGTACCTCGTCGAGTGCACGGAGCTCCGAGTGGATCGCAATAAAGAAAGACTGTGGTAATCTTCAACCTACACTTCCTAAAAAGGTCAACACTTTATTTACATATTTGTAAAAACAAAGTCATGTCGGAAGCAAAAAAGAAGAAACGGCAATACAGTGCAGAATATATTAAATATGGATTCATAGAAAATCCGACAAATTCATCTTTGCCTATGTGCCTTCTTTGTTCAAAAACATTTTCAAACGAAGCGATGAAGCCTTCAAGACTTCAAGATCATTTGAATAAAATGCATCCAGATAAGAAGGACAAAAATGTAGCCTATTTTCAAGACCTGGAAAAGAAGCATAATGCTCAGCCAAGTGTATCGAAACTTTTTTCGGTGGCTACTAAGCAAGACGATGACGGACTTCGAGCTTCATACAATATCTCTTTGTTAATTGCTCAAACAGGTAAACCACACACCATAGGAGAAACGTTAATTTTGCCGGCAATAAAAGAAGTTATAACTACTGTGCTTCATAAACCTGCTGCAGATATAATTCGAAAAATTCCTTTGAGCAATAGTTCTGTGCAAAGACGAATTGATGAAATGGCTGATAACATTGAAGAGTCATTGTGCAATCATCTGAAGACTAGTCAATTTTCAATTCAGTTGGATGAGTCCACTTTACCAACTAATGAAGCTTTGTTGCTGTCTTACGTGAGGTTTATTAAAGATGAAAAAATATGTCAAGAACTATTATTTGCTAGAAATTTAGAGACAGACACAAAAGGAGAAACCATATTTAAAACACTGGAAAAGTTTTGTGATGAAAAAGGAATTCCCTTGAAGAATATTATATCAGCTGCTACAGATGGTGCTCCAGCTATGACGGGGAGTCAAAAAGGTTTCATAGCGTACTTAAAAAACGAAATTCCAGATGTGCTTGCTGTACATTGCGTTATACATCGACAACATTTAGTTGCTAGAAATTTAAGTGAACGACTGTTTCAATCATTGCAATATGTCATCAGAGCAGTCAATAAAATCCGAAACAATTCTTTAAATGACAGATTATTTAATCAGCTTTGTGTTGCTAATGATGAAGATTTCAACAGATTGATTTTTCACACAGAAGTGCGTTGGCTATCAAAAGGAAATTGTCTGACTCGATTTTACAATCTGTTTGACTCTGTCATTGAGTTTTTGGAAAACAAAGACACAGAATTGCGCGACAAACTCATCACATCAAAGAATGATATCGCATACCTGACAGACCTTTATAAATTGCTTAATGATATGAATCTCCAACTTCAAGGCGATGACTTGAACTTAATAAAAACAAAAAATGTCGTCGCTGCTTTCGTAGCCAAGTTGCTCTTACACAAGAAGAATATCGGCAGACGTGAGTTCCATAATTTCCCCAATTTATCAGTATCCTGCAACAGCGACGACTTGCTTGTCTACTGCCAACATTTGGAAAATCTTCACAGCGATTTCATTGAAAGATTCCAGGATATTTTGAAATTGGAAATACCAGACTGGGTGTTAGATCCTTTTTCAAATGTCAACATAGGTATATCACCCCAACTGGAAGAAGAACTTATAGAACTGACAACGAATGATGAATTAAAAATCAAATTCAAAAGTGGTTACCACGAATTTTGGCTACAAAAATCAATCTCGCAGTTATATCCTGGATTGTGGTCGATCGTTCAACGATTTTTAATAGCATTCCCATCGTCATATTTGTGTGAACGTGGATTTAGCGCTGTGACAACGCTGCTTACTAAAAAGAGAAATCGTTTGCATGTTACCGAACGCGGCGACTTAAGACTGTTTTTGAGTAAAATCGAACCTGATATCAACAAACTTGTTAAAAATCATCAAATTCATCCATCTCATTAGATTCGTTATAAAATTAAAATTGATTACCTATCTACATTGTTTCTTTTAATTTGATTTTTAAATATATTCTTAATATTATAAAGTTGCGTTTTAATTGTTTTCACTGGTAAAAATGTCTAATTTAGAATTTAAACATCAGGACTGAATAATATAACACTATAACTAAATTAATTAAAGTAATGAAATGGTGGTTTTTAAGTTTTAGGAGTGTATAAAAACTAGGGGGCGCTGAAAAATTATTTATTTTCAAAGGGGGCGGTAAAAGAAATAAGTTTGATAATCTCTGTCCTAGAGTATACTTAGGGATACATATCGGGAATGACCTTAAATAAAATACTCCGTTTGTAGTAAACTGCTAAGCCCGTTACGGCACGTAATAGTAGCAATCATGGTCATGTTTATTGTACGTCTGCGGATAACGTCGTTCTGTTCCCTACTTTCCCCTGGTATTACATGTCCATTATAAAATATACTGAACATGTTTTGTGGTTGTACAAACGATCGTACTGATAGATGAATGTATGGTTACGTTTTGTTTGTTGTTTAAAATGTGGGCGTCACACACTTTAAAGCATCTACGGAATGCTTGGCGAGAAGTGTATGACAACAGAAATCATGATGGCGACCACAGATATATTAATCTAAGGAGATCGGTCGAATCGCTGAGTTCATAGGAAGACCGAGTGTCGCGATCAGCGGCCGTACTACATAACATGGTTCTAGTTGAGCATGCCGTAATATACACTATTCATTGCGCGCGTCTTAAGGACTGAAGCGATGAAAGTTAAGCACAGCCGCAAAGGAGATCGGTCAAATCGCTGAGTTACGTATTCACTTGACTTTATCGGAAGGCGAAGTGGCGGTAATGTATGCCCACAGGGCATACACTTGTCACAAGTTAAACGCCGGCTTGGCCTATCTCCTTGTATTATTAAATCTGTTATGGCGACTGATGAGGTGGATATATCACGATAAAATCTTCAACGTCATACACACACAACACAAAACCGTTATTAATTTCAATGATTCCCAATAATTCATTGGCCCAAAATTCACTCAGAAACAATTTATTTATTGCTACAAAAATGTTCTCGAAGCCATAACAGCGCGATGAAAGGTTACGTATGTATGATGGGTATGTACTATATAGCTAACGAAGTTGAAAAACTAATATGGCTGAAAGCTGGAACACACTTTTACACGACGTGATGCGTGCGACGAAACGGTACTTACGCGTTTTGAACTTAATGAAACCATAATATTTGCCGTTATTTCCATTAACCTGTTAGTCCCGTTTTCCACCAAAGCAGGGACGAGAGGAGCGAAGAAGAGCGACGTTTCTTTCTGCTATCCTGTTCCCAGGTCGGTGCAGTATGTATGACTGCCGACAGCCAAGACTTCTAGCTTACCGGGTCTTCCGAAGCATAGCACAAAATAAAGTTGAAAAAGTTTCGGTCACCCATACATCGCGCACTTGGTATAACCCTCGGAATCGTTGCGAAGAACGCCATCGACGTCATCGAACGTATCACGCTGGTTATTTCAACAAAGCAGAGCGGAGCGGAGACGTGTGAGGCGTAGTTCCTTTGTAAATTAATGTTTAGTAATCGCTGTAGAAGCATTTTGCGAAGTTAACTTAACACATTATATCCTCAGGACCTAGGTGTATGAATTCGTATACAATAATAATAAATCTTTATGTCATGCAACAAACACAATATTTAATATAATTATCTAATTAACACTGGCACTATATTCTGCGGTGCATGACGTCATGGAACAATGTCCGATAGCCGTCATCTAAAGCGCTGAAATACTTGTACGACACTTTTCGGCCAGAAGTTTGCCTTTAGGAATGTCAACAGTCGTTCTGTCGGAACGCTCACCACAAATAAGCTAAAATTATCTCGCTGACGAGACTCCACACGTTCAACCCTTTGCATGAAGTTTGTCTTCACCCGTATGTAGTCCACATCTTTGGCCGTACCAAAGTAATGGACGCGGGACACGTAGAGCTGCGTCGTAGGTGTCACAGGAAGGAGCAGCAGGTGTATATTAGAATACCTTGCTCAATAAGGACGAGTTTTTGGGACTTGTATAAATGTCAAATAAAATCAAGTGAAGTAATTAGTTCGTATGTCCATAAAATTATGTATTTTGTTTCAGAACGGGCTGAACGCCCTCCACTTAGCCGCCAAGGATGGACACATCGCCGTGGTCGAGGAGCTCCTCAAGCGAGGGGCGACCGTCGACGCAGCTACCAAGAAAGGTATACATTTATCATCAGTATATTACACATCCCAATACTGACTATGGTAGATATTAAAGAGATTTTGTTTATGGATTGGTGTCCTTCTCAGTGTCACCGGTGTTTTTATGAAGGGTTGGAGGTTCCTCTAGCTAGCCTGTATTTCAAACCATCCAAGAAGATTTCTAGCCGATTAGTCTCTAGGGTGTTCGTGTTTGCGGAGCGTCTGAGGGTGCCTCTAAAGACCTTAACCTCTTATTTTCTATCTTTGCAGGAAACACAGCACTACACATAGCATGCCTCGCAGGCCAAGAGTCAGTGGCGCGGGCGCTCCTGGTAGCGGGGGCGAAAGCCGACGCCCAGTCCGCCGCCGGCTTTACTCCACTCTACATGGCGGCGCAGGAGAACCACGCAGGATGCGTCAAGATGCTGTTAGCTGCTGGCGCTAGTCAGACATTGGCCACAGAGGTATATTTTTCTTACTACCTTTTTTCTTACTTCCTATACGACGTAACACGAACTAAAAACTACAGTACAAACACTCGGGTATTCCGATTTCAATTAAAGTATGAAGGTTTTGAACGATTAGACTATTATTAAATAATAGGAAACACATTCACAGAAGCACCTTTTATTGAACCCCTTACAAAAAACAGGCATGTCATAGAAAAAGGTATAATAAATTCAAAAAACCTGATCATGAATAGTTTAATCACAGATCACAGCACACCCTCTTAATTCTTGCTAAGCATTATTGTAGATGAGTAGCCTCTTGACAAAACCTGCGTTCTTCACACGACCAAATGTCACCAAAGACATTTGGTCAGTTTATCTTCCAGAATTGAATCCGTGGGGAGATATCTGTGCTCTGCCATTCCCGAGTAGTGGAATTTGCCGTCAATATGTTTCACCTGTGGTGCACAGGAATGGTAACTAGCTTACTGGATGACTGGCAACTCTCACAAAATATAACCGGTCTAAACCCTACTAGCACTTGCAACAGAGCACTACGGTATACTGCTTCCTCGTTTTGTTGAGTGTAACATACTTGCAACCTTATTCACCGACAGAAACACAACACTAAACTAAATGTAAACAATCTACGATTCTTTTACGTTTAATAGGGTGAGCGTTTGACGGAAAGCGACGATGAGGCCTAGGATGCTCGCCTAGAAGATGCTTGTACAGTCTGCTGGCCTTAAAGACTTCCAGATTATACTAATCCGGGAAAACAGACCTCGGCAACGAGTTCCACTCCTTAGCTGTTTGCATAATGAAAGTAGAAGCAAATCGCTTCGTGAGGATTGGAGATATACCTCCGAAAAGATCGAGAGGCAAGCCACACGTCTTCGGTAGTCACAAGGCTCTGAGGATTAACCTCAAACGTGTGCCTCAGTGCCGAGTCTTCTGTTAGGCGCTATGGGGTAGCGCCTAACAAAAGACTTAACAGACGTCAAGCGCTTCATATTCGAGCGGCTAAGTCGCTGTGCTTTCTTTAAAATTTATTCAGCTCCCGAAAATCACCTTTGCACTATGTTACAGGATGGATTCACACCGCTAGCCGTTGCTATGCAACAGGGCCACGACCGTGTGGTCGCGGAGCTTTTAGAGTCCGACACACGAGGAAAGGTTCGACTGCCGGCGTTGCACATCGCCGCCAAGAAAAACGACGTCAAAGCCGCCACATTATTATTAGAGGTATTTATTTTGAGCACGGAATATTTAGCTGAATTTCTAAGTTACTAAGGTTTAGATAGACTCATGCTTAATTTCATACATTAAGTTGCATTGTAAGCAGAACGTTCGCCATAAATTGATTTCATTTTATTGCTAGACGGAGTGCATTCCTACTGTCAAATTGCAGTTCACGGTCGATGTGCAGTCCTAATGCAGTAGGACCAACTGCATGTGAACTGCAATAGAACTGCATTACAATTTTAATGTAATCCGCAGGTCACAATTTGTGTTTCTCCTTACTTTACGAGCACGGAAATAAAAGTCAAATTACTTATTAAACAATTAGTAACTAAATATATGTCGTCTTGTCACATGTGGGTTAAAGTGGCCTTTTTAAATCTATTTCTCAAAGTAAAAAGTTGTTGTTTTCTCGGCTTACTCAAAAACCAATGAATGACATTGGCTTTTTCGCTTTGAACCCAGACGTTTCTGGGTTAAACGTACATCGTTAGTATTTGTCAACTTATTGTTCGCTTGCTATTTCCAAAATGTTGTCTTTAAGAAATATGGTTATTAACTTATTACAATAAAACTCTATAACATAATTCCATTGATTGAAAGAACGTTTTAATAAACAAAAATTATTTGGTCCTTCGAGCCGGATTGTAAATTATTTAACGGAATTCATTATGACGTCAAATTTCAAATCTGAAGCCTAACTACTACAAAAATCTGCCAGCTAATGACAAAAGTAACAAGTAATGACTAGAACTATTATGTTGTGATTTTCCAAGTCCTATGGCGAAACACAATTGGTTCGTTTTCTGTCTACAATATGCCCTTCCGACTCCAATTCCTCTAATCTATAAAGAGTCACCGCGGAAGATGCTTGCCGACTAGAAATCCTCTAAGAAGTATCGCATTACAGGGGGCATTAAATTCTTTTCAAGGACCAGATCTTCCCAGACCACCAAGGTCCAAGATCTGTGGCCAAAAGTAAAAGTCAGTACAAGCTACAGAGTATTGGTCCTTCGAGCCGGACTCACAACACTTTTCTGTATTTTCTTCAAACTTCCTAAATTTTCATTTTTACTTTTCCAGAACGAGCACAACCCAGACGCCTGCTCCAAGTCAGGATTCACTCCCCTCCACATTGCTGCCCACTACGGCAACGTGGGAGTAGCGAAAGCTTTGCTTACGGCTGGTGCTGACTCCGGGAGAGCTGCTAAGCACAACATCACGCCTCTGCATGTAGCCAGCAAGTGGGGACAGCTGGCTATGGTTGATTTGTTGGTTGAAAATGGTAAGTTGTGGTAGCTAGTAACTGTGTGCAAAGCAGTTTCTGAGAAACAGCCCGAAACTAGTACTAGTATTTGAAAAACTAGTACTTAAGCCTTTTAACAATACATTGTTAGAAAACATCGTTTAGGGGCGTGGTCAAATAAAATCACTTGAAAATGTTTGTCGGAGCTTGTGGAAAATATCCCCCGCGCTAGCCTGCGGGAAGGGGAATCGTTCATTTTGTGTTAAATTTTGACTCTCGAAGACGTCTCGTACGAATCGTTTTACTTATTTGCGTGTTGAAATCGTGTTGTTTTTAATCGCTTTAATACGGTGCACATTATAGATATTGAATCAATATATTTATTTGGCATTGGAGCTGACACTGGGCTTTTCAAATATTAAGGTTTGTTAAAAAAATGTCTTTACTGAACATTGCTTAAGTCGCAGCGGATGGGAAATGTTCAATCTAAAGCCGGATCCGTAGCGCCAATTTTCTAAACAAAACATGTTATCAAAACAGGTTACCAAAACATGTTAGCAAAACAGGTTACCAAAACATGTTAGCAAAACAGGTTACCAAAACATGTTAGCAAAACAGCCAGTCCGCTGCGACTGTTTTAAAGTGTTTTTTTCCCCGAAAACAAGCTCCGCCGAAGTAGACGTGGCTGTTGTTCTGTCAATAGTAAATTTAGTTTTCCAAAGAAGAAACAGGTTCATTCAATGTTTATCAACAACTAAAAATTGAAGATAAAAAAATATTTACTACTAATAAGAGAGATTTTTTGATACCGAACCTCGGTATCAAAAAATCTCTTATTAGTTGTATAAAAAACAAAATATTTTTTTTATTCCAGTCTATCACAAATAAAACCAAATAGACTTGTCACAAATTTCAAATAATACGTCTTCCTCTAGTGAGCGCTAACAAAAAATGCTTAGCTTCCCCTCCCCGCAGTCGAACGCGGGGGATGTTATCCATTCGTCGCGGGAAACATGTTATTGTATTTTTGCTAACAAAACTGTTAGGAACACGGAGCAGTGGACCCGGCTTAATAATGTTTTGTTTAAATTTTGACTCAGTGGACGTGACTTTAGCCTAGTAAATATTGGTTCCAGGCGCCAACATAGCCGCTGTGACGAGGGACGGTCTCACTCCTCTACATTGCGCAGCGCGATCTGGACACAGCAACGTTGTATCAAGATTATTGCAGCACGGTGCACCAATCACTAGCAAAACGAAGGTAATAAGAACAAAACGGTTTAGTGCGCTTTCTTGATGTTAGCAAAGTTTTGAATTAAAAAATTGAGTCTGGTTGAAACAAAGATCAGTTGACGACCAATTATTAAGAATTTAAGCACGGCAAATGCTTTAGGGAGCTTTTTTTCCATAATCCCACCATCTCCCTTCCTTTTAAGGACTACGCATGCTGGTCTACGTTGTCACCGACAAACTGTGGCTACCATTCCAACGCGAACTAAGAAATTTGGCTACTCATTTCTTTGTCGCACAATCAAGAAATGGAATTCGCTGCCAGCATTCGTGTTCCCTCCTTCCTACTATCCTGGGTCATTCAAAAGAGGTGTGAAGAAGCACCTTACAGGTCGGCAAGGCAAGGGTGCAGCTTTATCTCTCGCACTAGCTATCTTCGCATTTGGACTCCACTTATGCTTACCATCAAGTGGAATGGAGTCATTTTCTCGACCTTTTATATTATAATACATAAAGGTTTATAAAATATTTCTTTAAATTTATTTCAGAATGGGTTGACCCCTCTCCACATGTCCGTGCAAGGCGAACACGTGGAGACGGCAAAGGTTCTTCTAACAGAGGGCGCCCCCATCGATGACGTCACCGTAGACTACCTCACCGCTTTACACGTAGCTGCGCACTGTGGACATGTCAAGGTAGATATTCCATTATCAACTCTATGCTAATAAGGTTCATGTTCACAAACACTACTTGTCTAAGTAAAAAACAATGCTATTCGAAATAAGGCATTTCTCAGTGCATGCCATATAGCAAGCCTTTCAATTCAGAAACAATACTCAAACGGGTTTGGATAAGTTTGCGATGAATAGAGCTCTATGATAGGATCGTTTCAAAGTCAAAGTCAAAATTTCTTTATTAATTTAGGTACAATTTGTACACTTTCATAAAAGTCAATTTTGATGCCATCGGTTCAAGAGTCTTGGTGGCCGTGTTCTGAGAAGAACCGGCAAGAAACTCAACAAGTTTTATCCTCCCTTTACAGTTTTCCTTCGTTTCTGTTGCGTAGTTCACTTCGTTGAATTGACTGACGTCTTATTACTTTAAACTTTTCACATCTGGACGTTGCTTTTGAGATGTCGACCTTTGTTTAATATAGTTAGCTAGCTACACTAGCTGTGTGTTCATTGTAAAGAATGCATAGAGCCGATACCCACTCAAATATTAATAGGTTTTTACGCCCCTGTGCGTCCACGCGCACTATGAGACATCAAAATCCTTGCCATATGGCACGCACTTAGAAATGCCTTATTGTACATAGCATTGTTTTTTACAAATTATTAGCTTACACCGCCATCTGTTAGGAACTCATGGAACTTACAAGTAATTCTATATTACTGTTCTCGTTATTTTCATAATCACATAAAGATATTAGCTAAAAGAATGTCTGGTCGACATTTGCAGGTAGCAAAGTTACTGCTGGACAGAAATGCGGACGCAAACGCACGCGCTCTCAACGGGTTCACGCCACTCCATATCGCCTGCAAGAAGAACAGGCTCAAAGTCGTCGAATTGCTGCTCAAATATGGCGCTAGTAAGTTTTTCATTAATTTGCAGAGCTAATTGACTTCATTTTATTGCTACTAAATAATCACCTTATCAGCCTTTATAATACGACCCACTGCTGGGACACAAGGCCTCTCCTTGTCATCAGAGGTTTAGGCAGTAGTCCACCACGCTTGCCCAATGCGGATTGGTGGAAGGTGTATAAGTTGATCACTACCTCTTTGCTGACTCTACGCCTGGATTCACAAACAATACTTATCTAAGTAAAAAAATTGGTTGTCTGTAAAGTCGGTTTACTGACGATAGTTGAACGTGACAATGTCTTAAGAAAATACTGATGGAATGGTAGCATTTTTCAAAAGAAAAATTTAATTTCATTTGTTTAATAGATTTTTGCTTGCACTTCAAGCCTTACATGGAACGCCTCAGAGCGAGGTAACGCCGCATGCGTCATGTTTTTTCGTGCGTGCAGCCGGCTCTATCGAATTATAAGACGTTGTCACGTCAAAAACAATGCTATGCAAAATAAGGCATTTCTCAGTGCGTGACGTATGGCAAGGCTTTTGAGGTCACATAGTGCACGTGGACGCAAAGGGACATAAAAACCTATTCTTGGACAATACTTAAGTGTGGATCGGCACTGTTCGTATCTACTTTAGATAGCTGGCTAGCTAAATTACCCATTAGTCGGGGTGTCAAAAGCAACGGCCAGATGTCAAAAGTTTGAAGTAATAAAACGTCAGTACATTCAACGATATGAACTAGGCAACAGAAACGAACCAATCACAGAACTCTATTCAATGCAATACGTTTATTTATGCAAGAGTCGAGAAAGCTCATCAAAAGAAAAAATACGACCACGGAAGACCAGCGTCGGATGTCTGTGACAACCGACACATGCTGAGTGGCTGTCCTTTTAGTGTCACAATTATTATTATGTATTTTTAACCTTAAGATTTCAATTGTGTGTCACTAAATAAATATTGAGCGTCGGTGGCGTAGTGCGTAAGAGCGTCGTCTCCCACCCGGGAGGCACTGGTTCGATCCCCGCCACGTACCAATGTGTTTTCAAATTTTGAATTCATATGTACATTTAATCGACGCTTTTACGGTGAAGGAAAACATCGTGAGGAAACCTGCACACACCTATGAAGAAATTCTTAGGTTGTGTGTGAAGTCGACCAACCCGCATTTGGCCAGCGTGGTTGACTAAGGCCTAATCGCCCCTAATGTGGGGTAGGTTAGAGCCCCTCGGTGGGGACATTATATGAGCTGTTGATGATGATGATGAAATAAATATTTTCTTTCTTCTTTTCTAATGTTGGTGAATACGGGTGTACAATTTGTATAACGTATCCTCAATTTTTGTCAGGCAAATCCGCGACAACAGAGTCTGGTTTGACTCCACTGCACGTGGCTTCGTTCATGGGCTGCATGAACATAGCGTTAGTGCTAGTAGGCGCCGGCGCCGAAGCAGACGCGGCGACCGCGCGGGGAGAGACGCCGCTTCATCTGGCTGCGCGTGCGCACCAGACAGACCTAGTCAGAGTGCTGCTGAGGAACAACGCTAAGGTAAGGTGGTAGGGCTTTTAACGATTTAAAAGTACTAGAAAAATGCACAGAAAAAAATCGACTTGCCTCAGGCGGGACTCGAACCCGCATCTTCCACAATTCGGTTTTTCTAGTATTAATATTTACGCGTAGCGTAAGGTAGTCTCATCTTAACTGAGCGTCAATAATTTGCAAAAATATTTCGTTCGGGTCTTAGAAGTGCAAATTTCAAAGATTTGATGAAACAATGTTTACCATAAAAACATAAGCACCAAGCACTGACAAATTTCGACAGCGAAAAGCAATGTCTCGGTGGCGTAATTGGTCAACGCGTCCGCCCGGATTGTGGAAGATGCGGGTTCGAATCCCGCCTGAGGCAAGTCGATTTTTTTTCAGTGCATTTTTCTAGTATTAATATTTACGCGTTTGTAAACGCAAAAATAAAATTATTCCATGATTTAAAAATACTTATCAAAGTCCAATAAGAGCTTTTTCATTCTCATTCTTAAGTTTACTGCATCGAGCCAAAATGAAATTGGGAGGAGACAGAGATTTGGCCAGACATTTGGGTACCCAAAATTGTCGATTTGTTAATTTTTCGAACTCTATGCTTATGGAATCTTATTCCATAAGCATAGAGTTCGAAGTCTATTGAAGAAATTTTACAGTCCATAATTGCCCGATTTGCCGTCGTTTGGACATGGTATAACAAAAATTCTAAATTGTAATAGTGCATTGTTCACTGCGGGAAGAAAGTGACAGATTACTAACGAGGGAGCAGTTCGTTTACAATACTCCCGAGTTGGGAAGCGAACTTTCTCTCAAGTGCTACATAGTGCTTTATTCTACACCTGTGAGGAGTATTCAAAGACTTGTTTAATTGAAATAAGCAGTTTTAAAGAATTTTAAAAAGATTATTACATTTATATTCGACTAATGCAAAAATTGAAATCGCCGCATTGTTGGAGCAAGTTATGACTAAATTAATTAAAGATTATGTAACAATTTGTACAGATACTTAAATTAAATGATACAGTTTTTTTAAGAAGATGTATATTAGTATTCGATATTAGAGACAATACAGGACTTGACTTGTTCTAACACTACTGGATTTCGTAGTGGGACAGAGCCCATAAGCCGCCGCGCTCGTAGAAGGTTGAGGGTCTTGATAGTTAATTAAGGGCATACAGCCGCCTCACAGCGCAGCAAAATGCAGCGCAAGTTGTGGTGGGTGTGAATGGATCACGTTAGAAATGGATTTTCATACAACTTTTCCTCCCACATATTTAGGTCAAAGAAAAGATCAACTTTCTCTTTTCAATTTGAGGCAATAATAGCTACTGTTCCGATCAAGTGTAGTGTAACATTAATTTTTAATTTCTCTTTACAAATAATTCGGTAAGGAAAACGTCGGAAATTAATTTTATAATATTTTGAATACATATTTGATAACTGATTATAACCTATAACAACTGGTTTAATTAGAAAATCGATTAAGTACTTAAAAATGCAGGGCCGGTCTAGCCAGTTTAGAAAAATGTCAAGAATTCAATGGCCATTGTTATTAATAAGGTACGCTACCAACCGCACGGTCGACACTCGGATGGGTGATCTTTTCTTTCTTTCCTCCGTACTTCGGAAGTCTTCTGCCTTCATGCAAAAATGTTTATAAAGATTAGTCTACTCGCAGCCTTTGAAACTACCCTCAGTAACTCAATAGTTTAATTAATTCCGTGTTTAGGTGGATGCTCGTGCACGCGAAGAGCAGACTCCCTTACACGTCGCAGCTCGTCTGGGCCACGGAGACATCGCAGCATTGTTGCTGCAACACGGAGCGGACGTTGCCGCTGCCACGAAGGACCATTACACGCCGCTTCATATCGCTGCTAAAGAAGGTACTATTTCTTCCATCTTTTGAGACTTAGAACCTGTTTCGGAGATGTATCTCCTGATTAGGATATAGCTGACAGATAAAGCATGCTATATATTATCGAGGAACGCGCGAAACCGTCTCTTAGATTGGAGATCAAGCATAAAGATTTAGAGAGAGAGATTAACACCAAGCTTAAAGTATAGAAATAGAAATCTTTATTTTATTTGCGTAATACTGGTATACATTATTGTAGTATAGGTTGCAATTTGATCATCAGTAATATAATATATACCTTAATATAATTTATTAAAACTATTGTTTTTGTGTCTATGGTCACTTGGACCGTATTCTTTTCAATCTTGTAAGTCAGCAGTGTGTATGTGTGTGCGTAATAAATTACTTCTAACTAACCCAGTCTTTATTTCGTCAAATGATAATATCAGTGGCTACAACACTCACAGCCCACATTTTTGGTCCTTCGAGCCGGATATGAACCAGTCTTGCAGTGAACAAATAAAGGGATAAAAACATGCACATCTCAATAAACAAAATTTAACATTTAAAAAGCCGGTTATTTGACAGATATTCTAAAAGAGAGTTAGATCCATTTGTCGATCGATACATATCCATCTACAACTACATACTTGCACTGCTGGTTATGAAAATATTATACGTTAAAACTTTCAAACGTGTAAATTATTTCCTAGATGACATTATTTTTTTTATAATGAATAATCCATCCATTCACGGACCGTACCGCAACGTTAGCTAGACGATGCAGTATGTGTGGTTGCTTTGAAATTGATGCTGGTTCTTCCAACTAAAGTAGGATCGGTCCCGACACGCCGCTACAAAGGGCTTAGGAGGGTTCTAAGCCCGGCTGAGATCGACGTACTTACTTACGCCTTGAATTGTATTGTCACCGAAACATGCCCGGGTGACATAATTAACTTTGTCACAGGCAAAGAAGAAGTCGCATCAATTCTTCTGGACCACAACGCGCCTATCGAAGCAGAAACTCGTAAGGGCTTCACTCCACTACACTTAGCCGCTAAGTACGGCGATATTGGCGTCGCAAGACTCTTGCTCGCTAGAGGGGCCCAACCCGACGCCCCTGGGAAGAGCCACATCACACCTTTGCATATGGCCACATATTACGGACACCCGGACATCGCACTGCTTCTGCTGGATAAAGGTATTAAAACTATTTATCTACTTTGTAATTTTTTTTATTAGGTATTTGAAATGTTTGAAAATTTTTAAAAAAAAAGCACATCAGGTTAACACGTAACATCAAATTTTGTCAATCGATTTTGCACTTTAGTTGAAACGCATACGTTATTTTTGTATATTTAACTGAAGTTTGTATGCTAAATACATTGGTTGTTTTAATGCACATTAATGTTTTGTCACTATAAGTACCTATTAACTATTGCAAGGTAACAACTTTCTACAATTATCGCATTATTCAAAAGGGATGTCGTCGCCTTTCACAAATAGTTACAAAGTTATTAAATGCCTCGAAGACACTGACTGACCTCTATTATCCAAGTACGCTGACCTGAAAATTTCCACTAAAATGACAGTTGTCTTTTGTGCCAATTCAAAGCGCCCCACCGGGCGTCCAGGGAACTAAAATTAATTCAAAATTCAAATTAAAAATTCTTTATTTGTGATACGATGAAGGTTACCTATTGAAATATACATTGCTATTGGCTGCAACGAGATCTCTAAAATATGGTCCTATTAGTTCCGTGGACGTTCACTACCTGCTGTCATGACCGACAGCACCAAAATGGCGATAATCAAATGGCATCATCTTTTTTTTTATTGAACAAAAATGGCATTTACTTCACATAAAATTATTACAAAAACACTTCACAATGGCCAAAAAAGTTTCCACCTCAGACACTTACAATTTGGTTGGGTAAACAAAACCTGAATAAAAACAAAAACTCAATAATAACCTTACTATATATACAACTAAACAAGAAATATTTTGTTATTGCACATTACTTACGAGTTTTTTAAATTTTGAAGGTTTATTCATAAAAAGACCTTGCCTTTTAGATGTCGACATTCAGTCCAGCGTACTATATAGAGGTCAGTGCTCAAAGAGGAGGGTGTGGATGTTATACCAAAAAATCTCCTTCGTTTCAAATTATCTAAAGAATTTGATAATAATCGTATTAAAGAAATTTAATATCTAGTCGGTTGACTATAGAAAATTATTACGTCACGAGATTTTGAATAAAAAAAATCTAATTTAGTCCGTCATATAAATAACTAAAAATCATTAGGCAGGTATTTTTTGCTTAATCAAATCAGTAAATATTTAAAAAGATAAAGAGCATCTAAGAACAAGAGATGGGGCTTAGAAATAAATAAAAATAAAATAAGATTTAGTTAAACACACAAAATAAAATCTAAGATCAAATTATGACGTCACTCTTCATTAAAAGTGTACGAAAATGTGACGTCACACGACATTTCGACGCACTGTTCTTAATGGCGTACGCATTTTGCAAATGTCAAAAATGTAACTAAAGTAACAAAAATTGTACAGTTGATATGAGTTAAAAATGGAATCTCACAAAACGTGTTTTTACAACAAAAACTCGGGAGAAACTCCTTCAACGCACTGTATTTATCGTCATTAATTGTTTACGCTATAAAAGATAACATACCTGTCAGATAGTTTTTTCGTGTAATATCTTATGGACAAACCAGAATTTTTCAGTTATGCACGCTATTCTTTTGACAGCATAAAAGAGTATCCTAACTGACTGACACATACCTATTACTTCAGTTGATATGACTGTTTAGCTCATAGATTAATAATAAATGACGTTTAAAGATTGGCAATGAATCCACTAGGGCGAGGCGTATGACAGTTGCTTCTTTTTATGCTACGGCCGCACACATCGCGATAACATTCGTGCGATAATCTTCGTCTTCGGCCTACCGCGAATGTGCAAGGCCTCACATTGCGCGCTGTAAAGTCTGTCGCGATGTGATCGCGATGTTGCGCAAGAAACAAAATGGACGCCGCTGTCGGTCTTTATATTTTAATGGCAGCAAATAAAATTTTTTTTACTGCGTCAGGAGTTGTCTAAGAAAAATAGCAAGGCTAAACAATATCGACTCACACTCCTAATTACTAATAAGTTCTAAAATCTTGTCGTTATTCCAATCTATGGTAGAATACTAATTAAACACTCGTCCGTTGCGCACGATGTCTGTGCGCCGACTGAAGACCGCGAAGTGTGGCCATGCAAGCGAAGGACATCGCGATAAAAACGCTTTGATGTGCGCCAGTTTACCGACAACGGCGCGATGTCCTTGCGTCTTCGCACGAAGTGCCGAAGTATTCGCGAGTACTTGGCTAGACACATCGCGATAATGCGAATATTCGCGACATCGCGATGTGTGCGGCCGCAGCATTAGTGTTTGACAGGCCTACCTAGGCCGTCTATCTATCTCGCTCTAGTATACTCTTTCTCTTTTACATTGCCGATCTACAGTTTTCTATATTATCTATGGTTTGGCTAGTCAGTAAGCTAGTGTTGTGTTGCTATAGGAGCGTCCCCACACTCACTGGCCAAGAACGGGCATTCTGCACTCCACATCGCGTGCCGGCACAACCATCCAGATATAGCCTTCGCCCTGCTTGAACACGGTAAGATATATCTTTGATTATAATTACATCTATACATACATACAAATAAAATTGGAGTGTCTGTTTGTAACATTGAAATAACCGTTTTTTACTACATGCATATGAATATATATAAGATACATACACCAAAATAACATTTGTCTGTCTGTCTGTTTGTTCCGGCTAATCTCTGAAACGGCTGGACCGATTTTGACGGGACCTTTTTGGCAGGTAGCTGGTGTAATAAGGAGTAACTTAGACTACTTTTTTTTTCTTTTGGTAAATTCTACGTGGACGAAGTCGCGGGCACAGCTAGTACATAAATATGAATATGAAGCCGTGTGGTGACGGCAGAGTAGAATAGCATCACCCCATATCATCCAATGGGTGTAGTAGAAGGTGACTAAGGGACCAGCAAAGGGGTAATGACCACCTTATACTCCGTTCACCAATCCGCATTGGGCAAGCGTGGTGGACTACTGCCTAAACCTCTTTCGATAACAACGACAGGCCTTGTGTCCCAGCAGTGGGTCGAATTAAAACGGCTGTTGTTGCGATGATCTTTTGCTCTACATTTGTTCGCTCGAGTCACTTGCATTACATAGACAGCGAATCTATGTGGACCGCCTCATGACGCGACGCCCCTAGGATAATGCCATGGCGCCCTAGGTCGTCGCGACGCACAGTTTGGGAAACCCTGCCCTTTGTGATAAGTTACTAATCGTATTTTGCCTTACAGACGCCGATCCTGGAGTGAAATCTAAAGCGGGATTCACACCACTCCACATGGCTGCTCAAGAGGGACACGAAGACTGCGTAGAAATGCTCATTGAGAGGGGCGCTGACGTCAATGTACCGGCCAATAATGGTTAGTTTATGATTAGAAAATCACGGTCATAATAGAATAGAATAAACTTTATTTCAGACTTCGTAAAAAATCCATAAATTATTAGTATCGAACGGTTAGTAACAATTATACTTAAATTCTATATTAGTATTATTAGTATATAACTCAATTTTTTAAATAAAATTAAATTTATTTGGTCCCCATGGCTATTTCAATCCAATGTCTTTGTATAAGACAGTCTGTTCTGGCAGCAATCGTCTTCGGGATAATCCCAAAAGCGGTTTTGCAGAGCCTTACGCAACACTTTGTTACGCATAAAGCAACATCTGGCAGTATGGGCCATACAGTACCCGAAATAGTAACAGGCTGTCAGCCTATTAAAATACAGATTGGTTACTTTCTCGTATACTTACGTAGTATAGAGGAAGTCTTGTAATCGTTTAAAAATTTGATCTCGAGATTTTGACGGATTTACACGTTTTGGACCACCCTGAGTACAAAAATACTGTTTTTAGAATTATGTCTGTGTGTCTGTGCGTTAGCACGATAACTCGAGTATGCTTTAACTTATTGCAACCAAATTTAACATGCATTTATGACATCAAAATATAAGGTTTCTATCAACTTTTGAGTCGTCGATCACAAAAGTTAAGCAACCAAGTGCGCGGTCGGTACTCGGATGGGTGACAAAAATTTAACATGCATGTATGACACCAAAATATAAGGTTTTTATCAACTTTTGAGTAGATTCAAGTATACGAGAAAGTAAAGGGGAGACTACTTCTGATTTTTTGATATCGAATTGCATTTCATAGAAAACTATTTCACGATTTTTAATATCTATTTTTCTTGATTAATCGAATAGCTTATGATCACCCTTTCAAATTATCAAATAAACTTATAAAAAAATGTTTCAAAGTGGTTTCGCTTACCAGAATAACGGTCTATCCAACTAACATTTGATATATAAACTATCAAATTATCGACAAAACTAATTAAAAAAACATGTTTCAATATTTGACTGTACGAATTATAATGTTTATAATGTGCTAAGTGGTGATCGCTTTAAATTTTTCAAAATCGATCTGGTTAAGATGTTATAAAATTAAATGTAACTTATAAAAAAACGTGGTGGCGCTAATTGGCTCGAGCCAGCCCCTTGAGAACTCCTGAACAAATATTCGTGTTAATCGCACAAACATTTGCTAGCCAGGATTCGAACCCGGACCTCTTGTGTAGGCAGCGTTACTGACCAATCGTACACGACAGCGACGGATTTCTAGTAGAATTTCACTATCCAGGTTTGACGCCAGTCCACCTAGCGGCTTCTGAGGGTCGAACCGCAGTTCTGAAGTCCCTGGTGGCCGCAGGAGGTCTGTGTAACGCGAGAACTCGTGACGGATACACTCCACTCCACGCCGCGGCTCATCACGGTCACCACGCGGCTGCGAGAGCCCTCATAGAGGCCGAGGCCGATGTGGCTGCGAGGGCTGCACATGGGTAAGGATTTTTTAAAACGTCTAGCACAAGACTCAATCCGGACTGGTATCTGAAGAGGAGACCAAATGCGAGTTTATGTAGTGTAGAAGAGAGTTACCCTCGCCAATTATTTATTTCTAATTACAACAGACGTAATTCAATAAAATTGAGTAGTAAAATTGAAAAACATATTTGTAACCTCTTGAGGCTTATTGTTATGACCCGACATGGCGTGGCGTGGTCTTACGGGCGAAGATACAGATGAAAATTAAAGATAATTTATAATTCAAACGTAGACTTTTATTAACACTAATACAACACTTTACACTAACACTATAATTGATAAGGGGCCATCCATAAATTACGTCAAACGAATTTTAGTACTTTTTAACCCCTCCCCCCGTCCTTGTCACAGGTTGTCACATTTTTAGAACCCCTCCCCCCTGATGTGACGTCACACATTTTTTAATTTTATGCATGTATTTAGAAATAATCAAAAGAAAACAGTTATTTTAAATTTTTCTTATTTTAGAATAAAGAGTTGAAGTTGATTGTTATTGCAAGAGAGATAATCTCATAGCGAGAGTGCTAAAGTATTAAAAATATAGATCGAGTTCGAAAATTTAAAGATTTTTTTATTCACATATAAATTTTAATTTTATATAACTTTAAATTTTTTATATAACTTTAAATTTTTCATATAACTTTAAATTTTAACATGTAACGTCACAAATTCTGGTGATACCCTCCCCCCCTTTAACGTGTGACGTAATTTATGGATGACCCCTAACGTTCCACTGAGTACGTACTTGTGAACGAGGGAGAACCGTTCTCGACGCAAGCCGTTCGATAACTGAGCCCTCTCTCCGCTGTTCGTGTTCATCCCCACCAACGTTCTCCCCGCCACCTCACTAGCGGTGTTACGTTTAGGAAGTAAATCATTGTATCATGGTATTACAACTAGATGGCGTTACGTTCGCCGGGAAAATTATAACTGAGAAGCTGATGTGCCGGCGCATTTAAAATTAAAAATTGTATAAAATAAGACAGGAACAAAATACAAACAAATTACACATTCATACTTCTCGCAAAACATTGCATTATTCGTTCTATTTTCTTGTTGATTTTTTTTACCACACTAGATAGAACATTGCCGATTTAAGAGCAATTCAAATTAAATAGTTGAGAAATAACTAAAATAATATTTCAATTCTCTAATTTATTCAATCTACTTATGACGTCAAAAAATCTGGTCGGTCCAAAACCTCAATAAAAAAATATCGGAACTTGCTTTATAAACTGAAATAAACTCTTTAGTATAGACAATTTTATAATGGTTTATTTATTAAAGTTGATTTCACCCTTAATTAGTTGTTACTTTAAGAGGATTGCTGAAATATTTTCAGTTATCGCATTTTTAGAACCGACCTGCTTTCATTGCGAGCCTCGTATCCACTAGGAAACCATTGACGCGCAACACATGACGCTCAACAATATCTGGAATCCGCGACGTTGCCAGTTGGCTCGCAACTTTACGCACGGCTTGTTGCTTGTGTCCATGCAACATACAGTTAAGCATCAAATGTTGTCAAGTGGAGACGTTAGATTCATCATCATCATCATCATCAACAGCTCATATAATGTCCCCACCGAGGGGCTCGAGCCTACCCACACTAGGGGCAATTAGGCCTTAGTCAACCACGCTGGCCAAGTGCGGGTTGGTCGACTTCACACACAACCTAAGAATTTCTTCATAGGTGTGTGCAGGTTTCCTCACGATGTTTTCCTTCATCGTAAAAGCGTCGATTAAACGTACATATGAATTCAATATGAACGCACTACGCCACCGACGCTTTTTACGCGCGACGTTAGATTATAAACTTAAATTTCCTCTAGCGACATGTTGCCGACGACTGACCACTGACCATACGTGGAGAGACAACTTTGCTAAACAAAATCCCCGTTGTCGTGAGCGACAAATGTTGCCTATTGGATACGAGGCTTAATATTCGCAAAATGAAAATAAGGTCATTGCTAACTTCATTTTTTTGTAGCAACATGTTTACGAAAGGTCAGAATTGGATGTCCTTTCTTTAGTAACTTTTCAACCTTATTCCTTAGTCTTAAAACTCAAAGTTTCTTGAGGTCTACTATTACCAAAATATATTCATATTACTGTCTCGTATTTGTCAAATAAGTGTGCTATTATCTTATTTCCACGGTAAAGTATAATTCTTCTGTTCAGCTTCACGCCGCTCCACCAAGCCGCGCAGCAAGGTCACACACTCATTATACAACTGCTTTTGAAGAGCAGTGCGGATCCGAACGCATTGTCTGCTGTAAGTCGAGATTACTTTATTATTTAACCAAGAAAATTTCATTTAGCTCACCGTTTTTAAGAATAGATTTAAGTGTTAATTCACCTTATTATTAGTGATGATAAAGCTAGCCTTTAGCTTCACCAACCTTCAACCACTGGGTATCATTAACTGCCGGAACACAATGCTGTTATGTTATAGCGGCAGACTTTCCCTTCTAACATTTGCTCTTTCACACGTGATAACGTGTAACATTAACACAGTTTTATGTACAATAGATCATATTTGTAATAACAACAGGATATATGTATGTTATGGTATAAAAACTGTAAGAGACTGGTGTCTGGACTAAACTGCATTAAGCTTGTATCTTAGTGTACCAGAACACTGTGCACACACAAGTGCTGAAAAAAATTAAATTTTGAATTTAATTGAAGAGATCTGCCATTGATATATTTTATTTATTAGGGTCTTGAAAACTTATATTGATCACGGCAGACGACTTCATTGAGTACACACATCAGCAGACAACAAAATCTTTGCTACTATCCGGTCAGATGTATTGTATTACGTTCCCTATTTTACATCAATATGATTTACTTTATCACTGCATGCATAGAAATGTAAAATTTAATTTTGTAAACTATTTATAGCACTTTCAAAACTGTCTGCCACAATGCTAAACGCGCGATAATGGTCTGCCATTGTTGTTTTTAGATAATAATAATAATATATTATCAAATTTCAAAACGGCAGAAGTCGTCAAATGCATTAAAAATTCGCCAAAAATCGATACCTGTCTTACCTGAGCGCGTGCCGTGTCCACCGCTTGGGGCTTAGTGAACCCCCATTTCATATATGGTAGGTATAGAGGCCTCATTGTACAAAACCCCAAGTCTTGTCAAATACATACAGGTAGCTTTCCACTGGCTCTTAGGCTAATAGCATCACCCCATATCCTCCAATGGGTGTTGTAGAAGGAGACTAATGGAGCAGCTGAGGGATATTGATCACCTTATACTCCTTCCAATCCGCATTGGGCAAGCGTGGTGGACTACTGCCTAAACCTCCTTCAATAGCAAGGAGAGGCCTTGTGTCCCAGCAGTGGGTCCAGTATAAAGGCTGTTGTGATGTGATGAATCTAAATCGAAGATTTCTCCCGTCTAGAATGGACAGACGGCTTGCGCTATAGCTGATCGACTTGGCTACATAAGTGCCGTGGAAGCGTTGCGGCCGGTCACAGAGAACACGCTGAGTCAAGCTGTCGGCGACACCGGTAAGTTTTTGCTTTCTATACAGGACTGGTTGATGATTGGATGATGTGTTTATCGGTATTAGGTTTGTAATTGCGTTTTTGGATTTCGAATTTTCGATGCGTTGTTTTGGATTTTACAACGTTTTCACGAAGATATAAATCGCCATCTATCTCGCCGCAATTTGTGCACAGCGAAATGACAAAGAAGGGGTAGATTGTGGTTTAAGTAAATTACGGTATAATTGAAAGAGATGGCACATCTCTCGATAACGTGGACGTTGTCTTATGTTAGACAACAAATTACATATTAACAACATTTTCTGACTGTCTTGGTCTTTGCCGCAGATGGTTGTACAGCATCACCGGGTTATTAATAAGGCGAGTACCTGGTTAAGTCCTAAATCCTGTAAAGTGAATCTCCCAAGGGGATTTCTAGTAGGAGAGTATCTCTCTCTCTCTCTATCGATTAGAGATGGTTGGATTCAAAAGAATATATCACAATGTTAGGCATTAAATATTGGCTTGTACAAATTATGAAAATAATAAACAATATCAAAATATTGCAAAAAATCAATAAACTTCATCGAGTCTAGACAGATCTTTGATCTAAAAACACACACCTTACGTAACTATGTTTAATATATAATATTCTCTAAAACTGAGAGTAAAATGAATCCTGGATAGTCGCCAATGGAGACTGGTTGCCTCCATATTGTAGTAAAATTCAAAACGGTATACTGAATTACCAGCGACTATTAAAAAAGGAGAACCAAGGTCACCGACATAGCCCAAAGAATTGCGAACCTTAAGTGGCAGTGGGCAGGGCACATTGCGTGGAGGACTGACGGCCGCTGGGGCGGAAAGGTCCTCGAGTGGCGACTACGTACCGGGAAACGCAGCGTTGGTAGGCCCCCCACAAGGTGGACTGCCGATCTGGTAAGGGTTGCGGGAAGTCGCTGGATGCGGGCAGCGGAGGACCGACCGGTTTGGAGATTCTTGGGGGAGGCCTATGTCCAACAGTGGGCGTCTCTCGGCTGAAATGATGATGATGATTACAAACTTTACCACTTCATAATATATTAGTGTAGATGAGATTTTTTTTTACAACTATTGCTGTTGTTCGGAGATGCCCTTTAGTGTCACCGGGTTATGAACGCGAAGATTCAGGGTCCTCAAGCCTGTAATTTGAATGTCCCTAGCAAATTTCGAAAAGTCGATGACTCTCTCATGCGTAATATTCTCCTTTAAAATTAGTAACAATCATAGGTTAATCGAATAACCATTTGGCTGTATAGGATAATACCCGTTGCTTTCATAATTTACTTCAATTGTTTTTAATTATTTCTTTAAAAGGAAGCAAAGGAATCTACTCCACACAACCATGTCTTTAGTGAATTTTTCTCTTTTTATAGTTTGCATACAATATGGGTGTCACCTATTTTAAAGCATAGTGGGAGTGTTTGGCGAGAAATATACATCAACAGATTCATGATGGTGAATGATGAATTGATGAAAACCACTATAAAATTCTCATTAACACCATAATACCTTTCACTGAACAGAATCCACTTTTGCGATCATTTTTTAATTATACAAATAAAAATCTGACTGACGGCATGAAAGCGCTCTAGACATTTTACACTGCCATAATATTGACTGTGAGATTGCTATTTTTATCCCGCGGATAATGGAAATAAAACACACTTTCCAGAATAGACGTGTTTTTGTTTTGGTTCAGTATTCCTGAACTGGTTGCAACTTAGACAACGTTTCGTGTTTAAAGATTCACCACCAAAACAATATTCTATTTTTAAAAGATTTTGTTTTTTAAACTCTATGTAATAACATTTTGAGCTGTTCATCGGTGACTGTTGTTTCTTAATTGGGTTTTGGTCTACCTGTCTGTAAATTCTGATGATAGTCCCAATTTATAGACTTAGAAATAGTACCTACATACGTATATAATAATATGTAACAATATAATAATATGTAATATGTAACAATCTCTCACAGCCCTGGATCAGGATACAAATGTCACGGAAGTTGTTTGTTAATCTGTAATGTATTCTTAACTAATTACCACTTGTAATTATAGGGAACAATTCAGTTAGTAAAAAAGGATTTTCTTCGTGTAAGAAACAAATTTGCAATTGCATAGGTAAAGAACTATTATTACATAAAAATCTTAGAACAAAGTACGCTATTGAGCCTAAGATAAAGCACATAATAACTAGGCGCATATTTATCTGCTATTCCAAACAGCATACTAATCCATCCATATTTCCGTCATACCTCACTAAAACGTTTTCATAATTTGCTGCCCAATCACATTCCTGCAAACGAATTTCAACTTTAACTATCCGGTTTAGAGTCTAAATTTGTATATGTTAGCCTAAATTAGGTAACACGTAATTTCCTTGATCATTGTGGTTAAATCTGATTAAACAAGAGTTTAGTTCAGTCAAGGACGTTGATTTGACTGTGACCTTTATATTCGCTTGCAAGGCTAAAAACGAATACTTTATTTTAATACGAATGACATAATAATAGTGCTAAATTATTTACCAAAGAAGGCGCAACACGGATATCGATCGAATCAAAAACCGTACTCGATTCTCGACTTGACTCCAGACTGGACTCTTCTGATGGGCACGTGTTAGAAGTACTACAAAGTAGGTAATACAGCGGGTAGGGTATAACTAGGGTTGCCACCAGTACTGTAAAATAGAGTATTGTACTCTATTTCGCGTAGGTGTTCTTAATAATTTACGACACCAAGAGTACGCTAAAATATTTGTCTTTTTACTTTCTCGTATACGTAGCATAGAGGAAGTCTTGTAATCGTCAAAAAATTCGACCTCGAGATTTTGACGGATTTACACGTTTTGGACCTCCCTGAGAACAAAAATATTTTTTTGGAATAATGTGTGTGTGTCTGTGCGTTAGCACGATAACTTGAGCATGCTTTAACTTATTGCAACCAAATTTTACATGCGTGTAAATATAAGGTTTCTATCAACTTTTGAGCCGTCGATTACGAAAGTTAAGCAACCAATTGCGCGGTCGGTACTCGGATGGGTGACCAAAATTTAACATGCATGTATGACATCAAAATATAAGGTTTCTATCAATCTTTGAGTCGTTTCTGGTATTCGAGAAAGTCAAGGGGAGACCACTCCCGATTTTTTAGTTAGTAGGCTGCACAGAGAGTTCAACATGATCTTGCTGTGAACCTCATCTGACCCTCAGTATGAGTTTTGATAGTTTTCGAGCTCGATCAAACGTATTGTATCTTTTCATACATTGCCCACTGTTTCTGATAGCTTACGCTAGAGGCGCTAGTGGGCAATGTATGTAAAGAGACGATACGTCCAATCGAGCTCGAAAACTAACAAACTCTTACTAGGGGTATTATTTGGTCTGAGACCCCATCGCACAAGATAGATAGGTATGTTTCTTTACCTACAAACACCAGTTGTTTAGCAAAATTACGTCATTCCAAGACGCTATTTAAAAACGTTTATTGGCATTTTCATTCGAGTCACCAATTCGGTAATTAACTTAATTCTGCAAAAGGAATGGGATTCATTAATAGTGTCGTCATTAAGTGAAGGTATGCGAATAAATGTATTATATCAAGTATAACTATTATTGGGGACAGGCTGGCAATTTGTACGGAGTGTTAAGTTTTTTAGTGTAAAATACGTAACTATTTTAGTTGCGTTAAGAAATTATGGCCGGTGCTCAAAAGTCCTGCTACTACCTGGACCCATATGCGACTGCGATGTGGTGTCCACAAATGTTTCACGATAAAAAAAGTTCTCGCGTACGCTCGATCAGTCAGTGAGTTATCACAGCGCGCTCACAAAAACATATTAAAAATCCGGACGTAACAACAAGTCCGGACATGGTTGTCATATCCGGACTAAATCCGGACGTATGGCAAGCCTATACTGGGTGTAAAAGACATGAACAGTCAAACGAGAACCATGTATTCTATACTCAAAATAAGACATATTTCAAAAAAAATATTGCTGGGAAATGATTTTTATTTTTTGGTGTTAAAAAAAATTGCAAATTGTATCGCGCAATGTAAAGAGCTCAACTAGCACGCAACTCGCAAAACCGCGATAATTTTGCACGACGGCCGCCCCGTTCTTTAGTATGCGCATCGAATGAGCTACATTGAACGCTAACGTTTTGAAGCCATTTTTTGTTATGAAATACTAAAAAAAATTATAATGTTTCTTTGGACAATAATTAAGAAATAACGTATAAAATACGTTTTCATAAAAAAATTATGACTTTGACCTTCAATAAAATCGTTATCAATTTCCCAGGTATAGTCTAAAGGAAAAAATATTCTGATGGTGAGCACAATACATGGTTCTCGTTTGACTGTTCATGTCTTTTACACCCTGTATAAAGCCCATACTCTCAGATGTGGCTTTGTGTGTAACCGAATGTTACCTGAAGCTCTGCTCAACCCCTTTTTCAATTATGACCATGATTATTATGTATGTATGGATAACTATTATAATTTTATTAGGTTGATTAATGATACTGCTGTTATTATCTACCTACAATCTTCTGCCCGCGAATTCGTCTTCACAGAATTATAGCATTATGTTATTCTGATGTATGAGCTATATTATACATATAGCTCATACTAGGGAATGCAAGACCGGGATACCAGGATCACGGTATTTCGTGATCCCCGCTTTGTAAAATGAGCGCAATTAGCGCACGGCTGTTGCGACAGCTAACCTGTCACTATTTTGGTGGCACTGTATGGCCAATACTGCCAGATGTGGCTTTGTGTGCAGCTAAGTGTTACCTAAGGCTCTGCTCAACCCATGTTTCTTTCTTTCTTTCTTTTGGGGTTATGAGCATTATTATATGTATGCATTTCATCTTTAAGCGTAAACTAGTTTCAAGTATAAAATAGTTATTAATTATTACTTTACTGAAGTCAATTTCCCTAGATTTTCTGCTATACTTGCTTGTAATTTACGCCTGCGACTCAGATTAGTTTAGTGGGCGTCATTGCGTATAGCATATGATTCATACAATTATCGTTATGTTATACGTTCACGTAACCTTTGAATGCAGATAGGTAAAATGTGATGCCGGCAGAGTAGAATAGCATCACCCCATATCCTCCAATGGGTGTCGTAGAAGGCGACTAATGGATCAGCAAAGGGTATTGATCTCCTTATAGCATTGGGCAAGCGTGGTGGACTACTGTTTAAACCTCCTTCGACGACAAGGAGAGGCCTTGTGTCCCAGAAGTGAGATGAGATAAAATAGTAGTAAATAGTAAATAGTACTATATTACCTTTCGAATCGAACCGTAAACTATACGACATTTCCGCTCCCTCGGGATATTGCGTATACCTGTCGACACACCAAGCGAGTTCCAGCGGCCATAGTAAATTTAAAAAAAGGTATAATATCTATTATTTGTAGATATTTTTGTTTCATTTATACTTTTGAGGAAATTTATCACACAAAGTCTATATAGGATAGCTCTAAATAAATAAAGCCAATTAAATACCAAGTTCACATGTATTCCAAAATATTATTTTTATAACTTCATATCGAACGCTGCAAAAATAAAATGTTATCAAACTGCATTTGTATCTTAGTCAAGTTAGTCATAAACCTAGATTTTTCACAAATATGAGTTTTGTATCTAATGACGTCACCATTAAAGTTGTCCACCATGTTTTTAAAACCAGTATTCTGACTGTTTTTCACTACAATATACTTTTTACTGTTGAACCAAAATAAAGTTTACAAAATACGGTTTACAGCATTGATTGTGGCGAGGTCTATTCGGCTTTTAAAAATACTTAATAATGAATCGATAAGTTATAGTATAAGTACCTATAACACTAAAACAATGTTTGTCAATACTGGTAACTTTTCTAAAATACTATTTCTATTCTCAGACCTAAATGTACTTACTTTATTTATTGTAAAAAGCCAACCTGTCGCTATTGGAAGCTGAAATAAAAAACGATTAAGAATTAAAACTAAAATTAAGTAATGAATAATTGTTATAATTTTTACTCTTGTTGTAATATTGTTGTGTAGGTAAAATGACTAATCAATTAGTAATGTAGACAAACTTAAATTGTATTATTGTCTTTATTACTACCTACCAAAGGTTCGTTATAATAAAGACAATAGAATTGATATAAGTAATGTTTATTTCATTGAATAAATTTCTTAGAATATTCTGAGGTAATAGCAAACAGGCATACGTATTATATGTCATGAGAGGTATAGATTTACAGACTTATTCATAAACACTCAATAAACCTATTTTAGTTATTACCTTGTTAAAAAGTGTTTTGTCTCATTCATCTCGTGCCAGAGTGACAGTGGCAAACAATTTGTAAACCTCTAATAAATTAACTTGTTTTTATGAATAAGGGCATATTGTGTAGAGTGAAATGGAAGTCCTTATATCGATGAATTTGGAGCCTACAATGGGAAACAAAAACCTAAGCCCAGAAACATGGTAGGTACTTACTTAACATTTACTTACATATACAACATGTAAAAAAAAACTTTTTTTTTTAAATCAACTTAGAAGCCGATCCCAAACCACCTGTATTCAGGGTGTTGGTTATTTAATTTACATGTTGTATATACTAAACTGAATATAAAAGTCTCAATTTTACGTATTTTTGAAACATTAGAAATGAGTGTTGTCCTAAAACTCGAATCTTATATAATTTTTCATTTCATGCCGAAAAAATAAAAACCGGAATGCAATAACTCGTTGGTTTCAGAAACCGGTAATGAGTTACTGGGAAGCGGAACCTAAATTAAAAGTTGTAATGTCACTGTCAGTGATTTGATTTTCTACTGGTAGACTCTCGGAAACGAGTGGGTCGGACCACTCGTTGCAAAATTCAGGAGTATGAATATTCAAAAATAGCGATTTTATGTATTCGCATACGAATCTTGCGAATTCATAAACGATTTGGAATTCTAATGATTCAAAAATGCGTCTCCTGGGCTTAAGCTTTTGACTGCCTTTCGCTCCAAATTCTTCGGCATAAAGATCTTATCTTCACTCTCTCTTATACCTACAACTCGTCATGATGACATAAATACCACGTTGTATGTCTATTTGCTATTACATAAAGTGACGTAAAGAAATTCTATCCACGATCTCACATAATGAAGTGATGGCTCAAAAATTCGTTTGTCCATCGATTTTGAATGACCATTGTAAGCAAATTTGTCTTCATTACCGCAGTATTACGACAATGTATAAATACATAATTCATAGCAGTTCAATCTAACATTGTGCCTATGATTGATGTCATTTGTTGATTCAAGCGAGCCGCATAGATACTGGTTATTTTATATTGAGTGGCCAATTAATTTGGTGAAATTGGGATACTTAATTGGTGTTAACTTTGACGGGAAGGTCTGTGCCTTGATTGATGATGATAAGACCGAAGTTCCAAGCAAGCGATCTATACAAGGTAATTTATTGAAAAATAAAATCTTAGAGTCCAATAAAAAGAACGATTTTTAAGTTTATTTTTTATCACGATATTTTTCGAATAACAAAAACCTCTAAATATTGATACACCTCCCCCCGTTGTCACGCGCCGCCCATTTTTTTAATGAATGAAATAAGAATAGCCACGCGTACTATTTTTGTAGAGGATAATGATAATAAAAATATAAAAGTTTTTTTAGCATGTTGCGGATTCTGACTGTTACTACTAAAAAAGTAACCCTGTATTTTACATGCCTAGGGTCTCATATTGAACTCAGAATGGGGACTCATCATAATGACACTGACATACAGATGACAGCAGATCAGGCTACCCTAAATTTGACAGTTTGTGGTAGCCTAATCTGCTGTCATCTGTATGTCAGTTGATCTGCCATCGTCCTTACTTTAGACTGTAGTTCCCCCGAGTTCTTGTTGTTAAAACACGTGTTGAGAGACTCCATTTTAACCTCAATCAACCGTACAAATTTCGTTACTTTAGTTATATTTTCACTTGACATTGACAAAATGCGTACGCTTAATGCGACGCGACGCCATTAATTAAGATTAGTACTTTAGACTGTATAGTACTTTAGACTGACTAATCCTGGTGGCCGCAGATAGTTTTTTCAGCGTAAATGGGTTATTGTAAAGGAGAGTACCTTGGTGGGTCCTCTAGCTCTCTTCAAACCTCGCTAAAGGATTTCTAACCGGCGGTCATCTCTCGCGAGGGAGTCTCTACACCAATTAGAGTTTCTAGGGCGTTTGAGTCGGAAGGGATATTTCGAGTGTATATAAAAGTCTCAAAGACAAAAGTTTTTAGGCAAAAACGAATATTGAAATACTTTGTAGTTTTTATTTGTCCAAAAAGAAAATAAACGTTAGCGCACTTTCCCTTAAATAAAGAAAGCATTGTCACCTCAACTAATAGTCGGTATATTGATACATGCGCGCGCGCATTGTTGGTCGGTATCTAATCTCCAGGCGCATGTCACAAGTCACTGTGCCAGAGATGCGCTTGCTTTAATTAGGACTGCTATAAACATCAATGCAATTGTATTTCATTCATCGATTTTCGCATAGCTTATTATAATAGGAATCGTATCAAAATTATGTCTAGGCAGAGACAGAAGGCAGGCTAGTGAAGAGGAGGGGCGGGGTACCATTATGGCGACTTCCTTAACCCTACACCTGGACCACAAGTACCAGGCACTGTTTTTGGTTCCCCTCTCTGCAACGCGATGGACCAGGCGCCTAAACGGTTAAACCAGGGAATGCCAAAATAAATCTAGAAATTATATTTTATATATTTTTTAGAAATCATAAGAGCGGTAAATACAGCACATGACCATGACCATGGTTTTACTAGGTGGTAGACCCATATGTAGGGTCGCCGGGAAGGTACCACCTAATTATTTCTGCCGCGAAGCAGTTCTCTGTGTTTCAGGTTGAAGGGAAAGGTAGCCAGTGTAATCACTGGGCATGGAAGGCATATATGTATACACTTATATCAAATTAGTCCCCTGATGGCAACTCGCTTTCAGTATTTTTTCTTAACACTGCAAGGGCACTGTTGTGATTTACTCTTATCACAACACTGCACTTGCAGTTGATTTACCCTTAATATTGCAATGTATATAGGCGACGGTAGGTAACCACTTAAAAACAGGTGGGCCGCAAGCTTGTTTGTCAGCTCGTAATATTAAAAAAAATGGTGCCATGAACCTACTGCCTATGCTAACTACTCATAAAAAAGTACTCTAGTTTACTAAGTCCGATTTTAGAATAGCCTAAAAAAAGACGGTATTGTCGCTGACCTTTTCGTAATACATTTAAGTATGAAGCTATTAAAAAATCTTTTTCCAAGGCTAATTCGACCCAGCGACCTATATCGTTAACCCCAATAGGTACCTTTCCAACTGAGCTCCCTAGAGGACTAATATAAGGTATTAAAATAAACTATCCTGATAGATTTGTTTACACAGTAATAGAAAAGTTTGTGTGCAGGGGACTCTGGCCCCTATGTTGATAACGCAGCACTTCCTGTCAATTTTTAAGAGCCGTCTAACGGTTAGGGACTCAATACTCAATATACTTATTGTATCATGTGGTTTTATAGATGTTACATAAAAATTCTAGAGCCGACATGAACTCGGTGAGGGCACTACAATTATTATAATTATTAAAAAATAATTTTCAACATTTTAAATTCAAAATTAAATACTTACATATTAAATTACAATCTAATTTGCTAATTGCTATTATATAAAAATGTCAACACATAAAATTTTAATTCCAAATATATTAGGTACATAAATTATAACATATTAAATTAAAATTAGGATTAAAATAATAAATTAAAATTAAAATAAGTCCCATATTATATACAGTGTCATTTTCTAACACACTAAAGGTAAGGATATGGGGGCAAAAAACTCCTGCAAAGTGTAAAAGCAGTTTTCCATCAAATAGTTTTTCAAAATTCTAGTAAATGATTTAAAATTGGTTTCATTTTGAAGTATTATGGGAAATTTATTGTTGATTTTTACGGCGGTAACGTATGTTCCCGAGCTATGGAGTTAAGGTTAGATTGTGGTAAGGCTAATCGGTTTTTATGTCTTAGATTCATTGTCTGCCGAAAACTACTTTAGAAGTGTCACACAGAGGCGTAGCTAGGTAACCAAAGGTCTTGGTGCAAACAAAAGTGGGACCCTTAAATAAATATGCACATTGTCAAGACTAGGTTTGCTGGCAAGGGTCCGAGGGCTCCCTGAACTTGTGTACGCCACTGCATCACAGCATTAAGACATACAGTGCTTCAACGCCTTTGAAGTTGAGGAAAATTCAGCTTTTGTATTGACAGCGTGAGTAGACACACAATGAACCAGCTTGTCCCGAGCGAGTGTATGCAGCTCGGGCTCTCCACTGCCCCCTCTCGTCCCGCGTCCCGCTCACGATTGCCCTGTCTAGACGTGCTCGTCGGACGACTGTGGTAGAGTTGTGTTACTGTTGGTGAGTTAAAGTTGCCAGAGCTTCACGACACGGTAGTGCTATGTCTACGGGGTTAGGGAAGGGAACTATGCAGGATGAATTTTTCAAGTGGTCGTGGATGACCAAATCTGAAGCTATGAAGAATAGCGAAAAGTATTAAGAGTCTCGGACCCGATTTTGATGAAAATTCAATATGAATCATTGGATTTTTGAAAAATTAATATTCCTAGCCAGGAAAAGAACCCGTTGATTTTGACAAAAAAAAACAACCTGTATTATTACATCATCCAATAGTGTCGCTAATAAGTAACAAATTCTGTAAAGTAATGACTTACGACAAACTTAAGGAAAGAGCTCATTTTCAACAAAATCCTTTTTTTTGCCATTATACCTTAACTAATTAATTATTAATTAATTAAATCTAATGATACAGTTTTAGTTTTCGTCAAAATCGGGCCCGAGACTCCCTTGAGTACTTTTCACTATTCCTCATGAGGATTTCGCCATCCACGCCCAATTGAAAAATTCAACCTGTATAGGGTTGGCGGTGCGCGAGAGTCACGTCATTGTTGCAAGCGTAAGATGGTTGCAACAATGGTTAGTGGTAAGCAGTCAGTCACTGTAACCTATAGAGGCTACGTTGACTGACTGCTTACAACCACCATAGTATAAGTAGACTGACCTGACTACCAACCTGACATAAAAAAGTCCTACCACCCGGATAGATGTTACACTCACAGCAGTTTGAGCATATCACTACATAGTATAAAACAAAGTCGCTTCCGCCGTCTGTCTGTCCCTATGTATGCTTAGATCTTTAAAACTACGCAACGGATTTTGATGCGGTTTTTAATAGATAGAGTGATTCTTAAGGAAAGTTTATATCTATAATACATGCATATTTACATAAGAATTGCACCCGTGCGAAGCCGGGGCGGGTCGCTAGTGTATAACATAATGTATCACATTTGATTATACCATACTGGTTGCTACATTGTAATATTTCGCAATCGACATATTTACTATCAGCAATGTGACAAGCAATAAACTATTTGAACTTGAAATTAAATATTTGTTACTAAGAATAAAATCAACGCCTGCTATCAAAAGTCACAAGTGTTATAAAAAAGAACAACTAGCCATTAATACATAGAGCTTGTTTTAGCCCAGCAGCTATTTTCGAATGTTTGCAAGTATCAAAAGCTAGTGATATACAAGATTTTACGGTAGCGGACGTCAGCCATTGGCTAGGTGCCATTATTTAACGGGCTTAGGAATTACGCGGCCGAGGTGAAATTGAAAATGTGAATTTATTTACTAAACTACCAAGCCGATGTAATTTTTGAAATTTAGGTCTGATTTTTCTAACCCTAGATAATTTCTATTTGTCAGATAACGCACTATCTACCCGGACTGCTGAGATGATGAAAATTTATAGCACAGTTATCAGCTTTTTGCTATGAACTCTACGGAACTACAGCTACGGAACGTAGCGCATTAGGCGCTACGTTCCGTAAGTAAAAGGAAGCCCTTTTCATAGTAAAAAGAGGCTATACAGTTACTTTC
This sequence comes from Elophila nymphaeata, assembly GCA_955850985.1. Classification (NCBI taxonomy): domain Eukaryota; kingdom Metazoa; phylum Arthropoda; class Insecta; order Lepidoptera; family Crambidae; genus Elophila; species Elophila nymphaeata. Next base: position 6,597,231 of record OY039091.1, on the reverse strand, counting down.
TCTTTCTGATCTGATAAGTATGCTATGACATTTGGAGTTTAAAATCTGTCCTGGTTCTTGGTTTTTGTATGTTGGTTCACTGAAGGTTTGATACTTTTGCCCCTTTTGTAGACGACAGGCTGACAGATATGGCTTTATGCTTCATCATCATCATGCATGTGTGACATTTTGATTGCAGGTGAAAGGGATGAACAAGTGAAAGAGTTTATTTGAGATCTGTACTTAGTGACATTGAGAATTTATCCAGGCGTAAAGTAGTCAAAAATAAGTCCTCTGCAGAATAAACTTTGCATTTATCTTAACAATGTTTTCTTAATGTTTTTCTCTATAAATTCATATATGTATTAAATTGGTAAGTCGCATGTGCGTAATAGCTGTGATTATCATACCTACACGAAATCATCTCACAGTTATAAACATATTAATTCCGTGGGCCTCGTATCAAAATTGTTGTTACAAAATAGATTCTGTTCCACTCCATACTAAATAGGGTGATAGAAGAAATAGAAAGGGCAAACAATAAATAAACACAGTTAAATTATTTTTGTGATTTGTATTTTTTTTTTGTTAATATTATGTGTTCTATTAGTGATATCAATTATTATGAGCTATTATCACAATTAAATTATACCCAATATTGTTAAAATTTAGATTTTATAAAATAAAAAATGTTTTTTCTAATTTTGATACAGCCAATCAAATATTAGAGTCCAAAAATGAGACATAAACGTAACACGTACATTTGTAATGAGAACAGATGATAATCATGGTGATGAAAATAAATGTGGATGGGAGCAAGAGGAAGACATATTACCGCCGACCGCAAATAATATCGGGATCAGGGTAGGCTAATACATTATAGAGTCAAAATAATAAGTACAGTTAATTCTCTCTCCTTAGTTGACACCTCATCACTGAGGGACGTGATCATCACAGACACTCCTCATTAATTTCATCCAGGTGGTTTTATCTTGTGCTCTCCTCAGGCAGGTTTGGACGTCCATTTTGGATTGAGCGGTAACAAGGTTTATCTAGATAAAATATGCTCTACCCCTACTTCTTTTTCTTTCCACGTAACCTAGCATCATAAGTTTATCCAAACTCTTATTTCGTCTGACCACGTGTCTGAAGAATTGAAGTACATGCTGGATGCAAATTTTGGAGAAACGAGTCCCCACTTTCAGTTGGTCTAAGATCGTTTGATTAGTACGGCGTTCTGTCCGCTTGACACCAAGCATTTTACGCCAGCACCACATCTCAAACGAATCTATTCTTGCCAGTAATCTAGCCTTGAAACATTGAAAATGAGCGTACGCATCAAATTCATGTTTCAGTCTTGCTACTTATTCCACGATTTTTCTATACTTTTTCCAGTCTTCCCAGTGCTGACTTTGTCGTTTGTCCTTTCCGCGCCACCTCTCTCTCTCACCGTCATTATAGTTAGTTAGAACACCTATAATTTATAGTCAGCATATTATACAGGAAAATAGAATGACTCGGGCAATGTATTCACGTTGACAATTTACCTACACGCGGACGTAATCGCGGATGATTCCTTATATTACGAAAACTTTACATTTCTGACGCTAATATTTACGTTTTATTTAATATCTCTCTACGTCTTTCTACTAGCCTGCTCCCAATTTTTTTGGGGTCGGTGCAGACTTTTACGGCCGTGTACCTGCCTGATACCAACGACTGCTATCTTTGAACGGCCGGTACCACCATCGTAAAATGTCTTCCGAAGCACGGAGAACAATCAAGGTGAAAAATTTTTGGTCAACCATCCGAGTACCGACAGCACACGTAGCTTAGATTTCGCAATCGTACGATTCGCCATGGAAATATTTCTCTGCATAACAACTTTAAATCTTAAATGGTCATTGCTTTAGGGCCGATAATCGTAGGGCCACGTGCCCACATTCCTAACTCGTGACGCGTATCGTGGGCCACTCTGTGAGAGTCGCAGCTCTACGTAAAAGTTTTTGCATGCAAACGCACGTGAACCGGCGTGAATGATATAGCGGGCGGGCAGTCTTTGCGCGACCTCTCAGCGCTTATCACGACACACCGCACTACTCAATTAACCAATCAAGTTAATCCAATACAAATATAGAACACAATTTATTCATAATACAGCGTTCGCGCCAAACGGTCAATATAAAATTTGATTTACGTATCGCCTTCGTCTCGCGTCGTATGTCAAGTGTTTTGTTTAGAAACTCGTGAATGGCTTATGATGTAACTGTGTATCGGTGATTCTTTGTTTATCAGTGCCCCATACAGTGCTTTCCAAGAAACTGAAAGTTGGTACGCCAGGAATTTTGATATCCGACCTCTTTGACAGGTATTTTTTTTTTTAATTAATACGCTATCTGCGACTTGTTTACCTATTTAGGAGCTTGCATGTTTATTTATTGTTAGTTTTATTGTATGCACATGGCCGGCTGCGCTTGCGTCGGTGGCGTGTTGCCAAAATTTATTAATAAACTTGTGTCAAGAATTTTAATTTCGCTCTCCATGAATACGGCAAAGGCAAGTTATTTATACGGCTAAGTCAATCGGTGACTAAGTGACTAATATTGCAATGATTCACCGACATTTATTCTTTTTGCCATATCGAAAAAATCTTTTGTTTTTAATCGGAGCAACTGACCTCTTAAGCTCCAATTACTGCTGAAGGTGAAAAGAATTTTAGACAAAGAACGATAAACTTTTTTTTTACAAAAAATTGGAGATCGGCCTTCGTGGATGTGTGTTTTTCGATAGTTATCGAGTGATGTAATCCAGTCTGACCTCAAGGTTCGTGTGTGAGTTATCTTACGATACAGGAACCTGTTTGGTCGGCTGTATGTGATTCGTTACACTCGCACATTTTATAACACTTGTTCTATTTTTAAAATATTAAGTTAAGTAGCGTCGTAAAGAAATTACTACAGAGGTTAAGCTGTTTGTTTATGATAGTCGAAATTGTTGTTTCAACCTACATAATTATTACTATTAAACATAACAAAACCCGGTCACGAATAGAACTAATCCTCCTGATCTCATAGGTGTCATTAAAGCCACCGAGGGAGATTTCTGCACCCCGTGCAGACACCAAGCATACAAACCTGTAGTATTATTCACAACATTGCTGTAGGTTTTAGCTTAGCTTGGCTTTGTGCACCGACGTGAACTCATGCTACTGTAGGGGAAGTGATGTAGAGGATGTACACCACGCACTGTGGAAATGCGAACTTTACGGGGAAGCGCGTAGGGATCTTCTGGACAAGGTGACGCCGCTTGAGGTGGGCTCGGTTTACTACCCGGACCTTATGGGGACGGAGGCGAACTTCAGACAGCTAAGATGGCATAGGATTAGGAGTGGGCTATAGAGAGAGAGGTGAAGAGAGAAGACACCGCAGAAGAGGCAGAAGACTGGGCAGTGGGAACTAGTGGTACCACTTCGGGTGGGCTCGGACGACCTGGAAGGCACCGAAGGCGTACCGAGTAATGTCCGCCCCAAAGGGAGAGAGGGACAATAAGGGACCATGAGTAAAAATAATTTGTAGGGAGTCAAGAAGATGCGCTGTAAAACTAGAGCCTCCGGCAAGTAGCAGCGCACTTTCCCGCGATTCAACCCTCCCCTGTAGGTATAACCGGAAGGTTGCGCCAGGTCATGGATTGGTTGGAGCCGCCGCGTGGGGGGAGATAGCCCTTGGGGGGTTTATTTCTCCCCCAATCGACCCCTCCGGGACTTCAAACCGATCCTCGAAGTCCTCGCGGCAGTGGCCGGCAGACTGGCGCCCCGTCAGATCTCCATCCTAGGTGAACTGAACGCCAAGTCGGTGGTGTGGGGCAACCCGGCCACCGATGCGCGCGGGTGGAACAGTGGGCGGCCTCCTCTGGTCCTCCCTCCCTACTTGTACTTCCTAAAGTTTTTCTTGCTTCAGCTTCCTCTATGAAGGCTCGCTCAGCTGTTTGGAGTGCCAAGACGTCGCTGAAGGGGACTAAAATATCTATATCCGAATTCTTGACAAAGTCAAGACAAAGTATTTTCTCAGCGGCCCGCAAGCATTTCGGCATAAAAAACTGTTGGTCTTCGGAGGGTACTATCGTCGTATTGCTTCCCGACAAGAGTAGAAAGAAGATCTCGTCCATGTTAGATCTGCACAAACTACAATCACAATTTCCCTCGATGATAGCTAAGTAGTTCAGTTTCGTATACTAGGTTTTTTTTTTATGACTCATTAATTATAGAACTTATTTTTATTTAATTAAGATAAAACAATACATATCAATGATAATACAAGGTATTTCGCAATAATTTCTTTTTCCTGACTGGCGTATGTCAATTTCACTATTGTCTGTCAACAATCTTTTTTTTTTTTTTTTTTAAATTGTACCAAGGCAAAGTAATCTAACCCATACAGCCATGTCTTCATTATTAATCTTTTTCTTGATGATAGCATTGCCTGCTAATCGTATGTAAGAGAATTAGAAGTCAGTCAGTTTTATTTTTTTTGTAATTTTTTACATAATTAAGTATTTTGTTTTGTGTAATTTTTTGTTAATAAGCCAACTCTCGCCGGTGGTTATTATAGTTATATTTTGGTAATATTTTTAGTGAAACTTTATAAGTAGAAACTATTTATTTATATATATATATACATATATATTTGTATTTATATTATTTATTATGTCTATTATTGATCATAGATATTTTTCAGATAGCTCATCAGATGAATTTGAAAGTGCTTGCAGTGACATATCTTCAGGTTCTGATTCCGATGCACTGTCATTGGATTTGAAACTTCAGTCAGTGTTTCACGGTAAAGCCTCTTTCCTTAACATTGTGCACATTAACGCTCAAAGTGTTCTAGGACACATTTCTGACTTCATTGCGTCATTTAACAGCGGTATAGTTGATGGAATTTTAGTTTCCGAATCCTGGCTGAAGCCTTCTTTACCTTCTTCAATTTGCTCTATTCATGGCTATAAACTATACAGAAATGATAGAATCGGTGCAGGTGCCGGTGGTGTATGTGTTTACTTTCGGAATAATATTAAATGCAACATTGTTGACAAATCACCTGGTGAATATTCTGGTTCTCTTGAACATCTTTTCCTGGAAGTCGAAGTGCATCACACAAAGATTCTCGTTGGTGTAGTTTATAGCCCTAATGATAAAGTAAATTATTTTCAATCTTTTGAAACCACTCTTGAGAATTTAAGTTCTACGTACGATCATGTACTTCTCATGGGTGACCTGAATACGTGTTTATTGAAGCACAATTTTAGGTCTACCCGATTAAAATCCATTATTTCTTCAGTTAACTTTGAATTGTTACCCCTCTCAGCTACTCATCACTCTCCTAATTGCCAACCTTCTCTCTTAGATTTACAGATTATCTCTAAACCTAAATTAGTCGCTTCGCACGGTCAGCTAACAGCGCCGTTTTCCTACCATGATCTTTTATATGTCTCGTACAAAGTACGCCCTCCCAAACGCAAAACAAAGGTTATTCTTCAGCGTAACTTTAGGGGCATTGATGTTGATCGCTTGAGAGAGGATTTTAATAAAATAGATTGGTCTGCAATTTTGATTGTTAATACTGTAGACGAGAAAGTTGCTATTTTTAATAAACTGTTATTAACTTTATTCGACACTCATGCTCCAGTTAGACCTGTGCGAGTGAAACACCTACCGGCTCCTTGGCTCACCCCACTTATTAAAAAAACTATGCAGCGTAGAGACAAGGCTAAGTCCAACCTTAAGAAGATCTCGAGTGAGGACAATTTGCAAAAATATAAAACTCTAAGAAACCTCTGCAACAGGTTGTGTAGGGATGCCAAACGCCGGTACATCCATACATCATTGGAAAATGTATCTCCAGCACAAATTTGGAAATTCTTAAGGTCGCTAGGTGTGGGTGATACTCATGATAATAACTGTAATCTACCGAACTTGAACTCACTCAATAAACATTTTTCTAAGCCTCCTGTCATTATAGACAACACCGTTAAAGATAGAACACTAACTCTTCTTAACAATGCTACCCCACCTGACTGTGACTCATTCTCTTTTCGCAAAATCACGGAGGATGAAGTTAAAGAGAGCATCCTATCTATAAAATCCCGGGCTGTGGGCAATGACGGTATAAGCCGAGACATGCTGGTTCCCTTACTGGAAGATGTAGGTGTCATTATCACACATATATTGAATTTTTCATTGACGACTAATGTCTTTCCAAGTGAGTGGAAACTAGCCCATGTCATTCCTCTCCCTAAGTCAACAAATCCCACAACCTATTCCCATTTTCGTCCTATATCCATACTCCCGTTCCTATCCAAGGTCCTTGAAAGCGCTGTTCATATCCAACTATCCTCTTATCTATTCCGTAATAACCTCATTAGTCCTCTCCAGTCCGGTTTTCGTCCCCATCACAGCACAGTAACAGCCTTGTTGAACGTCACTGAAGACATTCGTCAAGCATTAGACAACAGGCTGGCTACTGTTGTTGTTTTACTTGATTTTAGCAGCGCTTTCAATTCAGTTGATTTTGATGTCCTTTTATCCATCCTTGGTTCAAATAACATTCAATCCTCCGTGATCGCTTGGTTCTCTAACTATCTTCGCGGACGTCAGCAATGTGTCAAGTGTGACGAGTCATTCTCAGACTGGTGTCACCTTACTGCAGGCGTACCGCAAGGCGGCGTGCTCTCACCTCTTCTTTTTTCAGTTTTTATAAATGAACTTACTAAGGTCATGTCACCTCCCTACCACCTGTATGCGGACGATTTACAGATTTACAGGCATTGTAATTTGGATAACGTCAATTCCATTGTATGCAATCTCAATGATGACTTATGTGTGGTGCAGTCTTGGGCCGAATCTTTCGGACTAGTAGTTAATCCTGGTAAGTCACAGGCTATAATTGTCACTAGCAACCGGATGCATAGTAAAGTTGATGGCGGTAATATAACAAAAATCTTGTATAACGACGTTGTAATACCATTTACGGAAAAGACCAAAGATCTTGGCCTGACAATTGATTGCACATTGTCGTGGTCTTCGCATATCAACGAAGTTAGCCGTCGTATGCATTTCTCTTATCACTCTCTCAAGCGTCTTCAATACTTGCTGCCATTTAAGACTAAAGTTATGCTAGCTCAAACTCTTCTTCTCCCCATTCTCGACTATGCTGATGTCTGTTATTTGGATGCAACAGAGGAGCTGCTTAACAAGCTGGAACGCCTACAAAATCTGGCAATTCGCTTCATTTTCAGTTTACGGAAATTCGACCGTGTTTCTGAATTTCGCTCAAAGTTAATGTGGCTCCCCATCCGACTTCGCCGAAATGTGCACATCCTTACCCTACTATACAAAATCCTTCACAATCCTCAACATCCTGATTACTTGCGTTCCCGATTTAATTTCCTTCCACCCAGTTCTCGTCCTAAACGTGCTTGTATCACCAAAACCCTGGTCCGTCCTTCTACCAAATCCAAGTTTTTTGCCAAATCTTTCACTGTGCGTGCAACACACTTATGGAATAATTTGCCGACTGAGATTAGAGAGAGTACATCGGTGGCTTCTTTCAAACACAAGTTGAAAGAGCACTACCTCTCAAATTTGTCTTAATATATATGTATGTAGGTATGTATATGTATAATATATGTTTATATACAGTATATATTTGTATGTATTAATAATTATATTTATAAGTAAATATATATGTATGGTTCTATATATGATGTATATATTTTTATTAATTAATTATAATGTAGTAATATTTGTTTTTCTTATAAATACATTGTTTGACTATTTTGTTATTTATTGCATGAAGTAGGTACACATGAATCCCGCATTTTAAATTTAAAACTAAAGCTAGGGTTGGCTGGAAGAGATCTCTAATAGAGATAAGCTCACCTATGTACATGCCTTTCTCAATGTATGTTTTTAAACCTTTTTATGTGTGTACAATAAAGGATATATATAATTTTTATTTTCAAATTGTTCGGATCAGGTAATTCATCCCTGCTTTCAATAGCAATTCTGAAGTTCTCAAATGATTGTGGTAAACTATACAACATCATAATACTTAGTAGGTCATTATTTCTATCTATACCCATATGAGATATGTTGTATATCCATGAATTTATTCAGGTGTTTGACTACTTTTTCACTATCTGACATTTTCCGTAAAACTAATTCTTTCAACAGGTTAGCTAGTTTCCTAGCAGGACCTTTGCTTTCGTAGATATTTTCTAAAGTTTTCCACAGTTCATTGCTACTATTACAGTTTTTCACTTGTTTTAACTCAGAGGGAGCTATTATCAGTAGTAATTCAGATAAGGCAAGATCATCTTTCTCTTAAAATTTTACTAATTCTTCACTAGAAGTTGGTTTTTCTATACTACCACTTACGAGTGATACCAAAGAGTATCGATATACAATATTATAATTTTCTGATGTATGATCCATCGATTCATACATCGATACAAACTTTCATGCTTATAATATTAGTAAGATTTATTTACGATACATACGCAAATACAATTTATTAGGCTATTTATATTTATTGTTTTCCAGGAAACAATATATGTATAACATTGTTATTTAATTGGAATAATTACAATAAGTAAGGATAAAGTCTACCGGAAAATTGGTAAAAACCAAACGTGTTATTTTTATACTTCACGGGGATACTTTTGGCTTTCATATCACTCGATGTTAAACAAGGATAAAACCACAGTATACCAAGAACAGTAATACGTCTTCATACAAACTGGCCGCTATCCATTAGAATGTGGGCGTGCGTACTAAAATATGGGGGCATAAGGTGGTCTCGCCGTCTCGGTGTGATCGCGCGTTTTTATGAAAAATGAAAATGAAAAAGCTCTTTATTTAAATGGACTTTGCTAAGTACTTTTAAATCGTCAAAAGCCCTACCACCATTTCGACGAAATAATTATTTTACTTAAATAATTATTAATATGCTGAGATGGAGATGAAATGGCGAAAGAAACTCCGCAGCTTACAATTTCGTAATGATTTCAAAACATCCTTACATGTCCATAGATATATCAATATAAATCAATAAATTACAATTTTAAATGCGTAAATATGGGCAGATTTTACTCCCACGCATTTGGATCATTTAAATAATCATTTAACTTGTAATAAGCTTTTTTATATAATTTAGATTTTACAGTTTTTTTAAATTTATTAATAGGCAAGTCTCTAATATTCTTCGGAAGCTTATTGTAAAAACGTATACATTGGCCCATAAAGGAATTGCTTATTCTGTGGAGACGAGTTTTATATACAACCAAATCGTGTTTCTTCCTAGTATTTACATTGTGCGTATGACATTTCTCGGAAAAATTCATAATATTTTTCTTTACATATAGCAAGTTTTCCAATATATATTGTGATGACACAGTCAGAATATTTATCTCCTTGAACTTTTCTCTGAGGGAGTCACGCGGACCCAGTTGATAAATTGCTCTAACAGCCCGTTTTTGCAGCACAAAGATGGTATTAATATCTGCAGCACTCCCCCAGAGAAGAATTCCATATGACATTATGCTGTGAAAATAACTAAAATAAACTATTCTAGCGGTATCTACATCGGTAAGTCGCCTAATAGTTTTAACTGCGTATGCCGCAGAACTTAGTTTACCCGAAAGTTTTACAATATGTGGACCCATTGTAATTTGGAGTCTAACATTACTCCTAAGAAAGTTGTTGTTTCCACAGGTTTCAATTCAACTCCATTTATTTGTACATTAGTTTCTACACGTCTCACATTCGGCGTAGTAAACTTAACTACTTTGGTTTTTTTTTTCATTAAGCAACAAGTTATTAACATTAAACCAATAAACATTAAATATACAATAAACAATAAATAACAATATGTCATTGCACATTCGCTCGCCGCTCGTTCCCGCCCGGCACATTTACGAACCCTAGCGTCAACGCAAGAGTAGGCTAATAACTCGCCGACAGCCCGCAGATAAACTACTGTTCTTGGTATACCTACTGTGATAAAACCGAAGCTCCCATCTAACCTTTACGTACCTACTCGCCATCACAAACAAGTACCTATGTCTAAACTTTCAGTGAACTCGTAACTTCAGTCCACTCTTAATTATCTGAGCAGTTCGGGTGTCAAGTCTTCTGTGAAGTGGAATTTTATTACTTAATTTTAAGAGCTTACTTGGTATTCTGAAAAGCAATTAAGTTTCAATGTCGACAAATAACATATTATTATTATAATGATAGACGGCAAAGTTTTATGGTATTTTTTCTGGAGTGACTGCAAAGTATTGGCCAGTTTATTCAATGGTATTATTGACCCTGGCGCGTATAAGTAATATATGTACCTATATAGTTACTTTCGTAGTCTGCTACGTAAAAAAAATTTGGTGTACTTAGAAAAGTTTTTTTTTTCTACGCTCACTTCAATTATCTAGCCCAAATTAAGTATCATTAAGAACTTGTGTTATGGATACTAGATAACGGACAATTTTTATTTACATAACATTTTTTTAGATATTTTTATAAATAAACATAAATAAATATTTAAACAACCATAAACTCGTCAAAAATGTTCATGTTCGTTACACAGACATTTGCCGCTACCAGGACTCGATCCGGACCGCTTGATGTGTAGGCAGCCATACTGACCACTCCACAAAGACGGCGTCAAAATCGCTAATCGGCGTCAAAGTTGCTAATCAATTCTATCAATCAAACGAAAAGAATATAATGCATCAAACTGTATTACTTAGGCTGGCATTTCATATGGCCGTATTTGGCAAACATTTGTGTTGCATCTCTTTCATTCTGTATATATTATAATAGAGATAGAGATGCAGCACAAATGTTGGCCAAATACGGCCATGTGAAGTGCCAGCATAAGATAACACCATGGCGACCACCATTGGTGTTGTTATTCGCAGAAACGCTTTATCGGGTTATTTACGGTCATAGATTACTTCTCCTCCTTCTTATTTTTATGGCTTCGCTTCAGCATTTAGCAGATGAAAATGTATCTAGAGTAACAATAAAGTATCTCCGATAGACTGAGTTAAAGAACAAAAGTACAACAGCTACGCAACCGAAATGTATGAAACAGCAGATTTATTATCGCGATTTCGATGATGGTCCCATAGCATATAGTTGTTTGTATTGACTGACTCTTTCACACCTTGAATTATTTAAGACGGTTAAAAAATCACGGTGTATATTAGGAATATGTTATCTATACTATATAAAAATTAATGACTGACTGACATATCAACGCACAGCCCAAACTGCTGGGTCTAGAGATTCCCAATTTGGTACGTAGGTTCCATATGAGGTCCAAGGGTCACTAAGAAAGAATTATTTCAAATTCACCCTCTAAGGGGGTGAAAAGTTAGTATGGAAATCCTTAAAATCCTGAAAATTTTTAAAGTAAAATCCATAAAATTGGTCCTGGCCTTTCAGTTACAAATTAAGAAAGATGTATTTTAAGATTTTTGGAAATTCAATCCCTAAGGGGGTAAAATAGAGGAAATGCTGCCCGAAGTAACTATTCTACGTGGACGAAGTCGCGGGCATAAGCTAGTAATGTATAAATTAATACAATCTGGAATTCACTGCCAGCACCCGTGTTCCCTCAATCCTGAGTCATTCAAAAGAGGCGTGTAGAAGCACCTTGCACTTGCAGGTCGGCAAGGCTGGAGTGGCTAGTGCGGCGGTTTATCTCTCGCACTAGCTATCTTCGCATTTGGACTCCGCTTCTGGTTACCATCAAGTGGAAGAGAGTCATTTGCTTGACCTTTTTATAAAAATAAAAAAGAGTGTTTGGCGGGAAATCATGGCGTCTGGATGTCGATCTTTATTTCGATAATTCAAAATTGCTTCGGAGTGGATTTTGTGCAGTGAAAGTGGTGTCGTTTCGTTGCATAAGCATTCGTGTTGACGAACAGTTATGAGGAATCATTGAAATAAAGGTTTTGTGTATGTGGCATTGAGAATTGTATAGTGGTTGGAAATCCCACTATACAATTCTCATCAGTCACCATCATGAGGTCTGTATCATACATTTCTCGCCAAGCACTCCCTAGATACATTAAAAAGTGTGGCACCCACATTTTAATGCAAAAATCAAGAAAGAAGATGAAACTGAAGACTTGGCTGTATGGGCTAGATCCCTTTGCCGTCCCGTAAAAGGGAAAATATAACCAAAAAAAAAAAAAACTATTAGCAAAGCGTTAGATGAAATAGATTGGCCAATGTAAACAGGATCTTCCGAAGCGCGGAGGAAATCAGTTGAAACCTTTTTGGTCACCCATCTGAGTAGCAATCGCACAATTAGTAACTAAACTTCTGCAATCTAATCTGATTCTGCAAATTAATGATGAAAAATACTCCTCAAAGCACTCGCCGACTTTGTTTTCAAAGTATCATTGTTAAAAATATGTCAATAAATAATTATTGATTTGCATATTAGTTAACCAACTTCTTTAGCGTGTGTGTCATTCTGTTACACCTAGTCTAAAGAGTAGTTTTTCCTCATTATTATTGTTGATTATTGAGGTAACATTTATTTTAATCCATCGTATCACACATCAGAATGATAATAATATTATTTAATTAATTTAATTTCTTATACCGGTAACATGAGGAAAACATCGTGAGGAAACCTGCACACACCTATGAAGAAATTCTTAGGTTGTGTGTGAAGTCCTAAGGCCTAATCGCCCCTAATGTGGGGTAGGCTCGAGTCCTTCTGTGGGGACATTATATAAGCTGTTGATGATGATGATGATGAATAACACTACCCCTTCTCATACCGTGGGTGTTATAAAAGTCGACTGAGGAAGATCCTGAACCCGTGCAGACCATGGCACCAAGGATTTACTCGCGCGGTGTCAGACTTTCAGTACTCCACCCACAACAGTATACCCAGGGAGGGCTGGGTGTCAGGCAGGCGACCGATCATAAAACTACACCAAAACATAGGAGGGCTCGGCGAACTAGTGAGATTTTTTTCTCATTTGTTAGATTTTTAGTATAAAAACCAATTAAAACAATTTTGGAATACAAATTAACAGAAAGCGCGCCAAAGCTCCAAAATTATTAGACGCATGGCATATGGCAGTAAGAGATTCCACTTTTCTTTTATATTTGAAACTTAATTCTTTTACATTTAGATTATGCCTTAGAGCAGGGGTTCTAAAAATTTAGAGATAATGGAACACCAACTAAATACCTTTTATTGTATGGAACCCCATCAAATGATTACAAATCAACACTGAAAATAGTGAAAGATTTTTTTTAATAAATGTGTAATATACCTACATAATAGAAACACATCATTCTTAACTTAAAGTTTTAATGAAAAGAATGAAATTGTTAGTTTTGCTAACCTATTCACATAAAAGTAATGAGTCCTTCTCATCCTTCGTTGCTTTAATCTAAGTTCTCATCACATAATTTGCGCTATTTTAAAATAATATTTGCAACAGTATTACCGTAGTATTATTTAATAGCTAATTATAATAAATAATTTTGACGGAACCCTGATGGCTATTCTACGGAACCCCTAGGTTCCGCGGAATCCAGTTTGGGAATCTCTGTCTTAGAGATCTATAAAAGTAAGTGAATTTTAATTATTAAAATATTTTATTCTTCACGCATTTAGCCAATGTCAAGTGGAAAATATATCTAGTAACAATAAATTGTATTAGTAGATTGAGTTAAAAATGGACTCTCTCAACACGTGCTATTATAACAAGTCCTATAAGAACTAGGGAGAAACTCCTATATTTTATTATTCTTTCCTACCCTGCTCACAAATTATTCGAGGGCGGTGAAGAATGTCTTACTTACAAACTGGTATAGGTTTTTGCTATACAGTTTATGGCCGGACTTTTTTATTGGTCAGAGGGCCGGCCTGACACCACCACTACTTAGTATTATTAAAACAATTTTACTATACAATATTAAACCTTCATACATGTACACAAGGCATATTATCAAACTGTGCCAATGAACTCATCATAGTAGAAGTAGGCAATAACAGCAAAGGGCTTTCTTCATATTAACGGTAGAGATACGAAAGTTCTCAAGCAATATTCTGAGCACGTACTTTTCACTTCACCGGCATTCCGTTGCAACAAAGGTCGCGGCACACGTTACCGTGGCGGAGACGGGGCGGCAAAACACCGGTAACGATAAGGGCCGATTCATACAGGGATGGTAGCGATCGGAAGCGAGTAGCGACCGACATTGACGCGACGAATTTTTAACTCTATTTACATATATAAAAGACCAGTATCGCTTGTTAGGCCCGGACTCCACCAATGCGGAGATGAGACGAACGGAGAGGAGCTGTGTTTTAAACAACCAATAGAAATTCGTTATTCACACATCTCGTCTCCACTCAGACCACCGAGTGGAGATGAATATTTGTATGGCGCGATCGAGCTAGCGGAGATGTGAGCTGTGCCTCGCAAGCTAGCGCCGGCCGACTGAACGCAGCGGAGACGAGAAGAGATGTGAACAGCGTGTAGTGAGCGGTGCCGCTAGCGGCGGCTTTCGTGTCAGATCGAACTAAACTGCAATCTTAACAAACATCGCACACATCTCCGCTACAGTCTAGTCAGTCTCAGTACGTATCTGCGCTCAGCTTTGATGGATACACTTTTGTTGAAAAATATCTCTTGTCGTCTCCGCTTTGAACATCTCCGCACATCTCCACTTTGGTGGAGCCTGGGACTAAAGCTCGCGTGGCTTCGAAGCTGCTAGAGGCGACTCGCGACCTTACCAGCTTTACAGGCGATAGATACTGCTAAAGACAAAGTAAAAAATTGAAAACGACGTAGTTCGATAAGAACCAAAATATATTGGACTGACTTAAGCCGTCATTAAATCACGTGACCAATAGTCATCTCTACGTAAGTTGGTAGCGCGAGCTAAGACGCTGTAGATAACCAATCAATATGGCCTATGATGATGAATTTCGATATATTATCGTTATGAAGCGATTGCCACTTTGTCTGTCCCCAGAACCTATATCGCTTGTAAAGCTCGCGAGGGATGCGTCGCACGAACTTTCCAGCTTTACAAACTATACTGGTCTTTTACGTATGTAGGTGTAGATAAAGTTTAAAATTATTTCACGCTTAAAGTGCTGCTATTCTGGTATGTGTTAGCCTTAAATGAGCACTCGCCCAGATAGCGAAAAGTTGTTAGTTTGAGTCCCATCTCAGCAGTTAATTTTTTCTCATTTATCGTTTTCTATTTAATTTGGTATTTTTTGTCAAACATTTGAAATCAAAACAAATAAAATAATAAATAAATTCAATGTCATACATCACAATAACATTTGTCTCTCTAAGGACTCCTTATCGTTAGTGACCACTACACCCAGACTCGTTACATTTATTGTAACTAACCGATTAGTCGGCAAAAACTGCACTCCTACATTTTTTATATTATAATAGCATACCACTAAGCAGTATACTATAATATAATAACATACTGCCTGATGGTAAACAGTAACTGAAGCCTATTGATGCCTGCAATACTCTGTATACACTTTCTTGGTTTTGTTTATTTGTACCAATAAAAAAGTGAAAATAACTTTTTTGACCCCAAGTAACCTTTAAATGTTTCCGTTTCCTACCTATCTCTTTCTAAGTCTCCCCACAAGTAATATATGGGTCACGTGCTTTAGTGGTTAGAAAGAGACAAATGGATAATAACAAGTTTCAAGTTAAAAAATTTTGTCTTCACTTTTTGTTAACGTTAAGGCTTCCAGTTTTACCTATAAATTCCTTGTTTTGTAAATAAACTTTCAATATGGCAAAGATTCTCGGCACTTCTCCGAAGTATAAATAGGCTATGAGCCAATAGGTTTATTTACATAGAGGTTTTATTTAGCATACATTATCATTTCGCTTTCTATCGTTATCATGAATGGAAAGTTAACTTCTTAGTATAGTATTACTATCTGAGTTAGACAGATGTTAGTTTTAAATAATCTTGCTTGAAGTCAAACCAGATAAACCTTACCAAATAGTAGCCTGTGAAAAAAAAATTGGTTTTTCTGCTTTTTCTTTGACACCGCGAAGGACTAATTTCAATAGGCCTCGTTGGTATGATTCAATTTATTGGATGTAAAGCTGTTCATTTTATACGAAGACATTTCTTAATCCACATCTGTGTATAACATGATGAATCAGATTCTAAAATAATACAAAAATAATGTGCACAACGAACAGGTCGCCGCGTAGATGTGACGCGCGCCTAAATTATGTCGGTATTGTTTTGGTTGTCTCGTTTGATTTTTTATTAGCGTGGTATATTTCCTCTATTATTTACTAAAGAATTACCATAATCTGTAGGTATTTGATTCGATTCGTATTTCACACTATTGAATTTAACAAGTATCTTCGATGAAACACTACGCAGTTTTTTTTTAACTTAACAATAACACATTTGAATTTGTATAACTATTACTAGGTATAATGCCGATGATAAACTTAGCGTTTTTACCACTTCTAGAAAACCAGATTTAACACTTTTTTAAACAATGAGTATAAAATTCTCCTGATAATAAGTCAGGCCATAAGTCATTATAGTAGGAAACACAGGCATATTATTTACGGTGTATTTTTATTCAAAAAGGGCCATTTGTGCAGACGGTTCACCGATGATAAACAATCACCGCCGCCTATGGACATTTGCAACACTAGAGGCTGAGGACTCGCAAATGTGTTGCCAGACTTCAAGCAAAGAGTACGCTCTATTTTTTAAAATGGCAAGGTTCGGGAATACTGCTGGCGAAAGTTGGTACCACAGTATTTTGAGCACGAATGAAAATTGGACGAAAAAGGCACGGTTGTGGGTGGACAATTAGGTATCAAGACTGCTGTGGGATTTGTCGTCGCGTATTACGATGGCGAAATGCACCAGGGTCTGATTTGGATAAGTACAAGTGAGGGTTCCTAATATTTGCGGCTTTTTGTAATTGTTGAAACCAACGTCTACTATAACAGGCGCTTACGCCTCCACGATATAACTACCTGCCCTAATTCATACCACAAAGGCTTAGGAGCTTTATAAACCTTTAACATTAACACGGCCCACACTAATCCTCTGCTGACATAGATCTCTTTTATATCTCCACTGAGAAGCTCAAGCTCTTCGGTTCTTCTTTTCCGCCCGTGGTTAATCCCTGCACAAGATGACGCGACCATAAACAATGGTCGCGTCATCTTGTGCAAGGGCTTTCTAACTCCTCACCTAAACAAAGCCAGGTCGCGGTATCTACTCAAACAAGGGCACGTCTACTCTAACAGATTCTGCTTGTCATTGCGTTGTAATAAATGTAATTTTACAAGTGACCTGCTCAATCTATTAACGACATAATACACTTTATTATTATATCAATAAAACCTTACTTTGTATCCACTCACTACTTGCAAGCCAAACTATTGTTAACCGAAATACACAAATGCCAAAGCAAAGCGAGACACAACAATTTTACTGCTTCATCGGTATATTATTCCTGAACCAAATAGACGTTCTCGTAAATAGGAAGTAATATACATGTAAGTGTCAATAAAATAATGTATTTTAATCAGTGAAAATTCTGTACGACAAACCACTGAGCCGTAAATTCAACATACTAACCCATAAATGCTTGTAGCAAAGTAGCAAATGATAGCATTTGCATTACTAAGCAACAGAGAAAATATCACGTATACTTATTTGCTGAATAAGAATACGCAGTTCCTATTGGGCAATTGAATGCGTTACGCAGGATAATTTTGTTTTGTGTTAAAAGTAACTTCATTAATTAGTAGAAAAAATATATAACCATGGAACAAATTAGGTAGGTATAAAAGATATATTTTCTTACTATTTGTACATACACCGCAAAGGTACTAATAATATATTTGCGATAAGCAAATAACCCTCACAACACGTAATATGCCGACGCCTCTAAACCTATAACTGCGTATTTATTTTATTATAATATTAGCAATCAATATTATTTCTTAATGCTACGCAACAAGATCTTTAATTGCTAATGACAGCATACATTCATTATGAACTATTCATAACCCAGTTCACCTGTAAAATAATTTACCAACAGCGTGACTGCGCTATTGTATGTAAAAACATTGAGACCAAACCGTAGATGATGTAAACCGACCTTGGTTACGTCACCGTTTGTTTACATCTCGGTGTAGTGCGCGCCCGCACCGATAGATGGCGGCAGCTGTTTGATCTGAAAACTTTATAAATGAATTTGAGTTTCGCATGGAAAGAGAATATAATTATAAAGACTAGTGGTCGCCCAGTGGTCGAAATTCGACCGTAATTAATTTAAATTATAAGTTTGAACAATTTAAGGTTGTATTGTCAAAGACAATATAACCACAGATTTCGCTAATGCTACACCATTAATTTGCCTATTTTTTCAAACAAATTATATTAAATTTAAATAAAAAAAAACAAAAATGTTTGACACAAGTACCTAATATTAAAGACAAATAATATTAATCTATTCTCAATTTGACCACAGACTTTAACAATAAACAAAAGAGTATCTATGAGTGTGTCACATAAATGTGATTTAATGTAAGTTTTATGCATAATTAATAAAAGATTGCATTCTGTACTAAACTAGTGTGCGAAAAAATTTCGACGGCAAGAGCAGTGCCCTCGTAGCGCAGTGGTAACGCAGCGCAGCCGCCCGGATTGCGGAGGATGCTGGGTTCGATACCCGCCTCGATTTTTCAGTGTATTTTCCAGTTTTAAAAATTTTCACGCGTTTGTAAACGCAAAAATCATTCCATTATTTTCAAACGGTTAAAAAATGTAGGTTTTTTACAAAATTGCGGTGTTTCAGTCACCGCTACTTTGTAAATTATATTTTTTAATATGATTGAAATTTGAATTAATATATATATTTTTAATTTACAACCGTTGTTATATTACGATTTATGAAATAAGTAGTGTAGATATAACGTCAGCTAAAAATGATATCATATCGTCTCTTTTCATACATTGCTCACTAGCGCCTCTAGCGTAAACTATCAGAAACAGTGGGCAATGTATGAAAAGAGACAATAAGTTTGATCGAGCTCGAAAACTATCAAAACTCATACTAAAGGGTGCAGACCTCTGAAAGTTACTGAGATCCCTCCGTCAACTATAAAAGGGCTGATGGTCTTGAAACGGCTGAATAGACAATCTTGAATCAAAGCTAATAATACTTAGGTTTGGTAAGGTACCAGATTTGTTAAATCTGATAAAGCAGGTACCTAGGTACACCTTGTATACCTTGGGCAAGGTACACCAGTATACCTTGCAGAAGAGCGTAGTGAAACAACTCTATTTTTTAACCGACTTCAAAAAACTCAATTCGACTGTATTTTTTTTATGTTTGTTACCTGATAACTCTTTACTGTGTGTACCGATTTTGAAGATTCTTTCGACCTTTGGAACCTGGTGCTTGTCATGTGGTCCCATTTAAATTTGATCGATATCTGACGAGGAGTTATCCCTAATAATGCCCATTGCATTGACGTCTATGATATCGTAACTATTCCAACAAAAGGGTTGAATAACTGACTTTGATATTAAAAATGTAAACACATGCGCACACTTACAGAATACCATCCGAATGCATGTGTGCGTTACTAGTTATAAGCATATTAGACACGGTCGGTTAATCACTTACATTGTGTTATAGCTATGAGTTCTGTAAGGCTTCCGTGATACAATTCAATGTCAAGTTTGCTATTTGATTTATCGTAGTATTGAAGTAGGTAGTAGGTACTCTTATGGGAACGTTTTAACGTTAAGGTCAAACGTTTCTTAAGTACCTGCATACTTAAGTACCTACCTAATTCATTTTATTTTAGGACACACCTTGACGAAATTCATCACCTGTAATTATTATTGTCAATTTGTGGTTACTAAAAGCTGAATAGACATCTTTACAATAAAACTAAAACACGCTAATGCCTGCAGATTCTTTGAACAGGAGCGTAGAACACCAATGCACCTCCTGTGAGTTTGTGAAAGTATCTAGTTCTACCACTAAACAATAAGACATTTTTGGATCTGGAACCTTTTGAAGGTGAGGTATGTTTGTAAGAATGAAAAAAGTAGAGATACCTGATATTCTTTTGCAAATCGGAGTATTTAGACTAAAAGAAAAGAAGATATAATAAAATATTTTTAGCAAAAAAATAGGAAAACCGACTTCAATGCGTACAAATTTAAACTAAAAAGTAAGAAATTAATAATTTGTCATAGTTTATCTGTTGACTATTGGACCTACTAACCAAAATTTCAATATTTCATATTAGGTAATAGCAAGTTCAAAAGAAAAATTGTCATTATTTTTGTGTTCGTGGACGATATCATTGTTTCATCCCTAATGAAATTATCATTTCAACAAAAAAGTACTGAACCAATTTCGGTATAATTTATACGAGACCACCTTTGAAGTATGACCTTCCTAACGAAAAAAGAATCATCAAAATCGATTCATTATTGACGGAGTAATCGCGGAAAATACATACAAAAAAAACATACAGTCGAATAGAGAACCTCCTCCTTTTTTTGTTTGAAGTCGGTTAAAAATAATTTAATTCAATAGCGTAATACGGAAAATTTTGCAACAAGACCACAGATACCCCTGGAAGTAATTTATAGAACTTAAATCACAACGGCATTAAAATAAAATGATTTTCCGAAACGAATGGGAGGTTTTCTCGCCAAACGAAAATGAGCGTTATGATATTTGTGTGAGGTCTATTTGGAAAATCACCGCTACAAGTCTCCCTGTTGGCTATCATCGGTGTTATAAAAGTAGACATTAAGTCAAAGATGATAAGGTTCATATTTACAAAATTAAGGACGTACCTTCGAGTCAGTGAAACACTGGGTGCGTTTTGACATTTCTATACTCGCAATTTACGACGTTCCCCCTAAAGATAGGGAGGGCTATAAAGTTGAATATCCCATAGCTAACCTTGACCTTTGAAAATAACTTATTTGTTTATTTGCAAACACTTTCGCAACACGTGCCTATAACTTGATTAAATCGCTGATATAGGGTAGAAGGATGGGTGCCAGTCACGAAAGCCAGTCAGGGAGACGTTGCTTTGCGAATTCAAATCGTAATCCGAATGAATAACGTTGAAATATTTGTGCTCGAGTGAGTGAGGGGTGGAAAACGATAGAAGGCAATGAATGAGCCGATTCTTAAATTAAAATGGTAGTTGTAAAGTGTATTGACATGTGGACTGCTTGATAGTAAATGGTTTACAAAATGCTATAGATAATCAGCAATGGTATTTGTAACCAAACAATAATATCATTGCTCAAATTAGACTTCTAAGTAAGTACCCAAGTATGCTGCCTTGAGGTACTCCACAAAAAAATGGAAGCTAACTAATCTATCGACTGGTTTTTAAGGCTGATTTATACAAGGCAAGTAATTATGTTACGAGTATAATTGTGACCAAAACAAACCGCAAGTAGAGCGCGATAAGCTAAGATTGTACCTTTTCCTTAGATCACAGATAATATAATACTATTAGCTAAATAAGCGAGCGTGCCGGAAAAATGCCGGTGTAGCGCCAGAAGGCCATTCAAAAGGTGCACTCGAACTGTCGATACAACATACCATCGATGTGGTAGACTGTCGAATTTATGAAACAACGTACTATTTATAAGACTATTTTAGCAAGGGTAGCTTGTTGTACAGTCAGCAGAACTACCACAAACGGTCAAATTTTCGCAATCGATTTTTCGCTTTATATTAAGCACGTTTAAGGTTGAAAATCCAGAGAAATTTGACAGTTTTGGGTAGTCTTATCTGCTGTTGTATGTACCTACCATGTACCGAAAATCCTGTATAAGCCTACCAACGTTTAAAATGATACTAACGTAGGTATGTAATCAAAACACTTTTTACGATGCGCTCGCCCTTGGAGTGGTGGCCAGTGCCCGAACTAAAATTACGTTTATTGGGCCTCCAAAACTATCGATTACTGTTCCACTAATAGATCCCCTTTGAACCGGCACTTTCAATATTACATTCCATTAGCATATTTTTAAAACACTCCACTGGCAAGGAAATGGTTTTAGGTATTTTAGTTTTATTTTACGATCACATTTAATTATGATAAATAAATTGTAAACTTACATACTTACTCGGCGGAAAGATCCTGGAGCGGTCCCGCGTACCGGGAGGCGCAGCGTTGGTGGACCGACAATCTGGTAAAGGTCACCCGCAGCATAGATCCGGTTAGAGATCCTTGGGTTGGGGGAGAAATATGTCCAACAGTGAGCATCTCTCGGCTGATATGTTGAGTTAAGGAGTGGAATTCGTTGCTTGTATGTTAGAAATTTACAATTTGTATTTTTATAATGTGACAGACTCCCGCTCGAAAGGGGACTAGGTCCTTCGAGCAAAGTTTGCCTTACGTGACACTGTGAATGGGAATGTTCAAAGTTAGAATAGGCTCTGTGTATGTAGTCTACAAAATATAACTTTAACTCAGCGTTAGTTGACATAGACAAGTTATGGGAAAATCAACACACACGCGCTATAATAACGAAAGAATAAAAAACAAAACTCATATTAAAAAGTGCATAAATCAATGAGAAGCAATCGTGTTCAGACGGACGGTATATCCACAGGTATATCCAATAGAAAATCTCTTTGTTTTTACTATCCAAAATAAGTAAGTAATAATTATTATTTCTTCTACACACTTTATTAGCAGACACAACGTCCCCGAAATAATAAACAAGTGAAATTACCATACCATTTAGGAAGTACGACTCTATGGAATATTAATCTATGCAGCCTTGATTCCCGAACGGACTCCCCGATTTGGCGGGCGAGTGAGCTCATGGAGCAAAGAAGTCAGCGCTTTTCAATATCAAACCTTATTTCGTTCAGTGTTATGCCACGTCCGCGCTAATGCAGCTCGCGTTGCTAGTCCGGCACTAGTTTCCGAACGCGCATCTGCGACGGCGCGCCGCCGGTGAATTAAAAAGAAAAAAATACGCGCGCTTTTTTGTTATGAAAAATGGGTGTCGTTAACCAAAAAAGTAAAGCGAAGAAGGAACTTAAGAAACAGGAAAAGGAGATCGCGAATGGAAAACCTAAAGTGGGGAAAGAAAAAGTGAAAAAGAAAAAAACAGTGTCGTGTTTACAGTGCATCAAGCCGAATAAAAACGATGGTAATAATGGTTTGTTCGTAAGAAGTTACTTTTAAATTTTCTATAAAGATTTTAAGCTTCTAGCAGCTATAAACAAAAACGCCAGTAGTTGTTAAAAAAAGTCCTTAAATATTCTACTCAAAGAAACGCAAAATAATTCTGAATATTATCATTGTAAAAAAACAGATTTATAAAAATAAATAAAATACTCCTTGACGACGCGACGGCTGTAGGGCTTACAACTTTTGCCTTCGCTGTAAAGCGGAAATAGATCTATAAAACTAAATAAAATTTTAGTTAGTTTTCTAGATTGAACTTTACTGGCTGAATTTTGAAATGCACATGAAAACCAATGTAGATTATAATGGAAATAATACTGCAAACTCTTGCACTAAAGAATTTATGGTTGATTGATTATCAACCGAACGAATTAAACTAAACAATTAGAAGGATGTTGAAAACGGCAATCAATTGTCAAATTAGTTGCATCAACTCTTATTTCCTGTAACGCTTCTTGATTCCTCAAAAAAAACTCTCAGATGAACGTCGCAATGTTATAGAATTTTAAAACCTAAATAGATAGATAGTATAATACTTACAAAATATTCGGAAAAACGTTGTTAGAAAATTCAGCTTGGTTTTTTACCTGTTATGGGAAAGAATTGAATGCATACTTACTGTAAGTCCATTGTTGTTGTGACTATGAATAGCAATTTTAGGTCTTTACTTTATCGATAAACTTAGGTTTATTTATCCATAAATTTAACCAATAACAATTATATTCATATTTGCATTTTGTTCGTGTCTTTCGCTAGCTTGTATGTAGATTGTAGATTTTGTGAAAAAAAAATTCTAACCCTCGGGAACAGTCCAATTTTTCTAGAAAATGAAACCCTTATGTCCTTTTCTATACCCCTGATAATGAGTCTACAAAATTTGACGGTGATAACTACTTTAGTTTTTACCTTTACACGTCATATTCGCATTTAGAGTAATGATATTATTCTGCTAATTTAATGATTTTTTTTATTCCAGCATACTATATCTAAATTTATGGTATTGATAGTATAGGATAATATCGCTAATTTAGCAAGTGGTCGCCTAGTTCTTGACCGAGGATTACCTTAGGGGACTTAACCTTTTATGAAAACTGCATACAGAATATATTTTTTATTAAACCTTTCCCTCCAATTAAATTATGAGGGAAAGAAAGAAAATATTTTTCATTGCCAAACATCACAAATTACATGTTCACTTTTACAACCATTTAGCAATGAAAAGGCTTTTCCACTCATCATAATATCGAGACTTCGTGGAGCCACGACGCCGATCTTCCGTGGATACCTTACACAATAACAAAACAATTAACAGAGTGCGCGCAGTAAACATAATCTAAATTTAACAATATAATGCAAAAAAGAATAAACAAACAAGAAAGAAACAAACTGAACCAGCCACTTATATTTAAGCAGTAAGCACGACGCCAAACATCTGCAAAATATATTTCTCCCCCAAAAAAGAAAGTACTAATGCTTAAGGCAAAATACGAATCTATTTCTATCACTTAACAAGTTAAAGACAATTAATCGTTCCAATAGATAAATAAAACAAACTGACAGACAGACCACAATTAAGATAAACAACACACACTTAAATTTTCACTATAATTCAACTAAAATTTTTAAGAAAAATAATTAGGATTCGTTTTTGTTATTGTTTTTAATTTTATAATTACAAACGCGGACTGTTGAGATGATTTACACATTTACAGTGTAACAATAGTCCTGGTGGTTGAGTTTTGTTTGTTGGTTTGATGCCTCTTTTATGTAGGCGACAGGTTGACAACCTGACTCTATTTTAAGGCACTGCATGTCCCATTCTACCTTTATGTGTATCTGAATATTTGGAATTATAATAGTATGATAGTGTATATGAATGTACAAACAGTTGTCTACTTTTCCTTATTTCTATTCTTTATTTTCATTACTAATTTAATTTAATTCCTTTGAGTTTGGTTACTTATCCATCTATATTTCGACTGGTCCAAGGTTGTGTCCTTGACTTACTTTACTTATGGCTGTTAATTTTTCTTCCTTCTTTACAATTGATTACTTTACTATTTCGGTTTCTATTTTAAGCTTGACATTTGTTCATTTAGTTCATTCATACACAATATTAGATATTATTATCTTTTTCCGATACCGTCAAAAGGTGGTAGCGTGATAAAATAACATTAATAATTATAAATTACTTTCGCCTTTACAAAGTAATAGTAGAATCACAGATAATATAGAAAACCAATCATTGCCACGAATAATCATAGTACGAAATTCATTGGTTAAACAGCGTAATTTATTTACTTCACTGAAGTAATTGAGATTCCAAATTTAGCGTAGGATGTTATTTATCTCATTACTCTCAGAGAAACACAAGTCTGCTGTCTGCTTACTGAGTTTTAGATAATAATTATCTAGATAAGCAATGCTAAGTGGGATATTAATAGATTAGTGAATTAAAACTTGGAAATGGAAAATTTTGAATATTAATACGTCTTAGGGTCGAAAACAATCAAAATCAAAAAGCTCTTTATTGAGTTTGCTAAACTTTTAAATCGTAAAAAGAAACTACCGCCGTTTCTGGACATTAGAGGAAGTTTTAAAGTAGCACCAGTGACAGAAAGATTGGCATGGCATGGGCATGTAATATGAGCTGCTGAACATGTTATAAAGAAAGTGAGAGAAGTGAATGTGGTTGGATATATAGAGAGAGATTAAGACCGAAGAAAAGATGGATAGACTTTGTGAAAGATTATTATGGCAAAGAAGGATGTTAATGTTGAGATGCTTATCGAGGAGGGTGTAATAAGAAAACACAATTATTATAACTAGAAAGTATTTTTTCTAGTTTTAAAAGTATTTGCGCATTTGTAAACGCAAAAATGATCCCATAATATAAGGTAGTTTCATCTTAACTGGGCGTCAAATATTTGCCAAAATATTTCGTTTGGATCTTAGAAGTGCAAATTTCAAAGGTTTGATGAAACAATGTTTCCCATAAAAACATTAGCACCAAGCACTAACAAATTTCGACGGCGAAAGCAGTGCCCTGGTAGCGTAGTGGTTAACGCAGCCGCCCGGATTGCGGAAGATGCTGGGTTCGATTCCCGCCTGGGGCAGTTCGATTTTTTCAGTGTATTTTTTCTACTCTTAAAAGTATTTACGCGTTTGTAAACTCATAAAATAATCCATAAAACATATTATGCCAAATAAAGTTTGGAGCATGCTATAGCTGATTTTGATTTGAGAAACATACGTGGACGGCTACCGACCTACTTCCCTATGTTTACGTCTCGAACTGTTTCGCAATGACACCAACGGGATACACAGGCACGCATGTTTTTAATAGGATTAACATCGCATCATTTTTATACTCTACAAATTCTTGAGGTTGGGAATTCTGTTGCTTCTGCTTGTGCTTTATTTTGGTCATATCTTTTATAATTAAAATTCTTCTACCCGTGTGTATGGCACTGAACTCTTAGGTATTGAAGATTTTTCTGTATGTTTAAGTGAGTTTGGAATTGTGGACGATGCCACGGGCGGAGCGCTCGTAATTTATTTATGTATTTTTTTAGATTATTTTTTGAAATCTAAATCTACCACGTTCTTTTTAAATGCGCTTAAAACGACGTTTCACTAATTTTCATTCCTTCGATTAGTTGTATATTGCTATGAATACTGAATATGTTCAAACTGAACTATAGATAATATTAAAGTGAAACATTTTTGTACAGTGTTTGTCGTATGCAAACACTGCATGGCTGATGCTTGCTATTATAATGGAAATTGTCTGCACACTACAACTGGGCATTTTATAATAAATCCTCTCTCCCACCAGTTAAAAGTTTGATGTTTATGCGTGATTTTGCAAACCTGCTGCGCCAGGTTTTCAGAACGCATCATTTTTATATTTGGTGGATCCACATATAGGGTAAACTTCTCCTAAAGGCTTTCTAATTGACAGGAACCATTCTATCGCATAGATTATCTTGGAATTTCTGGGATTCTAAGAGCCAATAAATGAAAACCCTTATGGAACGGTGTTACGTACGTACGTTATCGTTCGTTCAGGGTAAAAAATAAAGAAATCGTTTAGTTACAAAGAAAGGAAGGAATAGTTGTCGTGCGTCATAAAACCTATCTATTTATTAGCTACTGCATTTAAAAAACGTACTGTTTTGTAATGCATGCAATGTATTTTTCCATATAAATGACAATATAAACATTGTTGTTAACAATTTGAGTAAAGCAATCTTTATTATACTACCTACAGTGGGTGTTTAGAAAAGTCCCTTTGCACGTACGATACTTACAATACCTATATTATATATATATAATAGCTACCTGACCCGCTCTTAATTGTCACCTCCCACCATTTAAATAGTAGCTTCCCGACCCTGACTGCCGACGCTTGACAGACCGATAAAGGTACCCGTGAAGTGCGCCACGTTACGCTCGCGATCCGTTTCCCGTCAGTATCTGACCTAGTGCCATCAGATGTGCCTGCCTAGTGACCTATGAGACCCAGGAAGTGAATCAGCGAAGTGGTAACGTACCTAGACCTTATACTTGACCTAACTTATTTATTAGCCCAGCACCTTCCCCAAACATTTGGTAGCAGAGCGTGGTTATAAAACGTCCTCTTTTGTAATTTAATTATTTTGCGATATTATTATATGTATTTAATAATTATTATCAAATTCCTGTAGAATTTGCCCCCTTTTGTATTTATTACGTAATTTAATATTAATAAGTTAATAGTATTCCCTCAATTAAACATTTAATACCCTTTAAAGACTTAAAATTCGTAAATCCCTAAATATTTAATATTAATATCGAATATTATATCGATTACCTACGTAATTTGTTTACGAGTTAAGTTGTTACTAGGCCGCCGTGCGCTTGGAATTCTTTTGTTCTCCTAGCGTAGCAACACACCTGCGCCCGGTCCCGATATCTTACTTCTTACGTAAAGATTCCCGCGTGTTTACGATTTGCGAATTAAATTCGTATAATTGTAATTATTCCATTTTTTCCTTTTTTGTTTGAAACCTAGTTTTTGTTGATCACCTAAACATGTCTGACAATGGCAACGATACCGTTAAGGCCTACCTATACACGGACACGTCAGAGTACCGTGAGTCTATTGGGGTTGTGCGTTTCATAAGTGAATGGATCGACGACACACACCAGGCTTTAGATACCCTTTCACCTGCTAAATTACGCGTACGTTTGTCTGAGGTCAACTCCCATCAGGCGAAGTTTGGTGCTGCCTGTTCCCGACTCCTAGGCGGATTAGACCCCTCAATTTACGAGCAGGATTACTCGTACGTTAAGCATAAAATGCGAATGGTGCAAAATAAAATTGATGACCTTAAGGTGAGAGCAGACGAGTTACCACTTCCTTTTGAGCGCGACCCGTCTGCCACAAGCACTCCTAATAAGACGCCTAGGGCATCCCAGTTTACATCCCCTACTAGTAAGCTTCCTGTCCTCCCCATCCCGCGGTTTGATGGCCGTCCTGATAGTTGGATCAGCTTTATTGACCAATTTGACAGCGTAGTTGATAATCAACCTGACCTGACCCCTACCCTCAAGCTACACTACCTAGTAGGTGCTCTGTCAGACGAACCCAGAAGGCTGATTCAACACCTTAAAATTGAGGGTGGTAATTATACCACAGCCCGTGACCTCCTTAAGCGTAGGTATCATAACTTACGTGTCCTAGCCGATACCCACTTAGCTCAAATAATTAACCTCCCGCATATTAGTTCCAAATTGGGTGGGCTAAGAGTGTCATTCCTCAACCCCCTACTGTCGTCGTACCGGTGTCTGGAGCGCCTTGAACTTCCTGTGACCCACTGGTCGTACATGCTGGTCCACATATGTTTGACCAAATTGCCGTCGGACTTAAAGTCTCGCTTTGAACGCCGGTATGGGGACAACCCCGAATCCCTCCCCACATTTGACCACCTGATTTCCTTCCTAGAAGACGAGTGTAGGCATTATGACAATGTGGGTAGTGCCGACATAGTAGATAATACTCCTCAGGCAACCCATCCCTCCCGTACGACACCTAAAGCCAGACTCCGTTCCCCACCTTCTCCTAGAGCATACGTAGTAGTGACTCCTCCTCCTAGTGTTACGTGCTATATGTGTAACAGCACAAAACATTACCTGCGGGAGTGTCCCGACTTCCTTCGCCTACCTGTACGCGATCGGACTAGTTATGTAAAAGAGGCCCGCTTATGTTATAGGTGCTTAGATAAACACTCCCTATCCTCCTGCCGCCGTAACTATCGTTGTGGCACGTGCCGTCGTTCCTCTCACCACACGATGCTTTGTTATGACGGCATTCCTTCCCCACAAGAAAGAACTGTCTCATTCCGTGACGTAGCGACAAGGTCGTCACCTCCCCGTTTGGGCGGGCGATATTCACCCCCCAATTCCAGTAGGAGATATTCACCTCCCCGCTCGAATATGCGGTCCCCACCTCCACGAACAAGCACGCACGTGACGGAGCACTACGTCCGTTCCCATGACTCACGCCATCCCACTCCTCCTGTTCGCAATACACGTGCTTATTCTCCAATTCCTACTCAATCCCGTAGGCTGAGTACGGCAGATGACAGGTCTCTCCGACGTGACCACAGCCCTCGGTCTAGTCGTAGTCCGACACAGTGACTAGGCTTAGACTATTCCTCTCCGCCCGCTTCTACTAGAATCCCTTCAAACTCCCTCGTCCTTTTACCTACTGCCCTAATACATGTCAAGACCTCGTATGGGTATTATGTAGAAGCGCGCGCATTATGTGATACCGGCGCCCAAGGTTGTCTCCTTACTACTGATTTAGTCGTCGACCAACTGAACCTTCCTGTAAGCCCATCGTTTGTACCTGTACGTGGAATAGGTAATGTGCAGACTGTGCATTCCAGAGGTACAGTCACCTTATACTTCAAACCTGTGCATTCGTCCTATCCCGAAATCTCAACTACCGCAATGGTCGTGGATGTGATTGCTGGTACTCACCCTGAGATTGACCTACCCAAGTCCTTTGTAAATTCTACTGCACACTTACCTTTAGCGGACCCCCTATTCCACAGACCTGGCCCTATAAATGTCCTCCTAGGTGCTGATGTCATAGGATCCCTTTTGAAGCCTGAGTTCCTTTTATATCCTAGTGGTCTCACAGCCTTGTCTACCATCTTCGGTTTTGTACTATCTGGTCCTATACCAGGCTACTCCCACGAGACTGAGACACCTATGACTGGTATTTCCTTATCCCAGATCGTGGAAAGGTTCTGGAAAACCGAGGAAGCCCCCCAGATGGATATCCCTAACCCATTAGATCAAGACTGTGAAACCATCTTCCAAACCACTACCACTCGCGAGCCCGATGGTAGATTTATGGTAAGACTACCCTTCCTCCAGAACCGACCCCCCCTTGGTGATTCCCAAACTCGAGCCTTTCAACGTTTCCATAACATGGAAAAGCGTTTGCAAGCTAACCAAGACCTCCGTGTTAAGTATGTAGCCTTTATGCGCGAATATCTTGAGCTCCAGCACATGTCTTTGTCCACCTTTGACCCGTCCCGAGAACATTATTTTATCCCTCACCACGGTGTGTTCAAGAGTACCGGGGACAAGATACGTGTTGTGTTCGATGGTAGTAGTCCTACTTCCTCCGGCGTGTCCCTTAACCAGTGCTTGCACACCGGCCCTAAACTCCAACGTGACATTACCCATATCCTACTGAACTTCCGCAGGCACGAAGTAGTATTTGTCACTGACATCCGGATGATGTTCCGTATGACCTGGGTCCACCCTGATGATAGACGGTACCAGCTAGTGCTTTGGCGTGAAGATCCCTCCTTACCTCTCCTTACCTATGAACTGAACACCAACAGCTATGGACTCCGTTCTAGTCCCTACATTGCAATCCGTACCCTCCTGGAGCTCGCGGAGAGAGAGAGAGCCACATTTCCTAAAGCTGCTGAGGTCCTAGAAAACGATGTTTACGTCGACGATTGCCTGACCGGAACCCACTCCATTGAGTCTGCGCACCTCCTTAAAAAGGAACTTGAAGGTATTATGGCATCTGGTGGGTATGAGCTTCGAAAGTGGATTACGAACAAACCCGAGCTTCTTAAAGACATGCCACCAGAGCACCTGCAGCTTCCCTACTCCTTTCAAGACTCCTCAAACCCTCAAACTATTGCTGTCCTTGGTGTTCAGTACAACCCTAGTAGTGATTGTTTTTCATATAACTTTACCCCGAACATCAAAGAAGAAGTGGTTACCAAACGAAAAGTCCTCTCCTTAATCGCCCGGATATATGACCCTTGCGGCTGGATAGCTCCTGTAGTGTTTGCAGCTAAGGAGTTCATACAACGCCTATGGCTTTCTGGTCTAACCTGGGACGAACCCCTTAGTGATACCCTAACATCTGAGTGGGCTACATTTACGAGAGACCTTGTAAAAATATCTGAAGTAGCCATTCCCCGCCATATCCTACCCAGTGGTTCCACCTCCTTTTCCCTCCATGGTTTCTGTGACGCTTCAGAGGCTGGCTATGCCGCCGCAGTTTACTTGCGCGCAGAACATCCTTCTGGCACATGCTCCGTCCACCTTGTTATGGCCAAAACTAAAGTTGCCCCAGTTCGGACACGTTTAACAATTCCTAAATTGGAATTGTTAGGAGCTACGCTCCTCTCAAAATTGGTCCACCACGTCGCTCTCTGTTTAACGAGATCGATAGTGCTGGCGTCAATCAATACTTGGACGGATAGCATGATTGCCCTTGCCTGGATTAGGACGCCTCCCCATCACCTCCAAACCTATGAGGCAAACCGAGTCTCCCAAATTACTAACTCCGGAACAGTGTCCGAGTGGAGACACGTCCCTGGTCATATGAACCCGAGTGACTGTGCGTCCCGGGGCCTGCCCGTGTCCCGATTGATCAACCATAACCTTTGGTTTTCTCCTGCATGGTTGATGGAATCTCCTGACCTTTGGCCTGTGATTACAGAGCCGGATCCTTGTAAAGATCTCCCAGGACTTCGTTGTTTGGTAATGACTTCGGATATTCCCTCTCCTGATCCCTCCTTTTTGTTAGAGCGTTACAGTTCATTGAATAAACTCATCAATGTTGTGTCCTATATCCGACGGTTTATTCATAACTCTAAGAACCCTGCCAACCGTAAATGCCTTCCCTACCTCTCTCCTGAAGAACGCCGAGACTCCCTTATGTATGTAGTTAAAATTGTCCAATTTACGTCCTTCCCTAATGAGTTAGATCGCCTGCACCGCGGAGATCTAATTTCAAATTCCCTGAGGCGACTAAATCTATTTGTCGATGATACAGGTCTTATAAGAGTAGGTGGCCGACTGCGAAACTCTGAGCTCCCTTACAATTCTCGCCACCCTCTTCTCCTACCCAAGAGCAGTCATTTTACCTCCTTGTTAATTTCCCATTACCATCTAGAAAACTCTCATGCTGGAGCCAATACCTTGCTCGCTATCCTCAGTCGAGACTATTGGATTCTATCCGCTCGCCGCGCTATTCAGAATGTGATTTTTAAGTGCCTTCCTTGTTACCGCCTGAAAGCAGCTGTCTCCCAACCTCCCATGGGCGATTTACCGAAGGACCGAGTTACTGCTGTTCGTCCCTTTGATGGCGTAGGTACTGACTTTGCCGGACCGTTTTACACCAAAGTCCAATCGTACCGCAACCGGAAGCTGGTGAAAAGTTACCTGTGTGTGTTCGTGTGCCTATCGACCAAAGCCGTCCACCTTGAAGTTGTGTCTGACCTAACTACTGAAGCCTTTATCGCAACCTTTTCCCGCTTCGTGTCGCGTCGGGGCCTTCCTAGCCTAATCCGATCTGATTGCGGTCGAAACTACATCGGTGCCAATAACTACATAAAAGAGTTAGAGTCCTTTTTGACACAAAACCAATCGACCATAGGTTCTCAACTTTCCCGAAGGAACATTAACTGGGTTTTCGATCCCCCTATTTGTCCTCATTGGGGTGGCCTTTTCGAAGCTGCTGTTAAGTCAGCGAAGTCACACTTGAAGCGTGTCATTGGTGAAACTCCCTTAACCTTTGAGGAATTAACGACTGTCTTCGCGAAAATCGAAGCAGTCCTTAATTCACGTCCCTTGTGTCCTGTTTCCTCCGATCCGAATGACCTCGAGGTGCTTACCCCAGGCCATTTCCTTATAGGTCAACCCCTCACTGCCCTTCCTGAATACCCGTTCACAGAAGTGAAAACCAGCCGTCTCAGTCGATTCCAGTTGGTGCAACAGATGACCCAGCACTTTTGGTCCCGATGGCACCTGGAATACCTCAACACCCTACAGATGAGACAGAAGTGGACGACCCCTTCCAACCCTCCTAGTATAGGCGAGCTAGTTCTCCTAAAAGACGACAACCTTCCTCCTTTACAATGGCGCCGTGGTCGTATTGTTGAGTTACATCCCGGAAAAGACCAAGTTGTCCGTGTGGTTGAAGTTCAGACTCCCACCGGTACCTTGAAGAGATCCGTAACGAAACTAGTTCGTCTTCCTGTTGCCTAACCTCCTATCCTACTTACCTTAAATTCCTTTACGTAAACATTAAGATGTTTAGGGCGGGCGATGTGTTTAGAAAAGTCCCTTTGCACGTACGATACTTACAATACCTATATTATATATATATAATAGCTACCTGACCCGCTCTTAATTGTCACCTCCCACCATTTAAATAGTAGCTTCCCGACCCTGACTGCCGACGCTTGACAGACCGATAAAGGTACCCGTGAAGTGCGCCACGTTACGCTCGCGATCCGTTTCCCGTCAGTATCTGACCTAGTGCCATCAGATGTGCCTGCCTAGTGACCTATGAGACCCAGGAAGTGAATCAGCGAAGTGGTAACGTACCTAGACCTTATACTTGACCTAACTTATTTATTAGCCCAGCACCTTCCCCAAACAGTGGGTGAAGGGATCATTGAGGCCGATTAAACGGATTTTACTGCACACTGCGCGGTGCAATGTGTAACTACCACATATAGAAAATATATAACTAGTATTCTCATAGTGTTGTATGTCTATTGATGAGTAGTGTTTCCAGAATGCACAAGGTGCAAGGAACATGGAGAACATGTAGATTGGGGATTTGGACGCTTTTATGAACAGTCAGAAAGTGTTTAAAAAGGCATGATTGGCTATGTATGACAGTGTGTTGGTCACAACACTGATGAACAAAAGTGAAAATTGAGTATGGGCGAAGACATTAAAGCAGGATAAATGATATAGAAATGACAGCCTTGACACCTCAACGTAAATGGGTCTAAAATTGAGATACAAGTTGATGAATGACGTGATAATAGAGAGGTTTGTTTTGAAATACGACACGATGTAGTGACAATAATTGCAAAAGCGATGCTCTGGTAATTTAAATAGGACGAGTGAAAGTAGATTGACAATAAGGATAAATGAATCGGAATTGATGAAGTAGGTAATCATTGATCAATCAAAAAGAATGATAAAGATGGACCAAGTCAAAAGTACCTACTCGAAATCGCCGAGCATGTAATGAGGAATGTGGTGAGTCTAGATGGAGCGAAAGGAAATTATAAGGTCGTAGCTAGTGGGAACAATGGATGTCTGCCTACCCATATGGGTTTAATGGGGCTTGATTCACGTACCAGGTACGGCCGGGATACGGTCGAAGATCTAGTTTATATGTCGTGGCCCGATCGTATAATTGGCCAGATCATGAAATTCTTGGGCATGTCGACCTACCGATCACACAGATACGTAGATTAGACTCCCCACAAACAGTCCACTCCGCTTGGTCATAAAAAAAATAACCTGAACCTACTGATCACTCCTGACCACTACCAATTTTAGATAATGGGCTACTCGACCAGTGGTCGAGATTTTTATGGTCCAGTATCATTTCATGATATGCCGCACATTTCATGATCTGGCCAATTATACGATCGCGCCTATTTCGGGATCTGATATATTTTTCACTAACGGAAAGTAACATGAAAGTCCAACTTAGATCATAGGAATGGGTTGTTCCATTTTTAAATTGTAAAAAGTATAACTTGGTTCAACTAGTCGCAATTAACTGTACTCTGGCTGTGCCCTAACTCTTCGGTGAAGCTTAAATTAAAGAACTTCGTTCCAAAAGTATGCAAAAACACTTCCTACAACAATTCGACCACCAGTTTTTCCTAGTATTTTGCTGTCAATCAATTTAATCTGACCTATACAAATTAGGCTGACAAATTACATATGTTAGCCTATTAATAACAATGTAAGCGAGTTAGTGCCCACTGGACAAGCCAGTAAATCACTCAGGGTCAATCTGTTTTGGTACACGTGATCTATAAATACTTATATCTTTCAGTTAGACATTATTTCTGTAATTACGGGAAAAAATATCATTCTAACAGGTGAAAGTACTTTTAAAATTTGTCCAAAAGTTTTTGAGTCTATTCTCTTTCCAATAGTTTACCTATAACGACAAAAGGCTTATATTCCATACTAGCTTCGGTGGAATTTCCAAAAATCCTTTCTTGGCGGAAGCCTACGTCATAACATCTACCTGCATGCCAAATTTCAGCCCGATCCGTCCAGTGGTATAGGTTATGCGTTGATAGATCACTATGTCAGTCAGTCAGTCACCTTTGAGTTATATATATTTAGATTAGGGATACTATTCAACGATTGTTTACTTTCCTGTGGTTATTATAATTTAATATTTACGTACATAAAGTCAGGTCTTTCTCTCATAGGGGTAGATCCTTGTCAACAATATGATTTCACTCATCTTCTGTACACGAATAAACCATCTGATCGTCGTTTTCTCAATTCTTGTCACTGTCTTCTTTAAAACCACACCTCTCTTATGACGTCATTGTGTAATCTGTCACTCAATTTTCCCCTAGGGCGTGCTCCTTTAATCTCTCATTGCAGTAGAAATTTATTTGATTTTTATTATAATTTTATGTACAGTCGACCAAATTGAATCATGACCCACCTTAAGATCATTTTCCTACAGTCACTCTATACAAAGTAGGATGAAATTCGCTTGAACGTACATTTCTAAGTAACGAACCTGTTATTAATTTGTTAGACACTGACAGTGTCAAATAAATATGGCTTTTTAAAATTTGTTCAGACTCTTAGACAAAGAATCCTGTAGACTTGGCATGAGTTTTGATAGCTAAGTGTAAGAAGGATAGGTGTATACAAATACCCATAAGAGTGAAAGAGTACTCATTATAATTTTTGTCCTTGTCAGAGTTTCATTTTTTGCTTATTTGACACAAAATTTTGGTGTCAAAGCAACGACACAACAAACTGTTGGTGATAGTAAATATTGAAAATATTTGTGTTTACAAAGTATTGTTATCAGTGTGTACAACGTAAAAGTGTTGGAAACTATATACTGCTTCTGATTGTTACAAGGCATTGTTGTGTAATCAGCTGTAAAAGCCGTATCTACCGAAATTGCGAGAAAATAAGTTATTACTCGTAAGTATGAAAATTACTTTGAATTAGTATTTTATTTGCATTATCCAATAAAGTTTAGATTTAAATCGTATAATATAAGATCTCAAACTTGATAGAAAACTAAAAAAATCATGAAAATTTGCTTACGAAAATATTGTTATTGTCCAATAATTGTCATAGAAATCCGACCAAATTTAGTAGTTCAGTTGTAGTTGTCAATTGCTATATAATTTGACTGTCGGAGCGTCATTTTGTAGATTTCTTATTTTTCTGGATTATACTGCATTTTAGGGATACCAGTAATATAATTTGAAGCTGTCCTTGTTGTTGGGTAAATACAAAGATTTAAGTTATCTTAATGTTTCAGATTTCCAGGACATAATATTCATGGATATTCAAGCACGTACTGCTGGTAAATCTGTAAATACCATGAAAAGGACATCACCAAAAACGTATCACACTAGGTATTTACGTTTTACCGCGCTATATAAACCAATAAATTTTTGGAATTAACGTTGTCGTTATTTATTTACATTCACGGATATTCAAGCACGTACTGCTGGTCGAGCTGTAAATACATACCATGAAAAGGAGTACCACCAATATCATATTATACTTTGTTTTTACGTTTTACCACGCTATAAACCAATAAATACTTTGAATTGAGTGTTACGCGGGATACCATGGCGTCTGGACGTCGATCTTTTGGTTTTAAAAAATTTGCTTATCTTTTTATGATTGTTTATTTCCTTGATTATACTCGTGGGCGTCACGAGGATAGTCAAAATAATAAACGAAGTTTAAAAACTGAAATCTCACTACGGAAACAACTAATGTTAAACACCATGGGATAGGCAACATTACCTACCCCATGGTGTTTAACATTTGTTGTTGTTGCTATAAGCAACGAGGAAATATTAATCTAATCATTTTCTCGTTGCTTAGCAACCACAACATGAGTTTGTGTACAAACTTTAAGGGAATGAAATCGTCTAAAATCAATAATTTACAAGGAAAAATCGACTCCTTCTATTATTAAAGTCGGTTATAATGTAGGCTATATTGTCCGGACCATAATAATGAGATGATATTATAACGGTAATAAAAAAGTGTGTGTGTATATGTGTGTATATGTGTGTGTGTATGTGTGTGCGTGCGTGGGTGTGTGTGTGTGTATTAATGTGCACACGTATTAAGACAAATATTACTTGACACAAATGATCGCGTGACTGTTGTGTCCATGCTCTGACAACTTACTCATCACTCTGTACTATATCTACTCATAAGTGTTCAGTTTATTAAGCCCAGCAAAATTGAGTGAAGTTCACGAATTCACAAATATTTGCTACTACCAGGGATTTGATTTCGGACTGCTTAATGTGCTAGCTAGCTTTACAGACCACTCCACCGCGACACACGGCGCACTTCAAAAATCCTATTGTCGTCCACCCAGTCATGAGAAGGAAGACGAACTCGAGAGTACACACCTTTTTCAAACATTTCAAAATGAGGCAAATCAAAATATTTTAAACATTTAATGGGGTAATATTTTAAAAACCTGGCCTCTTCTGTTGACGTCAGTCACTTCTGTCACTGTCATGTCAACTCTCAGTCTATCCCTTACAGGGTGTACGCGGATGCCCAGTCTACAGGATTCTTTGTCTAAGGTTCAGACTACTACCTACTTGACATATCTGACACATAACGTCATTTTATTTTTAAAAATATAATACTTATTCTATTTTCTCATTAGTGAAAAGAGTTTAGATTATGAACGACATCTTATTTAAAATTCCAATTGAGACTTTAGTGCAGTGATAAGAAAGATTAAAATTGCATAGATCTCTGACCCGTAATGACGCATTTTTATTCATATTTAAAACGTACTAAATGCAACACGCATGATAGCGAAGAAAACCTAACTAAATTTATGATTCTAAAGTTTATGGTTCTCATTAATTCTTTCCCTCATCAAGCGTATGTTGAGAAAGTACCTAATTGGAGGTCATGTAGCTACGTCATGGGATTTGGTCATTAACCCACAAACCCCGTCAGGACTAATGATCAAAATATATTTGTAAAGCTCTACCAAATAGAGATGCGCGGAATAATTGTTGGTATATTCGGTGTTATTTTTATGTTTATAAAATGAATTCATTTAATTATGTATATGCACCAACAAGAAGCGTCGGTGGCGTAGTGCGTAAGAACGTCGTCTCCCACCCGGGAGAGATTGGTTTGATCCCCGCCACGTACCAATGTGTTTTCATATTTTGAATTCATATGTACTTAATCGACGCTTTTACGGTGAAGGAAAACATCGTGAGGAAACCTGCACACACCTATGAAGAAATTCTTGTTGTGTATGAAGTCGACCAACCCGCACTTGGCCAGCGTGGTAGACTAAGGCCCAATTGCCTCTAATGTGGGGTAGGCTCGAGTCCCTCGGTGGGGACATTATATGAGCTGATGATGATGATGATGATGATGATGACCAACGTTTATGTCTTTAAATTATCAAATAAGTTAATGTCGTAGAACACTTTTCAGCTCGGAGCTGAAAAAGAAGCGATTCGCTACGGTTCGTAGGTGTTTCGTAGCCACCGCGCCGGTTCCGTAGCGTCATGTAGCGTTCATACTGAAAAAGAAGCGTTCCCTTTCTAATAAGGCCGCGTTCAGACGACCCGCACCCGCTTCGCGCCCGCCAATCGCATCGGCACCCGCATCTTACCCGCCTTGACATGCATTGCTTGCAATTTGAGTCTTATGACACGATAATAAATCTCGTAATGTATTTTGGGAGACCGCCCTCGCCCCGCGAACGGTCGTTGCGCCCGCGCTTTGTTCAGTTGTGCAATTTTACCATTAAAGAAACCTTGAATCGATATAGGGGATTCTGAGATGATGCTCACTTACTTACCTCAATGTTATCTAACTAGAACCAATCCTTCGCCGGAAGTAATACTGTATCGCATAACTGTGTGTTAGTGTTTTAGTTTGCAATTTAAAAATACTAGCAATTTGTCAAAATGTTCTTTTAGTCATTTGAAGATATGTATAAAATTCATTATCATAATTGCGCCAATCTACAAAAAAAGGTATAAATTCTCCATACACTTGCTTCATACTCTACAAGACAATATAGAGTTTACCTACTTATCCAAAATTTTAGACTTTTTTTTAACTTATTCGAATTTATTTCGATAAACATGTGTTCACGTTGCAACATACGAATATATGAAGCAGGTGTGACGCGGGTGCAATACGGGCGCGAGTTGTGTACAAGTCTTGCGCGGCGCAGGAGCGGGTCATATGAATGCGACCTAACAGGATTTAAATTTTCTTATTATTTCTTCTAACCCAAGCGTCATATACCTACAATTTTTCATGGATTTTACTTAAAAAATGACGGATTTCCATACAAAAAAACCTATTTTACCCCCTTAGAGGGTGAATTTCCAAAAATCCTTTCTTAGTGCACCCCTGGACCTCTTAAGGAACCTACGTACCAAATTTGGAATCTCTAGACCCAGCGGTTTAGGTTGCGCGTTGGTCAGTCCACAGAAGATAGATATTGTTCTGTGGGTCAGTCAGTCAATCAGTCAGTCAGTATTCATTTTTATATATTTATATGGTTACCCAGACTACTCGGATGATTTAGGAGTAACATCTGTCCTGGGTTAGCTTTCATTTTTTCCTCTAGGGGTGCTAATCACGTTTCCCATACAATTTAAGCTTATAACGTACATACCAATAATAGTTACTTTTTAAGTGACTTCAAAAAGGAGGAGGTTCTCATTTCGACTGTATTTTATGTTTATTACCTCGTAACTCTACTGGGTGTACCGATTTTGAAGATTCTTTCAACCTTTGTATTAGCTTACAAAGGTTGAAAGAATCTTCAAAATCGGTACACCCAGTACCGCTTGTCATGTGGTCCCATTTAAATTTAATCGACATCTGACAAGTACTTTATGAGTTATACCTAATAATGCCTATGTAATTGACGTTTATGATATCGTAATACATAGTTCTATTCATTGTTTGTCTAAAAGATCTCGAGAGTTTCCTGAAAATATCTATACTTAAAAAAAAAGCAAAAATTTTATTATTTTTTAAAACAAAAAACCGCCTTCAAACCTAAAAACGGAGAAATAAATACCTACATGTTTTGTTTATAAAAATCTAAATGTAATTTGAGTTCGGTACCAATCTCAATATTTGGAATAATACTTGTATCTGGGACCGACCTCAAAAAACATTTTGATTTTTGTAAACAATATTTTTATTTCTCCGTTTTTTTTAATTCGATTCGGATTTAGATCCGATCGTTTTCGGCTAAACTCATAGTCGGCACATCTCTAATACAGCTATATTAATACGTCAATTAGAGCCCTCGCTGACATTCAAGGTCACGGTGGTTTGGTTTACATCATCAATCGCATTAGTCGTCTTCCTACCAAAAAATGTTTTATGAGTCATAACCAAACTTAAATAAATAGCAAATATTATACCAGCTTGTGTAACAGAATAAATAAATATAAAAGCATATGTTTGAGAAGGTTTACATACGTAGAATATTTTTAATAGTAGTCATTTTTACTAGGTGGTAGACCCATATGTAGGGTCGTCTGG
Source organism: Elophila nymphaeata (assembly GCA_955850985.1). NCBI lineage: Eukaryota > Metazoa > Arthropoda > Insecta > Lepidoptera > Crambidae > Elophila > Elophila nymphaeata. The sequence continues at coordinate 6,555,777 of OY039091.1, read as the reverse complement.
GTAGGTACCACCGCCTTTCTTATTTCTGCCATGAAGCAGTTCGCTGTGTTTTGGATTGAAGGGAAAGGTAGCCAGTGTAATTACTGGACATGGAGGGCATATCATCTTAGTCCCCAGGATGGCAACGCATTTGCAGTGTTAAGTGATTTACCCTTAATATTACAAGTGTCTATAGGCGACGGTAACCACTAACACCAGGTGGACCACAAGCTTGTTTGCCATCTCGTAATAAATAAATAAAAAATGCTTTAGTACAGTCTATTCCCAGTTTCCCCGAATGCTTTGGGAAACTGGGAATTGTTGTCGCATCTTCCCCCGAAACATTATTTAATTTATAAATCTATTTCGGGAACTAAAATCGCGCTAGTTGCCCATTGGTAGTAATGAAATAAACTTGAGTTTATTACAGGAATAATTAAAACAAAGTTTGCTTATTTTACTTGTAGATAGGTAGGGCACATGGAATTAGCTGTAATACATAATTATCTTTAGCATAGAGAATCCTGCTCTTGCATAACACACTCAGAAAATTAAACAAACAGAAAAAGGAAACAACAATTTATTTATTTAACAAGATGCTATTTTTTCTCTTAATTAATCAAATTATCTACAAGATGAATGAAGTTTTAGAAAAATATCTCCAGTAGTTTCCGAGCTAACCGCCGACACTAAAATGTATAAATTTTGAAACGCTCTCACACTAATTGTTAACGTGTGTTGATCGCTCGAAAATTATCCCTTCCTTATCGCCCTCGTAATATTTTGAATTACGCATGGCTTAAACTACGCACAGAATTTAGCGTACAAGTTTACATCAAAGAAACAGAAAACGTTAAGGAAAACATAAATAAGGTTCTTACAGATTGAAAACTGATTTATCTTAGTAACTGCATGAAATATGAGTGTTTAAATATAGTCTCCTACGAATCACGATGCGGATAGTTCGTAGATTTTCGCCATAAATATATTTTTAAAGCCACAAAAGTGTACACTGAATGTTTATACAAGATATATGTACCTCTATTTTCATAAGATATTAGATTTTCCTTTTTTTTAAAAAAAAACAGTCCATGAGTCCACTCGTATGACACCCGCTTATTTTTGTAGACTAATACCAGTGAACGCATATAAAAATGCGTTCACTGACTGATACACATTCTGAATTGACTGAGATCTCTTGTAAGAGATAATAATAATTCATATATTTCAGGCAACATAATGCTTACATAGATGATTTAAAACAAATTTCCCATAGATAAATACATTAAAACTAACATATACTGTAACTTGAAAACCCTGACGGCCTGAGGTAGTCCGACAGAATCTTCACATTACCAGGTTACCAGGAGAAAATAATACTACACTTGAGTAGAATTAAAATAAGTTTTAGGTTGCAAAAAAACGGTGTTACAATACATATAACAAAAAATTAACACTAAGGCACACGTAGGGTCGGTGACGTGTTCAATAGGGAGCCGTCCTCGAAAACGACTCCTTCCAGCCAGAACTCCCTCTTCATGAAAGTCGGCAGATGATGTGTTGGATAAGTTCGTCTGTGCAAATCTTGTTACTTTAAGTTTGTTGATTATTATCTGTAAAGTGCAATACAGTATACGTTTATTGCAATATTACATAAACATTCTATGTAGATATTGTTGATGCAACTACAAATAGCGGTAATGTTTGCGCCCGAAATAGAAATCGTGTTTTTACACAATTAACTCAATTGAATCCAGCTAATTTCTCGTGATTATTGACATTCATAACGAGTACACGTTAGTAAACATTGTCTTACTTCCTTGTGTTGTAAATGACAAGACAAGTAAGCAAACGCGTGAATTCTTTTTTTTTAGTATTGTTATCGACCTCAGATGTGCTTTACAGCAACTTCGGAAATTTTAAACAAGTCTCACTGTCTCCTAGAGTTTCCACTTAGTGGCAGACTTAAGGGTGCCTTAAGTGCTTAGGCTAAGTTTACACTTGACGCACTATCTCGCAGTCGAGTTACGACACAGTGGACTAACTATGGATATAAACAGTAACTATTATCTAATCTGTGACATGCCTGCGGTTCTCCCTGATTGGAGCCTTTAGAGGCAATCTCAGGTCTAACACTCTCCTTCAATCCGAACCGTGCAGAGACTCAAAACAGTGACAGACTCAGACTTCCTTACTGGAGATACCTGGAAGCTAGAAACCCTCTGCGGAGAGTTCTTAAAAATATCCCGTGACGCTGCAATATTCATTAAAAAAAATGGTGACGTTAAATCTGCCTGAGTTGAGTTTACTTGTCCATGAGAGGTATGTGTGCGTAGCTTGAGGGCGTAATGTATGCAGTTCACGTTCTTCTATTTTGTTGCCAAATATTATATAATTTGTCAAAGTTAATATTTACGTTGGCAACTGTTGACCAGTCCTTCCTTATTTGAAACACCCACAAAAACTCCATACATGAATAATGATGATGATATTATGATTGCTTCTAACAAAATTGGGTTATATTATTTTCCTTGAATAAAAATAGTGACTCGTTTATTTTTGTAACTATTGGTTACGTTATGGAATGTAATTGGGTTTATTTCGTTACGTTTGATTGCCATTCAAATTATCATATGCCTGTCCTGAGGAAGTACATTACAGAACTTTTAACGTTGCTCTCTGCCAATAATTGTGATATTATTTACTAGTAGTCTTTGTTTACTAGGCAACAGTATCTAAAATGTTCCGAATTAGCCGCACGGTCGCAAACGTAAGGTTCGGTTAGGTGATCCAATAGAATTATAAAAATGCAGCAGGTAGTTACTAAATTAATAGAGAGACTTGAAAGTTTTATCGACTCATGTCATACTTAACAGTTTTTTCTCTATCTATAAGTAGCAGAGAAAAATTACGTTACATTATGATTTAAAAAAAAATCTACTTACTGGTCACGGTCAAGAACTCCCTAGTATCCTTGTTTTTTCCGTTTCGTTTCCACCACTCATTTTTGTGCCTGTTTTGCATCGGAGAATGAGAGACTGTATCACTTCAGTCAGCCCAACTCTTCCAGGAAGCCTCTCAGCGCCTTTGTGTCTCTGAACACATCTTTTTTTCTGATGATTGAAATTGCATTTATGGACTAACCGCACCGAATGGCTTAGACAATATGACAATATGTGACGCTGGTCTTACCCACTAAAAACTACTGGTATTAAAAAGTCGGGAACGGCGTATACGGCTCGACTCCGAAATATCTCCACTCCAGTCTTTGAAGACATCCTGGCGTCTTCCTAGATGGCCCAGGTAGCGAACCCGATGTGTTGCCACTGCGTTAGACAACCTCTTCGTATTCAAAAGCGAAAGCGCAGCTTGCGAGTATTACTGGTTACCTACATGCATGCATCTATAGGCACTTGTTCGTTTTTCTTACTCTACGCCCTTGATAAAATAAGTACCATAAATTATAATACCTTTTAACGATGAGATCACCCATCCACGTGTCTCTCACACGAATAATGCACCATAGATTCGAATTGCGTAACTATGTAATAGCTAGATCCAATATTTTTATTTATAGATCATGATTCCTTTTCTAATTCTGAAGTGATGAGTGGTTTTCGTAAAACAATGCGGCTGACTTAAAAACTCGTCGGATCATTGCACAATGAGGCATACTCTGAAATATGCTGCGTCTCTGACAATAGGATTAGCTAAGTCTTTGAAATGTCCATCTTTGCATGGAGGTTATTTTTTATCATTTCATTGTTTCGGAACTATTCGTGTCACTGTGACCTAATAATTGGAGGCCTTACATGTACTCCTTTAGCTGGGCACTGTCTTAAAATGAGATATTACCAGCTTGCATTGTTTTGATATGGTGGGTCGAGACTGTCTGCCCAAATGTCGTTTCTTTTGTGAATTAGAGGTTCTCAAAAGCACAGGAGGTGCATTGGCGTTTCACGCTTCTGTCCGCAGAATCTGCAAGCATCAGTCTCTTTCAGTCTATGTAGTTGAGGTCTTTGTTCAGCTTGCAGTGCTCAGTCAGAGCCCTAATCATTGCGCTCAGTTGTGCTTAGGTACATGGAGGTACTCGTATCAATGAATCGCTTCTTACAGTATATTTATCTAACCGAGGTGAGCCATGGTTGTGTATATAGATATAAATCCACATTGCCTCTGTTTGCGTTTGTCAGTATGCATGAGACAATTTGCATGTATAATCTACTCACAGTCATAACAGTTAACGAATTAAAAATACTATATTTTTAGGAATCAGGAATGGAATAAAATAAAAATAAAGAATTATCATCGTAACTTAAAACAATTTTACTTTCAATTAGATTTTCACAACAAGTAACAAGCGATTGCACAGAAAACAACTCTTTACACGATAACCGAATAATAAGGATGAAACAAATGACTAACTGCAAATCACATCATCACCACTTCAACCGACCTCACCCTTCAACGTCCGACAAGCAAATGGGCTGAGAGCGAACTAGAGATTGCTTTTATGGCGGCGTTGTGGTGACGTCATGATTCGCAACGATTCATTCTTCATTTCTGCTAACACGGCCTATCCTGATCATGCGCCGTCCTCGGCCGCATTTCACAAGATATCTTCATGGAAGACCTCAACAGGGTCAACCTGAGCAGACCAGGGCTCAGCACCGGTGTCATCATTGTCTTCAGCTTCGGAATCTGTCGATGAGAAACAACATGAACACAAAAACAAAACTTTTTTGTAAAGTTGCCTATTCTTTCATTCCTCACACAATCAAGGCCCTCTTTCAATGATACACACGATGCTATTTCTTAACTTCTTCTACTTCACTAACAATCATCGTATTACAAGCTTCATCGACCACACACATCGCTTATTCTCACAATTCTACGTACAAGGCTAAGCCATACGAGATTGCAGGACCAAAGTCCAACACATATCAATGGATATGGATACAAATTCGAAACCCAACATATATTGAAAGATATGTCTGTAAGGTAGTGCGCGCAATCAGGGCGCGCAGCAGGGCGCGCAGGTAGGGCGCGCAGGCAGGGCGCGCATGCAGGGCGCGCAAGCAGGGCGCGCAGGTAGGGCGCGCAAGCAGGGCGCGCAGGTAGGGCGCGCAAGTAGGGCGCGCAAGCAAGGCGCGCAAGCAGGGCGCGCAGGCAGGGCGCGCAGACAGGGCGCGCAGGCAGAGGCACGCACGTGGATGGTGCGCGACTGCCGGGTAGGCAGCACGCAGACTGCGACGGACCCGGCCACGCAGCTCAGGAACTGGCGCAACCGCTCGGCGCCTCCATCTGTCAGACGCTCGGCCTGGATCGGCCCTACATCGGTAATTAAGAAGGTACTGCAAGGCCGGAGCCCAACACACATCGAATGATATGTCTGCAAGGCCGAAGAAGCGAGACATCGCATCGAATGATACGTCTGCCGGTTCACAAAAGCGAGACCACGCATCGAATGATACGTCTGCCGGTTCGCAAGAGCGAGACCACGCATCGAATGATACGTCTGCCGGTTCGCAAAGCGAGACCACGCATCGAATGATACGTCTGCCGGTTCGCAAAGCGAGACCACGCATCGAATGATACGTCTGCCGGTTCGCAAAGCGAGACCACGCATCGAATGATACGTCTGCCGGTTCGCAAAAGCGAGACCACGCACGTCATAAGACGTGCAACCCAGTGCCGCTCGTCCATCCCACTACATAGGTATGCCACCCACTAGTCCGCCGACATCTCTGCACGGCACCTTTCGCGCCTGGGTAAACGCTCCTTTGATCCACGCCAGAGCGCTACGTGACTTGCAAACATACACACGCACACATAGACGTTCGCAAGTAAGAACTGTAACATAAGAGCGTTAGGTAAACCACAAACCCATTTTCGAAAAATTCTGCACAACTCTCGGGACTCGAAATTCGAGATTCGAAAGTAAAAAATCCCGCAGACAAACCATCCAGCGCGCAGCCCCCGGCAGAAGATCCGTCCCGCCCTCCGCGGCCCCCAGAGCATTTCAATCGGTTAAGACTTTGAAAGCCACCCCAATCAAATAATGCCCAAAACTTCGCAACGCCACGACTACAAGAACGAGATCTTTGATGGTGTCGATGTGATTTGCTTGTACATATCACGCTTAATCTCATGGCGCGGTGGCGTATTTTCCGATTTTGTGACGGTAGCGGCATAATAAATCGAATCCCTGCAACCGCTTGTTATTTTCTCTTTTAAACTTAAAAAACCTCTAGTGTAGGCGTAGGAAGTATTATCCCACTTCTGATTTTAGGAATCAGGAATGGAATAAAATAAAAATAAAGAATTATCATCGTAACTTAAAACAATTTTACTTTCAATTAGATTTTCACAACAAGTAACAAGCGATTGCACAGAAAACAACTCTTTACACGATAACCGAATAATAAGGATGAAACAAATGACTAACTGCAAATCACATCATCACCACTTCAACCGACCTCACCCTTCAACGTCCGACAAGCAAATGGGCTGAGAGCGAACTAGAGATTGCTTTTATGGCGGCGTTGTGGTGACGTCATGATTCGCAACGATTCATTCTTCATTTCTGCTAACAATATTTTAAATAGCTCCAATCAGCTAAAACCATGCATATTGTTCTTGAACGGAAGATTCATTAATTAACTTTGGAACCACCAAGGACTTCGCCTTGTTAAAAATCTCCGGTGATGCTCTAAGGCAGACTGCGCCGAACAACAAACATTGATTCAAGCAAAAAAGACATCAGGATCATCATAACAGTCATGTAACAGCCTTTATAATTCCTCCTACTGCTGGGACACAAGACCTCCACTTGTCATCGAAGCAGGTTTAGGAGGTTTTACCCCTTTGCTGATCTATTAGCCGCCTTCTACGACAACCATTAGAGGAATTCTACTCTGCCGGCATCACATGGCTATCAGACATCGGATATTCAGATTTAAATCCTTGGGGATAGAGATTGTAGTTGCAAAATAATTGTAGTTGCACCAAGCAACTTCCCTTAATGAAATCAACAAAATACATTATTTATTCCGTCCGGAATACTCGCAGTATATTATCTCTGTCGTACTATAAAACTAATATAAGTTCTGTATCCATGTTCAAGATGGCGTGACGCCAAATATCTCAAAGACCAAGGACACACGATTGGTTAGAGGCGTTAAGGCTGGTACTAGACAATGGGCTCCAGTAATTAATTTAAATAACTGGCCATAAAGCTTAGTGCAAGTAATTATGTATTATGTCAGCGCGAAAAATAATTGAAGGAAAATACTATGGGAGTGTCGAACGTTTAGCGAAGTGTTGAGCAAAGATTTGAATCGTTAATTATGAAAAATGAATGAAATACTTTATTTGTATCGTTTTTTCAACACACATACACAACAATAAAATATAACATACACTAATTTAATGATCGATAATTTATTGCAATACTAGATACTGTGTATGTGGCCTATCTTCCTTCGGAGGTGCTTTCTCCGCAACTCTCCAACTTTCGCGCCTGTTTTGCGTCATGGCACATACTGCACGTTTTGTATAATGTCTAACCAAATGTTACTTAAAGCTCCGCTTAACAACTTTAAAGATTATGGGAGAGATTATTATACCTTCTTGTAGAACTGTTGCACACTCAAATTCTCCCATACCACGTTCGCTCACAACGCCTAATGCTCTTTTGGACTCTAATCCTAAATGTGATGGTTTTTGATGATGGATGACAATAAATAAATAAATGAGCAGGATTGTATATTTATGCATGTCTGCGGAAATACAAAACGGTGGTAGCTCAGTAGCTATAAGCGAATACAACTTTATACATCCATTGGACATGGGTCTCGCTAAATAAAAAAAATAAAAAAATAAAGGATCTCCAACCCGATAGGTCCTCCGCTGCCCGCGTCCAAAGGATTCCCGTGACCTTTATCAGATCGTCGGTCCACTTTGTGAGGGCCTTCCAACGCTGCGTCTCTCGGTATGTTCGAGGACTTTTCCACGCCAACGGCCATCAGTCTTCCTCGTAATATGCCGTTCCCTCTTAAAGTTCGCAATTCTTTGGGCTATATCAGTAACCTTAGTTCTCCTGTGGGTCTCATCATTTCTGATATGATCACGCAGCGACACTTCGAGTATATTCCTAGCTACTTGACTAACCTTTACCCTTCTTAACTTTATACCAATCTAATAATTGTTACTTTTAGGGAATTGTTTCCTGAAAATTCTTGTATAACTGCTTAACTACTCACATTTTAGAACAGTAAGGAACAGTCAAACGATTCCATTAATTTACCAAACACAAACAATGGGGAAATTATCATGTGTGATATGACAGTGGAATAGTTTTTACGTCTGTCAATGCCATTCCACCCGTGTTTTATGACGTCAACTACACAGCTGGTTTTTATGAGGCACATTGGCGGCTGTATGAAGATGTTTTGTTTGCAATAATTTGACGTAGGTATTTACGGATAATCTTGTTTTTATCATTGCTTTACAAAATGACTCCATCTTACTTGAAGGATATCCGCCGCACTTGGCGAATTGCTAGGAGCTTCTTCATGCGTCTTTTCAATGACCGAGAATTGTAAGAAGAAGGGAATACGGGTGATGTCAGGGAAGATTTGTTGTGGTTGATTATGACTATAGTAGCGACATAGAAATGAGTTGCCGCATTTCTTAGTTCGCGTTGGAGTGGTGGCCACAGTTTGTCGGCATTGTCCTTGGGAGAAAGGGAGAAGGTATTGGATTTTAAGGTAAGGGATTAGGGAAATCGGTGAGGAAGAGAAAAAGGGTGAAATGTTCGAGTATCCAATTGAGGAAAAAGTCCTAAATTTCATTTAGAACATGATTTCAAGACACTTGTAGAAATAAAAAAGAACCTTGCGGTCGGCAAGGCGAGGGTGGCTAATACAGCGCATATTTTATGTCTCGCAATCTTTGCATTTTGAACTCCTCTTCTGCTTACATCATTTGGAATGGACGCTAGACTTGTTAATAAGAAGATAATCGGAAATAGAGATTATCCATCTAATTCTGTAACGAAATTGTTCTGATATATTCAGGCCATTTGTAAGCGGGTGATTATAGTTAGCCACATGAAGCGTAAAGAGTAGTAATTAAAAGTTATTTAGGTTAGGAAGCAGTAATTACGCACCGTATGAATGGTACACTTGATTAAAAACGTCTGTTTAATATTGAACCTTTCCAGTCAGGATATTAAGATCATTTTGGGTGTTGTAATAGTTGAACGCGTCTTTAATTGAATTTGGCCACGTATAATTTACTGTATGAATGGAGTTTTGTTTTGTGTCATGAAGTTATCCATTTTTAGTTCTTTTATGCAGGGTTTGCCAAGCATACCTCCGAACTAATGCAAGCAGTCACTTTAGCCAGTCTAACTAACTAAATAGATTGAAGGGCCGCAGCAACAAATAATTTAATTTTTCGGAACTTTGGAATGCCAAAAAATCGTAGGCCGTTTTTTTTTTGTTAGATTTCTAGAATTCTAGAGCGTGTAGGGAACTTGTCGAAAACATGTATACAGGCTGAATTTTTCAAGTGGGCCTTCAAGGCCAAATCCCAAACTATAAGGAATATCGAGAAATGCTCAAAGGAGTCGCGAGCCCGATTTTGATGAAAAAAAAACTGAATCATTGGATTTTTCAACCAGCCAGCCAACTCAAGCCAGGAATCGAACCCAATGATTTTGAAAAAAAAACCACAGCCTGTATTGTTACACCCATTATTATTATACCCATCGCTAGTGTTGTAAATAAAGATCGATTTCTGGGAAGTAATGATATAGGGAAACTAATGGAAAATGTTAAATTTTAATAAAATATTTATTGCCCTTGGTTGAAGCGATAATCAAAGCGATAATATTTTTTTCAAAAAACCAATGATTTTAAAATAAATTATGATCATCGCTTGAAAAATTCATCTGTATACTGGCAGTCATAATATAACGACCGACTAATATGACCACCAGGAAAAAGGTGAGCGTACTACGGCACGATCATTTAACCTAACCGAACATCTATCTAAATATATATAACTCAAAGGTGACTGACTGACATAGTGATCTATCAACGCACAGCCCAAACCACTAGACGGATCGGGCTGAAATTTGCCATGCAGGTAGATGTTATGACGTAGGCATCCGCTAAGAATGGATTTTTGGAAATTCCACCCCTAAGGGGGTAAAATGTCCACGCGGACGAAGTCGCGGGCGGAAGCTAGTGACCTATAAGGCTTTGACAACCTACTATCAATATAGTACCTATACTGTCAACTCTGTGACCACTCGATAGAGCGTTTTCGATACTATAAATAAGTATCCGTCATTGTAGTGTAGTGACCTGTAGTGACAGTCGATGTCGAGAACGGTAACCGTGTTCGACCACAATAGAACAAACCCACCACCTTCCCATGGCCTGACGCAACCTTACGGTTATACAGATCGAATCACGGGAGAGCGCGCTGCTAGTTGCCGGAGGCTCTGGTTTCACAGCGCACTTTAATCTCTCCTACAAGTTATTCTTTGTCTGTCTTCCTTGTCCCTATGGTCCTTCTCCCCTTTCTGGGGCGGACATCACTCGTACGCCTTCGGTGCCTTCCAGGTCGTCCGAGCCCACCCGAAGTGGTACCGCTTGCTCCCACTGGCCAGTCTTCTGCCTCTTCTGCGGCGTCTTCGCTCTTCACCTCTCTCTCTAGCCTACTCTCTACTTGCGCCATCGTCGCGCGAAGTCCCGGAGCTGTCTGAAGTTCGCCTCCGTCCCCACGAGATCCAGGTAATAGACCGCGCCCACCTCAAGCGTGTTCACCTTGTCCAGAAGAATCCCACGCGCTTCCCCGTCACCACAATAGAACAAAAGAACTTTATCTCGTCAAAGTCTTATTTAAACAACATACTTAATAAATGAATGAATTTAAGATATACATAGCCACGTTATGCAAGCCAAACATCATTTCGCTTCGGTTGTAATTTCAATTAAAATGCATCGAGGAAACTAAACATTGACTGTGGCTTCCATTAGCGAGCAACTGAGCAACTTACCGGTGATGTCACTTGTACATATAAAAACTTTATGAGAACAGAAAAAAGGTTGTAATTAAACTTATAACTTATTAGTCTAAGAGGTCACGGGATTTTTCATAACGATCATGGAAACGGTTAGATTTACTTTTATAGTTTGTAGAGTAGTCCCCTAATGTGAATTATGTCGGTCTGGCTGCTCTCAGTGGTTGCAACTTCGAGTTATAGAGCTTACAAGAGGCTTCATCGTTGCGAAAAAAAAACGATAACAGAAATGGTCAGTTTTAGTACCTATTCGAAGAATAACGTCTCCGCAGATGAAAAACGTTGGTCTGGCTGTTCTCAGTGGTTGCTTTTCAGAGAAAAAAAAAATAACAGTAATCAGCAAAATAAACAATTAAATCGAACAAATCCAAATTTTATTAATTAAACTTTTATAATTTTATCATCTTTGGGTAAATGCTAAGGCCTGAAGAGTTAAATATTTACTTATTTCCAATATTCTTTTAATTTTTTTTTTGAGCTTTTTCATTAGTCCCATTAAAATCTATACTAAACCACAAAATAAAGTTTTGAATTCAGTTTTTTTATAAATATTTAGCTTTCAATTTAATATAATAAAGTGCATAAAGTATCAAAAATGATACTTATTTTATTTTCATTTAAGAATTCATACTAATTGACTGATTCAATAAAACTCACATACATAAAATTCCTTTACCTTTTAGCTGTCTAAAAAAATGCAAATTACTCTCGAAATTGTACTTTTTATCCGGTCATGTAATCTAAATCTATTGATAAATATACTTAGAAAATTGAAAATGACGAAGGTATGTGTATATAATTGCTGATAATGCAATATTTTTTATTGATATTTGTATTGGTTGTAACATTTTTATCATGCTCTTGCTGGTGTCAAAAATGATACTCCATGCAGTTAGGCTATCTTGGTTATTGAGATTATTCTTTACGATATTTTCTATGAATTTGTAAGCTTTTGCTTCAAATTTTCAACATAATAACTACAAAAATAATATATGGAAACGATATACCTAGACGATTTGGTTACGCAGTCAGAAGGCAGCAATTACTCGGAAGATGATGCGGTATCAGATGACGTATATTAACTTTAGTTATGAGAAAATTAGTGTACCTACTATCTTACTCGTCAACAATTGCAAGCTGTACTCGAAGATGATTAGATACAGTACACTTTGGAAAATCATGACTATTCATGACCATGATTTGGATCCCCCTGATACTCATTTAGTAAATAAAGGTGAAAATGTTTCAGACAGTGGCACAAATTGTGTTATTTTTCAAATCATTATATGCTCAAAACTTAGGTGGAAAAAGCAGTCAATGTTGTTTTCTGAAGACCAGATTCTATTCAAAGGTTCTACCACTTTTCCGGATGACATTAGAGCTTTAACAACTCCTTATCAGTTATTTTCATGTTTTTCTCCCCGGATTTACTGTATAGACTGGACTAGAACTTCATATCTGTAGGATCCGTGACAGGTATGAAAAAGCTGAGAAATGGAAGAGGGCCATTCCATGCCCAAAAGTCGTAAGGGAATCATCGCCCACGGGTAGAGTTTACTTTATAGACTTGTGAAGATACAGGAATCCTATGAAGTCCAAAAATAGTATGGCCATTTTCTTCCACCATGTAGATTTGTCAGTCATCAATGCATGGGTTTTGTATAGGTCACTATGTACCAGGAAACAAGTAAACCCCAAGCAGATCCTAAATTGGCAAACTTTAGATCGAACTTGCAGATACCCTGTGCAAATACTCATATCCCTTCGATCAAAAGGGCGACCTAGCCAAAGTCACTCAATGGAACAGCCGCTTTTTAAAAAAAGGAATGTCTAGTGATAAAATAACTGTAAGGTTTGATAAAAAAAAAATATGAATATGATGATATGAAAATTATTATACATATGTTTATATAAAAAACATAAGGACACGAACTCTTGAGATTTATGATTTAGATACGTAAAATGCCATTAATAAGAAACAAATACATGCAAACTTTGCGTTTCCTAACAATTTTTATCTATAAACCCGTAAATGGTATAAGACTTACCGCTGACATCACCAGAAATATTGTCATTTTCTGACTCCGTCACAGTAACATCAGATACTTTATCAGGTAGTCGGTTCCCTGCATAGCAGAGAAGAACACATTTGCCGTCTTCTTCTTTCTGTCCATGTTAAATTGGCAATGGATAGCTTGGAGGATTTTTAGTTAAATTTATCTAGATATTTGATACATATTTGAGCTAAGTTGCGATGCTCTGTTGACAAATGAAACCAAATGCAAAATTGAACAATTCTATCAAACTTTACAGTTATATTATTACATTATAGACTCCTCATCTACGTGCCTAAGTAGCGAAGAAGATTTCGAAGATTAAGAGATCTAAGTTAAATCTATCTAAGTTAATAAATAAAACTCAGTTAAAGTTATGGTGAACCTGTGATTTTACCCAATAATTAATTGATTATATTACAAGCCAATGCAAGCTAATACATAATTTTCGTATCATCATTACGCACTGCGCCACAGAAGCGTTGATGGCGTAGTGCGTAAGGGCGTTGTCTCCCACCCAGGAGGCACTGGTTCGAACCGCCACGTACCAATGTATTTTCAAATTTTGAATTCATAATTATGTACGTTTAATCGACGCTTTTACGGTGAAGGAAAACATCGTGAGCAAACCTGCACACACCTATGAAGAAATTCTTAGGTTGTATGTGAAGTCGACCAACATTCACTTAGCCAGCGTGGTTGACTAAGGCCTAATGTTTACACCCCACATTAGGGGCAGTAGGTAGTCTCCTCGAATAAAAAGGAGGATGTAGAGAGGACAATAAATAAAAAAAAATGTGGGGTAAGTTCGAGCCCGTCGGTAGGGACATTATATGAGCTGTTGTAATGATTGCAAGCTAAGTATTTATAAAAAACATGATCATGATTTTCCAAAGTGCACTGTATCTGATCATCTTCGAGTACAGCTTGCAATTGTTGACGAGTAAGATAGTAGGTACACTAATTTTCTCATAACTAAAGTTAATATACGTCATCTGATACCGCATCATCTTCCGAGTAATTGCTGCCTTCTGACTGCGTAACCAAATCGTCTATATCGATTCCATATATTATTTTTGTAGTTATTATGTTGAAAAATTTAAGCAAAAGCTTACAAATTCATAGAAAATATCGTAAAGAATAATCTCAATAACCAAGATAGCCTAACTGCATGGAGTATCATTTTTGACACCAGCAAGAGCATGATAAAAATGTTACAACCAATACAAATATCAATAAAAAATATTGCATTATCAGCAATTATATACACATACCTTCGTCATTTTCAATTTTCTAAGTATATTTATCAATAGATTTAGATTACATGACCGGATAAAAAGTACAATTTCGAGAGTAATTTGCATTTTTGTAGACAGCTAAAAGGTAAAGGAATTTTATGTATGTGAGTTTTATTGAATCAGTCAATTAGTATGAATTCTTAAATGAAAATAAAACAAGTATCATTTTTGATACTTTATGCACTTTATTATATTAAATTGAAAGCTAAATATTTATAAAAAAAACTGAATTCAAAACTTTATTTTGTGGTTTAGTATAGATTTTAATTTGACTAATGAAAAAGCTCAAAAAAAAATTAAAAGAATATTGGAAATAAGTAAATATTTAACTCTTCAGGCCTTAGCAATATTCTACAAAATGATTAATGTCTGATTTTACCCAAAGATGATAAAATTATAAAAGTTTAATTAATAAAATTTGGATTTGTTCGATTTAATTGTTTATTTTGCTGATTACTGTTATTTTTTTTTTCTCTTAAAAGCAACCACTGAGAACAGCCAGACCAACTTTTTTCACCTGTGGAGACCCCATTCTTCGAATAGGTACTAAAATTGACCATTTCTGTTATCCTTTTTTTTTCGCAACAATGCACTGACTTTCGCGCATCATAACTCTGAAACGCAACCACTGAGAGCCGCCAGACCAACGTTTTTCATCTGCGGAGACGTTATTCTTCGAATAGGTACTAAAACTGACCATTTCTGTTATCGTTTTTTTTTCGCAACGATGAAGCCTCTTGTAAGCTCTATAACTCGAAGTTGCAACCACTGAGAGCAGCCAGACCGACATAATTCACATTAGGGGACTACTCTACAAACTATAAAAGTAAATCTAACCGTTTCCATGATCGTTATGAAAAATCCTGCCACCTCTCAGTCTATATCCGTTTTTGCCCAAGAAAAATAAACTATGGCTAAAACCTTGCGTCTCCTCTCCTCTCGTCTCCACTCTCGACATTCGGGAAAGTACAGAGGATATTTAGGGGATAATTTAAAAAGAACCATTAAAAATTGTTGATAAAGGCGTGTTGAGAATTTTATAGTGGTATAAATTCATCATCCACTATCATAATTAAAATATTTGTTTACAGACATTATCAGACATGTCGCATTTCTGCCGAAGCACGGAGGAATTGAGTTGAAAATTTTTCGGTCACCCATCCGAGTACTGACCGCGTAGCTTAACTTTGTGATTCTTTAAATTACGTGGCTGTATGAGATAGATTTCTTTGCCTTCCCTTTTTTATTATTACCTGAAGAAAAATAAAATTTATCTTTTTAAGAGCTCAAGTACGGCTCAAGCGAATATAGCCTCTATTATCGGCCAGGAAGTTCCCACTAGACACCGAACACTACGGACTGTGTTGCAAGTGCAAATTTGAAAATATCACAATAATCTCGAGATGGAAGAAACTAATTTTACTAACAAGAGCAATCGGCGACGTGGGCCGTGGCTTTTGTACAAGGCTCATGAGATCATCGCAAGAAAAGGTCGCTTATGCATACCTGGTGCATTTTTATTTATATCTTTACGAGGCTATTAATAAACACTAAATTAGCTTACTTGCCTTATTTGATGATCTTTATAATATTTTTTTTTGCATAATTTGTGTTATAAATTGTAGACTTTATTGTCTTAGTATCAAGGCGTGCACAGGAATTACGTCAAAATTGTCACATTTTGTGGATTTTTTAGACCGAATTTTGAAGCGATGTCAATAGATTTAGCAAAGAAATCATATATTCTAAAAAGATAAGTTTTGTAAAGCGAGGAGAACTTTATGGCGTAGTTTTACTAAAATGCAGTTTGGAGCTATCTTTCAGATGAATAACAAGCATTTTAACGGCAAACAATACTTTGCAAAAAATATTTTCCAATAGAAAATATACTATTTTAAACCACTATAGAGCCTAAATAAGTAAAAAATTGAGAAAACAGATTAAAAAGGGACACCAAAAAAAATTATGAATTGGTAAATTTTAATGACGAATATAATGTTAGAGAAAATAACGATATTATAACATTGTGAAGTGCACTCAGATATTTTAAATAATTATTTGAAAAATGGTCTCAATCCGAGTTCGCGGGCATTTTTCGATCGTACACCCCGAGTCTTCCCAGCTTGTGGACCTATCGCAATAGGAGCAATGTCTATGTGTGTATGGGGTCACATAGATACATGTATCTAACAGCAATACAGCGAAAAACAATTTTATTGGTACTTCGATGAATGCACGCTCTTATGCCAAAGCTAACTTGCCTATACGAGCATTGGTCTTTGTATGATTCCGCGTTTTGCAAAATGCTTCGGCATAATCATGAAACGCCGCAAAGGCTACTGGACCATAAAAATCTCGACCACTAGTCGCTAACCCATTTTCTAAGGGTTATTTTTTTATTACCAAGCGTAAAACAAAATGTATGAAAAATTACTAATTTTATTTTACAATTTTGAATTTTTCATATCACGATTTTTATACGTATTTAGATAATGACTATGTTAGCGTGGGGACCGCTTGATAAACCATGTAACCAAACATTCTGTATACATAGTTGATTAAATGTTTTTTTTACATGTTTTCCATACGCAGTTTCTCGGCTTAACTTAACACAATGGCCATGATACGCTGATGTCAGGATGATATTTTGGTAAATGACTCGCTTTTATATTGCCGCTGTTAATGACATAATTGAGCCTCAAACAGTTTTTTTTGTTAGTCAGGTAAGTACTATTGTTTTAACACAAGTACCTAATTATTTCCGCTTTTTAACCCTGACGCAAAAAGAGGGGTGTTATAAATTTGACGTGACGTGTCTGTGTGTGGCATCGTACCTCCTAAACAAAAGGATTGACTTTGTTGTGGTTTTTTTTTTATTGTTTGAAAGCTGACGTGATCGAGGTGGGTCTTAGCTATTTTATGACGAGGGTTACGTAAAATTTTAATTTTTGTAGTTTTAAAAACATTCAATTGAATTCGCGATAACTTATTTAGGCACCTGTTAATAGATAATATGTAAATAATATAATTATCTACATAATTTTCTTTTAAATGCTTAAAGAGATAAATATGTCTCTTAGAATCAATAGTACATAGTACGTCAACGCTATAAAAATCTTTAATGAGCCATTAGCACACACCTCTAGCGCAAATATTTTTTGTGTCATTCCAATCCTTGGAATGATTTGGCTATAGACTTCCATCATCATCATCAACAGCTTATATAATGTCCCCACCGAGGGGCTCGAACCTACCCCACATTAGGGGCGATTAGGGCCTTAGTCAACTTCCATCATCAGTCTACTATAATAATAATAATAGTTTAAATCCTTATTTTTAGTGTATGTATAATGTTTTCGCGCGTCTTCAACCGCGAATGTACCTTGCTTCGGTGAAATCACATACATTTCAATTTTCAAATATGGAATGTCTATTTGACCAGGCACTTGAGTTTTTAGCTTTTGCTCGTTGCGCAAATTACGCAATATACTTATTTTTAGTAGAAAAAGATGTTGGTACGTTTTTTTTTCGAAATCTAAAACCGTAGAGCTACACATTGCTCTACGGCAAAGGTGCAGTGGGAATTTTATTATAAATTGAACAAATTATCCCACGAGTCCTATACTTTATTTAAATTGATCCTATTGTCGTGGATTATGATTGGTTTACATTCCACTGATTGCCAATAGATTACTTGAAGTAATGTGCGGCCTTTGTAGGACAACCAATAGATGAAGTCTAAAATTTATTTACACTAGGTATACCTACGTCTATAAATACTTAATATGAAAACAAAAAGGAACTTTAAACAAACATTTTGACTTGAAATTTTTTGCGTAATATGTTTTATCTCCCAATCTGAAATCAATAATTAGGCTTTATACATGTATTATTGGTAAAACACCAACCTTCAAACCATTTGAAGACATTCCATACAAAAGTGCATCCATTTTATTTTGTTTTATTTTTAGTATGAAATTTTATATAAAAATTTCGAAACTTCCCATACTTTTTGTTTTACGATATTGATTTGATAACATCAATCCATTGTTATACTACAATGCATCCTGTATAATTATAATAATTACGTAGTTATTTCCATTCTTTTGAAATTCAAAAAGATGGTATGCAATTGGACATTTCCAAATCAAATTTGTAATTGACCAATGCTGTCAACTGATTCTAGCAGGGCGATAATTGGTGTCACCTAATTGGCTATTCGTAGTTATTTCCATTCTTTTGAAATTCAAAAAGATGGTATGCAATTGGACATTTCCAAATCAAATTTGTAATTGACCAATGCTGTCAACTGATTCTAGCAGGGCGATAATTGGTGTCACCTAATTGGCTATTGAGAATAGATTTTTAAATTGCATTTCGTAATATTCGAATTTCATTGAGTTACGACTTACGACTATGAACTGATTGTTCCTTATCTAGCCAATGGTTTCGTTACGTGAGGTCAGAAGTCAGAAGTCAAAGATTGGAATCAGGTAGTGCTAGAGCTCAATTGATAGGCCCACGCGTCGGTGACATCAGTCGGTATTCGCTCCAATTTGACTCATTCATTCATGCATCTGAATAAACGGCCTTGGAGTTATATTGTCATTGGGTATATGATAGCGTTCATATAAATAGTATGCTCCTGCCTTTTTTGCGGCTGAAAATGCTTAATTTGCGTCAGGTGGGGCCACCCCAAAGTTATGTGGGACTCACCCTGTCAGGGCATACCCACTAAAAATAGACGTGTTCCTCTAGGTCGTGGCTTTAGCGCACACAGGGTACATGGCGCAATCACTGTGTGCTCTGCTTCCGATGTTATTGTGGGCGGAGTTATGTTTGCTTCTTCTACTCTCCTCGGTGACGTTACGTCAACTCAACATTAACACCCTTTTTTGACATATCATCTTTCACGCAGTCTATTCATCTTGTCCTTAGTGTTCCTCTCCTCTATATCCATCCATTATAAAACTATATTATGCCTATGATAGCTATTTCTAATTAAGTGATTACCCACATCTCCCCTCATAAAGTAAATACATATACTACCTGTCCCGGCCACGAGTTGCTGTGGTAATTACATACTACTGACCTATACTATAACATTGTATCTGCAGTAAAAAATATATGACTAATTATCAAGATAAAAACTATCTATCTCTCAAGTTGGATCAAACTGCACACGGTGTACAAATTTGATTAAAATCGGTTAAGTAGTTTATGAGTCCATCGCGAACAAACAACGTGACACGTAATTTATTTCATCATATCATAACAGCCTTTATAATTCGACCCACTGCTGGGACAGAAGGCCTCTCCTTGTCAACGAAGAAGGTTTAGCCAGTAGTCCACCACGCTTGCCCAATGCGGATTGGTGGACCCCTTGATCAATACCCCTTTGCTGATCCATTAGTCGCCTTCTACGATACCCATTGGAGGATATAGGGTGTTGCTATTCTACTCTGCCGGCATCAAAAATATACTTTAATTGCTTGTAAAGTTAGGTAAGCGAGATAAAATATGCAAGAGTGGTGCGAGAGCGACACGTTCAGCATAGTTTGTCTGTGTAGTTGACGAGGCCTTGTACGCAACCACACCGAGACCGTCCCAACGCTGCCCGTCTAGGCACTCCTTGTGCACCAATTGGTGGCCAGCAGCCCACAGGGGCTACCGACTAACGCCAGCCCCTGTGGGCCGCTGGCCGACGCCGGCCTTATAGGCTGCCTCCTCACCGACGGCTGCTCGACCTGGCGCGTCCTCCGCAACGAGGACACCGGGAGCAGCCATCGGACCGCACCCGGGGGACTTCGGGCGCGGTCGTGGCCCTGAAAAGGGCCGTTCGGAAAAACAACTCGACGATAGCATGTGACTTCGAATGCCAAGGGAAAACCACTTGACATCAAAAGCCACACACCCGCCGAGAAAGTTTCCCCGCCACGTTACCAGGGTCCGCCACGAGGAGGCTTCCGGACGTGGATCCAATGTAGTTGACGAGGCCTGCTTTTTGAGAGATGCGATAAGGAGGATGCCGTATCTTCACTTTGGCTTTAATATAAGATTCCAACATGATCTGAAACGACGTTCAACGTGTTGAATTCTTAAAAGATGTTTCTTATCGGTATAGTTCCTGGTCAATAGGACAACCGCTCTTCATACTGTGGGTTCGTAAAAGTCGACTGAGAAGATTCTGATCCCTGTGCAGACCGACGCACTAAGGGGTCAATCGCGGTGTCAGTAAACCACACACAGAGGCATTGCCAAGGAGAGTTGGTGTCAGGCTGACACACTGACATTATATACACTATGCCAGGACCTGGATTGAAAGAAGATTTTTTTTTTTTAAGAAGAGTTGTCCAAGTTCATCAAAACCTTAAAACCTAAACTATATTTTGATCTTAAATCTGAACCTTACCTAGATTTAAATAAAATCTATTTACGTAAAACAGCTTACGTGGAGGGACTATAATCTAATTTGTTGTTGCGACATTATGCACTTCATGTTCGCGAATAGGGTCAAGGCATAATACATTTGTTTTGCACTGCGCCGCAAATTAACCGTGTGAATATGGCAATAAGTTATGACCGTTAAATTTCAGTATGTTACCACGACCTAATAATTAATTTGGAAGAAAAACTAAAGACTTCACTAAACATACTTAGCGCGTATTCAAAACTGGTTCATGGGAATAGAAACCAGGTTCGCCTTGTCATCATCATCATAACAGCCTTTATAATTCGACCCACTGCTGGGACACAAGGCCTCTCCTTGTCATCGAAGGAGGTTTAGGCAGTAGTCCACCACGCTTGCCCAATGCGGATTGGTGGACGGAGTATACGGTGATCAATACCCCTTTGCTGGTCCATTAGTCGGTTTCTACGACACCCCATTGGAGGATATGGGGTGATGCTATTCTACTCTGCCGGCATCACACGGTGCGCCTTGTACTCATGCGTAATACATATATTCACCGGGTTTTCGATCTCCCCTCTATATCTGAGTTCATGAAGGAAGCGCCTAGGCGCTACTTCCACAAGCCTCCCCAACACCCCAATCCGCTGGTACCTAGGTACCTACAGCCTCCGTTCAAATTTGATTTTTTTTAATTACTTATGTCAATTATTACTGTGGTATGCAAAATTATAACTGGCACCCATTTCCAATTAAAATAAATTAACAGAAGGCGTGTGAATAAACCATATCACCCCGGTAGCTGTCAACGAACTTAACTGTAATACGCCGGACAAAACAGAACGAGACGAAACACAAAAACTATCCTCGTCCCTTACGGCGTCGTTAGATCAAATTTGGTATGCGCGGGCGCATCTGCGGCGTCGCCAAATTCATATTGTAATTGTATGCGCTTCCTCGTCAGTATTAGTGGGTACTTTCTTTGGAAAGTTCCTTGTCCTATTGATGATCGCTCACTACGCACGTGCCGAGAAAGATGCTCAAGTGCCCTTTTAAATGTAAAATATATGCAAATCGTGTTGACAAGTTCATTTCGCTAGGCCTGTAGCAGACGACGTTCTTATTGTGGGGTCTAAATGTCACTGGCGCAAATATCAGCTCGGAAACGGATCAGTCGGCCTATTCGCTAACTTTTTTTGACAGATGAAAGTGATAATCACTGAGTGAATTACATTATCCATTGATATCTTTCACGACAAGTGCCACAATAGCGTGTCGTGTGAAACAGTAATGGATATGTAATTAACTCTTTAATTATCTGTCAAAAAAAGTTAGCAAATAGGCCTACAGCATCGCTTAACTCGAGTTATTTAATATTCTTTGTATGAAACTCCATACTGCCACGCACACTCTTAGCAGCGTAACGACACAGCCTTATCTTTTTTTATTTTTTAAATTTTCTTCGACTATTAAAAGTTTTATGTACAGACAACAGCACGATGGGTTCCACAAACTGTAAAATTTTCCCAATCGATTATGCACTTTATATTTAATAGTCTTAGGTTGAAAATCTTTTGGAGAAATTTAACAGTTTTGTGTAGCCCGACGTGCTTTTGACTGTACCTATCCCTAATGCTGAATATCGGCTAGTGAATCGTTCGTAGGCAAAAGGTCTAATGACGACCTGTGCTGTCGACGAATCGTACGCCTAAACGTTCTGTTGGCCGAAGCGACGATATACGAAATTTTGTGTCGGCTAGCAGTTCTGTGAAGAAAAGAATATCGGTGACCACTTCCAGATTCCCCTTGGGCAGCGTGTTTGACTAAGGCCTAATCGCCCCCTTTTTCTGTTGACGGGGAGGTCAAATGCATTTACGCATCGTCCCTGCGGGGCGGTGCCAACGCAAGGGACTCGAGGAAAAGGCGTTCCCTCCATACCCACTAAACATCCTCCCCGGCCTTCAGTGCGCTATTACGGGACGGCTCTGCATCTGCGCATGAACACACCGAGACCGTCCCAACGCTGCCCGTCTAGGCACTCCTTGCACTAATTGGTGGCCAGTAGCCACTCCTCCACCGACGGCTGCTCGACCTGGCGCGTCCTCCTGGCGAGGACACCGGGAGCAGCCATCGGACCGCACCCGGAGGACTCCGGGCGCGGTCGTGCCCCTGAAAAGGGCCGTCCCCAACTAGCCGTGGTGGGAAAACAAAAACAACTCGACGATGGCATGTGACTTCGAATGCCAAGGGGACTTGACATCAAAAGCCACACATCCGCCGAGAAAGTTTCCCCACTACGTTACCAGGGTCCGTCACGAAGAGGTTTCCGAACATGAACCTCAGCATGTGTGGGTGCCTATACCAAAACACTCTGTATTTTATAAGCAACTTTCATAGCACAAAATCCCAAACAACACTTTTGAATACCTATCTCAAATAAAAATCTTACTAGACGACTAGACGCCATAGAATTTGTCTTGATGAGTTTCAACGAAGTAATATATCGAATAAACTGTGACCCATTATTTTCTCCACCAGTAACTAAACTCAATTTTCTTTATTTAAAGAACAGCTACAACTATCAACCCAATACAATATGTAATTACAGCGATCAATATCGGCCTCTGTTACCAAAATAACTTTTTCAATTTTGTTACTAAACGGGCCCAACCGTCCTCTGTGACCAAAAAAATATAACTTTTTAATTCTTTTACTTTACGATTAAACCCTTAAACCTGTTCAATGTTTGCCATAGTATTGTCGATAGATAGCTGTCATGAAGTAGTCACTTAAGAGCTCTTGTAAAACTGACAGCTATTTCCAAGGAACGTTGGTGTGGAGTTTCTCTGCGTGATCATATCAGAAATGACGAGATCTGCAACAGAACTAAAGCCACTGACATAGCTCAAAGAATTGCAAACCTTAAGTGGCAGTGGGCAGGACACATTGCGAGGACTGACGGCCGTTGGGGCACAAACTTAAAGGTCCTCGACTGGCGACCACGTACTGGGAGACGCAGCGTCGGTAGGCTCCCCACAAGGTGAACTGACGATCTGGTAAAGGTCGCGGGAAGCTGCAGATAGCGACAGTGCAGGACCGATCGGGTTGAAAGTCCTTGGGCTCCCCCAAGGACTTCCAACCCGATCGGTCCTGTCCTATGTTCAACAGTGGACGTCTCTCGGCGTAAAATCTAATGTCAATAATTATGATATCAGGCATTATTGACGCGAGGGAGTCTTACACCCGTATTCACAAACATTACTATGAGATCTCTCGACTCTTGGATGAGAAACGAACCAATCACAGAGCTCTATTCAATGCCATTGCGTTGAATAGAGCTCTGTGATTGGTTCGTTTCTTATCCGAAAGTCGAGAGATCTTATAGTAATGTTTGTGAATATACGGGTGTTACTGTTGTCCAGAGCATGGGGGCTTAGACAAATGTCAATCGTTTTATAACGATAAGATATCGAATTTCGTCATCATAGGCCATATTGCTTGGTTATCTCCAGCGTCTTAGATTGCGCTACCAACTTACTTAGAGCTACGATTGGTCACGTGATTTAACGACGGCTTAAGTCAATCCCTGCATACATTTTTTTCTTATTAACTTCGTTATCGTTTTATTTGTTACTTTGTCTACGGACCCTGTACAGCGTCCGAATCGAAAAGACGGCGATGACCTCCTAAGTTACTTGACATGCTTAGGTTTCTCCTAAAACATAGATAAAAGGGACAGTTTATTTTACATTGATTACTCATTATTATGTTTCCTTTGTTGCAGGTGGTTTGGAAGGCAAATACCGTGTGGCGGCGCCGGAACTCATGCAAGACACATTCATGAGCGATTCGGAAGACGAAGGAGGTAAGTCTGAGCGTGGTTCTAAACCTATATGTCTAAGCGGAGATTTGAATAGGTATGTCAAATGCCTAGATATGACCACAAACCTACTTGTGCTACTCATAAAAAAGTAAATTCTTAGTAGGATTAGACGATTTCCTGTAGAGATATTATGCAGATTTATCGAATTGCAACTGCAAGGCCTTAAATGTAAATAAATATGTTCTACAAATGCTTCATCAATTTAGGACCAGCAGTCCGGGCATCGTGTGATTGCTATAGACAATATTTATGTTCACTAAAACAAAAAATGGCTACGCTGTAAAAGCGATCTGCAATAGGCATCATAACAGCCTTTATAATTTGACCCACTGCTGGGACACAAGGCCTTTCCTTATCATCGAGAGGAAGCGCAGGTCGCTGGTTGTCCGACGTAGTATGTTGGGTCGGAGATTCGCACGTTGCTCTAAAAAAGTTAAAAACACGTTATTGCAAATTGCCAGTCTTTTTACACGTGCAGTTTGTGCAGCAGACCTATAGTGTGTGACCTGCGGGTCCAATATAACAATGCCTATATTATGTGGTTGGGGCTGCCTAGGCGACATTTGCTGCAATCATTAGAAAAAGGTGCACCTTTATGCTTACGCACCTACGTAACAACACCAACAGTATCTTCAAGGTGTTCGGTGGGGCTCTAGGTTTTTGCTGAGGTGGATATACTTCCACGGTTTTAAATAATTATACTGTCTTTGTATAGTAACACCAGTAAAACGACCAAGCTGAGACCTACAAAACCTGCCTACCATCAGGACCATTTTTGTCCTTTTGGTCGAGTCCTCATAGGCTCACAGTTATCGGCTGACTGCCCACTGACTGACTCTAAGCGGCGTATCGGTTGATGAAATGTCGAGTGAGCAGCGAACTGTAGCGTATTAGCCGCGAAGTGCTTGCGAACTCTTGGGAGGTAAGGTTAGCTTTGGTAATCCCACTCCAACTGATCGCAGTGCTTGGCCACGGAGACAGACTAGGCGCGGTTGCGGGTGGCTGCGGCGGTTCGCTAATTGAACAAATTTATGAGAATGTATAAAGCATGTCTCCTATCAAAATATGTGGTAATGACACATTTGAGCCTGGTAGATCCTGTGGTAGATGGCACATTAAATCGGTTACTAGTCAGCAACCTGTTTAATTTAAATCAAAAGTTTCAGTACCCATTCTAGTACACTCATAAAACTTGTCCGGATACTTTCTATAATCTGCATAAAGATTCAAAAATTCTCCACATTTATGACGATCTTAGCCTATTTATGATCTAGCGAAGCCCTAACGTCGGCGTAGTGCGCGAACTAAGCTGCTGACTGCGACTCTGCAAACTGCGTACAGTATGCGCTGTATGGACAATTGGACACACCGTTTAAAATACAAAAGGCGAAATGGAGGCAAACAGTAAGCCATTAACTGCGAGCCTAATGGGGACGCGGCCTTAGACTATATCTGAGAAATCAATAGTTATGAATATGTCAAAAAAATACTTCGGCTTTTTCCATGGTCTTACATGTATGTTCTTTGCCTGAAAGAAACTGTTACCTTACCACCATCTTTTATCGCGATCCAATTTAAGACCTAAACTGAATAGAATCGTTAATTCGTACTATGACGCTATCTACACGACTCGGCTACTTTCGACAGCGATTCAGTTCAGAGTTGTAGGTAGACTGAGACAACTATAAGTCATATTTATATAATGCTCTCTCTTTCACTCCATAACAGACCAGCGACAACTATCATTCATTCTTTCGTAAAATATAAGCTTTTTGATTTTTACGACGCAAATGCGAATCAGTATTATGAAGATGATGGTACGAAATAATACGTTTCAGTTTACGAACCTATAATATAATAATACATTTCCACACTCACACCAATTATCTAGCCCAAATTAAGTATCATTAAGAACTTGTGTTATGGATACTAAATAACGGACAAAATATACATAATGATCATGTAGATATTTCATAAATAAACTTAAATAAATATATAAACAACCATGACTCGTGAACAAATATTCGTGTTCATCACACTAACATTTGCCACTACCGGGACTCGAACCCGGACCGCCCGATGTGTAGGCAGCGTTACTCACCACTCCACCACGACGGCGTCTATACTCAACCATGCGGAATTTGAATCGCTTTTATAAAGATGGTGGAAAGTAAGGCTACTGGTTCCAATTACCTACTTATTAATGTCTTGAACAGGAGAAGTGGAGTGCCCCATCCAGCAGCAGCAGCAGTACCGCTACATGAACAGTGAGGCGGGCACGCTGCACCGGGCCAAGCCGCTCGAAGACAGCGTCACTGACGGCCACCTTTGGCCCAGCAACAATGACAGCAAGGTCGCTACTATCGACAGGCAGCCGCTTGACATCGGGTCAGTTTTTGTTTTAATTTTTTTTACTTGAATTGGTTGTCTCTAGTGACAATTCGTGCGTCACCGGGGTTTGAAGAAGGCAAGAACTTGGGCAATCCGCAAGCATGTAAGTCGAACGTTCGTAGGGGATTACTGGGCGACCGAGCATCTCTCTCGGGAGTCTCTCGACCGCCTAGCGTCCCTAGGGCGTCTGAATCGCTAGTACAACCGATTAGTGGGCAGTTTTGGGGCCATGTATCAAAATTTGTTGCGGGGAGTCTTGTACATTCTCTGTACATTCTCGACCAAGAAGTTGGAAGCCACACTACCAATAACAAAGTGCAGTCAATAAATTTGACCTCGACCCCGCATACTTCCTACCTATCTCTTTTTAATTCATAACACAAGTAATATGATGATGAACGTTCGTATGACATATTAGACGGTCACGTGACAAGTGCTCTAGTGGTTAGAAAGAGACAACTAGGAAGTAAGCGGTATCGAGGTCAAATTTTTTGACTTCACTTTTTTATTGATAGTGTGGCTTCCAGTTTTATAAAGGTTTTTCTCAAAAGGAACAAAATGCTTCTGTAATTCGTGATAAGATAGACCAGTCCAGTCTAGTCTCAATGGTTAAGGGTTAAAGGTGAAACTTGCTTCAATCTTCACACTTTGTTAAGAAAATACTGGCAGCTAACAAGCAACCTTTTCGCGCCCAAATTTTATGTATAATATGTGGCATTGTAAAAAAGTTAGATAAAAATTAATGAAGCAAGAATAGGGGTGTTTGGCGGGAAATCATGGCGTCTGGATGTCGATCTTTATTTCGATAATTCAAAATTGCTTCGGAGTGGATTTTGTGCAGTGAAAGTGGTGTCGTTTTGTTGCATAAGGATCCGTGTGACGAACAGTTATGAGGAATCATTGAAATAAAGGTTTTGTGTATGTGGCGTTGAGAATTGTATAGTGGTTGGAAATCCCACTATACAATTCTCATCAGTCACAGTCATGAGGTCTGTTGCCATGCATTTCTTTCCAAGCACTCCCTAGATGCATTAAAATGTGCGACGCCCATATTTTACTGCAAAAATCAAGAAAGAAGATGAAACTGAAGACTTGGCTGTATGGGCTAGATCCCTTTGCCGTCCCGTAACAGGGAAAATTTAACAAAAAAAAAAAAAAGAAGCAAGAATATGTTTTATTTGCAAGAAAATTAACAATAATTAATTAAATAAGACACAAGTATATAATTTACACACACACTTATCATCACAGCCTTTGCGTCAGGTGAGATAGAAGCTTGCCCTGTGCTCAGCATACCAATACATGATCTTAAAAGTTACTATAATGAATAACTTTTACTTGTCTTATAGGTTCCTGGTGTCGTTCGTGGTGGACGCTCGTGGTGGAGCCATGA
The DNA here is from genome assembly GCA_955850985.1 of Elophila nymphaeata. Taxonomy (NCBI): domain Eukaryota; kingdom Metazoa; phylum Arthropoda; class Insecta; order Lepidoptera; family Crambidae; genus Elophila; species Elophila nymphaeata. Next base: position 6,527,272 of record OY039091.1, on the reverse strand, counting down.
AGGCCAAAAGACGGGGCGGAGTCCGCATCATAGTCCCCCCTGCAGCTTGTGCGGCCCCCACAAGGGTCACTTGCAGGTATGTATGACCTCAACCCACACACAAAGTGTGGAGAACATTCAAAATGGTACAAAAATGCGAATTAATTAATTCAACTAACCTAACAATAAATACATAATTATTGAAGTAGGACCAGCGAATTATAGTATTTTAACTCAAACGCTAGTGAACCATGACTATATGTGTGGATATACTTACATACATGCATATTGGCTCTATGTGCGTGAGTATTGCCGAAACTGAGCAAAAGTTAAGCTAAATGCAGAGAACGAACAGTAGCCCAACTTAGGCGTGTCCTTGAAATTTAAACCTAATTTCAAGTTAATTTGTACTGGGCGCTAGGGTTGGTACGAACCAACTCTAGCGCCCAGTTCAAATTAACTTGAAACTTGAAAAAATGTAAAATATTTTTTTAGGCATAGGGTTTTTATTATTGTGTTTCTTTAGGATTAAGAATAAAACATTATGTTAATTTAATGATAATTTATTTATTACAAATCTAAACATAATAATATTATAAAAACACAAAAACCTAGTCTGCTAATATTATAAAGAGGAATGATTTGATTGTTTGTTTGTTTGTATTGAATAGGCTCCGAAACTACTGGACCGATTTTAAAAATAATATAATAATAATAAAATAAATAAAAACTTTTTTTTAAAAGAGTACAACAGTAACAGATAATCAAAAGCGCCCAAACTAGGTAATCCTGTCTTATGGGAGCTGGGAGCTATAAAGAATTTATTAGACAATAAAAATGACAATGTTGGTTTTAAGAACGTTGAATTTAGGCACCCCTGTGTACGGGTGCCTAAATTATATATCAACACGTGATATATAATTTAGGTATATAATTTATTTTATCCCGCCATTATTCAAATAATCGAATTTAATCGAAACGAAACTCGAACGGGACACAGGGCGGGGCGCGCGTGAGCGGTGCTGTGTGTAAGTGGAGCACAACAATCTCGGCCGGCGCGCGGCGTGACACTGCGTTGCCTTGCCGTTCAGAGCATGCTTGGCGGCCGTGTAAACGTCGTTTGTTTGTGTGCGTGCGCCGATTCGTCCGTTTATATGGAGTCAAAGTACTGTTCGTTCTCTATATAGTGGTTGTACTTACCTACTCGGCCGACTAAAAATGTTTCAACGCGAATTTCCTCCTTGCTTCGGACGGCACGTTAAATTGGTGGTCCCGGCTGCTGTCGAAAGTTAGTAGTCGTAAAAAGCAAGTCACTTCAGCAGCCAGAAATGGCGACTTTTAAAACTCTGACACCAGGTTAAAAAGAAAGCCGTTGATAAACAAAATAGAAGTTTGAGAATCGTTTATACCTCTTTGGGAGATTTAACACGCGTCTTAATAATCGTATTACAAATATACCGCGTATCGTAATTACCCTCTGAACAATTGCCAACAGACGATTACGCATAGCCACCAAATTCTATTAAAATTAACGCTAATACTTGGGAAGCGTGATTGCTTCGCTAATCCTGGTCGCTCGCAGGGTTGTCACCTACACAAAATGTTCACCTCAGGTCACCTCCCTTTCACTAAAGAAGGTGACATTTGGGGAGACACATTCTCGACCCAGATGACATCAAAACAATCCAAGCTAATAGCTTATTATTTTTAGACAGAGCCCAGCTAAAGGTGTACATGTAAGGCCTAAATAGGACTTACTTGGAGGCTAGTCATTAGTCACAATAGATCTTCATAGGTCGCAATGATGACTTACATTTGAATAAAACTATTAATTTTCATACCAATTAGCACATCCCACGGGCTGTCGCTGTGGTGTGATTTGTGCTTATGTTACATGAGAATAGTCTCCAAAAATTATGATTTTTAATTGACAATATCACAACAGCGCCAACCCTGCGCATGAATCACACACACAGCTTGGGACCATGCCACGAAGCGGTCTTGAAATCGCTCAATCAGGCCTCTATGAATAGCGCTTCCTATCGCTGTTTACATACGTAATTGACCAAGTTTACATACATACAAACATATTATTTATCACGGCCATAATTCCAAAAGCGATGAGCAGAGCTGTAGGTAACTTTTTGGTTGCCCCAGAATAGTGACAGGTTGCCTGTCGCCTACATAAAAGAGTCATCATACATACCCTAAAGTTACTAAACCTTCAACCACTAAACAAAAACCTACCGCCCAAATGTTAGACTCGTAAACATTCGAGGAGTCCGTGTTGGCCAAGTTTGGTGTAACAAAAACAAATAATTATGCCCGTGACCGATATTTTTATTGGAAACTGTATTTCTGGATTAGGAACCGGTGCAGTCTTTCACGACCTCGTAATTTCATAATAGTCAAACTTCAAACGCTGTTTTTAGTTCATGTAAATATGCGTAGCTCAATGATAGTGGCTGGATGTAATACCTTGACATAAATAGTTGAAATAGAAAAGTAAGTTACTAATTTTCGTGTTAAATTATACTACAAATTAGTTATTCAGTATTTTTGGTGTTATCCGGCTCGAAGGACCAGTTATCAAAAAAAAATATTGGTTGATATCTGGCTTGGAGGGCCGTTATATTGCACTTTTGGAATACCTTGACATAAATAGTTGAAATAGAAAAGTCGAAAAGGCAGCCTGCGCATAGATTGGATATAACAGTATACATCTTAGCTATATAGAATCTCCTCTCCTGTCTCCTTTCGGAGTCAAGCCCTTTAAGATCTATGGGGGGGTTTCATTTTTATGAAACAATTAAACACTTTTTGTCGTTTATAACCCTTATTTCCAAATAGCAAAATTCAAAATAACTTGGAACTTATTAGGTAAAGGTTTTCACTACATCATATTGTAAATCTCTCTATTGTAGACTATTAAAACACCAATTTAATTCTAAAATTATTACTTTTTGCCAGACACACACGGAATCGAAGGCAGCGGTAAAACGTTTTGAATAGCATGTAGAAAGAAATTGCTCTATAGATGACGTAGCGTAAATTCTTAGATTGTAACTTAGCGGCCAATATTATTATTTTTAATATTAGCGTTGTGTTTGTAGAGCGGCCACGAGAAGAGCGCCGGCGGCAGCACCTCCCCCGTTGATGGAAGGAGAGGCTCTGGCGTCTCGGCTGTTGGAGCTGCAACCACAAGGAGCCAAGTTCTTAGCGTGAGTATAAAATTTATACTTAGGTGAAACTTTAAGCCACACTACCAATAAATACAGTTTAAATGAAATGATTCAGTTACATACAAACATACAGGTGAAAATAATAATTGGGGTTAAAGTATGAAATTGCCGATTTTTTCCTCATTATTCATTAGTGTATAATTCCTTTTATCTACACTCATGTCATAATATTCGAATTACGATATCAAAGGTGAACATAAAATGACATACTTTTTAATACAGATAATCAAAATTAAAATTAAAAAAAACAACCTGAAATATAATGACCATTATAACACCGGTTCGACTCATTATGATACAGTTATTTTTCTTAAATACTCGGGAAGGCAAAGGGATCTAACCCATACAAAAAAGTTGACTCCTAATAATTTGCAAAAAGCCACAACAAATAGTTTGTTGCCAGAAAAATAAAAAAATAATAATTTTACAGAAAGGGAACAAACAAACAAAGGATAATTAGGATTTAAAATAATTAAATGGAAAATTGACGAGCCCCCTCATGTTATTGTTTTTAGTGTGTAATTATTCTATGGCTCGATTGGTCGCGTTAAGAAATCCCTCTTATTGGTTCGCTGCATAACGCGTCACGGCGGCGGGCGGGCGGGGCGCTTCTGATTAGACAGTTCTGGCGGAGCGCTTGGTGATTAGTAAAAAATAAACAAATCTGTGTTTTCAATACTGTGCGAACAAGCATATTCAAATAGAAAATGAGAAAAAAGCACTTGTTTTGGAAAACGTAATATTTGTCTTTTCTGTTGTTTTATTTGAATTTATGTATGAGTGTAGATAAAGTAGTGTATGCAACTGCATATAACACGGGTATTAAAACACTCTTTACTAAACTCACACTCGTGTTTTAATACCCTTCATTATATGACAGTTGCATAAACTACTATAATACAATAGCTATGTCCATTATTCTTCTTTTTATTTTAAACTTCATTACAAGTGACGCCGTCGTGGTGGAGTGGTCAGTATAGCTGGCTTCACATCAAGCGGTCCGGGTTCGAATCCTGGTAGCGGCAAATGTTTGTGTGACGAGTCATGGTTGTTTATACATTTATTTAAGTTTATTTATAAAAATATCTAAAATTATTATGTATATTAATAAAAAAAAAAAATGTCCGTTATCTAGTATCCGTAACACAAGTTCTTAATGATACTTACTTCGGGCTAGATAATTGGTGTGAGCGTGGAAAAAAAAAAAAAAAAAAAAAAAAAAAAAAAAGGACTTATATTTATGTATAAAATTATATTCTTATTTATATTTTTTTCATTAGAAATACATCTTCATAAACAGCTCGACTTAAGAAGTGTCCGTCTCCGTTATAAAAATATGATATTTTTTTTACAGGTATCAATTCTCAATTTTTTTCTCTAAGTATCCTATAGCTTAATGTAAAAAATCGCAAATATATTTGTATGAAAAATTTATTTTCGTTAAATTCTCCATACAAAACGGCAATTTCGTACTTAAACCCCTAATATAAGCTTGTTAAAAAGTACATGGTACAGGATACAACTTTTTTGACCCCAAATAAACTTTCAATGTTTCCGTTTCCTGTCTCTTTCTAACTGTCCGCACAAGTAATATCATGACGTACGTACGTATGAAGTATTAGATGGTCACGTGACCGTCTAATACGTGTGCTCTATAGGGGACAAATGGGAAGTAAGCGGATTCAAGGACGATTTTTTTGCCTTCACTTTTTAATTGGTAGTGTGGTTACCAGTTTTTATTATAAATTTCTTGGTAAGTATTAAATCTAACTTCTTCTGTGTAAACTTCTTCTGCCTATATATATCCAGTTAGGGTCGCTGCAATAGGTCACCATCAAGAAGCTTATATTTTACCGTCACCATACTGCTTTTGGCATAGTTTTATGACGCCTGCTTGACACTTTTCATCCTGGGGTATGTTTTCGATTTAATCAATAAACGTTCGCCTACGTCTTCCCCGAATTTGGTCCAATTCGCGCTTGGTCTAATTCACGGTTTGTCCAATTAGTGGTTTCTTCAATTTATGGTTGGTCCAATTTATATGCAACATATTTATTGGCTTATTATTGGTAGGTTCAGGTTATTTTTTTTATGACCAAGCAGAGGAATTATACTACGTATTATACGATTGTACAAACCGACCACGAAATGGACAATCCACTAATTGGACAAATCACGAATTGGATTATCGCGAATTAGGTGGATTGGACCAAACGCTAATTGAACCGAACGCGCCTAAAGAGTTTCCCCTTCGCGTATCTCCGTTCACTTCTGATTATATTCTGAATCTTCTTTCACTCGTCCTTTCTATATATGACCAAGCCATTTGAGCATCCTCTTCTCAATTCTGTCACTATGTCTTCTTTCAAACTACTCCTCTCTATTATCATTTTTTTATTGACTACTGCAGGTTGTCGCTGAAGACATTTCCCGTGTCACCAGTTTTTCTAGGGGATTACTGGGCGACCAAGCATCTTCCTCTCGAGAGTCTCTCGACCGTCTAGCGTCCCTAGGGCGTCCGAATTCATCAAGTAATTGTGTAATAAGTCACTCTACTATACTTGTAGCCCAGTGACAAAATAAAATTATTTGTCTAGTCTATACTTTGAATGAAATGTAACCAGTTGAATTTTACTTCAACAGCCCTGTGATCATTGAAGTTCCCATCTTCACCTCGTCCTGTCGAGAGCGGGAGATAGTCATCCTGCGGTCAGACACCGGAGAGACCTGGCAGGACCACTACCTTCACAACAATGACAACGCTATGATACAGGTAATAAAGCATTTTTCTCCTTACCACGTGCAGTCGACAAAGTTGCCGGTATTCCATTTAGCAAACATAATCCCCGCCTACTTTTTACTTAACAATAGAATATTTTCCGCAGGCTACAAAGAGGGGACTCTTTGTTCTAGAGTTGCCGAAGACATAGTCGGCTCTGATTGGTTCAGACCGGTATTGGGGGGCGGGATGCCTGTCGATCAGACACGTATGAGCTACGCAATTATCGCCTATAAGTGGTACAGCGGGAACATTCTCGACTGTTCATAATCAATTTCAAATGTAGAACGAAATGTCTCTTTTGAATCTTGAAATTTTAAACAGCAAAGAAACGCTCTTGATGAGAAATTCTTCTGTCTCCGTTTTTTTACCCGACTTAAAAAAAGGAGGAGGTTCTCAATTCGACTGTATGTTTTTTATGTGTGTTACCTCATGACTGTTTACTGGGTGTACCGATTTTGGTGATTCATTTTACATTTGGAAGCTGGTGCCTGTCATGTGGTCCCATTTTAATTTTGGGTGTGTCTAAAATGTCTCGAGATAGTTTCCTGGAAATTTCTATACTTACAATACTAAAAACTAAAAAATAATTAAAATAAAATACCGGCTGTTCCTGGGGCAGTCTCTAATACTACAGATAATATAATATATTTGTTTACTAGTACTAACTCCAAAGCATATCCTTGATGTCCAGCCAGCTTCCTTACACCCTGGCACAGCATCCTCTCCATGTACTACCGCGAACACACGTGCTTGAGCACCCACAAGATCAAAATCGCTTGCACACTCGTAGCCAATCGCAGAAAAATACTTATAGTAAATCAGTTTAGGCGTCAAAGGAAACTCATTTTGAATTGTTTGAGCATGGAAGTCCGCCACCGTACTTGTGGGAAACGGTGTCTTACAAATGGTCCTTCGAGCCGGATATGAACCAGCGACTTATGGATGTATGTCAAAGGTTTCATTATGTTACCCAAAGCTCTGTTCAGCAAGTTAATATTTTCTTTCCAGGAAGCCCTCCTACGCGAACGACAAGAGCACGGCAACAGTGGCGAGACACTCGGCGAGAACGGGGAACGAGTGACGCGCATAGTGACGTGCGACTTCCCACACTACCTGGCCGTGGTGTCGCGGGTGAGACAGGAAGTTCACATCATTGGCCCGGAGGGTGGCACGGTCTCCAGCGCGCATATACCACAGGTGAGGGACTTACAATGTAGGTATTGGTGTGGACTGTATCTTGTTAGGTTTAGGGAGGCACAGTCTTAATATAAGTTCTTACTGTCAGCCAACTAAACAGGTCAATCGTGACGGGGACGCGGGACGAGAGGGGCGCGGTGACGCCACTAAACTACCATACACTCGTTCACTAGACGCTGTTCCACTGTTTGTCTACTGTATGCTGTCTCGGCATTTTCCTAAACTTCAAAGGCGTTGAACCACTATATGTATTTACGCTGTGTTAGAGGTGAGGAAGGTTCTTCTTGTGGAAATGAAATTTGATCGTAATTAATTTTCAAAATTAGTACAAATTTTACATATGGCAATTAGCGCCTGTTTCGACGAGGCGCTGTTTCGCGGAACTGACGACCGTACGTATCGCAGTTCGGAATCGCTTTTAAAAATGGTGGTAAAGTTCCAATGAGAGGTCTCAATTAGCCATGTGATGCCGGTAGAGTAGAATAGCATCACCCCATATCCTGCAATCGGTGTCGTAGAAGGCGACTAATGAATCAGCAAAGGGGCATTGATCACCTTATACTCCGTCCACCAACCTCCTTCGATGACAAGGAGAGGCCTTGTGTCCCAGCAGTGGGAAGAATTATAAAGGTTGTTGTGTTGAAGGTCCCAATCCTTTGATGAATGTTTGTCTCTAGTCTTCATTTTTTTTGCAGGTCCAAGCGTTATTCCCGGCTCAAGCGCTGACCAAACGTATCCGGGTGGGTCTCCAGGCGCACGGAGCGGCGCAGGAGCTGTGTCGGCGCTCGTTGCCGCGTCACGTGGCCGTGTCGCCCGTCATCACCGTCGAACCGCGGCGAAGGAAGTTCCATAGAAGCATCACGCTTACGGCGCCGCTGCCTGTTGTGCAGGTGAACAAATGCATACAGTTTGGAAAAACACTGCTTTGACAGGCCACTACTCCCACAGACACTACTCCGATGGAGACTACTCTGACGGACACTACTCAGGCCACTATTCCCACAGACACTACTCCGACGGACACTACTCCGACGGACACTACTCCCACGGACACTACTCCCACGGACACTACTCCGACGGACACTACTCCCACGGACACTACTCCGACGGACACTACTCCGACGGACACTACTCCCACGGACACTACTCCCACGGACACTACTCCCACGGACACTACTCCGACGGACACTACTCCCACGGACACTACTCCGACGGACACTACTCCGACGGACACTACTCCCACGGACACTACTCCGACGGACACTACTCCGACGGACACTACTCCCACGGACACTACTCCCACGGACACTACTCCCACGGAGACTACTCCCACGGACACTACTCCCACGGACACTACTCCGACGGACACTACTCCCACGGACACTACTCCCACGGACACTACTCCGACGGACACTACTCCGACGGACACTACTCCGACGGACACTACTCCGACGGACACTACTCCGACGGACACTACTCCGACGGACACTACTCCGACGGACACTACTCCGACGGACACTACTCCGACGGACACTACTCCGACGGACACTACTCCGACGGACACTACTCCGACGGACACTACTCCCACGGACACTACTCCCACGGACACTACTCCCACGGACACTACTCCCACGGACACTACTCCCACGGACACTACTCCCACGGACACTACTCCCACGGACACTACTCCCACGGACACTACTCCCACGGACACTACTCCCACGGACACTACTCCCACGGACACTACTCCCACGGACACTACTCCCACGGACACTACTCCCACGGACACTACTCCCACGGACACTACTCCCACGGACACTACTCCCACGGACACTACTCCCACGGACACTACTCCCACGGACACTACTCCCACGGACACAACTCCCACGGACACTACTCCCACGGACACTACTCCCACGGACACTACTCCCACGGACACTACTCCCACGGACACAACTCCCACGGACACTACTCCCACGGACACTACTCCCACGGACACTACTCCGTAAACTCTACTACTACTCTACTAAAAATTGTCAAGTAACATATGGATCTTTGACATCAATTTCATTAGTCCATTATTAAATAAGCCAGAGTTTATATTTTAAACGATACTTGCCCTTAATGATGAATATTCTGACAGGGTGGCCAACACGACAAACAATCCAGTTCAACCCTGCGACTGCTGTGCTCTATAATGGGCGGTCAAGCGCGAGCGGTGTGGGAAGACGTGACTGGCTCCACCCCCCTCACTATCACCGACGACTGTGCATCCTTCACCACAACTGTGTCTGCGAGGTAAGTTGACCTTGAATATAATTTATTTTATAAAATACTAGAAAAATACACTGAAAAAAATAGACCTGCCTCAGGCGGGAATCGAACCCAGCATCCGCAATCCGGGCGGCTGCGTTAACCTACGCCACCGAGGCACTGCTTTCGCTGTCGAAATTTGTCAGTGCTTGGTGCTTAAGTTTTTATGGTAAATATGGTTTCATCAAATCTTTGAAGTTTGCACTTCTAAGATCCCAACGAAATATTTTTGCAAATCATCTCTATAAGGGTGCATCATATCATCAGACACCCTTTATAATTCGACCCACTGAGACACAAGGCCTCTCCTTTTCAACGAAGGGGGTTTAGGCAGTAGTCCACCACGCTTGCCTAATGCGGATTGGTGGACGGAATATGAGGTGATCAATACCCCTTTGCTGATCCATTAGTCGCCTTCTAACGACACTCATTGGAGGATAAGGGAGATGCTATTCTACTCTGCCGGAATCATAAGAGTTAAAGTGTATTGCAGAAGTCACATAATGTATACGTATCTTGTTTCAGATTTTGGCTAATGAACTGTCAAAACGTCAGCGATGCAACCAAACTGGCTACAGAATTGTACAGGTAAATAATAGTGACAACATTGAAATATTTTTTTTGCTTCAGAAAGCAAGTGGGTTGGTAGGCGTATTTTGTATAAATGATCTGAGCGACAGTCTGCTCATTCTCTTCTGGGATTTTAAACGTGTAATGTAATTGACAACATTTCAAAAAAAGAAGTTTGTATAATTACAAAACCATTTAGAGCTTTGATCATCTAAAACACTATATATTTTTTCAGTATCTTTGCCATTCATCTTTTTTTTTCATTTATGCCCATCATAACTAAACCTCAAAGATTTGACAGTTGTAATGTATTTTTTTTATTAATATTTTGTAGAGTCCATAACATTAACCCACAAATATTTTACAGATGCACTTACGTCGTTTTAGTAAGTTTTAAAAATTTAAATGTAAATACTTAGAATCAAAATTAGTATAAAACAATGCTATTCAAAATAAGGCATTTCTCAGTACGTGCCATATGGCAAGGCTTTTCACGTGTCACGTGCCATATTGGCCGTAACTATTCATAGGCAATACTTAATTGGGGACCGGAACTATGCGTACTTTAAACTGAACGCACAGCTTAGGTAGCTAGCTACATTACACAACGCACAGGTCGACATGTCAAAAGCAACGTCCAGATGTCAAAAGTTTAAAGTAATAAAACGTCAGTACATTGAACGATGTGAACTAGGCAACATAAACGAACCAATCACAGATCTCTATTCAATGCCATGCGTTTACTTGTCCAAGAGTCGAGAAACCTCATAGTAATGAGTACGGGTGATAAACTGTTTGTATTTGTCCAGGGACATGTTGTTGGTGCCATTCGAAGTCCGCATTGTGGTACTGGGCAAGCGTCTGGACGCTCTCGAGGGTCGACTGTTGGTCCTCTACATCACAGACAGATATGCCTACGATACTCTTCTGCATCAGGTATGTAGTGTAGACAGATTAAAACAAGTTTTTACTATTAACTTATTCGATAGTGAGTTATTTAGATAGAGAACAATTTAGATAGTATACTATTAACTACTTAGATAGTAAGCTGTTTAGTGAGCTATTAACTATTTAAATAGTAAGTTATCAACCACTTAGAATCCCACTATACTATAGTAGTGAGTTATCAACTATTTAACTAGTGAGCTTTTAACTAATACATAGTGAGCTATTTACTGTTTAGATGGTTAGCTTTTATCTGTTAGTTAGTGAACTATAAAGTATTCGATAATGAACTATTATTAATACAAAAGAATACAATAAAAGACAAAAATATTTATTCATAATCAAATCTATTAACAGATTGTGCGAGTCCCTTTAAACTTAACAAACCTGTGTTAGGATGAGACTGCTCTTCAAGATGACTACACGGGTATACGGGGATTTAAAAATTATGAAATTTTACAAAAATAAGTTAAGAAAAATGTGAAGGACCAAGTCAACTTTAACTAAAAATTTTTATAAAATAATAATAATATCTACATAAATTCATCTATTTACTATATAACTACTCGATAGTTAGCTAATAAACTATCAGTTACATTCATTGGTGACCTACAAACTCTCGCTAGAATTCTGATTGCAGAGAAACAGTTTGTGTCGAGTAGTATAAATGAGAGTAACTAATTGTGAATTGTTGTTATCGTAATTATAATTTGATAAATATTCGTCGATCGTAATTATAATATGATTAATATTGCAGCTTTCTCGTTGTTCCGATATGATAACTTAATGTATCTGTTAATTTAAAATTTATTTAATGTCAAATAATGTTTCTTATTCATCGATAAAACAATATATTATTATGGAATTTTGTAGTATTTTTAATAACGTATCCCGGAAACTAGGCACCTATTGTACGGCTAGATCTATAAAGTTATACTTACAAATGTGTTTTTGTAAATTAAACCGAAACGCCTTAGTAATAAGAGTGATATTTCCAGGAACATTACACGGAGGTAGCCCATTCGACGTCCGTCCGTCTCTTGGACAGTCGCGACGTGTACCTAGAGTTCTCCGGGAACCTCATACCTGTTACCAAGTCTGGTAGCCAACCGATGTTCACTTTCGAGGTACGTATTGTTGTTATGTATTGTATATTATAAAGTTTTTACTTACTGATATCTTTAAATAGGTCTGTAGGAAGTCCAAAGTACTTCCGCCGGGCAAGGTGTGTCTGGGAACCACGGTCCAACTGTCTGTAGTTGGAACTTGGTCAGTATGGAGAAATTCTAAACTATAAGAGATAGAGAAAAACTGTTTTAGGAACCGTGATCTTAATTTTAGATAAAATAAAAATGGTATTTAAAAAAAAATAAGAACTTTAAAAAAAAAAAAAATTTTGTTATTTCAGTTGTATATCACTATACAAACCAAAAATTGTATGGAGACCACAGGCCTTAAGTTGCTAGAAGTCGTTGAAATTGTTTAAAATTAACATTACAACATAAATGATACCCTCTCAACAAATCTATTTTTTCGGAATTTGAAAACCGATCAGGCATTTTACTTATTTAGTTCACCATTGAATTCACAACACAACTAATAAATTGACTAAATTGTGCATTTCATAAATGACAGATGCACGAAAAAATAATGCTTTTTATTTTCTTTTCTTTTCATTTGAAAATCGGCCATTTAGTTTCTACTACTAAACAAAACTATTAAAGTTTAACTAATAAAAAAAACTAAAACGTTAATTTCAACAACTTCTAGCAACTTTAGACCTATGGTTTCCATACAATTTTTGGTTTGTATAGTGATATACAATCGAAATAACAAAAAAAAAAATTAAAAAAAATCTGATATCTCCAAATCTGTTAAGATGTAAAACTTTTTTAAACACCATTTTTATTTTATCTAAAATTAAGATCACGGTTCCTAAGAGAGTTTTTCTCTATCTCTATAGTTTAGAATTTCCCCGTACTGATCCGAAAATAAAACTCATGGTGTACAACGAGCACCTTAAGAAACTTCGTTTGCGCGATTCAAGTTTCCATACTAATTATCGTGCTTGTATGAGCACTGTTGTATAGCGCCATCTATGTGTTCTATGCTTCGATCATCTACAACCGTGGATACAGCACGTCATACAATAACAAAGCTGAAACTTGGCACATGTGAAAAATTCACCATATTATGCTTCTACTGGCTTTGTCCATACATTGCCGCAGACACCTCAGTCCTTTAAAATGTCTTCAGTCATTACACAGTAATGTAAAAAAACAGTCACTTGAAGCTACCTAAGGTAATTTTTGAAGCTGAAACGAACAAAAAGTGCAGAGGAGTAGCAACGAGCTGTTATTTTTTATTTATCTAAAAAATATATTTAGTTTTCTTCGTATTTATTTTCTACTCGTTAGATATTAAGCATTCTAATTAAATTCATTATTATTAGTAGATAAAAGTCGATGACTTTTAATCAAGCCGAGTCGTCATGTGAACGACGTATACTTTTGAATACTTGATAAAGACAATTTATTTAAATAAAACTTGAAAAAATATTAAGTTGAATAAGTAGCCGTGTGTAAAGTATTTTTACTGAGGTCTGCGGTATTTATTTCAGGCTTAATTACTTGCCCTGAAATAAATTAATCTTGTTTCAAACTTGCCTTTTGGAGCAAAATTTTAGTGTTATGAAGTGTGTGATTTTATCATGATAAAAAAACAAGTAAGATTTTTAAATGACTTATTATTATTTAAATAAGATAACCCAATACTAGGGTCTGCACTATTTATTTTATTGTAGATTACGTGCCCTGAAATAAATTTATCTTGTTCCAGCCTTGTCTTTTAGATTTACGTTTTTTTTTTCTAAATTTTCTTGCCTGGAAATATAGTGAAGTCTTAAATCGACATATTTTTCGATAATGGCCTTCGTCAGATGATAGACATGATGAAATTGATTGAAAGCTGAAAATAGATCATTTTAATTTACTACACTAATTTAAAAATATATAGGAATGGCTATACGAATATATAGGAACTCCATTCCTAAAAACTTGACTATGTTCCGATTTTATTAGGTATTTTGTCTCACTTTGGCTATGAGTGTGAAAGGGATGGCTAAGGGCCGTTGTTTTATGAAATTATTTTATAATTTTCAATAACCAAAGCGTATTTCAAGCTAGTTTTAGCATAAGTTCAGTCTCAAATTTTATTAAAAATACTAACTTACTGGTGGTATGTCACACCATGTTTTTTAACTAGAATTTAGGAGTGATTTTTACAATCTTTTACGGAGCACTTTGACATGTTTACCGTTTGACAAATCATGCATCACTGAATGCGAAGTCCGCTACGGCTGCGTTTTAGCGGAGTTTGAAGTGTGCCACCGACGCTATTGCCGTGCATTATCCACGGTTGTAGATGATCGAAGGTTCTATGAGAAGGCGGCATTGGCCGATACAGGTCATACAAATAATCTCCACCCGGACTGCTGATAATTTAACTAGAGTAACGTCTGTATTAGTCTTTGGTTTTTGTTTGTTAGTTCACTGAGTGCGAATAACGTTAGTGGGACAATGGTGCGATACCACGGAAACGCGACACTCTGCTTGGTCATAAAAAATAACCCTTAACCTATATACTCTACCATAACCATAGATTTATAATTACTGACGTTAGGGCGAGACCAAAAAAAGGCACCAATGCCAATGTGAGTAATGCGCATGTATGCGTGAAAAATAGTACTACAGTCTGACAATAGCTGTATTTTTTACGTGACTGACATGCTGACATAGGCCGCCTGCGTGTACGTGAAATGGTATCTATCTATCTCGTTCTAATATACGTGTTAGTATGCTTTTCCTCTTTCACGTTGCCCATCTACAGTTTCCTATATCTATGGTATTAACACATTTTTTTTTTTTTTTTTTTTTTTTTTTTTTTTTTTTCTGAGGTTTTTGTTTTTTGGACTTAGGGTCTATTACAGCTTTCCTAATGTCTGTGGGGTATTAACACATTAGACTCTCAAAAACAGTGCACTCCCCGTAGTAAAATCCAAAAAATAACCCTGAACCTACTTGTCACTCATCAAAACAAAAAATTTTTAAGATTTTTTGGGCTAGGAACCCTCCGGGCGTCCCCAGAACATCATCATCAATGGCTTCCGAACGCATAGAGGACAAATATACAAATATTGATTTTTATTTAGACATCAGATTTATCGAGAAAGTCACCAACAAACAAAGAATCTTTAAAGTTTATATTTACACTGATATCCTTAAATAGGTCACAGAAATAATTTCTTTGTATCAATCGCTATATATATTTGTTGCAGGCATTCAAAGATAACCGAGTTGAGTTCACGGTGCGAGTGAAACATCACGAGGAAAGTCCCTCCGGCAGAATATACTTCATGAACGAACCTAAGGTAAGATTGTGAATAATTCTATTACTAACTGTTACCCGCGAGATCTTTCACGTGGAAAAAAGTTTCATAAGTGCTATCCAGGCTATATTCTCACCCGTATTTACAAACATTACTATGAGGTTTCTCGACTCTTGGTTATGTAAACGCATTGCATTGAATAGAGCTCTGTGATTGGTCCGATTCTGTTGCCTAGTTCACATCGTTCAATGTACTGACGTTTTATTACTTCCTCAGACCAATAATCATAATAGACTCCGCCTTAGCGTTTTGAAGCGTGCCGTTTTCTGTTATTTGACATTTCTCGATGACGTCATTTTGATTGACGTAGGGATGTGACTAATGTATAATAATCATTTGAGTATCGATAACTGTTTATATATTTTTGCTATTCTAATTTATTAGAGCTTTCAAGAGCAAATCAAACACAAAACACCAAATAGAACTAAAAATTTATTTTTGTATTTTTTTTATTTATAAATTTACAGAAAATATTTACGAAAATGTTTCCATAAACGGTGTAACAAAAACCAATTTGGTTTTTGTTACACCGTTTAGTTTGCATTGATTCCTCTCTTCTTGTATTCTCTTCAGTTTCCTAGGAGATATTTAAATGGCGCTGAGGTAGTTTTCTCTTCTTTAGCACTTAAAATACCGGCAGGCATACAACATGTATTACAAGCACATGCTTACTATATACATATACTATTATAACTAAATACAAATTTAAGTAATTCTATTTACAATATTATTGCCTTGGTCGTGCTACTGGCTTTAATATATACAACATGTAAATTAAATAACCAACATCCTGAATACAGGTGGTTTGGGATCGGCTTCTGAGTTGATTTCAATAATTTTTATCTCAGACCAATGATTATAATAGACGGCGCCATATGACGTTGCCGCTCTTCATAGGTGTATATGTCAAATATCTTATATCTCTGTCTGTCTTATGTTACACTGGTAAGAGTAAAGAAACGGTGAATGTAGGTTTGACAACGACGCTCTATCATGTGAAACGTGCCATGTCGTGGCAGCGTACTTGGATCACAACATTTCAGTATTGAGCAATTTTATTTTATTTTACCTAGCAATCTCAGTTGTTTAAGTTTATTTAAATTAAAAAATAATAATAATGTGTTGTGCAGCTATTTATTGTTTGTCAAGAACAACGAAACGAGGAGTGAAAGTCCCGGAATTATCATTTCACAGGTGAGTTATTGACAAACTATTTTACGCTTTACGATGATTTCGATTTTATCAAAAAGCAGCAAAACATATAATTTTACTTGTTGCAAGTCACACAGTCGCATAAAATATTGAAGAGTATCACGTTATAACCTTTAAATAAACATAATTAAAAAGGCTTTGTTGTTGACATAATTTTAGTGATGTGATTTAGTTTTATCGATAACATTAATCCTACTACAATGAGAGTGGGAACGGTATTGTTGACGTGATACCGTCTTATAAATCGATGAACGCCGGCTGCATGTACGATGAAGTATGACTCATTGTCACGTTCCACCTGAGCCGAGCGTGAAACGAGAGCGCGGATCAAGTGATAGAGAGGCACGATCGGCCAAAGCGTTCGGCTTATGTATGACGTTATCACTAAATTTATCATCCGTAAAGCAACTTTAGAGACAACAATTAAAAAAAAAACACATACAGACATTTTAACTTAAAATAGGCCATAGCCGACAATGGGGACTGTCCACTTGTTGAGCACCTATGCAGGCTAACTAGCTCGCTTTTAGTTATTAAGTACTAACATTAGTAATTAAGATTTAAAGTTACTAACACAATATGGATTTTTGTTGTCTGATAAATAGCAACGTTTTCCCCCGAAGGGTAGAAAACGTATATTTAGGTTCCAGCGTAGCTTGACCTACTATTAAGGGTACATGAGATAACCTCTTGGATTTTAAGTGAGACAGCATGATAAACCGGTCTCAAAATCATCCTGCGCGCGCCGTGCCCCTCCCCGCGCACGCGCTATTCTCCATCCACCTTGCTGCGCCAGGCGACTAGCGTGGCTCCTCAGCCGGCAAGCCGTAAGAGTATAGTGGGTCAAGCTACGCTGGAAACTAATTATACGTTTTCTACCCTTCGGGGAGAAAACGTTGCTATTTAGGTGTCCGAACTTCGCTTGACTCACTATAAAGGGTACATGAGAAGTGTTTATTTTCTACCGGCGCTGCATGTCAATGTAATGATAGTTGATATGAAAAGGTGGAGGTAAATAAGGAGAGGGAAAGTTATATTATCTAAAGACAAAGAACCTGCCTAATATTTTATTTAACTTTTTTTTATACTACAAGATGGCAAACAAGCTTGCGTCCCACCTGGTGTTATTTGGTTACCATCGCCTATAGACACTTGCAATATTAAGAGTAAATCACTTAACACTGCAAGTGCGTTGCTATCCTGGGGATTAAGATGATATGCGTTCCATGCCCAGTAATTACACTGGCTACCTTTTCCTTCAATCCGAAACACAGCGAACTTCTTCACGGCACAAATTAGAAAGGCGGTGGTACCTACCCAGACGACCCTACATATGGGTCTACCACCTAGTAAAAAAGTTTAATGGACTATTAGCTATTAATAAGTACTTTGTAATATTATGTAAATATAAAATTTACATAATATTACAAAGTACGAAGTAAGTCTTAATTCAACTTAGGGTGCTATTTAATTGAAAATAAAGATCTATTAAATAACTTCTGGGTAATAAATCAGTTTTATAGTTTTATTATGTTGGTATAAATCACTCAAATAAGTTAATATTACTGTTACGTCTACTCTATGTGGATTGTTGTAATTATTTGCAATAATGTTTAATGCCTTTTTAACGTCCAGTTTCTTCTAGCCAATGATATCCTCGATGTTAAATATTAAGCCGCTCTGGAGGTGCAGGGGAATCTTGTATAATATTTGCTTCTCGAAATATTGTCCGTGACCAACCAACTGCTTATAGGTATGTGATGCTGCACTCACTCTTCATTGTGTAGTAATAAATTTACTATTCAAATTCCTGTCATTATGATCATTTATCACATTATACCATTATCACATTTTAATATTTTTTAATAATAGGAGGAGGTTTTAATTTCTTTCATTTTTCCGTTAAATTTAGTCGGGTTACAGTTTTTTTTTAACTTGTTTGTTTAGATAAGAACTTTCAGTTCCGGTTTCATCCTCATGTAGGTAGAAAATTAAGGAACAAAGTTTCATGGAACATTTATACAAACTTTCAACCCCTACAATCGAGCCTATGTACTTTCGCAAACTGTAGTCTATATTTGTACCAAACAATCAAAATTAGTTCAGTGATTTAGGCATGAAAGCTTAACAGACAGACAGACAGAGTTACTTTTGCATTTATAATATTAGTAGACATATTTTCTCTTAGAATCATCAAAGTAGGTAGTCATAAATACAGACGACGGCAGATCTGATCAGACTGTCAAATAGATTTTGAACTCTGATTATCGAAAAAGGTTTAAAAAATTTTTTTTTTACTATATTGGGTGTCTGATCTGCTGTTATCTGTACATAATCAACTTAATGGTGCAGAGGGCGGCAGATCATACTATCAAAATCGGTAAAAGGTACTTATTTCTTCAACAGACTTTGAAATCTAAGAATAAAGAATAATAAAATTATTTGAATAAAATTAACAGTTCTGGAAGCCCCATTTTGTGTGTGGTCATGTGTACAAATGAGCGCGAAACAATCACGTCGATACAAGTTTTGGTGTCACTCACCGGCTAAATACTATTGGGCTATTCGGCCAAGCACTTCGTCAAATATTCGGTATTCGGCTTATGGCCGAATATACTATTCGTTGCAAGTCTAATTTTCATGTACCTAATTAAATATTTTTATTTCCTAGTAAAGAAAACCTTGGGTTAGGTTAAATTAAATTTTTGACCGCTCACAAGGGCAACCGAAGCTAACGCGAACTATTTGTTTGCTTGATGTATTCTTGCTTGCTTGCATACTGTATGCATGCTTCCATTGCATGTTTTTTTTAGTTTATTTTCAATACATTATTATAAACACTCATAATACATAATCCGTACACCTAAAGCTGTTTTGGCTGTGTATGGCGAGTCACTAACATAAATTCAGATTTTATTATACTACTAGCTGCCCCGGGCACGCGTTGCTGTGGTAATTTCCTGTCCTATAACATTGAATTTGCAGTTTAAAAAAAAATGAGGAATACTTATCAAAAAAGATTAAATCAGGTTGCTAGTTTCTGAGTTTATAACGGACAAACATCGTGAGACGGGAATTATATACAACATGTAAAATAATAACCAACACCCTGAATACAGGTTTGGGATCGGCTTCTGAGTTGATTTCAATATTTGTTTTTTTTTAAAAAACGATTTTCTTTTTAAAAAAAGAATCGTTTTTAAAATAAAAATTATTGAAATCAACTCAGAAGCCGATCCCAAACCACCTGTATTCAGGATGTTGGTTATTTAATTTACATGTTGTATATATTAAAGCCAGTAGCACGACCAAGGCAATAATATTGTAAATAGAATTACTTAAATTTGTATTTTGTATTTAGTTATAATAGTATATTCATATACATACATGTTCTGTAGGTTATTAGGTGCTGTATGGTGTATATGTATATAGTAAGCATGTGCTTGTAATACATGTTGTATGCCTGCCGGTATTTTAAGTGCTAAAGAAGAGAAAACTACCTCAGCGCCAAAATAAAATTTTAATATATCCTAGGAAACTGAAGAGAATACAAGAAGAGAGGAATCAATGCAAACCAAAATTGGTTTTTGTTACACCGTTTATGGAAACATTTTCGTAAATATTTTCTGTAAATTTATAAATAAAAAAATAAATATTTAGTTCTATTTGGTGTTTTGTGTTTGATTTGCTCTTGAAAGCTCTAATAAATTAGAATAGCAAAAATATATAAACAGTTATCGATACTCAAATGATTATTATACATTAGTCACATCCCTACATCAATCAAAATGACGTAATCGAGAAATGTCAAATAACAGAAAACGGCACGCTTCAAAATGCTAAGGCGGAGTCTATTATAATCATTGGTCTGAGATTTTTATTTTAAAAACGATTCTTTTTTTTAAAAGAAAATCGTTTTTTTTTAAAAAAAAAACAAATATTGAAATCAACTCAGAAGCCGATCCCAAACCTGTATTCAGGGTGTTGGTTATTTAATTTACATGTTGTATATAATTCCGGTCTCACGATGTTTGTCCGTTATAAACTCAGAAACTAGCAAACTAATTTAATCTTTTTTGATAAGTATTCCTCATTTTTTTTTTAAACTGCAAATTCAATGTTATAGGACAGAAAATTACCACAGCAACGCGTGGCCGGGGCAGCTAGTAGTATAATAAAATCTGAATTTATGTTAGTGACTCGCCATACACAGCCAAAACAGCTTTAGGTGTACGGATTATGTATTATGAGTGTTTATAATAATGTATTGAAAATAAACTAAAAAATAACATGCAATGGAAGCATGCATACCTACAGTATGCAAGCAAGCAAGAATACAGCAAGCAAACAAATAATTCGCGTTAGCTTCGGTTGCCCTTGTGAGCGGTCAAAAATTTAATCTAACCTAACCCAACGTTTCCTTTACTAGGAAATAAAAATATTTAATTAGGTACATGAAAATTAGACTTGCAACGAATAGTATATTCGGCCATAAGCCCAATAGCGAATATTTGACGAAGTGCTTGGCCGAATAGCCCAATAGTATTTGGCCGGTGAGTGACACCAAAACTTGTGTAGACGTGATTGTTTCGCGCTCATTTGTACACATGTCCACACACAAAATGGGGCTTTCCAGAGGCTTTAGACAACATGCATTTCGACAATCGCTCTCGCTATCGCTAAGTCAAAACATGTATGGGATTGACATAAGCAATCGATCACTTTTCGATTGCTTATGTCAATCCCATACATTTTTTTACTTAGCTGAACTTTTAATTTTATTAAAATAATTTTATTATTCTATAATCATAGATTTCAAAGTTTGTTGAAGAAATAAGTACCTTTTACCGATTTTGATAGTATGATCTGCCGCGATCTGCACCATTAAGTTGATTGTGTACAGACAACAGCAGATCAGACACCCAGTAAAAAAAAATATTTTCAACCTTTTTCGATAATCAGAGTTCAAAATCTATTTGACAGTTTGATCAGATCTGCCGTCGTCTGTATCTATGACTACCTACTTTGATGATTATAAGAGAAAATATCTCTACAAATATTATAAATGCAAAAGTAACTCAGTCTGTCTGTCTGTTAAGCTTTCATGCCTAAATCACTGAACTGATTTTGATTGTTTGGTACAAATATAGACTACAGTTTGCAAAAGTACATAGGGTCGATTGTAGGGGTTGAAAGTTTGTATGAATGTTCCATGAAACTTTGTTTCTTAATTTTCTACCTACATGAGGATAACAAACAAAAATTAAAAAAAAACTGTAACCCGACTAAGGAAAAATTAAAGAATTTAAAAGGTAAAATCGATTCCTCCTACTATTAAAAATTATTAAAATGTAGTCTTTGTTACCTGGATCATAATAATAGAAATTTGTATAGTAAATTTATTACTACACAAAGAAGAGTGAGTGCAGCATCACATACTGCTATAAGCAGTTGGTTGGTCGCGGACAATATTTCGAGAAGCAGATATTATACACAAGATTCCCCTGTACCTTCAGAGCGGCTTAATATCTAACATCGATGATATCATTGGCTTGAAGAAACTGGACGTTAAAAAGGCAGTCATGTCATGTCATGCTTCATCGTGCATGCAGCCGGCGTTTATCGATTTATAAGATGGTATCACGTCAACAATACCGTCTCACTCTCATTGTAGTAGGATTAATGTTATCGATAAAACTAAATCACATCACTAAAATTATGTCAAAAACAAAGCCTTTTAATTATGTTTATTTAAAAGTTAAAACGTGATACTCTTCGATATTGTATGTGACTATGTGACTTGTAACAAGTAAAATTATATGTTTTGCTGTTTTTTATGAAATGAAAATCATCGTAAAGCGTAAAATAGTATTGTCAATAACTCACCTATGAAATGATAATTCCGGGACTATCACTCCTCGTTTCGTTGTTCTTGACAAACAATAAACAGCTGCACAACACATTATTATTATTATTTTTAATTTAAATAAACTTAAACAACTGATTGCTTGGTAAAATAAAATAATATTTCACAATACCGAAATGTTGTGATCCAACTACGCTGACACGACATGGCACGTTTCACGCGATAGAGCGTCGTTGTCAAACCTACATTCACTGATCCTTTACTCTTATCAGTGTAACATAAGACAGACAGAGATATAAGATATTTGACATATACACCTATGAAGAGCGGCAACGTCTTATGCTCCGTCTATTATGATTATTGGTCTGAGATTACTTCAAACCTCCTTTAAACTTTTGACATCTGGACGTTGCTTTTGACATCTCGACCTGTGCGTTGTGTATGGTTGTGTAATATAATTTGAACTTACAAACGATGAGTTCAGACGTACCAACTAACAACCTTTTAATTATTCACACTAATATTTACAGAACCGACTATGAATTTTTCGGCGAAACATTCATTCATCATAACAGCCTTTATAAATGGACCCGCTGCTGGGACACAAGGCTCCTTGTCATCGAAGGAGGTTTAGGCAGTAGTCCACCACGCTTGCCCAATGCGGATTGGTGGACGGAGTAGAAGGTGATCAATACCCCTTTGCTGCTCCATAATTCGCCTTTTATGACACCCATTGGAGGATATGGGGTGATGCTATTCTACTCTGCCGGGATCACATGGTGAAACATTCATTGGCGAGCCGTAATTCGATCAATCATTCGGCGCTGAATCAGATAGGGCCAAGATTCTAAGACCAACATTATTTTTTTATCTTATTCTTACAGGTACCAAAAGGCGAACAATCTCAAACACCAGCGTGTGTCCTGGATGTAGAGTTGCCTGACCGAATCGCTCCTCGCGCGGGCAAGAGTCAAGTTGACTACCTCAATTTAGACCAATCAGGTATGTAAGAGTTTCAGAGTTCTTGTCGTAGTTAACGACATTTCAAAAGGAGCTTTGGTCATCTAGACTAGAACAATTTTTTTTTTTCAGAATTTATTACTTGCTAAATTATGAGATATTTAAAAAAAAGAACATACCTAAAAATGGACAACGTAGGATTACTAACAGAAAGTCTTTGCCGCCCACCTTTTTTTTTATTTATGGCCCAAACTTCAAAGATTTGACAGTTGTGTCATTTTTTTTATACTTTTGAAGAGCCCATGACATTAAACCAAAAATATCCTACATCCTACAGTTGCATTTACGTCGTTTTAGCATGAGTGAGTTTTGAAATTTAAAATTAAAATACAATTAAAAGAAAATCAAAAAATACATGTGTAGTCTTTTAATGTCTATTTTCCATTCTATTAAAAAATGTAATGTTGTCAATTGTCATAACACTTGTTGAGAGACTCCATTTTTAACTCTACCGTACAATGTATTGTTACTTTACTAAGCTTTAGATACATTTTCACTTGACATTGGCAAAATACGTAATCTTTGTGTCGCGAAGCCTTTAATTAAGAATAGAATAAGATTGAATCAGGTATGGTACCTCTTGTGTCCAAAAATAAAAGTTATGATTAATGTCGTAACCAATCGTTGAACTGGGATATAAAAAATAGTAATTTATTGAGACTCAACATAGTCATCATCATCATCAGCCAAGAGACGCCCATAGTTGGACATAGGCCTCCTCAAAGGATCTTCAACCTGATCGGTCTTGCGCTGCCCGCATCCAGCGGCTTCCATACCTTTACCAGATCGTCAGTCCACCTTGTGGGGGGCCTACCAACGCTGCGTCTCCCGGTACGTGGTCGCTCGAGGACATTTCCGCCCCAACGGCCATCAGTCCTCCTCGCAATGTGCCCTGCCCACTGACACTTAAGGTTCACAATTCTTTGGACTATCTCAACATAGTATAATAATAAAATTATTTAAACAGGCTTCGACGCACTGAAAGACGAGTTGAGCTTCCACTGGGGAGACCATAACCACAGCCTGGGCCCCGCCTCGCTGCCTACACCGTTTAAACAGTTCAACGGACACGTGAGTATTATTTTTACATATCAATTAGAATCCTACTGAGGAATCGTAATTTTGAAACTATAACAAAGATGTTCCGAATTTGTATGGAGGCTGGTACTAGGCCAGCCCCCAAGACACAAATTATATGAGATGAAAGAGGATATGTTTAAGAATATTATAGGACAAAAACTCTAATTTTAAATCCCCGCATTTTAACAAAAAACAGCATTTTATTGTGGCTCAAAAAATCGTTATACAAAGACGTAAAATTCAATTTTAAAAAGTAAGACGTGCCAGTAATGACAGCTGACCTGTTGTCTTGTCAAAATATTTTTTTTTATAACTAGACATGGGGTCGGTTTTTTTCAGCCCACAACTATTTTGAAATTTTTTTCATAAAAAAAATATAAGAACATGGCAAGTTATTTTTTGCTCTTGTTTCTGACTAACAATAGGGATTTCAATATTTTTAATCATTATTAAATCAGAGAACATTCGATTTAAAGGTTAGATTTCTTATATACACTTTGTAAAATTACTCAAATGCGGTGGATTAAAATTAAAAAAAAAAAGAATATATTGAAGATCCTCAGAGCATAAGCTTTCGTTTAATATATAATTTACCGTGGGGGGTTTTCAAGTATCAATATGGAATATCACCTTTAATAGCAACAAGTATTATACGTAAAACTTTCCGCATTTTTTTTTTCTTTTTACTTACCCATTACACTATCTTATGTGCAAAGTAAGTAGCACTTATACTATTTACTCAAAAGTTTAAAGACACCTCATGCAAAATTCTTATTTTTCCAATTTTTTCGTAGGATAAGATCATCACCAACGGTGACGTAAAATACAGCGACAACAAGGAAGCGGACAACAAAACCAAACCACACGGTAAGCAAATAATTATAAGTACGCAACATAATCCTGACAGTGTTTGTGGATATTTTTTGCCTAAATGAGAACTAAATACCTTCATTACAGTGAATGGTGACTCAAAACACGTAGACAACAAAGGAAAAGCGACTTTTGATTCAGACGAAGATAAAACGCCAATGAATACTCTTGAGAAAGGTAAAAAGAAGTCTGATGGCTTCCTTGGAGGACTTGCCGATAAAGTGAAACACGTCTTCTCACATGAAGATAGCGAAGAGAAAGAATCGTCGCCTAAACCCCAACCGAAACCTCGAGATTCTAAAGACAGAAGCCCACCCAAAGAAAAAAGCCCACCTAAGCCAGCACCAAGAATTATCAACGAAGATTTACTAGATAAAGTCGATGATATGTTCAAGGATCTAAAATCAAAACCACGCCCGAAAGAAGAAGAGGAACTACAAAAAGAAGTTTACAACACTAAACTATGTGTTGATGAAACTGATAAACCTTTGTCTGAAACACACGAATATGTCTACAAACAATACGCTCATATGCAACCTGTTGATACTCCAACTTGTCAGAAATTATGCGATCCCTTCAATGCACCCTGTCCCTGCGATAAATATAAACATTCGCATGAAGAAACATCCAATGTCGTGGATATCATTGAACACGTGCATTTTGCTAAACATGAAATTGATGATGCCAATCAAAAGCTATCATCAGATATTCAAAATCAAATCAAAGAAGAAAAAGATAGTCTTTCACAGCTGTCCAATAATTTAAAAGACGATTTCACGCAATTTCATAATGATTTGGTTATCAAAGAAGATGATATCAAATCGGAAATACGAAATAAAATCGCGGAAACTGGTAATGTTGTTGACAGTAAACTAGACGATATTACGACATGTACTAAAAATCTTGGTGATTCTGTAGCTAATACAGTATTTGTGCATAGAGATGAATTAAAGAGCAAAGCTAATGAATTAGACTTTGCATCCAGAGAAAGGGCCGAACAACTTTATCTCGGTGGCCACGAGGTTGTTGCTGCAGTGAGACCTAAAGTAGAAGACGTAAAACAGGCAGCGAATAATATTGAACATGAGTTAAAGGATAAAACTCAAGACGCTGTGGAAACAATTGTTGAATCCGTTCATAACGTACAAGATAATCTTAATCATAAAGTTAACCTCAAAGAAACAAAAGATAACATTAAAGATGCTGCAAATGAAAAAGCTGAAGAAATTAGCGAAACTATTGAAAACACAAAGAAAAAGAGTAAGAAAGAAGCGAAAAAGAAGGCAAAAGAGGGAAAGAACTTCTTCACCGGCTTCGTTAGCAATATCTTTGGTGAAAAAGATAAGCTCGAAGAAGGAGTTAAGGGTAAAATTGCTAAAGGCAAAGAAGCAGCAGGTGATTTGGTGGATGACGCTAAAGCTAAAAAGAATGAGGTAGAGCAAGGAATTGCGACAAAACAAGCGGAAGTAAAGAAAGGTGCTGAAGACTTAGCGCAGCACGTTATAAATGAGAAAAATAATGCCGAAAAGGCCGTGGCCGAATCTGTGTCTAAGAAAGAAGCGGAACTAATACAGGGCGCTGAAAATTTGGCACAGAGTGTTAAAGATGAGAAAAATAAGGCCGAAAAGGCTGTCGTCGAAACTGTCTCTAAGAAAGAAGCGGAACTAAAACAGGGCGCTGAGAATTTGGCACAGAGTGTTAAAGATGAGAAAAACAAAGTCGAACAAGTTGTCGTAGATACAGTGTCTAAGAAAGAAGCAGAATTAAAACAAGGTGCTGAAAATTTGGCACAAGCCATCGAACAAGAAAAGAATAAAGTCGAAAAAGCAGTTAGTGATAAAGCAAATGAAGTTAAGGATAGTGTGTCTAAGAAAGAAGCAGAATTAAAACAAGGTGCTGAAAATTTGGC
Organism: Elophila nymphaeata; assembly: GCA_955850985.1. Classification (NCBI taxonomy): domain Eukaryota; kingdom Metazoa; phylum Arthropoda; class Insecta; order Lepidoptera; family Crambidae; genus Elophila; species Elophila nymphaeata. Next base: position 6,499,840 of record OY039091.1, on the reverse strand, counting down.
ACAAGCCATCGAAGAAGAAAAGAATAAAGTTGAAAAAGCAGTTAGTGATAAAGCAAATGAAGTTAAGGATACTGTAAGTAATAAAAAAGAGGAAGCGAAGAAAGCATTTGAGGAGAAAACACAAGAAATTGGCAGCGCAATCAAAGGTAAGAAAGAAGAAATAGCCACAGCAGTACAAGATAAATCTGATGAGGCAGCAAAGGCTTTAAAAGAAAAGAAAGATTTAGTAGTAAACTTTATTGAATTTGAGAAACAAGCTGCCTTAGATAAAACGAATGAAACAAAACAAGCTATCGTCGACAGAAAGAATGAAATCGAAACTGGTTTGATTGACAAATCTAATAAAATTGCTGCCGCTGTTAGCGATAAGACTAACGAAGCTGTAACTGCTGTGAAGGACAAGAAATCGGAAGTAGAAAATTCTATTCACAGTACACAAGAGTCTGTAGAAAGCACTGTACATGACAGCGCAGACAAAGGTAAAAACCTATTTCAAAATACTATGGACAGTATCGGTAATTTCTTCCATAGCAAAGCACACGATGTCGATGACGCTATTCACCATACAAAGGAAAATGTACAACATACGACAGAAGAATTTGGCAAGGCTATCCATGACACCAAAGACAGTATAGAAGAATCGTTCCATGAGACAAAAGATGAAGCGAAGAAAGCGCTTGAAAATAAGAAAAATGAAGCTGTAAGCAAAAAAGATGAGGTTGTAAACGCAGTTGCAAACAAAAAAGATGAAATTGAACACGCTGTTCTGAGCAAAAAAGACGACATTGAACACTCGGCTCTGAGCAAAAAAGATGAAATTGAACACGCTGTTTTGAGCAAAAAATATGAATTTGAACATGCTGCTCTAAGCAAGAAAGACGAAATCGAACAAGCGGTCTCCGATAAGAAAGATGCTGCTGTTTCAGAACTAGATAGGATACGGCACGAAGCCGAACAGACCACAGAAGACATTAAAAAGTCCGCGGAGGAAGCCCTGAATAAAGCAGCAGACAAAAAAGCCGAAATCCAAACAAATGTCACAAATAAAGTTGAAGATGTAAAGAAATCTGCCACAGACACTTTGGCCGCGGCCGCAGATAAGACAACGGAACTGAAATCGAACATTGCCATTACATTCGATGAAGTACAATCGGCTGGCAAAGATCAAATAGAGAATTTCAAATACGCCGCAAACGACAAAGCGCACGACTTACAGAAATCAGCGCAGCACACATTCGATCACGTTCAAGAATCGGCCTTGAGTTCTTTCGATAAGGTCGAAAGTTCGGCTAAGGATAAATTGAGCGAGGCGCGGTACACCTGGGAAGATGTACAGAGTGTCGCTGGTGATACCTTCGCTTTGAAGGACGATCTCGGTAATTCAACGCAGGATACGCTACGCAGTTTCCAGAGTTCGGCTGGCAATACGTTTGATAGTTTGGATGATTCTGCTCGAGAATTTATTGGGGGTGTTCAATCTTCGACTGCAGCAAACGCAGACAGTGCTAAAGAATTGTTTGGAGACGTCCAAACTTCTTTCGAAGGCTTTCAGGTTTCTGCTGATAATAAACTTGAAGATGTAAAAGCTACAGCTAAAGACGGTGCTAGGGAAGTTGAGGCGAGGTTGGGAGGAGCAGCTGAGAGTTTCACAGAGGGAGTGAAGGAATCTGAACAGGCGGTGGTTGATACAGTTATAACTGAATCTGACAAGTTTACAAGCAGTCTCAACGATTTGGGCAACTCAGTCTTCGGATCTTCTGGAAAAGGTAATTCTTCTATTTGTACAACACAAAAAGTTGACTAAATTATCTATAATAACTTTACTGAAGAGATTTCAAGTAATTAAAACCTTCTAAAGAATTTATTCCTTACTTCTAACGCTCTATTCACATTAATTCTCATTGTAATTTGCTCATAATCGATTAACCTCTAATGCCAATAACATTTTAAAGTAAAACGTGTAATTTATTTAACACCTAGAATATAATGTAAACTTATTTGAAGATAATTAAGGACAGTAATATTTTTTTCATAACTCAATGTCTTTGCCTACATTTGCACTCGGTGTTTCTCTCAACAGCCTATAATTTTTTAAATATAATTTTGCAGGATTCATGAAAGATGCCAGCACAAAGTTATTGGAATCAGAAAAAACACAGTCTTCGCCGTCACCACACAAAAAGAGTTCTGGGTAAGAGTCCGAAAAAATTACCTTTCGATTAAGCAATTTTTATCGATTACTTGTCAAAGTTATACCTATCATAAGCCGAATTTACTGTAAATTAGATTTGTCGAAGTTTAAGATATTTTACATATTTATTTTTAAATACATAATAAATAAATAAAAATAAATAAATATTGTTAGATCTGTTACATGTATTCAGTCATATCATGGTTCTCATTGCAACTTATTATATCAACATCAAGTCATTGATTGTACAGATGTAAATAACGGCACGTAAATTCTTGCACAAACTAATTCACTGCAAGAAAATGTTATCAACGTACACTCACTTCATTTTATTTATCAGCACTTCATTGGACTGTGAAATGTATTAATAATTTTAGTTACCCTTTACAAATTTAATTTAAATGAAATATTTTAAGTTTTCTGGAAATAAAAACATGAGATCGATAGCAAAATTTACAAAAATGTTTTTTTACTTTTTTCTTGTTTAATTAATTCTCGATTCCACGAAGACGAATCTAAGACATCAGAATTTAGTTGTTTTAATTTTTACTCTCCAGATCATAGGGTTGATAGTTTAGAAATATTAAAGAAATAGTTCACAGTTTTCTCGTGAAATATCACTTCATCTGTCTACTAATATGCCTGCTCTAACCACACACGCACGCATTTCAGAATACCGAAACTAAAGCGGAAGAAATAGACGCCGAACGAAACCCGACGCCGACCGATGTATGATATAGTTTTAATATTTATTATTTGTTACACGTAGAATTAACCTGTCACACAAATCGTTCCATCTCTAAGTTGATATCACAAGGCAATAGGATATTTGATCTAATATCTAGCAACGATCAGTTCACAACGTGGGATGATCATTGAAATTTGCGCCTTAATGAGTGCACTGACACATTTTAACTTAACAATATCAAGTTGTTGATAGCGCGCGCCTTATAATGTGTAACTACCCACAATTCACTTTAGAACTAAGTTTAATGATTTGGTTTGCATCAGCAATGTTAATATTGTCTAATGAATGACGGGTTGTTGTAATTAAGAAATATTGTTTTTTTTAATTCGTTCAAATATCCTATTGTCAATGTTAATCATAGAAAGCGTATTACATCATGCGCATTTGTACAAAATTATTTTATACAACTTTATTTTCTGTTAATGAAGAGGTATTGAAATTACATTATTTGAATCTTGCTTTAATTGTGTAGCATTTATGTTCGTATTATAGAATAAGTTTCAAGAATGAACGCCGACTTGAGCGTCCTACGTCTCTATCACTTTGTGCGTGATAGAAAGTGACAGACGATTCTCAAGACAGGTTTGACTTCTGAGTGTCATTCTGTAATACGGGCCTTAGAATGTTAAATGTTAATTCGACGCCCTTTATTTGACATTAAATAATAAATGCTAAGGAAATGAGATTCATTTCAAAAATGCAAGTTTTTTATTGTACGGTAAATATATGTTCCAGTGGTTTTCAATCTAATATAAATAATTATTATTAGAAGAGATTATTTTTACGTACTTTAGTCAGTTATTAGTAAGTTGAGAAGCTGTCTCTAACTTTCGACTAACAGTTAAACGATTTCAAGGAAATCAATTTGTTAAATGTGTAAATGTTTCAATTACGAATCGACCGATAGTGTTTTAATATTTTCAATCGAATGTTTAATAATTTTATAGAGACTTTAATTGAATTTGGTGTCTTTAATCTTGCCCGTAATTTGATATTACCAATTTTATTATTTTTAATCAATTCAATGTTTTGTATAAATCGTGAAATCATTTTTAATTTTTGACTTCTCGCACCTTTTATTGACCTTTCTTTGTCCTTTGTATTTGCATTTTGTACACATTATAATTTAAGTAAGTATTTATATAGATCGCATTATCACTGTTTTATGTTGCATAATTTATTGTAATTTTAAAACGTGTTTTCTTTAAAATGTTTACTTTGCTGTGTACAGATGACGAGCTTAAGATAAGATGTTAAATGCGGTCAAATAACGAATGATGAGGACATAATAAACTTACTATAAGATTTAAATTAAAAATAAAATTTAATAAAATTGATTATTTGTCTCTATTGCCCATGAGAAAACAGGCGACTACAAAAACAAATTAACGCGTAAGTCATGTCGTTTGTTTGTTTGAAAAACGTCGTGTGAATATGCCCTTAAACTTATCTTTCGTTGCTTGACCTAAAATGCATGTTACGGCGCTTAGTAGTTAGTTATTACTTTAAGCGTATAGTAGCTTTGGCTACTAGCATACATAGATCTGGCTAGTTTATTTATTTCTTACTGTAATAAGAATTCCAAACACTATTTTCTCTTTGAAAGTAAGCTAAACATATTTTTCAATGATTTTGTAAGATTTAAAATAGTGTTTGTAATGCTGTTGATGTCACAAAGCGACTTGTATTTATTTTTATGTTAAATACACTATCGAAAAAATAAATCGTTTACAACATTATCGCACTTCCTATTTATTTTGTACCTATTTTTATTTTCGCCTGCGTCGTGTGATCAATATTTGACCTTGAAACTTCTATTTCTTATGTCTCTTTCTAACCACTAGAACACGAGTCACGTGACGTCTCTTTCTAACCACTAGAACACGAGTCACGTGACCGTCACATACGTACGTAAGTCATCATATTACTTGTAGGCAGAGTTACAAAGAGACGGTAGGAAACAAACATTCAAAAGTTACTTGGGGTCAAAAAAGTTGTCTTCAATTTTATATTGGCAGTGTGGCATCCAGCTTTGCCTATAAATACAGGGTGTAAAAGACATGAACAGTCAAACGAGAACTATGTATTCTGCTCACCATCATAACTTTTTTCTTCCTTTGGACTATACCTGGGAAATTGATAGTTACGATTTCATTGAAGGTCAAAGTCAACATTTTTTTTTTCATTTTTTTAAGAAAACGTATTTTATACGTTATTTCTTGATTATTGTTCAAAGAAACATTATCATTTTTTCTAGTTTTTCGTAACAAAAAATGGCTTCAAAACGTTGGCGTTCAATGTAGCTCACTCGATGCGCACGGACACTTAACGAACGCGGCCGCCGTCTGGCAAAATTATTGCGGTTTTGCGAGTTGCATGCGAGTTGAGCCCTTTACATTGCGCGGTACAATTTGCAATCTTTTTAACACCAAAAAATAAAAATCATTTCCCAGCAATATTTTTTTTGAAATATGTCTTATTTTGATGTATAGAATACATGGTTCTTGTTTGACTGTTCATGTCTTTTACACCCAGTATTAGTATCGACCATAGATGTATAATTACCGACGTTTATAGATCGGCAAGGGCGAGACAAGTGCACCATGTCTGAGTAATGAGCAAGTGTGCGTAAAAAATAGTACTGCAGTGTGACAGTTGCTGTATTTTCTAGGTGACTGACAGGCCGACTTAGGCCGCCTGCGTGTACGTGAAATGGTCTCGTCTATTTATCTCGCTCTAATATACCCGTTAGTATGCTCCTTCTCTTTCACATTGCCAATCTAGTTTCCTATATCTATGGTGCCGGCACTAAGTGGTCACAGTCTATGCTCACCTGCGTTCGTGCAATGACGTAGGAATTGTTTTTTTGCACACTCATTGTCAAAGCATTTTTTTTCCATTTATTTTTCAACACCGCCCTCAAAAGTCAACATTTGTACACATGCAAATAAATTGCAATTCTTATCACTACTTGTCATTTGTATATTTTACGTTGTTGCGATAGACAATGTGTTTGTGGTCCAAACCGACAAACTTTAAAGGCATTTTCTACAGATAATTTCATCGTAGAAAAACGATGAAAGTGTTGGGTTATAATTTTTATACCGTTTTTAGCAAAACTCAAATAGTTGTAAATAAAATCATAGAAAAATGTGTATAATAATAGGAAGATTTCTGGTATAAATCAGAGCAATGTAATTTTTTTTGGAGAAAAACAAAATTATTATTATTTTTTTATCAACGTAATATGAGTTTCTTGTGCTTTAGTAACACTTATTAGATTGCCACACTTTTTAGCTACCCGGCAGTATTTTTTTTAAGTCCGTGTGACTTAAAATTAACGAGATATTCTACTTTTATTAAAGACACCCCCTAAACGATGATTAATAATTAAAAAGGCTGCCACTCCGAGGGAACTGAGTTCCGACCCCACATATGGAGGTTTTTCTACGATAAAATTATCTGTAGAAAATGCCCGTAAAGTTTGTCGCGTCGGACCACAAACACATTGTATATGCCAATTGCACTTTTTAAGTTGAAACTGCAATTTCAACAAACAGTTTTGGGTACCTAGTGGTAGTCGGAATTTTTAAAGAACTTTTTTTATAAATCCTCTTAATTATGTTTTTTTTTTTGTAGTTGGTTGTTACAGACATTTTTTTTGTAAAGTTAATATGGTAAAATACCTACTTACTCCACAATAAATCTACTGTTTAAAAATAGTATTTTTTAAAGAGGTTTCTACAAACATCTTTGTTCTAATTTACATGACAATATAATATTTATAAATTATTAAAAAATTTAAAAAAGTACTTACCCTATTTTGTTTTACAGCTTTTTCGCAAAGCTACGACGCAGCCCCTGAGTGCATCATGGTCGAAGTCGTGAATCACCTCAAAATTATCGACTAATTTAACAGTAACTTACGTATTGATTGTTGCAACTAAATATAATACGAACATAGAGTAAAGTGGTAAAAATGAGTGCTAATTTATAATATTTACTTATGTGTAAATTAATTATATACTTCAATAATTTATCTGTACTTTTATAAGTTAAAATACTGTCTTACATAATTATGTAGTTAGTAAAAGTCACTGTAACAAAAATTCTCGAAATAATCACACTTTATTTGTGTAATTGGAAAGTTTTGAGGACTAGTTTTCTTTATTAATAAATGTAAAGAAATCTATGTTTGTTAACTTTAAATAATTGTAGCTAATATAAAAAGCCATTTTATACAATTGTGCTAAAATCTACAGTTAAAATATACACAAATTTAAAACGAAATTCAAGGAAAACATTTTCCATTTTCATGTAATATTGTGATGATTATGTCAAAATCGACTCAATTATGAAAAGTGGAATATATATTATAAATGTAGCTTAAATGTAATACATATTATAATGAAATATCGTTACCATAGGTGACATAATAATATGTAAGTTTCAAAAACTTCATAAATATTATAATAAAATTGTTCATCTAAAATTATATTAGACGTTAGAGTCTTCGATCATTAAAACACTAGATATTATGTTATACAATCATAGTTGGAATAATAAATACTTTATATCAAAATAATTTCACAACAACTGTTGATCCTGAACCTTATGTCGACGCAACAGATTTTAAATTTGGACGAATGCTCACGCGTGATTGGAGCATTACGGGGCGTCACTTTTAGTGCGCTAATGTTGTATCTAGTATTTGAATGATCCAAGGTTAGAGTGCTTGGTAGCGCTATTTATTGTCAATAAATTGAAGGAGAAAACTAATACTACACTTACTTATTTTATATAGATCGCAGGGGTTTTAAACTGAGTGTAGAAATTAGAGGTTTGGGTTTGTTCTTCGTTGAGTTATTATGTTATACTAGGACGGCCATACATATACTCGCGTAGGCAAAACAATAGATGACTATCGATAGTTGACATCGAAAACTATTCAGGATACCAGGATATCGATAGTTTCTAACATCGTTAGTATTATCAGTTTTAGCAGCAATAGGTGAAAAATCGATGGAGTTGCCATCTTTAATTCTATTCTATGCTGAAAAACAAAAATCGATAGTATTTGATGTAAAACTGCAGATGATATTAGATAGCATTGCCATTATCAATAATATGTCTCGTAAAGTGCAATCGATATTTTCGATAGATTGTAGTTACTATTAGTTTAGTCTTCAATATGGATAGATTCGATAGCCACTACCGATATGCATCACTGTATACCTACCTACAGATACAGATTGACAAGATGGCAGCATTAATGTTACAACTCGTAAAATGTTTTGTAAACAGTTGCAGTCCGCAAAGTGCAGCACAATACTTGCTTTTCATCGTCTACTGCAAATATACCTAGTATCTCAATATTATTCTCAGTAAAAAATAGCCTAGTTCGACTAGCCAAGTTAATGTTTATTGTATTATTGCAAATCATTTATACCTACCTATTGTAAGTATTTATTAGGGCAGATTGCCAACCACAACTTCAATCTACACAAAATTAAATTTAATTCCATTGAAATGGAATTAATATAAAAAATGGTTTTGAATTGGTTTTGAACAACTTTTTAAAACTAACTTTTATTTTTTAAAGTAAGAGTCGATGGATACCTGTAATGAGAGAGACCCTAAAGGTTTTATTAACTATGTTACTTAACGTAGCCTACTGTTTGGCAAAATTCAAAAATATTTTTTTGTTTCGGAATGAACATTTATTCGACATCCTAAGCCGTTGCAATAAACATACCCGAAGTTATCAGCTTTTAGTAAAGATAAATTTAGAATTTTATATTCTTCTCACTTAATTGTTCTACTTGCACTGAAGCCTACTTTTATTAAATAATAAATTGTAAAGCGTAAAATCATTTTTTTGGACGACGTGGATATTTTAAACTGATGTTTGTTTGGATTGGATAAGTTAAAATTAATTGATGTGAATGAAATGATATAGCATTTTTATATTAAAATATATTTGTGTGTTATAAATTTAAATTTTATTAAATCGTTGAGTTGTTATAGAATTTTAACTGTTACGTTAATAGGTCGTTCTTTAACAGCCACCATTTAATTATTTCTTCATTTTTAGATGTATAATAATTTTTGTACAGTGTTCAATTTATAGTTAACGTATACAAGTGGTTTCATGTCCCTACCTTAACAGCTGTAGGTAATTAAACTTTGAATTCTTCGAAATAAAATTGAAAATGTATTGAAGATATTTGACAGTTTTGTAGTCTGTGACCATTGTATTAGGTCCTCTGCAATCTTTTATGTTCAGTTAAAACATCTTAAAAAAATTATAAATGTTTAATATAAAAAAAGGTTCTTCACATGAACAAAAAGATTGCCAAGAGAGAAAAAAAATAGATACACTAAGTAATTTAAAAACAAACTACTCGACTTTGTCATTTAAAATCTTCAACAATATGTACGTAGAATTCAAAATAGATTGATGCCTTTTGCGGCGGTGAATTAGCTTGGAAATGTATTGTTATACTATCTTTAACATTTTATTTATTTGAACAATGTGTACGTACAAATCCACATAAAACTCTCGATGTACTGTGATGCCAAAAAAAATAAATGAATCGATTACATTAGTAGTAAGTTAATAAATTTTGTTAATTTATTCATATTTTATGTTCACTCTATTTATTGCTTTTAGCAAGTAATAAATATTATGGAATATTTCTCCGTTCTTTAATTTCAGAAAAACCCATACTATGCACTAATATTATAAACGCGAAAGTATGTAGGTATGGATGTGTTTGTTACTCTTTCACGCAAAAACTACTGAATGGATTTTAATGAAACCTTACAACAATATACCGAATAACATATAAGTAGGCTATAATTTATTATACTAATCCCGCCCAGACGAAGTCGCGGGCAGAAGCTAGTTAACCGTAATAAAAAAAAATATGATAAGGGGTCTAATGTGTGTGACGTGTATGAGTGTTACTTGTGTGTCCGTGCATGTGTGTGTGTATTTGTGTGATAATAAAATACACCAGTTACATTAATAAACTTTTTATTTTCAGATACCTATTACCATTAAATGAGATTTAGTTGATACAGTAAAATCTCTATACGAGATTTCGATAAAGGTTGCCAATGACATTGAGTCAAAATAGAAGTTAAGAAAATAATTTTGCTCTTAAAAGGTAATGAAGAATGCTAAAAAGATTTCCTGACTTGACAATAAAAAAAAATGTTTGCTATATAGGTATACTAAATACCTTTAAATACCAGTGGAATTAAACTGGTCAATTGTTTTATAATTCTCATGACAGAAACTTTCATGTAATTTATTTGTATTTATTCTATTTCCTTAATTACAATAATGGCTTTTACGGTATTTAATACCTGATTAAGGCTGCTTGTCCATTGGAGCGGAGCGAGGCGGCGGAGCGGTGAGCGAGGTAAAAAAATTTCCACCAATAGAACGAAAATCCCGAAATTATAAGACGAGATTTTATGCAATTCTATTGGTAGATTTTTACCTCGCTCCGCTCCATTGGACAAAAAAGAGTTTCCTTGCAACTAATTAAATATAATGGAATTTTATTTGAACCAAACTTACGATCACATTTATTTATTAGCGCTGTCGATTTTAGCCCTATGTCATTAGGATTAGGACAGAATGACGACGCTCCCACAGGTTACATACACGATGAAATTTTAGTGGCTCTCGAACCGAAGACATTTTAATAGGTAGGTGAATACAAACAACTCTTGCTATGGGACAACATCGAAATCGCGAAAAAAAAACTATTCTTTTACTTCCATACAAAAGTGCAACAACTACGCAAAATGTATGAAACAACAGATTGATAGTCATATCATAGAAAGAATTGATTGTATCGACTGCTAAAATTTCACCGTGTATAATGTACAGTCGTATCTATAAAGATGTGCACATTAACGCTCCATATGTGTGAGCAAAACTCATAAACGCTTATTACGCATTACGCTTGAATCCTGACTCTATACACACGCTTCAATTCTAATTGTGTAAATATTTTTAGACACGACTGTACTAAAATTATTCTATATTACCTACTCATCGAATTTTATAGAACATATTTAATCATTATAAGGCACTAAACATAATATCTTTATAATATACTTTGTTACCACAGCACCAACATAATTGGAATGTTCGCTTACATTTAAAAAGGCACTTAAGATATTTTTAATTGCGACTTTCGTGCGTTACTACTTTAGTAGTAACCTAATGATCTTGGTTTTAACCAAGATCATTAGATTAGGTTTTTTTTTTTAATTTTAAGCGATATCCTACTTTGTGTAGTTGGAATAAGAGCCTTTTGGATCTACGTAACTGCCACTTCGACATCACTTCAACAAAAACTAATATTGATTTAATACCACAATTTATATTTTGTGTATGAACGATAAAGATCTTACTCGATTCTGCAAATTTTCACTCGATTTGAAAACGATAGACTCGTCTAAAAACAACAATAAAGTAGAGAAAATAAGGTTTGTACCTATTTATACCACTAAGGCATCTCCATTCCCCACTGCACCAGTTGAAAACCCCGTTTTAACTATCAATTATACTACCTACCTAACGGTACATAATTAATTACAAACATCTATAAACTTTATTCTATCTATAAAATCATAATAAGTAATTTAATCATAATTTTAACGCGTTCATTAGAAAAACATTATTTTTAAGGTTTTTAGTAGAGCCCAAAAATATTTAGCCCACTTGAAAAATTAATAAAATAAAGCTATGAACCCATATGGGTTCACGGACTTAGAAAACGAGTTGCGTAACCCCACATTAGGGTAATACGTAGTGCAGTGCCCCCGGCGTAGGGTCACTTGTATTATACTAAAAACTATTATAAAGCACTATAATTAAAGTACAAAAAATACAGTAGTACCGTGGCTTTGCGCTCTTTTCTTTGGAATATTATAATCGAAATAGTAAACGAATTATACAAAATAATTTTGTTTTTAAATATAATATAAAAATTGTGCTATGAATTACCCTGCTACTTACAAATAAAATATGTATAACATTTAACAATGATCACGTGGAATATAAAACATTATATGTAATAATTGATAAAATATTTGGTAATTATTAATTAGATAATATTATTGGCTTTGTAACATCACATACAAATAAAATATCACAATAAATTAATACACATAATTTGGTTATCCAAGATAACTGTAAAACTAACTTAATTATAAAATCATTAACACGTAATTGAATTCATAAGATAGTTACGGCTCAACGAAGGACCTTTTATAAAGGTTCTAAAAATTCATAATGAATACACGAGCTAATTGAAATACATCGAACACTCGCCCAATGCGAGTTGCCATCTACTGTATTTTGAAACAACAACAAAAAAAACTAAAAATAACAGCCGTGATCAAATACACACACAGGATTACGAAACACGACTAGTTTGCCCTAGTCCAGCGATTCCCAATTATTGGTACGCGTACCTCCAGTGGTACGGGAAGTTGCATCAAGGAGTACGCGCGTCAATCTCTCGAATAAGATAATTTAATCAGTGAAATAAAAATTTACCGAAATATATTTTTAATCGATCAATGTAAATATGCAAACATAGTCACAGACTCCCACTCTAACTAACCAGTGAGCAGAGCAACCAGATCTCTCTAAGTTATGTAGCGAAAAACTTGCACGTTTGTATTATGATAATAATAAACGTCAAAAACCCAATTTAATTTTTGGAGTTTACTCCTTAAGAATCGATTTGCATATATAAGGGGCCCGGTATGAGAAAAATGTGAGGAGTAAAATCTATCGATGAATGACCTCGAATGACCTCGTTACGTTTTTGGTGCGCATCCTATGTCGCGCAACTTTCTAATTGTCAAAACACGGATGACAGCAGGTGCGCCATCTCACCTGTCTCGGAGTAAACTCCAGTCGTGCGTCGGAGCTGACACACACAATTTTTATTTATCATTCCTGCAATAAGGGGTCCTTCCTGAAGTGGTACTCAGGAAAAAGTAATTGGGAACCACTGACCTAGTCTATTGGTTCTTATTACGTCACAAGCCGAAACTTGCCGAGAAGCACCAAGACGCATCAACATGGTAGCCCTACATTATAATCGTGACTTCATTCGGCATGTAGTATTCATTCAAATGCGTCAAACAAGGAAAATATTTTCGATATCTGTCCTCACTTGGCTCACTCAGTAGCAGATAGACAGATATATTGAAATATAAGTATTAGAATTAATTGGGTAAAGGACACGTTTATACAACATGTAAATTAAATAACCAACACCCTGAATACAGGTGGTTTGGGACAGGCTTCTGAGTTGACGTCGATTTTTTTTAAAAAAAAAAACGATTTTATTTTGAAAAAAAAAACAAAAACAAAAAGTACCCAAAAATATTGTACAATATATTTTGGGTACTTTTGTTTTTTTTTGTAAATAAAAACGATTTTTTTTTTAAATCAACTCAGAAGCCGATCCCAAGCCACCTGTATTCAGGGTGTTGGTTATTTAATTTACATGTTGTATATGTTTTTGCGAATACGCCAAATATTTGGGACAAATACTGGCTGTATCGTCTAAGTAATACCCAATTGAAGTGCCGCCAAAAACTAATAGGCATTTCCTCACTATTGAGTCCGTATTTGATGTATTAAGTAAGATATTCGATAAGAAATTTCACTATCACACATCGAAGGTGGGAATGTGCAACAATACTGAAGGCACGACTAATTCGACTACATTAAAATAAATGTAAATATAAAATGCTAAAACATGTAGAAAGAAACTTTAACAAAATATACCTATCTTAAGAATACACAGCTCAGAAAATTATTCAATTTAGGGCAAATTTCCCAATTGTCAGATTCGTAAAATAGCAGAGTGGATTCGGTGCTGAGAAAATGGTGTTATTTTGAGTAAATTAAAAATAAATAAGCATAACTAAAATGTTTTTTTTAATAAATAATAAATTATGGGGAATCATTCATTGGTTTTTCAATTTCGTGACCACATCAGTCACCATAAAACATTACTTTTGTAAAGTCGAACATTGATAATAATATTTTTAAATTATCAAAAATAATTATTTGAAAACAGTATAGTATAATTTTGTAGCATTAAAAAGACCTGTTAATCCCACAAGGAATAGCAATCCTGCGAGTGTTTTTATTATAAACCTTTGTTGTTTAAACATAAAGCTTATTTTAGCTTTCTTTCAACTAAACGGTAGTTTAGCCGAATCTAATGTAAGGGATAATATTTATTGGGCTATCATTTCATAAATGACAATTAAGAAATCACCTTTAGTACTAAAGTAAAATCCTTACAAAATTAATGACCTAATAAAAGGAACAAATTTGTTCAAAATACGACCTTAAGCTTATCAACATAAGGTGCTTCAACTGCTTTCCCCTGAGCTACAATTAGAAACCGTTACAGTTTCTTTGTCAAAACTAATGCTACTATTATAATCCAAGTAATCCATATCGGTCAACTGCCTTTTGATCAAAAGATGAGGCGTTTTCCTCACGCGTTTCTCTTTAAAAAACCGCGGTATCCACTGTTTACCCTCCATCAAGAATTCTACAACTACCCTCTCGAAAAAGAGAGCGATAACAAACTGTCCAATAGCGATCAAAAGTATTATGTACGACATTAATTTGTCTTTAGGCATTCGCAGCTCCAAGAAACGGGCAAGCCACTCCGCTGGCGAGATTGTTATGTACACACAAAGAGCTGTCATTATCAAAAAACTGACCATAAGGTGTTTGTTTGTCACCACGGATTTCCTATAAGGGTAGCCGCGACTGAAGACAATCGCCTGTATAATATATTGGAACATAGACACTGTAAATATAGCGTAGTTCTCCCAACACTCATTCGCTTCTTCACCTTCATACGTATGCCGTACGTACCAAGGGAACGTAGTCAGTGCGTAGTAACTCAAATACTGTGCGATAAAAATGAAAACCATTTGACCTACCAGCGAAAACAGCGGCACCAATCCTAACAGCGACGTCAGAGGTGATATCTTGCATAGACTCCCGGTATAAGCTTCCGTCATGCCGAAGAAGAAAGCGAAATTGACGATTAGAGCGACATCTATGTAGAGAAATTGAAAATCCGTGAGATTTGCGTCGAAGTAGTACAAAAAGGCGACTGAAAGGAACTCGGTTAAGGAGTACGCTATCATGAATTTGAAGACTCCGAAGCTGGTTGTGAGTGCAGCGCGTCCTTCGCGAAGGACGCGTGACACGCAGACAATGTCGGGGTTGGAGCTAGTAAAGGGAGCGGCCACACTACTTTCCAACTCTGATAGGGAGATGCCAGTATGGGCCGCGCGTAGGGCGCCGCAATCGTTGGCTCCATCGCCGCACATACCTACGGACAAAATATTTCATTGATACGAAAGAAATGAAATGTTGGTATATTATGAATTCATGCCACCATGAATTCATAATATGGCAACATTTAATTTTTTTAAATTATTTCTTACCTCGAATGTACTACTACAGTAGTGAGGTAAGGAATAATAAAAGAAAGGAAATGTTGGTAAGTATATTATGAATTCATGCCACCATAAATTCATAATATGGCAACATTTGATTTAATGTTCTCTTAGATTTGCGCGAGCACTACACATTATAAATAAAACACTGATGACCACAAACGCTGAAAAGTGTTACGAAACGTCGGGCAAAATAATAACATGTAAAATCTAATTACACGCGAGTTAAATCCGTAAAAGTTGTTTTATTTATAACATTTAATTTTTTTAAATTATTCCTTATCTCGACTGTACTAATCCAGTAGAACAGTCGAGGTAAGACTGTACTACTGGAGCAGTGAGCTAAGGAATAATAAAAGAAAAGAAATGTTGGCATATTATGAATTCATGGTGGCATGAATACATAATTTGCCAACATATTATGAATTCATGCCACCATTTCATTGCAAACGAAACAGAACATAATAAACATATATCTGTGTATACATCTATACTAATGTTATAAAGAGGAAAGATTTGTATGTCTGTTACGAATAAACTCAAAAATCATCCCCTATTTGTCTATTTCATCCTCACACAGGTCAAAATTTCAAAAACGCTAGAACAAAATATTTATTTATTTCTTATCAAGTGCCTAAATTCTAAGTTTCATGTGAACTTCCATAGAAACATTCATCCTTTATTTCAACCACTTAAGCCTTTTTTCACCATAAAAAGTAGCCTATGTAAAATAACTAGTCCGCCATGTTTGATTTAGAATGATGTCACTTACAGAGAGATCTACGAACAGAGAGAGAACTTAATTAATTTAAAAAAAACTGTAAAGTAAAAGGCGGTACTAGTGCCTTTTACTTTACAGTTTTTTTAAAAAAAAATAAGTTCTCTCTCTGTTCGTAGATCTCTCTGTAAGTGACATCATTCTAGTGCGTAATGGACGCTATTACGAAACTGAAAACGGTGCAGCTGCTTTATGGGCAAGTGTGTGGTAAATGAAAAAAGTTTGTTGTTCTAGGAGACTACATTTTTTGACGATTTACAAGGACTTAGCAAAGTACATTTGAGTAAAGAACTTTTTCACCTCTCCAGCACCAAAAGACCTCTTTTGCTTCGTAAAATCTCGAAGCAAAAACGCTTTTTGCTGCGAACTTTGAACAAGACTGTAACGTTCAATCTAAACTATTTTAGTAATCTTACTTTAAATTTTCAATAATTATTTTTCAGATAATAAAGTATTGCCTTGTTTTTCTCATATAAAACAATTTTCTCGCTGGAGAGGTGAAAAGTTGTATGTTTCACACGAGAGCAAATTTTTTTGTCTAGTGCTTTTAAATCGCTCACTGCGCTCAGTAGTCTATTTATGAATCCCTCGCTATGCTCGTGATTCAATTCTAGACTACTTCGCTGGTTCGTGATTTAATATTGGCACAGGCTGCAAAAAATAACTTGGTCACTTGTTGAACAAACAACTATTGGTCTATGGTATACATACCGACATAGTATCCCAACGCCTGGTAGTCTAGAACCAGCTGCTGCTTCTGGTCTGAAGACATCCGAGCGAACACCGCCCCGCGGGCGATCACCCGACCCACCATATGCGCGTAGTGCGTACGCAATACCTGAAAAATGAAAAAAATGTTTATTTGTAATAATCACCAATACAAAGATCAATGTAGCCCTGACTTCTGAGATAGGATAACCTGTGTTACAGAAGCCAGTACCTTCCTATCGTTGTACAATACTATTGTGATTTGTTAAGGTTATTTGAAGGACCAATAGCCAAACTATTATAATAGTATCGCCAATAAATTTGAGACGGCTATGTGTCTGTATGTATTTATTGTACGCAATACCTGTTTATTAATTAAACGAAAATATAGTGTAATTCTGTGGTCTTATGTAAGGTGGACACTCCTCGCCTGGAACTGTACCTGACTGTTAAAGAAGCAATTGATAAGCAATTTTTGACCTCTGAACAGGGTCTGAAGTGATAATTATCTTGATAAATATAGGTTGATAATTATCTTGATAAATATAATCGAAAATATTTGCCACTTGTTATTTGTAGCATTCCACGACTGTGTGTATCAGAACCAGGGTTGCCAGCCCCGAAAGCCCCCCCCCCAACCTAGTAATAAAATCCGGAAGCCGTGAAGCTATTTTCATGAACCCTATTTTGTCGGTTTTTGGTGCGCGAGTCAAAAGATCGGCAATACGGCAAGTGGGGAGCTATTTTTTGCTCACTGTTCGGTATTTTTTTGGAAAAGACCTGGCAACCCTGTCTGAACGCGCCACTTAACGTCAATAGGGGATTCCATGCGTCGACGGGTTTTCGTGTCTGAACTGACACTTATTCATTATTTTCTTCATTCATTTGTTTTGTGTGTGGCCGTAACAAAAAATGAAAGGAGAATTGAAGTTGGTTTTTAATTCTTAGCGTAACTTGAGTTGTGTACAAAAATAAAACTACTTGGTTCTAACGTAAATGTTGATATTTAATATCAGTTAAAAAAGGATTTCTAGGGCTGCTAGGATCAGTTTGATTCGCGATAATTATCGTGATAATTATCTTGATAATTTCAAACCCTGCCTCTGACCATTTCACTAACTAGTTACTACGTGTGTGTGTGTGTGTGTGAATGAGTGTGTGTGAATGAGTGTGTGTGAATGAGTGTGTGTGAATGAGTGTGTGTGAATGCGTGTGTGTTAATGAGTGTGTGTGAATAAGTGTGCATGAATGAGTATGTGTGAATGAGTGTGTGCGAGAGTGAATGAGTGTGTGCGAGGGGGAATGAAGGTGTGCGAGAGTGAATGAGCGTGTGTGCGAGGGTGAATGAGTATGTGCGAGGGCAAATGAGTGTGTGCGAGAGTGAATGAGTGTGTGCGAGGGTGAATGTGTGTGTGCGCGTGCGCGTGCGTGTGTGTGTGTGAGTGTGTGTGTATGTAGCATAATAATATAACTGACCCTCCAAGTGTCGCCGGTCATGACGATCTTATATCTGGGCGGTGAGTGAGACTCCACGTCAAGGGAGCTCGACCCTCCGCCGGAGCCCCTCCACGAGCCATTTCCGCTATCTACGCTGGCCCATTCCTTTTGTAGAGGCACCCTACCGCCTATAGAGACCTGGTATAAAAGGAATATAATGTCTAAAAGTGACCCAAACAAAAATATTAAGTACGAGATTTTTCATTTCATTTCAAAAGAAACGCTTTAAATAAATCTTACCCCGTGAAGAGTACTCTCGCAGTATATGACGGGTATATGTCCGGAATGGTCCACGTGCATATGAACGACTCTCTCTCCGCTCGCCAAGATACCGCATTCCTTCGCAACGCTCACGGCTGTATGCACGTTATCGCCTGTGTAAAGGTAAGTTATGTAGTGTGCGAATTAATGTGAGCCCTAATTAATATTTTAAATAATAAACATTTATTTGATACATATAAATACATTTTAATATGAAATATCTCCCTTGGCTTTCATAACTTCTCGAAATCGTTTTGGCATGGAATCAATAAGTGTTTTACAACTTTCAGTTATGTGCTGGTCCCGAAACCATAATCTGGATGACAGCCTCAATGAGTTTGATTATGTTGTGCAATCTATTTTAGGTAGTTTAGCCCGTAAATTTTCAATTGGATTAAGATCCGGAAGTTTCCTGGCCATCCAAGGCAATATATCTTTATAACTTTGAAATATTTCAGCATCATCTTGGACACGTGACAAGGAGCAGTCTTGTTGCTTCCAATCTATCATCTAATGAGTATTTGTATTTTTGCGAGTTCATCATAATTTCGATTGGCACAAGGGATCCAATTCCTTTATAAGAAAAACCAGACCCAGAACAAATTCCAGCGAAAAACAATAAAATTTTAAAAGTTGCGATGTGTTCACATTAATTCACACACTACTGTATATATTTTTTTTGTATAACTAATAACATTAGATTAAGTTTCATTGTTACTAACACATATGGATTTTGGTCCGAAATAAAGATTTATTATTATTATATGTTGCAGACGTATCGTATAACACGCTGTATTACAAAACGGCGCACCGGATTGTAGTGTGTGAGAGTGACAATAATTCCAATCGGATTGGTTTAGAAAAAAAATAACCTGAACCTACCAATAATAAGCGATCTCCTTTCGATTATACAGACTAATATTGATAGACTCTACTATGGATTTATCAACAAACTGTTTTATTTGGTTACCAATTGACAACATTAAAAAAAACAACTTAAGAAAATTACAAAACGATTTGCTGCTTTGTTCATCTAGAACACTATACATATATTTTATTCAGAATTGATTACTTGCTAAATTAGGAGATATTTAAAAAAAAACTAAATGTACCACAAATTGACAGCGTAGGATTACTAACACAAAGTGGTTTTTATGGGCAACATAACCAATCTTACCATAAAGGATTTGACCGGTTTGATTTGATTTGAGATTTTATATATAACTTACTCACCAGTAATCATAACGACGTGAATGTTGGCGTCCTTCAACTCTCGGATGATGCCGGTTGTGGCAGCCTTCAGTCGGTTCTCCATTATCACCAGCCCTAAGAACTCTAGCTCGCGTTCCACCTACCAACGACATTTCCTTGTTATAATTTAAGAAAACCTCCATTAATTTTCTTACTTTAAAATAAACAAACAATATATAACGGACTATAATATATATAAACTATTTACAGCTGCGTTGGAGGACGTGTTTAAGCTTCTGGAGAACTTGGCATCAACATGTAATGACGAGTACATACTTCGCTTCGCTAGAAGCGTCGGTGGCATAGTGCGAAAGAGCGTTGTCTCCCACCCGGGAGGCACTGGTTCGATTCCCGCCACGTACCAATGTGTTTTTAAATTTTGAATTCATACGTACGTTTAATCGACGCTTTTACGGTGAAGAAAAACATCGTGAGAAAACCTGCACACACCTATGAAGAAATTCTTAGGTTGTGTGTGAAGTCGACCAACCCGCACTCGGCCAGCGTGGTTGACTAAGGCCTAATCACCCCTAATGTGGGGTATGAAAATGAAAATGAAAATGAAAATGAAGGCTCGACCCCTCGGTGGGGACATTATATGAGCTGTTGATGACATACTTCGCTTTGCAGATGATATCGTGGTCATGGCTGAGACCTTGGAAGACCTGAGCACTATGCTCGACGATCTCTGTAGTCTCCCAACAAGTGGGTCTTAAAATGAACATGGATAAGACAAAAATTATGTCGAATTCCCATGTCGTACCCACGCCTGTGAAGATTGGAAGCCAGTGGCGTAACTATCCCATGTGGGGCCCGTGGCAAATTCATCCCATTCATTCCCATTTATTGCCCATAGGTGCCCCTTTTGTATATGCGACATTGTCGCCTATACAAAACGAAAAGTCCCCGCCCCCCCACTCCGGGGCCTATATACGTTCTATATATTTAAAAATGTCAGTGACACTACCGGAGCCCCTATTCCTCACGGGGCCCGTGGCATTTTGCCAGCCATGCCACCCACCCTATAGTTACGTCACTGTTGGAAGCTCTACACTAGAAGTTGTCGACGATTACGTTTACCTAGGACAAACAGTCCAACTTGGTAAGCCCAATTTCCAGAAAGAGGTCAATCGACGAATCCAACTCGGCTGCGCAGCGTTCGGGAACTATGCGGCATATTCTCGGCCCATCTACCGCAGTGTCTTAAGACGAAAGTCTTTAATACGTGTGTGTTGCCAGTGATGGCCTACGGAACCGAAACGTGGCCGCTTACAATGGGCCTCATAAGAAAGCTTAAGATCACTCAAAGAGCAATGGAGAGGGCTATGCTCGGAGTTTCTCTGCGTGTTCATATCAGAAACGATGAGATCCGCAAGAGAACCAAGGTAAACGACATAGGACAAAAAATATCGAACCTGGGTACGTATTTTCTTACATAACTTTTCAATTCCTATCATTGGAGGTCCGAAAATATTTCTCATACCATTTAAAACCATAATGATCATTCTTCATAACAAATCGTTCTTTATAACTTCATAAAACATAATCATTGAAATTTACAATATCATTAATCATAAATTTTTGGGCGAGTCTAGTGTTTTATGCTCCTACATGGCTGGGTGATGGGTAGGTTAGGTTATTTTTTTATGACCAGGCGGAGTGCACTGTTTTTTAAGCAACAGGGTAGTAACAGTATTAATAAAAACATTATGATCACTAACTGTTATGAGCTCCGTTGGTAGTAATAAAAAAGTATGAAAAATCAAATTATGAAGAGTGATTATTATGAACACAAATCGGTAGTAAGACAAAGAATAGGATTCAGAATATTATGTGAGCCAACATGGACCCATCAAACCTTAAGTGTCAGTGGGCAGGGCACACTGTTAGGAGAACTGACGGCCGTTAGGGCGGAAAGGTTCTTGAATTATTGTTATTGGCTCAACCCGTTATTGGGGGGCGGGTCGCTGTCAATCAGACACGTCGGTGCCACGCGATTATCATCGGCTACAAGTGGTACACCGGGAACTTTGCCGATTGTACAATCGACACAAAGAGATTACATTTAAAAAACAATTCCGCTTGTAATACACAATGGGCGGCCTTATCACTAAACGCCATCTCTTCCAAGCAACCGCTCAAGTTTGACCTGTCTATGTGTCTGTCTGTAGCATCGTAGCTCCTGAAGGAATAGACTAATTTTGATGTGGTTATTTTTATTTGAAAGCTGACGTGATCGAGATGGTTCTTAGCTATAAATTTATGTCGGAGGTTATAAAAAAATTTCAATTTTATAGTTTTCTTCTTATTCATCTCAGTCTTAACTCAATCTTCTCTCAATCATGTCAGTCTAAACTCAATACCTTATTAAATATACTTCATACTAGATGAACCGGTGTACTTCGTATCACCTATTCACGGAGTACTAAACGTCTTTGCACCTATCCTAACGATATTAAAACTCTTCCTTCGCTAAAATGGCGGAACGTCAAATGTTTGACAGGAAAGTAGAACAGTTTATATGGGAAAATGAAATTGTTGTTTTTACTATCTTCCTCGCAATTTTTCCATATTTTCTCACCTTTTTAACCTTCACTGTACTACGACAAACATTTCAAGACCAAGATAAGATAAATCCGTTCAGCCGTTCTCGAGTTTTAGCGAGACTAACGAACAGCAATTCATTTTTATATATATAGATAACTCAAGGACATATTCCGTCGATTTTGTGCAATATTTTTCATTGGATATATTTTTAAATACGTGTCGGTATTTAAATATATAGTATTACATACCTCATCCCTAGTAATTTTCTGCAGCTGTCTGAATGTCGTCTCCATGATTCGAGTGGACAAAGCTATCACTCTGTACCCTTTCTCTGCGTAAGAACTCAGCACTTCGTTCAGGTTGTCAGGAACTGTTATAAGAACAAAAAAAATTTTTTTTTATTTTATTCCCCCTTCCTAGAGCAACTTATACAAAGTTATTCCCTACCTGTCTCCGGCTTACACAAAGTCCTAAGCATCTCAGGAGCGCCTTTACAGTACACCCGCATAACATCTTCGCCCAAAAGCCTCACGGCCACAGAAGATCTTTGTAGAGAAGACACAAACTGATGCTGTTGGACAATGCCCACTTCTAGAGGCATCTGGGAACAAGGTATCGATATTAACACGTTAGCCATGACCCACATGTGGGTCATTTTGGGGTTAAACAAGACGCCCATGACATTCATACGAGTCACTGCAAGGAAATAGTAAAATGGATCCTAATTTCGTGGACGTTACAGATAACAACTAACTATGTGACTTAACTTGTGGTCTAAAAAATGGGTTAAATGAAACACTTGGGGTTGAAATTTTTCGTCATTTATTTTTTGTATAATACGGTCATGTTTGGTAATATATGATCATTGAAACATGCGAGGTTTTTTGCACAAATTGTATTCGGAATCCGTTTTTTGGACATTATGTGTGATACTGTCACTGAACAACCATCATCTTTAATTTTTATCACGCAATTGCGAGTATCGCTCGTCCATGACATACATGTGGGTCATTCATGAAATAGGAGTGAGAAATTACCCCCTCCCCTGTACTAACCTTTATTGAGATGGATAAGCAAAAAATCCATGTATTTAAATATTTGTAAATAAAAAATTAAATAAGATTAATTTGAATCCTACTTTTTTTTAATAAGTAGACAGTTAACCTGTTAACTCTAGTAGTTAACAGGTTAACTGTCTGTCATAATATAACGGCGTTATGGTAAATATTCATCTCTTGTTGATGGATTGCGTCTTTGTTGGGCGTTTGGGATCAAATTTAAAATTAATATATCAGACATTAGTGTGTATTATAGCATTCTGACTCAACCAGTGTCGGGAGAAGCCAGACTGATGTATCGCTTCAAAAAGATTGTACGCTATTGGTTGATACTTTCGCGCTTCATCTGATTAAAACCAATAGCATAGTTGCTCTGACGGACGCTATAAAAATAAAGCTATCCTATTGGTGCAAATATAGACACATATTTAGCAAGTAGCTTAGCTTAGCGCAAAAGTGCGGTTGAAAATGTTATAAAATTCCAGTTTTTAGTAGTTGATACGTATGTTGCCAGTATAAAAAATACTATAACTCACGTGTACATCATCGACGTTGATATTGGCAGTTTTCTTCGGTCTCACGATGGTTGGTGTTAGTACTTCGTAATTGGCTTGTTCTGGCACATCTGGTTCCTCCAACGTCCAGCCCGTTGATTCGAACATCTAAATATACAACATATACAGTGTTTTTTTTAACTGGGACAGTATGGGGAAATACAAAACCATAGAAGATACAGGGAAACGGCCTTAGGAACCATTTATTCTTTATTTGTAAAAAAAAATTGACATAGTAATTTTTTTGGTCAAGCGTGAGTTGTCCATAGAAATGAGTCATTTTGAAAAAAAAGTTTTGATGCGGATCGTCTCAGTTTCATATAGGGAATATTTCATTGTATCGAAAGTAAAAAATCTGAGCAGCAGAAGTTAGTCAAATTTAATAAAATGTTTCTCATACAATTTTTGTACTTAATACAAATTTTTACCAACTTTAATAAAACTGTCAATGCAAGAAATGTTCAATATGACCTCCCTCTTGCTGAATACAGATACGAGTACGTTTTAGTACACGTCTTCTGTAAGATGGAAGTAATACCCGGGTTCAGGCTGCTCCTAAATAGAGAGGCTGGTATACCTCGACTAAATCCTGGAAAGGTAAGAATTTTTAATTTACTTCCATACCTTTAAATCAAGCGGGTCTCCACCAAGTTCCCCTTCGAGCAGCGCAAGGCTGTGACAGGAAGCCATAGCTATCTTCATATGGTGGAGATCATTCAGTTGCCGAGGGTCCCGCTCTGGGCGCCCCAAGCGAGGGGGCGAAGTCGCCGTACTGACTGGGACTACGCCCCACATGTCCAAGCCGTCCTCTGTTAATGTTCCTGTCTGAGAACAAATCAAATAATCCATATTTATATGGCGTATTTTGTAACTTGGCGAATTACATATAAGATAATTCACTTACAACATCAGTAGGCTCTTAAAAATAGTGATGTCGGATCGTTAGAAATATATATCCGTGGATACGGATCCGAATACGGATATTTGGTGTCAAGATACGCGGACACGGATACAAATCTTACTTTCTTAGGTACTATTGGTATGGTAACTCACTATGATGTGAGATATTTGATTTAAAATAAAATCTGAATGGAATTTGATAGTATTTCATTGCTACTTAATCATAATAACTAGCTTGTACCCGAGACTTTATCTGCGCAGTACCAGTATAAATTATAGCCTACATGTTATTCTGATGTTTGAGCTATATTATTGTAAAATTTCATTAAAATCCATTGAGTAGTTTTTGCGTGAAAGGGTAACAAACAAATATCTAGATATCCATCCATACATCTATACAAACTTTCGCATTTATAATATTAGTAGGATATACATATAGAATATCCTTAAGGTAATAAGATTAATAAGGTAAAAAGGTAGCCGTGTGATGCCGGCAGAGTACAATAGCATCACCCCATATCCTTCAATGGGTGTCGTAGAAGGCGACTAATGGATCAGCAAAGGGGTATTGACCACCTCATACTCCGTCCACAAATCCGCATAAGGCAAGCGTGGTGGACTACTGCCTAAACCTCCTTCGATGACAAGAGAGGCCTTGTGTCCCAGCAGTCGGTCGAATTAAAAAGGTATTGTGATTGTGATGAAGGTGACAGATCCGCATAAAAAGTAAAGGATACGAATACGGATCATTTCTCTCTCTCGGATATTCGCGGATACGGATACGCACATCCGGCACATCACTACTGTAGTGTATGCGCATCCTATTCACCCTCTCACTTCCACAGACAATAACTGTCTCGTTCGCACCACGTCAGTTATACGAGAACCGTCGGTGAGAGCAGAGTGCGAGAGCCATTCGGTGAGAGTAAGCGTGTTGGTAGTCTGTGCCATTAAGTGCGTGTACGAGCCAGTGTAAGACAGGTTCTACAATTGGCGACGAGGACAAAGGTCAGATTGTTTAAGTTATTTAAACAAAAAATGGAAATGTGTATGTATGTATCACAAATGAAAAAAATAGGTAGGTAGGTACTTGTTTATAGCGTTGCAAAATGAGAGATTTATGCTGCCTACTATAAGTATAGTACTGCAGTAAGCTACGAATACTCTTGTCTAAATTGTAGATAAAAAATGTAGGTACTTATTACCCAACTTAAATAGCTTTTACCCAAATACTCGTGGTGTAATTCTTGCAGGTGTTGTTTATTTTGTATAACAAAGTGGGCAGATCTGTAAAGCGGTTTGTTACAAATAAAAGTGCCTTAAAATAGTAATAGTGTTTACATTCAGTATTTCGTTTCGTTCAACTTTAATTGCGGGACAGATGCGCCATAATAATAAAATGGCCTGGACATTTGAGAGTACACCTAAGTTCACATTTTGTTCTTAATACTATTATCTACCTACAATTTTGTCGGTTTCCTCAGTATTTTTTATTTGTTCTAAGAGGTGTGTTAAACAGTACATATACATAAAATATTGCTTAAAATAATAATATATTATCATGATTTATCGATGTATAGATAAATAAGTATGTATTGCCTTGGTTAAACAGCGCCATCTGTTGCAGACTAGCAACAACAGCTTGCAGCAAGCTGCTTGCTAACAAATCAATCTGAATGCTACCGAATAGGTTAAAAATTGTAGTCGTAGTTACATAGATGTCGCTAGCAGTACCACTTTGTACATACGGAGTTCATTCCACGATAGCTCTCACAATTAATTGTATAGCTCTAATCTCTTAATTGACGAAAGGTAATAATCAACTTTAATAAAATTCGTAATGATTTCTTGTAACTTTATATAGTAATTAAATTAACTTATAACAAATGTATAAATCATACTAGTCCACTCTTATTGTTTAAATGTTCATCGGGTGACGTGTAAAATAAATAAATATATAATAATAATAATTAAAATATGAACTGGTAAATTGCTCACATACGGTAGAATTATACCTAGCCATATAAGTAAAATCCATGATAATGTGATACATACATACCTTAAGTTGTTCAGTCGGTACAAATGTGCCGGGGTAAAATTGGTACAAATGTACTATGGCAAAGTTGGTACAAATGTACCATGGTTAAGGTGGTACAAATGTACCGTGGTTGAATGGGTACAAATGTCCCATGATTGAGTTGGTACAAATGTACCGTGGTTGAATGGGTACAAATGTCCCATGGTTAAGGTGGTACAAATGTACCGTGGTTGAATGGGTACAAATGTCCCATGGTTAAGTGGTACAAATGTACCGTGGTTGAATGGGTACAAATGTCCCATGGTTGAGTTGGTACAAATGTACCGTGGTTGAATGGGTACAAATGTCCCATGGTTGAGTTGGTACAAATGTACCGTGGTTGAATGGGTACAAATGTCCCATGGTTGAGTTGGTACAAATGTACCGCGGTTGAATGGGTACAAATGTCCCATGGTTGAGTTGGTACAAATGTACCGCGTTTAAATTAGAACTTTGGTACAAATGTACCCTAATGACATTGGAACGATACAAACAAAGTAGCAAAAGTATATGGTGCTGCCATTAAATTGGTAGGTTATGTCATGCTGCCATTAAATTGGTAGGTTGTATAATGCTGCCATTAAATTGGTAGGTTATGTCATGCTGCCATTAAATTGGTAGGTTATATGGTGCTGCCATTAAATTGGTAGGTTATATCATGCTGCCTTTAAATTGTTAGGTGCTGCCATTAAATTGGTAGGTTATATGATGCTACCATTCAATTGGAAGGTTATGGTGAGGGAAACATCGTGAAGAGGCCTGCACGCACCTATGAGGAAATTCTTAATAGGTTGTGTGTGAGGTCGGCCAGCCCGCGCTTGGCCGGCGTGGTTGACTGGGGCTTGATCGCTCCTAGTGTGGGGTGGGCTCGGGCCCCTCGTTGGAAATGAGCTGTTGATGCGATTTAAGTGGTAGGTAATGTTGTCATTTAATTGGCAGATTATAATTATTATATGCTGCTATTTAATAGGCAGGTTTTGTATAAGGCGGTCTTGAGATAAAAAATGGTAATTTAGATTACGAACTTATGTCGTTAAAATTAATAATTACATTGTAATTAAATTACAGCAATTTGAATTATTTACTGATTTCACGACATAGCAGTTCGTTTGCTAATTGCAACACAAAACTATAGCGATAAAAACGCAATGCTGTTAGTATTATTTTTGTGAACAGCTTTATAAGAAGGTATAAATGTAGTTGGTTAGTTGCAATTACATTTTGTATTACTAATTGTTAAAGAATTACATTGAGCCCAAAAAGTAGCACTTTGCAAATTTTATGTGAACGTAAAGAAATTAATATTATGACGACCGTATTGTCGTAGTTATAATTATTTTGTTATTCCGTGTCATTTTAAACGTTGAGATTAGTTCCGTGTCATTTTGTGCAGCTATGACTGCAATATAGTTTACCTTGGTTTTTATTTTTATTTTACCCTGGTGATATAAAGGGTTGTATTTAAATACATGTCACGTAAATTAGGTCTGAGTCGTGAATAATTAAAAAAAAAAAAAAAAAAAAAATCTAACTCGCGGAGTGCCCTATTTTGTCGTGGTGTGATCAACAATTAATTTAGTCAAAACTTTGGTTTCATTAGACTTGACGGATTAGACCTCATGTTTGTATAGTATTGACAAGTGACTTGTAGACTGACTGGTATAGTCACAGGTAGTATCATGGGCGGTTAGAAACATAATGAGTAAAGCTGCTTACGGAAGTAACGTTAAATGATTAAGATGGGAGTTAGGTGGTTACTCACGACATGCATTTGACTAATAACTATTGGAAACCATTAACTGTGTGATATGGAATCAAAAAACCGAGGGACTGAGTTTTGATGTAGCCGAAGGACTGTACTGCGTTATTCGAAGCCGAAGTACTCTTGACTGAAGGACTGGTTGACATTACTGATAACACGTGTTTGCGTGTGTGCCGTAGTGTGATCATGGTCATATTTGATGGAGCGGAAGGTAGTAGGAACTTGACAGTCAGTCTTATTTCACAATTGTGCCATTGAGTCACATGTGTGGAGTCGCATGTGTGGAGTCTCAAGAGAGTCTTTTGCGGATTTTTTGCAAGTTTCTTGTGAGTCACGTGTAGGGTAATGTAGAGATAAATGCCAGAATGTTGTGTACTATTCGGAAGTTAAGGTCGAGGTCTATTGCGGCCTAAGTGATACCTAATGAGTTTCGAATACTATACGAGGACTCGAATAGTGTTCTAATGGCCGTATATTTGACCGTAGCGTGTAGTAAGTGGATGATGCATACATGCGCAGGGTTCCACGGTGTTGGACGCGCGTGTCATTGAGAGCAATTGTGATCGCTGTTCGGCTGCGAGTCGTAAAATTAGAAGTTTAACTCCAGTTAATTCAATGCAGTAGCGACGTTTGATATGCGGTACATGACCCTAGTTAATGATGTTCATGTTTTATTATGATCTCTTAGTTGCAATACTTAGTTCTAAGCATTGATTTAATGTACTAAGTCTTTAAAGATCTTATTCCATGTAATTTCGGTAGAGATTTCTAATGTTATTTTTGTTAGAAAGACGAAGAAAATACTGTAAAACTATTTTATTCACATACAAAGCAATAGTTAAGAGTGGTCGAAGCACATACTTTAGTAATTTTGATATTTTCTGGTTCTGGTTGAAAATGAACAGACCAATTAGATTGAGTTGGACCTGGAATTCAGGGGGCCATTTAAAATTATATGAGCACTTGACAATGACCGTTAAGTTTTAAAGGCACTAAGCTCTTAGGCGTAGATACAAGTCTCTCATTCTCATGGTAGATTAAGCCCGAAGGAAAGTAGCTGTGGTCATCAGTGATTCAGTCTTATATAGAGTCTAATGTAGAGTCTTATGTAGTCTTATGAAGAGTCTTATGTTGAGTCTTAAGTAATGTTTTATGCAGAGTCTTACGGAGAGTAATGTGTGAGGTCATATTATGTTAATGACATGAGTATGCAATGCAGAAGATTGTGTTGTGAGGAATGTTAAAAGGACATTCTTGTCGAAGAAATATCCTTCACTCGAAAAAGGTAGAAGGGAAAGGGAAAACTGTAGTACAGGAAAAGGAGAAGGAGAAGGTGAAGAAAGTTCAGATGAATAAACAAGGCGTTTTGAGTTATGTACAATTTATTTTATTTTTATTTGGTTCAATGCTTAGCAGTTGAATGAATAAAAAAAATGTGATAAGGAAGGGATGTAGTGTATGCGCATCCTATTCACCCTCTCACTTCCACAGACAATAACTGTCTCGTTCGCACCACGTCAGTTATACGAGAACCGTCGGTGAGAGCAGAGTGCGAGAGCCATTCGGTGAGAGTAAGCGTGTTGGTAGTCTGTGCCATTAAGTGCGTGTACGAGCCAGTGTAAGACAGGTTCTACAACTACTTAATACCAATCCAGACTGATCGACATTGATATTGGGACACTACGTACTCCTAAGTTTCCACACTAGCTCCAAATTGGAGTCATATTGCGTGGAGATTGAGTACAGATTTCGTTAGAACTCAATAACATTTAGTTCACTCATACTGCGCAAGCGCTGGCGTTGATATGACAAGGTTCTACTTCTGATGCTGACTGTACTGTACTGCGCGTGATAAAAGATTAATCGATTACAGTGCAAAACAACTCTTATTTCTTAGTCCCGCAAATAATACATAGTATTTATTATTATTTGAACAATTCGGGGCTTTTTGGGTCACTGCGACCTATAAAGATCTATTGTGACTAGCCTCCAAATAAGTCCTATTGAGGCCTTACATGTACTCCTTTAGCTGGGCACTATCTAAAAATTATAAGATACTCCTAGCTTGGATTGTTTTGATATCGTCTGGGTCGTTTTCGTCTTCCCAAATGTCGGCTTCTTTTGTGAATGAGACATTCAGAAGAGCACAATATACACAGTAACTTACCTTATCAAAGCATATACAATCTAGCGAGCCGCTGACGTTGACCGCTCTTGTGTTAAGGCAGGCCACACGCGCCCGCTTCAGTCTGGTGACCGCGTACAGCCGGCCTACGGTCATTGCCGCAGGGAGGGCCGGGGGAATCACTATGGTGATTATGTCGAGGGCCTTGAGAACTATGTCGCCGGGAGTGAGGGCCCTGTAAGTCTGTGTACAAAAAAAAATAAAAAATTGAGTGTGTCAGCTCCGACGCACGACTGGAGTTTACTCCGAGACAGGTGAGATGGCGCACCTGCTGTCATCCGTGTTTTGACAATTAGAAAGTTGCGCGACATGGATGCGCACCAAAAACGTAACGAGGTCATTCGAGGTCATTCATCGATAGATTTTACTCCTCACATTTTTCTCTTACCGGGCCCCTTATACATATATGCAAATCGATTCTTAAGGAGCAAACTCCAAAAAAACTTAATATAGTCTAATTTTTTTTAAGAAACGAGGAACCACCGAAAATTTTGACTGCGTTGCTATTCAACATAAAGTCCGTTTCACGCAAACGACACAAAAGACCGGCTTGTATGATAAATGTGCCATGAACAAATATTGTTAAGAGCAGTTTATTATTTACTTGTCTGCAGAAAGGGAAATGGTCATTATTGGCCAAAGCGCGGACGTACACGTTGATAGTCACAAAAAAATAGGCAATTTTATTTAGTTTCAAACGAGTATCGGTTATGTTAAAGAACTTTTTAGTTTTTTCTGAAAAATAACAGGCCAATACTGTCTTTACTTTAATCATCGATTACTTTGAGTTGTAAACCGAGTTTGATGAACGGCGTCTACGATACGCTAACGTACATCGAACACCTACGGACCAACGCTAGTGCGAAGGAGCTCTAATTCGCGTCACATTACAGGACAAACTACATTACGCGTAACACACTATGGTTCAAATTTGATTGAAGAAATCTCATAGTTATGGCTAGCAGATCCTTACCTTAAGAGCCACAGTGTATGCCAGGCCAATTAGCGCAATAACAGCCAATATGAAGATGAACTTGTAGGAGTCCCTGTCGAACTTGAAGTCCGCCGGCACCGGGTACAAAATACTACGGACCAGCTGGCCTTTGCTTGTGTTGTAGCCAGTGCGAAGGACTAGAGCCCTGATGATTAATACATACATACACACTAGTGCAAGATCCCAGGGCCCCCAGATGTTACTTACTTTTGAAGTAACGAAACTTACGCTATAAATAATCTAATATGTTTGTTTGTTAAATTCGAAGTACTGTTTTTTATATATTACGTTATACGCAATATTATCAAAAATAAAATTTTGATATTAATGAGTAAACAACACACCTAATAGGAGCGCGAACTTTGAATTTGTATTTGTTGTGCGAGGGTAGTTTTCCTACAACTCCTTCCTATTCCGATCCCGTTCCATTCACTCCTACAGACTGATGGATGACTCGTCATAACCGGTCTAACTGTCACGGTTCATCAGCGGATTCGATCGCACGCGTCGTCTCCCAACGAAACTCACCTTTCTTTCGAAAATCACCTTACAAATCCTACACGGTTCGCGCCGCGTAATAATCACAATTAGAAAATCAAATAAAGTACTGAGGAGAGCGAGGACGCCCGGACTAATGAATAGCTAGCGAAGAAGGAAGCAAGCAGCGACCCAGGTCCGTCAGTCTGTTCCTTACGCATTTCCTCACCAGATATTGTCTGACTATTTCTGTGAGCGGTAACATTCCGATTTTAGTATACGGCAGTACACTGCCGAAGCAAGTACGGGCGGTAACTTCTCCCAGACGCTTTATACCTCATAAAAAATTGCAATGTTGCAGCATTCCATACGCAATGCTGCAAGATAGCAACATTGCTGAAACGTTTATAGTAGGCGTTCGCTACAGTTTTGCAGGCAACTGGTAAATTTAAAAACCGCCTAAATGGACTGGCTTATTTATTTATTTTTGCTCTTTATTTATTTTTGGGAATATTCCATATACCATATATAAAAAACAGTACTTCGAATTCAATAAAAGTAAACCTACCTTTCTAACTATAAATGGGCCACCGTGCCAAGCTAGCGAGTACGCATACACTCTTTAACACATATTAGAGTATCCATTGCGTAAGGTCCGTTACTTCAAAAATCAGTAACGCCTGGGACCCCTGGGATCTTACTCTATACAAGCAAAAAGTGTAAAACTATTATAAAACGGAACCACGGATTAGAAAGAATGTGTCTAAAGAAACGGCACTCGATTTCAATAGAAAGCGTCAATCAAACATCATTTTGACACGACAGTCGTAGTACCATTCAGCCTGCCGAAACTCAATACTGCAGAAAAAATGTACGGAGTTTAGGCAATTTTTAATGGCGACTGGTGTTTTGTCTCTTACTTCCTATCTACCCTTCCTTGTCTCGCGCTGCTGGAGTGTCACTAATGTCAATATGGCGGCGGACGGTTCTTGAAAATTTTAAAAAAGCGTCGTTTTAGCTCAGACCAATAAAAAAGTTTTCCATCTGTGTGCGTATTTATTGTTTTCGGTGACTATTATCATTAAGTGTATACTGGTTTTTATCATTTATATAAGTGCATAACAGCAAAATGTATTACACAAGATGTGAAATATGTGGACTAAAATCTGGTAGGAAATTTAACCAAAAGCGGGTTTTCATGGCTCAATTCCCACTAGATGAGAAGCGGTAAGTAGTTTTCCATGTTATTTTATTGACGCTTAGTAATTAGAAAAAAATTCTGGTCACTTTAATACTTTGTCTTAAAATCATTACCAAAAACCATATGCTCCGTAGTGATGTCCTTTCTACGTACCAAATTATCGATAAAACTATATTCGTACATTTGAGTATAAAATGTATTTGAGATGTTTCATTACTACTGCATTTGTTTAATACATATAAAATATTTTCAATCCTTATCTAATCGTATAAAATAATGGAAATTAAATACAAAGAAATTTTTTGAGGTTAATTAATTGAGGTTTCCCGTGATCAGAGGGCTGGCCTATGTATTGCACAGAAGATAAGCATTGCCAGAAGATTAACATCTCTCATTATCATCATCAAAAGTTTTTCTGGGTTTAACCCCACTTCCATATTTTCAGATCTCAACGTGACTGCCGCCTTGAACACGGTGCCCGTCGGGTATGATCATTACTTGCAACCGTATAAGCACGGCTCCTACTCCACCCTTGGTAAGTTACATAACCTATTTTTCTGACATGGTATGATAGCTCAATTCCTGAAGCTAATGAGTGATTTATTTCAGGACCAGATGTGACTTTGATTGGTCACCAGACCAAGGCACGCGTTACCCATAGTCCGCGATGGTAAGTGGTGAACTATAATTTGAATTGATGATCACCGTAAACTCAAACGATACTATTTACTAATCTCTGTTTATTTATTATTTCAGATAAATGCCTGCTTACCATCTAAAACTGTTGCAGAATAGGGTTCACTATCCATTTGCATAAAAATTTAAACCATAAAATATTTTGGCATATGGTACTCTATAAATGTTGTCTCATTATGCCGAAAAGGTTTTCTAGTGCATCCTACAAACAATTTAATTCCCACATTGTAATCCTAACTTTATTATTTTTTGTAGTGACATAAATTGTATGAAACTAGAAAAATGCACTGAAAAAAAATCGAATTGCCTCAGGCGGGACAGGAGGGATTTTTCAGTGCATTTTTCTAGTATTAATATTTACGCGTTTGTAAACGCAAAAATAAAATTATTCCATTGTATGAAAATAATTACATGTAATTGAATAAAACTCAATATTTCCCAAACTAACAGAGGTTTTTATTTTCCTTTTGTATTATTAAAAACCTGTCTGCAGTGCAGGGCAGGGTACCCATTCTTTTTTATCGATATCGACATATTCTGTAGCGTACACCACATCCTTAGTTTGATTTTGTCATGTTGGCATTACTTTTTTTGTCTGTCTCTGTTGGTACTAGATCTGAGCTTAAACTGCAGTCAAAAAGTTTGTATGAAGTCCCGACTCTTAAACGTAGTGTATTATATACTCTTTGGTACCATTTTTGTCCATTTCACATTGCTTAGCAACCACAAAAAGATTTTGTGTACAAAACTTCAAAGGAATTTAATAAAAATCGGTTACAAGGAAAAATTCTCAAACCTTGTTAAAGTCGGTTAAAATGTAGCATATGAATTGATTGACACCTCATTCATCAAAATCAGATGAATAATTTAGGCGCTAGGGTAGAACATACGTAAATACAAACATACATACATAGACTGCTAAAACCATTACCCTTCCTTTTGGCTCTGCCGTAGTCGGGAAACAAGAGGTGAATATGAATTCGTGTAAAAGCGTCACAAGTGCTTGACGCACGATTCCTTTGATTTGTTTTTAAAAACCGGCAGTACTCCGATCGGCGCAAGCCAAGTCAAGTCAAACACCCCCGTTTAGACGCTAGCCCAGTTTCGGCAAGCGTGTAAGAGCGATAGCACACGGCGTATTAGACCTTCTCCAGAAGAGCTAATTCGTCGCGAATCTACGCGCGAAACAATGCTCATTGGCGAGGTACTGGGACTCAATTCATTGCGTCCACAAGATTCGCGGCGAATTCGCTCTTCTGGACAAGGCTTTAAGCGCGCAGTTGCGTTTTCAGCGCTTAGACCTTGTCCAGAAGAGCGAATTTGAGGCGATTCTTTACGCGCGAACACGTACTGAGGCTCAACGCGCGAATTCGAAACTCGCGCGAAGCTTCTGGATGCAATGTATTGAGCCCCAGTACACCGCCAACGGACGTTGTGTGTTCGCGATTAGAGATTCGCGGCGAATTCGCTCTTCTGGGGAAGGTCGTAGATGCTGATTTTTGTATCGATTAAAACGCGATACAAAGGCGGCCTCGAAACTCGTTTGAAATGCCGATACACGGGTAAGCCGTAGTAAGCAGTGTTGTCTCAACCCACGCCATTGTACAGACAACAGCAGGTCCGAATACCAAATAGCTAGCTTGTCAATAGTTCTTAGAATATCACTATTGTTCATTTAACATTGTAAGTGAGCTGATAGCTATCCGAATAAAATTACATTAAATAAAACTGTAAATTTTCTCTACTCGATTGTAAATAAAACAACTTTTACGGATTGAACTCGCGTGTAGTTAGATTTTATTATTGTCCGACGTTTCTTAACACTTCAGCGTTCGTGGTCACGGGATGACTAAAGATGTAGGTTGTCATATTCTATGAAATAGTTAAGTCTACCGTCACTTTGATTATTAATTTTGAGTGTTCCGATTTACGCAAACGGAGCTCACGGTGTCATTAGGTCTTGTTGTATGGTGGTTGGCTTGAGTTTTAATAATTTTAATTACTGGATCCCAAGCAGGTGGTACGGCCCAACCATCTTCTCTATTGAAATTTGGGTGTTTCTTTATTTCAATAGCCTCGCGCAACATCCTTGGGATGTATCGACGTTCCTTGGCGAGAATGTGTGCTTTATCGAACCTTATATAATGATTGGGCCCTTCTAGCGTATGTTCACACACTGCAGACTTTGTTTCGCGCCTATGTTTTATGTCAGCTATATGCTCCTTCACCCATGTCTAAAATCTAATTACACGCGAGGTAAATCCGTAAAAGTTGTTTTATTTACAATGTGTAGTGCTCGCGCAAATCTAAGAGAACATTCTCTACTTGACTTTCAATCTTATGCGTGTATTATAAAGCGCAATATCGATTGAGAAAATTGTACAGTTTCTGGTAACCTGATGTGGTGTGGACTGTACACCCGTTCAAGAGTCTCTGATCGAAACGCGGAATCTGCATTCGAATTTCGTTTGAAGCGCGTATACGATGGTCATCTGCGCGTTTAAAATACGCCATGGGCTCTAAATGTAGCCTCAAATTGGGAACAATGCATACAAATGATGGAAATATTATTAATATCACTCACCTAACAGGCTCACCGTTGTAGTATCGTGTCTGTATGACCTTGGTACCGCAAAACAACACGCTGGACGAGTTCTCCTTCATGTCAAACACTTTGTCTGTGCGGAGCAGAGCTGTCTTTGTCACTGGCACTGATTCACCTGTGCGAAGGAAAATTATACATATGTCTTAGCTACTAAGTTAGAATTTTAAGATCTAAAGACTAAAATAATAATCTACAGACTCGAGGATAGTTTGATTTATACCTTCTGCTTCACACCCAGTGGTGTCATAAGGAATTTCTATTCTTTTTGACTAAACCCTCACTGTCTGACTGATCAACGCCCAGCGCATACCCTTGGACCTAGATAGCGGAAATTTTGCACAGATGTACCTTTTATAACGTAGGCAAGGAATGAGGTCGGATTTTCCGAAATTCAACCCCGATTCGATAAAATAAGGGATGAAACTTTGTATGGGAAATCCGTAATTTTTATAAAAAAAATCGGGATTGGTCTCCCCTTGACTTTCTCGTATACCGGAAACGACTCAAAGGTTGATAGAAACTATATATTTTGATGTCATACATGCATGTTAAATTCCCGACGGTTAATTCAACCGAGAGCTAATGAACTTTAAACGCCTGAACAGATTTTCATGAGTTGTAGCTAAGAACCACCATGATCAAATCAGCTTTCTAACCACATCAAAATTGGTCCATTCGTTTAGAAGCTACGATGCTAGAGACGGACACACAGACACACAAACTTTTTATTTTATTCTTTATTTAATTTGGGGCTTTTAATCATGGTTATGTCAGACCCATTGTATGTAAAAAAAGCTATATTAGACACACAATTTTTGCGTTAATAGTTGCGGGGGTTAATGAATAACTGACAGATGTGGGATCTTACTCTATCATAGACTGACCTGTCAGCATGCTCTCGTTAAGCACAGCGGAGCCCACCAATAGCGCGGCGTCTACGTGCATGACGCAACCGTGACGCGGCAACACGATGACGTCACCGGGCGACACGAAGCGACTGTCTACGGTGCGTCCGTCCCATAGTTGGACGGTGTCGTACGCTTCTACTGTTGCTCGGAGGTTTTGTTGGTTCTAGAAAATGAGTAAGTGAACATGACACAACTAGCTGAACCAGCCACTCGTTTCTGTGATATTGCCATATTAGTGTCCTATAAAAAACATTATCAAAAATTTCATTATTATTATTCTTATTCTTATGTAAGGGGCTGAGGCTGTCTCAGAGCACTTCGACCCTATGGGATCTTTTGTGCTTCCCCTTTCCTTATCACCCATCCCCGCCAACATAGAAAACATTTTGTATGAGTTTTACGATGTTGGCGGGAATAAGGTCTATAAAGTCCTCTGGTTTAGGGTAACCTAGACCCAGGACCCTTAGTCGCCTATTGGCTAGTGGCAGTCACATAGTATGTGCTCCATGCTTTCTTCCTCTTCACCACACATTCTACAAATGGGGTCTTCAGCTTTGCCTATTGTGCACAGGTATCGTTTAGTGGCAAAGTGACTAGTGAGAGCACCTGTGAGGCAGCGGATTTGGGTCCTGCTGATTCCTCCTATTCTTTTAAGGTAGCCTGTGTGTGAGGATCCTAAAAATTTCTTTGAGTGTGTCAAAATTTCATTATAATAGGTTCAATTGTTTCGGAGATTAGCCTGAACGAACATCGTGATTTTTATATATTACAATATTATTATTACCGTAGGTACGATAAAAAATAACTTATTAAAAAAAACCCGCCTGCATAAAAACTGAAAAAAAAATCTAAAAACTACCGTCAATATGTTTTAAGTTTGCCTTCAATAGTTGATCTTGATTCCATATTTTTTTAGTTAACTTATAATTGTCGTATGACATTATGAACGATTTGACTTTTATTAAATTCTATGCCTCCATCATCAAGCTCATATAATGTCTCCACCTCGGGTTCGAGCCTACCCCACATTAGGGGCGATTAGGCCTTAGTCAACCACGCTGGCCAAGTACGGGTTGGTCGACTTCACACACAACCTAAGAATTTCTTCAAAGGTGTGTGCAGATTTCCTCACGATGTTTTCCTTCACCGTAAAAGCGTCGATTAAACGTACATATGAATTCAAAATTTGAAAACACATTGGTACGTGGCGGGGATCGAACCAGTGTCTCCCGGTAGGAGACGACGCTCTTACGCACTACGCCACCGACACTTCAGTTTGTCTATGCCTCCGACTGCATGTTATTATGTTGAACAAAAGTTCTAGAATCTACCATAAATATGTTTCAAGTTTGGTGACATAAGTTGCTTAATATAATATGATAATTATAATACAATCAATTTTTATCGATTACGTCGAATTTTTTATATCGACGTTCGTCAAAATTAGTATATCGACGTTCCATACTCTGCTGGAACGAAATATCTGGAACTGTATCAGCTAAAGATTAAAACTACCAACCTTCTTAGTCTGTATCACAGAAGTGGCGACACCAAACGTGGACATAATGACCACGGCAGCGCAGTAATAATAGTAGGGCTCGGCGAGCCACACCGCGATCGTAAACAGTTGGAACACGTAGAACGGGTTGAACACCTCCAGGAGAACGAGGGTCGCGATCGACTGGACGTGCACTTTGATCTCGTTTAACCCGTAAATGTTTAGCCTGGGAAAGATGGGCTATTGTCAATAAGGAATACGCTTTTAAGGTTAGAAAATAAGATAAGCAATGATCGCGAAATTTAAGTTAGCAAGTACTCGGACGGAAAATTTTTCAACTCGAATTTTCCACCGTGTTTTGGAAGACACGTTAAACCACTACCACGACCAATTTTTTGCCCGTGGAACCCCCTGTATAATAATCTTCATCTTTAATATATTTTTGATTGCACGTCTCAAACCTTTATTGTTATCACTACATAGTATAAAACAAAGTCCCTATCCGCCGTCTGTCTGTCCTTATGTATGCTTAGATCTTTAAAACTACGCAATGGATTTTGATGCGGTTTTTTTTAATAGATAGAGTGATTCTTAAGGAAGGTTTATATGTATGATACGTGCATATTTACATAAGCATTGCACCCGTGCGAAGCCGGGACGGGTCGCAAGCTTTTTTATAAAAAAGAAACATTTTTAAAAACTGTCACTTGTCATATAAAGACTTTTTGTCCAAACTAATATGTTAAAAACCTAAATAATAGGGGTTAAAGTATGAAATTGCCGATTTGTTTCTCGTTATTCATTAGTGTATAATTCCTATAATACAATAGCTATGTCCATTATTCTTTTTCTATTTTAAACTTCATTACAAGGACATATATTTATGTATAAAATTTTATTCTTATTTTTATTTTTTTCACTAGAAATACATCTTCAAAAACAGTTCGTCCTAAGAGGTGTCCGTCTTCGTTATAAAAATATGAATATTTTTTTACAGGTATGAATTCTCATTTTTTCTCTCAAGTATCCTATAGCTTAATGTTGTCTCAACATACCCACAAAATTACACAAAATTCAGATTTGTGGTTTTTTAAAAAATGGCAAATATGTTTGTATGGAAAAATGATTTTTCGTTAAATTCTCTATACAAAACGGCAATTTCATACTTAAACCCCTAATATTTGATCATATACCTACTCTACCGTACCAATACATAATACAATATGTACTTTAATGGTTCCACAACATTTTGATTTTGGATTTTTGAACAATGAACACCGTCATCTCGACCAACCATCCTTCAAATTTACTGCACCGACTCTAAATAAATTGGTAGCAGGGCAGGACAAAGAAGAGGTTAAAAGAAAGTATAGTTGATTTCTTCGAAGTTCTCGGAAGCTTAAATGGATTATATTTGCCAGGATAGAAAAAAAATTAAGGATTTAGCGTCTTAGGCGTCACTTCCACGAGCGATTCAATCGCGGCTATATTATCAGAGAAACTTAAAAATCACATAATAACATTATTATTTAAACGAATAACATTCTGACAATACTTACATGCGAACTCTCTTGTCACTAGATGGCGCCTTCGACCCCATAGCTTGAAGTTGGGCACATGTCGCCCCGCACTCCAAACCGGCTAATTTGGCCCATTGCGCCCGATAATTATCCCATATGAGAGATTGCTTCTTATGCCGAAAGTATCGGTAACATTGAACATCTAGAAAGGGCATCAAAGATAAATAAATAAATAAGCAATAACAGCAGATTATCCGCTCATATTTTTGAAGGAAGATTAAGGCTCGGCGCAAACTTGATTAAGATTTTATTTTTTGTAGTTTTAGAAAGTTTCTCAATACGATAAAGTATTTCAAATAATCGTGCTTGGGTCACAGATTTTACAATTTTTTAATTTTTAAATAAAATTATTATCACACAGCTGATATTAAATGTATTCCATTTAATACTAGCCGTGTAATGCCGGCACAGTAGAATAGCATCACCCCATATCCTCCAATGGGTGTCGTAGAAGGCGACTAATGGATCAGCAACGGGGTATTGGTCACCTTATACTCCGTCCACCAATCCGCATTAGGCAAGCGTGGTGGACTAAGCCTAAACCTCCTTCGGCGACAAGAAGATGCCTTGTCCCAGTAGTGGGTCGAACTATAAAGGCTGTTATGATGATGATGATTTAATTAAATATAGCAGTCAAGTTAATATGCAAAAACACACCCAGATACTGACATAAGAGAGCTCTTGCTTAAACACTTAAGTAAATATTAATGAAAGCGGTTACTTACTAAGTATTGTGGCGTCATCTAAACGGATAGGCGTGTGCAAAACATCTGCGCTTTCAATAGCCGCCTTTTCATCAGAGGACTCATCTTGGAAACCTTGGTTTAATAAACCACTGGAAGGAAAATGATATCTGTAATTAATTAGAGAAAGAAAAAGCTTTGTATGTAGAGATCGTCTAATCTAAAACGGAACGCCCCTTTATTATCTTACTTTTACATGCACAATCAGTGTACAGATGCAACCCATTGGTCATGGTCATTGAGTTGATTCAGTCGCCGGCTTGACACAAACGTGGCACCACACTTCGATCATTCATAAAAGGACCGTCAGCATCAAGTTTAAAGTTCAGTTTTAGATTAGACGATATTTTCACCTTTTTAAGCATACTGCG
The DNA here is from genome assembly GCA_955850985.1 of Elophila nymphaeata. NCBI lineage: Eukaryota > Metazoa > Arthropoda > Insecta > Lepidoptera > Crambidae > Elophila > Elophila nymphaeata. Next base: position 6,457,710 of record OY039091.1, on the reverse strand, counting down.
CGGATGAGGAGTGTCAGATTTGGTACCAAAAAGAAAAATAATTTATGTATAAAAATAAATATAATTAAATAGTATCGGCACTTAGGGGTCGACCATTAATCATGTGATATTTTACAGCATTTTTAAAATTAAATTGTATGAAATATTTACCAGCCTTTCATATTGCCCGGCCCCATATCGGATTCGGACCTGAGACAAGCTGAAAACCTATCATATAACTATACTCAAGTTTGTCAATCAGCTCTCGGAATATTTCTAATTACCATTTGTCTTGACATTAGTTTCCAATATCGAATCGGATGTTATGGAACCGCTCTAAGTAACAAAGCAAAGGGATCTTCATAGTAACCTAAACTTTCTAGCAATTATCAACCAATCCTACCTTGTGTCTGCTATATTCTTCTCCAGTATCTTGTGTATGTAAAAACTTTTGCACTTCTTTTGATATGTTTCCTGAAAAATAAAAAATAAATTAAAGCTTAATGTTACAGCATTCTAAAAGAGTATAATTCGTACTATAAAAATTATCTCGCATTATAATAAAATATAATGTCCAATGTTACATCGTTCAAAAGCTTAAATAAGAAAAATATTGGCTAAGCTCTACTCTACCTACTGCTTCAGGGCGTTTGGACTGAAATCTCTATCGATTCAGAACTTGCTGCGCCTTGGAACACCTTGGCAACTCAATGGAAATCGGTAAAAAGACTCCCCCAGAGGATATGCATCCTCTAAGAAGGTTCACATTACTAGGACTAGGTCTACAAGAGCTGCTAAGGTAGGTTATGCCTTCTTAAGAACTCCTACCACCTATGGCCAACATCAATAGTAACTCAAAAAAATTAAACTACCGTTAGGTACAGTCTTAGGCACTAATAAGTTCACATTTGTCAGCTCTGATGAGTCTTATTACGTAGGATATAAAGATGCTGAAAAGTCAACAGTGAGTACATATTTTTATGCTATATTAATGAATTATCTCTAAAACTTAATTCATACTTACAACAACCAATACTTGATCCGCGAATTGGAAGCAGCTTTTGAGAGATGTCAAATAAAGAAACCAAGTGGGACACCAGTGGAACACCAACAGAGGAATGCCGCAAGTGATGGTCGAAAATATATACACCAGCACCGTCCGCCATTGGCTTTTACGATAGCCGTACACCACCTGAGGAATTCAATGAAAATCTATTATATAGCTATTGAAAAATCGACCCTAGATATGTTTTAATGAGGTTTTAACTGACCTATACCTATTTCACCATATGGGTGCCGGGTCCCGGTCTAATTTAATAAGCTTTCGCAAAATCGATGAGCCTCCAGTATTATGAGTATTGGTAGTTTTCGAGCTCGATCAAACGTATAGTCTCTTTTCATACATGGCCCACTGTTTCTGATAGTTTACGCTAGAGGCGCTAGTGGGCAATGTATGAAAGATAGGATACGTTTGATCGAGCTCGAAAACTAACAAAACTCATACTAGGGGTATAGCGATTAGCGACGCATGGTAGAACCATATCACAGTAAAGGCAATGATTTATATTCGCTGTGTTTGTGAAGTCATTTTCAATAAAACAACATTCTATGACAGATCAGGATTCAATTTCATCATCATCATCATCATTTCAGCCAAGAGACGCCCACTGTTGGACATAGGCCTCCCCCAAGGATCTCCAAACCGGTCGGTCCTGCGCTGCCCGCATCCAGCGGCTTCCAGGTGGACTGACGATCTAGTAAGGGTCGCAACCCTTACTAGATCGTCAGTCCACCTTGTGGGGGGGGCCTAAAAAAGCTGCGTTTCCCGGTACGTGGTCGCCACTCGAGGACCTTTCCGCCCCACCGGCCGTCAGTCCTCCTCGCAATGTGCCCTGTCCACTGCCACTTAAGGTTCGCAATTCTTTGGCCTATGTCGGTGACCTTGGTTCTCCTGCGGATCTCATCATTTCTGATATGATCACGCAGAGAAACTCCGAGCATAGCCCTCTCCATTGCCCTTTGGGTGACCTTGAGCCTTCTTATGAGGCCCATTGTAAGCGGCCACGTTTCGAATCCATAAGTCATCGCTGGCAACACACACGAATTAAAGAATTTCGTCTTAAGACACTGTGGTAGATGGGCCGAGAATATGCCGCGTAGCTTCCCGAACGCTGATTCTGAATTCAATTTGCCTTATCATAATGGTTTTTTTTTATAAATAGCAGAAACATGTTAATATGTAGTCACTTGGAAGATGTTCTCCTTAACAAAATACAAATCCTTACATTTACTAAAAGTACCTAATTAATAATTAATTAAGTTAGGAATGGTAGTGACTAGTTTATAACTAATTACAGCAAAACTAGGTGAATGATAATAACACTGATGAATTATTATGATTCCATATTATTGGTTCCCCACATTATCTGTTAAAATAGATAAAGGAGATGTTCCATATTGGTACTTGAAACCCCCCACGATAAATTATAATAATATATTAAACGAAAGCTTATGCTCTGAGGATCTTGACTATACCATTTTATAAATTTTAATCCACCACATTTTCGAGTAATTTTACAAAGTGTATGCAAGAAATCGAACCTTTAAATCGAATGTTCTCTGATTAAATAGTGATTATAAATATTAAAATCTCTATTGTTAGTCAGAAACAAGAGCAAAAACTAACTTGCTTTTTTATAATAAAAATATGCAAAATAGTTGTAAGCTGAAAAACACCGACCCCATGCCTAGTTATAAAAAAAATTATTCTTCTTCTTCTTCTTTTATACGAATGGCGATCGCGACACATAAAGATTACGCATTGCACCAATATCAAGTGAAAATTTTATTAAAGTAACCGACAATTGTACAGTAGATTGAGTTTAAAATGGAGTCTCTCAACACATGTTTTTGCAAAAAAAAAAAAAAAAAAAATTTGACAAGACATAACAAGTCAGCTGTCTTAGCCTTAACGCCATTCACAAAGAAGAAGAAGAAGAAGTCAGCTGTAATTACTGACACGTCTTACTTTTTTAAATTGAATTTTACATCTATGCGTAACGATTTTTTGAGCCAAAATAAAATGCTGTTTTTTGTGAAAATGCGGGGATTTAAAATTACAGTTTTTGTCCTATAATATTTTTAAAAATATCCTCTTACGTTTCAAATAACTTGTCTTGAGGGGTTACCTAATACCAGCCTCCAGACAAATTCGGAACATCTCCTTTAAAAATATAAATATGTATAAAACTTAAGCATTTTTTTTACAATTTATGGATCTGTACTTCTTGTTAATAGTATGGATAGATGCAGGGACACTATTGCACACCCTTAAAAACCAGCATGAAACCTGCCTCGATAACACTTATACATAAATACTATCACAATCATAATCCAAAAAGGTAATGGTACACTTAAACCACATCTGGCAGTATAGGTATGGAGTGCCTCCAAAGAGTGACAGGTTGCCAGCCTGTTACACAAAAGGGATCAACCTGAGTAATTATATAAAAATAAAATAGGGTTGGATTTATTCTTATAGATATAATTTACTGGTGAATGAACATTTGTTGGTATATACATAGAAGTTCTACTTTGGACAATTTTAGAATCTATTAAACCCATTCTTCATTATCGTTAATGACATCAACAAGCAGTAAACAAATAATCAACTGATATTACTAAATAAGGTCACATGCAATAGCATAATTAGAAGACAAAGTAGTGACTATGGACACATTCACAGAATTTTTGCTTATATGTATGTTGTTTTACTGAGAGAACTATTTGTGTGAAGAAAATTCATTTCAAATTTTCGGTTTCAACGTCATCCCACATGACAGACGAGAGACGCCCCTGTTGGACATAGGCCTGTATATAAGACTAGCGCAAGCAACTTCTGATTTATCTAGGTATAGTGTATAAATTGCCACTTATACAGGCTGAATTTTTCAAGTGGGCATGAATGGCCAAATCCGAAGCTATGAGGAATAGCGAAAAGTACTCAAAGGAGTCTCGGGCCCGATTTTGATGAAAACTATAACTGCATCATTGTATTTTTGAAAATTAAGGTAAATTGAAAAAGTACTTTTCGCTATTCCTAATAATTTCGGATTTGGCCATCCACACCCACTTGAAAAATTCAGCCTGTATAAGTGGCAATTTATACACTATACCTAGGAGTTAAATTTAGTGAAAAACATTGAATTTTTTTCACTAAATAATAAAATAAAATAGCTTTCTATTTTTCGCAAAACATTTTGAATTTGAATTAACCCCTTAGCCGGCGGGTGCCATATTATGACATCGTTTGTAATACACTATTCGGGCGCGTGCCATAATATGGCATGCTGTCATACATTTAAAAACCATTTTTTTTTTAATTTGTTATGTCTCAACTCTACGATTGTTGTTTGTACCGTGTGATTTTACAATTAGGATGGAAGTTTAAGTTACCTTTGCCTCAATAAAAAATAACTCCATTTAAGAAAAATTAAAAATGTGACGTGCCATAATATGACGGCTGCCGAACGTCGAGTTGTGTCATAATATGACGGCTGCCGAACGTCAAGTTAATCAAACGATAGTTCAAATTTAGTTTGTCAATGTGCTATATTTATCAGATTCTAGGTATGTTTAGTTAATTTGTTAAATTTAAAGTGTAGTTTGTAAAGTATTGGCTGGTATTTAACAAATTTAGGACGTATTAAAGTCGGAAATACCCTTATGCCTGGTTTCAAATGCTTGTAAATTAATCATTATACAATGCTCTTTATTCAAAGTAGTCTTAAATTTTAGTTAGTTTATCTAGGAATCTAAAGATATACCACATGCGTGGTATTTATAAACAAAGGAAGTTACGCAAAGCAAAAAGCCGACATGCTACCCCTCGGCGGGGTGATGACGTAATCGCTCACAATTGTACTTTACAGCCTTTGAAGCGCCGCCAGGGGATGGGTTAATACATTTTGAAGTTTTAGTAATACACTTTAAGATTGCAAGAACCCCTCCTTGGGTGAAGGCCTTCTCCAAAGAATTCCACTTTTCTCTGTCCCTTGCAAGTCGCATCCAACCTGTAGCCGCCGTTTTGACTATTTCGTCCTTCCATCGCTTATGATAACTTCCCCTATATTGTTTTCCCTGTAGGCCTGACCACAATGTTACCCTTAAGGTACAACTCTCATCTGGCAAACGTGCTAGATGCCCCGCCCAATATTACTAAATATCAAAGGTAAAAATCTGATTAAGAAAATTAGGCAAATCTTCATACAAAAGTCCTAGAAGATCCCAAGCTGACCTCAAAATTATGGCAAATATAAATGTTACCAAGAAAGTTATGATTTAGTCAAGTAGCCTTAGATATATTTCAAAATTTATTTTCTACTTGAAAAATACTAGAAACCGTGCTGTATGTACCTAATAAAGCAGAATTTATAACACAAAAACACATGTCTGTAATAATTGCATACTACTTGTTACTTAATCAGAAATCAATAACACCAATAAACCGTAATGATAAGGACTGTAACACATTCAGATTACTCAATTAAAGGTCAAAGGTTTACTCGTGTTGAAAACTTAGTTTTATTTTTAATAGGTATTTACCTGTTCAAAATCTGGATCCACATTAATAAATTGGGTGTTCAACTCAAGATATAAATCTCTATTTGTTTCAGAAATATCTTCAATTAAAGGAACAATGTCGTCTTCAGAATCCATGGTCAAAAATTGTTGTATTGATAATAATTTTCTCTTACAAAACTTTTGAATAATATTTATTTATCACAGTTTAATAACAACTGCTTGTTATTTTTTTCTTATTTTATTATTCACTTTAGTCACATCTGCCCACTTGATCGGAGTTACGCCATACATAAACTGCATATTGGAATTGTTACAATAATTACGGGAAGTTACATTCTTTGTGTAAACAGTTGACTCACAGAATTACTCAAACAAAAACCTCGTCACAATAAAGCATAGCAGAATATTGTATATCAACAACTTTGTAAAATAATAAATAAGCATTTAGCAGTTGTAATAGTTATACAAACTTATCAGACTAATTAAAGAACGAAATCAAAGGGAAAATATGAGGGAAAGTCACGAATCACATCACTGTGAGACGAGCTTATTTACAAATATACGTCAAATCTGACATAGGGTGCGTTCCAAAACGATTTCAATTTACTCGGGGTAGAGCGAATTTTACCTGCGTTCAAAACAAAAACTCAATACTCAATAGTTTATTACATTCCATAGGTGTTAATTGCAGTGAAACCGAAGGTAAACGAACATTACTCTAAGGGTTGCTCGAGTATTTTGCAACGACTTTGGGGTGAGTAATAATTTACGCCGCAGGGGCGATTTTTATCGGCTGATGTTCTGAAAAATGTTTTTTCTCTTTTGAGCTTATGCTCTTTCTTATTCACGAAGTAAATTTTACCCTGGTGTCACTGGTTTTGGAACGCACCCAGTCAACCGGCCTAAAACTATGCTACGGTCCGAATAGCGACATTTATTTAGCCCCCCATCCACTAACGTTTATTCCGTATGACGTCCTGAGGATGAACTGCAGAGAATCGTCATAAGGATAAATAAAACCGTTGAGGCCACTAACTAATGTCGTCTCTACTCTTCATGCTTTTCTGCAATTTTCTATGTAGCTAAGTCAAAGTTGTCGCGTCGTGCAGGCGCGCTGTAGGCCTATTCCCTAACTTTTTTTGACAGTTATAAGTGATGATCACCGAGTGAATTACATATCCTTGCTGTTTTTACACGAAAAAGGCCATAATAGCGTGTTGTTTATAACAGCAATGACTATGTAGTTGTTTATTATATATGTATGTGGCGGCCAATGCCGCCTTCCCATAGAAATCACAGATGGCGCTATACAACAGTGCTCATACAAAGCGCGCAATTAGTATGGAAACCTGAATCGCGCAAACGAAGTTTCCCAAGGTGCTCGCTATAAATAGAAGTTCCAACTACAGATAGTTGGAACGCGGTCCCCGGGCATACAACACCTTGCCCGGCGGAAGTACTTCCCTTTGGACTTCCTACATGTATGTACAGACAACAGCGCGTTGGGTTACCACAAACTGTCAAATTTTCTCAATCGATTATGCACTTTATATTGAATAGTCTTAGGTTGAAAATCGTTTGGAGAAATTTGACAGTTTTGTATAGCCCGACGTGCTGTTGACTGTACTTATTATGTTTATTTTAAATATTGTGATAGGTACTGTTCTTATGTAATATCTAATTTACTTGCATGTGTTATTCCCGCTATTATAATTTCTTACTAATGCTAGGGTTGGCTGGAAGAGATCTCTTTTAGAGATAAGCTCACCTTTGTACATGTATTTCGTTATGTTTTGCTATTACTGATTTTATATGTGCAATAAAGGATTTATATGTTATTACTCAGTGATCATCACTTTCAACTGTCAAAAAAGTTAGTCAAAAATATTTTGATACCGTCATTCTTTCGCGCTTTAGAGCATTTAAATTTTCTAAGGCTTTGCCCATCCACTATAATTCATTCCATAAAGATTGGAAATTCCGGAAGGAATAAACGCTGGTGGATGGTGGGTGGGGGGGGGGGGGGGGGGGCTAATACCACTAACCACGAACGTTATTACCGCAACGCAACTACCTCCTTTTCTTATGAGTTTCATGTGTTCAAAAAATTTATAGCGTGTATTCTTCTACGAGAGATAACTTACCATACACTACCGTTTATTTCTGCCGGAATGTTTAATCCGTCAGTAATGAATTCTAGTGGAAAGGCAAAGCGCGAAAAAATTACGGTGTTAAAATCTTTTTTTCCCTTCAGTCGCGCCTGCATGATGTGACAACCTCAGTGGACAACCTTGACTCTGAGATAAGCTTCTTGCTCTGAGACCTTTACTTATTTATTATTATTTAGATAGAACATCGCAGGCAGTATCTCTAACTAGTCTGAAGGCAAGCGTGTAGAGATGACATTATTTAGTGGCCTCACGGTTTTATATACCCCTACGACGATTTTTCACACTTTATCCATCAGGGCAAGTCATACGGAATTACGGAATAAACATTAGTGGCGTATGTGCGCATTGGTGCCAATAGTGTGGCAGCAGGTCATCCACTAGCGTTGAGACAAGAGAGCAATGATACATGATACCAAGAAGCTTATACGATACGGACTGCCGGCCTATTCGCTAACTTTTTTTGATAGATAAAAGTGATAGCCACTTATCAGTAATGAAATGATACATCTATGTAACCATTGAACTATTTATACACGACAATTTGTGTCATAATAGCGTTATTTACTATTAAATAACGCAAAAAGCAATGGGTTAATATACGGGTGTAAAAGACATGAACAGTCAAACGAGAACCATGTATTCTATACATCAAAATAAGACATATTACAAAAAAAATATTGCTGGGAAATGAATATTATTTTTTGTTGTTAAAAAAATTGCAAATTGTACCGCGCAATGTAAAGGGTTCAACTCGCACGCAACTCGCAAAACCGCGGTAATTTTGCCAGACGGCGGCCCCGTTCGTTAGTGTCGGTGCGCATCCAGTGAGCTACATTGAACGCTAACGTTTTGAAGCCATTTTTTGTTATGAAATACTAAAAAAAAATGTTAATGTTTCTTTGGACAATAATTAAGAAATAATGTTTAGAATACGTTTTCATAACAAAATGAAAAAAAAAAATATGACTTTCAATAAAATAGTAACTATCAATTTCCCAGGTACAGTTTAAAGGAAAAAAAATGTTATGATGGTGAGCAGAATACATGGTTCTCGTTTGACTGCTCATGTCTTTTACAACCTGTATACTCTAATTGACAAAAAAAAGTCAGTGAATAGGCCGACAGTTTCGTTATTTGCTGCGCTTACCGTTTGTATGTCTTCAGTATCAATGTGCTGTTCCATACTAAGGGTCATTTTTTGATCAAGGGTAATTTTCTGAAAGAGAAATCTTAAATTAAAATCACAATTTCAAGTCAAACTACAAAATGTATAGCAGTGGCAAGCCCGTTTAGGACAGTAGTTACAGTGGCAACAATATCATTAATTTTTGGCTACACGGTCCAAATTACGCTTATGTGCGCTATCCGTGCCGATACGGAGTGAATCAAATTGAACGTATTCGCATTCGAAAATAATGTGACGTCATGAGTGACGTCATTAAGCCGTGCTAAGTTCACACGAAAATGAGTAGAGTATAGTAGAGAAGTAGTGCAGAGTGTGCGCAAAGGTCAAAATCAAAGACGTTTAAGTCTGTGATTTTTTAGAGAAAACATAGAGTTTCTCTCGGGTTCTTGTTGTAAAAACACGTGTTGAGAGACTCCATTTTTAACTCAAATCAACCGTACAATTTTTGTTGTTACACACAAGCGTGAATCGTGGATCAAATTGATTGCACGCAAATAGTGCAGATACCACCGTATTCAATTCGGTCCAAGGCGTTTGCACTTTTGGTAACATTCGTAATGTTTGCGCATATCGGACCGCAGGGTGGTTGTTTTCACCGCGGTCCAAGTTGCGCTTATGTGCGCTATCGGCACCGATAGCGCGCACACGGAGTGAATCAAATTGAACGTATTCGCACCAACGAAAATCATTAAGCAGTGCTAACGGTGCACTCGAAAAAAAGGTAGTATGGTGTGTTCGCAAATGTCAAACTCGAATTAGACGTTTAAGTGTGTGAATTATTAGAGTAAACATGGAGTTTCTCCCGAATTATTGTTGTAAAAGCACGTGTTGAGAGACTCCATTTTTAACCTCAATCAACCGTACAATTTTTGTTACTTTAGTTTAGTTACATTTTCACTTGACATTGGCAAAATGCGTAAGCTTAACGCGACGCGACGCCATTTAATTAAGAATAGTAGTAGTAGAGTAAACATTTGAGTTTTGAATTAATAAAGACTCGTTATACCTACATTATTTACTACATTATTTTCTTTTACTCTATTAATAATCCTTGAGTGCTACTTTGAACAGTTTTTACATAACCTCTTCTTAGACGTTTTACATTTACAAACAAAGCGGGGATCAAATTGACTGCACGCAAATAGTGCACTTAACACCGTATTCAATTCGGTACAAGGCGTTGGCACTGTTTGGTAACATTCATAGTGCTTGCGCATTTTGGACCGCAGGGTTTGTTACGTCAATGTCACTGTCAGTCAGTGCCAATGACATAGGAATTCATTCATACGTCATTGGTCAGTGCTCGCTGTTCATTTTCCATAACGTAAACGTTTAGTGATCGTGATTATTTATTACTTCTTCGCTAATTTTACTATAGCAATATAACTACGTTACCTCATTAACTAAATTATTTCATTCAAACGGGAAGAGTAAGTAAAGGAACTGTAGATAAATTCGTAAACACTAAGATAACCTCTAACTCCAAACATTGACTTTATCCGTAGACAGAGAAGTGACTTTATCGATCAAAACAAATAATTTATTAAAACCAATTTCCATTATTTTTAGTAAAACATACCTATATTCATAATTATCGTGAAGTAATGTAACAATCCCATTATATTATAGTCTAACTCTAAACCTAACTGAATAGGGAAGTAAATTTTCGAATGAAAGAAAAATAAACTTAAATTCGCGTTATTGAATCTAATGTTATTATTTTTAGGTAATTGATCAAAGATGATCATTCCAGTTCGGTGTTTCACCTGCGGCAAAGTTATTGGCAATAAATGGGAAGCATACCTTGGTTTACTGCAAGCCGAGTACACTGAAGGGTATTTATGTTTTATCTTAATATTTTTTTATTGAAAGTTCAAATACAATTACAGCACATTAAAGAAATATATTAAATAAATATATAGATGTGAGGCGCATCAAATTAGCTACTTGATTTGGGAACACCATACTGAGACCACCTCTTTCTAACATAATATTACTGTAAATAAGTTTTCCAAAGCTCAATGGTCTAGTCTAGTGTCAAAACTGTGGATTATTTTTGTCACTTTAAGCATTGCACTGCCCAGCAGTGGGTCGAATTATAAAGGCTGTGATGATGATATCAGTTCTCTTTTATGCTGCTCACTTTTATGATATTGAGTTAGATTATAATTATGTGTGTAACAAACAAACATTATATGGCAAATACGGCATTTTTTATATTGATGAAGACAAAAAATACATCTAGTCTTTGAAATGTGAAATATATCATTATACACTTTTGAATCACTTAAAAAGTCATTCGGAAGGTGCATTAGGAAACCATTTGGCTCCTGTAATCACTAAGCTACAATTATTGTAAAGGCACGTTATCATTTTTTAAGAGTCTCAGATTCTAAGAACTAACAAAACAAGCCAATTTTGTTTGAGCATTCCTCCAATTTAGCATTATTAAGTACAATTTTTTGCTTATTTTGTGTGACAGATTTCTTTTGTCCTCTTGCCTGTCCACAAACCATAATCTGGCATTTGTCAAAAAGTGCCTCTAATGGCGGGACAGATGCGCCATATTAAATTGTAGACCTGGTCAGTGGAGAGTTTATAACTTTTTAAAATTTTCTACCAAGTAGTAAGGGATAAAAATATTTGAAAATTTTTAAAATCTGTGGTCTTCGACGTGTAAACTTAAGTGACCTTTCATATTGTTATTTTTGTCAGCAAAGATTCAAAAGCTCTATTATTTTGTTGGCAATTTACACAAAAATCAAAAATCTTTTTATTCAAATAGAGGAACTATATGTAACAAAATATTACCTAAAGTTCTGCCCAACCCTTTTGCATGTCTTAGTGCAGAATTTGTAAAGGAACCTATACCAAAAGGAACCCAAAAAAGAATTGTTTTTGAGGGATTATAAATACAAAAATAACCATTTTACAAAATCTACATTAATGCAAATGAATATGTACAATCATATAATACCTAATTGACCACAGACGTGAGTACAAAAATGTCATTATAATTATATGTGGAGTAGTTAAGTTGTAAAAAGCGTACCCAACATACACCTACACTAATTATTAGTTAGGATTTACTCGTAAAATTAAAAAATAATTATTGTAATAAAATTTAATAAAACTATGTTTACGGCCTTAAAATGTATGTATTTGGGTTTCACATTGTGTTGACTGGCTGACATTTACCTATTAAGGTTGTAGCAGACTTATCAGCTCGGAAATAGAACACCCCTTTTTTTAATACGCATGTAAGCTTTACCTGTATGTTTGCTTGTATGTAACCGACTCCTTTGTACGCAATTTTGATCCCTTCAAACAGTCAGATTTCATTTAAGCTTTATAGACTTATCGAAGTCCAATGACATTACAATAATTCAATAAGAATATCCCATTATCCTGATTAGAATCGCCAGGACTAATAAATTAAACGTTTTGAATGTTAGTACAGTTATACGTCACTAGATGGCGTTGTTATTGTTAAGTTGGCGGTTTTAAGAGTTATTTTAAATAATTTATGTACTTTCATCGGCGGTTATAATTCACACTAAAAAGTGGAAAATAAAATAAAAGTTTAAAAAACCTAAAAAAGAACACGCTTTTATGTTAAATCATACTAAAAAGTGAAAAATAACTTTTTAGTAAGTATAGAACTTTTAGCTTCTATACTAAAAAGTTATTTTCACTTTTTAGTACGATTTAACATAAAAGCGTGTTTTTTTTTTTTTTATTTTAGTCTTTTATTTTATATTCCACTTTTAAGTGCGAATTATAACATCAGTTCATTAAAATCCATTCATTAGATTTTGTGTATATACGTTACTACATGTTAAGGAAGAGTGGTTCCTTCTGATACAGGTGTCAAGCACTTAATAGAAGGAACCCACCCTAGCCAAAGATATGTAAAAAAATTTTGGTAATGAAATAAACATTTTTCATTTTTAAACATTTTCATTTTGTGTGAAAGAGTAACGAGTAACAAACATATACATACTACATTCATCCAGACATGCATACAACTTGCGCGTTTATAACATTAGTAGGATGTATGCAAGCACTACACATCTAAGAATATGCAAATCTAAGAGAACACTAAATAATTATTTTGTCTTTTCAGTGATGCTCTCGACGCCCTCGGATTAAAAAGGTATTGCTGCAGGCGAATGTTGCTTGGCCACGTGGATTTGATCGAGAAACTTCTCAACTACGCACCTTTAGAAAAATAGATTCATTCCTATTAATGTAATTTTAACTGAGACTATTTTTAACTCACGATTGCGGGTGAGCCATATTTGTGTATATGCATACACATTTTCTCTTGTACAGAAATAACAGTACATTCTTGTTTAATAGAATTAGAATATTTATATATGAGAATGTTTTTTCTATGTCCACCAGTGAGGGACATTTTTGGGGGACAACGGGAATGTACCGGGACAATAGCCCCCCATCCACTAGTGTTTATTCAGTATGACTTCTCCTCATGGATAAACTGTAGGGAATCATCGTAAGGATAATTAAAACCGTTGAGGCCACTAACCAATGTCATCTCTACATGCTTTCCTGCGACTTTCTATGTAAATAAGTCAAGGTTGTCGCGGCGTGCAGGCGCGACGGAATTGACACAAAGATTTTGATACCGTCATTTTCTTGCGCTTTGACCATCCACTAGAATTCATTCCATAAACATTGGACATTCCGGCAGAAATATGGATGGGGGGCTAACTTGCCTTTGTATCTATGCAAGGAGTTTCGCCACAGTTCTTTTTGTTTGTATACACAATATTGTGAGTGGGACTCTATTTTTGTTTCAATCTAACTTACAATCATAAGTAGAACATTACTATTTTCCTTTGATATTGACTAAATGCATTTAATTAAGAATAAGATACGATATCTCCGCAAACAATGGCTCACCTGCGCTCGTGAGATAAAAATACTTATACAATAAGATAATTATAAGGAATATATTTAAGTGTAACATTGTAAGTATGTCCAATGCATTGTAGTTTTACTGTGCTCTATGCCGTCGTCGGCGTAACAATAAATGACTATTTGTTTAATAAAGATAAAGATGTAATCTTTTGAAAGTGTTTTATTCGAGATGTCGGAAATGCATTGTAAATTCTTTAGAGTCCCGCCACGCTAGCGTTTGTCCAGCATATGCGTTCGATGAACCTATGCCATAGATTACCATGTGCGTGTGGTATGAGGGCTCATTTTTTAAAACTAATCATATTTTTTTTACGAAATCAAGGAAGAATTTAGGAAATAATTGTGTAATCTTCATGGTGAAGATAAAATATTGTGACATACAGGGTGTAAAAGACACAAACAGTCAAACGAGAACCATGTATTCTGCTCACCATCATAACATTTTTTTTCCTGTAAACTATACCTGGGAAATTGATAGTTACGATTTTATTGCAGGTCAAAGTCATATTTTTTTAAAAATAAAATTTAAGAAGACGTATTCTATACGTTATTTCTTAATTATTGTACAAAGAAACATTATCATTTTTTTTAGTATTTCATAACAATAAATGGCTTCAAAACGTTTGCGTTCAGTGTAGCTCACTCGATGCGCACGGACACTAACGAACGGGGCCGCCGTCTGTCAAAATTATCGCGGTTTTGCGAGTTGCGTGCGAGTTGAGCCCTTTACATTGCGCGGTACAATTTGCAATTTTTTTAACACCAAAAAATAAAAATCATTTCCCAGCAATATTTTTTTTGAAATATGTCTTATTTTGATGTATAGAATACATAGTTCTCGTTTGACTGTTCATGTCTTTTACACTCAGTATATAGTGAGAAAGTTCTGGTCAAGTAATTGGAACACTTAATCTGCCAACCAGAGAAAATACTGTAACTCAGATCTCAAAATATATATGATTAATACATGTTTAACATTTGACATAGGTTCATCGAACTAATGAGGATAATCTATGAGGTAGAAAGTAATCTATGAGTCGGGTTACAGTTTTTTTTACACTTTGCTTGTTACCTTATAGGATGGAATAGGTAGACACTGTAATCTTGTATGTAAACTTGTACCTGTCTCTATTTAGGGGTACTCCGTGGCCCATACTGCCAGATGTGGGTTTATATGTAACCAAATGTCACCTAACTGTCGTCTGAACATCAGTTTGTATAGAAAACACGCCTGGTTCAACATGCCGAAAATTGATCTCAGACATCTGTCGTAGTGTTAAGTTTTTTCGTATAAAAAACGGAACTATTGTAGTTGCGTTAGGAGCAGTAAGTACCCGTAGTATAAGTTATTCGTATAAAAAAAGTAACTATTAAGAGCGCAATTTGTACTTATAGGAAACGTGAATAGCGCCCCTAGCGGAAACAAGCGCAAATCATGTTTCCCATACAAATTGAGCTCATTTTTTATACAAAAAATCTTACACTAGGGTACTGACCGTCAAGAACTTTCTGGAACCCGTATCTGATGCGGCTCTCGCGGATCGTACCAAATATGGCTAGGTAGAGAGAAAACAGGGTAGTGGAAGTGAGTGCTGCTGGATCATAAGAGCCCTCCTTAATCCTACACCTGGGTCACAAGTCCCAGGCACTGTTCCTGGTTCTCCTGCAAGATCATGGACCCGCACCCACACGGAGAATCGATGGAATGCTAGAGTTTTCATTTCGTATTAAACTTTAATCTTATGACTGACACATGTCTTTGGCTTGACAAACCTGCACAAGCTGTAATTACAAAGGTCTAGTAATTATTTACAATGACAAACAATCAAGATAAGTAAGCCAACACGATTATCCTAGCGTCGAAAACAGCTCAATAACGTATCTAAACACTAGGTATTTTTGTAAACGTTTTATGCTATAATGAAAATGTTTAAATGGTACATTGTGAAAGAAAAATAGTTTCGTGACGAGTCACGGTTGGTTTAGTTTCAAAGGATGAAGGCTGCAGGATAATGAACTGTCATTATGTCGGACTCATGAGCGGAACGTCATCTATTGAGCGTTTGCCGATCACTTGGAGACATATTCTGTGCAAGAGGCGAGGTCTGTTGTGTGTGAATGTAGTTGAGCAGAGCTTTAGGTAACAAAGACTCAAAATAATCACAGGTTTCTAGTTACCAGCCTTTTACCTACACAAAAAGGACATCGAACGTAAAAAAAAGCAAACCAAGTCAGTTGAACCTCTCAGCAATCTGGATTTCAGAGAGACATTATCCATGACAGTGGTGGAATAGCGTCGGTGGCGTAGTGCTTAAGAGCGTTGTCTTCCACCGGTTCGAACCCCGTCACGTACCTACTAATGTGTTTTAAAATTTTGAATTCATATGTACGTTTAATCGACGCTTCTACGGTGAAGGAAAACATCGTGAGGAAACCTGCACACAACCTATGTAGAAATTCTTAGGTTGTATATGAAGTCCACCAACCCGCACTTGGCCACTGTTGTTGACTAAGGCCTAATCGTCCCTAATGTGGGGTAGGCTCGAGCCCCTCGGTGGGGACATTATATGAGCTCTTGAGCTAATATCCATGAACTAGTCGCCCGCGTCTTCGTTCGCGTCAATGTAGGTTTTCGCACCAAAGCGAATCCTATAGGAAGAGACCCTGGGATTCCCAGGGAATTTAACTATCCCCATACCAAATTTCATCATAATCTGTTCTGTGGTTTAGGCGTGAAAACGTAAAAGCAGATTTATACAAGATATGTACCTGACTGGGGTTAGTGACAGGCGTCAATGCTGGCGCCTAGAACTGTCCACATCATCAAGGCGAGGACCACTGGGTCCTCTAGCTAGTAATGCAAACTCCCTGGAGGATTTCTAGTTGGCGAGATCTCCCGCGGGGTCTATAAATAAAAACCACCGGTGCACTCTACATCCGCATGTCAACTCCGTCGCGTGAAAAACTTTGTAGACCGATTTATACAAATTACAATGTTTAGTTCGATACATTCGACTAGCTAACCATTACCAAGTGTTTTAAGGCTTGAGATATAAAACTGCTCATAAATGCGATTGAGGTAAATGGATTACAGTTTATGTCAGCAGCTTGCTTGGGATATAAATAGAAGATTGTCACGATCTTCATTATCTCAATTCACGGCCGTCTTCTAGGAAATATTTACGGTAATCGTCATAGATTTACGTCTAAATACAGAGGAACTTTTTTTTGTTTGGCTGGACAGGTAAACTTTTGGCCTTATGTCACCTAATGATAAAGTTGAAAGTGGCAGTGAGATTCACCCGGTAGATAGCCTCAACTAATGAAGGACTGGACTCATCATCATGGTCTATCCTGCTGCCATTTTTATTTAGGCTTGCATAATTATCATTGTTTGACATTTCATCTTTTAAGCCGGCCGAGTATAAGCTCAACCATGTCCTCCAATGGGTGTCGTAGAAGACGACTAATGGATCAGGAAAGGTGTATTGATCACTATGGTCTAATGTAAAGGCTGTTATGATGATTATGTGGTGGTTTTTTGGAATGTTCGTTTCCCACGGTACTGTCAGCTGAATCAGCAGTATACTCTTCAGTATCCGTAAATAAAGTAATGTCCGACTTAGATGTAGAAACCGCTAAGTCATTTAATATAGTGCTTCTCATACGTGTCTGTAAGTCCAGTATGGAGCCGAGCCTAGAATCTAGAATCAAGTAAGATTTGTGATTCGATTTTCGTGTCGAGTCTTCTTTGGTAATTACGAGGCTTTTGTCTGTTTTGAACTGTTAATTAGTTAAGATAAAGTAGCTGTTAAAATGCAAAAAATTATAACCTTTGTTTTGTATATTTAACCGCACGATATTCGCGTGCACCGACACTTGGCAACAATGTCAAATTGCTAATATATTGTTCATAAATCATAGGTCGGGTGGGGGAGCCAAGGTCTCGGGACGTGGTCGTTATCTCGTCTGGGAGCTGGCGGGACACTGACGTCACGGCAGGTGTGAAACGGGGAAGTGACTTCTAGAACATTCTTTCAGGAATAAGGAAAAAATATTCAGCTATTTCGGGAAACATATAGGTAGAATTACCAAAATAAGTTGTCAAACATAGATCAAGTTAGTTATATTTGAGATTATCACTTTCTGCGGTGCTGGAGGAGGAGGATGGCGCCGTGGGCATGTGATCTTCGTAACAATCACATAAGGTAATCTACCGAGTGCGCGGTCGGTACTCGAATGGGTGACCGAAAACTTTTTCACTTGATTTTCCTAATCTACTTCTGATACTGCCTGTACCAGGTTAACCACTTAAAGAAGTAAAGTAAAGAAGATCAACTTTGTAGAACATTCTTTATAGAAGATTAAGTTTTGTTTGTGATAATTAAGAGACTAAGGTCTGTATTTATACAGGGTGTCCAGTAAATAGTACGCCATACTGTGTCAGGTGACAGCTGTGGTCAAGGAAGACCTATTATTCCAGCAAAACATTGTTCCGCCAAGTCTCATACTTTTCGATATACTTAAATGGTTTTTTTTAAACATTCGGAAAATCTCTTTCTCACAATGTTTTAACTATTCTCACTAAGAAAAAAATACTTTTGTCTATCTTTTTTTATACCAAACTGATTGTGAATGTTCCTTTATTATATCATATCGCTCGCGTTAATGTCGGTTATTATATACCTATAGGTACTATTCCTCGATAAGTTAGACTATCTAAAACAAAAATATTTTTTCAAGTTGAATCAGTAGCAAACTCTTTAGCTTTATATTATTAAAGTATAGATAAACCCCAATCAAAGAGGTTACCAGTTACCTTCTCTCTCTTATCCTGCCAATGTAATTTTTGGGTAGGCGTAAAGGTAGCCATCCACGCTCATGTTTACCTGAATAGATCACCTGAACAGTTAAAACTGTCAGGTAAACCTGAGCGTGGGTGGCCTGCTTAAGTTAGAGAACCGACCCCAAATATTGGGAGTTAAGATTGTCTAGCATGACTTCTAAAATATTGATTCTGAGTCCAACGCCTAAAAGGGATGTGTTGCGTATATCTGTATACGCAACACAAGACATCCCTTTTAGGCTTACAGGGTCAGTGTTCAATATATCGCAAGTACAACCTTATTTATGATGTTGTAAGCGATTTATAATGACAGCTTTGCATACAGAGTACCGGAACTAAATGATTTTGATTTTTGGCTTAGCCAGTGTATGACAAGGTCGCTGTAAATATCAAAGTAAGTATGTTTTTTTTATGTGAAAAGGAACAAACGAGTAGACGGTTCTACTGATAGTAAATTCCGCCGCCCAGGACATATGCAACAAGGAGGAATTGCAAATGCGTTGTCTTTATGGAAGGAATACGCATAGGTTGGCTAAATATTACCTACTAGTGGTCGACCGCGACTTGCCTCGCGTTGATGTCTGTTATTATGTAGCCTATAGCCTTCCTCGATAAATGGACTATCCAACACAAAAATATTTTCTCAATTCGAACCAGTAGTTCCTGAGATTAGCGCTTTCAAACAAACAAACAAACTCTTCAGCTTTATATTATCAAGATTTTAGGTTTACTTTGTATCTTTTAGAACCTCAGACCAACTTTTTTATTGGTCTGAGTTTAGAACATGTTTCTTAACCGTCTGATGCCGGCACAGGAATAGCATCACCCCATATCCACCAATGGGTGTCGTAGAAGGCGACAAAGCAAATGGGTATTGATCAGCTTGTGTCAGCTCAGCAACGAAATGTAAATTTTTGACTTCTACACTGCTTCTACCTCAGACCAGGGGCGCAATTCTCGTTTCCTTCGAAATAATCTCGAGTTCGAGATTTTTATTCGAATGTCTTATCTCACCACTAATCGAATTACTTCGAGATTTCGTGTGAAATGTTGCCATTTGAAAACAAAATCACGTTACTATGCGTTCCGTTCTATAGACCGGTTTTTAAGTAACATTTTAAAGAAATGTTCTGATAGTTTTAAAATCTATTTTACAGGTTTTATAGGTTGGTAGCGGTCGACAACGCGTGGCCCGGACAGCTAGTATACTCTATTTTATTGTTATGATATCATCATCATCATAACAGCCTTTATAATTCGACCCACTGCTGGGACACAAGGCCTCTCCTTGTAAATGAATGAGTTTTAGGCATTTTTGAGCTTATAATGATTAGTTTTTGCCCGCGACTTGGTCCGCGTAGAATAGTTACTTCTGGCCGCATTTAAATCTTATTATTTCTTCTAACCCAAGGGCCATATAGCGATTTTCATGGTTTTTACTTTAAAAAATGACGGATTTCCATACAAACTTCCATTCCTTATTTTACCCCCTTAGGGATTGCATTTTCAAAAATCCTGAAATACGTCATTCTTAATTTCTAACTAAGTAGCTATATACCATTTTTTATCGATTTACCTTCAAAACTGACGTATTTCCATACAAACTTTTCACCCTTTTTCCACCCCTCTACAATATTATAAACGTAAAGGTTGATATGGATTACGGTTGTTCGAATTCGAAATCTACGTCTCGACCGCTACCAACTCGAAGCAATTCGAGTGGCTTCCCTTCGAGAAAAGTCGAACTCGAGATTTTCAGAATAAAAACGTCAAACGTTTTCAACGTCAAAAAAACTCGAATGAATTCTCGAATTCGATTTATTTCGAAGGAAACGAGAATTGTGTCCCAGCTTCTACATGCATTTGATACGACCATGGAGCTTTCTCAGTACCTACTCAGTACCTATACGTAGGTAATACCCACGTCCAGTTTATTCTTTTCGATAGACGTTCGGCGCAATCGATTGGCCATTTGGCTAGGCCCCATTGATTGGCACATTGATGACGGAAAATCCGATTCCTTATCATACTTGAGAAGATAATAAAATCATTTTCTAAGAAAACAATAGCAAGTAATATTGTAACCACTTGTAATAAGTAGTTGTCGCAAGCGTAAATGCCCTTTGCAGGGGATTCCCAGTATCTTATTCGGTCGCTCAACCCCAAATCGTAAGGTTGTACATACCTAAGTAGGTACTACACAAAAACAAAAAAAAGTCCGCGTCGAGATGCACTATATGTACTTACACAAAAAAATCCGCGTCGAGATCTTGGCGGATGTTTTTCTGATCTTCGGGACTTTAATTCTCCGCGTATAAACGTCCTATAAGTACCTATGTAGATATAGCAGGCCCTGCTTACGAGCTTCGTTAAAACACTTCATATGGACACGAAAGAGGTAGGATATTACCAGCTTAAATATTTGAAGTTGCTTTTTTGACTGGCTATCTACCTGGATTGCTGAGATAATTTTGAAGAACTGGAAGTTGAGTTTGAGATTTGCAGTCACTGCTGCCACATACTGCCAGATGTGACTTTATTTGTAACGAACGAAATGTTACTTTTTTTACAAAGATGTCTAATGCATTTACGCACCATCCCTGCAGTTATGCGGGACTCACAGGTGAAGGCATTCCCCACTAAGCGTCCTCTCCAGGCATCCTGCCAAGGTACACTATGACAGCGATCCGGAATCGCGAACCTTTCGCTTTCACCCGGAAAACTAAGGCTCTGCTCCTCTTGGGATTGGGACTATGAGGGTGATGATACTTATATTGATGTTGGCCGGAGACGTGCTTCAGCGTCACTGGAGTTTTTTAGAATAGGAGGGCTTTGGTTGGGTCCTTTAATCTGTAAGGCGAACCTTCTTATAGGACTTCTAATAGGGGAACATCTTCTGTGGAGTCTCTACCGATTAGAGTAAGTATCTAGGGCGTTTGCGCCTTAAATGAAGCCTCATTTGAATATACCTAAATAGCTGTAGTAGGTGCCTGGGTACAGCTATCGGCCTAGTGTTACGTATTTCCCAATAAGATATTAGAGAGATTGGCATTCCCATTATCACGTCAAAGTAATTCTCGTAACATGTCAAGATCAATATCGGAGCAAGATATTAATAGAAACCGGTAGTAGGATTAACCTATCTCTTTGCTCGTTATATCATACGACAACCAGATATTCAGGTAACTTATACTATCTAATACGCTGCTTGTTCGGCTAAACTGATAAAAACGTATCGTAGTAAACTGCCTTTCGTTCGGAAACTAAAGGAAGATGCTGCTCGGCCAAAATTTAAATGTAAATTAAAATATTCAAATTCAATTTAATTTTCAAGCGCCTGCTAAATTAATTTAGAATATCGCACGTGTCCATGAAAATGCGTTGGCGTTTGTTTTCATAACAATTTTTCAATGGAATTTCTTTTCAGAAGATCGTTATGGCGAGGTTATTATGGCATGCTGTAGGTATGTAGCAATATCCATCTCGATTACAACCTATTAAACATTTTATGCATCACCTGACCAGAAAG
The DNA here is from genome assembly GCA_955850985.1 of Elophila nymphaeata. NCBI lineage: Eukaryota > Metazoa > Arthropoda > Insecta > Lepidoptera > Crambidae > Elophila > Elophila nymphaeata. The sequence continues at coordinate 6,435,472 of OY039091.1, read as the reverse complement.
ACAAAATTTTCCGCCCGCTACGGGTACGGAAAATCCTACTTCCTGGTCAGGGCAGGGGGTGAGGTGCATATTAATCGCCCCCGCTCTCAGCTCCGGCATCAAATACCTGCGATCTGTCTGAGACATTTCTTTGTTTTACCGCCCTAGTTAATAAATGTGCTATCACTAAACTACCTTGTATTGTCAAGTAGGTGCATAGAAATAGTAAATGTTTTGTGCATTTACTGGATATATTTATTTACGCGACGCGACGTGCCGTGTAAAAGCGTGCAAGCAAATCCCCATTTACCATGTTCCCAACCATAACTTTCGCTCACTTCTGCGTTCTGCCACATTCACACATTTTATCTCTTGTAGGAAGAAGAAAAAGTATCTTTAGTAAGGTTTTTTACTAATCATATTTCGGTAAATTGAACGTAGGTATCTTCACCATCATGTTCATGACACACGCATTTGTGTAAATAATTATATGTGACATGTAAATTGACGACAAAAATACGTCGCCTCTATGTTATTATTTATCCTCTCATTGGAGTAGAATAAAATTTAATACCTGTCTGATTATATTTTACAAAACCTAAGACAGTGCTCTTTCTCGTGGTAAATCTTACGTTTCATGATAAGGTAGGTATTGATTTCATAACATCTTTTCTGGTTCAGGGAGACGTTTATGGTACCCGACACTTTGTCCGCCGGGGCACCCGCTGCGGCTACTGCAGCTTTGTTAGAGTCAGCGAATCTTGTTCGAATAGCAACCAATGACAAACGGTGTGTATTAGCAGTATTACGAAACCCGTCGCGTACACCGCAGCGTGTCGCCCGCAGCGTCATCCGCCACATGCCACGCTACAATTCAAACAAACGCGATGCTTCTCATATCCGGCGCATGTTTGTGCTTCGGGCATCTTCCTGAACGAGGCGTAAGGCTCCACCAAGACCACCGACCACAGCCACCGGTGGTCAGCAACAAGCAATGCACACGCTTTTTCCTACATTTTATAAAATCTCGACGCACATTTGTATGGCTGCATGGTGGCGGCCACTTGCACCGGCAGTGTCCGCGACCCGCCGCTGGTAGCCCACGGCCCCGCAAGCACAGTCGCCGTTTCTCCGCCCTACTCTCACCATGTCTGAGTTATCCGCCATCTACGTGGTCTAGCTGCGTATTGACAAACATTCTATGTCGGAGACTCGGAGTCCGCAGCAAAGACCGGGTTGGCGGCGGAGTTAAGTTGGCGGATTTTGGTCTGTGACCCGTTTGTTTAACTTTCTTCTGGAATGCATTGGCATTGTGAACCTTTTAGATCTCCGAAGATAGGTGCCAATATTGTAAAGCGTTCCTTGGGGTTAGGAGATGCTGTATTGAAAGAATGCTTTAAGAGCGGGCATAAACCAAGAAAAATATCAGAATTCACCCGCGCGTTTCACCCTTCCCCTCTTGCACATCGCAGTTCGCAGCCGCAAGGTGGCACTCGCTTCATGATTTTTCTTTTTTGTGATCGCACATAGTATACGCCAAATAACTAGATAAAATTGGCTAAGCACGAGTCGGACTATCTATCCATTACCTATACTTTGATATGTGGATTTTTAATACTTTTCGCTGATGGTAAATAAAATATAATAAATTCAAATTCAAATAATTTATTCATTGTGTGTGTTTACAAAGATATGAGGTAGGTACTTACAAGTAAAATATAGTTAAAGTTATATTTACATCAATTATATTTTTTTTTTATAAAATCATGCTGATCGCTCAGAATAATTACCAGGTATGCACATTCTTCAAAAAAATAATTATTGGTAATTAAATCATTTATTCATAAAATATAATGCTACTTTCAGTTTTGATTATGTTAATGTCAATCTTATGTGGCATGCTCAAACCAAGTGGCATGCTATATCACATTCTTGTTATTTATGACAAGAGTTGACAAGATACCACTTTGGATTGTCCAAAGCTAAGACAATGTTCGTAAAATTGGCCATTATTCTTTATTACATTTTTCTGTGGATTTTTATCAAAATCAGTGTATTTTAACATATAAGATCTTTGGTTACATAAAAAAATTTTTACATTTTATGACAGGTACATTTTTTTTGTATTATACATGCATGGAAATTTTGCAGTAAAGATCTGGTGGTCAAAGTAAAAAGTTCCTCATTCTGGGCTAAAATACAATATATTGTGGGCATAGTCGCTACACATTCACGAAGTCTCATCAATGATTCCATCATCAGCTCACCTGAAAAACCTAAAAGAATACAACTATCGGTATTTAGGTACCTCTAATACTTAAATTATCATTAACCAACTCATAATAGTTAAGGAGTTTTACCATACATCATCAGCTCATCAACACGAGATGACAACCAGACGCAAATACTAGAATAGCTTTATAAAAAATATGAATAACCCTCTTTTTCTGTTCTTTTCCGAGGGTTGCCCTCGATTTCTCTACCTTCTCATCATCAGATCCTGGCTTGGTGAGAACGGGACTACCTCAGGAGTATACATACACTATAGAATAAAAAAAGAAATTTGAGAAACGGTCCACAAATGGCAGAGATATCGGTGAACAGATATTTACCTTCCATCATCAGCTCATAAACATGAAATGATGACTACCCGGTGCAAATAATAGAATAGGTTTAGGAAAAATATAAAAACGTTATATATGCGTATAAAATTTGAGGGTTGCCCTCGATTTCCCTGGCTTCCCATCATCAGATCCTGAATTGGTGACAATAGGACCTCAGGAGTATACACTATCGAATAAAAAAAGAATTTTGAAAATCGGTCCACAAATGACAGAGATATCGGTGTACGGGTCACCATCAAAAGTAGATGAACACTGTAGTAACTTGTCATAATAATATTTCATACATAATTGTAGCAACTATTACTGCACAAACGCTGGGGTTGCTATGACATGGTACTAAAGTGATCATCTACTTCTGAAACTGACTGTACGTGTACATACATAAAAAAATACATACAGACGAATATCTCCTCCTTTTTGGTAGTTGGTTAAAAAATACTTTACACACACCACACAATTGAAACTTTGCACCAATTCATGAGTAGTCAAAAGCATCTATTTTTTTGCGTTTACTGCTACCCGCGCCGACATTGTTACATTGTGCCGTGAGCTAAAACGTCAAATTGCGATATTTTTTGGTTAAACTACTTATATAATATAATAAAAGCAATGTACATACCTCCGACAATTATTCATGAGTTGAATTTTTAAATTTCTAAGGTCTTTCTTAGAGTGTTTTCGCATTTTATTTTTATTTTCCATATTTTTGTCGAAGTATTTTCTCGAGCCGGTGGCGGAACACAGAAACACAGCCCACTCGTCTCAACGGAGCAGTCAAGACTGATTGATGAAACAAAACATGCCCGTTACCACGGGTGAAGCGCGATAGACTGATGCGTTTTGCGCGGAATAAGAACGTAATAAGCGACAAATTGGTTTTATGAAAATAAGTCGTAAAGTATTCATTATTTTTTAAAATCCCTAGTAGGGCTACTTTGTAATATAGTTTTATATTATGTATTAAAATATTGACGCAGTAACATGCATAGCATTGAAAATAAACTGATTTAAGCTGGAAATTAAAGGTAAGTTCGTGATATTTTTCCATGCTTAAAAATATTTCATTATATGTTTTTTCCCAGACTAAAATCTCACAAATATAATGTAATATCTATTTTAAAAAAATGGGGTGGCTTGTGGCCTATTTTGGGGTGTAAAAATCAAATCAAATATTGGTAATTTTGCTTTATACCCCCTCTTAAGTAGGGAAAGGATCTGAACCTCAGATCATAATATAATCACTTAGATGATCTGAGATGTGAATAATCCGGCAAAGGCGAATATGCAACCACTTGAGTAGGTAATAATAGTTACAAATAGTATTACAAATTCTCTGGTACTGTATCGATATAATAGCTTATTTAAAGTAACCAACGCCACAGCAATTATGGTCACGCAAACCAATACCATTGTTATTGGCACATTGAGATAAACTGTTTCTCGATTTGTTACAGCTAAGAGCAGTAGATAATATTGTACCCACTACTGAAAATTCAGCATCTTTAAGTGGATAGATTATTTTTCGTAATTATATTAAGAACAGAGATCTTGTCTTAGATACATCTCCGTGGTTCCGTGGTATCAGACTTCGGTATCGCACACGAGGAGTATCGAACACAATTATAGAATAGAACTTTATTTACATCAACCAATTTTACACAGGAAAAACATATACACGATTTGTACAAAGGGCGACCTTATCGCTTAAAGCGATCTCTTCCAGGTAACCTTAGAATAAACAGAATTTAAAAAAAATTTATTTGTGGGAAGATGGCGATGTATTTTTAATAGATATAATAGTTATATTAAATAAAATATAAATAATTATACTATCTGAATAATAAATAAATATACTTATCGTAATAGTATATAGGTACATATTAACTTATAAACATAATACATACTATATCTACACACTAATACATACAAATATATAAATACATATTTAAATATACAATCCATACAATTCATCTACATATGTATATATCTATATTTATGAGTGAATAATGAGTGAAGAAGATTATTGTGTTCCAATTAATGCTGAGATAGCCAGCAGCCCCTCTGTGGTGGAGGTGCCGGTGAAACTCACTTTCGTTTCAGAGGCTTTAGACAACATGCATTTCGACAATCGCTCTCGCTGTCGCTAAGTAAAAAAATGTATGGGATTGACATAAGCAATCGAAAAGTGATCGATTGCTTATGTCAATCCCATACATTTTTTTACTTAGCGATAGCGAGAGCGATTGTCGAAATGCATGTTGTCTAAAGCCTCTGGTTTATTATCATATTCAACGCCTGTGTCCGCTGCACATCCTGCACCATACCTTAAGCCCCTAACTGCTCCCCATTTATTTGGTTTCGTTTCAGTACCTACCTATATCTTAGATATCGACAATACTGCTACAAGTTTTATCATTTCATTTTTACGGCCAGCCGTGACCCAAGCCTCCTTAGGGACGGCTATCTTTCGACAGCAGGAACCGCCAGATTAACGCGTGCCTTCTGAAGCACAGAGGAAAATCGTGTTTGAAACGTTTTTGGCCACCCATCCGACTACGGGCCGCTCACTTGGTACCTTAGCTTTCGTGATTTAAGAAAAACGAACGACCACACCACTGACCTCCTTGTTGCTGCAGTATTAAAAAAATATAGGAAGCGGTAAGCGGTACACTTTTGACGCTTCAAAACTTATTCAAAGGAAAAATTGCGTCTTGTCTTGTTAAGTCATGATGCGTGCAAAATAATACCGTGTTATATGTGAATTTGCACAAATTGCCTACACAGATTCAGCGTGTCTATTTTATGAGAACAATAGGCAGAGATGCGTCACTCGCATAATTACAGTTTTTGAAGGAGTGCTTAACATTAGTTCTTGAAAATATTCGATCGGTACAATTAAATTCAGCACCCCACGCTCCACGCTTTTCTCTAAATAATAATTATACTTTTCGTTCATCATTTAGTTCATATACGTGGATATATATATATCCTACTAAATAGTTATTTTTCACTTTTTAGTCAGATTTAATATAAAAGCGTGTTTTTTTTAACTATTATTTTATTATCCACTTTTTAGTGCGAATTATAACGGCCGATGAAAGTACTTATATTTAAAAAAAAATCTTAACACCGCCAACTTAACAATGCCAACGCCATCTAGTGACGTATGACTAAACTAACATTCCAAACGTTTAATTTATTAGTCCTAGCGATTCTAATCAGGATAATGGGATATTCTTATCGAATTATTGTAATCTCATCGGTCTTTGATAAATCTATAAAGTTTAAATGAAATCTGACCGTTTGAAGTGGGTCAAAATAGAGATCAAACGAGTCCATTACATCACAGAACACAGTCTGTGTTCTGTGCGTTACATTCAAACATACAGGTGAAATTAATATAAGCGTTTTAAGAAAAACATCATAAATATGTACAGTACCCGTAATGTAAGTTTTTTAGAATAAAAACTTAACTATTTTAGTCAATTTATAACATGTTTATAGGAAACATAAGGTGCGCTACTTACCGCTATTCAAGTTTTCCGATACAAAAAATGCTGTATTGTGATTGGTTTCTTTCTGGTACAGTTACACACATGTATGTGTGTAGCAATGTTGCTAGTTTCAAGCTTTGCCTATGGATTGCTTTGCTTATGGAATGCTGCATAATGCTGTTGCAAAAAAAAGCTTTGCAAGCATATGGCAAAGTTAGAGAACCGCCTAAATGAACGTGCTTATTTATTTCTTACTCTACTTTTCTTTTTACTTATTTTTTACACCAGTGCGATGGTGTCTATTATATATTAAGATTAAAAGATTCGTTCATTGCATGAATTGTAGTTTATTGACAAATCAATTCCTATTGACATCTATCACAGCCTTGTTCTATAGATGCATTCAAAGAGATGATGGGTAAACCAAATGAGGTCACAACAGTCCTCCTCCCCTAATTTGATCAATATGTCTTCGATAACTGTTTCCTGGCGATGTCTCGATAATGTAATGTAATTGACCAATCCTTCTTACTATTTTCCCGAAATCCCAGCTCCTTATGCCCCTTGCATAAGTTAAGAACTGTACCTGATCACCTTCTTGATATCTCCGTACGACCGGCAAATTAGGTGGATTTGAACAACGGTCTGGACTAGGGCGCATAACATCTAAACTAGTCCTTATCTCCCTGTTAAACATCAATTGGTATGGACACTCTCCCCCTGGGGAAGGTAATCGTCTCAGTTGTACGATTAGTTTCCTTATCTTAGATACTAGATCTCCTTGTTCAGATTCCATTGCTCTTAATGCATATTTCACTGTTTGGACTGTACGTTCTGCTTGACCGTTCGTAGCCGGATGATAAGGTGCTGATGTGCGATGAGTTATGTTAAATAGATTTAAAAAGTTTTTGAATGATGCTGACGTGAATTGAGGTCCATTATCTGAAACAATAGTGTAGGGTAATCCAAACGTGCTAAATAAATTTTGGAGTTGGTTAATACACCATTCGGAAGTCATTTTCAATGTAGGAATAACTTCTACCCATTTGCTGTAAGCATCGACAATAATAAATAATTGTTTTCCTGAGACCGGGCCGGCAAAGTCTATATGTAAACGTTGCCACGGTCCCCTTGGCGTTTCCCAGTGATGAAGTTCTACTTTGGGGGGTAACTTTTGTTTCTGTTTACAGCTTTTACAGTTTCTTACTATGTTCTCAATATCATGGTCTATGCCCCTCCAATAACAAAAGTTGCGTGCCAGCATTTTCATTTTGACCATTCCAGTATGCCCTGTGTGTAGTTCATTGAGCACACATGTGTGTAAAGATTTCGGAATGACTACTCTTGTTCCTTTTATTAAACATCCGTCTTGTAAGCTGTATTCGTGATTTTGATAACCCATTGATTCTAATGAAGTTCCATTTTCTAACGCTTCTTTGATTGTTCGTAGTGCTTCATCCTTTGCAGTCTCGTAGGCGATGATGCCTTTCTCAAATGGTAGCGTTCGAATCTGATTATTTTGAAATTGGTATGTTTGATCTACCTTGTTTAAAGAAACCATTTCTGTAGGAAATCTTGACAAGTAATCAGCATTGAAATGTTCTTGTGTTCTTCTATATACTATGTCGTAGTTGAAGCCAGACAGGAAATGTGCATAATTGAACAGTCGCATTGCGCTCATAGTAGGTAAGGTTTTATGGGGATGTAAAATGGATATTAAGGGCTTATGGTCTGTAATAAGTGTAAACCTTCTGCCGTAACAGTACTGGAAAAATTTTTTTAGTCCCCAATATATAGCCGTAGCTTCTTTATCTATCTGGCTATAACGTCTTTCGCTAATTGTTAGTGATCTTGAGGCAAAGCAAATTGGTTTTTCAGAGCCATCTGTCATTCTATGGGAAAGTACGGCGCCAAGTCCAACCGGTGAAGCATCTGTTGCTAGTATTAACGGCAAAGATGGATCAAAATGTGTCAGTACTCTGTCACTGGTTAACTCTTTTTTTATTGTCTCGAAGCTTCGTTGGCAATTGACATCCCATAAAAATTTCACATCTTTTCTAAGCAATCGATTTAAAGGATTCAAAACAGCTGCAAGATTTGGTATAAATTTGTTGTAGTAATTAATCAAACCTAATAAAGTCCTCAGTTCACTTATATTGGTTGGCTGCGAAGCCTCCATTATAGCAGTAACCTTTCCTTTAGATTTATGGAGCCCTTCTTCGTCAATCGTATGGCCTAAATAAGTTATACTTTTCTTCAAAAACTCGCATTTGTTTTTATTTAATGTTAGCTTATGTTCTCTTAATCGCTCGAACACGATTTGTAATCTTTCCATGACGTCCTTGACATTAGATCCTTTTACTAAAATGTCATCAAAGAAACAAATGACACCGTCGATACCCTGTAATATAAAATCCATGAACCTTTGCCATTGATTTGGTGCAATTTTTACGCCAAACATTAATCTGTTAACTTTATATGTGCCTTGATGCGTACTAATGGTTTGCAGCATGGCACTCGTTTCTTCCATCTTCATATGAAGATATGCTTGCGTAATATCTAACTTGCAAAATAACTTTCCTCCTTTCATCTTTGCAAATATGTCATCTATTATAGGAATAGGGTAATTGTCATCCTTAATACATTTATTGAGCGTTACCTTATAATCAGCACAAAGCCTTAATGAACCATTTGGCTTGATTATCGGTACGATAGGAGTACCCCATTCTGAGTTTTCTACTTTTGTTATAATATTCAATTTTTCTAATCTCTCTAATTCCTTCTCAACCTTATCTATGAGAGCATAAGGTAACCTTCTCGGTTTAATAAATATTGGTTTAATATTATCTTTTAGGTAAAGGGTGCAATTATAATTTGGAATTGGTTCAATAGAATCAACAAATAAGTCAGAATAAGTCTCTAATAATTTATTAATATCCATGCAGCAATTAGATTGTACAGTGTTGACATGAAACTCAAGCTTGATTTGACGTATCCACTCTCTTCCAAATATAGGATCGACATCTCCATTGATAATATAGAGCTTTCCATAAAATATTTGGCCTTCATACATACATTTGACATAGACGACACCGACAGGCGTAATAAGTTCTCCAGTGTAAGTCCGCATCTCTATAGAAGTTTTGTAAATTTTTTTTTGATTCCGAGTGCTTGAAATTGTCGTAGTGAAATCGAACTTAAGGCTGCTCCAGTGTCAAGTTCCATTTGTAAATCTGTATCTTGTATTTTAATAGAAATTGTAAATTTTCCATTCTTACCCGTAGAAATGACATTGATATCACAAGATGGATTCTCTTCCGGATCTTGTTCTAACTCCATGTCATCAACATTGTCACGTATTTGATTGTTTTGAATTATATTTTTTTTCTGCAAACATACCTTTGAAAGATGTCCATTCTTATTGCAGCATGAACATACAGCTTTAATGTGAGGACAAGTATTCGATCTGTGATTGTTATTACCGCATCTGTAACAGCGTCCTCTCAGATGTGTGATGTTCAAAGGGTAATTTCGTTGCTGGTCAGTTCGATTAGAATTCAAATTTTTCTGAACATGTGTAGAAAGCTTGTAAGTTTTATTTGACGTGAATTCTAAGTTCTCCTCTTTAGCAGATTCAATAGCTAGGGCCTTTTCAATTGTTGAATTAAAACACAATGGTTCACGTTCTTGTAAGAGTTTTGTCCGAATGTCAGTGTCTTTTATTCCTCTGAGAAATTGCATGTTCAGAAATAAATCCGCGACTGATTTTCCACAATTGCATTTGAATTCACAGTTTTCCGTCATGTGTTTAAGTTCTGATGCATATTGTGCTACGGTTTCATCATGATGCTGTGTACGACTAATAAATTTATGTTGAAGTGTCCAAATATTAGGCTTAGGTTCTAAAAAGTTTTCTAACGTATCAAAAATATCAGAACATTCCTTGGTGGTTGGATCATCTGGGTAACAAATATCATATAATTTTTGATGTATTCTGGGGTTAATTAATGTCAGTAGTACTCCAATTTTCATTTTATTATCTGTAATATTTTTTAATGAAATGTATGTTTCGAAACGTCTTCGGAAGTTTTTAAGTGACTCCTCTTCTTGCATTGGATGGAAGGGAATATTGATATTGTTTCCGAAACTTGATGTAGATGGTGTTGAAGTAGACGGTGTTGAAGGGTTTGTTGGTTGGTAAATATTTTGAAGTTTCAGTTTGAGTGCTAACAAATCTTCTTCTATTGAAAATCTGATTTCATTTTCCTCCTCAATATGATTATCATCAACTAACTCATCTATTTGTTTCTGTGTTTCATTGAATTTATCGAATAATTTATCTATTGCAAAATCTCGTACCTTGAATTCGTTTGGTGAAATTTCTGTCAAGTTCTGAAATATACCATGTAATCTTGTAATTTGTCCTTTAATACATGTTCTTGTTCGTTTAAGCTTTTCCATTTTCCTCGTCGCCAATATTATATATTAAGATTAAAAGATTCGTTCATTGCATGAATTGTAGTTTATTGACAAATCAATTCCTATTGACATCTATCACAGCCTTGTTCTATAGATGCATTCAAAGAGATGATGGGTAAACCAAATGAGGTCACAACAGTGTCCTCGGGGTTCAGAACAGAATCAACCTCAGTACACTTTAAGACACCCACGTGATGAGACGAGGAATATTCCTCCTTCTGCCATATGGCAGTCTTTTGTATAAGTTTGAATATAATTGTCGTTTTTTTTTCTATGAACAAAAATTCAATAAGCACTTATCATGACCGGATATCATGACCGGATTGACCTTTCAATTTAATCTGGTATAAATTTCAATCATATCTAAGCATGCTAAATAAAAATTAGAATAAAAATCAATAGAAAAAATACACTAAAAAAATCGACCTGCCCCAGGCGGGAATCGAACCCAGCATCTTCCGCAATCCGGGCGGCTACGTTAACCACTACGCCACCAGGGCATTGCTTTCGCTGTCTTATCTTGTGGAATAAGTGCAAATTTCAAAGAGTTGATGAAACAATGTTTACCATAAAAACATATGCACCAAGCACAAAGCAATGCCCCTGGTGGCGTAGTGGTTATCGCAGCCGCCCGGATTGCGGAAGATGCTGGGTTCGATTCCCGCCTGGGGCAGGTCGATTTTTTTCCAGTGTATTTTTTCTAGTTTTAAAAATTATTCCATTACAAAATCAATGTAGATAGCAAAAATTCTATAGATACACCTTCTATGTCACTATTTCCATAACTACATAGGTAATTATTATTTTTTATTTCATCCTAATTAATTTTGCCAATGTCAAGTGAAAATGTAACTAAAGTAACAAAAATTGTACGGTTGATTTAGGTTAAAAATGGAGTCTCTCAACACGTGTTTTTACAACAAGAACTCAGGAGAAGCTCATAATAATATTTTAAATGCATCTGTCAGTCCGTTACTTTTTCACGTCTAAACGGTGGAACTAAATTAACATTATTTTTAACCCCCGATGCAAAAAGAGATGTTATAAGTTTGAGCTGTCTGTGTGTCTGTATGTCTGTCAAACGAATGGACCAATTTTGATGCGGTTTTTTTTAAAGCTGACGTGATCGAGATGGTTATTACCTATAAATTTATGTCGGGGTTTACATAAAATTTTAATTTTTTTATTACTTATAGGAATAGATTTTTAGCACTATAACCACGCGGGCGGACCTCGGGGCATCATCTTAATTATTTGAACTAATTGCCTAAATCATTTACTGAGTAGGTAAAGGGGTTTTTAGGCAACAATTAACTAATGTAAAATTAATTGACCAAAAGTAATTACATACAGGTAATGGCGACCAATTTTAAATGTCGGACATCTTATAGTTTGACAGAATGCAAGAAACTATATCACGATTTTGCACCAAACACATTTTAGTACTTACCTAGATATGTACCTAATTTATTGTTCTTATTTTACTGTTGTTTCATTTAATTCAAAATTGTTCTTGTAAATTTAAAACAACTACAAACATAATAATACAAAAAAAGGTTTGAAATTATTATGTAACTACGTCGATTTTTATTTAGAATTGTAATTTAAATGGAATAGATATAGCATGCATGAATGGAAAAATTCATAACTACAGGTTGACTTATAAAATTTGTCACCTAAAACTTATCTTCGTAGCAAAAAACAATAATTTAAAATACAATAAGTATTAAAAATATAACATCCTACCTTTTTGAACACAAACACTGAAAAAATCACAAAACCATGATCACAGATTACACAGACACAGAAAACTTTTATGCTCACTGCGAACACAATTTCGCGCGCTTTTCACGATATTTCCCGCGAAAAGTGACACTCTGTAATGGCGGACGGCGCGGCAATCACTGCCATGTTTTGTTGCGCACTCGTGCAAGTGACTAGAGGAAGGTCGGAAATACTGAGAGTGCTATGACATTGCATCGTTTAATCTAGAATATCTGCAATACGTTAGACGGGATGAATTAAGTAACACTTTTTGGAACTGAATGAATAAAATATTAATAACTTTGAAGAAAACGAGTTAGGTATGTTTAAAGAATCTACTATAATACTTTTTAGTACTCATAATTAGTTATTTTGTCTTTAAATGATTTAAATGTAATTAGCCACCTATAGGTATAATTACATTCAACCTAAATAATATTCTTTTATCACTGTTTTTAAAAATAGGAGGAGGTGTAGAATAGATGGCGTCGCAGTCGTGTTCTTCGCATGGAGTACTTCCAAAACCAGGTAAAGTCAAGTAGACAGCGTTAGAAAGCAAGATTTTTTTTCTAATTGGTGTAAAATAACTAACCAACGCGTTTCTTAATAGCCTTACCCCGATAACTTTTAGATACTAGCGGGTCTTAGATTATATACCTCAAAGTAGCGGGTATTCTACCCGAAGTTTGGTTGCCTAGCAATCGTTGTTAAATTTCTAAAATAACAGCGGTCGCTTAGCATCATTGATGGCTAGCATAGAACCCAAACCCTCGTGGGGTGGTGGGGCGATCTGTAGGTAACCTAACTGTGAATTGAATATTGAAACCTGCCATTAAATCTATCTACAAGACCTAAATTAATATGTGATGTCGTTATAACATACCACCCAACAAACCTAAAGATTTTCCTTATAATTTGACTGGTGAAATAGAAGTATCGGTCGAACTGAGAACTGAGATCATATCACGGTTCGTTCTTCCGTCATCTTTGTTGCTGATTGTACCTATCTCTAGGGATCATTGATATTTATCAAGTACCTTATCTGTAAGTGTTGAGTAATAAGAATCTTTATGTAGGTATACCATTCAAAGTGAATAATCTTCACTATAAAGAGATCTAGATATTTTCGTAATGTATCTTTATGGCGTGTTTTCTTAGCATTTAGATGTTCAAGGTGTGTGACGTAATATCGTTTCTACAGTGTTACCTATTATAAAAGCGACCGTAATTTTTTTAAAGTTTTTTTTTCACGACTACATCAATTAGGTACTCATGTACCTATCACAGATATATCAAGCCAAGCCGAAAGCGGGTGATAGACTAACTCATATAAGTTATCAGAAAAAATAAAATAAATCTAAGTCATAACTTAATAAAAAAATCTAGCATTTAAAAAAATCAAGGTGATCAATACCGCTTTGCTGATCCATTAGTCGCTTTCTACGACACTCATTAGAGGATATGGGATGATACTATTCTACTCTGCCGGCATTACATGGCATTTCTCCAATGTAATACCAAAGTCATTATAAGTAGGTAGGTACTAACCTTCACACAATCATTACATGAATACTATTTTGAACATTTGTCCAGACAGCCTGAGCTACATGTACCTACCTACTTCACATTGCCACTTGAAAAATCAGGAGCGGTCTCCCCTTGACTTTCTCGTATACCGGAAACGACTTACAAGTTGATAGAAACCTTATCTTTTGATGTCATACATGCATGTTAAATTTTGGTCACCCATCCGAGTACCGACCGCTCAAAAGTTGATAGAAACCTTATATTTTGATATCATACATGCATGTTAAATTTTGGTCACCCATCCGAGTACCGACCTTCAAAATCTCGAGGTCTAATTTTATTACGATTCCAAGACTTCCTCTATATTAAGTTCATTATTTTATTTAAGAACGAAAACCTGTTACTAATAATACAACAGCAATTTTAGTGACCCGAAGTGACCCGTGTTCAGAGCAACATTTTGCAGCATTATTCTGACAAAACATTATTCTTTCAAGGTTTTTCAAGAAAGTAAAAGGACATTTGCCTGTACCTGCCCGATTACATGGAGTTTCTTTACGTCTCTTATATGGTCATGTAACCTAAATGGACGAGATGAAAGCTCTTAGTACTCTATGGATTCACCGTGCGGGTGCAGGGTCGGTGGCGTAGTGCGTAAGAGCGTCGTCTCCCACCCGGGAGGCACTGATTCGATCTCCGCCACGTACCAATGTGTTTTCAAATTTTTAATTCATATGTACGTTTAATCGACGCTTTTACGGTGAAGGAAAACATCGCGAGGAAACCTGCACACACCTATGAATAAATTCTTAGGTTGTGTGTGAAGTCGACCAACCCACACTTGGCCAGCGTGGTTGATTAAGGCCTAATCGCCCCTAATGTGGGGCGTAAAATAACGCCCATCGGTGGGGACATCATATGAGCTGTTGATGATGATGATGATTTGCAGGGTCGATCACGTTGCAGAGCAGGAGCAGTTCCTAGGTTTTGTGACCCAGGTGTAGGGTTAGGAGCCCCCTTATAATGCTTCGGTACTATTCTCCATTACCCTAGATTCTTTCTCTTGCCAGCCATTTTCGGGATGTTTGCGCGAAACACGCTTTAGATATTCTATTCTATTCCTAATTAATGGCATCGCGTCGCATTAAGCGTACGCATTTTGCCAATGTCAAGTGGAAATATAAGTAACAAAAATTGTACGGTTGATTGAGGTTATTAAAAATGGAGTCTCTCAACACGTGTTTTTACGACAAGAACTCGGGAGAAACTCCCGCTTTAGATATGGTAAGGTAGACCTACAGGCAACAGCAGATCAGACCCAAAACTGTCAAATTTCTCCAAACGATTTTCAACCTTAAACGTATGCAATATAAAGCGCAATTTCAATTAGGAAAATTTGACAGTTTGTTGTGACCTGATGTGCTGTTGACTGTACCAAATACTGGATACAAGAAGCTTAACTGGATACCTACCTGTGACAGCCGACTAAGGCTGGTTTCAGAGTCAACGATTCAACAGCGTCATTATAAAACGCAACTACCCACTGGTGCATTTGCACGCGCGTGCGTCTGAAACCAGCCTTATAGATATGGCCGTAGATTTATTATTACTGACGTTTATAGATTGGCAATGAATCGACTAGGGTGAGACCAAAAAAATACACCGATGTGTGCGTAATGCGCATGTGTGTGTGTGAAAAATGGTACTACAGTCTGACAGTTGCTGTCTTTTCTACGTAACTGACAGGCCTCCTTAGGCCGTCTGCGTGTACGTGAAATGGTCTCGTCTATCTATCTCGCTCTAATATACGCGCGTTAGTATGCTCTTTCCCTTTTACATTGTCGATCTACAGTTTCCTATATCTATGGATATGTCGCATTTATAAAGTATCGATATAAAACATTGAACAAGCAGTTTTAGACTGTTACGATAGATGACGTTGCATAAATATTGACAAATTGATGTGGGTAGCCAGTGTAATTACTGGGCATGGAAGGCATATTATCTTAGTCCCCAGGATGGCAGCGCACTTGCAGTTTGACATTGCAAGTGTCTATAGGCGACGGTAACCACTTAACACCAGGGTGGGCCGCAAGCTTGTTTGCCATCTCGTAGTTTTAAAAAAAGGTATAGTCGCACACATAGCCAATATTCGGTAAGTTTCCCATATATGGAGAAGAGCGATGTATCCATCCTTCTGGACGAGATCTGGAGGTAGGTAGAGAATATACTTAGCATAATGTTGATATCATATAAACAAAGAAAAGCAAACAACTCATTTATATAATTCATTTATTTAAATTGTATAGTATTCACATTGTCGCTACGAGTTTCAAGACGTGAAACACCAGCTTTCACATATAAAATGAGAACACATTCGACAAAACTAGGTATAAAGAGAAATGCAGCGGTCAAAGAAAGCTAAATAATAACGCCCGCCATATGCAAATGAGACTTAGACTTTAACTAAATTTACTTGGCAGTTGACAAGACGATGAGAGAGACTGATGATATACGAGTAATACTGATCAATGCCAAGTCGAGGAGACACTTGGCGGAGAGGCTATCACAAGTGTACTCGAAGGCCGATGAATTGACTCGTCTCAGCCCATTCAATGTAATTAAAACATAGCTATACAATAATTGACTAAATATCTTAAAACGCTAATCGGACGCGCGCGGAATCACATCAAAGTCGCGTTGGTACAGCGCACAGATATATCAATCTAAGGAGATCGGTCGAATCGCCGAGTTCATAGGAAGACCGAGTGTCGCGATCAGCGGCCGTACTACATAACATGGTTCTAGTTGAGCATGCCGTAATATACACTATTCATTGCGCGCGTCATAAGAACTGCGAAGCAATGGAAGTTAGGCACAGCCGCAAAGGAGTTCGGTCAAATCGCTGAGTTCATAGGAAGTCCGAGTGACGTGGACGGCGAAGTGGCGGTAATGTATGCCCACTGGGTATACACTTGTCACAAGTTAAACGCCGGCTTGGCCTATCTCCTTATATTATTAAATCTGTGGTACAGCGTCATGTTTTTAATCGCAGGTAACATTTCCAGTTATTAAAAAAACATCGGTACGTGTACCATAATAGCTAATAGCAGAGAAAATCCACTGAGTCAAAACATTATGTCAGTGCAATAAAAAAATTAAATCATTCTAGGTATTTATGAAATGGCATTATAATTTTTTAGGACAGTCCAACGCAGTGGATTCTCTGCTGTTAGCCCAATGTAAATGGTCCATTATCTATTGTCTGCGAGTGTCGGTAAGACTAGCATAGTGTGACAGTGCGACTGGGCCTTCTAGAGATCGAGAAAGGAAAATTATCTTCTAAACATCTCAGACTAGCAGAGAAATATAGTCTCAAAACTGTCAAACGTAGAAAAATTTAGTCGACTCTGAATATTATTTCAAGAATTTAATTCTTTTTAGAGGTTGGTATTCTCAATCCACGTTACCTCCTACATCCGAGAAAATTATGATATACAACATGTAATTTAAATAACCAACATTCTGAATACAGGTGGGTTGGGATTGGCTTCTGAGTTGAACTAAAAAAAAAAAAATAAGTACCCACAAAATATTGTCATATTTTATTAGCAATTTTATTTTTTAATTTTTTTTTGAAATCAACTCAGAAGCCGATTCCAACCCACCTGTATTCAGGATGTTGGTTATTTAAATTACATGTTATTATACTTAGACTTAGATTATACTTTACTTATAGACAAAACTTTTCTCGACGTCCTCGTGCAATACGCGTGCTGAATAATACTGATACAGTAAAAGGATTCAAATTGCTTGTAACGATTATCAACTGTTTTCAATATATAATCTACAGATCGAGATCGCCCTACAAGAGTTTTATTGCTAAGTAACCGCTGATATTTTTAGTAATTGAACAATAAAATCGTAGTAATTTAACTTCAGTAAGTTTACTTTTATTTAAAGAGTAAATATCGGAACAGGCCGGTAAATGTCAGCTTTATAACAACAGCTTTAAGTCAGATTTTCAAGTGACCTAAAACAGAATACATAGTAAATACACGGAAGTTTTACCTGCGACTAAATATATAACGCTGAATGTAAAGCGCATTAAATTGTGTTGGCCAAAACTGTCAAATGTTTTCAATAAATATTCAATCTTATTCAAAGTCTATTAAAGAAATTTTACAGTCTGAGTTGGCTTTGTTATCGTCTTTGCAGTTCAATAGATTTAGGACTTCACACGGCTTGGATGTGATTGCGCGCGCCTTAAATTAAACAAAAATTAATGTCATTAAATTTGTCAGTACCTAACCACTGCAAATCCACCGCAAACAGTTGTACAACTTAGGGAAATTAATTCCAAATTAGACAGTATATTTTCACGGTAGATTTGCAGATTTATAAAACTATTGAGCATATTAATAAACAAAGGCAGTCAACTTAATACGATTATCCAAATTTAAAAAAAAATGTTACTTTGAGTATAGTGAGATATGGTCACAGAATTAAAATACATATTTGAAACTGACGATTGTCGAAACTCACGAAAACTTAAAAAGAAAAAGAATTATAAGTACATAGGGTAGAAAAAATGCCTCACGTACGTACATAGGGGCACTGTTCATGTTTATAAATACACTGATATTATAAAGAGTAAAATTTTGAATGTTTGTAATGAATAGCAATGATATTATATTTAAGAAGAGGTAGATAGGTTACTTGCTTGCAAAAAGTGGCACCCTAAAAGTAAGCTGATTAGCACACCCGAGCATATATCTTTCTCGTTTACTCTGTTGCTAGATATCATGTTGTCTTACTCACAACTTACAATACGACCAAGTTAACTCGCCACATACGACAACATGAAATCGTAGACTTTGGTGCCGAGTTAATTTGACCGTGTAACATGATGACATTTTGGACCATTTTTGACTTTGAATTAGTATGAAGGTAACCTATCTACCTCTTTTTAAATATAATATCATTGATGAATAGGCTTAAAAACTGCTGGAGAAATATTAAAAAATATTTCACTGTTAGAATGCTATTTATTCACTCAGTAACATAGGCTATATTTTATTGAAAAAATTAATACGCAAAATCGCGGGCGGAGCGTTAATAGATATAGTATATGCTACTAATATTTAAAACATTGAGATTTAAATGATTAGGCGACAGGCTGGCAACCTGTCGCTATTTGGAGGCATTGAATGGCCCGTACTGCCAGATGTGGCTTTGTGTTTAACAAAATGTTACGGTTCTGCTCAACACCTCTTGGGACTATGAGCGCGATCATAATGTTTGTATGTAATATTATTCTGTGCAAGTTTCTACGGATGTATGTATGTTGGTTACTCTTTCACGCAAAAACTGTTGAATGGATTTTAATGAAACTTTACTATAATATAAAAAAATATCTGTGGGTTGAAAAATCGGCCCCAAAACTTATTAATTAAACATAAAGAGTGCCCCTAAAAATAAAGTATTTAAGGCTAAAAGAAAAAGATATATGCACGAGCAGTATTTGAAAGTAGTTGAATTTATAATCTATGTTGCTAGAAAGGAAATCTTATAATCACCAGCTTAAATACGTAACACAGTCGCGTTTTGGTAGAAACAAAATATGGTGAAAGAAAATAAAAAAAAGGACTAGATAATTGAAATTTCTAATTTTTGCAATTTAAAATTCATAAAAAATCAATTACGGTATTTTAGACTCTTTCAATAAATTCATTGTTTTTTTTTTATATTAAAAAATAAGAAATAATTCCGTCATAAAGACCAAGAAGAAGAAACGAATACAAATAAATTATTGTTTGAGCAACAATTTTTAATTGGAACGAATGTAACAAAAAATAACTATTTTCTTTTCCTATATGCACTTCTCACAAAATCAATTCTTAACATACGTTTATACAAAAAATCAAATAAAAATACATAACATTATGTACGTAATTTTTTACACCAAGTACACTTTTGTACGTTTAAATACGTACGTTTGTACGTATAATGACCATATTTATAAATTTCATAATGCACCATAATTTTACAAAAACACCTCATTTAATCACAAACAAAAACCACTTTGCAATAATGACTGAAGAAAAGGTATACGCATATGCAAAAAACTGTCTTATGTACATCGGTGGAAAATATAGTTTTGTACGAATCGTTTTTCAAATAATTCTTCACGAGTTTCGAACACGTCAGAATGACAAACTCCGCCTTTGGAAAGTGAATTTCACTTGCTATTTAATTCGTTACAACGTTGCTATATAACCACATACACAGAAAACAAAAAAATACCACTACAAATTAAAAATAAAAATGCTTCAGTTGAATACATAGGCCTTTTCAACTTTACAATACAGGAAGACAATATATGTGTTGGTTATGTATTGCACTAGCTAACAAGACGAGATAGGTCAACATTGTGGTCTATGCTACACAAGTTCTCAGTATAAAAGCATTTGCAATGCTTGATATGTTCGATAAACAACTAAAAGAACACAATAAAAAAAATGCTTTTTGACAAGTGTACTTAACAAAATTACCAATATCTGTGGTCAGATATAGAAATATAGAAATCTACTATTACAAATCATAATGAAAAAATCATCGATACATCACAACATACTATGCTATTCACAAAATAAAATTATAGCATAGCTCTTAAAATTAGCGAAAGGCCTTTATCTAACTACCCTTACATCCTTTTAAGAATTCCGATAATAAGGTCACCATTTCGTTATAACTTCACTATATCACTTGAGAACGATGAACTAACACGATCATAAACTTAATGTCGAATTGTAAAATTATAATTAATAAGAAAGTAATTTGATTCAGTAGAAAATTGTTATGTTTAGTCACACACAATAATAGTTTCGCTTACACTACGGTTTTCGAGAGGGAATTTTTTGTTACATTATAAAAAAGATTCGCTCGTTGCGACGGTCGCTTGCGGCGAACGTCATTGAGGGCTTGTCCTTATATCTACTCTCAAAGTTTGGATTCTAAACTCTATTAACACCGGTCCATAATCCCAATTCCCTTGACAGCAAATACAAGGTGACAAAACCCATTTGGCATGATCAAATTCACTTGACATCTTGCGTGACGCGTTGCAAGATGTAACGAATTAAAATCCGGGTTGAGCGTAAAATTCTTCCTCTCGAAAGCTAACATGTCGTTTCGGTAAAATGTTCAAAGAACTCCCTTAAGTGGTCAAGGTCTTATCTAAACCAGTAGGCACTAACACCGACACACCAGATGTCCATTACAATAATACATAGAAAACGGTAAATTAAGTCACTCGCACAATTCCACTAGACGTCCGTTATAATTATTTAGTCTTTATTATAAGTGAGATCATATTTGCCTCTATGCACTAGAACGATTCGCGGTTCGCCGCCGCTGGTGTAGGAACATGTTCATCTATTGTGCTGGCCCAAGGATTCTGTCGGGCAAACGCGGAGAATATGGTCAGGTCCGCATCTTTGCGAGAGAATCCTCAGGAAGGTTAGTTCACACGCGCGAGAACGCTGCGTTTACTAATATCATTGTGCGAGTCGAAAAATGTACCCAAAAGGGGGGGAGGAATAACCTAAGACTGTTACGCGCGTGTGATCCAACCTTTACATTGTTGATGGCAATCTCTAGAGCTTCCCAAAGTTTGCCACGCTATTGTGATTCAGCGACGGCGTTCACTTAGCGGGTTTGGTCGAGCCTTTGTGCGATGGCTAGACTTTGGCGGGGCAACGACTGAGAACTACGCCGGTACACCCATATCCGACTCAATTACAAAAGATTCGAATGTATCCCATCTGAGTTTCTTATCTCACAAACTTGATGCACTATGGGCGTACAGACGGAAGCGGGACACGAGCAGCGGAGCGCGTATAGACACAGAAAACTTGGACTGCTTACACGACACTAAGAGACCACGCACGGAACACTTAAACTGGGACCACTGCGGAAGTGGATCTTTGCAGGACACTGTTGTTTTCACTCGCGGAACTTCCTTCCAGTATGTGACTGTATACTCTTTCAAACTTTGCTAGTCACACAGGAAATGGACTAGTCGACACAAGCCGTCAGACACATCTCATATAAGCAGTCTTAAGGCAGTTCCTTAAATTGCAGTAAGATGTTCAATCACACCAGCCTCTGGAGACGGCTCAATCGCGCAGAGTTTCAGACAGTAGTGTCACTTCGGCGGTTCGGCGGTCTCGTCACATTGCAGTTGATGTCTACAGTTACAGACGCCACTATACCAGCACTGATGACGGTACACGAGCCTTTAGAATTAGGCAGCATCACAGCTACAGGCGAGACTGTCAATAATCTTGAGCTATACCTCAATCTCACGATCCGAGAATCAGAGCTCTCTACCGTTCAAATTACAGGTGATAATGATAGGTTCAGTCGTATACATTAGCAAGCAATGTCAGTTCCGCTGCTTGAACAGGTAGCACGTGGCAGTCGCGTACAGAAGCAGGCAGTGATGTCGACTATAGTTTGAGCACACCGCTATAGGTACTAGTACCACGCTCGAAAAACAATCCCACGCCTCAGGTTGTCAACTTTAAGGCCGATTTACACAGGCTACGTAGTCAGTAACAGGTCAATCAGTACCGAGTCAACACTGATTTTCCTTTATTTGCAAATCAGTTAATTACCCTGTGTAAATCAGCCCACACTCTGCAGTGGCACACAGCAGGCACTGAACGCTAAAAGCCCGAGAGCTCAACCTATTCTTGGTATAGTTCCAGTCGTGTACAGAAACCGGCAGCGATGTCGTACAGGCAGCTTAGTCGCCAGCCCCGCTTAAACTCAGCGTCACAGTGAAAAAAGTTCCCGGAATCAAGCCCCGCCAATAAGGCGCAGCGTCTTCACTGCGCTCCTGCAAATCTCCTCCCCTCCGCGCAGTCGCTGCAGCGTGTCCGACGACATAGTGCAAGTGGCACACCGGGAACTTTGCCTCTAGTAGAGGCAGTCACGTACCGTGTGTGCAGTAGCCCCGCTGTGACGGCGAGGCAGCGAGGCGGCGCCGGGCTCAGACGAGATGGTCGCGGTCGTCCAGCGAGCCGTCCGAATGCGGCGCGCGCAGCTCCCGCTCGAGGTCGAGGCTGCGCCGCTCAAGTTCCGCTCGCGCCCCGCCACGCCGCCCCGCCTCCAGTGACGACACCTGACACAAACATGTAGACGTTAAATTATACGTGTCAAAGTCAAAAATTCTATTCTTAATTAATGGCATCGCGTCGCATTGAACGTACGCATTTTGCCAATGTCAAGTGAAAATGTAACGTAAAGTACTTAAAAATGGAGTCTCTCAACACGTGTTTTTACAACAAGAACTCGGGTGAAACTCCCAAAATTTCTGCTCTATTCTATTCTTCTATTCTATTCTTAATTAATGGCCTCGCGTCGCATTAAGCGTACGCATTTTGCCAATGTCAAGTGAAAATGTAAATAAAGTAACAAAAATAATTGTTCGGTTGATTAAGGTTAAAAATGGAGTCTCTCAACACGTGTTTTTACAACAAGAACTCGGGAGAAACTCCTATTCTATTCTTATTTAATGGCGTCGCGATACATAAACGTCAAGTGAAAATGTAATTAAAGTATTTATTATTTAGACAATTCGGGCCTTATTGCGTCACTGCGACCTATAAAGATCTATTGTTACTAGCCTCCAAGTAATTCCTATTGAGGCCTTACATGTACTCCTTTAGCTGGGCACTATCTAAAAATGATAAGATATTGCCAGCTTGGATTGTTTTGATATCGTTTGGGTCGAGAATTTGTCTTCCCAAATGTCGGCTTCTCTTGTGAATGAGACTATAATTAAAGAAACAAAAACTTATAGATTTGAGTTAAAAATGGAGTTTCTCCCGAGTTCTTGTTGTAAAAACGAGTGTTGAGAGACTCCATTTTTAACTAAATCTATAAGTACATTTTCACTTGACAATGGCGAAATGCGTAATCTTTTCGCGAACGCCATTAATTAAAAAGAAGAAGAAGAGTTAAAATGGAGTCTTTCAACACGTGTTTTTACAACAAGAGCTCGGGAGAAACTCTTCGTCAAAAGTTTAAAGTTTGAAGGAGGTTTGAGGTAATAAAACGTCAGTACATTGAACGATGTGAACTAGGCAACAGAATCGAACCAATCACAGAGCTCTATTCAATGTAATGCGTTTACTTATCCAAGAGTCGAGAAACCTCATAGTAATGTTTGTGAATACGGGTGTTTCACTACACCTTCACGCTTAAACTTGTTCTTTCCCCAAAAGAAAGCTACATTATCAGGGAGCAAACTAAAATGTGTTCTGAGGCCTTAGTATGAGTTTTGATAGTTTTCGAGCTCGATCAAACGTATCGTCTTTCTTCATACATTGGCCACTGTTTCTGATAGTTTACGCTAGGGGCGCTAGTGGGCAATGTATGAAAAGAGACGATACGTTTGATCGCGCTCGAAAACTAACAAACTCGTACTAAGGCCTCTGAGATAAATGTACAACAATGGTTACCTTGGCGAGGCGGCGCGCGGAGGGCGGGCGCTAGGAGGGCGCGGGCGCGGGGAGGTGCGGCAGACGCCCGCCCGCCCAAGACCGCCCGCCCTCCTCCGACAGCGCCGCCTGCAGCTTCGCTTCTACGGGGAAACATACATATTTTACTCTAAAATCGAGTTTTCACACTACGAATACCACAGAAATAATAATAAAGTGGATAGAAGTGCCTTAGGGCTCCCACACATAAACACGATCCGACGTCGCGTCGTACAACGATGCGACACGACGACGTCGCGTCGTGGAAATCTACGATGAGCATCGTAAAAACACGACATCGTTACATAATGTGCCACGCACGATGACGTCGAAACAGTGAGGTGGTGTTTAATTCATTCCGAAAAATGGACCGCACTAGACGCATTCTGCTTCTGCTGTTAATAAGAAGACGAAGAAAGTAAAGACAGATACTCAGAAGATATTGGATCCATCCATTTCTTTGAAACATGAATAACATCGTGAGTTTCTAACGTCACGACGTCGTATCGTGCATCGACACGTTACGGCGTCGTGTCGTAGATTTCCACGACGCGACGTCGTATCGTGTTTATGTGTGGGAGCCCTGGGTCGCGTGATCTTGGTGCCGCACTTGTGTCTCGTAGGACACAAGCGTGCGACTTGCGACTCAGTGCTGCTCGAACCGTCGGTGTGATAAAAGTGCCTTAAGATGGTGTTTTGAGGCATTGGTAATTGCAGAAATTCATCCAGAGTGTGCAATTACACTAGTAAGGGATCACATTTCATTTTAATGTAATAATGCTGTTTATAACAAAATATACCTTGAGAAAATCTTCCACTATGAAATATTGGTCTATACGTCTTTAACATAAAACTTCATAACTATTGCTGCACATGCCGCAGCAATATATTGTGATTTTCACAGATGCGCATTACTCACACATTGGTGCATATTTGGTCTCGCTCTAGTCGACTCAATGCAAATGTATAAACGTCAGTAATAATAAATCTATGGGGAAATCACACGTTCAATACCTATCTACTACAGCTACTGACTATTATAAAAGTACGCTGGACTGAATATGGCTACTAAAATGACACTTGTTTTTGTGCCGATTCAAGGGTGTTTGGTGAGAATTGTTAACCAAAGAAAACTATTTGTTGATAAATCCGTAGTAGATTCTCTCAATATTTTATTAGTCTGTATAATCGAATGGAGATCGCTTATTATTAGTAGCTTCAGGATTTTTTTATGACCAAGCCGAGTGGAATGTTGAAATTACTTTGTTGGTGCACTGAAAGCTTCGCTACTTTTTGAGTTCGATAACCCTTTAATGACTTTACATCTACGCTTTAGGTTACCTGCCTAACCAAAATGTTACTTTAAGCGAACGCAACAGTATGTATGCATAGATAGATTATTTTAATACAGAGTGTAAAAGACATAAACAGTCAAACGAGAATCATGTATTCTATACATCAAAATAAGAAACATTTCAAAAAATAATTGCTGGGAAATTATTTTTATTTATTGGTGCTAAAAAAAATTGCAAATTGTACCGCGCAATGTAAAGCGCTCAACTCGCACGCAACTCGCAAAACCGCGATAGTTTTGCCAGACAGCGGCCCGTTCGTTTGTGTCCGTGCGCATCGAGTGAGCTACATTGAACGTTGACGTTTTGAAGCTATTTTTTTGTTATGAGATACTAAAAAAATTGATAATGTTTCTTTGGACAATACTAAAGAAATAATGTTTCTAATATGTTTTCATAAAAAAAATTATGACTTTGATATTCAATAAAATCGTAACTATCAATTTCCCAGGTACAGTCTAAAGGAAAAAAAATGTTCTGACGGTGAGCAGAATACATGCTTCTCGTTTGGCTGTTCATGTCTTTTACAGGCTTGTACAGTGGCGAATACTAACTTGCAACTTGCGATGCGTTAAAGGTGACCGGTGTCCGTGCTAGTGGCGTCCGTAACGAGCCGCCGCGCCCCCCGCTGCCCCCCGCCGCCCCCGCGCCCGCCGTACTCCCGCTACTCGTCTGCAACCAAACAACTCGAACGTCCAATATCTACATAGCAAAAACTACAACATACAGTTAAAGGAACTGAAGATCGGCAATATGAAAGAGGCAGAGCATACTAACGCGTGTATTAGAGCGAGATGGATAGACGAGACCATTTCACGTACACGCAGGCGGTATAAATCGGCCTCTCAGTGCAGTAATGTTTGTTACCGATCCGTTCGAGTAATACTCAAATGAATACTACACACTCAGGCACTAGACACACTTTTGTTATACACCGCACTCGTCGAACAAGGGTGCGAAGACCTACGGTCTACATACGACGCGCTATACCCGGTACAGACATGTACCGGGGCGCTTCTCTCCGCTACGACACGATGTGCCCGAGCCGAGGTCCGAGCCTTTAGAGGCACCCTCGGGCATGTCGCTCCCTACCGACACGGACGCCCTAGGGACGCTAGGCGGTCGAGAGACTCCCCACGGGGGAGATGCTCGGTCGCCGAGTAATCCCCTAGGAACGTTCGACCTACAAGCTTGAGGACCCCCCCAAGGTCTTCGCCTTCTTAAAAACCCGGTGACGCAGAAAATGTCATCAGAGACAATTTGCAATAAATATTTTAAAAAAAATTGTTTGTTTCGCACACATGCGTATTCCTCGCATATTGGTGTAATTGGTTTTTGGTCTCGTCCTAAATGATTCATTGCCAATCTATAAACGTCTATTAATAAATGAATGAAAACTTACAACTGAAATGTCGTAAAAAAAAAGTTAAATATTTATATTTTTCCTTACATATTTAAAGATTGCTAAACTATTGTTTTTTTATGTACCTAACGTAGTCTCATTAAATAAATTTTGACATTTTAAATTTTCTTTCGAAATGCCGATTTCTTTTTCTATTACTTACTTAAATTATCTGTAGTGTGAGCAAAAAAATACATGCTGTAAAAAGACTTAATATTGATTATGATTTCTTGCTTCAAATGAAAAAAAATATTTGTTTATTTTTATCGATAATTAGTATTAAGTTCTAAACAATAACGCTAAAACGAAATAATTTAGGTTCTTATAAATAAATAAACAATTTCAAAGTTTTGTGCAATAAATACAACATAAAGTTACAAAATGAGCATTCGGACAATCATTAAAAAATAACATCACGAGCCTTCATTAGTCACAAACGAAATCCAAACGTTACAAATTAAATTCTATTCCTTCGTATTAGGGACGATTTTCATTTAATAATTGTTTAGGTAGACTGTGTCAATTTTAAAACTCTTGACATATAGGGTTGTCTCACTCACATCACTCAATAAAAGAGACAATATAATTATTATAAAATTAGCAATTAAAAGATGAAAAGGAGTTTTAGAATTAACACCTTATTAATAAAGAAATATTGTCTGTAAAGACGCATTCATATAAGACTGCCTAGACAAGTGGTTTTAACGAAATAATAAATTGTATCAAAGTGACGTATTACTGAGAGAACATCATGGCTTCCGTCGTATCAAAGGTTAGATAGCGTTGTTGTTCGCAGAAACGCTATGTAGCGTTTGCCACTTGTTTAGGCACTCTGATAGCGTTGCAGACTTATCGATAGTATAAATATCGATGGTTGACCTTGAAAACTATCTAGAATATCGATAGTAACATCACTAGTATAGTATTTCGAACGCGGGTGAACTAGACTGTATGTGTAGCTAAAGATTGCAAATTGTCTCTGTGCCGCTGTCTACACACACAGACACAATACATAATCTACACGGGTATTTCGTCGGTTGACACCGCGGTGTCAATCGCAGAAAGACAAATTTTGAATAGTCCAATAGGAACAATTGGTGTCAAACGGCGAAATTTAGAACTTCTCCCGAGCGGTGAAGATTTTTTTTTGCTTCAGGTACTAGGCTCGCATAATCCAGTAGAAGTATGACTAGGGAGCTTAGACAACCGGCAATTATTTCATAACGAAACGATATCGAAATTCGTCATCAAAGGCCATATTGCTTGTTTATCTATAGCGTTTTAGCTTGAGCTACCAACTTAGGTAGAGATGACGATTGGCCACGTGGTTTAACGACTTAAGATAACCCATACATTTCGTTCTTACCGAACTTGGTTATCTTTTAGATTTGTTACTTTGTCTAAGTCTTATTAAATCTGCCGTAAAAAGGTTAAAAAGTCAAACGGCTGGGGGACCTGATGCTGTGCCAGTATTCCTGGTGAGGGATTGTGCGTCAGTGTTACAGACTCCGCTCCTCTACATATTTAACCTCAGTCTCGACTCCTCAAGCTACCCGAATAATTGGAAACTGTCACGTGTGACACCAGT
The DNA here is from genome assembly GCA_955850985.1 of Elophila nymphaeata. Classification (NCBI taxonomy): domain Eukaryota; kingdom Metazoa; phylum Arthropoda; class Insecta; order Lepidoptera; family Crambidae; genus Elophila; species Elophila nymphaeata. Next base: position 6,406,713 of record OY039091.1, on the reverse strand, counting down.
GCCAAAAGGAGATACAAAAGGAGATGTCACACAATACAGGCCAATTGCGGTGCTCTCAGTATTTGCTAAAATATTCGAGTCTATACTTAACAAACACATCAGCAGTCAGGTTAATAGTCTTCTCCACCACTGTCAGCATGGTTTTCGTAGAGCTCGTTCAACCACGACCAATCTAGTTGCTTTGGTAGATTATGTCGCTGCGAAATTGGATGCAGGACGACAAGTCGATGCTGCATATTTTGATTTTAAAAAGGCATTCGACGTAGTGGACAATGACATACTACTAAGGAAATTAGCGCTGTCGGGTTTTACACCTAGACTGTTAAAATTTTTTGCCAGTTATCTTGACGGTAGACGCCAGTTTGTAAGGGTCCAAGGGTTTGAGTCGACAGAATACTACACTAGGTCTGGTGTGAGTCAGGGAAGTACCTTAGGTCCGACTCTATTTTTGCTGATGATCAACGATTTGCCGGAAATCGTAAATTCTGCTCAGTGTCTTCTTTTTGCTGACGATCTTAAGTTGTTTATGGAAGTAAAGAACAGTGCTGATGCAGCCGCTCTGCAAGCGGATATTGATGTAATATCTGAATGGAGTCTAGGTAATCTTCTGCCTTTTAACGAGTCCAAATGCAAAGTAATCACTTACACTCGCAAACGTAGTCCTCTTCTAATAAAATATAAATTATTTGACGCCTGTTTAGATAGAGTTTATGACATTCGTGACTTGGGATTGATATTAGATACTAAGCTAGATTTTCATCTCCATGTGATAACTACCTGCAAAAATGTCAATCAGGTATTAGGTTTTATCATACGGACATCCTATGAGTTCAATGACGTGGCTGTGGCAAAAGTGTTATATAATGCCTATGTACGTAGTAAACTAGAATACGCAGCTATAGTTTGGGATCCTCATGAAGACAAATATGATATTATGGTTGAACGGATTCAGCGCAAGTTCGCGCGTTGGCTATATAGGAGGTGCTATGGGTACTACCCATACTTATATCCATCACAATTTGTCTCAGGTATGGTGGAACTGGAGACATTGAGTCACAGGCGTAAGATGCTTCTTCTCAGCCACTTCATTTCTGCGTTCCACCACAAAATTGACACCGACATAATATCGTGCGTAGATTTACTGGTTCCCGCACGTATACCGAGAGATGAGGACGGGGCGGTGGCCCCGCGCCGCCGGCCGCGGCTCCTGCGTAAACCTGTCACGCGCACGGTGCATGCCGCTAACGCACCGACCGTTCGCGCGTTACGTCTGATTGGGGACATACTCACTCATTGTGATAATATTGACATATTTGCTGATAGTGTTAGGTACATTTGTGCGGAGGCTCTTAAATTCGTAGAATTAGAGAAATGCCAAATATCTGTGCGTCGTATTGCGCCATAACTAAATATTAATTTAAATTGTGATTTATTTAATTTTAATTTATTCATATATTTGTATTCGTATGGTTTTAATGTAATTCAGACATAATATTAATATTGACATTGTTTTAGATTGTATTTACTTTTGGCATCTTTATTTTTGACATATTTTTATTTTATTTTTTATTTTTGATATTTATATTTCTGAGTATACTATTATATTAAGTTCAGATGCTCAGATAACATGACTTGTTGGTGTGTTGGAATATAACTTCTGTAAGCCTGCATGTAATTGTAATAATAATAAATAATAAATAAATAAATAAGGACCCTGTTCAGTTGAAGACTTATATTTGTCGGTGTCAATCGACGAAGACCAAAAAAATTACTCGGCGTTTGACACCAATGAAGAACCATTGGCGAAGTCAAAAAGGGTGCGCGTGTGATATTTTTGCGATTGACACCGCGTCGTGGTGTCAACCGACGAAATACCCATCTACCGCGTCGTGGTGTCAACCGACGAAATACCCATCTACATACTACAATAATAGTAAATTTAAAAATACAGTCAAATGCGATCACGCCCTTAAACTCTAACTAAACTAATCGTCCACTAACATATTCGATGCAAACAGTTCAAATCTACATTTTCATAGGGTTCGCAAACAAATTCAAACATCCAAAAACTTACATCACAAAAAACATGCTTATAATTTTATCAAAAACGTTTTAGTCACTAGAAGCCAAAGAAATCTAGCTAAGCGTTCAGCTTTCAGGCAAATAAAAAACATCTAAAAGATAAAGAAAACATATATAATTGTTAAAGAGAAAGGAAAGTTAAAAAATACGATCGATACCACTAAGAAATTAAGTAGGCTCTTAGGCTTAGGCGTGAATTATGCAGAAGAGGCATATTTCGAAGACGCGGCACGTCTCATAGATTTAACTTCTTTAGAATTGCCAAAATTGATAGTACAAATATAATATTCATAACAGTAACACAATAGCAAATAACGGCACAGACCTACATTATTCAACTTGTCTATAGTTATTAAACTTTTATTTTTAATCCAGTTTTTTTTTGCTTTACTTATCAAAAACATTAAATTTGTATCAACTTACACACACCGGCAAAATTATGCAAACATTAAAAAGGCTGATTTTTGTATTAAATGTATTTTTTTTTGTTACACTCGACCATTTGTTATGCTAACAGATACTATAATTGCTAAAATAAACATTAAAGTAGCATAACAGATAATTAAGTAAGAAAAAAGCAATAAGAAATAAGTTAACGTCAAAAATTCACCTTTTTTTGTCCCGCTAATTTTGCCGATGTGTATATATTGCCGCTTCTAAAGTACTAAAATATTTTTTATTTTATTTATTTATTTATATACACACGAAAATTAAGACAAATCACACATTAAAAAGATACCTTGGTACAAAGTTAAGTAAGTTACAATATCTATGAAACGTGCCACTTCTGTGACGTGACTTCGCCATATGCCTCTTCTGTATAATTCACGCCATAGACAAGTGATAAACGCACCAAAGCGTTTTTGCGAGTAAAACCGCTAACGCTGCAACTTGACACGATCGGCCGCCATGATGTTTTCAGTAATAAGTCAGTTTCATCATCATCATCATAATTTGAGACGCCCACTGTTGGACATAGGCCTCCCCAAAGATCTCCAAACCAATCGATCCTCCTTAGTTTCATACAATTTTAGCTGACTCGGCAAACGTTTTTCGGCCTTTTTTTTTTCTATATAGCGATATGAATACTTTATGCCAAAACTAATGGTTTTTGTTTAGAAAAAAAATTGGAATTGTTTTCAGATTGGTCAATAGAACAGTTAAGTGGACAAAAAATTAATTATATCTCAGAAAGAGATGAATTTGGATTCTACATTTGGAGTAGTTAATAATTTCGTCCGAGGAATTGAACAGAAAAATCCTACCATGGCGCCTATCGTGTTACGTTAGGGGTTAACGTTTCTATTCGCAGAAACGCTTTGAAGCGTTCGCCACTTGTCAAAGCTACTAGTAGACTACCCAAAAACTGTCAAATTTCTTCTATACATTTCAAACTAATTCCATTGTCGTAGAGTTCAAATTGTATTGAAGAAATTGAGCAGTTTGTAGTAATCTGTAACCCGTTCTTTTGATATTATAATAAAATTGATATTATAATAAAATAATGAATATAGTACTATTCGATATAAATCTATCCGCAAAAAAATTAAACTATAAAATGCAACTTAAAGCAAATAAAGGAAATCGTTTGTGGTATGATATGAACATGATTTTAACTTTATTTTATTTATTTATGTGTAAAAAACGAGCAAAAAACACATTATGACGATTTATTTATTGATATTTTATGTGGTAATGGTTTGAATTATTAAAGGAAATAATTTTAATGTTGTTGTTTTTAAATTCTCCCTTATTAAGGAAGGCAAAGCAATCTAGTTTATACAGCCACGTCTTTAGTTATTTCTTCTTTCTTTTAGTTTGCATTAAAATATAGGTGTCATATATTGAAATGCATCTAGGGAGTACTTTGCAAGAAATGTGTGGCAACACACTTCACGATGGCGACCACAGATATATCAATCTAAGTATCTTGTATTTATTAAATCTGTGATGGCGACTGATGAGTTAGTTAAAGTAACTGATGAAGATATTTTTTTACATAAAATGGGTTCAGCTTCGGCAACACTGTGCAGGAGAGCTCAGAGGAAGCCAAAGATGGAGCGAGTTTACCCAGAAGATGCCAATTCACTCTAACCTTAAATAGAGCAGGGTTATAACTATTCGGGAATATGGACGCCGAGAATTCCACTCTTTAGCGGTACCTACGTATAATAAATGAAGATGAGATTCTCAACGTCATACACTCCACAAAGCCTTTATTTCATTGATTCCTCATCATAACTGATCGTCAAAGCGGATGCTTGTGTACATCAAAGGTACACCAATGTACAAAATCTACTCGGAATCAATTTTTGTTATGTTAAATTGTTGGCAGACAAGCATATGGCCTGCCTGGTGGTAAGCAGTGACCTATAGACGCTTGCAACAGTGACGTGACACTCACGTACTGCCGACTCTAGTCCCCTTCCCTACTCCGTGGAGCTTTGGCAACCTTACTCACCAACAGGAACACAACTCCAAAGAAATGTAGTGTTATTTGACTGGGGACTTGCAATTTCAATAACTGGACATGTATTAATTTTATAAATTTATGACTTTTCGTCATTTTATATCGAAAACTTGACTTATTATTTTTTGAAATTTACATTTTTATTAAAGTAATATTTGTATTTGACCTTGTAATAAAAATAGTTTGATGTATATTTTAGCAATATTAGCAATAATTAAATATGCACGTTGATGTTTTTCAGCGGAATATGTTAATAGATATTATACAAAGTGATTATTTTCTTAAACGTTGTTCGAATTAGTAACATTACATCAACAGTTGTTATACGAATCAAGGGTGAACCTAACATAACAATATGCTATGTAACATCGAATGTGCCACATTCCTGCAAATAAATGAATGGATTTGATTTGATGAAATAAATTACCAAAAAGCTCGTATTATCCGTATGATTTATACTAACATTATTATACACGCCTTGAACCGAATTGATAAAAAATATTATTGAAATTTTACCCTATATAATTTACCAAATATTGCAAACAGTTTGCTAGTGCTGTAGATAAAATAAATGAACAAAAATACTAACGACAGATTACACCAAGTTATAATTTTTACAATTTCGTAACAAAAAATAACAAGTTTAAAAATATAACAACTCCACATGAAATAATTTTATTTTCATGTTACTTTTTGCAATAATCACTTTTAAACTTTCACGTTACATGATTGACATGAGTAAAAAAGGGAATTACCTAACGCAATTTAATTATCTTTTAATTTTTTTTTTCAAAATATAAAATTTAATTTTAAAATGACGTATTATTATAGTTAACATTGTAGATTATTTTCTTATTATTTTCTGTATCTTATCTTAACATACATGTAAGTACCCTCTTAGATACTTATATGTTTTTGCTATGCCGGACAGGGTCCATAATAATGTCTGCCTAACTTTAAGATCTTATTTCTTGTAACATTATGGATTGCAAAAAATACGCCTGACTTTCAGTCGGGTTACACCGACCGTGGTCACAGGCGGACTGGAGAACAGCGATGTCTTCACTCTGTAAGTGAGGTAGATTCACACTCGTCTACCCACATGATGTTTCTTCACACACTACACTTATTGTGCGTCAGGCATTTAAAAGGTAATCATCGCGTTAATTCCTATTTTTTCTCATACTTTTTGCACATTTGTACAACTTAAAACTTGGTACAACTGGCCGTTATAAAGTATGTTTAACATTACACGTTACAACCGAATTTTAAGATTCAAAAACCACAATCGATTTCCCTACACCCCCCTCGCGGCTACTTAATAAAGTACCAGCGACGGGAGGTTGAAAATAATAAGCGGTAAACCAACAAACCTATTTGTCTGTGCACTTAGCGTGGGCGAGCCGTTTGACCTGGTGCACTATACTAACGTGGTTGGCGTGCGGCGGCTCTTCCTCGTGCGGCGGCCGCGGCAGCCGGCGCCGCAGCCACGCGTGCCGCAGCGCCTGGGCGGGCGTCAGCCGCTTCTCGGGGTCCCATTCTAGGCATCTGTTGGATCACAAAAGTAATTACATCGGGTGTAAAATACATGAACAGTCAAACAAGAGCCATGTATTCTATACATCAAAATAAGCAATATTTCAAAAAATAATTGCTGGGAAATGATTTATATTTTATGGTGTTAAAAAAAATTGCAAATTGTACCGCGCAATGTAAAGCGCTCAACTCGCACGCAACTCGCAACACCGCGATAATTTTGCCAGACGGCGGTCCCCTTCGTTTGTGTCCGTGGGCATCGAGTGAGCTACATTAAACGCTAACGTTTTGAAGCCATTTTTTTTATGAAATACTAAAAAACCTGTATAGTGTAATATACTAGCTTTTGCCCGCACATTTTAATTTTTTTATAGTATTTATCAAGTGCCTAAGAGGAAAAAATCCCCATGTTGATTTTCAGCCTTTATAATGTCACCCCATTTTTCCCTACATTTCCCCATACATCCCCCTTTTTGTACCCTTTAGGGTAGAATTTATAGAAATCCTAAAAAAGTCTTATTTAATTTCATCTATACCAATTTTCATGGATTGTACTTAAAAATTACGGATTTCCATACAAACTTTTCACTACCTTAGTGAATTTCCAAAAATCCTTTCTTAGTGCACCCCTGGACGCCAAAAGGAATGTACAGACAACAGCACATCGGGCTACCACAAACTGTCAAATTTTCTCAATCAATTTTGTCCTTTATTTCAAGGCTAGTAAGGTTGAAAGTCGGTTGGAGATATTAGACAGTTTTGTATAGTCTGATGTGCTGTTGACTGTACGTACCAAATTTGGAATCTCTAGACCCAGCGGTTTGGGCTGTGCGTTGATATGTCAGTCAGTCAGTCATTCAGTCAGTCAGTATTCATTTTTATATATACAGGGTGTCCCAGAAGCCGACGTCAAGCCGAAAGCAGGTGGTAGACTAACTGTTATATGTTATCAGAAAAATATAAAAAAAAAATCTAAGTTAGCTATTTAAAAAAAAATCTAGCATTTAAAAAAAATCGATAAAATCGGCATATTCTTCTAATTTCCAGCAGCTGGCTTTAAATTTAAGATTAGAGTATACAGAAACACTATTCAGTATTACAAAACAAAAGAAAATGTTTAGAAAAGTCAAGAATTGTAGCAACAACAGTGAAAAAACGGTCACAGGGTGTAAATTTTATCGATTTTTTTTAATGCTAGATTTTTTTTAAATAGCTAACTTAGATTTTTTTTTATATTTTTCTGATAACATATAACAGTTAGTCTACCACCTGCTTTCGGCTTGACGTCGGCTTCTGGGACACCCTGTATAAATTTCCACGCTCATTCACACTAATTATCTAGGTAGCGCAGTAGTTCTTAACCGGTGGTCCGCGGACCACTAGTGGTCCTTGGAAGCATTTCAAGTAGTCCTCGAGCCATTCCAATAAATAAGTGATAAAGAGTCCACATAACATAACCCGAGCGCTTAACCTATTTATTTAAATTTCAAATATTACCGTATCATGTTTTGAGATAGTGAAAAAGGCCGTACAGCGATACCCATATTATGGATATTGCAGAACTGGTCGGCCAAGATTAAACGACAATAAGAAGAAAGCTGTAGGTATTTCAAACTCACCGTCTAATGAAATCAATGAAGAACTTATCCTGGCAGCCTTTTAAGGCTGTGACAAAACTCTTGGAGCCGGGCGGACCGCGAGCTTTTCCTCTTCTTGACATACCTGGAATAACAAAAAAAAACTTTTTAGCATGTAAAAAAATATAATGCTTCCCAATGATATGATATTTAAAAAGAGGTAGATAGGTTACCTTCATACTAATTCAAAGTCAAAAATGGTCCAAAATGTCATCATGTTACACGATCAAATTAACTCGGCACCTAAAGTCTACGATTTCATGTTGTCGTATGTGGCGAGTTAACATGGTCGTATTGTAAGTTGTGAAGACAACATGATATCTCGCAATAGAGTAAACGAGAAAGATATATGCTCGGGTGTGCTAATCAGTTTACATTTAGGGTGCCACTTTTTGCAAGCAAGTGACCTATCTACCTCTTTTTAAATGTAATATCATTAATGCTTCCTTATAAGTTGATTGTGATTGTCTTTTTTATGTTATGTGGTTGGCAGACGAGCATAGCTGCCTGGTAAGCAGTCACAGTCCCTCCCTAGGAGCCTTGGTGTCTACAATAAACACACACTGAGACGGATAGACTCTTGAATTTGCACGAAAACAGACGGCAACGAGCATACGTTAACCACACACACCGCTACCGTTCAACAGAAAATGATCATTTAAAAATGAGCTTAACCACGTACACCTTAGATACACTTTACATAGACAGAATAAAGTGCCTAACAGCGCACATCGCGTTCTAACTTCAGAAGAACTCATGTGCTGAATAGGAATTCCATTTTAATAAAATAAGCACAATTAATGTGTTTACAGAGCCAGTTGTAAATAGAAATTTCATCTATTGGTAACATTAGAACGAAAACAGAATTACTTGCACAAACATACACAACACAATAAAAGCCGCTTTGGTAGAGTCAACAAAAAAATAACAAATTTAATTTTATACTTTACGGTTTACGATAAGGCCCAAGGTAGAAGCGAGCTCCACTTAATCAATCATCAACAGCTCATAATTAATGTCCCCACCTCGGGCTCGAGCCTACCCTACATTAGGGGCGATTAGGCCTTAGTCAACCACGCTGGCCAAGTGCGGGTTGGTCGACTTCACACACAACCTCAGAATTTCTTCATAGGTCTGTGCAGGTTTCGTCACGGTGTTTTCCTTCACCGTAAAGTAACGTCCACTTAATATCATATCATTAACTGCCGGAACACTATAAAGTGGGAAACTCACGATCACGAGATGCCATCACTCCAAAATAAGCTAAAATCGTTCCATGTGTTCTAATATCACGTGGCTTGAATGGAGTGGCGAAAAATTTTGGATTTCCAAACAATCTGATATCCATCACTCCAAATCCGCGGGCTCGTGTGTTGCCGATCCCACGTCCAATTCGTTACGTGTCAGAAGGCGCTGCGTAAAATGAAAGTAAACTGGAGTGACTCGAATTTGGATAAATTTGACCGTTTGTGGTAACCTAATGTGCTGATGGCTACAATAAATATGATTACACTACAATAATATATTCTATGATTTTTTTTTATTTAACTACGTCTCATGTTGACTGTACACTCACGAGCAATTTTATAAACTATTTTTTACTAGTTTGTGACTTCTATGTGTAAATAAGGTTGCTAAAATGTGAACACTGGATACATATTTTTGCTGGTGACTGTAGCAAGATGACGTATCGATCGAGCAAAGTAAAACATGAATAAATTTAATCCTAAACTGTGATACGACAAACGAAAGGGAGGGGATTATCGCAGCCATTCAACTTGGCGTGATACCAACCAAGACGATAATCGGACAAAATAAGGCGCAGTTAGCATACAAGACGGATTATTAGTTTAATAACAAAGAAGTTTGATTAAAATCTAATATTTTAGGAACAAATTCCATTTTAAAAACAACTACGTTAAAAATTAAGATACCATCTGTAATATGTACCTAACAATACAATAAATATATGTCTACTTAATAATGGAAAATTATACTAATAATTCATATTTATTAGTATTCTCATTTACGCTTATTATTACCGGTGATGTGTGTATTAAATTTTAACATTTAATATCCTTTATTTAAAAAACAAATTAATTTAACACAAATCTTTACAATTAGCAATTTTCATTTAAAATCTGTCTTTCCTGTCAATTCAAATATTGTCTGGAAGAAATCGCACATATGGCGCAAGAGCATGACACATTACCTTTATTAGATTTTGCTTTTCTTATTATTCCTAATTTAATATCATAAACTTCACAAATTAAAGAAAATATTCAGCTTATGAAAACCTGAATGCCAAACTCCCAACGTAAACAAGCCTTTATTGCTCGTAGGTTGACCATCTCTGTCTGATTGAGAAGCGTGACTCATCGTCTCACCCCAGTTTCCCGATGACGAAAAGTCAGAAAATTTATAATCGTTATACAAGTCATGTCTGGTATGTTTGCCACCTCTGACTCAGAGCATGCATATGCAAGTGGAGATTGGTGAAATTACTTGTTTTGTTATGAACAATTTGTGTGTGATCTATTTTTGATGATTATCTTTTCTGTGAATTGAACTTGAAACATTTTTAATACGTCACTTGTTTGTCAACGATCGGTAACAAAACAATAACAGAACAGGAACACACCCAATTGTTACACTCGGAGAAAAATTACAAATGAATATGTTTATGATTTTCAAGTTACAAAGTGTAAACTTTTAAGGTACTTTTAAGTTTTAATACTAACACTATTAAGAGTTGATGACATTCAAACTTTTCGTCCATTTTTACACATTAGCGTTAGAGATTGCACCACACTACACTACTAATTGTTGGTAGGTCAATGATATTATAGTATAAAAGAGTTACGTTATGAGTACGTTTACGTAAACGTTATGAAATGCAAAATCAGAACGGGCAACACGTGTTGCCTGTTCCCATACTAAATTGTCGCGCTTAGTACTGTTGTACAGCGCCATCTATGTTGTCTATGAGGAGGGCACACCACTCCCCCCTGAGACCGGAGGTCGATAGTCCATGTGTGCTCAGCAGTCTGTGCGTCAGTGCTTGCAAGTGCCAGGTGGCTGCAGGTGCCCCATAGTCTGCGGTGAGTCGAGACGAGTGAGGGATGAACTGTGCTGCAGCGAGTCTGCTCCTGTCTGAGTGAGTCCAGAAGTGGAGCTGACGGTGGGTCCGAGCTGCTGGGTGCAGGCTGCCACGCCGGAGTGAGTGGGCCCGACACTATAATGCACTGGTCGTGGGCTGCGATGACCAGGTCGGGATGATGCCGTCGAGTGTGCCGAGGAACCAGGAAGCGTCGTCATGATACTGCGATGGAAGCTTGAAGCGATGCTGGCTTGCTGTGGACTGCTGATGGGAGACTCTTGGTTGTGACGAGGAAATGAGGAGCGGGTTTTGCTGAGGTTCTTCAGTGCTGCATGCCCTGTCAAGGATCACCACTGTAACGGTGGAAGTTCTTCCCTTTGGACTTCCTACACTCCTTTATTATTATTATTTTCGACATTTCGGCTTTTTGCGTCTCTGCGACCTGTAAAGATCTATTGTGACTAGCCTCCAAGTAAGCCCTATTGAGGCCTTACATGTACTTCTGTAACTGGGTACTATTTAAAAATGATAAGATATATATGGCTTGGATTGTTTCGATGTCATCTGGGTCGAGAATGAGTGTCCCCAAATGTCGGCTTCTTTTGTGAATGAGAGATTCCCAAGAGCACAGCTGTTATGCTCCTTACTCTGTGTAGTAAAAGACCGGAAAACCAGTCTTACATGAGGAATTTCCACTAACCACAATAATAGCCATTTCCAGCTATTCTACCTCTTTCATTGCCAGGGACGCGGAACTCTAAACTATTATAGTTGAGATTTATAACTCAATCGTTCAATGGCGCCTAAACAATGGAAGACACTTTGAACATCTTCCGCGAAGAGATGTTAATCCAGGTAATTATCTCGGGAACGCTTTGTGCGAAATTCGCCAAATTTCCCTCTACTCTAAACTCATTAAGTCTTTTTTAGCCTACTAATAAAAGGCAAGTGCTAGAAAACATATCGCTTTAACAATCGTAAATCTATTCCGCGTTCCGCGAAGTAATATTCTAAAAAATGTACAGACGGTTACTGTCAGGCGTTAATCACCCGAAAATGTCAAATTACTATACATAACTTATTTCATAAACATTTATATCTATTGAAGTTTCACAGTTTGTGGTAACCTGCCGTGCAGCTTTAGCCATCTGTATATTATTTAGGAATTAATGAAAAGTTAAACGAAAAATACTACACAAGGTACGAATATTTGCAAACCAAAAATATCCTGATAGAACAGGAGGAACCTATCACAAACTCTCCCAAATCGTCCTTTTGCTCAACACATCACCGTGACTCCCTTTCGATCCAAACCCTACAGAGACTCTAGACCAGGGGTTCCTAAACTTTAAAGATAATGGAACATCAACCAAACACCTTTTATTTTGTGAAACCCCATATCAAATGATTACAAATAAACACTGAAATTGTTAGTTTGAGAACATTTTCTCTTAAGAAATATTATACATAATAGAAACCCATTATTCTTAGCTTAAAGTTTAAAGAGAAGAATGAAATTGTTTTACTGTTTTATGAATAATTGTTTTATAGTTCGGATTTTGGCGGGACCCTAATGACCATTCTACGGAACCCAGTTTGGGAATCCTTTAGACAACACAGTGAGACCTCACAAGAGATAACTGTCGCCTAGAAACCCCTTTAATTAAAATTTGCCCAACAGACTAAAAGGACCAAAGCTTTCGCCTTTTAAAAAATCTCTTAAGCAGAAATTTAAAAAGTATACTACACACAAGAAAGTCATTGAGTTTCGATGCCGATTCCAAAAGGTCTCAAGTTCCGATTGATTTGATACCGATTTCGGTTCCGATTATATTGAATCTGAAGTAATGACGAAGATCAGAACGAAATGCGGAACCGTAGCTAGGGCATTCGCTCACACGAACGAATAAAATATCTATACAGTTCAAGCACCGTTATCAGGTGATGAAAAAAAAAAAAAGAATAATTTTAAATCTATTTTATAAAAACACTATTCGTCAATATTATGATGAGGATGCTAACACCACAACAGACAGCCAATATAGTGATAAATGTTTCGTATGAAACTCTTAATAAATACAGCAAAGCAAAACGTAAATAAAAATCTGGATCAAGCTCTGACTTTGGCTCCAGCTGACTGCGATTCCGGTTCCCAATTCCGTCAAATGATTCCGATAAATGATGAAATATGATTGTGATAAATTAAATTTAAACCTTCCGATAAATCCATCTCCCTAACATCCCTACTATACACCAAGCCAGCTGATACACTAAAAATATCGTAAAAAAAAATCTAAAATTCAGGTTTTCCTTACCTCCGCTAAGGACGGTGGTGCCATCAGCCAGGGTTGTCGCTGTACAGTATCGCGGTAGACCTTTGCTACTGATGAAGTTTTTGGACCGTTTTCCCTGTTCGATGAGTTTCTTCGGCGGCATACCGAGTAGCTCGATAATGCACGCCATCTGGTCCGCTTCGTCCTCGCCGGGGAGTAGAGGGAAACCTGGAACATTTAGCATGGGGGTAGATCAGATCACTGTATTTTACAGCAGACGGGCAGCTTGTATTTGGAATGCCCAGTTAAGAAGGAGTCTTCGCCTTACAGAAGACCGTAATTTTGGGAGCAGAAACAGTATTAGAAGAGCGTTGAATAAAGAAAGATCCTGTGCTCGGCTACCGATACAACGGTGCGAGAAGTTCACTGCTTTAGTGCAGAAAAGCTGGCACCCATTTCTAGCACGGGTGACTTTTCCGGTGAGTATCAGCTATACTATTCTGTAAAGAGCTCATTTTGACAATCACTTTAATTTTGGAAAATTACTAGTTTTATGAGATCAACTGGAAACGAAGTCATGGCTCATGGTAAATATTCTATTTCGAACTCAGATCTAAATCGGAGAGTGATATTGATAAAAAATATTTATTGTTGTGAAATATGAGTGTGTTTGATAGGTAAATAAACACGTTTAAGATTCTGTTTCCGCTTTTACTTATTATTAAACAAAGATCATCTCTTTTTGACGCCTGATAATAGTGGATCCCATAAAAAATCTAAATGCGTTAATATTTCAGATCATACAAGTCAAGGTTACAATATTATGAAAAGTAGTACCAAATTGCAATTCGAGACGGTAAAACCCGGGCAGATTTCAATGCATTATTTTTTAATATAATTTTCGAATCTTCGTAAAGTTTATCAGATTTTTCAATCACAGCATGACATATTCACAAAGTACCAGGCAGACCGCCAGCTCTTTAGTGGTCCTTATTCTGAGGCTCTCTGTGCACACTGTGGTAGTGCGTATTCATAGGTAGATCTACCGTATTTAATACAAGTGGCCACTTGTGGCTCTATTCGCATGGATGTCGGTTATTAAGACTAGATTCCTCAGTGACAAAGATCCAGATCCATCCAGCCGTTCTGGCGTGATTGAGTATAGTATATTTTTATCTCACGAACATAGGTAAGCCATGGCAGTTTATAACGCTCCTTCACGGACATACACAGCATTACAAACTTAATCCATCATCCATCCACCCAATTTCGCATTAACAATAGTAGTTAGATTGATCAGTATATAAGTTATATGTACCTGTTAGCAGTTCCGCTAGTATACACCCCAGAGACCACATGTCGATGGGCATGCCGTACCTGGCGCCCATCATCACCTCGGGAGCGCGGTAGAACCGCGACTGGATGTACGTGTACACCCGCTGGTGTTCGTAGCACGAGCTGCCGAAGTCTATCACCTGGAAACAAGGAGTTCATATTAATAAATGGTTCATTCAATAATATTTTGAAATTATTGCTCCGTTACGAGACTCTGATCGCAATCTTGCTTCTCATTAAACTATCAATCTACCTAAAACCATTCATTGAGTAACCTCTCCTGTAGATCCTTTAGAAGTTGGGTACACTACCTATTCTAGCTGATGCTGCAGCATCAGCGTTCAGCAGTATGAATAAAGTTAAGTGACATACATAAAAAACACACACAATGTCGATCATTCTCTTCAGATTTGTTACCCAAATGTGAAGTCACCAGTCAGAAAGGTGACATTAATATCTAATTAAAGTACGCTGAACTCTTATCTGGAGAAGCTTAGGGTAATTTATATCTCATGACACTAATTACTCTAAACTAGTAACTACTAATTAAGAGTTAAGTAGGTACATACTATTAGAAGACAGAAAAAACAATGTATATCCGGCTCGAAGGACCATTGCAACTACCTCTCATCTGCCTCCGCTGTATCGGAAGAAGTATAAAACAAGTCACATTAGAGGTCAAAAAAACGGCTTGTAACCAGAGTTGCCAGGTGTTCGGTATGACAAAAATACAGTATGGGAGGTTCGGATTTATTTTTCTCATTAATTTTTCTCCCTAATAAACGAATTGACTGTCAAATTTTACGCAATCGGCATCGATGTTGCACATCCACGAGTGAAGAATACGAGAAAGGAGGCAGAGACGAGACGTAGTATGGCAACCTTACTCGTCATGCCGCACGTCATGCTGCCTAACGCTTACCACCAGACATGTAAACGATTCACATTAACGCAAACTGGTAAAATAAAACTACCCGCAATCGTAATTCACGTAATAAATATGTAGCAAGCTAAACATTCTCTGAACTCGCAAACACAAGAAAGTCATTATCAAAGAAAACAAACCGAGTAAAAGTATAATAAATATTGTACTAGAGGCAGATTTCTCGTGAAATAAATTCTTTGATAATATTTATGATATCGATACGGATTTAGACCATAACGCTGTTTTGATCAAAATACAAGAGTCTGATTTTGAGGTTATGTATACAAAGTGTTAACGGAACACGGATAGAATAAAATTCATGTAACATTATTAGCATGAACAATAGCTTTAGATACGAAGATAACATGATTATAATATTCTAATACTTTGAAAAAAGACATAGTGACAAGAAAGAAGAAAGGGTTGCTCAAATGGTTTGATCATAAAGGATGAGACAAAGAAGATTGAAGAAAAGGATATATGAATCGAAAGTAAGTAGAGATGGACGTGTAAGACCTAGGCGAACGTTTGTCGATCAAAATGAATCCTATAGATGAATAGAGAAAGGGATGCTCAAATGGTTTGGTCATAAGAGATGAGTGAAAGAAGATTGAAGAAAAGGATATATATGAATCGAAAGTAAGTGGAGATAGACGTGTAAGACCTAGATGAACGTTTGTCGATCGAATGGATCCTATAGATGAATAGAGAAAGGGATGCTCAAATGGTTTGGTCATAAAGGATGAGTGAAAGAAGATTGAAAAAAAGGATATATGAATCGAAAGTACCTAAGTGGAGATGGACTTGTAAGGCCTAAGCGAACGTTTGTCGATAAAATGGATCCTATAGATAGACACTTGCAACATTAACGTGACACTTACGCGCTGCCAGCCCTAATCCGCTTTTTTATATATAAAGAAATGGCAAACAAGCTTGCGGTTCATTTGGTGTTAAGTGGTTACCATCGCCTATAGACACTTGCAATATTAAGGGTAAATCACTTAACACCGCAAGTGCTTTGCTATCCTTGGGACTAAGATGATATGGCTTCCATGCCCACACTGGCTACCTTTCCCTTCAATCTGAAACCCCGCGAAGCTTGGAAATAGTTTTTAGGAAATAAAAACAAGTTCTATTTTGGTTTGCCCTTTAAGAATTACCTAACACTCTATGTTTCCTTATTTACATTATATTGTTCATTGCATTAAATACCGTAATATGCTGATTTACATACCTTTACTCGTCTGTATATAACCCTAGACTAGGTCGAGGTGTGTTATATGTATAATTGTAACTGAACAGCAGATAATATTTGAAGGTGTCTCGTTGTTTACAAACAGTTTTAGTAGTAAACATTAGTCACGTATTGTTGTGTGTTCTTTGCATGATATTTTATTAAGGCCACATAAAATTTGAGATGACAAGAAAGTTGATATATTCGTGTCACAGAGTTAACGTTGACGTTTCAGCATAAATTAAGTTTAAATTTAAATCGTTTTTTCGCCAATATTTTATAGCTCCAAGGGGAAGGGAAGGGGTTAGGGTTGGCAGCACGCGAGTGTTAAGTCAGTGTTGTGAGCGTCTATAGGCTATGGTGACAGCCTACCATCGTGAAGGCCATATGCTTGTCTGCCAAAGAGTACATTATTTTGCCTCCGACCAACTTACATTACCACAGAAGCCTTGTAATATTTAAACAGAAAAAAAATATGTTCCAGATAAAGTTTTTACTTATTACTTATCAAAAGAATTGGCTACTACTGGCTTTGTGGAACTCAATTGGTGGCATCAAAATTGACTTTCATAAGTGTACAAATTGTACCTAAATGAATAAAGTGATTTTGACTTTGACTTTGACTACTTTATACGTCCATTAATAAATACCCTTTTCGCTATTCTATTATCCCTGTAGGACAGATTTTAATTGGCAAATATATGTATTAAATGAGAAACATTTGAACTGAAACAATTATCGTTTACTTTGCCACGCTTCATAACACAAGTGGAATTAGCAAAGGGCTATTTAGTAACCTCTTTTGTATAATTCTAAACCAGCTGGACGAGGCAGCCGTTACTGAATTCAGAAAGTGGAATAAATTCATATTGTTTATATATTATCATTTACTCAAAACAATTTTAATTCAACGCAGACAGATTATGAAGATAAAAAATGTAAAAGCAATAATTATGGTGCTTAAATGTCAAACAAAGGTCCAAACTGATGTACCTGAAGAAATCACGTCAATAGACAATGCACCTCCGTACGATCTATAATCGGAGTTACGCGTGCGTCACACTGCGTGCACGCACGCACGCACCATGCTATTGAGAGACAGTACTTATTGTGATGAATGTATAACAGACAATTGTTGCAAGTATGCAAGCCGTGCATTCCAACATGGTCAATGAAGATGAAAGTCGTAGATGGACGGTTGCAACAATGTGAGTAATAACCGAGGTGGCTAGTAATTAATAAACTTTGTAAACTTAGCTGCCGTCTGCGACTTTCAGTGGATTTGCAATTATCCCATCAAAACAAAAAGCAAATAGTACGTATATTCATATATTATATTTAAAGTTATCCACTGCAGACCCAAGGTATTAAGAAAGATATTGTTTTATATTATGAAAGTGAACTTTATTAGATACGTCATCATGAGTGTTCTATCGGTTGTATCATCATTATTGGACTGCCTTGCTCGCAAATTTATTTGATGTTGGCGTATGATCTTTTCCATGTATGTTATCCATAAATTGTGGAATGAAATAAATAATGTAAAACTTTGTACAACATACAAAAACAAACTACGGTAAAAAACCTACTTATTAAGTGAATGTTGTGATCAAGTTAATCATCATAAATATTTGAAAGAAATCCTGTACCAAAATTACTTTACAAGAATGGTCTGCAAATATTCCTCATCTTGAAATTGAGATGGGAAAGATATAGGTACTAGATGCTGTCAAAGAAATTATGTGTAGCATAGCACGACAACCAACGTTTATATATCACAATAGCACTGTAAATAGAATCCCATGACAAGAAACGTGGAAAAATAGTTCATGGTCAAATAAGATTGATTGCAGAAAACGGCCTCGAAACGCACTTAAGGATTCATTGTATTTAACTGGCGATATTTTAAAGTTATTGATTCCCAATCAAGACAATACAATCGGTTTTATTTAAAAGATTACAGAACCTCAATCGGGTAACGTAAATCTGTGCCTAATAGAATCACAAGAGAGAACGTAATACGAAATTAGGGTGAAGATCTTTTCTATTTAATTTACCTTAAAACCAATCCGCTTGATGCAAAACACCAAATGTAAATAAGAAACATTGTATTCGTAATACAGACACATAGTTGAAACAGTAGACAGTAAAATCTGCTGGGAGCTAGCAGCTAGAATAGGTTAGTTGTAGTGTGTGATTTTTTAGTTCTTCTGAATTGAAGACTGTTAAGGCAAAATTTTGTACCTACTCTAAATTCTGGTTCGAAATATCGCAATACATTTGAATAGCAAATTCTCATTTGATACATGCATTTAGACGAAGAAACCGAAGACGGAAATCGTAAACAACGTTGAGGATATTTAAATATCGCAAAATAGGATGCTATTCGCTTTTAGTGCCGCAATTGCAATTTTTCAGAGAACCTAATTGAAATGGGTCAGCCCCAATTTGCCATCTGAGAAGCGATGTATTAATTGGTCGACTTCCAGTAAATGCGTTGGCACATTAGCATCCAGAAAAAATTGGCCACTGAACAATTTTTACGGGGAAAATTTAAGTTTGGGTAAACCGCTTGGCTAAGAAAGAGGATATAAGAATATATTATTTTTAAATGTCAACGGGATGTTGGCGTGAAATTTATTAATCGTTCATTGGATGACAGTTTCAGTAGAAAACTTTTTGGATTAGTGAACTTGCCCAATTATTTCTCGGAAGTGCCAGCGTCATATTGGCAAACGCCCAGTGATGAGACGCCGCCCGCCTCCATTGTATCATCAATGAGTATTATATCATTGATGTCTATCATGTTCGTACGCGGAATAAAATCATCTTCAATAGTTTAATTAATAGTCTGTTGACCTTTAGCTAATGTTTCATCATTTCATTTCATGATTAGAATAAATAATAGATAAATAAAAAACATCGTCATCACCAATTTCTCAGAAAGTGGTACAGTCATTTTTAACGTCATTAAAAGTTTTGTCACAGTCTGGTGAACTCGTCCAACTGAAATCACTTTTATTTTAGTTTGCTTGTATTATTAATCTAGTTTAATGCGTCTTATGTTTTAGTTCATATTAAGTGAGAATTCAAAAGATATGGATAATGAGTTGGATAATATTTAAAACACGTAAGAAAAGAAAGCATCAATCAAATTCGCTTATCGGTGCAACATGTTCATAGTTCTGAAAACTGGAAAGATTACCTCCTACGATTTGGTGAAGCAAGCTTACACCTAAGGACTGCCATAGCTCATCTAACCATGAAACTAAATAACGAATATGTTCCTTGGAGCCACATACAAGCACTCATGTCAAGTCGCCTTATAGCCCTTGACAAATGTCCCGGTGTGAGACCGATTGGTATCGGTGAATGCCTCAGGAGAATCCTCTCCAAATGTATGATTGAAGCCACTGGGTCCGAAGTAACTGAAGCATGCACTAACTTGCAACTTTGCAGCGGATTAAGCAGCGGCATTGAAGGTGCAATACATGCAATGAGTGATCTTTTTGAAAAAGAATGCAAACCTGGCTCATACTGGGGATTACTTCTTGTCGATGCAAATAATGCTTTTAATGCTGTTAATAGACAACTAGCCCTCTGGCAAGCTAGAATACACTGGCCACACTGCGCACGCTTTCTTTATAACACCTATAACGGTCACGCAGAGCTCGTCATTCGTGATTCGGAAATGAGAATTTATAGTAAAGAAGGTGTAACCCAAGGTGATCCACTAGCTATGCCCTTATATGCCCTTGCTACTTTACCTTTAATAAATAAACTCAAAGAAGGAAATAATACCACACAATGTTGGTATGCGGATGATTCTTCTGCCCAAGGAAATCTTGATAACCTATATAAATGGTGGGAACAGATAAGAAGTATAGGGCCTGCCTACGGATATTTCCCCCAAGGTAAAAAGTCATTCTTAATAGTATCAGAGTTTGACAAACAGAAAGCAACTCACCTATTCAAGAACACTAATGTCTCAATTGTTACTGGATCTCGTTATCTGGGAAGCTACATCGGAGAAGGGAAAGAAGTTTTTGCAAAAAAGTATGTACAGAAATGGGTTTCCACTTTAGAAAAATTATCACTCATATGTAAAGATTCACCACAAGCTGCCTATACCGCCCTTACCAAAGCCGTACAATTTCAATGGTCATTCTTGTTACGAGTCTTAAAAGACGCCGCAGAATATTTTGATCCTTTAACAAACTCACTACGCACAACTTTTTTGCCGACCCTATTTGGGGGCGATGTGTCATCATCAGAAGCTGACTTATTTTCTTTACCCATTCATAAAGGTGGATTAGCAATATCTGATGGTGCCACCACTTCAAATTTATACTATGATATGTCCAAAAAAGGCTGCACAGTACTTTCATCGTCATTAATCGAAACGAAGCATATGGAACTTGAAATACATCATAAGTCCTGCAAGGATGCACGTAAAGAATGCCATAAACTAAAAGAGACTCATGATGACAATCTTATGGTTTCTATTCTAACCAATCTCCCTCCCATCAAAAGAAGAGCCATTGAAAGATCAATCTCGACAAAAATGAAGACAAAATCCTCCAATTGGCTATCTGTTATACCCACTAGAAAAGATCATTTTGACCTTTCTCCACATGAATTCCGAGATGCCCTTTCAGTACGATACCATCGAACACCAATTGCTATGCCAAAATCTTGCGACGGATGCGGCAATAACGATTTCAATATTGATCATGCCCTGTGTTGTAAAACTGGTGGTCTAATCACGAGACGTCACAATGAAATAAGGGATCTCTTTTGTGAATTATGTCAACAAGCCTGGGGAAACGTTGTCAAAGAACCAATAATCACTGAAGGCGAAATTGGCCTACGAGGAGATTTAGCTTGCCGTGGCGTGTGGGTTGCTCAGAGGGAGGCGTTATTCGATATCCGTGTTGTAGACACCGACGCTCCTTCTTATGTCTCACACCCTGTTGCATCTGTCCTGAAATCCGCTGAATCAGAAAAGCAAAGAAAGTACGCCAATGCCTGTGAGCTGCGTCATGCCACTTTTACACCCCTCGTCACCTCCGTAGATGGAGTCTTTGCACCACAAATGGCTACCTTTGTTAAACACCTCGGGGAAGCACTTGCATCTCGCTGGGACCGATCCCTGTCATGCGTTTTGGGCTGGCTGAGAGCTCGCATAATAACATCTGTAATAAGAGCAACCAGCATGTGCATTCGAGGCACCCGCCACAAATGGAAGCCAGCAGCGAAGCTGTTTGGCTTTGATGATGGAGCTGCCCTACCATACACTGACTGACAGACCGACTTGACTATTTTTCATGGTTATTAATTTATTACTTTTCAATTTACAATTTAAGTTATATGTATGTATATAATACTTTATAAGTTTTTAATAAATAAAATTGTTCCTGTTCATAGTAAATAACATACATTTCCTTCAAAATTTAATTATCCGAAAAATCCCATATGGATTACATCACAGATGTGTTTACAATGATACTAAAAGAAAAAATCTAGACCGTGGTAATAATTGATCCATGCCAAGATCGAGTCGGCAAACATTTGGACAGATATTGGGCCGAAGTGACAAATATTACCACTTATTTTTCTTTCTTGTTGGCAAGTATATTATTTGATGCTAATGAGGTAGTAAACATTGTATCGAAAGATGTGGCAGTTCTGAGAACGTCGCCTGTTCACAGTAAGATCATTAAGGTAATTGGGTGTACGGCAATAGAAAGCTTTCGCCATAAAATGTTCCTTATTAAAGCAATGATTTAAAATACCCAATTGGAAATTCTGTGCGCTTCTCAAAAGATAAAATAAATTTTACTATACACGAACGCATAAATAATAACTCGAAACATATGGTAAGTATTCTCTAATCCTTAGATCTGGTGCTGGCCATCCACTAAAGCCGAGACGAGAGAAGATGCTTTACAGCCACCGAAGCTGTGCGGCGGCAGTGGCTCAGAGCAAAGTATTAGCAGCATTAGTTACATCGGCGCTAAGATGCGTGTGGCTTCACATCGTCCCGCCTAGTACACATCTTTGATTTAATATCGTATCTTATTAATAATAAGAGATATAATAAATTAAAAATAATAGTAAAACACTTTTATTGAACACAAAACATAAAATAAGGTACAAAACAAGTCATACATTTGTGACTCATCATATTTCCTCCAAGATATCGATTTTGGTCTTTGAAACCAATCTCCTGACCTCTCGTCCTGTCGCCGCTTTGGTAAAATCAAAAATCTAAAGTGACCAGAGGCCCACATCATACGCGGCTTTCGAAGTATTGAATATTATTAAGAGCAACAAATTGCTGACGAAATAACTAGCCTTCCTACGGAAACTAACCAAACACCCAATCACAATACTTCATTCCCTTCCGCCCAAACAAGCAACGCTGCTAAAATATTGTCAATTTGGCCCGTCTTAATACAGGTCACAAATTAGGCGAGTGCCACACTGTGTCAGGAAGGGGTCGATTTATAGATGCCCTGACGTCACACGCTGTTCACCACGTGAGCGAGAACGTGTTGTACCTTTTAGAGCGGTGTAAGTTCGGCTTGAAATAGAGGGATTATGTTGACGGTATACAAGATCAAAGTTTGGGGAATATTGGCGAGCACTTTCATGACTACGACTGTGTGAGTGCATAATATTAGATATACACTAAGACGCTTGCTTCAGCGATATGGGAAAGAAATGAAATATGTGTTAGACAACAATGTACTCATAATGAGACTTGTAAAGTATTGTCCGAATTTTCTCAAATAACACTTTAGTCTACGGGTCCAAGACCAGGATATTAGAAGTTCATGAAGGATATATTATAGCTGATGTCCTCTTAATTGCAGAAGCATAAAAAGTAAGGATTAGGAGACAGAAACAAGAGAAAGAACTGTATCTGTGATTTAATTAAGATCGGGCGAGATGAAGGACGAAAGTTTCCCACACAATTAAAAAAGGGCACCTAATACAGTTCGTTGAGACCGCTTTTCATTAAAGATTACGGCGTTTTCTGATTTCATTTGCAATTTACCTGACGACACCAAAGAAAAGAGAATACTCGCTCATAGCTTAAAATATCTCAGGGCACTATTCGACGTTAGAATCATTTATAAATATTATATATTTTAAAATTATTTCCCTATATTCTCGGATCGCGATCTATGAATGTTTAATACATAATATTTTATGATACCGGGAACATCTCCATTCTCCCACAATAAAACATGATTAACCGACGCTAATACATAAAAGAGTTTAGCTGTAAAACGGATGAAGGTGTGAAAAATGTCTGTTCGGAGATGAAATATTTCTTCGGACTACTTTTGAAGTAAAAGTTTATTACTAACTACACTGCCATGTTTAAACGTTCGTGTCAACGAAACATACTAAAGAAATGTTAACTTTTTTTTTCCAGGCTCACACCAATTATCTAGCCCAAAGTAAGTATCATTAAGAACTTGTGTTATGGATAGTAGATAACGGACATTTTAATATACATAATATTTTTAGATATCTTTATAAATAAACTTAAATAAATATATAAACAACCATGACTCGTCAACAGATACTCGTGTTCATCACACAAATATTTGCCTCTACTAGGACTCGAACCCGGACCGCTTGATGTGTAGGCAGCTATACTGACCACTCCACCAAGACGGCGTCCTCTTATCCTTGTATCGACTTCTGAGGCTCTTTTTGAGTAACGCGGATTTGCTACTACGTGCAGGCCGTCCGCATGTAAGTAATTATAACTTATATTATTTGAAAGAATAAGCCAATTCGACCCATATTTTGATAGTAAACTACATAAAGGCTTCGCCAAAAGTAGACGAAAGCTAGTCGAGTATAGTCCCCTTCTTAGTATCTAACCGGGAACCACTTCTAAACTATTAGAGGCATTAATTTTAGAACAACATACATTATATACTACACGTTCAAATTAGTAAAAGAACATTGGAAAAAAAATATTACATTAATTTGCACCTCCAGTAAGTACTCTTGTTCCCTAAACAACGCACAACTGCTTCCTCTTCTATTGATTAATGCCCTTGACGTGCGTAAATCTAATTTATATACTTGCAGTTTTCTTAAAGCTATCAATTCTTATTAACTAAGAGATTTCGCTCACTGTTGTAGAATCACCTGGTTTATGTTTACGAAACTTTGACGGTTGCAGGGCTGTGAGAAAAATTACCAAAAGAAATATTTTCTGAGGGCAGGTATGGTGTATGATAGTATACAAAGTGGAACGTCCGTCCTAGAACATGTAGAAGATCGCAGTTAAATAACACTCTTTCGTAGGGTTGGTTTTGTCGATAAGGTCTAGATCTCCACGGGGTTGGGAAAAGGGTTGCGGTTGATCTGTGTTTCACTGTCATCATCAAGAGCTCATATAATGCCCCTACTTTGGGCTCGAGCCTACCCCACATTAGGGGCGATTAGGCCTTAGTCAACCACGCTGGCCAAGGAGTTAGTCGACTTCACACACAACCTAAGAATTTCTTCATAGGTGTGTGCAGGTTTCCTCACGATGTTTTCCTTCACAGTGAAAGCGTCGAATAAACGTACATATGAATTCAAAATTGTAAAACACATTGGTCCGAGGCGGGGTTCGACTTGGTGCCTCCCGGGTGGGAGACAACGCCCTTACTCACGCCACCGACGCTTTTCACGACGTGTTTCACTGTAAATCCCGTTAATTAGAAAATAAGGGCTTGATGGGACTACCTTGGAGCATTCCTGACTACACATACTATCACAGGCAATGACAAGCTACACGGTAGTGAAAAAGAATGACGGTAATTGTACAACAAACGTTTCTCGTGCCCCGCCAATGTTATGACCTAACAAGGAGCTTTTCCAATGTTATTATCATTAGAAAAAACTTTTAATTTCAGAGATTTGTGATTCTCTCTTTATTCATTCGTTTATAAGTCACTTTCTTTTCTACCTACCTTTTCTATCAAAGAGAGACGGAATGTGATTTTCCAACTCGAATCCATTTCCAAGCGTTTGCTCTTACTGAATACGTCGGTTTCTCCGGAATATAAAAATGCTACTTGCCACTCACACCCCTGGTGCCCAATTAGTTCGCGGAACTAACCGCGTAAGCTGTTCGTAGCGGATTTTCAGTCAGCCCGCTTATTTCAGGAGGCGACGACAGAATTTAGTATACGTTGTAAATTCAATTTTATTTCGAATGTACTAGAAATATATTTAGCTGAATGGGCGTGTTTTTAAACGCCAGTATTTACAGACTAGATTCATCCACGAAAGCGGTGTTTACACACGACGCCCCAGCGGCAGTGTTTTCGCTGTTGTTGTATGAAGATTCGCCGCTCTGCCCGCCGCCGAGGCGCCATGTGGTCCAATGCTCCACACAAATCTAAAGGTGCCTAACACAGCTGCACCGCTGCCGCTGCAGCGTGTGTAACACGCTTACACGGTGTGACGTCAATTTGGCGCATATTGGTATGAAATTTGAAAATTGAGTTTTATTTATGCTTGTCAGGGAAGCTTCTGGTCTCCATCTCACCTGTGTGGTAAGTGACGATAAGGTCGAAGATAAAATTAAGCTTCACCTGAAACCCTCAATCACAGAGGAACAAGCTGTCGGAACACAATAATGGTTCTAACGAGCTGGTAAAGTTACTAAGCCTAACACATACATACTTGCAATACAAAACACAATCGCATACACAGTCCGTTCCTTTAACGATATATGCGCACGCGCATTTGGGTCACCGGCGGCAAGTAACGGCACATTTTTTACGACGCACCAGAGACAAAGGCCGCGGAAGGCAGTGTCTGTAGATTTATTACCATTTACATGGTGTTTAGTCAATGGGAATGGAAATGTATCCGTAATTAGTTATGTTTTATGTCCTAACTCTTTTAACATCTACATTCGGTTGCAGCGCAGTTATGAGAAGAAATGAAACGCATGTTATGGGCGAGTGATGGAATTTTAGATAATGGAAACAAATTAAACAACGATTTTTCTATGTGCTTCGGAAGTAAACTGATGATCCCGTCTCCTGTCGAAAGACAGTAGTCGCAACCAAGATGTAACCAAGTTAGAAATTATGGTTTATAAAACTCAGACACGGGAGTCCTCCCAAGGAGGGCTGGTGTCAGGCAAGCGGCCGGCCGTAAAAAAATTAATACCAAAACTGTTGAAGCAGTATGTAAATAGCGCGACATGCACCGACTCCAAATAAATTTGGTGCAGGGCAGGACAAACAAGAATAGGTTAACCAATTTTAAATAAGTTAAAAGTATTAGTATATAGTACTTTTGCGCCTGCAAATACCAGATAAAAAAATCTGTTATTCACATGACAGCTCGTCTTTATTCTCTGAAACTGAAAACACAAATCTCGCAACATTTTCACGGTAAATAAATTACGAAACAGCCAACTAATTAATCTATTACGACATAAAAAAATCGGGTCAAGAAAACCAAAAGCGCAACAGAAAACAGCAAAGACAACCTTCGCGGCTCCATGAAAATAACAAATTAAACTTTACAGTCGAGGGAATTAAAATATGCTTTACCCCCTAAAGAATAGAGTGTGAATAAACGCAGTAGTTCTGATGCAAGATCAACAGACAGATGTAGGCTATGCCCCCGTTACTAAGTTGTAATGATACGTCCCGTAATTAATATTTCCACTGGGACACGTCTAGCACAAACAAGAAATTAAAAATCTTAATTTCCAACTATTCCGTTTTAGCACGTATGACGAACAAGCAATGGTTAGAATTCTTGCAGTGCAATGAAATTTGAAAAAAAAAAACATTTGAAGTCCACAAACATTTATTCACATACGAATCCTAATATTATATTCTACTAAAAATGTGAAAGTATGGAAGGGATCTTTGTTAGTCAATCTTCCCTCGTTGACAGAAGGTATCTGAATGAAATTTGACAGAGAGGTAGATTTTAGCCTGAAATATCATAGCACATGGGTGAAGCCGCGTGCAAAGGATCATCTAGATTTTACAAGCAGTGATAAAACTAAAAGGATAAGAGAAAGAAGATTGAAGACAAGGATACCTTAGAATCGCAAATGAGTGGACAAATGGATAACATCTATAAGCGAACGAAATAGCAGCGAGGAGTGGACTGCAACAAGAGACAATGAAGCGAAATAAATATATAAGAATCCATTAACTGCAACGATGAGATATTTGTCTACAGTCACATACGATCACACTTATTATGCCAAAAGGGGTTGAGCAAAGTTTTTGGTAACATTCGATTACACATAAAGCCACATCCGATAAAAGGACCATACAGTGGCTCAAAATAATGACAGGTTGCCAGCGTATAGCATACATAAAAGTGGCATCGAACCCAAAAAGTTACAAACAGTCATTGAACCAAGAAATGAAAGTCAACAAGAAGGACCTCAGGTCATATATGATCTGAGACCAGGACAGTTGTTACACTCTACCTACACCGTCTCAACAGTGCGGGTATCTTTTTCTAGTTGTAGATAAGGAATTTGTAATGTAAAAACTTTCCCACGGGAAAAGTGTGACGAGAAACAAAAAATACGATACAGGGAAAGAGTGTTGGACACTTGCCCGGGTGAAAATTTTATTTTACCTCCTTTTCTGTATAAAAGGCGTTCCAATGAAATTATATTTCGGGATAGCGTCATCGAAGTAGGATAAACCAGTAGAAAATAGATTTCTTGTGACATAACTTCGCGGAATCTTCATTGGGGACGTTCAGAGTTCATTATCCTCAATTAATAATTCTGATGTGACGAAGATGATGAGCATAAATATGGAAAGTATTTTCATAACAACCTTTATAATTCGACCCACTGCTGGAATACAAGGCCTCTCCTTGTCATCGAAGGAGGTTTAGGCAGTAGTTACCACGCTTGCCCAATGCGGATTGGTGTACGGAGTATAATAATGGTGATTAATACCCCTTTGCTGGTCCATTAGTCGCCTTCTACGACACCATTGGAGGATATGGGGTGATGCTATTCTACTCTGCCGGCATCACATGGCTAATATTATATGGAATACTATGTATATAGAAAGTATACAGAGGGAACATTTAACTCACAGGAACATTTTACCGGTATTCTAACAGCCTCCGTGGTCTTCTGGTCCACTCGCCAGAATTAGATGCAGAGGCTTTTACCATCCCCAAGGGAGTAAAATTTGCTCGATTAGAGCGTCGGTGGCGTAGTGCGTAAGGGCGTTGTTTCTCACCCGGGAGGCACCAGTTCGATCCCCGCCACGTACCAATGTGTTTTGGTACGTGGCGCACTCGGCCAGCGTGGTT
This sequence comes from Elophila nymphaeata, assembly GCA_955850985.1. NCBI lineage: Eukaryota > Metazoa > Arthropoda > Insecta > Lepidoptera > Crambidae > Elophila > Elophila nymphaeata. Next base: position 6,377,776 of record OY039091.1, on the reverse strand, counting down.
GACTAAGGCCTAATCGCCCCTAATGTGGGGTACCGCGACGACCCTCTCGCGGTGCCCTACCGCCAAAGGCGTACTGAAAGGCGGAGGATCTTCTACAGCAAATTGCGTGCACGACGGGGTCCGTAATGATTGTTTACCTTACCACCTTTCTATTACATTGCATAGTTTGCTATAAAGTTAATATAGTTGGGTGGCGAGCGATGGGATAGGGTTGCGTTGCTTGCCAATATGCTCTGGCGAGAAAAATAACATTCTACTATGGGTCAGCATTTTACTTGTAAGTGAGTTTCTATTGCACGACAACAAAACTGTTGTATTTGGACTAAGGAATAAAAATTAGAATTATTGTTAACCAAATAAATAGATTTAAACAATAAAAGATTCTTAACCTTCGTCCTATCCTGCTTCCAATTTAATTAGGGTCGGTGGAACATGTCACTATATCGTAGAATTATGGCCCGCCGCCTCCCTGACACCAACCAACTGGCACCTCGCAAGTGGTCCCTTGGTGCCATGGTCTGCACGGGGTTCAGAATCTCCCTCAGTCGACTGTTACGACACCCACAGGATGAGAAGGATAATCTTATTATATATATAAATCCTGATCATTCGCGACCGGGGAATAACAGATTCTTAACCATTGCTATGTCAATTCCAAATAGACGTGGAAGCGACTTTAAAACTCTTTAAAATTCCATCTGTTATTTATTAAGAGTTAGTTTCTTTTTGCGTGTTCAGGGTTACAATAAAAACGCCATAGCAAGTTACCTTGCACTAAAACACGTGTAATATTACACCATAGTTGCGTAAACAAACGGTGTTTTCGCGAAACCCATGCTCCCATTAAACTATTTGGAATTAACATAGGGAAATAGGTTACGATGTTTAACCTGATTAATAAGAAATTACTCCTACGTCATTGCATTACGCCACAAAATCGCTCTGGAATACCTCAGATCATATAAGTAAAGTAATATTCTGCAATTGTTTTCCATGCTCGGAGTTTCTCTACGTGATCATATCAGAAATAATGAGATCCGCAGAAGAACATAGCTCAAGGAATTGTGAACCCTAGGTGTTAGTAGGCAGGGCACATCACATTGCACGTAGGACTGATAACCGTTGGCGCGAAAAGGTCCTCGAGTGGCGTGGCGACCGCGTACCGGAAGACGCAGATTTGGTAGACCCACCACAAAGTGGACCGACGATCTGATAAAGGTCGCGGGAAATCGTTGGATGCAGTGTCCAACAGTGCCATTCTTGGACATAGGACAGCATAATATACCCACAGGATGGGAAGGGGTATTGTACCTGGAATCCTCAAAAGGTATATAATATTAAATAAGCATTTGATTAATCAACTACAATAAAAAATATACCATTGGAGTTCTTTACGATTGTATTACTACGTGAGAAAAAAAACGTAGGTAACAACACACTATTTATACCGATCAGTAGCAAAGTGACACCGGCTGTCAGTGACACCGTCAAAGCGGCTTTCGTAACGTGAGAAAAAAACACAATGCTTTTACGATGTCGTACTAGCTTTTGTAAGATTAAGGTCATATTAAATGAGTTAATGATGAGTTTCATTACTTGTCAATAAAGTATCTTATTAAAGCTTGAAGTTGAGGTTAATATACGTAAAAACGTAATTGGTGTTTTTAATATATCTATGCTATTGACATCCGACGTCATGCTCAAAGTAGTACACATTTTAGGTATTGCACCATCCGAACTGTATTTCAGCCTTTAATCTACATGCCAAAAGACAAACAAACACGTATTACAGAATGACACTCGGAAATCATTCATGTCTTGAGAATCGTTTGCCACTTTCTATCAAGCACAAAGTGAGAGAGACGAACGAGGCTCAGTACGGCGTTGATTCTTGAGACTCATTCTATAATACCAGCCTTATTCTGTCGTCTTTTGATACCGAAATAAAATAACATAATAACAACTCAAAACGCACGTGACCTTCGGTTAATAAACTTTACGGTGGAATAAAAACGTTTTACATAAAAAACAGACACAAAACGACTTTTCCTAGAAACCAGTATCTATGTAAACCTAAACAAATCGCAAATAGAACAAGCGGTGTCGGCTGCGCTTGCGCATGACGTCGTGAGCAGTTATTGCGCAACGACCAATGAACGGGGTAGGCACGTGTTTGATAACAGGCCATATTGACTTGACTGCAAGTGCAACCGGTAATGATGTAATTAAAGATGTAGTTTATGTTTAATTGCACATTTACAATAAAGATATTAACGATGGTGATTACAAGAAGAAGTAAAACTTTTTTTCAGAGTGTATAATGACAAGTCAGTGTTGCTGTATGGTTGCGAGACATGGTTTGTCCGGAAAGACCTGACCAATAAGCTATAAGAGTTTGTGAACAAAAGTCTAAGCCATATATTGAAGATCTTTTGGCCTAAAACTATCACAAACAGTGAGCTCTGGAGGCTGTGTGGTCAGTCCAGTATAGAGGATGAAATTCGCATCCGTAAATGGCGGTGGATTGGTCATGTCCTGGGCAGACCCGAGAATCATCCTTCACGACAAGCTCTGACCTGGTGTATCAGTGGTAAGCGAAAGATGGGACGTCCCAAGGAGACCTGGCGACGCTCAGTTGAATGTAAGCTACGAGCACTGGGGATATCGTGGCAACAGGCGTGTACAGCTGCACAGGATCGGAAAGCATGGAAAGCTGTCCTTCGAGCCCTACATCCCAGCGGGGGATAATAGGAATTTAAGCAGAAGAAGAAGACATAATTCCAAAAAGATTGAGCAGAGCTTTTCTAGCAGTATGGGCCATGCAGTATAACCGAAAATAGATTACAATGTACATCATCTCAGCAATCGGAGTGTATACACTAAGTGTGTAGGAAATGCAAAATGTTTTAAGAGATTTAAATTAATATTGAACCGACACGAATAAATTAAAACCACATGCATTTGCAAAATCAGGATCTCAGATTTCACAACAAAAGCAGGTTAAAACACGGCACATATAAAAAATGAGCGCTTATTATTTTTACAACATCCTTTGACATGAATCAGGTTGACTCGAAAAAGTTTTCATGGAAACGCGAATGACCTCTTTGGAGATTGTGAATCGAAGTCTTGTTTATGACACTCCCAATTTGGTTGGACATAATAAGGTTTGAATAAAAATCTTTACAAAACAAAATTGTAACCACGTGTAACAGAAATAAAGCATAGCCTGAAAGAAGTTTCTACTAATAGCAAATCATTCATTTTTTATTTAATAATCTTTGTGAATCAGTTATTTATCAAATGATGGAATAACTTTTCACTTGTAAGAACCGAATAACTTAGATTTATATATAAAAAACAATATTTAAACCAATAGTCCGACTTTTATTCATAAAAACCTTATCGCTTAAAATTGTGCGTTACTATCTTACAAATTGTATAACATTGCGGCTGTGCTTAACTTTCATTGCTTCGCAGTCCTTATTACGCGCGCAATCAATAGTGTATATTACGGCATTGCGCTTCGATCATCTACAACAGATGATCGAAGGCATTGCTCAACTAGAACCATGTTAAGTAGTATGGCCGCTGATCGCGTCAGTTGGACTTCATATGAACTTAGCGATTTGACCGATCTCCTTGGATTGATATATCTGTGGTGTGAACTTTAAAGGTGTATTTATTTATGATATGAGAGAGATGATTGGAGAAATTATCGTATAACCTGGCTCTAATTTATTGGCCGGTCGGCCGATTGCTCTGACAATGACACTGCTTGGGAATGCTGTTGTGGGTGGTAAATAATCTTACTCAGTCTGCTTTTACGACCCACGGGATGAAGAAGGCCTAGTCCTATTCGTAACCTGAAACTACATTTATCAAAACTTATAAAGGGTTAAAAATACCATCGCTCACAGCTTCGTTACTGGCAGACGAGAAAAGAAGACGTTTCTAATATCACATGTCGTCGTTAACAGTAATGTGATTGAATGGGGCCACGCTCCGATGCAGCCGAGGAACTTGACGCGACGTGAATCATTCGCAAAAAGGGTTGCCGCCGGGACTCGCTTGGGAGACTCATTTTAATAAACACGTAGCCACATGCAGTCAGAATAAATTACGCAAAAATAACGCATAAAAAGATATTGTTTTTTTGACGCGTGAACGCTTCTTCGTTGTAATCGTGGCGTGTCTTCACTATCGCCATGTGATCCCGTCAGAGTAGAACAGCTTCACCCCATATCCTCCAATGGGTGACTAATTGATCAGCCAATCCGCAGTAGTCCACCTGCCAAAACCTCTTACGATGAAAAGGAAAGGCCTTGTGTCCTAGCAGTGGGTTGAGTTATAAAGGCTGTTATGATAAAGAAGATATGGGTGAAGGTGAAAGCGTGCTTCGTCTGGAAACGTGAGGCTGGCCGATTAGATATCCCATTGGAAGTTTGATTTCTACGGTCCACCAAGGTTCATTTGTGACGTACAAAATAGAAAATTAGTTACAATATTACATCATCGACTTCTAAAGCATGCTTTTATAAACAATCAGAAGGTGTCTTAGAGGCACGACTGGCTTTGCATGACGGTGAGCTGGTCCCAACACAAACATCGAAGTGAAAGTTACGTATGGTAGAAAAGTCATGAAAGCAGAATCGATAAGAAATAAGAGAGTCTTGAGGAGCATGTCTGGGGTAAAATTAAGACACAGGTTATACAATGACCTGATAAGAGAGAGGTGTGGTTTGAGAGAAGACGGTAACAAGAATAGAGAATGCTAAAATAGCTTGGTCATGTAGAAACGAGGTGTGGAAGTAGATTAAAGAAAAGGATTTATGGGACGGTGAAGACCTAGACAAACAAAGCAATCAAAGCCAATCAAATTGAAATCTTGGAAAAGGATCAGGTAAGGATATTTCGCTAACTTTCTTTGACAGATGAAAGTGATGATCACTGAGTGAATTATATATCCATTGCTGTTTTTACATGATAAGTGCCGTAATAGCGTGTCGTGTAAAATCCTTACTAATATTATAAATGCGAAAGTAACTCTGTCTGTCTGTCTGTCTTTCTGTCTGTCTGTCTGTCTGTCTGTCTGTCTGTTAAGCTTTCACGTCTAAACCACTGATCTGATTTTGATGAAAATTGGTACAACTATAGATTAGATTTCGGGGAAGGACATCGGCTACTTTTTATCGCGAAAAAAAGGTTGTATGGGTTGAAATAGGGGATGAAAGTTTGTATGGAAGTTCGTCATTTTCGAAGATAGAACCATGAAACTTTGAATTTAGGCACTTAATAAGACAGAAAGAAATATTTGTTCTAAGATTTTTGAAATTTTGACCTGTATGGGGGTGAAATAGTGGATGAAAGTTTGTATGGGACTTCGTCATTGTTAAAGATAAAACCATGATACTTTGAAATTAGGGGCTTAATAAGAAAGAAAGAAATACAAGTTCTAGGATTTTTGAAATTTAGACCCGTGTGGGGATGAAATTGCGGATGAAAATTTGTATGGAAGTTCGTCATGGTTAAAGATAAAACCATAAAACTTTGAATTTAGACACTTGATAAGAAATAAAAATCTAATCCAAGATGGCGGTTGTGACTTTTTAATATAATATCGATATGGGTATCATTTTCGTGGTTTTCGGAGGTCCCGATTCCTAATACACCATCCATTTTGAGTTCAAAGATGGCGGACGCGACTTTTTAACATAATGTCAATATGAGTATCGTTTTCGTGGTTTTTAGGGATCCGGATTACGAATAAAACATCTATTTCGAGATCCAAGATGGCGGACGCGACTTTTTGACAAAATGTCAATATGGGTATCATTTTCGTGACTTTTGAGGGTCCCGATTCCGAATACGACATCTATTTCGAGATCCAAGATGGCGGTCGCGACTTTTTAATAAAAAATCGATATGGGTGTCATTTTTGTGGTTTTCTGAGGTCCCGATTGCTAATACACCATCCATTTTGAGATCCAAGATGGCGGACGCGAATTTTTAACATAATGTCAATATGGGTATCGTTTTCGTGGTTTTTGGGGGTCCGGATTACGAATAAAATATCTATTTCGAGATCCAAGATGGCGGACGCGACTTTTTGACAAAATGTCAATATGGGTGTCATTTTCGTGGTTTTTGGGGGTCCCGATTTCGAATACGATATCTATTTCGGGATCCAAGATGGCGGTTGCGACTTTTTAACATAATGTCAGTATGGGTATCGTTTTCGTGGTTTTTGGGGGTCCGGATTACGAATAAAATATCTATTTCGAGATCCAAGATGGCGGACGCGACTTTTTGACAAAATGTCAATATGGGTGTCATTTTCGTGGTTTTCGGGGGTCCCGATTTCGAATACGACATCTATTTTGAGATCCAAGATGGCGGTTGCGACTTTTTAATATAAATTCGATAAGGGTAAAATTTTCGTGGTTTTTGGAGGTCCCGATTCCCAATACAACAACCATTTTTAAAAAGACCCAAGATGGCGGACGCGACTTTTTAACATAATGTCAATATGGGTATCATTTTCGTGGCTTTTGAGGGTCCCGATTCCGAATACACCATCCATTTTGAGATCCAAGATGACGGACGCGACTTTTTGACAAAATGTCAATATGGGTGTCATTTTCGTGGTTTTCGGGGGACCCGATTCCGAATACGACATCTATTTCGAGATCCAAGATGGCGGTTGCGACTTTTAATGTAAAATCGATATGGGTATCATTTTCGAGATTTTTGGGGGTTCTGACTCCGAATAAAACATCGATTTTGAGATCCAAGATGGCGGACGTGACTTTTTAACTTAATAGGAATATGGGTATCATTTTCGTGGTTTTCGGGGGTCCTGATTCCAAATACATCATCTACGTCGGGATCCAAGATGGCGGACGTGACTTTTTAACTTAATAGGCATATGGGTATCATTTTCGAGGTTTTCGGGGGCCCTGATTCCAAATACATCATCTACGTCGGGATCCAAGATGGCAAATGGGACTTTTTATCATCTACATCGAGATCCAAGATGGCAGATGGGACTTTTTAACATAAAAGCGATTTGGGTATCAATTTCGTAGTTTTCGGGGGTCGTGATTCCAAGTACGTCATCAATTTCTAGATCCAAGATGGTGGACGCTACTTAACTTATTATTAATATGGATATCATTTTCGTGGTTTACAGGGTTCCATTTTGAGATCCAAGATGGCGGACACGAATTTTAAACTTGATATGGGTATCAGTTTTGTAGTTTTCGGAGGTCTCAAAATGGATGCTGTATTCGGAGTCAGGATTCAGAATACAGCACCCATTTTGAGATCCAAGATGGTGGACGTGACTTTTTAGCTTAATCGCTTTCACGCCTAACACCTGAACCGAATTTATTGAAATTTGGTACAAAAATAGACTAAACCTCGAAAAGGAATAAAAGCTACCTTTTTGTGAAAAAGGGAATGAAGGGGCTGAAATATGAGATGAAATTTTTTATGCGATTCCTCTTTACCGAAGATATAACCGTGAAACGCAAATATTGTTCTAGCGTTTTTGAAATATTGACCCATGTGGGGATGAAAGGTTGCGTGTAAGTAGCAAAGGATGGAAAAACTTAAAATGGTAGATTGTAAAAATGCCACTTACTGTAGTGCACTGCAGTTTGTATGTGTGTTTTTTGCATAATAAGTACCTACACAAAAAATGCGGCCTAAAGTAACTATTCCACGCGGACGAAGTCGCGGGCAAAAGCTAGTAGCAATATATATGTAATTCACACGGTGAGTATCACTTTTATGTGTCAAAAAAAGTTAGTGAATAGGCCGGCAGGTCTCGAAATGTGCAAGGATCCGTAGCAAGCGGAAACAAATGACATCTGCCTACCCCTATCTGAGAAAGATATGACTTTATGTATGCAACTTCTCAATATTATCACTCGCTACCAATTTCAGAATCCGTGCAATAATATTACCAAACTACGGCGGAGCGACACAATTTTAAAAGCAATAATAAGCAATTTAGGATTTTGGAAATGCAATTACAATAAATTTCACTTAAATTTAATTTACACAACGTACATGGTTCCCCGAAAACTTCGGTTTCAATTAAACCTGTTTCTGTATAAGCTTACCAAATTGGGGAGGCGTCGATTGACACACGATCTCCTCTTTCAGGCGACTTCCGAAATTTATAGCTTAGTACTGTAAAGAGCGTGTGAAGCTTTACAGTGCGATTGCAAAAAGACTCTTAATAACAAGGGACTTAAGTTCCTTTACAGTAAACCTTTGATGGGTTTGAGTTGAGGGTATTTCGAGGTGGGGGCACTTTTACGAGCTCGCTCCAATTTCGTAATTACAAGTTTAATGATATTTTTTAAAAACAGCAACATGAAAATATGGGCATTCAATTCATGTCGCAAATTACTTATTGAGCGTGGGAGTATCTTATTAAATTACTTCTTTAAAATACTAGGTAGGTATTGTAGTACACGCGGAGCATATGGCTGAAGGTGGAAGCAAGCTTCACCCGGAACCCCCAAAAACAAGCTATCTCATTTCTGTCGGACGAAACACAAAAATGCTGTGTTGACACTAATTGTTATGGCTCAGACTGATGTGATGGTAGTAGTAGAAATATACGAGCAAGCACGACGCATCGCATCGCGAATTTTGCGAACCCATAATCTTCTTTGTCTTTTTACCTATATCTTCTTAAAAACAACAGCAGTAGTGCAGCTCTTTATGATCCACGTGCCTGATAGATATAAAATACGTTCAGTACTGGGTCACGGAATAGACACCAGAAATTTGGAAGGCAGACGCCTTGCCGCACTAAATGGCAGCGTAGCTACTCGCAATAGCACAGTTCTCTGTATTGTTCTCTGCATCCCTTCGATTCCCAGTTTTGTATTTGGACCCTAACACCGGTGTACCACAGAAGCGGAGATGAAAGCTCTTAGCATTCTATGGATTCACCGTCCATCGAGTTGCAGAGAGGGGAGACAGAAGCAGTGCATGGGACTGGTGATACAGATGTAGGGTTAAGGAGGCCTCCTTATGATGCATCGGCACTCACCTTCAATATCCTGACTTATCTCTCGCTAGCTATATTTGGTACGATTCCGCGATAACCGCTCCATATACTGGGAGCTAATAAAACTTGTGACAAAACGTATGATCGTGTGAGCGTAAAAAATTGCAGACACGACGGCGACGAACGCGTCGACATTCAGAATACAACGCTCAAACGACGATACAAATTACTTGAAGAACTTCAAATAAAACTTGTCCACGCCAAATAAAATTCCTCTTAAGAATTGCACAAAGGAAACTTTTCATGAATTATAATAAATAGAACATAATTCCGCGGAACGTAACCGCCCGCCGGGTTATACGCGGATAAATTGAGTATCGCGTCGCGTTAGACGGTGTTAGGCGTAGCCAATGTTATTTTGAAAATGGTCGTGTGTCGTCGTATTTTCCTCCACGGTTCATTGGTACTGTTGCCAGATATTCCGGGAAGTGAAAACGGTCGGTCAGGTGTAGCTATCGGGATATACAAATGAGTATTTTTATAAGAATTTTATGAGACACAAAAGTCCGCTTACGAGTTGGAAATTTGCATTTTTTTTTGATAAAAATGTTTGAGGAAAGTTTGAAACGTTATTTTAATCATGTGAAAGTTTTATTTATACTCAAGAGTAGTGATATACATGAGATATTAGATGAAGTTTGAAAGCAGTAATCGCAGAAAGATTGAGAAGTAACCAGTTTGGTATGGTATGGGTTTTTTAATGAGAAGATATGATAAGCATTCATTACAAAGAAAATGATGAGATTGTATGTGTATAGAAGGTTCGGAAGACGGAAGAAAAGATGGATAGACTGTGTGAAAGGTGATATGGCAAAGAAGGGTGTTATGTTAAGATGACGGCTGATCGAAGAGTGGAAGAAGAAAACATTACTACTCCAAATAAAACTACTAAAAAGCAGGGAAGGCATAATTTTGATGATAAGACAATTTTTTCTACTTATAATATTATTGTAGATTATTAACTATATCGGCGTTGTCATAATGAACAATATTCCTCGATGAAGACCGAAATAATTGAATAAAAACACCTCCAATTAAGTAGAGGAAACCTAGCGTTCAACGCCCGTTGAAAACAAAAGAATATGACGCACAAATGGCTGTTCCTGCGGCTAATTGTCCACCGAGGGGAGAGAGCGTAACGTCTGCCTCAAGCGAGAACAGACAAAGCGACGTTGAGAACGTTGACATTTTTAGATTTTATAATATGAACCTCTTGAGATGGTAAGTTATACTAAAGTCTAATTGGAAGCAAGCTTTACCGGGAACCTTGAGCCACTGAGGTACTGACCAGCTTATCACTACATACATACATAAAGTCGTGCCTTAGTCCCATACGATACACTTATAGAATAAAGGAGTTTGCCTAGTGGAAGAGGCCACTTGTCTCCTCTTGCTACGTCCTTGCATATGACTTTCGCTTCAACAACTCTCTTCACAGTCATCTACTATCATCTCCTTTTTCAAGACGTCTTCGATTTGATCGATTACAGTTCGCCTAGATCTTCCTCGTGCCGCATCTCCGTTCACATCCGATTCATATATCCTTTTCGTCAATCTACTTTTACACATCCTTTATAAATGATCGACATTTAAGGATCCCTTTCTCAATTCTCGTCACAGTATCTTCTTTCGAACCACTCTCTTATCACGTCATTGTTTAACAATCATGTCGCTCAATTTTGGTAGGCGACAAGCTGGCAACCTATCACTATTTTGAGGCACTGCATGGTGCATACTGATGTGTAACCACTTGTTTCATACAGCTCTGCTCAACCATTTTGGGAATATGAGCGATATATGCATGTATGACGTTTTTACTAAAGCCATTTAAATATATTGATTACATTGTATTTTACATGACCACAGCCTGTTAACATTCCGCCCTACTTAATTTTTAATACAATGTAAGCAAAGGAGTGTCCTGCTCTAAATCCAATTAATATAAATGGGGTCGCACAGGACTTAGAAAAATTATCGTTAAACAGATAATTCTAACTGAATTAACGTAAAGTTGAAATTTCTACAAAAGCACTGGAGCATTATGAGCATCGGTGCTAACATTGACAAAATTCCCAGATAATTATGCTACAGAATTATTATCTACATTTTAGGTAATTAACGTAAGATATAGTCAAAGAAATCCCATAACCGTTCTTCTGTGAGGTGTACTTGAGCGATGAAGATGATTTCATTATAACAAATTCTTGTTTTGTATTTATTAAACTATTCGCCGAAAAATGTGCTGAATCTTCTATTGCATCATATTTATTGTAATACATATTACATACATAAATTTTACTTTTCTGCACTTCTTCTCCATATAAATTTTAATAATGCCTAATCTATAATCCGCAATTCGTCCGTCCGTTTAGCACAAGCAATCTTACTGTGGAACACCAATAAGCTTACCCAACAATAGAGCCAACATCACAAAAATATATAAAGAAACAAGTGCGGTTAAAGATCCGTATTAACAAACCTTATTGAAAGCATTTGCTCTCTTAAGACAATGTGGGAGTGAGACCGGACCTATCCGTACCTGCCAAAACAGTATCTATCTGGCTCTTTAAACTCTCAAAACTCCGCTTGAGTTAGCTCTATCGAATGCAAATGTGGACACTCGAACACGAGCGTGTTGATTCAATATGAGCAGTCCAAAGCACTTCTTCCTCCTTCCCTCACTGTTAAAGATTGCGACCATGAATAATCAGGTTAAATAGGATCTTGCGTGAAGTGGACTGCCTGATGCTTACCGCCGCCTACACCACCTTCGTCGCTGCTTCAGACCATATTATAGGCGCTCTTCTTCGAGCATGTCTGTCGTCTATTTTGACTAAATTCTTCTGCTTGACAATGCACTCCAAAGCACGAAAGAGTATAAAAATTATATATTTTTTGATGATACATATTAAACCAATCAAAGTTTACTATTTTCTAGAAAATATTCTACCATGCCATAATAGCCACTTGGTGGCAGTTATTCAGCAAGATCAGAAGTAGACTGTAGAGATGCCGTATCAACTGAGGAACGGATAGGACAAGTGGGTCAATACATTATTTATAGCCACAACGTCAGCACGCACGTAATGATCCAGACGGCATAATGCTTTATTTTTTACCGTCCGTTTGTATAAACGTGCAATGCCAATATTTTGATGTTCCTTTTATTGACAGGGATCATTGTTGGCAAGGAAAAGGAGGAAATGTTTTTAATTTTTTTACTAGTCAAGGATGTGGTAGCATCCTCAAATCTGGCTCAGTGCTCATAAATCGAATTGATAACTAAAAAAATAATAAAAGGTTTTTAGGTAAGGTAATAGTACTATGCACTCACAAATCTTAGAATGTCTTGGGGAATACAATATTATCTCCAATTGATACCCAAGATGATGTTTGAAAAACATTCATATTTCTAGAAAATATAGAAACAATTTATGGTATAGCAATTAAAAATGAACGCGTAGAAAAGAGTCGTGCAATATAATCTGAAATGAATCGGAGATACCCTAAACTCCTAGCCTAAATACTCCTGACCCAGCTAAGATAGACCTCCTGTGACATTGACAGTGATACGTTATAGAACTTGAAGTAAGAAGAATCGACATTTCCAGTCCCTTAAGATATGTCGATGGGCGCTTTTATAATTTGTAACGCGACGATATTATCCGTGGACGGCCCCGGTACAACGATAACACAAGAAAGTAAATTGTATGGAAATATATGAAGACGCTTTTAAATTTCCGTCAACGGTAACGTTTTAACGTGCACGTCCACGTCATAGCGTCACGATAACGTGGCACACCAAAATTCCCTCGACACATATCCAGTTGTCCCAATTTTTATTATCACCATGGGGACTTGATGTAAGCCTCGGGTGCCTGTAGTTACTCGCCTTCATGCCTGAGCAAAGATTAATGAAGGACACAAACTTCGCAAATTGATATCTTTACTCGCACTCATTTATTCCAAAAACAATTAAGCGTCCCCAGCCATTAAGTACTCACACTAGAAGTCGCTAAAAATGTTACACGTGCAATTAATAAAAATTACCTTTTTTATCTTGCTTTATCAAACAACGATATAGCCGATGCAAATATTGAACCTAATCTATTAGTTCTTTTTATGAAAGCTGTTACTAGCTTGGTAAATGAAAGAGAGGTATATTGAGGTTATGAGTAACAATGACAAAAATCGTAACTATTATAAATGCGTAAGTGAGTTTGTATGTTTGTTTGTTACGCTTCTACGCCTAAGCTACTAAACTGATTCTGATAAGATTTGCTATGGAGATAGTTTGAGATCCTGGAAAGGACATAGGAAACACTTTATGGCGTGATAATCAACATTGACGCGAGGGAAACCGCAGGCGACTGCTAGTGTAATATTTTATTATTAAAAAATGCGTAATAACAGGCCAACTAACTAAAATACACGCAAAACTCTTAAAAATGAATGACATAGACAAATCTAAAGCCTTACACAAAAGTGTTCATTTGCAAAACTAAGCAGATAGAAACAATATTATGTACAATACATACATTAACAATGCACACGCTAAATATAATGTACAGGAGAATTGAAATGCAAAGAAGATATACAAGTATAATTAGTTAATATTTACTTCCTTGTCAAGGCGATTGTTATTTTTTAATGCAAAATCATTGCAGTTAAACATATTAGACTGACTACATATGGCATTATGTGATGACATATTCTATGAAGGCGAACATTATTAGAAACACTGTTATTTTTAATGGAATCTTGCGCAATGTAGGCATCCACACTAGACCAATGAAAATCAAAGCATTTTACCAAAATAATAACTGAATAGGCAAGTCAACCAGTTCATAACACAAGTTATGAAATAATACAAACTGGAAAATGAACAGTAATAAAAATTTCAAATCAAATAAACCTTTGCCAATAACAAAGGCAATATTTATCCACAATCACAGAAAGCTTGGAAAACGGACGAAGATAAACACATACGGTTTGGTTTCAACAGAAAAGCAATATTTTGCTATGATATAAGGCATAGATTGTATTCGAGAAAATGGTATAGTTGGGACGGAAACAGAGACTATAGTAGCTGATATACAATACTGTAACCTTGGAGACGAATCATTACACGACTGACTTATTGAATACTCACGAATCCTATGACTATTTAGTCAAGACCGATCTGGCGACCTTAACAGAATTATAGACTTTGTGGAACGGATATATTCGGTAACAACGTATCACTGTGCGATAAATGAAGTACTGAAAACGGCCTGCTATTTTAGGAAGGTCGTGCAACTATGTTTCGGAAAATGGACCCTGAAACATCAGCAATCCAAAACTACCCAAACAGAGAGAGTTAATAACTTTAATGACAAAGACAATTACTATTAACATTCAAGAGAACTTTATCGCGAACATCTTAATGAACATACTATGACGTTAATTTTAGCATTTAGGACAAAGTCATTGTGAACGACAATAAAAGTTACTTAAATAATGAAATCAAAGTGATTACGCAACGCGATCATGATTGGAGCGGCTCCAATGTTTTTCAAACAAAAGAGATATTTAACGACCATGTAAATCATAGTAGTCAGAGTAGGTAGAGATTGCTTGTAAACGAATGTGTAAGAATGGATTTACGGACATACACACAGTATTATATATACTAGATTTTTTTCATTATAGAACTGGATAGTCAAACTGCGTTATCAATACACAAATATTAAATACACTCGCACTCGGTACAGTAAATATTTCGCCTTTCGTAAGATGCAAATGATTTGTTTTTGTTTTGGTTACATCACGAGTCACGACACTGATCCCGTTGTCAACCAGCCAAGCGGTGTCGTTTACTTGCAAAGAGATTTAATTTCTGGTATAATAATGAAAACTCCGTGTAAACTATCAAAAAGCGTATGAATGAAACGAACAGAAATACTACATTGTAATATTGTCCATCTTAAAATCCATATTTTAGTTTGAGGAGTAATAAAAAAGCAACACAAAACTGCTTTCAATTTTCTGGATGCTAACATAGTTGTCTACCGAACGCTGGCGAAATTTTCATAACTTTTAATTAAATATTCACAGCCGTTATGGTAGGTGATAACGGCACAAATACTCGTAAAAGGCCTGCTCCAAATATCGCTTTAGTGCATACAGACTGCGGACTGTCCACCCGTGTAAACATAATTGACTAAACAAACAAAAACTGGTCGAAAGCTGATACAGGCTTCGGCGAAACAACCGGAATTTTGGAAGAGCCATTTTGCGTAGTGGCCATACTTTCCAGTAATTTACTTAATGGTGTTCATTGAACATTGCCTTAAAAGATAAAATAGGTAAGTAATCATTTACTGCAGGTATTTGTTAATTTATAGTATTCAATACTAATTAAAATCGGCGGGTATGTATATTATCAAAGTTTTTATTATATTTCAAAAAACCTACTCTCTTATAGAGGTTAGCATTTGACACATTTTAATAAGCTGATTATAGGTTAAGATGTAGTCCCTAATATTCATTCATTTTGAGCCTATAAAATACCTCCTCACTTTTGCTATAAAGAGGTCCATGTTGTATGCAACGATGAAATAATTATGTAAGTATCGTACAAATGGAAAGAAGTGATCTCTGTAATTGGATTGAATAGCAATAAAAAAATAAAATAAATACATTTTCAATTCAAGTAGTGTCAAAATCAAAATTTATTACCAGTTCCACCATAAAAAAGTTCACAAATCAAATCGTTTATGGTAAAATATACATTAACAATAAGTGTTAAAATAACACTTAATACAAACTGATTTGATTACAATAAATTAGCTGATTGCTATTTCTGGTTTGGACATATTGAAAATTTATATTCGAAGATAGAAAATTCTATTATAAAAGATATTAATGTCTATACCAACATAGAAAATGGATGTAGAGGACTCTTGACTTTGCGGTCAAAGACACAGCGTATTCAATAGACTATTATCATTAAATCACGAACTATTTGCAGTGCCGTTTCTCTTCATACTCATGTTTTATGCAGATTTCTGATGCAACTGATTACTTACCTAAGCCTTCAGTTCCTTAAGTTCAAAATTAAGGGGACTTTAAATTTGTGCACCGTTTTACGAGTTCGTTATCAACACATCCTTATTTCTATGGAGTTAAGTTTCAAACTGCTTGGGATATTACAAGCCTGATTGTTAGAATGACGTCAATGCGCATGCGTTCGAGTACATACGCTTAAAATTGTGTTGCACTTAACAACTGAGCCGAATAAAGGAGGTTGTAAAATCAGTGCTTGAATAATATTCAGCACAAGCTGCACAATATTTATGTTGGAGAGCTGCCGGCTGTTTTAAATTAACAAAGGAATTAAAATATAGGGGACTAATTTTTTAACACAAAAATAATGTAGACGATATTCTAGTTTGAGGAAAAATTTACATCTTGTGAAATTGAGTACAGTGATTATAATCTTTGGGAGCATACAGAAACCAAACCTAAATGATTTTAACAATTAATTTATTTAAAAACTTTATTGCACATAGACAGTACAAAGGGTGGACTTAATGCTACAGAATTCTCTACATAAATACCTATATATTTATTCTAAATATTTCAGTTTTGTAGTTGTAAGAATCACATACAATTCATATACTATAAATATACTTATACATATATAAATACATAATATTGTACAAGATATAGTAAATTTTATACTTTAAATTCATTCATGTCAGAGAAAAGAAACAATGTTCACGAAATATTAGATACTAACTAACTTTGTACTAACTTCTTAAAGGAGACCTAATTAGGAACGCTTTGTACACAGGGCGGTAGGACATTCCCAAGCCGATTAGCAGTGAACATTGAGTGATGAACGGGTGTTTGGTGCACTCAACAACAACCATTGTGCTCTGTTGGATGACAGACGACGATGAACGATAAAATTTTCATAATTATGATTTTAAAAGTTATAGAATTTTTTTTTCACATACGGAAATATCTATAGGCTAAGATATTATAAGTTCCAGCACAATACAACATTATTACAAATGTCAGCGCATTTAGAATATTGTACAGACTTAATTTAGGGCCACAATGACATTGCGATATCCATCATCTAGAACCTAACAAATAAAATTAGCATAATAAATATTAATAAAATATAAATGTCAGAAGTCAAACTCTGTGAATAAAGGATCGTTTAAGCAGAAAATGTTTTCTTAGAAAACGTGCACAAAGACCAAGTTAAGATTTACGAGACAAACTTCGGAGACTGAATGATAAAACGACAAATACAGGAAGACAGGCGAATAGATATAAATTGTCGATTTTATGCATACTTTTAGTTGTAGTAAAGGGAGCACAAATGGTTTTATTTTAATCCTAAACGTCACATAGAAGCGGTAGTCTTTCAGCGGTGTGCTCGGTGCTTTCAAAGCACTGTGTGAATAAAGACAAAACTGAACACATATAGTAATTACTTGCTAAATCTGAGACTTATTTCTCGATGACTAAGACAGAAAATGAAATGCGAGTTAAAATCCATTGTGTATCTGTTTAAAATACCATTTTACAAGTCAACTAACACTAAGGTAATGAACGACATAAGCATCCCACTGTACTGTGTACAATTCTAGATCAGCTTTCAAATGATATATAAACCATCTTTGTCCTTAAATTGTTGTTACTAGATAATAAATAACAAATGATTATATATCTAAAATAAAAACAGTTGACACACAAGTTTTATTACTAAGAAGGTTATTGGAACTCATCTCGAGGCGCTTATATTCTCTGTAGATGAATCAAGGGTTAACACACCTCCACAGTGCAGCACTGAATCACAAGTACGAGTTCAGACGCTACCCTGGAGCGGTTATACTAGTTGAATAACAGTTTAAAATTAGTTTAGTAACGTAATATAAACTAGGAGTACGATGTTCTTATTAAATGTGTTTGGCGAAGTGAGAATAAATAAGCTGGATATTTTAGGAGTAACTGTTTTAGTACCCATGTCCTTATTAATCACTTAGGTAATTAAGTCTTGGATGAAGAGGAAAATAGAGGCAAGAGCGAAAGTAGACTATGTAATTTGAAGAGTAATCCATTAAAAGGAAACCTCACTCAAAATTATGAGAAAGATACCAATGATTAGATACAGTCAACAGCACATCAGGCTATATAAAACTGTCAATTTTCTCCAATCGATTTTCAAATTAACTCTATTAGATAAAATTGATTGAGAAAATTTAACAGTTTTTGGTAACACGATGTGCTGTTGTCTGTTCGTTAGCAGGTGGTTGTATAATTGTAATAATATGAAAATTTCTGCAACATCTCGTGAATAAGGAGTTTTGTTTTCATAATCTAATTACCCTTTGAGTGTAGCACTTATTAAAAATAGTAATTATTATTAAATTTTCATTAGACACTCATGTGGAACATAAAAACAGTTAAATCGTGTTTCAGCGATATTATACCGTGTTTGTAGTGTGATAGAGTCAACAACGAAAGAAAAAAATACAAACGTGTAAAACCAAATAAAAATTCAAACGCTAAAACTCTCTCACACGCGTTGCACTCTGGTGAAATATTTTCGATAACACCCGAACAATAGTCAATGAAGGATTTAATATTCGATATTTCATTTATTCGTATTCATTCTGACAGTCATAAGCCGTTGTAAATAACATCTGTTGTAAATATCTATCCAACTAGTCTGAAAATTGATGATTTACATTGAAAGTTAATAAGCTTTATTGCAGCGAAGTAAAATTGAGAACATACATTTATAGAAAGAAAGGTGACTTGATTAGTATTAAAACTTAAGTTAAAAAAACAAGAAATATAAGAGAAATTGGCAAATGTCTATAATTCTATAATAGCGTATGTAGAAAGTAGATAACACACAAATTAGACCTCTGACCTATGATCGTGGCTACCAAAATGCTAAAGCTTAATTAAGCTAAATTGTATACGTATTGAAATAAGAAAGTAGAATAATTATAGCGTGCTCTTGTATCTACACGATGGGAAGATGACCCACAAAACAGAAAACGATTTGTTAGAATACACCGTGTAATGAATAAAGAACTGATGATGACACATTATCCCAAAAAACTTACATAGAGCAAATTTTGTCAATTCACGAAATAGTTTCGTAATGTTTTTTATTAAATTTGTGACAATAAAAACCCAAATACACTGACTGAATTGAATCGGTGAAATTAATGATATTTAAAAACAGTTAACGAATTTCAAGTCACTGCAATTAAATGTATAGCGACGTGATTTTAAATGTTCTATATTCAGATAAACCTTAACTATCAAAGAAATTATAAGACCACGAAAACAATAAATATGACAATTCTTTTATGGCAAATATATTTCTTATTCAATTATTGTAACAAATTGCATAGATAGCTTTTTCTGATCATTGAAAAATCAGTAACTTATTATGAACATTTCCACAGTTTAACTGCGTTCTTGAAATTAGTCTATTTGTATTTTAAGAAACAATAACATAACAGATTGTATGTTTATTTGTTTGTGTGCTGTGTTGACAGGATTACTATAAACCATATTCTTGAGCTAACATGAGTAAAAACAGGAATTGACGCGATTAATTTACCTTTTAAATACCTGACGTTTCAGCCGCGTTACACTGGATTTGAATCTTGGTTTAAGTATCAATCGGCATTATAAGTAACAATTTCACATTTCGTCACTAGCTAACTCTATTTCAAGATACGATTTCGCCGAACATAAATCTGTTAACTGACAATCACTGGCACAACGTTAACAAGAAATTATAGGTCACAATAACACAGAAACATGGTATGTGTTTATTTGAATGAAATTGAATGAGAAGAACAGGAACTCTGCAAAACAATCGTACGCAATGTTTGCGCGAAAAATAATTTAATCCAGCTTTCAATACCTCACGAGTACTATATTTATAAAGCCTTGATGTAAATTGGGATTGTTATGTCTATTTTTACAAAACTTCGGGAGTAATTGATGAAATTACACTTCTTAATAATAGAGCGACGAGTCTAAATCGTTAGAGATTACATATAAATTTTGTTTTGGATAATCAAACCATTGGACACTTTGAGAAAGGCAACACAGAGATAATAGGGGATGATACGTCATCAGTCAAAGTAAACAAACACTCAGTTCTGAGGTATTAAGTAAGTGAATACAGTTTGGACTCGAATGAATTTTGGAAATGGCGTATCCACTCCGTAATGGGTCACAAAATTACAGACTCTTCAAGCCCGAGGATTAAAGAAAGGCCGATGACGATTTACGCTTTTCAAGGAGCAAAGAGATATAAATAAATAATAAATCTTTATTTTGAAACCATTAAAATTATTAAATTACGGTACAGTCAAACGTTAACAACTGCTGTAGTCAGGGACTGTGTCGCAGCTGTTAGCGCCCACCTCCATATTGACAGGCGTTTCAGATAAATACATTAATCTTATACATAAATGAGAAAAGAAAAAAAAAACAACTATTTAAAAAGTATTAAAAAGTGCCTAATATATGGATGTGTAGAAAAAGGAAGCACAAAAGATCACGCAACGGGTCAAAGTACTGCGCAAGTTTAAGGGGTCCCATTATAAGATAAACAAAGCTCTAGGTATAGGCAGTATATTCGATTTGCCATCCCTGTTGTAGAAATCAACAAACGCTGAAAGTTCGTATACATGACATAATATTACAAATTAGCACGCTCTGGGTCAAACCTGGTTTCCAATAAACCCATATTGAGAACGGGAACAGCAGAAAACTGGCTCAGTGAGGCATCCTTTGTATCCTGACATAGAATTGAAAAAAGACTTAAGGCGAATGCAGCGTTTAGACAGATTTAGACGGTATTCCCCGAACTATGTTACACACCTCGAAATACTGGCTAAGTGGAAGTCTGAGGAAGCTCGCACTCGGCTAGCTATAAATATGACGCTGAAACAATCCCGCTTCAGTCGTACAGGAGAGCTCAAAGCGAGAACTGTGCCAATATTGTACACTGCTGAAATAAAACGTGCTCCCGAAAACTATCGGATAAACATTTACGCGCATTTGTTTGTGTTCTGTGAATTGTGAAAGGAAATCTGTGCGAGATGCTGGACAAGTCTATCCTTGGTGGCAGCTGGGAAAGCGTGGTAGGTTTAAACTTTATCTTTTGATTTTGCAGTAACTTATGTAGAAAACCCGTTGTCACCGAAGCATAAAGCCCAATGTAACCATAAAACGAAACTGTGATTAGCTTACGTTCGTGAAGTAGTGTTAAATAAACTGACCAAACTCCGTATTTGAATTACGGAACATCTAGCCGGCTGTTGCGCAAAGTGCATGGCCACACGGCCTAAAAAGTGAACGACTTTTTGTGGTCACTGTCATTGAACTGCGCTGAGTTTGAAAATGGTACTGTCTCTTTCATAACTTTGGTCCCATGGTATCAAAGTCTGACATCGTTAATCCTCAGATTAAAATGAATGATACTTCCAAAGATTATCAATCTAAGTGGACCCGATTTTACACGCCCAAAGGTTACAGATTTGATTACTAAATATCTTATTATAGTTCGATCTATATTTCGTAATATAACCTTGACAATAAAGATTAGCTAACTGATGAAATAATTCTGAATGCTTGTTATGAAAATTGGACAGTTAAAATGTAAGATTTCTCCTCTATTTAATCGGGTTCCAGTTCAAATTTACGAGTTGGATGACGGTAAAAATAAAGTTAAAAGCGACCCAGTTGATTTTATGTTCCACTTTCAAAATATAAACAAATGAAATACTGGAGAACGGTGATAAATTACGAAGGGATTAAACATCATTGGTCTGAGGGTTAAACCCACCTATTACGTCATATAGAAAGTGATCGTCAATCATAACGCTTGTCAAATGTGGAGGTGTCAATTGTCGAAGCTCGAATTGATACCGGTTTTGATCATTCGTCAATTTGAATTCGCACACCGGTTATTTCGCACACTTTCACCATTTACTTGATACGTAAGTCATTGGTGATTTAACAGAGAACATATGCAAACGACAATAATATGCAAATTTAAAATGGACACGGAAAAAATCGTACTTTTCACTGGTTCTCTTAAAATTTTAACCAAAAAGTTTGTATACGTTTTACGTAAACAGAATACGTTTTTCTGTTCAAAAAAGATGAACTGGCCGTTGCGAGTTTGATGGACAAAAACTGCCGATGTCGTAACGTTCTCTAATGGCTGTCACTGGCTGCTAGTTATTCCGGTTCATGATTTCGAAAGCAGCCAGGAATCTGATAAAGACAAATGTCGTTTTAAAAAAAACACACTTTATTTGATGGAACTATAACGTAAAATATTCGAATAAAGCACGCGCATACGATTCCATGACACAGTTGTGTTTTATCTATAAATTAAAAGAGGCGGGAACGATTGAAGTTGACAGCTGCATAAAAACTTTTTAGAAGTCATTGCTTAATTTTATCAGCTTTCAAAATGTTTCGCGTATAATAATCATCATTTATACCGTCGGCAATGAATGTGTCACGTAAAATCACCACAAAATGAGGATTACATTTATCATTTCAGATTACCGTCACTTGAAAGAATTCAGAACTGTGTTATAGTTCGAAGAAAGGTGTTCCTCAAACTTTCTTTTAAATTAATTGCACAGTATTTCTTATTAATTCAGGCAAGTTTATTGGCCGGCATGATTATGACGGTGCGACGTAAAAAAAGTTTACTCATCCAAAAAACTGAGAGGTTAGGAAAATACGCGCGTGGGCATAGATTAGTCACAAGTTCCTACGTATCATATCATACCACAGGCGTAACGAGCTAAATTTAATTGTCACATAGATCTCCGATCGGTTATTAACCCCGTAACGGCTGTTAAGGTACATTCGAAATTAGAACGTTATTTTTGTACGACAAAGGCGTTCGATTATGTTATCAGACAGCTATTATCGATTTGTTTATTTAAACTAACGAATGTCTGAGTGGCCAGTTCGAAAACTGAAACGGTTTTTCGATAACAAGACATAAGTTAACAATCACAAATAACGTAACTATTAGAAATGATTACCAACAAAATAACAGTTTATCAAAGCAAAATAATTCCATTTGAGAAGATAAAGTTTCCAATCGAAAAAATACTAAGCAAAAAATGACGAGCATGGATAGCCATAGCTGTAAATTTGAGATAAAAAAAATGTGTGCCGTGCGATGGGCAATATTTTTTGCACGGCACTCGCACATATGCGTTAACGGTAAAAACAAATGTGCAATCGAATGTACGCTTTATAAACGCGATGATACATCCTCATTTGCTACAGCCGAAACGGTCAGGTAAAATCAATACTAAATAATTAATGTTTTTTCGAACTCGATCTATCTTCGAACGTGACCTACGTTTCTTATTATAAATACGAGAATTGCATGCAGACAATAATAGAATTGCATTGAGATTTCTAGGTACAATTTAAAATAGTGTGTGACAAATTTAACCGTTGTTATCACCTTCGGTTCTATCATAACGTACAGAAATAACCCGAACTATGCACGCCGAGACAGAAATACTAAACGCTTTAACAGTATATTACAACATGTAAAGCGAAATAGGCCGAGGGCGAAAGAATAGTGTGGACTTACCACCTCGATTACAGAAGATAAAATTACCTGAAAGAAAAAACGAATACAAGGTTAATACAGCAAAAATAACAAATGTTCTGCACTCCTCATTTGGACGACTCAATCTAGCATTTTAATTAGAGCGCTAACTAACTCTGCTAATAGACCAACTATTTCAGAGGTGACCCATTTTCTTTGCGACCCCAATTTCGCGGTGCAATTTTTTTTTAACACGAACACATTAAAAAAATAACGTTACACAACCTGTCAAAACAGACCGCGACGCAGATTTGTCGTGTCAGAAACAAAAGACGTTGATATATATTTTGTTACTTCAACGCGAAACAGTTTACAGAAATCTCAGAAAAATAACTTCGAAATAGATTTCTGGAGATTCAATACCAACTTATTAATAATTGGCATTGGAATTTCAGTTTACAAAAATATATAATTTACCCAAACTGAGATATTAAAATAAGCATAAAATAAAGGAGAAATTTACTAGTACCCAACAATTGATTGAATGAACAACGAACTAAATAAATAAAAAAGTAAGTCATTGACAACAGGGTACGAAATATTTCTAATGCGTTCACATTGAAATCTTGCGCCTGAAATTCATATCCATATTATTCCATCGCGACAACTACACCATGTTCTAATGAAGTCCAATAATAAACGGGGCACAAATAGCCCGTGTGTGACCCATTATTTGACCACCGGCACAATGTGGAATTTCGAGAAAACACACATAAAAATATTGCACAACCTAACCGAAGTAACGGAGCCCTTTAAACAATTTTTCTGTTACGAAATCACCAGACAACTGTTTAACAAAAAGCTTTCGGCAAAGACAAGAGATTTATAAACATCTCCCCGTGGAGAACATGAAAGATTTGCTCACGTCTTAAATTCAAATCAAATTAATGGGACATTTATTTAGAAAAGAAACTCCAATGACCCAAATCTGATACCGCGGACAGCTTCGAGTTAATTACGTATTAAATTCCAAAATTTATTCCGCTAATATTTCACTGAATATAGGGTCAATGCAATCGCTATATTCATCATCGTAAAGAATCAGAGGAATCCCAATAACATAAACAGTATCCCGATCGGTGAAAACGGTGAAAACAAGTGGCACGTCTCAAAGTGCACGTCTACATAGGCCTTGGTCAATTAGACACAGTAACTGTTAAACTTCCTAGACAGTTCATGGCTAATATTGCTAACAAACTCTACTTTAGAATACGGACATATGGTTAACGACAGGTGGTGTCAGACGAGGCTTCAAAGGGCTCAAATGTCGAGACAGAGACAACGAATAGTTTACTGTAGGAAAGAAAGGGATAGCCGCTATCCCTTCGCTTACGTAACTAAATATGCTATTTAAAGACAGATGTTATTGCACTATGTATAGTTCTTTGTCGCTAATGATTGAATTTGTCGCTTTCCAGGTGTCGAGGGACGACTACGATGTGGACTACACCCCAAGCCCTAGAGGATCACCTCTGAAGGACACATCGAACATCCAAGACGACCCACAATACTATATTAGCCGCCATAATCCCAACAAGACTTTCCGAAGGGAATCCGTCATAGCTTCCTGGAAAAGCTTGAAGAAGGAAAGGGAACAGGCGTTGGGGAAGCGTATAGTTTACGTTGACGCAGATAATTACCAGGATTATTATGGGAGGAACCAAGTGAAGAGGTGCAAAAGCGACAGAACAGCCAACGTGGCGAGAGTGCCGAAGAAAGTCAAGAGGACCTACTCTGTGTTGCACAGATACGATCCGAATCAGGAGAGAGTCATCAAGGAATACAAATACCAAGTACCCAAGGAGGCTGAATCCGAAAAACATATATTCAACGGTACAATGCAGAAATCTTACTCGGAACCTTTCTTGAGAGCCGATCCCCTGCCCAAGAAGAAGGTCAAGAGGTCCTTCACAACTCTTTTGAACATCAAGACGAAGTTCCTCAACATATTTACGTCTAAGAGTTAAATAGACTTAAGTTATGTTTAAGGGAATAATTGCTCAATTTAATGCATTTTGGCGTTTGACTACGCCAAGATTCTAGTTAAATTTTGGAACCCATTTGGGTAACTTCAAAGTACGCCCAAATGCGGGTCACTTTGATGATTATGTCGAATTCCAAAAATTAAATTGTCCAAAATTAGCTTAATACATTAATTAATAGGAATGTAAAGGAAACATTTAGAATCCTTATCATTTGCTTCTCAATTCTATTTGCGGTCGGCGTAATATATTATAAGCGTATTACAAAAAGGATTTGACTGAGAAGTTTTACTACGGCCTAACTGACGTTATTGTTGGTGTTTCCCTCTATACAAGGTGATCTAAAACAACAGTCAGAGTTTCCTCGGGCCAGAGGCCTCTAAGTCGCCTTTCAAAACCATGAGTAGATTTAGGGTAGTAATACCAAACAATTAGAATTTTGATTCTTAAAAGATAGGCTTTACAAAGATTGCCACTGTATTTATGAGCTTTACTGATAAGGTGGAAGCATATGAGATCATGGTCAAACGGATAATAACATGTGTGCCTTTGAATAATCAAAGGCCTAGAAGTCTGACTGACCATTCCGCTGAATCCACTAGGTTGGTCTTCGTAATTTGTTTGTCATAATAATTATTATTACTTAATAGTTATAATCGTACCAATTGTATTTCATATCAATAATTATAAAATATTGTATTAAGATAGTTAATAATTTGTGATATTACGTGTGTTGTGATAATTTTATCTTATATTACAGTTTCTTTATTGTAATTTTGCTGAAGTTACAATTATTGCAGACTTTACAAATAATGTAAATTGTGTTGTATTTATGAGAAAATTTGAAAGTGATCCCATTTCAGTAATTGTTCATATATCTCGTGAAATATGAATAAATTGTCAATATGAATGTGAAATTAGTATTGTTTCGTCCATGTTTCCTCATAATGGTTTGTTTGTGTCTGAATAAGGGAATATATAGACAAGATGGCGTGCGATGATAATCACATTGCTCGAGTGGTGAACGGAATAATGCATCTTGGAATAGAAAATGACAAGGAAATATCTAGGATTTATTTTCAACGCTCAAAACAAGAGTATTTGCTTCTCTATCATTATAATCATATAATAAAAGAAAACGTAAATACAATTACATATTATGAAAATTATACAAAGCAATAATTGTTAATATTTCTCAGTAAATATAAATTAATTCATTGCTCATGCCTATATTGTTTACCTTACATAGTGTACATTTTCTACATTTAGTAATTAAATAAATTGTCATTAATAAACAATAGAATATACACATAATATATTTTGACAAAAACTTAATGACAATGTACATTTGCAATAAAAGAATCAATAATAAAGGTAACTATTACCTTTCAAACTATTGTAATCTATACTAATAATAAAGCTGAAGAGTTTGTTTGTTTGTTTGTTTGTTTGTTTGTTTGTTTGTTTGTTTGTTTGTTTGGTTGAACCCTAAGATCTCAGCAACTACTGGCTCAAATTGAAAAATTCTTTTTTCGATGGATAGTCCATTTATTTAGGAAGGCTATAGGCTATATAACATCACGATACGTTCAATAGGAGCTGAGCATCAATGAAGAATGTTGCAAAAACTGGAGAAAAATATTTCTTTTCAAAGCTTTCACTGCGTGCGCTGCGTAAACGGTTAAAGTTACGTAAAAATCATGTATAACGGAATTGTTCTCCATTAAATTTTCTAAAAAAAAGTCCGCGACAGCATATGTCTATCTTTTATGGTTGGCTCCACTATAACCTTTCTTTTTGGTAATCAAATTTGTTTTAAAATAATGCGTTATCTGTGATGGTGTTTTTGTATACATGATATTATTCCTTATCAAAATAAATACATTATTTATGACAATTATTTAATTTTGCACAAAATAGTTCACGACTTCATTTGATTTCAATGAATATCTTAAGAAATATCACAGTTTGAAATAAACGGAAAATAATAAATTTTGATTTTTAGAGATTTCTTTGCGTGCGCTGCGTAAACGGTTAAAGTTACACAAAAATTATGTATGACGGAATTATTCTCCTTTAAAAGTTCTAAAAACAAGTTACAGACAGCATTTATCTATCTCTTAAGGTTGACTCGCTATAACCTTTTTTTGTTAATAAATTTTGTTCTAAAATAATGCTTAAGATGCGAAGGTATTTTTGTAAACATGATATTATTCCTTATCAAAATGAATACATTATTCAACACAAATATTTAATTTTGTACAAAATTGTTCTGTACATCATTAGATTTCAATGAATATCTTCAGAGATATCATAGTTTTAACATAACTCCGCAGCTAAATAATGATCAAGTACTACGCACGCATCTACACTGAGTTGTATTTTGTTTGGTTGATCGCGCTTATCTTAGGAACTACTGATCCCGTCAGATTCAGACGCCTTAGAGACTCTAATAGGTTCAGAGACTCTTCCGAGGGAGATGCTCACCGGTCAGGAATTCTCTCTGGAGTGATTCGACCTTAAAGCTTGAGGACCCACCGAGGTCCTCACCTTTACTAAAACCCCTGGTGACTCAAAGAAGGTCATCAGAGACATCCTGTAAAAATAGTCAAAAAAAACTGCCTGGAGTCGTACGCATGAACGAAGGGTTCCGTGCCATAGATTTTATCAAAACTGTCCGAAAATTATTTGAATTTTAAATTAAATATTTTATTAACATTTCAAGTTTCTACCTGTTATCGTTATTGAAACCGAGAAATAAATCACGTTTGTTGTTGAGCCCCCTTAAATATTAATTGTATTTTAATTTAATTATTTATTTTTAAAGTGAATAATATAACTAAATATTCTGTGAATATTTCAAGCGTCTATCTGTTGCCGTTATCAAAACCGACCAAAAAAAAAAGTCACGTTTATTTAATGGGAACAGCTTCAATATTTATTGTATTCTATTTATTAGTATTTGTTGTTATAGCGGCACCAGAACTACGTCATCTGAGAAAATTTCAACTGTCTAACTATAATGGTTAATGATATACAGCCTGGTGACAGATGGACAGACGGACGGCGGAGTCTTAGTAATAGGATCCCGTTTTACCCTTTGGGTACAGAACCCTAAAAAGGGGAACTACTGATTCAAATTGAAAAATTTTTTGATTGCCTATTTATCGAGGAAGACTATAGGCCAGGACTTCCCAAGCTTATTTTCATAGTGACGCCCTTAGGAATTTTCCAATTTTTACGAGCCCTCCCCCCGTTATAGTAACAGCAAAGTTAAGTACAAAAAAAAAACCGGAAAAAAACGGACGCAGCCGCCCGGATTGCGAAAGATGCTGTGTTCGATTTTTTCGCTCGCCCTAGACAGTCGATCCGGGCTCAAGTTTTGAAATCGCGACTTTCATTTCTTTGTCTACATTTATTTATTAGCTCGCATAGCAGCTAGACAGCCATTCTATGTGGATCGTCTCACTACGCCCGCCCCCGGGATAGAACCGCGAACCCTGGGATGCCAGGGCATCGCGACGCGCAGTATGGGAAACCCTGATATAGGCCTATATACCTCCATAGCATCACTCTACGACTAATAGGAATTGAGCATCAATGAAAAATGTTGCAAAAATGGGAAATCCACGCGGACGAAGTCGCGGGCACAGCTAGTCTACTATATTTTAATGGAAATATTGTAATAGATTGCAAATATAAATTTATAATTAGTAAGTATTACAAATGAAATGTAATATTTAAATTCAATGGTTTCATTCCTCTCGTGTAAGATAATTTAGTATAAGATTAAGATGATAATAATTTTAGATTTAAAATGATAAATAAAATGATTACCATTGATAATTATTAAGCAATTTAAAATAAATAAGTATTTTATTACAACAGATTTGTATAACGTAAAAGAATTAATGAAATTGTATACAAAACTTTTAGTACTTCAAACATTGAATAAAATAGTCAATTATTTAACTTAACTTTGTGTTTTATTCAATTAGCCATAATCTAAGTCTACATCTAATGATAATATTTCCAATTATAAAAACTAAAAAGAAAGATTAATTTGAACATCAATTTGTGAAGCTAAAGAGTTACTATTATTGTAATGTTTTATTATGTAGGCAAGTATCAATATTATAAATTTGATGATAAAGTGTAAAACATTATCAATTGAAGACATCATGTAAAATAATAAAATTCTTAATATTGTCATTTTATAAAATTATCTTCTAACTTTTAAAACATGAAACTATAATGGGGCTGACATAAGACAACTAGCGCCACCAATACATTTAATTTTACAACTTTTAATTCATATCTATTTAAAAAGAAACCTAAAACAGCCGCGATCTTTTAGAATACGTTTAAAATTTATTAAACGACATTCTACTACTTTTCATTGTGCCATTTAATTTTGAAATAAACAATAACAAATAATTCAATAAATACTCTCAGACCAAGAAAAATACTATAAATATTCTGTGATGTTTGAGATAAGCATATTTAGAAATTATAGAATTATATCTATTGGCGGAGCTAGATGTCTCGTGTCAGTCCCGTAAAGAAAAAATAACAGCAATTGCATATAGACTTCTCATAATTTATCATTAATGTTGTTACTAGCGCCATCTAGTTCTGAGAGCCAGTATTATCTTTCCCAATATTCACTGTACATTTTTAGTCAGATTGCTACATTAGATGAGAGATATAGAAAGGGGGCGTCCATTAATTACGTCAGGTGTTCAGAACCCGTAGTGTAAAATTTTTCGATAAAATACGTAACTATTGTAGTTGCGTTAAGAGCTCGATTTGTATAGGAAACGTGAATAGCGCCCCTGGCGGAAAGAAGCGTAAATCATGTTTCCCATACAAATCGGGCTCTAAACGCAACTACTATAGTTATGTATTTTATACCAAAAACTTACACTACGGGTACAGGGGAAGAGGTCCAGCCGAATCACACCAAATCTCACGTGGGGGAGAGAGGGGTCTCGGCAAATATCACGTATTTTTTTCCGTCAAGAACAGTGTAAAATTGCAATGTTTGGGAAAACTGGGTTAAATTAAAGTTAAAAATATTTGTTGACCAAAGTATGGAAAATCCGACCAAATAATATTTATCGAGACATTATCCGAACGCCACAAAGCACCTAGCCGATAACCCTTCAATTATTTGGTCACCGCCCACATACAAATGACTCGACGCCTTTACGTAGGTACGAGCTGAGTATAATATTGAAAAATCTCACGTCAGGGTGGGAAAGGGGGTCAGAAATTCTTCTAAAACACCTCACGTAATTAATGGACGACTCCAATTATCTTTTTCAGTTTTTCTGTTAAAACTTTGTACATTTTTTACATAACAAAGTATAGAAAATTGCTCTACTTATCCAACCTGATGTAAAGCATCCCGCTTAGCACGACCACGGAAACACGATATGATATAGCCATTTATCGCTTTGAACTGTCATAAATAATTTGATAAAACCGCCAACTTGAAATTCTAGGCTATATCATATGGTGATTCGGTGATCATGCTAGACGGGTAGAAGTGGAATTCAAGGATAGCTGATAAAGTGCGAGGATAGGAGGTGTAAGGACACCTTTCGCACTAGTGATCCTCTGCACCTAGGTCTTCACACCTCTTTTGATTTTTCAATGTTGTAAGAAGAGAAAACCTATACTTGCAGATAATTACATGAAAGTGTTATAAAATGCAGCAACGTTTTTTATTGTATGTACAATAAATTGGGCCCGCATATTACCAAATACAAGAGATATCAAATTTCGTTTGACATTATCGAATGCGGGTCACAATAACTGACACAGTAGAAAATGTTTCGCGATAAATGCAAGGCCGCAGGTTCAATACTAGAGATCGAAATATTTATGAATATTTCTTGATAATATGTCTACAATAATAGGTCACTTTTATGTAGGCGATAGGCTGTCCATCTGTCACTATTTTGAGCATCGTCCATCATCATCATAACAGCCGTTATAATTCAACTCACTGCTGCGACACAAGGCCTCTCCTTGGTAGTAAGTAACTGCCGCGATTAGGAAGGTGTCGTGTGTTGTATTTCTCGAAAAATTCAGGCTACATTTACCTGAACATGGATACTGAGAGTCATCATATCATCATAACAGCCTTTATAATTCGACCCACTGCTGGGACACAAGGCTTCTCCTTGTCATCGAAGGAGGTTTAGGCAGTAGTCCACCACGCTCTCCCAATGCGGATTGGTGGACGGAGTATAAGGTGATCAATACCCCTTTGCTGATCCATTAGTCGCCTTTTACGACACCATTGGAAGATACGTGGTGATGCTATTCTACTCTGCCGGCATCATATGGCTAAAATGTGACCGTTATAGTATGTATGTATTGTAAATAATTATAGTATAAAAACTTACGAGTCTAGAGGTCACTGCCCAAACCAACGGTCATCAAACATACAAGACGAGACGGACAAAAACATACTGAATAATGTTCTTAGAAAAATTCGTATCCTTAATAAGATCTTTTATCATATTACTGCCGTTTTGGTTGTCCAGATAACTTTAAAATGGTGCACTTCTTAGAAAACCCTGCTCAAATTAGAATGTAAAACCAGCTTTTAGGTATTAATTGCAGACAAGGTCTTGTGATTCATACTAACTTAATTTACTAACAAAAGTGAGTTCTTGTCCCTTTGTTTTAAGAAACGAAATGGCGTAGTTGGGAAAATTTACTTCGTTTTATTTGTTTTTAAGCAATTTTCGTTATAAATATTTTTCTTTAATATTGAAAAACACATTACATTATTTGCATTACTTTTTCTTCGTAACTTTGTAAAAAAATCAGCGATTTCATTATATTTCTATCAAATTTTCGTAATAAGTATGATCTGTATTAGAAATTCATTTTCGAAAGACTAACATTGCTGTTTTATATTCAGGTAGGAACATATTTAGAAAATATATAGGATATTTTAGATCAACTCCTAACCGCTAATTCGAAATTCCCATTTTAGATTTTACCACCAAAACAGAAGGTCCATTTCCGCATAAAAACTATCACTAAATCCGTAAACAGTGCCCGTGGGAAACAGGAGACACGCTTCAGGTCCGAAGGTAGGAATTTGAATAAACAATGAGACCTTACGGAACCCTATTATGGGGCAATGTTAACATTGGACGACTGGATACAAGTAGATAGGACAAGCTTTACAAAAAACTATCTTTGTCATTAGTTTTAAGGAACATATTCCACCAGAAGCAAGTGAGCGACTAGCTACAATATTTTTTCTAACCAACTCAGGTGAGTCTGTAGGAGTCAGTCACACCGAACCACCCGACCCGCCGACATGAGTCGTTGATTATCGGCAGGTTAGTTGGCAACTTCGTCTCGTTCAAGTAAGAAAACTTTGTCGGCGGCACAAAATCAGCAAGTTTTTTTGGTAGTAAGTTACTGCCGCGATTAGTAAGGTGTCGTGTAGTATTTCTCGAATAATTCAGGCTACATTTACCTTAACATGGATACAAATCTAATTAAATTATTTTACCTCATCATATGTGGTGGTATAATAACAAGTAGACGTTGACTTACAAAAAGGTCGAGCTTCAGCTACAACCTCAGAAAACACTATCAAACCAATCCATTACAAATCGATCGCGTAACGCTCACAAAACAATGGCCGACAGAAAAAAGATTTTAATTTCAACAGCGGCAAATAAAGTCCAATAGAATTATAAAAGGTTCACGGGCGGCACCGAAGGCCCTTCACGACTCGTTTGTCACGGCCGAACCTTGAACTTAACCCCTTACGAAAGACAGACAAAACTAAAGACTTTCACATTACTATAACATGCATTTTCTTTGCATTGCATGCAGCAGAGATTATTGTTATGATTTACGGAGAAGTTTGTGGTCCATCTCACCTGAGGATAAATGATGATAAGGGCGAAGATCGAAGCGATCTTTTCCCGGAACCGCAGCCAATGAGAGACTGGCTATCTTATGATTAACTATTGGAACACAACACTGTTAATACTATTGCTATGCCGGCAGACTTCGACAAGTTTCAACGCTCAGAGTCCCAAGAGGTAGAGCAGAACTTTAAGTAACATTTCGTTGCACGTAAAGCCACATTTTGTATTATGGCCCATGCAGTGCCTCCAAAGAGTGACATATTGCTAGCCTGTCCCTCACAAGGAGCACCAAACTCAAAAAGTAACAAACTTTCAGAAAACAAACATACTAAAGCCATCAACCAGGACAGATGTTACACTCAAAAAATCATCCCAAGAATCTGGGTTAAGTGAGTTGAATGGATAAAATAATGTGGCGAGTAGGTGTACTACAACCAGTGGCATGCAAACATTATTACAAAGACGGGTAAGTACAGCATAC
This sequence comes from Elophila nymphaeata, assembly GCA_955850985.1. NCBI lineage: Eukaryota > Metazoa > Arthropoda > Insecta > Lepidoptera > Crambidae > Elophila > Elophila nymphaeata. The sequence goes on along the minus strand of OY039091.1, from coordinate 6,343,614 downwards.
GCTGGTTAAATAAAAAATGCTGACGCAGCGTAGCCATCTATTGGTTCAAGAACTAAATCGTTTTAGAATTGCTGAATTGGTAAGATTATATTTAACACTGCATAATGCAAGCCCGAAATCTCTGTAGACCTCCCTGACTGTTAAAGTCCTGGTTTAATATACGAGTACGTTTCATAATGAGAAAGTCATTACATGGCCATATTAATTCAAACGACTTTTCGTTTTTCTATCAAAGGAGTTACTTTCAAAATCCCTATTACACATTGGAGTTTAAAAGAATGCAGTAAGATTAAAGTGAAGAGTGTGAAACAATTTTAGTCTCTGCAGAATAATTCTGCCTTAGCATGACTACAAAACCTGTTTCTGTAAATAGTGTTTCGATATAGCGTAAGAAACCCACACGTCCCCGAGGAGTTCATGAGAGGATCTTTACGGGAATCAAACCATTATGTAGCTCGTTTCGCTATAATGAATCTATAAATAACTTACTTTAATTAGAAATAAATAAAAAACTAAAAAGTGAAAAATAACTTTTTAACGAACGAAAAGTATAATTACTATTTAGAGAAAAGCGTGGGGTGCTCAATTACATTAGTTCTTGAAAATATTTGACCGGTACAATTAAATTGAGCACCCCACGCTTTTCTCTAAATAGTAATTATACTTTTCGGATATTCTTATCGAATTATTGTAGTGTCTTCGGTCTTTGATAAGTCTATAAAGTTTAAATGAAATATGACCGTTTAAAGTGGGTCAAAATCGAGTCCAAACATACATACAAACAAACGAGTCAGTTACATACAAACAAACAAATATATAGGTGAAACTAATATAAGCGTGTTCAAAACTCATGTGATGGAATCGCTTCTTGAGTTAGTGCAACAGTTACTATCTCCATATAAAATATTAAATGCACATGAATACAGCGAAAGAATTGTTATCAAGCAAACAATGACTTTTGATAAAACACTGGATAGGTCATGGATAACTGATAGTGAAGCGGAAAATTAAAAGATACAATTACTCGCAGTTAACATTATTATTTCTGATAATGATAAACATGATTACCTACAAGTTCAATTAATGAATGGACACAAACATGTTTATATGCAAATTGATAAAACATAAACCTTTAAAATATCAGTATTACGTATACAAGCAATAGTTCCTTGCTCCTCAAGGTAGCACACTGAGACCTTACATCATATTTATGTTACGACGTTCTTGATAGATTTTATTTATGAATGCGAATGATTGAAGACTTAATTTGAAGTAAACATTCTTCACATTTCATATTTCTATCATGTTCAACAAAGTCAACAAGGACAAATTTAAGTCAATATAAAAATCTTTATTCAAATGGACTTTGCCAAGTACTTTTAGATCCTCAAAAACTCTATCACTGTTTCAGGACGAAAATAATTACGTATTTTATTTAAATAACATTTTTATATGCTAACAGAGAAGAAAAGGAAACGAAACTCCACAGCTAACAATTTGGTAAAATGTTAAAAGCAATTCTGTACAGTACAGACTATTTAACAAGGGTGAGATTGGAAATACTTATTGGACCGTATCATTACAAAAACTGATCTATTTAAGACAGAACAAGGTCAAACATAATTCGCATAAGATAGTCTTCACATAACAGCAATATAATAATATATGGAGAAGGTTGCAGATTACATTTAAAATACAAGGCGAAAGTACAGTTACGCGACTGGTAAAGCGATTTTTCTCCATTTGCAGAGAAACTATTCCAGAATGCCATCGAGAGTGAACGTTATTAGAATATGTGAGAACTGATACGCTCAAACAGCTTTCATATTACATTTTATAATCGAATACTGAAATGAAGCGAATTACCGATCGTTCTGTACTCGAGATACAAAAGTTATTGCACAAAAGCTGAACGAATGAATTATTTAGCGTAAAATCTGTGAGAATTTTAGATCTTCAAGAACTTCAAACATTTTCATCATCTGAGGTAATTCGCATTTGATAGATAGTGATCGTTCCTTTTGCATACACGCTCATTACCCCAACAGTGACAGGTTGTCGACTGATGTAGAAGACAGCCTACATCACGCTTAAAAAGTAACAATCGAATCGATCATCTTCTACCCTCACTTAAGATATTCCTACCCATTCCTCTGATTTCCTTTCTTATTCCTTCGCTGTGCATGCTGTCCGGTTGTGGAATTTTTTACCTGGGCATTGAAAGAGGGCTCGTACACTGGATTCCTTCAAAGAACCAACTTAAGGGTCATTATTTTCATGCCTCTCCTTAGTTTATTTTATCTATTTAATGTATTATATAGTTTTGAATTTATTTAAGTTTATTAATAATATTCTGATTACTGAACATTGTATTTAGATATTATTATTAAGTCCTTCTTTCACCCGTTGTTATACATGTATGTATATCAAACCATGTATTATCCTTCTGCAGATTGCCTGGAAGAGATTACAGCTTAAGCTATAAGGCCGTTTTTTGTACTGTCCTGTTTGTAAACTTATTTTGTGTATATTTTGTTAAGTGTGCAATAAAGAATATTTGTATTTGTAAATATTCAGTGAACCAACAAATAGAAGCTAACAAGGACAGCTGATGTTACACTGTCTCTACATCATCCCAGCAATCTGGGTATTTTTTTTTATAATATTATTGCAATGACGTATTGATTTGTAAATTTTAATGAGGTCAGCGAGTGTCTTATCTCCATATCCATTCGAAGCAAGATAAATAAAATGTCTCTGAAGTCAATTTATATCGTCCAAATATTATCTTTATTTGCAACGAATAAATATAATTTCGGACTTGTTAAGAGTAATGACGAGGCCGGACATTAAATAAAGTTTCGACGTAACCTTTTCAGGGGTCAAATAAATATACGAGGTGTCCGTACAGGAAATAAATTGAATATTTATTTATAGCACGATATATCACGCGAGCACTGTTTATATTTCATAATTTAAGTCAATATTGTTTGTATGAACCAAAAACAAAGTACATAAAAGCCTTTTTTATTCGAGTTCTTCCAGTCGGATCCCCCGATCTTTCTCTAAATCTTTGAAATTTGCACTTCTAAGATTTTTCAGTGCAGACTTCTTTTCGGTGTATATTCTAGTTTTAAAAATATTAACGCGTTTGTTAAACTGTTAGCAACCGACCTCTTTTGTAATAATTATTTATACTTTTATCTTTTTTGAGTGAGTTAAATACCTATGTGTAACATGAAATATCTATACTAATATTAAAAAGCTAAATTGTTTGTTTGATTGGTTCAACGCGTTAATCTCAGGAACTACCGATTCAATAAAAATAAAAGAATCGGCAATTTTTGCACACTAATCGGAGACTAGTAATAAATAATGATTAATGTTCTCTTAGATTTGCGCGAGCACTACACATTATAAATAAAACAACTTTTACGGATTTAACTCGCGCGTAATTAGATTTTACATGTTGTTATTATTGCCCGACGTTTAGTAACACTTTTCAGCGTTCGTGGTCACGGGATGACTAAAGATGTAGGTTGTCATATTTTATGAAATAGTTAAATCTACCGTCACTTTAATTATTAATTTGGACGAAACGTCGGGCAATAATAACAACATGTAAAATCTAATTACACGCGAGTTAAATCCGTAAAAGTTGTTTTATTATTTAAGCATACCTAATATTTTTTTTCGCCAGAAGCGGTGGTAGGGTTTTTGACGTTTTTAAAATACTTATCAAATTCCATTTAAATACACAATTTTTTGATTTTGATTTGAGGTTCTTAAAGACATCTTAAGTTCAACTTAGTAACGACATTTTTTATTACAGTTTCGAAGTTACATCTGTATTTATTAGACTAGCAATTTGTTTAATTATTGTGATTGCATTAGTTTGCTTCCTCGCTTCGGCTACTTACGCGCTATCAAGGCGATATCTCTGCCTGATAGCTTGAGATCGTGTATAGTCTAATTACACCATAATCCAGTGACCCCAATTGGCTACTTGTATTAATATAGGTCTGACATTGACTCCGATTGTTAATAAAAAGTTAAAAGTGACCTTGGAACAATCGTGCAAAGCGAATTTGATACTAAGCTTTGGATAAAATGTGATAACCTTTTCATACAATATAGAGCAGAGTGTTGTCGGTAACTATCGAAATTGTTAAGCTACTAAATGTGCGGTTAAATAATTATAATTCCGACACTTTACATATGCGCAAACGATGTGCTTCATTAATAGCCAGGGTACGTGGCAGCCCCAATAGCATCCTGAACATGATTGCAAGTAGACTTGACTGCACCTATGTCAATCGTTGCTGTGCTATATCCAGTGGCAGAGCAAAAACATAAATAATGCATTCAAATTATAATTACTAAGATAGATTTTTAGCAATATTGTAACTAACAAAATGAGTTGTTCAAAAATTACTTGAATAAATAATATTTTTTATTAATATATTAGCCGTATTTGTCAAACATTTGTGCTGCATACATATTATACTATGCTAGCTTTTGCCCGTGACTTCGTCCGCGTGGAAATAGTTTGCCCGCAACGACCATTTTAAATGACCTCCTCATTGAATGAAGGTTAGTACTACGGAGAGGTCAAACTTTATCTCTGTTACTACCTACCTGAATGAGATGAAAGATGGCTTAGATTTTAAGTTGAACCCTAAACAAAATTGACCAAGTTTCATACAAAAAGCAGCGGAGGGGTTTAGGGGAGAAAAAATAAAAAACTATAATTACCTATTCCTTTTCGTTAATCTACTTTCAGTCATCCAGGCGCCAGGTCGAGCAGCCGTCGGTGAGGAGGCGGCCTATAAAGCCGGCATCGGCCAGCGGCCCACAGGGGCTGGCGTTAGTCGATAGCCCCTGTGGGCTGCTGGCCACCAGTTGGTGCACAAGGAGTGCCTAGACGGGCAGCGTTGGGGCGGTCTCGGTGTAGTTGCGCTCACGTGCTTTTACCTCGAGTCCCACATATCCCCTGCGGTTGGCACCACCCCGCAGGGACGAAGCGTAAATGCAACGCAACGATCTCCGCGTCATCCAAAAGAGGGGTACCATATCTCAGGAATTGTCCTGAGATTTCAGGATTTTTCGACTTTTCTCAAGATTGCGGCCGGATTTTGCAAATCTCATGATATCTCAGGATTTTAGTTAAACACACTAAAAATATTTTTCCTTTGGTAATAATTGCATAGTTAAAATCAATACATACTTATTTATCCAAGTAGGTATTTAATCAGTTTTATCGTACTTAGATCCGATATCGATGCGCAGTGTATAAAAAAGATAATAATACGTTTGAGAGAAAATTCTCAAACTGTATAAAATCTCAGGGCTTTTGGATATCAGGCCTTTTCCCCGGACTTTTGATTTTCTCATCTGGTAACCCTAGTTGCACGCGCCGATTGGCGCTATCGGCACCGATAACGCTACGGCAGGGGCTGCCTGTTTAGTCTACAGTAGCCTGGAAAAACAGCGCAGATCGGAACAGCTCGGCACATGCCAGCGACATTCGGAACTTATCCGAGCGTTCTCCACAAAAGTAGAGAGATCACCAGAAGTTCCGAGTGCTCCGAGCGAAACTCACTTACACATTCGGCTCCAAATGAGAAGAAGACCAAGAGAATTCCCGTAAAAAAAAATGTTTTTACTAGTTATATAAAACTCACTTACCGTCGTCAAGGAGCTCAACGATTTTATATTAAATTCACATTAACCTCGACGACCTTTCTGATATTTACCTGCGAACAAATAAAACAAAGCATTACACTCAAATAAGTGGTTACATCAATCAATTTCGCCATTAATCAAACATATCTGAATTTTAAAAGGCACTCCAAATTGAATTTGTAATTGATGACGCATATTGACTAATTTCTACATAATATTATTGTCACGGATTGGAATACTCTGCCAGCACACGTGTACTTCTTACTATCCTGGATCATTCAAAAAAGGCATAAAGAAGCAAGGCGAGGTTTGCCAGTGCAGTGTCGGATTGTTTGCTTTAATAAAGTAATTAACATAACCTTATTACCGGTTAGTTGATATAATAAGGTTTATGTACCTAGAGCACAAAAAAGCGTTGGTGGCGTAGTGCGTAAGGGCGTTGTCTCCCACCCGGGAGGCACCGGTTCGAATCCCGCCGCGTACCAATGTGTTTTCAAGCTTTGAATTCGTATGTACGTTTAATCGACGCTTTTACGATGAAGGAAAACATCGTGAGGAAACCTGCACGCACCTATGAACAAATTCTTAGGTTGTGTGTGAAGTCGACCAACCCGCACTTGGCCAGCGTGGTTGACTAAGGCCTAATCGCCCCTATTGGGGGTAGGCTCGAGCCCCTCGGTGGGGACATTATATGAGCTGTTGATTCAACATCAATTGATAATGTTGATATAAAAGTATATTTCTAAATATTAAATTTTTACAATTAACATTGTAAAAATTTAATATTACACTAAAAAATATATCATTTAAAAATTCACGAATGCAGTTCCCCATAGGTATAAAGCTCAGGGTCCCGGCTACCGGTGGTTAAGGATCCAGATACAGGAAATACAGGCCGTGTCTAGAAGTACTGCCTTTTGCATCTGACTCTTGATCCAACCACCTAACGCAAAGTTCTTTAGGTTTATCGAGGCTCTTAAAAAAAGAGAAAAAGTAGCATTTTGTTAAGAAAAATCAATAAGTAGTTTTTTCGTTTTCTTTATTTTCCGAGTGTGTTATGCAGGCGCGGGATCACTCAGTATGGTAGAGTCAGTAGGTAAATATCGAAGGCGAAGATAATTTCGTTGTCGCACATTCATTACTTCACACTCACTCGCGCGATTGATTGATAGGGTTGGTGTAAGACAGGCGGCCATCCATAAAAATATGCCAAAACCTAGAGCGGTATGATGCCATACTGCACTAACCCCAAAATGAAAAGGGAGCAGGGTAGGACAAACGACAACTTCTTTAACCTTAACAAGAACTAAATATAATAAAATGTATACGCTGAAAACTTTAAAAAATGTCTGAGCACGGAAAAGTGATAGATCTATCCTCATTTACAGCGAGTCTGAAGTCTAGACTACTAAATAACAGTCAGACAGCCAACTTCCGGGAAGCAAGTAAAGCGAGATGAAACAATGGAATAGCTAACATAAGAAAGGTAAGAAATGCTTATCTCAAACTGTAAACTTTTGCAACACGAAACGCAATATTAGAAGCTTTATGGGCAAGGAGCTTATATTTTACCTATAGAATGGAGTCATTAGACAGATGAACAAAGTGAGGGCAAAAGTTTTGACAACACTTGACATTTCTTGACATTTCTAGAGAGGCTCTGTCTCTTTCTAGTAGGGTGCCTGTAGCACAAATTAATCACGGACAGTCTTGTGCCACGGGTAAGGTCTCACGTGCTCCCACGGTCCTAAGATATAGGGAGTTAAATGAGACACGAGAGATCCGTGCAGAACAATTTATTAAATGGTGGTATAATGCCCAATAGCGTGTACTCCCCTGGTGGTAGCCGGAGATGGTCTCGGTGAGGGTCGCTCGGTGGGACGAGTTAGGGCGGCTTGTACTGCTGCTCACTGTAAGTCCAGCCCTGGGTGGAAGTGAAGTAGCGGAGGCGACAGCGGCTACCTTAGCCTAATCTTGGACCCCAATTAGGGGTTAAACACATTAAATAAATAACTATTATTGCACACGATTATCAAATTAGTTAATTACTATTAGGTAGGTCTTGTCGGTGCTCAATTTACTTAGCGAACCACGCAAGCGCAAGACCGAATCACCAAGCCTTTGTATGCGATTCGTGACTCGATCGAGACTGCCCGGCGACGCAGGCGCAATCTATCGGAGATTGCCCGCAACAGTCGTACGGTCACTAAAATGTAGCTTATTAACGTTGATATGGAGCGCTAAAACCTGTTGATAAATTTAGGAGGCGAACTCTAAAGAAATATTTCAATTAGATGAGCTTCCTTTATATTTTAATTTATGTAATATTTATAAATAGTGTAATCTGATTTAATTAAAAAAATATATGTATGTAGGTCGATAAAATATGCATGTGTAACGTTACACTTGAACTTCGTTACGTTAATAAAACCACAAGTTGAAAATAATTTGAGTTTTGAGTTTTCCATGACAAAAAATTAAAATTCATAATAATTACTTTAAACTTTTTTTCCTGAGTGCCTTTTAGCACGGTAATGTTATCTATTTTCGGCTCCCAGGAAAAAAATCAGCAACCGAAATACGAGGATTTATCGCTTCTGTGAATCTTGATTTTAAGAGGCACGTTACAGTTTATTCTATAGCTTATCTCATGTCACGTCAACTCATAGACATTAAATTATTCTTTTTTTTTAGGTGCTAAGCAAACATTTAAGGTTTTCCGGTTAGCAATGCTATAAAAATACATTGTGTGGTATACCGATCTAGCCGTTCTTGAGTAATGATAATAGGGCCATAATGATGCGCAACTTACCAACTCACTACCAGACTTTCTTTATATTGATAGATATTACGGCTGAAAGCCGAAGTGCGGTTTTTTATACAACAGAAGAAATTGTTAGCTCTAGTAACTTTCCGTGAATTAGTTACATTAGTAACAGCTGCTGGCTACAAATCGGCTAAAAGTAAGTTTAGTAGCACTTGGTTTTTAGTATAATACAGGCTGTAACATGAAAAGTACTTAAACATGGTACCCTACATGTTACAGCCTACATTATATGTAATATTTGGGGTGTTTTAGGCCATCAATATGAACAACTTTTTGACGCCGTCATGGTGGAGTGGTCAGTATAGCTACCTACACATGAAGCCGTTCGGGTTTGAATCCTGGTTCCGGCAAATATTTGTGCGACGAACACGAATATTTGTTTGCGAGTCACGGTTATTACATATTTATTTAAGTTTATTTATAAAAATATCTAAAGCTATTAATTTATATTGATAAAAATGACCGTTATCTACACTTACGTGCAATAAAATCGACCCAACTCGTCGGTTTCGATTCGACATTTATCGGTATATAAAAAGAAGATTAGGCAAACAAAACTTGTAAATATAATTCAAATCAAATCAAATAATTTATTGCGTTCATGAATGTAAATAACAGATGTTCACAAACAACACCAGAACATTATGGTGCCCATTTGGGCATAGCATAATCAAGATAAAAGTGTAACGGACTAGATTAGAAATTATTCATACTATATTAACTTAATTCGAATGTATATTTCTTACGCTTTATTTAACCTACTCTAAACATCGATAAATGAAGTGTTGGTGACAATAGACTAATTACTTTGGAAATCCTAGTTTCTCATTTTTGCGTCATACGCCATTTTTGTGACTATGCAGAATGTTAAAATTCAATTGAGTCATTGCATATTCAATAATTGATGATGCCTGATGCCCTTAAATTTATTTCCCCAAACATTTTAGCTCTCTGTATTAACTGTATATTATCAAGAAAATTTTTACTAACCAATTCAAGGGTTGCCTTTGAAAAGTGATTGAGTAGTGGTTTTATTGAAAAAAGGGCTTGAAGTTTGACATAAGCAGTTGCCTTGAAAGTGTCGGTGTCTTGAAAGTGGAAGCTACATATTTTCGAACTTAATTAAAATTTTGTTTTTAAAGGCACAATAGACAACCATATGGTCCGTCGTCGCTTCGGAAATCTAAAAAGAAAAGAAATTTTTATGTATACAAGTTAAAAGTTGTATAAATATTTATGTACACTTTTAACTTGTAATCAAATTAGCATATTAAAAACTATCATTTGATAGATTTTAATATGCTATTTGATTACAAGTGCAGAAGAGCGCAGCCACAATTTTATTAATACTGTCTGTCTGTGTGCAATGTATCTGCGTTGCATGTTAGTACATGCAAATGTGAATGATAAACATTATTACACTAGTACAATCCAATCAATACTCTCATTATCTTTTTCTCAAATAAAATAATTTACATTACACAAATTACATATTTTATTTGTAAATAAACATTTCGAACTAAAAATGGGTAAAACTATTTATGTATTTTATCTATGTAATAGTTATTTCAAAGAATTAAATAAAATAATCTATCAATTTTGATTGCGATTTATAAAAGGAATGGATAGAAAGGGATATTATTTCCTTATAATTCCGGAAATCCTAGTCACCCTAGTCATTTGTTTACAAATATTTGAATAAGTAAATTATGTTCAAAAATTCATTAAATTCTAAGATAGGATTAAATGCGAGTATCAGAAATTTCTCCCTCTTATGGAGTTTTGCAAAATAACGCTAATAATCTGGAATTACGGATGAAATATGAAATTTATAGATTGAACAATATTATATGCAATTATGACACTTACAAGTGAAATTCACACTGCATCCTCAATACTACACACTTCTGCCATAGGAAAATAATGGTTTGTTATCCATCTTGCACTATTTATCCTTATTTTAAAGTAAAAAGCCGTACCAAAATCGCGAGTCGATATTTATGAATACGTCAATCACGACAATTTATGTCATGTTGAGATTTCGGGACATTGACACATGAAGATAGTGCTGCCATTACATAAATCCTTTCATTTCCCATAAGTTATAGAAAGAATCACAATGATGATTTTCAAAATAAAATACAAACCTAAACATTAAAAGTAAATATATTGCATTAATTTCTTTCATTGATAATAAATACTGATAATTGAATACAATATGTTAAGTTTTTAGTTACTTTTCTACTTTTGTTTTAGAAAGATGGCGAAATACTGGGGAAATCTTGTTTCTATGTAGTCGTGTTTAGAAAGAGATGACGACAATTTCTAGAAAGAGAAATGTGAAATTTGAAATGTCAAGTATTGTCAAAATTTTTGCCCTCACTTTGTTAATTTGACTAATGACTCCATTCTTAGTATAAGCTCCTTGTTTATGGGGTTCTTAAACTTATTTATTTTAAAAGCTTCGTTTAAGAGTGACTAGTCAAGTGGCCAGTATATTCCATCGATTCCATATGTCAAATGTCAGAGTTGGCATTGTTATTCGCAGAATTGCTTTGTAGCGTTTGTCACTTGTCTAGGCAGTTTTTATTCCTAAGGTGTAATGAAATGTGATGAATCAGGTACTTACTTAATACATAAGTTAGGTAACAAGCTACGTAGATATTTATAGAAAAATAAAAGATCTATAAGAAGCAAAAAGTGTAAAACACTGTAACCCGGCTACGGAAAAAAAGAAAAGGTGTTTACAAGGAAAAATTCACTCCTCTTGTTGTTATAGTCAAAAAGTAAAATGTAGCCATGTTACCCGGACTACTGATACTAATTGACACGAGGCGCTACCGAGTATCATACGTGTAATCGCCTACAGTTTCTCTATATAAGAGTCTGCCCGGCGATATGCACTATGGCGGCTATAGGTTCAGGTTTAATTTCTGTTTTGTAGTGGACTGTATAGATTATTGATGATGGCAAGCTTTTCCCCAAGAATAAAACGTAAATGATATTACTCACCGGCCACGTAGTTGGATGTTGCACTTCAAAATTATTATAATGTCTTCTTATTCTCAAGCGGGCGTCGCGTCACGAGTTTTTTCGCACATGCAGAGCGAGCGGATTTTTCACAGAATTGATGGAAGACGTCAAAGGTGACGCGGAGGTTGGTTACGTTTTAGGTGAGGCCCTATGCTCCCACCAAAGAGTTTGCCATCATAATGAAAAGTAATATAAAATTAGAAAAACGGCTTCTGGCCGTAACATTCCCCCGCCCTTGAAAGGACCCCTTTCAAAGAGAGGAAAGAAAAGCGGATGTAAAACTTATATATATGTGAGGAAACTAAAATTATAAAGTATTGCTAACTTTAAATTATAATAAAAGAAACAGCTATTGCGAAGGCAATGAGCAAAGACGAACGACAGGCCGCTTATAGGTACCTGTCGAGGTTTTAACAGAGGCAACACGGATTACACCGTCTTTTCCGGGATAAACATCTGTAATAATGCCCAAAGGCCAATGTATAGGAGGTATGTTATCAGAAAGTATGAGAACAATTGTGCCAACTTTAACAGGGTTTGTCGGAGTATTCCATTTGACGCGACCTTGTAATTGGTGGAGGTAATCTATTCTCCATCGGCTCCAAAACGATTGTACCATACTATCTATAAGTCTGTACCTTTGAACAATATTCATCGAATCCTGTGCGATGTCATACGCGGGAATATGTTTTAGCGGAGAGCTCATTAGAAAATGTGATGGGGTTAAAGCAGAAGGCTCAGACGGATCATCACTTAATAAAGTTAAGGGGCGCGAATTAATTATGGATTCAATTTGCACAAGCAGTGTCAATAATTCTTCGTAACATAAAAGTTGGTTACCAATAACGCGGTAAAGATGAGTTTTAAAAGCTTTTACATATATCTCATAATGACCACCAAAATGTGGACTTAGGGGCGGATTAAGTTTCCATTGTATTCTATGTTTAGATAATTCATTCGCGAAAGGTTCTTTAAAGTTATTAGAGTCAAGAAAGTTGTATAACTCATTTAAATACGCTTTTGCTCCGATGAAGTTTTTGCCGTTGTCCGAATAAACACAGCTCACGGCACCTCTGCGCGATATAAAACGTTTGAAAGCAGCAAGAAAATTATTGGTTGTTAAATCTGATGCAATTTCTATGTGTGTTGCGCGGGTGACCAAGCATACAAAAATGCAGAGATACGCTTTATGCCTATGCTCACCTCTCTTACGTCGAAGGGTGATGTCGATGGGTCCTGCATAATCCACAGCCGTATGTTGAAAAGCTTTGGAAACAGTTACCCTGCATTCTGGTAGGTCGGACATTAAAGGGAACGAAGGTTTTGGCTTGGTCTTAAAACAAAAATTACATTTGTTGATAATGCTACGTACTGTACGTCGTGCGGACAGAATCCAGTATCTTTGACGTAATAATGACATCAGGAGTTGTGGGCCCGTATGACAATTTTCGCGGTGATAATGAGAAATTATCAAATTCACAATATGATCTTTACGAGGAAGAATTATGGGATGTTTTTGTGAAAATTCTAAATCAGCGTTTCGAAGACGACCCCCTACCCTGATGACACCATTGTCTAGAAAAGGGTACAATTTCTTTAAAGTTGAGGAACACTGTTTATTATTAAGAAGATTTTTTATATCATCAGGGAAATATATTTGTTGTAAGCATTTTAAAAGTTTTATTTCAGCGAAATCTAAATCGGAAGCGGATATTGTATTCGATTGCGGTAAAACTTTTATAAAGCGGTATATATACACTATAATGCGAAGTAGTTTTATCCAAGACGATTTTCGAAGCGCGAGCGTGTATAGAGGATGACATGTATCGTCTTTTGTGGCGGCTAAAAGAGTTATCGTTTTTAATTCAGGAATCTGACTATCTACTTGTGGTACAAAAGGTTGTACAGGCCAGTCTTCCCTAGGACTAGCTGCCCCCGGTGGACCATCAAACCATAACGAATGGTTGATCAAGCGAGCGGGAGTCAACCCACGTGATAAACAATCGCATGGGTTTTCAACACCAGATACATGATAGAATTTATCAGGAGAAATTAATTCGGTTATTGATGAAACACGATTAGCGACAAAAGTTTGAAGTTTATGTGGAGACGTGTTTATCCAAGAGAGAACAACTGTTGAGTCGGAAAATATATAAATGTCATCAATAGGATAGCGGGGTGAATAAGTATCTATAACTTGACGCGAAAGCTTTGCTGCGAGATGGGCAGCGCAAAGTTCTAAACGAGCTAAGGTAATCGTTTTCAATGGTGCTACCTTAGATTTGGCACACAAAAGTTTTATTATGGAGTCTTTGGAACCATTGGCAACATGTAAATATATAACAGCACCGTATGCTTTCTGACTAGCATCGGCGAACGCTAATAATGTGACAATAGAATTTTGTATAATACCAATGTGCCGTGGAACTTTAATATTGGATAATAAAGGTAATTCCTGTTGATATTGAGCCCATAAGTTGACTACTTCTTGCGGTGGAATTTCATCCCAATCTAATTTAAGTGTCCACAAGTGTTGAATTAAAAGTTTGGCATATAAAATAACCGGTTGAGCTAACCCTAAAATATCGAAAAAACGAGCGAAAGTCGATAAGATATTACGCTTTGTACATTCGGACTTATTAACTTTAATTATGTAACCAAAATTATCAGAACTTGGGTACCATTGTGTTCCCAGAATCTTTAAGGTATTAGATTTATCATCGAAATTTATACTATCTGAGTATCTATGGGATGCGGGAATATCATTTAATAACTGTAAAGAGTTACTTGACCATTTCACTATATCGAACCCACCTGACTTAAAAAAGTTAAGCAGTTGATTTTTCAAGATTAGAGCGCCATCATCTGACATACACGAATCTGCTACGTCATCCATGTAGCATGATCTAATCACGACTTCTGCAGCAAGAGGGTATTTGTCTCCCTCGTTGAAAACCATCTGATGTACAGTTCGCATTGCTAAGAATGGACTGCTGCGCAGACCGAAACAAACTCGATTATATTGATACTCTGTAAGCGGGTCGGTAGGGTCGAATCTATATAATATCTTCTGATATTTGCGGTCTTGTTCCCTGACCATAATTTGTAAATACATTTGTTTTAAGTCAGCGGAGAAGGCAACAGGGAACAAGCGAAAGTTTAACAAAATAGTAAACAAATCTCTCTGTAAATTACGACCTGTATATAAGATGTCGTTAAGCGATAAAAGGGAACTAGTTTTGCAACTTGCATCCAGAACGGCTCTTATTTTAGTTGTTATTCTATCCTGTTTCACAACTGGATGGTGAGGGATATAATAACCATCCCGTTGGTTATTTTCTACCTTTGATAAATAACCTTTTTCTAAATGCTCGCGTATGATATCATCATAACCCTCGCGTAATTGCGAGCAAGAACTTAACTTTCTTTCTAACGACAAAAAACGTTTACGCGCGATGTCGTACGAATCACCTAGAAGGGAAGGATGCTGCGCGAACGGGAGTGCTACACTATATCTTCCCGTGGAGTCACGAGAAGTTGTTTCCTGAAATATTTTTTCACACTCTTTATCTTCAGGACTTAAGATTGGATCTAAATTAACTTCTTCTAATTGCCAAAAACGCTGCACCATGCTATTGATGTCATTGGTATTAGCGTAAAAAGAGCAAAATGTATATGAATCTATATAAGAATTATTAAGTATGGTAGTGCCCATTATTATGTAACCAAAGAGAGTTTCAACGGCGGATGGTTGGCCAGGGCACCCCTTTATGTGTTTAGACAGTAATATGTTGTCAAAAATTTCTGCGCTAAGTAAAAGGTCAATTTCACCTGGTTCATACCAGGTATCATCAGCGAGCGGGAGCGAATTTAAATAATTTAAGTTGGACCTATCTATTCGAATATTAGGTAAATCATCTGTAATATTATCCAGAACAAGCGGTTCGATTCTGTTATTAATTTCAGTATTAAATCGAGAACAAATAGTTAGAGCGGTACAGAAGCTAGTGTTTTTGGACAAGTTGCCAATGCCTTTAGTAAGTATATTCAGTTTAGTAAGCGGTAAGTTTAATCTGTTGCAGCAAGATGAGGTTATATAATTATTTTGTGAGCAGGGGTCAATAAGACAGCGAACGTAATGTGTTTCATTACGCGAATCAATAACTTGTAGTTTACAAGTTCCTAGAATTATATATTTTTGTACCGTATTTAATTTGGCACCGCAACGGCTGCTAGTATGGTTGTCAATGGAACAGAGAGCGCGCGGCGGCAGCGTCACGCCAGTATCCGCAGAGGAAAATGGTAAAGCATTATCAGTCTGTTTACTAGTCGATGCCATATTTGTGTGTTGATGCGACGGCGGCGAAGCGTGATTATTATTTTGCGAAATCGAATTAATGTTTTTCTCATTATTAGACTGTGATTGTTTTCTACACAGTAGAGAATGATGGGATAAGTTGCAAAAACGACAGGTAGTCGTAGACTTACAAACTGAAAACTTATGCTTATTACTCAAACAGTTCGTACAGAATGAGTTCTGCTTCACAAAATTAAATCGTTCAGATTGACTCATTTTAGCAAAGATAGGACATTTATAAAGCTGATCATGATTAGTTTGTTTGCATAATGCACAACTGCTGTTAGCGATAGACACAAATGTATGAGAATTACGGTTTTGTTTATCATAAGCACTATTATTACGTGAGACTGAAACACTATTTTTAGTAACCGGCTTACTCGCAACAACTGAAGATAAATTATTAATTTTATTTTGAGGTGTTGTACGTTCTAATATCTTAACTTGACATTGGACAAAAGTAACTAACTCAACGTACGTAGGAATTTCTTTATCACGGCAAGATAATTCGAAACTCTGAGCAGTTTGAGAATCTAAACGTTTTAATGCTAAATGAAGAAGTATAAAATCTGTCAAGTCAGTGATTTTAAGTTGCTTCAAAGCGGCTACGGAAGCTGAAAACTGTTCAATAAAGAAGTTCAAGCTAGTTGGCGTATTTAAACATTGTTTTAGCTCGAGCAATATATTCAAATAGTGCGTGCCTAGTGTTCTCTTATCTTGGTATTTTTCCACTAAGCTCTGCCACAAATGAGCATAATTTTCTCCTGTAGGTATAATACCAGCGATCACATTAACTGCACTACCAGTCAACTTACCAATTAAATATTGGACGCGCTGAGAATCGGTTAATTGAGTATTTTCATGAATATTCGCTTTAAATGATTCATAAAACAAACACCACTTTTCAGTTTTTCCATCAAAGTCAGGAATATTAATAGGCGGTAATTTTACTGGATTTTTTAATGGTTGTTCACTTTTATTTGAAAATGAAACTGAGGACGATGTTTCTTTAATTTTAGAACGTACGCGCATTATGTGCGAATAAACATCTTCAAATGCAGAACAATACGAAAAATTAGGAACAAAAGCGGGATCTGAGGTTATATTTATTTCATTAATTTCATCAACAATTTGAAAATATTGTTGTTTGACGTCTTTAATCGACTCAGATTGAGACATAAAGGTCTCATTCGATCTTGACTCGAAAGTAGAAATGTTTTTTGACGCGTCATATAAACGAGTTACTCTGGCGAAAATAGCATCTTTTTTCGCTTCCAAAATCTTTAACTTTACATCCATAATTAGAGGCAAAGAAATAAAAGTTGTGCTACGTTTTTAATTATATTTATGTAGATAATAATAAGCGGGACAGTAATAAGCGGGACAACAAATACAGCGGTTAATCCAACAAAATAAATAACTTATATTTTGAAAGATCAAGAAAATAGTAATGAAGCGTTCTAACAAACAATAATATTACAATATTTTGTTAGAATAAGTAAACAAGTATTTATGATTCTTGCGTATTTTATAGCGAAGTGCGTATTTAAGTAGTTATAGAACTATGTAATTGTCGTCTTTTTTATAGCGTGCGAAAAAATAGCGCAAAACCGTGAACGCAAAATAATTTATGAAGCGGTAATTATGCGATACATGCAAATGTTAACAAAATAGATTATTCGAGGTTTGGAATATGCCGAGCAATGTGACATGTGCAATTTGAATCCAACTATAGCGCGGCAATCGAGCGGTGTTCGCGAAACAATATCGCATCGAACAATAAATATTCCGACAAAACCTATAAAATATGGCACAAGAAAAGCTTTAAGATGATAATTTTAATACGATCCGGCTCGTAAAACCAAAAAATGTGTGTAATCGCCTACAGCTTCTCTATATAAGAGTCTGCCCGGCGATATGCACTATGGCGGCTATAGGTTCAGGTTTAATTTCTGTTTTGTAGTGGACTGTATAGATTATTGATGATGGCAAGCTTTTCCCCAAGAATAAAACGTAAATGATATTACTCACCGGCCACGTAGTTGGATGTTGCACTTCAAAATTATTATAATGTCTTCTTATTCTCAAGCGGGCGTCGCGTCACGAGTTTTTTCGCACATGCAGAGCGAGCGGATTTTTCACAGAATTGATGGAAGACGTCAAAGGTGACGCGGAGGTTGGTTACGTTTTAGGTGAGGCCCTATGCTCCCACCAAAGAGTTTGCCATCATAATGAAAAGTAATATAAAATTAGAAAAACGGCTTCTGGCCGTAACAATACGTAAATACAAACATACATAATAGGTTGGGGAAAAAGTTTCTTCGCATTTTTTAAGAAAATTCAAAACATTTTTTAATATAGTTTATTTACATTTAACTAAAGTATGTAGGTACCATTTTGTTCGATAACTTTTTGCCATCTTGTAGGACATGATCCCATTGCTATAAAAATTTTGGGACTTCTGGTCAAAATACCGCGACAAGTGGTTTTGGCAGTCCTCTCGTGATGTTAACCTGACACTGCCTAAAGAATTCTGAAGAGACCGAAACAGGTGGAAATCTGAAGGTGCAAGGTCAGGACTATACGGCGGATGCATTAACACCTCCCAGCCAAACTCTCTTAATTTTTGCTGAGTGGCTAAAGATGTGTGAGGTCTAGCGTTATCATGATGAAAAACCACACCCCTTCTGTTGATTAATTCCGGCCGCTTTCTCTCAACTTCTTGCTTTAATCTCATCAGTTGTTCGCAGTAGAGTTCAGAATCGATGGTCCTGCCTGGTGGTAACAGCTCATAATGAATAATGCCCTTCCAATCCCACCACACACACAGCATCACCTTGTTGCGAGTTAACCCGGGTTTCGCAACAGTCTGTGAAGCCTGACCGGTCTTTGACCACGACCTTTTTCGCACGTTCTTGTCGTACGTGATCCACTTTTCATCACCAGTTATCAGCTTCTTCAAAAATGGTTCGGTTTCATTACGTCGTAATAAAGAATCACAAATGAGTACACGGTTCATTAGGTTTCTTTCAGTGAGCTCGTGAGGTACCCAAATGTCGAGCTTTTTTGTGCACCCAGTTTTTTTCAAATGCGCCAAAACTGTTTTGTGGTCAATTCCCAGTTCTTCAGCTACGTCGTAACTACTGACATGCCGATCTTGCTCCACTTTTTCAAAAATGGCATCCATTTTATCTGTAATAGGGCGACCAGAGCGACGTGCATCTTTGACATCAAAATTTCCGGATTGAAAACGCTTAAACCAAATTTGTGCTACTCTCACAGACACTGCACTAGGTCCATAAACATCGCAAATTTTTTTCGCGGCTTGCGTTGCATTTTTACCTTTTTTGTAGTAAAATTTTAAAATGTATCGAATTTCTTCATTAGATTCACTCATCTTGGCGGTACGAAAAACAAATGAAAATCACACATTTTCCTAATTTGAATTTGGAATTATGTTCTTTAAAATTTAAACTTTCAATGATACCAAAACCAGCCAGATACAAATAGTATAGCCAAAGAGATTTTATTACAAGTTTATACATACTATAATGCGAAAAGACTTTTTCCCCAACCTAATACATAGACTGACGTGACACGCGCTGACAATCCTAGTCTGCAACACCACAAAAGCGGCTAGTACGCTGTAGTCGACCTCGAGATTCTTCAAAATTGATTTAAGTTACTCGTAGAAGTTAAATTAAATGTATTAGTAGCGCTTGTTGGCGCGGGTCAGCCCTTAGACTCTTTACATCGAAGAATCTTAATCTACAGAGGTACTCATTACCTCAGCACTTGTAAACTTGAAGAAAAGATCGTGAACTTTTCTCAGCCGATCGTTATTGATAACAACGCCACCTCAACAGGTGGCTGGTTTGATCGCGCGTCCAATTACCATAACAAAGGGAGTTTTAAGCGATACCGTGAAGGCGTCGAACCGTGGCACTGAGCCGGTCATTGTTATCCAATGATCAGAAGCACTTATACACTTTGTCCATGACGCGTCATTTGACGAACGCATGACTATAGATAAACGGGACGTTGTCACTCCGTGGACATAGATTGTTTCTACAGAAGATACAAGCAATAGTCACGCCTTCCTCTCATAGGGGTAGGCAGATATCACTTCTTTTCACTTATTATTTCGTTGTTTAGGGGCTATTTACGTCACTGCAACCTATAAAGATCTATTGTGACTAGCCCCCAAGTAAGTCCTATTGAGACCTTACATTTACTCCTTGAACTGGGCACAAGACGATAAGGTATTCCCAGCTGGGATTGTTTTGATATTATCTGGATCTAAAATGTGTCTCCCAAAATGAGGGTTTCTTTTTGTGAATGAGAGGTTCACCAAAGCACAATACTTCTTTCCAATTGCTACGATCCTTACATGTTTAGAGAAGATAGGTTCTGCTTTGAATAAAATTTGATATCCTATTTATACCATATTACGTAGCAGAGAATTCTCCGTAACGATCCAAAATTTTAAGCTACTAAATACGTATTGCGTAGTACTTTAGCACCTTCCTCCTATTTACAGGAGTAGTCACTTGTTTCCACATTATACGATCCTTACATAGTTCTTTCGCTTCATCTACTCTTAATGCAGCCCTCATACATGTTTTGCAATTTCGAACTCCATTGCTGATCTGAGTGGTTAGTGTAAGTTTTTTAGTATACAAAACGCACCGATTCTAGTTGCGTTAATAGCTCAATTTGTATGGGAAACATGAATTGCGCTTCTCTCCGCTAGGGGCGCTGTTCGCGTTTCCTATACAAATTGAGCTCTTAACGCAACTAGAATCGGTGCGTTTTGTATACTAAAAAACTTACAATAACCACTCTGGCCTTTCTTTAGGACTAGATTTTGATCGGCATTATAATGTAAAAGCTTTTGGGCTTCAGCTCACTTGATGGTAAATAACGATGAGGCCAAAGCTGGAAGGAAATTTGACCTGGAACCCCCAACCTCTAAGGTACTGGCTATGTCATCATTAAATGTTGGAACACAATAACGCTGATAGCACCATTGTTACAGCAAAAGATTTTGATAAAATGATAGTAGCTAGTCAGGCTATTATTGTGCATGCTTATCAACAGAACCGCTTCTTTGCCAGAATCATAACATAAAAAATACCTGTGCCCCAACAACGGGGCAACAGACATAGGATCTGTCCGTAATGCACCTTTTTGCCATTTCAATGTCATTGTCAAGTTCGTAGCTTTTTATAGCGACACAAGGCTCTTGTCCATCTCCTAATACGGACTGGATTATAACAATAATTTAAAGCAACGAGGATTACAGAATCGACTTACAAAAGAGACTCACAAAATACAAGGTCACCGTAGCGGAAGTTTTCTGTTTTTGTAAGAAATAGACGGTCCTGGTCTAAATTATAATATCTGGAAAGATTTAATTTAGTTTAACTTAACATAAATAAAATGAAGCATTTTTAAGTTGAGTGTCCATATGTCCGCATCGCATCGCATCTAACGGATTAGTTTTTCACAATACGTAAGTACACGCAGATTCCAGCGATAGTATGGCTATGCGGATCAGTGGACGCACTGTGTGACTTTCTGGCAATATCTTTAAATTAGACTTGCGATATCTTTAAACTAGTCTTGCAACGAATAGTTTTTTCGGCCATACGCCGAATACTGAATAATCGGCGAGCTTCCTGGCAAAAGTATTTGGCCGGTGTGTGACACCAAAACTTGTATCGGTGTGATTATTTCGCCTAGACAATAAGAGTACGGGGTATCCAAAACTGGTTATAAATAAATTAACCATAATTATAGATTTGAAAGTCTAAATTGGTTTGTGGTAGTCTGAACTGCTGTCCTATGTATCATCATAATCTTCAGCTTCAAAATTTTAATTATGTTAGTTCAAATGCATATGTATTTTAGTTTTTTTTTGTTAAATTTTGTAATGCAGGAGTTGATTATGTACAGACAACAGCAGATGAGACTACACAATACTGTCAAATTTCTTAAATAAATTTTCAACCTTATTCGATAATGGTAGAGTTTAAAATGTATTGCAGAAATTTTACAATTTGTGGCTGATCTGTCTTCTGTACTATGACTACTTTAATGATTAAAAGATAAAATATATTGTTATAAAACAAATGAATATAGTTTTCTTTTTATTTTAAAAATTATCCAGTAAGTATTAATTACTATTCGGTATTCGGCTAAATATGTATAGTAAAAGTGGCCGAATAACGATTACTAACCGCATTTTCAAGTTTACCTTAAACGTATTTTGAATAGTTCGTGTTAATATACGCCAAAAAGCACACGCTTTTGTGATATACAATATTTAAGTTATACAAAGAACGACATCACTTCAAACTCACTTGACAAATTATAATGCAAAATATTAATTAGCGCTCTTGGTGAGATTAAATTGTGTGGAAGAGTGCGTGTGAGGGATCGGCCTTGCCGCCGACAAAGCCGGTCGAGACAAAGAGGCAGACAGGCGAATCCACAAAGGCTGTGACTGGGTCACGCTTCTAATGGAGGTATGGTCGGTCGGGAAGGATTTAGTCGCGGAGGTTAAGAAAATATTCTTTGTTTCCTAATTATTGCATGTGACTCAAACAGGTCTACTGGATAAATGGATAAGCCCTCATTAAAACTTAACGGAAACTTAAACATTTTTTTTTGTTATTAATGATTTGTTCATATTGGTCGAATTTATATCGATACAATTTATACGGGCCATCTCTGATCTTGTCGTACCTAAAAAAATAATCACTAAAATCGAGTCGTAATACTCATAATTGACGGAGTATCAGGTAACAAAGACAAAAAAACAGTCGGATAGAGAACTTCCTCTTTTTTAAAGTCGGTTAACAAATAATATCACGTCTCAGACCTATAGCTCATTACAAATGCCTACCATTCATTCAGAATGAATGGTATAGTTTTAATGGTAAGTTAATGAACTATGAAACTTGAAGAGAAACTAGTTATTTAAGTTCATAAAATAATATGTCATAGTTTATGTGTTGACTATTGGACCTACTAACCAAAATTTAACTATTGCATATTAGGTTTGCAAGTTCAAAGAAAAAATTTACATTATTTTTGTGTTCGTGGACGATATCATTATTTCATCCCCAATGGAATTATCATTTCAACAAAAAAGTACTGAACCAATTTCGGTATAATTTATACGGGACCACCTTTGAAGTATGACCTTCCTAACGAAAAAAGAATCATCAAAATCGATTCATAATCGACGGAGTAATCGGGGAACATACATACAAAAAAAAACATACAGTCGAATAGAGAACCTCCTCCTTTTTTTGTTTGAAGTCGGTTAAAAATAAATTTCAATACCAACAACGCCATCATAGCAGTTTTTGCAACCCCTTTAGATGCTGACCGTACTCGACGGTGTTTGAATGTATTACAAATAAAATATGGAGAATAATCTGCAGCCTTCACAAGCAAATAAATTTGGAAATGTCTATGCTAGCTGTCACTATTTAATGTTAATATTGTAGTAGCATAATATCATAGTAAGTGTCGGTGGCGTAGTGCGTAAGAGCGTTGTCTTCCACCCGGGAGGCACCGGTTCGAGCCCCGCCGCGTACCAATGTGTTTTCAAATTTTGAATACATATGTACGTTTAATGGACGCTTTTACGGTGAAGAAAAACATCGTGAGGAAACCTGCACACACCTATGAAGAAATTCTTAGGTTGTGTGTGAAGTCGACCAACCCGCACTTGGCCAGCGTGGTTGACTAAGGCCGTAGGCTCGAGCCCCTCGGTGGGGACATTACATGAGCTGTTGAAGAAGTATGACATCAAAATATAAGGTTTCTATCAACTTTTGAATCGTTTCTGGTATACGAGAAAGTCAAGGGGAGACCGCTCCCGATTTTTTTGGTCTCGCCCTAATCGATTCATTGCCAATCTAGGGACATTTAACTTAGAAAATAGCAATTCTTCAGTAACGACAGATATTCTACTCTAATGCATCTCTGCAGTACGGATTCAATAATGGACTGACGATTAACATGAACTGCAGTTATTTTTTAACGTGATCCTTTGTGTTAAGACAGGGGACATCAACTGGTCGCCTTATGGATGTGTGCCAAGAGCATTCGTCATTTGACACGTCACCTCAAGATGTATCATGGCAGTCACGGCATGTAGCAAGCGTAATTAGGTGCTTGGTTTGAGTTTGTACATCATAATGTCATCTGATTCCTTGGTAAAGATTATTGTAGCTTTTCTTTAGACGCGATTTGATAGGTATTTTTTTTTTTCGGAAGTAACGCTCATAGTATGTGTACGGAGTTTTCTGTAAGTTTTTACGCAATAATTGTTTCACAAAATTTCCTACTAAAAATGCGGATAAGAATATTAACATTTTCTACGTTATTTTATTGGCTGACAAGGACACGATTTGCCTTGTGGTAAGCAGGCACCGTAGCCTATAGACGCTTGCAAGTTGCAACACTGACATAGTGACGTGGAGCTGTGACAGAAACAGAAGACCACAAAAATGTAGTGTTATTTTAGCGCAGTCTTCTGTAAGGTGGAGGAACTACCCCGGTTCAGCCTGCTCCAAATTCGAGAGGCTGGTCCGCTAAAGTCCGCTGTGCCTTGCCTCGACAATTATTTCCTCATTAATTTTTTTTTATTTTTTTAGGTCCTGAACGCACTTAGCCGGTGTTGTCCCGATGTATACATTATCCTGATATATTTAATAATTCAGTAAGTCAGTAGTTCATTTTCAATTTGTTGACATTTTATTAAAGTCTTACACGAAACCTTTTACATGTAACGTCGCGTCGACTAAATGCATTTAACCGAGGAAGGAACTATGCAATAACAGCTAAGTGCTCAACAAAACTGTTACAAGAAGCTCTAGGGATGTCCCGACAACTATCGATATAATAGCCACCCATCCACTAGCGTTTATTCCTGCCGGAATGTCCAATCGTTATGGAATGAGTTCTAGTGGATGGGAAAAGCGCGAAAGAACGTCGGTGTAAAAATCCTTTTGTCCCTTCCGTCGCGCCTGCACGACGTGACAACCTTGACTTCGCTACAAAGTCGCAGGAAAGCATGTAGAGATGACATTAGTTAGTGGTCTCAACGGTTTTATTTATCCCTACGATGATTATCTAAAGCTTATCCATGAGGGCAAGTCATACGGAATAAACGGTAGTGGATGGGGGGCTAATATAATCTCGTATTTATTACTGGATAGTGCCGATGGCCGCAGAAAGCCTCTACGGACCTTCCTGACGGCCTCGGTGCCTTTTTGGTTCTGTATCGAGTCTGTACAGATTCTTTACCAAGTGCATGTTATTAAATAACCGGCTCCGTGGTCTGGTGATTCGCCCACCGGGATTAAATCCAGAGGTCCCGGGTTCAAATTACAACCGGTTTCAAGTTCGGAGTAAAAATTTGTACTCGGTTTGGTTGGTTGGTACGACTTTTATCAAGTCTGCCTAGCTAGCACCATCTTATCAAAGTCTGTCATTATTGTGTTGCGAGAATTAATCATAAGATATCCAGTCCGTCTGTGGTCGATGGTTCCAGGTGAAGCTGGATTCCATCTTCGGCATTATCGTCACTTACCGTCCGGTGAGATGAAGGCCAAGCTTCCCTGTCAAGAATTAAAAAAAAACGACTGTGCTTTAGACCACACGACTGAAGTAAAACTTCAATAATAATATAATAATAATAATAATATACGAAAAGTAATTCTCTCTCTCTCTCTTTCTATCTTCACAAACTTATATGTCCCTCTCAACTTCCGTAACGCTCTCGTCAGCTTACTCCCTAAGTCAAGCGTGGTAAAGAAGTGTTGATAGAACCAAGCTACTCGATTTTCCCGTCCCGTCATTTCGCCCACCACGTAACTCCCGCCGCTCACGTGCATCCGCATCCGGGCCAGCGAAGTAATTCTCGGTAAAGAATGAATCGAACAAATTATGTACAGAAACAAAAACGCACTGACCCAATTAGTGTCCTTACAGAATCGCCGGAGATTTTTAAGAAAGTATGAACTTCCCGTAGAGGGTTTATAGTCGACAGGTCTTCTGCAAGGTAGTATAGAGCCTTGTGCAGGTTTCGAACCGAAAGGGATCAGCAGACGAGGGTGTCATGCGGCTTGCATACCGAAAGCTAAGCTAACTAGCTCGCATAGCTGACGCAGTTCTCCATACTTGTATGCAAACTGCTAACTAAGCTCTGTGCGCTCACACTGAAATAATGCGAAGCTTTAGTTGTGTATGCCGATACGCCGCTATAATCACGACTTATTTCTCATTGTAAGGAAATATTTCATACTCCAATATCAAATCAAATTAACACTTGACGAGGAGTATGAGAACATCAATTTAAATTATCGATCATCATAATTCACGTCTCGATAATTTTCAATATCGATGCACTCCGGACATCCCTAGAAGGGGGATATCAAAGTTCCCACGGGAGATGCCACAGGAGGCCTGCATGTGTAGATAGTTAATATTCTATATTGGGAAAGAAATTACTCGGCCAATAGTTTTACAGTTTTATGAATGTTTAGAGTTTTTGAAGTACCAGGACCGCTGAGATGATTCAGGAGTGTAAAACCAGTCCTAACCATTGGCTTTTTTTATTGGTTCACTGAAGCTTTGTTACTTTTGGATTTGATGCCTCTTTGATGTAGGCGACAGTCTGGCAACCTGTAACTATCTTGTTTGAGGCACTACATAACCTATACTGAAGGATGTAGCTTCATATGTAACCAAGTGTTACCTAAGGCTTTGCTCAACCACTTATGGGAAAATGAGCGTAATGGTAATGTATGTTGAAGTATCCATGAGACTTTAACAGCTACTAGTTTTATTACTAATTTGCATTCATTGATATAAATATGTAATATTGTGTGTTGTTTTCCAGTATAAAGTTGTAGTATGAGAATAATAAATATTGCACTAATGCAATGCATTATAGGTACTTAATTTCAAGCTCGTCACGTGCATGCGCCGGCGCATGTAGTACATCGGTCCATTGTTCGGTTTGTTAAACAAGCTGAACTTACACACTATATTTAGTTTCATAAACGTCACAATACTAAATAAGAAATATTATAATAGTGTGTTATAATAACGGCGCTTTGTTTCAAATAATTTACGATTATGCATTTTTTAGTTATGATTATGTAATTAAGCAGTATTAATTCCGAACCGAAGTGGCTTGGTGCCACTGGAACAAGACAAAAAGGACGAGATGACATTGTAAAAACAGCTGAAAAAAAACTGGATGATCACTGCTAAAGGCAGACAAACATGGAATAGGATGGAGGAGGCGTTCTACCCTATAGGGGCCAAGCAATAAACTATATACCTACTACTACAAATAAACTACTAATAAATAATATCCTTTCAACAACTACAAAAAGCAGTGATATTTAACATATGCAGAATCGTCCGTAAGTTCCCGTCAGCAGAAGGCGAATAACTTACGCATTAACAATCAAGCCAAAAGTCCGCATATTTTGGAAAAAGACCTTTTTCTTACGATAAAGAGCTAAAAGAAAGAATATAATAATAAAATTTAATATTTACAAAAAAATATATAATTTTGTATGTATTTTAAATGAAATAATGGAGATAATAATAATAATAGATCACTACATTTATATTTAATTAAATTGCTTGGATTAATAAAGCTTAATTAATTCCGAACTTCCGAATGGTCTGAGTCTGAGAAGAGGAAGTTTGAAAGAAAAAGAAACGGCGACAGTAAAACTGAATATTTGGTTCGTGTGAGCTATGGCTAGATAAACTACCATCTTATTACAGTGGCAATAATGTTAACAGCATTATTGTGTTCTGATAGTTAATGATAAGATATCCAGTCCCTCTGTGGTTAAGGGTTCAGGTGAAACTTGCTTCCATCAAGTGAGTTAAGCGCTAATACATATATAATCACACTGATATTCCCAAAAGGTGTTCATTTGGTTACACATAAAGCCACATATGGCCATACTGCCATATCTATCTGGTCATAGTAACAGATTGCCAGCCTGTCACCTATCAGCGCTAGTAACTAAATTTTCTTTTCTTTAATAAAATAAACTTATTAACGAGAGTCTAGATCAAGCGCCGCTGCCGGGATCATGGTTTCAACTGAGAGTTTGGTCAGGTTTACCGTTACGTGTAGGGTCCCTATGCAGCTCAGGTTTACATGACAGTTTTACCTGAATAGTTAAACCTGTCATATAAACCTGAGCGTGTGCAATACACGCTTACCTTAGAGTTCTTAGGGCGTTCGTGTCGGAATGATAACTAAACCTAGTGAACCATCAAAAAATATCCGTCGACCATGACAAACATCTTGGTAGTCCAGGTAATACCCATAATGGGTAGAACGGCAGTGTAAATCAGCAGCTGGAATAAATGAAAACAATTTAGAGGGACAATTACAGAAAACTACAATTTGTTCACAACGAACTGCGATATAAATTAATCGGTAATAACGCACAAGTTCCGTGGAGGGACATATCCCTGCGCCTGCGCAGATCTAAACATAGCCTTTCTTTGTTACCGCAATAGGGTTGTCAAACTAGTGCCTATAGTATTAAAATATAGCTACATAATATAATAAGGATAGAAAGACATTAACTTACTAGCACAGGACAAAAGGAAACAAGAAAAAACAAAGGTTATAGCTGAAAATAGAACGAAAAACACAACAAAAAATCCAAAAAAGGCCACAAGGTATCTCCCTTGGTATATGATTCTGCAACATAGTGTAGCAAAAGGGTTGTTATACGGGTAAAAAAGGTAGTAAAATAAAATACATATAAAAAAACAGGCAAAATCGTAGAATACTTAGCGACTCTTGCTTTGTTTGGAAGATAATTAATGATGCAATTGATTGTCCACAAATTCTTAGTAGGCTCGATATTCGTGTCCCAGTCAGATACCCTCGCAGTAACATAGTTCCCCTTCGTCCGCCATTTCGCAGAACAGTGCTTGGTACTAACTCACCCTTTTCAAGGTTCACAAGATTAATTAATGAACATAGTGCACACATTGATATTAACTTTGACCCACTCAACAAGTTCCTTAAGACTATACAGGGTTTGTTAAAATAACTACCTATTTTATTTAACAGTTAAAAGTTAAGTTATGTTTGCATGTGGTATTTACCAGTATAAGTTTGTTACATTTAGTTATTAAAACATTACTTTAAGTTAATTAACAAGATTTGATGTATGCAAACGTTGGTAAATCAATAAATAAAAAATATCAAATTGGGTGTGATATGATAAATCAAAATATTTTTTTTATGTACTCCATAATAGAAATGTAAATTAATAGAGTTCACTCTATCAATAATTTAATTATGACTTGACTTGAAAAATAAATTAATTAGTACTAAGTAACTGTAGTAAGTGGCTTATTAACAAAAATGTAGAATACCTACCTTTCTAATAATTGTCAAAGAGCTTAATTAAATGTTGTTCGCGGTTGTAATCGATGTACAAATTCAAATTGTAATTATTCATAGATTCTATGGTTACTTAATAATTTGTATGTTGTTACTGTGACAAATAAATAATAAAAAATCTTCTTCTTTTTCTTCGTACCCTGGTCTCAAATTATGTATTTGGTTCCGTTCGCTTTCCGCGGGTATGTCCTAGTCTATATCTCTAGGGCAGCGTGTGCACCTCCTCCTCTCCTGAGGGGGCGACTATTTCCGATAGCCTTATAGCCACTTTGGCACATGGCAATAGGGAGTGTTTAGTCGGTAAGAGTCCGACATAACTGTAGGGCCGCCTTTAGGGTATCCATGTAGGATTCACCACCTCTTTCCCCCAGGGTCCAGAAGGTTCTTTAACTCTTTTCGCTGCTCTGTCTTTCGCTCCTCCCCGTGGGGGAAGGAAAGAGAAATCAGCGGAGGGAGTTAGGGGAGAAAAAAAGCTATAGGTTTCTGCATACTTGTATGTCCGTGTGCCTGGCTAACACCAATTTTCCTTAGGAATGGCTCCTCTAATTCCGCATGTTTGGATGTAGTTGCCTTTATCTTTGAATAGGAAACTCTTGGACTTCTTCTCACCTGAAAGAAGCGAGTTTCACCTGGAACCCTCACCCACAGAGGGACTGGCTATCATATCATTAACTGTTGTGAGTACAAACAACAATAATAAGATGAGACAACCCTAGATCCTTCAAAGTAAAGTCCCTAAGCATTGTCTGCTATTTTTATCTTGCGGTTAGAAGCGAGGGTTAATAATTGTCTGTCCACAATGTTTTGAAGTCCCATCTTTGCTAGTAACTATCATAGTTTATTTTGACAGCTGTTAAAGACAATTGAGTTTTGAATTCTGGGGATTTGACAAACCCCATATGGCGATGCGAGAAGACGCGTTGCATGTGTTCTTTTAACTAAGTCTAAGAGAGTAAATTCTTGTAAAAATCCGGCGTCGGAAAAATTGGTCGAGGGACTGGAGCGGACACACGGAGTACTAAACAGAACTCTGGTCTGCATAGCGTTTGATGAATCAAAGTGTTATTTCAATCTGTGAACAGTTTTTATTTCGAACTCTAAAAACAACAAATAAAAAGTCTAAAACACTGTAACCCGACTGCGGGAAAATCGTTTTCGTTTTAAGGTAATTTATTGTTAAGAACATAATTTAAATTATCTCACCTCATTCATCAAAATCAGATGAATAGTTTAGGTGCTAGGGTGGAACATACGTAAATATAAACATACATACAAAGACTGCTAAAACCATTACCCTTTTGGTTTTGACGTAGTCGGGTAAATATAGAGAAAAGGGACCTCATTAAAAAATTTTTAGACTCTAATCGTATTTTTTTATTCTTAAGTTTGTCAGTTATTGATTACTAAATGGTTGACCACCAATGATATTATATTCAAATATAACATCATTGTTGACCACTATCGGTTTACGCTCAATTTGTGGAAGTACTATTACTTGGTTTGATATGACTATTTGAATTGATTATCATAACTAATAAATATCATGAACTTGTTTGTTTATCACGCTATGACTACCACAATCACTTAACGTTTTTCATGTGTTTTTGGAACTTATAGAGAAAAACGGACCCTGGATAGGAGTAGACTTTGACAAAATCTATTTTAATATATTTATTTGTTACATAATACTAACCCTACGCGTAAACAATTATATAGATAATATAAATTAGGTACATAAAAACAATATATTGGCATCAGTTACTGTTAAACCTAATAGAAACATTTGAAATCTGACTCAAGCTCCAATTATTCGATAGAAATCGATTCTCGATAACAACTTTAATCGAACACAAAATCGTTATTGGTTAATTGAGAATTGAATGGATACTTCTATAACGACATATTGGGATTGGATCGTAAACGAAGAAATCAAGACCTGTGTTTTAGAAAACTAAATCTTATCAAAAACGCATAAAGTACGTTACAGTTTGTAACTATTTGTACTTCTATAGCTCAGACAAATTAAAGACACTTAAATCAATTCCGAAACATAGTAATATGAATGAACATAATTATCTGAAATTCGTAATAATTAAATTAATGTAGGTGAATTGGGATCTATGTGCACTGTGTGTTTATTTGCAACACTAACATCGTGCTAACTAATTTCGTTTAACTATACATTCGGCATCCCTCTTATAAACATGACAGAGTTCACTTATATGATACCCACAAATTCTTTTGAATTTACGTTGTATTCGAATAATAATTAAAAAATATTATTTTATTAATTATAATTGAAATAGTCGAAAGGCTGGCAACCTATCACTATTTGGAGACACTGCATGGCCCATACTGTCAGATGATGCTTAATGGGTAACAAAATGTTACCTTTTTTATGACGATGGAAATTCCATTTCTGGACCATACCGCACACTGGCTGGGCGTACGGCGTGTGCGGGACTCACCGGCGCGGAATAGGAGCGCCGGTCCTACTCAGCTAAAACCCACCGGTAGGTACCCTCCTAAGCCCTTATGGGGGCGTTCCATTACACCAAAACAAAAAAAAAATTGGTTGTCTGTAAAGTCGGTTTACTGACGATAGTTGAACGTGACAACGTCTTAAGAAAATACTGATGGAATGGTAGCATTTTTCAAAAGAAAAATTTAATTTCATTTGTTTATAGATTTCGCATTATAGTATGAATAAACTTGTAATAAAATCTCTTTGGCTATACTATTTGTATCTGGCTGGTTTTGGTATCATTGAAAGTTTAAATTTTAAAGATCATAATTCCAAATTCAAATTAGAGAATTAGATTCAGAGCGAGGTAACGCCGCATGACGTCATATTTTTTCGTGCGTGCAGCCGGCTCTATCGAATTATAAGACGTTGTCACGTCAAAAAATGTTACCTAAGGCTCTGCTCAACCCCTCATAGGATTACAAGCGTGATCGCATAGATGTATCTATGTATAATTGGAATGACAAATACTGCTCTCATCTGAGGTCATTACCAACTTCTTCCTTTAGAGGGAGTACAGAGGAGTGCGTCTCGAATCGTTGACAAAACAGCCCTTTCTGATCAGCTTGACACTTTGGCATTGCGTAGAGATGTGGCATCACTCTGCTTCTCGCATCTCTCGATATTATCACGGGGAGTGTTCTGAGGTTCTTGGTTGCCTTGTTCACAACTGTGCGTTTTCCGCGCAATTTCTTGCCGCGTACCACAAGACTGTCAAGACTGTGGAACCTTTTTTTTTTTGACGGTGTGAAATCCACTTACGGACCATACCGCACACTGGCTAGGCGTACGGCGTGTGCGGTACTCACCGGCTCTGAACAGCGCCGGTCCTACTCCGCTAAAACCCACCGGTACCCTCCTAAGCCCTTGTGGGGGGCGTTTTGGGATCGGCGCACCAGTGTGCGCCATTACACCCAAACGGAGACTGTGGAACCAACTGTCGCCAGCAGTAATACCGAAACGCATTATGTCCATGGACGGCGGTGATCCTAACCATTAGATCAACCGGCATATAATTTAAAAGAATAATAATCAAAAGGCTTTAATGATTCAAATTTAGACTTTCTTTTTCTCGTTGTTTAATTAATATTAATTATTCAGTTAACTGCCATGGTTACTAAAATTATTTAGGATTTTGGTACTGCTATAAAGAAAGTTCAGTTTACAAAGTGCTAGTCGAAAATGACTTGTAACTCCTTGTTCATTATTCAAATTGCAAGTGCCCCAACACCACGTGGTGTGGGGGTGAGTAACGCAAACAAACGTTATTCACACATTTCCCTATCGAGTTAACTTAGAAATAACTTTTTAGGGTGATTTGTCAAACAGTTCGTATTGGGGCTCATTTAGTTTAAACAAACAAACTTCCTTACATCTTACCTATACCGTTGCTCCTGAACCTTTGTAAGATTGTAAACGGGAAATAATAAACCGAGCAACTAAAAATCATTTCTTAATCGCTCATTAGGGCTCTTTTAGACGCTCATTCTTGATTTAGAAAGGTTTAGGTTAGGTGATTATATTCTTTATTATCAGGAAGCCAGTCAATACCGAGTCGTTTTTTGCTTACCTATTAAGCATTGCATGATGTTTGCTCAATTTGCAACTTTATCACTTACAAAATCTGCTAACCAGTTAAATATGATCCATTGTAAATTACCTGAAACAAGCAAAAAATTATTTATAAGTACAAAAGTCATATAAGGGGCAGGTTTAAAACCCTATCTCTAACCACTTCTCTGGGAATCGAAACCGTGACATCTGGATCTATTTCCGGTGGAAGAGCGACAACACTACGGAGCTGGTTATATAGAGATGAGATGATTGACTATTATCCGTCGGATCCCTTTAACCTTTTAAGCGCACGGTTTGCTCAATTGCCATGTCACTGACGCCCGACTATCTTTCGATAAATAAGGAATATTTGTACACGATATCTTTCGTTTACGAATGAGTTTAGAATAAAATAAAATGCAACAGATAAATAAATGCATAAATTACG
Organism: Elophila nymphaeata; assembly: GCA_955850985.1. NCBI lineage: Eukaryota > Metazoa > Arthropoda > Insecta > Lepidoptera > Crambidae > Elophila > Elophila nymphaeata. The sequence continues at coordinate 6,309,703 of OY039091.1, read as the reverse complement.
CCTTCCGATAAAAACATTACATTTACATTTAATTATTCTGGTGTTTTTATGTCGGTTCCTGATATTTATGATATAACAGTCAATAGCAGAAATAGATGATCAAAAACAAGACTAACTTAAATTCAAACAAAATTAAATACAGAATTGAATTCCTAAAAGTATAATTCATCTTGTGAGTGTAAGTGTTATTTGGGTAATACATCATTTAAATTTCTATTTTACATAGCTTTCATTTAGTAAACTTATCTAATTTTGCTGTTGACTGTAAAATAAAGAATATTCTATCTATTTTCTTTGCCGGATAAATACGACACACGCAATTAATATAATATTTGTCGGATGAATCCAACAGAAAGTGAAAATCTATAAGTACTAATATTATAAAGCTAAAGATTTAGTTTGTTTGAACGCGCTAATCTCAGAAACTAGGTACTGGTCCAAATTGAAAAATTATTTTTTTGTTGAATAGTTCATTTATTGAGGAAGGCTTTAGGCTAAAAAATCCGACGTTAACGCGAGCGAAGCCGCGGGCGTCCACTAGTGGTTAAATAAATGCTTAATTCTATCTTAATTTACAAACTGGCGTCTTCGCCTTGGTCAACGTTGCAGTACCAAGTTTCAACAGCTTAATTGGCTAAGCTATAAGCCGCCCACGTCGCATCGTCTCGCCGGACCGTTGCCCCGGGGTCAACCAACGGCCTTCCCGATTTGTGCGCGTTACAACGACGCTTTCTTTGTTGTCTCGACTTGCCAATAAAGAGGTTATGTTCTCTTCCAATATTAAGAATTGAATCCTGATCCGTCTGCTGCTAAAATGAAGAGAGGTTTAACATTCTTTATATTTTATCTGACAAAACTGAAAGGTTTTTTTTGACATGACGACTGACAGGCGGCATATGGATGGCCTTCTCAACGTCATCGGGTCTTGGAGAAGGGATGGTTGCTGGGTCCTCTAGTGTTTAATACAAACCTCCCTAGTGTGGAGTTCTAATCGGCGAGCATTTCCCGCGGAGGAGTCTTTTTGTCACAGCCATATCGTATAACACGGCAAATATATTACAAAAGGGCGCGGCGGATTGTTCCCCAAATAAAACCGTTTGTGGATAAATCTGTATTAGATTCTATGAATATTATTACAGTAGAACTCCAATTATCCGAATTAATGGGGACCGGGACCCATTCGGATACTCAAATATTCGGATAATCGGATTTTTTAAAACAAAAATTGCCATTGGAGAGAATAAAAGCTACGTTTTGATATTGCACTATTTTTTTATTGAATTAAATGAAAGAAACATGAAATTTTCACATGTTTTAAATATAAATAAAATGTACTTATGTACAAGTTTAGAAATAAAAATCATTGTTTTTTAAACATCTCCGTCAATGTAAGCTGTTTTGCGGTCTTCAACCGTTGTGATTGTGATTCGGATAATCGGCGATTCGGATAGTCGGAGTTCGGATAATTGGAGTTCTACTGTATGTCCAATTGAATGGACATCGCTTATTATTGATAGGTTCAGTTTATTTTTTTATGACTAAGCGGGGTGGACTGTATGTGGGAGAGTCTAATGTACATATCTGTATGATGTGAACCTACTGATCCCTCCTGACCACCACCATTTTTAGATAATGGGTTACTCGATCCCCGGTCGAGATTTTTATGGTTCAGTAGCGTTTCATGATATGCGGCCATTTAATGATCTGACCAATTTATACGATCAGGCCGCGACATATACAATGGCGGATATGACTTTATGTGTTACCAAATGTTTCCTAAACTTCTGCTACGCCCTTTTGAAACTGTGAGCGTGATAAGTGTGTGCGGTATTTAGGGGTAGATAGTGTAGATATCGCATACGACCTTGCACCATATCAAGTCTTAGGTCACAGCGAAATTGCGCGAATGTAATTCGATTTCTATTAGGTACTAACCGACGAAGGTATTCTGAGAAATTCAAATAGGCATATTCAAAGAAGTCCCTGGCAATATATTCTACGCACGCAACACACTAACATAAGATATATGGGGTTAATAAATATCAAACTACAGAAAACATATTATTGGATATAGGTATTGGCAAATACTATAATAAATTCTAGAGCGTAGAAAAAACATTTCTATTCTTTGCAAGTAAAATGCAACTATGAATATTTAAATTGATTTCTGGTCAATTAAGCTCTCTCGTTTGAGATCAGTATACTGTAGGAACAAGCTAAATCCATAATTGGTGTCCAACATGGTCATGTTATTATTACTTTCTCGTAAACGTTGTATAGAGGAAGTCTTTTAATAGTAAAAAAATTCGACCTCGAGATTTTGACGGTTTTGGACCTCCCTGAGTCCAAAAATACCGTTTCTGGAATTTGTCTGTGTGTGTGTGTGTGTCCGTTAGCACGATAACTCGAGTATACTTTACCTTATTGGAACCAAATTTAACATGCATGTATGACATCAAAATATAAGGTTTCTATCAACTTTTGAGTTGCCGGTATACGAGAAAGTCAAGGGGAGATCACTCCCGATTTTTTATTAATATTAACATTTCTCAATAAACATTTAAGCACAGATTAAACCAGTGATAAGTTCCTAAGCTGTTTAAAATCACAATTTCGTACTAACATACGAGGACGTTGCAAACCAAAGCCGACCTTAAAACCACAGGCACTTCTACTATTTTCGTTTCACCGTTACTAATTAATAAAGAGGTAATTATATCAAAATGAGCTATAAACGTGTCTGCGTAAGGTACCTTTTGCAATCGCAAATAAGTCACAAAGCCTATTGCAATACGCAGTTACTAAATTCACGTTCGCGGAATGGGGTGAAACTATTAGTTTCCTTGCCGCAAAACCGCGAGGTGTCACAGTGTAATTATACAGCGTAATTTTCTCGCATCATACCAGATATATTCTACTAACATTTGAAAATGTATCCTATCGAATTTATCTGGTATGGAAAATTAGACAAAATACTATGTCACAATATTAATATTGGATTAGTATTGTTTCTAACGCTGACAAAAGGCACCCACCAACATTCCTTAAGAGGGTTGATTTCATGCAGGCGGCCGTCTACCAAAACCTTTAAAATTGTGAATAGCAGCATATTATATTTATATGTTGTTATATCATAGCTGTTGGTTTTAGAACTAAATAAATAAATAAATATTAATAAAGATCTCAAATAAATTGCTATCAGGGTATCCTATCCTAAGGTTAGATAGTCAACCAGACATTTACTTAAACACTTAGTACCAGTCTTCAGTTTAAAACTCAAGGAAAACTTTACCAAAGGCGTTAGCTCGCAGATATCAAAGCATATTATAAACATTTTCCACATATTAACCTTAAAAAATTTATCTTGATAAAAATCCTTTGACTCGCAATGTTTTGCCAAGTAACAATAAGCGTTATTTTATATACCCAAAGGTCTAACTTGCATATTCTGATCATCCTCGTTAAAAAAGATATTTGCTTTTTTCCTGTTTCGCGCGTGTCCTGTGGTCGGAATAGGGATGGCAAACATATATTTTTCAGGGCATATTTTACTAAGTCATATTTTGCTATAAACAAGTTAGAAATGAGATAGGCAAAGGTTGGCAGCCAAATATACTTGTATATTAACCCATGTCAGCCGAGAGACGCCCACTGTTGGACATAGGCCTCCCGCAATTCTCAAACGTGAGAATGAAGGAGATGCAACACAAATGTTTGACAAATGCGGCCATGTGTTCCAGGACCGTTCGGGGTGGAGATCCTTGGGGGAGGCTTTGTCCAACAGTGGACGTCTCTCGGCTGATATGTGTAGTGCCAGCATAAGCGAATCGAGGATGGTAATGAGTTCCACAGTCTGACTGCACGGACGGACAGTGAAGGAGTAGGAATAGAAATCGGATTTGTGAGGTGGGATATAAACGGCGCAACTTAATTATACTCGTACAATTGCCTATTGTGTTCACAGCACCTCGCTTACTCTAAAAAGTAATATATATACCTTTCGGCAGCCCTACACCACACATGTCGGTTCCGTTTAATGAACTCAAGCGCAACGTCGCGTGGCGTCGCGTCGCTCTAAACACTTCCGCCCGCAACGTGCCATTAACTATATGAAACACCATTCTGCATTACATTAAACGTGGAGAAATTATTGTCCATCATCCGTCTGAGGGTAATTGGAAGGGGACACTTAACATCAATACTTTACAACTATTTTATTTCCACTACGTATGTCAATTTAGATACTAGGAGGTCGATGGCGCAATAAGAGGCCTAGTTATGAAGGTGGAAGCTCCTGGCGTTCAGAAGCATGACCAACTTTTTTGAAGATTCTTCAAAATTTGATCCCCCCAGCCCCTTTCCGCCATCAGACGACCAGGCGCGGCGAAGGCTTTCACCCTTACGTTGTGGATATACCTCCCATACGCACGAAGCGCTTTGCTTCCTCTTTCATTATGCGAACAGCTAGGGAGTGGAACTCGTTGCCAAGGTCTGTTTTCCCGGATAAATATAATCTGGATTTAAGGCCAGAGTGAACAAGCATCTTCTAGGTGACCGCCACATTAGGCCTCATCTTCGCTTCCCATCAGATGAGATTGTGGCCAAACGCTCAGCCTATCAAACATACGTGCTCTCCGGGCGGTGGCTAAACGAGTAGCAACATCAGTACCCTTAGTATGAGTTTTGATAGTTATCGAGCTCGATCAAACGTATCGCCTCTTTTCATACATTGCCCACTGTTTCTGATAGTTTACGCTAGAGGCGCTAGTGGGCAATGTATGAAAAGAGACGATACGAGATTGATCGAGCTCGAAAACTAACAAACTCATACTAGGGGTACTGTACTCGCGCTGACGCCCCATATAACCTTCATTTTCCTAGCAATCATACTCGTTTCCTTATCTCCCTATAATCCCGTCACTCCCCAAGACTGAAGAGTTCTCTGTGCCAGGATAGGAAGATGAACAGCAAGCAGTCACCGTAGACTATAAGACGCTTGCAACATTGACGTGACATTCGGGGGCTGCCACTTGAGTTGACATCCATGCCCAGTGGACCTTTGTCAACCTGAAATACGACACCTTTAAAATGTAGTGTTCTTTGTCTGTGGTGTGGAGGTTTACTACGCCAGTTCGGGCGTTCAAATTTCAAGTGGCTAGTCCACTGGGCCTTACCTAAACCACAGTATATCAAGAAGTTCATCTGCGGGATGTCGGCGAGTTATTAGCCTACTCTGCGTTGACGCTAGGGCTATCGTAAATGTGCCGGGCGGGAACGAGCGGCGAGCGAATGTGCAATGACATAAAAACGCGCGATCACACCGAGACGGCGAGACCACCTTATGCCCCCATATTTTTATGTCATGTGTGCGTCACAGTGCGTACGTACACGGCGCCGAGTACGCACGCACACATTATAATGGATAGCGGCCAGTTTGTATGAAGACGTATACTGTTCTTGATATACTGTGCCTAAACCGTTCAACGTATTATAACTTCAATTATACTGCATCTATGATTAAAAGCATAAGACCTTTTATTACGTATTTAATTAGTCGTTTGATTGGTACTGTCTGCAGTTAAATTAACACAAGGCGTCTTTGTCTAATGACTCGTAAAAATAAACATGTTTACTACTATAATGTTTAACTAGTAGTTTTGGTCCATAATATTTAAATGCGCTAGGGTTGGTGCCGATACGTAAAATAACTATATTATAAAAAATATTATTTTATTTTATTTCCTAATTATAATTTTGTTTTATTATTAAAACTAGCTGACCCGGCGAACTTCGTACCGCCTATTTTCTTTTCTGTTGAAATTTTTCCTGAATTTTCTTTGCTATAAACCTCACGGAGCCCGAGACCTTTCCAACGAATGCAAAACCGTGGAAATCGGTTCGTGCGTTCTGGAGTTATAGCGTCAGGAAGGAAAACCCGACTTATTTCTATATAGTAGATTTCATACAACTCATATCACTATTTTCATTTATTTAACACAACTGATTTGCAGATTCAATGCGAATTGTACGAATTTGTGCTTTGTTTGATTAGCGATAGGCTTCACTTACGTACGACTGGAATTCTGCACCACAGTCTTACAAAGTATATCACCATATCTCATTCCAATTAACACCAGGTTTTCTAAATCTTTAAATCATGTCAAAATTAAATAAAAAGCATAAGGCATAAAAACATACTTTTTATGGTTAACTTTCAAAATAAACCGTTTGGAGATATTTTTTATTAAGAGCAATACTAGTGGGTATACCGTTGGTTAGCTGGCAGCCCTATAGGGCTTATCTATTTTAGAATACATTGCGGTCATAAACGGGAGAATTGAAATTGGTTATAAAAATGCGTGGGCGCAGCTCCTGCACAAGTCATAAAATCTCTATCGCTGCTCAATGTCTTTGACAGCATACATTACATACCTACATGTTGTAGGCCAATCGTTGAACTGAGTCGATCGAGAATTGCCAGAACTTATCAAACACGCAGATATGTAGCTGCATGGGACATTAGACTCTCCCAACAGTCCATCCCGTATGTTCTAAACAATAATAACACTACTACTGATTACTCAGGTGGCCTACGGAGGTTCACGTTAAAGACCCACTACTGTCCTCGCCGTCCCAAAAAAATCTGCGCCCACCATAATAATATATAAGTCATATCGAAAACAAATACTTATCACATATATCGTCTGGCGAGGAAAGTTCAGGTTTGTTCTTAGAATTTTTAAGTACAAACTTCTAAAAACAAAACCGAACTTCCCGAAACCTTCAAACGCGAACATAAATCATGTGACGTAACACACAAAGAAGTCAATACCGAAATGCATTTCACCCGACCAGTTACAGTAGGAAAGCTAACTCGTCTGCTCTGATGCAACGTAATGTGTTTCTAAATCCGGTAGGTTTGTAACGGAGACATTTCCACGGCAAAAAAGGCAAATCTGACACCGGGACAGGTTTGAAACGGTCAAGGGTGAGTCGCGGTTTCGCCAAAGAAAACCAGTACGGTATTAAAAATCAGACTTGAAAGAAACGCAAAGAACGGCGGTCTTCGAAGTAGGTTCTAACTCTTTAGTACCATGTCATAATAATAAATTATTGATAGATAATGGTGGTGAATATTACTGACGTTGCTATGACATGGTTCTAAAGTGTTAATTTGCTTCTGAAGCAGACCGTCTGTTCGAAGAATTACCAATTCATAATTATGTACGTTAAATAAAAATGTAATTAAGCTATTGCGTTAAATAAGCAATAAAATTATCAAACATTGAACCAGTTTATCGGTCTTTGAAGTTTGCTAAAATATATCGTGAATAATACCTAATTTAAAAATTTTAATGGCATTTCTGTTCTGATTTTAGGCACGACAACAAAATAAAACATATGAAGCCAATAAGAAAAGTAAGAAAAATTATATAATAGTGTAATTCAACAAAGCCAATAATTATATTGGACCACTTCAAAATGAGGCTTAGCTAAACTCTGCTCCTTCTGAAAATGGTAGCAACATAATTGTAGAAAAAATAAACGTTTTCCAATTAATTATGTTAAAAACGAAGGAGACTTTGTAACAGTAGGTACAGTCAACAGCAAATCAGTGTACCACAAACCAATCGATTTTGCGCTTTATAATACACATGTCTAAGGTTGAAAATCAGTTGGAGAAGTTTGTCGCGACGCATTAAACGTACGCATTTTTCCAATGTGAAGTGAAAAAGTAACAAAAATTGTACGGTTGATTTGGGTTAAAAATGGAGTCTCTAAACACGTGTTTTTACAAAAAGAACTCGCGAGAAACTCAAGTTTAATATTTTTGGATAGCTGATCTGCTGTCGTCCGTACTTGTTTAAATTGGAATATTAAAAAAAAAAAAACAATAAAACCTCCAGTAAAAATGGCTAGATAAATTAATACCCAATTGTGAATTTTAAGGGCCATATGACCATACCACATTCCCAACTAACCCTAAAACGGAGAACGAGACAGCGATATCGTCATAAGATTGTATCACAACGAGTTAAGGTGAGACAAATCGATTTGAACGCATTCTACCATCTCACAAAATGGACAAGGATGCACTATGACAATTCCCTAGAGCGAGGGCGAGACAGAAAATGGTTATGCACTCGAGACGACCGAGGTCGTTGGCATGTAAACAGAAAAAAAATTACTGATCCTTGTACGAGATTAACCAAAATAAGGAACACTTTGAGTGTACAAAGTGGTCGGATACGTGCACAATTTTTTTATGGTCATTTTTATTTTGGTAACTGAACGGTAATTTATCTAAATGGGAGCAGATAACTACAATGCAAAGGTTGAATTTCGTTTCAAATTTTATTTGGCATGATTTAAAGTTTTTGACATCTATACCAAATTAAATAGCATAAATATATATTAAAACGCAAGACAATAAAACGAAAGTTGTGAATAAATTCGTCGTGAAAATTAAATGAAAAATCTCTTTATTTAAATGGATTTTGCTAAGAACTTTTAAATAGTCAAAAGCCCCAGTGAAATAATTATTATTATGCTGAGATGGAGAATTTATAATTTAGATTAAAGATTTCAAAACTTTAGTACAGGTTAGAGATCACACATGATACATCCTCCCATGAGTCCTGCATAGTCCCGTCTCAGGCTTTATCGTGACTCGATTTTTTTTGCTCGTCTCTCGGTTTTCTATTCAATGTGGTATAAATTTCAAACATTTCACAATGTAAAGGGTTTTGGAAAAACTGGGGCTATATCGCGCTATATATATCATCATCATCAGCTCATATTATATCCCCACCGAGGGGCTCGAGCCTACCCCACATTAGGGGCGATTAGGCCTTAGTAAACCACGCTAGCCAAGTGCGGGTTGGTCGACTTCACACACAACCTAAGAATTTCTTTCTTCATAGGTGTATGCAGGCACAGTAATATTATCTATAATGCAGGTTTCCTCACGATATTTTCCTTTGACCTTGACTAAGGCCTAATCGCCCCTAATGTGGGTGTAGGCTCGAGTCCCTCGGTGGGGACATTATTATTGAGCTGTTGTTGATGAATTTACAGTTTATGTGTAATATTCATAATGTGTTCATTATGTATTATACTATACATATCTTATATAACTGTGTAATGATTTCTGTACTACATTTCAATGTTTATAATTGTTTAAGTTGTATAAACATAAACAACAATTACATTTGTTTCCTAAATAAAGTATAATAAAATAAAATACACTGCTAAAATCATAACCCTTCCCTTTGACTTCGTCTGGTAAAAATGTTTGTTAAACATCTCACGGCTTTACGAATCGAATATTATCAACACAAGAATGATATCGAAAACAATAATTCATCCCAAATCACCCATAAACACTAACAGGGTAGGGAAAGAGAGATTTGATCATTTCCCACTTGAATACAACTTTGGTACTCCATTAAAAATTCGTGCACGTATGATGAATCCACACAATCCTCTTACGAGTCCCTAATGGGGTTAGTTGCACCCTCTGTTGCAGGGGAATCTGCGTAGGGTTGTCACGATCGATATTGTTTGGGGCCATTTTTATTGCCGTTTGATAATTTATTGGTATTGCCTGTCTGAGGAGTTTAAAATTTAAAATATTTTATTACCATATGAATGCGAATACTAAACCTATTTCATATTTATAGATATAGCAAAATTGAAAAGCTCAAAATCCAATGTCACGAAATTAGAACTTCTAATTCTAATGCATTTCTCAATAAATCATTATTAACGATACTTAAAAGGATTATAATTGTGAACTTAGATATGTGTCTAGTATCCTGTTTTAATTTCACTATACTCAGTTCTCCGTAAAAATATTTGTTATTTCGCTACTGTGTTCAGACGCCATAATCGCTGATAACAAGAAAAGTAATTTTCACTTTGAGATGATATGTTACTTATAAAATGTAAAACAGTTTTTATAGAAAGATCGAAATTACAATTTTCAAAACTGGCTACACTTTGAGCCAATTGATTGCAATGAATGATCAATTATCTCTATGGAGATTTTACATTAGATAAATAAACACGACGCACGCGTCTGCACGTTTCAGAATCTCGTGGCAGACTAGATTAAGGAACACGTGATTTACGCGCTCTATTTTTAAAACTGTAACTGCGCGGACGCAGGCGTTTGTGAAAATAGCCGCAATTAGTGCTGGGAGAGTGTCGATAGTGTATTATTATATTTTTAATTATGAATACTAAATACTTTTTACCATTATCCCGCCGAAACTAAGCTTCATTGAGAACTCGTGTCATGTGTACCAGTTAAAGGGACGAATAATAATTCAGACATTTCTACACATAAACTCTTAAACCACCATGACTTACCAGATTGAACAAATGTTCGTATTCTTCACACGAACCCTTGGTAGGATTTGTGTGATGAATACGAAGGCAAGGTTACCATGTGTTAATGACCACTCCACCACGACGCGAAGGCGGCGTCAAGTATAGCAAATTACATAGGATGCAACCCTTCCGATTTCACTTTTGTTATGGCATCTCGTGATGCATTGGGTATGCAATAGATAGATAACGATGAGACAGACAGCCTCTCAGCGGTTGATCTCTTATCATCACTTACGAAGGCTTACTAGTTAGGTGAGATAAAGGGCCAACAACTCCGTCAGATTTTCTTTTTTTAATTTTCGTCAAGCTATCATTCAAGTTACAATGTATTATATAACCGTAGAAACCAGTTTCATTTCAATTAAAGTAACTGTTATTGTAATACTCCCACTTTCGATACTCGCGTGATGAAATTAAGCCGTTATTTAACTCGACAACCAATTTGACGCCAGACGAAAATTCATTGCAACGGGTATTGTTGACATATGAATATGAATAATGACTGGCTATGAAAGTATTACATGCTCATCTTATTGGACATATGTATAAGTGACTTTCGCGAGATATTGATTAACAAAAATGTAATTAACCTAATTTGGTAAAGGTTTTTTCATGTCTCGACTGACCTAATAACCGCGGCTGTAGTACTATAAGTATGTATTAAGAACATTGATATTGCTATTAAATACAAGTCCTTTTAAATATTTTTTATCACCTCTGTGTTCTAGTAGCTCATATAGTCAGATTACAAGAGAGATGACAGACATATTACAAGATAAATGATTAAATTGCCGATGATAACGATTGGCAATAAAAATCTCTGTACTAATTATTACTGATTAAGAGCAATACTAGTTAAAAAAATGTCTGTATAATCGTTTAAGTTCTTTGAAACAAAAATTTTCAATTTATGCACTAACATTGTATGTGTAGTTGATATTATATTCAATACTTCTTAATATAAAACTTGTACATCAGTCAAAAAAGTATCGGGAATGGATGATTTGTTTATGGTTCCAAATTCAATTGTTTTTTTTTTTTGTTGTTAGATTGGCACAACTGTTTTCCCTTTGGTGCGGAGTTTGAGTTGCATCTGTTGTTTATATAAAATACAGTGCTGTTTTAGTTATATCATATGACATATCTAGTGTGTATTGCAAATTTCATAACGGACAAAAACATCGCACAAAGAGTTTATCTTAAATTTTGCATCGCCAATGGAATTTCGTGTTCGGTGTCACTGAAAATGTTACAGAAGGCTTGTGAATTGACTTTATCAAAAAAACGTGCATATGAGTGGTATAAAGCGTTCAAAAGCGGTCGAGATGTGATGGAAGAATTGTCTCGCTCTGGTAGGCCATCAACGTCTGCAACTGAAGTTAACATCGCAAAGTGAAGGAAATAGTGACTGAAAATCCTCATTCAACTTTGAGAGAGATAGCTGCCGAACTTTCTGCGTATCTCACGCGTCGACCCGTACCATTTTAAATAATCACTTGGGTATGAATGAAATATGTTGCCGCTCGATTAGTCCCAAAAGACCCGAATTTTCTCTAAAAACTCAATTGCATGAGAGTCGCTGAGGACATGCTAGAACGAGTCAATTCCGACCCAACATTCATGAAACGCATTGTTACTGGTGACGAGACGTGGGTTTACGAGTTTGACATGCAAACTAGTGAACAAGCTTCGGAGTGCCTTCGGTAGAAGACATAAAAGAAGAATTCGCGGCGAGAACTGAACTCAATTACGGAAACAGCGTTTAAAAATGTTTTGATGATTGGATTATTCATTGGCGTATGTATCGTTTCTGAAGAAGCATACTTTGAAGGTGATAAAATAAATTTGGATGAACAACTAACATTTTGTGTATTATTGATCTTTTCTCGGTACTTTCTTGACAGAGTAGTATGTTAACATTTCAAATTCATAGTCATTTAATACGTATTTTTTTATCGATATCGAGCAAAGTGATCGACAGGTTCCATCGACATCGGCACATCACTAGTTCTAAAATTACGGTCAGTCCCCGAGGAGATCTCGGTGGGAGCGAACACTTGTGTTACACAAGCATGCCAATAATCAGTCTCAATGCAGGCTTTCTTGATATTGACGTATGTCTTCGATAGTTGGCAACGGCGCAAACTATCAAAATGTTTCAAATTTTACGAGCGCGAATTTACTACACCGAGATAAATTAACGCGAATCATTACTAAGTTCGTTTACGTATCGAGTTTTAGTTCCTTTGATATGTTCTTGATTCACTCTGTTAGTGATCTAAACGCGTTTGTTACTTCAATATTTATATTACAAAGTTACTAAGAAGAAAACAATTATTAACCTCCGTACTTCGCCATTTCATATCCGGCTCAAAGGACTACAAAACTGTCCCTTATTGTAAGTTTTTTAGTGAAAAACTTAACTATTTTGATAGGTTATGAGCTCAATTTGTATTGGATAAAAGTTTTGCGTTACTTTCCGCTAGAGGCGCTAATCACGCCCATACAAATTGAGATATACGTACAGTTTATGTATCTTTTTTTACTACTGGCCTTCATCTCACGTGACTGTTGTGATGAAATGGAAACGAGCTTTACCCTGAGCCCTTAATCATTGTGGAACTGGTTAAATTGTCACTAACTGTTTGAATGCAACACGAGCTTCTGGAGCCCTCAACCACGGACTGGCTTTCTAATAGAAATCTCGCTAATAAAAATTTATCTAAAAAAGCTGAAAATTTTCTCCATGGCGATCGCAACGTCCACGTTTCGTCCGAAAGGACTAGATGTGGACTTTCCGATGCCACGCTCGCGGTGTGACATACGCTGTGTGCTGCGGTCACGCTGACGTTCCGTCGACGTGCCATCGGCGGTGTGACGATAGCATAACTATCAAAACACAATGTAATTGTTAACACTAACTTTTATAGCGAAAGATTTTGATAAAATAACGGTACTTGGTTAGGTGGGCTTAAAATTAACCTACACCAATCAAACCAAGTACAATTTAGTAATTCATGGGGATTGATTGGCAATCGAAACGCAGTGACACATGCGTTCACTGGCATACATATAATAATATATCTACCAAACAGGCTAACCCGCGATCGTTGGATAAAAAACTATACCCGTAGAACCACTAGCCACATGGCGGTTAAAATATAGGTAATGAGGCAGTTTAACCAATAGACGATTATTTTTAAATACAATTCTGTTGTATATCATTTCATATTTGCATGGACCTTAAAACAAAGGCATAGAAATCAAATTCGATTTAAAGTCTGCTAGCATGTTTACATCCGTAATCCTCGTGGAAATTTGATTCTTAATCCGATGGTATTAAACGTTAATACAGTTAGAAGCAATGAAGCGTTTATGATTTCTAAACGCATTATCCCTTTCCATTGATCGGAACCTTGTTATCATTAGTCGAAATTGAAAATACCGTTCACAGTACAAAAATGTAAGTGAAAGAATTTCAATTTTTATTACCATTTCAATTATTTGATTGTTATCTTTCATTTCTGTTATAAATAGAAAAACAGAATGGTTAAATTATAAATCAGAATATTTTTTTTGGTGTAATAATAGATACGCCGACTGAAGGAGATTCTTAACCCTATGCAGACCATGACATGGCCACAGTACCTATGGAAGGTTGGTGTCTCGCAGGCGGCAAGCCATTAAAATATGCCAAAACCTTATTGTGTGAATACATAAGGTGTCATTTGGCACCGAACCTACCCTGCTCTCAAATACTTGGGACCAAGGTAGAAAAAACAAGACGAAGCTATATGTAAGGTTGGATTGCCATGGCAAGAAGATTTAGACAGTTAGTCCGGATTGGTAGATGGAGTATAAGGTGATCAATGTACACTTTTGCTAATCCATTAGTCGCTTTCTACTACACGCAGTGGAGGATATGAGGTGATGCTATTCTACTCTGCCGGTATTGCCAACCATAATTTAATGACTGGGCTTGTCTGATTCAGAGCACTCATACGTCCGTACCTATTAGACCAATAGGCGAGCCGTAATTAACGCTCCGAATAACTAGGACATGGGGACCTATTCTCAGCTGCTGACGGATACCCCACGATACAAACAAAACGCTTCATTGGCAAGGGTTGTTTTTCGATAGGGTGTTGTTTTTACGTATCGATTGGTATCGCCACTAAGCAATTATGAGGCATAACGGTGCAAAACAAGTTGGTGTGTGAAATTGTGCAGGATGTCGACAAATGCACTCTAATGTAATATAATTTACGTTTTAAATAGTGTATAAACGTCACATGAAAAGATACTACATTGATCCGCCGTGTTGGGAAAACTTAGCATCCAAACGCCCAGAGTGGAGATCCCTCGTTAAAGATAAAGTCATTGTTGAATATGGCGCTCCGGCGATCTTTAAGCACCTCTAAATAACTCCGTGTCTTGAGATGTGTTGGGATTAAAGCTTCTCAGCTTATAGAAGGATACTGTCTGGCCCTGAACATGATGGCAAACGCGATGAAATCAAGACCCGACCACCATTTACAACTATGAAAATAGTGTCCCAGCTGATCTCTCAATGTGCAAGTTCATTCTCAACGAAAATCGAGTATGTGAGCGAAACCGAAGTCAGTCGCCTTAGACGAAATCAGGTAGGAACAAGTTGAAGCAATATAATAGTACAAACAAAACAAAAGTTGAATCAATAAACCAAGACCACGTCGTATTCTTCGAAAACAAACTCAAAGTCATCAAAAATCCTCGCCGCGCTCCACCCAGTCCAACCCGACGGTACCACCAGACAGCTCTCATCTCGAGCAGATCTGTCGAAGTGTTGGCACAACAATAGTGCTCGTGGTCCGTGAACAACTTTCTACCAGTTGCGTAAACGGACCGGGCGGATGGCGCCACGAGTGTGCACTTCGAAATTATATGAGTAACACACGGAATTTCATGATATGTATAATGTCGCAGCTGTATCGTAAACACGCCGTATTACAAACCGGCGCGGCGGATTGTATTGTGTGAGAGTGATGAGTGGAGTGAGTGAACTGCGAGTCGGACTCGCAACGTGTTCAACGTGTTCCGTACCATTCTCTATAAAAAATATACCAAATTTCATGTAGGTATATTAATATACAAATTAAATCTTACTTATTAACAAAATTAAAATCTTAACACCGAATATCAGGAATTGTACTAGTTAGTGCAACGGCATCTAGTGTTAACCAAACAAACTATTATTAAGATGTATTCAATATAATAACACGTAAAGATATTAATAAAGCGTCGGTGGCGCAGAAGCGTCGGTGGCGTAGTGCGTAAGAGCGTCGTCTCCCACCCGGGAGGCACTGGTTCGATCCCCGCCACATACCAATGTGTTTTCAAATTTTGAATTCATATGTACGTTTAATCGACGCTTTTACAGTGAAGGAAAACATCGTGAGGAAACCTGCACACACCTATGAAATTCTTAGGCTGTGTGTGAAGTTGACCAACTCGCTCTTGACCAGCGTGGTTGACTAAGGCCTAATCGCCCCTAATGTGGGGTAGGCTCGAGCTCCTCGGTGGGGACATTATATGAGCTGTTGATGATGAACGTAGAATTGGTCGGCTTCGGTTCAGCGCTATTTATTGGCGACGTTGTGAACCTTGATAGTGTCGAAATATACGTATTTTGTGGCATAAACGGCCGTATCTTTTTTTGCGTTAACTAAGAAGTTTGATTTTTTCACAGCTTCGAGGGACCGTAGACCTGAGTGTATGGTTTTAATTTTAACTCGATACCTCCACTCGTTCCCGAGATAAAGGGTCTTGACAGACAACAAAGTGATCCTTAAGGGTTCCGTTTTTTCGTTTTGAGTTACGGAACCCTAAAAATATCCTGAACCTACCAATAATAAGCGATCATCATTCCATTATACAGACTAATATTGATAGAATCTACTACGATTTTATCAACAAACGGTTTTATTTGGTTAACATTTCACACTCACTACATACAATCCGCCGCGTTTTGTAATAAGGCGTGTTATACGATATAGCTCATGGCCCAAAAGGTGAAGTCTTAATTTTTTTTGGATTACTGATATCTGAGCGTACTTGAAAATACCCCATGTATGTTCGTTCGTAAGCTCTTTTCCACCACCGTTTCATCAGTTACCATCAGGTGAGTTGTAGGCCAAGAGCTTCTTAACCAGCCAAGAAGTGTTAATTTAAACGACGTGTATTTCATACATAATATTATGTATGAAATCCACATATGGCATATGCAATAGTGCCTAACCAGATTATTTATAAATCTAATTCATTAACAACTAGTGGTCGCCCGCCACTTCGCTCGGGTCAAAATGTATGCGATGTCCTTCCCAGGGTCTCAATACCATATCCATACCAAATTTCAACAAAATCGGTTTAGTAATTTAGCCGTGAAGCGTAACAGACAGATTTACTTTTCCATTTATAGTATTAGTATGGATAATGACATGATAATATTATAATGAACGTCTGATATTTGAGGCAATTGAGCCGACCCCAAATAATATTGGAAACAAGGCAGAACGGTGATATGAATCATTTGAGCGAAAGATGAAATCAAGTTAGTAGGTAATTGCCGGATACAAGTGCAGTATAAACGTCTAACAAGCAGACAAAGACACGGGCGGAAACTAGTTAACGTTAAGGAAATTAACAATTATCGCGCACAAGAAAAACTTAAGGGGTCATTGACTTGATTAAAATCAAGTTTCGAGTCCGATCTTGGAGCAAGGCTGCTTGCAATATAAGTCTTATTACTACTAAATAAGGTTTATCTATAACTTTATCTATCCTTAAACTCGACATAATAATTACAGATAATAAAATACCAAACTCCTTGTTACTCGTGCCAGCTCCTAGTTGATAAAAAATCGGTTCGTTTACCTGCAACAAAAAAGGATTTATGTAAAAAAAATAACCAGTGTTCCCGAACATATAAATGGACAAAGCACCACATGAAATAAGATTAGTTTTTGCCTGACTTTTTTTGCGATTCGATTAGCGATATATAACTCCGTAGAGGTACAGTTAATTTCAAATACTCGAGTAGCGTATCGCTATTCAAAGGATTATTATACTTGAGCCATTCGATAAGGAATCATCATCATCATAACGTTTATAATTCGACCCACTGCTGGGACACAAGGCTTCTCCTTGTCATCGAAGGAGGTTGAGTCCACCACGCTTGCCCAATGCGGATTGGTGGACGGAGTATAAGGTGATCAATACCCCTTTACTAATCCATTAGTCGTCTACGACACCTATTGGAGGATATGGGGTGATGCTATTGTACTCTGCCGGCCATGGCTAGCTACTTTGTATAGGTTTGTAAGGCTTTACACTTACATTCTGAAGGAGGATTTCTATGTCATTTAGGAGGCCTCACATGCTAAGGACAGACAGTGCACCCTATCCCAGTATTTGTCGGATTTAGCACTTAGGATTCCTCTGTCGGATTATACATAGTTTTGAAAAAGCGTAGAGCCACATCTTTACATAACATTTCGTTAGGTACACATCTATCCTATATATAACATGTATGACATGAGAACGCCACCCCTGATCGTAAAATTCAGCTAAAAAGAACCCCTTGACCTTGGCTCACATATGCCCTCGGCTGTTCCATAATAAGGTGAGCGGAGACGCGTTGCGAATAACAACGAATAAATTCCATATAAGAATAACTATATCGCCTTACTAAACTGGGACACACATACTTCGACGACTCTTCGGAAACTGGCAACTTTCAGAAGGCTTGTGGCAGATTTACAGGGCAAGTGACTGACTCGCAAATTCGAGAAAAGTCAGTGTTGACTCGGTAATGACTTAGAGTAAATTGATTTGTAATCAGTAGATTGCTGTCGCGTGAGCGCTGACTTCAATTCCCGCTTCCTGACTGAATGTAAACGGTGTGGTCAATTCTCGGCGCTAGCACTACCGCCTGTTACTGACTCTCTACTTACCCTGTGTAAATCTGCCTTTTAAGCCCTGCTTTCTCTCTCAATTTATTTGGTATCGCATTCTTGCTATTGACATACTGCTATAAGTTTCGGCATTTGATTTTTACTGCTGACCGTCTGCCTGACACAAACTCTCCTTGAGAGCGACTGCTATCTTTTGACAGTAGTCGGGATAACCAGCTTAACGTGCCTTCCGAAGCGCGCAGGAAAACCTATTTGAAAAATTTTAAGTCACACATTCGACTATCAACCAGGCACTTGGTACCTCAGCTTTCGACGACAACGAAGAACGCACGATCATACGCACATTTCATCGACCTCGTCTACATTTTAGAAGACACTTATGAACATAATTATAATGGCTAATTTAATAAAATGGTGGTAGCTAGACAGGTTTCTGTTCCCTTTTTTGTTCCTCCCCTAACTCCCTCACGCCGCTTTCCACTTCCCTCCCCCACAGGGAGCAGTGAAAGACAAAGCAGCGAGAAAAAGTCAGAAGAACTTCCAGATATGCGAGGGGAGGAGGTGAATCCTATATTGATAGTGGATATCCTGGCCCCTGCACCAGGGTTATGTCGGACTCCTACAGACTAAACACCCCCTATTGCCTTTTATTATATATTAAGCAGCCGCCCTCTCAGGAGAGAAGGAGGTGCAAACGCTGCCCTAGACATATAGATAGGGCATATACGTGGAAGCGCAGACCAGACACCATAGCAGAGACGAACGCATGTGTGTGAGGGGACTGTTTATGCAGTGGCAGAAAGGCACGCACGCGACAAACCTGGGTTGCCAGAAGGTCAGTGAAATTAATCTGAGCAGACACTAATCAGGACCCCAACCGAGCACAACTTTGTACTCCCCTGAGGTCTAATTCCGGTGGAAGAACCTACCAACATCACGGAGCCGGTTAAAATATCTTCGCAAGTTCTCGATGCAGACAAAAACCAACCGCGTGTTGTCGACTCTCTAGCTAAACTTAGAAAGCGTATAGACGGGTGCGAAGTTGATAACAAGGTAATTACTTAATAAGTGGTTGGATGTCTGTCGCTCTAACAATTGAGGTAAGTATATCAGTTTATTTACGAGAAACAAAATAGTACGACAATGTTGCACTGTTGCATCTTTCAAACATTTAAGTTCTTCGGATCATTACTCAAAATCTCCATAGAAGTATGCATAGATGACAGCTCTATCTTCTTCTTCACAACATATCGTGAAAGGGATAACAACTTCGCATTTGAACTCCACTTCTGCTTACAATCAAGTAGAATATGAGTAGAATGGAGTTATTTGCTTTAAAAAAAAACTGAGAATACATAAATCACTCTATAGCCGCGTGGTTAGGTTACTATCCCCGACTGCGACTTTATGATGCGTCGATGCAAAACCACAAATATTGATTCGATTTGCGGTCGGTATTACCCTATCGACTACATTAGTCGGGACTGGCTCCCATCATAAGAGGAAGTGTTTTCTGTTAATATTATACTAGAATAGTGCTCCGTCGACAAAATACTTTAATGGCACACCTGATCAGAAAGTGGCATTTTCCGCACGCTAAAATTTTATGCTAGGGTGGTAAAAATTAAGAAAGTTGCAGATGGCATATTAATCGCCGTCTCCTTCAGCTCGGGCGTCAAATACCTGCGATCTGTGAGACATTTCTTTGTTTTACTGCCCAAGTTAACAAATGTACTATTCCTTTCTCCATCTCGACACAGCCTAGTCTACCGTATAGAGAACGAGACGCGCCATCAATCTGTGCTCGTCATATCGACACGGCATTAATTTTTTGACGTGATAACGTCTTATAATTCGATAGAGCCGGCTGCACGCACGAAAAAACATGACGCATGCGGCGTTACCTCGCTCTGAGGCGTTCCATGTAAGGCCGGCAAAACAAATGAAATTAAATTTTTCTTTTGAAAAATGCTACCATTCCATCAGTATTTTCTTAAGACGTTGTCACGTTCAACTATCGTCATTAAACCGACTTTACAGACGAACCAATATTTGAGGAGATCAATGGCAGTCGTACGTTCTTCGTAACGATCCCGAAACTAAGCTACCGAGTGCGCGTTCGGTACTCGGATGGGTGACCGAAAATTTTTCAACTCAATTTTTCTCCGAGCTTCTGAAGCTAGTAGTCTCGGATGCTGTCGAATGATTGACAGACAAACAGAAGACAGTTCTCCTCCTTCTTTTAAATAAATGGCGTTCGCGACACATAAAGATTACGCATTTCACCGATGTCAAGTGAACAGACTAAAAATGGAGTCACTTAACTCGTGTTTTTACGACAAGAACTCGGGAGAAACTCCAAAGAAGACAGTTGTAAACAAGTGACATTAGGGGCCCGAAATGGAACCTGACAACTATAATTGCACTATTTTAACCACTCGAAGAAGAAGACGGCTTTATTATTGCATAAGACGCAGATAAGTTTCTCGGTCTACACCCGACTCGAATCCCGTGCCTTGTGCTTACACGGGCAAGACAATTACAAGTCAATCGACGCCGAATACCAAAGAGCATGGTCTAGACGCAGTCGTTGACCGGCGACCTTCCTCCCGCACCATAATTTCCTATTCTATATTTTATTGCATCGCTATTGTTAGGGTTGTCAACTCAACCGACAAAATCGTGTTTATAGCTTTCCGATATTATTAATGTCAGAAATTATAAGCACAAAAAAAGGTGATATGAAGTGACTTTTTGCCTAGTGAAAGAGTAAAAGGCTCAAAACCCAGGGACATTTTGCCTATGCGAACGACTGAATCATTATACATTAAGGTAAGCATGTAACATCTTAATCCGAATCGTCGTATATAGGTTCAAGTAGTTTTCACACTTATCTTGAAGACAACCAAATTACAAAGTTTAGAGAACCCATCAGCAGGCACTGAGTTCCATTCCTTAGCTTTACACAAAGAGTTAGGAAATCGCTTTCTGTAGCTATATTATAAATGTAAGTAGTCGTCAGTTGTAAAACTGGACAAGTGCGAGGCGAAGTCCACTGAGGATTCCGTACAAATTTGTAGGTACATATTATAAACTTTAAATAAAGGCTATATTTTTATAATTTAATGACAAACGTATAGTTTAAACATTTTTCCCTGTACTTGTAGTATAAGACGATATTACTTGCCAAATTTCAAAGTTCTAGGTCAACGGGAAGTACCCTATAAATCTTAATTCCCTTGAGAGTGTAGAAATATACGTTGCGTTGCGGCATAAGCGGCTGTATCTTTTTTTACGTTAACTTAGAAGTTTGATTTTATCACAGCTTCAAGGAACTGTAGACGTAAGTACCTAAGTATACGGTTTTATTTTCAAGTCGATACCTCCACGTGTTCCCGAGATAAAGGGTCTTGAAAGACAGACGGACGGACGGACGAACAACAAAGTGATCCTATAAGGGTTCCGTTATTTCTTATCTATGTACGGAACCCTAAAAATGGAACGGACACTTGAATAAGACTGTGCATACCCTTTTTTTATTCAAATATAAATTACACGTATCAACATTAAAAGATAAATCTTTTAGATAATCAATATAAGCAATTGACAACCCTAACGCTTAATAAATAAGGCGAAACATATTCATCTAGCACTTAACTGTCTGTGTAAAGATGTTATCCATTTTTTTATAAACGCAATTGTTACCAGTTACTAGAGCCGAGATTAATAGGTACCTATACATCAACTAAGTAAACGAGTTATAAAAAAGTTAAATACGACCAAGCAAGGTCGTGTATAACAATATGATATTTAATTATATTAATTTTCTCATGAGCACCTCAATTATCTTTGTTTCTGGGGGCGAATAAGGTTATTGAAGCTTTTTTTTTAAGTTGACGGGTTGACCTTCATCTACCCCAACGAGCGCTAATAGTACTTCTCGTCCTTCATATAAAATAAACAACTCTAAAGGCCTGAGATGGCCTCAGGTAGGCGGTAATTCCGTCTGAATCGCCCTAAGAAAATCTAGATGATAGAAACATACCTTTTATTATTTTTTGTTGATATTAGATATTATTATTACATCTTAACTCGTGGAAGCTAGTTGCACCTGGATCCTTTAACCACTGAAAGGTGTCTTTCCATTAACCATAATAAACTATAATACTGTGAGTGAACATTATGGCGACAAACTTTGGTAAGATGGTGGGAGTCATCTTACAACAGTCTATCATCTGGCGCCCTACCATCAACCAAACCAAACAGAACAGGGAAGATATAGACCATAGAAAAACAGGAGTTGAAGACAGTCTTAACATTACTCTGGTAATGTGTCTTATATTTTAAGGTGACCGCTAAAATAGTTGCATAAATAAATTCTTATGTATCAATTTTACCTAAATTATTACAATATTTAAGTCAATCTTAAGTCATAAAAGCATTGATGAAAAAAGAACAACAACGCGCATTTTCCGACCCAATTACTGACATCGAGCGTCAAATTTCTCACAAATCTCGCCATCACAAAGGTTACCACACTGACACACATTCGTCAGTTCCCGCGCAAAAAAAAACAGTTAACTTAGTGACACACGCGGATATTCGCCGCAAATGCGTGGGCGCACGTGAACTAGTCGGTCAGTCGTCGTACAATACACCACAGGCCATTGACCTGTCAACTCGAGTTTTAGCTACGCACTGTCCGGCTGTATAATTAGTTGTCCTTTGCGTTTGTTATAGTTAGCTTTTAAAAATGGAAAAATATATAGATGTATGTATTTTCTGCGGATTTTCAATAATAATCGTTGGTATTTCATACATACACGCGCGTGTTCCCGTTGGTATACCAGTATAAACAAATCCCTATGCCCACCCTGAAAGTCCATTCTAAATATTGCTGAAAGAATTTTAAGAATCGGTTCAGTAGTTTCAGAGTTTACTTTCAACAAACTAACTAACAAACTTTGCCTCTTTACAATGTTAACATTATATAGTGTAGATTAAAATAATCAGTTAAATATAATGATATTTGCTATTAAAATTTTTACGCACAGATGCTCAATACGACGATCGATAGTGTTAAGTCAACACCACACCGTCAGATTAAAATCGCTAAAGAAAACAAACTTTTCATATGACGTAGGAAAAGTTAACGAACTGCGGTGTCATTGGCTCCCGTTTCCGTCATTATCGGTTATTTAGCGTACAATATTGCGCGTCCTTCCTTTAATTTGTCACTTCATTAAGCGTGACTCCTGAACACT
Organism: Elophila nymphaeata; assembly: GCA_955850985.1. Classification (NCBI taxonomy): domain Eukaryota; kingdom Metazoa; phylum Arthropoda; class Insecta; order Lepidoptera; family Crambidae; genus Elophila; species Elophila nymphaeata. The sequence continues at coordinate 6,286,092 of OY039091.1, read as the reverse complement.
GTCATAGACAAGATGGTGTTCTTTGAAGTCATAGAAGAGAATAGTGATACACTGTGTGAAAGATACAATGGCAAAGAATGTTGAGAAGACTGTTGATCGAGAAAGAATGAAGAGGGCAAAATTATGATGAAACAATCCTAATATGTTACAGAAAAACAAGGAAATATTTGTGTATAGTTAGAAGATCCCACCACGATATATCCAGGCTTATCTTCTATGCTGTAAAGTTTCTTATTCATCATCATCATCATAATGAGGAGATTCATGTTGTAACACCACCGCGAGGACTATGGTTGAAGCCAATACACTGAGCCGCAATGAAAGTTAGGTACGGTTACAAACAGTGCCATATATTCCAAAACATTTTAGACTTCTAAAATAAAAACTAATTTAAAGTTTTTTCATTACAAATATAGAAAGAAATAAAGAACTATAAAAAAGTTTTATACAGTGTTTACCTCACAAAGCCAGCTCCAAGCCTCCAACATTTCGGATTCATTGCATAATTATTAATATAGCTTTCCACTTCAATACATCTGAATTTCTTGTTAACAACATAAGATGTTATGTCATATGCAAGTAACATGACAGAAACTTCATGAAAGATTACGAACAAGACGTGATCAGATCACAGAGGTTATTAAACCAGATGACGAAACTTTAATACATGAAACTAGAAACGTTAAATACGAACAAGACAATGAATTAGATCTAGACACGAACACTGACGCAGATCAAACGATATATTAAAGAAGGTAAACCAATTGAAAACGAGAGAAGTCGCGTGCTGTCTGCAGTTGCCTAATGTCCGGCCCTGGGCATTGTCCCATTTCACGGTTCAAGATTCGAGGTTGGCCGTGAATCAGGCGATTGAGGTATTGACTCAGGCTGTCGATGGTCGTTAACTCCGATTTGAGGGTAATGCTCGAATTAAGCGTAAACGATCTAACCTCTGCGTGCTGTTTCAATCAAGATCACACATCACCGCGAGACGGATTAAAAAGGTCTTGTCCTGGTTTTTCAATGATTTCAGATCCGGAATTTGTAACAACTGTCGCAGTGCTTATTGTGGTATACGTTTCTTAGATTGTTTAAAAGACAAAGATCCTGTAGGTTACTGAACTTTTGCAGACATGGACAGATTTATGGATGTACGATAAGCTTGTGATGTGAAAAAATAAACTGTATTGTCCTTAAATCTAGATTAGATTAAACAAAAATATTTGTTGAAAGCATTGCAATCGTCTGCTGCATTACTATGATTAACATTTCTTTTCATAACATATTTTATAAATTATGACTGGGAACTAAAAAAGGAATGTTACAACGTATAGGAAATATTATAATTACAATGTCATTATATATTAGGGGCAAGCTTGAAAGAGGACTCGCATATTCTATTGCAATGCGTGCCTATTACCTATCTGATGTAAAGTGCGTTTTCGATATCAGTTTGAATCGCGAAGGTAACGCTAACGCACCGTAAATAAGTACGTAACATACGAATCTATCGGCGCGTGCGTCGACCGCTAAATGTAGGTCAGTAACGTCACCATGAACGCACACCTACATACGCTTTTCAGATGAATTAACCGTTGATTTGGACAATTGATGGAAAGTTTATGTGCCTAATAACAAGTACACATTCGTATCGGAGATTTTTTGCTTTCTGATGACTCTCAATTAAATTATTGAGGTTGCCTCGAGTGGGTGGAGCACGGTTAAGTACCTATACCTACATGTAGCAAATTAATGTGTTTAGTAAATCAAAAAGCATTTGATGATTTGAAACAAAGTAACAAGTAAAATTAATCAGTTATTACTCATTATTCGACTTAAAAAACGTCAGAACATGAAATACAGTTCAAAGATTGCTTGAAAGAAGTAAGTTTTTAATCAGAGGGAGTCGGAAATTATCCGAACTCCTATAAAGATTGGAAAAGAAATCTAAATTTTAACATGATGTATTGGAAACACAAAACCATATATAAGTAGTTGATGGTACAAGCGGTGAGAAGAAACTCATGGTTCTATTGTGGTTTTGCAATTTCTCCTATTAAAATACGTACAATATGATTGCGTGTGTAAAATACATACCAGCTGTAATTACACGGACTATACCAATTAGCATAGCTACAACTAAGATAAGGATATGTGGAACGGTGACCGACCTTTTGGACCTGTCTGAAATTATCTAAACAATGCACTTCAGATGTTAAAAGACATTTATCACTTAGTAACAGAATTGTTGTGGCAACTGATGACCTACTTCTTGAACCATAGCTAAATAGCATTAGAGTGATACAAATTTATACGCAGCAGGGATGAATATCTTTGCGTATAAATTTGTGTATTATTACTGTTTGTCCCATAATCCTTATCGACTATTCGATGAAATATAGATCAACCATTAGGTACTTTACACCGTCTCAATATTGATTGTAACATAAAAGCAAAGCAGTAAAACATTGGATATGTGCACGGGAACTTAGTTGATGGTCTGAAATAAGGAAATATAAGCAGAAAAAAACGCCCCAAACGGAAGAAAATAACGATCCATTAAATGAAATAGGTAATAATATTGTATTAAAAGAAACAATGAAAATTATAGCCTCGAACACAATAATATAAGAAATAAAGAATAAATTAATAAGTCTAATGAAAAGTTGTATCAGCTATATTCTTATTGAAACGACTATTCAACATAATCTAGCAATAACTAATTACGTCGATCCATCTAATCAATGACCTCCTACGTTACTTTTCCCTCCTGGTCTAGATGGAACCATGAGACTTCGGCTGCTGAAAGTATGGAGAAGAAAAACTTAGTCGCGGTAGGGCACAGCGGAATAGTCGCTCGAATATGGGGGTATAACTGGGGTAATACCTCCACTTTACAGAAGACTAGAGTCAAATAACACTACATTTTTGTGGTGTTGTGTTTTCCAGGTTGCCAGAACGGCACGGGGTAGGGAAGGGCCTACGGGTGGTAGGGCGTAAGTGTCACGTTAGTGTTGCAATTGTATATTGGCTGCGGTGACTCCTTACCACGGCAGGCCGTATGCTTCTCTGCCAACCAAAAGACATAAAAAAGACCGAACTCAGTGGCGTGACATACGAACAGCCTACGTTCAGCAGTATATAGACTTCATTTCTTACAATATTGTGATGATTCAAATAAAATGTATAAAAATTTATTTAACCAAATAAATTTAGAATTTAATAGCATATTTAAACAAAAAACTGTTTCACTTTACTCAAAAAAGAAATTTAGTGATTGGGCTACCCCAGGCATATATGTTAGTAGAAGAAAATTATATGATTTATATTATGAAAAGTCTATGTCCACAGACCAGTCATTTATAAATTATGTCAGAAATTATTCTAAAATATTTAAAAGGGTTTGTAATGTTGCAAAAGCAAACTTCCTTAGTAATAAAATTAAAAATTCTGCTAATAAAATTAAGACCACCTGGAAAATTATAAACCAAGAAACTGGTAAAACGTCATTTAAAGATAGGTCTTTTGAAATTAATATTAATGGTAAAATGGTAAAAACGGATGAAGCAGTGGCAAATGCTATGGAGGCCTTTTTCTCAAACATTCCCATGAAAATCACTAGTAAACTGAATTCATCTACTGAATTTGCGGTTTCCTTTTTAGAATCTAGTGTTGATAAATGTGATATTTCTTTTACCTTTCATGAAATTAATGACGATTACATTATAAAAACGTTTAAATCTTTAAATAAGAAAAAGACGGAAGATCTGTGGGGTTTATCGGTTACAGTTCTAACATCAATAATTAAAGTAATTTCCCCATATTTAACGATTATTTTTAATAAATGCATTGAAGATGGGGTTTTTCCCGATTTAATGAAATGTAGTAAAATTATACCTTTGTTTAAGTCTGGGGATAAATGTGATCCCACTAATTTTCGTCCCATATCCATTTTACCAGCGTTAAGTAAAATATTTGAGAAAGTTATTTAAAATCAATTGCTTTCTCATTTTACATTGAATAAACTGTTTCATGACAGACAATTTGGTTTTACTAAGGGTAGAAATACGACAGATGCAGGTGTTGCGTTAATGAAACATATATTTGATGCCTGGGAAAGCAAACAAGATGCTCTAGGTGTCTTTTGTGACTTGTCCAAAGCCTTCGACTGTGTAGAACATAAAACCTTATTGGCCAAATTACAACATTATGGCGTCTCAATGAACTCATTAAAAATAATTGAATCATACCTGAGTGACCGATTACAAACAGTAGTTATAAATAAAGCGAAGTCTTCAGGGGCCCCTATGCTCATGGGCGTGCCGCAGGGTTCGATATTAGGTCCGTTACTTTTTTTGATTTATGTAAATGACCTGCCTTACTATGTAAGCAACTTATGTGAGACGGTATTATTTGCAAATGATACTTCCCTTATTTTCAAACTAAATAGACAAACAGAAAATGTTGACGATGTGAATTATGCCCTTTCCAAAGTAATGTGTTGGTTTACTAATAATAATTTGTTACTAAATTCAACTAAAACTAAATGTATAAAATTTTCGTTACCAAATGTCAAGCAGGTCAGTACAAATATTAAAATTAACGAAGAAATTATACAATGTGTTGACTCAACAGTATTTTTAGGAATAACTTTAGATTCACGTCTACAATGGAATCCTCATATTACTACCCTATCAGGAAGACTTAGCTCTGCTGCTTTTGCTGTTAAAAAGATTAGATTACTGTCTGATGTTGAGACGGCAAGACTTGTATATTTCAGTTACTTCCATAGTGTTATGTCATATGGTATATTGCTGTGGGGATCAGCAGCTGATATTCAAGACATTTTTATATTACAAAAGAGAGCCGTACGCGCCATTTATAAATTAAGACCTCGTGACTCGCTTAGAGAGTTATTTAAAGAAATCAATATATTGACGGTTGCTTCCCAATATATATATGACAACATTATGTATGTTCATAAAAATTTACATACATTTTTGAAGAAAAGTGATTATCACAATTTAAACACAAGAGGTAGAAATAAACTTGCTGTTCCAAGTTTCAGACTTCATAAAACTAGTCACTCATTCATGGGGAAATGTATACAAATATATAATAAACTCCCACATCATGTAACTAAACTTCCGTCACATAAATTTAAGCTTCATATTAAACAAATTTTAATGAAGAAAGCGTATTATAAAGTTCAGGAATATATAGATGATAAAAATGTGTGGACACATCCAAATGTGCTCGATTCTCCATTGTAATCTAGTGAGATATCAATATGTGTAAAAATTTAATTTTCTAATTGACAAGATTGTAAGGAAAGATGTATTAAATCACATTTTTTTTTATATATTTTTTTATTTTTAGTTTAAGTTTAATTATTAGTCTTTATTTTAATAAATTATTATGATTAATTATTAAAGACTTGACAATGTGAATTATGACTCTTTCCAAATCAATTCTATAAAAACTGTAAAGGGAGGATAAAACTTGTTGAGTTTCTTGCCGGTTCTTCTCAGAACAAGGCCTCCTGGTAGACTCTCGAACCGATGGCATCAAAATTGACTTTCATAAGTGTACAAATTGTACCTAAATGAATAAAGTAATTTTGACTTTGACTTTGACTTTGAAGTATATGAGATTCATAACATCATAATATGGGGTTGAATTTCCGATCTTTCTCTTCTGGGAATATAGCAAGACCACAAAGCGATTACGTCAACTTGGAACACTATAAGGTCAGATGATAAAAGAGGAGGATTGAAAAATTGTCGAAAAGATGTCTTGGAAAAATATAGCAACTAGTGAAAGGAACCGGTTCCTTTCACTAGTTGCTATATTTTTCCAAGGAATTATATTAAATATACTTTTCAGTAGGAAACGTCTATTTAAGTGCAAATTTATTACTCGAGTGAAGTTCAACGATACCCATAAAGTTTTATTGTTTGATGCTTAAGTGTAATGGCTTTATGCTGCCATTCTCGCGTCGAATCAAACGCTTTTTTCTCTTGCAATTTTACGCTATTGCGGTCAGCTTGAAAATAAGACACTATTCTAGGAAAATGTGAAGCCACAATAAGTAGTTACTGATTGCTTACGACTGTCTTAATAAAAATGTACTGAGAAATTCTTAAGAGTTTCTATGATATAATATCTCCAGTAATTGAAAGGACGTGATAGTATGAAACCTATTACAATTTTAATAAAAAAAAATACGGACACTTTTTAGTTTAAAAAGTACAAAAGACGGCCTCATCGGTAACGGCAACTCTTGAATACGCATAGATGCTCATACTTCATACTCAGCCAAAGCTTTCTCTAGCAAAACTTGCATTTTGCTTTTTGCATGAAATCTTTTTCAATAGTTTTAAATAATTTCCGAGCTCGTGATTATGAGACTATCCGATACATATTCAAAACGATTTCAACCAAGAGTTAAAAATATTTTTATATCTAACTTCCTCACTAAATTCTGTATCCCACGAATAACCCATTTATATTTATGGATGTCCCCACATTTAATGTGTCCAACGTCTGAATCGAACTGTGGGAACATTTAGAATTTTTATATTGCATTATGGATGCGCATCACATGTTCTACAATACCACAATAGACACAATGGACTAGAAGCCTTCGATGAATGCAACGGAGTAGCCATGTCATCCATGTAATCAGGCTGTCGTCTTCAGCCGGATATGATGATAAAAATGTAACTACCCAACAGCATAATGCAAGAGTAGCTTTGCAATGCAGTATAGGTCGTTTTGCAAGAGATAACAAATACAGAGGCTTATAAAATCCACGAAGAATTAACAACAACCTTGATATAAGTTATATTGGATACATGATGATAATCAATAAAAATTCACTGGAGTCTGGTAACCAATTTTAAAAATTATGACAATTTCAAATATAATTTCTAAATGCCCACTTCTTGCAAAATACAGCAAAGTAAGAATTTGTGAGATTGGATTTAATTTAAAATGAAATGAGAATAAATGTGAAATGAAAGAAAACCACTTAACACAACATTAATACACAATGTCTTTCATCCCAAAAGCCGTTAATATCTTAATAACACCAAAGATGCTACAGATCGTTTGAGGACCGGAAGCCAAGGAGATGTGTTGATGGACGGACTTTCTATGCATACTAATAAACTGCAGACCGTTTCCATTTTGAACCTTGTTACAATAAGCACAAAAGCGAGCATTTCTTAAAGAATAGATTTGAATAATGTTCCGCTGTCGTATTTCTGACCGCTACGGTTACTTAATATTTTAGACACGCTGCTGTTACAATACAACACCCTAGTCTTTTGGAGAAGTTATATTTATAGGTTTTTAAATTATATGAGTGGGTTTTATGAGGTGGGTGTGAAAAATGGTCTTAATGGAACCATAAATATAAAAGATTAGTAAAGTACATAATGAATGAATGCGAAACGATTAAGAATAAACGGTGCCAACCAAAATTCTATGGAAACATTATGCATTGCATTAAATTTAAAAAATAAAGGGGCTAGTCTGGTATCATTAAAATAAATTATTGGGCATTTTTTAGCAGTAATGTAAACAGCCAATTGGTTTCGTAACCAATCAGCATTAATTACATTTTTACAGTTCATTATAACTCCTAAGGGCATATTTACTTGTACGTTCATTTAATCTTTGTTTCATTGAGAAATAGAAGCAAAAAACTCATTAGCACATTAAAGGCAATTAGCATAAGGCATACATTAAAATGATGGTGTAAACGCAATTACTGAGAATCCGGTAGTTCCAACGGAAGCATTGCAACCTTGTGAATGCAATGCTATGCATGATTAGGCTTTAATAAACGAATTACCTTTATCTATATAAGGATAGAATAATCTATCCTTATATAGACAAAATGTAATATCATATATAAATATCAAAAGTCAATAATAGGTCGTATTATATGACTAATAGATTGAATAATTGATATTGGATTGTATTGCTCACTCAGCTTGTTATTGCATATTAATAATTGTACCTACAAGAATGTGATAAAATTAAAGGACTAATAATTTCGTATTATTCCGTACATGGAGAATTGGAGAGCTTCAAAATAAAACATTATTGGAATGCGAAGCGATTAAGAAAATCTATGCCAACAGTTGCTAATGTGTTGATCCAAAAACTACTGTCAATAAATAAGAATGAGTTACAAATAGGTGCAAAAATTTACATATCACCATAAAATTATAAAAACCGTTTTATGATTTAACAAGATTTATTCCCAAGAGATATAATGTGCAAAAAATTGTAAACAAATAAGACTGGCTCCAGATATTAGGACATAATTTTTACAATTCTAAGATGAAGATATTTGCAAATTTAAGTGAAGTTACCCCTGGCTGATGTTGTTTATATGATGCATGATGTAAAATATGAATGGGTGGAAGGTCGAGATTTTTTTACCACATAAAAAGAATGTTACGAAGACCAATCAGCGTTCTCTGTTACTTACTGTTCACAAATTTTTTGACAATATTGCAAGCGAATAAGATAATGAAATACATAAGATATTCAGTTGCAATGAATTTCAATAAGCACAGATTAAGCATAATGAAAGTATTGAGCATTTAGATGAACCAGAAATAGCCATCAAGGACGTTCCATCAGCTATCAATGCGGCTACTGCTATCGAAAGTAAAATAATATAGTTTATAGCGGTCTAATGATATATCTCCAATAATTTGCAAATACGGGCCTGTGCAAGCACCAAGGCCACGTTCACCCATCTCCAAGACGTTCGCTGCCTCCGTAAATTTACATAGTAATTGTCATACGACAGAAGCCGTGACGCATCGACGATCAAACAAAAGCGAGTTGCCCAAGCTTTTATAACACGTGCCGAGTTTGTTTTAGATCTTGCTTGGGAAATGTTCTGATATGGAGCGTTCGAAGAAATACACGTGGAGAGTTAGAATCTAATCAAAACAATTTCGGTTTGGGTATGTTTGCATACCCTTTGCTACGTTGAGTGTGAGCTATTCATTATTTACAAAGACTCTTTGACAGTAAAAGAGAATGGTTAGGTATAATATAAATTGGTTACTTTTATTACAGGCTAATGATCTAGACATGCTGTATTAATATCCAAAATGGTCAACTTCAAACAACTGAATTGTGATGTGGGAAGGGAATAAGTGAGAAACAAGATATACCTTAACGGTTGGGGACTGAGAACATGAAAAGAAAAGAGGACAGTTGCTTCCTCAGAAATAGAACACAATCATCGTGTGTTTGCTTAAAAACTTAAGAGACATTTCTCTTAATGCTTTGGACAAAAATGAAATTAATCTATGGAATTTTAAGATTTCGCAACCCCGAAGCGTAATGGGATTGTCTTCGGGGTAAATAAAATGGAAATCTGGAAATTCTCGTCTAGATAACGGCAATATGGACCTATTTTTTTTTTTCATTTCATTTAGAGGAAAGACAGCCAGTTCCTAAATCAGTTGAGGTTTCCCAGTAATGGTGGTCCAGAAGGCACAGAAATAATAATAATTTATTATTACTGTGGTACCCTCGTAAGTCCTGTGTGGGACCGTACGCCTCATCACAGAAAACACACACTAAGCTCCATTGTATCGCGCGCGCCGGTTTTTTGAGCATCACAGCGCGCTGATCTACTGTCAGGCGCTTAGACGCAGTGCCCATTGCTTGGAGATGCAGATCTGCTCTTCTGTAGCCGTGCACGTAATCCGCCGCTCCGCAGACCACAGTAGAGCACATCGCCAGTAGATAACCGCCTAGGGGAACTTTTACACGAGCCCAATAGTTGAGACTATACAGTGACCCAAGGCCCGTCTTGCGCAGTGGATTGTGTCTATTCAGACGATAACAATATTGAACTGTCTTTGCTGTGGCCTCGTGGAAATGGTCCATTAGTATCGTTTTGTCACAAAAGAGAACCAGCACACTATGGATTTCAAAACAGTCGTCACTTTCATTATTACTGACTTAAAATATTACTTGATAAATAGGTCAAAAATAATCATTACTTCAGCATGAAAGCAAATAGGGGAGCTCGGTAAGGGTCGTAACATAATTCAGTCTGTGTGCGTGCTGAGCCGTCGTATGAATTTAAGCCAGTGACAACAGTTTCGAAATTAAAATATTTAGGAACCAATTGTACGGTTCCCAAATATTTAAATAATAGCAAATTTCTATGTGCTATTATATCTACATCTGCTATTCTGACGAAAAGTGCACTAAGGCTGCGTTTCGTGAAATGATTTAAGCATTGATTCGGAATCCTCATGAGTGGCGTCATGGGTACCAGTTATATCTCTGTATACATTATGAAAAGACCTCGGCTTGTCTATAACTTCAGTAAGTTCTGTACTGGAACGAGTACCTAAAGTGGTTCACACAGATTCGTACCAAATATGGCTGGACAGAGAGAGAAGTCAGGATAGTGGAGGTCAGTGTTGATTCATGATAAGAGACCATTAACCCTACACCTGGGTCACAAGTCCCAGGCACTGTTCCTGGCTCCCCTCCTGAATTCATGGAATACGAAGGAATGAAATTTTATCTCAAAATTAGACTGAAAATTAAAAACACTTTGTTTATGCGGAATTACTCGCACATCATTCGTTGACCTCTCCGCGGTTGTTAACATTATTAAGCGCTACGAAACTCCTGCGTAAGTAATCAAAACCTTGAAATAATTAGTAAGATTCGGACGGTATATAAAAACATGAAGACACTAAAATATTTAAAAATATAAACCGGTAAAAGCTGTGTCCAATGTCGTAAAATATAAAGCGACACATTAAAAACTATAATCAAATTGTTCATAAAAAGTTTTTATTTAATAAAACAGTACATTTATTAACTGTAAAATTAAACTGGCGCTGATGGTATTACATATAACATTTAAAATTAAACTTTTTATTAACAAAAAGGTTTCTTTAATATTTTGATAGCAGGGACGGAACTTAGTATGCTATTAAAATCTTATTTTATGTTAGGCAACTTTTTTCTTTGAAAATGATCAGTAAATCAACGTAACAACAAAGAAATAAGTCCGATTCTATGTCCGATCATAATTCAAACCAAATTTTAATGTCGTCAACCAATATTGCATTTCACATTTTAAAAGTTTGATGGCAGGATATCTCTGTTTTATCTTGTCTGTCGATATTGTGCATCAAGATTGGTCCTATTGATTCACATGTAAAATTTATGAGTCTACACTTTGTATTGTTTGTAAATTAGGTAGGTAATTTTAAAAATAGGACAGTCAATATTATTTACAAAATGTATCATTTACAAAAGACATTAGGATGCCTTAGATATAAACAGATAATTGTTAACCAATCAGAACAAAATGGAGGCACGTTATAAAAATGCAAATGGCGCGTCCCGCTCTACAAGCGAGCTGCGCGCGCAGTACCGTTACAGGCATTCGTTTTCTTGGAAGGTTTGATTTTAAATAACGGACTTTTTGCAGTGACCTGATGCACTGGCAGGATACAAATTACATGAAATTAGAATTCTTTTAGTTAATGCTTTTTGGTAACTGCTTAAATGTTTTACAGCAGGTGTTAACGTTTTGTTCGAATAAGTAAATCGAAGAAATCGCTATTAATTTATTATAACTTGGTTGCGTGACATTTAACATAAAACACTATTAGTTAACTGTTGGCTGATATTTAAAAAAATTGTGAAGCGATTTTTCATAGAATCTCAGGTATTTTGCATTCGCACAACGCATAGTATAACTCAACTATCATGTTTTTTAAATTCTATAAGCTTTATATCATTCCTATACACAAGTCCAGGTTCATCAGGTCTTGCGCTGTCCGCTTCCCGCGACCTTTCATAGTCGATCAACGTCCACCTTGTGTGGACCTGCCTACCAACTACCAATGCTGCGTCTCCCGATACGCGGCCGCCACTCTAGGACCTTACCGCCACAACGGTCGTCAGCCCTCGCAATGAACCCTGCCCACTGCAACTTAAGGTTCGCAATCGTAATACTTTGTTTCTTTGCTGACCTTAGTTCTCCTACAAAGGAATTCTATTTCCTAGTTATTTGATTCAATTTTTGAAACATAATATTTCGTCTGTGGCTTGTGTAGCTATACAAAATAATATTTGGATAGTTCAGTAATTTTAAAAGTTTAAGTGGCTATTCTTAACTGGCCCAAAATTCCATACTAACTGGTATAAGTACTAATTTATAGTCTATTTTAATCGCATAGTTATATTTTTTATGCTTACACTTTGCGATATACAGGGTGAATTTTTCAAGTGGGCCTTCAGGGCCAAATACTAAACTATGTATAAAGAATATCTAACAACAAACAAACTAACTTAACTCTGTTTATTATTCAATTTTCTTTCCGCCGAATGTCGCCTGATCTGTATACAGGATGAATTTTTCATGTGGGCCTTCAGGGCCAAATCCTAAACTATAAGGAATATCGAAAAACCCTCAAAGGTGTCGCGAGCCCGATTTTGATGAAAACAAAAACTGCATCATGGGATTTTTGAAAAATCAATAATCCCAGGAATCGAAAAAATAAACACAGCATGTATTATTACACCATTCGAAAGTGTATATATACGGGAAACTAATGGGAAATGTTAAATTTTAATAAAATATCTCTGTTCCACCTTGGTTGAAGCGATAATCAAAGCGATGGACATTATTTTATCAATCAATCCAATGATGCTGTTTTTGTTTTCATCAAAATCGAGCTCGCGACTCCTTAGAACATTTTTCGATATTCCTTATAGTTTAGGATTTGGCCCTGAAGGCTCACTTGAAAAATTCATCCTGAATACAGATCAGGCGACATTCGGCGGAAAGAAAATTGAATAATAAACAGAGTTAAGTGAGTTTGTTGTAACTTATATACAAAAATTATCTTCTTCTCCCTACTCTGGTCTCAATTTATCACTAACTAGACTAGTCATTACACTGCTATATGTTACGGCATAGCTTTATGTTCGTGTGCCAGCCTGATACCAACAGTACTCCGTGACACCAGCCCTCCTTGGGAATGAAAGTGGGTGGTTTACTGACAACGCACGAGTGACCTATTGGTGCCATGGTCTACACGGGGTTCAGAATTCAGTCAGTCGGCTGTTAGACGACGACGATGTTGTCCTATTCGTGGATGATACCTTGTACGTACTTCTTAGCGGCATAGCGCAACGGAGATCAGCAAATAAACTTAAATACCTGAAACAAAGACAAATAAATTACGTTAGTTACATTGCATAATGAAGCAGCAGATAACAGTAGACCCGCGTGTTAATATTAAACTGCAACCCGTTATCGAAAGCAACGACCTTATCTCACTCATATTATGTAAACAAGTGTAAACTTTAAATCAATGTTAGTAGAGTACATAGCTAAGTAACATTATCATTTGATAAATATTTCTTTTGTGTCATGCTAATAAAGAACGCAAGAAGGACTCTCATGAACTTACTATTTGGCATTATAATCAAAGACTACTCGTCGGATGTCGATCAAACTTAAATGGGACCACATGACAAGCACCAGCTTCCAAAGGTAAGAATCTTCAAAATCGGTACACCCAGTAAAGAGTTATGAGTTAACACACAAAAAAAACATCGACCTCGAGATTTTGACGGATTTACACATTTTGGACCTCTCTGAGTCCAATAATATTTTTATTGGAATTATGGCTGTGTGTGTGTCTGTGTGTCTGTGCGTTAGCACGATAACTCGAGTATGCTTTAACTTATTGCAACCAAATTTAACATGCATGTATAACATCAAAATATAAGGTTTCTATCAACTTTTGAGTCGTTACCGGAATACGAGAAAGTCAAGGGGAGACCACTCCCGATTTTTTATTTTTGTTGTCGGTTAAAAAAGATAAGAAAAATTGCTGCAAGCATGCAATTAAAAAAATATTGTCACTTATAGAGTTTAATATATTACAGTCACTCTGATAATGACACAAGTGGTATATCCTTTCCAGTCATAATTGCGGCTACAATTGCGTCATTGATTAATTACAATAAAAAATCGTCTTTAAGAAAATCTAGATAAGGCATGGTATTAAAAAAGCGTTTAATAAGAGTTCAACGAACTAATTTTTCTTGACAAGTTCACGTGTGGAGGGTAAACAGTAAACCACGCGTAAGTATCTTTTATTATCATGCAATAAGAAGTAGTTTTGTAAAGCAATGCTACGTTTGATGTGCTATCAGCTGCACACATAGGCGGATATAGACAAATATAAGGACATACATATCCGTTTAGGTTCTTGCAATATTAGTTACTTGCAAATTATTTACATAAAAATTTACTTTTTTTTTTTGTTTTAACTTTAATACATATTGTATCTTCAAAAGCATCTTAAAGGTGTATAGGCACAGAAATACGTAAAAAATATATTACTTACTATTTTTTCTTCACACATTTTGTGATGAAGGCAAGTTGCCCAAACCAAAACTTATTACGAGCTTTTATTTAATTTGCAGTGTATGTATGTATTTTCGGGTCAAATCTTGCGACTGAATATTAAAGCAGTCATCCTCAACTGATTGTGATGAAATTATAAATCGCTTTCTTCTTACGTATCGCCGAATTTCGAATATCCTTCAGTAAACAAACAAAAAGCCAACATCGTTAAACATTAGTTAACCTAAATAAATCCTACAGTTTTTCAAACTTGAACGAACCAATTAAAACTCTCGACAAGCTTTTTCAGCGTAACGCTTTGCATATCAGTGTGACACATATTTTGACAACACCGGACCCGTTACTAGCGCCATTGTCTTCAGTTCACGCGTGTAGGTGTGTTTTTTACCCAGCACTTTGATGACGAATTGATTGCGGCGAACGAGGACAAAGACGAGATGTGGGAGTCCAGGTTAACGATTCGGAGGATGCCGTTGCTACGACCTAGTTACCTTGAAGCTCGTTACAATGATAAAACACGTGTTCGATGTTTAATTTATTTATTATTTTAATAAATAGGTCCAGCAAAATGACTCCATTCCACCTGATGGTAAGCAGAAGTGGAGTCCAAATGCGAAGATAGCTGGTGCGAGAGATAAACCGCCGCGCTAGATTCCCTCGCATTGCTAATCTGCAAGGTGCTTCTTCACGCCTCTTTTGAATGACCCAGGATTGTAAGGAGGAGGGAACATAATTGCTGGCAGTGAATTCCATTACTTAATTGTGGGACATAGAAATAGTTGCCAAAATTCTTAGTTCGAGGTTAGAGTGGTTACCACAATATTTGTGAGTAGGCGGTAGGTTTAGGGTTATTTTTTGTATGTCCAAGCGGGGTGGAGTGTTCATAAGAGAGTCTAGTATCTCATACTTTCATCATTTTACTAGATTTTAGTTTGGTGAAATGACATATCAATATTCAGTAAGAAGTCGGAAGAAACAAAAATATTCTCTATCTTCCTCGATTTCGTGGATTTCGTAAAATCCCTGATTTCCTTATTTCCCTACGATATGAAGACTAGTGTAAATAATAACATAACACGGCAAACCTGAAGTATGACAAATACTTTATCATCATCATGTCAGTCGCGAGACGCCCGCTGTTGGACTTAGGCCTTCCTCAAGAATTTCTAAATCGATCGGTCCTCACTGACTTAGTTTAAACCCACTTATCTATTACACGTCTCCTTTTCTCGTCAATGACTTGCCTATATACAAAATAATGATACTACAGTTCTGGACAGCAACAAGAACAAACTCCATCGCCTTGTTCCAAACCCGTGCTATCTATTCATTTCTTCATTCCGCCGCTCTAATCGCGCTGGTAATAGCTTTTTTATAGGCTGCTGACGGAGCTCCTCGTTTTTAATTGAGCCAGGATTTCAATTCTCGAAGTAACAAACATGCTCAACAGCCAATCCCTTTGGTTTTACGAAGTCATTTTTGTTATGGTATCCCTCTTTTGTAGAGTTTTTATTACAGAAAAAAAGGCAACGCTAGTCCCCGCTTTTCAGTCGGAATCCGGGAGTAATCGGGCGATCCATGACTTCTAGAGAGTTTAAGTTTAATAATAGAGTTCAAGAGAATTAGTCGAATGGCCCTGATGTGTTCAGCAAGATTGTTACCCATGCCGCATTTTAATCAATGACAGAAGAGTTAATTGAAAAAAAAATAGTAATGTATTTTATTTATAATAGGTATATTTATTTATTAGACAAGCACTGATAAATTTCGACGCCGAAACAACAGTAAGTCCCTGGTAGCGCAGCCGCCTGGATTGCGGCGGATTCTGGGTTAAATTCCCGCTTGGGACAGATCGATTCTGGTCCAAAGTTCCAAACCTGTCTGATCTTCAGTAGTAGTCTCCAGGAATGAGTGCAATATCTCGAGCAAAATAATAATTGGCTGCAAGACGGTATGATTTTATTTTTGTCCACAATCATACGTTCGGGCGCTAGTTTCCATACTAGCGAGTTATTGATTGATACCGATACGAAGGAATCGTGTCACGAATCGTAATAAAGCTTTATCGAACAGTGCTATCTTTCGGTTCGGTATCGAATGCAAAACGCAGAATATTTCCTCTTTTCTAAGTTCATCAACCTACATTGCCGAATATAATGACGCGTTATTGTCTACGAGCTTGACGATCGAAACTAGTAAAATTTTAGATACAAATTATTGTCTACATAACTAACTTTTACCCCCCTTCTCTTCACATCTTTAAGGGCTGAATTCTAGAATAAAAACTGTCAATTTCCTTAACAGAGTCTGAAACTATCTCCACCCGTTTGGCCTGTCCTATGGTTTTTCAAAATTGTATAAACTGTTCACAGTACAGCTGTAGAAGGTATTTAAAATAATTCAGAATATTTTATTTCATTTGCTTTACAAAGCCATTAACAATTTAATAACATAAACGTTTTTACGGGTAATTTTAGTTCACGCTTTAAAAGAAACAAAAAAGTAATATTTATAAAGATTTGGAGATACTAATTTAAAACAATAAGCACTCGAATTATATAGTCAGTAGTGTTATAATAAGTATAAATCGCCTACAATTAAACGTACAGAAAAATAACATAATTATACTTTCGGGACACTGTTTAATCACTGTAATCTAAATTCAAAATGGGACCGATATTTAAGCCTATCATCGACTGAACAAGCAAATAAACCACTTATTCCCAAGCGTTATGGATCATTTTAGTTTATCAAAGTAAACTCTGATTTATGTGTGCAGCGGATATCACCTGCAGCGCTTGTCATAAACCTACACATTGATATTAAGAACGCATTTTGCACAGCAACTGTCACCGTAGATGCGTCGTCGTATGTACATGTGAAATTGTCAATTTCCTTTACAAGTCTCAGCTCAAGGCTCAGTTAAAGGTCTTGAGCAATTACAAGTCATACCCGAAGCACTTATTTATATATTTGCCTCCGTCGGTATTTACCCGAAGAATTCGCTACGCACTTACGTGAGCCAAGTGTCTTAACAAAGAATCATATTTATTGTTATTGGAAACACTTCCGGGTGTTGCCTGCATCAATTTCTATTTAAATATTATTCCTTACAATCAGGAATTTGTAATAAAATAAGAACAATATTAGGCCGAACTCCATACAGGCCGAAACTCATTTGGATTCAGTAATTTAAATTTCGTATATTTGACAAGTGTATGTAACTAAGATTTTTCGTTCTTTATTGGTATTTGCAAACTTTTGGTTGGTTGTAGTATTTGTTTTAAGTTCGCCCGGATACGGCTAGCTATCACCATTTTATTAAAGTGTATCGCCAAAACAATAGTGTTAAGCCATGTGTTCCGACAGTCAATGATAAGATATCCAGTCCATCTGAGGTTGTGGGTTCTGGGTGACGCTCGCTTCCATCTCCGAGCTTGTCAACACTTACCATCAGCTGGAGTAGGAATATTATCATTATTAACAACTCACCTGTCACTAATAAAGTGTTTACAATAATCAAGAAGCAATAAAAACTCGACTCAGTTAAGAGTGTCTTTGATTAGTCATTTCCGGGTCAGAATGTCCGTGACACTTCGAGTTTCCCTCAAGCACTTAATTAACTATTGTATTGTCTTAGTTTTAAGTTGTGTTAACTACGTTACCTTCGATAAAGTTTGGGGTTTTTGTCGTCTTAAAATAAAGACGGGAATACAATGCATCTTCAAAAGTATTTTTAACGCCCTATCGTTCATAGTCGACATGGCTCGTAAATTTAATTGTTACGTCGAGATAAGGATTTAAAAAAAAAAATTTTTTCTCAAACATGTATGGAAATATTGTCATTATTTTCGAAAAAAGAACACGCGAAGTATCGAATTTACGGACAAAGAAAAGCAAATCCATTGCTGGAGCGTTTTTGAATTTGGAACATTACAACGCTCCAGCAATGTAGTATGAAACGGCGTGCTGGCATTATTAAATACTCTTTGATTGGACCTCTTTTATCAATCTTGACATACTAAAGTCTCTTTGCTTAATTCAAATTGCGTTCACGTGGCTGTATAGCCTACATGCATTTGTCTGGGTGATAAAAAGAAAATTGGCGGCAAAGCTGAAAATTCGTCTTGATTTTATATTTAAGTACATACAAAATATATTTATAAATTTAATAATTAAAATGAGTTTCGACGGTTCAGAGAGTGAAATGGAGATTGATTGTTCTCCACCAGATTTAAACGACAATCGACCGGATTCAAAGGCAATTTTTAATTAAAGCCCCAGATGTTACATATTTAGCGACAAAGGTAAATTATGTTTAATTTCCCTGCATTCTTTTGAGAAAAGCACTATATATGCCTCGGCCTGTCTCGTATTAGTGAAGTCCTCGCCTGCGGCTCGGCCTTCAAACTCATACTCGACCTGCTATTGCCTATTTCGCGGCCTTTGCAATACGATACTTAATCCGAAATTTCTTTATTTTATAATAAAGGAAAAACCTCTACTGATGAACATATGAAGTGGGCTCATAAATATTTGCACAAAGATCTGAATTTAGCACCTATGGGTCTAGGCGACGTTACTGATCCAAATCCAACATAGTAGCCATCAAGTATGTTACTTAAATTCAAAACATGTCCGTCGTTTTGCCGTCGTTAAGATGGACAAGAAAAAATAATTACGAGTACCATAATAGTTTCTTGAGAACCCATTGAATTTCCTCACCTGCCATTGTCAGTTCTGAGTCTTTCAGGAAATATCGCGCATACCTAAAGTCTGGCATAGAGCCGAATATGAATGGCCGCTTAAGCTCCAGCAGAGAGAGGGAATTATTTTTATGAGTTTGCACCGCAGAATACAAGCTGGAACAGTTTCGAATTTAATAAGATCGCTTAGCGAAGACAACTTACAAAGCATCGGTTGGAGCAATTCAGATTAAGGATATTGCACGATTTCCATACTTATATTCTAGTTAAAATGCCTGTTGAACTACTACGACTTCTTCAAAGTAGTCCTAGGCAAGACACTAAGTTCCGAGTTTGTAAGTTCACTAAGGCTCATATTACAGAATGACACCCAGAAATCAATCATGTCTTGAGAATCGTTTGTCACTTTTTATCAAGCACAAAAAGATCCAGACGTACGACGCTCAAAAAGCTAGCTAGCCTAGGCCTATGTCCAACAGTGGGCGTCTCTCGGCTGAAATGATGATGATGTACAACGCTCAGTACGGCGTTGATTCTTGAGACTCATTCTATAATACGAACATAAGTCACTTAAGTGCGCGAAGGAGTAGAAGGAGCAGGAGTACTGTTTCGGTCGGTATAGAAAATAATGTCTCTACCCCACGTTGTCTTGAGACAGCGCATGCTTTGACTGAGGTTTTGTCAATTGCAATCTAAAACCTAAAGATCTCGAGGTTTGAATAGTAAAGTTTGGCCTTCTCTCAATAAGGATCTAGCAACTTCGGTGAACTGCATAGCAAGCCTTGGTTTCTTCGTGGTGAACAGGGTCCAAAGTGTGACAGAGAGAGGAATCCCACCAATGCTAGGGATTTGCAACCCATGTGAACTTTTGTCATGTGTATCTTAATTACCAATTATTTGTTAAGTTTTAACTACCTTCAACAGCGACTAATATGAGTTTCAGAACATTTAATACAAAATTTGACGGATTATGATTAATGGTCGTCATCATCATTTCAGATGAGAGACGCCCAATGTTGGACTTAGGCGTCCCTCAAAGATATTCAACCCTAACGGTTATCACTTTTAATATGTATTGATTTTTGCATGGTCGACAATGATTCTATACAGTTGTTATTCAAATGCCGATAAGCTATAACACAATATTTCTTTTTGCATATACAAAGCTAAAACACAACATTTCTTTTTGCATATACACATTAGTAAATATATTAAAAAATCACACTATTAAAATAATCTAGACTAGAGCCGTGCAGACAAGACTATTGCCACTGCGACCTAGACAGATCTATTGTGTCTGCGCGCCAATATTGTAATTTGAGTTGGGCAGTTTCCAGAAATATCCAGATTTCCCTTATGCCGTGAAATTTTGCCGCGATTTTCTATGAGGAAGGCAACTTTGTGGAGACATATTCCTATGTTTGGATTAATATCTTCTTGGAACTTTACTTCTTCAGTTCTGTAACCAGCTAAATTAATCCATAGGCTTTATTCTTTTTAAATAAGGTTTGTTTGCATTCCGTAAAATTTTAATTTCAAACCCGCACTAATGAGTTTGAACTTCTACGATTAATACTATCACTGACACTGACATAGATTGAAATTGAAAATACGGAACGCAAATCATAGAAATAAATTTTACTGTAAATCGACAGACAGTTTAGGAAATAAATAATGAAACAAACGTACAAAAACACCTAAAGAAGCACGCTACCACGCTACAGACAGAAATCCTTAAAATTATTTTAACTGCGCTTGTAATACTTGAAGACCATTTTTAATAGGTAGCAACGTAAGTAAGTTAATTAGGTCTCGTGCGTCAGGTACGATATCGCAAAAAACCTATGCAATATTAGCTCAATGTCAGTCCTGCATCACAAACTAAACAGTGTCATATTATCTTTTCCGGAGAATTTCTTCGAGCGTTATCATCAAGGATCCGTCCTACTCATAACTCTGAATCACGATCGACACCAGGTGCATTTCCTGTTTTTGGTCACGTTCTAAGCACAGTTTTATCGGAAATGATGCATCCGTAATTAGTATCAAGAAACATTATCTGCGCATTTCAAAATGTTTCAAAGTACAAAGTTTCATCGTGATATTGCAGGTCAATCGAATGCACTATTATTTTACTCCCAACTTATAAAAAAAAACACAGAAAATGAATAAATACTTCTCGTTTTATATCCTAAGCATGTATTATTGACGAATCAAACTACACTGCTACAACTAAAATTAAACCAATTCAAACTCAAGAATTCTCTATATGCTTAAGGTATAATTTTTACACTAATAAAAAATCGAATTCTTTGGCCATACCGTTCGTAACTCTAACAGGATTAATCAAGTTAGTTCTTTCTTTAAATTTTTTATAATAATAGCAACTTTTAGTCTCCATTTTTTACTATAAAAAGTCTTATCAAGCGCTGTCCTAAACATTTCAAAAACGTTACCATGCGACGCACCACCATGTTTCTTATCACAATGTGGCCATCGTTATTATCGAGGTCAGTAAGTCTGAAGATAAGGATTTTGTTATTGTTTTTAACATTAGAGAATGAGTGTTCAACTTCCAATTTGATTTCACAGTCGATGCGAACTGGAATAATCGAGATAAATCGATATCGTGCTGCTACTTTTAGTATCCGAACTATCTCTATTTATAGCTGTTAGATTTGTGTCATCAGCTGTATGTGAAGCACTAGGTGGTAGGCCCGTATGTAGGGTCGTCTAGGTCGTCCGAACAACAGCAAACTATTTCAACCGTGAAACAGTTTGCTGTATTTTGGATTGAAGGGAAAGGTAGCCAGTGTAATTACCGGGCATGGAAGGCATTTCATCTAAGGCCTCAGGATAACAACGCACCTGCAATAGCAAGTGATTTTTTTCCTTGTCATTGCAGGTGTTTATGGACGACGGTATCCACTTACCACTAGACGGGCCGTCAGTTTGTTTGACAAAATTTGTATATACAAATTAAAGTGATGAAAATTCGATTCTAAAAGTTATTTAATTAATTTCAGAAGAAATCTTTTGGACGTTGATTTTTTTTTTGTCTTAAAACAATATTTTATCAAATGTTAAGGACACAGAAACAAAAAGACATGCTATAAACAATATAGCAACAGTACCAAATGTTAAATTAAAATGCTAATCGCTCAGCTACGACAATATCATAAATGACACTGTTTACCAAACAACTGAACAGGAGAATAAGTCACAAGGAAACAGTGAACACATGAATATTAAAGAACGGAAACAACGGAAAAATGCAAATTTCCGCCCGCCTGGCTATGCCATTGATCCGGGACTACATTCTACTGAAATATTGAAGAATATTTTAATTTCAGACAAAGCTTTCGATAAATTATCAGAGCGAAATGCAGACATGGATTATTCTTTATGTGGTCAATGCAATATAAAAAACATATTAGTTTATATACAACATAGAATTTAAGTTATAATATATTAGTTATAATATCAAGGTTCTCGAAGGTTATAATGTCTGTGTATCGTATCGAAAATATGAATATGGAAAATTAGAAGTTGACGCAGAATTGCTGAAATGTTTCACACAAACCCAATAAGCTTGTGATCTGAGACGCAATAAACATTAGGCGACATTCGATTTCATAAAATCTCTGTGAGTAATGACTGTTTACAAAGAATGCTAACGTTAAACTTACTGAAATTATTTTTCACTTGTGCATTTAAATGCATTTTGAATTTATTTACTCTCCAGTAAGAGCATGAAGTCCCAATGGAGACATTTATCGCAACATATTCTTCAAACCTTTTATATCCAGTTGCTTGAATCATATTTTCTACACTACATAGTCCAGATAATTTTAATTTTATTTATAAAATTTCTCGCAATGGAGTTGTGCTGTTTCTGTTAAAGATCTGGACTATTTTAAATTCAATGTTTTTAGAAGTAAAGTTCTTATTTTACTTTATATATCTTACTTAATACCACAGAGCTTTCCATTATCATATGGAAATGATATTCCACTCGTC
Organism: Elophila nymphaeata; assembly: GCA_955850985.1. Classification (NCBI taxonomy): domain Eukaryota; kingdom Metazoa; phylum Arthropoda; class Insecta; order Lepidoptera; family Crambidae; genus Elophila; species Elophila nymphaeata. Next base: position 6,262,905 of record OY039091.1, on the reverse strand, counting down.
CGTCACTAGTTGCTGACGCAAAACGTCTTCTAACCGAGCGCGGTAAAGTCGAATATTCTCTGATTTTCCTGTTTGATACCTTAGTAACAGTGGTTGCAAAAACTTGTGCTGCACGCATTCCCGTAATTTTATCAAGAATCTAAAAGATAAGGTTCTTACACTCATTGAAATCTTATCTCGTGGCCGATTTATTTATCAAGCGACGCCAATAGATTGTTAAGGATTACTTGTGAAATAATCTTGTTGGTCTCAATACATACACCCACTAGTCGGTTTATGCAGGACACCGGTTTAACATCTTACGTTACAGAAGCCTTAGAATTACGAGCTTGAAGTTTGGTCAAGCAGAATAAAGAAGCAATAAGGCTATGTAAATATTAAATAGTCTTAATACTTGGAAGTTTTGGAACTACAATATATTTTTCGCTGCTAAAGTTTTATTATGAGGCGGATAGCTTTATAGCAAATGTTAATAAGTTTAAGATGTTAAGTAATCGAAAAACTTTCATAAATAATCTCGCTTTTATATCAAGTTTCTAAACCTTAAAAATATACCCCTAAATAATCTACAGGCATCTTTATGCAGGAAGAAAACGTTAAGGCTATTAATAATAAAGATTGCAATAAAGACTTTTATAATTCTAATTCAAGAGGCGAAGTTTTCCATAATATTATTGCCATAATGGATACAATGGTTGGATTCGATATGCAAGTATTCAAATTGCGCCAAACAATTAAGGTTTTTTTTTGCTAACTGAAAGGAGAAAAAGAAAGGCGCGAATCAGTTCAGCGGCGCGACAAACGCCCACTTTCTACGGTCACAATGCGCGCGCGCTGATCATCTCGGCGAGTGGCGCAAGCCGGATATGTAGCCGTATGGATTTCTTCAAACTGTCAATTATAATCAGTGTGCAACAGCTAACAGGCTTAGTAGAAAAGATGGTTAAGTAGATAGATGATGTAGAGGTCTAAATGTTATAGAGGTAAATTGATTCCGTAGTAGTTTTACAGAGGTTCAAGAAGACTATTAGATCGAAGGCATTGACTGTTGGCATGATATGTTACTATAGCGCTTTGTTCAGTTTCTTTGGAAATCTAAGAATTAATGTCAAGAACAATTAAAGGTCACACGCAATGTATATAAAAATTGATCGGTCGAATCACAAAAAAACGTAGCTTTGTTTCGTCGATATTACGAGCCAATCCTTTAATATGAATACAGTTAAAGTAACAGGCAATAACAAAAAAAGAAACTTATGAGCAAAAACACAATCCCGGTTCCGCACAAAAGTCTGCACTCGTTGCAAACTGGTTTAATTAACTGTGAGCAATAATTAAGACTTCCTTCGCGCAAGGCTACCGGCCAAGATGAATTTAATAAGACCTATAAAAGAATACGCGTTTTCATCAAATTAACCAAGCGAGGATAGCGAGTGTAGCGTACAAAGCTAGAATTGTTAACATTTGACTGGTTTTATATTACTTTTCATGTTGTTCTTGCACAACAGCTTTCTAATGATTTGACAAAAACATGAAAGCTAGCACATCATACATTATTTTATCATTCACATGTCCAAAATCTCTAGAGATATTTATGCAAATAACATAATTCCGAACTACAAATAAATAATCGAAAAGCTTGACAAGGAATGAAAGTGGCAGCTTAAAGCCCTCAATATTTCCGATAGCTAGTTAAGAATTCAACTTCAGCTAGGGGTTCATAACGATTTACGGATGATTAATACATGGGCTACCAACCACGCATGCACTCATGGTGGAGAGAGGCACTTGAATATGAAAGACAAAGACATTATTACATGTTACGTTTCGCTCGACAGCGTAAACGTGACCGTCCATATGCAGCGATAGAAGTTACATTTTAAAATTATTATTTGTAGAACTATTTTGTACAGTGGACATAATGATACCATATTCCACAGCAAGGTTTTATGTAGAGCTATTGAAGATACAGTATAGATAACGAAAGGTAAATCAAATCAATCAAAATCATATGCGCTCTGTTGATAGTTCGTGCTTCGGAAGGAAGGCAAGTTAAGCTGTTGATCTTGGTGCTGTCGAAAGACGGTCACGTTAGAGACCAGAAATGACGACTAGTTAAAAGTATCAAGCTGCCAAGCTTACCATCAACAAAATTTCTTAAAGAGGTAATTCATAAAATGTTAATGACATAAAATTTTGATCTTATAAAACAACATTTGAAACATAGTGCTACTCTATGATGTCCGGGTCTAATTTCAGGATTAACAGTTCTAGAAAAAAAATAGTGTAGCATTTACTGTAAAAACAGCATGTTACGTAAACTGGTTTCCCCTTCATACATGAATTTAGCGGGGTGTGTGAAGAAGCAATGCACGCAATGCATTTGCATTTACATAGTTATAGTTCCGAAATGGAATTTGGAGCTGAATTTAGTCGAGATGAAATATGATTGTCTGGATGTGGAATAACTTAGGAGTCGTATGCGACTCCATATTATACTCATGGCAGATGATTCATGTTTGGTTTTCCCACTGAAATAGAGGACTTTGGCTTTAAATGTGAAAAATCATAGTTACATCCAAATTTAAAACGAATATCAAGAATTCTAATGTTACAGGAGATCGCACTCGTTAATTTTCTGTTTTGTTTCTGCAGTGAGTTTGTTAAGAAAGAATATGGGATGCAGAGTTCGTTGATAGAGTATTTTCTTGGAGGCAGAACCATTTGATCATATACCACCAAAGAAAAAGCAAAGATTTTTCTTAATTATCACAGACTGTATTTTTACCAAGTCGGGCGGTGCTAATTTGTGAATAATTATCGTTAAAACGCATTTTTTTATTACCTTCGTCATTGAAATTAGTACTTGAGAATCAATAGCATCTTTATCAACTGGACTCATTTTTCGATTGTTTTGGACACTAACCAAGTTCTTATCCCACAACAAACAGAACCCAGACCAGTTGCCAAAACTTTAATGTTTCCTATAAAATGTTTAGATAGTAAAATTGATGTGTTATTATTTGGTTCTTACGCAAATACTGTTGGTGCTTCCTGGTGCAGTGCAAAAGAGAAATGGTTGTATTTAAAGATACAACTAAGTGAAGAGATTGATATTGTCGGAGGTAGACGTAGTACTGTGACTACGTCACACGTCACTGTAAACATTGCAGAACTATCTAAGCGGGGTTTAATGATATGGATAGTAACAAAAGACTATTATTCTATCATTTGCCTGTCGTTAGACAACTCAAGTCATTATTTAAATTCATCAAGGCGACGTTAAAGTCACATCCCGTAGTATTCATTCCTGTATTAGCAGACGACCTCGAGGATTATGTATTCTCTGTCTTTGTGTATAAATAAGAATTATCACAGCGAATGATGCTGCAAATAATCACAGCAGATACTGTTTATACTGTGTTATGTTCAATTTTAGTTTGGATAACTGTGTACATTTAATACATACTGCTAGATGTGGCTTTATGTGTAACTAAATGTTACCTAAAGCTCTCCTCTACCCCTTGTGGGATTATGATCGTGGTTATATGTATGTATGTGTGTGTAAATTTAAATGTATATTTGATATGAAAGTACGAACGTGGTCCTACGATTCATCTTCTCATATAGATTGCTTAAATGGTGATATGGTAAAGGAAAATTTTGAGATGACAGCTGAACTGACTTTGAGATATGGAAAAACCACAAATAAAATTGGAAATTGCAGGCAGATGATGACGACTTGATATGAAACATACATGATGGACATAATCTCAAAAAGAGGTTGAGCGAAAGCCTTAGGCATTTCGTTTCTTATACATAAAGGTTGCCAGCAAGTTCATCCAAAAGTAACATACCATCAGAAACCAATAATAAAAACCAAAAACCAGGACACGATTACAATAATCATATCAGCAGTACGAGCAAATGATATGAAAGTAGACAATTTATTTTAAAGTTGTTGAATATGGTGCATTCACAATTGAAGCAACATTCATCGCTTTTTACATTGCCGTTTGAATTGCATCATTAACATTTAAGATGTGAATGTAGAAGACATTTTTTTAACAGGTCAGTGTTTTCACAATTTTGACAACAGTGGTTCACATAAACAAAGAGGGTAGGTACCTATTCAAACAAAAGTATAATACAAATCGCGCACAAAACATGAAATTCTCACAATTAAATGAATCACACATAACGGTATATTCAGAATAGCACATTATCATAGAAGGATGTTTATTCGATTCATTATTGTAGCACAATTAAACCACACTACAGGAAGTAAGGCAGAAATGCGCGTGCTGATCATCAGGGCTGTGGATTTTTTATGGATTTGACATTGTTTTCTTGGACGGAAATAGCCTTTGGCTGTTGAGAGCCGCTATGTGCTGCTGCACTTAGCGCACACATCAGATAAGAGCATAACATTAAAAACATCTTACGTTTTTGTCTCTAACTTCAAACTAAACTGGTCTGCCAAACTAAGTACTAAACTTTTAATATTACAATTGAAAGAAAAAGGATTATTTTGGTTTTTTAAGTTTATTTTACCATTTCCTAAAAAGATCCTCGACTATGAAGTATTTTTCACAAAATTAAATTCTTTTCTTCTTACTTTCGTTCTACGCTGCAACTTGCACACGAGCGGTTTGGAGCGACGGTGTGATGGATTTGGATTATTTTGGATATCCAAAATTTTTCGTCACTACCTTCAAGCCCCGTGAGATTCGGAACACACGCAACGATTTTGGCTTATTTTGAAGTGATGGTTTGGCGTGATGTGGATTGGAACGATCGTGAGTTTCCTAGACTCTTGCAACACTGACGTGACACTCGCGGTCTGTCAATCCTAGTCCTTTTCCCTACCCGTAGAGAACAGACGAAGCGAAAAAAAAATTATAAGGATCCTAGAGGAAAGGAGTTATATGCTACCAATACGCAGCAGAAAGGACCATAAGCAGTACGTAATTTCACTTCGTATTTAAGGAAATCTGAAACTGTTTTTGCTATTCATGTTGGGTGTTGGTTGTGCTAGTTTTTTATAACATTAGTGGGTAGACCTGGGGTTTCAGCCCCGGAGAGTCCCACATACCCCTCCCATCCCTCGACGGGAGGGGTATGTGGGGTAGGTGTAATACTCGATTTCAACTGGTTGTATTTTCCTTTCCTAAATGGGTATATATGAAGTGAAACAACAATTGGATGGTTTGGCAGTACAATGTTTATTTAGGGTGGACAATATTCTGTTTGTTGCACTAGAAAAGTTATTTACTTACAATTTACATATTCCAAATAATATACCTTTGTGAGAATTCTCTTCCTTGAAAATACCTAGTTTACACAAGTTAGATTTTACACAATTTAGACCTTCTAACTTATATATCTAATAGTAAAATACAACCATAAAAATAATGAAAGGTAGGGTCCTGGAGTCTGCTCTGATCGTTAACGAGTGGAATTTGGGTATTACTATGTATAAATTATTAGTAAACGCGTTATGAGACAACCTTCTGCAGAGTATTTGTAGAACTCTTCGACAGTCAGCCGCTACCGTTTGGTTAGTGTAGTGTACCTGGATCAGTGCGTTGTGTCTTGGCTCTGATAGATCAGCCACTAGTTAGCTCTCTCTATATATTGTAGTTCACCGGTCACTTTTCCAAATTGATCTCACACCTCCAAACTCTGGTTTTGCGCAGGTCTCTCTACCAGGCGACTATATTTGTAATGGAAATTTGGGTCTCTAAACCCGTACCGACGACCCTGAAGATGTGTCATAACAAAACAACATCAATAAATGTTACACTACTCATTATAAAACCCCAAGAGGGAGTTGGAACCACAACTTGTCCAAAAACTAATATAAAACAACGGCAAATCTTTGAGCAATTACGAAACCCGACCAACAGTACTTAGAATATGATCTCTCGAGATGTGAATTATTCATAATTTAAACAAATAGATCATTCATTGCCTAAAATTTCGAACCTGACAAAATATAATTACCTTAGTAGGTAGTCAGGCAATTTTTACAAGATGAGGCGGTTTTTTACAACCGAATTTACTAATTTACTGTAACACAAAATCAAGGCAATCACAGAATTTACTTTTAACTTTCAGAATAATTGAAAAACGATAAGAGTTTTATAGTTACCTTTCGGGTGAATTATTAACTCCTTAACGGTTATTTATCCGTTCCAGGACATTATGAAAATACGGAATTATCTTCCTTCCAAATTAGAAAATAGTTCTCCTTCGTTAATATAATCCTCGCATATGTTATTATCACGAAGATGTTTAATGTTCCTCAAAAATAAATTCAGCCTTGAATTTGAAATTCGAAATGCGAATGAATAATCTGACAAGCAAAAACAAACGTCCCTGATTGGTCGGCCTACCTATGGTTTTTTTAACGTCTGAGGCGAAGGAAAATGAGTCCATACATCCGAATGAACGAAATATTCTTGTCAATACGAATCTTTGCGAATAACTACTTTGAATGAATTTTGAACAACTAATATGATCCCCGTAAGCCTAACGTCACCTAAATAATGACGAGACTATAGAAAACGCTCTAACGCGCCCCAATTCAAAAACAAGGTGTAAGAATTCCACACAGACGACCATAATCTCTAATATCGAACTGAAACATGATACAACTTACCAAGACAAGAAACTTTCGTCTGAACTATTTCTTTTTTTTTTTTTTTTTTTTTTTTTTTTATAAGTCGCTGGGTATAGAATTTATCACTTTGCCTAAATGTCAAACTTAATGCGAAACGGAACGTAATGTCACTTGTCAGATTACGATGTTGACTTTGAAAAATTGATAAATAAACAATGCTACAATATCCCCCTACCCGGGTAAGAATTCACGTAGTGAATTCGCGTTTGACGCCCACGTCAACACCCAACACTATACCTACTCAGACAACTGACCAAACCAAACCACACAAAAAAACTAAGTTACCTCTGCACAAAATACTAAATTAAAACAAATATAAAGAAAGATCTTCCAACGCACAATTCCTTCCTATTTTATTGAAATAACTAACTCAAGGTATTTCGTGTTAGTGAAAAATATATCAAGTCTAATGGGACATCATGGATGCAACCGTGAAACTTCTTTGCTTTCACAGTTATCAAAAAACAAAATCATAGACACGTATAGATTCTTGATTTTAAAAAAAAAAAAAAAATTAAACATACTTTTAATTGAGTTTAATCAAGTTATGCTCTAGTTTAAATAAAAAAAGTACCTTAAAACAAAAAAATTAAGCATCTTCACTTAAGTTAAAAAAATCATCAAAGTAAAAAAAAATAGAAAAAAAAATGATAATGTGCTATCTATCTACTCAATGCTTCTTGGCACGATAAAATGTGTAACTATGTCGCTAGATGGCAATAGCTACCCAATAACCTTTCCCCCTGCTCCGATAGTGATGAATGAAATGCGCTTACTAGATGGTGTTGTTAGCTTACCAACATTTCACACTCAATTACGACAATGCCTGCCCTAATACCTCAGCCCCTCTTAAATTTTTTCCCCTTGTATTTAAATAAATGATCAGATTTAAATAATATTATTTGCTTAAGTAAACTAAACTCCATTACTTTAGTTTTACCAAGCACATCATGGCTACAAACGTCAAACTAAGGAGAAAGGGAAAAAACGAAAAACTGAGGCAACAGGCAGGCACCACCGGCCCCATCTGATCTTAATAGAGCAAACCCTACAGTCGGCTTCTACGACACGCCAGGAAGTACGGCGGGGTGGATATTCTTCGACCGTCAACCCACGGTGAAGCAAAATCTACCAAGCCAAATAAGTAGGCAGGTAATTAAACAGCTACATGGTTAAAAACACAAGACATTACTTAAGAAAAATGAAAAAAACAAAACATAAATTTGTAACTTAGTGATACGGTTAAACCGCTGACTTCACACATCTGATGCAACATCTACAATTTTAAAATCTTTAATATGCCACTTGCCTATGAACTTGCCATTCTCGTCTTCAAGTTCATATACCAAAGGAGAGAGTTTTCTAATTATTTTGCACAGCTCATACTTAGGAGCCAACTTTGCTGAAAAATACCGGTTTGCAACACTTTGTTTGTAAGTTCGTTTCCAAATTTTATCCCCTACGTTATAGGATATGTCACGCCGTTTTTTATTATAGTAGTGAACGTTATGCTCATGGGCCTTGCGAAGGGATGTTTTTACGTTAACGAAGACGTCCTTGAGATGACCTAGATTACTTAGATATGCCTCCCGAGGCTGCACGACTAACTCTTCGATGTCCGTGAATTCACTATAAATACTGCCATCCGCAACGGCCTCCCTACCGTGAACGAGCATGAACGGAGTGTACGAAGTCGCTTCATTCACTGACGTATTCATTGCGAACTGTATTTTGTGTATATTGACGTCCCACGTTCTATGATCGTTCTCCACGAATGACGCAACCGCCGTGATCACTGTACGGTTATAACGCTCCACCGTATTCACCTGAGGGCAGTACACAGGTCCTAAGTGGACCTGTGGAATATTATACCTCTCATATAACGCTCTTATCTCACGACTAACAAATTGCGAACCGTTGTCGGACATTACGGTTTGAGGGATGCCGTGTACCAGGAATACATGGTCCTCTAGACGTTGCGCAATGACTTTACCCGTCGCCCTACGTAATGGAAACATTAAACAATATTTACTGAACACACACACCACGACAAGGAGATATATATTTTGCTGACGGGACATCGGCAGTGGACCAACCAAATCTATGCTGATGCACTGGAATGGCCGGCAACAAACTTTAGGTTCACCCATAAAGCCAGGCGTTGCCAGTGAGCTGTGTTTATAAGCATTGCAAACGGTACACTTCTTAATAAAATCCACGGTATCTTTATACATACCGGGCCAAAAATATCTTAACTTTAAACGTTTATAAGTTTTTGCCACTCCCAAATGTGCGGCAGTTGGTACAGAATGATTTTGTAACATTACATCCCCCCTAAAATCCATCGGTACCACCTCTTTCCATTGGAAATCCCCACAGAGTTTACTAGTGCTCTTTGTAAAACGCATCAACCTACCATCTACCAATTGAAAATTCGGACACGCTCGCGGCCTCTCCGTACAACGCTTCACAATGTTATTATACCACGCGTCGTTAGTGGAGATTATGTTTACGGGTGCTACTGGGACCGCACGGGAAAGTGCATCCGGTACAATATTCTTTGAGCCACTGCGGTGTTCAATTGTAAAATTATATTGTGACAGCCTGCAGCCCCAACGAGCCAGACGGCCAGTTGGATTTTTAAGATTTAGAAACCATTTCAAGCTAGCGTGGTCCGTAATAATACGAAACGGACGGCCATTATCCAAATACGCACGAAAATGCTCCACCACATGAACCACTGCTAAAGCCTCTCGTTCAGTGGCAGAATAATTACGTTCCGACGCTGTTAATGAACGACTACAATATGCTATCGGATGCTCTACATTATCTATGGTCTGTGTCAAAGAACCACCCACGCCAAAATCAGATGCGTCGCAGTGCACAGTAAATTCCTTAGAAAAATCGGGACATGCCAACACGGGAGCAGTGGTCAACGCTATTTTTAAATCGTTGAACGCCCTGTCTGCCTCAACTGACCATTTGAACGGCGGAGCACCCTTACGAGTCGACGTAAGAGCGTTCAACGGCCCTGCCCTAGCACTGAAGTTCACCACAAACCTTCTATAATATGAGGCGGTTCCTAAGAAGCGTTTCACCTCTTTTCTACATGTGGGGGTGGGAAAATCTACTATGGCCTTCACCTTATCAGGATCCGTGCGCAGACCATGTTCGTCAATTACATGGCCTAGATATTTGAGCTGTTTTCTGAAGAACTGACACTTTCCCATGTTTATGGTGAGGTTAGCTTGACTCAATCGGTCCTTCACCTTCTTCAGCAACTCCAGATGTGCCTGGAAATTGCTACTGCAAATAATTAGGTCATCAAGGTATATGAACACTTTACCACTATTGCCACCATTTGGATCATTACCAGGACCAGTAAACTCAGGACCGAACAAACGATCCATCAAACGCTGTTGCGTAGCTGGCGCCGAAGCAAGACCAAAGCTCATAACCTTAAAATGATAGAGACCTCTCCCCGGAATGGTGAAAGCTGTCTTTTCCCTGGATTCTACATCGAGGGGAACCTGAAAGTATGCTGATTTCAAATCGATCGAAGAGAGGTACTTCGCCTCTCCAAGCTGATCCAAAATATGGCTTATGTAAGGCATTGGATATGCGTCATGCTTTGATATGGCATTCAGCTTACGACTATCCAAGCAGAAGCGAGAAGAACCATCTGCTTTCATTGCTAATGTGACCGGGTTATTCCAAGCACTGCTGCTAGGCTCCACCACATCATCCTTCAGCATTTGATCTAAGTGCTCATTCATCAATGTCAGCTTTGCTGGAGAAACAACATAATAGCGCTGCTTTATTGGAGCATGGTCACCAGTGTCTATTTTGTGACTAACTAAATGTGTCCTGCCCAAACCCTTCACCTCCGCGGAAATTTCTTCCAACTGAGAGATGACAACACTGGCCTGGCTACGCTCTTCTTCAGATAGAGAGTCAAAGTCATGCAAAGCCCTATCAGCTGTTATGACCGTGTGTACCTGATCATTTACATGTAAAAATTCGCTACCTTTCAAGAGTGACAATACGTCGGGAGCAATGTTAAACTCCCTCCAGAAGTTTAAACCGAAAAGCAACTCTGTGGAGACTCCAGGTACTACAAAGAATTTAACTACACACGTTTTCTCATCAACTGTTACCGGCAAATACATGTAACCAGTTACAGGAGACGATGAGCCATTAGCAGTTTTAATAAATTGCAGGTTATGTGAAGTATGTAAATTGGCAAAATTAATAAAATGCTTTACTGCATCTCTGCCTATAATTGATATTTCAGAACCGGAATCCAATAACCCTCTGAATCCCAAATCATAAATATTCACTTTCAAATATGGACGCACATCCTTATGCATAGAGTGAACTGGCGAAAGACATTTAGACTTTATTGTATTAATATTATAGTTGTGTTTATTCTTAGAATAAAATATTCTAGTATTATATTTAGACCAATTTTTATTATTATTAGAGTTTCGCCAGTTCACTGTTCCAAGTTTTTTGAAACATTGTTAAAAGTAGGTTTATTAGAATTACAATTTGGACAGTTCCTAGCAGTGACATCCTTCCTACCACACCTATAGCAAATTACAACAAAAGGTGCCCTGCAATTCCTTAAACTGTGACCATTTACCCTACAACGGACACAGAAATCACCCCGTATGGGCTGAACCGCAGAGACCCTCTGCTGTGGTGTAACTTTTTGTTTATTTCTATAGCACAAGTCAGGTGCTAAAGATGATAAGCTAGCGGGCTCACTGAAGTGTTTACATCTCTCCTGTGCCCCCTCCAGCAGCCTACACTTCATTTTCAGCTCTGCCCAAGATTCTACAGGACTCAATGCTAACTGGGCTGTGTAAAATGGCCTTATATTAAATAAAACAATATTCAACCTTTCTTCCTCAGACATAGGTCTTGCCAAGCGACTGAAATAATTTTGCATAATACTGAGATAATTAATAATACTCTCATCAGATCCTTGAGTTCTAGAACGAATCTCCTGCAATAACCTATGGTCATAATCAGAAGGTAAGTATTCCTGTAGTAACAAAGATTTTAATCCTACCCAATCATGAACATCCGATTTGACACCCCTATACCAAAATAGAGCTTCATTGGAAAACAACTCAGAGGCTGAATAGAAAAGTTTTGTTTCAGATACACCCCTAGATAAACAAAGCTCTTCCAAGCGTTGTAAGAAAGCCTTAACGCATGATTTGCCATCGAATTTCAAACCAAGCTTATGGACTGCCGCGTCCCCTACCAAGTTTTGGCTAGCACTATCTTGTGGCTTGCTAATGGAATGTTCTCCAACTTTCTCCTGTGCTAAGCTACTTTTGAATGTGTGCATTATATTATCAATCCTTACCAAAACACTTTCCAAACGCTTTTGGTAAGTATCAAGCATAGTGGAGAAGTCGCTGTCAACTTCCTCCTCTACATCAAGCCGACCAATTCTGTGAAACAAGTGGTGAGCCAATGTCTGAATTCTATTCAAAGACTTGAGGGAACCTGCCTTTGATGAAGATGTTGAAATAAGTCTGTCCAAATCCTCAAATTTTTTATGAACAATTCTTAGCTCAGAAACTACATCCAAATCACACTCCAATATCTCATCAGAGGGTAAGTCCTTATTGAGAGAACGAATCTGTGCCTTCAAAGCAGTTACTGTATCTGCAGGTTTTGCACCCCTAATTCTAACTTCATATTCAAGTTCATCTTTAAGTAGTAAATTAAATGTAATAGGTCGTTGTTCCATGTTTCAACTTTATGAAAACAAATAGGTAGTATGAATTTTCCTAAAAATGTGTAGTAAGAGAAGGTTTATGTTACCAAATGTATGTAATGTAGTAATTTGGAGACTAAAAAATGATATAGGTATGTATTTGCAAAGATTAGAGTTAAAAAATAAAAAATAAGTGTAATATTTGGTTCAAGCTCAAAAAATAAACTGCAAATTTACTTATATTTATATTTTCAAACACTTTGTGAGTGGTATGAAAATATTAGCTTATTAGCATTCAAAAATGTAAAAAAAACCCATAAAATTAAAAAAAACCACTCCAAAATCGATCAAAGCTTACATAACTCCATGTACATGAATGCAAAAATACCTAAATATACAATAGTTAACTGGAGAACAAACAATATTAAAGTTCATATATTGCCACCTTTGGCACAAATTAAAACAAGAAAAAAAAACCTCAAACTCACACCGTCAACGATCAGCCTCCTCTGAGCGAATATGACCAGATCAAGAATTAAAAAAAATAACAGAACCTCCTCTCCTAATGTTCGGGCGCCATGTAATACTCGATTTCAACTGGTTGTATTTTCCTTTCCTAAATGGGTATATATGAAGTGAAACAACAATTGGATGGTTTGGCAGTACAATGTTTATTTAGGGTGGACAATATTCTGTTTGTTGCACTAGAAAAGTTATTTACTTACAATTTACATATTCCAAATAATATACCTTTGTGAGAATTCTCTTCCTTGAAAATACCTAGTTTACACAAGTTAGATTTTACACAATTTAGACCTTCTAACTTATATATCTAATAGTAAAATACAACCATAAAAATAATGAAAGGTAGGGTCCTGGAGTCTGCTCTGATCGTTAACGAGTGGAATTTGGGTATTACTATGTATAAATTATTAGTAAACGCGTTATGAGACAACCTTCTGCAGAGTATTTGTAGAACTCTTCGACAGTCAGCCGCTACCGTTTGGTTAGTGTAGTGTACCTGGATCAGTGCGTTGTGTCTTGGCTCTGATAGATCAGCCACTAGTTAGCTCTCTCTATATATTGTAGTTCACCGGTCACTTTTCCAAATTGATCTCACACCTCCAAACTCTGGTTTTGCGCAGGTCTCTCTACCAGGCGACTATATTTGTAATGGAAATTTGGGTCTCTAAACCCGTACCGACGACCCTGAAGATGTGTCATAACAAAACAACATCAATAAATGTTACACTACTCATTATAAAACCCCAAGAGGGAGTTGGAACCACAACTTGTCCAAAAACTAATATAAAACAACGGCAAATCTTTGAGCAATTACGAAACCCGACCAACAGTACTTAGAATATGATCTCTCGAGATGTGAATTATTCATAATTTAAACAAATAGATCATTCATTGCCTAAAATTTCGAACCTGACAAAATATAATTACCTTAGTAGGTAGTCAGGCAATTTTTACAAGATGAGGCGGTTTTTTACAACCGAATTTACTAATTTACTGTAACACAAAATCAAGGCAATCACAGAATTTACTTTTAACTTTCAGAATAATTGAAAAACGATAAGAGTTTTATAGTTACCTTTCGGGTGAATTATTAACTCCTTAACGGTTATTTATCCGTTCCAGGACATTATGAAAATACGGAATTATCTTCCTTCCAAATTAGAAAATAGTTCTCCTTCGTTAATATAATCCTCGCATATGTTATTATCACGAAGATGTTTAATGTTCCTCAAAAATAAATTCAGCCTTGAATTTGAAATTCGAAATGCGAATGAATAATCTGACAAGCAAAAACAAACGTCCCTGATTGGTCGGCCTACCTATGGTTTTTTTAACGTCTGAGGCGAAGGAAAATGAGTCCATACATCCGAATGAACGAAATATTCTTGTCAATACGAATCTTTGCGAATAACTACTTTGAATGAATTTTGAACAACTAATATGATCCCCGTAAGCCTAACGTCACCTAAATAATGACGAGACTATAGAAAACGCTCTAACGCGCCCCAATTCAAAAACAAGGTGTAAGAATTCCACACAGACGACCATAATCTCTAATATCGAACTGAAACATGATACAACTTACCAAGACAAGAAACTTTCGTCTGAACTATTTTTTTTTTTTTTTTTTTTTTTTTTTTTTATAAGTCGCTGGGTATAGAATTTATCACTTTGCCTAAATGTCAAACTTAATGCGAAACGGAACGTAATGTCACTTGTCAGATTACGATGTTGACTTTGAAAAATTGATAAATAAACAATGCTACATAGGTAGGGGTATACGTAATGCATTTTTTCCCAGCGACAAAAAAAAAGATTTTTATAACATTATTAATTATAAATATTTGTTTGTGATACTAACTTGTTTTTCTTGGAAGTTCTGAGAATAACATCATCCCTGTCTGCGATCCTACTATCTTCGGACACATACAAAATAATTCATTTATTTTTTATTTGTAAGTAAATTATATTAACTCCCACTTAGATGACAAGTATGACAAGTACGAATTAAAGATTCATTGTTCTCTGTAATATCGAATATTATAATTTAGCAGCGTGTACACGTGCTCAAAATTATGTTCACTTTGAAGAAGTTTGAGGTAAATAAACGGCGTAAAATTAACATAAATTTTCTAGTGTGCTTGTGTTCAAGTCAAACAAAGTTCCCGGTTGCTTCCGCGTGTCAGGATTTTCATACAATCTTTCTACTTGCGCTTGAATCTAAATTTAATCAGCTGTGGGCGTCTATTTGGTTCACGGGCGTGTTTTGTGAACTTGTAGCACTTACAAACGTACTATCTACACGCCAGACTTTTATTATGTTACTTTCTTATAGATTCTTAAAGATTGCATTAAGGTTTCATTAATAGCTCTCGTATTTTCTTATCCTTTCTACCGATCACCTGTATGTTTGCTTGCTTGTATGGTTGTAACAGACTCTTTTGTACGCAATTTCGACCCACTTTAAACGGTCAGATTTCAGTTAAATTTTATAGACTTATCAAAGACCGATGACATTAAAATAATTCGATATGAATATCCCATTATCCTGATTAGAATCGTCAAGACTAATAAATTACACGTTTGTAACGTTAATTCACTTATACGTCACTAGATGGCATTGTCATTGTTATGGCTTATATTAGTTGGCGGTGTTAAGAGATTTATTTAATAATAGAAGTACTATCATGTAAGAATTCTGTATTTCTATATTGAGAATAAATAATAAATAATAAATAATCGCACTAAAAGGTAGAAAATAAATATTAGTTCAAAAAAACACGCTTTAATGATAAATCGGAAAAGTGAAAAATATTTTTGTAGTATACTAAGAAACAAAATGGTGAACGAAAAGTATAATAATTATTAAGGCAAAAGCGTGGGGTGCTCAATTTAATTGTACCGATCAAATATTTTCCAGAACTGTTGTTATTTTAACAGACCACGCTTTTCTCTAAATAATAATTATACTTTTCGTTCATAGTTTTGTTTCTACGTACTTACATACTGGGTGTAAAAGACATGAACAGTCAAACGAGAACAATGTATTCTATACATCAAAATAAGACATATTTCAAAAAAAATATTGCTGGGAAATTATTTCTATTTTTTGGTGTTAAAAAAAATTGCAAATTGTACCGCGCAATGTAAAGGGCTCAACTCGCACGCAACTCGCAAAACCGTGATAATTTTGCCAGATGGCGGCCCCGTTCGTTAGTATCCGTGCGCATCGAGTGAGCTACATTGAACGCTAACGTTTTGAAGCAATTTTTGTTATGAAATACTAAAAAAAATGATAATGTTTCTTTGGACAATAATTAAGAAATAACGTATAGAATACGTTTTCATAAAAAATGAAAAAATTTCACTTTTTACTCCGATTTATTATTAGTGTTTATTTTTTTTGTATTCTTTAACTATTATTTTTTAGGTTTACACGCCACTGCGCTAGTGACCTCCGTATAATCTAAATCGGTTCCGAGATCTGTGGGTCAGACACTCCCTCAGTCGGCTTTCGCCACATCCATAGGGTGAGGAGTAGTTCTATTCGTAACTGGGCACCACGCCTGTGCACTCAATAGACCTTATTGATAGCCATGAAGGTGATCCTTCATCACCAAGGAAAACGATATGATGTTATTTCTTATGTAAACGTAGTTGGTTCTTCCTAAGTGAATCACAAGACGTTATTGTAACTTTATGTATTGCTATAACATCTTTTGGGTTTATCTTTAAAATTTGTTCTGATTCTATTTCGTATTCATCTTTACCAGACAAAAATTAACGTTATTAATTCTCAAATTGTTAGCGCCGTTTCTTATTGGAGTCAAAATACGTTGTGTAAAGAAAACATTACGGCTTTATCTTTATTATTCTAAATCACTCCATAAAGGACATTAATCTATAACAACGTCAGTTCAACGTTCAACCGCACAGGTGGTGCCGGACGTGCAATAATTATGCGCATACGCAGCTGCCGTCATAACAGTATTGAGCGGTTAATTGTTTCGCTCACAATGAGCGTTGTCTCTGGCCATTTGAGAGGAGCTGCTATTGTGACGCCAATTTTGGACAACATCCAGCTTTGGATTTATTTTCTTTATGATCAATCTAGGCTTCGTTTGGACCATGACTCAAATTGGTTTCGGTTTACAAGACCACATGCAGTCATTTTATAGAAAATCATAAAGTAGTCTGCATCTTGGGAGGAATTATGAGTAACTAGCTGTGCCCGCAAATTTGTTTGCGTGTTATGTTATATAGCCTTTCTCGATAAATGGACAATTCAATACAAAAAAAATCAACTTTAATCAGTAGTTCCTGAGATTTCTCTTCAGCTTTATAATATTACTATAGATAGTTAGCCTGTTAATGCCTGTCATTTTCTATCATTTTGCCTTACGAGTGAGATTAGAATAGGAATTTGTAATAAACTCCATCGTTTATTAATATTCCTCGTCAGAAAAAAGAAGTTTTAAATAACGATTAACTTATGAAATATTTCAAAGATGTCAAAATAAAAGTAAGGTATAGACAAAAGCAAACCAAGCTAACCACAACCGCCAAATTCTTAGTCAACTGAAGATATTCGACATTTAAATAGAGTTCTAAGTCAACTGAAGATATTCGACAGTTTGTGGTAGCCAGACCTTTTTTTTTATATAAAAGGTCCAGCAAATGACTCCTTTCCACCTGATGTTAAGTAGAAGTGGAGTCCAAACGCGAAGCTAGCTAGTGCGAGAGATAAACTGCCTCGCTAGGCACCCTCACCTTGCCCACCTGCAAGGTGCTTCTTCACGCCTCTTTTGAATGACCCAGGTTTGTAGAAAGGACCACGTTGTGCTAGCAATGAATTATATTTCTTGCTTGTGCGACAAAGAAACGAGTTGCCAAATTTCTTAGTTCGCGTTGGAATGGTAGCCACAGTTTGTCGGTGACACCGTACACTAGCACGCGTAGTCCTTAAAAGGAAGGGAGATGGTATAGGGAAAAAAGCTCTTCAGAGCACACGTCGTGGTCCAGACGGTAGAACCTGCTGTCGTCTGAACAGCTCGCTTGATGGTAAACAATCGCCGTAGCCTATAGAACTTGTTATGGCGATGCATTGATATACATTGACCTCGGATTTTGATGAGATGGCGGTAGCTAGCCACAAACCCTACCAAACTTGAGTATAATTATGATCGAACACGAGACCTCTTCATCAGTAGAAGAACCAGCCACTATCAGACAGAGGCGGTTTTTGTTATCTCGTTGCAAACAAAGAGACATAGCGCATCAAATATTAGCTTAGAATCATATTACGTTTGTTTGTTTACTCGTCGTATGACCTTAGCTTACTGTTGCACTAACGGCATTTACGGAACACTGAGCTATCATAATGCCATGTAGATTAGTTACCAACAACATTGAGTTCAGTCGTGTGGCATTCAAAGTCTGAGTTCTAAGCAAAAATGTAGTGTAATACAACTTATGTGTTATTTACTTTTGCAATGATATTGTTCTTAGCCGCAGCGTCACCGTGGTTTTAGGAAAGTAAACTCCATGTGGGTTCTGTTAGGGCCTGTAAAGCGAATTACCCTAGATCTTGGTTTATTGTAGCCGGCAGTAGATATCCTTTCAAGCCTCAACGGGTTTTTAAGATAACGAAGTCCACGGTAAGCATTACAAGACTGTAAAGCTATTCTCCCCAGAGGGTGATATAATATGATTCTTGTAAATATTTTACTGAAGCGATGATGAACATGGAAATATCTTCATTAATCAAGTTTGTTTCGTAGTCTGTATTATTCAATAAAATATTAAAAGTTCTTCATTAAATCCGTTCTACCAAAAAATATCGAATATTGTGAATTATCTCATGGATATCTTAGGTAATAAAAGAAGACATGAGCGCCACACATTATGTGCGGCGCTCGGCGGAGGAGACCTTACATTGCCAAGCATGGTTAGAGCCATGCTTGGTAATGAAAGGGCCTGGAAGGCTGCCGCCTCCTTCTGCGAATCTGTGATGGCGCAGAAGGAGGCAGCGGAGAGGGAGCGGGAGGAGGATCCTCTAGCCGCTCCCCTCCGGCGTAGACGGGTGGGTCGGAGAAGGCTGGCGGCTGCGACTGCTGTTCTTCGCCGGCCCTAAGGTGGTCTGGTCCAGCGCGGCTTGGCCGCCGCGCGCCCCTGGTGCCAGTCGGCACAGTCCACCCCGTCTGGGGATTGCCTAGTACCCTAGCGCAATCCCCCTGAGGCGCGTCGCCCGGTCCACTGTTGGACCGGGCCGGCCCGGAGGGGTTTTGGTGAAATGGCGCACACTATGTGTGCCGATCCCAAAACGCCCCCAATAAGGGCTTAGGAGGGTACCGGTGGGTTTTAGCGGAGTAGGACCGGCGCTGTTCCGCGCCGGTGAGTCCCGCACACGCCGTACGCCCAGCCAGCGTACGGTATGGTCCGTAAATGGATTTCCCATCGTCACAAAAAAAAAAAAAAAAGGTAATAAAAGAAGACAAATCAAGGTTAAAGATGATTAATAAAACAGTTGAAAACAAGCAGCAATCAGGAATCCATGAATATTGATAGGGTAGATGAAAGTGTTCAGACATCCATATTCATACGGCGACCTTGTCATGGGGGCGCCAGTAAAGCTATTTCACACTCATGTAATTAAAGGCTTAAGATTTAGATTAGGATTAAATTCTCTAATAGACCCAAAGTCCTGACCCCAGTAGATAATCAAACATTTGTGCACATACTTAAGAGGCACAAATCCTGGTACCCACATTAGTACGACATACAAAATTACGATATGATAATTTTTATTATGAAACAAGGTTACGCCCGTCAGATAATGTAGCGTGTAAACAATTGTATTTCACTAGAATTCTGCAGCCGTTACCTACTTCATGTTATTTTAACTTTAATTAACCTTACTGTATAACACTACAAATAAGCAGCAATTAGTTGACCATAATAGTCTCATCCATGTTAATTGCAGGCGCATCAAATTTTAACTGCTAATCTGCTGCGGTTTAGGAGATTTCGAAATTGCTGTAAGTCAATCATTAGTGTAACAAGATCTTAATAACCAGTTATGTTTCTAAAGGAAATAAAATCGTGGTCACTATTTTGTCTATTTCCTCCACACTTTCGCTCGATGCACGTTGGAAAGTTTAGCAAATGCAATGACTGGACGAAAGTACTCCTCTTTGATTTTGCAACTCATTCAGATTAAAATGGAAATTAGAATAAAAGTAAGTACTATTGCGAATGTGTTTATAAAAGATAAAGGTAAAGATTTTTCTAAATATGAGACTAATGTCATTTCCAACAGTAATACTGATCCTAAAGATTAGAAAACTGAGAAGAGTACTATTTTTTGTTTCTTAATTTTGTTTTTACTAGTAGATAGATGTTCCATTCCAATTGACGAAATGGAATGAAAAAGTGAACAGAGTAATCTAAGCGCGAAAATGGCTAGTATTCGTGATAATAATAATGACACCTTAGACAAAGAATCCTGTAGACTGGGCATCCGCGTACACCCTGTAAGGGATAGACTGAGAGTTGACATGACAGTGACAGAAGTGACTGAAGTCAACAAAAGAGGCCAGGTTTTTAAAAATATTACCCCACTAAATGTTTATAATATTATGATTTGCCTTATTTTGAAATGTTTGAAAAATGTGTGTTCTTCTCCCTTCTCATGACGACAATAGGATTTTTGAAGTGCGCCGTGCGCCGTGCGTCGTGGTGGAGTGGTCTGTAAAGCTAGCTAGCACATTAAGCAGTCCGAGTTCAAATCCCTGGTAGTAGCAAATATTTGTGAATTCGTGAACTTGACTCAATTTTGCTGGGCTTAATAAACTGAACACTTATGAGTAGATATAGTACAGAGTGATAAGTAAGTTGTCAGAGCATGAGGACACAACAGTCTCGCGATCATGTGCGTCAAGTAATATTTGTCTTAATACGTGTGCACATTAATACACACACACACGCACGCACGCACACACACACACATACACTCTCACACATACATACACACACACTCACATACACACACACACACACACACACAAACATACAAATCAAAGTATTTATTGTTTTATAGCGTGGTAAAACGTAAATACAAAGTATAATACGATTTTGGTGGTACTCCTTTTCATGGTATGTATTTACAGCTCGACCAGCAGTACGTGCTTGAATATCCGTGAATGTAAATAAATAACGACAACGTTAATTCCAAGAATTTATTGGTTTTTATAGCGCGGTAAAACGTAAATACCTAGTATGATGCGTTTTTGGCAATGTCCTTTTCATGGTATTTACAGATTGACCAGCAGTACGTGCTTGAATATCCATGAATATTATGTCCTAGAAATCTGAAACATTAAGATAACTTAAATCTTTGTATTTACCCAACAACAAAGACAGCTTCAAATTATATTACTGGTATCCCTAAAATGCAGTATAATCCAGAAAAATAAGAAATCTACAAAATGACGCTCCGGCAGTCAAATTATATAGCAATTGACAACTACAACTAAACTACTAAATTTGGTCGGATTTCTATGACAATAATTGGACAATAACAATATTTTCGTAAGCAAATTTTTATGATTTTTTTAGTTTTCTATCAATTTTGAGATCCTATATTATACGATTTTAATCTAAACTTTATTGTATAATGCCAATAAAATACTAATTTAAAGTAGTTTTCGTACTTACGAGTAATAACTTATTTTCTCGCAATTTCGGTAGCTACGGCTTTTACAGCCGATTACGCAACAATGCTTTGTAACAATCACAAGCACGTTATACACACTGATAACAACACTTTGTAAACACAAATATTTTTAATATTTACTATCACCAACAGTTTGTTATTTCGTTTCTTTGACACCAAAATTTTGTGTCAAATAAGCGAAAAGTGAAACTCTGACAAGGACAAAAATTATAATGGGTACTCTTTCTCTCTTATGGGTATCTGTATACACCTATCCTTCTTACACTTAGCTGTCAAAACTCATGCCAAGTCTACAGGATTCTTTGTCTAAGAATGACACAAACGATAGACATTGTTTTGTTGTTTCATATGGCAAATCTATTTAAATCTCATTGGTCTGAGATTTAGAGGGCCAAAAAAGCTATCTCAGAATTCGAGTTCTTGCTGACATTTTGTTTCTAGTATTCCTTAAAATGAACTTGTAACTCAAGATATATTAGAAGATATTTTCCCAAAATCAGCTCTAACTAAAAATTGCATATTGTGAACAGTTTCAAGCTTTCTAAGCTAAAAAGCATCGATTTAAAAGCATACTAGTAAAATGTAGTTACAAGTATTGAACACACATCTGCACAAAATCAAATCAACAAAGTAACTAGAAAATCTTGTACATTCTCGCGTGAAAGTTTATATGACGGCGGTCGTATCGAATCGATTATGGACACAATGTCGCTAACATTTCGCTTGTAGTACCCATGAAGCTGATCATAAAATGGCATTAGCATTGCATTAGTTTTTCATAAAAGGCAGTAAGAGTTAAAGACCCTGGTGTGGCGTGATGGTACAGTATAAAACTTAAGAGCTTGCATTGGCCGTTATAGCTCCACTTATTCGACTATATCGAATCTCAAGAACTAATTTCATTGCCTTGAGCTTTCACAAGACTAGCAGATTTCAGCGGATTTTCTCTGAGGATAATATTATATGTAGATGCCGTGCTATTCTGTACTGTAAAGATTTCACTTCGACGCTCATTTTACTTGTCAAAATTTGGAGAAAATCCTTAGTTTTGACGGATAAATTACAAAGGAAGTTAGCCATGGTAGTGTAAAGACAATTTTTTTTGAGTCCATAAGTTGTTGTCAATGTCAAAAATAATTTTTGTTCAGAATTTATAGGACTTTTTTTCTGTGGCTCGGTTTCGTCGCATTTCAGGATAGGATATGTGGATTTTAGTTTTTTTTTTATACAATTAAAACAAGTCCTCATCGTCTTCTTCCTTTTCTAACAAAAGATACAAAAGTAAATCTCGATCTCTCAAACTAGTCAGACATCTTGTCATTCACGGGACCCTCAGGACCCAACTGGACAAGGCGCTGCTACATATTAACTGATTAATAAAATAGGCATGTCCACCTCAACCTTTCACTACCACTAGAGTAATAAATTCTAGAAAATTCTAAGATATACATATAATCTTTAGATTCAATTCTTTGAACAATCTAATAGCAC
The DNA here is from genome assembly GCA_955850985.1 of Elophila nymphaeata. Classification (NCBI taxonomy): domain Eukaryota; kingdom Metazoa; phylum Arthropoda; class Insecta; order Lepidoptera; family Crambidae; genus Elophila; species Elophila nymphaeata. The sequence continues at coordinate 6,239,733 of OY039091.1, read as the reverse complement.
TATTGGCTTAAACAACAAAGATTGAATAAACATTGACATTTACATAAGCACGCGAGTTTCTCTCAACAGTGTATCGTAAAGTCGTAGAATTGTATTGACTTCTAAATGTTCGATCTGCCTCAATAATTAGATATAGAATTCTAGTTTTTATCACCAGCACTATATAGATAAATTTGCTTTGTACATGTTAATAGTGCTAGTCAACATAATTACAAAGATTAGTTAATACTGATGGAAATTAATAATGTACCTTATTACAATATAATTGACACACTATCTAGATGTGTCGAAAAGGAATTACGTGAACAAAGTCAATGTCAATATTGATAATTTGAAGAAGTGATATATATGAGAGAGAAAGCTGTACTTAATGTTAAAGTGTTTAAAAGAGAAATCTTAAAAACCGCCATAAAATCGCAATACATATTGTATATTAGAAAAATCACGTAAATAAAACGTCTTGCCTATGAATGCAGAATGATATTTATTTATTTAGCTCATATGGTAGCAATACTTCGTGAGACAGATGCAATTTCTTTTCAACATGCAATATGCTTTATTTTTACAACTACTACGAGATCTATGAAACCGTACTTATTTACATGTAATCATGTCTGCCTTATTCGCAATTTTATTCGTTGTCGTCGGAATATGTTTTCCTCTTCCTTACGTCTCGGTCAGCCGTCATCTCAGCATTAAATCCTTTCTTGGCCATATCATCTCCCACACAATCTATCAATCTTTTCTTCGGCCTTCCTCTCCCTCTATACTCATCCACATTCATATAAAATGCAAGCAAATTTTCATCGATTAGATTAGTGTTCAAATAGGAGTTCAAAATTTGATCGCAGTTATTTCTCCGCCTTCCGGAGCCATGTCGTAGGACTATAGACTACGCTCATAATAAAAAAAATAGACAAAATTTGGAAGATCAAATCCACACACGTCACAAAGTTTAAAAATAAGAGTCATATCAATAAAACGCTTAGCTTGAATCAGACAGCCTTGAGGTTCAGGCGTGCGTGAGGAGACGAGCGAACTGTTTCACCGCAGAATGGCAGTTATTGCAGACGCGGAAAACATTTTTATACATCCCTGGTATCCCAGGTAGGTATAAGAATTGCTGAAATCATATTTTCTGCAAATTAATAGCTGTTCGTGACTGTTAAACCTGAAATGCAACGACAATGTCTCCGAGGGTCAAGGTTGCTTTGCATGGTTGCTACAAATTACGAAAATAGAAATTGTCGCGGGTTTTTATTTAGCCTATCATTGTCCGTTTAGCAGGCAAATAGCGATTTGAAGATAATTTAGATAGAGCTATCTAAAATACCTTCAAATCGCTATTTGCCTGCATATTCATAACTAAATTTTATTCGTAAATCCAGGTGTATTTGTTAACAATTCCAATGGTATCATACAGCTAACGGAAATCTTATGTGATTTGTGTTTTTGACTTCGAGGGAGACAGAATCAAATACAGAATCAATGAGCTTAAATACATTACAGCATTATTTGCAAACATAAACCTACTTGCAATATTGTATATAATATATGCTGTGTTATTAATTTCTAACCTTGTTATAAAATTAGATGAGGACGGAAATTCTTATTTGGAATAGTTCAATATGTGCTTTATTGGAATTCCAAATTGATGATTGCTCGAGGAACATTTTCATAAACGGGGGTGGAGGGTTGATAACCTGAGATACAGGAATCATCCTAGTTCAGGTATCAACCCACCATAGTATATATTTAACACCATTAAAAACGATACTTTACAGGTATGGATAACCTGTAACGTATCGATAATTCTCAAGTCTGCTATTCCCCTATACCTCACTGCCCATGAGTGGTCGTCTTAGTTAAGTGGTCTCTCCATAACAAATAGTATGCTCTTATCACCAGGTGGGTCTTCAGATTATTTTTCATCTAGTAGTATAAAAAAATAGTCCATAGACGAGTTCTTGTCAAAGATTTAAGCAACCGGCAAGCACTAAAGTACATATCTTCAAATCTTGCAACACTGCAAAAACCACCAGCAGCCAAATCAATTGTTAATAAACAACAGTTTAATAATAACCATATAAATTTCAATGTCAGACTTTTTTTACTGCATTTTAAATTACTTCCAATTATGTGAATCAATAAATAAATCCGAATCACTCCAAACGTTCCTTGAGTACTCAATTATTATTTTCCTCATCCAAGTGCGCTAGGAAAACTTGCCTCAATTTACCGGAGGAATATGGAAGAAAAGGTAAAAGATTATTACTATCCTATAGAACCCAAGCATGATTCTACTCAATAGCCTCATCTTACGGACTGTGGGAATTCAATTTGTAAGGTCCAAGCAATATTTCATTATTAGGTTATTGGCTCAGCGATCTTAAAAATTAAGTGCTAGTCTAGATCTCACGCAGAAGCAGAACGCAATAAAATGGACTGATCCTATAATTCAATTAAGATATTCTAAACAAAACTTCAAATTAGAATGACATTATGAAACCATAAAATTATGAAAAGCTTGTGCAGACTCTTCTAAATATGACCTATAGAAGAACTATAACCAAGACACCTTGCAACGGTCCTCCAAACTTAGTAAGTAGTCTCTTGTGAAGAAGTGGTTTGGTCACGTAAGCCTTTCTGCTCGGCAAAGTCCATGATATAGCAAATGTGATGTCATTGTCAAGTGGGATACTGAAAATTCTAATTTCAGACCAACCACACCAGTGATGAAACCTAATTATCCTAAAAGAGTGGCAATATTATATTTCAATGAAATTGAAAAATCTTTATCTTAAAAATTTTAATAAATAAGAGATGAGGAGTTTACAGTTGAGATCAGGTTTTGCACGCGTTTACCTTCAGAGTATCATCTTCAGATCCTTATCCTACAGTTTATAGGACACGGCATTTCAAAAGGTTTCTAAAGTCGATAAATGTCAACTGAAACGTGCGTGAACCAGCTATAAATAATCGCAACAAGCAAGCCTCATTAGCGCAAAAGAATGCATTCGGATGCGTTTTCAACCGATTAAATAACTGTGTTGCGTGGCGACTAAAGATCTGGGTCAACTGGCGGGGAAACGAAATAATGGTTTCTTTATTTCTATAATATTATGAAATGAAAGTGAGGCTTTTTATTTTTAGGTTACCAGAAGGTAGATCTGAGCAAATGACCAGGGTCAAAACTAAAGGAAATACTATTTCCCATGCATTACTGAATGTTCAATCACGTCTCAACCTTTTGGATGGTTGTAATACTATTACAAATCCAACCCCTTATTTTGATCCAGATTCGGAAAATTAGGATGTCATACATTTTCTCAAACATGTTATGGAGGAGCAAACAGAGAACATAAATGGACATATTGGTTAATTTGTACAAGTAATTTAGCATACAACATGTTTTTATTTATTTATATTTTGTGAATTATGTCCAAAATTAAGATAAGAAACTGTTTCACATATTATTCTAATTAGGATTTATCTGGCTGTTAAATTTACAGTTTTGTACGGACTATCTACTTGCTTGCTTACTAATCATTCTTCTCAGCATACAATAAATTAAGTGAAATAATTATTTCGTCCAGAAAAGGTGGAAAGGCATTTAAGATTTAAAAGTACTTAAAAGTCTGTAAAATATATGCTTTATGATTTTGATTTCTTGAAACCTTTGTGAAAGAAGCTAATTTATACAATTTCAAAAATAATTTTAAACAAACATAGCATGTACACATCATAAGAAACAGTTTCTAAGGGATTCTTAATTAATATTATTAAAATAAAGGACAAAGTGATACTCATGAAACAAAACCGCGCCTTATTTTTTGTTGCGTTATCAACTACGTCGATACAATCTCCTACTAATTACTGACCTAACAACAGATCAAATAACTTTGAATCAAATCCGGGCCGTAGGTACTATTTCAGTCAGTCAAAATGTCACGTTAGGTTTGCGCAAGCGCCGTCGGACATCGCCCGAATATAAGAGCGGACATATTTACTACCACTTGTAGTGGAGCCAAACAAACATTTGAAGAGGGAAATTAGGGATATCCGGCTTTGGGAGATTTGCAACTCGTCGTTGTCATTGAGTCGGAGATGATTTTCCGCAGAGTAGATGGAACCAGTCCAAATTATATACTGAAGTTGCAGCTTGGATGATTGGACTTGGCAATGAAATTCCCACTTAGTGTCTTTTGGTTGATTCCTTTAACTACGTACAATAAAATCGAAATATTATTGAAGAATGAAAATTATTATTCTTGTTACAAGTAAAGGTCTCTTCGCTTGCTCATCAGGCACTAAATCTATGTATGACGAAACAGTTCAATCAATTTGGCTAAACATAGAATTGAATTGTATAAAAAAAATATAATCTAATATATTGTGCTAGTGGGGACGAAGCATTAATTCTATTTATTTCCCCAGGATTCCCTAATACTGAAACTAACCTTTCTATAATTTTCTTTGACAGTTATTTCCTACATTTTACCTTAGTGTTAAATTACACTATTACAGTTTTCTTCTGAATTTCTCCAGCGTATTTCTTAGTCGCTGAACATAAATATATCTGTCTCAAACCATCGCACGCTTAAAACAGAGACAAAGGATGGCCTCCCAAAAATAAAACAAAATATTGACATACAAGTCGTTCCGAGAGAACAAGTCGACAGGTGGGATCCCGAGCTCTAGTTAATTATTTAGGATGAGCAAATATTAACAGGTTTGCGTTTACACGATGCAGTATAAACTGTTAACAGTTATGACCGGGCATGAAGAACAAGCTTTGATATTAGTTTTCATTTACTTAGTAAATAATTGGCGAACGTTTAAGTGTGAATTTATTTAAGAGTGACATCTACGCTAGAAACTCGACACTAATGATACTTAAGAATTACTGACACTATATTTTAGCCATAGTTACAAGAAACCTCCATCAAAAATTTTCCATTCCAATCCTATAGAATTAGATTCTTGTTCTGTATTTAGTTCAATAACATTATCCTGCAGACTCTCCACAATAATAGAAATAGTATTTAGGCAACAGTTACTATTGACTAGCTAGGCCATTGAAGTGGAAACAAGATGTAAACTATTAATAGGTAAAATAAACGCAGTGCCCTACATTCGAGGCGTGACCGCGTAAGTCATATCTTTATGCTCGTGAAAGATATGTTATCTACGTTCTGGTTGCAGCATTATTTACTGTTGGGTTACATAATGTAAGACGTGTGCAACTATCAAGGAGTTCCAGTTATGAGCACAAACGCCAGAAAACAGTGAAAGCAGGAAAACTGTTAGTAAACACAATATGAAATGAAAATTTCTTTAATTTTCACATTGACAAATTGCGAGCTATTCGTCCACGTAATAGATTCCGTGACTGTGAATAATAAAAATGCATGCAAGTGGTAACATAATACAACTGGGAGTGGTGAGCTCGAAATTCACAAAGTTTCAAATATCTCAAACTGGTACGTCGCGTCGTACTCCTTGTTCCGAATCAAATATTATAACATTCAAGAAACAAAACACGTTATCAGATTGCATATCTTTAGCGCAGAAAGATGTCTTCAGTAACTTCTAGTCTTCATGACGATAGAAATATCCATAACGCAACTAACGAAAATGTTTGTATTGAAATAATTGTTGTTAATTTCGGTAGATTAAATATTACTTTCTCCAGAAACAAAGACAAGTGCTTACATTAATTTTGGCTAAGTACTCAAGGGCATAAAAAATCTTAAAAGTTGTTTTACATGTAATGTATGAATTTTTTGTGATTTGGACGATAAGAGGTATCAAAATTTATCTCTACCATTTTTGCCATATTATGCAGATTGACAAGTTTTTGTGCAACGAGATTATAGATATCAATTGCATCGAAAGTATCTGTGATAAATAGTTTTTATACAGACCGACTTGACTATTTTTCATGGTTATCAATTTATTACTTTTCAATTTACAATCTAAGTTATATGTACGTATAATACTTTATAAGTTTTTAATAAATAAATTTGTTCCTCGTTTTTATACAACGTCTTCAAAGTCGCTATGTTCTTGTCTTTATTTTTCTTAAAAAAAAAAATAGAGAATGACTGTCTCCTTCCCGATGATAAGTAGAAGTGAAGACCAAATGCGAAGATAGCTAGGTGCTAGAGAGAAAGATACTTCCTTACGACTCTTTTGATGGACCCAGGGTTGTAAGGAAAGAGCACATGCAGAGAATTCAATTTCTTGGTTATGCGATATAGAGATCAAGATTCAGTTTTTTTTATCACCTTATAGTTTTTACCTTAAGTATATTCATTGCGCAATCACACCATTCAAAACCCGGTATCATTACCTGGAACAAATAAAAATAACAATTATTAATATGATAAATCATTAATCAGCAACGATGACTCAGTCGGGTGCTATAATAGACTCAGAAGTAATAGTTTTAAGGATCTAAAATCGCGGGTAGTAAAAGCATTTACGAACGTAATAATGTTTGCTATGCAAACTTCCCACTATTATGCTGCAAGATTTTCTCTACTTAGAATCTTTTAATTCTTTTGAAATACTGCAAAATATTGTAGTAGTTACTTTACTGAGTATTCTGTGTAATTTATTCTAGGCGTTGAGATTTCGGTATCATTTCCGTGATCTAGGTTAGGCGTGATTATTAGTAGGTACTATTTATGTAAAGTAACTGTGAAGTTAAATCAAACATCGAAACGAAAGCATGAAAATATAAATATACCACTTTTGAAAACAAGGTCGAAAATAACTGAAATTCCCCAGCTAAAGCAAACTTTCACGTCAGAAGAAGTATATAAAAGTCAACCCCTTGAATTTTGTATGTCGGCTTACACGTACCGTAAAATTTTCACGAAACATCTCGAGTACATGCACAAGTTTGACGGCGCTAGTTTGAAGTTTTTTTATTGACTTGGGTGCGAGCTAAAATGGTCGTGAATATATATGCGCCGTATTATTTAAGTGTCTTATAATCTCTTACGTTAAAAGAGTTGCCTATTAATAATTTAATTATGTAAATATTATTAACGCATTGCAGTGAATTTTAAATATTACAGAACAAACAACAGTTGATTCTGGTCTAAGAGAATTTTGACCTGACGTAACATCATCTCTCGTTATAGATTCCCCGTATGGTGGAGGGTATCTACCAACGACAGCATGCTCAAGGAGGTTTGCCGTCTGGCAGGCGATCTTAAAACTTTCAGCCAAATCTTCCTTAAAATGATAATGGATGAAATAAGACTGATTGTGGATGGATATAGAGAGAGGAAGACTGAAAAAAAGATGGAATAGCAAAAATTTTAATGTTGAGATGACGGCTGACCGAGGAGTGTAGAAGTAAACATATTACGGCGACTAGATAACGTAGTAGGCCAAATAAACGATGATTATGATGGAATTAATATTTTATACACAATGTAATATTTATTTGTAAATTGCAATATCAACTTTGGCAAGTATTTTGAGTTGCCTAATCTGACCAGCAAATACAAATATATACATACTAATAATGGGCCGCTAAAGCAATGACAAAAAAACTGAACTTTGTAAAATAAATTTCAGTTTAACTAGTGAAATTTTCTCTGTGAAAACGATCAATTCCTTTGCTGATATCTTGTGAATAAATATCACTCCTGCAAAAAGCACTGACAGAAGAAAATGAAAGGCAACGAGAACAATAACAGTAAAAATATAATTGCATAAAAAATAGTATAGCTTCAAAAGCACTTTTCATCTCAATTCACCGAGCAAATTATGGGTTGCTCGCCAAATTTCACGGTATGGTCCAGATTTTAAAATTTCTCATATATCATACTGTCCGATTCACCCGCACTCGCAGTCCGTTACAGTCGACACCAGATCTATACAAACACTAGCACATACAGCCCCGACTTCAATAAAGAATACACGAAATGCAATTACCACAGCACCAAATACGTATTGAAATTTGTGGAGGTTAATTATGAATACAACCCAATTACGGCGCGGAAGTTTCGTCTACGCAATACTTTATATGTTTAAATTTTGTTTCCTGAATACAGCGTTCGTGAAACTCATCAACGGTGAATTGTATATTATAAATTGATTTATAAACAACTTATTCAAGATTATAAATGTGGCTATAGACTTTACTAACCCTCGCACAGAGAGTGCGGTTTAGGTTTGGTACGGATTTCAGGTGAACGAGTTTCCCTTTGACCGTGTTTACTAATAAGGCCAAACTGGGGCAGTTGCCGAACTGCCATAAATAGCCGAGGTACACGCTCAACTCAGTTAGGAGATCAAGCGTGACGATCGCCTGATGAAAAATAAAACGCCTTTTTTACTTTTTCAGATACCAGGTGAGGTGTAACCAGACCGTGTGGACCAAAACCGTCACGTCATCCAGATTGATTGCTTTTCGACTACTGTTCAATATCGACTCAGTATCGAGAGATACGAGATTTATCAGAGCCGCAAGATCTGCAATTACATTAATTAAATCGCACAACCTGTTCTGATCTCAGGGTAGAGCACCTACTTATTCCAAGTTCATTTATGCAAATTGCTGTAATTAAAATGCCATCAAACAATTCAAACAATGCTTGATGTTTATATCCTGCTAAGAATGTTAAATGGCCATCTTTGGATGCGCGTAGTTATCAAAAACAGGCATAATAAACAAACGTAAATGTCCATCGATCAATGTCCGTTATTACGAAGACGTGTTAAGAAAGAACCACATCCGTTTCCGCTCGCATCGACCCAACCAACATATGTGGAACTGGCCTCAGCTGTCAAACAATCATCGTCAGTTAGGAAAGTCTATTTAACAAAAACTATATTCCCATAAATGTTAAGTGGTCAGCTATTGACATTTGAGTATGCAAAAGTCCATTATTTTTTATGAAGGTAACGAGAGCCTCTTCAGAAATTGGTTTATCCAATGATTGCGACTCATAAAACATGTCTGCAGTCCACTATAAAAACGCCAAATGTATATCATATCCCTCGGAGCTAATATTAAGGTTATTGCCCTATATAGTCCAATATGCCATAGGCAATTGAATATTTATTGATGAAAGTGACACAGGTGATAAATAATCATATGCTTAAATAAATGTCTAAAGAATTCCGGTTATTGTTTCACCAGAGACGAATTAGACAATAGCCGGAAGGTTCGAAACTCATGTATCTAATGCTTGTAAGGAAATTTATTCTCCAATGGTCTGTGACACACATTAACAATACACATACAGACTGCAAGCCAATCTATAATCACGTCTAATATTACCCTCCATTCAATGTTAAGCGTTTGACGTTTGCAAATCGGATAACAAAGCTTATCGAGAGCTCGAAACCGATTTTCATAATCGATTAGACGTTCTGCGTAAATTGACTCTTTCAATCCGGGTCATGTCTCAATATTAGGGTCAAATATTTCATCACGTGGACAATTTATAGCTTCACCAAACTTTTGTATATTTCGAATATCGTTACTATCGCAAATTTAAAGCTGAAAATCGTTTGTGTCGACGATAACGGTTAGATGGCTTAAATCTTTCAACGGTCTTTGATTTCAACGGGCGGACAGCAAGTGCAGTCAATTGAGATGTGAATGAAACTATTGTGATTTGAAGATCGTATCGTTTAACCAGCTCCGTTTATAGCTGAACATACTGAGTGTTGGACTTACGAGATTGGAACGAAATCAATTGATGTAAAAAGAACCAATGGAAAGAAAATTGACTTTGTGCAAATAGCTCATAAAAAAGAGATTCTTATAAAGCTTCTTGTAGCTACGTCTAAGAACACTGATTATATAATCTGTACCCCATTGGGACAAAATAGATAGCGCTAGTCGCTACAGAAAATACTAAAAAAGCATGCAGTTAAATAAACTGAACATGCAGATGAAAATAATACACAAAAACTTGTAAGCATTTTTATTTAAAAAAAAACTCATTTTACGAACATAACTAAGTTCCCACGTCAGGTCTTTTTACCTCAACTAGCTATAGATAATTACATTTCTAGCTGTTTGGGAACCTTGAGTGAATCGTGACCGAGCAGAGACTTGTATATTATAAGCATCACGCCTGTCGAACACTGGTTTTCAATTATTGACGCTCCAAGACCGAATCCATTATTGCTCGATTCCGGACAGAAATAACTAACAATGGTCTTATTAAGCGTCTAAACAGACAGACGTTCTCCAATTGAACTGTGGGGTTTAGATGTCTGTGTGCAATTCTTAAAACGCACTAAAAATGTGTAGTCAGAATACAATGGTTATGCTTATTGCAAGCAGAGAACACAGACTGCGTGATGTTGAGATGGCTTTACATCAACTGCACAAAAGCTGCGTCCCAACCAATTATCTTTTTGAGTCTAAATCAGACCTCTGTTTAAATATGAATGCTAAATTAGATTGAGGCTATTAAAACTGATTCTCTGATAAGAGATTGCGAAATAATCAATTAAGGCTGCTGCTTCATTTTATAAATGTGATTTGTAATTTTATTTACAGAGTGGAAAGCAATACAAACCTAAGAGAAGGCTCCAACTAAAGATCTGGACTTAATAGACAGAAAGTGTAAGTAATATGTGTAAATGTGTTGCAAAATTCAAACCAAACTTCAAAAAATATGCTCCTAATAGAACACTGTTTGAATTAACTCTGAATATTTGCTTACCAGCGTAGCAGAACACAGGAGTAATATAAGCTGCGTCCAGATCCTTGCCCAGCTTGGAAAAGAAAATATATCATGCACGCTTCAAGTATGTTTAGAAGCAGTTACGTAAGAAAGGATGTCAGCATTTCAACATCTTAATAAAACTGACCCAATTAATTTGTAGCTCATAGAAAATATGATGAACAATAAAAAAATACGCCGCTCGTCTCGCCATCGCAACTTGAGCCGTTCATTGAAATAAATTGAGAGCCAATGAGTCGTACCGAGAAACGGGACCAGGGCAATTAACGGATCTCTTTTAATGTGTATAATTACTTCGCGAATACATGTTGTAATATTTAAATTTTTCTTTCAAAACCTCGCCTACGCGTGTCGAGGTAGCGGGGTATTTATTAAATCCTCTTTGATTAATTGATCGTAGACAAACTAACTGCGACTTGGACTATAACGCGAAATGTTGGCCTAGTAACTGTTTAGATAGTTTTTAAGCCTGATGAATGTTTTTATTTATAACTCATCTAATATTATTTAACGGACGGATTGGAATTATGAGCGTGATAGTTTATATTACAACTAAAATTGCAAGTAGGTTTATTGTTGTAGTATATGAACCTTATAGATATATTATTAGAGGTTGTTTTTGGCTACTTTGAAAGCCCTACTGCAAATTTATCATTATTTCAAAACAAAAAGTTTCAAATGGCTCATAAAGTTTTTTGCGATAAATATCAAAATTGATTATTTGGTGTAATCTCTGTTCTACAGTAGAAGTACTTAATTATTACATGTAAGCTAAGCCTGAGATGATGATAAGATACTCGTATGTCAGTGCGAACAATATTTTTAAAATATATATTTTTATTTTTCAAGTACCGACATTTAAGTATATTTTTGTAGATATCTTAAAAATCTTAAAGAAGTTTTTGTACTATGCTTTATGTGAATGTAAGAACATTGTTTTTTTATTATTTCTATAGAAAACCAAGTTGCCGTCAATCATATCTGTTTCAATTAAGATTGCAATACAATTTATGGTCTGTTGGAGATTTTACTTATATAAATCGGAGCAAATTAAGAGAACCAACTTTCCATGGTAGATATAGTCTTAATCATTTTCACGTTTATACCTTAAATCTTAGTAATAAAAGCCAAATTCGATCAGACAGGCTTAATGGCAGCCGCCTTACACAGTCTTTGTTTGTAAACCAGTTTACATTTAGAACAATAACTTTGCGAAATTACATAATTCTGTTTTATACATCAACTTATTGCACATTTGAAGCATTGTGTTGCTCTATAAATTAAATGGGCCATACTTATTACGTTTGTGGAATGAAAATGAAGGACATAATTTATTTAAAGTTAAGGCGACAATAAGTGCTCGCGACCTTTGAAGTTAAAACTGATTGCTAATCTTTTCACAGGTCTGTTGTGGACAGCTCTGATACAATTTTGGCCGTCCTTTGACTTTTATAAAGTGTACAAATTGTACCTAAGTGAAAAATTTTTGACTTTGACTTCGTAGTCTACCTATAGACGATTTCAACACAGACGTGTCACTCCAACGCGTCCAATCCTAGCCCCATCCCCTGCTCCGTGGAGCTCTAGGGGGGTCACCTACAGAAGCACAACACTACGACAATGTAGTGTTATTTCACTGCAGTTTTCTGTAAGGTACTAGCCGCAGTTCGGGTTCTCCGAATTGTGCACATATTGTTTTATCATTGCCATCAACTTGCAGGTTATTGGACTGAATAAATATTAATAAGATTGACAATTCAATGACTAATAATAAAGAGAGTTCAATAACATTAATATAACAGTTTTAGTACTGTACACTCCTACATAAGGTTCAGTACATGTGACAACGCATAGATTGTAGCACTGGCATAACAAAAACGGTTCTTATCACGTCTGAGGAAAGGTGAGAAACTTGCACATGTTATACTTATTGTGCTGTCGAGCGTACGATGATTAGACAATTTCTAGGCCTTGGGGATATTGCTTATACTATTGCTTATATTAGTAAAATATTATCAAATAAGTTCATTTATTTTTTATTTTTTTATACTTACCATAAATAATTTTTCTTAGGGGCCAGATACCTTCTCTGTCATATTTGTAGCTTGTAGAGTATATAAAATATCACTTAACAAAGTACATAATTTATGGATATATTATTACAAATAATTTCCTTTTAAATATAAACACGTCAGTTAACGTTAATAGCTTTTATTTTTAGAAGTCAGATTGTATAAATAAGGTGTTAACTCTATCCACATTAAGTTAGACAAAAAAGGTTATCCAAAGACAGTATCAATAAGATTACGTCAAAGGAGCATCTCTAAATGGAATGATCTCAGATATCCCAACCATGAGTTTAACATCGTTACCATTGACCCCATTCGAGCCTTCCGCCTGCAGCCGTCTCGCTCACCCACGCTCTTATCTCTACGAGTGAAGGAGACAACAATAGGGTTACATTACTGTAACGAGACGCCGTCATTGAGCTGTAGGGCTGCCAAAAGGAGTGCTTATTGCCAGGAACAAGGACTGTTTTAGAATTAAACTCCTATTTTGAATTTTCAACTTTTTCTCTTCTGACAATTTTAAGCCCATGAATTTTCTTTTTGTTAATTTACGAGATTTACATGTGAAAAAAAAATTTCTTTATAATAATATGCTAAAATTTAAAAATCAGGGGTGGTCTGGTCTCACCTTGACTTTCTCGTATACCAGAAAGAAACGACTCAAAAGTTGATAGAAACCTTATATTTTGATGTCATACGAGCATGTTAATTTTTGGTCACCCATCCGAGTAGGTACCGACCACGCACTTGGTTGCTTAACTTTCGTGATCGACGACTCAAAAGTTGATAGAAACCTTATATTTTGATGTTATACATGCATGTTTTTGGTTGCAATAAGTTAAAGCATACTCAAGTTATCGTGCTAACAAAAAAAATTTTGGACTCAGGGAGGTCTAAAACGTGTAAACCCGTCAAAATCTCGAGGTCGATTTTTTTTACGATTACAAGACTTCCTCTATACTACGTATACGAGAAAGTAAAAACGTAAGATGTGGCTTTCTTTGAGGACCTAAAACAACGAAACGCTGTGACTGTATGGAGTCTGTGTTCTATTGCCTATCTAAGCAACGAAAAAAGGTTATTGCAGATTGATTGGCGCGATTAAGCGACGTCAGTCGATACATTTCAAATTTTTCAGAGTGGATTATATGCAGTGAAAGTGGTTTTACTTTAACTTTAGGTACACAAGGTTCCTGAAGGTGTTGTCGTGAATTATGAGAAATCGTTGAAATAAAGGTTTCATGTTGTGTATGCATTAAAAAATGCAAACTTGAAGAAATAAGAAAATTACGACGGTGACAAAAGTATTATATCTAAAGCTTTTTGACATCTGTATAATTTCATTTAACAATGATTTAGTACTGGCAGTAAACTTGGAAACAGTGTCAGCTGTTCCGTCCACCAGATCGCAGGTAGCCTAACCCTAGATCTGCGGGGCTCAGGTTGTGTGGGTTCGGCATTAACCCACTTCCGAACCCGTGGGAGGCCGTTCTAAAATTAATAACGAGAAAAATCCGGCGGCAGTTCGTTGGTAGAGCTCGTACGCAATCAGTTACCGCAACGGTTTAAGAATAACCGCTTAGCTCGGCATTGAAAGACTAGGTTGGCACCGCTGACTAATGAGACCGTTGTGAAATAGCGACGCGATGCAGGCACTGCATTAGCTGGGTTTGAAGTTGAATTACTATTCAATTTAACGTTTAAAAAATCCATGCTACTTAAGATGTTAAATGGAGAAGGGGGTCATCTCACATGTTGAGTACTGATAAGGCCGGAAGTGGAATCATAGAATAATTTTTGCGTTTACAAACGCGTAATATTTTTTCTAGTTTATAAAAAAAACAGTTTGCGTCCTATGATGCCACAGATAGACACATCATATACACACGTCAAACACCTCATTTTGCGGCAAAGAAAAACGTTATATTTTACACGTTACATCCAGTTCTACTTTTAATTTTTGATACAATCTACGCCGTCCTGTAATATCGACTATAAACCCTGTACCTTTCTACCCCCTATTATCTATTTACAAAAGTACTCTCCGTCTTCTACAAAATCAATAAACAATACCTACGTAACATCTACGGACTCCGAGACTATTATTTTTTCATACAACAATGTTCAGCCCGTTTAGACTACCTACAGGTCACTGGCAACCGGCCAAAAGGTTTAGATTCTTCGCAGACGAACGACAGTACACCGACGACGACATTCGACTGGCCTCGGTAGCCGTCGGTTCGTCAGTCATTAGTGGTCTAGTACCATTGTTTGTTCTAAGATAATGAATTGTGGATTACAATAATATAAATTCTTATTTCTATCACACACACGGGAGAGTACAGGAGAGAAATACGAGTAGATACTACAAATTATCCCAAGAACACCTGAAAGTATGAGCACTGCATACCAAGAACAGTAATACGTCTTCATACAAACTGGCCGCTATCCATTAGAATGTGTGCGTGCGTACTCGGCGCCGTGTACGCACGCACTGTGACGCACACATTGACATAAAAATATGGGGGCATAAGGTGGTTTGGTGGTGGTTTCGCCGTCTCGGCGTGATCGCGCGTTTTTATGTCATTGGACATTCGCTCGCCGCTCGTTCCCGCCCGTCACATTTACGATAGCCCTAACGTCAACGCAGAGTAGGCTAATAACTCGCCGACAGCCCGCAGATAAACTACTGTTCTTGGTATACTGTGGTATAGGGACTAGTGTAAGTATAAAAGAAATTTGCAATTAATCTGTACTATTTAGGTCACTAGGTTAACTAAAACTTATTTTTTTATACAGGTTCTAATCTTTTTTAATATCCTACTTAAACATATTTACGGAACCGTAATCTAACTTTATAAAAAAATAATGTAAGATTAAATTATAACTTAACGATGTTCGAACTACACATAGAAACGCAGCCTCAATAGAAAAGAAAAAAATTGCCTCATTTTTCGTCCAGAGAAGACTTTTGTTTAAGCTTCGCGTAAACAAGATAGGTACGGAATTTCCTAATATTAATAAATTTATATACAAATTGAGCTTAAGACTGAAAAGAAACACAAACAGCGGACTTAAAACAAGAAAAGATTCCGATTTATACATAGCGTGAAATTTTTTGAATTTTTGCATCAATAAAAAAAAACTGGACTGTTGAGATAATTTTGAGTGTAACATCTTCGTTAATGTGAAGAATTGTTAATTTTTGGGTTTAGTGCCCTTTTGTGTAGGTGACAGGCTGGCAAACTGTAACTATTTTGGGGGCAGGTATACCAGAGGCCTTAGTATGAGTTTTGATAGTTTTCGAGCTCGATTAAACGTATCGTCTTTCTTCATACACTGGCCACTGTTTCTGATAGTTTACGCTAGGGGCGCTAGTGGGCAATGTATGAAAAGAGACGATACGTTTGATCGAGCTCGAAAACTAACAAACTCATACTAAGGCCTCTGCAGGCGTATACTGTATGGCCCATACTGCCAGATGTGGCTTTGTGTGTAACCGAATGTTAACTGAAACTCTGCTCGATCCCTCTTGGGATTGTGGGCGTGATTATATTTATGTAACAAATGCATTATCAGTGCCGCAAAAATATGAGGTGTCTGCGACGTCATTGGCGTATTCAACTATTCTGTCGACCTCAAGCCACTACCCGATTAACATGTCGCTCGTCTGCTAGCCACCTTAGAACTTCTAACTCAAGTTCACGTCTAGCTTATAAATTGATCCAGTCAGCTCATTAATTCTTATTTTTCGCGTAGAGCATTTTCAATTAACGTTTTTTAAATTAGGAACCGAGTCGGTCACTGGCCCCTTAATGATTTAGAAATGCCAACGGACTTGTAGATGATAAAAGTTCCGAAACATAACTAAATGTCAACTACATAATTACTATTGGAATTCCTAAATCTGGGTGACGCGCCAACGTATCAAAAAAAACTGTTAAGGAAACAAAACAACTTATTTTGCGGTTGTGTTAATTGATTTTTGAGCTGTACCTTCCTAAGATCTTTTGCATAAAACATAAAATTCAAAAGACTTTTGTAAAGGAGTTTGCTATTAGTGTGATCAAAATAGCAGACCAGACCTTTAGGTACACTTGGTTACACATAAAGCCACATCTGGCAGTATGAGGCACTATCTCAAAATAGTGACCATTTGCCAGTTTGTTGCCAACATCAAACCCAAAAAGAGAACTCAAAATAAAAACCAATATCCAGAATAGTTGTTACACTTAGTCTGACATCAACCCGGACTGCTGTGGTTAGTGTAATGGAAAAATATAAATACTTTTAGTATGAATTATTTAACTTCATAGAGATGGCAATGACTATCGTAAACGGAAAGCATAAAATATATTCGTCGCTTGCTATCATACGATAGCAACCATATTTGTTAAAAATATTTGTTTGACTTCGAAAACTTATGGATTGTTGAGCTACAAAAATCTGTCAAATTTTCTCAAAGGATTTTGAACTCTATTTGTAATATAAAAATAAATACTTTTAAGGGCGTTCGATTTACATCAAAATTTTAACCTTTTGTGGATTTTTCAGACCTAATTTTGAAGCGATGTAAACAGACTGCAAAAATTATATATTATAGGAAGATTAATTATCGATTAAAACCGCTATAGAAATATATTTTAATTTACACTTAGTTTTGTAAAGCGAGGAGAGTCTAATGTCGCAGTTTTACGAAATTGCAGTTTAGAGCTATCTCTCAGATGAAATACAAGCATTATAATACAAGCAATACTTTGCAAAAAAATATTTTCCAACAGAAAATACATATACTATTATGAAACGCTATAGAGCCTAACTAAGTAAAAAATTTAGACAACATATTAAAAAATAATAGTTTAAAAAAATAAAAAACACACACACAAATTAGTATAGAAACTAAATGATGAAAGAAAAATATAGGTAATTACTATTTAGAGAAAAGCGTAAGGTGCTCAATTTAATTGTATTTACCGATCGAATATTTTCAAGAAATAATGTAATTGAGCAATTATACTTTTCTCTAAATAGTAATTATACTTTCGTTCATCATTTAGTTTCTACACTAAAAAGTTATTTTTCACTTTTTATTTTTTTATTTTTCAAGACGTTTTCGTTTTGATCGATAAACGTATCCCGCATCTCCGTTCGCTTCCCATCAATATAACCTTTTCGTCAATCTACTTTTACACATCCGAAGTATTTGAGCGTCCATTTCTCAATTCTTGTCACATGTCTTCTCCCGAATCATAAGAAAATTTATTGTAGAAATTTCACAATCTCGTGTAGTCTCTTATTGCTGCCGTGAAGCAGTTCGCTGTGTTTCGGATTGAAGGGAAAGGTAGCCAGTGTAATTACTGGGCATGGAGGGCATATCATCTTAGTCCCCAGGATGGCAAACGCACTTGCGGTGTTAAGTGATTTACACTTAATATTGCAAGTGTCTATAGGCGGCGGTGGCCACTTAACATCAGGTGGGCCGCAAGCTTGTTTGCCATCTCGAAACATAAAACAAAAAGTCTGACCCGCAACTACCTGTACGTAGGTCTACTGTGGTTTGTCAATACCGTTATATTAGAGGAACATTCAACATACCTATGACGTCTTGACCCTGAAGTCAATACCTGGCCACTTACCGCGATTGGCCCGTACAAACAAAGTATACAACACATTAGGCTAACAGAACTATTGAAAGGCGGGAATTTTGAACACTATACCAATTTAGTAAGATTGATTTTAGATTGAAGGTATTTGGACAGTTTTGGTGAAGTTTCGCGCCTGGGAAGTAGGTTATCAATTTTGCTGACAACTGTTTGCTGAGGCACTTCGCGACAAATCTACTGAGTATACACTGGTCCCTAATACAACTTGACACCGCTTATTTCCATAATACTACTTATGATACTCATCTCATGAAACAAAGTATTAAGTCTCGATGGGATTTTTTACATACAGCGATGGAAGCGAGTATAATCTAGATAGTCATATTCATACGGCGATGGACGCGCGTATATTCTTAATAGCAAGTCTCTCTGTAACTGACAGCCCTCTATGCAGAGAATGCATGGAGGCAGAAGAAACAGCCGCTCACGTCCTGATGGAATGCAACGCAGTGGCAACACACCGGGCTCACTACGTCTTTAACTCATTTTCGATTAACGTGATCAAATTACGTGGCAAAGTAGACGTGGCAAGAAAATGGTTTCCACTACCACAGACAGACAAGACAACGTGATGACGTAGCAGCTTTTTAAAAATTTAGCAAAGGGATCGTGCTCCTACAGCCATTACCTCCACAGTTTTGCTCACTATTAAACCCTTAGCATTTATTTATCTATTTAATTATGTTTATTATATGTATGTATATTTTAAATAAGTTTTAATAGTAATTTTTATACGTGTACTAGTGTTTATTTTCCAATATAAATATATAATCCCTTGTTTGTTTTTATAATTCATAATTATTTTTTACATTTTGATCCGTACGTCACATCAAACGGCCCTGCCAGAATAACAGCGCTCCTGGATCACGATGGTTCGGGAGCATATGCTGAGGTAGGGACCTTTTGGCATTTCATAGGGCATTCCTTGTATATAATGTGTGTATTTGTTAGTTTTCTTTTAGTTATTATTGTTTGTTATCGTTTCTTTTTTTTTATGTATGTGTTGTTATAGTTTTTAATAATTAGGTAATAGCACGCTCTGTGAAGGCCAATAAATTTATTTTCTTTCTTTCTTTCTTTCTTTCTTTCTTTCTTCAGAGACGTCAAGGCGCTAGGAGACTTACTGGAAGAGTTGGTCTGGCTGGAGTGACCGGCCTCTCACCCTCCGACGCAAAACAGGCATAGTCGTCGAGTTGCGGAGACAGCCCGTATGACGAAGAAGAAGAATAAGAAGTCTCTATGTGGTTGAGCGTTCCACCTCAACCTTAGAGGGGCTGGCAAGCTTATCACTCACAATGAACAATCGTGATGGATACTGACTTTTATGAGATAGATATTGTCAGGTGGTCTTAAAACAATTTCTAGCAACAACCAGTCCTATCACACATTTATACCCCTTTGATAAAGTGGTTGACAATCAATCTCTACAGCATAGTTTCAGATCGAACACTAACGCACGGTCACATCTACCCTCAAACGACCTGATGCGCATACTAAGTTAGTTCAAGGGCCGCAACCGAGTTGCGTAGTTTTGATAAAAAATCGTAATTATGGTATATATGCCACTAATGCGTTGCCAACCCTAACCCATCCCCCTATTCCCTTGCCTTGAGAAGCACCGACTTACTTCCCTATCAAAAAAATCAGAAGAGTACCTGCTAAAAGCATTCCTAAAAACTTAATAACTTAATTATGTTTGTTTCTATCTATAAAATCCGATTAAGGAGTTAATACCAAATACGTTGAATAATAGCATTTTAAATGCTATTTCGAATTATGCACATTACCGTCTAGGGCTACCGATGACATCACGCCAATAAATCTCAGATAACGGATTCAACAAACATGTTTGCATACAATTCTCAACTATGTCTTTATTGCAGAAAGTTCAACGTCCTTCAAACGATCTATTAATATCGAATAATCATCAAATTCTTGTAATGACTGACCACTAGCCGAACAGCCGATTTCAATTATCGAACGAAAATCGAGTGAAAAGAGAAAAACAAACATAGTTCGAGTGCAACAACCTCTCGATATCTCGATTGCGTGTCGCAATCGATAGTACCCTCGCTCCCGGCTTCGACTGGCCTACTTACGGGACATGTCTGGTACGCAATTTGACAAGTGCCGTGTACTGGCGACGACAAGTCAACGGTAACAGTCACCTATTTTGATTTATAGCCACTGAAGTCCTCCTAAACGATTTTGATGATTTTTGTGGATTTGAGAATGTGAGTTTAGATTCACAAATCGATCCTATAATAAATGTGTTATCAGGATTAAGTCCGTTAGGATAAGGTCCGCTAGTCTACCTACTACAGCAGGGGTTCCCAACCTTTTACTCTATGCGCCTCAACATTATGCTAAAATATTACGCCCCCTTAGGGGCCGAAATCAAAATAAGAAAATTAAACAAACGATGTAAATATTGACGTGTTTAGTTTTATTCAAAAGACAAGTAGGTAATCAACTAAGAAAAGTAAAACATACGCACTGTGGGTACATTATATTAAGACTGGTGAATCCCTGGATTCATAGTAGTCAGTGCACAGCGAAGATCATTTTATATGAACAGTTTTAATAAGTATACTTTATACAGTTTAATTCTGGAGCCGTTCGCTACGCCCCCCTTGTCTTTCTCTACGCCCCAAGTGGGGCGCGCCTCACTGGTTGGAAAACCCTGTACTATAGTATAAAAGATGAGCTGTATTGATTAAATGAAATATTAAAAATCTGTTTTTTCCTTTTTAACCGACTTCAAAAAAGGAGGAGGTTATCAATTCGACTGTATGTTTTTTTTTAATGTTTGTTACCTCATAACTCGTTACTCGGTGGACCGATTTTTAAGATTCTTTTGACCTTTGGAAGCTAGTGCTTGTCATGGGGTCCCATTTAAATTTTATCGACTTCTGACAAGTAGTTTTTGAGTTATCCCTAATAATGCCTGTTTAATTTACATTGATGATATCGTACTTTTATCGCTTGTGTGTCTAAAAGACCTTGAGGTCCCGCGAAAAGAGGTCGGTGCCAACCTCAATATTTGTAATAAACGTTGTCACTTGTATTTGGGACCGACCTCAAAAAACATTTAGATTTTTATAAACAAAAATTTTATTTCTCCCGTTTTTAGTTTTGAAGGCGGTTTTTTTTTACATAAAAATAATTTTATACGAACAATTTTAATAAATATACTTAATACAGTTCATTTCTGGAGCCGTTCGCTGCCCCTTGGTTCACTCTACGCCCCAAGTGGGGCGCGCCTCACTGGTTGGGAAACCCTGTACTATAGTACCTATAAAAGATGAGCTGTATTGATTAAATGAAATATTAAAAAGCTGTTTTTTCCTTTTTTTAGAATTAATACGCACTTAAGTAACTTAAAACAGACAATAAGTTTAGCCTTGTGATGCCGACAGAGTAGAATAGCATCTCCCCACATCCTTCAATAGGTGTCGTAGAAGGCGACTAATGGATCAGCGAAGGGGTATTGATCACCTTATACTCCGTCCGCCAATCCGCATTGGGCAAGCGTGATGGACTACTGCTAAACCTCCTTCGATGAGAAGGAGAGGCCTTGTGTCCCAGCAGTGGGTCGAATTATAAAGGCTGTTATGAAGTGAGCGTTATTGATTAAAGTTTATCAAGCGGAGTTAATTTTTATTCTTATTCTCATAAAACGTCGATTATAATTTAAAAACAAGTTTACTTGTATTGATCAATGGTGATATACATGCTATAATTTCACACGGACGTAACAAACCTTGAGTATCGATTATAGTTCTGTATAAAGCAATTGTTTTATTACAATTCAATAAAATTATTAAATAACACTAAACTTGTACTAAACGGATAAACAATAGCCGGTAGATTAGCAAAGAGAAAGATTCATATCTATAGAATACCTTCGTTACTTATCTCATTTGATAATTCACGATCATGTTTATAAAAGGCTAAATATCTAAAGTCTTAGATGTATTTATGAGGAATGCATATTGAAAATAAAAACCGTTCATTGACATTTGAGAAATTACATTACATAATATGAGAATTTTTCAGTCTCCAATCCATTTTTTAAATGTCCATAAAGACACTAGAAGATATTGTCATAATAATTATTCATACATAATGGTCGCAATTACTGCACATTTAAACATTGAAACTAGATTTGTGAAATAAACACTGTATTATAGACAATTTTATAGTGTTTTATTTTTAACTAGCTGTGCCCGCGACTTCGTCAGCGTAGAATTTACCAAAAGAAAAAAAAAGTAGCCTAAGTTACTCCTTATTACACCAGCTACCTGCCAAATAAAGTCCCGTCAAAATCTGTCCAGCCGTTTCAGAGATTAGCCGGAACAAACAGACAGACAGACAAAAAATGTAAAAAATGTTTTTTGGTGTATGTACCTTATACCGTAAAAACCGGTTATATAGTAAAAGCCAAAACCAAACTGGTACGGACTCTAGTCTTCTCGACACTGAAAGTTGCAGACCGCAAACGCAATGATACCTTTGAGATGTGGTGATGAAGAAAGATGCTCCGTATCCCTTGGACAGCATTTCGGACTAACGTCTCCATATTGCCAGAACGCAAAATCTCGCGGCTGTCATCAGAGTGTCTGACAATGTGACCGAAGTATACAGAATCCTAATAATACTTCGGTCACATTGCAAGAAAAGACGGTGACAAACTCGAGAAGCTCATTCGTGACCGGTAGACGGGAAAAGGCCTCATGGACACAGCCCCATGCGTTGGTCCGACCTTGAAGCCACACCGCTCTTGACTCCACAGTTCACAACGCTTTGATAAAAGGAACTTTGGCGAGTTTTGAAATAGCTAGTGTAATTAAAGGGCATGGAAGGCATACAATCTTAGTCCCCAGGATGGCAACGCACTTACAGCGTTAAGTGATTTACCCTTAATATTGCAAGTGTCTATAGTAGGGCTTTCAAATACCGGATTTTTTCGATACCGGTATCAATACCGGTATTAGCATGTTCAATACCGTGATCACGGGATCACGGTATTAAATATGAACTCAAACAAAATGCCCGTTTTATTTCTAATCAGTCTTTATTTCTGTTACATAGGTACCTAATAAAGACATGAAAAACAGGCTCACAAAATATTAAACATACATGTTATCTACTAACATATTGTTTCTACCCTTCCCGGGTAATCTTTTATTAATAGTTCGGCGGAACTAAAAATTAAAGACCCAAAAATATTTATCAAACAAAATATAAACCCTGTAATGGTAGATTTAAGTTTGTTAAATAAATAAATAAATATTAAAATAAAAAAATACAACAAAAATACCGTAATTAATCTTCGCATGGCAATCACCATTAAAAAGAATATTATAGATAGATTACTTAACAATCATCTATTCTTTTACCTTGTAACATTGTATGTATAATTACTAATCAAACAATCCTAAATAACAATATTCAAAAGAAATAAAACGATAAACATAATCAATAAAACCTTAAGTTTTGGAATTTTTTGTAACTGAAAGTGTGATCTTAAAAAGGACAGAGCGTTTAATGACTTATCAGATAGAACTTCTCAATTTATTGCATAAATAGCTGACTGAAGAAAAAGCTCGCTCAGCTTCTACACTTGTAGGTACTACAGATAGTACATATTTGTAAGCTGCAGATAAAAATATTTCCTGACCACCCCCACCGGTTTCGAAGACACACATCTCTACTCTTATTATTGATTCAAAATCAGTGCCTCTAGTTGTAGTTGCACTTTGAGGTAAGGTTCATGCCTAACATTTCGTCTTATATTCATATAACTCTAATAAAGAATTGTTAATTTGTAATACCGTAAAATCACGGTATCGACTGATCAATACCGGTATTGAAGAATACCAAGAAAAAAACGTGATTACGGTATTACGGGATCCCGGAATACCGGTATTGAAAGCCCTAGTCTATAGGCGACGGTAACCACTTGGGCCGCAAGCTCGTTTGTTATCTCATAACATATAAAAAAATCTTAATATTGCAAGGGTAAAGTAACCACTTAACACCAGGTGAGCCGCAAGCACTCAATATCTTACGAGATGGCA
This sequence comes from Elophila nymphaeata, assembly GCA_955850985.1. Classification (NCBI taxonomy): domain Eukaryota; kingdom Metazoa; phylum Arthropoda; class Insecta; order Lepidoptera; family Crambidae; genus Elophila; species Elophila nymphaeata. The sequence continues at coordinate 6,215,188 of OY039091.1, read as the reverse complement.
AACACATCTCGTAAGATATGAAAAAAAATGTATGACTATTATTATTCCCAAGCAGAAGCTGTATATATTATAAAATGTATTTTATGTTTCTTAAGAATGGGTTAAGGCTATCTCGGTTCATCCATTGTTTAAATTTGCACAATACGCTGACTGAATACCACTTAAATACCATGTTTCTGATTAAGCGATAGATTAAGTTAAAGTTATTTGCTAAATTGTAGTTATTCTGTAAATGCACAAGTGCTTCTTCGTTACGATCACGAAAGTTAAGTTCCAAGTGTACGGTCGGTACTTAATATGGGTGACCGAAAAATTTTCAACTCTATTTTCCTCCGTGCTTTGGATGGTCCCGGCTACCATGGAAAGATAGCAGTCGTTCCTGACGAGAGTTGATGTCAATGTCTAATGCCAAGTCCTGTGGCAGTATTATCACTATCAAGGTATTCTTCTTCCTCGTTTCCTCATGACTGAGGGTCGTGACCACTTGAGGTCGTCATTTTGTGCACCAAGGCTCTCCACTCCACACGGTTTTCCGCCTTCCGGATTGATTGGATCAAGGTATATTCGATCCCAAAATAAAAAGAAGACTTTATAAACTAATTATCCCAATTACAAACGCACAGGATTGACAGTCTTCGCACCTCGCGTGCCGGGCCGATTACAAGCAAACTACTTTCCGGGCTGCGAGCACAAATTTGTATTCGCAGTTCCCGGGTGTGCGTTGTTCCTGTTACACCTTGTGTGTCTCTTGTACATCTTCGCTTGTAGGTCTCAGAGATAGAGGGAGTCTTTTGAGCTCGATTTGGTTGGTGTTAGGCTCTATTTCAAGTCCTTTTGTATAGTTAACACCATCTTATCAAAGTCTGCCGCTAATAACAATAATGTTAACAGCATTTATTTTTTTAATATATAAAAAGGTCAAGCAAATGACTCCATTCCACTGATGGTAATCAGAAGTGCATTAATGTGCCTCGACAATTAATGACTGAATGTGAATGAATGCCCGCATCACCAGCGACGAGGAGGTGACTAAACATCTTGAGCCTCTCCAATCGCGATGTTGCGTCATTGAGCGCATTCTACCGTCCTGTACAACGCCGAGTGCTCTGATGAGCTTTTTTCCATAATCCCCCTTTTAAGGATTACGCGCGCTGATCTACGTTGTCACCGACAAACTGTGGCTACCATTCCTAGGTGAACCAAGAAATTTGGTAACTCGTTTCTTTGTCGCACAATCAAGAAATGGCATTCGCTGCCAGCACACGTGTTCCCTCCTTGCAGGTCGGCAAGGCTAGGGTGGGTAGTGCGGCAGTTTATCTCTCGCACCAGCTATCTTCGCATTGTTTGGACTCCACTTCTACCTTTTTATTAAAAAAAATATAAGATAGCCAGTCTCTCTGTGGTTGAGGGTCCTAGATGAAGCTCGAAAAGACTTAACTTCTTCCAAAAAACTTATAATCACTTAAAAATGAGATGAAAGTCAAGAGTTTCTACATCAATACTAATTTAATTATTTTTTTTAAATTAGTATTTAGTTATTAGTAATAGTAATATCTTCGTGACCGTTCAAAACAAAACGCCTCATTAACGAGCGAACTAGCTCAAGTTAACAAAATTGTGCCACAAATGCCACAATGCAATATTATTGACCCAGTTCCGTCCATTACTAAGAAATTACAGTTTCACACCGAAATATGTGCATTGTAACATGCACTTGTGTTTAGAGAACCTCAATTTAATGACTGAATCATAGGTAGGTATAGACGAATCTAAAACATAATTTATAATTCGTAATTTCAATAAATTTAAATTCTTATTCTTATTCAAGGGGCTATGAGGCCATGTTTCAGAGCACTTCGACCCTATGGGATCTTTTGTGCTTCCCCTTTCCTTATCACACATCCCCGCCAACATCGAAAACATTTTGTATGAATTTCACGATGTTGTAAGGTCTATAAAGTCCTCTGGTTTAGGGTAACAGGGTAACCTAAGCCCAGGACCTTTAGTCGCCTATTGGCTAGTGCGTCGTAGTCACATAGTATATGCTCCATGCTTTCTTCATCCTCACCACACATTCTACAGATGCCGCCCAAGGACATTTGCAACACCAGAGGCATCGCAAATGCGTTGCCGGCCTTTAAGGAAGGAATACGCTCTTTTTTTTTAATATTCCAGGTCGTAATGGTTCGGGAACACCGCTGGCGAAAGTTGGTTCCACAGTCTTGTGGTCCGCGGTAGGAAATTGCGCGAAAAACGCACGGTTGTGGATAGCCAAGCATCAAGACTGTGGGGATGGATTTGTCGTCGCGAGGAACGATCTCGTTGCCTCTAATCCCCATACCATGCTAATCGTGTGCCTTTCACTTTTTCTGCCATTAGTGCTACTTTTTGTGTTAAATGGTTGGCAGTCATACAACCTGCCTGGTTGTAAGCAGTCACTGTAGCCCATACACGCTTGCAACACTGTCTTGACATTGGCGTTGGTAACCCTAATCCTCTTCCTTACCCCATGAGCTCTGGTTACATAGATAAGATCATGCTCAGAGTCCCAAGAGAGGTTGAGCAGAGCCTTTGGTAACATGTCGTTCAGCCACATCTGGCCATGGGTATTTCAGACTGCCTCTATTATTTCATTCTTCAGAAATCACACAAGTGAAAAAAAATTAAACCGAATTTCATATAGTCAGATCAACTGCGTGCTAGCAGAAACACATAGCTTGAATGAATACGGGTTCCGTATAAATGCATAAATAATTCTATAAGCTGTGCTTCCTTGGGACTAGGTAGATATATTATTTATTACTTTCTCGTATACGTAGTATAGAGGAAGTCTTCTAATCAAAAAATTCGACCTCGAGATTTTGACGGATTACACGTTTTGGACCTCCCCGAGTCCAAAAATACCGTTTTTGGAATTATGTCTGTGTCTGTGCGTTAGCACGATAACTCGAGTATGCTTTAACATATTGCAACTAAATTTAACATGCATGTATGACATCAAAATATAAGGATTCTATTAACTTTTGAGTCATTTCCGGTATACGAGAAAGTCAAGGGGAGACTACTCCCGATTTTTTTTATATAAAAAACATCTAGCAAATGACTCAATTCCACCTGATGGTAAGCAAGAGCTAGTATTATATTATCTGTGGCAAGAGGAAGCTTAAATGTGAAGATGGCTAGTTGTAGGAGAGTATACGCGCTGCACTGCAGTCACTTAAGCATTACTGACCTGCAAGGTGCATCTTCCCGCTGCTTTTGAAGAGTTGTAAGTTGTAGGAATAATAGCCCTGCGTGCAGATAATTCCATTTCTTGCCAGTGCGACATAGAGGTTAATATTCAGTAATTTTATTAAATTATACTCTCGAAATGTAACCTAATACTTTGAACCTTGAACACATTCAATACGCAAGCACACCAGTCAAAAGCCGGTATCATTACCTGGAACAAATAAATATAACATTATTGATGTGATAAGTTAGTAATCAGCAACGATGACCCAGTCTGGTGTTATAATAGACTCGGCAGTAATAGTTATAAAGGAATAATACATTAATAAATGGACAAAAGTGTGTGTGGTGGCATAGAATTCTATCCATGTAATGAAAAGTGCAGTCAAATCAACATTAAACAATGAAGTAGGACAATCAGGCCATAATATTGGACTTTTAACCAGATGGATCCCGCGCGTGATCGCGAGTGCCACAGTCGCCAGTAAGTCTTATTTCACTTATTGACACGGTTGTGGTGTAGGTTATAGACGCCAGGAGCTCCAGTATACCTAACACAAGTTATTAATGATACGTCATTTGAGTTAGATAACTGGTGTAGTGGTTTCCAAGGAGGGTTGGAGTCAGGCAGGCAGCCGGCGGTAAAATCTAATGGCAAAACCCATAGCAGTATTGTCGATAGCAATACAGACGGACATACTGAAGCGATCCCAAAATAAATTAGTAGCAGGGGAGAAAATAAGAATTGATGTTAACGTGGAAGTATAAATAATATTCTTCTCACATTAGGAGTACGACATAACCCAAGAAGCGCCCTTCGGGTGATAATAGATTAGACCACCTCCTTCCCTCGAAGGTCCGGTAAGTCTTCTTAGCTCTTTCGTTCCTCCCTATGGGAGAGAGAGAGAGAAAACAGAAGGGGAAAGAGAGAGAAACAGAGGAGGTTAAGTGGAAAAAAAAACAAAGAAACTTCTCGTATTTATCTCAAGATAATACAATATATCATTAAATAAACCTGTCATCCAAACTTAACTTGATCCCTAGCGCGTAATTAGCGCATCTTTTAAGGCGTTTTAGGCATTCTGTTACCGTTAAAATGGCCGACGCTCCTAATATAGGAGATAACGTTGATTAGGCCGGCCGGATTAAAATGCAAAATTAACTCCGAAGTAATGTAATTACGGTTAACAAGCTTTGAAACACGGTTAGGAAGGTTTACTTCTCGTCAGACGTTGCAGGTATCTCTTGACGCTGCGCAGAACCCTAATTCTTAAAGGCATCGAAAAGTGCTGGCGACCTTGCTGATGGGAGCGGGGCACCCCGTGGCTCCATACCACACTCAGAAAATACGCAGAAAAGTATGGATTATTCTTAACAACATGCTAGTACTTTTTCTCATTTGTATACATAAATAATAAAACTATCTACAAGATGAATAAAGAGCTAATTTAGCCAGTAATAAAATTACCTAAATATATTTTTAATCGATGAAAGTAAATATGCAAACATCGTCACAGACTTCAACTCGAAGACGACTAGAGGTTGAAATTAACCAATGAGCATTCAGATTTTTCAGAGTTGTGCAAAGAAAAACTAGCACATTTGTAACATTAAACTTATTTTCACCATCATTTAAACTGTATTTAGATAATAATAAACGACAAAAAACTGTTTTTTTTTTGTATTTATCATTCCTGCAATATGGGGTACGCGAATTTCAGGTCTTTCTTGAAGTGGTACGCAGGAAAAAGTAATTGAGAACCACTGGCATAGAATATATAAGTTGTAAGTACTAGGTTAGTAAAAAAAATGAAAATTATTTTGTATACCCTTATACCTATTCTCGATCTAGTATCCATAACAAAGGTTTTTATTGGTATTTAATTTGTGTTAGATAATTGATGTGAACGTGGAAATATATTCCGAAAAAAAGTTATAAATTTGAACACGGGGTTCCTTTTGTAAACATTATCTTTAATCACTGACCATTAGAACGTGTGCAAATATAAATATTTGCAGAAATTAAACGAGAACGCTTACGCGATACCTGTTTTAAATAATGCAAACGCCGTGAATTTTATTTTTATTATGTAACCATTCTGTTTATATAATACACGTGAGCGTGTATCTGCAGTGCATTTGACTTATTATCTATCGTCTATCCTCGTGTATCGTCGGCTCATGTCGTGTTTGTAGCTTGTAATATTTTTTTCAGTAGAAAAGAAGTTCACAGATGTCTTCTTCAGTTCTCATATGAGTGACAGGGACAGAAAGATGAACAACTTCTATATTTGAAAATTTCATTTAAACCTCAACCTATAAAACATAATTGCCGCAAAATTCCAACAATGTCAATAATAAAGCCATAGCTACCACAGGTCAACTGAATTTTTAAAGATATATTTCAGATCGCACCCAAAATAAGTACGTAATGGCCGGTGTCCGAGGGCGTTACACCCTAAAGGGTGGTGTACATTGAACCGGTAAGGGGGAAGGACGTCGATACCAATTTAGTATTTTCGCTTCGCTTGTTCGAATAGAAAATATTAGTACCAAGGGATACAGTCGACTTCAGTAGATTAACACTTTAGTACCTTGTCATGATAATTAATAATTAATTGCGCAAATATTACTATAAAAGCACTAACGTTACTATGACATGAAACTAAAGGGTTAATTTCCTTCTGATGCTGACCGTACTAAGTAGTACCGATCAAAGCTTCCTATAAAACATAAGAGGTCTTGGGCCCAGCAGATTTTCACATCATAAATCGTTATAGCTTGGTATATTATTGTAATATTACATTCAAATCAAATCAAATCAAATCAAAATCATTTATTGCGTAAATATGGGTAATTATACAAATAGCTTATTATAAGTATAAGGTCTTATAATTATGTAGTCCTCCACATTTTACCCGTTTGGGTGTGCAAATCGTAATCGTATAAATATAGTATCGTTAATAGTATCGTCAAAATTTACAATATTAATATTTATATTTATTTAGTCATAATTTAATAGTAGTATATGTTATATTATTTATATTAATCATCATAGTAATTCTAATAGTAATGATAATAATTGTAATAATAGTGATAATAATAGCTATGTCTAAATAGAAATATGTCAAATTAATAGGAGATAATTACGTTTTTACAAATTTTATATCTTATCGTTTAAATATTGGTCGACAGTATAATATGCTTTGAGCACTAGTAATTGCTTTACTTTTAGCTTAAACGTAGTCATATCACATTCTTTAATATTATTAGGTAAATGGTTGTATAGATGTGGGGCCATACCAAATATACTTTTACTATACAAAACACTTCGTCTTGGAGGGTGACAAATATTGTCTTTACATTATATCATAACATTAAACAGATCACATTATGTTCTGTTTCTGAGACGGGGAGTACGCCAGAAATCATTAAAATGTTTCCCAGCATATTCGGACTTGATTTTCTTCTATACTGTTAATATAACACTCCCTCGTTATTTTTACTACGAATGATTTTCAACAGGGTAGTTTTAAATGCTTATTAGGTATAAGCATCATTTCAAAGTACTTGTCGATAATTTATTAATCAAAAATTATATTTAAAAAACCTTAATAACATAAAACATAAGAGTTATAATAGCCCAAATGCTCAATCTCCATATAGTTTTGCAAAACTTTTAGACAATCTAATCAAAACAGTCAATGCCAGCTGATGTTTGATTAAAATTAATTAATCATATACGAAACTGCGTATCTACCTGACGTCATTTATATGGGGTTGACGTCAGTAAACGTTATTGTAATATAGCCAATACCAACAAATGGATTAATAACACGTAGCACGGAAAATAAGACCAAAACTATTTCTTCAAATAAATAAAACAAGAAATAATAATAAAAATATATTTAAAAAAATTAAAGTCACTAAACGATCACTTCGACACATAACGATCTAGACGCATACAAGTGAAGCGGCAAAATGACCCTAAATCCATATAAATGGGTTGATAAGCACATCATGTAACATTTATTGAATACACGTAACACACATTCTGACTACTTTTCTAAATCTTAAATTTAAATTAACGCAAGCGAAGTCTCGCGCAGAGAAACCTAGTATGACGTCGTAAATAAATATTAAGAAAGAATTAACTGTTTGTGTAATTTTATTCATCTAAATTGACTAAACTTATTATTGTACTGACATTTGTACGCTTATTACAGCAGGTCACATTTTGTACCTATAAATTTTATTATTTAAGCTCTAATGGATATGTGAACCACAAATAAAATTATTTAATTTGAAAAATACCGATTCCAATTTATTAATAGCAACCAGAATATATGACTGGGTATTATTGGGTCAGTGTACACCGCCCCTTAGCCGGTCGCTACCCGATTTGACCCAATTGCGACGTGACGTTTTTAGCACACCTCAATCGCAACATTACGCGGTGATTCGCAAGCGATTGCGTATGTCGCGACCACTCTGCCCTCGTGAAATATTGTGCAGATTTGTTGTACGACTGTGCATGAGCTTAACGGAAACGGTCGTGTTGTCAATGAAATTTAACAATTAAAGTATAAGGTTGAAAGTTGTTTGTATAAAGCTTTAGATAGACTGTTATTTGTTTGTTTATTCTTTTGTTGACTTATTTCTTATGTATGATGTAAAACATAAATTATAAATGTAATGTAAAACAGTACCTATGTATTAATTAATAAGTAACGTTATTATTAAAAACGCCGGCACTGTACTACATACACGTAATTTATTGAAATAATAATTTCATTTAAAACTTGAAACGAACGTTCAAAGACGAAATAAATAAATGTCGTCATTATTTAAATTTCGAATGGCGGCGGTAGGCAATGCTTCTCAAATTAACCGTGGAGTTATTTTTGTTTCTTTTTCCATTTCAAAAATAGAATCACGCTACAGAAGTCATAATTTTATTCAGAACATGCCAAGTGACCCGTATACCATGGTTTTGCACCATAAAATATCAATGGTTTGCGTGAGATGGTAAAATCGATAGCAGCCGTCGCGACCGACCGACCTAATTTTATCTCGAGACAGCGCAAAGACTCCGCGTCAAACATCTCAATGTTGTTGACTCGTTCACTCGGTAATAGAATGAACCTCTTGTATCATCTCGTAACAACGTAATATTTTTTTTATATTGTCTTTGGGTTGTGTTTTGGCGCGCTGTCATGGCATCATTCGCATTTTCATAATTCAAAAATTGCAACAGAGTTGTTGTTATCAGTGAAAATGATATCTTGATATAGTTTTAATCAATAATATTATAGTATTAGATACGTTATACGCTCACAAAACAGGAAAAAAATCCCTTTCCAATTTAAAATTAAAGATACAGTCGTTCCATCAACAATCCAGTTAGCCTACTACTTTTAAACAATTTATTGTAATTATGAATTGTAATAGTTTAAATGAGATCCTGTATACTTTATCCTGTATCCTACATTGAAATCTAGAATTCAGTTAGTAAAGCATCACTACGAATATTTGTCACCCTTACTTTACAATAAAGTAAATAAAATATTGAATATTTACTCTCTACCCATATATAAGTGTAGGTCCATCTTGAGTGACTGGCTACTGGGACTTGATTATGATGAGGTTGAAATGATATTGAAATGAAGCAAACACACATACCTACATACACATACATCCATATATTAGGCACTTTTTAATACTTTTTAAATAGTTGTTTTTTTTTCTTTTCTCATTTATGTATAAGATTAATGTATTTATCTGAAACGCCTGTCAATATGGAGGTGGGCGCTAACAGCTGCGACACAGTCCCTGACTACAGCAGTTGTTAACGTTTGACTGTACCGTAATTTAATAATGTAAATGGTTTCAAAATAAAGATTTATTATTATATTACTTATGTATAAAAACGTTGTGTCGCCTGTATTTGGGTTGCATGCTAGATTAAGAATTGCATTATTCGTTTGTTAATGTTAACGTGTAATCTGTTGGTGTACCTACCAATTTTATAAAATAAATAAATTAAAAAAATATGATCCGAAATGCTGTAGCAACACACATTGTACACTTCTATTATTTTACTTATATTTCACTACATTGGCAAAAATTTAAAAGGGATGGCATAATTAATCCAATAGGAATAAAAAAGACAGCTACATTACCATAGCCAACTAAGGCCAACAGGCAAACTGGCAACACGTGTTATCTGTTTTGAAATGCAATTTCGACGCCCCTATGACGTATCTACTTCTAATTATATTGTAATATCATTGGGTTTAGTAACATTATATAGTTTAGTAATTTCGGCAAATTCACAGGTAACGATTCTTAAAAAGCGCTTTATTTAAATGGACTTTGCTAAGTACTTTTAAATCGTCAAAATAATTATTTCGTCCTGAAATCGTGGTAGGGCACCACCATTTCAGGACGAAATAATTATTTTACTTAAATAATTATTATTATGCTGAGATTGAGAAGAAATGGCGAAAGAAACTCCACAGCTTACAATTTGGTAATGATTTCAAAACATCATTAAAGGTCAATAGATATATCAATACGAAAAAATTACAAATTTTAATGCGTAAATTTTGGGCAGATTCACTCCCGCGCATTTAGATCATTTAAATAATATTTTTCTTGACACAATTTTCGCAAACTTATATTTGAGTAAAATAATCTCAGGTCTACCCTCAGTCACTCATTTAGCCATTTAAAGGCAAACTCAAGCACACAGGTTGTTATTAAACAAAATTACGAATTCAGATACCAACTAGTTATCTGCTGAATGATCTCGACAATTACACGGAGCCGACAAGTAAATAGTACAGTGGGGATTGTTGGAGCGTCACCGAGGGTTCGGGTTCGAGTCTCGCTTCCGGCATATCAGCATTGTTAAACTTATTAAAGGTTTAATACAAAAGAAGTTCAGTTAATAATTGCACAGAGTAATGCAATCGAGTAGAAAACGTATTAACTATGGATTATAGTTCGTAAAGGTTGAAGATAAAGATATAGGTACCGACGAGCAATAATGCGTTCATTGGAATTGTATATAAGTGTGTCTGAGTGGTCTCCCCTTGACTTTCTCGTATACCGGAAAGACTTAAAAGTTGATAGAAACCTTATATTTTGATACATGCATGCTAAATTTGGTTGCAATAAGTTAAAGCATACTCGAGTTATCGTGCTAACGCACAGACACATAGACACACACACACAGACTGTTGTGTGTGTGTCTATGTTGTACTCAGTGAGGTCCAAAACGTGTAAATCCGTCAAAATCACGAGATCGAATTTTTTCACGATTACAAGACTTCCTCTATACTACGTATAGATACGAGAAAGTAAAAAGGTAAGGCAAAAATATATTATTATATAAAGTTTAAATAAGTGTGCATTTGTAACTCGGATGGGTAAACAAAAAAAAACTCTATAACTTTTTTTAAAAAAAAAACAAGCTATTAATTAAATTCTCTAAAAGAAGACGATAAAATATCATCGTTATTGACTATCTACCTATTTCTTTGCCGATTCTATCGCTATTTATCTACCAAAGTAAAAAAAAAAAGAAAAAAGAAAAAAAAAAAGTAAATCTCGCGACAAGCTCATACCATTTGAATTTAAAGTTTATTTAATTCTTCTTTTTAGAGCATTTAAATAAGAGCATGTTTTTTTAATTTTTTTTAACAGTTTTTTTTTAATTTTAGTCAGTTTATTCGTATTCTACTCAGCAAACCCTTTCATTTCACACCCGTATTACGATAGTGCCAGTATATATGTATGAATGGTTACTATGACAAGGTACTGAAGTGTTAATGAACTTGTTTCTGATACTGACCGCATCTTAAGCTGATCCAGGTTAAAATGACATATTCGCTGTCTTTGTCAAGTCAATACAAGTCGATTAAAACACGGTTTTTTTTTAACAGATATAGAAAGACAAAGTGTTGGAGAGACTAAAATGCGTCAAGGACACTAACCAGCTATTCGATGGACTGGCTTACTGAATAGAAAATATTTACTTCTATTACTCAATTTTTACTCGATAGGTAAAACAAAATGTGTGCCTTGGTTTTTTGCTCGCTTGGTTATCGAAACGGTGTACGGTATAACATTATAATAACATATAACGACCAATTAAAATTAAACTAAGACCATAGACTTCTAGACACATAATAATACCTAAGCTGACTACATAATGAACAACAGGTTCATGGTAAGCACATGTTAAACAATCAGCTGTATAAATATGCCTTGGACAAGGAAGAACGTTGTATAAATAAAACATAGTGTAATGCTTAGGGTCTGCACACACGATGCGTTTTGTAGAGACCGCCAAGACTGAAAGGCCCTCCATTGTCTTACTCTTACAAGCACAGATAGCGTACAGATGCAACACACTCTAATAAGCTAAAGTCATTGGTCATTCAGCTGATTCAGTCGCCGGCTAGACACAAACGTGGCAGCGTGCCTCGATCACTCATAAAAGAATCGTCAGCATCAAGTTTAAAGTTCAGTTTTGGTAAGACGATCTCTACGCGTATTATGAACAATAAAGTGATAACCTATGGAACCGAAACGTGACCGCTTTCAATGAGTCTCACAAGAAGGCTCAAAGCCACTCAAAGGGAAATGGAGAGGGCTATGCTTGGAGATTCTCTGCGTAATCATATCAGAAATGAGGAGATCGGCAGGAGAACCAAGGTCACCGACATAGCCCAAAGAATTGCGAACCTTCAGGGCACAGAGGACTGACGGCCGTTCGGGTGGAAATGTCCTCGAATGGCGGCCGCATACCAGGAGACGCAGCGTTGGTATTTAATTAAGTATTTAATTAATTTCACTTGAGTTGCATTCAGATTCTAGCAGAAAATATAGATATGCATTTTCAGAGCAACCCGAGCCATTCTTCTTCGTTATATTGATAAAAATAAATGTTTCGAATATTTAAATAACATTAGTACCCATTAAGTTTGTTTATCCTATGTCTATTCCTAAACAGAACCTCGTTAAGATGCTAATTAACTACCTACAGTAAAACTAATAATAAAATAGGTATACATCGTAACTCTCGATATAAAACAGAGTTAGGTATCTCATTCATAATACAGAATAACCTCAGTTCAGACTTCGTTCAGTCTCTTTTTTTGTTAATAAAGATCCATTAATTTTATTTTGTTACCAAACCGCGATAAAGCGATTCGGCGCGTTTGCAAGCTTCGTGTTGTGGCTACCCTTATGTACACTCATCAAATATTAAAGAGCCTATCGCTAATTTAATTCAGTCCGAGCTTCCAACGTGGTACAATCAGCATAAAAATCTGTACCCCTAGTATGAGTTTGTTAGTTTTCGAGCTCGATCAAGCGTATCGTCTCTTTTCATACATTGCCCACTAGCGCCTCTAGCGTAAACTATCAGAAACAGTGGGCAATGTATGAAAAGAGATGATACGTTTGATCGAGCTCGAAAACTATCAAAACCCATACTAAGGGCTGGTACTGAAGCCATCAGTAGTGGACGTGGCGAAAATTCCTGATGCACTACATCGCCAAGGCAACCCCAACAATCCCCTGAAGGCGTTGTTATGTCCAGTATAACAACGCCTTCAGGGGATTATTGGGTTGCAGCAAGCGAGTTGATTCCCTGTGGGAGCGCGTGCGGTGCAGTACCAACATTCTTTTGAAGGTGGTTGCAAACAGGTTGAACAATCCAATCCTCGCACAATGGATGTCCACTCACATCAATAGTAATATTAAGTTTAAATTCTACTAACATAGTTACAAGTCACTTTTACTAACATTTTTATGGACTGATTGATTGTGTCTGAAATCATTTCATTTCATTTCATAAGGGACTGAAAGTAACTTACAGAGTGTTTAATTTATATCCGTATAGAATCACCTGGATTGCTGAGATGATTTTGAGTGTAACATCTGTCCTTGTCTTTGGCTTTTGTTTCTTTACTGAAGGATTAGTAATTTTTGGGTTTGGTGCCTCTTTTGTGTAGGCGACCTGTCACTATTTTGGGGGTACGGTCTGACTCATACTGCCAGATGCGGCTTTGTATGTAACCGAACGTTACGTGAAGCTCTGCTTGACCCCTTTTGGGATCGTGAGCGTGATCATATGTACGTATCATCATTAACAGGTCATATAATGTCCCCACCGAGGGGCTCGAGCATACCTACATTAGAAGCGATTAGGCCTTAGTCAATCACGCTGGCTAAGTGCGAGTTGGTCGACTTCACATACAACCTATGAATTTCTTCATCGGTGTGAGCAGGTTTCCTCACGATGCATGTTTTCCTTCACCGTTAAAGCGTCCATTAAACGCAGGTACATATGAATTCAAAATTTGAAAACAAATTGGTACGCGGCGGGGATCGAACCGGGGCCTCCCGAGTGGGAGACAACGTCCTTACGCACTACGCCACCGACGCTTTTTATATATGTACGTATAGAATTGGTTTTTCATTAGCTGTGTCTATGTGAGTTTTGGTTTTGTTTATGGGAAATGTTGGTGGCGTGCATAATTTTGTGTCACATTTTCGTTTAATAAGATTGAAATTCGACTGTTGTATTCAATTTTAAAGGCTGTACTAAATTCTGTGAGTATATAAATTCTAATCGAAAATTTACCAGAAAAAAATTATAACCGGCGAATACCTACTAATAATAAAGTCAATTTTTGTTCAGCCAAGCGGCGGGCGGCACGTGAAATGTGCCTAAATGTGAAAGTATTTTACCTTTTCACGGTCTCAATACCAAACCCATTAAGGGGAAATTGTTGGAATTGTATTCTAAGGACGTTCGATGTAAATTTTATATCTTGTATTCAATAGGTAGTGTTATTACATCGTAGAGATAAAAATTGTATCTTTTATTCACATTTACTTTGTTTTTTTTATACTATGAAATGGCTGACAAGCTTGCGGCCCACCTGGTGTTAAGTGGTTACCGTCGCCTATAGACATTTCCAATATTAAGGGTAAATCACTTATCACTGCAAGTGCGTCGCCATCCTGGGGACTAAAATGATATGCCTTCCATGCCCGGCAATTACACTGTCTACCTTTCCCTTCAATCCGAAACAGTGAACTGCTTCACGGCAGAAATAAGAAAGGCGGTGGTACCCACACAGACGAGTGACGACTGACGACATGGGTCTACCACCTAGTATACACCACACCTTGTAACAGCTATATTGCGATGTGACAATAATTTAGGGGTAGGTTGATCATATCCTAACCATATATTCTACCCATTAATATACATTTAATATAATATAAACCTAGATTTATATCTACAAAAGCGTAGCTTTGAAATAGGTTAGTGTATGAAAAAGTTTTCGCTCAAAACGCAATTTCATCCCCAAAAATATGACCAGCAATGCTCCTCCTCCCTCTTACACAATTCAGGTCGGGAGGGAGGGGCCATCACCATATTTCTATAATACACATATTACAGCTGTACAAAACTATCCTCTTAAATCCTCGTAAAGCAAGCCCTACCTACAACTAAACCGAATACAAACTTACGGAAGGAGGTCGGCCTATGGGATCTGAGGTCGCTCACCACAAGATCCCTAAATAGTGTAAGAAATTGTGCAAAACCTGGATGACCTTAAGCCTGAAGGACATGAGAAGTTACCTACCAAGCTAAAAGGAAAATAATTAACTAAGTACAAATTAAACGATTCAGTTAATACCTAATTATTGTGTCCAAGGGATTCAAGCGTGGAACTAGAAGGTCAGGCCCTATGAAAAACAAAGAAAACTATTTTTTATGCGAGAGGGAAAGACGAAGGTAATTAAGTCACGCACTTATGACCGCCTTAGCCGGTTAAAATGGGCAAGCAAGAGCGTGCCGTTTTTTATATTAACGGACCCCAATGCTGATTGGTGGACGGAGTATAAGGTGATCAATACTTTGCTGATCCGTTAGTCGCCTTTTGGAGGATATGAGGTGATGCTATTCTACTCTGCCGGCATCACACAGCTGTCTGAGTCAGCATCACATGGCATCACGTTAAAAACTATGTCCTTTTTCAAAATTCAGAAGAAGAAAGAAAGAATCTTCAAAATCGGTACACCCAGAAAAGAGTTATGAGGTAACAAACATTTTTTTCTCCATCTGAGCATAATAATAATTATTTAAGTATAATAAATATTTCGCTCCGAAATGGTGGTGGTTATTGATGATTTAAAAGTACTTAGCAATAAAGAGCTCTTTCATTTCATTTCATGTCATAAAGATTGCATAAGAAATCTTTTAAATATATATAGCTCAAAGGTGACTGACTGACTGACTGACTAACATAGTGATCAACGCACAGCCCAAACCACTGGACGGATCGGGCTGAAATTTGGCATGCAGGTAGATGTTATGACGTAGGCATCCGCTAAGAAAGAATTTTTGTTTTTGTTCAGTGGGTGCGACCAAAAACCCTGATGTAAGTATGCGTAAACTCACTATTCACCATTTTAATGTTTTTAAGTCACGTACCTACTATTTTCGATTGCTAATAAACCGATGTTTTTCATGGAACCATCTTTTTTTTTTGCAAATTTTTTGTTTGGCGTAGTGGCGCAACGCATTCATGCTGTGAAGAGGTTAAAAAACCAAAGAAACGTTTTTTTCATGCGACAAAGGGAAAGTGAAAGGTAATTAAGACACGCACTTGTCAACAAGACTGATCGGTTGGTTTGTGTCGCGTTGTTTTATTGTTTCGCGAAAAAATATTTGCTTTGGTGGAAGACAAAGGTTTTAGCTCCAACGCGTCATAAGTTCCTTACTAGCTGGTTGAAAATCGAATAAGGTGAAGCGATGTGTAAGAAGACGACACGAAAACTCTTAGGGCCCTCCCCACGGTGACTTTTTGTAGCGATGCTGTCGCGCGCTCACTTCGATACAGTCGCAAGCTGTGTGCCCTCGCCCACATATCCACGATTCAGTCGTGATGCAAACGCGATACTGTTGCGATTCTAACGCGTCTAGTACTGTCGCGCTTGTATCGTCGAGTCCCATATTACAGCCCGCCTAGCTTGACCACCGAAACACGATATGATATAGCCATTTATCGCTTTGAACAGACAAAAATCATTGTATAAAACCGCCATCTTGGAATTTTATCGAAATGGCGAACACGTATCAGCTTATACTCATAGTTTCGATAAAATTTCAAGAAGGCGTTTTTATCCAATGATTTTTGAGCTATGTCAGTGTTTCGCTGGTCATGCTAGGCGGGCAGGACGGTTTTGAATTGCCATAATAAATGTTTATGTGACGAACGACTCCATTTTGGGCACGTAACGGGCAACAGCAGTCTCGACCTGTCTGTGTTCTCTACTCAGTCACGGGAGGGTGGCCACAATGTCGCCCGACACGGTCGGGCGTTTGCATCGCTACAGTCGCGATACTGTAGCGCGTTAGTAGCGCGATGGCATCGCTTCTGTAGCGCGTTGCAAATGCGACTAACGTGCGTTAAGCGACCGTGTGGGTGCCGGGTTTGCAACGCGATGGGCGTTGCAAAGAGGGGAGTCAGCAGCAGTGCCTGGGACTTGTGTCCAGGTGTAATTTACAGAGGCCTTATGACGTATCGACACTCACCTACACTACCCGTCTGCCATAGCTCAGCCATATTTGGTATGATTCCACGTTAGTCACTTTAGATACGTGTTCCATTAACTTAAGGAAGTTCTAGACAAACCTAGATTATTGCCACTACACTACATCAACGTTTTGAGTACCACAGAATAGAATCTTCAAGATCGCTCGCCAAGGTTTCGCTATTCCAGTATCAGGACACCAAACCTGTTTTTCGTGTTCGAGTCAGCCGGTATATGGAACACGGCTCGAGTTATTTTTGCTTCAAATTTGACACAGAATGGGATACTTGATTATACGTAATTATACGACAACGATGAAATAGTATATGGTTTACTTACAAACCGCCTATTACTTTTCTCGCTTTTCTAGAAATATTTCTGCTTGGTGGAGTACTAAGTAAAAGTTTCTTAAAGATAGGTACTTAAATATGACTAAAGTATTTTTTTCTCAATAGAAGAGACTAGAACCTAATGTAGCCTGGGACAAACCGCTAGGTATTATAGGGAAATGATTTATATTAATAAACAAACAGTGTAGGATACCAGATCTTGCAATTTACTCTAAAGAAACTTTTTATGATATTCTTTTGTGATAGTAGATTTTTGATTGGGGCTTCAAATATAAACTTAAATACAAAGGTCTTTATCAAACCAATTTACAATAAATAAATAATGAATGCAATTAAGAATATTCTAGATCTAGAAAGACCAGGGGACTGAAAATTTGTACTCATGGCTCATTACCATAATAGTAGCAATTAAACTTTATATAACTAGATAATAAGTTACTCAATACTAGCAAAATGCTGCTACAAAATCGTTTTAAACTCGAAAGTCTAGTTACATTGTTGCTAACTCGAAATATCTCGCAATAAGACTAACTGGATATTGGCCATACTGGAAGTATAAGGCACTAAAATGAATAAGAAGAAATTATTTAAGTTGATACTAGAAGTTTGCTCGGACTATTGATTATGTTTTGGAATTGGTGAAGGTTTAATTTTAATTACTTTTTGGTTTCATTCCCCTTTTTATGTATGCTGACAACCTTACACTATTTCGAGGTACTGCCAAAACTAAATGTATGTATAACGAAATGTTACCTAAATACTCTACTCAACACTTTTATGAATATATTTATTTTATGTTAAGAGATGGCAAACAAGCTTGCGGGCCACCTGATGTTAAGTGGTCACCGCCGCCTATAGACACTTGCAATATCAAGTGTAAATCACTTAACACTGCAAGTGCGTTTGCCATCCTGGGGACTAAGATGATATGCCCTCCATGCCCAGTAATTACACTGGCTACCTTTCCCATCTATCCGAAACACAGCGAACTGCTTCACGGCAGAAATAAGAAAGGCGGTGGTACCTACCAAGACGACACTACATATGGGTCTACCACTTAGTAATTGTGGGCATGTTTGTATCCACGTATCACTAATTGAAAATTACTAAAGATAGAATTTTATAATATATTTTTTTTTTAATTTTATTCTATATTTAGTAAAAAATAATCACGTTAACAGTGACTAATTCACGCCGCATGCCTGACCTAAATTATAATTTATAATATTTTTTGCGTCCGACATAATTATAATTAACACACAGCTGTTTTATGCACTACAGTTTCTAAGAATAAATTAGTTAAGCTTGAGTTGGTAATCGGAGAATGGAAAATTAATGTGCACATGGCAACAAAAACCTAGTATGGTTATACTTGCGTTTCAATTGTGTTTAGTGCTTCTGCGTTTCACAGTTAAGCGCGGAGATATATGGTGTGAACTCATTGCTTCGTTTTGTTCTTTGCTAGGCAAAAGGTACTTATTTACAGGCATAAGACTAAGAAAGATTTGACCTTAATCGTTTATTTAAATGCCATTGCCTCCCACAAATTAAGGAATGATAAAATTGTCTCTAAGGACTTTTCACAATATATTGATGTGCATTTTTGCTTTTTATTGGGTTAGAATAAGTTGATCTAATCCAATTCTTGCAGACGTACAAGTAATTTTGTTTCTTCCTCTGCAATGTGGTATTTATTTTCCACGTGCTGCTAGGAAATATAGCGTTAGTTATTTATTAAAAAAAAACTGGTTACATCCTAGTTGTACAAAATACGTTATGATAATATTGGGCCGAGAAATCTTAAAGCCACACAACCTAAAAACACTATTTGATCAACAAATATTTTTTAACATCTGTATCATTCATTATTCCTTTAAGAGGATCATGCAAATTGTGAGGGCTCCGATTCTCATCGTAAGACTTTCCGTTTCAATGAGCACTTAACAAGTATGAGTCAAGACAAGTAGACTATCCAAATTCACTGCACTCAGATTGTTATCAAGAAACGATACGATTGTAGCTAGTGCCATAAAAGATGTTCTTTTGTACTATCATTTGGGTTTTTGGGTTACGTCTGTGACCAACTCGTTACAATGTTCAACAGAGCTATTAGCGGTCTTTTGTTTCCAATTGTCTGGCCAATGAGTCATTATTTCTAGTCCATATGCGAAGACTTGGAAGTATTTTGCCGTTCAGTCAAGAAAGTATTTTAGCGGGACTTTATTGATGTAAGACGAATATGTCAATAGGGTTTGCTTTGAATGTGTATGTGGAAACGTTAACTTAATTATTTAAAAGTGTTTTTGTCGGCGAGTAAGGTTTCCAGAGTTCCAGGAATTGAGTAGCGTTGTTTACAGATAGGGTGCGACATTCAACTGTCTAATTTAAGGCTAAATCCCTGGCTTTGCCGGATGAACTAGAAACGAAGTTAGTCATTGTATTTTAAAACGACATTATATCTATTTCGAGGGATCATTACTGATGATAAAAATATTCTTTTATTGTTAAATATTCGTTAACGGTATAATGAAGTGAGCGTCAAAGTGAATGTGATTTCTTAGAATAGTACGGCTGGTAATCCTTCGCCATCATAGCACAGTATGCTTGTAGTAACTCTTAGGACATAAAAATGTAGGTAGTTACAACATAATTAAATACTATATTTAGTATGGAAAAAGTTCCTGATTAAATTCTTTCACATACATTTATATAACTAAAGCGTTTATTTAAAGCCATGTGCATATTTTACCCACGAAGTCAATTTAAATAATTATGTTCATGTTATGAGGTGCCAAATTTTAATATGTAAATTTGATTCAAAAGCCGTGTTTTCATATTAAAGTATGTTTACACCCACACCAGAAATCGATGTTTGGACTGTATCCCCTTGGCCTGTAAAGAACAATAAAAGAAAAAACATAAAAGAAGTGTTTGGCGCGCTTTCATGGCGTCAGACTAATTTTTATTTCAATAGCTCAAAAATAGTTTTTGCGTGAACTTTGTGGAGTGAAAGTCAATCCTGGGTCAAAAAAATAGTGGTATTCTTTTGATGCATAAGCTTCCGTGTTAACGATCAAATTGGAATCACTGAAATAAAATTTTTATTGTATCCATAATATTGAGAGTTTTATAGTGATTATCACCACCTTCTCAGTCGCCATCATGAGGTCAATTGTAATGCTTTTTATCACCAAGCACTTCCTAGATGTATTAAAAATGTGTCACCCATTTTTTAATACTAGCAAAAAGAAAAAAGAAATACCATAGATACCATAATAACTAGATTTGCGCGAGCACTCATTGTAAATAAAACTACTTTTCCCGTCTTCCCGTGACCACGAACGCTGCAGTGTTACGAAACGTCGGGCAATAATAACAAAATGTAAAATCTAATTACACGCGAGTTAAATCCGTAAAAGTTGTTTTATTTACAACTCAAAAGTTATATTCCTTTTGAGTATTTTCACGTGTGAACTTTTTGGGAACGAACGGTACAAATTAGTTAACAAATTAAATTAATTAAATCATTATATTCGTATAAAACGATACATTTGGAGCGACGAAAATCAATTAAGACTTTTAAGGCGCTATAAAATGCCACAAGGGACATTAAAAATGCACCGTTAGATGACCAGAAAGAGACTTAAATTATATCATGTTGTTATGTCCATAAATTTGAGTTGCTAAGTGCTTGAGTAGTTAACAGCTTTTGTGGTTCGATACCCAACAGGCTATTTTTGCTAGGTTTCGTTGGTGCTAGGTTTCTATTGAAAAAAAAAATCTCTTTCACTCTCAATATGTTGGGTGCTTATACTTACTAAGTTAAGTTTATTACTTACGTATTGATAAAGCTCACTTGAAGAACCCTAATATTGGAAACATCTAGTAACCTGTGCCTTGGCTCATGGTTGACCCTAATTTTTCGATATTTGTCTTGAAAACGGTTTTATTTTTACGAGAAATACGTCATCATCGGTCAGATCTGTGTATTTTGACAAATGCCGTAAATAAATTTAA
Source organism: Elophila nymphaeata (assembly GCA_955850985.1). NCBI lineage: Eukaryota > Metazoa > Arthropoda > Insecta > Lepidoptera > Crambidae > Elophila > Elophila nymphaeata. The sequence continues at coordinate 6,193,961 of OY039091.1, read as the reverse complement.
TAAAATCTTATTTATTACAATCCCACTCATTTATTAACTAAATTATCTACCGCAATATCTTTCACGTGAATCAATGATAATTTAACCATTTCATTATCTTTGCAATATTCGTTTAATATTTTATCATGATCCGCTATCATTAAGCTAAAGCCTAGTTCCTAGGTAGTTATTAATAAACTGTTTTATAAGGAAAATTAGTTCAGCTACATCTTACAGTATACAATGTTGCATCGGTATTTGAGTTTCACCACAGTATACCAAGAACAGTAGGTTATCTGCAATTAAGACTAATATATTTATGCATAATTTTTACTTGCATAATGTTTTAGTCATAGTGTATAGTCGCATAATAGTATTTTGTCGAGTGTAGTGTTTTATGCACCTACATGGCTGAGTGATGGGTATGTTAGGGTTATTTTGTTTTATGGCCTGGCGGAGTGCATTGTTTTTGGGAGAGTAGTGTTTTATGCACCTACATTGCCCACTAGCGCCTCTAGCGTAAACTATAGAAACAGTGGACAATGTATGAAATGAGACGATACGTTTGATCGAGCTTGAAAACTATCAAAACTCATACTAAGGGTACTGAATGATGGGTTGGGTAGGTTAAGATGATTATAGTTATATCAATTATGGTTTGATACCAATTATGCCTTTTTAAAATATGGTTGTGAATATTATGCTTAAACATGATTATGCTGATTGTATTTATGATTAAAACAATTGTGCTAAAAACTGTTATCGCTAAAAAATTTATGCGTAAGTATTGGTATAAAGTACCATGCCAAAATAAATTATGGTTAAAATTTTTATACAAAGGGATAGTGAACCGTTCTTCTGATGTATGAGCTATTTTTTGTAAAGTTTCATTAAAATCCATTCAGTAGTTTTACGTGAAAGAGTAACAAACATACATCCATCCATACAAACTTTCGCCTTTTAATATTAGTAGGTATGTAAATATTTACATTGTAAACCAAATTATTGTGATGTCCGTTCACTTGTCTCAACAAACAGTTATTACGCAATAAAAACCCTTATCGTGTGTTCAAAGTGCAACAAATAATTATTATTCCCCTTAATGAAAGTGTTGATAAGCTCATCAAATGTAAGGATAACAGATTATTAATTAAATAGAACACAATTACTAACATTTGTACTAAATGTGATAACAATAGTTAACTAAGTAATGCGCCTCAACAATTAGTGTACTATCCTGATCACGAATATATCTAAATGTTAACATAGATCTGGGGGCACGGCAGTGCCCCCGTCAAGTCGAGCGCGAAGCAAACACTGCCGTACCATCCTTTACTGGAACCATTTCGCCGCATTTTCAGGCCCCTATTTGAGAACCTCTGGATAAGACCAGAACGCAGAAATTTTCGTCATTCAGTAAGCTATAATCTCATACTTAAAAACCAAAATTTCAAGTCTGTAGGTCATTTAGTTCCGAAGTTAAGTGAAAGCAAAGTTTCGCATTTATGACACTCACTCACTCATGATCATCAAAATAGAACTAGTACTTCCCATAAACTCAGAGAGCTGAAATTTGGTACAGAGTTTGGCCAGGTTTAAAGGCCACATAAAGGGAAAACTATAAAAACTAGGATAATCGAAGATTTTGTAATAATAAAAAAAACTACTCCTAAAAAGAAAAAAACTGTGTCAAATAAGACAATCTAATAAAATAAATCAATATGCCCACGTTTCTACAAAAAGCCATGAAATCCCACCAAAAACATTCTGTAAAAAACTAGCCAAGTCTCGATGGAGCTGCTTGTTTATCTCTAAAAAGTAATGAAATCTAGACAAAGTCGTGCCAAGTCTAAGGTTCCTTACTGCGATATCTTTATGATTATAGTTAATGTTGTGTGACTTACACCTCCTATTTACATTTAGAATTTAATAAAAAAAACTGAAATATTGCATATTTTTTTATAAATAAGTTCAGCAAATGGCTCCATCTCTCCAATAAGCGGAAGTGACCAAGACCATGTGGGTATTTTTTACACCATACACATACACATTGCAAAAATTAAACGAGAAACATCGATCGAAAGCAGTTGTTTTGTTTATTAACGGAGTGACGTCACTGGCCGAAAAGCATGGCGGCTAGCGTTTCCGCGCGAAAATTCAAAATCGAAAATAAAACTAAGTTTTTAAGGCATTTTTGGTTTGATAAAATTGAAATAAAAATTCTACTGGTTAATTACGACATCAGGATTGATTTAAAACAGTGGTGTAATACCCAATTGTGGGTACAACAGCATATCCTCCCACGTAAGGTTGGTGTCAGGCGGCGGACTGCCATAATCTACGCCAGAAACTATAGCAGTATGGAGAAATATTTTATAATTTAAATATTATTTTCATTTTTTAATTTCAAGGCCTAATAAATATCTGAAACCGATGACGCTTCTGACGCGTCACGACACATCACCACACAGCCTAATGTGTGTTTTTATCTTCACTCATTTCTTGATCAATAAATTAATAAGTGAATGACATACTATTTGACATTCACAAGTGTATGTAAACATACCAACAGTACTGTTGCGGTTTTGTTTCTTATCGAATTAATTAAAATGTACAGTAGGGATATTGGACGCCATTTACAAATAATTTCATCATCAACAGCTCATATAATGTCCCCACCGAAGCGCTCGAGCCTACCTCACATTAGGGGCGATTAAGGCATAGTCAACCACGCTGGCCAAGTGCGGGTTGGTCGACTTCACACACAACCTAAGAATTTCTTCATAGGTGTGTGCAGGTTTCCTCACGATGTTTTCCTTCACCGTATAAAAGCGTCGATTAAACGTACATATGAATTCAAAATTTGAAAACACATTGGTACGTGGCGGGCATCGAACCGGTGCCTCCCTGGTGGGAGACAACGCACTTACGCACTACGCCACCGACAAAAATAATGTCGTAAATACGTTAAAGACGAGGGCATATTATTCCAGATCTCATTAATTTCAAATTATCTCTGGAATTTGATTATTAACCGTAACAAAATTATTGAATATTCAATCAGTTGACTATAGGAACTTATGACGACACGACTTCTTAATGCCATACAAAATCTTAGGCTTTGACAGCTAATAAAAAGAACTGGAACTAACTTAACAGGCAACAACCCTATTAGAAGCACTTACGTGTAACGTTATACCAAACTAAAATAAATTTCATTGATTTACTGAAATATGCTTCAGCAACAAACAAAATTAAATACTGTTCAATTCTGCGTCTCATAATCATAACCATAAGTCACGCTTATAATCCCTTCCTACAAAAAAACAGCTACTTATTCTGTGAATATTAATTATTTCCAGCATTGAAATTCGTAAGTAATGAAAATTCATTTTCAACAACACGAAATATGTTTGATACAATTTCGCAACAACTACAATAGCAAAGAAATGCTGCATCACGTTTCTACATGTACATATTTTCCGAATATTGTCTCCTAGTGACGTCATACGGTTCAACGGCCGTTACTATTTCGATTAACACCTACGGCCTTGCTCAAAGACGCTCATTGAACGTATGCAGTGGTCAAATCCACAAGCTTATTAGCTATAGCAGATTGTTGAATTCGCTTTTGGTCCCAACCGCATTACCTATGCTAAGCTACTTTCGTATGTGGTTTCATCCACCAATGGTCTAACCCCCTTATTCATATAAACAAGTGAATTTATTAGAGATAATTACAAATTATGGAATAATTTTATTTTTGCGTTCACAAACGCGTAAATATAATACTAGAAAAATGCACTGAAAAAAATCGACTTGCCTCAGGCGCGCGTCCACCCGGATTGTGGAAGGTGCGGGTTCGAGTCCCGCCTGAGGCAAGTCGATTTTTTTCAGTGCCTTTTTCTAGTAATTACAAATTGTTTGTCATTGTCACTCTGGCACGAGATGAATGAGACAAAACACTTTTTAACAAGGTAATAACTAAAATAGGTTTATTGAGTGTTTATGAATAAAGCTGTAACTCTTATTACTTATCAAATTCGATGAACCAAACCCGTGACTATCCTCCCTCTCGTACCACTGCCAAAACTCTTCCTTTATTTCTTTTATCGTCTTCTTTATTATCTATCCATCGTCTCCTCTCTATACTCTTTCCTCTTCCCCCGGGTCCATTTCGATAGACCAGGGGGCAACAATCCTAGAACCATGAAGGTAGATATACCATTCTTCACCCACTTTACTCAACCCATTTCCCTCGGTGATTGCACCTACTTCTTCTCACATCAATAATCCATTAAAAATAATATCCTATTTGAGGTGGTGTCCAAGCTTGTGACCTCGAGATGATTTTTTATAAATGCGAAATTGATTTTTTCCAAAGGAAACAAGCAGACGTTTTTTATTCAAAAAACTGTAACGGAAAAATGAGGGGTTACAGGGTAAAATCGACTCATCTTATTGTTAAAGTCGGTTAAAATGTAGCCTATGTTACTCGGGACATAATAACGAATCAATTGACACCTTATGCATCAAAATAAGGCAACACAAACACGCTGCAATAAAATTGGAGTGTCTGTTTGTAATATTGAAATAACCGTTTTTTACTACATGCATATGAATATAAGGTACATACACCAAAATATTTTTTTTTACAATTTTTGTCTGTCTGTCTGTTAGTTCCGGCTAATCTCTGAAACGGCTGGACCGATTTCGACAGGACTTTTTTTGGCAGGTAGCTGGTGTAATAAGGAGTAACTTAGGCTACTTTTTTTTCTTTTGGTAAATTCTACGCGGACGGAGTCGCGGGCACAGCTAGTTTATAATAAAATTCCACAGTCTATAAGAGATATAGAAAATAATCACAGATTTAAAACTGCACTCAATGGCTTTCTTACTAATCAAACTTATTATGATGTTAACTTATTTTTAAGTGATAATATGAATGACATGTAGAAATTGAATTTACGTAATATTTATTTTGTAATTAATTGTATTTTTATCATGTTTTTCTTAATTTAAATTGACATTATTAATATGTAGTCTTAATGATATTTGAAATTTTTACTGTACCTAACGTTAATATGTTCATATGCCTCAAGTCAAGGCGAATCATAGTTGTACGTACTACATAACTATTATATACCACTCTGTAATACCTATGTTTATGAACTAATAAATGAATTGAACTGAATTGAAAATAGGATATAGTTTAGGCGCTACGGAGGAACATACAAAAACATATACATACATACATAGACTGCTAAAATCATAACCCTTCCTTTTCGCTTCGCCGCATTCGGGTAGGAAATAATAGTTTTCATTCTTCACAATCATAGCTTACATAAAACTCTCGAAGACAAAGATTTTGGCACAGTTCTTTAAGATAAGTCGTTTTGAATTATTTTCTCTCGTTCTTCAAGATGTTCAGTGAAACGAATGGAAATATGATGGGATATGACACGTTGCTGTTGTTTTGTCATTAATAATGTAATACTGAAAGCTCATAAGTATAGAAACTTTTGTTTACGTCAAATTGTCGTGTTTTGTATTTGACAAAGTATATTTTTAAATCAAATTATTACGACGTACAACAGATCTTAATAAAAATCTTTTTTTTTTCGGGTTTTAAAAATTCGATATTATCGAAAAGTGTTAAGTAGCGTCGAGCTAAAATAACAAAATTTGAAATACGCACAATTTAATACGCAATAAGTATTTATCTATATGTTCCGGTAAATGTGATTACTATGTTATTGTTTCTATTAATAATAACCAGTAATTATTAATACTTACCTCGTGATTTGGTAAATGTGATGATAGCGGTGGTGTGGTGTGGTAGGTGCATAAAACACTACTCTCCCAAAAACATTGCACTCCGCCTGGTCATAAAAAAAACCCTAAACTACCCATCACTCAGCCACAGGGTTCGAAAGGATAAATCAATAAAGTTTGATAATTATTAATAATAACTGCTTTTGTCTTCAATTTTGGTAATTATTAATAATTGTTGGTTAATATTATGAAGCCAAAGAGTTTGTTTGTTTGGTTGAACGCGCTAATCTTAGAAACTTCTGAAATTTATTTTTGTGTTGGATAGCATTTATCGTGGTAGACTATAATAACAGAAATTAACGCGAGAGAAGCCGCGGGCGACCACTATAAAAAAATTAGTACCCAGGACTTTATGAAACTTTCCATTTGCTTTAGACAATAGATAATAATAATTATACTGCTTTTCTTGTGACCAAACCGGCTTCTCAAATTTAAAAGCCTGCTTATGAATATTTAAGCGTAGGCACAAGCCGATACTCGTGCAGCTAAATGACAATGTTAACTTTTTTAGTGTGCAATCAAAATAAGTTTTCTTCAGTATTTTTGACTGACAAAAAAAAACATATTTTATTTTCATTTTGACTGACAAAAAAGCATATTTTTATTTTCATTTTGACTGACAAAAAACATATTTTATTTTCATTTATTATTTTTTATTCTTGCTATGCCAGTTTAAGTTTGTTCAAATACAAGTCTTGACAACTCGTTTAGAAAGCTAAAAAGATGGAAACGCAGCATGTAATATATTATTATTATTCAAACTAAATTTTACAAATTATGTAAGTCCGGTTTTAAACGATCCTAATGTGAAAGTTATGAGGTGAGAAACTGTTTGCCACGCAAATTTCTATAATATTTTGCGATGGAGAAGAAAAATCGCCACGTGCGAGAAAGTAATACAATAATAGAATGCTGAATGATGATTAAGTGTACTGTCCACGGAGGCGTTGCATCATAGACGCTTCAAAATTAAACAGATTGAGTTGAACAGCTCAGCGACTTGTCCACGAGGCGTATTGTAAGCGTAGGATTTTAATAACTTACGATAATGCCTGTCAGAAGACAAAGACATTATTTTGGCTTAATACTGCATTCGAAGTAGCTGAACATTATATAAATGCATCCATATACCTATGTATAGGAAAAAAAATCATTCGCCACCACACTCCACGCATTTTCAGTTATATCTTTTCTAGCATAGATTATTGTTGAATAAACACGGATATTTTTGAACAAATTTTGGAGCAATTCCCGCCATGCTCACTCAATGTACTTACGCCCCAGCGTATGACATGCGGACATGCGGTACCGCAGGCGTATGACTTGTCGGGTTTTTAGGTTTGATGCTCCTATGTAAACAACAGGCTGGTGACCTGTCACTATGAGTTTCTCTCGAGTTCTTGTTGTAAAAACGCGTGTTGAGAGACTCCATTTTTAACCTCAATCAACCGTACTATTTTTGTTACTTTAGTTACATTTTCACTTGACATTGGCAAAATGCGTACGTTTAATGCGACGCGACGCCATTATTTAAGAATAGATAGTATTCTATCTTAGAACCTGTCACTAATTTGAGGCACTGCTTTGCCTATAACGCCAGATGTGGCTTTATCTGTAATCCAATAAAGCTCTATTCAACCCCTCTTGGGATTATTAGCAGATTGTATTTATGTAAAAACTAAAGCATTAGCTGTTTGCCTCCTTGGTGTCTACCCAGTTAAAAACTTTTACTAATTTATCGCATTATCGGTAACATTACAGGGATGATGACTGAAAAATTGTTAAGTCCATCAGACAGAACACGAACAAAATATTAGACAAATGATTTTTAATCACGTAAACGAACAATGACGGCGATACAGTGTTGATTCGATTAAGTAAAAAATATTTGTCTATCTATACATGGTTAATGTAACTAGTGGACTCCCGCGGCTTCGCTCCCGTTAACGTCGGTTTTTTTTTGCTGCCTAAAGCCTTCCTCTATAAATGGACTATTTAACAAAAAAAGATTTTTTCAGTTTGGATCAGTAGTTCCTGAGATTAGCGCGTTCAAACAAACAAACAAACTCTTCAGCTTTATAATATTAGTATAAGAGATTATTATATTTTTACCCAGTCATCATCACTGTTATTGCTGTTGGTGCTGAGATGGTTCATTAGCCTTCCCTGCTCCCAAATTTGTTTGAGATCGGCTTAATACGTTTTCTTCTTTCACTCTCCTCGATCAGCTGTCATCTCACACTCTTCTTTGCCATATCATTTTTCACACAGTCTATCGATCTTTTCTTTGTCTTCCTCTGTCTCTACATGCATTCTCCAAAGCATGGTCTGGAGAATCAAATAATACTTGGTAAAATGGACGGCAGACGTGCCCAAGGAAGAGCGCCTTTATGGTCTGACACAGCCAAGGCAGCAATGGGCGGCAGCATGCACCGTGCAGTTCACACCGCGCACGACCGAATCACGTGGAAACTGATCGTACGTGGTCGCGATCCTCAGCAATGAGGGAACGAGGCAGAAGTCTCTACATGCACCCGTTCATTGTTGTCACTTTCATTGTAACAATCTCATAATCTGTTCTCATTACATGCCCAAAAAAAAAGAATAAAAAGATAATGAATTAGTTATCTGTTCTTTCTCATTACTCCAATGTCATCAGATAAGAATAGAGGTCTTTTGTAAGCACGTGGTATTTTTTTGACCCGTCAAGGTAGCTAGTGACCAAGGTAAAGGAACAAGTTTGTAGCCGATTACACGCAGCAGCAGCAGGCGCCGTGTCGCCGCGACACTAACTACAAATGGGGTGCGCATTTTCTTACATAACTTTTCAATTCCTATCATTGGATTCTTCATAACTTCATAAAACATAATCATTGAAATTTATAATATCATTAATCATAAATTTTTGGGCGAGTCTAGTGTTTTATGCACCTACATGGCTGGGTGATGGGTAGGTTAGGGTTATTTTTTTTTATGACCAGGCGGAGTGCACTGTTTTTGTAAGCAACAAGGTAGTAACAGTATTAATAAAAAAATTATGATCACTAACTGTTATGAGCTCCGTTGGTAGTAATAAAAATGTATGAATAAAAAAAGTATGACAAATAAAATTATGAAGAGTGATTATTATGAACACAAATCTGTAGTAAGACAAAGAATAGGATTTAGAATATTATGTGAGCCAATATGGACCCCTACAAATGATTAAATAACATGTTTTGTCCCTAGTTCTAGAAGGCAGAACATAAAATAGACACGATCAATATTTTCATTTAAAAAACTTGCCCTTAAAGATTTTAGTGACGCGTGTGTACATGAAGACATTAATTAAAGTTTCGGAAAGACGTAAGTCGTTTGTCTTTCAAATTCAATAGATGTTTATTATCATAAGCGATAGATAGACAAATTTTCTGATTGTCTTCTATATTTACCGTGTGAACAGACGCGATGACGATCATGCATTAGCTGGTTGTTTGTAAAAGCTTATCCCTAGTATTTATAGTAAGAAAGCAATCAACTATATTTTAACTATATGTAAACATTTTGATTGTGAGGCCTCTTTACTTCTCTGTTGAAATCTCAATATCGTGTTGCAATCCCAACGTCGTCGTTTGTTTCTTAATCCAACAGATATTAATTACGTATGTATTATTGCTATAGACAAAACAGCGAATTCTCTGAACATATTTTTCATAAATATCATTTTTGTGCTCTAACTGGGACTCAGTGTTATTTTATACATTAGTGGTCTGTTTCACAGATTCCAAATGAGTTCCCATTAGTGTTTATTTGACAGATAGTTCATATAAAACTGTCAATTCAACTGCCAGATATATCTAATTCAGAACACGCGACACAAGCTCATAAAGTTCATTTGATTGGTAGAGAATTGTAAAAGTTTGGTTTAAAGACTACGGCCGACGAAAATTAGTAATTTCATGAATTTCATGTAGTTAAGATAAACAAAAAATATTACGTTTCCATCTGCAACAGAGGCGTGAAGATAAAAGTTATCTGCCGGGAGACGGTCGCCCGTAGTCTATTTTAAACTTTTGAACGCCATGCGATACACAGTTATTTACGTCATAAGATGGTGCCAGTAACTCGGAAACGACAATGTCATCAGAGTCATTACTGAACTAGATAGATACCCAAAGTGAGCGGCAGATCTTGACCTACAAGCGGAATCATTTGGCTACTGAACAATGTACTGTAAAATTAATTCGACAACGTCGTTTTACAGTTTTGGCCTTTTACATTTAACACTTCAAATGTTTACAGTAACTTTCCCCTTCAAATTCGTTTTGCAATGTGCAGTGTCGTGTCGAGGGTGTAAGCAAATTTATAGACAGGTTACACAAGGGGCGATGCGAAATTTTAGCTAACCAACATTACATAATGTTTTGCTACGTTTGCACGAGCTTAAAACATGGTAAATTATACTACTTTTCGTGTTAATAATGTTTTGAGGCTGACTAAATAAGTTGGCTCTATTATATTTATCTAAGTATTTCGATATAATATGTACAGGCTACCTAATCAGAGATGTTTCATCTTGCTGAAAATTTTAATCAACTGCAATGACTGTCCTATTTAAAAATAAAATTAAATGCCTACAATAAATTATTTATCAGATAACGTTTTGATTAAAAAATATCATTCTATAAATTCGATTAAAGAATTGGTGATTACCTATCTCGGACGATGGAATCTATTTATTATGAATACACCACGGTAGATAATAAATAAAAGATTGTGTGTCACGTTTTCGACGGCGTTATCTGCTGTTAAGGCGAGGGGCACATGGGAAGGGTGCTCTCAGGTAGAGGCAGGGTGTGGCCAGCTGATCTAGCACGCACACAGCTGTGCGTGTTTACGAAAAAAATATTCTTCTATTGATTTTTATCCTGACGAAGCGACTTATCAAACAGGTGTTCGTAAATACACAAAATTATTATGTAGTGAGGTGTTGAATATAGGTTACTTTCGCGTGTTTTTTGTTGTTTGTGTGGGAGTACTGACCTTGATTCCAGAGCGTCCCTGTTGCTTGAGCAGCACGTTTTCTGGCTTCATATCGCAATGGATGATCAGATTCTTGTTCAGCGCGTGCAGGCACTGCAGCAGGCTGTGCGAGAACTTGCGCACCAGCTGCAGCGAGAACCCTTGGAACTTATTCTTTTTGATTAATTCGTACAAGTTAATCGAGAGCAGCTCGAACGTGATACACGTGTGGTTCCTGAACGTGAACGAGTCGAACATGTGTATGACGTTCATTGTGTTGTCCTTGTCCTGCTCGCGCAGGTGCTCCAGAATACGGATCTCCTCCTGCGCTTGCCGGTGGAACCGCTTTTCGTTGCGCACCATTTTGAGCGCGACGTTCTCGCGCTTCTTGTGGTCGTACGCCTTCACGACCTGCCCGAAGCTACCTTTGCCGATAACTTTGAGCACCTCGTATCTGTACGCTATGTGGTCGTGCGGTATGTGAATGTAGGAGCCCTGCTCGTTGTCGTACTCGCAATTGTTCGGGAACCCGACGAGCCCGGGCCGTTTCTTAGCGTTCGCGCCTATGAAGTACACTTGGGGGTAGTCGAATATCTCACGGTGTTCGTAGGGGGTGAGTTTGTTCATATAGAGCTTCATGACCTGCTCGGGGCTGGCGGCGGCGGCCGGCGGACGCTTGTCGGGCGGCTGCGCGGCGGCCGGCGGCGGCGCGGGCGGCCCGGGCTCCAGCGGCGGCAGCGCCCCGTCCCGCAGCAGAGCGCGCCCGAACGCGTGCGCGCTCCCTAGAGGCATGTCGCCGGTCATGGCCGCGCGGCCACCGCCACCTCCGCGCACTTCGCTCGCCGTGGCCGAGCCGACCCACGCTCCTTCGCACACACCACTGCACCTCACTGCACTCGCACTCGATGAAGGCGCCACCCTGGCACACTACACCACATTTCACATCGACCGGGAGGAGCGAAACCCACGCTTCCACTTATGCGGGCACATTCCGTCTCGACGATACGATTGAGCGCGGCCGTGGATGTTACCGAACGACGCGAACGTGAAACGCAAACAAAGACCCCCTTCCTTGCTGGCCGACCCGACGACAGAACCAGAGAGAAAATAGAAACGGTCGCCAAAGTCATTGAACCGTTCGTCTGCGCCAAGAGTGCGAGTGGGAGTGAGACAAAAGAAACGGGTCCCGCTGTTATGGTTGTGTACCACTAGATGGCGCTAGTCATAACACCGTTTAGAAATCTGCATTATGAAAGACCTAATATTTTCTATTTCTTTTGTATAGAATTTTATTGTCTACTTTCTTGCCATAATTTTTACAGTATACTTATTGACATATTGTATATTATATTACTTTTGCCTTCCACTTTAATAAATTTTATTTAAACAACACATGCTATTATTATAGTCATCACAAATACCGCGGTTTGGTATAACAGTGAATAATATTAATTATTTAAGCACAATAAGTCTTCATGAATTTTGTCTAGTAAAGATATCTTAAGCGATTTTGCAAGTGACAAATAAATTAATATACTAATAGATTAGGTCAGTAGACCTATTCGCTAACTTTTTTTGACAGATGAAAGTGATAATCACCGAGTGAATTACATATCCATTGTTATTTTTACAGGACAAATGCCATATAAGCGTGTCGTGTAAAACAGCAACGGATTTGTTAGCACTTTCGGTGCCAAATCTAGCACTATTTAAATAGGTCTGGCACCACTAGTGATTCCTCTGAGTATAAGAGGTTGGCGCTGCCAAACAAAACATGTACGAAATAAAAATAATTAAGTAACTTTATAAATACCTATTAAATAAAATTAAAACGCTAAACAAACGAACAATACCATTATAGTTTTTGCCCCACGGGCTAGCTTCACCCTGGCGGCAGCCCAAGTCTACACACCAGGAATCGCCACTGTCTGGCTCTGAAATATATGATCCAGCACTTATTATTTAGCACCCATCCGCGGGTGATAAATGACATTTGAAAAAAGTTTCTCTCGAGTTCTTGTTGTAATGATACGTGTTGAGAGATTCCATTTTTACCTCAATTTACCATACAATTTATTATTATTAGGTAGGTAGGTACATTTTTCACTTGACGTTGGCTAAAGGCGTAATCCCGCGAAAGCGATTCATTGACAATAAGAAGAATTAATAGGTTGTACTCTTTTTTATGTACAAATATTTATTATATTTAAACAATGTTTGTTGTAGACTATTGCTTAAACCTCCTTCAATGACTAGGAGAGGCCTTATGTCCCAGCCCGCCTAGCATTTGGCTATAACCTCCAATTGTAAATTTTATCGAAACTGCGAACATGTATAAAGCTTATACATGTTCACAGTTTCGATAATATTTCGAGATGGCGGTTATATCCAATAATTTTTGATAGTTCAAAGCGATAAATGGCTATATCATATCGTGTTTCGGTGGTCATGCTAGGCGGGCAGCAGTGGGTCGAATTATAAAGGCTGTTATGATGATGATGATGAATGTTTGTTGATAATATAACATAAGTAGTTGAGAGCATTCTCACACATTTACGTCCACTGTCACTTTCTAAGTTGTATGAGAAATTACTTATATAATCAACAGTAAGTAACTATAAAAAAAATGTTTCTTTTTTTAAATAATGATTTTTTTTATTTTACTATTTAGTAGAACTACAAAAATCATCATATTCGATTCTCAAAAGCAGAATTAATAGTAACAGTAATAATTCCTTAATATTAAAAGAGAACAGCTTATTGAGTTTCTTGCTGGCTTATCTCAGTAGGCTCTCTCATTTTGTGAACCCGCTTTATCTTTAATATAAATATTATTAAGGTTTACGTCAACAAGTACTTGTAAAAGTCTACGTTGAATTAATTAGTTTTGATTTGATTTGAGAAGATTCGTAATGTTCTAAAACGGTGATGATAATGGTCTAGAAATTAATAACGACTGCATGGTTTCAATTCAGTAATAAATAAATCATAAATATAAGAAAGTCACATATTTTGCTTAGTCATCCCTTTTATGTAGGCGACAGGCCTATACAAAAGGGAAATCTAACCCAAAAGCTACTTAACCATCAGTAAACCAACAAACAAAAGCAAAAAACCAAAGCAAGAGTCACATCCTAAATTACTCAGCAGTTCAGGTGTTTATTACTTAATGAATAAATAAAACACTACCGCTTATGGACCTGTAAGCATATTCGCTAACTTTTTTTGACATATGAAAGTGATAGTCACCGAATGAATAAGTTGGCAACAGTGCCTAATTAACCTTAACTTATTATTATTATAACGCCCTTAGGGATTTGACATTTTGCGATATAATTCACTTGGTGATTATCACTTTTATCTCTCAAAAAGAGTGAATACGCCAGTTGACTGAGGGTTACCGGTGTTGCAAGGTTTAAATAATATTGTCAACTGTGTTCTCATGATGTATTTTATGAAACTTAACTAAACATTTTAACCTCTCAATCTTATTTGTATAAATTAAATTATTAAATGAAAACAAAGAATTAATGTATGAATAAGTATTTTACATTATAATAATATTCTGTCGCTGTCAGAATTTGGGTCTTGCATAAAACCGTAGTATCTAGTCTATGGGTATTCAGTCAACTGCAACTGCGCCATCTCGCGGAGAATCATAAAATGTTCGGTTCATCATCCATCCCACACGTCTTTTTCTATTCCGTTGTTTTCTGTCTTTTAATACATTCGTAATCTTGGGATATATTAATTGTGTCGTGTTTTATATTTGAGTTTCATAAGATTATGTGCATAAAGTTTAATGGTGTAACCAAAAGGAGCCATAAAGTCTAAAATATAGTGGTGATAAATGAAAGTAAGTAAGATTTTTTCTAATAAATCGTTCATTGCGACTTTATATCCACTTATTTCTATTATTGCAATAATTTTGGTGCTGCAATAATGTTAGCGGCTCTGGCCCATGTTTAATTTAGAATTAGTAACATTATAATCTTCTTATACGGCCTGTGAACTTAAAACTAAATGAACCGAAATCAATTTAGTTACAGTAATCTGATAATTCTACTGTAATTACGCTTGTATTAATTACATTATTATTATTATGCTATGGTAGTGTGTATCACAATGGCCAATTCGTCACGAACTAGCAATACAGGGACCTTTTAAGGTGTTGTTGAGCACTTATGGACTAGTTATTGTAACATTCAACATTGCTTCCTTGTTCAATATCTAACCCAAGGCTTGTGTGTCTCTTTGATTTGCGTGATGTTTGGATTATTGCCAGTGCACTAAAACAGGCTACAACTGCACATAAAACTGGCAAAGCGAAATAAAGTAACTTTTCAATTCTTTGTTTATTTTTTTCATGTGAGTCACTCTCCAGTTCACTATACATACAACAGACCACTGAGTCATAAGTCTGAGTTGAGAGGATAAACCTTAACCTTTGTAGTAAACATAGTATTTAAAATACATAATTGTATTATATCATTAAGTGCATCATTTATCTGCCTACATATTTAATGACTGCTCATAGTATTTTATAGTGATTAATAATCAACATTGAAGATTTTAGAAGTAATATTTGGGTTATATTAAAAATACCTAAAGTTTTATGGGACGCAGGGATTTAAAGGTATTGAATTAATTCAATATCTGAAGATTATTGATTCAGAGTTTACATCTACATATCAATCATTTTGAGCTACAAAGAACGAAACAGCCCAATATGTGTAACTCTAAATTAGTGATATAATGTATCTATAGTATTATATTTATAAAAATACAATTTAATCACATTTGAATGTATCTGATTAACTTGATACCCTTATATTCAATGTTATCTAGAGCAGGTATTATTACTCTGCCATATATTATATGAACTTCTTAGAAAAGAAAACTGTTGACAGTATTTTATCAATATATTACTGCTGATAGCATAAACAAATAGTATTTTACATAAACATATAGGAGAGAATATTAATATTGAAAGTTACAATAATAATATAATTAATTATGTTCTATTTATAATTGTGATGTGCACACATTACAATAATAATTATGAAAAGACCATAGCAGACCAATACTATTTTAATTTTATCCCACACTGCAGTCAAAAAATTAATATTAATATTACACTGATCGAGAACTGTGAGCAGGGAACTATCAATAAACAAAATTATACATAAAAATTCTACATAATTAATAAAGCTCATTAAATGAACTCATTAATATGACTGATGAGAGAAGAGTACTGACACTTTGTTTATTGAAATATTGTTCATCAACTAATTCATGTTTCCTCTGCATTTCTCTTAAAAATTAAAGTAATCCTTTTAAATCTTAGATGTTTGTATATGTAGTATAATAATATAACAGACTATTTTTTTTAATTTATGTATCAACTCCGAACCAGGGTATTACTACCTTACAGAAGACCACGGTCAAATAACTCCACATTTTTGTAGTGTTGTGTTTCTGTTGGTGTGTAAGTTTGCCAGAGTTCCATGTGGTAAGGAAGAGGACAAGGATTGATAGCAATTGTTATGTCAGTGTTGTAAGCGTCTATAGGCTACAGAGAGAATTTGCTAGACTGATTTAGGATAAGATAATTGAGTCACAACCATTTCAAAGAACGTTGCCAAAGAACAGTACTTTTTGCAAGACTACAGCGAAGCCTATGATTTTAGCAGTCTATATGTATCTTGTATGTTTCTCTATAGCGCCTAATTATTATACATAGCGTCTATTCCTCCGATTTAGATAAATAAGGTGGCAATCGATTTTTTACTATGATCTAGGTATCATAGGCTACGTTTTGGCCAACTTTGCCAGTAAGAGGAGTTTATTTTACCTTGTTAACCCTGATTTTAACCAATTTCATCCCGATTTTAACACTTTCTTTTTTTCCTTAGTCCAGTTAGTCTTTTAACCTTTTTTCTTGTTATATGTTTCTATCGCTGAGTGAGGTTTTCAAAGCTCCATGAAGTAGTGCCTTATCTTCTTCTGCCTAGTCTGGTTCTGAGGCCTGCTGTGTTTCCATTCCCTCTTTGAATAACAGAGTCAGCATTTTTGTCCACTTATCTACACTAAATAGTTCTTCAAATGTTGCATTTGCTTTACATATACTTATCACCAAAACAATGTATTTTTCTGAGAAGTGATAATTTGCTTCAATATAAAGATATTGGGAATAGATTAGATTAACATTCTAGGTTATTTATGTCATTATTCGTTTTTTAAGTTTGAGTGTATTTATTTATTTACAAACTGGTATTTTTTTTTGTTGAGGGGTCTATTGAGGCTGCTGCTTGGATTTGGCTAAGTACTATTAAATATTCAAAAACCTTACCACCATTTCATGACGAAAATAATTATACTTGTCCACAATTACAAATAAATAAACTATATTACAAAATATTAGATAGAAATTCACATTGTTGGGGGTAAACAGGAACACCATTTGAACTGAAATACAAATGTCTCACAATCTTTTTAATTGTAAATACTTTTACACATTTTTCCTATACACTTAAGTTTTGAAACAAGTAATTAGTGTAGGGTTATTACACCTACATACCTTAGATAAGACTGATAGCTGATTAGAATTTGTGGAAACAGAAAATGATACAACCAATCCCTTGAAGTGCTAGTAGTAACTTACCTTAGTTGATTTTTTAATCAAATACAAGCATATGTATAAAGTTCAAACTGCTAATATCGTAGTTTATTCTATCATGGGTCAGGATTTTATTTAGCTAATGAAGAACAGTAGGTAGTTATTTTATGAGAAAAAATGCACTGAAAAAAAAATCGACTTGCCTCGGGCGGGAATCGAACCCGCATCTTCCGCAATCCGGGCGGCTGCGTTGACCTTTACGCCACCGAGACATTGCTTTTCGCTGTCGAAATTTGTCAGTGCTTGGTGCTTATGTTTTTAAGGTAAACATTGTTTCATCAAATCTTTTTGAAATTAATAAATATTAATTAAATAAAATTATTCCATAGTTATTTTACCTTATTATGAGGCAGTGAGTTTCCTCATGGTGCACTTCCATGACTCTGACCCAACGGGTTCTTTGTGTCTCTTTCAGGTATCTTACTCTTTTCGCTTCCCGAATATATAAGCTATCAACCTTCCACGCCAGTCCATGGGCTTGAAGAGCTTGTAGTACTTTGATCTTGGATAGGCAATTCCCAGGATATCTATTCTTACCCTGGCTATAGAATCGCAGTTACACAGCAGGTGTACCATGGATTCCCGGTCATGTACACATGATCAATTTGGTCTTGATGAAAGTTGCATTTTGTTGAGCTTGTAGTTTATGCCGTAGTGCCCTATAAGCCCACCCAAGATTAGGCAAGCCTGTTGTCTACTGTCCCCATATATGAATTTACTCCATTATCATTCCAAATGTAGTATTTATATAAATAAAGTAGCCTTTATTTCGGATAGTAGTTGCAATAAAAAATCTATGTATAAAATATTATGTTATATAGTACTAGCGACCCACCCCGGCTTCGCACGGGTGCAATGCTTATGTAAATATGCATGTATTATACATATAAACCTTCCTTAAGAATCACTCTATCTATTAAAAAAAACCGCATCAAAATCCGTTGCGTAGTTTTAAAGATCTAAGCATACATAGGGACAGACAGACGGCGGAAGCGACTTTGTTTTATAGTCCAGTCAACAAGTTCAAAAACGTGAAAAATAGAGATAAAGCTCCTAAAAATATGAGCAATAGCTCATTGGATTCGGAACGACCTCTAGAAAAAAGAGTTTTGAGGATTTTACTGCACGTAAAAAATTGCAATTGTTATTAACAAAATAAGATGAAAAAAAAGAGGTATTTACGTTTTTGTTAATAACTCATAAACTATTAATATTTAAGATATTTGGAAAAAAAGTCCTTAAAGAGGAGGAAATTTCCGAAAAAAAAGTCCCTGCTTCCGGAACTCTACCTCTATTATTTATAATTTTAATTTAACGCTGAAAATAGGGCTCCGCGCAGCCATTACGGCATGGGCGCACTGCCGTTAAAGACAGTTTCTTACATAAAATTATTTTTTTATAGTAACAAATATGAATTTAAAAATTTAAATAAATTATGGTGTCATCCAGATACTTGAAAGAATATATTCCCGTTGGAAAAAAATTTTTAAATTAATTTTTCAAAAAGTTATGCAATTGTTAATTAACGAATTTTTTTCCTATCTCCGTTTTCATAAATGACGACATAAAAATTTAAATAATAAACCTATAAATTTTTGGCTCTGTGGAGCTCTTCTTATATATATACTTAACAAGATCCCGCGATAAAAGTTTATTAAAGTTAATTATTTTGTTTATTACAATTTTTTAAAGTTAACAAAAAATGAAAAGTCTAAGAAATGTTATTAAAAATTTTTTTTTAAACAAATGTTATATTATTGCTGCTTTCTTATCCAACAATGGCATTAAGTAACATCGGAAAATTTTTTTTTACATCATTTGTTAAGAAATTGTTTATAAACAAATAGACAAGTTTAATATTTAAAGAAATTTTTTTTTTACCATTATGTTGTCTTGGCAAAATAATGATTTTTTAAAAAAAAAAATTTTCTTAAATAATTTTTTTTATTGTTTATAATCGTTTTTTTTATATTTCGATTGTTTAAATAATTAGTTAAGGAATGATTTTCTCCTTAAAAATCATATTGGCATTTCTTCATAGGTAAATAGAAAAAAAATTTTTTTTTATCAATAATTTCATTGTTTGTTAACTTAACAATTTGTTATAAACAAATTCTAACTACCGTTATATTTTTTTTCTAGAGCTAAAAAAAATAACAAAAACAGCCATATATATCAAAATACTAAAAAAAAAATTTAATATAAAAGCGTTATAAAAAATAGAAAAAATTTTTCTATTTGATAGCGAGTCTAGTGACCATATTTAATTATTCTTTACCGATCCCTGTCTGAAGGATGTATGTCAAATTTATATTCATATTGTAGTAGTATTACAACGCATATCGTATACAGCATACATGATAAGTTATTCAGAAGTCATAATTTATTAATAAATTGCATTTTATACGTTTATAATGCATTTGTAGCCTTGTAACTGCGTTAGTTAGCCATTGTACTTCTAGGTCACGTATAGGATTCCCTTCTCATCTCGTGGGCTCATCGCACCAAGGGTTCACCATTCGATACTCTCGTAAGCGAGCTACTGAAGCTCAACAGGGGCAACCTGAGCATGTTGATTAGCGCTCTGACTGCAAACTGAACAGACATCTCTACAACGAAAGTCTAAAAGAGACTGATGCTACACCTCCTGTGCTCTTGTGAATCTCTCGTTCACAAAAGAAACCAACATTTGGGGCGATACATTCTCGACCCAGACCCAAAACAATCCAAGCTGGGAATATCTCATTATTTTTAGACAGTGCCCAGCTAAAGGAGTACATGTAAGGCCTTAATAGGACTTGGAGGCTAATCACAATAGATCTTTAAAGATCGCAGTGATGTAAACAGCCCTGAAATAATTGACTCGTGCGGTGGTAAGTAAATCACCCACAACGCATTCCCATTCCAAAGATGGTGTCCAGCTATAGAACTAACGCCAAAACCAATGTGAGTACCTACGTACTATCGCGGTCTCCGTAATGTTCCACTTCACGTAAAAGCGTCGATTAAACGTACATATGAATTCAAGATTTGAAAACACATTGGTACGTGGCTGGTTTAGAACCGGTGGCTCCCGGGTGGGAGACAAAGCCACCGCCGCTTCCTGCTGGTATATGGTGAGAAAATGTATATATCGGCAGGCAAATCTATGCCTATTCTCACCATACACCAGCAGTTCTGTTCAGTTCAGAGCAGTCTGGCAGATCTACATGTGTATGCTTAACTAGTAACAACAACTGGAGCCAACCTATTTTGGAAAACCCTTAATGTAATTTATTAGGCCATAGATGGTAGTAGGTATAAAGCTATAACCTATGACGGTAATCCATTATGCTAATAATTAGATAGGTCAGCGCATTTAGGTCAATGGAACGGTAGCTACATATTGTTATGGGATGATGTGGAAGCGGTTGCTTAGTTGCCATGTTTTTTTATATAAAAAGGTCAAGCAAATGATTCCATGGTAAGCAGAAGTGGAGTCCACATGCGAAGATAGCTGGTGTGAGAGATAAACTGCCGCGCTAGCCACTTACGGCTTCTTCATACCTCGTTTGTATGACCCAGGATTGTAGGAAGGAGAGAACACGTGCGCTGGCAGTGAATTCCATTTCTTGATTGTGCGACAAAGAGACGAGTTGCTTAGTTCGCGTTGGAATGGTAGCCACAGTTTGTCGGTGACAACGTAGACCAGCACGCGTAGTCCTTAGAAGGAAGGGAGATGGTGGGATAAGGGAAAAATGGATATTGCATATTAAACCAGTTACAGTTACACTTACAGTTATCTATTGTAGTCTGACATTGTTAAAATACCTCGGCTTGTCCTTCTCTCAGTCTTACTATATTTATTATCATCATCATCATATCAGCCAAGAGACAACCATTGTTGGACATAGGCGTCCCCCAAGGCTTCCCGCGGCCCTTACCAGATCCAATATAATACATTTGCTACTTTTCTCAAGCTCATAAATTTCTATGATCTCTAAATATAATAACCGACTGAATAAAGCGATATAAAAAACCCCATAGGTAGATTAGATGTAGCTTCATTCCCCGCTCATTGTCCCAACAGATATTATTACAATGACCCGCATGGGGCGTGAAGGGTCCTTTATGACTCTATTTTGGTTCTAACAAGTTTCACACGAAGCGATTCGTTCCCTATCCTTGTAATGGTACGATAGTAACTTTTACACGATAACACTGATTATTGCAAATCGGATTTTTTATATTTCTTCTATGTTCCCTACTGTCCTGTGTGTAATGTTTGTTCTGTATTTTTAACTATGAAGATAACTTTCATCGATACCCAATAAAAGAAAACAGTTAACGCAATTAATAAAAGGAAACTGATTTTTTTGTTTATTGATCAAGTTTTAGGCAGCCCAGTCACGCCTTTCTCCCATAGAGAGAGAAGAGATTACTTCTTTCCTATTTCTTTCGCTTCATCTACTCTCGTCACTGTCCCGATTTCGAGTACTTACTTTTGACCTGGGACGCAATTCTCGTTTTCTTCGAAATAATCTCGAATTCGAGAATTCATTGGAGTTTTCATGACGTTGAAAACGTTTGACGTTTGACGTTTTTATTCTGAAAATCTCGAGTTCGACTTTTCTCGAAGGGAAGCCACTCGAATTGCTTCGAGTGGTTGGTAGCGGTCGAGACGTAGATTTCGAATTCGAACAACCATAATCCATATATCAACATTTACGTTTATAATATTAGTAGGATTCTATAAAACCTGTAAAATAGATTTTAAAACTTTCAAAACATTTTGTAAGAGGTATGTTGTTGCAACATACCTCTTAAGGAAACGAGAATTGCGCCCCATTCTCATGCCTTCGAAATAGTCTCGAATTCGAGATTTATCTTCGAAATATTTCTATTTAGATTCGCGATTTATTTCGAAGTTTACTCGAGGGCGACTCTCACTTATTCATGTTTTAAAGTCGTGAGCTATTCTGAAAATCTCGAGTTCGACTTTTCTTGAAGGGAAGCCACTCGAATTGCTTCGAATGGTTGGTAGTGGTCGAGACGTAGATTTTGAATTCGAAACACCATAATTATTATCTGTAATCTACTATCTCAAATCTCAAAAACCTGCATGCAATACATAACTACTTACTTAGCATTCACAGTTATTTTGAGATTGTATTGTAAACTTTAGCTTGTTTATACTTTTTATTTATTTACAAAAGCAGTTTCTAAAAAAGGAATTATGTAAACAATTTATGATATTTTCCCCATACCTACTAATAACTATAAAATATGTAACTATTCTTTAAAACCTGTAAATAAATAAAAAAATTGGACATTCGAAAAAACAATCTCGATTTACGAGATTTTATGGTCGAAAAAGTATTCGAAGAGTAAACCCGAATTCGATAAATTATTGCGAAGGAAACAAGAATTGCGCCCCGGGCCCTTTTTCAAGGTGTTATCGATTTGATCTATTTGACCTACAAATTTTCAGTCGATAATCACGTTTTATTAAGTATTTGCGAAGGCTGTATATTTTAGCGATAGAAAATCCGCGTCGTGTCTAATCCTTTAACGCAATTGTACAGCCACACAATTAATCGTATCAAAGTCTTGCTTAACCGAACACCTGGGGTTTCACGTGCCGCCATTGCAATCATGACATCTGTGACGTGACCACGCTTTGGACTCGTTCTGGTACAGTCCTGAATATATTTGCGCCAAAAAAGATATGGGAATTTTCTTTAAGTGTCCTAAACTGCTATGAAATTTTCCGTGCGTGGATTTCCTAGACTGGTCTTCCAACTGAGATACCCATCACCACAATATACAGGGTGTAAAAGACATGAACAGTCAATCGAGAACCATGTATTCTGCTCACCATCATAACATTTTTTTTTCCTTTAAAGTTGGTTTTTAAAATCGGACCTGTAAGTCCCAATTTGTAAACAATTAACAACCTAGTGTGGGTTTTGTGTAATGAGGTTAATTTACCAGGTATTTTTATCCTCTTTCAAATTAAATAATAAAGTTAATAACGTCAATCGGTCCTACACGTGAATCAATGGTCTCATTATCAAACAAGTTGTGTACGACCAATAATTGTGATAACAATTCGCTATCGTATAGTTTATCAAAACGTGTTATTCTTGAGAAAACAAGAAATGCTATTGTGCAATATTTTCTATTTGCATTCTGTGATCCGGACTGTCATGTTCAGGTCATTCTTTAAGCACGTATTTATAAAGCTCACTTGAGTTCTGGACTCCACTTCCACTTACTACCAACCATTAAGTTTGCTAGACTTTTTATAAAGAAAAATGCGAAGATGCGTAGCGAGCGACACTGTAAATTTTTTTTTTGAACTGACTAATATTGATGGCCGCAAATAGCCGTTTTTGAGAAAGCGAAGACTATGGTGCAACCCTCCAATTTTCGAATAAGCAATTGTATAATCGGCAAGTATCTCCCGCGGGAGAGTCTCTACCGATTAAAGTCTCTAAGGCCTTCAAGTCAAGGGAGCGGAATGCCTGTGGGTGCATCTATTCTAGAGGCTCGGACCTCGGCTCAGGGGAGCCGTGTCATGGAGGGACTGAAAAGGTCTGCAGATGCGACGCGAGGTTGAGTAGCGGGCTGTATTTAGATATAAGATGCAATGTTGTAGGAGCAGGAGCTTCTTGCATACGTTCCTCGCAAGGAATTGCTTACAAAACATCCCTGGCTTGTTTTATACAAAAACCTCGCACCGCTAAGTCTTTCTTCTCTACGCATCCTTCACCACGAAGAATAGCATAGCTCTGGTGGAAAAAACCAGCCTGATCACTCTGCAGAGGTTTCTAGATACCTATTCACGGAGTACTTGTCTTTATACTTACCTCGGCAATACTTTCCCTCGGATCCGTGTTCAAATTCGCGTTTACGGTTTGCAATAACAGTCATTGTGGGCGTTATCCTTCACCGGAACGTCTGAATGATTTGCTTGAATGACTGAGACTGACATTTTGAATAACAGATGACCTGATTGAGTCGATCGAAAAGGTCATTGAGGCTGAACCAATTTTACTTTTCTTCGACATCAGTATTGGCTGCAGTTTTTTTATATTTTTTTTATTAGTTTCGGCAATGTTCTCACACAACACTCCTTGCAATGTGGCCAACGAGGATTCTTGCAGTTTTAGGAAAGATTGTAATATATAAAATGCGTAGCTTTTTGACACGTATTCCATTTGACATTAATTTCATAATCAAAAACTTCCGTAGATGGCTATTGAAGGAACACTTGCGGTAGCGGTTATGTGTGACTCTCTGGGACTTCAGCCCACTTAAAACCGTTGACGGTCTCTACGCCTTGCTTGTAGGTGTGCCTCACGAGGAACACTGTATACGTCCGCGAGATCACCGGCGGCTGGCTCTATCAGGCTCCTACGGTGGTCAAAGAAATTCCCGAGAACGCTTGGGATGTTCTATCAGCTTTGAGACGTGCAATGCGAGCGACGGGGCCCTATCCCATCGCTCGGGGGCGGGGAAGACCTAGGCGAACGTTCATCGATCAAGAAGAAGTCAAGTCAAAAGTTCTTGAAATCGCCGAGCATGCATGAGGTAGACGAAGCAAAATAAATATGTAAGGATTGTAGCAAGGGAAAGAAAGATAAGCGTGACTGTGTGTATGATTCAAACGAGTCACCAAATGCAAAAACAGATTTTCGCAATGAAAGTCTGATTTATAACTCAATATATGGTCACTGCAGCTTCTAGGTAACATAGTTATTATACCGTCCATTAGTCTATGGCACTAATTATACTTTTCCTGCGCATACGGTTCCGGGCTCGCGTTTATTGTTAATGCTATTCTATTTTTTTATTTCGCTCATTGAGTATTTTGAGTTTTGTAGATGAAGGTTAATTGGACTATCCTATGACGTTAGTTTGGTATTGAATTTGCACCGATGTAGGTAGTACTATAGCCGTAGTTTGGATTGTTTAACCTGGTTAACTAATAAAGGTTTTATGGAATTAGTCATATATCTCTTTCATAGAGCTATATTAGCTGATGTTTACTATATACAAGAATTACAAAAATATAAAACGCTAATTAGTCGAATAACCACAGATTTAATAATACAAGGAGATAGGCCAAGCCGGCGTTTAACTTGTGACAAGTGTATGCCCTTTTGGCATACATTGCCGCCACTTTGCCTTCCGATAAAGTCAAGTGAATACGTAACTCAGCGATTTGACCGATCTCCTTTGCGGCTGTGCTTAACTTTCATCGCTTCGCAGTCCTTAAGACGCGCGCAATGAATAGTGTATGTATATTACTGCATGCTCAACTAGAACCATGTTATGTAGTACGGCCGCTGACTGCGACACTCTGTCTTCCTATGAACTCGGTGATTCGACCGATCTCCTTAGATTGATATATCTGAGCGAATAACCCATAAAATCGGTATTAAATTTGTTTATCACATTTAATTATAGCCTTATGTAGACATCGTGTATTTTTTGTGTTAATTTATAATTTTAATATCTTAATACCGTAAAGAAGACAATATTAAGACATCTAAAATTATATGAGTTCTTTACTTACTAACATGTGTTGTTACGAACACAACAGTATTTTCTTATTGGAATAGTTTTGCGAGCAATTTGGACGGGTCAAATGCAAATGTTCTAATCTTATACAGATATGTCGGAGTGGGCAATACTGGTTAGGGTCAGTCGCTTTGAGGGCCGAAACTGCGGTGCCTAACAAAGCATGAATATTTGATCCCGGTTGGTTGCGGTCATCCGGGCTGTTTATTCATTTCAATCCTTAAGCGTTTGGGAATAAGCGCTTTGTAAAAAAGGGCTTATTCTCTTGTAGGTATTACTTGTATCTTGTAGGGTTAGGTTTAGGTACATTGCAGAAATAATTATAGCGGAGAGCCAACATTGCACCAGATCCTACATTGTGCCAGCTTTACAACTTCCTAAAAAAGTACTGGAAATATTAAATTTTTAAACCAAGTACAAACAAAATGGCGGAACTTTAGTAGCGCTGTAGTCTTATCAATTTATGTATGTAGGTACCTACCTACTTACCTAGCCAACGAAGAATAATACCTGTCTTATGGTAAGAAATCTGGTACAATATAGGAAATATAGGAGCCCGGATATTGACCACTCTCCTTATATCAGCGTTTTCCAAACTGGGAGGCGCGAACTAGTCTAAAGGGAGCCGCGAAAATTGTGACACGTTAAAAAAAATTAAGGGCGGCAAAAATGAGAAATTAAAATTTTCTTATACCTACTAATTAGTAATCTAGTTTCGAATCACCGGACTTTATATCCTTGGGGCTTTTGGCTTTTGACCAGAACGGCGAAATGGCTAGATCTGGCCCTGAGGGCGCCAAATGATTAAGTATTTTTAACATCAATGGTTTTTTTGTTGAGGTTGTTTTGTTTTTAAGTTTTTTAGGTTGTATTGACCTTAAGCTACTATTTACATAGGTTGATTAATGTTTGCGGCCTGCATGCGTCTCAGGGCTAAGGACTACACCGTACGACATCATGCAGGCCACATGTTTACAATGTTGTATTGAATGTTAAAATCTATGTTATATTGGAGCAATTGCTCAAGCTGCTTAGGTTGGCTGAAAACAGTTAGCAGCTCTAATTCGGACCGCCTGATCTGGGGCACTCAGTACCTTACAGAAGACCGCAGGCTCTACTGGACATCTATTATATTGGGTCTAAACGCGCACGGTATAAACAAGTGAGTTTGCCACGGCCGCAACAATTAAGGCGAACGTCGAGTTATAAACGTACAGAGTATTTCGATACTTACAGCTAATATGTCATTAGGATATGCCGTGACAGCAGGGTTGCCAGGTCTTTTCCAAAAAAAATACCGAACAGTGAGCGAAATAAAAAGCTCCTCACTTGTCGTATTGCCGATCCTTTGACTCGCGCATAAATGGGCAGGACTCGGAGCATGACAAGGCCAGTTGCCATACTACATCTCTGCCTCCTTTCCTCGCTACTTCCACGCCACTCGTCGGGTGTGTGGCTGGCCCATAAGTAGTAGGGATAGTACGCAACATCGATTGCCGATTGCGTAAAATTTCACAGTCGATTCGTTTGTCAGGGAGAAAAATTTATCAGAAAAAAATACTGAACCTCCCATACTTCGGTATTTTTGTCAACACCTAACACAGTGCTAAAATACCGAACTGTTCGGTAGAATACCGAACACCTGGCAACCCTACACGACAGCGATCAAAATCAAATTGTAATTGCCACGCTGAACTGACTTACCATAGTATAGACTGTGCCATCATAAAAACTTGTGTCTCCAGCATAGTAGCTTATCAATTTGTTAATAAACTCTTATAAGCCGGTGCAGACGTTATAAATATTATGAACTGATAACAATATCGTTCGTTGTGTCTGGTCATTAGGTCGTAGTATTGATTGACTCATTTCTTTTTCATAATCATATTGGAAGTTCATTAAAGTTCAAATGCTATATCGTTGCAAATCGTTTTAGGTATTGAAATACTCAAACCAATAAACGCGAATATTGTAAAGAAGAAAACTTGTATGTTTGTTTGTACAGTCTTTGTATGTTTGTAATAAATACTAAAAAAATACTGAAACGATTTAACAAATTCTACTACTGGCAGAATATTACATTTTCAGTAAGTAACGTAGGCTTTACCTATTTCAATAAAAAAATCCACTCGATCGAAGTCGCGAGCTGCGCGATAGTCTTATGTATTATATAGTATTATGTTATGAGAAGTTGCTTTTGGCAGTCTGACTGAAGGAGTTTTTAGTATATTCTTTACTCCTTGCATAATTGACCAGTTGAGTGGATCCCTGGATATCTTACATTCATAATTAGACCCAGTAGGTGGCGCTGCAGTCGGGCTCTAGGATAGTGCTTTTTTGAACCCGCCAGACTTTGTCATGTTTAAAAATCTTTACGCATCAGAAAAATCCAAAATTCAAGAAATAAGGTTACAACAGTTGATTTTTTTTTGCTACGTGATGGCAAACAACCTTGCGGCCCACCTGATGTTAAGTGGTGGTTACCGCTGCCTATAGACACTTGCAATATTAAGTGTAAATCACTTAACACCGCAAATGGGTTTGCCATCTTGGGGACTAAGATGATATGCCCCTGCCCAGTAATTACACTTCCTACCTTTCCCTTCAATCCGAAACACAGCGAACTGCTTCACGGCAGAAATAAGAAAGGCGGTGGTACCTACCCAGACGACCCTATATATGGGTCTGCCACCTGGTAGTCGTCTACCAATTGTTTTGTAAAGCGAATTAGTTCATGTAGCATGTAGGTATGTAATCGAATTTTTTGAAGCCATCATTCAAACAAGAACTTGTGTAAAGTTCGATATATACGTAACAAAATTCGTCGTAAAATAGTTAAGCAGGTAGTTCAAATTTTCCTTAATATTCGTGCAAGCCCCACCTCACCAGACTAATAGTGCCGACCAATCGATCCAACCCCTGCACTTCGGAGAACCACTTAATTAAAGTCGAGTACACATGGCTGTACAAATTCAAATGGCGAGGGGTAAAAATACATTATGTACAGAAACAGCTGTTGTCTGCACAGTTTCTGAGAAATTCTATTACATATCGCATGTCCAGGCAATACTTGTAAGAAGGTTCTCATTTATGAAGCCTGAAGATAGTTTTGCATTTGCAGACGGATTATGTTTGAACCTTCATTTCATATAGGATCTGCCCGTTATCAGTTAGATGCACTGGTCCCGGTGGAGCACCGTATGAAGAGATTCATTGGCAGTGACGCACTCGTTGAGGCTAATCTCCAGAGCCTTGAGCATTGACCACCGAAGACGTGTGATTTGCTTGACGGTTTTTTATCGGTTACATTTCGGAGAGTTTGCAAATTTGATCCTCCAGCGTCCAGCCCCCTTCCACCACCGGACGACCAGACACGGCGAAGGCTTTCACCCTTACGTTGTGGATATACCTCCCATCTGCACGAAGCGCTTTGCTTCCTCTTTCATCATGCGAACAGCTAAGGAGTGGAACTCTTTGCCGAGCTCTGTTTTCCCGGACCAGTATAATCGGGACATCTTTAAGGCCAGAGTCAACAAGCATCTTCTAGGCGAGCGTGGGCCTTAGGCCTCATCATCGCTTTCCATCAGGCGTGAATGTAGTCAAACGACCAGCCTATAGAACTTAAAAAAATATATTAAGAGTTATGTTAACGGTGTTTCGTGACCGTTTTTAGAAAAACATTAACTCTATGAGAGGAGGAGTGAGGATAGGAGAGGTAGGAGGCAGTCTAGTAGGAGAATTCGTAATTGCGAAAAACAGCTCTCTTTCTCTCTCTCTCTCTCTCTCTCTCTCTCTCTCTCTCCTCCTCTCTCTCCTACAGCTTCCACGAATTCTCGCCTGTATATGGTTATTAACTTTTGTAATTATGTGGAATTTTGATATTATATGCTAAGATTTCAGTGCCTAAAATCGCACACGAACGTCTCAGGAGAATTTAGTAGTAACGTTAACGTACTCGAGTAAACGATATATTTTATTCTCCGAAGAAAAAAAAAACTTGTGTATTTTTATATGAATCGCTAAAATTAATGTGGCATAACTTGCCTTATAGATGCGGTATAATTGAGCTGCCACTATGGGCACCAAGCATGAAGGTCGTGATGCATTAACATAGCCAACATGAGCCGCCATTAATATTAAATTGATATAATAACTCTCATAACCCGGTCACGTTGTCGTGCTATACTAATGGTGCACTTTCGCCCGATGTGCTATTTGGAGACGGTTTGTGTTTCAACTCTTACGTTATTTGAACGAATAAATTGACGCTTCGACTGCATATAGGTAGGGGTACGGCGAATGAGCTGTTTTTTTTAAGATTTAGTGGAAACTTTGTTGGTTCTGTTTTATTATGTTACTTCATATTGTCATGTAAACATATGTAGAATAATGTGGCTGTTTCGTGACTTGGCAAATTATGTGATTTGGCCGTTTCGTTACTACAAGAACTATTGTATAACAAAACAGTAATAACAGTGAATAAATTTTTCACCTCACGCCCATGTGACGGTAGCGAAACGGTGTGTGTGTGGATTTAGACTCTACACTGTCCCTCACTATTTACAGTTCCGGGTCCCTTCTGCCTATATTTAACACCAGCCCGCCTAGCACGACCACCGAAACGCGATATGATATAGCCATTTATTGCTTTGAACTGTCAAAAATCATTGGATATAATCGCAGTCTTGAAATTTTATCGATACTGCGAACATATATACATGTTCGCAATTTCAATAAAATTTCAAGTTGGTGGTTATATACAATGATTTCTGACAGGTCAAAGCAATAAATGGCTAGGCGGGCAGGTGACATGAAGGCTACGAGCTTCCTCTCCAAGCAGTGCCGGCTTTAGCACTACTAGCAGTGGATATACTGGGTGTAAAAGACATGAACAGTCAAACGAGAACCATGTATTCTATACATCAAAATAAGACATAATAGGTTGGGGAAAAAGTTTCTTCGCATTTTTTAAGAAAATTCAAAACATTTTTTAAAATAGTTTATTTACATTTAACTAAAGTATGTAGGTACCATTTTGTTCGATAACTTTTTGCCATCTTGTAGGTAGGGACATGATCCCATTGCTATAGAAATTTTGGGACTTCTGGTCAAAATACCGCGACAAGTGGTTTTGGTAGTCCTCTCGTGATGTTAACCTGACACTGCCTAAAGAATTCTGAAGAGACCGAAACAGGTGGAAATCTGAAGGTGCAAGGTCAGGACTATACGGCGGATGCATTAACACCTCCCAGCCATACTCTCTTAATTTTTGCTGAGTGGCTAAAGATGTGTGAGGTCTAGCGTTATCATGATGAAAAACCACACCCCTTCTGTTGATTAATTCCAGCCGCTTTCTCTCAACTTCTTGCTTTAATCTCATCAGTTGTTCGCAGTAGAGTTCAGAATCGATGGTCCTGCCTGGTGGTAACAGCTCATAATGAATAATGCCCTTCCAACCCCACCACACACACAGCATCATCTTGTTGCGAGTTAACCCGGGTTTCGCCACAGTCTGTGAAGCCTGACCGGCCTTTGACCACGACCTTTTTCGCACGTTCTTGTCGTACGTGATCCACTTTTCATTACCAGTTATCAGCTTCTTCAAAAATGGTTCGGTTTCATTACGTCGTAATAAAGAATCACAAATGAGTACACGGTTCATTAGGTTTCTTTCAGTGAGCTCGTGAGGTACCCAAATGTCGAGCTTTTTTGTGTACCCAGTTTTTTTCAAATGCGCCAAAACTATTTTGTGGTCAATTCCCAGTTCTTCAGCTACGTCGTAACTACTGACATGCCGATCTTGCTCCACTTTTTCAAAAATGGCATCCATTTTATCTGTAATAGGGCGACCAGAGCGACGTGCATCTTTGACATCAAAATTTCCGGATTGAAAACGCTTAAACCAAATTTGTGCTACTCTCACAGACACTGCACTAGGTCCATAAACATCGCAAATTTTTTTCGCGGCTTGCGTTGCATTTTTACCTTTTTTGTAGTAAATTTTAAAATGTATCGAATTTCTTCATTAGATTCACTCATCTTGGCGGTACGAAAAACAAATGAAAATCACACATTTTCCTAATTTGAATTTGGAATTATGTTCTTTAAAATTTAAACTTTCAATGATACCAAAACCAGCCAGATACAAATAGTATAGCCAAAGAGATTTTATTACAAGTTTATACATACTATAATGCGAAAAGACTTTTTCCCCAACCTAATATTTCAACAAAATTATTGCTGGGAAATGATTTTTATTTTTTGGTGTTAAAAAAAATTGCAAATTGTACCGCGCAATGTAAAGGGCTCAACTCGCACACAACTCGCAAAACCGCGATAATTTTGTCAGACGGCGGCCCCGTTCGTTAGTGTCCGTGCGCATCGAGTGAGCTACATTGAACGCTAACGTTTTGAAGCCATTTTTTGTTATGAAATACTAAAAAAAATTATAATGTTTCTTTGAACAATAATTAAGAAATAACGTATAGAATACGTTTTCATAAAAAAATTAAAAAAAAAATTACGACTTTGACCTTCAATAAAATCGTAACTATCAATTTCCCAGGTATAGTTTAAAGGAAAAAAAATGTTATGATGGTGAGCAGAATACATGGTTTTCGTTTGACTGTTCATGTCTTTTACACCCTGTATAAATATTGGCGCCTATGCCGCTCTTTGTATTCTGTGGCGCCCCTTTATATGGCCGGCGCCCTGATAACAAACCTCTCCATACCCTAACGCCGCTACTGTCTTCAATTCAAGAAAAAATATTTTATTTTATCCGTGTAGACCGGACTTAAACACAGTGTTTATTATTAGAGCTCATATTCATAAATCTGTTATGAACATCGATTTGTGTTATGCGGCATAATATGCAATCCACCATCATTAGATAATTAACGGTGCACCATAAGCCTTACGCGACACTTATATAACTTTGCTTGCTTTGCGGTAAATAGCGAGGATAATTTTTAATTGCAACCACCACAGTAGCATTCAGTGTTGACAGAAATTATGTCTGATTCAATGATGCAGAAAAATGTATACTTACTGTCGTATTAACATGAAATGGTCCAAATGCGATGATAACACCAGCTTCAGGCTGCGTTTCCAACAGAGATGTGCGAGGATGCGTGGCGTGGGATGTTTTTGTTAGTAAGTAACAGAATCTCTTAACCTTGTGATGCCGACAGAGTTGAATAGCATCACCTCATATCCTCCAATGGGTGCGTATCGTAGAAGGCGACTAATGGATCAGCAAAGGGGTATTGATCACCTTATACTCCGTCCACCAATCATTGGGCAAGCGTGGTGGACTACTGCCTAAACCTCCTTGGATGACAAGGAGAGGCCTTGTGTCCCAGCAGTGGGTCGAATTATAAAGGCTGTTATGATGATGATGATGTTGAATAGAATCGCTCCATTCACCTAGCCTCGCTCAGCGCAACTCCTGTGGAAACTGTTTAGCGGAGCAAGATTTTTGTACGTAAAACAAGCGAGGGATCTGTGCGAGAGATTTACTTATGGTACAAACTGACTGCTGTTGATGATATTAAACAATTAATTGCTATCATTCTAATGGCATTAGTATTTAATAGCCAACTTTTAAATCAAAATATATCTATGTATAATTTTAATGAAGTTCTAATTATATCCATTGTTATCGTTTGGGATGCCAAACCGCAACTATGTTTAGGTACTCACTTTATCCATTAGTGACTTTAACATTTATTACACTACCTAGTTATTGTATAAATAACTGTGATGTAGATACATACAGTAATTGCAGTAGCATGCAGCATGAGGTCTGTGAGTAGATGAAGCGAAAGAAATATGTAAGGATCGTAGCTGGTGGAAAGGAAGGAATCTGCCTTCTACCATAGGAGAAAACATGACTTCGTGTATCTATGTATGTTTCCTTGAAAATTGCTGCCTATTTTGCGTAGGTACCAAAACAGACGTCTGCGCCGTAGAGAACGTCGACGGTTTTTACTGGGTATGCTGGAGTCCCAGAGAGTCCCACATAATCCCAGTGCGGCCCCTTATCGCAACTAGGGTAAACAAATTCTTTTCCGTCGCAAAAAAAATGTACCAAAAACAAAATGTAATAAAGTAGGGCACTTTATTAATAACTAGCTTCCGCCCGCGACTTCGTCCGCGTGGACATTTTACCCCCTTTGGGATGGAATTTCCAAAAATCATTTCTTAGCGGATGCCTACGTCATAACATCTACCTGCATGCCAAATTTCAGCCCGATCCGTCCAGTGGTTTGGGCTGTGCGTTGATAGATCACTATGTCAGTCAGTCAGTCAGTTGCCTTTGAGTTATATATATTTAGATTAAGCTTTTTCCGAACGAACCTGAGATAAGTAACATATAGTGTAACTGTAAACTGATTTGAATTTTCTCGAACTCGAACACCAGTCGGAGATTCGTCACGTCACGATGTTTTCCTGTGATACACACGACGTGTGAAAGAACGGTTAGTGCTATGAACTGTGGGCGAATTGAATGATTGTGCGATGAATGTGTAGCTGTAATCTGCGGCGGTCAAGGCCTACAGATCTTTCCGTACGCACTCCTACGACGATGGACGCTCACTGTTATAAGTAGAAGTGGCATTTTTATAACTGGCCCCTTATTTCCTTATTTTGAACTACCAACTACTTACTGCTTCTGGATGTTTGTTATTAAATTGGTTCAGTGAACTAGTTATGTCTAACCACCGAATGAAGCAATAACTAGCTGCCTACATACTCGGGCTCAAATCATACATACATAATGACAATGGGGCTGAGCAGAGCTTTAGGTAAATTTGGTTTCACATAAAGCCACCGACAATATGGTTCATACACCCCAACACAAAATCTTAAGAACAAAAGCCAACAACGAGGACAGAAGGTTCTTTTTCTTCTTCTTCTTTCGCAACTCGTCGACCAATCAGCCTAATTTTGTTCGTCGTAGGGTGTTCAAAATCAAAATTAAAATGTTCTTTATTTATATTGACTTAAGACTAAGTGCTTTTAAATCGTCATAGTGAGGAAATACATGTTGTTAGGTTACTCCAGTTATCCCAGCTCCACTAGGAAGTCGCTCAGCGCCTTGACATTGCCAAGCAACTCCTGGCCGCTCCCCGGCGACTCGATTAAGAGTTTCCCCGATTCCTCTAGAAAAACGTGAGCAGCTGTATGTCCTGAAGTGGCACCTGTGACCAGGCGTAAATGGTACCTGTTCAGCCTAAGATGTTTAGCTGTAATAACTTCCGAGTAGAGTTGTAATGTGTAAGGGTCCTAAATGGAAGCCCCTGTTAATTTTTTGTCCTGTACGGTTACCAGCTGTTATATGTGAACTACAGCTTCGGTAAAGCAACTAATTAAAAGTCAATAGCCCTGGGGGCTTAGACAAGTGTCAATCGTTTCATAACAATAAGATATGTTACCTTGTCTACGGACCCAGCACAGACACTCTTTTAAAACATCTCAGTAGTCCGAGCATAATCACAACAAAAATAGCACTAACTACCTTAACTTATAGCCTTGTTGTATATTTATATAAAACTAGTCATAAACGTACATAATTTATAATATAATGTAGATTATATGCTAGCGTAGTACGTCAACGTTGAGAGAATCGCTATTTAAATTGGTGTTTCTATTTTCCTCTGCGTATAAAATTGAGCTATATAACTAAATATATAAATAGATTCGTATGTCATTAACGCATGTATAACAAGGGCAAATTTAACTCCCGATTAAATTCTGAACTATAAAGGTTCAGTCGAGAAGAGGAATCGATAGACCACTTGCCAATTTCCGCAAATTAACTGTGTAATTTAAATGGAGTTTTATCGGTTATTCTTGTATGTATGCCAACGCCTACTTAATGATGGAAAAAAATTAAAAGGTGCCAGCATTAGAATTTAAACACTATTTAGCGCGCGATGATGGTAAGAGGCCTGACGGTATGACCCTCGTCCCCTGGAAGAACAGAAAATGTCTGGTTTGGGATGCCACTTGCGCGGACACCTTAGAATGCAGCCAGTGTTATTGGTACACTTCCTGTTTTTTATCTTTAATTTATTAGTTCTTAAGTATTTTGTAGGTATCTAGTTTTAGTATTTATAACGTAGATTTGATTAGTTTTTATTAAGTAGTTCATATTAGGTAGTAAATTATATTGACTTATTTAAACATAACAACATTTTTTTTTAACTGCGTGTATTCCGGTGTCATTGAAACATATACGGGATACGCAGGTGAAACCGCGTGCGGGTAGCTAGTTATATAAAGAAACTAATTCACAACACAAATAAAATGAGAGTACCTTATCCGTGACTCACTACTTGACTGTGGCACATTTCCTGCGGCTAGCTGTGCATTGTTTTAATGACTTGTTAGATGATTAATACGTTGTTATTGGCAGTTGGGCTGTTCGATAATTTACAGCTGCGATTGCTACCAACCGAGGTCATGTACGAGTGAAAATAAACTGCAGCAACTTTACCCCATATTCAAATTTACATCCAATCCAATACCTACTCGTACATCATGTACAATGCTTAAAAGACAAACGCAATAAATTATATACATATGTTTTAAATAACCCTTAGGTAAATACTTCCATGGTTAAGCCAATCTTTATCGTTACTTGGAAGTTATTACAGCTAAACATTATAGGAGTACCAACTCCTCTGCACTCCAGAAGAACGTGAGCAGTTGTATGTTCTGAAGTGGCACATGTGACCAGGCGGAAATGATACCTGATCAGCCTAAGATGCTTAAAATGTTTTGTCAGGACATAATTGCAGCGTTCACGATCTGTCCAACCGATCGGCCGACAACAGATACAAACTTGCGTGTGTATCGATACTCACGCGCGTCTGCTTCGATGCAAACCCGATGCAGCAGTCTATACAAACGCGCGTTTCCATTGATACAAACTCCTATGAATCTATACAAATACTTGATGGTGGCTGTTGTCGCGATGCAGTCGCGCGGTTGTCAAACGCGCAGTATATGTATCGCTGGTATCGCTACAAAAAGTTGCAATCTGTAAAAGCCCTTATACTAATTACAGCTAGATAAATCTTATTAATTTACACCAAATATTTTTAAATAATTTATTATACAGAATTAATTATGCAAAGTTAAATTACGATAACACACAGGAAACAGCTGTACCGGAAATCAATGTACTCATGCATGAGACAAACGAATTACGCGATGAGAGCCATTAGGCATTCGCCGCAATTTGATAAGAAGAAAAAAATTATACCCGTTCTGAGGGTCAGAGTTGTAATATGGGTCAAACAGCTACTGTCTCGCGGTCGAGAGCGTAGGATTGGCAGTTGGCTTATTTTATTAGGTTCTGAACTGAAAGTGTTTTTATAGAAGTTTTTGTGGTGTTATGTTTCTGTAAATTAAGGTAAAGCGCGCGAGTGTCACTTTAGTCTTGCAAGCGTCTATAGGCCTACGGTCACTGCTTAATACCAGGTAGGCCGTAAGCTTGTCTAAACTAACTAAATAACAAAAAAAAAAAATTGTGATAAGCAGTCATTATCATCATCATCATTCGCCTGCCTTGCTCCAAATTTTATTTGTGGTCGGCGTAATATATTTTCTTCCACTCTCCTCGATCAGCCGTCATCTCAATATAACACCCTTCTTTGTCATATCATCACACAGTCTATTCATCTTTTCTTTGGTCATCCTCTCCCTCTATATTCCTTTTTTATTACTTTATTTGTTACATGCTCATCATCTCTTCTCATTATATGCCCATACCATCTGTTACTTCTCAGTCTTTCTGCCACCGTTGCTAATTTTAAACTTCCTCTAATGTACTCATTCCTCACTTTGTCCATTTTCCCTATATAACAATGCTTTTCAGTTGATGACTATCAGACTTAATGTTTGCTGGATTATGGCAAAATTTATTTTGCTTTATACACAGAACAACGTCTACAAAATATTCTAAAATATTCACCGTAATTTTACCCAGCTCATTAACAACAATTTGACGTGAAATAGAAAATATAGCGCAAAGTAATTTCGGAAACAAACTTTGTAAACCGAATAATACAATAATGGCTCAGACGAGGTATAATTTGAATACTAGTGAAAGCAATATAATTGGAGCGGGAAGCAGCGTTGACTGTCTTTGTGAACTGGCCGTAAACAATACTGGTAATAAAAAATACTTTTTTTTTACTACCTACACAGCAGTAGCAAGGAGATTGGATGGTATTTATTTTGTAGTTAGCGTTTTCTTATGATTTGCAATTGCAAACAACATAGGCGCCACTCAAGTTGATGACTCTAACCTTATACATCTAATATTCTACACTTACTTATCTAGACTAGGCGCATAGCTTCTTGGTCCTATCCTAGTCCCTTTATTTGGGCACTGTACGGTGTTTTATGAATGACCGGCTGCCCGATACCAACAAACCTATTTAACCTACATATGTATTAGTTTTATCAATATTTATTTATGACACATGCTTCAAATCTAATATACTGAAGGTCAGCAACAACAAAACAGCGCACATATAAACTCTGAAACGCATCGGAATCGCCACACCTGGAGCCGTTTAGTATTCTTTTCTTCTTTTCTTTGTATGAAACTCCATACTGTTACGCACACTAATCAGCAGCGTAATGACATCGCCTCACCTTGGAACAAGCTCATGACATGAACCGCTGTGCTGTGAGTGCAGCTCCCGCGCTTCAGCTCATCATCCCCGCCTTTACGTCTTTCTTTGAGGCCTATTCAGACTACAGCGGTATTTGCAATCGCTGTGGGCAGCGAATACCGCTGCGGTAAGCGGTATTTTCACTGTTCAAACCTACGCGGATTACGCTAACTCGATGAGCAGAGAAACATTTCGCTTCGACCAGCGAAATTGGACTAATGTCTACCTAGACAGCAGCAGTGGTCTCGCTCGAAACTACCGATTTTTTGTTTCTTCTATATGTAAGGATCGTAGCTGGTGGAAAGGAAGGAATCTGCCTTCTACCATAGGAGAAAACATGACTTCGTGTATCTATGTATGTTTCCTTGAAAATTGCTGCCTATTTTGCGTAGGTACCAAAACAGACGTCTGCGCCGTAGAGAACGTCGACGGTTTTTACTGGGTATGCTGGAGTCCCAGAGAGTCCCACATAATCCCAGTGCGGCCCCTTATCGCAACTAGGGTAAACAAATTCTTTTCCGTCGCAAAAAAAATGTACCAAAAACAAAATGTAATAAAGTAGGGCACTTTATTAATAACTAGCTTCCGCCCGCGACTTCGTCCGCGTGGACATTTTACCCCCTTTGGGATGGAATTTCCAAAAATCATTTCTTAGCGGATGCCTACGTCATAACATCTACCTGCATGCCAAATTTCAGCCCGATCCGTCCAGTGGTTTGGGCTGTGCGTTGATAGATCACTATGTCAGTCAGTCAGTCAGTTGCCTTTGAGTTATATATATTTAGATTAAGCTTTTTCCGAACGAACCTGAGATAAGTAACATATAGTGTAACTGTAAACTGATTTGAATTTTCTCGAACTCGAACACCAGTCGGAGATTCGTCACGTCACGATGTTTTCCTGTGATACACACGACGTGTGAAAGAACGGTTAGTGCTATGAACTGTGGGCGAATTGAATGATTGTGCGATGAATGTGTAGCTGTAATCTGCGGCGGTCAAGGCCTACAGATCTTTCCGTACGCACTCCTACGACGATGGACGCTCACTGTTATAAGTAGAAGTGGCATTTTTATAACTGGCCCCTTATTTCCTTATTTTGAACTACCAACTACTTACTGCTTCTGGATGTTTGCAGCGTTCACGATCTGTCCAACCGATCGGCCGACAACAGATACAAACTTGCGTGTGTATCGATACTCACGCGCGTCTGCTTCGATGCAAACCCGATGCAGCAGTCTATACAAACGCGCGTTTCCATTGATACAAACTCCTATGAATCTATACAAATACTTGATGGTGGCTGTTGTCGCGATGCAGTCGCGCGGTTGTCAAACGCGCAGTATATGTATCGCTGGTATCGCTACAAAAAGTTGCAATCTGTAAAAGCCCTTATACTAATTACAGCTAGATAAATCTTATTAATTTACACCAAATATTTTTAAATAATTTATTATACAGAATTAATTATGCAAAGTTAAATTACGATAACACACAGGAAACAGCTGTACCGGAAATCAATGTACTCATGCATGAGACAAACGAATTACGCGATGAGAGCCATTAGGCATTCGCCGCAATTTGATAAGAAGAAAAAAATTATACCCGTTCTGAGGGTCAGAGTTGTAATATGGGTCAAACAGCTACTGTCTCGCGGTCGAGAGCGTAGGATTGGCAGTTGGCTTATTTTATTAGGTTCTGAACTGAAAGTGTTTTTATAGAAGTTTTTGTGGTGTTATGTTTCTGTAAATTAAGGTAAAGCGCGCGAGTGTCACTTTAGTCTTGCAAGCGTCTATAGGCCTACGGTCACTGCTTAATACCAGGTAGGCCGTAAGCTTGTCTAAACTAACTAAATAACAAAAAAAAAAAATTGTGATAAGCAGTCATTATCATCATCATCATTCGCCTGCCTTGCTCCAAATTTTATTTGTGGTCGGCGTAATATATTTTCTTCCACTCTCCTCGATCAGCCGTCATCTCAATATAACACCCTTCTTTGTCATATCATCACACAGTCTATTCATCTTTTCTTTGGTCATCCTCTCCCTCTATATTCCTTTTTTATTACTTTATTTGTTACATGCTCATCATCTCTTCTCATTATATGCCCATACCATCTGTTACTTCTCAGTCTTTCTGCCACCGTTGCTAATTTTAAACTTCCTCTAATGTACTCATTCCTCACTTTGTCCATTTTCCCTATATAACAATGCTTTTCAGTTGATGACTATCAGACTTAATGTTTGCTGGATTATGGCAAAATTTATTTTGCTTTATACACAGAACAACGTCTACAAAATATTCTAAAATATTCACCGTAATTTTACCCAGCTCATTAACAACAATTTGACGTGAAATAGAAAATATAGCGCAAAGTAATTTCGGAAACAAACTTTGTAAACCGAATAATACAATAATGGCTCAGACGAGGTATAATTTGAATACTAGTGAAAGCAATATAATTGGAGCGGGAAGCAGCGTTGACTGTCTTTGTGAACTGGCCGTAAACAATACTGGTAATAAAAAATACTTTTTTTTTACTACCTACACAGCAGTAGCAAGGAGATTGGATGGTATTTATTTTGTAGTTAGCGTTTTCTTATGATTTGCAATTGCAAACAACATAGGCGCCACTCAAGTTGATGACTCTAACCTTATACATCTAATATTCTACACTTACTTATCTAGACTAGGCGCATAGCTTCTTGGTCCTATCCTAGTCCCTTTATTTGGGCACTGTACGGTGTTTTATGAATGACCGGCTGCCCGATACCAACAAACCTATTTAACCTACATATGTATTAGTTTTATCAATATTTATTTATGACACATGCTTCAAATCTAATATACTGAAGGTCAGCAACAACAAAACAGCGCACATATAAACTCTGAAACGCATCGGAATCGCCACACCTGGAGCCGTTTAGTATTCTTTTCTTCTTTTCTTTGTATGAAACTCCATACTGTTACGCACACTAATCAGCAGCGTAATGACATCGCCTCACCTTGGAACAAGCTCATGACATGAACCGCTGTGCTGTGAGTGCAGCTCCCGCGCTTCAGCTCATCATCCCCGCCTTTACGTCTTTCTTTGAGGCCTATTCAGACTACAGCGGTATTTGCAATCGCTGTGGGCAGCGAATACCGCTGCGGTATGCGGTATTTTCACTG
This sequence comes from Elophila nymphaeata, assembly GCA_955850985.1. Classification (NCBI taxonomy): domain Eukaryota; kingdom Metazoa; phylum Arthropoda; class Insecta; order Lepidoptera; family Crambidae; genus Elophila; species Elophila nymphaeata. The sequence goes on along the minus strand of OY039091.1, from coordinate 6,152,034 downwards.
TTCAAACCTACGCGGATTACGCTAACTCGATGGGCAGAGAAACATTTCGCTTCGACCAGCGAAATTGGACTAATGTCTACCTAGACAGCAGCAGTGGTCTCGCTCGAAACTACCGATTTTTTGTTTCTTCCGATTTGGCGTCTGTCCTACCGAAATACCGAAAAGATTTTCTACCGATTTTCAACAATTCCAAGTTGGTATCTATTTGTTTATTATAGGAAATCACGTTATGTGTTTACTAGACGGACGTCGAGCGATAAAAAAAATCCCACCGCAGGGGATGTGTGGGACTCGAGGTAAAGGCGTTCCCTGCATACCCACTAAACATCCTCCCTGGTCTGACCTTCAGTGCGCTATTACGGGACAGATCGGTATCTGCGCACATGAGCGCAACTACACCGAGACCGTCCCAACGCTGCCCCTCTAGGCACTCCGTGCACCAATTTTTGGCCAGCAGCCACTCCTCCACCGACGGCTGCTCGACATGTCGCGTCCTCCTGACGAGGACACCGGGAGCAGCCATCGGACCGCACCCGGGAGACTTCGGGCGCGGTCGTGGCCCTGAAAAGCAAAACAAAAACAACCGGACGTGGACCCCACCGGTCGAACCTACCGAATAGACATTTTTTTTCGAGACCTCTGAACAGCAGTCACTTACGTGCCGCCTGTCAGTGAACATGAGCGTATCGTGACTAGTGAAATAAAACTTCTTATTTTTATAATGGATAGTGATGAATCGCAAATCAAGCGAAACGATACCGCCAACCCAGGCGATAATAGCGCGGATTCCGCTTCCGCGCAAGCTCCGAAACTTCATACAAATTCCCGGCGGAATATCGCTTGGTATTTTTCGCTATCCACTGGCGGTAGCGAATTTTCCGTATATCTGAACAGGCCTTTACTGACACAGCACGAGTGACCCCTTGGTGTGATGGTCTACGCGGAGTTCAGAATCTCCGTCCGTGGTATTCGTTACCGGAAGCTACACCGACACCAGTGAGAAGTTCATCTTCTCTATTTTCCTTATTTTGTGACTAGTTTTGTATCAGTTTCAGTCAATGCCGCACACTGGACTTTGTTCCCGGAAATTCCGTTTACACTTATATTTTAGTTGCGTCATGATATTATTGTTCTCTTTTGTTAGTTATACAAAATACGTGTGTAAAACTAATTTACAGATTGGTCTTTAAATAGTTCTTAACCGACTTCAAAAAAAGGGAAGGAGTTCTTAATACATCTTTATGTATTTTTATGTGTCTAACCTCACCTCATAACTGTTTACTGGTACCGATTTTTAAGTTTCCTTTTACGTTTGGAAGCTGGTGCTTGTCATGTGGTCCCATTTAAACTTGAGTGACATCTGCCACTTAACACTGCAAGTGCGTTGCCATCCAGGGGACTAAGATGATATGCCTTCCATGACCAGTAATTACACACCTTTCCCTTCAATACGAAACACAGTGATATGCTTCACGGTAGAAATAAGAAAGGCGGTGGTACCTACCCAGATGACCCTACATATGGGTCTACCACCTAGTACAGTAGTTAACCATGATCTCCTTTTGTTCCAGGTAAAGAGGAGCGATGCCGTCAGCAGAACACGTCGCGAGAACTACCGCAACCACGTTATAATGAACTGAGTAATAGAAGAAGCTAGTTCCTTGTTATGTCTGTGATCGTTAGCTCGGTACTGTGATAGTTGAGATGGACACGTTGCACGTGGCGCACGGGCACAGCAAGGGCTCCAGTAGGAGCCAGTCGCCGTCCACGGCGGACCTGGCGAGGGACCCGGCGGTCGTTACCGATGACGTCATCAGGTCGAGGGTCCAGTCGCCTTCTACGGTGCACCATGTCGTCAGCGTGAGTATACATTATTATTTAAAACAACTGTGTGTGATGTTATGGCTGTTTTGGAGTGGTCTTCTGACCACTCAAGACACAAGACAAGGCTGCGTTTGATCTACCCGACAATGAGCTAAAAAGGAGGTATTTGCTTTATACATATAACAAATAATTCCTTGGCTGTAAACTAGCAAGAAAGGCTAGTTTTGCGGCGATTGGAGCATTTTCTTCATTATCACATCAATAATTATATCAGACAGATATAGACAGATAACCTTATTAGTCATTCATAGTCGAGGCAGGGCACAGCGTACTAGCCGCTGGAATTTGGTGCGCCTGAACCTGGGATAGTACACCTCACAGAAAACCACAGTAAAATAACTACATTTTTGTGGTGTTGTGTTTCTGTTGGTGAGGATCGCCAGAGCTCCACGAGGTTGGGAAGGGAACTAGGGTTGGCAGCGTGCGAGTATCACGTCAGTGTTGCAATCGTCTATAGGCTACGGTTACTGCTTACCACCAGGCAGGCTGTATGCTTGTCTACCAACCAAATAACATAAAAAATAACCTGCGAAAGGTATCTATTGAGGGTTGTCTACGCTGTCTCCTGATTTGGCATAACCTAAAACATATTTTTCTTTGTACAAAGGGCGCTGTCACCTAATTTTTGAAATCCAATAGGTACCCAGGACGCTTGAGTGAATACCCATTTAGCATCCTTAGGCTCCTCAACCATTATAGTTGTTTCGTTCCTTCAATCAGGGGGAGTGGGAATGAATGGAGAATCCTCTCCACTGGAGTTTCCTCTCTATATCACTTTTCTTGTCAAACAAGATTAAACGCAAGGACGTTTGTCTTAGAACACTTTTAGTGTATTTTTTAAGGAGTAATACTTCAGCAGTGCCAACTCAAAATTAATCGTTACATAAGTACAATAAGTATCAATTTATTTGATTTAAATATTTGCTCCACTTCAGTGAAACTCGTTCTAATCCTACCTAGGGATCCTAATATTTGTGCGAATACGAATATATTGTATACTACGTAAGACAATTTATAATACTTAATTGAGAATTGACGATTGTGATGGAAAAAAAATGACTGAAGTGAGAAGTTGGTTCCTAAGAAGTTCCAACGATTTAGTTACACATAGAGGTCTGGTTTAGTGATTAACGGAAAGGAAATTAGTACAAAATCCTACAGGAGGTATCGGCTCATATAGGCTTTCGTAATAATAATAAATATTTTGCTTACGTTCTAAAGTCTAAAGTTCTACAGATTGCACCACCACCGTTCCTAACCACATAGTGACCGATTATAAATATTTACAATTAGTGCACGCGTACTGAGATCTAGTCGGTGCGTCGAAGTCTCGGAATTTGGCATCGGAAAACTAACTTCGCTTGATTAATGGACATTTGAACAGAGTTTTAAAGTACATAAAATATGCACTCGAGAAGTTAGTGTGTCTAGCTAGGTGATAATGATTTGCTGTACGAAATCTGGAAAATTTTCATCAAGGTTATCGGTGGGAAGTAATAAAGTATTTGTATATCCATTTCAAGCTTTGATGTTACTCGCGCGGTGTCAGTCATCACCCACAACCGTATTCCGAAGGAGGGTTGATAACAGGCTGGCCATTAAACTAATCCAAAATTTGTTGCTGTATGGTGACATATTGCACAAACCCAATGATTTGTGGGATCAGTGTAGGAAGAAGAATAGGAGTGCTTCTCCTGTGCATGTACCTGCTACTTCAAGTGGGAACCTCACGATCGCTCCAAGCTACATCATGCCAAGCCATCACTCCAAAATAAGCCATAATGAAATGATATTTATTAGTCATAAATTAAAAATTAAGCGGTACAATTCCGTTCATAATAGTTCCGTGTGTTCGGAATCTCAGGTGGCTTCAATGTCGTGACGAAAAATTTTGGATATCCAAATCCATCACTCCATCGCTCCAAACGCGCTCGTGTGTTGCCGGTCCCACATCAATTTCGCGACGTGTCAGAAGTCGCTGCGTAGAGTTAAAGTAAATTGGAGTGATGCAAATGGAGCGATCGTGTGTTTGATCAATATTTGGATGACATCCACACCGACTGATGGAAATGGAGGGCTCGTGAGTTCCCCACTTATAGAAGACTTCAGTGGCGAATTCGCCTTTGACACTACGTTTGCCTTTTTAAGAAATGTAGGTACATGGGAACGCGATTCTCGGTTATGCGACCGAAAGTCGTATCGTTTGCATGAATATATTAATATTTCGAAGTTCCAACCTTTCATTTTCGAGCTACGTCTTGAAACAAGACCAATTTCTTAGTAGATATGAATCCTGGTCCCAATATCAGGGTAGGAAGAAGGATTTCGTTGCACTCTCTCCGAATTTTATTCTATTTATTATTTCGCTGCAAATTGTTTCCTCCTGAGATCTCACTATACTATGTGCACGTCATATCGCCTCGAGTAGTTAGGACTTGAGCCAAAATTATAGTAATACCGCTTACATTCGTAAGTTTCCAATGCAAGACACATCTAATTATATAAGAATTCTCAATTTTTTTATTTATCGTTTGTTTATTAGTTTGCGTCATGTTAATATGGTTCATTTTTGTTTGAAGCTTGTATTGTTTTCATTCGGTTTAATGGTGTTACGCATAGAGTACAATGTAATACATTGCTTGTTATTTCACACACCGGAAGCTTTCATTGTTGTTTTGATTTTCACGTTATATTAAGTAACTAGCTTTTGCCCGCGACTTCGTCCGCGTAGAATAGTTACTTCGGGCAGCATTTAAATTTTCTTAGAGTATCGAAAGGGAAATTAAACTTCTTGTAGAAGGTGTAATCCGTCGATTCCTTAGCGCTAATGAGATTTAAATGACTCTGGTACCTCTTATAAAAGTAATATAAGGGCTATAGGCACGGCACGACCTTCTGTGGTTCTTTGTTTACTTGCTGTTGGCATATAGATATAACCATACCATATTGCCACCAATGCATTTGAATCATGAGGTTGATTTTTTTGTGCCAAGTAAACTTTTCTTCATTTATTTTGACAATGATAGCGTTTGTCTTGTTTACACAAACAGTGCATTCTTATCGGAATTAATTTTAAATTGGCGCCAAACCCACGAACAAAGCATTCCATTTTCAAATTCAGTTTTCTTTTATCTTTCAGTCGGTTATTATTGCTATATGAAAGCTCCTTGGCCTTAGAATCGTTCGTAACAGCCAGTGCCCCTCAAATTTTCTCGGAATAACTCAGTTGTATGAATTTTGGAAATCGCAACGTTTATTTTCACTTTCACTGCTACAATCTAGATTGGCGTCGTAAAGTATTTCCAAGTAACAACAATTTTACAAATTACTCATTACAATATCAAAGCTCTTTGTCTGAATATTAACGAGTGCCCGGTGAGTTTTCCATTTCGTTTCACTTTGTGTGTAATTATTTTAGTGATGCAAGACAAAATACGATAATTATGCCGCCGTTCTAAACTTGGAATATTGTTAATATTTTATTTTTAATATAGGTATGTACGTACGACAGCAGATGAGTCTACCAAAACTGTAAAATTTCTCAGTTGATTTTCAACCTTAAAATGTGTGTTGTAAAGCGCAAAATCGATTGGGAAAATTTGACAGTTTGTGGTAATCTGGTGTGGACTGTACTTATTTTACAATTTAACACTGTACCCCTAGTATGAGTTTTATTAGTTTTCGAGCTCGATCAAACGTATCGTATCTTTCATACATTGCCCACTAGCGCCTCTAGCGTAAACTATCAGAAACAGTGGGCCATGTATGAAAAGAGACGATACGTTTGATCGAGCTCGAAAACTAATAAAACTCAAACTATACGTACTATTTATATGACTATGTTAGCGTCGGTCGCTTGGTTGTACATACCATGTACCAAACATCCCCTGTATATGCAGTTTAGTCTCGTAATATCACTATGATTAACTGAGGATTGATTGGATGTAAACGATGGCCAGCCATGTGATGCTGGCAGAGTAGAATAGCACCACCCCATATCCTCCAATGGGTGTCGTAGAAGGCGACTAATGGATCAGCAAATGGGTATTGATCACCTTATACTCCGTCTACCAATCCGCATTGGGTAAGCGTGGGGGACTACTGCCTAAACCTCTCATCGTAGAGGTTTAGGCAGTAGTCCGGACAAGGAGAGGCTTCTTGTTTCCCAGCAGTGGGTCGAATCATAAAGGCTATTATGATGATGATGATGAAACGGTGGCCATTTATACACGCGATCAACAGCTTAATTCGACAAATAGATTTGTTTGGTGACCCGATGCAATGTCTTACAAGACGGTTATAACTATTTGATGTAATTACTGATAAGAGCTATGATAAAGGTATTATAAATAATTTTATTGTTTACATTCTGCATGGTAGATATACCCTTGACATTGCCACTGGAAGCTTTCCTTTGAAGACGTCATGTGTGACGTATCCTGACTCAAGTGTAGAGATATACAATCGGAGTTCTTGTTGTAAAAACACGCGTTGAGAGACTCCATTGATTATTCGATCTACCGTACAATTTTAGTTATTCTACATAACTATTTTCACACGATATACAATCACACTTTCTATGAGATTTAAGTGTATTTGGCGGACACACTAGCCACTAACCATCAGGCGTATCATATTATTATTAATCTTAATTATTTGATTGTCCATAGTCACTCAACACGTATTTTTGCAACAAGAACTCGGGAGAAACTCCATCGCGTATCATATTAATTTTTGATGGCAAGTAGGTGATTTTGTAATATTAAAAAATCATTTAAACATTTAAAATAGCGCAGTAGTATCTTTCTTTAAACGTTATTACAACTATTAAACAACAATAGGACTAATACAAAACGCATTGGATTTGTTATAGAATTTACTGTTTTTTCGATAGTTACCGGAGGGACTTAGCCCTTGAAAATCTTACACAGTGCATCGTAACACTAACAACTGAAGGCAATTTTTATGGTTTATGCGAGGTTATTTCATACTAGAGGTACTGTTATTAATCAACATAGTTCTTGCATAACATTGACTTATGTATTTGGGTCAGTAGTTGGAAAGTTTATTATTAGCCCTTCAGTTAAACATTTTGTATAAACAAACTTATTTATATCCTAGAATGTACGGAATCGTGCCTGCTTACTTTGTAGATTGATTTATACGGAATTATCTGTTGTATGATGGGCGGCGGTTCACCCTAGATTGGTTTAGTCGAAAATCGTTTCGGATAATTTTAGTTACTATAAAGTAATTTCTCATAATTATTCATTTGACCGAATATTTAATTGGTAGAATTTTATGTAGCATAATTATTTATTTGACATAATGTCATTTTACTGAATTTTCAAATGCACTAATTTTATTTAACCTAATGTTTAACTAGACTGATAAAGATTTAGTCGATAGATCGTATCGAATACCTATTCAGTTCAGTAATAATTCCATGAAAACGCCCTAAGTCGCTTCCGCTGTGTTCATGTCTACCTAACTCGCTCGTCGCTTCGCTCCTCGCTAACCTATTGTTCAATTGAACATTCGATGAAATGAAAATTATACCACCTGAACAATACATCAATATTACAATATTATTTACTAATTGTAGATTTTGATTAGGGAGTTCTGACCCAAAGCGTACCGGCGAGTCGATTTCATTGCACGTAAGTGTAGTATGTATTAGCAGGTCGATTACTTCAAAACCTTAAAAATAACAGGTGCGGTTTACCGTATTCACCATATCAAATTGCAATCAATCAATTCTCAGTACCTAATAGTCAACCTGATTTTGCACCGATCGAAAGTAGCAGTTGAAAGTAATAAAATCAATATAACCACTTGACATCGTTTAGTGTCATTATGGTAATATTATACAGGCCGCAACTTTGATCTTTGTATCGGATCGGATGTCTTTGAGCACGATATTCTTGGATATATTAGACATCAAAGTACTTTTATTTCAGGAAGCGTAGCCACGGAAAATGGGCGATAGAAAGCTATGATTCTGTTTTACGTTGCAAAATGACATTTACTACCGTAAACGTATTTCTATCAATTAATTTTTTGGGCTTGTATAAGCCTCCTCGTCACCATGTCAGTCTGCCGCCATAAGTGCATTGTCGTGTCGTGTGCCAAATGTTTGTGATAAGATGGCAGTCCGGCCGGAGTTTTTTTTTGTTGACGGGGAGGTCAAATGCATTTTACGCATCGTCCCTGCGGGGTGGTGCTAACCGCAGGGGATATGTGGGACTCGAGGTAAAGGCGTTCCCTCCATACCCACACATCCTCCCCAGCCTGACCTCCAGTGCGCTATTGCGGGACGGCTCGGGATCTGCGCACGTGAGCGCAACTACACCGAGACCGTCCCAACGCTACCCATCTAGGCACTCCTTGTGCACCAATTGTTGGCCAGCAGCCCACAGGGGCTACCGACTAACGCCAGCCCCTGTGGGCCGCTGGCCGACGCCGGCCTTATAGGCCGCCTCCTCACCGACGGCTGCTCGACCTGGCGCGTCCTCCGCAACGAGGACACCGGTTCAGCCATCGGACCACACCCGAGGTCCTCGGGCGCGGTCGTGGCCCTGAAAAGGGCCGTCCGGAACTAGCCGTGGTGGGAAAACAAAAACAACTCGACGATGGCATGTGACTTCGAATGCTAAGAGACACTTGACATCAAAAACCCGCTGAGAAAGTTTCCCCACCGCGTTACATATTAGGTTGGGGAAAAAGTCTTTTCGCATTATAGTATGTATAAACTTGTAATAAAATCTCTTTGGCTATACTATTTGTATCTGGCTGGTTTTGGTATCATTGAAAGTTTAAATTTTAAAGAACATAATTCCAAATTCAAATTAGGAAAATGTGTGATTTTCATTTGTTTTTCATACCGCCAAGATGAGTGAATCTAATGAAGAAATTCGATACATTTTAAAATTTTACTACAAAAAAGGTAAAAATGCAACGCAAGCCGCGAAAAAAATTTGCGATGTTTATAGACCTAGTGCAGTGTCTGTGAGAGTAGCACAAATTTGGTTTAAGCGTTTTCAATCCGGAAATTTTGATGTCAAAGATGCACGTCGCTCTGGTCGCCCTATTACAGATAAAATGGATGCCATTTTTGAAAAAGTGGAGCAAGATCGGCATGTCAGTAGTTACGACGTAGCTGAAGAACTGGGAATTGACCACAAAACAGTTTTGGCGCATTTGAAAAAAACTGGGTACACAAAAAAGCTCGACATTTGGGTACCTCACGAGCTCACTGAAAGAAACCTAATGAACCGTGTACTCATTTGTGATTCTTTATTACGACGTAATGAAACCGAACCATTTTTGAAGAAGCTGATAACTGGTGATGAAAAGTGGATCACGTACGACAAGAACGTGCGAAAAAGGTCGTGGTCAAAGGCCGGTCAGGCTTCACAGACTGTGGCGAAACCCGGGTTAACTCGCAACAAGGTGATGCTGTGTGTGTGGTGGGATTGGAAGGGCATTATTCATTATGAGCTGTTACCACCAGGCAGGACCATCGATTCTGAACTCTACTGCGAACAACTGATGAGATTAAAGCAAGAAGTTGAGAGAAAGCTGCCGGAATTAATCAACAGAAGGGGTGTGGTTTTTCATCATGATAACGCTAGACCTCACACATCTTTAGCCACTCAGCAAAAATTAAGAGAGTTTGGCTGGGAGGTGTTAATGCACCCGCCGTATAGTCCTGACCTTGCACCTTCAGATTTCCACCTGTTTCGGTCTCTTCAGAATTCTTTAGGCAGTGTCAGGTTAACATAATGAGAGGACTGCCAAAACCACTTGTCGCGGTATTTTGACCAGAAGTCCCAAAATTTTTATAGCAATGGGATCATATCCCTACCTACAAGATGGCAAAAAGTTATCGAACAAAATGGTACCTACATACTTTAGTTAAATGTAAATAAACTATATTAAAAAATGTTTTGAATTTTCTTAAAAAATGCGAAGAAACTTTTTCCCCAACCTATTATATAAAAAGTCCTCACTGACTGACTGATCAATGCCCAGCCCGTACCCTTGGGCCTAGATAGCTGAAATTTTGCACAGAGGTTCTTTTTATGACGTAGATAAGAGATTAGGCCGGATTTTTCGAAATTCAACACCTAAGGAGGTAAAATAGGGGATTAAAGTTTGTATGGGGAAACAAGATTAGTTAGACTATTTTATTCGAAACTTCAAAGGAGTACTGCTAACGATAAATATAAGTAAACACTTGTTTCAGGTATTTTCACCTAAAAGGGGGAAATGGGGTGACAAAGTCGCAAAATCAACATGGGTATTTTTTCGTCTATATCGAAGATAAAACTTTGCATTTAGTCACTTGATAAGAAATTAATATTGTAATATTATAACTGTCCCGGCCACGCGTGGCTGTGTTAATTTCATACTACTGTCCTATAACATTGAATTTGTAGTTTAAAAAAAATGAGGACTATTTATCAAGATAAAAACTGTCCTATCTCTCAAGTTGGAACAAAACACACGTTTAAAAACAAAAAAAGTTCAAATCAGGTTGCTAGTTTCGAAGTTTATACCGGACAAACCTCGTGACAAACCAGGAATTATACAAGTATAATAGATAAAGCTGAAGAGTTTGTTTGGTTGAACGCGCTAATATCATGAACTGCTGATTCAAATTGAAAAAATCTTTTTGTTTTGGATAGTACGATCGAGGAAGGTTATTATAGGCTATATAATAACATGCATTAACGCGGATGAAGCCGCAGGCGAACACTAGTTTAAACAAGTGTATGTTGTCCACAGGACCAACCATCGCGACACATCCACCACGTCAAGTCGCACTCGCGGGACCTGGGGAACAGCCCGCTGTCAGCCAACACCACTGGAAACAGCTCTAGAGAGTAAGTATTCACAGGTATTCCACCTACCCTCAGTATGTCAGTTTTGATAGATGACTACGGAATTTGACTCACTAGAGTCATCATCAGTCAGTTCATCCATAGTGAAGATACCATCATACATATTTAACAGCATTCTCGCGGAATAAACATGATATTTTTGCAGATTTCTTATTCTGCAGTTTCACTGCTAATACTACCCGCGGTGGGTCCCGCCACTCGACGCCATTTTGGTGTTTTGAGGGTGCCACCCAAAGGATTAATACTTGTTTAAAAACTAAAAATATTTGTTTGACTTTTAACACTGAAAAAAATCGACCTGCCTCAGGCGGGAATCGAAACCAGCATCCGCAATCCGGGCAACTGCGTTAACCTACGCCACCGAGGCACCGCTTTCGCTGTCGAAATTTGTCAGTGCTTGGTGCTTATGTTTTTATGGTAAACATTGTTTCATCAAGTCTTTGAAATTTGTACTTCTAAAATCCGAACGAAATATTTTTGCAAATATTTGACGCCCAGTTAAGATGAAACTACCTTACATTATGGAATAATTGTTGCGTCTACAAACGCGTAAATATTTTTAATGTTAATAATATAATTTTAACACGTTGCCCAGGGTGCACACCACATACAATTTCTTAATGAACGTAGAATTTAAAGACGTGTTTTAAATTGTTTCAGTTTGGAAGACTCGCCGCAGAAGAAAATTTTAACAGGATTGATAGCGCCAAGCGATTATGCCGGCGCGGTGTATAGCCCAAACATGTCTTACGCGCTCTCCGATGAATACGGTTCGCCTGCTTACAGAAGTGGGTATAACTGTAACAAGTAAAGCTTGCTTCCATCTTCCGCTTTATTATCACTTGCTACTCGTACCAGGTCTCCTGATAGTAAGGTATGATAAGGCCGATTCTGGTGAAATTAATGCCAAAAGCTTCTCCGCTCATGGGTGCCCATAAAGGGGTTAAAAGTAGGGTTTTAACCGACTTCAAAATCGAAAAAAGGAGGTTATCAATTTGACCTGTATGTAATATTGTCAGATTTGCACAGCTTTTGTATAGTTTTAGTCTAGCTTCTAAACACGGGTGCCAAATTTCATGAGTGTATATATGTTTGTGTGTCTGTATATTTGTCCACGCATATCTCAATAACTATAAATCGGATTTCAAAAATCCTTTTTTCGCTAGACTAGGTTTAGTCCAACTTACGAACTGTGCAAGTTTCATCAAAATCAGTTTAGTAGTTTTTTAGAGATAGACAGTTAAATAATACACCACCCACTAAAGAGAAAACACGATTCGTTGGCTTGACAGCGTAATTTTAGAAAAAGTCATTATGATTGGTGTGACATATACAACTGAAATAAAAAAATTAATAAATAAAAAACAATATTTAAAAATTTTTCATAACTGAAAGGGAGAAAATAAAAGTTTTGTCTTTTAAACTATCGGCATATTCAAATTGCCAACTGTTTTTTTGAGGTCAGAGGCGCCTTAGTTTATTAGAAGTCAAAATGGGAATACCAGGAGGCTGGCACCGACCTAAAAAAAAATAGTTGGAAATTTAAATTTGCAGATAGTTTAAAACACAAAACTTTTAATTCTCCGTTTCAGTTTTGAAGTCGGTTAAATTTTTTAAAAATAATTTTTTATTTATGTTATGTGGTTCGCAAAGAAGCATAGTTGCCCGTCTAATGGTAAACAGTCACCATAGCCTAAAGACGATTAAAACCCGGTCATTAGCCCCCCATCCACTAGTACCGTATGACTTGTCTTCGTGGATAAACTTTAGACAATCATTGCAAGGATAAATAAAACCGTTAAGGCCACTAACGAATGTCGTCTCTACATGCTTTCCTGCGACTTTCTATGTAACTAAGTCAAGGTTGTCGCGACGGAAGGGACAAAAACATTTTGATACCGTTATTCTTTCGCGCTTTGCCCATCCACTAGAATTCATTCCTTATACGACATTCCGACGCTAGTATATAGGAGGCTATTCCTGCGCTGCCAACCCTAATTACACCCCTTACTGGAGGTCTAACAATTTTACCCTACAAAAATAAAGAAGCTTCTGTTAGGTCTGTCTGTCCATTAATCACGTGATGTTTTTTAGCAACTTTCTAACCAACCTTTTCTCCACTGGTGATATGTGGTGAGGTCTTATTATATTCTATCCATTTTAGAGCAGACGAATCTTGTTTTGGAGCCTCTAATCGCTATTTAGGCTTATGGCTTGACTCATTTCCGATACTCATTGTTATGAACATCCTATCTTATCTGTAACAACATATACTATTATTGTGCAATGTTATTACCAATGCCATGGGAGGTGATAGCGGCTATACTGATATGTTAAATTCGTTATTTACTCTAACAGCTATTAAAAATGTTAATACGCGATAATCCGTTTTTAGAACTCTAACCACAACATCGCACTAAAGTTGTATTGTAACAATGCAAAGTAAGTTTAATAACTATCAGTAGATAAATTTTAGTGTTCTTAGCTGGTATAGTCTCGTTTCGGCCGTTTCGCGCCTGTTAATTTAAAGGGTTCCATTCAATGATATTATATTTAAAAAGAGGTAGATAGGTGACTTGCTTGCAAAAAGTGGCACCCTAGAAGTAAGCTGATTAGCACTCCCTAACATATATCTTTCTCGTTTACTCTATTGCTAGATATTATGTGGTCTTACTCACAACTTACAATACGACCATGTTAACTCGCCACATACGACAACATGAAATCGTAGACTTTAGGTGCCGAGTTAATTTGACCGTGTAACATGATGACATTTTGGACTAGTATGAAGGTAACCTATTGACTTTGAATTAGTATGAAGGTAACCTATTTACCTCTTTTTAAGTATAATATCATTGGTTCTATTCAGATGTTTCTTACACATTCTGGATTCTAAAGAAATGTTAAAGGTTAGATTGTGTAGGGTGGATTAGCTATTAGCCCTACATCACCACATCAGGCGCTTCCATCTTACAGAAGGCATGTATTTAACGCGGCAACAATTTATTCTGACCTTGTGATTTAAAAAAAAATATCCTAACCTACCAATCACAGAAACAAATATGTAGTTAGGTAATCAATTACTTTACTTGTATGGAATCCTGTAGTTGCCAATAATACAATGTTTGTTATCCTACTGTTAATATTATAGTCGCCATGTCATTATTTATAGTACCTCGCGAGTAATTTCATTTGACCTGTTTAATATGTTTGTTACCGTAAAGTAGCAGTCATTATTTAGTTATTACAAATCCTTGCATTTGGAAGCTCATTCAATATAATTATTGCTAACAGTTAGTCGCCCTTTGAGTTATTAGTCGCCCCGAAAATAATTAGCCCTGATAGAATATCAGTCAAATAACATTACATTTTAGTAGTGTTTTTTTTCTGTCGGTGAGTAAAGTAGACAGCTTCACGGGATTGGGGATGAGGTTGACAGTGCGCGAGTGATACATCAGTGTTACAATCGTCTATAGGCTTCGCTGACTTCATCCCACCAGACGGACCATATACAAAACTAGCTTCCGCCCGCGACTACGTCCGCGTGGACATTTTACCCCCTTAGGGGTGGAATTTCCAAAAATCTTTTCTTAACGCATGCCTACGTCATAACATCTACCTGCATGCCAAATTTCAGCCCGTTCCGTCCAGTGTAAAATATAAGCTCCTTGCGTCCAGTGGTTTGGGCTGTCAGATCACTATGTCAGTCCGTCAGTCACCTTTGAGTTATATATATTTAGAAGTTTACAATGTTTTAAAAGAGTTTTCTGTTTTAGGTCAAGATGGTGACTACAACCAAGGTAAATGTTATTAGATATTATTATTGTAATGTTTTTACATACTATTAAACCAAAATCAAAAGTGTATTGATATTTTGTAAATGCATTCATTTACATTTGCTATTATGAAATAATTTATAAATTTGTTATGAAACTACGGACTAAGAAGAAATATTATCTTCCCTGTAATAATTCTAACCTGCTAATTCAAATTCAAAAGCATTTATTTGCACTTCTCAATTTCGATACTTACTAGTAGCACTTAATATTAAGTGACATAGGTTGGAATTATGAGGGTTCTGGTGCCTGATATAGATTTCGGGAGAAATTAGTACTACAGGTTACCAGGCCCCACCCTAAGGCTTGAGTTCATCAACACGTAAAATTAGCGATTGAAAGATAACCGTCAGTTTTTGACAATTCTACGGTAAATGTCAAAAACCGATGGATAATACCTTGTCCAGAAGAGCGAATTCGCCGCGATTCTTCAACACGCGAAGCTTGTGAATGCAATGTATTGAACCCCAGTACTTACCTCGCCAACGCGCGCTACGCGGCGAATTCGCTCTTCTGGACAAGGTCTTAATAATAATCGCCTGTCGTCTATGTATTGGCGAAATCTAGCCTTAGATGACAAACAGTTGATTCACATTCGTTTACTAAAGATTGAAGAGAATACAGTCGTATTTACTTATTTAAAATTAATTAATAGAATTGAAACAATATATTTGGAATCATGAAAGTTCATAACTAAATGTCGTGAGAGAATAAAATGTTAATTTCGCTTCTTTATATGAAATAATGTCGCTTCTTTAGATGAAAGTGATGGCGGAACGAATATATCGTCGAAGGCGGTGGCGGCCATCGCCTGCCTCAACTCCAAGATTGAACGCACCAAAAATGCTATAAGACAAGAACAAATTATTAGGGATGGTGAGTATTAAAATTAATTACTAAACTATACGCGTTAAGTTATCACTGTCTCTGTCTCTGTTCCAGGTAGACACTTCTAATGGTTAGTTTAATAGAATAGGTGTCATGACTTTTGAAAAGGACGCAAAAAGACTATAAATTAAAGAAAAGGTCGCGGAAAAATTGGTAACACTTTTACTTCGGTATAATTTACTAGGTCGTAGTGAGTCTGCTTGGAATAGATTTATCTTCGCCTGTCGTTATAACAATAATGTTCCGACAGTTAGGTGACCAGTCCCTCAGCGGTTTTCTCTCTTCCTCTCCCTTCATACTCACATATTTCTTCTCATCACTTTCTTTGTAACATCCTCATCATCTCCTCTCATTTTGTTGTACCTTGCCTAACATTATAACAGCCTATATAATTCGACCCACTGCTGTGACGCAAGGCCTCTCCTTGTCATCGAAGGAAGTTTAGGCAGTAGTCCACCACGCTTGCCCAATGCTGATTGGTGGACGGAGTATAAGGTGATCAATACCCCTTTTCTGATCCATTAGTCGCCTTCTACGACACCCATTGGAGGATATGCTATGCTTCTCTGCCGGCATCACATGGCGACCAGGTCAGGTCTCTTTGGCCTAAAGTAAAATATAATTCTTATAATACCCTGTTCTTTCTTGCAGAAAATGTAAATGAATATCTGAAGTTAGCTGCAAATGCCGACAAGCAACAGTTGCAGCGTATCAAAGCGCTGTTCGAGAAGAAGAACCAGAAGAGCGCAGCTTGCATCGCGGGGCTACAGAGGAAGCTAGAGGGATACAACAAGAGAATTAAGAATTGGGAGGTGAGACTGTTACAAGATACTGACAACTTGTCCTTGATTAATTGTTCATAGTTTTTTTTTTGTAAAAATAAGAAAGCATTTGTCCACACTCTCACTTGATCTTAAGTGAAAAAGCCGATTACGTTACATTCTTATCCATTAATATCTATTAATTTCCCAGGTATAGTCTAGAAGAAAAAAATCGGCAGTGGTCTCCCCTTGACTTTCTCGTATACCGGAAACGACTCAAAGGTTGATAGAAACCTTATATTTTAATGTCATACATGCATGTCAAATTTTGGTCACCCATCCAAGTACCGACCGCGCACTTGGTTGCTTAACTTTCGTGATCGACGGCTCAATATTTGATAGAAACCTTATATTTTGATGTCATACACGTATGTTAAATTTGGTTGCAATAAGTTAAAGCATGCTCGAGTTATCGTGCTAACGCACAGACACACACGGACATAATTACAAATAAAATATTTTTGGACTCAGGGAGGGCCAAAACGTGTAAATCCATCAAAATCTCGAGTTCGATTTTTTTGACGATTACAAGACTTTCTCTATACTACGTATACGAGAAAGTAAAAATTGTCCTAATGATGAGCGGAACACGTAGTTCTCGGCTTTGTCATAGTACTTTTTACACCCGTTATCAGCTTTCGGACTATGACGAGATACCAAGCATGCTCTCCAACTAGTTAGAACTTTTAAACTAATATTAATCATGTTTTTCGTTGTCTTCCAGCAACATGGCACAAGTGGACAAGCGCACAGGCAACCCAGAGAAGTTCTACGGGATATGGGACAGGGTCTTAAGTAAGTTTAACTATTCACAAATTACCCTCTAGATATCGTTAATTTTGTTGTCTTCTCATCTCTTGACGTGTAATAAAAGGTAAACAAAAAGTCGATACAAACGAGATAGATAGGACTCTTTAAGAGACACTATGCTCTCCTCTCGAACTCTAACACCCGTATTCACAAACATTGCTATGAGATGTATTGTTTTAAGCTAACGTGGTCACTATCATTTGAATGAAAGAAAACGGGATTTACACCACGTACCTTTGATTTTTGGTTAATCCGATATTTCGGCGCAGTTACATGCGCCATGATCACGGATGAACTGCTTAACCAAAAATCAAATGTACGTGGTTTAAATCCCGTTTTCTTTCATTCAAATTGCTATGAGATCTCTCGACTGTTGGATAAGAAACGAACCAATCACAGAGCTCCATTCAATGCCATTGCGTCGAATAGAGCTCTGAGATTGGTTCGTTTCTAATGGGTGTAAGAGACACTATGCTCTCTACTCAGTTCCCCTGGGCTCTAATTATTAATTAATTTTTATTTACTTTTGTAATAAAGCAAAGAGCACCTTGCAAGTCAGCATAGCTATAGTAAGCAAAATAGCGACCACTCAATGACACTACACCTGTACTGTTACGTCAAATCAAGTCTAACACCAGACTATTTTGTAATTTAAGAGTAAGAGTAACAAACATACAAACTTACGAGTTTATTTTATAATATTTGTAACATTTCGTATTTAAAATACGTGCGAGATAGTATTTTACATTTTAATTAAAGGGAAGCATGTATTTTACCTAGATCTGCATTTTGATAATCAGATATTTTGAGGACGAATTCATAAAAAAGAAAAAAGAAATCATTCTTAAGCATGATTCACAGTACACCGTGTTGCGACCGGGGCTCGGTCAATCATCTGTAGTATACTTATTGTATGAAGTGATTCATGCTTGACCGTGCCACGGCCGAGTCCCGGCGGCGACAAAAAGTATGCAATAGATGTTTGATCGTGTCCCGGCCGAGCCCGGTCCGGTCGGGACACCGTGTACTGTGAATCATGCTTTAAAGTTGTAATTCTGAAAACTTTTTTTTAATGTTGTACCTAGAAACGTAGGGGGGAACATTCGAGATGGCATCACTGGTCTTGGGGGCAGCGTAATGGCTGCGCCGAGGGAGTTCGCGCATCTCTTCTCTCGCTCCAACCGCTTCGGGTCAGCCGACAACATATCACAGCTGGCCGGTCTGTATCATTTACTATAGCTCCTATTTTAGAAACGTCTGGAAGCAGAGATGAAAAGAGAGGGGAGATGTGTACAGAGACAAATAAATTCGATTATTACCTGTATAACACGCTTCTTTAAGGCAGGTCTCCTGCTTCAAAATATAACAAAACAATCTAACAAAACATGTTTACTGAACATGTTAGCAAAACATTGCAGCCTCCTGTGGCTTTTATATCAGAATAAACGAATACCAAAAGACAATAATAACTGTCTGCACCACAGAATAAACAAACTTCATTCGTCTCAATCACTCGCTAAACGTTCGTTCGTTCATACGTTCCCAATCATTCCAAATGTCATTCAGAAAAATTTACCGCTCTTTATTGTAACACTAACTGATTTTGTAAAACTACGTTATATATTTCATTTTGTTCGTCGTAAACAATAAAAACAAGATATTCGCCTCAATGTTCGCAAGATGAAATTACAAAGTAGCGAATATTATCCGTTCGTTGCTGCAAACTTATTGTCGTGTTATTGCTAATAAAACTTGGCCACGTTAATATGTTGTTAGATTTTTTATGTTAGGTGTGAGAAAACATGAAACAGTGTCTCAGGAGACCCGCTTTAATTCTCTTCTCGTCTCCTTCCAGTGCCTATATTTCACGAAAGAGATGGGTGAAGAAGAATTATGAACTACAAAGCCAAATAGTATTTAGTTATTTCCGGTTTGCTTCTTTATAAATAGATCTTACTAGTTTACGGCAGTCCTCTATTCTCCTTTCGGAAGTGGCGAGGAATAGTACAAAACTATTCCAATGTTACCCTTTTTAGATCATTCCTGTCGATTGTATACGACATTCTACTCTTTTCTGCTACGTTGCCGCCCGTATTATAACATAAATTGAGATGAGAAGGAATTGAATGGAGAAGAATTGAGAAGTAGAATAGAACTCGGTTCTTTATGCAATGAATTTATTAGTTGTCTGCGACACTTCTCTTCTCCCTTCGTCGACGCTAATAAATATAAGAGCTACAAATATGAATCTTAAATAGGTTTTATACTGTTTAGTTAATAGTTGAGGCTCCAATGAGTTTCTAATCTATAGTTTGTTATCTATAAAATTGTCTTCTGTGTTAACGATAGAAATATACTTTGCACTGTATCGCATCGCTGCTTAACTAGAACAATGTATTAAATAAAGTTTGCGTTCGTTGTGACGTTCTCCTGTGATGCTTTCGATTTTTGTGCTTTTGGAAAACAGTTGTGTCAGTCAATAATGCCAAGTAATTTTTGTGTATAGTATTTAGAAATTGAAAAATTAAGAAATCTTTCGGAATCCCTAATATAAGTAAATTTTTTTGAAGAACTATACATTCAACATGATGCCTCTATGACTGTTTCGACTAAAATAATCGTAGTAGTAGCTTGTATGGGGTTGAAGATGTTGGAGTCACCGGATTACTCAAAAAAAATTAATCGCACTTCCTTCATAAAACTTCTTTATCTGGGACCTATTCAAAGTGAGGTTGTTTGTATGCAATCTGTGTATAAGGCATTTCAAAGTACCATAACACAAGTACGTAGCCAATGAGGGAGATAGAAAGAGAAAAAAATTATACAGAAAAAAAAATATCTTTATATTATATACGTACATATATTATTTTATATTATATATAATTATTCATGTTTATAATTATATCTATTTTTTCACACAGAAAACACGGGTCCTTGTGAGTATATTGAGATGAATTTTGCCACATATTAACACCAAAATCACCTTTTACAAACCGGATTCCTATTAGATAACATAATAATGCTTGTTCCAGTAGATCTGTAGATAGGAAAGAGTAGATTTATTTTTTACCCCAATAGAATCCCTGTCAAAGAATGTTACTTTCTTTTATTTCCTTATTGATTACTAGAAAATAAAATTAAACTTTAATAAGTCAAGTCAAAAGATCTATTGCTCGACTATCAACTGCATATTATGTATTTATTTTTGAAAATTATAATTTATACCTTAAATTTAATGTCTGTTAATTTCAGCTTAGTTCAGAATGTAGTTTTACAAGGGAATTCTAAGCATTATTTACATTTGATTGAGTTCACTATACTTATATATAGTTATAATTTAAATACCGTTATAACGAATAATTTTGATAGTCCTTCTCTATTTAGGTATTCTGAAAATAAGGTATTGCTTAACAATTAATGATTTAGTCCTGTTTTTTTGATAACGGATTAACATACCCCCCTAACATTGCTTGTCAGGTCCAGGCTTGTAAGGAACTTCGTAGTTCGTATTTCATTTCGTCTTTTGTCTAAATATTAACTTTTTAAATACCTACATTAGATCAGACGTGCATATTTTTGAACAAAATATGGATAATACAGCTGGACCTAGGCCAAATTGTCTCTTAAGCACTTAGAATTAAGGTTAAAAATGGTCTTAAAAAATCGATAATCATCTTTGGGCCTGACAACAAATATTTATATTGTGCAAACAAATTTAACAATGGGCTTAAATTACTACCTTTTTTCTTAAAAGTCTGGGTCTTAGGTGATGGATTTTTAAATAAACAGAATAGCAAAAAGTGTCATCATTTCAATCATTACAATATAAATTTAAATTGGGTTATATACATTTTGTAGGCCCTATTCAGTCTTAGCCTCCCAACAATAGAGTGGTTATTCACATGTAGGTATGCATGCTTGGACGAATGGTTAACGCTCTAAAGCATTTCTGCGAGTAAAAATGTCATGATGTTTCATCATTAACATGTCAGTTTTATAAATTATTTCTATTCGTGAGATAGATTGACCACTAGGCACTCTGTTTTTAGGTCTAAATTCAATCAAAAACAATATCTAATCACAATAAACCGTTGTCAAACAACTATTTTTCGGCGGATTCTGATAGAACTCTCTTTGAACTCTTTTAGGGACGGATTTGAACTACTACTAATAATAAAAATTTAAATTAACTAATTACTGTATCTAAGATTATGTTTATTTAGCTAGTTGGTGATAGACCAACATATAGTGTCCCTTTAGCATATCCGGCCAATGCAACATCCACACTCTGTAGTTACTCAATCTAAATTACAGACACTGTATTTAGAAAATTCTTCGTGCAAATAACTTTTTTCTAACACTCTTTATTAAACACTGTTTAATTACAATCGCTTCAGAACAGAATTCCTTCAGATCTCTATTTTTTTTTCTTAATAATAATGATGTCACTTTTGCAAATCTCTTATCCGTGTTTGAAAACCTTTTATATCTAAACATACTTATATACGGCATTACGCGTTAAGTAAAGTGATGTATCTGGCCGCTACTTATGAATAGGTAACAAAAATGTTATTCATAGTTGGCAGCGATGATACGTCTTTATTACAAAGAGATAAGGATCAACTCGTTTACGATAGCGTCACTCAATGTCAAGATGTTAGACCGCTTACAGGGTTATTCTCTTACAGATTTCGCTGTAAATAAAAACTTAGTATTATTTGAATTATTTGTTTGTAGGAAGTAATCTCTGGAAGTACAAAACTGATTTTGAAAATTCTTTGACCAGTAGAAAGCCATATTATTCCTGAGTGAGGTAGGCTATGTTTGATCGTGATTAGATTAATATTATTTTTAACAACATTTGTTAATCAATTCCGAGTCAAACTGGCTAACGATAGACACAAAACATAATATTTTAAATTGTATTGTTTTCGTGGCGCAGTGAAGTTAGTAGAATAGTTTTTTTTTTGCCAGTTTTAGTTTTATTTATAACATATTAATATTATTACATTATATTATTTATTTTCCACACAGTTTACCAAATTGAAAAGAGAATAACTCAGAATTATGTAACTTAAACACAGTCGCCGCTGAATATTTACAGTAGTGAGTGATTTAGTGAATCATGCGCGTGTAGTCTCGTGAGATGTTATTCAAAAAGTGCAGAAAGTGTCGTAGAAAATGTAAATATTTTAGTACTTCCCCTTACAGCTTGTGAGGGTATTTATTATGCACTTACACAATCATTTTAAACACACACCTATTTATGTATTTTATCTTTTCTCATTTTGTTTTGTTTGTATATACTTTTGACTGCTTAGCAAATAATTAATTGTAATTTTCTTACACACTACTCTGCTATTCAACTTAATCTTAAATATGTTTATTATTTATATTTATCTCTTTACTTTTCTCGTATTTTTATTTAAGGGCCGGTTTTACAGGATCCAGATAAGTTCCTACTAGCATTTATCTGAGAGATAGTCCTACTATATGTAAATTTAACTGTCAGATATCTTCTAACCTGTGAAATGGGCCCTTAGTTTTGTAAATTTCTCAATATACCATTTAAGTAGTTTTAAAATTTTGTTATGAAACTGTTTTTATCAAAGCCTGTTTGAGTGTTTAAAAATAGCATTACTTTATAATCAGATATGAGAAAAAAAATACTTGAATAATTTCACCAAAATGTTATGAAACGGAAAGAAAATATCTATGCTTATCATAATATTAGGCTTCTTCACCTACACTATAAATGCAATATGTGAACTGTGACGCTTATCATGCTGTCTCCTTCTTGCACGCTAGCCCCACAACACACGGAACTGAGAGGTAAATAAACGCATCACTATATCCAAATGTAAATGTTGCGGTTCACATTACTGTAGTCAGCAATATGCTTTGTTAGCTTCTTGAATAAAATCATTGTAATGTTACTAAAAATTAATTACTTTTGTGACTACCCTCCTTTTGAGAAATGGTACCAAACTAACGCTTCCTTTATAAACATTGGAGTGGGATTATTTTCTGCAGAATTCTCTACATTATTACAAATAATATTATTTGGTTGTGATATAATAATATTGTTGTATTAATGTAATTTTTTTGCGGTACCTATTGAATTATGTGACTTATTGCACTCGTAATAAGAGATGGTGATTTTGAAAACTATATCTTAACCTGTTTTAATTGTCGAATTTATTCCTTTTAAATTTTTGTGTGAGATCTCCATTATTTTGACATTACTCCAAATTCTATGCTAGTCTAAACCCTGTACATTTTGAAATGGTTGACAAGTTAAACAAATATTTACGGACTTCGATGATTGTAAGTCTGTTGAATTTTAATTTGGTGGAATTTCTGTCATAATAATGCTTGGGAGCGCTTTGTTTAAACTGATACCTATGATAAAGATCCAAGGCTGCATTCGTAGGTACGGGTAAGAATACTTGTAGTCGTTCCAAAGAATTAAAATGCATAATAAAGAGATTTTTTGACCAACAATAACATTAATTAAACTTGAAGACTGGTGTCTGGTGTAATTCCGTGATATAGCTTTGTAGAAACATCTATGAATTATTAATCTTCATTAGAAAATACACTCTTCATTAAAAATCGACCTGCCCCAAGGCGGGACCTTAAGGCAGGTCGATTTTTTCAGTATAGAATATATCGAACCCAGCATCTTCCGCAATTTGTAACGCAGCCGTCTGGATTGCGGAACATGCTGGGTTCGATTTTTTTTTACTGTATTTTCTAATTAAAAAAAATATTACATTTTAATCTTTATGTTTATAGTTGTGTATATTTAGTTATATACTTTTCTTTAGATCGATAGAGCTTTACACTGTCATCTGGTTTAAAAAAAAAATCGAAAGTATTGGTAGTTCCTAATAAAAAGCAAAGAAATGGGCTCTCTCTGTTGTCTACTCACTAGTGTTTAAACCACAGGAGTACCATCAAGAGGAAGTGTTTGGAGGGAAACCATGGCGTCTGGGTGTCGATCTTTATTTCCATAATTCAAAATTGCTTCGGAGTGGATTTTGTGCAGTGAAAGTGGTGTCGTTTTGTTGCATAAGCATCCGTGTTGAGTAATGAGGAATCATTGAAATAAAGGTTTTGTGTATATGACGTTGAGAATTGTATAGTGCGTGGAGATCCCACTATACAATTTTATTCTCATCAGTCACTATCATGAGGTCTGTTGCCATGCATTTCTTTCCAAGCACTCCCTATATGCATTAAAATCAAGAAAGAAGACTTTAACAAATGAAGATATGGCTCAAAGGTCTTAGTTACCAAGCCAAAAACCCTAAAAGTACCATCACGATAATATCAACTACATCTCCATTTGTCTACCAACCATTTCAAAATGAACAGGGTTGAACTCGCAAAAGAATGGCCTAATACCCAAATGCGCGTATTGAGTTTTTCTACAACGACAGCGAACGCGTCGTCGGAAGGGTCCCGCGCTTCTGAGGCGGGGGAAGCGGCCGCGCCTCGAGGGTCCACGTTACCAAGAGCTGCCACTTCGCCAGCACCCAAGTTCTCACCTGATGCCTCACCTAGTTCCTCAGTCACCAGTGAAGGGGCGCCGTAAGTTTATTTATTTTTACAGGCTAACTAAGTAAATACGAGAATTGCAATTAATGGACTTTACGTTAGAGGTTTTTACTTTCTCGTATACTTAAGTAGTATAGAGGAAGTCTTGTAATCAGTCAAAAAATTCGACCTCGAGATTTTGACGGATTTACACGTTTTGGACCACACTGAGTCGAAAAATACCTTTTTTGGAATTATGTCTGTGTGTCTGTGCGTTAGCACGATAACTCGAGTATGCTTTAACTTATTGCAACCAAATTTAATATGCACGTATGACATCAAAGTATAAGGTTTCTATCAACTTTTGAGTCGTTGATCACGAAAGTTAAGCAACCAAGTGCCCGGTCGGTACTCGGATGGGTGACCAAAATTTAACATGTATGTATGATGACATCAAACGTTGTTTTTGGAAATTTTTGGAAACCTTATAAGGTTTCCAAAAATTTCCAAAAACAACTTTTGGTGCACCAAAATTTGTTTTTGGTGAGCCAAATATCCATTTTGATGAGCAATGTACTATTTTTTTGGTGGGCACTAAATTTGTTCCTATTTAATTTATACACCTTTCATTACTTATAGGCAATTATGCTTGTTAATTTTATGATTTGGACTGTTATTCCCAAGGTACCCGACACAAGCTGGCTCAAACAATATATCAGAGACGACGTTCACGATAAAACCAATACTGAACGAGCTACGAGAGCGCAAG
Source organism: Elophila nymphaeata (assembly GCA_955850985.1). Lineage (NCBI taxonomy): Eukaryota > Metazoa > Arthropoda > Insecta > Lepidoptera > Crambidae > Elophila > Elophila nymphaeata. The sequence goes on along the minus strand of OY039091.1, from coordinate 6,126,578 downwards.
GAGGACTACGAGAGGTTAGCGGAGAAGCTCGACGCGCTCAAGGTAAATAATTAACAGTCATTATCTTTAAAATTCTGCATCTGCATCCAGTACCCGTAGTTAGTAGTAGTAAGTTTTTAAGCATAAAATACATAACTATTGTAGTTGCGTTAAGAGCTCCACGCAAAGAATACTCAGCTATTTCGGCCACATAGCGCGCAGAGGCACTGATAGCCTGGAAAAGCTGATACTGGTGCGAAAAGTAGAGGGGAAAGGCTGCACGGACGATCACCTACCCGCTGGTCAGACCAAGTTAAATCCCTCACAGGCCTCCCTATTACTACTGCCCTGAGACGGGCTGAAGATAGAAGTGCATGGAAGTGCTTAGTAACCAACGTGACGAAGGCATTTCAGTACGGACACGACCTTCAGCAATGAAGAGCACGACAAGAAAGTAAGAGCTCCATTTGTACTGGAAACACGATTTACGCTTTTTTCCGCTACGGCCTATAGTTAAGCATTTTAAACGAAAAACTTACACTACGGGTACAGAACAACAAGAAATTATCAAATTAGCCATTCGAATATACCCATTATTCTTATCCGTATCCCCGATGAAAAGAATTTGCCGGAACAAGGTTGTCCAGTGTCCATTGGAGCAGAGCGAGCCTGCGGAGCGGTGAACCGTGAAAATATTAACCAATAGGATGGCATAAAATCTGTGAACTGGAGTCAATCCTATTGGTTAATATTTCCTCGTTTCTCCACTCCAATGGACAGGCAGCCTAACAGTGCTGGGGCAAAATTTCTTCTTCAAATTACCTGATTATTAGTTACATTTTAGTGTATTTTAAATACCATGCAATCGTGGCAAGTCTAAATGAAGCATTAGTCAAGATTTGTGTTATATAATTTCTGCATTTTTGTCATTCCGGGGTCACGTGACGACCCTGTGGTGGCGTTAAACGGTATATTTTACCGATTTTTAATTTAATAGATATTAAATCAAAACGTATTGACTTTTGTTATTGATCTACTCTATTAATGAAAAACATATCGGGTTTTTCTATATGTAAGCCATAGTTTGAATGAACCGTTTGTTTTGTTTTTTGCAGAATTTATCACAAGAAGTTTCGTTCCTGTCGGCGGCGTTACAAGAGGAACGCTTCAAGACAGAACGGTTGGAGGAGCAAATTAATGATCTCACTGAACTACATCAGAATGAGGTGCGTTATTTTACTAGTTTTACTTTGGAATAGCGTGGGTCTTTGTATATAACATTTATCTGAGCAAGTTTAGAAATCGCCACTATCATCTGTTTCTCTACATTTATCTGAGCAATTTTAGAAATAGCCACTATCATCTCTTTCTCTACATTTATCTGAGCAAGTTTAGAAATCGCCACTATCATCTCTTTCTCTACATTTATCTGAGCAAGTTCAGAAATCGCCACTATCATCTCTTTCTATACATTTATCTGAGCAAGTTTAGAAATCGCTACTATCATCTCTTTCTCTACATTTATCTGAGCAAGTTTAGAAATCGCCACTATCATCTCTTTCTCTACATTTATCTGAGCAAGTTTAGAAATCGCCACTATCATCTCTTTCTCTACATTTATCTGAGCAAGTTTAGAAATTGCCACTATTATCTCTTTCTCTACATTTATCTGAGCAAGTTTAGAAATAGCCACTATCATCTCTTTCTCTACATTTATCTGAGCAAGTTTAGAAATCGCCACTATCATCTCTTTCTCTACATTTATCTGAGCAAGTTTAGAAATCGCCACTATCATCTCTTTCTCTACATTTATCTGAGCAAGTTTAAAAATAGCCACTATCATCTCTTTCTCTACATTTATCTGAGCAAGTTAGGAAATCACCACTATCATCGCTACGTTTATTTTCGCTCGACTCGCTCACATCACACAGACAGCCAATCTATGTGGAATCGCCTCACGACGCCCCTGGTACAATGCAGCCTATAGACTATTTTTTCCACAGGTGGAGAATTTAAAACAAGCTTTAACGGACGTAGAGGAGAAGGTGCAGTATCAGAGCGAGGAAAGGATACGAGATATACACGAAGCGTTGGACCTATGTCAGACTAAAGTGAGTATTTTCCAATAATAACGAGAATAGTAGAATATGGTTTAAAACCACACAGTGTCGGCCTCTACGAATACCGTGGTTCATTAATTTTACATTAAGTCGACACCTTAATAGACTTCGTTATGGTCATTATTCATGCAACAAGTTAAGAGATTGATAAATGCCATTGGTTAACTTACATTTTTATTGTAATTGATAACATTACGTTTTTGTAATAGTATTTTTTTATTATATATAGATTGAAAAATACTTAAAAAGACTCAAGAAGTTTTTTTTTATTTTCTTTAATATTGATTCTAAGCATTATTTTAATTTAACATTTCAAAACTTATTCTAAAACGACGTAAGTGCAACTGAAGGATTAATGTGGGTAATGTCATGAGCTCTACAAAATAAAAAAAAAGATGACACAACTATCAAATCTTTGAGCCATAAATTAAAAAAAAGATGGACAAGACATTTTCTGTGAAAATCCTACGCTGCCCTTTTTTGATACGTTTATTGCTTTTTTTTTTTAAATATCTATGCGATATTATTTAGCATTATGAGATACTATTTAGCAAGTAATAAATTCTGAAAAAAATAATTATGTATAAAGGGTTCTAGATGGCCAAAGCTCCAAATGTTTTCGTAATTATTATATTTTGTTTTTTTAAATGTCAATGTAAAAATCTTCTAACAACCAAATAAATGAAATGAAATAGCTGTTTATTTAAATGGACTTTGCTAAGTACTTTTAAACCGTCAAAAGCACTATTTCGGGAAGAAATAATGGTATTACTTAAATCGTTATTAATGTACAGTCTTACACTGCACATTTATATTTTGCTGACATATAGACATTCATTTGGTCGGTTGCGTGTTACATAGTTTTCGTTTAATATTAAATTAATTAATTACTCAGAGTGTAAACCACTAACGAAAAGTAGGGAGCAACCAAATTATTGTTCTGTAACGCAGTCAATAAACGTAACTTAAACCTCGGCTGATTGTTTCTCTGCACTCCCAACAACATCATCTAAAAGGTGTACAAACTGTACAGTTATTATTAGTGGTCGGATATTCGGATGCATATTTACCTAAAGTGAATTTTTGGCTGAGAAATTATGGAAGCGGCTTCTTAAAACATATTTTTTAAAAACAAATTCCGGGATTCCAAAAAAAAATCGGGAATGTCGATCTAATCGGATGCATATTTACCTAAAGAAGCGGCTTCTTAAAACATACTTTTTAAAATATAAATCCAGGGATTACAGAAACTAATCGGTAACATGGTATGGAAACGACTTGTTTAGCATGTGTCATTAAATGAACAAAAGGAGCTATTTTCGTCTTACTACTTGCACACAAGCAGGTATATAATTTGCTGTCTCACTCGCACTCATTACGAAATGCTTATCAGGCTCAAGACACCGAGTTGTTTGTTGCTATGTGGAGAGAAGAAAGAAAATTACTCATGGTCACGCTTTGCTATGCTAGTTTGGCAACCTGCTTTACAAAATTAGCTGGCATCCAATTCCATAGTTAAAAAGCATTTGATCGAAATTGCGAGATTTTTACAATCGATACCAAAATGCATTTCATATTAGCCAACACCTGAACGTAAGTAAATATAGACCCGACCCGATTTGATTCTATAATCAAATCACAAAATTTTGTAGATTCCGGAATCCCGGGATTTTTTCGATACAAAAGTGCATTCCATAACTGCGAACATCTCAACTTTAGGTAAATATGCATTCGATTATCCGACCACTGGTTATTATGATGAGATGGAGAAGAAATGGCGAAAGAAACCACAAATTTCGTAATGATTTCGAAACATCCATAAATGCAACAAGGTTGATCGGTAATGTTTGTTGCCAGATCAGCAAGTTGGAGCTGAGTATGACGGGAGGTGGGGGGGCAGGGGGGGTAGGTGGGGGTGGGGGGGAGGCGGGGGGAGCTGCCGCCCTCCCCCCGCGCCTGCTATTGGTCAAGCTGCTCAACGTGGCCTTGACGCTGCTTCAGCTGGCCCTACTGCTGGTGGCCACCGTGGCAGGCGTGGCCATGCCTTTCCTACGCACCAGGTATCACTCATTTTTTTACCGACTCCAAATAAAGGAGGAGGTTCTCAATTCGACTGTATGTTTTTTTTTGTGTTGCCTCCATAGATAAAGGAAAATGTAGATCGGCAATGTGAAACAGAAAGATCATACTAATACTAACCCATATATTAGAGCGAGATAGATAGATGAGACTATTTCACGTACACGCAGGGGGCTAAGGAGGCCTGTCAGTCACGTAGAAAAGACAGCAACTGTCAGCCTGCAGTACTATTTTTCACGCACACATGCGCATTACTAACACATTGGTGCATATTTTTGGTCTCGCCCTAGTCGATTCATTGCTAATCTATAAACGTCAGTAATTATAAATCTATGGTTGCCTCATAATAACTCTTTATTGGGTGTACCAATTTTGAAGATTATTTTAACGTTTGGAAGCTAGTGCTTGTCATTTAAATTCGATCGACATCTGACTAGTTGTTTTTGAATTATCCCTAATAATGGCTATTTAATTGGCATCGATGGTATCGTAATATTATCACTTGTGTGTATAAAAGATTTCGAGATAGTTTCCTATCTATAGAAATTTCTACAATTAAAACACTAAAAAGTAAAAAAATAATTATTTTTAAAACTAAAAACGGAGAAATAAAAAAATTGTGTCCCCTGCAGTTACATTGTACTGCATAAATGCATTAGACCTCTTCCTAAAAAAGTATGTACGTATATCACGTATAGTCACGTGGCAACAACCAAACTTAACCGAGTTTTGGCGTACTTTTGAAGCTCCGTCCACTTTGGCGACTTTTTTTGGAACCATTTCAAAGCGTCATAAATATTTTCATGTTTTATATGCTTTCACTGGTTGAAACATGTTAAACAGCCCTAAATGTTATCGCCATACAGGGTGCGAGTCCTAACAACGAGTCTGGCAGTAATGGTGGGGGTGATGGTGCTGAAACAATGGCCGGAAGTGACGCAGTTGTCGGAACATCTCGCGCGGAGGCTCAAGGAGTACCTACTAGACGCCCATCGCGACAGGTAATGCAAGACAGATTAACACCGAGCGTGGCAAATCGACTTTTGTACTTCCACATTATTTTATATTCTTTACTAGCTTTTGCCCGCGACTTCGTCCGCGTAGAATAGTTACTTCGGGCAGCATTTAAATTATCTTATTATTTCTTCTAACCCTACCGATTTTCATTGATTTTACTTTAAAAAAATACAAACTTCCATCCCTTATTTTACCCCCTTGGGGATTGAATTTTCAAAAATCCTGAAATACGTCATTCTTAATTTCTAACTAAGTAGCTAAATACCAATTTTTATCGATTTGGCTTCAAAACTGACGGATTTCCATACAAACTTTTCACCCCCTTTTAACCACCTTAGAGGGTGAATTTCCAAAAATCCTTTCTTAGTGCACCCCTAGACCTCATAAGGAACCTAAGTGCCAAATTTGGAATCTCTAGACCCAGCGGTTTGGGCTGTGCGTTGATATGTCAGTCAGTCAGTATTCATTTTTTATATATAGATTAATGGCGTTCGCGACGTTTAAAGATTACGCTTTTTGCCCATGTCGAGTGAAAATCAAATCGAAATTAAAAAGTTTATTTAGTTATACACGTTATCACTATCAAAATAAGGTTGAGACTGCCTAGTAAGCATTACAAGATACTTGTGACAATACAATAAAATAAGTATAGGAAACAAACAAGGATGTGGACCTCTGTGTTGTGAAAATGTCAAGTGAAAATGTATCTAAATAAGTACATTGTACAGTAGATTTTTTTTTCTTTTATGTTACGAGATGGCAAACAAGCTTGCGGCCCATCTGATGTTAAGTGGTCACCGCCGCACATAGACACTTGCAATATTAAGTGTAAATCACTTAACACCGCAAGTGCGTTTGCCATCCTGGGGACTAAGATGATATGCCCTCCATGCCCAGTAATTACACTGGCTACCTTTCCCTTCAATCCGAAACACAGCGAACTGCTTCACGGCTGAAATAAGAAAGGCGGTGGTACTTACCCAGACGACCCTACATATGGGTCTACCACCTAGTAAAATTTGATTTAAAACTGGAGTCTCTCAACTAGACTTGGATCATTTCATGAATAGCAAGTGAAATATGATATGAAATTATTTTCATTTGACACACCTGCTACTTTCCTTCACTTGGCCTGCTATATTTCACAGTCTGTGTTAGGTACAGTCGACAAAGTTCCTGGTGTACCACTTGTAGGATATACGTGGCATCGACGTGTCTGATTGGGTACGATCCGCCCCCCCAATTCCGGTTTGAGCCAATCAGAGCAGACTGTCGACGGCCACGCTACAGCGACTGCGCTGAGGGGAGGCGCCTGCGTAAGCGGAGTGAAGAAGCTGCACCTTATTGGCTGCGCAATATCACGTTAATATTCTATTGGCTGAAGTAAAAAGTAGGCGGGGCTTGATGCAGGGCAGCCGTTTGAAGGATTCTGTTTGCTAAATGGAAGACCGAGAACTTTGTCGACTGTACTGTACATAAATTATTATTTCACGATTCGTACTTGAGAACCAAATAATAAGAGTCGGTACTCTTCTTAGTCGCTATCTGATAATGGCAGATATAATTATGCCAAGGCATTTTTAATTTTATTTCTTTGTGATAACGATATAAAACAAGCAAAAATAATTATTATGAAAATTGTTCTTCGTAAAGGTCTTCAGAAGTATTATTGGTTTTAAAATCTAATTTCTTCAAATCCTTCAAAAAATTAAAAATTTACAATTCTTAAACTGTTTCTTCGTTTACAAAGTCGATTTGCCACAATCGCTTCGAATAAAGAGATAATTGAACATATTTTAAAGGTCCAGAATAGAGAATTAATGGTTGAAAAACAGAATAAGCTAGAGATATTGTTAGAGTTGTTTCAATTAAAGAAGTGTTGGCAGTTAAAGAACTTGAAGTGGTGTTAAATAGAAGATGATTACGGTTTGCCAAAGATTTTGTTTGATACGCCCACGCTATGCTTCCCAAAGGCGTTGCGTAAACGAATATATTTTTGTATCACCGAACAGATTTTGTCACCCCATTTCCCTCTTTTAGGGGCTGAATTTAAAAAAAAAACTGAAACACATGTTAACTCATTTATCGATAGGAGTACTCCTGTGAAGTTTCGAATAAAACGGTCATAACTAATCTTGATTCCCCATCCAAGCTTTCATGCCCTATGTTATCCCCTTACAGGTTGAATTTTGAAAATCCAATTCTGTAAATAAAGGATACCAGTAATTGCAAATACTGCTCCTATTGATAATACATAATGGATGTTTGAGACCATTCCTCCAATAATTGCAAATACTGCTCCTATTGATAATACATAATGGATGTTTGAGACCATTCTCTTCATCATAAAAGGACATCTGGAAAGGAAGGAATTTCAGCTGTCTAGGTCCAAAGGGCTGGGCGTTGATCAGTCAGGACTTTTCTTTTTATATATTAGGATTTAAAAAATGCAATAAAGGATTTTTAAAAATCTTTAAGTAGGAAGTTTAAAAATCACTTCAAGTTTTTTTATATGCCGAATAGTTATTTAAATAATTCAGTATCGTTTCACCAATTTGTATTTTTATAAGTTTTCAATAATGTTTAATATTAAAATGCTTCGTTATGTATTATATTGTATAATGTATCTATAGCAATAGTTGATTATATCACAAATATTGAATAAATTATATTTATAAATACGAAAGCAATCTTAGGAATTTGTTATAGTATTTTATTCTCAATTAATTATTATGTATTAAATACGAAATATGTATCATATCGTGCACTGTCATTTATTTTATGTGTTATTTTATTTTATTTTGGTTTTCATTTATTTTTAATTTATTTTGTTTTCCCTTCCCATTCAGGTATGAATGCAAGTCGTTGTGTGCTTGATAAAAGGAGATTAGCGGAATAAATAGGTAGTATTGCAATTTTGTACATGGATATGGGAATGGTGTATGGAGTGCAAGCGTCCTTATAAACGTTTGTCCTTTGCCCAAACTTTTTTTACGAGCGTTCCGTTCTCTCGAGTGATATTACGTACCTACTAAGGTTACAAAGCTCTGGCTGTATGTGTAAATAACTTTTGGCGCTATTTTTTTTCCTAGTATATCATTTAGTTTATATTGTTTGCTATAAGAATATATTGAGTTAACAGACACGTCCCCGAACAATAGTCAATAGTAAAAAAGTCAAGTTTATGATAATTTAAACTTTAAACATTAATATCTCAAATATTCGTAAGAATAAAAGTGGATCCGTATTTCATAGATGAATAAAACTAGTAAATAATTTGACCAGATTTCTCAAAAATGAATTTATTTAGTACACGCAGGTTTTAGAATGCGCGGCGCTTTTTTAAATTTGAATAAAACTATATTAGAAAAGACCCGTATTACATTACAAAGTAATGATTTCGATTTATGAAAAATGCTTCCGCAATTCCGGATAAAACCAGTTTCTCACACTTTCTTACACAAAATGTGAGAGCTTAGCAATAAAAAAACAATATTTGGTTACTCTAAAAGACAGCCGGTAGTATGGGACATACAGAGCCTCAATTTAATGCGATTATTTGTTTTTCAAATAAAATCCTCCATATTTTAAACTTAATAGTTTGAATTGTATTAGGAATATGTCTTTTGCATGTTTCACTGTGATAACTCACAATTTTCTTAACGAACAGACAATGAGTTCAGTTACTTAGACATACAACGAGAACTTTGTATGTATAATTAATTAATTTTGTAACTTATATGAACAATTACATTGTGATTTTGGGCTGGGCCCGTGGTTTGTGGTTCGTCTATGGTAGGGTGGGCAACGTTATAGATCTCTTCAACCAAATTATTTTTACTACTTAGTGTCAATCCTTTCGCTGTCCTATCATAGATGGATGTCTCAAAGGTAAATATTTGGCACATAGGAAAAAATGAACATTGTATATTTTTGTGAAGTTTTAGCAATTTTGTTTTTATTGTAAGACTAGTTTATTCACGTCGAAGAAGCAATAATATCTACATATGGTGGTGTTTTGTCAAAAGCGGGGAATAGGCCAAGTAATGGAAAATAATCGCAAATACCAAAAAAGGTCTTGGAGTTATGTTGATTTGTTTCACATGACTCTTTCATCCTCAAATCATTCGCTATCTCAAATGTTATTGTGTGCTTATTTTATTAATTTGATTAATATTTTCGCAATGTTATTTAATTTCATGTTGGTTGGTCGTTATTCGTCGTTTATTGACAGAATGCTATCGTACATCGAATTAATAGTTTTAATGGAAACATCTACTTATTTTCATTTACATAAGTTATTGGATTGTAAACAATATCCTGTTAATTGTTTTATTCCTGTTGCATTGATTTACGTGCTCGTTAATTTTGTATTAGTAATATACAGGGTGAATTTTTCAAGTGGGCCTTCAGGGCCAAATCCTGAACTATAAGGAATATCGAAAAATGCTCAAAGGAGTCGCGAAACCGAACAGTATCATTGGATTTTTGAAAAAAATAATGATCATTGCTTTGATTATCGCTTGAATCAAGGTGGAACAAGAAATATTTTATTAACATTTTCTATTTGTTCCCCCTATATCATTACTTCCTATTAATCGACATACAGGTTGTTTTTTTTTTTTAAAAATCATTGGGTTCGATTCCTGTTTGGGAAAAAATCAATAATTTTTCAAAAATTATATGAAGTGATTGATAGGGTACGTCTAAAGATCATCAATTTATAAGGCAACATTATCATTGTCAATCATTTTTATTATTTGCTTACTAGAACAACATTTTACACATTGACAACTTTATCCTTTGTTAGATAAATTGAGTCTTAAATCAATGCAATTCGGTCGACATTTCATTACGACTGACCAAATTTATTTTAGTTCGAAAGGCTTTATTCGATTTGTGATGTTGATTGGCGTTAGAAATTTAATATTTAAAAGAATATTTATTGTATTTTAATTATTTTGACTTGTTTTGAATTGACGTCATGTAGCGAGTATGAAATTCTAAAATATTTATTAGCAAATTAACCAATAGGTCGTTGCTGTTTTGTATCTAGTATCTAAATTAACATACGTTATAGTCGAACATCGAAGTTTAATTAAGGCTTAGCTATCTAGAGCCTATCCAGTTTGAGTTTGACCGAATTATGTGACCAAGCTTAGAGCGAGTGTCGAATAATTCTATTAGGTATTTAAATGGAATCTGTTTAGAAACTTCCCGTTTGTACAACTTTTCGTTTCGAGAACCTCGCTCAATATTAACAAAAGTGTTAAAAGCGTTTTTGTGTTTTGACATTTTATGTCATTGACGATTTGTCAAAAAAACTCGATACGTCATGATACTTGTACGCTCGCATTGCATACTGCATCTCATTTGATTGGACTAAATATTTCTATATACATAAATATACATTAGTTTCGTGATTCAGTGTTCAATCGTGGATGAACTACCGAACAAATACACGATACGTGTTTTTGGACGAACGTTATTTTTAAAAGATGATACGTAATTTAAGACTGCCGTAATTTTTCACGACCCGTAATGCGTATGAACAGGGACATTAAAAAAATATTGCTGTCGTCAAAAAAATTAATCGATAGAAAAGACAAAAATTAATCGATAAAAAGTTTACTCAATGAGTTACGCAAATGAAATGTTGTCTAAACGGGAGCCCGCCAGATGGCGTTGGCCATATCTAGAACAAACTAGCAATTACCAAAGGCTACCTTTTTACTATAACTTAAGTCCTATTAGCTAACAAAAAGTGGATTGATAGGAGGGGAAAGAAGAATGATGAGAATGGAAAGGTATAATTAAAAAAATATGTATTATTATTTATATAATCAGTTGAATTAAGGCAAATTGTTCCTAAAAAGCCTTTTCGTGATTTTCGATAATAACCCTTATTGACTATAAATGCTCAATAAATTAGCGATAAATTTGATCACAAAACAGCACGCCCCAGATTGGTGTCTAGGAAAATCTTTTTTCTATTAAAACAAACTATACATGAATATTTTTAATGCGAATACATTCCAAAATTTCTTACAACTTAGAAAATGATAGTTGCAGCCAATAAATAGAGTAGATGCAACCACAGTTAAACATTGTTATAATGTACAGATATAGTGAAGCTTTTTCTCAATATGGAACGTGTTTTGTATACTCTGTAAATATTTTTTTACACAGCGCTGTATTATATTTTATATATAATGTTAATTTTTACATCAGATAATCTTCGAGTCAACGAAGACGATGCATGCCTTAATTTTTATTGTCTCTGGGAGTAACTTGAGAATTTTAATAAATATAGCACAATACAATATTAGTATTTTGTTAATATGTTATGTATAAGGAATTTTATTGAATGTAAATTTTTGATCTCGATGCTACGTTGTCAGAAAGTCTGCTTGTAAAGATGTTGCCAGTTAATTTTTGTTTCGGCAACACTAATTTTGCAAAAGCTGGCAACATTCCTTTGGTGCAGACTGACTTTAAGCACACAATAATATAATTTCAATGTATATAATTAATCATTTTATCCAAGTTACTCCTTTGAATAGATTACGTTCAGCAATATTTATTGCTCTGAACATATTGTAATATTTCCTCGAGAATTACAGATAATGTTGAGTTACAACCCATCGAAATTTGTAAAGTGTTTATTTTATGTTGCCGGCTATGGAATGAATTAAATCATCACAATTTTATTTTGTGTTTCATTTTAAGAAGTCCCACCATTACGTATTGCGAAATATAAACTAGCACGCCAGTTTAGGTATAGGCTGGTCGGCTATGTTAAGTCTTATAATAGCAAGTACGCTAATATTTAAGCAATTATAAACATGTAAATACAAAAATAAACTAGGCTTACTTTGTAGGTTAAAGTAAAACTTAACCAGGGATACAGCTCCAACGTAATCCATTATACTTAGGGACCTCTGCAGATACAAGTTGCTCCATGGAAGCTGTTGTGGTATAAAACCTTATTTGTGTTTTTATAATAGTATATCCAAAATATGCTGTCTATCAATTTTGAAGTTTTATTAAATCTTGTTGATTTTCGTCTCCGATCTTGTGTGTTTCATTAGGTTATGGGCCTTATTTAATAAATTATTATGGCTAGTCTCATAAAAATGGACCGTCAAATAATTGAGAAGCTGCAAGGATCAGAAAATTGCTTCATGAGCAACGATTGCAGGAAGTTAGACCCTCTACATCTACTTCGTCTTCTGTTGCGTTACTAGCGAAAAATAAGAACAAGAAGTGTTCTCACTGTGGTAAATTTGGTCATGTAAAATCTAAATGTTTTGCTTTTAAAAAGACAAAGAAGGGAAATACTTCAAACGAAAATTCTGAAGGTGATGCTTTTGTTGGCAGTTGTGGTAATCAAAACACTAGCTGGATTGTTGATTCTGGTGCGTCTCACCATATTACATTTAATTATAACTGGTTTCAGAGTTACACGTCTTTTGACAACCCTAAGCCATTGAGGTTGGGTGATGGTCGGACTATGTATGCTATGGGATATGGAAGAATTGATGTTGAGATGGGAGTCAATGGTGCTTGGAGACCTGCTATCCTGAATAATGTTTGGTATGTACCTGACGCAAAACAAAATCTCTTTTCTGCTGGATCAGCGCTTGATAATGGGTATACAGAGTTTGCTGACAAAAATAAACGAGTTTTTAAAAATAAGGATGCTCAAACTGTTGCTGTGAGTATTAGATATGGCAATCTGTATTATTTAGTTATGCGTGTGAAAACAGATAATGTTTGCATTGTAAAAGACGGCGTTAGCCTGCAAGTATGGCACGAGAGACTGTGTCACCAGAATAAACGTCATGTAAAACAATTCTTGACTCGCAATGGAGTTGCATTCTCTCCCGATACGGTTGACTGCGATGGTTGTGTTTATGGTAAAATGACAAGGTTATCTTTTGGTACGAGGTTACAAAGAGGTACAAAGCCAGGAGACCAAATAAACGCTGATGTCTGTGGTCCTATGCCTGAATTATCAATTGGAGGATGTAGATATTTCGTTGTTTTTAAAGATGATTTTACAAAATTTAGAAAAGTTTATTTTATGAAGGAAAAGTCAGAAGTTTCCACTAATTTATCTAAGTTCTTAGCTGAGGTTAAAAATGTTGGGCATACTGTTCGAGAGTTATTGACTGATGGAGGTAAAGAGTTTTGTAATTGTGAGGTGCATCGTATTACTGATGAAGCTGGATTGTATCATCGTATTAGCATGCCTTATACACCGCAACAAAACGGAGCAGCCGAAAGAGAAAATAGAATTCTAGTAGAATGTGCTAGAAGTATGCTATATTCTAAAGAGCTACCGAAAAGATTGTGGGCTGAAGCTATCAATACCGCCTGTTACGTGCTCAATCGAACTGGACCGACGCCTGTTGCCGGAAAGTCGCCCTATGAACTTTGGTATAACAAATCAGCTTTTATAGAACATTTACGGATTTTTGGTACTGAATGTTTTGTTCATATTCCTAGTCAAAGACGTAAGAAGTTAGATAAGAAAGCCGTCAAGGGATATTTAGTCGGATATTGCGGCGATAATGATGGGTATCGTATTTGGATTCCTCATATGAACAAAGTCATCTTATCGAGAGATGTAAGATTTAAAACAGAGAGAGTTTCGTCAGACTTCTGTAATTTACCATTTATTGTTCCTACCGAACAAAATGAGGTTTTGGATGAAACACCTCAAGATGTTGTTATTAATGGAGCGGAGAGTTCAAATACTACTTCGAATGAAGTTGTAAAAGTTGATAGTCTTCTTGAACCTGACCGTGACAGAATAGTCTATAATTTGAGAAGTAGGAAAATTATTTCTAATAACGACATTCATAGTTGTTGCGTGTGTCAAACTGAAGACGAACCTCGCAATTATAAAGAAGCTTTAAAATCTGCTAACTGTTCTGAATGGATGGATGCCATGAATGAAGAAATTAATTCTTTAACTGAAAATAGCACTTGGGTTCTTGTGGATTTACCGAAAGATCGGGAGCCGTTGAGTAACAAATGGGTGTTTAAGGTTAAGAAGAAAACTGATGGTTCTGTCGATAGATACAAGGCGAGACTGGTCGTCAAAGGTTATTGTCAAGAGTATGGCATTGACTATCATGAAACTTTTAGCCCTGTTGTTAGATGGGATACTATTAGAATTATGTTGAGTGAAGCGGCTCGAAGAAATATGCATATTTTTCAGTTCGATATAAAGACTGCCTTCTTATACGGCGAAATTGACGAAGAGATTTATATGCAACAACCAGTTGGATTTAATGATGGTTCAGGTCGTGTTTGTAAACTTATTAAGAGCTTATATGGACTGAAGCAAGCTCCAAGATGTTGGAACAAGAAGTTTCGTTCCATGTTACTAGAACACAGACTTATACAAAGTGATTCTGATCCATGTTTATTTATTAGTCAAGACAGAAATCTAATCGTTATGATTTATGTTGACGATGGATTAGTGCTGACAACGGATAAAACCTACATGGATAGGTTCATGCATGCTTTGACTAGTAATTTTCAAGTACGAGTATCTGAAACTGATTGTTATTTGGGCTTGCAAATCCATCGGCATGAAGATGGTTCTATTTTTATCAATCAGGAAGCCTATATTAAGAAGATACTAAATAGGTTTCATATGTATCACGCGAACTCCGTACTCACACCAATAGATAAAAGTCAACTGTCAATCGACTTTCTTGAAAAATATAAATATGACGTTGATATCAAAGAAGATAAATTTTCTTACAGAGAAGTTGTAGGAACTTTGTTGTTTTTATCTATTGTGAGTAGACCGGATATAAGTTTCGCTGTGAATATTTTGTCTCAATATTTAGACAAACCTGACGAACGACATATACTTATCGTAAAACGAGTCCTGAGATACCTTAAAGGCACTGAACGCTATGGTATTCTGTACAAGGCTTCTTCACTTCAAGATACGTTTCAAGCATATAGTGATGCTGATTTTGCTGGCGATAGTATTACTCGAAGATCTACTTCAGGTTATGTATGTCTGGCCGCAGGGGGAGCAGTGTCATGGGCTTCGAAGCTACAAAGATGTGTGTCGCTCTCTACAACTGAAGCCGAGTTTGTGGCGGCCAGCCTGGCTGTTCAAACAATTATTTGGCTGTCATGCTTATATAAAGAGATTAGAGGTGATGAAGTTATTCCCGCACTGAACATCGATAATCAGAGCGCGATTAAATTGATTAAGAATCCCCAATTTCATTTCAAGACTAAGCATATAGACACGAGATTTAAGTTTGTTCGAGATCTATACGGCAAGAAGCGCTTTGATGTACAATATGTTAAGTCTAATGATCAGTTTGCTGACATCTTTACTAAAGCGTTACCCAAGCCAGCTTTTATAAGAGGAAGAGAAGGGTTGGGAGTGTCAGCTTTTAATGTAGATAAGTGATTTTGGATATAGGGGGAGTGTTGTGATATAAAACCTTATTTGTGTTTTTATAATAGTATATCCAAAATATGCTGTCTATCATTTTTGAAGTTTTATTAAATCTTGTTGATTTTCGTCTCCGATCTTGTGTGTTTCATTAGAAGCCAGCTTTCAAGCTGTGTTCAACTAGAAAGTTCTAACTAAAAGATTATCTTGTGAGGGACTTCCCCGATAGAAAAATACTTGTTTGACAGAACAGAATGATACGTCATTCTTAAATGGTTAATACCTGAGGTTAATACTTTGTTAAGAAATATAGTTTTGACGTTATATTATTATAATTATTGTAAAATACAAACAACATGTCACCATCACAAGAAAGCTAGCCGATACGCTAAAATATGATTTAATTATTAAAATTTTAAGAACTTAAACTGTCTGCCATTGAATTAGTTCTGATCATCTGCGTTTGACTGTATGTCGGTCTAATTCACAGCACATCTGAGCAGAAATTCGTGCCCCTACAGGCCACTAACGGTTCTCTGCAATGACTTTAGACGGCAGAGAGATTCCGGAGATGTCTGTCAAGTAGAAACACTCAACGCGAAGTTCGCCCTACATTCTAGAAGCCTATAGAGTATTTCAAAGTGAATTATTTGGCATATAAAAAAATATCGACATTCTCTTAGTGACAAGAAATACTTCGCGTATCTACTAAACAGACAAAAAGTCAGTCCTCTGCTATAATGGGTCTTAGGATTTCGCCACTCCGCTGATGATTTTGGCGTTGTGTGTACCTACCTAATGATACAGTGTGCGCAGAGATCTTAATGCCAAAATTATCTATATAGGTACCTACCTACCACTTGTAATTTTACGAGAACATAGGTATATTTTATAAATTCAACTGCAGGTACCACCAAATATAGAAGACCGAGATCTCAGTGTTAGCCAAATAACTTGCACCTGCAGAAAAGGGTCATCGGGATTTTGGGGTTCACACTTTTTTACATCTTACCAAAAACTGAATGGTCCACTATATTCAAAAAACGGTATCAATGAATAAAAGGCCTGAAAATTAATTGATTCATTTACTATAAAAATAAATAAATAATACACATAAAATAAAAACGTATAAAAATAACAAATCTATAAAAATAAAACAGAAAAACGAAATCATAGAAAATTACTCGCTAAACAAAGTCCATTTTAACACTGTTTGAGTAAATAATCCTGCTTTAAACACAACTCAAAAAAACCTGCTCAACTCACAAAATTCAATGATTATTCTTTTAATAATTGAAAAGAAAGAGTTGTCTTCTATATTAATTTCAATAACATAACACTCGAATACATAGATATTTCTCATTTTGTATAAAGAAAACATAAATATGTATAGCGCTATGATAAAAAAAGAATACTTTGTTTACCTACAAGAGAGTAGAATTAATTAATATAAAATATTAAAATTACTTAAATCTATTAGTATACAGGGTGAATTTTTCAAGTGGACCTTCAGGGCCAAATCCGAAACTATATAAGGAATATCGAAAAATGCTCAAAGATCAATCGAGCTCGATATTGATGAAAACATAAACTGCATCATTGGATTGATTGATAAAATAATGATCATCGCTTTGATTATCGCTGCAATCAAGATGGAACAAAAAATATTTTATTAAAATTTAACATTTTCCATTAGCTTCCCAGAAATTGATCCTTATTAACACTCGAATGATGCGCTTGTTCCCAACGAGTCACACTGTAACCTATACCACTGTGACTCATTGGGACAACTTTGTAAAATAATTCCCAACCAGTCACACTGTAACACGTTGGGACAATTCATATAAGAGGTTACTTATTATTATAAAAGATTATTTAACCCAATTATTTATTATGGTTATGATTAAATAGTATGCTAAACATCTGCATAGTCATGGTAGCCTGGTACTTCAGGTTGGAAACATACGGACTGAAAAGTTCACAATCCCACGTTGATGGGCAAAGTCGATAGGGTTTAGTGGCCTGGAAACAGTACCTATATCTGTTTATCTCAAATAAAAACTATTTGTTAAGTGAGAAGTATTCGTATTTCGTAAATTTCGAAAAGGTCTCCCAACGTGTCACAGTGTGACTGGTTGGAAATAATTTTAAAAAAGCTGTCCCAATGTGTTACAGTGTGACTGGTTGGGAATTATTTTACAAGGTTGTCCCAACGTGTCACAGTGTTACAGGTTACAGTGTGACTCGTTGGGAACAAGCGGTTTTTTTTTTTCAAAATCATTGGGTTCACAGATTGGGTTCGATTCCTGGCTAGGATTATTGATTTTTCAAAAATTCAATGATGCAGTTTTTGTTGTCGTCAAAATCGGGCTCGCAACTCTTTTGAGCAATTTTCTATATTCCTTATAGGTTTAGGATTTGACCCTGAAGGGCCACTCGAAAAATTCACCCTAAGGATTATAAAGGATGACAATTATTTAAGGTCCATGGGGACTTTGCCGCTAAAAATAACTACCTATATTATAATTCGTGTTGAAAGTTTTTTTCAATTATAAACAAGTAAAAGTACGGAGCTCCACAAATCGCACGCGGTGCGGCGACGGCGGCTGACTAATTTTGTGTGCGTGAAATCTTGCAGTGCAACGCACATCGGACGCATCGCGGCGCGGTTTCTAACCGCGTCACATCGCGTTCGATGTGTGGAGCCCTTAGGGGAGACAGTTGCCATGGTTGACGTATACGCATAACTTTCGGCGTAATATATTAGAAAGTTCAGGCGTAATAATTAATCTACAGTGTAAACTCTTTATAACGTTATCCTTTATAACGATAAACTCCCTATAACGTTGGAGTGAGCCCAAGTTGGTTGGTTTGCGTTAAAACTCACATATTTGAAACACTCTTTGTGGCGATACGCCATTCTCTATTACGAAGAAATGTGTTCATATTTTTAGACAGTAAATATTTATTATCGGTATTATTGTTTATGTTATGTTATCAGGTAACAAAAGACTTTGAAGCTCCGAAATATCCGAGGTCGGTCTAGCTTTTATTATCCTTAATTGCCTTGTACATGTGCAGTATGACGCATTGTTTTCTCGGAAGTGATGGTCTTCGACCAAGCATACTGGCTACCTATCGTATTATCAGTCGTAAACCTACATATTAACATAATACTTTCTTGTATTAAAAATTCTTGTTAATTTGGTTTTTTTTTTGTTCACTCCATATAACGATAACTCTCTATAACGACAAAAAATGCTCAGTCCCTTGAGTTTCGTTATAAAGAGTTTACACTGTATATAGTTTACAAAACGTTTAAGTGTTTATACATTTTTACAGCTGCTTAACAGCGTTTAGGTACATGTCAAAACATTGCAATTGCAGTGACGGCATGGGGGAGAGGAGGCGGTCCGCCCGGGTGCAAAGCACCGAACGACAACTCAGAGTAATATTAAAATAAGAAAATACACTGGAAAAAAATAAACTTGTCTAGGGCGGGAAGCGAATCCAGCATCTTCCGCAATCCGTGCGGCTGCGTCAACAATTATGTTCGATTCCAAGTCGACGTTTTTAAGTGTATTTTCTATTTTTAAAATTATTTGCGCGTCTGTTAGCGCAAAAATAATTCCCTAACTCCGAGTATGTTCATTCTTAGGTGTATTAAAGAATGCGAATGCGCTTGCGGAATGCTACTATTTAGTAATAACAACGCCAACTTTTGATGTAGGTATTAGCCTCGGGTTCAAATCAACCCTACCCTACGCCGCCACTGCCCACATACTGCTATAGACACTTGCAATATTAAGTGTAAATCACTTAACACCGCAAGTGCGTTTGCCATCCTGGGGACTAAGATGATATGCCGAAACACAGCGAACTGCTTCACGGCAGAAATAAGAAAGGCGGTGGTACCTACCCAGACGACCCTACACACCTATGGGTCTACCACCTAGTAAGATGTGTTGGTTTTTTGGTTTCTACGACCGAAAGTAACGTGATACGGTCATGTTCTACCTAAATGCTATAGGAGTCATCATAAACGTCACATTTTAAAACCAAAATTACTCTTGTTTGTCATCAATTTCAACATCTGCGACATCAGCGTGTAATCTAGAAATGTCTGGTTTAGGCGGCAGCTCGGGCTTCTCCACGCCCAGACCGGAGTCATTAGCCTGCTCTTCTACTTCTCCGTTCCTCTCTTCTATTCCCAGGTCAGTCAGGTCTGGCTCGGATTGGTCCATCTCTGACAGGTTGAATATGTCCACAGAGTCGACGGAGTCGTTGAAGACATTCACTGGCGTTGGCTCAGGTTCTGATCTGATAATTAACATGGAGATAGAAAGAAATGAAAAGAAGAGAAAGAAAGAAATAACTAAATATTAGAAACATTATTAACAATACAAAAATAGAAATAAATATCTCACACAAAAACTCTGAAAGGATTCTTAGCAAGTATAGGTAAGAAATAAGAATAAAATGGAAGTAATTACTTTTGATAAATCGAAAATGTACAGTCAACAGCACGTTGGGCTATACAAAACTGTCAAATTTCACGAAACGATTTTCCACCTAAGACTATTAATTATAAAGTGCATAATCGATTGGGAAATTTTGACAGTTTGTGGTAACCCAACGTGCTGTTGTATGTACATGCTGAATATCAAATTAATTTATAAACTTTAGAGCACACAATTACCCAAATATACCCTAAATAGTATATAAAAGGTGTAACAGGTACAACGCACGTGTGCGTTCCCCCAGCAAAATGTTGTCAAAAACAGTCATTTAAATTATGTAGGTAATTAGTTGCCGAGCTTCTGAATTTGTTGCAAACTATCTTAAATTAGTTGCACTTATAGTTTTTTAGTTATTTAACAAAAACATTTTCTGCTGGGGGAACGTTACCGCAGCAAAACATTTTCTTTTTTAATGGGAATATTGAAATAAATATTAGCTATATAATTAGTAGTCTAGGCGGGGTAAATGTTGCGACTTATTTGGTGTTTGTTCTTTCTTCGGCTGCGAAGTTATTCAAGATTCTGCTGGGGTAACGTTTGTGATTTTGCTGGATCTCCAAAACGGTTAAGCGGATTCTTATCATCTTTTGTACATGACTACATAAGAATTTGTTTAATTAGTTGCGCTATAAAAAACACCTTTTTAATGCACCGTTCAAAGGTTATTTAATTAAATACAAAAACACTTCAATAGGTCCTAGCTCTTTGAAATAGAGCTTTAAAGATTTGCTTTAAACTTTATTTTGTAGCTTGTAACTGCCTTCAAATGTTTGTGAAGTTTCATTAGTATCCTGTTAGTAATTAAGAAATTATGATGAAATTAATTTCTCCACATTCACGGTCGCAATGCGCGCGGCGTTTTTTGGCCACTGTTAAACCTGTATGTGGATATATAAACCTAATGTTATATCAATAATCAGTTGCTTAGTTCAGTTTTATACCTGTAAAATTTCAGCGTAGTACATACAATATATAACGAGATAATAAAATAAAAGTCATTAGGAAGGGCAAGATCGCGGTAACCCGACCGTGTTTAGGTGGTGACAAAAAAGCGACCGCGTAGTACATTTAAGCTATCTTCGAAAATATGCAGGATAGTGTTACAAGTTTAGTACAGATGTGTACATAAGTGTTAAAAAAACTAAATGTTTTCATCAATAATTTTTATTGACCGGTAATAATAATTTCGATTAAACGAGTTGATTTCATATTCAATAAATAAATATGAAATTCTTACATTTCTTTACTAGGTACGAGCATGTGGAAATAAATACCTGGTAATAATTAGGTACGCAATTTGAGGTAAAATATTGGCTTTTAAGCAATAAGTATGTAAATTAAGTAATACATTTAGTTTTTAAGTCTTACACATCTTTAATATATGCACTATGCTCTATGTAGGCACAATGTCAGCTAGGTGCCTAACAAAATGCTAATAATAATATTGCAACTATTTTTGTAAACACATTATGCAACTTTATAGCACAGTCTATAGAAGTCTTACAGTCGTCCGACGAGCGCGTCTAGACAGGACAATCGTGAGGGGGTTGCGGGACGGGTGGGGCGCAACGGCGCCCCCGAACTGCTTACACTCGTTTGGGAGATGTTGGCCAAGGGTGCCGCTAAAAAAAACATACCAACTGAATTGAGAACCTCCTCCTTTTTGAAGTCGGTTAAAAATATTTAAAAAATAGTCCATACTACATGTACTATAAGAGACTGCATGTCATCATCTAGTTTAGGTAACAATATTAAATTTCATCAGTTTCCAGGCACAGAAGAAAGGTAATTCCAAGAATATTTTATTTTAACTTGCCGTAAATCTGATAAACGCGAAATGGCGGACTTTTGGCGAAAACATTAATCACGCATAATTATTAAGCGTAGGTACTATCTTTTTACAGGGTTTAATTCAATTTGCAATACATGTGTATGTTCGGGCCAAACCTTGCAACTGAACTTTTTCTACATATAATAATACCTTTGAACTTTGATTAAAGAAAAAAAACCTTTTTTGCTTTAATCTAAGCATTTGAATAAAAAAAATCGAATGTTTCTAATTTATGAATTCAACATCTATTTCGAGATTCAATATGACGGACGCGATTTTTTTAAATTTAATATAAATATCAATATGAGTATCGTTTTCGTGATTTTCAGGGGTATCAATTCTGAATACAACATTTATTTCGAGATCCAAGATGGCGGACGCGACTTTTTGATATGATATCAATATGGGTATCAATTACGCAATTTTTGGGGGTCCCGATTCCAAACTACTCAAAACAAAATAAGGGCCATCTACATTTTGAATGTTTTTTTAAACGAAGCCTAATGTTTCCTGTTTTTGTGTCTTAAATCTTTTAAAGTGTGTTATTTTATATTAAATTGATAAAGAATTAAAAAAAAAATTAGAGATTATTCATACAAACATTAAACAAGAGTTATGTTTATTTATTTTACAAATTTACGGGTGGCCTTTATTTTGTAATAAGTAGTATATTATGTCAAGATCTAAGATTGCGGAAGAGACTTTTTTACAGAGTATATTTTCGGGATTTTTGGGTCCCTATTACGAATACAACACACAAGAGATAACCAAGATAGTGAACGCGGCTTTTTAATATAACATAAACGTTACCCATGTTAACAATATGTTAAAAAGTCGCGTCTGCCATCTTGGATCTCGAAATAGATGTTGTATTTGGAATCGGAACCCCCAAATAACCACGAAGATGACATCCATATTTATATATTAAGTGAAAAAGTAGCATCCGTCATTTTGGATCTAAAATTGATGTTGTACTCGAAATCAGGAACCCCGAAAACGTTTAAAACGATAAGTTTAATAGTACGTCTGCCATCCTGGGTCTTGAAAGAGTTGTTGTATTTTGTTGTAATTTTTAGTAAGTTGATGTTTTGTTCGGAATCAGGGCCCCCGAGAATTATACCCATATTGATGTTAAGTTAAAAAGTTGCGTCCGTCGTCTTAGATCTTGAAACAGTTGTTGTATTTGAAATCGGGACCCCCGAAAGTAATACTTAACCATATTAATATTAAGTTAAAAAGTCGCGTCTGCCATCTTGGATCTTGAAAGAATTGTTGTATTTGATATCGGGATCCCCCGAAAACCAAGACAGTGATACCCATGTTGACATTAAGTTAAATAGTCGCGTCCGCCATCTTGTATCTCAAAATAAATGTGATGTTCGGAATCGAGGACCCCCATAAACCGCGAAAATGGTACCCATATCGATTTTGTATTAAACTCGTGTCTGTCATCTTGGATCTCAAAATAGATGTTGTATTCGGAATCGGGAGCCCCAAAAACCACGAAAACGATACCCATATTGACATTCTGAAAAAAATGTCACGTCCGCCATCTTGGATCTTGAAATAGATGCTTTATTTGGAATTGGGACGCCAGAAAACTACGAAAATGATTCCTATATTAAAAAGTCACGTCTGCTGTCTTGGATCTCGTCATTACAAACGTCTGTCATTTTGCATAACAGATTTACATCAACATAAAAAAAAAACAACAGAACTATTTTGTCTTTTGACGTGACAACGTCTTATAATTCGATAGAGCCGGCTGCACGCACGAAAAAACATGACGCATGCGGCGTTACCTCGCTCTGAGGCGTTCCATGTAAGGCTTGAAGTGCAAGCAAAAATCTATTAAACATGTGAAATTAAATTTTTCTTTTGAAAAGACGTTGTCACGTTCAACTATCACAGACAACCAATTTTTTTTACATTTTATTCCTTATACCCTACATAAATGTTTCACCACACCAACAAGCAAAATCAAATTTAGAATATTGCCCTCAATAGAATTAATCCACGCTAAGTAGGTACAGACACACACACAGACACATTGATTAATTCTCAAGTACTTGATATATATTTTCAAAAATAGAAAGCGCACGCGCACACGCACTCTACAAGATGAATTACTGACTAAGGTTCAAGTTTATTGTGCTATGCAAATAATGAAGTACCCCTGTGCGCACCCCTCCTGCGTCCCATCCCACTTAAGGACGTGTTATCGACGATTCTTGGTTTCTGCAATTGTACATATAATAGAGACCTCAGATAGAGACTAATTTATTCTAAGTAGTAAAGTAGCCGAAACCGAAAGATAATAATATGATATGGTAGATAGTTTTATTATTGTTATGTATTTAACAACCATGTACGCGTCTGTACCGAACTTATGAGGTGTATTATACTAAACATTTTAGAAGATAGCCTAAATGTACTACGCGGTCGCTTTTTTGTCACCACCTAAACACGGTCGGGTTACCGCGATCTTGCCCTTCCTAATGACTTTTATTTTATTATCTCGTTATATATTGTATGTACTACGCTGAAATTTTACAGGTATAAAACTGAACTAAGCAACTGATTGTTGATATAACATTAGGTTTATATATCCACATACAGGTTTAACAGTGGCCAAAAAACGCCGCGCGCATTGCGACCGTGAATGTGGAGAAATTAATTTCATCATAATTTCTTAATTACTAACAGGATACTAATGAAACTTCACAAACATTTGAAGGCAGTTACAAGCTACAAAATAAAGTTTAAAGCAAATCTTTAAAGCTCTATTTCAAAGAGCTAGGACCTATTGAAGTGTTTTTGTATTTAATTAAATAACCTTTGAACGGTGCATTAAAAAGGTGTTTTTTATAGCGCAACTAATTAAACAAATTCTTATGTAGTCATGTACAAAAGATGATAAGAATCCGCTTAACCGTTTTGGAGATCCAGCAAAATCACAAACGTTACCCCAGCAGAATCTTGAATAACTTCGCAGCCGAAGAAAGAACAAACACCAAATAAGTCGCAACATTTACCCCGCCTAGACTACTAATTATATAGCTAATATTTATTTCAATATTCCCATTAAAAAAGAAAATGTTTTGCTGCGGTAACGTTCCCCCAGCAGAAAATGTTTTTGTTAAATAACTAAAAAACTATAAGTGCAACTAATTTAAGATAGTTTGCAACAAATTCAGAAGCTCGGCAACTAATTACCTACATAATTTAAATGACTGTTTTTGACAACATTTTGCTGGGGGAACGCACACTCGGTCGTAGGTTAGGTATGACTGCGTTCTAAAACCAATTCATAGGAATTCTTCCTATTAAGGGGTGTCAACTGTGCAGTAACAGTAAATAAATGCTTACCTGTACCCCTAGTATGAGTTTTGTTAGTTTTGGAGCTCGATCAAACGTATCGTATCTTTCATACATTGCCCACTAGCGCCTCTAGCGTAAACTATCAGAAACAGTAGGCAATGTATGAAAAGAGACGATACGTTTGATCGACTTCAAAAACTATCAAAACTCATACTAAGGGTACTGAATTATAAGGTAACGGCAAGCCGATGGATAAATTTACCGAAAAAGAGTCTTAGATTTTGTCCAGAAGAGCGAATTCGCTGCGAATTTCTACTCGCGAACACATAACGCGCGTTGGCTAAGTAGTGGGGCTCAATACATTGCGAGTTTCAAATACAGGCGTTGAGCCTCAGTATGTTCGCGCGTACAGATTCGCGGCAAATTCGCTCTTCTGGACAAGGTCTTAAGCATTTCCAGTCCCTGAAAGACTCCACAAACTAAAAGTCATCCCAGACAAAACAACAATCAAACACAATAAAATTTAAGTACAAAAGTTATACTTACAGAACGATTCTCCCATTACATTATCCCATTTGAATTCGTGATCATGCAATAATCCATGGTGCAATTTATAGATACCGACATTGAATTATGGTGTCCAAAATATTGCGTGTAATGAAGCAAGCAATATGTATTTTCTAAATCACATGAAATGAGCCATGATTATGTGTTTATGTAGAAAAAATTACGCTATGAACTTTAATATTAGTGCTTTATTCAGTTTGTATACGGCACTCCACTTACAGCATGTTTGCCGTAAAGTATGGACTTTTATTATTCAAAACTAATATTGGTAGAAATCGACTCCATAATTGTATCTACCAATATAATAATAAATCCTTTAAATCCGTCAGATAGATTACCAAAAAATACATTAGATACGTATGTTTTCTTAATCAAATTAGTAAGTATTTAAAAAGATATAAAGCATCTGTAGGGTTTTAATAATAAAAGAAATTGGTGATTTAACTAATATAAAAAGGTTAAGTACGTACTTATTTAATCTACCTATCAGTCTAGTAACGTCATTGGTCTAGCATGGCAAGAGGCGCCACAGAAGTTGACGCGCGAAATTTATTGACACTTGGGCGATGCGTTCCATTTCTAACAGCATCAAGTTCAGAAATGAGGTCTCTCTTCAGTAAAAAGTGTATGAAATCATTACGTCACACGACATTTCAACGCAATTTATCGTCGCCATTATTTGTTTGTGATAAAAGAAAAAATAAATTTCCACTATTTTTTCATGTTCTGTCTGACGGACGAACTATACAGAATTTTCTACGGACTAAAAGATAATAATTCAGTCACTATTCCTATTATATAGAAGAAATCTTGTTGTTGATAGGATCATGGTTTTTCTAGCCCAAATCGATTGGTGAATTGGTGGACGTCACTAGAAGCGGATGAAATAATATAAATGCATAGTTTTACCAATTCCGTTTTATTTATAGACAGGCTTACATAATTTGTATTTAACATTACATGACATCTAGCGCGTATCACTAAATATTACGGATAATTAGTTATTGCTCTTACATATCTATTGATTCCATTTGTGGTTATTAAAAATAAAACCTACAATCATGATTTACGTAAAAAATTAAGCATAATCAATAAAATCTTCAATAAAACCTTAAAATGTCTAACAAAATAAAAATTTACAATTAAAAATATGATTTTAAAAATAAATCGTTGTTTCCCAGAGGAATGTTTATAATTCAATAAAAAGTGCTCTACAAAAATATTTCACAATTCAACTTAATGCAAATTAATATACATTTATTATCTAAATATTTCGAGATTAAATAAAATCGACACGGTAAAAATGCTAATGGGAATGCCAAAAATAGGGAAAGGGGGAGAGGAATGTTATATTTAATATAAATACATATAATATACTTATATATACGTACATATACTACACTATTGTAGCATATATGTGAATGGCGATCCTCAGACTATCACAAAACAATTCCACGTACACAGTATTGCCAATTCCCACACACAAGCTCTTAAACGAAGAAAACATAATAACAAGTTTTAATATCAATCATAAGTTTGCATTTCGCTCAAAAGGTGTCAACAACAAATTCAAGACGTTTCGAAAACATTGACAGACAGACATACTATTCTCGAATATTTCTCTTAAAATATTCACCTGGCAACAATTATGTAGAAATATGGTCCCATTTTCAGTTGCGGTAACCCCATCACCGTTCGGAATTTAAACGGTATTCGAAAATTCTTGAATGTGTTGCCGTAATAAAAAATACAATTAAAACAATACACCCTTCATAAGAATGTCAACTTTAGACGTTGGAAGCCAAAATAACGTAAAATATGGAAATGATTTTTTCAAAGATTAAATAATTGGCATATTAGATACTTACTTAATATTAATTCTATTTGTATAAGCATTCCAAAGCTGACTGCAAGTCAGTAGTACCTTACTTACAACACTTCCGTGTTCCGCACAAACTCATTTCGTTGTAAAAATGTATAAAAACATTGACACATCCATAATACTAATCTTTCATAAGTACTAATTGTATTTAAGCCGTTAGATATTATTTATAATACGACTGTTAATCAGACCAGAAATTAACTTTGGATTCCGTTCACAATGACCTGAATAACGTAGAAATATGTCTAGAAACTTTCGTTTCAGCTCACTATGAATGGTCTCGTAGGTCTACCCTAGCATATTAATAAGTTAATCTTAATATTACATACAAAAATGTTACGTACAACTGCACAAAGTGCACATTGAGGACAATACACCAACCCAGTGAAGACAATCGTTTGAGTATTTTATCTCATCTCTTTTTGTATGACAAAATTATTGTCATCCCACTCGCTCTCATTTAACTGCCATATCCGAAGCCAAGGACAATATAATAATTGTATTTCAATAAACTTAATAGTACCATAAAATAACTTATTCAAATAGTCATAATTTGAATTAGATTAATTACTCAAACGATTGTTTTTATAATACACAAGGACTTCACTCGTCACAAACACATCACAAAAAACATTAAAATTTTCGATTTGCTTTCGCGTAATTAATATTTACGGATCTGGTATCCTGTTATTATGATATTTTTTTTAATAATATCTTCTTGTACCGGTAGGTGGGTTTATTACTAATTATAAGTTTATTAAAAAAGAGATACGTGAATTTTTACGGTAGAAACATAAAACATCTGTAAGTTATTAATTTTAAACTTTACTGAATTGTCTTAGGAATGAAATTTAAACTGTCGATATTTGCTTTTTGTACTCAGAGTTTCTAATCTAGTGGAATTTTTTTTAACTTTTAGGGCTGTCTTTTAAAGGAATGTTTCGTCTTTGCGATAAGTATTATCTTTTCACAGCATTTACTTAGATATGTCTTTTACATAATATAATACAAATTGCAATGTTTATTTATAGGGAATGTAAAAATAGTGTGTCACAGCCCATAATGACAATACAAGTTTTCTTCTTCTGTCGAAAATATCTTTGCGGTAATTCTGAGAGAATTTATTCCGGTGGATTTATAAAAATATGTAATAATATAATGTTCCTTTCACAATTAGGCCGCCTATTTAAGTAAATGAGCGTCAACATTCACGTACCTCTTCAATATTAAACGCACCTTTAATGACAGACAGACAAAATATACTGACGATCTCTGGCAAACCTTCCGATTCATATACAATGTAATTATACGCCTAAAATGTTATATGTATTCAATTGTTCACTGAACTACGATGCCTAAAACTGAATTTAAGTTAATGCCCTATTTACAATAACTAAATAATTAAAATCTTCAAAAGATATTCAAATATTATTATTTTTTTCAAATTTAGTAGTTTTGTGACAGAGAATTATGGCAACACTCCGCTCAGCGGAAGACTGTCTCTCTTTATCACTATGTACCAAAGTGAAACGGCATATCTACTTATGTAATAAACAGATTAGGAGAGTATCTAAAATTATATACTTGATAACAAGTTAGATTCAAAATACTTTTGTATGACTTTATTTAATTCATTTTCAAACTTTAGTACTCTCTGTAAGATAAAGTATTGATCGCAAAAATAGGCAGTAAATCTAAATTTAGTTTTAGATAACGCATTCAGTAAATATTATTAACGCTTTCCCTGTCCAATGAAACATTTGTGAATGCAGTTGAAAATTTAATTTTGCTTGATTTCTTATAAGCGGAATTCTCTACTGACTCTGTTAATTGACGACAACATTACGTAAGAAAATCGTCAAAACGCCACCGGGGCGAATTAAACAAATTATTACAGAGGAATGGCAAAAATAAAACTTAAAACTGCATCAACATGGCAACGCAGAATCATTAACAAAATTAAGTTTCACAGTAGAATGTTTCCAACAAATACATAGTCAGTTCTATCAATATTAATCTGATGTTGTCTTTATAAGTCGCTATCATAATTCCAAGGGGAACAGAGCTTTAGGTAACATTCGGTTACACACGAAGCCACATCTGGCAGTATAGGCCAGTACCCCGAAATAGTGACAGCTTGCCACCCCGTCGCCTACAGACCGGGGCAAACCCAAAACCAACTAAACCTTCAGTAAACCAACAACCAGGACATTAACAGATGTGAGCAATAGCATAACAGGTTTATAAAAAATAATCTAGAAAAAATATTTCTATAAACTAAAAGCTTTATTCAGAAATATTTTTTTCTAGTTTATTTATTTTTTACTTTTTAGTCAATATTCGTATTCTTCTCAGTAAACTCTTTCATTGGACACCTATATTGTAGAAATGCATTAAAAATAACTATACCGCCATCTTGGATGATCCGCCATCTTGGATGATCCGCCATATTGGATTTAGAATGACGTCACACAGCTTATAGTGTATTGCCATACAAACTAAACGTGTATACAAAATTTCAGCTCGGATCGGTTGAAGAAATCTGCTTCAAAATCGAGTTGCAAGATTCCACCCGAACAAACAAACATTGCAAGTTAAATAAAAGCTATTAAAAACAAATAAATATGCCTTAAGACGAAACATTCAACGGCGAACAATAATTCGGTATACCAAAGTTGCCAATTTGGGCAGGGAAAGGTGTGTTAGAGTAAACTTACGCTTTAACCGGGGCGTCCATGGTGGGAATGTAGTCAAGTGCCATGAGACAAGCAAACACCGTCATAATCATCTTGGGCTTCCGTTCTGTGATGTCTTCGGGGAGAGCGTATACGCGTGCGCCGCAACGACGGGCCATAGAGATAGCGTATTTCGCGTTCGCTAAGTTCTCCTAAAGGATAAAATCGAAAATCAGTCAAAAAAAAGACGAGCGCGCAAATATTTTTTTAAATTAGAAAAGACACTGATAAAAATCGACTTGGTCGAAAATATTTCATCGAAAATTATATCATCGTCAAGTTTGTTTTGCCAAGATGGCGGACTGTTTTGATATTTTTAATGTTTCGCATCAAAATAGTCCGCCATCTTGGCATAACAAACTAGTCGATGATATAATTTTCGATGATATATTTTTAGAATTATTACGTGTATTATAAAATACACTGTAAAAAATCGACTGTCCAGGGCGGGAATCGAACCCGGTATCTTCCGCAATCAAGAAATTAACAAACAACCCACAAAAATCCTACAGTTGCACTTACGTCGTTTTAGAATGAGTACGTTTTGGAATTTCAAATTAAAATACTTAGAATCAAAATTAAAGAAAATAAAAAAGTACGTGTTGAGTCTTTTAATGTCTACTTTCCATGAATATAATAAAAAATATTATGAAAAAAAAATGTAATTTTGCCAATTTTAAAAAATACTTTTAAATCGTCAAATGCCCTATCACCATGTCTTCCGAGTTGTCCTGTATAAAGATGGTTGGTTGTCCGCTAGTTATACTATGTACCAAATATATAAAACAATTATTCTCACCTCTTCTTTTCCTCCTGGCAGCACCAGGTCGTAGTTGATGGAGCCAGGCTTGATTGCGTCAATCAGATCGATGACCACTTTGCCGTCGGCTAACACTTCGTCCTGGGCGGAAAGAAAGGCTTTCGTTACCAAAAAATATTATTCTGGACAAGAAAATTAAATAAAAGTACTTTAACGGGATTTGGACAAACAGTGACAAACGTAAGAAAAACATTTGCATAAACAATTTTTTCTCAAGTTGATTTTCTACCCTATATCAGTGTATTACAAAGCGCAAAATCGATTGGGAAAATTTGACAGATTGAGGTAACCTGAAGTACTACAAGATTTTTAATGTTTCGCATCAAAATATCAAAACAGTCCGCCATATTGGCAAAACAGACCAGTCGATGAAATAATTTTCGTTAAAATAAAAATCAATCAAATTGCTTTCGATATTACGCAGGGAATCCATTCGGAGCATCTTGAGAGTGGAAATAGTAAGACAGAATCTGTTTGGTTGAGTATAGGAAATAATATCTATCTCACTCCCACTGTCTTGAGTAAGCAATGACTATATTAAGGTTTATTGAAGCAATCAAATCAAAAATAATTTATTCAACATAGATATTTTCAAGTACTTACTGACGTCAAAAGCAATTTAATTAAATAATATATACTAATGCAAAAGCTGGTTCGGAAAACTGAGAGAGCCTTAATTAATTAAGAGTCTAATTTTAATAATGTACCTGGAAACTCCTGATGGCGGAAGTCTTGCCAGCAGACTGCAGTTTGTTGTTGACCCACTGGACGATCTCCTTCTCGATGATGGGGTTGCCAGTGTTGGCCAGCCGTGTCAGAACTGACAGCGTGTATGCGCGCATCAGTTGCCAGATCAGAGCTGAAAATTTATGATAGTATACTTGCCAAATATATCTCAAAGACTCGGGGACTGGAGTACAACGTACAAGCACTCCTAATATGTATGTAGGATTTTATGAAATATTTATATTTTGTAATTTACATCCTCT
The DNA here is from genome assembly GCA_955850985.1 of Elophila nymphaeata. NCBI lineage: Eukaryota > Metazoa > Arthropoda > Insecta > Lepidoptera > Crambidae > Elophila > Elophila nymphaeata. The sequence continues at coordinate 6,094,280 of OY039091.1, read as the reverse complement.
TAATATAGCATAAAAACTTTCAACGTCGAAAAAATAGCATAGCGTGTCTAAAAAATTTAAAAATAGTAAGGAATTTTAAGCGTTCGTGACGTGAGTCTATACTGGATGGAAATAAAAAAATGGTCCCTGGAGAAACCTTAAATCTTTAAAATAGCTAAATTTACTTTAAATCCCTTATTCATAAAAACAAGTGAATTTATTAGAGATTTATAAATTGTATGTCTCTGTCACTCTGCCACGAGATGAATGAGACAAAACACTTTTTAACAAGGTAATAAATAAAATAAGTTTATTGAGTGTTTATGAATAAGGCTGTTTATAAAGAATTACTTGAATATTTGGGATTTATAACTGATTAATGTATTTTGAATTGTGAATAGTATAATTATTGTAATGTACTTCTAAATAATGACTTGCATATTTTGAGATTTCCAACTGATATTTGTATTTTTTTTTATAACTGACATTGTATAATTTTGTATGCCATTTTAGGCGCATCATAGAGTTAACTACACACCTTTGTTCTGTCAACTTGTCCACCTATGATGACGAATCAATGAATTTGAATTGAATTACCTAGCGTAAGTGTTGCGTTGCCTTCGTTAATATCAGCGCCCGCTATGCCCACCAATGAGAAGCCGAGCCTTCTGCCCAATTCCACTGCATAGTTGCAGTTCTCCAACCGTTCCATGAACTTGCGAAGTTTGGAGAATTGACGGTGTACCTGGTGGGAATAAGGTTGAAACTAAATACAAATATAGGATGCCCCAAAAAATAGTGTAAAGCTGAGGCCGAATAACCCCAACGATTTTTTGTGGTTTTCGAGTTTTAAAGTTTTTTTTAAGTAGTTTCTGACTTTCAAGACATTTTTGTGTTTTATGAGGTTGTAAACATAGATACAGCCTTGGTTTTTTTCCTCTCATAGCTGAATACATGACTAGCCAAACAAAGTCATCACTGTTGTGCAGCGATGTAAACACAGTGCAACAGCTCGATGATTTTTTTATGGTAGATTGATGATAAAATGGACATGTTTGTGAAATGAGATTGAAAGAAAATTGATGTTTCTTTTATTATTATTTTATAAACTAAATTATTCATACACGCTTTTTTGTTTGTTTTTAGGGGCTACTATTTTATGTTGCACTGTATTTACATCTGAGGAGAAAGGTGATGACTTTGTTTGACTAGTCATATATTCAGCTATGTGAGAAAAAAAAATCAATGCTGCATCTATGTTGACTACATAATTATGCACAAAAATGTCTTCAAAGTTAGAAACTACTAAACAAAACTTAAAAAAATCATAACTCGAAAACTAAAAAAAAATCGTAGAACATACATAGAGGTTAATCGGGTTTATCTACAGTTTTACACTATTTTTCGGGACACCCCGTGGCCACATATGGCCATGTAATGCCGGCAGAGTAGAATAGCAATACCTCATACTCTGTCCACCAATCCGCATTGGGCAAGCGTGGTGGACTACTGCCTAAACCTCCTTCGATGACAAGAAGAGGTCTTGTGTTCCAGCAGTGGGTCGATATATAAAGGCTGTTATGATGATGATGACAAATATAACGGTTGTAACAAGACCTATGACAAAGCCGAGACCTACGTATTCCGCTCATCATTAGGACCATTTTTTTCTTCTAGACTATACCTGGGAAATTAATAGTTATGAAGATATTGAAGGTTAAAGTTAGATTTTTTTTTTCAAGATTTTTATGAAGACATATTGGAAACATTATTTCTTAATTTTTGTCCAAAGAAACATTATCGAAATTTTTAATATTTTATACCAAAGTAAAATCGTTTCGCAGCAAAATTTTTTTTATATGTTTCTTGTTTTGATGTAGGTATACTTCAGATTTATCTTGGGTCTTTTTACATCCTGTATACAACAGTATTTATTGATGTTGCTTAGTTTCTTATACACTCAACAAGGTTCCCGTTATTGCATTTACCAAACAGAATACTTTTACGTCTGCCCTGCATCAAGCCCCTTTTAGCCTACTTTTACTTCGGCCAATAGAATATTAACTTAATATGTCGTAGCCAATGAGGCGTATCGTATTCACTCCGTGTAGTGATTGATGCAGCCAACCGGATTGCGGAAGATGCTGGGTTCGATTCCCGCGCTGAACAGTCGACTTTTTTAAACGTATTTTCTAATTTTAATAAAAATATTTGCGCGTTTGGTAACGTAAAAATAACTCCAAAAAATAAGTGTTACCTTCTTCCAATCGACGATTCCCGGCTTGATGATGTCATAGAGCTGGAAAATGACCAGTCCGTCCGTGAGGTCTGAGTACAGCCAGTTCACGTGCGGAGCCACGCCCATAGAGTTCATCCAGTTGCGGTACGCTGGGGAGAGGACACGGGATTTATTAATACTTAAATACAATGACGTAAAAAAATTTACTTAGACAGGTTACGAAAAGGCGAAAAATATACATAGACAAGAACATAATTGTATTTTAAAGTGGCGCAAGTAGTCCTATATCTACATACTGTTATTTATTTAGGATAATTCGTGAACAACATTCCCGAGGAGAGTTGGTGTCGAGCAGTAAACAACCCATAATATTACCAAAGAGAGTTGGTGTCGAGCAGTAAACAACCCACAATATTCCCAAAGAGAGTTGGTGTCGAGCAGTAAACAACCCACAATATTCCCAAAGAGAGTTGGTGTCGAGCAGTAAACAACCCACAATATTCCCAAAGAGAGTTGGTGTCGAGCAGTAAACAACCCACAATATTCCCAAAGAGAGTTGGTGTCGAGCAGTAAACAACCCACAATATTCCCAAAGAGAGTTGGTGTCGAGCAGTAAACAACCCATAATATTCCCAAAGAGAGTTGGTGTCGAGCAGTAAACAACCCACAATATTCCCAAAGAGAGTTGGTGTCGAGCAGTAAACAACCCACAATATTCCCAAAGAGAGTTGGTGTCGAGCAGTAAACAACCCACAATATTCCCAAAGAGAGTTGGTGTCGAGCAGTAAACAACCCACAATATTCCCAAAGAGAGTTGGTGTCGAGCAGTAAACAAACCACAATATTCCCAAAGAGAGTTGGTGTCGAGCAGTAAACAACCCACAATATTCACAAGGATAGTTGGTGTCGAGCAGTAAATAATCCACAATATTCCCAAAGTGAGTTGGTATCGAGCAGTAAACAACCCACAATATTCCCAAAGAGAGTTGGTGTCGAGCAGTAAACAACCCACAATATTCTCTGGGCGAGTCAACACGCTGCCCAAGGAACGACGGTTCATGTGATTCTCCCCCAAAACAAAAAAAGTTTAGTACGAAAAAGAAGATAAAGTGACTCACTCTTCTCCTCTCTGGTCTCGTCCAACTGATGGTACTCCTCGGTGTTGTCCTGTCGCTGTAGCCCAGGGTGCTGGTTGAACAGATTGGCGACAAACGCCAAGTTCAGCTTGTACACTCCGCCCACAACATCGGCGGGCGTTACAAACGCGCGACAGCGAAGCTTCGCCGCTTGTTGGAGCATAAGCTCGGCACGGCGTAAGTGGTCCGGTTCCTAGAGGGAGGAAAAATAGACTATTTTATTAAACATACACACAATCACGCACTTTTGGTGTGTAGGATGCGCCATTACATGCCGTCCGGGAAAAAAAATAAAGATGTAAGAGGTCCTCTTATTTAGCGAGACATAGGGGATATATTAAGTAAAGTTTTCAAATTTATTTATATTAAATTGGGAAACTGAACTTTCTACTTTTTGTGTACATTTAGTGTTATTTTATTATCTCTTAATTTAGCAAGTAATAAATTCTGAAAAAAATATATAGTGTTCTAGTATGTTGTCAATTCTAAAGTAATAGACTTTATACAGAATAAAATTATTTGCAACAACCATGGTTTACAATGACTTTATGTGTTACAAATCTTCATGATTTGCTGTCAACTGACTTTCATATGTGTACAAATTGTACCTAAATGAATAAAGAAATTTTGACTTTGACTTTTGATTGCGTTTGAATGTGTTTTTCGGTTTTTTTTATAAAATTCTAAAATAGTTTATATTTAAACGGTTCGCTTTCAGATAGTACATCCCATAGTGAAATCGACTAGTATTGCTCTCTTCTATATCCCCTTAACGGGTCCGCCAATAATTTAATTACTTGTCAACGTGTATAAAAAGAAATAGCCTTATTTGATATTCCCAAAACGAAATTGAGATAAAATCTTTACTCACCCTGAGCGCATCAAGGGTGACTCCCGCATCGGCTGGTGCGATCTGCTTCATGAGGTAACTGTAGATCTCAGAGTCAGACACGTCCGCCTGGAAGTTGGTACAGCGGCGAGTAACTCCCGCCCGCTGTAGTTGGTGGTTCACCCAGCGGAGCAGGATGGCTTCCGGAGACAGAGCCAGGAGGTCTTCGATGCGTTCCTGTTGGGAGAAACCACATGATAGATAAGTATTTTAAGTTTTATCAATGCACCAAATTAAAAAAGAAAAACTTAATCGAAACTGGGGACTGCTTAAAAATAACGAGTCCGCCATCTTGGGCAGGCCACCATTTTGGATGTAGAGTGACGTCTAAGTAGTCCGCCATATTGGATTTAGAATTACGTCACTTAGCTAACGTTGTCATTCAAACTAAACTTATGCATTTCATCTAAATCGGTGGAGGGTAATTTTGCAAAATTTTACCCAAACATACATATGTACTTACATTTTCACACAAACATTGCAAGATAAATAAAAGCTTTTAAAAAATTACTAGTTCGCCATCTTGGATTTACAATTCGGTAACTTATATCGAAAGTTAAATTACTTAGTTCATTCATTCAACTGCATGGGAATAAAAGTTGCCTAAAAGTTACGCAAGTAAAACTGTGATTTAAGTATATTGATATATCTATTGACCTGTGATGTTTTGAAATTATTACGAACTCGTAAGCTGTGGATTTCTTTCGACATTTCTTCTCAGTTTCAGCCCAAAATACAGAATTATTAGTGTATTAGTGACAAACCTCGTCATTGAGCAGCTCCGTGAGACCAGGGCAGTGCTCCAGTGTGATCTGGTTGAACAGCCCGATACGGATGATCTGCCATAGAAGACCCAGCACCAAGTGAGGTTTACCTGGAAACATACATTGAGAATTTTGAGTGTACCCACAAATAACAGCTCCCTTTGAAATTCACTATGTTTTAGGAGAGGCAAATAGATGTTTATAGGGTAGTACCACTGCGTTAAAACATGCAGTGGTTCGACGCCTTTGAAGTTGAGGAAAATGCCGCTTTTGTCTAGACAGTGGACCAGCGTCTACCTAACGAGTGTATGGCAGTTTGGTGGTACCACCGCGCCCCTCTCCTCCCGCGTCCCCCTCACGACTGCCCTGTCTAGACGTGCTCGTTGGCTGACTGTGAGAACTTGTATAGACATGTAACGTGGTACTATAACATTGTCATGTTATATTACCACCCATCATTTTCCATATCCAACTTTACAGGCAATATTTTTAAAAAAATAAATATTTCAATCAAATTCAAATTTATCCTTGACGCTTGGTCCGTTTTCCCCTCATTGACTCATTCACACTAATGTCATTATTGGGATCTTGCTCTGGACATCCGCCCATATCTTGGCCTATAAATAATACTAGTAACTTCTAAAATACTTCAAATTAGCTTAAGGTACTAATAAAATTAGTGCTTTGTATTATCATCTTATAGTCTATGACCCTATTGAGGACCTAACGTTACAGACTGTGGTAATACAGAAGACCGCATTACATCGAAGTTAGGCTGCCTGTCCATTTAAGCGAAGAAGACCAGAGCGGAGTGTTTTTAAACAAATTTTGAGTCTTATACCTTTCAAGTTCAGAGCTAGCCTGCTAATGACAAGCTACAGTGTTGCTGCCTTTACAAAGTTATGCTAAATAGCGTCCTACGACAAACTACATAGTGTTTATTTTTGTTTGATAAGAAAATGTCCGCTTGAATGGACAGGCACCCTAAGCATAGTTGCAAAGACGAAGAACCTTTTAGTTCCTTTGAATGTTTAAATTATTCATTATATGAAGCAGGGACTTAATTTTACTGTTTTTATATGGAAAATAAGCTAATATATTTTCGCAAGAATGCAAATATTCGACACTATATTATACATATGTTTTTTCCTTACCTTTGGCGAGGTCGTGTGCGTCTATATTGACGATATTGCAGCCTATGGCCTGGGAGGACACCAGTGCTAGCGTCAAGTTCTCGTGTTTTGTGTACAGAGTGAGGTTCTTTTTGTTGATAGCTCGCTCGTCTATTGTGTCCGGGCAGGAGTGGTTGATTACTTTGCTGTGAACGAAATAAATATATGGCCAAGGTTAGAAGATTTCAATTAAATGATGAAGAAGATTTAAATTAAGTACTGGTATGATAATGTTTCTAATATATAGTTGGACAACTCAATGGGACCATCATCAAACGTGTCGAGAGAGTATCATCTCTTTAGATGATTGTATCGTAACTTAATTTGGACTCTTTCAAAAGTAAGTTAAGAGTTATTTTCTGTCCACATAACTTTTAACGTCTTGAAGAACTCATCGAACGTCCTGTACTGCTTTAGCTTCTTCAAAACGTACATTACGCACTTATGCGGTATTGAGAATAACCGCACATGTGTAAATATTTTAGGAAAATTAGATGAAGATAATTTTATTTAAATGTTTTCGAATCATGGCTGTCGATGTCACTGTTTTGGGAGTCCAATGGTACGATAAGAAATAAAATATCGCTGCTTTGCACGCCGCGAGATTGTTCTTTGTACTTATTTTATCAAAAATTTGTAAAGAAATGAAGCAAAAAATTTTGTTATGACGCTGATCCCTATCCTTAATAACGCAAAAAGCGCCAATGATGAACTCCCTCCAAAATAAAAATAAGTTAAGTTAATGTTTAATCATTAATTCATTTACTATATTCTTTACACGACTAAGTTTTGCAGCGACTTTAGACGACTGACAGTGAGACCTCACTGGGGATACCTATCTAATAGAAAGTCCCTGGAATTGGTTTACATCCAGCGACGCCATAAAGGTGAGCTGTGGTCAATATGAATATGATATAAAATGCTTAAATATTTTTTGTAAATGTAGGTCTATTGTAGAAAACTGCTTACCATAATATAAGGCCGTCTTTGAGCTTCTCGTACAGCTGTTTGCCTTCAGGGTCGATGGGAAGCAGGTGCTTGAGGTCAGGATCATGCTCCAGGTTGCTGTTGATCCATCCGGAGAAAGCCATTTGTTCTTCGAGACGCACCGAGTGTGTAGTACCTGAGGGACGCAAGTGAAGGTAGGGTATTAAGATAAAGGATGTCATCAACATTGTCATATCAGCCGAGAGACGTCCACTGTTGGACATAGGTCTCCTCCAAGGATCTCTAACTCGAATCCTGCGCTGCCCATCCACCTTGTGGGGGGCATTTTTTTGCTGACGGGGAGGTCAAATGCATTTACGCATCATCCCTGCGGGATGGTGCCAACCGCAGGGGGTATGTGGGACCCGAGGTAAAGGCGTTCCCTCCATACCCACTAAACATCCTCCCCGGCCTGACCTTCTTCGCGATTTTACGAGGCGGCTCGGGGCCTACCAACCTTGCATCTCCCGGTATGCGTTCACCATTCGGGAACCTTTCCGACCCAAATCTATGTAAACTGTAATTGTTGCAAATAAAGACTGTAATTTATTCTTTAAGATCAAGATTTAACTATGTATACTAGGAGAAATTCGTTGGTGTTTTCTAACTACAGAGTGAGTTGGAAAAACTGTTACTGTTATTTAAAAGATCATGATTACAGCGTCTCAGCTATTTTTATATTTCAATTAGTTCAGAGATTATATTTGAAAATTTTGCTACGTTTCGATCACGCACGTACCCTAAAACTTAATACGGATTCGAGTCGTCATAAATAAGGGATAGTATTTATGTCCTTGCTTATTGTAGTGTACGTCGGATGTATGGCTGTCGTCTCCTTTGCGCACTGTTGTGGAATAAAGAAGTGACGTTTGGGAAGATATACTACGTATGGGGGACCTGACGAACGCGGTGCACGAAGGAGCCGATAATTGTAGTTTAATATTATATACATCAGGAATAGTACATTTTGGCGACGAGATTGTAAGTACTATTCGCAAATATCAATAGTAATGATTAAATATAGACACAAAATCAATGGATTTTCTTAGTTGCAGAAGTCAAATCTGTAACAGCTTGAAATTTTTTTTTGTCGGGGTAATATGAAGTGTCCAACAAAATTACATACTTATCAGCTAATTTTTGGTGTACCTACCTGGAAAGAGAAGTTTGTTGTTTTTGTTCATCATGATTAATTTGTATCAGGCTGCAGGAATAACACAGTATTTAACAACAGTTAATGATGAAGTTGGAAATAATTTATTACAAAGTTAAAATATGATATTTAGTATCGAATAGTTTTTTCGTTACTATTTATCTATATAGGTACTATTTATGTGACGTTTTTCATAATTTTGTTTACATTTTGATGGTATTTGATTGCACCTTTTAATTAATGTCATGTATAATTGCAATTGCAAGGAGAAAAATGTAGTTCTTATTAGCTATGGTAAAGCCTGGGTCCTGTGTTCAATTCCTGGTTGGGTCCTGATTGTTGATTGTGAAATTGGTATTTGAATATGTTTTGCTGAAGTCCAAAGACAATTAATAAATTGATCAGTTAGTAGATTATAATCTAAAAAGTAGCATATACAAAAATATACTAAAATTATTTTACTATCTACTTGCTTATATTAATTTCAACTGAAAAAATTGGGAGTGGTCTCCCTTTTGACTTTCTCGTGTGCCGGAGACGACTCGGGGCTTGATGGAGGCTGGGCTTCCTCTATCCATGCTGCGTATACAGGAAAGTGGGAGTGACATGCTAGCCACTGCCTCGCTAGTAATAAATAAGCGCGGTTTTAAAATTTTTTTTTTTTTTACAATATCATATTTGTACAGATTTATTATTTCCATTAAATTTGGCTTTATAATGAAGAAATGAATGATTAGGCAAGTGGGGTAAAAAATTGGGTAAGTGAAGTAATGATGTTGTGGTTAGACGATGGGAGTCATAAATAGGTGACGCCTATTTGTTGGCTTGATTAGAAGTTGATGACTTCTAATGATGTTAAAATTGAAAATTGGAAGCTAATGATGTTAAAACAGAATATGAGAAGAATGACGGACGAAAATGTGGCTAGACGATAAAAGTCATAAATAGGTGACGCCTATTTATTGGCTTGATTGGAAGTTGAAGACTTCTAATGATGTTAAAATTGTAAATTGGAAGCTAATGATGTTAAAACAGAATATGGGAAGGATGACGGACGAAAAGGTGGCTAAGCGATAAGAGTCATAAATAGGTGACGCCTATTTATTGTCTTGATTGGAAGTTGATGACTTCTAATTACGTTAAAATTGTAAATTGGAAGTTATGGGAAGGATGACTGACGAAAAGGTGGTTAGACGAGAGGAGTCATACAGAGATGACGCCTATTTATTGGCTTGATTGGAAGCTGATGACTTCTAATGACGCTAAAATTGTAAATTGGAAGTTATGGGAAGGATGACGGACGAAAAGGTGGTAAGACGAGAAGAGTCATAAATAGGTGACGCCTATTTATTGGCTTGATTGGAAGCTGATGACTTCTAATGACGCTAAAATTGTAAATTGGAAGTTAATGATGTTAAAATAGGATATGGGAAGCATGGCGAATGGAAAGTTTGTTGGATGATATGGGTCATAAATAGGTGGTGCCTATTTATTGGCTTGTATTTAAATATCATCTTTCTTTGTGAACAGGTGAACAGGCTAAATAATGACACATTTGACGTGTAGCATATATGTTAATTCAATACTTATGTAGTTACCAGGCGAGAACGTTGGAAAAGAAGTTGGAACCCCATATATTCAGAAGCAGTTTATATGGGTATTTGTCAGAAGCGTTATAGTTTATTGCATTGGGGTGGACCCGAACTGCAAGAAGTAGGTTTTTATTCAGATGTTTCTACTGATGAAAGGATGGTTTTAAAATAGCTCTGTATAAGATAGGTTATTATTCCGCACCTAAGCAAGGTAAGAGAGTTGAAGGACGAAGGACATATTTTTAGGACATTAAGATAAGAAAAGTTTCAAAGGTTTCTACTGCGTCTAAACGCAGTAAGCTCATTTACTAAATTTGTGTAAGTCGAGAGTCAAATATCTGCTCGACCAAGTAGAAGAATTTGATGATAGTATTGCAAAGGCAAACACTTAGAACTACAATAATAGAAAAAAAAAATACAAAAGAAGAACGAATAAGTTAATGATATAGATAGCAGATCTTAAGGACATAAGTCAATAAGAATTGCCCTCCAAAAGGGACGACGTGTATGAAGTGCGGACAAGCAGGTTATTTCTAAAAAACAAGACAAAAAGTACCTACTTAAAATAAATTTAGGGATGCAGAATTTAGGAAGGAAGAATGTTGAGACAAGCGCCTAGTTTAAGAAAATATTGATAAGGAACATTAATGAACAGCATACTGATATTAATATTTACTACCTATGTTTTTCAACCTAGATAGTGATGAGATTTTGGTAATTTGCTTTGTAAGACGAAGTAAAGTGAAAACGTTTAATGATTAGGGTTGCAAATATCAATTAAATATATGACAAAGTATGGCTTAATTGTACACAAAACAAGCTGGCGGCGGAATGGAGTAATTTATTTGACCTTTGTATATAGAAAAAGCTAGAGAAAAATCCCTGGCGATTATATGTAGGTAGTGGACGGTGGTACGAGGCATTTATTAGGCAAAATCACCATAGCTGTGACTTTCAGGGTTTTTTCTAATCGAATTGGAAACGGCGAAAATCTTTAATGTAAGGACATTCCCAAAATTAAAAAACTAGCTGGCACCGGCTCCAAATATATCGGAGTATGAATTATAAATAAAGAATTATAAATGTGTATCGATGCTTTCCTTGGTTTTCTATGACGCTCTTTTCAACTTCTTCATAAAAATTGGTTGTCTGTAGAGTCGGTTTGCTGACGATGGTTGAACGTGACAACGTCTTGAGAAGGTGCTGATGGAGTGGTAGCATTTTTCAAAAGAAAAATTTAATTTCATTTGTTTTGCCGGCCTTACATGGAACGCCTCAGAGCGAGGTAGCGCCGCATGCGTCATGTTTTTCGTGCGTGCGGCCGGCTCTGTCGAGTTGTGAGACGTTGTCACGTCAAAAAAAAATCTAGATAGATATCGATGACATTCTAGATCCCGATGGTTTGTTACATAGCTATAGATGAATGAAATTTGTAAACAATGTTGCTCAATTTGAAAGGATTCCTATGGGTGCTAAGGCCAAATAAAGGAGTTTAAAAATAAAATAATGGCAAAATAAAATAATAAAAGGCTTCTGATTGAGCGCCACCATTCATGTCAGTACTGCAAGAATGTGGGGAATTATTTATTGACACTTTATTGTACACCTACAATGAGATACATTATCTAAAATGTAACATTATGTTCATTTAAAAGAATGGCTTCGTTGGAAATTTTGTTGTAACATCTCATAACTGTAGAATGAAAGTTAGGAAAATTTTTCATTCAATAAAAAATGCCTTTAATTATTTAACAGGCGTTTATGATGAGAACATTAAAGAAAATGTTTTGTGGATCCAAGTCTGCCTTAGATGATGTCTTAGTTAAAATTCAATATTTAAAAAATTAAATTGTGTTTGAAAACGTAACTATCGGAATGTGAGCGCCATTACTGTTACCAATAAAAAAGAAGTATTAGAATTTAGTAGGTGGGTTAGATAAAATGCGCCGCATTTTAACTTTGGTATGGTGAAGATATTTTTTCAACTGCTGTATGGCCCATGCCACCAGATGTGGTTTTGTGTGTGACCGAGTGTTACTTGAGGCTCTGACCGGCCGGCCCCTTTTGGGGCTATGAGCGTGATTTTATGTACCTATAGCAGATAGCTATAGTAAAGATTACAGCGCCACTGAAGGATATTGAAGAAAATTCTCTACAGGATCATGATATTCAGAAAGTAAAAAGTTGTATCTATGAAAGTTAAATTTGATGTTTAAATATACAAATATTTTTGTTTCGTGGGGATGTTTCACTCATTGGGCACAGACCAAATCACAGGGATAAACATTTAATTCCTGAAAACTTAAAAAGATGTTACATGACATGTAAAATACCATAAATGATTTGAATTTGAAGCCTAAGATAGATCCTGTTCATGCGTTAGCGGTTGGTATAAAAGGATCTATGAGATCTAAGGTTCAGTGCTCTAAATAAAACGTGAAGAAAATCTGGAATATCTTGCAAAGTTTACGGAAGGAAGTTAGGGATAAGATTCTTATGATCAATAATTATAAAACAGTAAACGTCTACAGCACAAAAATAAAGTATAAAAAAAAATAGTGAATATACGTACAAGAGAAAGGGAGTAGCAAGTTTTAGTTTGACGAGAGACCAAAACTAACTAAATAATAGGTATTTTGATTTTTGAACTTATAAGTTAAATTAACTTTCAAGGAGTGTCATTACAATATAGAATGACGAAACTAGATAAAAGCTGCGACGTAATATTGTACGTTTTAAAAAAGGTAGAAAGGGAATGGCAAGTAATGAAGGACGATTTAGAAAATTAATAAGAAGTATTGGACGAAAAAGATATTATGGGAAATAGTTAATAGAGTTTGTCCCAAATTTCTGTGTTGTAAAATTTAACAAATAGAATAATATTGTTAGTGAAGTGATGAAAGTTTGTGACGGTTTTAATAAGCTAAAAGTATAAATTGAAAATAAAGATGTATTGATTTAAATTTGTAATTATTGTTGTTGTTATTGTTGATTATAGAAGGAAGTTTCAAATATTAATAAAAAGTTGAAAATAGAGAAGCGAAGAAAGCATTGATTTTATTTTTGTAATTATTGTTATTAGTATTGTCGATTATAGAAGGAAATATAAAAAGTTGAAAATAGAGAAGCAAGGGAAACATTGATCATAGTTTGTAATTATTGTTGTTGTTAGTGTTGATCATAGAAGGAAGCGTAAAATATTAATAAAAGGTTGAAAATAGGGAAGCGAAGTAAGAACTGATTTCAGTTTGTAATTATTGTTGTTGATATTGTTGATAAGAGACGGAAGTTTAAAATACCAATGAAGTTGTGTAAAATAAATTGTTTTATTTGAAAACTACTGACTGGTTGAAAATAAAATATTAAAACAAGGAAGAGATGTAGTGTACGTCGGATGTATGGCTGTCGTCTCCTTTGCGCACTGTTGTGGAATAAAGAAGTGACGTTTGGGAAGATATACTACGTATGGGGGACCTGACGAACGCGGTGCACGAAGGAGCCGATAATTGTAGTTTAATATTATATACATCAGGAATAGTACACTTATTATGTATTTACTTACCATCGCTTGACGCTTCGCTCATACCGCCTAAGTGCTCCAAATTTTCTTTTTTACTGACTGCCTGTTTGAATGTACTGGAGACCTGTGGATTTAAATAAAAGTAATGTTTTTAATGAGACAATGTTAACGAGGTGGAATTGTCAGTAACGTTGGCTACACATCAAGCAGTATAAGTTCAATTCCCGGTAGGAACAAATGTTTGTGTGCTGAACACGAATATTTGTTCACGAATCGTGTTTATTTAGACAAATATCTAAATTATTACGTACTAGCGACCCGCCCCGGCTTCGCACGGGTGCAATGCTTATGTAAATATGCATGTATACATATAAACCTTCCTTAAGAATCACTCTATCTATTAAAAAAAACCGCATCAAAATCCGTTGCGTAGTTTTAAAGATCTAAGCATACATAGGGACAGACAGACGGCGGATAGCGACTTTGTTTTATACTATGTAGTGATATTTGCCAACCGTAACACAAGTTCTTTTATAATATTTAACCTTAAATGTATTAATATTATTAATGATGTAAAATACTATACCTATTCATACATACATACATGCGAACACGCTCGTAATCCCATGAGGGGTTGAGCAGTGCCTTAGGCAACATTTTATTACACATAAAGCCAGATCTGCAAGTATGGGCCATGTATATGCTCCAAATAGTGAGTAGCCAGCCTGTCGCCTACATAAAAGGGGCACCTAACCCAAAAATTACCAATCCTTCAGTAAACATACCAACTGAAGCCAACGACCAGGATCGACGTTAAACTCAAATCATGTCAGCAGGCCGGGTTGTATATAGCTATTCAGTATCGTTAAACTATTCCAAAAGTTAAAATAAAATAGAATATAAATTTTATTTTACCTTTTGGAACAGTGGATCAAATATTTAAAAATAAACTTACAGCCTTATACGTAAACACTCAATAAACCTATTTTAGTTATTACGTTGTTAAAAAGTGTTTTGTCTCATTCATCTCGTGCTAAAGTGACAAAGATAAACAATTTATAAATCTCTAATAAATTCACTTGTTTTTATGAATAAGGGGGCTAGTCTACAGTTCATTCGGGACTAAGACCCTTTCGACCTCAGATAAATTCTATAAGGCCAATAGCGACTGATTGCTCAAGTGTGAATAAAGTGGCCATCTATTTGACCCAACAATTTATTGGTTTATGACCGTTGACGAGCTTAATCTGTCGTAAATCAAGCTTATTAGAGTTGACAATCGTTGATTCTGTCAATAAATCTTCAATAAGCCTTTGGGCGAGCGATGTAAATATTTGAGCAACGCCAAAAGAATGTATGCAAAACCGTTTGTCAGTATTTACGTTATTACTGTTAAGGTAATACGATACATATTACGATATTATGTGTAAGTAAGCACAGCGGATTAGCCGCTTGAATGTGGAGTGACCATTCTGGGGAGTATGTGGGTTAGGTAACAGAAGACCTCAGTCAAATAACACAAATTTTTCGTAGTTGTCCAAGGTTTCTCAGGCAGTGTTAGTGACACTGTTGCAATAAGCAAACTAACTGCTTGTATGCAAATCTTATTGTATCAAAATTCAACTATCCAAAGTCCTATTCCTATGTTATTTCACGCTCTCGTATTCAAATCATATAAAGCTTTTTGTTTTACAATACCTACAGCAGTGCTTTTCAAAAAGGAATATGTATACAGAAATTAGTGTTTCTCTCTACTGCTTCATCATCATCATTTCAGCCGAGACACTTTTAGACATAGGCCTCCCCCAAGGATCTCCAAACCGGTCGCTCCTGCGCTGCCCGCATCCAGCGGCTTCCCGCGACCCTTACCAGATCGTCAGTCCACCTTGTGGGGGCCTAGCAAAGCTGCGTTTAGCGGTACGTGGTCGCCACTCGAGGGCCTTTCCGCCCCAACGGCCATCAGTCGTCGCAATGTGCCCTGCCCACTGCCTCTTAAGATTCGCAATTCTTACTGCTTACAAGTTGGTAATGATTTAACGTCACTTTTCACCATATTTCATGTCAATGTGTGCGTCACAGTGCGTACGTACACGGCGCCTAGTCTCACACACATTCTAATCTAATGGATAGCGGCCAGTTGGTATGAAGACGTATTACTGTTCTTGGTATACTGTGGTGCTATGCTCAACACCGCGCGAGTGATCCCTTGGTGCAATGGTCTACACGGGGTTCAGAGTCTACTCAGTATTTACGACACCATAAGGTTGGAAATGTTGACCGGGGACTACATCGGGTTCTTACATTTGTTACTATCAGAAGTTAAAGTATTTACCTGCTGCGCTTTGAGATTAGCGCACAACTCCTCAAATTCTGTCAGCGAAATGCCATTCTTGCGAGCGTCTCCGTTAACGTTGCCGTTGACTCCACGTCCGTGTTTTGGGCCGTTGTTGTAGAACTCGTCGATCATGCATCGGACCTGCAAACATAGAATAACAACGTTGAGCATTCACAATAGTTAACTAAAAGTACTACACGATAATTTATCGTATCGTGCCACGCCACGACTGTACACCGTCTCGTACCACGTCACGACAACAAGTAAAAGGGTTTAGTTGGACAAATTTTTAAACGTTTAATAATCGGGAGAGTGATAAACTTTGTCACGACTTCTATAAGATAATGATGATACCAGGCTATAGAAAAAATCTCTATTGCTACCAACAGACGTTTGTGTAGTAAAAGTGAATGTTTACACACACATCCATCGTTTAAAGATCCCCGTAACGTAGGCATATTTTGTTCAAAAATCAACCACAACGATTTCCCAACTGTGAAATTTCTTGAACCAATTGCCTACCATAAGCATAACCTAGATAAAGTTCAAAGTTTATTGAAATGTGATATGATCTGATGAGCTGATGATTATGCATCTGTGTTTGGATCATAATTAACAAGTACACGATAGAGTTCCAATACTCAAAAGCAGGTGTATTAATTAATACGTCAAGACCACCAGGTGCACTAAAACTATTGCGCTCTGGAGGTATAATGAATGAATATTTCGAATATTTCTACTGTATAGTAAATTGGTTTGCTAAGAATGTTCATATTTATACAAAGAAATATAAATGAATTGAATTCATGATTTCGTAACTGGCAAATATTATTTACATCTGCAACAACAATATTGAAATATATCGGCAATAATAACTGGATTATGTCAGGTCTGGTCTAGTCTGTGAAAATCGGTTTTTAAGGCAGAAAGAAAGAAAAAAAGAGGGGCGCATACTTTTTAGATGATTAAGTACATAGAAGACGCGGCGGACTCTTGCAATAGCTGTTGCATTTGCGGTTGTTCTTGGCCCGTCTCTGTCCATTTTCTGACGTAAACAACCCGTCTATACAACATGTAAATTAAATAACAAACACCCTGAATACAGGTGGTTAGGGATCGGCTGAAAAAAAATAATAAAAAAAAACCAAAAAGTACCCAGAAAATAATAATTTACATGTTGTATATTTTACGGTACTTAGTGGATCATTTTAGGTATGCCGATAAAAGCTACATATCTTCTGTAAGCCAGTATTCCATTTCTATCAAACTGTGGAGGATGGAATTAGGTCTATTTGTTTGTATCAGGGTCGCGTAGCCCATGTAGTGACCGGGTACAAATAATATGTTGACCTGGCACTTTAGAGTCGCCGGATTACAACGGTCTTTGAAATCGCTATTGGAGCGCTTTCAGGTCCAAAACTTTGCGCCCGTGTGCACACTTTGCACTAGAGATGAAACGGATATCCGGTAACTATCCGGTATCCGGCCTAAATTTACTATCCGGCCGGATACCGGATAGTTACTAAACATCCGGCCGGATACCGATTATTTCCTATGGTAAAATGCAATACATTAATCTTTGTGAGGTAAAAATCAATAAAATGGCTTATAATTATGACGGCTTTCATTTACAGTCGAAGAAGTTACAACAAAGACTTCCAAAAAACTAAAATTTCCTTTTGAGATATTCACTCTAATATACACATAAATAGTAAATATATAAACCAAAAACTTTTAGTAAAAAATTGGTTGTCTGTAAAGTCGGTTTACTGACGATAGTTGAACGTGACAACGTCTTAAGAAAATACTGATGGAATGGTAGCATTTTTCAAAAGAAAAATTTAATTTCATTTGTTTTGCCGGCCTTACATGGAACGCCTCAGAGCGAGGTAACGCCGCATGCGTCGTGTGCGTTACTCCAGCAAAATGTTAGCTCTTTTCAAAGATTGAATAATGCAGATAATTAGAGCCCTATCTGGTGTAAATGAGCCCGAAATTTTAAATTTGAGCCCTCAGCCGTTTTGGCAGTATTTAAGAAAAACTGATTCTGCTGGAGTAACGTTACTCCAGCAAAAATTTTTTTAATTTTTAGGTCTATCTGAAAAAAAAGTATGCAGTAAAGTGGCTCGAATTCGAGCATAAATGAGCCCTATAAAATAAAATTTGAGCCCCTCGTGATTCCATAGTTATTTCAGTTTTTGCTGGAGTAACGTTTGGCCGATTGCTGGATATCGGAAACTGTTGGACATACAATCACGATTTTTTGTATATATGCAGGATTGAATTCGAGCCCTCTGTGCCCGAAATTTTGTTAAAATAACTAGAATGGTTTCGGAGCTATAAAATATTTTCTAAAAAACAAAAATATGCTCTAGCTCTTGAACGAAGACACCTAGAAACTTCGCAACAGTACCAGCTTGTACCTCATGTCTAACCACATAATCAAGTAAAATTTCGACATCCTACTGTAAGTGATTGGCGAGTAGTTACGAAATTTTGATTTCTTGAAGATGAATTATTTCCAGCACCGAAAAAACTACTTTCTCGAAGAGCTGGCTTACAACAATGTTTTAACAATAATTAGAGCCCTATATCAAAAGTACGTATACAAAATCACAGCTAGGTACATCGACTAATTTATATAATATTTATAAAAAACCATTCCGACAATTTTTGGTCGATTACCCGACCAAATTCGAATGTATATTATAAGGCGGCCGCACCGTACTTCGAGTCATACTTTATCACTTGGCGGTGCTTTAATTTAGTTTGGTTAGTACAGACGCGTAAAAAAGAGTTTGATATGAAAATATTTATTATTGTGGAAGTTAAATAAAAAAAGGAAATAATATTTTATATACTTTTATTATTGATATTCTACTAATAAAAATAATAAATAATCTCACAAAATTAAATCAAACGCAATATAACACCTAAATTTAAAAACATGGCTTAATAATCACAGCTTGTGTTTCAATCTTTAAGATAAAGTTAAATTACACACTTTGCGATGTAGTAGGTACCTACTTGCATAAATAATTTCTCGTTTCGTAATGATTCAAATAATCAGTATTGTTAAAAGACTGCTCTTAAAAATAGTTATTATAAGCTGGCTTATAA
This sequence comes from Elophila nymphaeata, assembly GCA_955850985.1. Lineage (NCBI taxonomy): Eukaryota > Metazoa > Arthropoda > Insecta > Lepidoptera > Crambidae > Elophila > Elophila nymphaeata. The sequence continues at coordinate 6,075,394 of OY039091.1, read as the reverse complement.
CATTATTGTTAATAACAATGCTTTTACAAAATTAGGGGCTACATACATATAAAATTTAAGTACCTAAATTTTAAAATTCTCTTTTTATGTAACATACCTACTTTACACTAATATTAACAAGGGTAAATTGTCTACATAAAATTAGAATAGGATACAACAAATCGTATAAAATTAAAATACAGTCAGTCTTTTAACACATAATCTAAAAACCTCACTTAATAATCACATACAATTATTAGCAATATATATTATTTATTTATTGGTAACGTATAATCACACACTTTAAAAGGGGTGATTCCCTGAGTACCCCGATCCCCGAGGCCGAGGTCGTCCCGGAGGACTCCGATTTATATTTATTTTGACAAACACAATTAAACACAAATCAGGGTCCTCCGAGGTCGGGGTCTCGGTGATCGTGTAAGTACTAAGGAAATAACCCTTCAAAAGTAAAAGGTACATTTAAACTTTTTTTTGTTTAAAAATATAGGTACTACTTAAAAAAACATACAACTAATGTATCACAGTTGTATTTATAACTATGTGCCAGATGAATGGAGCATTTTTGCGACATTAAAATGAAAATAATGAAGTTTCTAAGACAATTCCCACATTCTTATATTTAACCCCATTTCTACAATATTTTCAAAATTATTTTTCGTTACAGTTATTAAACTACTTATACAAAATTTGTAGTTTTTCTATATTTATCAGCTAAATAATCATAGATTGTTGATATCAGTCCTAATAATAATGAATAATCAAACATACATAATATTGTAGAACAGATGACAACAGATGAGGTTACTCAAATCTGCTAAACTTCAATTAGTAATCGCCTTGCCGACCTGCAAGGTGCTTCTTCACGCCTCTTTTGAATGCCCCAGGATTGTAACAAGGAGGGAATACTTATGCTGGCAGTAAATTCCATTTTATGATTGTGATACGTGAGTTGCCAAATTTCTTAGTTCGCGTTAGAATGGTAGCCACAATTTGTTAGTGATACCGTAAGCCAGCACGCGTAGTCCTTAAAAAGAAGGGAAATAGTGGGAAGGATTAGCAAAAAAGCTCCTCAGAGCATTTTCCTTCAAAGCAAATTTCTTCCAAAATGTTTAATTATCGATGGTTTAATTCAAAATCTTTTGAAGAAAGACTGTTTATGCTAGCCTGATATGCCGTCGTCTGTATTACCTTTACCTTTACCTGCGAAATAAAGGTTTTTATTCCTTACTAGCGTTCCACCCGTGACTTTGCCCGCGTGTTTTTTTTAACAGCTATAGCTTAGACTTCCTTGATCAAAAAATATTTTTCAATTTCAATCAGTAGTTCCCAAGATTAACGCGTTCAATCAAACAAACAAACTCTTCAGCTTTATAATATTATAGTACCTATAGATAGCAATAATTAAAAGAAAATATATTTTCTTTTAACTCGTTAAGCCCCGTTCGCGCTCAGGGGCGCGAGAACACAATTAAAATCAATTGTGTCTGGATATTAATAATCGTCGATGGATTAAGAACGTACAAGATACACTGATCGACACCGTGACTAACATCCACAATGGAAAATTCAATATCCACCTGCTGACACCACAGCAACTACAGCAAGAACTATCAATTATTTCGAGTCAGTTATCAAAGGATTAATTGTTGCAATTTATACTTGCGAAGAATAATTATTCGGGGCTACATACATATAAATTTTATATGTATGTAGCCCCTAAATTTGTAAAAGCATTGTTATTAACAATTATTTGTTATAAGCCAGCTCATAATAACTATTTTTAAGAGCAGTCTTTTAACAATACTGATTATTTGAATCATTACGAAACGAGAAATTATTTATGCAAGTAGGTACCTACTACATCGCAAAGTGTGTAATTTAACTTTATCATAAAAATTGAAACACAAGCTGTGATTATTAAGCCATGTTTTTAAATTTAAGTGTTATATTGCGTTTGATTTAATTTTGTGAGATTATTTATTATTTTTATTAGTAGAATATCAATAATAAAAGTATATAAAATGTTATTTCCTTTTTTATTTAACTTCCAGAATAATAAATATTTTCATATCAAACTCTTTTTTACGCGTCTGTACTAACCAAACTAAATTAAAGCACCGCCAAGTGATAAAGTATGACTCGAAGTACGGTGCGGCCGCCTTATAATATACATTCGAAGTTGGTCGGGTAATCGACCAAAAATTGTCGGAATGGTTTTTTATAAATATTATATAAATTAGTCGATGTACCTAGCTGTGATTTTGTATACGTACTTTTGATATAGGGCTCTAATTATTGTTAAAACATTGTTGTAAGCCAGCTCTTCGAGAAAGTAGTTTTTTCGGTGCTGGAAATAATTCATCTTCAAGAAATCAAAATTTCGTAACTACTCGCCAATCACTTACAGTAGGATGTCGAAATTTTACTTGATTATGTGGTTAGACATGAGGTACAAGCTGGTACTGTTGCGAAGTTTCTAGGTGTCTTCGTTCAAGAGCTAGAGCATATTTTTGTTTTTTAGAAAATATTTTATAGCTCCGAAACCATTCTAGTTATTTTAACAAAATTTCGGGCACAGAGGGCTCGAATTCAATCCTGCATATATACAAAAAATCGTGATTGTATGTCCAACAGTTTCCGATATCCAGCAATCGGCCAAACGTTACTCCAGCAAAAACTGAAATAACTATGGAATCACGAGGGGCTCAAATTTTATTTTATAGGGCTCATTTATGCTCGAATTCGAGCCACTTTACTGCATACTTTTTTTTCAGATAGACCTAAAAATTCAAAAAATTTTTGCTGGAGTAACGTTACTCCAGCAGAATCAGTTTTTCTTAAATACTGCCAAAACGGCTGAGGGCTCAAATTTAAAATTTCGGGCTCATTTACACCAGATAGGGCTCTAATTATCTGCATTATTCAATCTTTGAAAAGAGCTAACATTTTGCTGGAGTAACGCACACGCATGCGTCATATTTTTTCGTGCGTGCAGCCTGCTCTATCGAATTATAAGACGTTGTCACGTCAAAAACTTAGCGAAACCGCCCAAATTAATCTGATCGTTATCTCTGCACTTGTGCGGCGTTAAACTCGTCACGACATGCAATGAGACAATGGGCCGAATATCCGGCCGCCGGATATCCGGCTATCTGGCCTTGGAGGTTGCCGGATATCTGGTATCCGGCCAAACCACTATCCGTTTCATGTCTACTTTGCACTATTCGCTACGCATGCACTGTCTTCCTATAAGACTTTGATAACTTGTGAAGTTTAATAAATGAATTGATTCTTCATTTATCATGTCGGCATCTAACAACCGTGTGATACAATAATATGCTAATAGTCCACACACATACACATAGTTGCAAGATAACGTATGCATCAATTTGAATTCATAATGGGGCTTTTGTCGATACTTTTTTTTTTCATTACAAATTTATTACTCGCGCTATCTCCGTAGATCTGCATGGGAATCTTCGGTGATTGTATGTAAATTATTTATTTCAATTACATGAGCGATTGTGATTCAAGTCGTACAAAGTGCTGAGGGTAGGACCATGTGATTAGGTTAAATAGTTTCATTGCTAATGAATATAAAATGGTCGCTTCGTGTTCTAGTTATTAGCAGTACGTGTGTTGCGAAAGCAAATAAAAAACGCTGTCAGTGACCGAGTCAAGTACATATTGACAATAACGTATGTCTTGTAGAGGCATTAGAGATAACATTTTTCTAGAATTTTCTGAGTTAAGTTTCTTAATACGGTTCTTTATACTGTAATTTTTTTTGAAGATAGATTTGGTATTTTCCTCTGGAAGGCTGTTGGAACAAAATGCTTAAGGTCAATGGGCGCGAAACGTATTTATTTATCAATTTATGTACACACAAAGACAATTACAATAGCACAAAATAGACAGAAATTTGTAAAAAGGTACTGCTTATTTCTATTAGAAACCTCGTCCAGCATATATGAGGCGATATTTAATACTTATTAGTTTTCAGAGTAAAACTCCAAGGCGCGGCGGGGCGGGGCGACGTTTACATCTAACACCAATAACTAGCCCCGTAAAATATGGGAACTGTTTTTGCTGGTTGAGATTTTTAATTCTTATATCGTTTCTGAGTGGAGCCCACACATAATCGCGACCGACAAACGTCTGTTAGAAGTAGATAGTATTTCTTATTATATTTACAGAAAACGTTTGCAGCTGTGTTCCGATATTTAGTGATCTAAAAAGCCACTTCCCCGGACCTGGATACCCGGACTGCTGAGATGATTTAAGGTGTAACATCTGTCATAAATAATGTCCCCACCGAGGGGCTCGAGCCTATTCCACATTAGGGGCGATTAGTGCTTAGTCAACCACGCTGGCCAAATGCGGGTTGGTCGACTTCACACACAACCTAAGAATTTCTTCATAGGGTGCAGGTTTCCTCACGATGTTTTCCTTGAAATGAAATGAAATGAAATGAAAATGAAATGAAAATGAAATGAAAATGAAATGAAAATGAAATGAAAATGAAATGAAAATGAAATGAAATTGTAAAACCTATTGATACGTGGCGGGGTTCAAACCGGGGCCTCCCGGGTAGGAGACACCGCCCTTACGCACTACGCCATCGACACTTCCATGTTGTTAGGTGTGTTTTTTGGTTCCTGGAGGTTTGTAAAATTTGCGAGAAGGCGACAAACCCGTCAATACTTTGGGGCATTGAATAGCCTACCTAACATATACTGCCGGAGGTGGCTTCGTGTGTAACCAATGTTGCCTAAAGCTTTGCTCAACCCCTTTTACGATTACGAGTGTGATTGGATTTTTGTGTCTATAGCCAGTCCCATGTCGTGAAAGCGGACATGGAAGAGAACCACTTAACCACGGTAATATTATCTACTGTGACTTAACTACGGAGGATGCACAGGACCGGGCAAAGTGGAGGAGTTTAAGTAGGAAAGCGGACCCTGGCAGCAAGCCGGGAAAACGCTAGGCAGAAGAAGAAGAAGAAGCCAGTTCCCAAGTGGTTGAGGGTTACGGGTGAAGCACGATTGCACCAAGTCAAAACAAATAGCTATGTAGGATTTCAGTGCCTCAACCTATGTCACCAGATTTAATCCAGCTAAGACTGTATTAAGGATACGGCTCTTTATTCCTATGGCGTAAGCTTAACGCTTGATTTTTATAGGATTATCGACGGGTGATCATGTTACAAACGGCGTTCGGTGTTAGTGAAATATCCATTAGCGAATGAAGGGCTTTGTATATAGCTTCATTGAATAATAACTGTCTGATGTCAGGCATAGACAAATCAGACATTGGCACTCTTGTTAGAAGACTAGAATTGGTTTAAACGTCGCAACCATATCAACTCAAGTTGTCCCCTTCAGTTGATTAATCTCAGGCAGTTAATTTACTCGTAGCCGTTCATTTCAATCCACAATTTCAAACTCAAACTCAAATTTCTTTATTCATTTAGGTACAATTTGTACACTTTTGGAAGTAAAATTTGATGCCACCGGTTCAAGAGTTTACCAGGAGGCCAAACATTTGACTCCTAAACTCTATTAATTCCTTCTCAAGTTACTGTTGAGTTGGAGCTCATTCAGACTTCCTTCCTTATTACTTTTCTTTAATGGTAACATTAAGCTTAGTTGCTAAGCGCGGTTGGTACTCCGGTAGGTGACCAAAAAATGTTTTAGCTCGAATTTCACCCGTGCTTCAGAAGACACGTTAAACTGTTGGTCCGGCTGTTGACGAAAGTGACTTTTAAGCTTTGGTACCAGGTTAAACACATGACAAAAAGCAGAATGGCAACATTAACGCAGACGTCGAGGTAAGGCACAGCGTACTAGCCGCCTTAGATTGAAACAAAAAGGGTAAGAGCTAGCCGCTGGAATTCTGTGCGCCCTAACTGGGGTAGGACCGCCACCTTAGGCTGGGTTTCCATTGACGCGGACCTGGGCGGAGAGGAGCGGAGAAGAGCGGTGAAAAGTGGTGAGTGTTTCCACTGAAATGGAGCATAGCGGAGTAATGAAGCGGAGTGGAACGGAGCGGAGCATACTTTTGTAATTGCGCATTTTTGCACTCAGTTACGACTGTTGCGACTCTTTTGGATTCGAAGAGAAAACATAGATTCTGGATACGACAACATATAAAATATCGTTCTGTGCATGGAGAATTTTCAACTTATTTTCAACCTCGCCGCTCCGCTCTAGCTGCCCTCCGCACCGCACCGCCCCGCCCTGCTGTCCTCCGCTCCGCATCGCCTCGCTGTATTTTTATGAATATTCGTTCCACTCTGCTCCACTCCGTTCGTGTTGTTTCCATTGAAGCGGAGAGAAGATTTCGAGCATAGTGGTTGGTCTATTCATGCACCGCTCCACCCAGCTCCGCGTCAATGGAAAGCCAGCCGAAAACCTCAGTCTTTAGTGCGGTATTTGAATGAAACAGAATGATGTCCGCGCCGTGTCCTTGCCAGGCGCTAGTTCAGTGTACTTAGCGCCTAATAACACTACCTTTTGTGGTGTTGTGTTTTAATTGGTTAACGTACTTTCTTCAGCGTCAATAACATTTTGAATAACATGTTGATAAGCGTTGTGAGAGTTCGCGGAGCGTACCTGACCCAATTGCATGCATATAAGGTCTGGGGTATGATAATATTGCTCAATTCATTGGATTACCTCGATACCAAGAATTCATTGAACGCCCTTCGTCGAATCGTCAATAAGCATCGTAATAGGGAAGGCCTGTGCTACTTTTGTTTCAAGGCAGAACCACTTAGGCTGCATATTTGAGACAAATTACATGCAATTTGATGTACATTGCTTCTGTGTCTGTCAATTTCGGGTATCCTTTCTAGTGCGCTTCGTAATAGGCGATCAATGTATTTCTAATCTCCTGCGGGCTAAATGTATTTGACAATTTAAAGCTGAAACAAATGGGAAATGGACCTAAGACACGGCAATTAAAAGGTTTTATTATTATTTCGTTATTTCGGGGCTATTTCCGTCACTACGACCTATAAAGATCTACTCTCGCTAGGTTTCAAGCCAGTCCTATTAGGGCCTTACACATACTCCTTTAGCTATGCACTATCTAAAAATGATAAGATATTCTTAGCTTGGATTGTTTTGATATCGTCTGGACCGAGGACGTGTCTCCCTAAATGTCGGTTTCTATTGTGAATGAGAGGTTCACAAAAGCACATGAGGTGCATTGGTTTTTCATGCTCCTGTTCACAGAATCTGCAAGCATTAGTATCTTTTAGTCTCATGTCGTAGAGACGTCTGTTCAGCTTGCAGGGGGCAGCCCTAATGGTCACGCCCATAGGTTGCTGCTTAGCTTCAGTAGCTCGTCAGTGCGCTTGCGTTCACTTAGTTTAAAGTTTACTCCTATTTCTATATAAAAAGAACTTCCCACCACCAATCCATGGCCTGGCGCAACCTTTCGGTTACACAAGCCAAAATCTTGGGAGTAGTGTGCTGCTACTTGCCGGAGGCTCCGATTTCACAGCGCACCTTCTTGACTCCCTACAACTTGTTTTTTATTCTTCGTCCTTGTCCCTTTGTTTCCTACTCTCCCCCTTCTGGGGCTGGACAACACAATCACGGTATATAAAAAGAACTATTGAGGAGTTTTGTGAGTTCATTCATTTACAAATATAATAAAAGGTAAAAGGCATAATCTTACCTTCCATTGTGGGATTTTGTAGCCGACGCTGTCGAGTGCATCCTTGAGCTCTTTGAGGTCGATGTAGCCATTGCCAGAGGTGTCCAACTGTAACCAAAGAAAAATATTGTTAAAATTTTTTTGCCAGGACATAGGTACTGTTTTCATGTGATTAACTCTAAAATAATATATGCCTTTTCGGATTGAGAAAAGTATATTTTTTCCAATTTTTCTGTAGTTCAAACATCCGTGCTAAAAGGACAATAAATAAGTACATACATTTTATAATAATATGCAAGAATAATATGCAGCGTAAATATTGCTTATTTGTCATGAGTATGTTGACTGCTAGTTAGGATTATATTTGGATATACCATGGTCACTAGTAGACCGGGCAGCAACGATTTCACTCAAGAACCACGAGTTCTTGAGTGTTGAAAACTAAACTTGAAGATTAGCTTCTCTAATTCGAAGCCATCTTGAGGAAGTGCACTGGGTTACGCTGTTCTCGAGAATAGCGCATTCATACAGTCAGTTAATGGAAAGTTTGAAAATTTTAAGGTAAAATAATATATAAAAATACAAAAACAAATAGTTGCAAGTTTCTTTCACTTGGCTTGTTGAAAATTTGAAGGTAAAATATTATATTAAAATACACAAACAAATAGTTCGAAGTTTCTTTCACTATCACACAAAACAAACAGGTAAAACTACTTTCGATTCACATTAAAATATTCACATCGTAACATACGGTTTGTATTGACGTTCGGCGTTAAAAAAGTAATATAAATGATATACGTTCTTTGATCAAAAGTGAAATTAAAAACTACATTTTACTAACCGAATGCTTTGTACACTGCTGGCCATAATAACGGGTACGTCTATAACTACATAGTATAAAACAAAGTCGCTATCCGCCGTCTTTATGTCCCTATGTATGCTTAGATCTTTAAAACTACGCAACGGATTTTGATGCGGTTTTTTTAATAGATAGTGATTCTTAAGGAAGGTTTATATGTATAATACATGCATATTTACATAAGCATTGCACCCGTGCGAAGCCGGGGCGGGTCGCTAGTTTTATTATATAACAAGTGAGAAATAGCACGCATACTCGTGTTTAAAATAAAATAGTATCATTCAATGTATACTATATTTTTGAAAATTTCTATGTGAAATACTCCTAGCGGTGAAGGCGTTTATAGACTACACGCCCGCTTACCATTATATAGGTAGTAGGCAATATCACAGTTATAGTAGGTATATTAAAATCCTATCGTAGGTAAGGTAGCATATTCAAGCACAGGAATCGCAGAGTTTTTTTGTAACAAAAAGTTAACTTTATTTCAAATAATAAACTGTTAAAATAGGTATTTTACGTACCGTATACAACACTCCTTTTAATGCAATAAAAAGTAAAGGACGTAAGGAAGTGTCGACCTTCGTTCGCCATTTATGATCTTAAGGTTCTTCGCACGTATGTTTATGGTAATGAGAGATTCTTGATGCAGATTTGCAAAAACAATTTCAGTGTAGCAACAAAAGTTGTACGTTTTAAATTATTATATAAAATACATAACAAATGTGATAATAATCCAGGTTTGACGTGTATAAATATCTGTTTATAAATATGTTTAAAAAAATTTCAGCAGTAGGTATAATTAATGCAAAGCTAATAAAAGTGTAATAAAGTTTATCATAAAATATCGAATTATGTAAAGGATACTAACGCATCAGTGAATTTGCTTTATTAAGCCGATTTAAGCAATGATATTAATTATAAAGATGTATAAAAAAATTTGTTAAAAATTACGTAGAATTTGTTTATATTTATATTCATTTTAAAAGGCACATTCTTCTATGTTAAAGGATAAGTGTAACTAGTGAATAAAGGAATGGCGTCCGTAAAGAAATAGCTAAACTATATTAAATAATGTAAAATCTTAGAATTTATAAATCAGTGCTCCCTGTGGAGGCTTGTTACTGGCTTCTTGTAATGTATTGCAGTGTACATTTCTAAAGCTGTAAGTCTCCCAAATAAAATAAAATAAAAATAAAATCACAGAATAAGGATATCAAAATCCAACAAAAATATTAACATACAAGCAAAGCTCAATCGTAAAAGAATAAACATCGATTGAAATCGAAAACAGTACTCGAATGTTTATAAAATATTATATCAGCACAATATTATTGAATGCGTCGTTACTCATCGGTGATGCAAATATAAACTTAAAATTCGAATTGTTATACCATCACGATGACATAATGGGATAACTAAAGCTGCTACAGGAAGAGGCTATAATAGATTAGTGGCTATTTGAAATTTTTGTGGAGTTAAAAGTTTATCAGTTCAGCCACAGTTAAAGCTAAGGACACGTAATAAACATGATTCTTTTTGAGGAGCTGAAGAGCGTAATATTTAAAACTCTTTCGTTTCTTTCATACTATCCATGTGCATAAATGGTCAGATTCAAATTAGTTTCGAGGATTACAGGAGAGAGAGCGCCCCAACTAGAACAGTTCCTCCACCTTCCATCACCCAGAAGACCACAGTCAAATAACTATATTATCCTAGTAGTTTGTCCTAGGTAAACGTAATCGTCGACAACTTCCAGTGTAGAGCTTCCAACCTTCACAGGAAGAACGTATAAATAGAATAAATTAGTGTTCCAGTAATTTCAAACAGTGTTTTAATAATGTAACTGGAATTGAATAAATAATAGAAATAAAAATACACCAGTACTTACTTACGTTTTGAGGGTTACCGGAGAGAGAGCGCCCTAACTAGAACAGTTCCTTCCCCTTCCATCACCCAGAAGACCGCAGTCAAATAACTACATTATCCTAGTGTTGTGCTTCTGTAGGTGAGCAAGGTTGCCAGTTGCCAGAGCCAAAAGCGGTACAATCGTATATTCGTTACGAGGAGTCTAGTTCTATATCATGCATCGTAATAAAATGACAGCTTATAGACTCCTATTCCCGCCCGAATAGCTGGTCAGACCGTCGTCCTGGTGTCCAGAGGCGCGTTAAGCTGTTGATACCGGTTGATACTGCGAATTGATTATCGTCCTTAATAATGTGAAAGAGAGAGTAAGGGTTTTGCGGCATAACTTCTTGTGGTTTCTTTAAAAGGAGGATTGAGTCCAGCGTGCTCCATAATTCCAGAAATGGAATTGATGAAGAGCATCTTGCAAATCGGCAAGGTGATGGAGGCTTGGATGAGGGTGGAGACTACATTGCATGGCATGGAAGCATTTATATATATAAAAGAAAAATCTTAATATTTAACAAAGTCCATTCTTTAAATTGCAGTAAAAAAAACACTGCATTATTAAGTCGAATAGAGGAGGGTATGATATGAAGAATAAAAATAACAGTATCATTATTCATAAAAAGCGAATGTATAATCGGGCAACCACATAAAATTCGCTGTTATGAGTGTTGAATAACTAAAAGCTTATTTCATAATAATTGAGGTTACAAACATATTTTAGGAATACCAATTAACAACGAAAAAAGGAGCGAATATGTAAATGACGTCATGCCCTGCTTACTGCCAATGTAGACACAAGGTCAATAACTGTAGCACACATTACTTACATCTGTTATTAATTTCACGAGCTATTTAATATGTACGATGCATGCACATAGTTTACTATATTTGCTTTTGTAACGCCGATTAAGACAAACACTAAGCATTCCATGGATTCACCGTGCGGGTGCCGGGTCCAGTGTGAGAGGAGCCAGGAGCAGTGCCTGCGTTAATAATGCATCAACGCTCACCTCCAACCCTGGCTTTTTTCGTTGCCCAGTCATAGTTGATAAGATTCCGAGAGAAACCTTTAGATACGCGTTCCAGTACAGAAGTTATGGAAGTTCTAGACATTATTACTCTAAGAGAAATCTGAAATCACTAGTGGCCGCCCTGGTGGATGTCGGTTATTGCTCCAAACCATCCTATGTCCTTCCCAGCGTCTCAAACTACCTACATACGCTCACCTCCAACCCTGGTTTCTCTTTTTGCCCTGTTATATTTTATAAGATTCCGGGAGAACCCTATACATAGGCGTTCCAGTACAGAAGTTATGGAAGTTTTAAACATTATTATTTTAAGACAAGTCTGAATACACTAGTGGACGGCCTCGTGGATGTAGGTTATTGCGCCAAACTATCCTACTTCCCAGCGTCTCAAACGAGTCGAGGGTGTCCACTAGTGTATTCGCCTAAATCGAGCCAGATACTTTCACATTTATACCACTAGTATAGATAATATAAGTGCGATAGATAAACATATAGCTCTTGATAGTAATCGGAGTCCAGAGTATAGGCACTTGCAAAACCTGGGCGATACTAGGGCACTGCTAACCCAGACCATATCATCTGCTCGGTGGGACTCTGGAAATTTACTCACTGTCAGAAACCTAGTAGGTACTACTAAACAGTAGTTTCATTTGAGTGTGATCTTCTGTAAATACCTCCTGTAAATAAAAATAATTTAGGAACTAGTTGCTCAAATTTGGAGCGCCCAAATTGGGGCTGTTCTCTTTCATAGTTTTGTTTTCGTCGGCGAAGAAGGTTGCCAGAGTTCCATGAGACAAGCCGTACGCTTGTTTGCCAACCACATAACAAAAATGTCCCCTCTGGACAACCGCTTAAATTGTGCATAATAAAAAAATATCTTCGTCAAAATGATTCAATAACATTGACAATGACAACAAAAACAAACGCCACATTTAAACTATTACACTTCAATTATAAATTGACCTTGGACGATAAGCGGTACTAATTAAAAAGTGGGTTGGACCCATTAAAATGGCCGGAAGTGTACCAACCTATTTTCTTCGCTGACCTCAACAATTCGTTACGAATGAACTGCAGTGGAATATAATTAAGAGGTCGTGGTTCTATCAGTTCTATTAGAGCAACTATAGTTTGAGTATCTAATAAAGTGCATGCGCAATTGATACTGACAATTACCAAGTCACCGATGTCAAATTTATATAGGTCGATGTTCTCTGAACAGTCATATTTGGTGACATCTGCACTTTGCTATGAATACTAGATAAAAAGATACAGGGAGTTTCTCCCGAGTTCTTGAGTTGAGAGACTCCATTTTTAACCTTAATCAACCGTACTATTTTTGTTACTTTAGTTACATTTTCTCACTTAACATTGGCAAAATGCGTACGCTTAATGCGACGCGACCTACCGACGACATGATATTATAAGTTATATTTAAGGTACAAATTCCTAAACATTATGGAATAATTTTTGAGTGTACAAACGCTTCAATATTTTTAATACTAGAAAAAATACACTGAAAAACATCGACTTTCCCGCCTGAAGCAGGTCGATTTTTTTTTCAGTGTATTCTTACGAGTATGAAAAATTCCTAAACAATTAAATTAGCATTAGTACCTCCGTTGCTGGTAACCATCTATGACGAAGATAAGTTATCAATTCCAATCTATATTACAATTTATCAACAATCGGTCGAACTGATAAGCAATGGAGTAGGTAATAAAAATGTTTCGTTTACTGTGTAACTGTCGTTGATGTGTAATATTATCGACTTGGCAGAACCTTATCTATATTGATATTAAATTCGAATTTCCTTGAATACTAATTATAGTTTTCCGCTTAGGTCAAAATAAAAGGAAGACTGTAGATAAAGCAATTTAATTATTATGTGGATCAGTGGTGTCCACACCATTACATGCAAATAAAGTGCTTATTAGTCTAGATAAATATAATTCCGATCCCAAAACGGTTGAGCTGATCTTTAAGGTATTATTTGGTTACACACTAAGTCACTGAAAGTTAACAACCGAAACAGTGCTGAATTGCTAAAATGGAAAGTTTATTTTTAACAACTACATACCGCATTCCTTATCCTTGCCGACATCTCAAACTTCATTTTTAATTTTATCTTTTTTTTATCAAGAAAGCCATCTACTAGGATAGTGATGGATTTGCGGTTCCTCTCGCCTCGAACGCCCTAGGAACTCTAGTTGGTAGAGACTCACCTTTTTAAATACCCGGTTATTGACGATGGCCATCTACGGCAAAAAACAAGTTATTAAGAAAAGAAAAGGTGCCTCCCCAAAATATGACTGTTATGAGGGAATCTCCCCGTAGAACTATTTTTGTCAAGTAAGAAGTAGAAAAGAGAAATAATTCCCTTTTTTTAACTTCTTTCTCTTTCTAGAAAGGAACGAAAGAACGAAAGGAGGAAGAAGGCCTTGCGGATTTGCGGGAAGGAGGCGGTGAATCCTCATGGATACCTGTAGGTAAGGTGGACTACAGGTTATGTCGGACTCCTATTGTCCAAAATAAAAACCGCCTATGTCCATTGGCAGTGGCCTTAGGGTTATCAGAAGCAGCCGCTCAGAAGGGGATGTGCATTAGCCCGCAGAACATTATCAGAACTATTTTTGAAGCGATCTGCGAGGATAGTTTGCCGCATACAACTATTCTCTTCACTCTTCGAGTTCTTAATGGCAGAAGCGGGCGTTACATTACCGATATGGTTGGAGATCTTTGGGGGAGACATGTGCCCAACAGAAGCGTCTCTCAGCTGAGATGATTAATAACAGAAGCGGTGCTGAGTACCTATACTGGCTTGGCTCAGCGACACAACTATCCGAACTTGCATACTCGTTTCTCGCCAACTCTTTTCTAGTTTCTACCTTAACTCATTTCCTGTCTATCATCGGTGGAACAACTGCTTATGATACTACATTAACTAAACACAAGTCAACGATTCCTACATAAACAGATCGTTATATAACTGAATTAGATTTAAGCGCGCAAGTTTTAAGGTTTCCATTCCTCCAATCCCGTTTGGTGAGATAAACTCGGCGTACCTACTGTTTATTTTATTTGGGGCAGAGGGATTGACAGTGCGTCCAATGACCGAGGCTTTTCTAGTAACCTTTTAATGCTTACCAAACGTGATCAAAGGATTATTAGTGCTATTAAAAGTTACTGTTACTGACCGACTTCTATCTTATCTGCAGATATCGATAAGTAGAATCCGTAATCAATAGATAGTATTTTGATACATTTTCAAGACGTATTTAATTCAATATAAGTGCTGCTACCTATTTTTACTTAAAATTATAAAATAATATTTAAAAAAACCTAAATGAAAACTGTCTACGTGAACGTTCGTGAGATAAAAAATACTGAAAGTACTAAACAAATAAGGGCCTTACAATTTTTTTGAGATCCGTTCCATCCAGCAAAGCTGTCCTAAAAGTTAAACAAAGTTATCCAATAAAAATCGGTAGTGTCAAGATAATATGACAATTTGTACTTTTTGATTTTGTTCACATTCCTATCCCTTATATATTTCTGTTGCTCCCAAATGACCTGTCCACCTCCAGGTTATTAAAAAGGCAAATACTTTAGTGGCACCTTGGAGAGTCCTCAAGCCTACAGCGATCTAGTTGGTGCAGTTGCATCGTACTGCCGGGATTGTGCGTAAATGCATTTGACCACTCTGTAAAAAAAAACGTTCGAGCTGAAGGGGCGTCAGCAATGTTCATGGCATTATTTACTATCCGGGTCGAAAGCATGCTTTTCGTCACCCCAGAGTTAAAGAATTAGCATACATAACCCATGAATTTTATTATCCTGCTTAGTCCGTGTGTCGTACGAGGCACACTGTGTCAACGCAGTGATATAAACTCAGAATGTTTCCGTGCACAGTGACTCACGCGTGAATCACGAACGCGCTTATGTTTACATAACAACTTTGTCAAGTTCTCTGCGTGATTACCACAAACGGCACACGTCATCAATCTACTAAGTTTTTAAGATGAACGTGGGCGTGTGTATAGACTATTCATTTTAATAACAATATAAAAGTTTTATTGCATATAAAAATGAAACAAGAAGCAGACTAAGTAGTAAAACGGCGGCCTTATTGGTTTTGCAAAGTTAGCAAACTTGAAAGGAAGAACAAAGAAAATGAATGCGTGCAGTTTAAGGAAGTCCACAGGAGGAGGCAAGAGGATGTGAAATGAAATGAACCTCCACTTATCCGAGCTGAAAGAGTCGAAAGAAACGAATTTATAAGCTCTTTATTGCACAAAACAGATAATAATTAACAATCGTATGGTAACAATGTATGCAAGGGCGAACCTAACTCTACAAGAAATCTCTTGCAGCCAACCCAGAAAGTGTGTCAGAGACTATAGTAATTTTAGAATTCTTAATATGAGATCCTATGAAACCTCGCACAACTGCCAGCGTCGAATCGTCCGAATCTGGAAGAACTCCGAAATAAACAAAGGTAGGCAAATAACCCGGTTTGATACCCTAAACAGTTTACCAAATATTACTATGAGATCTCTCGACTGTTGGATAAGAAACGAACCAATAACAGAGCTCTATTCAATGCCATTACGTTGAATAGAGTTCTGTGATTGGTTCATTTCTTCTCCAAGAGTCGAGGGATCTCATATGGTTTCTGAATATGGGTGTACTGTCCAAAGTATGCGACCTAATGAACAAAAAGAGGAAATCGTTCTGTCTTACTCATATGTGAGGAAAAAAGGCTATAGATAACACACAATACACATATCCTATTATAAAATCGTGCGATTCACAGAACGCAAATTTGAAACAAAAAGCATAGTGCGAGTGGGATGCGCGCACCGAGGATTGAGTACAAAGTTAGAGTTATCCTAAAATGGACTCTATCGCTAATTAAAATTAGCGTTTTCATATTATGATTACTCATGAAATTGTGTGAACTAAGTTTCGAGGCTAGACAGTAATCGGCTTTAAGGATCGACGCCGCTCAAATTACTGTAATCTCCGGCCGTTTTGAAACTAAACAATTTTACGACTTTTTTAGGGCTGTAATTAGATTTGCGGTTCGCGATGTTCGGATTAGTTAATTCGTTTTCTGTTTGTATATTAAAAGCTATTAGAGAATCATTGTAAACAAACGTAGATACGCTTGGTAGTCAGTTGTGACCGAAGCAACGCCAAAATTCCCCGTGCGCCCAAAAATTAGATACAAAGGTCCGGGTTCGATCTCAAAGGGAGTAAAGTGGTTAGTGGTAGAATTTCTTTGAAGTACATGGGAATAGCTACCACCATGGTATGTAAGTTGTTGACAACACTATTGTGTTCCGATAGCCAGGCCGTCCATGATTGAGAGTTTTAGGTAAAGATTGGTTCTCTTGCTTCCCTTCTTGCAAAAGATTCCTTTTTAGTTGTCCCTCGAACTACTTATAATAATCAAACTCCCTTTGATAATAACTTATTTCATTCATTTAACCCCGACTAGTCATGTGACTTCAAAGTAGAATAACATCACACCATATCCTCCAATGGGTGTCGTAGAAGGCGACTAATGGATCAGCAAAGGTGTATTGACCACATATACGTGGTGGAATACTGCCTAAAACTCCTTCGATGACAAAGAGAGGCCTTGTGTCCCAGCAGTGGGTATTATTATAAAGACTGTTATCATGAACGCCAACTAAAGGCTAGACCAAAATCGAGATACCATAAGGATAAGGATACCTTATATGTATAGATACAGAGTCACCGTAAATACAAAACAGGTCTTTGTACGAAAGACTTTAAAGTTCACTCTGCCTTCTTTGACTCAGCAAATTAAGAGAATTTATTATAAGAGTTTTCTGGCACGATGGTAAGCTTCAAAAACTTGGTAAGCCTAGCTTAGTATTCAGACGGAGTGCTGGCGAAACACGAAGGCATATTGTGCCGAGGCCGTGTCATCGACCCCCAAACGATGCTTATGCGATTAGGGGACCGTTGACCCGAAGCGCGAACCCACGACCGTGCAGACATTTCATGTGCTGGCTGAGTATTGTTTGCAGCATTGGCGGTAGTATCTTTTCTAAACATTTTTTAAATTTATACCAAAATAAATATAAAACGAAAAAGGTCTTATAATTAGAAACAAAATTCAATGTTTTCAAAAGCAAATGATTAGACGGTATTTGTAAAAATATCATTTAAACTGAAAGCGTTAAAAAATAGGCTTTTAACTTAACCTTACCTTCAAGACTCCAACATTTAACTATTTTGGTAACAGTTACTACAAAACAAAGGAGATAAAGAGACTTCGACAAAGGCGATTGAAAAGGTTTATTATCTAAGGGAGACAACGCACAACACGATTCGCAGATGCAACGTAATGATGATTTGATTTCCACTCACTTATGTATAGTTTGTAAATGATGGATAGAGTCTCCCAAAGTATGCTTTATGAATGTAAGCATATCTTTATGAATTGCGGTTGTCCTCCAACTTTTTTAAAATAATATTTGATAACAGTTATTTTGCAAAACTCTCAAAACTACTTCTCAAAGGATAACCTATCTAACTATACGTACATATTTAATAGAACGATTTAAATTTTAACATTTATGAACAAGATAAATTCCAACTGGGGCGTTGACGTCCACAGTGACAGTCATTTCGCGAAAATCTCAAATGACCCTCGTCAGCTGGCTATCACGAATATAAGAATAATATAGCGAGCGAACTTACGCTCTCTGGACAACAGTTCTTCCAACTGAGCTACTCGGGACGAGAGATAATTTAAATATTCATTTTAAATATAAATTTGAAATCGTTTAACACATCACATATGTATGCCACGGTATACAGGAAGCTGAAGCAGCGGCAGCGCCACAGAAGCAGCAGCGGTCGGAACGCGTCGTATGTCACCACCCTAAGTATCGAAGAAAAGAAAGACTTTCATTGGGCACGTAGCGGTAACTCAACTTCATACACAAGACTAATGATCGCACGTGAAAAATTACTGTGTTAGCTAAGTTTCTTTTAATCCCAGTATGAATGAGACAGGTTACTATTCAATTCAGATCTACAAAGAAAATTCAACCTTATGCCTAAAAATAAAAATATAAAATCCGTTGTGGAAAATCTAGCGTTAGAAATATTAGGTTTCTAAACATCACTATTTACAAATTAGGAGAAAATGTCAATTTGGCCAATTCTCAGGAAGAATAGGAAGTGGTGAAAGCAAAAAACGCAATATATGAAAAAAATGCAACATTTAAAATTATCATTACGAATTTTGTAATAATCTATAAGTACTAATATTATAAAGCTGTAGAATTTGTTTGTTTGGTTGAACGCGCTAATCTCAGGAGCTACTGATTCAAATCGAAAAATTCTTTTTGTGTTCAATAGTCCATTTATCGAGGAAGGCTATAAAGTAAGGATTGTAGCAAGTGATCTCTGCCTACCCCTATGGGAGGAAAGCGTGACTTTTCTTCTCTTTATCATACTAGTGTACGCAAGCTTCTGTATATTGGCGTCCGCAAATTTCAGAAAGAAACCCGATAAAACAGGTTAACTATTAAGCGGTGTCTGAAGATGTTACGTTAATAAATATACACAGTATTATTAGTCAGAACACGGAGATTATAAAATAAGGAAACTCAAGGGACAGCACAATATTCTGTGTCACAAACTATATGACGCATACCTCGCAATAACCTAAATGCCAAGAGTTATATTAAAATTCATGCGTAGGGCAATTGCTGGAAGCTATTCGTAATATCCTTCGCGTGTGATAAAGACTAGATTATATTGAAATTCCTGACGGTAGTAACTATAAAAAATATCGATCGTACAGTTAGTTTGCATTGAGTAATAGGATAAGTCATTTATAAATAGAATTCAATCGATTACCGTCGCGGAAGGGTCATGATTATGATGATTCATATAAACAATCAGAATACATAATTTTATTGATTACTCATGTGATGCATCACGAAGGGCATAAGAATGGACAAACAAAGACATACCTTTATTGTTAAATAAACAAATAACTGCACCGAACTAAAGGATAGCTCCGTTCTTGTTAGTCCATTGTGTCCTAAGCTGGGTCTACCTACATACATATATCAAAAGGTAAGGCACGATGATGAAGGTTTCTAGAGCTCAAAGACTAATGAATGACTAATGACTGCTTACGATGATACCAGCAATATATTTGTTTGCCAAACAGCAAAACCCCTTTCCTAAAGGCACGTTAAATCATCAATGAATCATTACAAGAGCATGCGATGATGATCAAAGGACTGCACTTAAACCATCCAAATTAACACCAAGCAGACTTCGATACTAACAATAAACACGTGCACACTTAGCACGTGGCACTTACAGGATTCGTAGTACCGGAAGTAGAAACACGAATAAGATTCTCGAGAGGCCACATCCTTACTGCTGCCTCGTAAACAGTTTAACTAATAAAACAAGACTGTCCCTACACAAATGAGTTCCAGCTATAGGCAGTGGTCACACTGTTGAGCGGGGAGCTAGTAGAGTTGCTAGACCACGGCCTTTGTTCTTAAGAGCTTTTTCTTTCTTTTTCCTTCCAACGTACAGAAAAAGATTTTCTGCCAGTTCTAGGTTCTAGCTAGCTGTAAATGGAGATCGATATAACGGCATAGCACACCATGTAATGGAAATCGTCTACGGTAACAACATACTAACCAGAATGATAATATCTTGTGACTACCTATGAGGAAACGCCTACAAGAACTAACTAGTGCTTCAAAATCAACTATCCATCCACTATTTAGCAAGAAAAATCTGTTTCAAAAGAGGCATGACCTTATGCGGGAAACTCACGATCGCTCCAAGCCATCACTCCAAAATAAGTCAAAATCATTCCGTGTGTTCGGAATCTCACGTGGCTTGAGTGGAGTGACGAAAATTGTTGATATGCAAACAATCTGAAATCCATCACTCCAAACTCGCTCGTGTGTTGATCCCACGTCCATTTTTCAGAAGTAGCTGCAATGAAAGTAAATTGGAGTGCCGCGAATGTAGCGTTCGTATTTCTTCAACTTTTGGATGACATCTACATCGCGCTGACTAACGACGACGAATGGAAATGGACTGATCGTGAGCCACTTTACAGGTTGACTCGGCATGAATACCTAGTACGGACGGCGCGTATTTCTCTCTCACCTGCACTAGCTATTGTCAGATTCGGACTCAACTTTCGCATACTTATCACGTGGGGCGGAGTCAATTATTAGACCTCTATATAAAAATAAAAGTACTTGGCGTCCAGCGAGACGCTCGTGACACTAGTGTATAGTCCGTATTGTTATGTTACTGGGCTATAATAGTGTGCGACTACTCGCACCACGCTAGTTCTTCTAAATAGTCGATAGCTCGTAATTCGCCCGAGTCGGTAGTTCGCCCGCGGTGGGATAAGTGCGCATTGCACCAATTGATGCGTTATGGGTTATGATTTATGATAACGCATCAATTGGTGAGAGAGTACGCTCGACACCTTGGTCTGAATTTATTTTGAGGAGTTGTTCTTAGAGTTTTTCCTAAATACACAATTCGATACACTTTCTATTTCGTCGTCAATTTGTCTTATTGCTATCAGTTTATCGCCCGATTGCATTCCAAGAATTGAATTCCACTATCGACAACGTATAGAACAATGCCAACAGTGTCTTTAGAGTTCATATTTTTCCTTTTTAAAATCTCTGGTAACGGTACTTCGCGTGATTCCAACACTTATACGTAACGCAGTCAGTCGTAAGTATGGGAAATTGTATTGTGGTTTTAAAGTTTAATTTAGTGGCAACTCAAATTTGTTTTTGTAGAGGGGATTATTCCTATAAAGAATAAATGCAAACAAACTAGTCATATTTGTATGAGTGATGAGCAAGAGACGTAGCGAGTGGAAGGGACAAACCTATAAAATGATCTATTAGATTAATTCATTAATGAATTTAGTTCAAGTTAGATAGTTAATATCGTATCTTCAACTTGAACGTTTATGAATTTCGAAATTGTTAATAATATTAAGCCATATCGCACGAGGAGAGGCCAGCAACTTGGAAACAATGGTGGTAACGGGAAGGGTAGAGGGCAAAAGACCCAGAGGTCGAAGCCCAAAGAGATTGTCGGACAGCTGGAGTTACATGTTAGCGCCGCCCTCCACCAGGCGATAGACCGTCACGATCCTCAGCAAGAGGGAACAGTTATGAAGATCATGATAAAAATCCAGACCTTCCTAATTCTTCTAATTTCGGAAATCTACTATTGATTTTCATACAAATAATCCATGTGTTGTGTTTATGGTATGTGTGAATACTCCCTAAAAAGTCTTTTTCCGACCCTGGCGCCAATTTATTTGGGGTCGTTGCAAGATGTCACGACACTGCTATAGGTTTTGGCCTAGTTTTATGGCCAGACGCCTATCTGACTCCTACTCTTCTTGGGAATGCTGTTTTGACACCGCGCGAGTGACCCCAAAGTGCATAATCATATCAGCCGAGAGACGTCCACTGTTGGACATAGATCTCCTACATTGTAAAGGGTCTACCAACACTGTCTCCCGGTATGCGCCGGCCATTCGCCACCCCAACGGCCGTCAGTCCTCCTCGCAATGTGCCCTGCCCACTGCCAATTAAAGTTCGTAATCTTTGGGCTATGTAGGTGACCTTGGTTCTTCTGCAGATCTCATTATTTATGATCACGCGAGAAATTTCAAACCCTTTGAGTGACCTTGAGCCCTCTTATGAGACCCATTGTAAACGGCCACGTTTCGATTCCGTAGATCATCATTTACATGGCAATCAGACGCAATCTGTATATGACAGTTCAGAGGCATTATCATATAGGTTCCGCTGTCGCCAGCGTCGGAATCCACTTGTTCCTGTTTTCGAAGCAGAGGTCGGGTCGAGAACAATAGCTGTGAAGCGGAGCATGAGAACATAGCGGTGGCGGCGAAGGTTCGCACGGACCAGCTGTTAATTGATGTGCGCGGGTATCTCATGTAAATGGGAGCATAGGTAAAGATGCTCTGGGGTCTTAGCAAGTTATTTACAATCGCAGAAACTAAATTATTAACGTTCCTATATAATATATGTTCTTAAAACATCAGTACTCACATATACGACCGGTTGCACCAAGTTATACTTTTTACTTTAATCGCCATGTGAGTAGAATCACGCATGGATGTCGTAAAAGACGACTAATGGATCAGCAAAGGGGTACTGATCACCTTATACTCCGTCCACCAATCCGCATTGGAGCAAGCGTTGTGGTCTACTACCTAATCCTCTTTCGATGACAAGGAGAGGCCTTGTTATGATGGTGATGATGATATTGATTTTTATAAATGTCTAACCAGCTGTTATGTTCGATTTTATTAAAATATTTAACCCTGATGTTTTGATAAGAAATTGTAAAGTTACGTAAAATATTACGGATAATATAACTTTAGTCCGAAGTTTCGAACATTTAACTCGCCGAGAACAGACGAATAGGCACGAAAAGGAGTTTTTAAACACATTATTCTTATATATATAAATCTTTACCTGTGGTAGTATTCGTGCACAAATTACCTATTCGGCGAATTGATCGCCGATAATCTAAATGAGCTACACTTATCAGCGTTCTTGCTCACGTGACGACTTTCCTTGCGAGATAATTATCAGTAAAAGTAGTTTTATTTGAGGTGAATAATGAGAATGACTTTGAATGGATACAAAGGGAGAGGAAGACCGAAGAAAAGATGGATAGACTGTGTGAAATATGATATGGCAAAGAACCCTTCTTTTAATGTTGAGATGACGGCTGAACGAGGAGAGTGGAAATAAAATCGGGAGCAGGCTTAGATTAAAGCAAAAATTGCTTTAATATAAGGGAGCAGTGCGAATGATGAATGAGTATCCGCGCAAATCTGAATGTTATTTTTAGTTACTAATTTCATCTTCATGGTGGTTTCAACTCTATATTGTAACCATGCTATAGAACAAAGGTGCTTTTTAACAATAATAATAAACGCTTCTATTGTACACAAAAAGAGAAAAAACCTTATGTTGAAGGAGAAGAAAGAGAATGGAAAGGAACATAGGATGTAGGAAAAAGAAATTACAGAAGAATCAATAATTAAGCTTATAACTAATACTTTAAGCAATCTATACAGAACAACTTAGGCTATAGATAAAAAAAATCTAATTACAGTGAATATTAGTAATATAGTTAAGGACGGGCGGAAAGAAAATGACTCCAAACTTGACTTTTGAAGGACTCCAACGTGCGAGAACATCTAATACTCACAGGCAAAGCAATCCACAATCGAATTGCTTGTACAGAAAGGCAATAGAACAGGAAGTCAGAAGTAATAGTGCGTACTTCTAACTTATATGAAGTATAGCGCGTAAGTTTTAGTGCGTTCAAAAGTTTTAAACTGTGACAGAATTGCTGGTCCTACGAAACCATCTAAAGATATGTTCAGATCAGACATGCCGCATTATATTTTGTTCAGAAGGGCAAACAAAGACTTCGGTGATAACCGGCGAGGTAACAAATCTAAAGTCTTTTTTTTTCTTTTAAAACTTTACCATAGACCAGGAAGTCTGACAGCGTTGCGAGATCAGATGCCAATTAAAATATGCAGCAAAATCCTTTCCACAATCTCGTATTCGCACCGAGTTCACGTGCATGCGAGTGCAGTCGCGAGTTTGCGTGCCAGTAGACGATTTACGTAATTCGATCGCCTGCCAACTGTTTTAATTTCTTTTTTGTATGCATCTGATTTCAGTTTTTACGAGCACATGTCTATCTGACAATGAAGACCGTAATAAATAACATTCCTCAATAATTTAGCAACGATATGTACACGTTATAGACGTGCGCCCAATTACAAATCGACGTTTTGTTTTAAACAAATATAAAGAGTTTTAACAGATTAATTGGTTAACGTCAGTTATGACAAAGCTAATTGGCTTGAACCAATTACCTAATTACTCAATTTGAAAATTGAACAAATCACAACGTAAACACGATACTAACTTCGAAATAACGACGGACGAAAGAAAACGACAGTAATTTAATAGTTTCTGTGGCCATGTAATCAGTCCACCGACCGGCACAAGATCTTAGTCCCAGATGGATTTACTATGGAGTAGGTACAATTCTGTGTTCAGTTTGGTTGGCCTTTAAGCCCTGGAGACTAATCACAGAGGTTCGCCGATTATAAATCTTCTAGGGAGGTTAGCCTTTCAGGTTTCCGATAGCCTTATAACCACTCTGGCACTAGCCAAGGGGGTGCTTAGTCGGTAAGAGTCCGACATAGCCCGAGGGCCGCCCTTCGGGTATCCATGATGGATAGATCTTCTCTTTCATTCCTCTCTAAAGAGAAGGAAAGAGCGAGAAACAGAGGGGGTTAAGGAAAAAAAAGCTCTGCTAGGGGAAGGACTGGCTAGAGCATACACACCTTCTTAAAAACCCTGGTGACACTGTAAAAGCCATCTGCGTACAACAGCAATAGTAAAAGAAGTTTTGATTGGATTCAAGACATGTTTTAAATAGTCTATTCCTTAGCTAGTAGCTACTACCATCATAACAAAGTCTGTCACCACTGGCACTGGTAAGATAAATAGTCACTTGATTGAGGGTCCAAGGTGAAGTTCGTTTCCATCTTAAGCCATCTCATCAGATCTGTTGAGATGAGTAGGCCAAGAATTCCCCCGAGTCAATATGTTAGTGGTTCATCAGAATATTGGCATGAAATGTGCATATAATATGACGGCTGACGAGTTAAAAAAGGATAATTCGATAATAAGTATTAGGATACTTTAAGATATTTTAGACATAGTTCAGTTTACAATAGAGTTAGACGCAAGAAATACAAAATAAAATAAATAGAAAGGTATTTAAACAGCCTTGCGTGCGACTGACAAAAACCATTTGTAGAAGACAAGAGCGAACAAAGCACTTATAGATAGGGCATAAGAGTTATTTTCAAACAGTCCTTGCTGACTGCTAATAGGATTAGCTTAAAGCCGGTGCTATGAGATTTTTCGGTCTGCTTAACCCTTTTAGACATTTAGATATTGGAATTGAGAATTTTTACCTTTGTTTAAATTTCAACTTTATGGGATTTTTAACCAGGATCTAAACCAATTATTTATATTATCAGCTTATTATCCCCATCCTCATGCAAAATAAAATATTCATTCTATGATAGCTTTTGGTAATTCAATAAAACAATTATTAAATTACGTTACAGTGACGGATACAGTACCTGATAATGCAGTCTTTCTCAAAGTGGGCGATAACGCCCCCCTGTGGGCGTTGGAGGCCTAGAGGGGGGCGTTAAGGGACCCAGAAAAAAAAGGGGGGCGTTGGCGTGGTTCAGGGGGGCGATGGTGGATTTGTAATTTTATTTACTTAACATTTTAAATTTCACTAAACTTAAAACCTACCTATTACTCAATATCAGGCGTGGTTTAGGGTTATCAGATGATTAATTTGTAATTTCATTTACTTTATAATTCACTAAAATTAAAACCTACCTACTACTCAATATCAAATAATTAGTTTATATATTTGCCTTGTATGATGGTATAAAAACTAAAAAATATTTATTATAGATTTCGTAGAATAGCCCGTATGCCGTACGCAATCAAGTTGTAACAAGTTTTTGTTAAATAACGCTATTGGTGCAATCCGGTAGTAATCGTCTGGTGCATCGATACTTGTCCTAACTTGCTCAGTACTATTAAGCGTGGAAAGAGATAAACGAGTTTGTGCGCGTTTGTTTTATTCCTGTCGGTGCGTGCCGTATTTAAATCCTATATAAAAGCTCGGAATATCTCTTAAATTTTCATTAGTAGTTTCGTGCGCAATCTTTAATCGATCTTCTGAAACAGAGTACCTCGTCGAGTGCACGGAGCTCCGAGTGGATCGCAATAAAGAAAGACTGTGGTAATCTTCAACCTACACTTCCTAAAAAGGTCAACACTTTATTTACATATTTGTAAAAACAAAGTCATGTCGGAAGCAAAAAAGAAGAAACGGCAATACAGTGCAGAATATATTAAATATGGATTCATAGAAAATCCGACAAATTCATCTTTGCCTATGTGCCTTCTTTGTTCAAAAACATTTTCAAACGAAGCGATGAAGCCTTCAAGACTTCAAGATCATTTGAATAAAATGCATCCAGATAAGAAGGACAAAAATGTAGCCTATTTTCAAGACCTGGAAAAGAAGCATAATGCTCAGCCAAGTGTATCGAAACTTTTTTCGGTGGCTACTAAGCAAGACGATGACGGACTTCGAGCTTCATACAATATCTCTTTGTTAATTGCTCAAACAGGTAAACCACACACCATAGGAGAAACGTTAATTTTGCCGGCAATAAAAGAAGTTATAACTACTGTGCTTCATAAACCTGCTGCAGATATAATTCGAAAAATTCCTTTGAGCAATAGTTCTGTGCAAAGACGAATTGATGAAATGGCTGATAACATTGAAGAGTCATTGTGCAATCATCTGAAGACTAGTCAATTTTCAATTCAGTTGGATGAGTCCACTTTACCAACTAATGAAGCTTTGTTGCTGTCTTACGTGAGGTTTATTAAAGATGAAAAAATATGTCAAGAACTATTATTTGCTAGAAATTTAGAGACAGACACAAAAGGAGAAACCATATTTAAAACACTGGAAAAGTTTTGTGATGAAAAAGGAATTCCCTTGAAGAATATTATATCAGCTGCTACAGATGGTGCTCCAGCTATGACGGGGAGTCAAAAAGGTTTCATAGCGTACTTAAAAAACGAAATTCCAGATGTGCTTGCTGTACATTGCGTTATACATCGACAACATTTAGTTGCTAGAAATTTAAGTGAACGACTGTTTCAATCATTGCAATATGTCATCAGAGCAGTCAATAAAATCCGAAACAATTCTTTAAATGACAGATTATTTAATCAGCTTTGTGTTGCTAATGATGAAGATTTCAACAGATTGATTTTTCACACAGAAGTGCGTTGGCTATCAAAAGGAAATTGTCTGACTCGATTTTACAATCTGTTTGACTCTGTCATTGAGTTTTTGGAAAACAAAGACACAGAATTGCGCGACAAACTCATCACATCAAAGAATGATATCGCATACCTGACAGACCTTTATAAATTGCTTAATGATATGAATCTCCAACTTCAAGGCGATGACTTGAACTTAATAAAAACAAAAAATGTCGTCGCTGCTTTCGTAGCCAAGTTGCTCTTACACAAGAAGAATATTGGCAGACGTGAGTTCCATAATTTTCCCAATTTATCAGTATCCTGCAACAGCGACGACTTGCTTGTCTACTGCCAACATTTGGAAAATCTTCACAGCGATTTCATTGAAAGATTCCAGGATATTTTGAAATTGGAAATACCAGACTGGGTGTTAGATCCTTTTTCAAATGTCAACATAGGTATATCACCCCAACTGGAAGAAGAACTTATAGAACTGACAACGAATGATGAATTAAAAATCAAATTCAAAAGTGGTTACCACGAATTTTGGCTACAAAAATCAATCTCGCAGTTATATCCTGGATTGTGGTCGATCGTTCAACGATTTTTAATAGCATTCCCATCGTCATATTTGTGTGAACGTGGATTTAGCGCTGTGACAACGCTGCTTACTAAAAAGAGAAATCGTTTGCATGTTACCGAACGCGGCGACTTAAGACTGTTTTTGAGTAAAATCGAACCTGATATCAACAAACTTGTTAAAAATCATCAAATTCATCCATCTCATTAGATTCGTTATAAAATTAAAATTGATTACCTATCTACATTGTTTCTTTTAATTTGATTTTTAAATATATTCTTAATATTATAAAGTTGCGTTTTAATTGTTCTCACTGGTAAAAATGTCTAATTTAGAATTTAAACATCAGGACTGAATAATATAACACTATGACTAAATTAATTAAAGTAATGAAATGGTGGTTTTTAAGTTTTAGGAGTGTATAAAAACTAGGGGGCGCTGAAAAATTATTTATTTTCAAAGGGGGCGGTAAAAGAAATAAGTTTGATAATCTCTGTGATAATGAAACAATGCATGCAATTACATTATAAATAAGCGGTTTCGATAGTGTCCAATAAAATTAATGCTATAAATGTTCATAAAAGTATTGAAGTGGTAATATGACTAATTATATTAAAGGTTCTCTTCTCCGGACCTGTACCTACAAGCATTCACAAGGTAATATCTTTATCTTTAACATGTATGAATTAATAACCCAGACGTGAATGATTGATTGTGAAATTTCCGACTTAAATGATGGGTAACTTTTTGGCAGACCAGTCCATAGGCTGCGTCTAAGTCAGCCATACCATTCTACTATGGCCGACCTAGTTAACCTATTTTTCCCCTGGGAGTCACTGGCTCACCGCGCTGCTACAAGGCGAGCGCTAGCGGGCCGCAAAAATCTAGCCTACTGTATGACATAACAATTATATTAAACTACAATAAAACACAACCATTTTACCACCATTATCCATAAAATACTACAGCTAATGTAAAAATCCTGTACTAGGCTTCAGGCCGCGTGGAAAGGGCTAGAGGGCCACTTGGGATTGGGACCCGCAGGCCACAGGTTGAGTATAGCTGATCTAAGTGAACTTATTACTAACTATGATAGCTGTTATGGCCTTTCCGTATGGCTTTCTATTCGCAATCAAAGGTCTAGGGTGCAATAACCAGTTGTATACCAACACGGCCTTTAACTTGAGATTTCCGTCAGAGATTTAAGTGGGTAATCTAAATTCATAAGTCCTTAATTTAATCTGAACTCTCTGACTGAATATTAATTTAATGCTTATTTTAATACAAAGAAGGTACAGCGTAAGGGTCGCGAACAATTGTGCTGTCAGCTGTAGTTAGTTTACAAAGCTGTGTACTAGAGTTAAAGGTTAATGTATTACTGTGTTACTCATCGCAGTGAACATAAGCGGAAACTTGATTGATATAAATAACAAGCACATTGCTCGGAAATAAGGGTGCAAATTAAATTAGAATCCTACTAGTATAATAGATGTGACAGTTTATATTTGGACGTATTTTAGGTACCTATTTTATCGGTTAGATTTCAGAGTGTGCAGAAGTTTTACATAATTTGAATCCCCTTTCCACCACCGGACGACCAGGAGCGGCGAAGGCTTTCACCCTTATGTTGTTGATATTCCTCACATTCGCAAGAAGCCGTTTGCTTCCGCTTTCATTATGCGAACAGCTAAGGAGTTGAACTGTTTGCTAGTTTGTTTTCCGAACCAGTATAATCTGGACGTCTTCAAGGCCAGAGCGAACAAGCTTCTTCTAGGCGAGCCTGGCGAGCCTTAGGCCTCATCATCGCTTTCCATTGGTCAAACGTCCAGCCTAATAGAACATAAACAAAACAAAAAACGTCGGCAAATCACGCCATAAGTGTTCAACGGATAACGAACTGATTATGTTCCTGTGGGATGAATCTACTGCTTTATGGGAAAACGGGCAAAATCTAGTTGTCAATAAAATAAAGAATTAAGTACTATTATTTAGAATTACAGTTTTATAAACCTTCTAACACGAACAAAGATATTTGACGACTCATTTCTTTGTCACACGTCTATTAATATTTTGTGGGTCAAACATTTTATCTTGTGTATTATGAAACTACAATTTACGCATTAATTGGCGTAAAACTACCTTACTCAGAACTCTTGAAAATTCATTTGTCTGTCACTGTCATTAAGCAAAGCGTAATTAAGAATATGACTAAATGCGAACATAAATGAGTACTTTAACTATTAAAAGCAATTAACGATAATATGAATATATGACCACAAACAGGGGAAAATACAGTATTTTTCTCAATAAAGCAAATCACGTACCTATTAAGTTGATAGTTATTACTCATGGAATCCTAGTTAATTTACTGTATATACAGGATGGAATTTCGTAATGCCGCCTGAAGGGAAAGTACTCTTAATACTGTAGATAGATAATTTTACTCAAAGGAAACATTCCTTTATTTTTGAAAAGAAAGAAAACAGCTTTCAAAGGTTTCCGAAAATTCGCTTGCCACACCCGGGAGTCGAACCAACTAAAATCAGTAAAAATTACATTCTGTACTTTTATTGCATCGATCGTTAGGGCCAATTATTATGACGAAATCTCTGTATAAACTTGATAAATTAAATGAAAGGAAATCCATGAAACCCTTAATTATTTTATTTATTTACATAAAATGGTAAACTAAATAGTTCATTCTTCTAACAAATTCATTAATTTTAATGTACTTATAAATGACGTCAATAATAATTATTAACTACTAACATAGATAGCAGATGGATCTTTGAGTAAAAGTGCTTTAACTTGACCCATTGAATTTATAAGTCCTTTTTCATGGCTTTCCTTTCATTTCAATTATCAAGTTTGTTGGACAGATTTCGTCTTTATAAATGACCCTAACAATTGATGCAATAAAAGTACATAGTGAAGATTAAGGAACGAAGAAGAACTAGGCGAAATTATGGAATAAATGTTCAAATGCATTTGCGGTCAAATCTTTGAAATTTGCACTGGTGGAGTAGTTCAGAGATCCACTTCAGTAGATCGATATTTTTCAGTGTATTTTTTCTCGTTTTAAAACAGGCGAAAGTTTGTCTATCAAACCGAAAACATCCTAAAGGAAGGCGAGGTCAAAAGTAATCGTAATGGCCGAACATATGAGGAAGGTGATGAGAGTAGCTAAAGTACTCAGTCACAATTAAACAATGTTAATGGTAAATTGCAATAAGTTGTTTTAGTTGTTAAAATGACTGTTTGTTTTCTTCTTGCACAGTGTGTTTTTTTCTCTTACTTTTTAACAGCAGGAACCTCATTATATAGTTCTATATTTTTCTTATCACTTATATCACACAATTCATCCATATCCCTTGAGGTCTTTATCTTATCCTCCATTAACATACAAAAACTCTCGCGACAACATTGTATCTATACAAACCAATTTAAAGTTTTAGTATACTACTAAAAAATCATTGTAAAAAATAGTTTTATCTCAATAGATGTAGGTAGGTATATAAAAAAAGGATTATAACATTTGAAACCGGGTGTTTGATGGGCCCTGTCAAGGTGTTGAATAGTTGAACGTCCTCTAAAGACTAACGAGAATTATTCTCTATGACACGAGCGACCAATCCGAACATTTCGGGTCTATATAGCCACGAGTCACGACTCCAAACATGGATTCGTACACATAAAATACTTTTACCGTTACATACCAAAGCCTAATGCAATAAACCAACTAAGTTAGCTAAATTAGTCGCGATTAGCTATTTGTGAGCCAAACATGACCTGCGCACGCGCCTCGCCCGTAAAGGACATAGATTACAACACACAGGACACTGACGCTTATTCCCTTAGCGAAATGAGCAAATTCGCTTGTAGTTGTTCTAAGGTAAATAATAAACATAGTTAAGAACTATTTCCTTGTTCGGCCTAGTAGCTGTTGCAATTCCAGAGATTTGCGTTGGCGTTTTAAACAGAGGGCAAGCCATTAGGAATACAATTAAATTCCTCAGGGTAACTTTAAATCATTCATCATTATCTCGACTCAGTTCCCCTTATACCTTTCATTTCAATGCACAATGACTCACCGTATGACCTATACAAAAGCGTGCTTCACATAAAGAGCCTTTAGCACTTTCGCTTTAAAGAATATATTCCTCTGCAATTGGGACATTTGACCGTGCCAAACTGACTGCGCCCGCAACAACGAATTCTTGTAAATGTGTTTTAATAAGTTAGTCTGTCTCTTCGTATCTTAGTGTGCCTGGTACTTCTGACTCCCGAAAGGATCGATAACGGTTTAATTCTTTGTGAAATCAAATCATTATTCGTTAGGTAATAATAACATTTTATAATTAATCGATATTTACATAGTCTTAATTTCGCTGTTTGAACAATCCACATTGGGCCAGTGTGGTGATTTTGGTGAGAAATATTAGACCACGTTAGAAAACCCAATAAATACTTGGATTTAAGACATCTGCTATATCGTTGATTCGTGCGATTGAGGTAGGCGCGAGGGATATATCAGCTAATTCACTAAATCCTCGATTTATCTAACTAGAACTTCCATAAGTTCTGCAGCGAAACGCGTATCTTAACGCTGCTCTCACTGCAACGTCCCAAACATGGCTGGACAGAGAGAGAAGCCAGGGTAGTGAAGGTGAGTGCCGATGCATTATAAGGAGGCCTCCTTAACTCTACAACTAGGTAACAAGTCCCAGGCACAGCTCCTGACTCTCTATAACGCGATGGACCCAGCACTCGCACGGTGAATCCATTGAATGGTAGGATTTCGTCTCAAACCTCCCTTTCTAAAAACAAATTATTTACATATCAAGATCACGCACCTCAAAAAGGTCACCGCACAGACGTAGCATGTTGATCGTACATGCGTGATATTTACTTTCTCTCAACATTCTAATAATGACATATAAATTATGGTCAAATTTATTTACTTTTTGTTAACTACGTCAGGGCAATCTCTCTTTGGGAAATGCAGTTTAGAGTTCTCACAGACTGAAGCTGCCAGGGAGCTTATACTTTACTGTGATTAAGGCACACAGAAGTAATTTAGAATGAAATAAACATACTATTACCAATTCTAATATTAGTTTGATTAGAACAAATCTTTTGTTCGTTAGGTTCATGGTTCTTTAAGTTATGATCAACGCACACTTCTTGAATGGAAGTTCATGTAGTAGTGAGAGATAGTAAGGAAAGATGTGGTCTATGGTTAAAATTTGCTGTCCTCTTGAGTGGAACATGATGTATGATTAATAATGATTATGCAGATTGGAAGTCCTAATTTTGATTCGTGTCATCTCGAACATTTAGCCATCTGACATAATAGTTTTTTAAAAAACTATAGTTATTCTTTAATCTATACTATAAAGCCGTATTTCCTTACCCCTATAGTTTGACCCTTCCACATGGACAGACAGGATGTTCAAATTAAAACTATTGATTTTTCAACCCCTTGACGAATTACCCTATGAATAGCGAAATTAATACCACGGGAACTATGGGCTCGACTCCCAAACCAGTTGTGACTTTAGTCACGTTACTGTAGACTGAGTCATCACAGCTAAAGTGCGGTTATAGTTAAAAGTTACTCATAAATGTATTCTTGCATGTCTTCAACGTAACTATGATTTGGTTTTGTACTTACAGCATGTGGCTATGCAGCGCCGAATCCTACTAATATCATAAACGCGCAAGTATGTGTGGATGGATGTCTGGATGTATATTTGTTACTCTTTCACGCAAGAACTAGTGAATGGAGTTTAAAGTGATAAAATGGGACAGTTATACGTCTAGCTCAATGTTAAAAGGAAATCTTCACTTGGATCACAAGCTCCAAGCACTGCTCCAGACTGCTTTCTTTCTGCAAACACTGTGGACCTGACGTCCGCACACAACCATATTATATTTAAAAAGAGGTAGATAGGTTACCTTCATTCTAATTCAAAGTCAAAAATAGTCCAAAATGTCATCATGTTACCCGGTCAAATTAACTCGGCACCTAAAGTTTACGATTTCATGTTGTCGTATGTGGCGAGTTAACATGGTTCGATTGTAAGTTGTAAGTAAGACAATATGATATCTAGCAATAGTGTAAACGAGAAAGATATATGCTCGGGTGTGCTAATCAGCTTACTTTTAGGGTGCCACTTTTTGCAAGCAAGTAAAGTAATCTATCTACCTCTTTTTAAATATAATATCATTGCATACAACACTCTGGATCCATAGAATGCTTTTCGTCCCACTTAATACAAGGAGCTTAGGACTTTTCGTTTACGTCTACAGATATGTGTAGGGGCATTATTTATTAGCGTCAGTGTTATAAGTAAATTCCTAGTTTAATGATTTTAATTGAGGCAGTGCGAAAAATAAGCTTATTTTTATGGTGCAATTATACCAAGTAATAGGCATGTACAAATGGAATTGCTTCGGCTATTACTTCACTTTACGCTATTTAAGCTGAGCTAAGCAAACATAAAATAGTTTGATTGAAAGAAAATAGTATAATTACTTAATTATACTATTACTATTAGTAGCCGTTAATAAATTTATCAACCCTTTGGAAATGTATTACGCTGATGTTAATTGTAAATTGGGGCCGTAGAAGATAGCGACTTATTAATATTGTGTAGTTTTTTTGAAGCTGAGCGTGTTCATTAGGGCTTTGACTGGCCACTGCAAGCTGAACAGACATTTCTACAATATGAGACTAAAATACACTGATGCTTGCAGATTCTGTGAACAGGAGCGTGAAACACCAATGCACCTCCTGTGCTCTTGTGAATGTCTCATTCACAAAAGAAGCCGACATTTGGGAAAGCACATTCTCGACCCAGACGATATCAAAACAATCCAAGCTGGGAATATCTTATAATTTTAAGATAGTACCCAGGAATGAGTACATGTAAGGCCTCAATAGGACTTACTTGGAGGCTAGTCACAATAGATCTTTATAGGTCGCAGTGACGCAAAAAACCCCGAATTGTCCAAATAATAATAATAAATACTACGTACATAAAATTTTATCACGCTTAAAATGCCAAAAGGGGTTAAGCAGAGCTATAGGTAACATTTGGTTTCAAATAAAGCCACATCTGGTAGTATGGGCCATAGGTACAGCAGCCCCAACAAAGTGACAGGTTGCCCGCCTGTCGCATACACAAAAGGGGCACGAAACCTTAAGGCAACTAAACCTTCAGTGAACCAACCATCAAAAACCAACAACCAGGACAGATGTTACACTTAAAATTACTCAGCGGTCCAGGTTTTATATGAAGCCTAATTCACATTATACTATTATTTATACTATTATTCACATTAAATACGAGGGTGGATTGAAAAGTTCTCGGCCTGACATATAAATAGTGATGGTATTTATATGATACTAGCCTCTTTGAATTCGTTTGTTTTTTGGCTATCACGATGGTGAATTTCTTCTTTGTGGGTTTCGTAGTTTTTGAGTAAGAGCGAGTTGAGAGAGACGAAGCGCAACGTTTTTGGAAAATGTAGAAAATTTAACAAAGCGTGGTCATTAAATATTTGTGTAAAAAAAATTAACACCACAAGAGATCCATATTGACATGACAACAACATTAGGGGAATTTGCCCCGTCGTATAGCACTGTGAAAAAGTGGGTTGCGGAATTCAAACGTGGTCGAGAAAGCATCGAAGATGACCCTCGCTCCGGCCAGCCTTTGACGTCTACGACTAGAGAAAACATCGGTAGTGTGTGATTTCATATTGGAAAACCGCAGATTGACTATCAGGGATATTGCTGAGACTTTGGGCATCTCATATGAACGAACACAAAACATCATTGTGCACGAACTTGGATTTTCTAAGGTTTCTGCTAGGTGGGTCCCCAGGTTGCTTTCAGTTGAACAAAAGCGAATTCGACTCACGATTTCTCGCGACTGCTTGGAGATGTTTGAGACTGATCGGGAAGATTTTTTGAATAGGTTTGTAACAATGGATGAAACCTGGGTTCACCACTATACTCCAGAATCGAAACAACAATCCAAACAATGGAAAAATCTGGTGAACCGACCCCAAAAAAAAGCGAAAGCAATTTTTTCAGCTGAAAAAGTGATGGCATCCGTCTTTTGGGATGCGAATGGCTTCATCGTGGTGGACTACCTCCCGAATGGGGAAATCATTAAGTCAGCATGCTACTGCACTCTTTTACGCCGTTTACGTGAAGAAATTAAAGAAAAACGCCCAGGATAACTGAGCAAAACAGTGTTGTTTCATCAGGACAATGCTCACGTTCACACGTCTGTTGAGACTTGAGACTATGGTTCCAATTCACGATTGTGGTTTTGAATTGTTGCCCCACTCGGCTTATTCACTTGGTTTGGCTCCCTCGGACTTTCACCTGTTTCGAAACCTAAAAAAAACACCTCGGTCGCCAGAAATTTTCATCAAATGAAGAGGTCAAAGCTGCAGTTAGTCAATATTTGGAGGAGCTTCAGGAATATTTTTTTAAAACAGGTATAGACGCTTTAGAAAACATATGGAAGAAATGCATTGAGTTAGATGGAGATTACGTCGAAAAATAAAAATAAATTTGTATGGATTGTACTTTATTTTATTGACTAGGCCGAGAACTTTTCAATCCACCCTCGTAGTATACATTTTGCACTAGAAATATTATTAATGTACAATTCGTGATTATCTTATATATAAAAATGAATACTGATTGACTGACTGGCATATCAACGCACAGCTCAAACCGCTGGGCCGTAGGTTCCTTAAGAGGTCCAGGGGTGCACTAAGCAAGGAATTTTGGAAATTCACCCTCGAAGGTGGTGAAAAGGGGGTGAAAAGTTTATATGGAAATCCGTCATTTTTAAAGTAAAATGCATAAAAATTGGTACATGGCCTTTCAGTTAGAAATTAAGAAAGAGGTGTTTTAAGACTTTGGAAATTCAATCCCTAAGGGGGTAAAATGAGGGATAAAAGTTTGTATGGAAATCTAACATTTTTTAAAGTAAAATTGATAAACATTGGGTATATGGCGCTTGGGTTAGAAGATATAAGAAGAAAATTTAAACGCTGCCCTAAATAACTATTCTACGCGGACGCAGTCGCGGGCAAAAGCTATTTTTTATTATTTGAGTCATGCCAACTTTTTGATAAGATACCTCAGAAAGGTTCAGTATGTTCTAATTGCTACATGTTAATATTCAATATTTTTATTAATTTCCATAATGTACTAAAATTATCAGCGACAGGTGATCTAAAATCAGAATTAAATATGGACCCTAAGCGTAGCATATATTATAGAAGGGGGAAGGAGATTAAATTTCTTGACTTTTTTATAATAAAATAATAATAATAATGTCCACTGGTAGCAAAATGTCCTTTTCGTAGATTGACTCTTTCGCAAAATGTCCCTTTCTCACAATGTCTCTTTCGCAAAACGTCTGTCGCATTACGTACTTCTTTTAGCAGATAGAACACATTATGTTAGACTTGTACAGTTTGGATAAAACATCCACCATTCGCGCCAAAATTCTGACTGAAATGAATACTTAAATAATTTTATTTAAAAAAATATTCGTATAAAAACACATGACGAATACGTAGTTGTTTATATCAAGATTGTTGAACAAAGAAAATTTACACAGCGAGCAATTCCAATTAATTGGAAATCGTAATTAGCGCTTTTACGATGCAAGCGAGCGATTAATTTCACATGTAAAATACTGGCTGAATACCTATAAAATATGACGAGAACAATACATTGTTTGCGTTGTCTTAAAAATTATTGCATGTTTGATAGGATATTTATGTTGATTTAATTTATTGTGACAACAAAGTAAAAATATCTTTACAGTTATTTTTTGCAAGCT
Source organism: Elophila nymphaeata (assembly GCA_955850985.1). Lineage (NCBI taxonomy): Eukaryota > Metazoa > Arthropoda > Insecta > Lepidoptera > Crambidae > Elophila > Elophila nymphaeata. The sequence continues at coordinate 6,037,451 of OY039091.1, read as the reverse complement.
TTTAATTTTTGCAAAATTCAATCGCACGGGTTAAATCTTGAGATTGAATTTTAAAGCGATTCATCTCCAACCGATTTTGATGAAATATATGGATGACATTGCATGCTTAGCTAAGTAACGTCATTATAAATCCAATATGGCGTACGGCCCAAGATGGCAGCTAGTTATTTTTTGTGCACAGCCATGATATGGGTAGCAAATGAAAGGGTTTGCTGAGAAGAATACGAAAAATAAAATGACTTTCCTCTAAATCTAAAATGGCGGATCACCCAAGATGGCAGACTAGTTATTTTTGGGAAATAATAAACCGAGCAACTAAAAAATCCAGAATATGGGCGACTAATCAATTTTTTTTGCATAGGTTAATCTGCTGACCAGGTAACCTTTAACCTTTTTAGCACTACTATAATATGGTTATCAAATGAAAGGGTTTGCTGAGAAGAATACGAATAAACTGACTAAAAAATCCAAAATGAATTACTAGAAAAAATATTTTCACAAACAAACTTATATTGAAATGCTCTAGAAACAATAAACTATTAAAGCTTGTCGCGAGATTTACTTGTGTGGATAAATAGCAATGGAATCGATAAAACGAAGTCGTCAAAGTAAATCTCGCGACAAACTTTTATAGTTTATTTTCTAGTTTTTAGAGCATTTCAATTAAAACTTGTTTTTAAAGATTTTTTTTACATAGCATTAAGATTTGTAGTAGAAGAGTATGGCGTATATCTCAATATATCGATATTCAAGAATAGATTAATTTATTTTCAAGGCAGATTTAAATTTAACGTGTCTTTTGTAACTTCACAGGGAAGCCCATAATCTTCATCTTGCCTGATGTTCAGAGCTTCGCCTGGCACCTTAAACCACAGAGGTAAGTATTAAAAACATAATATTCGGTCTTGCCACTTTGCAAAGTATGCATGTACCTAAATCTTCAACAAACTGACATTCTGAATTTCAGGCACATCACATGCGATACACAATCGATTTAAAACCTCGTCGTACAAGGCAGACTATAGGGCACTGCCTCGGGAAGGTCACGCGTGCGAGAGCGATAAAATTATAGTTGGTACCAGGAATACAGCGAATATAGAGAGATTGCGGGACATCGCGACGAGAGCAATATTAGATATATCTCGTGAGATATAAAAACCTCCTGAGAATGAGAAAAAGCTGAAAGAGTCCTGATTGCCGGCTTTTGTTGGTTAGCTCACTGTTTAGTTAGTTTTATGTTTTGTTGGTTTGATCTGAGCGGACAGGCTAGCAACCAAGTTTGAAATTATCAAGATAAATACGCCATTTGATAATTATCGCGATAATTATCATGATAATTATCAAATAATTATCCGAAAATTATCAAACCGATATAAGCACTATTTTTCATGGCATTACGTAATGTTGAGGAAATAATCAATTCTTTATTTTTGTACTCAACTCTAGTTACGCTAAGAATTAAAAAACCAACTTCAATTACTTTAAAACTAGAAAAATGCAGTGAAAAAAATCGACTTGCCTCAGGCGGGACTCGAACCCGCACCTTCCACAATCCGGGTGGACGCGTTAACCAATTTCGCCACCGAGGCACTGCTTTTCGCTGTCGAAATTTGTCAGTGCTTGGTGCTTATGTTTTTATGGTAAACATCGTTTCATCAAATCTTTGAAATTTGCATTTCCAAGACCCGAACGAAATATTTTTGCAAATATTTGACGCCCAGCTAAGATGAAACTACCTTACATTATGGAATAATTTTATTTTTGCGTTTACAAACGCGTAAATATAATACTAGAAAAATGCACTGAAAAAAATCGACTTGCCTCAGGCGGGACTCGAACCCGCACCTTCCACAATCCGGGTGGACGCGTTAACCAATTTCGCCACCGAGGCACTGCTTTTCGCTGTCGAAATTTGTCAGTGCTTGGTGCTTATGTTTTTATGGTAAACATCGTTTCATCAAATCTTTGAAATTTGCATTTCCAAGACCCGAACGAAATATTTTTGCAAATATTTGACGCCCAGCTAAGATGAAACTACCTTACATTATGGAATAATTTTATTTTTGCGTTTACAAACGCGTAAATATAATACTAGAAAAATGCACTGAAAAAAATCGACTTGCCTCAGGCGGGACTCGAACCCGCACCTTCCACAATCCGGGTGGACGCGTTAACCAATTTCGCCACCGAGGCACTGCTTTTCGCTGTCGAAATTTGTCAGTGCTTGGTGCTTATGTTTTTATGGTAAACATCGTTTCATCAAATCTTTGAAATTTGCATTTCCAAGACCCGAACGAAATATTTTTGCAAATATTTGACGCCCAGCTAAGATGAAACTACCTTACATTATGGAATAATTTTATTTTTGCGTTTACAAACGCGTAAATATAATACTAGAAAAATGCACTGAAAAAAATCGACTTGCCTCAGGCGGGACTCGAACCCGCACCTTCCACAATCCGGGTGGACGCGTTAACCAATTTCGCCACCGAGGCACTGCTTTTCGCTGTCGAAATTTGTCAGTGCTTGGTGCTTATGTTTTTATGGTAAACATCGTTTCATCAAATCTTTGAAATTTGCATTTCCAAGACCCGAACGAAATATTTTTGCAAATATTTGACGCCCAGCTAAGATGAAACTACCTTACATTATGGAATAATTTTATTTTTGCGTTTACAAACGCGTAAATATAATACTAGAAAAAAAATTACGAAGAAATTACTTTGTTTCGGGCGCATACAAAACAAATTAATGCAGAAAATCATGAAAAAGTGACAGTTCAGATACGAAAACAGGACGACACGGGGAATCCCCGCTATTGACGTTAAGTGGCGCTTTCCGATACACGCAGTATATTTATCGAGATAATTTTCAAATATCTAATATAATATATATAATAATCAATGATAATTATCACTTCAAACCCTGCTAGCAACGCTGTCATTTTGAGGCATTGCATGGCCCATGTTGCCAGGTGTGTAAATGTCACCCAAATCTCTGCTCAACCCTTTTGGGATATGTAGTGTGATAGTATGTATGTTATGCATGTTATGCTCACCAAAGAAGAAGTAGAAAGAAACTCTAATCAAGAAAATCATATGTGTGGATGTTTGTAACTCTTTCATGCAAAAACTACCGAATTGGTTTTAATGAAACTTTACAATAATATTAGCTCATACCTAGTATAACAAAGGCTATAAGTAATATAATAAAGCTAAAGAGTTTGTTTGTTTGTTTGATTGTTTGTTTGTTTGTTTGTTTGTTTGTTTGGTTGAACCCTAAGATCTCAGCAACTACTGGCTCAAATTGAAAAATTCTTTTTTCGTTGGATAGTCTATTTATCTAGGAAGGCTATAGGCTATATAACATCACGATACGTCCTATAGGATCTGAGCATCAATGAAGAATGTTGCAAAAACGGAAGAAAAATATTTCTTTTCAAAGCTTTCACTGCGTGCGCTGCGTAAACGGTTAAAGTTACGTAAAAATCATGTATGACGGAATTGTTCTCCATTAAATTTTCTAAAAAAAAGTCCGCGACAGCATATATCTATCTTTTATGGTTGGCTCACTATAACCTTTCTTTTTGGTAATCAAATTTGTTTTAAAATAATGCATTATCTGCGATGGTGTTTTTGTATGCATGATATTATTCCTTATCAAAATAAATACATTATTTATCACAAGTATTTAATTTTGCACAAAATTGTTCATGACTTCATTTGATTTCAATGAATATCTTAAGAAATATCATAGTTTGAAATAAACGGAAAATAAAAAAATTTGATTTTCAGAGATTTCTTTGCGTGCGCTGCGTAAACGGTTAAAGTTACACAAAAATTATGTATGACGGAATTATTCTCCTTTAAAAGTTCTAAAAACAAGTTACAGACAGCATTTATCTATCTCTTAAGGTTGACTCGCTATAAACTATTTTTGTTAATAAATTTTGTTCTAAAATAATGCTTAAGATGCGAAGGTATTTTTGTAAACATGATATTATTCCTTATCAAAATGAATACATTATTCATCACAAGTATTTAATTTTGTACAAAATTGTTCTTTACATCATTAGAATTCAATGAATATCTTCAGAGATATCATAGTTTTAACATAACTCCGCAGCTAAATAATGATCAAGTACTACGCACGCATCTATACTGAGTTGTTTTTTTTTGGTTGATCGCGCTTATCTTAGGAACTACTGATCCCGTCAGATTCAGACGCCTTAGCTCACCGGTCAGGAATCCTCTCTGGAGTGATTCGACCTTAAAGCTTGACGACTTTTGAGGACCCACCGAGGTCCTCTCCTTTACTAAAACCCCTGGTGACTCAAAGAAGGTCATCAGAGATATCCTGTAAAAATAGTAAAAAAAACCGCCTAGAAGGAGTCGGATGCATGAACGAAGGGTTCCGTGCCATAGATTTTATCAAAACTGTCCGAAAATTATTTGAATTTAAAAGTAAATATTTTGTTAATATTTCAAGTTTCTACCTGTTATCGTTATTGAGACCGAGAAATAAATCACGTTTGTTGTTGAGCCCACTTAAATATTAATTTTATTTTTATTTAATTATTTATTTTTAAAGTGAATAATATAACTAAATATTCTGTGAATATTTCAAGCGTCTATCTATTGCCGTTATCAAAATCGACCAAAAAAAGTCACGTTTATTTTATGGGAGCCCCTTCAATATTTATTTTATTCTATTTATTAGTATTTGTTGTTATAGCGGCACCAGATAATGGTTAAAGATATACAGCCTGGTGACAGATGGACAGGCGGACGGCGGAGTCTTATTAATAGGATCCCGTTTTACCCTTTGGGTACAGAACCCTAAAAAGGGGAACTACTGATTCAAATTGAAAAATTCTTTGATTGTCTATTTATCGAAGAAGACTGGAGGACTTCCCAAACTTATTTTCATAGTGACGCCCTTAAGAATTTTCCAATTTTTACGAGCCCTCCCCCCGTTATAGTAACAGCAAAGTTAAGTACATACCTACAAAAACAAAAAAAACGGACGCAGCCGCCCGTATTGCGAAAAATGCTGTGTTCGATTTTTTCGCCCGCCCTAGACAGTCGATCCGGGCTCAAGTTTTGAAATTGCGACTTTCATTTCTTTCTCTACATTTATTTTCGTTCTACTAGCTCGCTTAGCAGCTAGACAGCCATTCTATGTGGATCGTCTCACTACGCCCGCCCCCGGGATAGAACCGCGAACCCTGGGATGCCAGAGCATCGCGACGCGCAGTATGGGAAACCCTGATATAGGCCTATATACCTCCATAGCATCACTCTACGACTAATAGGAATAGAGCATCAATGAAAAATGTTGCAAAAATGGGAAATCCATGCGGACGAAGTCGCGGGCACAGCTAGTAAGTAATATATTTATATTATCTTATCTTATCTTATGATACGTCCCCCTTTTTTTTCAACAGAAAACGTTTTATACGTACCTTTGGCGAGAATAGGGCCACGCCATCGTTATGTGGGAGTCACCAGCTGGCATACCCACTAAAAACTGTCGGATCCCTTCTCTACGCATGTCGATGGTTGCGCGGGAGCATATATTCATCCGCACTTACCATCTGCAGTTGACTTATAGGTCACTACTTCCCCCAATGAGGTAGAGAGGACATTCCAGGGATCTTGAATGTCCTCTTAGTCGCCAGGGCATATTAGCAAGCGACGGAGCCCTTTCGCATCGCTCGTTGCCCCAAATGATACGCCCCCTAGCCGTGAGTTTCCCCACGGTGCACTTCGACCCAATGGGATCTTTTGTCTCCCCGTCTCGTTACTCTTGTCGCTCCTTGAATATGCAAGTCAGTCTAGCTATATCCATGGATTTGAAGAGCATAGTCTTCTGGCTTTGGGTAAGCCAATCCCAGGATATTTATTCTAATGCTGTGCAGATGAAGTCGCGTTCAGACGGTAGTTCTCATAAATGTTTAGTAAGACTTAAAAATCTTTGTCGTTATTTAAATTAAGATATTTTTATGTGTAACAAATAAAACTAATGACGGATACATTTGCGAAGAAAACAATGTTGAATAAACAGCTGATTCATGTAAACGTTTACGTTCTAATTACGTAAAACTTGAGTTGGTAGTTTAGGAAAATGAGTCATCATTAACCTCTAACCACGAACAGAATTGATTTGTGTGTGCAGCGGTTTTGGGTTTACCCTAACAATTTCTCTAGCTTTCGGAATCAAATTATAGAGAATGTATTGCGCAAAGATTGCGTTAGCAAACAGAAAAGATGGTAGGTAATGCCAGATCCAAGATCTATCATTCATCCTGAGGAAATAATTTCTTAGAAAAGACTACAATAAATTTTCCCATGGGTGTCATACTAACATAGTCTATAAGTAATATTGTTACTAACAATCTATGGATCTATGGTCTGAAAATAAAAGATTTTCTTTTTCTGTTTATTATTTTATTAATCAAGCGTAACACACACACACACACAATAGTTATTATTGCCTTTTTTATTTTATTTGCTTGTTTGACAACACACTGCCTAATTGGTGGTCGCCGTCAGGTCGTGGTACAGAACAATACTATACCTACGAATGGATGTATGTAATAGGTACATTTTGCCGATCCACCATCATACGCGGTCATTGCCATTAAGTTATAACGCCCAACATACTTTAATCCGCGATAGCTTTGTTTTTAATATTTAGTACGAACTGGTAATAAAAATCGCGGCTCTTGATAAAACGGTGGAGGTTTTATGCGACCAAGTTTTTTTTTTGTGTAAGGAGGTCGACTAGTTGCCCCAAAAGTGTCGTAAGAAAGTTCAAATAAGTGTTTTATCATACAGACAAGTGTCACAAAAGAAATAAAATACAGCAGGTCTTAACTTAACTTACTAAGGAAAGTGTACGTTTCATAATTCTCATTCATGGAAAGTATGCATTCGATCTCTTTAAGATTTATTAAAAAAAATGTAAGATAGATAAATTCGCGCCTTTCTCCATTAGGGTTATGCGGGGTTTACACGCGTGACTAAAGGCCAAAATCAACCATTTAGGCCAGTCTTTCTCAAAGTGGGCGATAACGCCCCCTTGTGGGCGTTGGAGACCTAGCGGGGGGCGTTAAGTGATCCAGATAAAAATGGGGGGCGTTGGCGTAGTTTAGGGGGGCGTTGGTTGATTTGTAATTTCATTTACTTTATATCGTAAAATTCACTGATATTAAAACTTACCTTACCTACTCAATATCGAATAATTAGTATATATTTCTGCCCGGTATGATATAAAATCTAAAAATACTTAACATAGATTTCATAGGATAGCCGTACGCAATCAAGTTGTAACAAGTTTTCGTTAAATAACGCTATTGGTGCAATCCGGTTGCAATTGGCGGGTTCATCGAAACTTGTCCTAAATTTATCAGTACGATTGAGCGTCGAAAGAGATATACGAGTTTGTGCCTTACTCCTTCTTACTGACTAAACGCCCCCTTATTAGTAAGGCTATCGGAATCGGAAGCAGCCTCAGGAGGAAGGGAGGTGCAGAAGTTTGTGTAATTAAAGCAGTGAAATCGTGGTTTTTAAGTTTTAGGGTGTATAAAAAATTGGGGGCGGTGAGAAATAATTCATTTTCATAGGGGGCGGTAAAACAAATAAGTTTGATAATCTCTGATTTAGGCTGTCCGCACAGCGATAAAATATTCGCGCAGAAATAATATTGCGTTCAATTTGCATCAAACCACAGATTTTTTCGCGCGATTTTTTTACCGCATGTGCGGATAGTCCTATAAGATCCTATGTGTCACAGAATTTTGCGAGAAACAAACGCGCGGTGAAATATCGCTGTGCGGACAGGGCCTAAATGGCAATTCGGCTAGAAGGCAATTGTCTACAGTGGCACGCCCCAAAGTAGACTAGCCGGCTTTTGCCGTGCGACGACAAGCTGGCATGCATGCAGCGGATGACTAAAATCAAGCGTGTAAAATGGTTATTTCAGTTGTTTCCACATCCGCTATGCCTAATATTTTCTTTGGAAAATGAACAAGTCGCATGCGAAGTTTGTCGACTAGCTAGTGTAAACGGGGTGGCGTTTCAATTTTACAAGCGACGCGACTGGTCACTTAACGCGCGACTAAAATCGATTCCACTTGCCACGATCCTTATTTCATTAGTTTCGCCTGTTCTCATCACAAGTTTGGCGATTTCAAGTAGCTACCTTTGACCTGGCCCTTTTTAAGATTTCTCGAACGCTTAACATAATCTTGCTTTCTGAATTCCCTTCATTTTGTGCCTGTATTGATTTTGAAAATGATCACCTGAATAAATAACGTAGGTGGCAGCCTCTTTTCTAATCCTTTGTGTTAGATAGACTTTTACAATAATGTCCAGTTTACAAGATTCTATCAGAGGCCTTGAAAACAACATAATATGATCATTATGATGTAGTCACCATTAATATTAGCACCATTTTATTAGTCTAATGGGAGCATTGATAATTACGATATAAACATTTAGACTAGAATATAAACTAGAGATGCCATTGCCATATAAGACCTTATTGCTTACGTCATAAGGCACAGCGAAGATGCCCAAGACATTCTTTGTGCAGGGTCGATGCATCGACCTACGCTTGAATGACGACTCGGTGCATATAAATATGCATTAATTATCGATAAAGAATGCAATTTGAAACATTTACTGCGGCTTTTATGGCTTCAAAGAGAAAATGTAATCGCGAGACAAAATACAATCCATACTGCTTTGAATCAAGGGAAATTAAAGTAGAAGAAAGAAAAACTTGATCGTGCTACCGTACACGTAATCAGTGAAATTTCAAAAATATATAGGTAGGTAAGGATATGTGATGCCGGCAGAGTAGAATAGCATCACCCCATATCCTCCAATTGGTGTCGTAGAAGGCGACTAATGGATCAGCAAAGGGGTATTATTCACCTTATACTCCGTCTACCAATCAACATTGGGCAAGCGTGGTGGACTACTGCCTAAACCTCCTTCTAAGGAGAGGCCTTGTGTCCCAGCAGCCGAATTATAAACTTGCGCGAGCGCGAGTGTCTTATAAATTTGCGTTAATTGTCGGATTTGTGCAAATATAGTAAACTATCTGTACCCGGCATGCGTTGCAATGCCACGAAAAACATTAAATTTTTTGAGAACCAGAACATCCTACTAAAGTTTCATCATAATCTGATGAATGGTTTCGGAGCGCATAGAGGACATTGATTTCCATATATAAGAAGATCATACTTATAGCAAACGTATTTAAAAAAAAATAGACTTTCGATGTTTGAAATTTGTAAATAACATAGGTAGCGTTTATTAAAAATTATTATGCCGACCACAGATTTTATAATAGATTGATACATAATATCTGTGATGCTGACTACTAGGCTACAAGGGTTTGCAATGTTGCAAATCTATGCAAACCAAGTCATACAGTCCATCCACACGTTTGAATTTGTGATGGCTTGTTGAGGTTTGGCAAGCATGTGGATCCATTACCTTCCTTTGTTAAAGTTTAGCGAATAAATTGTGACTCACAAAACAATTGGAAGCTAACATCACCTCACGTACCGTTCGCGAAAGTATATACGAAGAATACAAGCTTATGAAACGCCGTAAAAGAGATTTTTTGGCCGGCGTAACTTGTTTTTGTGATTGAAATACTTATAGGGCGTGCGTCACACCCGGAAGACCTCACCCGAGCTACGAAGGTCGCTCCTCCTTGGCCGCATTCTTAACTTAAAAGGCACACAGTGAAAATTGGGCGCTTACGGCTTCGGGCAGCTGACCTAAAACTTTAGCTTGCTGTAGGCACGGGTATTTAATAATTTATAATACTGTGAATCGATCTTTTAAATAGGTAAACATTTAATATTTAATGATACAGTAATTTGTAAAAGAAATTCATAAAGAACTTTTTAATTGTCAGGAAAGCTGTTGGCCTTCATGTCGCTTGATGAAGCGAGTTTTATGCGGCACTCTCAACAGACTCGTTGGCGGGAAAATATGGTACCTATAAGGATTTTTGTTTCGATAACTCAAAATTTTTTAAGAGTAGATTTTGTGCAGTGAAAGTGGTGCTGTTTTGATGTCTTGAGATAATTTAAAGCTCTTGTTTAATTCATTTTGGGAATGAAAAAATGCAGCTCCAACTGACAAATAGCTTTCAATAAAAGAATAACATGGTCCTCGGATAGCATATTTATAAATTTTTGATAGAAGTCTATAATGACAAACAAAATCGAATGCCTTTGTCATATCGAGAAACTGTAGTATATAGTATAATATATTTTGATAATTATTTGCTGAGAACTTACTTGTTAGAAAGTTCTCAGCCAATAATTATCAAAATATTTTAGTGACAAATGAAATTGAATTTAATGGTAGGTGGTAGGCGCGTAAGATATGCATCGTATCAGACAGAGGTTCAATAACTTATCTATCATCTACATATTTGCATACTATAGTCTATTTTTTTTATGAAACGAGTTCCGAAAATTGTGTGTGCGTTGCTATTAGTCCACGTAATCAACATAGAGTCTGTTTCACAAAAAGCCACAAAAGACTGGCTTGGGCGATAAATGTGCAATGAACAAATATTGTTATAGCAGTTTATTATTCATGTGTCTACAAAAAGTTCATCAGAGGAAGTGATCATGATACTTTTTAAGATTACAAGAATTATATAATAATTATTTGATTTATAACTTCTAGTATATAAAATATTAATACTATATCGAATATTGTTTTGAAAAAAGGCATTGGCCCCACACCTAACATGACCCATCTCACTCTGTCAATATCAGAAATATGCGAAAGACATAATCAGTACTCGACAGTAGATATTCTATACAAAATATGTCAAAATCCTACTGTGACCAAGTGAAACTGTAGGAAGTCTAGTTTATGTTATTGAAACCCATCATTAGACAAAGTACAGAATGAATTATGCCATAGTTTCCCTACACCATGTCAAGGCGAGATATGTCTGCTGTGAATACTAAAACAGGCCGGTTACAAAATAGCTGTTGCGAAGTCGACACATGTGCACAATATGAATGTTTAATACCCCATGCAACGAGGTAATAGGAAAATAGCCACATATAAAGTATTCTTCCTTATAACTTTATAATAAAATTAAACATAAACAAAATTAAAGAGGCAATTAAATTATTCAAAATACAACTAAAAATTATTTATTTATTGGATTTATCTTTATCTTGTCAATATTTAAGTACCTACTAAGTATGAAATTTTTTATAGGTAATTTTTTTTTCATATGTTTACCTACTTAAGTTCTCATTTTAGAAAAAGGTAATTAAATTAAATGCAATTTTGATTATTAAATAGAACACGTTTTACAGAGGTTTAGGAAGACCGTACAGTGAAAATACTAGATTGTTGTATAGTGTTAGCATACATAGGTGTAAAAGACATGAACAGTCAAACGAGAACCATGTATTCTATACATCAAAATAAGACACATTTCAAAAAGTAATTGCTGGGAAATGATTTTTATTTTTTGGTGTTAAAAAATATTGCAAATTGTACTGCGCAACGTAAAACGCTCAACTCGCACACAACTCGCAAAACTGTGATATTTTTGCCAGACGGCGGCCCCTTTCGTTTGTATCCGTGCACATCGAGTGAGCTACATCGAACGCTAACGTTTTGAAGCCATTTTTTGTTATGAAATACTAAAAAAATTTATTATATCTTTTTGGACAATAATTACGAAATAATGTTTAGAATAATGTTTTCATAAAAAAATGAAAAAAAAATTACTTTGACCTTCAATAAAATCGTAACAATCAATTTCCCAGGTATAGTCTAAAGGAAGAAAAATGTTATGATGGTGAGCAGAATACATGGTTTTCGTTTGACTGTTCATGTCTTTTACACCCATTATATTATTATTCTTAAATAAGGGGCTGAGGCCGTATCTCAGAGCACTTCGACCCTATGGGATCTTTGTGCTTAAATAATAACAAATTCTAGCATACATACATATACTATAGAATTTGTTAAATTATTCCGATATTGTTTTGTTATTATCAGCGCCTCTAAATAGTGACAGGTTGCCAGCATGTAGCCTATAAATAAATGATTATAAAATAAACATACTTTTATTTAAAAAAAAAACGTAAGTTTTTATTTTGGATTTAAAACAATTTTTTAATTACTGTTTAGTTACCACCATCGATCCAGCAGTGCTTATCAGTACTGTGAACTTATTGGCAAATTCTCCACAAAAAATTGTATCGAGAATACCTGCACCGACTACCAGTGGACCAGTATCGAAGAGTGTTGGCAGATACTTTATATATATTATATACCTTTAGAGAGTACAGTTGTCTAACTTTTTTTGTTCCATTTGTTACCACTGTTATGCAACTATATCGCCTACCATAACAGTATTATAATACACAATCAAAGTTTACTGGAAGAGTTCTCTATTATAGATAAGTGTACCTTTGCAAACTATGTAACTGACAACTTGATACTGTAGAAACATCTAAGTATTTGTAATATGTAAATTAAGACTATTCAATATTACATGATTAGGTATATAATAGAGTGGAAATGTTTTTACTAATTACACAAGAAATTATCATTATAATTACAATCACCATTATTAGTTCCTGCAAACTATGCTTTGTGCTGTCATATGTCTATCATGAATCATTACAATTAAATCTAATTACACATTAGTATATTAAAATGTTGCGCAGATAATTATTTAATTATGCACACAAATATGCTACTAGATAAGATAGGAATTGAAAGTTCTTATTAAAATTTTGTTATCATGATTTTTATATGTCATAAAATGAGTAACAATTTACTTTTAGTCCAATTTATGTAGAAATTCATACAATGCCTTCAACATTCTGGAGTGAACACTATTATTAGTGTATTTTAATTGAAAGGATAATATCCTGTTTTATAATCAAAATAAACACATACATATTTAAGGAAATGTAAATTATTAAATAGTCTTTATTTATAGCATTAATTAAATTAAAATTTATAATTAAATGTTCTTTAATCCTTCATTACAGCATAACCTGAAATTGTTATAGCAAGGACATTCCTCTTGCCTGTAAGGCAAACTAATTTTAGATTGGTTTACAGATATCTCCCGTGCGTCAGGCAGTCTCATTAGACTCTGCAGTGTTTGGATAGGAGCCCTTGAAGACTTTGCTTAAAAGACAGCAAATTTTAATATAATTATGTAATCTGTAATCTTACTAAATGTGAATCTATTTTCATTATTTATCTATAAGATTATTGTTTTCGAAGAAGCCATTATTTCATTTGTGTGTGTAATTATGTGAAAATGTTTAGTAAGATGATGTCATTTTTATGTCACCTAAGTAAACAATAGCAAGTGGCCGAAAGGTAGGTGAGAAGTTGAAATTAACATTTGTATTTTAAGCTTATGTTGTCAGATTTAGTAACTGATGAGATTTGTGAAATAATGTTAAGAGAATACAATTTTTAAGTTAACAATGAAGGTAATTTTATGAATCTACAAATGGGAGTATTTAGTAGCTAAATGTTGTCCATGTTGCTATAAGAGTAAAAAATTGCCTGATTGACACTTGAAAATAAGTGGCCTGAAATTATTTATCGAAATTTTAATACCTAAAGGATAGAAAGTTCAGTTTTTAGGTTTCTTTTATCATTTGTTGCGAGTTATCAAGCATTTCAAAATGTTTATCACTGATATTGATTATTACGCAAGTGTTAAATGAAGGAAAATAAAATTAGTTAATTTTTGTGTTCTAATAAGTTCAAGTTAACGACAAAGAATATGTTACAATACAGACTTCATGAGCATTCTACTTGGACCTTGCGTCCAATCCAATAGGCACCAAAAATGCCAATGCTATGAACGACCAAGACCAATGGATAGGTTATTATTTGTGGCCCCAAGGCAGACCACATGCGGCAAACTAAAGACATGCTAAATACGGGAAGGCGCACGTTCATTGCACATAGTATAGCGAAATATATTTCAAATTAAACGCACTAAAACAAGATTACAATCCTTGCGTACGCGTGAACCGGTGGAATTTATAGTAAGTCAATACCTGTGAAAACTGCTCCCTGATCTCTGCAATCTCCTCGTCGGTCAATTTTGAATTATCGGCCATAGTCACACAGGTAAAACCACAAAAACAACAATCACAACATCAATGTACTACAAAAAATTCAGTAATTACTAAACTATTTCTCAATACACTGTTCACTTACACTGTTTAAATTGGCGTAAATTACGAAATTTAAAGCGGAATAATAAAATCACAGCACAATAACACTATAGAAAAGACACCGTCTAAATAAATTAAATTGAACGTGAGTACTACGTACGATCTACGAATGACGTGACGACCAATCAACGGGGTAAACGAAACGCACGGACGGACGACGCACGTTTTCAAGTTGAAGAGTGGGACTTGGGAAGGAGCGTCGTTGAATTGAAAAAAATAAGGTTCAATAATTATTTATTTTTGTTACTAAGTATAATTTAAATTATTGTATATTTGTAGCGTAATTAAATTACATAATTAAAAACAACAGTAATTATAAAGTTATCTTATTATTACATTGGCAACATTGAGATATAAAATTATTTTATCCTACTACAACAACTCTTGCAAAATAGGAGCTAGTTCGTACTATCATGTACAGATGGCGGTAGCATCGTAAAGCATGCTCTTGCCACTGTTGGCTTTCGAAATAATAATAGTAATGCTACTCGCCACTAGATGGCTGTAGCACTTTAGAATATCCGGATACTTTGAAATAATTCTTGCCCAAGTCTACTACAATCTAGAACGTTCACCCCAGGGAAGCTTAAACGGGTCGCATCGCAATATCGGTTACATGGGCACCTAATCCTATTTCAAAGTTATTCAAAGAAAGAAAGAAATTATGTAAAGCTCAAAGTTAGTTATTATTAAAAATTTATGTTTATATAATTAGTCACATATTTTTATCTTTTCTTCGAATTAAGCACTTGTGTTTATACTATAATTATCTTTAATTTTATTTTATTGTGATTTTAACACTAAAAGAGAAACTGTAATAATTTGTCTCTTTGTCATTAACTTTACATTTTCCTTGATGAGCTCCAGCGACCTTACTCGACGTAAGAACACAACTTAGGAATGTACCTACATGTGGTACATATTTTGTAGAGGTAAGTATTTTGCTACGACAGGCGCTACAACTACGATGTGCATAACCTACCTACCTCTTTTTAAAACAGTTGTATTTAAAAGTGTAATCGAAGAACAGTGTTTCAAAAATACCCGACAAGCGGTAAGGTTAAATAGTCCCTTATAAAGAGTCCATTTACAATATTTGAATTTGAAACATTATATTTTGATGTCATACACGTATGTTAAATTTGGTTGCAATAAGTTAAAGCATGCTCGAGTTATCGTGCTAACGCACAGACACACACACAGACATAATTCCAAAAATTTTTTGGTCTTTTGGTCCAAAACGTGTAAATCCGTCAAAATTTTTTTTTTTTTTTCGATTACAAGACTTCCTCTATACTACGTACGAGAAAGTAAAAAACACGAAACTTTTGTAGGATATTGATTAATTAGAAAATTAGTAAATGATAGCATAACGCTTTTCCCGACTGACGTTTTTCGAAGGCAATATTTAAGCATAATGACATCCTAGTAAGTTAGTAACAAGAGATTTAAAATTTTTGTGAATGAAAATCATAAAAAAGAACGATTATTAAAATAGGAATGCCTTCTTTGTTAAATAATCTATGTAAGCTAACTACGGTTCTCTCTCAAACATGTACTTACTTTGATATAATTTATTAAGTATATTTTTACGGGCTATTTTGTAACACGTTGTAGACGTGGGTTCCGTAACAATCTTATTATCTAGGTATCTAATTTCAATACCAACTTTGTCACTCTTTTCAAGGAGTGACACAATAATAAATATAATTGTGAAATATCATTATACTTAAGCATTAAGTATACTTAAATGGATATTCATCTCACCACATCATACTCTGTCATATTATCTTATTTTTACCTTAAAAATATTCTATAAAATCACCAAAGAAAAAGAAGTTCATGTTCGAAATGGCTGTGGTGACATCCATATTTTATATGAGTGATATTATACTAGGTACATATTATTATTATTACCTATATTATAATGATAGTACACTTGACCTGTGGTTTTTATTTATTTTACTCCTGTACTGTAATGTTTGAGCTCAAATGAATAAGCTCAAATAACCCAAATATCATCAACATTCATTACTTATTATGTAATATATTGTCCCTAATTAACATTCACACAAGCAAATACCTAATATTTTGGATTAATACGCACTGACATATATCGTAATTCAATTAGAAATTTCGAGCGGCCCGCTATGTTAGCGCCCCTGGCATCGGGAATATTCTGCCAACTTCCAGAGACTTGTTTTGTTTATATACGCGTGCGCGGGCCTAACGTCATCAGTTGAAATCAACCGCTTGAACTAGTGACTAGAGCTGTGCTCTGCGATTTACGAAGAATTGTTATCATCTCTGCGACTATCGCTGAAGAAGCTTTTGAATTCAAGATACAAAGTTAAAAAATGTCGCTACTACCATTCCTGTTCGACTACGAAGTGGAACGCCCACGCCGGTTGTTGGACCAGCATTTTGGCTTGGGGCTGACTCCTGACGACTTGCTCTCCATCGCCGCCGGTCCTATGGTCAGCAGAGAGTACTACCGACCCTGGCGTCACCTCGCTGCCACTGCTCGCGACCTCGGCTCCAGCATCAAGTCCGACAAAGACAAGTTTCAAGTGAACTTGGATGTTCAGCACTTCACTCCCGAAGAAATTAGCGTGAAGACAGCTGATGGGTACATCGTGGTTGAAGGCAAACATGAGGAGAAGAAAGATCAGCACGGGTACATTTCTAGACAGTTTACTCGTCGGTACGCGTTACCAGAAGGTTGCACTCCGGAGACAGTGGAGTCCAGGCTATCGTCAGACGGTGTGTTGTCCATCATAGCCCCAAGAACGGTACCACCAGCAGTGCAAGGCGAGAGAAAGGTCCCCATCGCTCAGACGGGACCCGTCCGCAAGGAAGTTAAAGACCAATCCAATGGTGATAAGGCTTAAATTTATTTTTTATGTTTCCCTCCTGTGTTATTATTTTAATTGTCATTCCTGTGGTCATGGTAAGACTGAATTTGTTTTAAGTTTTAATAAACAATTTTTTTTTTATTAAAATGTCTTTTTACTTGCTCGTGTTATTCTACCCTCTAACATCCATTATAAAAGTAAGTACCACAGATTTATTATTACTTGTATCTACCTGAGGGTACCTACCTACCTATACTTGACCTATACATTATATTTTTTAATTAAATAATTAAAGCATGACTTATTCTTCAAAAAAGTGCAACTTTGACGAATCTTGCACCAGACAAAACTGGATTGGTCATGAGCAATGATATTTTTTCGAGATTGGGGAATTCTGCGGCACCCAAAGATTGTTCACCAAAAGTGCAACAAAGTACCGGTGAGTCGATTTCATTGCACGTAAGTGTATTTAAGTGCAATGATAGTATTCTTAGACAAAGAATTTGTCTAAGGATAGTATTGTATTTTTATTATATTATCATTGAGTGTCACCACTACACCCACCTGCCCGCCCACGTCCAATAGCTGACCGAATTTTTTAGTAGGGGAGAAAAATGGAACCTCCAAAGTCTGTCAAGAAAATGTAATTATTTCAAGTAGAAGCAATGATATTATATTTAAAAAAATATAATATCTTTGAGTAGAAGTAATAAAAAATGGGTCCGATTGTCGGTCCCTACAAAAACTGTCACTATTCTGATCTGTCTGTTCATAAAATAGTGTAAAATTCTAAAGACCCGAATTTAGATTTTTTGCAATGCCTAGGTAAATCGGGCGAAAATCCTCTTGATTGCTTGTAGTCTTGTTTGTTACTAAAGTTTACTCATCTACAACTAGAGGCGACAGGCTGGGATTCTGGTAACCAAATCCTAAAACTATGCGGAATATTTTATTATGTTTTCATCAAAATCGGACTAGGACTCCTTTGAGCATTTTTCGATATTCCTTATAGGTACCTATAGGATTTGGTACTGAAGGCCCGCTTGAAAAATTCACCCGGTATAATGATGCTGATTCAATTGTATGTACGTACATACAAAAAACATTCTTATTTTCCTAATATCTTTTTTTTAAATGTCAGTCAGGCAGTCTGCCTGGTGTTAAGTA
Organism: Elophila nymphaeata; assembly: GCA_955850985.1. Lineage (NCBI taxonomy): Eukaryota > Metazoa > Arthropoda > Insecta > Lepidoptera > Crambidae > Elophila > Elophila nymphaeata. The sequence goes on along the minus strand of OY039091.1, from coordinate 6,019,142 downwards.
GCCACCGCGTAGCCTATAGACGCTTGTAACTCTGACGTGACACTCGCGCGCCCTGTCAACCATAATTCCCTATAAGGTGCTATTAGACCTGGACGGTTAATTTTTCGTTCATGTTCGCCTTTCATTCGGTACCTTTCACTCAAAATGAAGTGTTTGAACTGAACCCAAAATGAAGCACAAGTGCTGAATGAATTCATTAATAAACCGATCCAATAAGGATCCAATGCTGTCTGAACACTGAGAGAACGTTCACTCGGATCCGGTCAGGATTCGGACATTTTGTTCTTGTAGAAGAAAACGTCGCGGTAAAATGAAAATGAAAAAGCACTTTGCTAAGAAGGTACTTTTAAATCGTCAAAAGCCCTAACACCATTTCGGGACGAAATAATTATTATACTTAAATAATTATTAGTGTGCTGGGACGGAGAAGAAATGGCGAAAGAAACTCCACAGCTTACAATTTCGTAATGATTTCAAAACATCATTACAGGTCAATAGATATATCAATATGAATAAATTACAATTTTAAATGCGTAAATTTTGGGCAGATTTTACTCCCACGCATCTTGTAATAAGGTTTTTTATACAATTTAGATTTTACAGTTTTTTTAAATTTATTAATAGGCATATCTCTAATATTTTTTGGAATCTTATTGTAAAAACGTACCTACATTGGCCCACAAAGGAATTGCTTATTCTGTGGAGACAAATTTTATATCTAAGATGATCACGAAATGATCTGCTTTCAACGAAATATTAAAAGAAAATGGAGGTGAACGTTCTTTTCTATTTCATTCCAGCGTGTGAACATGGAATGAAATAAAAATAAAGCATTCACTGGAGTGAACATTCATTCGCGTGAACCGTAAGTACTTACATTTAAATTGTGTACGGGACCGACCCGACAGGCTGTTGTCTGGTGTCTGTGTCCCTTGTACGTAGACTATGACGGTGGGGTCTTACAGAAATAAGAAGGCCGTTTTTCTTGCTGTAGTACTGTTGGTTTGAGCAGGGAGAGGTGGAGACGGCGGTGGCTGGTTTCTTCGGTGCAGAGAGAGAGTCCGATATGAGTGAAGTGGAGTGCGATAAGTGCTCGACTATTTTTTTTTTTTTTTTTTTTTTTTTTTCTCCCCCGACCCCCTCCGTTGCTTTCCCTTTCCTTCCCCACGAAGGGGAGCGAGAGACAGAGCAACGAAAAGAGTCAGAAGAACCTTCCGGACAACGGGGGAAGGAGGGGGTGAATCCTCATGGATACCCTAAGGGCCGGCCCCTAGGGTTATGTCGGACTCTTACCGACTAAACACCCCCTATTGCCTATTGCTAAATAGCTATAAGGCTATCGGAGCAGCCGCCCCCTCAGGAGAGGAGGTGGTGCACGCGCTGCCAAAGACATATAGACTAGGGCATATGCGCGGAAGGCGAACGAACCCCCTAACGGGGTCGAACGCGTTTGTGTGTGGGGATTTTCTCTCGCAGAGGCGGAAAGCCACGCGACAAGCCTAAGTTGCCTGAAGGGCAGTGAGAATATCTGAACAGTCGCCCCCCCCAAAGTGGGGGGGGGGGATGATGTAGCGCTGACCTATGTGTAATCACATTAGGACATTAGCACTAAAATGAACGAACGACACCATAGTGGGCCGAACGCAACGGACATGGCCTAGTGCCGAGCGTACTGAGGGTAGCTCATAATGACTGCCTACGGGGGCGACGGCGCTGATGCCGCCGCCTGCAGGGCCAGTAGGTCCTGCGTCAAGCTGTTTGGAGCGTCTGTGAGGACGTGTCGTGGCCTACGGTACCTATGCCGTGAGGGTGGAGGGGGGGCGTAGTTCGCCGCCCCTTGGATGAGGGGGTTGGGGTGCTCTTCTGCGGCCTTGAAAAACCGTTCAGAGCAGGTAAGGAAGTGCTGCTGTATCGTGGGTAACTCTAAGTCCCTGTGTAGGTCAGAGTTTCTAACGAACCACGGGGCACCGGTTGCCCTGCGGCAGAACGCGTTTTGGACTACCTGAATAGGCTTAAGAATCGCGGGTTCGGTGTGCGCGAAAACAGGACTGGCGTATGTCATCACCGGGCGTATGCAAACCTTGTAAAGGGTCCGCTTGTTCCTGAGGGACATTTTACTATGACTGCCCAACATAGCGTTGAGGCGAGACATGTAAAGGCGGGCGTTACGCGTGACTCGGGTGACGTGTGCTTTGAACGTCAAACGCTTGTCTAAGGTGACACCTAAGTACTTAACAGTGCGCTGCCACGGGATGACAGTGCCCTGAAGAGTAAGTGGACGGGTGTTGTAGGGGACAAGACGGTTACGGCGTTTCGAGTCAAAGCAAACTGCGGAGCTTTTCTCCGGGTTTACCTCGATTCGCCACAGCCGAAACCAGTCGCCTAGTTTACTAACCGAGGCTTGTAGCCTGGGGATTATATTCCTGGTGTTACTGGCTCTGAGGTAGAGGGCAGTATCATCAGCGAATAGGGCTAATTGGACTCCCTTAAGGGGAATAGGAATGTCGTTAGTGTACGCTGAGTACAGAATTGGTGATAGGACAGACCCTTGCGGCACACCGGCTCGCAACTTGTGGGGTGTTGAGAAAGTGCCTTCGTGTTTGAAACGGAAGGAACGATCTCGCAGATATACGTTGATTATGCGCACTAACCGGTCGGGCATACCTAACTGATAAAGTTTGTAAATTAAACCGTCGTGCCAGACCTTATCGAAAGCTTTGGCTACATCGAAAAAGACGGCTACGGTTATGAATTTACGTTGTGCAAAACCGCTGAGTGCGTATTCCACTATGCGGTGTACTTGTTGGGGACATGAATGTTTGGGCCTAAAGCCGAATTGGTGGGGGATTAGAACATCATTATCGAATAGGTGTTCTTTTAGGCGAGCTAGAATGACCCTTTCGTACACTTTACCCATAGCACTAAGTAGGCTAATGGGGCGGTGACTGCTGGGTACATTGAGGGGTTTGCCCGGTTTGGGGATGCCTATTACGACTGCTTCCTTCCAGGCGGCCGGAAAGTAGCACTTTGCGTAACAGGCATTGATAATGATAGTGAGCACGTTAAGTACTTGCAAGGGTAGGTACTTAAGTGCTTTATTGGAGATGCCGTCGGCGCCTGGCGCCTTACGGTTTTTGAGACCTTTGATGATGTTGAGGACCTCATCATTGGATATCGGATCGGGGGGTGAGCCCTCGTCTAGGGGGAGGGAGGTCCTGCGGTGGACCTCTTCCTCCACTGTTTTGACGTGGGTGGGGTCAGTGGGTTGAGTGCTAGGTGAGCATTGTGATTCAACGCTGTCAGCAAAGCACTCGGCTTTCTCATCGTCCTCGAAGGCCACGGTGCCATCGGGGCGGTTGAGGGGGGGGGTGTGGGTGATAGCATCACTACGAAGTCTACGTGCGACTTCGTAGTAAGCTGTGTGGGAAGGGGAAATGTCCGCCATCAGGTTATCCCATTGGGCATTCCTGTATTCGGCGAGCTTGGCTTTGACTTCCCGCTGAAGGCGGTTAGCCGTGGCCCTGTTGTCAGGGGTCGGGTAGAGGGCGGCTCTCCGGAGAGCCCTATTCCTGGACGTGGCTAGGTCGCGAACAGCCCTCGGGAGTTTACGCCTAGGTAGCGTAATCTCTCGTGAGCTGTTCTCGGCCGTCGTCTGGAGGAGGAGGGTGAGTGAGGACACCGCAGCATCTATTTTCTCGGTACTGTCTAGGCAGTCCGGGTCAATGGTGTGCGGTGAGTCGGGGGCGTCCAGGGCGGAGGCTAGGGACGACCTAAAGCCTTCCCAGTTAGTGATGCGCTTTTTGGAGGGTTGCGGGAGGATTTGGGGGCCTAGTACTAGCGAGACCGGACGGTGGTCTGAGCCTAGGTCATCTAGTGAGTCTAGAGACCTAAGTGCTAGCCCTATGTTTTTGGTGAGGGCGATATCTAATACGTCTGGGGAGGAGTTTGGATTGTCAGGGTAGTGCGTCGGCGCGTAAGGTGCCAGGACGTCTAGCCCTAAAGCGGTGGTAATGTTTAGGAGGATAGTACCGTTGGCGTTTCGTTGCCTACACGTCCAATCGGTGTGTTTGGCATTGAAGTCACCAAATAGCACTACTGAGTGACCTAGTGAGAGGAGAGCTTCGAAATCGCTCTGGAGGGGGGGGAGACCACTTGGTAGGTAGGCTGAGACGATTATCAGGGACTGGTGCCCTGTCATCGCTAGTCTGCACACAGTGGCCTCTAGGTTGGTTAGCGGAGGGGTAGGTATAGGGGAACAGTGAAGCTGTTTCCTATAGTAGATAGCTGTCCCGCCAGCGGCGCGCGCGGGCGCGACGCCGTCGGTCAGTCTATCGTTTCGGACTAGACTATAGCGGGGGATAGATAGCCCTTTCCGGATGCCTGGTGTGAGCCAGGTTTCCTGGAGAAGTAATAAGTCTACGTGTCTATCTTGGACGAACTCTTTCAAGTCAGGTAGATTGGGCCTAAGGGAACGAGTATTAAAGGAGACAAGGGTGATGCCTTCAGGTTTGGTACGCCCGGTGGTAGACCGCGGGGTTAGATTGATATTATTTACGTTAAGCATAATTAAAGGATTTACAATACAACACGCGAGAGTGGGATGCAAGATATAAAACGCAGCGGGTGCGAAAGAGATGGTAAGTGACTCGAGCGAGATGGCACGATGCAGCAGTACGTGAGTGGGAGCGGGATAGAAGCGTATCTTTAATTTTTAACATCGCAACTAATTTAGTTCCGATTTTAAAAATTCAAGATTAACCGCTTATATGAGGGCGTCGATAACGCTCGAGTGCTCAGCTAGCACAACGAAGCGTTCGATTGGGGAAGTACATTGTTTGTACTTGTGGATTAGAGCTGAGAGCTCATTTAGGTTTAGCTCCGGCGAGAAGAGGCCTCCGAGGGCGTCTTTCTTGCCGGGCTGGGATGGGGCGGGCGCCGCCTTAGGAGGTGGCGTGGCCCGTTTGGCACCCCACGCGGGAGGTGCAGTGGGGGTGGTGGTGGGGTTATGGTTGTCCGACCAACGGATCGTCGGGTATTCGACGGTTGTGTTGGCCGGTGGAGGGGGGCGGACAGGGCGGGAGGGGGTCGGACCCCTTTTTTGGGTGTGTGGGCGTGGAGCCCGGGAACAGCCTCTGTAGTTTGCTGGGTGGCCATCTTGGCTACACAGCACACAGGCTGGGGGTGTGGGGGAGTCTCGTGTGCGGGTGCACTCCCACGTTGGGTGAGGGACTAGGCACTTAACGCACCTATGGGGGGCCGTGCAGTTCGCCGCCGCGTGGCCATAAAGCTGGCAGCGGTGGCACTGCCCGGGGTATCCCCTGGCGCGCGGCGCCTCGACCCTTATCGGGGAGAGGCCGCACACGGTGAGGGGGGAGGATTTGTACATCTCCCTTGCCTCAGGGGTGTTAGTCATAATGACTAGCGCGAGTGGGAAGGTTTTCCCCGAACGAGTCGTAATTTTATGTACGGCCTCGACGGGGAAGGACTTCGCGACGAGATCAGCCTTGATTTTCTCATTGCTGATTTCGTGGGGTATGCCGCGTAACACGGCGCGTACTTTGCGCTCCTCAGGGAGCGCATAAGTGTGGTAGGGGTAATTATGATCTTTCAGGAGCTTGGTTAGGCTCCTGAAGGAAGTGGCGTCCGGGGTTGCGATTTTAATCGCGTTCCCCGTGTTGGACGCTTGGGTATAGGGGATGCGAATGCTGGGTCGGTCGCACAGGGCGGCGACCTCATCCCAGTCATTCTTGTTGCGCAAGAATATTGGGGGGGGGGGGTTTCACCGACACCGGTTTAGCGGTGCAAGTGGACGGCTTCTTTGCCGGTTTGTCGGCTAAAGGAGCGGGTGTGGGAGCGGGGGTCGGGGTCACGTCCATAGGGGACGGGCCCGAGGCCGCGGGGGGGCTCTGGGGAGCGGAGTTGGAGGAGGGGGAGAGAGCGCGGCGCTTGGCCGATTTGCTCTTCTTCCTCTTTTTTTTTCCCACAACGGGGGTGAATCCTTCGTCGGACTCTCCTCCGGAGGAGGCCGAAACTAGGGTTTCCTCCCCGGAGGAAGATGGGGAGGATGAGGATGGGGAGGACGACCGTTCGGAGGCCGTCCTTTTGGCCGCGACTGGGGCGGCAGGGGATGGTGCCGGGGAAGGCGACATTGGGGAAGCTCGTGGAGCAGAGCTTAGCAAGAGGCCGAAGCCTTTGATGAGTTCGGGGGTTGGCTCGTAGCCGAGCGCGGTGAGGAAGGTGTGACAGGCCTGGATTTGGGACTCCATGGTGGAGATGGGTGTTGGGTTTGAGGTGTGGAACGAGCTACAGGCGCGCGGGCCCGCAACGGTCGTCACAGACGCTGAACGAGACAGTAAGAAGCCTCCCTGCGGGGCAGGGGGGAGAGAGAGGACAACCCTCCCTGTCGGACGACAGGGAGGTGTGTGTACCTAGTGTGGTGAGTGATGTGAATTCCGTCTCCCTTGGGCTAATCCCAAGTGCAATGGGTTCGGGACTTCGGTTTTGTCGGACCTGAAGGGCCCGGTGACGTAACCGGTGGACGCCTGGCTAGTTGCCTAGCCCAAAAGCGCTGTGAAGACTTTAACCCACTTAGGCGCCTTTAAAAAGGCACTGTCAGTGAGTCAAAGAAATCGGAACGCTGCGCGCTCGGCGAAGGTCGTACCGAGCGCGAAATGGGACACTTACAGTGCGAGCGATGTGCGGGCACGAAGTGAGCGCGAGCTAGAGCGAGATGGCAACACTGGCGTGTTGCCAAAACGGACTGCAAGAGCGAGATGAAAATCTGCGCTGTATATAAGTGAAACCAGCGTATCGCAACTTGTGCCTGGTAGTACAAGTTGCGCCCACCTATTCCTGCTCAATAAAAACAACTCTTATCTATTTATTTATTCATAATTATACAATAAAACACACGTAAAACACTTATAACTAACACGATAATAATTAAGTAATTAAACACACAACATTAAAATTATAAAATTAAACAATATAAAGGAATTATAAATTGATCGTGAACATTTCTCCCGCCGTGTGGGGTTGACGAAGTCTGCGCCGCACATCTCTCCGGTGAGCGATCACTGCTGCAGGATGACCAGCTTCTTGGTAGGTCTCTTCAGGGTACCGCCGCTTGCTGTCTGTATGAGCACCGATCTGACGACGCCGTCTTTGCCTGGGTAGGTTTCTATGACTCGTCCTCTTGGCCAGGTATTTCTCGGCAGTTGACTGTCGGCCACCAGTACCAAGTCCCCGATGTGTATGGTGGGACCTTGGCCGTGGGGCTCCCGCCGGTTTTGGAGGTCGGGCAGGTACTCTCTGACCCATCGCTGCCAGAATTGGTCCGCCAGGAGTTGTGCTCGTCGCCAGTGCTGTCGGTGGTTTTCATCGCGTTCGTCGAAGTTACCCGGGGTAGGTACCCGAGCGGAGCCCCCAAGTAGAAAGTGATTGGGGGTTAGGGCTTCTTCGTCGGTGGCTTCTACGGAGACGTGCGTCAGCGGTCGGCTATTTACTATGTATTCGACTTCACATAGTAGCGTGGTGAGGGTTTCTTCATGGGGTGCCCTCTCAAGTAGTATGTGGTTAAGCGATGTCTTCACGGCTCGTACAAGACGTTCCCACGCGCCGCCCATGAATGGAGCCCCCGGTGTTATGTAGCGTCATTTGATAGCGCGTTTCTGTGCCTCGGTTTCTGTCGCGTCTACTGCGGCCTGTAGTTCTCGATCGGCGCCGTGCATGTTCGTTCCGTTGTCGCTGTATATTTCGGTGGGGCAGCCGCGTCGTGCTATCATGCGGCGTAGTGCTTGTATAGCGGAGTCGGCGCTCAGGCTGGCGGCCACTTCCAGGTGCACGGCTCTGGTGGTGAGGCAGGTGAACAGCGCTACGTAACGTTTCTGGCGCTGGCGACCCACCGTTACGGTGAGGGGTCCGAAGTAGTCGAGTCCCGTAAATGTGAAGGGTCTCGAATGGTGGGCGAGGCGAGTTCGTGGGTGGTCGCCGGTAGGTGGCGTTGGCGGCGTCGCTCTTCGTATGTGGCAGTGTCGACACTTCTTGATGACGGTTTTCACGTTCGGTCGCAGTCGTAACACCCAATAATGTTGTCGTATCTCGTTGACTATAAGTTCGGTGCCGCTGTGGCTCAGCTGTCGGTGTGTCCAATCTATGTAGAGCCGTACTATCTCGTTGTCGCCGTCTATCACTGTAGGCGATTTTTCTGTCTGTACATCGGTGGCGGCTGCGATACGCGATTTCAGTGTTATGACGTCATCTTTCATATACACGGCGAGGCTTCGCAGGCGACTATCGGGTGCGACACCTTGTTGTTTTTGTAGATTGATGATCTCGGAGGCGAACGATTTCTGTTGGCTCGCTTTCATGAGTAGGTATTCCGCCTGTTTGATGTGTTCGGCGCTCGGTGCTATTATTTTGGTTTCGTTGAAGGCGCGCCGTTTCGTTTTTGATGTCGGCGTAGGCGTCGGCGTAGGTGTCGGCGTAGGCTTCCAAGCGGGGTCGGCTTCCGCGGTGTGTTTCGTTCTCTTGTAGGCGACGGTTTCTGTGCGACGTCGGCATAGGGTGATGAACTGGAGTACTCGCGCCGTGGCGCGAACAAGTCTTTCCCACTTGGAGAACCGCTCTGGCTGCGGTATGCTCTCGCTAAGTCTCGGTGACGGCGCCTTGGTGGTTACGTGTGTGACGCGCTCTTCTCCGGTATTTTCGTACGGCGTCGCTTGCTCTGTGGGCCATGTCGATGGTTCGCCTCGTAGGTAGTCGGGGCCGGTGAACCATCTATGTAGCGCGTCGAAATTTGTGGGCGCTCCTCTTGTGGCTTCATCGGCGACGTTCTGTTTGGTAGGTACCCAGCGCCACTCGTCGACGGTGGTGTCTTCTTGGATTTCGGCCACTCGATGTGCGACGAACGGTTTGAAGACTCGCGGCCCTGCGCGCAACCATGCGAGCACTGTCTTCGAGTCAGACCAAAAGTAGCGTCGGTCTGGCTTGTAGTCGTATTCTTCTGTAGTTGACTTGGCCAGGCGACAGCCCAGTAGCGCAGCTTGTAGTTCTAGCCGCGGTATTGACGTTATCTTGAGAGGTGCGACGCGGGCCTTCGCGGTTGCTAACGATGTGTAGGGCCGCCCGTTGCCGTCGATGACGCGCCAGTATACTGCTGCGACATATGCTTGTTCGCTGGCGTCTACGAAGGTGTGCAGCTCTCTTCTTTCGGTGTGCGTGTAAGACGGATGACATCTTGGTATGTTGACGTCTCGAAGTGTAACGATGTCTTGCAGCCAGCTGTGCCATTTTCTTCGTAGATGAGTAGGTATTTCGTCGTCCCACCCGGTGCCTGTTCGCCATGTTTCTTGCAGTATTTGTTTGGCTTGTATGACGATCGGTGTTGCAAGCCCTAGCGGGTCAAATATCGACATCGCTATGCGCAGGGCTTCTCTCTTGGTGGGGGTGCGCGAGCCGTCTATGAGGTCGGTAGGCACGCGCGCGAAGCTGAGGTTGAAGCCGAGGGTGTCGGTGGACGGCCGCCAGGTGAGGCCGAGGATCTTCTCTTCCTTGTCGTCGTTGAGGTTTCGATCTTCGTCTGCGCCGCCCAGTAGTGCGCGAAGCTCGGGTGCGTTGGACGTCCACTTTCGAAGGTTGAAGTTCGCCTGTCTATGTACGTGTGCGACTTCGCTTGCTGTTCTGTGTGCTTCTTCGATCGTGGGAAAACTCTGTAGGTAGTCATCCATGTAGTGGTTGGTGACTATGGCGTCGGCGGCGGCTGGGTGCGACGAACGATGTTTCTCGGCGTTGTGATTCTTGACGTATAGAGCGATGCACGGAGAACACGCTGCGCCGAACAGGACTGTCTTCATTCTGTATTCTGCGGGGGGCCCCTCCCGCCGGTCACCTCTCCAGAGGAAACGTAGCATATCTCTGTCTTCGTTTCGCAGACCGATTCTCAGGAACATTTCTTCGATGTCGGCAGCTACGGCGATCTCGTGCTGGCGAAAACGCATCAGGACGCCAGGCAGGGATTGTAGTAGGTCTGGCCCCGTCAGTAGGTGGTCGTTGAGAGACGTCCCATGACATCTTGCGGCTGCGTCGAACACGACGCGAAGTTTGTTCGGCTTGGCTGGGTGAAGCACGGCGAAGTGAGGTAGGTACCAAGTTCTACCGGGCGTAGGCGGTGCGCAGACTTCTTCGGCGTAACCCTTCTTCAATAGGTTTTCTATCTGTTCGGTGTACTTCTTGTGTTGAAGTGGTTCTTTTTCTATCTTCTTTTCGATGCTGTGAAGTCTTCTTAGCGCGTAATCGTAGTTATTCGGTAAAGTAGTGCTGTCTCGCTTCCACAGTAGTGCTGTCTCGTAGCCACCGCCGTCTCTCTCTCTTGTCTCTCTCTTGAGTATTTGAAGCGCACGTTGTTCTGGGTCAGACTGTGTTGTTCTTGGTTGTACGCCAATCGATTCTAGCGTAAAATATCGTTTCATCTCTTCGTCGAGCGCTTCGATGGTTAGGTGGTGCGTGCGATGTACTATGCGACGGCGTTCGGCTGCTTGCCCGTTGCCGTGCAGTACCCAGCCGAGCGCTGTGAGCGCGGCAGCTGGTTGTTGTGGTGGTCCGCTTCGGTAGTTGTGCGTTAGCAGCAGGCCCCAGTTATCTTGCCCGATCAAAAGGGTAGGTGTAGCGCCGACGTACTTGAGATGATCTTCTATATCTTCTAAATGTTTGCAGCCTCTGATGTCTTCTTCTAGTATCTCTTGCGGTGCGAGCTTCAACTTCGGTAAGGTGTGCGCTGTTATTCGGTGAGCATCGAACTGTCCTTGAATTTCGATGGTAACGGCGTGTGACGTGGCGGCGTTGATTTGTGCGCCGGCTACAGCTTCGAGTCGCAACGGAGAATATTGCCCTCTTGCTCCAATCTTCTTGGCGATATCGGCGTCTATGAGCGTGACTGTCGACCCGTCGTCCAGTAGTGCATAGGTGTCGACGTAATTCTTCGGCCCGGTGACGCGTACAGGTGCAATCTTCAAAAAGGTTTTCTCTGATCGTACGAATGTCGAAGTAACTGTTTCTTTCTTCTCTGTTTGGCGCTCGAAGTGTAGTAGTGGATGGTGAGTTCTTTCGCAGCCGTTTGTTTCGCATCTCTTCTGTTGGCATTTGTGGTTCTGGTTTCGACGTTGTAGACAGCGGAAGCACAGCTTGGCTTGGCGCGCTAGCTCCCATCGTTCGTTGTTGTCGGCTGCAGTAAACTTCGCACATTTTTGTTCGATGTGTGTTGACTCGTTGCAAAAGGCACAAGTTCGGATACCCTTCTCGGATGTGGCGAATGCTCGTTGCGGACGTGGTCTGCTGTGACGTTCTTCGGTGTGGATGAGTTCGGGCGGTGCGTACTTGCTGCAGCGGTCGGCTTCTGCTGTGATGAATCGGTCGAACTTCACCAGATCGGCCTCTTCTTGTGGTTGTGCGCTGTCGTAGTCGAACCATCGGTACCGAAGTGTCGGTGTGAGCTTCTCTGTTATTAGCTTCGCCACTTCTGGGTTGTAGAGGTAGTGCTTCTTGTTGAGTGCTTGAATTGTAGCGATGCTGTTTCTTATGCGGCTTGCGAATAGGCACACATCTTTCGGTGCGTCGGTCGGACGGGTGATGCTGCGAAGACGTTCGAGTTCTGCTATGGCGATTGCTTCGGGGCGTCCGAAGCGGTTCTCGAGCATGGCCATGATGTCGGCCGGGCTTGAGTTGGCTATGAGTAGGCAGTTGACGGCTTCTTTGGCGTTGCCCTTGAGACATCTTCTTAGTCTTGCTGTATTTTCGTTTTCTGTGTAGCGATGTGTCGATTCTGTATAGGCTGCTTTGAAGGCCAGCCATTCTTGGTGGTTGCCGTTGAAGCTGGGCAGCTCTTCGTAGCGATGTGGCGTAGAGCGTGAAGCAGCGATGATAGCGGCGGTAAGATCTGAGAGGCTTAGCTTGTCCGTCTTCTGTTCTTTGTTTTCTGTCTGTGGTTGCGGTGGTGACTCATCGACGCATGCGGTGTTCTTCACCCACTCATCGGTTCGGCGGCGAAGTATCGGAGCTTCTTCTATTGCTTCGCTGTCTTCTGTATCGTACTCTTCCTCTGCTTCTAGGGCTTCTAGGCGTGCTTCGGCTAGTTCGAGCTTGCGTAGTGCCACTTCTTTCTTCGCTTCGGCGATCTGTTGTGTTCGTTGGGACTTCGTAGTGCTGGCACGTGACGTTCTGCGGGTTATGGTTTCGATTTGCGGTGCCGCAGACGCTTCTGTAGGTATTGGTGCCGGTGCCGGTGAAGATTCTTGCACCGCTGGTTGCCGTTCTTCTGTCTCCATTCTCCCTGTCTTCGATCTGGTTACTGGCATTCTTCGGTTTTTCTGTAAGATTCGGCTCTTGAAGGACCAAAATGTACGGGACCGACCCGACAGGCTGTTGTCTGGTGTCTGTGTCCCTTGTACGTAGACTATGACGGTGGGGTCTTACAGAAATAAGAAGGCCGTTTTTCTTGCTGTAGTACTGTTGGTTTGAGCAGGGAGAGGTGGAGACGGCGGTGGCTGGTTTCTTCGGTGCAGAGAGAGAGTCCGATATGAGTGAAGTGGAGTGCGATAAGTGCTCGACTAAAATCTGCGCTGTATATAAGTGAAACCAGCGTATCGCAACTTGTGCCTGGTAGTACAAGTTGCGCCCACCTATTCCTGCTCAATAAAAACAACTCTTATCTATTTATTTATTCATAATTATACAATAAAACACACGTAAAACACTTATAACTAACACGATAATAATTAAGTAATTAAACACACAACATTAAAATTATAAAATTAAACAATATAAAGGAATTATAAATTGATCGTGAACAAATTGTTCTACCTGATATTTCTCTAAAGACATAGTTTTTTCAAGGAGGTGTTAGGTAGACGACCGGACGTAAATATGCAATGCCAAAGCCTATAGCAGTATTAAAACCAGAAACAGTATAACCCTTACATAATATTCTAAGGTAAAACCTATTGCAGTATTGTCGACGTCAAGATGTGCTGCACCAACCCACAAATAATTTGGGAGCAGGGAAAAAGAAAGTATTGGTTACTTTGAGAACCTATCCTATAAATATTAGGTTGGGGAAAAAGTCTTTTCGCATTATAGTATGTATAAACTTGTAATAAAATCTCTTTGGCTATACTATTTGTATCTCTAAACCAAAACCAGCCGGTTTTGGTTTCATTGAAAGTTTAAATTTTAAAGAACATAATTCCAAATTCAAATTAGGAAAATGTGTGATTTTCATTTGTTTTTCGTACCGCCAAGATGAGTGAATCTAATGAAGAAATTCGATACATTTTAAAATTTTACTACAAAAAAGGTAAAAATGCAACGCAAGCCGCGAAAAAAATTTGCGATGTTTATGGACCTAGTGCAGTGTCTGTGAGAGTAGCACAAATTTGGTTTAAGCGTTTTCAATCCGGAAATTTTGATGTTAAAGATGCACGTCGCTCTGGTCGCCCTATTACAGATAAAATGGATGCCATTTTTGAAAAAGTGGAGCAAGATCGGCATGTCAGTAGTTACGACGTAGCTGAAGAACTGGGAATTGACCACAAAACAGTTTTGGCGCATTTGAAAAAAACTGGGTACACAAAAAAGCTCGACATTTGGGTACCTCACGAGCTCACTGAAAGAAACCTAATGAACCGTGTACTCATTTGTGATTCTTTATTACGACGTAATGAAACCGAACCATTTTTGAAGAAGCTGATAACTGGTGATGAAAAGTGGATCACGTACGACAAGAACGGGCGAAAAAGGTCGTGGTCAAAGGCCGGTCAGGCTTCACAGACTGTGGCGAAACCCGGGTTAACTCGCAACAAGGTGATGCTGTGTGTGTGGTGGGATTGGAAGGGCATTATTCATTATGAGCTATTACCACCAGGCAGGACCATCGATTCTGAACTCTACTGCGAACAACTGATGAGATTAAAGCAAGAAGTTGAGAGAAAGCGGCCGGAATTAATCAACAGAAGGGGTGTGGTTTTTCATCATGATAACGCTAGACCTCACACATCTTTAGCCACTCAGCAAAAATTAAGAGAGTTTGGCTGGGAGGTGTTAATGCATCCGCCGTATAGTCCTGACCTTGCACCTTCAGATTTGCACCTGTTTCGGTCTCTTCAGAATTCTTTAGGCAGTGTCAGGTTAACATCACGAGAGGACTGCCAAAACCACTTGTCGCGGTATTTTGACCAGAAGTCCCAAAATTTCTATAGCAATGGGATCATATCCCTACCTACAAGATGGCAAAAAGTTATCGAACAAAACGGTACCTACATACTTTAGTTAAATATAAATAAAATATATTAAAAAATGTTTTGAATTTTCTTAAAAAAGGCGAAGAAACTTTTTCCCCAACCTATATTATGTGATATTGTTATTTTATAGTTTAAAGCTAAGTTTAATATGATTAACATTATAGATTTTAAGTAAATAATGTACCCTCTTTAATTACAGTGCCCCTACGGGGTATCACAGGAACGGCCTATGTTTAAGACCCTTATTGTTATGTGAAACGCAATGAATATATTTGATTTGATCCTCATAAATGTATGAAAAAGAAACAAAAATAAATTACAAGTCGTTTACTTCAGGCTTAAAACCAATTAAATTTAAAAAAAACCCTTTTTTGCTTTAATCTAAGCTTAAAACAATAACAACAAGTAAATTACAAAAAAGTATTGTAAATCAGTCTCACAAAGCTTTAAAATTAAATCACTTAATATCACTTTTGTTCGGAGTCAGCGGGTTTAATAGGCCCAGTTTGTGTTATCGGCACGGTTCGTTCACCTTTGGCTGCCTCAACCTTTTTCGGGGCCACAACCGTCAACACGCCATCAGAGGATAGCCTAGAAGTGACAGCATCAGGATCAGTGCCCTCTGGAAGCTTGAATCTTCTAGAAAACTGTCTGGAGATATAGCCGTGCTCATCTTTCTTTTCTTCATGTTTCCCTTCAACTAAAATGAAGCCATCTGTAGTTTTTACTGTGATTTCATCAGGAGCGAAGTGCTGGACATCCACATTAATCTGCCATTTGTCCTTTTCTAGTTTTATTGAGGATCCAGCGTCTTGCGGCCACCAGGGCCTGACTTTAGGAAGAACTGGACTAGTGACTGCTGCCATAACGTCTTCTGGCGTTAAAGTTAATCCGAAGTTCTGATCCGCGAGTCTTCTAGGCCAAGGGAGGTCGTAGTCGAAGAGATGAGGTATTAAAGCCATCGTGGGACTTGGAGCTGTGTGCGCGTAAGAGTTGAGAATAAGACTGCGGGAATGCCTCGAGTCTGGTGTTTATATGCGATTCAGTTGGCTCCGGTGACGCGTAGACGCTTTTAGATCGAGAGCTTTCTCGTTACATATATCTATGTGCCGAGAAAGGTCGATACGCAGAGGTGCCAATTTTTACGTCTGTGATTATTTGCTAAAGTTGGTGGTGTTTATTGAACAACCTTTCGTGTCCCGTAAGGACTTGTGTCAATGTTGCATTCATTTCCACCCTTCTTACTATCCTATACGCTAAGGCCGCATCTGGTATGAATTGTTCCCGCCCGTATCTCTCATCCTGTTAGCCAATCGTTACTGCACGAAGTCGTAGTTCGGCCTCCTCCGTAACGTTATTATTGCTACCCGCTTTGGCCAAATCACAGGTCCAAACCCACCACCAACCCATGGCCTGGCACAAATTACCACAATGCTTTTTAGTGTTTTAAGTATATTAAATTTCACACAAGTGATAATATTACGATATCATCGATGTCAATTATATACTTACGCATTATTAGGGATAAATCAAATTTAAATGGGACTAAATGACAAGCACCTGCTTCCAAAGGTCAAAAGAATCTTCAAAATCGGTGCCCCCAGTACAGAGTTATGAGGTAACAAACATAAAAAAATACAGTCGAAAAGATAACCTCATCCTTTTTGAAGTCAGTTGAAAATAGTATATTATGTATATGCAGTGCTCTCGTTTTAATATGAGAAACCTATAATCAAGGAGCTTATATTTTATT
The DNA here is from genome assembly GCA_955850985.1 of Elophila nymphaeata. Lineage (NCBI taxonomy): Eukaryota > Metazoa > Arthropoda > Insecta > Lepidoptera > Crambidae > Elophila > Elophila nymphaeata. The sequence goes on along the minus strand of OY039091.1, from coordinate 6,003,098 downwards.
CTTAATCTATCTTCGTGCCTATAATACTAATAAATAAGTATTTGTTTACTCCTTCCCTTGTTATTAACAGATTTCTGTACATCGTCGATGACAAATTCTGCGTAATACCGAATCTATTTTTAATACAGCCCCACCCACGAAATGTAACTGAGTTTGCGTAACCACACAAAAATAGTCCAGTTACATAGGTGATCGAATTCCTCGACATTTATTTTTAAACTACCCACTTTGATGTTTCATTGCCACTATTCAGTGGTGTAGGCTATTTTAGAAGGCGTTTAAAGGCGTTTTAAGGCGTATTACCTATGCGTCATTGTTTTCTCGTACGCGTGGATCCAGTGAGCTCTTTAGTGAATGCAGAAATATTTTGAGAGATGATGAAAGTCGAGTCGTTATTCATCCATAGGTATCCAATAGAAAAAACTGTATGTGTGTTGGCTTACTCCTAAACTGCTGAAGACATATAAGTACATTTTTGTATGGAAATAGTTTAAGACCCGTGGAAGGATATGATAGTTTTTCAACCGACTTCAAAAAGGAGGAGGTTATCAATTCGACTGTATGTTTTTTTTTTAACGTTTGTTACCTCATAACTCTTTACTGGGTGTACCGATTTTGAAGATTTTTTCGACCTTTGGAAGCAGGTGCTTGTCATTTGGTCCCATTGAAATTTAATCGACATCTGACGAGTAGTTTTGAAATTATCCCTAATAATGCCTATTTAATTGACATCGATGATATCGTAATCTTATCACTTGTGTGTCTAAAAGATCTCGGGATCGTTTCCTGAAAATTTACATACTTAAAACACTAAAAAGCAAAAAATAAAATTATTTTTAAATAAAAAAAAAACCGCCTTCAAAACTAAAAACGAAGAAATAAAAATTCTGTTTATAAAAATCTAAATGTTTTTTTGAGGTCGGTGCCAACCTCAATATTTGGATTAAACGTTGTTACTTGTATTTGGGACCGACCTCAAAAAAACATTTAGATTTTTATAAACAGAATTTTTATTTCTTCGTTTTTAGTTTTGAAGGCGGTTTTTTTTTTATTTAAAAATAATTTTTATACCGCGGAAAGTATCCCTTATGGGTTGGAACTATAAGTCAGAAATAAATCTGAATAGGGCTGCTTAAAGTCACAGTGTCAGGGTCTTAAGGATTCAAAACAAAATGCAGTTCATTGTACGGTCTCGTGGTTGGCCCACTGGTAAGACTGGTAGAGTTGCAGCCAACGTGTGTCACGTCAGTGATGCAACCGTCTATACTCTTTATGCTACGGTGACTTCTTACCACCAAGCAGGCCATAAGCTTGTCTGCCAACCAATTAACATGAAAAATGCTGGAAAAAAACTAGTTATCACAAAATATTTTTTAATCACGACTTTGCATCTTTCTGGTCTGGTTTTTGAACCGTAACCAAGGATTCTTCTTTTGCTTCTGTAAAAGTTATTGGCACCAAAGTCTCGCAAGGCATATTTATATCACAGATACATCTCGGAGCAGTCACTGTGAGTATACCATCAGATGACAAGCTTGTTTTTATCGTACTAGGATTACAGCCGTGAGGCAATTTATATTTACGAGCAAACTGTCTTATCACCAGACCGCTCTTAGTTTTTCTCTCTTGCTTTCCTTCTATCACGACGTATTGTTGTCTCGCTTTAACTCTTAATTCTTCTTTGTCGTAGTGTTTAACGTCTATGCTGATTTGGAATTTTTCTCGTCCCAATTTTATAGAAGGCCTCATGCTTCGCGATTGTATTATCGTCTGCAAATATTTCGGACGTAAATATACGCTTAAGAACATGATTTGTGTAATGAAATTCAATTTATCTCATTAAACATGAATTTGTTATTGAAATTTTATTGGTTATTTGTCAATATTGATGAGCCAGCATGGCCCGCAAATTGTTCACGATGAAATTTAACATAATTATGTGACAATCTAATCCTACGTCATTGTCTAAACCTCATAGATTAAATCAAAAAAGAATTCCTACGTCATTGAAAAATCTAGATTATACGCCTGTTAACATAAAGTAGAAGAGTTTTTATTGTTGATGAAGGAAGCTTAGTCACTATGAGCTATTTAATTGAAATACGCATACAATTTCTTTCTACCCAAGTAAAAGGAAATCCTTTGTCCGTTTAAAATATTTCAATATTAACCGACCTCAAAAAAAGGAGGAGATTCTCAATTCGAATGTACGTTTTTTATGTGTATTACCTCATAACTCTTTACTGGGTGTACCCCGATTTTAAATATTCCTTTTATGTTTGGAAGCTGGTGCTTTTCATGTGGTCTCATTTAAATTTGATCGACATCTGACGAGTAGTTTTTGAGTTATCCCTAATAATGCCTATTTAATTGACATCGATGATATCGTAAACATTTTATTACTTGTTTGTCTAAAAGATCTCGAGATAGGTAGTTTCCTGAATATTTCTATACTTACAACAATAAAAAGCAATAAATTGTTGTTAAATAAAAATAAATCAAAATTAAAAACGGAGAAATAAAAATTTTCTTTAAAAAAAACAGGAGAACCAAGGTTACCGACATAGGCCAAAGAATTGCGAACCTCAAGTGGCAGTGGGCAGGGCACTTTGCGAGGAGGACTGACGGCCGTTGGGGCGGAAAGGTCTTCGAGTGGCGACCACGTACCGGGAAACGCAGCGTTGGTAGGCCTCCCACAAGGTGGACTGACGATCTAGTTAAGGTCGCGGGAAGTCTCTGGATGCGGGTAGCGCAGGACCGACCGGTTTGGAGATCCTTGGGGGAGGCCTATGTCCAACTGTGGGCGTCTCTCGGCTGAAATGATGATGATGAAAAAAATCTAAATGTTTTTTAAAGTTGAATACACGTCGTCACTTGTAGTTGGGACCGAACTCAACAAACACAAACATTTAGATTTTTTATTTCTTCGTTTTTAGTTTTGAAGGCGGTTTTTTCCCTCGGCTCTCGAGGGCAGCTCTCAGATTCTTTCTAGATATTTATGAGGATCGGGACACGACCGGTGACCATGTGACCACCCATCCATTTGTTTGTTTGTTTGGTTGCCATCTGTTCAAATAAAAAAAAAACAGTTACGAAAATAGATTCGACTAGGTGTAGCCCGCCGACTCCCAACTAACATTTTGGTTATAAGAATAAGTGCTACATGAGCTGCATAAGAGAATTTTAAGAACCAAAGGTTCTGTAAATGCACTAACAATTAAGTGATAAAGCGTTCTGTATCTCTCTTATAACCCTGATCTGGGTCTGTTGATTTTAGAGCTTGTAGTGACTTAATGGTTATAGAGTAGTGATAAATGAGTGATTAAGAAGAGTTAGAACAGTGCTATTGCAGCAGTGATTACCACTTCAAGTGTTTTATAAGCAATACACAAGTTATAACTGCAAGTTAAATTAGTATACAAGTTATGAAAACCACTTTAATGACTTTTTTGGTTACACGTGGTTACTTCTCCCAACCAATATATAACTTAAGGATATATCGGACTTATTTAGTAGCTATAAATATCACCGAAAGCGCTAAATATTTAAACTGTTTTCATACATTTTTACGTTATTGTTAAAGTCAATAGTGATAATATTTTTCAGTACGCAATTCATTTCATGGTGGTGATACGCGTGTTGTGTTTTAATAAAGTAATTAAGGTAAGTCAATTGTGTAAGATTACTTAGTGTTATAGATATTCAACCTCATGCGGAGGTTAGTTTACGGTAACAATATATACTAGTTTTCAACTCATTTTTGAAACGCCTTAAAAATAAACTACTTTTGATGATAAAGTGATGTAAAAAATACTGCCGTAATTTTTTTATTTATTTATTTATCGTATTTATCAATTCCTGGTACCACCTTAAGACAATTTAACGGAAATTTATGAACAATATAAGTAAATAAGTGGACCAGTAACATATAAATATGTTTTTTCTTTCACATTTTTTATAGGTTATCTTTATTAAATGGTGTCTAGTAGTTCTAATTACTTAAGGATCCTGATAATTAGGTTATTCCTCCCGTAGTCATTAAATACTGAAAGTAAGCACTTGCATGGCACTATAAGTTCTAAAACATGTTTATGAAAGTGAAAAATCAAAGAGTTTATAGGTTTATCTTGTTTAATAGTTCTACGCGGAGCTGTAAGCTGATAATTTTTAGGGTTCTGTTATCGTTTGAAGAAAACCCTTTATATATCACACACCTGACTGCATGACTAAAAATTCAAGAACTATGCACCTACTTATAATTTTTTTATGTTGAAATAATACTTAGTACGTATTGTTACCTATTTACATGAAAAAGTTCTTACACTTCGACATCGATGATATCGTAATCTTATATCACATGGGTGTGTAAAACATCTCGACATAGTTTCCTGAAAATTTCTTTACTTAAAACGCAGCAAACTGAAAACGGAGAAATAAAAATATTGCTTATAAAAATCTAATTTTTTTGAGGTCGATGCTAATGTCAGTATTTGGAATATACGTTGTTGTATTTGGGACCGACCTCAAAATAACATTTAGATTTTTATAAACAATATTTTTATTTCTCCGTTTTTTGTTAAGGCGTTTTTTTATTTAAAAATAATTTTATAAATACTGAATAATAGAATAATTTTATATTAACACTGCAATATGACTGACATGACATTTTGAAATATTTTTTTACAGGTGTACCCAGCTGCATCAGGATCCAATAATATTATTGTCGAAATACCCGCTGCGTCAGGATCTAATAATATCACATCCGAAATGCCAGCTGCACCCTCTGTAGGAATAGATAACGTCTATGAATATCATTTTATCCAGGACAATCCAAGCACAAATGACCAACACCAGTGTTGCACTAATCTTAGACAAAATTTGGAAATTCAAAATGTTATTTTATCTAATCAAACACAGATCTTGAATGAGCTGAAAAGTATTAAAAACGTGCATAACATAATCATTCAGAAAGTTGCGTTATTTTCAATACAGTTGGATGATGCAGTTTCTCAAATAACTCAAGCAACTGATAGCAACTTCCAGGTCACCAGGTTGAATGAATCCAGATCTACACCAAGTAACACAGCTTTTTATACTAAGCCAGTTGATAATATCCAGCAGTTACATGAATTAGAACAGCAATTATCGGAGAGTAGTGTAAGACAAAATATGAAAAACACGTATTCGGTGTTATGCAACGGAGGTAAGGGTATTGATTGCGCCTATACATTGGCAGACATCTTATTTTCTCGAGACTTTCTATGCGAATGTACTTGGAGTGGAAGTAGTCGTGGAAGTGACACTAAAATTGCCTGGAAAAGTTTTAAACACATCCTGTCTTTTTTTTTGGGAGATGGTTCATTCTTGGGATAAAACGTACACAATCAACGAGAACGAAAGTTTTTTCAAGAACATCCTAAAGAACGCAAAAAAGAGAAAAATGGCAAAGAATCAACGAGCTTCGACGTCAAGAAAACGTTCAAAACTTTCAAAAACGGAAAATGCAAATGATTACGAAACAAGTGATGAAGATACGTCTAATGAGACTCACGACGATACCATTAATAATGAATATCCAGTTACAGACAAGAATAAAGATCAAGAAGCGGAAAAGGAAAATGACATCTTCGAAGAAAATCCAATTACAGAAAATAACCCAGAAGTGGAGAAAGAAAGAGACATTAACGAAGAGAATAAAGTACACTCAAACAATACATCCAATGATGAAGAAAGCGACATGAATGAAGAGAATGTAAAAACAGATAAAATCATTGAATACGAACAAAAAGGTAAAGAAAATTGTGTTATTGAGCCTAATGAAACCAACAAAGAAGTAGACAATATTGAGAAGATTACAATAGATTCAAAAGAAAATGAAGAAGACGATGCAGCAAGCAAAGGAATGGAAAAAGAACAAAATGATGATAAAAAAAGGACAATAGATACTATGGAACTGACTAACTCAGAAGAAAATAAAGAAAATATATTAAAAGAACCAAAAAACAATGATAAAAGCAATGAGCCAAGTACATCATCTAACAGTAAATTTCAGAACGAGAAAAACACCCCAAAAAAGAAAATCGTGAGAATATCTAAAAAGAAGAGAGAGAAAACCATTATCTTAAAAATAAAAAAGAATCGGCCAATTTCACATAAGAATGTTAGTGGCTAAAATATTGGAAAAGGATCTTAAGTTTTTAAAACGACATCTTTCCCTTGCTCATTTCACATATTTGAGGTGGTAAATTTATTATCATGTTTATCGTGTCGCAAATAATTTTAGAAGACTTTACCTATTTTTTTAAAGAGATTTTTATCTTTGTGTTTACGATTAAGTATTATGTTTTTATTTTTATTGTTTATTTTCATAGTCTGAATTTGTTCAATTACCAAAGATTTGTTCGACCAAATTTCGAGTAGTGTTTCGAAGTTAGATTGAAAACATTTTGCTTATTTATGGTTACATTTATGATGGTTCCTTTAAAGCTATACTAATATACTAATATTAAGATTTAATGTAAGTAAGAATAGTTGAATGATTGAACACATGTTGATTTTGTTCATGACTGTCTTGCTTTATTGTACTGAGTGTATTCGTGCTAGTATGAATGTGTTGGAAATTATCCACTGACTGATTAAATAACTGTTTGACTAATTATATTACTAATATTAAGATTTAATGTAAGTAAGAATAGTTGAATGATTGAACACATGTTGATTTTGTTCATGACTGTCTTGCTTTATTGTACTGAGTGTATTCGTGCTAGTATGAATGTGTTGGAAATTATCCACTGACTGATTAAATAACTGTTTGACTAATTATATTACTAGTAGATATGTCAAATGACTAATGAAAGATTTTAAATAAAACACAATTTCTTGACATAACAATCTTTTATTTTCAAACTGTGTGTAAAAGAGGTAAGAAGTACAGAAAACGACTTTTTTTAATACAAACCAATTTACTTTTGACATCTTCAGGATATAATATAATTTCATTATAATATTAAGATTTAATGTAAGTAAGAATAGTTGAATGATTGAACACATGTTGATTTTGTTCATGACTGTCTTGCTTTATTGTACTGAGTGTATTCGTGCTAGTATGAATGTGTTGGAAATTATCCACTGACTGATTAAATAACTGTTTGACTAATTATATTACTAGTAGATATGTCAAATGACTAATGAAAGATTTTAAATAAAACACAATTTCTTGACATAACAATCTTTTATTTTCAAACTGTGTGTAAAAGAGGTAAGAAGTACAGAAAACGACTTTTTTTAATACAAACCAATTTACTTTTGACATCTTCAGGATATAATATAATTTCATTCGATGCCGATAGTAATATGCTACTTTCACTGACTTTATAAATACTGAAGAACGATGACCTGATTGGTTCCTCAAATACTATCATTTTTTCTGTTATTTGTTTGCCGTGAATATTTATTTGCTGATCTTCAACTGTGATATATTTAATTTCAATGATATCACCGGCCAGTGAAATAAAATATTTATTTTTAAATTTGCACGATAATAAAAAGTGCTCGAAATGAAGTACTGTATCATTCTTGTGCATGGTTAAAAAAGGTTTATCAAACGTTTTTTTTTTGGCAAAGATGTAAAATTTTTATTTTGCTCATATAATCTTTTAGCTACCTGGGAAAGTGGTTTGTTTCCCTGCCTCAGCATATTTTTTAACACATATAATTTATTCTCGAATGGATAAGCGTTAAATGTTGGCAATGGACCGAACCTTTCCACTTCATCGACTACGTGTAACAAATTGTGAACATTACTAGTGATATAATCTGCGCCATAAAATTGTTTATAATTATCCACAAAATAATCAAACATTTCCCTCGCAAGTCGCAGTAATTTATTGTAATTTTGAGAGGAGCATATTGTAACACCGCAAAAAAGAGTCACAAAATGACTATAAGCTTCTGGCTCAAGGACATCTGGCAATATAATTATGCTCAAGTAATGTAAGAAACTTCCAAATTCACTTGCTTTCCAGTGAGCAAGACAATCTAGACCTCTTACTGATCTATGAATTTCAGATGGAAGTTTGCATTGATTTAAAAATACATTTACATTTTCGATATTTTGTGCACACCACTTAGTCTTAAGTCTCCCAAAATTTCCATCCCTCCATCCTATTAGTAACCTTTTCATAATTCCCAAATGAATCAAGTGCAACGAATCTGAAACGGGAAATTGTTCTACCATGTCGATAGGTAGTTTTAATAAGGGTGAATCCATTTTATGGTGGCTTCCATACATCTTTCTTCTAAAGTTTGCATCGGTTCTTGCAGAAGACCTTTTTGATACATACAGTATGCGTTGTGAGTGAGTAGTCCCCTACGGTTGTGCATTTCAAACACCCATTTTTCCCGTTAAAATTGCAAACACCTGAAAATGTAATAAAATATTGTTATGGATTACTATTTCTAACTAAAGAAGTGGGGTAGAAAGTGTTTATGTGTGGGAATGCGTGTGTATGTGTGTGTGTATGTGTGAGTTGATAAACTAACCTTTGACATATGCGCGTGCCGGGGAATCGCAAATAAAACATCTAATTTTGACGTTCACATTGGTACCCTTAACACAAACTCCTTGCTCCAAAACGATACTCATTTCGTTCACAAAATCTTCTAGGAATGAATTTAGGTTTTTAGGTTTACCTTTCCCATAATAAATACCAATAATGAATGGATCACTAGTGTCACCTTGATAAATGTTAGCCAATATCGGCCAGAATTTGTATTTAGAGCTTTTAAATATAGGTAAGCCATCAAGATTTATATTCAGATGAATGTTGTTTGGCAGCGGTAAACGATTGCCAAGTATATTTGATAAAGGCATAATAATCCCATGATGCCAATATTCACCACCTTCGATTGTTTTAAGACAAATTGCTGTTGGGGTTTGTAAAATCGTTCGAGGATCGGACGGTAAAATATCCGTAAATCTCTTATTTAAAATTATAATCAAATCGTTTAAAGCGGCTTGGCTTATATTTTTTTGTAGAGCCCATGTACGTAAATCATTTTTAAAATTTATTTTTTTCATATATTCACTTTCTTGTTCGTCATCAGAGTTGTTTGAACTACTGAGAGGTAACATATCATCACAGACTAGAGGATATTCAACATCAGAGATAATTTGCTGTTGTACGGAACCCTGTTGTATTTTAGTTGGTTGCTCTTGATATAAATCGTCATCGAGTCCACTGAATTTGTATTTTGTACTTCTATTGATATCAGAACTGTTGCCTGGGATAACATCAGAGTGAAAGTGTTTTTCTGGATTTTGATTAGGGAAACACTGTTTCTCCACTATATGCAATGCTTCTTTAGTCACTGTGTGATAATTTTTTTCCTCAACTGATGCAGTCTCGTCGCATTGGATTTGCGATAATCTAATGATATTATTATATTCTCTCAAAGCCTTTCTTTTTTAACTATCCATGGCATACGTAAAAAACTATAGTTTTTGAGGTTAGTTTAGGTTAAGTCACTTGAAGTGCTTAAATCCTATTACTCAACTTAAAGAGATAATGAAGAGTTATAAAATTTGCATAATGTTGCTGATATATACAAGTTTTTATATAAACCACAATATTACTACCAATAAACTCCATTATGGAGCCTGCAATGATTTATAGGTGGATTCTAACTCTTGCTGAATCTAGCTCTATAGGACTTATAAACAACACTTCTTAAATGCTTATAGCTTTCTTACTAACTCTTAAGGCTCTAAATAACTTGTTGGGTGGCACAAAGTATTTATCTAACTCTTTTTAAGAATACCAGTCGATAGTAAGTGTTTATTCACACCTGACAATCACCTACAGCGTTTAATACTTCTTGAAGCTATTAGGGTAAGCCTCAAGGTGTTACAAGATGTTTTACTACCTCAGTAGTAGAATATCAGCCGTTAGTAAATGTTAGTAAACACCTTACAATTGCTTTTATTGGTTTGTGCCTCTTAAAGCTATAAGAATAAGTTATACAATGGTTTCGATAAACTCTATGCTACCGTCTTAAGTTATATTTTTATTCTTTATTACTGTTATTCCTCTGGAAGGTTTAATTATTTATAACTAACCCCACTGTAGAGTCAAATGTTGCTATCAGAGTTCTTATATACCATATATAATACTAAAACCTCTAAAAAAAGGCTGCCGTAAGCACTAAAATGTTTGTTGGGCTTCCACGCGGAGTCACAGACCACAGATTAGAGAGTACCTATATGTCTAAAGATCACAGACGAAGTCGCGGTCGTTCAAGTCTTGCTTTTTAGTCAATAGAGATGTTTTTACATTATTATTACTTCTGTGTTTTTACAAAGTCATCATACCTACTTATGTTTAGTTCCACTTCCACCAATTAGGTAAGGTATAAATTAAAGATTAAATTTTAATAAACAATATTTTATTTAAAAGTAGGCTACTTGAAGGTTACATAGAAATTAACAATGCAATACAATAAATTACAGGTAAAAATAATCAGTCTCAATTTAGTTCCAACTACCTAGGTACTTTAGGGAACTTTGGAAATGGGGTAAAATGCAACTTTAAACTTAGGAAAAGATAAGTAAACTTAGAAAACACTTTTCACAAACACGTTTTTTATCTATTAATCGAAACTTTAAATCCTCGCCGTGTAGGAAACGCGATAAGATGTTGCAAGAGATTATCTACTATCTACCTATTTTAACTGGATTTTTTCTCCTCCTTATCCTGGGCAGCAGGCTGGACGTCGTTGGAATCCTTTATTTCCTTTCGCACTGGTCCGGTTTGCGCGATGGGAACAGTGCGCTCGCCAGCAGCTACCGGAGCTCGTTTTGGGGCCGTGATTGTGAGCACTCCGTCTGAAGACAGCCGAGACTCGACGTTCTCGGGCGCCGCGCCCTCCGGCAGCAGGTAACGCCGTGTGAACTGCCGCGAGATGAACCCGTGATCGTCCTTACGCTCCTCGTGCTTGCCTTCCACAACCACATACCCGTCCGCTGTCTTCACGCTGATCTCGTCAGGAGAGAAATGCTGCACGTCCAGGTTTATCTGGAACTTGTCTTTCTCCACCTTGATGCTTGAGCCAACATCTCTCGCGGCTGCTGCTAGTTGCCTCCAGGGTCTGTAGTATTCCATAGAAAGCGATGGCGTTGCGACGGCGGTTAAAAAGTCATCGGGTGTTAAGGTCAAACCGAAGTCTTGGTCAAGAAGACGGCTGGGCCAGTAATGGCGGTGGCGTGGATAGTTGTAACCGAACACGAACGGCAACAGCGACATTTTGATAGATTTAAATCAGAAAAGTTAGGTTTTTAAATCAGAAAAATTGGATTCTTCAACTCGTTGAAGGTAGTAGGGATTGCTCGGATCGCTTGTTCGCGCTTCGAAACTTCGATAGCTCGTTTCAAAATTTACTGCCGGAGCCCGCGAACGGCGCTGTATTTATACTCGACGAGCAGCGCCATCTTGTAGCGAGTAGAAATTTCTCGAAAGGTCGTGACGCCTGCCGGCCGGCTAATCGCGTCAAAACAAACTTTGTTTTGTGTACGTGACCTTGAACGTGGAGTAAACAGCTGTCCAAAATACAATACACGTGGCTACAATTACCTACAAGGATTAAAGTAGGTACATACTTTAATCTTTGTAGGTAATGGCTCTTTATTATTCGAAATCGAAATTTCGTGAAGCTGTTGCTAGAAAAATAGCATATTTAAGCACGCAAGTTGAATAATACAGAGATAATGCAGATATTACGATAACAAAATTTACAGACTGGGCAAGTACCTACCTACTTATGTAGGTGTCAACTTATCTCAAGGTGAAAAAACACGACAGATGTGTTTCTATATTCGCTTTTTTCGCAGTTTTTTTTTCGCTTGAAGCATTCTGTTTTTCTATTTCAAATTAAAAAAAACAATATCGAAAGTAGGTACCTAGGTTCATGATAATAAATAATAATATGGTAATTTAATTTTGGATATAATTATAAGTACCTAATACTATGCTAATATAGTATATCGCGGGCTTCAAGCCATAGGGGCGTACAAACAAAAAATTGATTTGCGTTTTTTTAAAATTTATTCGATTCTACTATTACCCATAATTGTTATCTTAAACTTACTAAAATATGTTTACCATCTGTGTGTACATTATGGAGCAATAAACAATTTGATTTGATACACAATCTTTAAATTTATCATAATTTTAGGTGCAATAGTTTTTCAGAAATTAATTTAATACTAATAGATGTGTGATTAAAAACAATATATTACTTGGAAACTATATTACTTCAAACCAAGCAGGCTTACTCTAGAAACCACCTAGAAACCCGTAGACAGAGAAGTGTAGAAACCAATCCCGATCGTTCTACATTGTTATTGGAACGTTTCGTACTCTTGAGTGTCGACACTAGCGCCACTTTGATATTTTATTACGTGGATTTTAAACGAACGAAAGGGAAGCGAAAGGTCATGATGAGTTTTAGCTTTTAGCACAAAATCCGGACTCTTGACGCTATTTTGACACATTGATTGTGACTGCATTGCGACTGAATTGATAAACAATAACCAAAGCGGTACTTTGTTTATATTGTGTGTCAATTTAATTTACTTATTACCAAAGATTTATTATTACTGAGTTTCCTATGTCTATGCTTATTACATAATATTATTGTATAAAAATATGGCGCGTACGGACGTATAGCAGCCGTAAGCCCAATTTATTTACTGTGGTTACTGTTTTTATTATACCCATAGAGACGTATACGCATACGACCTTACCACCTTACCTTACATTGTTATCATCCTTCGTCATACCGTGTCGCGCTACAGAGGTAAAGATATACAGCTCTATTTTTTGTTCTCAATCATAAAAAAATTTGTTATTCGTTGATTTAATCAGAATACGATAGTTATCTTATTACCTCGTATATACTAGATTTTGAAAGAAATGAAAAGTCTTAGCATTCTATGGATTCGCCGTGCGAGTGCCGGGTCCGTCGTGTTGAAGAGAGGAAAGAACCAGTGCCTGGGACTTGTGAACCAGGTGTAGAGTTGAAGGCTTCTTTATGATACATCGGCGCTCACCTTTCACTACCCTGACTTCTCACTTTGCCGTGTTTGATACGATTCTGCGAAAGCCGGTTTAGATATCTACGCGTTCCAGCACATAATTTAGGGTAGTTGTAGACAAACCGAAGTTCTTTTTATTTTTTGTGCATTTATCATTTATGCGTCTTGTTTTTGTTAAATGTTTTTTCATTTCCGTAAACCCAAAGGAAACCCAACATCACATACCTATCTTAAATGTATTATAACTTCAATACGTATCGTATCGAAGGGAAATAAAAACTGATGATTATTTGGTAATGAGATCTATAATTTTTAATTAAAAAAATATAAAATATACTTATATGTACCTACTTATAATTTTTATTTTCCCAAGCTCATTTACATGATTCCACATTTTTATAAACTTAAAAATAGTGTCGTCCGTTTAAAAACACTCGCACCTAGAAATGTGCCGATAGCAAAATGTAGATGCATAACACATTAGACTCTCCGTACAACACTTGAACTTCTTAAAAAAATTCTATTCAGAAATATTTATCCGTCATACCGCGAATCGCGTTCCTAGTTCAAAGTAAACTAGTTGTTTATTTATACCCACTAAAGAGGAAAGATTTGATTGATTTTTTTTGCATTAAATAGGCTCCGTAACTACGTACTAGAACGATTTCGATGGGTATGGAGAGATTTTGAGACCCTGGGCTACCAAGTGGATAAGTAAGTACTTTTTTATTAATAAAAGGCAAACGAAGTGCCAGAAGGAGGATAAGTCCGCATCAATAGGTAGGTACTATATCAGAAATTCAATTTTATGCATTTCATCTGCAGCATGAGTTATGTATTATTACATCAAGACTACTTAGGGCTAGCAGCTAGCCCTAAGTTGCCTTGATGTAATTGTTGTAATGCAGTTGCCTGGCTGGCCGCCAGCCTCATATAAGGTCTCATGCTAAGAGGTCATATAGCCATCAAAAACTTGCAACACCAGGGCTAGATTCGCGTGTCTTCTTCATCCTATTTCCTAAAGCGTAGAGCTCCTGAAACCTTGTGCTGTAGGAGGTACCTACTTACTTATAAATAGGGGACATAAACTTTTCGACTAAGGTTAAATAGGTAGGTTTCTCCGAATTCAAACAGTTTCTTCTTTGTTGGTCTGAGGTATCTTCATTTTTTTAACGCTTACACCAACAAATTATCTACACAGAATAAATGACTCGTGAACAAATATTCGTGGTCATTATACAAACATTTACCCCTACCGAGATTTGAACCCGGACCGCCAGATGTGTAGGGAGCGTTACTGACCACTCCATGATGATGACGTCTATAATAATGATATTATATCCTACCTAATAAAACATTTCTATAGCATTTATTACCTACTCAACATCAAATTTAAAATCAACCATATTCAGGTACTTATTACAATTAAAATTCATTATTTGATAGGACTCCTAGGCGGGGTACCTAGCTAGATTTTCATATTTACTTTATTACTTAAGTCATCTTAGTTTAATGTCAAACTTCGGGATGTACCTAGGTACCTAATTAAATGACTCAATATTTAGCTTGTAAAAACAAAACAACTGTGTTGACAATAATCTAGAGATTCGAATAACAAAAAAGAGTCATAATAATTGCTACATGCTACATATCTGGTGATTTTTAGAATAGTCTAGAAAAGTTGCGAACATTCTAGATAATTCCAGTGTAGTGTAGCAAATGTTACAACAGCAACGTAGCAGAACTTTATCGTGGTTACGAGAAAAATCTATTCGACGCTAGATGGTGCTGCGCTTCAGTATAAATAGCAGTGCGAACGACCTCCAATCATTCATTCATTGAAAACACGCTCTAGTGTGCGAGTACAAGCAATTCCAAGTTATCGGAAATATCTACGCAGTTGTTTATTTATTCAAGATGTCTATTCTGCCTTACGCGATGGACGAGTTTGGCTTCACACGCCCATACAGTCTGATGCACCAGCATTTCGGTATGGGATTGCATCCCGAAGACATTCCGGCAATAATTCCACCTAGGACCCACTGTCACTACTACAGACCCTGGAGGCAGCTCGCCACAGCCGCAAGGGAAGTTGGCTCCAGCATCAAGGTGGATAAAGGCAAGTTCCAGATAAACTTGGACGTGCAGCATTTCTCTCCTGAAGAGATCAGCGTGAAGACGGTGGACGGGTATGTGATTGTGGAGGGCAAGCACGAGGAGCGTAAGGATGAGCACGGGTTCATCTCGCGGCAGTTCACGCGACGGTATATGCTGCCGGAGGGTGCGGCAGCGGAGAACGTTGAGTCCGTGCTGTCTTCAGATGGAGTTCTCACAATCACGGCCCCAACACGAGCTCCGTTAGCTGCTGGCGAGCGTACTGTTCCCATCGCGCAAACCGGACCAGTGCGGAAGGAAATAAAGGATACCAACGACGTCTCTGCAACAAATGGTTGTTGCCACTAAGTTGAAATTCGAAGCATTTTTTTGTGTGATGCCTGCCCATGGTGTACGTATTTTATTTATAATTCCTTTTCCCGCCTTGTGTTTGTGAAATTATTCCAAAGTTGTGGCAGTGCCATGAGACTGAATATTATTATGTAGATAAAGTTTAGTGATGTTAATAATACTTAGCTTGTAAGTTTTATTTAAAAATAAACACTGTATTATCTCATTTGTTTTATTATTATTTTTCAATTGATATACCAATAATTTTGTAGTTAGGTATGTACATGCTTGATACACGAACAAATTTACGAATTTACATGGTTCAATTTCCGTTAAATATGTATTGCTTTCAATTACATTCGCTTTTTACATGTCATTGAAACGTTTAAATAAACATTGCTAATGCTTATTAAGGCCCTGTCCGCAAAGCGATATTTCACGGCGCGTTTTTTTATCATGCGCGATATTTTATCGCTGTGCGGACGGCCTAGGCCCTGTCCGCACAGCGATAAAATATTCGCGCGGAAATAATATCGCGTTCAATTTGCATCAAACCACAGATTTTTTCGCGCGATTTTTTTTACCGCATGTGCGGATAGTCCTATAAGATCCTATGTGTCACAGAATTTTGCGAGAAAAAAAACGTGCGGTGAAATATCGCTGTGCGGACAGGGCCTTACCGAACGCTTTCAATGGCATTGTTTTCAATGCGATTAAAACGAGTAAGTAAACATGAGGATTGAACGTGACTCATTCCGTGCACGGCATGAAGGATTCTTTTTTTTGAACTCGCTAAATTTTCCACTAAAAACTCAAAGTTCAGACCAAATAAAAATGTGAAGACAGCCTCCTGCGGAGAACGCATGAGGTTTTATAGATATGTAGTGCGTTAGTAGGTTTGTTTTTAGTTTATGACAAGGCGTAGTTTCGTTACACCTGTTGTTATAGGTTTTTTCGGCGAACAGAGCTACTTTAATTTTGAAGGGGGGATAAGGTTCGGTTTAAAGGTCGTAGCACACTTGTCCTCTCGGAAAAGAAGCGAACCGTATCGCCTCTTTACTATGAAAAAGAGGCAATACGCTACGGTCCGTAGTCGTTTCGTAGCGCGCTTCGTAGCGTTCATAGTTATAAAGAAGCGTTCCCTTTATTTGCAGAGCCTCGTCTAAACTTTTTTATTTAATTTCCGAATAGATAGAATATTCTACCGCGGAGACCAAACTATTTGGAGAGTAGGTGAATAAAACACAATAATTTTGTATGAACCTCTTTATTTAGCTACAACAAAATGAAGACCCTCCGTCAGGGTGGGGATAAATAATACCATATATTTAATGCTATTAATAGTAGTGGTGTATAAAACAATTTAATCTTTTAGAAGCTCAGTTACGCATATCACTACTGTGCTGTGTATTCACAATATATTTTCTTTAAATATATTTGAATTTACAACGTCGGTTTGGTAACTATGGAACTGAATAGGATAAAAGTCCCATGAAATGAAATGTTTGTAATATTTTTCTTTTTTTTTTCTTAAATTTTCCCTATTACGGGACGGCAAAGGGATCTAGCCCATACAGCCAAGTCTTCAGTTTTATTATCTTCTTTCTTGATTTCTGCATTAAAATATGGGCGTCACACATTTTAATGTATCTAGGGAGTACTTGGAAAGAAATGCATGGACCACAGACCTCATGATTGTGACTGATGAGAATTGTATAGTGGGATTTCCAACCACTATACAATTCTCAACGCCACATACACAAAACCTTTATTTCAATGATTCTTCATAACTGTTCGTCAACACGGATGCTTATGCAACAAAACGACACCACTTTCACTGCACAAAATCCATTCCGAAGCAATTTTTAATTATCAAAATAAAGATCGACATCCAGACGCCATGGTTTCCCGCCAAACACTCACCATATTTTTCTTTTATGCTCTCTCTTTAGGGTAGGCAAAGGAATCTAGCCCATACACACCCATGTCTACGGTAATTTTCTCTTCTTTATTGAAGTTTGCATCAGAATACAGTGTCACACATTTTTAATGCATTTACGGAGAGTTGTGCGGGTAATGACTAACTAATGGCAATATACTTTATAATGACCAATTGGCCACTGATGCTGATGAAAAGCTTTTTCATATTCTCAACATTTTCTATATAATGGGACAACTTTTCAATACAAATAGCTCAACAGACCTGCATGAAAAATACAAAAAAAATGTCAGGTTTACCCGATATCAAGATTAAAGTTCAATGTCTCCCCAAACCGACATTGAAATTACAATTTCTACTATTAAAAGTATTGCTATACATTGATACTACATCACCTGTCGACGTCAGACAGCGTTGACTATTTTCTCACAGACGAGGCGTACAACACTGCAGGTTGTAAACCAGGGCGTAGTCTCATAGACAGGACGAGTCGTAGGGAGCAATGTATTCTACGTCATAGTGAAGATGAGATGACCTAGCCACATATTTGACGAGTGGTGTGATGCAAAGAACTGCGAACGTTAAGTGGCAGTGGGCAGGGCACATCGCAAGTTGAACTGCTCGGCCGCATGCTTCCTGCTTGGAGGAGACAAGGCACACGGCGACACAGGGGCGAGGGGAGGCCACGGTGTATATTGTGCGCGGAGTAGGGCAGGGGTGCGAAGCCAGCCATAGGACGGACGACGCAAGCCCCCAGACGGGTGAGGCGAGCTCCGGTAGGGAGTCACAATTGTGACCCCTCACGTTCAGAGCGGCGTCTTAATCGACTCAAACGATCAATTGAGCGTCCGAATGGCTGAAAGTGGCGGACCAACAGGTGCAACTGGGCCCTCGGGCCAGGAGACTCCTCAACAGGAGGGGTCAGAGGATGGCTGGCAGAAGCTAGCGAACCGTCGGCGACGGCCCTCATATTGCCGCCACTATATGGTCAAGGGAGACCCCCAGAGAAGGGTCGGTGGCTGGCAGTAGCTCCTGTGGTTTCTGGCAATTAATTGGTGTCAGGGCAGCCTTGACGGGCAGCGCTGGAGACGGCTCGGTGTGTTGTATACATACGCAGAGCCCGAGCCGTCCCGTTATAGCGCCGCGATGGTCAGGCCTGAGAGGATGTTTAGTGGGTAGGGAGGGCACGTTACCTCGAGTCCCACTTATCCCCTGCGGTTGGCACCATCCCACAGGGACGATGGGTAAACGCATTTGATATCCTCGCAAAAAAGGGCACATCGTGAGTTGCTTCCCCCCGAAAGTTCGCAATTCCGGGTCGCTGTTGTAAGGTGCCTTGGCAGCAGCCCAGAGAGAATATTTAGTGGGTAGTGAGTGGAACGCTTTTACCTTTGAGTCTTATAACCCTGCCGTTGCAACGTAGTGCAGACGCTGGCTCGACACTAAGGCCCTGTCCGCACAGCGAAAAAATATTCGCGTGGAAATAATATCGCGTTCAATTTGCATCAAACCACAGATTTTTTCGCGCGATTATTTACCGCATGTGCGGATAGTCCTACAAGATCCTATGTGTCACAGAATATTGCGAGAAAAAAAACGCGCGGTGAAATATCGCTGTGCGGACAGGGCCTAAGAGTGTGGAGATCGCGTTGTATTTTCTTTCAAGACAGCGCTCACCAACTCGCCACGGTGGACATGTGACAAAGCTATTTACTAGTAGACACTAGACCGACTCCATACGCAAAAACGAGTTTTAAGCCATTCGTGGTAATATATTTTAGAATAACAATCTCGACGGCTAGGTTTTATCTCGGATGTTAGTTACTGGAGGTGTTAAAACTTGCAGTTTGTGGTACCACGTCGTCTGCTAGAAGCCTAACACACAACAATTTATTTACTTTTTATACATGAAAGCGACAGACGACTGAAAAACACCTATTTTTAACAACATAACCTATACACTAGATCATATAGAGAATGGGAATGAAAAACAATGGTCCAAGCCATCTTGAAACGTTCAGCAAATGCTGATATACATAGGCTAAGTAACCGACTTGCAAATTCGAGGAATGTTAGTGTTGGCTCGGCACTAACCTATTGTTAATTGATTTGCAGTCAGTACAGCGCTGTTACTTGAGCGTAGATTTCAATATTTCCGCTTACCAACTGCATGTAAACGGTGGTTAGTTCTTGGCGCCAGTACTGGGCCCTGTTACTGACTTGTTACCTTATGTAAATCAAGCTTAACGCTGTAAAAGTCATATAAAGCACACAATTAAAGTCAATAAGAAGTATTAGGAAAAATATAATAAAAATGGAACACAAAACCCATGGAGTAGACAATACAATGCCAACGTAATCGAATCAAGGTAATTCCTTACTTTTGTTCAGATTTTTTTTATGTCATTTACATCCCATTCTATATGTGATCAAGTTTAAACGTAATTTATACGCCCATAAAGTAATTAGAATAAGATACAAATGAGAATCACAATGTAAAATGCAAGTAATGGAAGAAAAGCATGTCTTAACTGATATTAAACCTAAACATGTATATCTACAGAGTCTACAATTATAAGTCTACAATAAAAACCCCATTGAAAATTAATATATTGGACGTAAAAAGTGGTTTAAAATTCTAGTAAGCACAAAGTATTTAAAAAATTCGCTTTTCTTCCAACAATTGTATACTTACATTACAACAATGATTGATTTTAAAATTATTTAAAACTGATTATGCATTGGCTATTTTATAAATAAACATTTCCAATTCAATAGTATGTGTGAGTGCAGATAACTTTAGAAAACATATGGATAAAACAGATCTTCGTTTTGTATGATAATATTAAACTATTTGTCTATAATTTATTTACATGGAAGGCATATGGCAAGTGCACGATCATTTTTTTTATAAATTTAAATATAATTTAAATGTATTTGAGTAAAAGGACGTCCTTTCATGAACCATTCACTTTTATACGCTAATTCTAAGTATACTTTAAAAAATCCAACACTTTAAAAATGAAGAAATCAATTTAAAAATTTCCATATAAAATTTCTTTAGCAATCATACACAAAAAAAGTTATTGTACACATACATCGACTCTACTCCAACAGAACAATTTAGAAATATTTTTCTCCTATTTTAATTTTTATAAATTTATATATTTATTATCTACTTTTTTTCTAACATCTATGCTATATAACGTAAATGATCGTACGTTTTGCTTTGCAATGACTAAATGCTAGAAATATAAGTACAAAATTGAGCCTTAATGATATGTATCGTTAGAATCACTTTGCGAAATCGGTGTAATTTTAAATATTTTGATTATCAAATTAACCAGTGTAAGAGTGTTTTAAACAGGATTAATTGATTTTTTTCACGTGTGTTAATCATAGAACATTTTTGTGATATATGGGTGAATCGTCTTCAATTGATTTATGTAAAAGTTGCATATAAATATATTAACCAAATAATATCGTGTTAAGTGTCGAAGAAGCGACATAAACATCGTTTTAAAGTTACTAATTTAAAATATATATCTTATATTTTTTATATCTAACTTGTAGACATATTTATGAGATCTGAAACATGTATATTAACAAGATATTAACATAGAATGTAAAGATCAAAGCAGTTACAAATATTAAAAAAAAAAATGAAATACTGTCAGTCATATTAAATGAGTTTGTAGTGTTGACTCACAATTAAACATATTTAAGGCCAACCACCACTAAAATGCTATCAAATACATTGCCAGTTAAAGTAAAAACATAAATAATTTACAGAAGTAAATTTCAAGTAATTTATGTTGTACATACTTATATCTATTAATTATGGTTCCTTTATTTTAAAATATCTTGTATAAATATTGAGAAAGTTCAAAGTTGCTTAAGTTTCTCATATTAAGTACTTCTAATAAATGACATAATTATAATATAAACATTAAAAAGATAAAATAAATCAAATCTACGTTATAAAAAGGGATACTAAAACTAGATACAAAAAAAAAAACTTAGACTACTATATTACAGATAAAAGACTTCGCCTAGGTCCTCTGAGACAGGAAGTGTACCAATAACACTGGCTGCATTACCTCGCTGAATCGCGAGACTAATTTTTTGTGCGACATACAAACCAGCCTTATTGTCACTTACTGTCTCACGTAGCCGCTCTGTGATATCCCGAAAAAGACGGTGGGCTCCTGGACCCCATGGTCCCAAAGTCTCTACACCAAACGGCTCAAATAAATAATCTCCTGAGAGACCAGCGTATTTGCGCCGTTTGAGTGATTCAGCGGAAGCTGCAGCCGATCCAGACATTGCTGAGGTAGCTGGAATATGGGACATTGCCAAGGTGTCCGCGCAAGTGGCGTCCCATACCAGGCATTTTCCCTTCTTCCATGGAACGAGGGTCATACCGTCAGGCCTCTTACCGTCATCGCGTGCTAAACCATTAGGCTCCAAAGCAGCGGGCATTCCGGTAGTAACAAGAGCCCGGCGGATGATGTCATTAATCTCAGCATGTCTTGTAAATCGGCCTGCACTTCTCGCGCAGGAGAGACCATGGTGTCCAAGATTATCGACTATTATACCACAGCGGCATTGATGTGGGACATTACAGGCGATACCTAGGCGTAAGCATGTTGCAATCCGAAATGCAGTGCGGTCAAGAAGTGTCCCTATATTAGCCGATGGTAAAGCCTGTAGCCAAAGCCCAGATTCCCACTCCCCCACAGCCAAGAGACGAGCCCGATCCGCAGAATTGGATGACGTGTTTAAAAGTTCATCCCGCACCAATTTGCAGAGTGGCTCGTCCCACTGTCTCTGGGAGCAAGGGGAAGCTGGCAATTCGGAAACAGGGCAAGCCGCGGCCCAAGTTGATTTTGCCCCGGCTAAGTGAGACACTTCATAGGTACTGATACTATTAAGTAAAATCCTATCAACTAAATTACTTGTTCTGTGAACAGAAGACAAGAAAGCTGGAAGAGCAACACTCGAAATTTTCCTTATACCTAAACCACCATGGCGAACAGGTAAAGAGGCCTGACACCAAGAGCGATCACATAATTGAATGTTGAGGACAGAAGAGAGAGTTTCTTTTAATTTGTTATCTAAATCCAAAAGTAGATTGGGGAATTTCCAAAGTTGGCTAGAACGCACGATATATGTGAATTGAGGAACGAACAGACAAAAACGGAGAATCACATAGGCCATGTGAGTGTTAATTTTAAGAAGCCTATTACATGTATCTGTAAATTTGGAAATTTTTTCTTGGACAAAGTCTGTAATAGAGTCGTCTAAAATAGGTGCTCCAAGAAGACGAAGATTTTGCTTATTAATTATTAAAACATTGGGAGCCAACAAGTTAAATTTGGAAATTATATCATTCCTATGGTATTCTGCGATATTGTCTGAAATAAATAATTCACATTTAGAAAAATTCAGTTCCAGACCTATACCCTTGAGTTCTTTGATGAGTATGTTTAAATCATCAAGAACTGAATTTGCATCGCCTCCTAGGGTGCCATCGTCAAGATACCACACGTTAAATTTCGACTTTAATTTCTGGATTATGGGATGGATTGCTAAACTAAAAATTGCCGGACCGAGAGGATCACCTTGTTGACAGCCTACCTCAGAGGAGACTAAATTATTTCGATATTGTAAATTTGATGGTGAGCTGTAGCACTGCCAAAGGAAATTGTAGATGGAAGGAGTTTTATTTTTAACTTGACTTAATAGTGCACCCCTGTCCACAGAGTTAAAGGCATTTTTAACGTCGACTTTGACGACAACCTCTCCGCACTCGTTATCCAAGAAAGTGCGGAGAGCATGAACAGCAGCTTCGCAACCAGACTTCGAGCCAAAACCCAGTTGAGTTGGTTGGAAATAATTCGATAGGCTGTCCATGATCTCCCTGCAACATGTCTTGGCAACAAGGCGGCGGTAGGTGGTACCGACTGCTATAGGTCTTATTCCGCCATCCTTTTTCTTGAGAGCGCAGAGGTTGGCCCCGTACAAAATGCATAAGACCTCAGTGTTCACAGTACCTGCGAGCATAATGTTGGCTAGTGAGGTTAACTCTTTCAGCAGCGACTCACCGGCATCACCACAGCTCACAGACGTCAAATCCTTTAGGTGCTGGGGTGTAAGGCCGTCTAATCCGCCGGCGGAGCCGCTACTAAATGAGGCAATTGCCAAACGAATCACATCTGTGGAGACATTAAGAGATGTATCATTACTGCTCGGCTGGTCAAGTAAATCGAGGTTTATGCTACTCTCTGGGTGTTTGCTTTTGAGAGTGGACAGGGTCTCGACAGAATTAGGGGCTATAGAGTCACTCGAAAACAGAAGGCGCGCGGCACCCTTGATATCCCCATCGCTTAGTTTGTTTTCAACAGATCTATATACGTTATGATTGTGAAATGAGCGTGGACCAGATTGAAAAGCCGGAAGGATATAAGATGTACAGTTTTGTTTAACGCGAGATGTAACAGATGAACGAGATGCGGGGTCTTTAGAAACATGTAATACGCGGAAAGGAAACGTGAGAAGACGCTCCCATGCTGCTTTTGAATTCTCACTCACGGTAGCGTGTATCTCTTCTGCAAGTTTCCTCGCAACAGATACACGTGCGCCGCGCGGGATGTGTCTTAACAAAGGTATTTTACATTTATACTCAGCGAGAGTTTGCGAGAACAAATTAGGCGATGTGATTGGAGAGTCCTCGGGTGTAGACGAGGCAGAGCAAGCAAAAAAACTTTGGCTAAGAGCCTTGTGACACTTACCCAGATGTATATTCAATCCTCTCTGTCCCTTAAAATACCGAGGATGAGGGCAAAGGTGACACTGCACGAGGCTATTTTCCAGAGACCCTATAGGCTGACTTAGATTAGGACGCACTGCACTTACGTTTTGCATAAATTATAGCTAAAAATAATCTTAAACATTAAAAATACCTATAAAATTAAACAATAAATGACACTTATAAATAAAACATTAGGTATAAACAAAAAAGTCAATTAGAGTTCCGGAGCAGGGCAGAATGATTGGTGGATTATGAACGTCAATGATGCGCGCGCTGAGCAAAGTTGACTCCTATTGGGTGATATTGAAGACATCGGCAAGAATGCCGTCTAGGCAACGGAAAGCGTCCTTGGCAACAGATTTCCACGTCAAATGTGATGATGACAGATGATGATTAACTTTGTCGGGCTTCGCAGCACAAAAACGGGACACGTGCTAAGCAGTCCACTTTTTTGTACGCCGAAATTACACTTTTGTATTCACTTTTAACACATTTCAGGTCATAAGAAATCCTTTTTACAATTTTATTTTGAAATTAAAGACACAGTGACAAATTTAACGTCATTAGATACCTCTAACATTTTGATATGTTCAGTAATTTTTCATCTCGAAACGTCAATCTGTATTTTTTTATCCTTACTTAATTATAGATTTTGATATAAGAAGTATTTTCTTTTAAAAAGATATTAATATTGTTAGTTGTGACACTTCGTAATAATTTTACGAAACATACATTTTGTGCAAAATCTTTTAATTGGAATCTGTTTGACATTAGATTAGCAACATAAAAATTTACTTGTTTTTCTTTTTTGCGAATTCAGAGATGATCCCATAAAGGACACTTGAAAATTTATATAGACGTTTGGTAAGTACCCACATATTATAAAACGACAAACAAGTTACGACCACCTACCCATGGTAATACAGTCATGGAGAAATCAAAATTTCGAAATTATAAATTTATTTTTGATATTTTGCTGAACGAAATATTTGTCAAGGGAAATTTAAAATATGTTTTTTAATTTAATTTTTTTATTACACTATCGTATTCATTAGACTATGTTGGCATGGGTAAGTGCTCCATTGTTACCTCATGTCATGTACTAATAAACCTGTATATAAAATACGTTATTAGAAGTGCCTTTAAATACAAAAGACAACATGTTTAATAAAATATAATGTAAAGTTACATAAAAATGAGAATTGTACAAAGAAAGTAACAATTAGATGGTAAAATTGGCCTTTTCTGAAAATCAAAACTTTTATGATTGAACATATTGGTTTTGTCCGAAGTGCGTATTCCAAGCTTTATTTAATTTAACAATAATTTATTTAAATACCTTAAAAGATTTGAAAATCATCACAGACATTATTTATGCACTGTTTGTTTGATATGTATTTGTTTCTTTTAAATTCTAATTTAACGTAACAATGTATATTATAGTTAATGCGTCAGAATTGCACTAAATAAATTAACAATAAATAACAATTTATTAATCATATTTTTACGTGGTTTTCAGAGGCGTATTACAGAACTTTACTTTTATTGAACAATAGGTTTTTTTAGCCTTATTAATAAATTTAATATAAATATGTTGCATTTGTTTCCATATTATTTCTTAGCAAGCCGGTTTTGTTTTTTTTATCTACTCATACTCGCATATATACATACAAATCACACTCACTATTTATAAAACCTAGAGCCACATTACCATTTTTGAAATAACTTAGGTGAAAGTTGAGGTGAAAGTATTTCATTGAAATAATAGTACATTGTTCACCGCGGGACGAAAGTGACAGATTACCAACGAGGGAGCAGATTGTACAATACTCTCGAGTTGGGAATCGAACTTTCTCCCAAGTGTTACATAGTGCTTTATACTACACCTGTGAGGAACATTCAAAGACTTCTTAAATTGAAATAAGCAGTAGCTATAAAAAAAACAAAAAAAATACTTAGAAAATATTGTACAATATTTTCTGAGTACTTTTTGTTTTTTTTTTCAAAAAAAAATTATTGAAATCAACTCGGAAGCCGATCCCAAACCACCTGTATTCAGGGTGTTGGTTATTTAGTTTACATGTTGTATAGGTATTTTTCTCGAACATTCAAATAAAATTCAAATTCTTTAGCAAATTAAGTTTTGATTTACATAAATTATATTATCAAATTAGAAATTATCAAACATCCATAGTTGTTTTTGAGAAACTAAGTACTTATATTGTTTTGAATTTGTTATTTTGTGTCATAAAAACAAGGCAAACACACCTATTTCTTCAAAATGTCTTATATGTTATATTTTATAGATTAAATGTGTTTACATGGAAAAATACTAAGGACGTTCAAAAATCCTACTAAGAGCGATAGCACACGTCGTGTTTTAAGCGCGCCGACGACGCGCGTTTGCGGCGCGTGTACAGTCAGCTTCATAAATATCTGAGTGTCAAGACTGATCAAAATTATCTAACAGACAAAAATTCAATATTATATGCGCTGTTAGAGTATCTTATTGTTGTAACCATCCAGAGTACTCAATATTATAGATGCCGATTGTTGCGTTTGTATTGTGTGTTTGAAGTAATGCAAACGCTCGAAGAACCTGGGACCGGGAATATAGCGCATATGTAGCTCTGTAGGTATCTGCGCGTATACACGCAGTAGATACCCGTTTCATGATCGCCCCGTGTGCTTACAAGGTTGCGTTCAAAACGCGTTTTAAGCGTGCACACGTTCGTCATCAGCAAGTCGCCTGCGCGTTTAAAATACTCCGTGTGCTATCGCTCTTATACCGTAGCGTAGGTATAGTACCACTGACTAATCTAGATACTTGATCTGAAGATATTTTTTTTAAATTTATTTACAACTTTTAGTATGACGTTTTGATCTTTTCTTAATAAAAACTGCCATGGAAACACATTTAATCGACAGAGTAAACTCCGTAATACGCCTCTTCAGACCAGCATACAAATAATTAACCGTAGTATATTTTCATACGAGTTGTAAATATATTTGTGCTGTGAAAAACCGCTTAAAAAGTGACAGCAACAATCATTAATTACAGAAATAAACTTCAAGCTTTCCTTAAGACCTCGTTCGTTCTACTAACCAAATAGTTTACAACCTCAATTTAAAAAAATAAAGATAGTATACATACTATACATAAGTGTACAGAGCCTAAGTAGCAGTATCTAACACCACTAATCTTTTAACCTCTTTAGAACACAAGAACCTATGTCTACATCAAATTAAAGCTTCTTGCTTTACCATTTCAACACGTTACATTATATACCTAAGGTGTAATGTCCCAGAAATACTTTTATCTAAGTGACGACTACTTAAAATAAATTTGTTACACTGGCGGACAAAGAATATCATTATAGTTATAAATTGTAATACGTTTTGCTTTTGATTCGCAAAATATTTGAAAATTGTAAAAACATAATAGAAAACGAGACATAAGAAAGTAAACCTTCCGTCTCAGCACTTGATCACATGACAGGATATTTTTTTTAGATTTTTGTTTCCCATATAATTTAGTAAAAATTTTCACATTTACATTTACAAGTGAACAAATTATTTTTTCTTAATTCGTGTAGTAATTGTATTTCTATTAAACACCTTATATCACAACGAGTATAGATACTTCTTCTACTGCCCCCAGAATCAAAAAGTTTTCATGTCCTAAACACAAAGGGTTGTTATCGCCCACGTTGAGAACCTTTGGTTTTTGGATTATTTGGATTGAATATTAAAAAGAGAGGTTTTTTTTTAATCATTTTCAATTTCTGCATTTCTGTTTGTATGAATTTAGTAATTCTGTTTTTGATTATCCTCTCCACTTAATGTTGACGGTACAAAGTTATATGACTGACGAATTATTTAAATACATAAACTGCCTGTTACTTCATATAGTTGAGGGATATATCCATCAATTAAACTTTCGTTCTTGGTGATATGGTCCAAAAATAATGAATGAACGAACACATTATTTTAATATAAAGTATCAAGATAATTTCTCCCATCTATTTAGTGCGCTCTATTTCCCTGCCCGCCATTGTAACTAATAAGGGTGCATTCACATTGATGGATATACATACATACTATACATGTAAAGTGAATATCAATATTCATATCATTCCATTTATATTTCGTGTGTAATTAAGTGTGTAACACTCGATGGCTTTGAAAGCAATAAAGTGACACTTGACTTAACGAAATTTGAACGCTAAACTTAATACTGTAAAGTAATAATTTACGATGTAATTATAACAATTTCTTTAAAAAATCACATTGACAATTCGAATATTGATACCCACATAAGGTCTAACAGAAAGGCGAAAACTACAACAGACTATCACTAATTTTCGGGAAATAACGTTCTATGATTGCTATAGACAAGGTTGAATATTGTTTCTCAAGTTTTTAGTATTTAAATACTTATTGATATATTCATCGAAAAATTGTAACACGTAGATGAGCTTTCGGTAATACTTACAAACTTACAAAATAATTAAGGTTCAGCTTCTTTATTACTTTCTTGTATACGTAGTATAGAGGAAGTCATGTAATCTTCAAAAAATTCGACCTCGAGATTTTGACGGATTTACACGTGTTGGACCTCCCGAGTCTAAAAATACCGTTTTTGGAATTATGTGTGTGTCTGTGCGTTAGCACGATAACTCGAGTATGCTTCAACTTATTGCAACCAAATTTAACATGCATGTATGACATCAAAATATAAGGTTTCTATCAACTTTTGAGTCGTTTCCGGTATACGAGAAAGTCAAGGGGGCCATTCCCATTTTTTATAATACCATTTTTTATTCACTAGCCGTATACACATATTTTGTATTGAATATCTCACGTCTAGTAAGAGTTGATACGGATCTGAACAAAGTCTGAACATAAGTTATAATTTAGTTTTTTAAAGGATCTTTGCTCTATGAATTTATCATCTAACGCTTAGAAATATTAAGAAAACAATCCTTGAAAAACTAAAAAATTGCGACGCAACTTGAAATTTGCAGAATGTCGTTCAGCAAAAGGCAATTGTACAGAGGATGCTAATAAGTCATAAGTATGATTGTGCATTTTCAAATCATGCAGGCATGTTCTTATTACAAAATGAGTCTCAAGACTCAACGCCGTACCTACTCGTGCGTCACTATCTATTTGAGCTTGATAGAAAGTGACAAACGATTCTCAAGACATGATTGATTTCTGAGTGTTATTCTGTATTAGACTAAACATTGTCTGTAGCAATCACGGAGCCCACGTAGATCAACCAAACGACAACAGTGTAAAAGGCGTACACTTATATACAAAACCCAGCCTTTAGATCGACCTACAAGCACCAGTTCTAAGTTGGAAATAAACCGAGAAACATTTAACTATGATATGTTTAGTTAATCTTTCAGTCTTCATTCTACTACTAAAGTCAGTCCTAAGCTAACGGATCTTATAATCCCATAAGAAGAGGACGCGATATTTCCAAAACGTAAATAAAAAAGCATCATCGAATCACAAGATTTAGTACATTCAATTTCATAATACACATCTCTAGAAAAATATTTAGGTATAATTGCATCAGCAACAAGTTCATTAAAATTATCAAATATTGTAATATTCACAGCTTTTATGATATGTATCGTTTCCTTACATTTATTTACATCTAATTCACTTACTTTTACACTGTTTGTGATTTCTTGTGCGCTAACTGAAGCGAGTGCATCGTGCTCTAAGTCTACAACGTCGATAAATTCTTCGTTCAAAATAGTTACAAATTCATTTAAAATATATCTCTCGTTACAGAAAGTGATCTCTAAAGCAGGGTTAGAATTACGATCGAATAAATTCGATATGGAATTGACGATTTTGTTACATGAGATGTCGGAGTTGTACAATATGCTGACGATGATGATGATTAAGTAGAGGATCTTGTAGGGCCGATGGGCAGTAATAGCGGAGCTTGGTGGTGTTGGGTACACCACGTCCACTTCAGCAATCTTGAAGATGGAGAGCAGGAGATGTGAAGAGATATCTTCGTGTTGGGAATTGATGCGGGATTTGACTACCTTTAGTACGTCAATGCATTCCTCCTGCAATTAGTTTAAGAAACATTATAGGTAATAATATATTAGTAACATTTCTATCGTTCTACTACGCCAAAATTTTATAATGGAGAGGTTCCAGTCTCATGAAACTTAGATAGTCTCATATAACTAATATAACTGCACACTGGTCTCTGTATGTCGTCATATTAGCCTTTTGTAAATTATTGTCAGTTCAATAAACTATACATGATTTTGCTCGTAATGGTGACCTGCAGAGATTTCTCTTCCGAAATTCATTTCAGGCGTCAGTCCCTCACTTAGATTTTAACCTACGAAGCATCGCCAAGACGCATTGCCATTATGCTAAATTATTGCAAAGGGCTGAAAAATACTTTTGAATTATATTTTTTGTATTTGGATAGAATATTCTTTGTTTCACGTTTATATTAATATTTAGATTCTTGAACATTTGTAGCATTTAGTGATGAGTTTTTTATAATTTCTATATTTTCTCCCTTAGATTTTGTCTAGTGTCAATATTAATCTGTGATAAATTGTTTTATTATTACCTTCTCCCGATCAAGCAAGGCTTCCCCTGCCTCTCGTAAGGTCTCCTGCTCCTTCTGAGGGACACTCGCTGATATGATCACGTTCTCATTGCTGATGTTGAACAGGGTTAGAGTGCAGTTTGTCTGAAAATCAATATGAGGTTTCTAATATCTATGGCAAAATTTTGTGACTTCTCGATGCAAACGACTCGTAGTCTTCACAAAGTAATTAATGTTATCATCATCAACAGCTCATATAATGTCCCCACCTCGGGCTCGAGCCTACCCCATATTAGGGGCGATTAGGCCTTAGTCAACCACGCCGGCCAAGTGCGGGTTGGTCGACTTCACACACAACTTAAGAATATCTTCAGAGGTGTATGCAGGTTTCCTCACGATGTTTTCCTTCACTGTAAAAGCGTCGATTAAACGTACATATATTATGAATTCAAAATTTTAAAACACATTGGTACGTGGCGGGGATCGAACCAGTGCCTCCCGGGTGGGAGACGACGCTCTTACGCATTCCGCCACCGACGTTCCACCAAATAATGTTATAGATGAAGGTATTATATATCTATAATAGAGCGGAAAGAGGACAGTCCAGTACGCCATTCCTCTGGAAGAAGTCTGAAAGAGTTTGGGTCGCTCTACGACCGCCAGTTGAGTTGCACTATGCCCAAAAGTTGCAGTACATCTTCTGGTTGCCAATGTAAGTATACCCCTAACTATCCAGTTATACAACATAATAAATGTTAAATATTATTATGGTCCCTACTTAGGTAATCGGTTATTTGATTCTATATGGTAGATAGTAGTTATCTGGTTATCGCCATTTCAGGCATCTTGCGTGATTCACGCTAGATGCTAGTTTTTTTACTTACTCGTGTAAGTATAGAGAAAGTCTTGTAATTGTCCATAAATTCAACCTCGAGATTTTGACAGATTTACACGTTTTGGACCTGAGTCTAAAAATACCGTTTTTTGAATTGTGTCTGTGTGTGTATCTGTGTGTCTGTGCGTTAGCACGATAACTCGAGTATGCTTTAACTTATTGCAACCAAATTTAATATACAAGTATGATATCAAAATATAAGGTTTCTATCAACTTTTGAGTCGTTTATGGTATACGAGAAAGTCAAGGGGAGACCACTCCCGATTTTTTACGATTGCCATCTTCCAGTGGCATCTGGGATCTTATAATGCGTTCACTGATTCTAAAACATGGAGGAAAATCAACCTGAATAAATGTTTAGTTTTTCCCTAATGATATTATATTTAAAAATAGGTAGATAGGTTACCTTCATACTAATTCAAAGTCAAAAATGGTCCAAAATATCATCATGTTACACGGTCAAATTAACTCGGCACCTAAAGTCTACGATTTCATGTTGTCGTATGTGGCGAGTTAAGTGGTCGTATTGTAAGTTATGAGTAAGACAACATGATATCTAGCAATAGAGTAAACGAGAAAGATATATGCTCGGGTGTGCTAATCAGCTTACTTTTAGGGTGCCAATTTTTGCAAGCAAGTAACCTATCTACCTCTTTTTAAATATAATATCATTGTTTTTCCCAGTACCAACCACTACGGTTGTTTCATTTTTGAGTGCCGTAAATGTCTGGTCGATGCACGCTCTAGATTTTGGTCTTCTTACCCCTTCATTGTGGACTGTGTAGAGGTATTGCTGCAGCAGCCTCACTGCGTCTTCGGCACCGAGGCCAGTATGGGGCCGCAGTAGAGCCTCGTCTACGGCGCTGAAGCCGAGGAGAAGATACACGCCCTCAGGTAGCTTATATTCACCTAGAATACGATACAGATTAAAGTTAGATCTATAACGAAAGGCGAATTATTACATCAGAAACACAGTCTTGTTACAGTGGCATATTTAATTCCTTTAAACATACTAATAGATAAGGCTGTCCCAGTTTCCTTCTGATTACCATTAAGATCTAGAACCTTGTTACCAACGAGAATGATAAGTTTGGCAGACAAGCATACGTCCTGCCTGATTGTGAGAAGCCACCGTAGCTTATTGACGCATCTGGAAGCCACACTACCAATAAAAAAGTGAAGACATCTTTTTGACCCCAAGCCACGACCAAGCTTTGTAAATATCCAAATTAAAGCCCATTTTTCACGCTTATTACCCGCTCTTTCATCATCAAGCGGTCCGGGTTCGAATCCTGGTAGCAGCAAATATTTGTATGACGAACGCGAATATTTGATTGCGAGTCATGGTTGTTAAATTTTGTTTATATATTTATTTAAGTTTATTTACAAATATCTAAAATTATTATGAACATACCTATATTCAAAATGTCCATTATCTAGTATCCATAACACATGTTCTTAATGATACTTTGGGCTAGATTATTGGTGTGAGCGGAAATTATTCACATCATCATTATTCATCAACAGCTCATATAATGTCCCCACCTCGGGCTCGAGCCTACCCTGCATTAGGGGCGATTAGGCCTTAGTCAACCACGCTGGCCAAGTGCGGGTTGGTCGACTTCACACAGCCTAAGAATTTCTTCATAGGTGAGTGCAGGTTTCCTCAGAATGTTACCCTTCACCGTAAAAGCGTCGAATAATATGAATTCAAAATTTGAAAACACATTTGTACGTGGCGGGGTTCGAACCGGTGTCGCCGGGGTGGGAGACAACGCCCTTACGCACTACGCCACCAACGATTTTTAAATATACTATTATTATTATATTATGTAGGTACCGGCGCTAGTTGTGCTTGCACAGATCCCGAGCCGCCCCGAAAGCGCGAAGAAGGTCAGGCCGGGCAGGACGTTTAGTGGGTAGTAAAGGAACGCCTTTACCTTGAGTCCCACATACCCCCTGCGGTTGGCACCACTCCGCAGGGACGATGAGTAAATGCATTTGACCTCCCCGTCACAAAAAGGTACTTACCAGGATTAGGCCTCATGCAGATGAAGGAGCCGGAGTAGCAGTAGCACCGACCGCGGTAGGCCTGGTAGGCAGGAGCGGCGTGGGAGTAATGCGCCAGTCGCGAGGAGCACGGCGCGCGCGGGACACACGCCACCTTGCATGACACTTGCAGGGATGCCTCGCAAACACACAGATCGGTGCACTCGGCCAGCTCCGCGGATCGATACAACTGGATAAATAACTTACTTTGAAACTTAGATTAAAGCAAAAGGGTTAAGGCATCCTCCTCATCGCATCTTTCAAAAAAAAAACCGCCTTAAAAACTAAAAACGGGAGAAATAAAAATTTTGTTTACTTATAAAAGTCTAAATGTTTTTTGAGGTCGGTCTCAAATACAATTGACAACGTTTATTACAAATATTGAAGTTGGCACCGACCTCAAAAAACATTTAGATTTTTATAAGTAACCAAAATTTTTATTTCTCCCGTTTTTAGTTTTGAAGGTGGTTTTTTTTTATTTAAAAATATTTTTTTTCTGCTTTTTAGTGTTTTAAGTATAGAAATTTTCGGGAAAGTACCTCAAGATCTTTTAGACACACAAGTGATAAAATTACGATATCAACAATGTCAATTAAATATCAATGTATATTAATTAGGGATAACTCAAAAAGTACTCGTCAAATGTCGATAAAATTTAAATGGGACCCCATGACAAGCACTAGCTTCCAAAGGTCATAAGAATCTTAAAAATTGGTCCACCCAGTAACGAGCTATGAGGTAACAAACATTAAAAAAATAAATACAGTCGAATTGATAACCTCCTCCTTTTTTGAAGTCGGTTAAAAAGCAGGCCTCGTCAACTACACAGATAAACTATGCTGAACGTGTCCGTCTCGCACCACTCTTGCATTTTTTATCTCGCTCACCTGTAGGGCCATTGGTCTTAGTTTTGTAGGCTCACGCGCGTTACTCGCGTAACCTATCTTCCCCTACGTTGGATGTTACTCAGGAAATTACTGCTATTTTCCACGAGATTTGACAATGTTAGGGGAAATAATAAACAAAGCAACTAAAAATTCTGGAATGAGCGACTAAACACACTAAATGGGGGACTAATCAGCGGTTAGTGGGTCATGAAAGAGTTTTAGTGGCTTATTCTGGATCGATGACTACAAAGTTATGCACAAGTGTATCATAAGAATCTTCCTGATCTAGATATTTACTTTTGTCAGTAATTTCAATGTTTTAAACTCTCCGACTGTCTTACTGTCGTTTATAATTTTACTTGGCATGTATCAAACAATTACTGGTGGTAGACCCATATGTAGGGTACCACCTCCTTTCTTATTTCTGCCGTGAAGCAGTTCGCTGTGTTTCGGATTGAAGGGAAAGGTAGCCAGTGTAATTACTGGGCATGGAGGGCATATCATCTTAGTCACCAGAATGGCAAACGCACTTGCGGTGTTAAGTAATTTACACTTAATATTGCAAGTGTCTAGGCGGCGGTGACCACTTAACATCAGGTGGGCTGCAAGCTTGTTTGCCATCTCGTAACCTAAAAAAGCCATGTGATGCCGGCAGAGTAGAATAGCATCACCCCATATCCTCCAATGGGTGTCGTAGAAGGCCACTAATGGATCAGCAAAGGGGTATTGATCACCTTATACTCCGTCCGCATTGGGCAAGCGTGGTGGACTACTGCCTAAGCCTCCTTCGATGACTAGGAGAGGCCTTGTGTCCCAGCAGTGGGTCGAATTATAAAAAGGTTGCTATGATGAAGATAAAAAATAATAATTTGAAAATGTTACCAATTTAAATGGAAACTGAAACACAAGAAAGTTCTTGTCACGGTAAAGTCTTGATGCATTATCTACTCACCCGCCTCGTCTCTCCCATCTTGATATACTGTGCCTGATCGTCGCTCTCTGGCTTCTTTACGACGCAATATTTGGCTGGCTCCAACGTCGTCGTCGGCTTCGGCGTCGTTGTCGTTGTGGTGGTGGTCGTGGTGGTGGTCGTCGTGGTCGTTGCTACCGATGTAGTGGTGCGCGGTGTCGTCTCTATCACGGGCTCGGAGATCTGTTCTATCTTCGGTACTGCAGTTTGTTCGGATTGGGTCGTATTTGGGCTAGGAGGCTCGCGGTTGTCCTGGAATGTACCAGAAATGATTGAAATATGAAGCAAATTAAATAGTAAACGAATAACAAAGAAAAAAAACTCATGATCGAAATCCACCAGTATTTCGAAATGCCGACTGTCTTACTGCACAGCATCAGATACAAGCAAAGGCTAAGGAGTCCTGTTAATCTGCTGGCAAGGAAATTGCTTAGCGTGACAAGTGAAAAACCTTCTGAAACGTTGGCAAATTACAGAACTTGCCACAAGAATGAAATATTTATAGAATTCAAGAGTAAATCTATGCGTTCAACTGCATCTGATGGAATATGGAGTAGTAAATTGAACGGTGTAGTTCCCTCCCGATTACCCCTTCTCATCTCCTGAGGATCGTAAAAAACAATTGAGGGAGTTTCTGAAATTTGTGAACCCCTTGCAGCTTATCGCACCAAGTTCTTACTCGCACGGCAAGTAAACTACCCCGATAGCATTCTCAAGGAAGGCTGTATGGTCACGAAACTATTACAAGACATAATATTAGCAGTATGGTATCATTGTTTGAGCTACCAGCTGAACATTGGACTCTGCGGATGCGTGGTCAGCAGCGAGGCATTAAACAAGATTCCGCGGATCAGCAGGCTACTTACACCTATGAGAGACGCACAAAAACCTGTCAAACAATATGTAAAATAAAATTAATCAATAGCAGTAATAAACAGATTTTGTATTTTTCTCCATAACACTTGTGTCTCGTAACTAAATGAATAAATACACTTTGCGATGAACTTTAAGGCCCATAACCACCAATAAAAGAGAGTTTTACTCGATACGCAGTGTATTCATATCACAGTAGATAAAGGGAATGACAGACATTTCTTCATAAGAAAAACAATTCAAAATATATAAAACGTCTATCAAAATACGGCCAGGGTGTTACTATTGAAACCCCATAGAGTTTTAACACTCTCAGAGTTACGCCCTAGGGCAGCTCCTACCATCATCATCATATCCTAGCTGACCAACCTTACACCCTGGTTCAGCATTCTCTCCATGTGTACTTGTGAAAAGCGGTGCCTTACAACCGCCGCGACCTGCTCGTACAATCATAATGCACCGATTTGATCTATTTGAATTTTTTCTTACCTCAAGCTCAGCTTTTACGTTTCCACGATGAGTCGTATGGCGGTTATGGTGGGTGGTTGTACGGTGAACGATGGAAGGCTCCGGCGCCACAGTCATGTAGTTGATGCCTTCAAACGGCGTTGTGGTCAGAAGAGCGCCGTAGGTCTTCACGTGGTAGTCGCTTTGGGACTCCACTGGAAAATTGCATAGACCAATTTTGTATTTTAAACTAATACTTGTATATGTGTGTTTGGTTGAAATCTCTATTTATGTTTGAAATATTTTATATCTATCTATTTTATAGTGTAGGACAGATTGTGTTGAACTTTCTGTCTCTCGCTATGCTTGCTCAGTATTGGGACTCAAAATGCATCACATTACTGGGCAATTGTGGCCTGATATTTAGGCCCAAAACGTGATTCACCCATCAGGGTGAATTACCACGGAATACCTTTGGCCATTCATTCAGTAACTTATCAGGGGAAGAAGATCCATTTCAGTTTCATTTTCGCCTCTTTTACGTTGGATGCAATAAGATGTTTATTTACGCCGCCGGATCTCACTTAAAATCGAATGCAACACTAAAATGTTGATGCCACTGACATCTCGAAATTATGCACTTTGTTAGTTAATAGTCTATTGAATAGGTATTGCATGAATTTGAGCTATTGTATGAAGCTCTAAAAAGTTCTTTTCTATTTGAGAATATCTGCTTCTAAATCTCATCTGATCTACCATCAGATGAGATGATAAGGCTAACGATGGGAATAAGGCCATAGCATGTAGACAGAAGTGATCTCTGCCTATCCCTATGGAAGAAAGGCGGTACTTTACGTACCTGAGGCCTTAGTACGAGTTTGTTAGTTTTCGAGCTCGATCAAACGTATCGTCTCTTTTCATACATTGCCCACTAGCGCCTTTAGCGTAAACTATCAGAAACAGTGGGCAATGTATGAAGAAAGACGATACGTTTGATCGAGCTCGAAAACTATCAAAACTCATACTAAGGCCTCTGTAAGAATGAGATAAAGAAAACTCACCAACGCAAGGGTTGAGCCATAGCAACCTCTGCCAGCCAAGACAGTCGTACAGCTGAGCAAAGTCAGTTCCACGGCAAGCGCAAGCAGCTCTCAGTTGGGTACCCAAGACGGCGACCACAGCGGCCCTGCAAGCGGCAGGAGCTCCAGCGCAGCCTTGAGTCACAGCGTCAACAGCACACCACTGCTCGTAGTTTTCTAAGCGGATTCTGGAAAATAAAATACATTTTATATAAATATAAATTATCCCAGGTTCAGTTCCACGGGAAGTGCAATGACTCCCCTCAGTCCATCATTTCGTGGAACTAAATTAGGTACCGCAAGTCTCTGTAAGAATGAATATAGCGACATTGTTGATGTTCACTACGACTTCTCCACTAGGATGCGTTATAAGATTCTCAGTGTATGTAATAATGATAATTTTAATTAGATTATTCGATTATTAGGTACTACTAATAGCATCTTAGTTTAGTTATCTCCTATAATATAAGAGTATAAATAGATAAAGGTTCACGTTTAAGTAACAACTTTGGCAAATATAATTAACGCGTGCAGTGTTTGCCTTTAAGTATTTGTGGAAATTAGTTTCCTGTATTTAGAACCAATCGTTGTACAGAAATGTTGGCAAGCCTAAATAAATAAAAGAAAATAATCAAAATGATCATCATCATCATCATCAGCAGAGAGAAACCAACTAGAATTAAAAAAACACCTATGGGATACGTTGTAATTTAGTGTCTCTATATTTAGCCTTAATTGGATTACACGGTTGATTAAGTGATCTGTTTATTTAGAATTAGAAATAGATCATGACTTGAATTCACGATTACTTAAATGAATAGTTTATTTCTCTGGAGTCTTTAATTTGAATTCATTCGCTATTGCTCTGGTTGAAGAGTTATAGAGATCAGAGATGCTTATAGGTAAATAAAAACTACACCTATCAATATTACAGTCAGATCTTCAGGAGAATAGTCAGTTTGAATGTCATTAACTGGGACTTATTGATGTAGAAGATCGAACCCTTTTACGATGCAAAAAAAAAACTATTGATTGTATTAACAGTGGCATTGAGCCATAAAGTGCATCAAAATAGTGACAGGTTACCAGCTAGTCGAAAACAATGAAATTAGTGCAAGGCCAAATGAATGAATCCATTCCTTTTACCAAGCCCCAGTCTATTTTGGACTCATTACAATTTCCGTGAGCTACGTAAAACATCAAATCGAACCATTATAAAATTTCACGTCGCTCCTGTAATCCCCACACAACTGCTCCTCAATTTTCTTTCGTATTATGAAACACAATACGGGCGACGAAAGGTTGTTCGACGCGAATTATACCTACCCCCCTTATAAATAATAAATGGCACGTAACAATGGGTAGATCCCGAGCACCGTACTGTCCCAAACCGTGGCGAATTCGTCTATCTATATGAAGGTAATAACCCTAAAATCCTGCTTGTAAAAAGTTTATACAAATATAATATCTCGAGAGCAAATAGGAGCGAGTTCGCTCGGGTTGACTTGGCGAGGTAACATCATTGCGCAATGAAGATACGTCAGCAATACAACTTTGGATTCGGTTTGAGAAGGAGAGATGATTGCACGTGTGTTGATTGTGTTTGAGCTACAAGCTGAACATTGGACTCTGCTGCTGCGTGTGTCGCCGAACGTTTCCTATAAAATTAAATCTGCTTCAACTATGTCAAGGCGATTACTGTAGATACTATTGTACATGTGATGATAACTAAACAAAGTTTCACATATGTTAAGAGATCGGACTTTACTGAGTTGAGATTGAAATTCTGAGCAGTTCTGAGTTATCAACCTTGTTGATACACACGTCAAAAGGGCCGCAGCCCGGTATTCGCCTCCAACCTCCCACTTATAGCGAGCCCTTTCCACTCAACATTACTGAGCTAGTATTCTGAGTATGTCTTAGTCTGGACCTGAACAATTTATCTGAGTCTTAAAACTGAGAACGACCTGAGAATACATAATTATCAACATAATGTGTGCCTGAGTGAGACTGAGATTACGGTAGGTAGGTATGTATTTATCGACTAAATGCACAATAGGTATAATCAATGCAAAAACATAAATTATTAAAGTACATACATTCGTAAAACACTAAATTGTACAAACTCACGGTTCCTTAAAATGCACCGACCGTGTCTGTTAATCGGCTGCGTCTGCGGCACGAAATCAAAACGTTCGTTCGCACAGTTGATGTCTACCGCGAACCGAAATAATATTTCTACAACTTTCGCGGCATTCGCGACAGCGTGGTCAGCAGCGAGGCAACAACCTACATTCCGCGGATCTGCAGCTACGTGCACCGTCGGCATGTTACACCTATGAGAGACATGTACATCTTTCTATGTGTACAATACATCACTTTAGTATATAATATTAAGGAAAATTATTAATAAACAGATTCCAACCGTCCGTGTTGGGTCTCACTATCTCCCCGCTGCTGCTCCCTGGGGCAGCTCCTACCTTTCAACATATACTTGCTAGCCAGCCCCACAACCTGACCTAGCATCCTCTCTATGTACTTGTGGGAAGCGGCGGCGGCGCCTTACAACCGCCGCGACCTGCTCGTACAGATTGTGATACTTATTCCTTTGAAGCAGTGTAGTCTAGTCAGGAATAGGACTATCCCTTCCCAGTCCGTGTGTAGTTAAAGCCGTTTAAGGAGTTGCAGACCATCGCGCAAAGGGGTCACTCGCGCGGTGGCAAGTTCACCCACCCACTCCTAAGGAAAGTTGGTGTCAGGCAGGAGCCGGACCTTAAAACTATTTCAAAACCTATAGGAATATGGTGGTATATTGTACCGACTTCAAACAAATTGGGACTGGGTTAGGAAGAAGATTTATTACTTTTAATTTGACAATGGTAAAAAGAACTTCAATTGGAACTCTTAACACCACTTACCACTAAACTCGAATTAGGAAATCTTAGGAACGTCTGTCACCAATGGTGTGTAGA
Organism: Elophila nymphaeata; assembly: GCA_955850985.1. NCBI lineage: Eukaryota > Metazoa > Arthropoda > Insecta > Lepidoptera > Crambidae > Elophila > Elophila nymphaeata. Next base: position 5,962,037 of record OY039091.1, on the reverse strand, counting down.
CTTTCCTAATATGGTGTTAACTAGCTAGGACAGAAATAGGGCAGTGTTGGTGATATGGCAAATAAAAGTGTTCATGTTGAGATGACACCTGATCAAGAAGAAAACATAATCACACCACACTCCAAGTAAAATTGGAAACAGGGCTGCCAGTGCTAAATCTAACCATTGATTGTTATCATACTGTTTATCGGTCACTATGAGCTGGATTACGTAAACGTACGTTGAATTATTCGGCAGCAAGATTTCTCATATTCTCGTTCGGTTTAGAAATTCGAACGGCATCTATTTGTTAGAACCGTCTCAAGACATGCCGTATTTTTCTATATAAGCAATAGCATTTTTGCTTGTTAATCTTTCAGGGATCCAGGCAAATGTTTCTCTACACCGTGGCACACTTTAACTTTTCTATCGGAATTAATTCAGCATTGGTACTCAACGCGATTCATCTCCAAGTTTCTCTTCAAATCTGTGAAGCAATTAACGTTAACAAGTTGCAAAAGTCTAAGTCAAATAAATAAATTTAACTTTGGAACTTTCTCGAAGCGCCACGCAATCTGATATCTGGCATTCCTATAGGATTTAAACACTACCGGAATAATGGCTTTAATTATGTTTCTTCGCGATGTATCTCGTAAGTTCTTTCTATGTTGAGTAATTGCTAACGTCATCACAATTCGGTTCCTCGTGTGATATATGTGGAGTAAATTCAGCACAATTTACTACCTCACGTACTAAATCGATTGAGGAATATTCTAGGATTGCACATCTCACGGGTGAAGTAAAATAGCTGGATACCATTACACCGACCACGATTGTCATTGGATATTAAACATTCTTTATGAGCGAGTATGATTTGTCGTGAGAAGGGATCGTGAAAGATCGTCCGTTTGCGGAATAAAAGATGAGGGACAGATAAAAGCTACTGTTTATGCTAACCTCGTTGTTGGCATGTGCAACACATAGTAAACACTTCATATCATGTGGTTTTGTGTAAATACTAATTTTGTTGTACTCCAGCCGGCTCTTCTTCCATTTTTGTTTGAGTTCGGCATAATATGTCTCCTTCCTACATCTTTCTAGATCAGCCGTTACCTCAAAGTTAACACTCTTGTTTGCTACATGAATTAGTTGTAAGCGCTTTATTTACTTTAAGACCGAGGAATGGGCAATGAAAGACAAGTAGGAAAGTAAAATCAAGCAGATATACATATGTTCTAAAAACTGTATCCTGACTACGAAAGTAAGAAAGGAAGGAAATCGGGGTTTACAATGTTAAATCCACTCATCTTATTGGTAAAGTCGGTTGAAATGTAGCCTTTGTTACCAGATAGCCATAATAATAAATCGTTTGACACATTCATCGGATGAATAGTTTAGACCCTACGGAGAAACATACGTAAATACAAACAAACATACATATATAGACTGCTAAAATCATAACCCTTTCTTGTTGGCTTCGTCGTAGTTAGATAGAAAGTGCCAAAAGGATCGATTACGGGGTCTTATTAGGTAAGTAAATTTATTTGTGCTCTCTAGGGTTGATGATAGAACTGGTATTTAATAACCCTGTCCAGTTGTTTCCATTTAATCAAAGCCTGACGTCATAACAGCGTCATTGTGTTCCGACAGTGATAATGTATCTACCTCCATTGATAAGGATTCCGCATGAAGCTTGATTCCACCTTTAGCTTTATCAACATCAAATAAGTTATTTAGCCAACAGTTCCACAATGAAGCCTCTAAAAAGAATTAGAACTTGACTACTTCTATTTTTTTTATGCCGTTGCTCTTATTTATTCAATAAAATAAAGTATTCCGCTGAAATTATCAATAGGTAGCTTAAGACTTTTTTTATCGAGTGTTTATTTAACTTTGTATCATGAAAGCACAAATTGCATATCCCATGAACTTGAATCAGAATTTTGTGGCTTAACATGTGGTAAAAATTTTAAGGCCTTACATAATATTGAATACAGGTAACATGACCCCTGTAAAGGCATAACACAAAACAATATGAACTTAAAAACTAATTTATTAAGCAAATATACATTCATTGCAATAACAATCACTAATGAATTCTTGACTAAATTCTTGAGTTTTTTTTGCAAGTTGTTGTGTTTTGTGTTAAAAACGTAGATCAATACTATGCATTTCCCAGATTACGATAAGAATGAGATTAACTAGAAGCAAATAACTTGTCTGATACTGATAAACATCTGTGCAAAATCGAAGGCGCCATTACTTTATTTTTGCGAATGTAGCGTGAATTGGAAGAAAGTAGGTCATCGGTCTCTCCATAAATATTCTAATAAATGTTTTCTTTATCTAACACCATCTTATCAAAGTCTGTCGCCTTAATAAAAGCGTTGACGTAATTATTAAATACATACATATAATAACGCTCGGAATCACAAAAGAAATCGAGCAGAGCCTTAGGTAACCTTCACTTATAGTCACAAGTGGCAATATGGGCCATGCTGTGCCTCCAATAGTGACAGGTTGCCAACCTGTCGCCTATTTAAATGGGACACCTAACCCAAAAACAGTAGCAATAATTCCAACAAACAAATGCAAACTGGGACAGATATTCTACTCTTAGGCACCTTTGCAGTCCGGATAACATTATTGTGTTTTATTAATGCGATGATAGTCAGCTCAGTGATATAAGGGTTCCTGGTGAAGAAAGTTGACTTTCCTTTATCATTACTTACCATCAAGTGAGAGGAAACTTTCGTGTTTTTTTTCATTCCTTTCCCCCCAAGATCTTTCCTGTCACCTACATAAAAGGCGCATCAAACCCATCATTTTCATTTTCAACCCTGTTTGACCCACTGCTGGGTATAGTATGCTCATGGTTCTTCCATAGTGCCTAGTCTGGCGCCACTCGTATCCACTGACGTCCCACCGTCTTGGTGATGTCGTCGGTCCATCTTTCTGGCGGACGTCCGACGCTACGATGATAAAATTTTTTGACTCCACCTTTCGTCGTTTCGAAGACATATGTGTCTCGCTCACTGCCATTTGCGTTGCAGGTCGGATAGCGCTACGTCGGTCACATCAAACTCATAAAGTAAGCCTTTAGTAAACCATCAAACGGCCGACCTGGGCAGATCCATTTAAGATTCAACCCAAAACAACTTTCTTGAATGGTTCTGATTTAATGGTTAAAAATCATCCAATCCTTCATCCCGATTGGAATTTGTTTAAAAGAACAACTTCTTAAGTTAGAAACTCAAATATAAACGTATTAATGGCTGACTGGGGCTTAGAATCTTCGGAATTGGAAAGGCTACTAACAATGCTTTCATTATTAACCAGGCTTAATAGGAAAATCTGGAAATTGATACTAATAAATCTAATAGCAAAGAATAATTAATCAAGTTTTACTCTTATTGGGCATTCAAGTAATTCAAGGAGATGAGTTGTCAACAATGCGATTTAGTATTTTTATCTCATGAATGCGAGTGAAAACATCGAGGTAGCCACGGCCGTGCGTCATCTTGACCATCACAAAAGCAAAGCTACCAAGTGCGCGGTCGGCACTCGGATGGGTGACCGAATTTTTTTAATTCTAGTTTTCCGTGTTTTGGAAGGCACATTAAGCTGGTTGTCCCGACTAACGTCGAAATAAAACAGTCGCTCCCAAGGAGGGTTTGTGTTAGAAGCGGCAGCAGGTTAAAAGGCGGCTAGCCGTAAAAATCTAAAGCCAAAAACCTACAGCAGTTTGATGTTTGCAAGACATACAGCACCGACCCTAAATACATTGGGAGCAGGGTAGGAAAAATATTAATTGTAAATAACTCGCGTGCAATTAGATTTTACATTTTGTTATTTTTGCCCGACGTTTCGTAACACTTTGCAGCGTTCGTGGTCACGGGGAGACTAAAGATGTAGGTCTTCTTATTTGATGAAATTTTTAAATCTACCGTCACTTTAATTGTTGAGTGTTCAGATTTACGCAAAGCTCACGGTGTCATTTGGTCTTGCTGTGTGGTGGTTTGCTTGAGTTTCAACAATTTTAATTACTGGATCCCAAGCAGGTGGTAAGCACCAACTATCTTCTCTATTATGGGTGTTTCTGTATTTCAATAGCCTCGCGCAACATCCTTGGGATGTACCGCGTTCCTTGACGAGAATGTGAGGTTTATCGAACCTAATATAATGATTGGGCCCTTCTAGTGTATGTTCGCGCACTGCATACTTCGTTTCGCGCTTATGTTTTATGTCAACTATATGTTCCTATATAATAATTATATAATAAAATAAACATATTCACATCACAATAAGTAGGTACTCTTAACAAGTTTACAAAAATGCAGGTGTGGATACTCGTAGATGATATGATGATAGTGAACCTACCTAAAATGAGGGATTAGCTACCTTATAACTGTCGGAATGCAATGATGCTCATGTCATCATAACAGCCTTTATAATTCGACGTTCTGCTGGGACACAAGGCCTCTCATCAAAGGTTTGGGCAGTAGTGCGCTGCCCAATGCGGATAGGTGGACGAAGTATAAGATAATCGATACCCCTTTGCTGGTCTATAAGTTGCCTTCTACGACACTCATTGGAGGATATGGGGAAAATGCTATTTTGCTATACAGAGCTTCGCTGACGACTTTAATAAGATGTTAGCAAGGAGCCAGGTTAATTTAAACTCAACACCATAACTCAGACCCGGACAATGTGATCAATCGGGTGAGCAATGCGTCTTTGTGTAGATAGATAACACGCACCCGATACACATTGTTTAATTTAATTAAAAAACTTTACTGCACATTAGATAGCAAAATCAATAGAATTTTAACGGTTTTGGGTAGTCTGATCTGCTGCTGATACAAAACATTTATTTTCATTGGCTGCCAGTTTTCGATCCCATTTTTTAGATAATATATTAACGTTGGGTCCCATTTCCTATTTCCATTGAATCCCATGTTATAACAACATGTGTACTTTTCAGAAGAAAAGTGATCGCAATCAAGGCGCAATGATAAAGAGAATGCTGTTTAGCATTGCGCCTTTTAGCTTACAACTCTTACAAGTTGATTAGCTTGTAAGCTGCGTGAAGATAGAGTTAGTTATTTTTACGAATTCACAGCCGATTCAAAGGGAATCTGGTACTGGGGAAAAAAATCTGAAAAATGGTTCAAGTACTTTGCACCTATTATTTCTTTTTCAAGTAGGGCTTATATATGATATTATACAGGATCAGTTGGTTTGACTTCGAAAGGTCCGTAGAGTGTTTTACACTTCAACTGTGCTAAAATTAGATTTTGAAGCAACAAATTGAGTTTTCTATTTCGTTCCAATTTGATCGTGCTTCCAAGTTACTTTCTGCTTTTGTTTTAAAGTACCTACTTAGATATTTATTAGATTTTACACCATTGGTGCTTAAGTTAGAGTTGGTAGTAACTCGAACATCGGTTTGACCTCTCTATACGATTTAGGATTGTGGAGTGTAATCGCAATTGTTTATGACTATAGTGTGAGCACTGTCAATTTAGTAGACACTATACTCCACGGTTGCTACTCGGATCAGTGAACTACGATTCATTTTAAAGCTATTTCCTAATATCATCATCACCTTGTCGGGGGCATACCAACCCTGTGTGTCCTGATACGCCACTCGAGGACCTTTCCGCCCCAACGCACTGGCACTCAAGGTTTGCAAACTTTTGGACTGTGTCGATGAACATAATTCTTCTTCAGATCTCATTATTTCTGAAATGATCACGTAGAGAAACACCGAGCATAGGCTTTTCCATTGTTCCTTTGAGTGATCTTGAGCCATCTTTTGAGGTCCATTGTAACACACATATATTTTGGACTTTCGTCTTGAGACACTGGAACACACTTTAGATGGGCTGTGAATATGTCGCGTAGCTTTCCGAACGCTGCCCAGCCGGGTTAGATTTATCGATTTTAAATAATCATATGGATTTAAATATTAGAACAATGTTGTTTGATGTTTGATTACCATGAGAGAACGGATTACTCAAAATTGAAACGCGTGAAAATTTGTTTCTCAATTAGAATACCAATGAAAATGGCGTTTAGCTATTATTTTCTGGTATAAGCACAAATTTGAGTATTAGGAGAATCTCAAACAAAGCGGATTCGTCGCTCTGGTATTCTGTTGAATAATCGTCAATATGAGCTAACATACAGCTTAGTTGCTCGGTGACCTGGCTTATAGCTAGGGTTGCCTCATATTTTTTGTTTTTCCTAGATCTTTTTCTATGCAATTGCTGCTTTGTATTGATGAGCTTGAATAAAGAACTGGCAACTGTTATAATTTTTGGCCAACTAAGTTACTATTTCCTTTACTTGTATTTGCTAAGATGAAATTCGTTCTTGGTGTGATGTGGACTTGTGTGTATTTTAAGGTTATTTTTGAAGACAACGCGACAATATAACATTTTCGATGTGGATAATGAGTTTAGATGTAGAAGAAAAGAGGTAATGGAATAAGTAAATCTCTTTCTTGGTTATCGGGAAGATTGCGAAAAAAAATATTTTTGTGTAAATAGTAAATGGTGAACCATGTAAGTTAATTGCTTACTGGAAGCCCTCGTGTCTCTTGACTGAAGAGTTCACGTTTAATGCTACTGGAACTTTGAGATTAAGCGAGAATCAAGTGTTGACAATTCACGGGATTTTAGTAAGACTATATTGAAAGAAAACAGTAAGCGAATATTTGGTCATTGACGTTTTTCTTGTTTATTTAGTATAGTATTTAGTATAGTATAGTTTTTTATTATTATTAGTTATTTACTTTTTTTTATGTAACGAGATGGCAAACAAGCTTGCGGCCCATCTGGTGATAAGTGGTCACCGCCGCCTATAGACAGTTGCAATATTAAGTGTAAATCACTTAAGACCGCAAGTGCGTTTGCCATTCTGGGGACTAAGATGATATGCCCTCCATGCCCAGTAATTACACTGGCTACCTTTCCCTTCAATCCGAAACACATCGAACTGCTTCACGGCAGAAATAAGAAAGGCGGTGGTACCTACCCAGACGACCCTACATATGGGTCTACCACCTAGTTAAATGAATTAAATAATAGCTCAAGAAAGTATCATTCATTACCCATTTATAGAATTTCTTAGTGCAGAATTCTAACCTTGAGTCTTCTTCTTCTTTAAAGAAATGGCGATCGCGCCACATAAAGATGACGCATTTTCGCCAATGTCAAGTGAAAATGTACATAAATTAACAAAGAATTGTATTATTGTAGATTGAGTTAAAAATGGAGTCTCTCAACACGTATTTTTACAATAAGAACTCGGGAGAAAACTCCTAACCTTAAGTCATGACATAATTTAATTAGTTATCAATAACTTTTTACTTCTAGAACAGGTGCTAGTGAGAAGATAGCCAGTCCATCAGAGTATTCCGTGTAACCTTCGCTTCCACCTTCGGATTATCATTAAGAGATGGAGGCCAAGAGTTACCACATTAAACAAAAAAAATGCCCGTAAGGTGTAAAACTTGAAGGATGTATCCCTTCCTAGGACTTTTATTTTGTAATCCTTTAAAAAGCTCTGCCTTGACGCCTCCGGCGTCTAGCGGTTCGCCCACCAGAATAAGATCCAGAGGTTCTTGGTTCGATCCTCATCCGTGTACGAGGAGAGCGTTGTACAGCGTCGGGGAGCCACACACCGCATTACCTAGCCCTGCCATAAAAAAGGTTCGATCCTCATGATGAACTGGGTTCGGGTAAGTAGTAGGACCCATTACCACAGTTTACAAGGCTTAACAAACACGGTAACTAATATTACTAGTGCATTACAGGGTATAATAAACTTGGTGGTTAATATCCCTAAAACATTCTGGTTTTTTCACCATATCCTAAGGCTAAGCCAGGAACAGATTGATACATTAGAACACTAGCAAAACCCAGAATTTGATTAATAATAGCTCTTATTTCTGCGCTGTTAAAGAAGGTTTCATACTAACGGGTGTTACCAGGTATAAGTACGAGTTAGCCTGATGTCAGAGTTTTAAAAGTTGCCATATCTGGCCTCTGACGTGAAACTTTTTACTACTGTTATATTTCGACAGCTTAAATAACTAAAATGAATCGAGTTGACAACCCTATTAGAATAACCAGTGACTAAACAGATTCGAGCGGTACATTGAGTAGATTCTAGCTAATACCTGTTCGTCATTAGGTACGGTTTAATACCTCGTGTGGATAATATAATATACATATAGTACATGATTTTGATAGACAAATTGCCCCAGGTCTGGGAGACATAGTAATCTGGGATTAGGAGTTTGTGTTTAATTTCATTTTAACATTTTTTAAGTTTATAGTTATTTTTGATTTGAATTGTCATTTTAATGTAAATTTTATAAAATGTAGTTGTAAAATAAATACCAAACATAGGAGCAAAACGATTCTCTCGTTCATTTACCGAAATAATTAGGAAAAATACCATTATAGGAGTAAGATGAATCTTAACCGACTTTAAAAAAGAAGGAGGTTCTCAATTCGACTGTATGTTTTTTATGTTTGTTACGTCAGAGTTAACTGGATGTACCGATTTTGAAGATTCTTTCGACCTTTGGAAGCTGGTGCTTGTCATGTGGTTCCATTAAAATTTGATCGACATCTGATGAGTAGTTTTTGAGTTTGAGTTATTCCTAATAATGTCTATTTAATTGACATGTGAAAATTTCTATACTTAAAACACTAAAAAGCAAAAAATAAATTATTTTTAAATAAAAAAAACCGCATTCAAAACTAAAAACAGAAATAATTTTTTTTTTTGAGGTCGGTGCCAACCTCAATATTTGGAATAAACGTTTCCACTTGTATTTGGAACTGACCTCAAAAAACATTTAGATTTTTATAAACAAAATTTTGATTTCTCCGTTTTTAGTTTTGAAGGTGGTTTTTTTAATTTATTTACCAAATTATTATAAAAAAAACTAATCTACCGATAATTACAACAATCCAAGCGACGCATTATTATAGCGAAGCCTTTTGTTTTCCGTTTGTTTTACTTTAAGTCTTCACTTTCCTACCCTGCTCCTGATCTATTTTGGGTCGGTGAAGTACGCCTTGATATCGACATTACTGCTAAAGGATTTGGCATTTGATTTTTACGGCCTACGGCCGTGTGTCTGACACTAACGACTGCTATCTTTCAACAGCACCCGGGAGCACCAGCTTAACGATCCGAAGTATGGAGGAAAATTGAGTTGAACATTTTTTGGTCACCCATCCGAGTGCCGACCGCGCACTTGGTAGCTTAACTCTCGTAATCGTCACTAAGAATGCAGGACCACGGCGCTATCGACCTCCTCTTCTAGTAACTTTAATATAATATCTTGGGCCGCGTGATGCCGGCAGAGTAGAATAGCATCACCCCTATCCTCCTTTGGGTGTCGTAGAAGGCGACTAATGGATCAGCAAAGGGGTATTAGTCACTTTAAACTCGGGCGAGCTTGGTGGACTACTGCCTAAACCTCCTTCGATAGCGAGGAGAGGCCTTGTGTCCCAGCAGTGGGTCGAATTATAAAAGCTGTTGTGATGAATATCTTGGGAAAATTCTCGAACAGAAGTCCATTTTAGAGTAGCATCATCGTAACTTACTTTTTGATACCAAAACATATAATGACATAATTAAAACAAAATTAGCGGATTTTGTGGATATCGTTTTCCTATAAAGCAGTGACTTCATCCTATATTACCTGAATAATGAATATCCCATGTGTCAATCCAGGCTAAGATCTTTTCCATCCAAACTTTTGATCCAAATCTATTAAACCGTTGCTTGTCGCGTGATTAACGTAAAACATCCAAACATCTAAACTGTATTTTTTATGATTTATAAGAAGAATTGAAAATTTGTTATTTATTCTTCAGTCTTCATTTAAAGACCTCTAATTTATTATGAATATTGACAAAGGTATTCAATTGTAATGGAAACAACAGACGACTCCTCCGTATTTTGGTCATTAAACAAAACAAGACGTTTGCGATATTGACTCTCTAATGACCTTTCCATAATTGGTGGTTCCTAAAAAAGTCTGTTTTAAATTTATATTATTTTGGACGTACAGCAATAGGACCTGGATCTAGTGGAATACATTTCTTAGTAAGTATTAGAAATAATTAGAAAAAGTAATGATTAACAAAAATTAAAGTAGGGTAAAATTTTATTGCGGCTTAAGACACCTTTTTATGACGATGGAAAATCCATTGACGGACCAATCGTAAGCTGGCTAGGCGTATGGAGTGTGTGGGACTCCAACGCCAGCCCTACTCACTAAAAACCATCCGTACCCCTCTAAGCTCTTCTGGGGGAGTTTTGAGATTGGCGTAGTTTACGTACGCGATTTCACCAAACCGTCCCCGAAGCCTTAAGATCCCTGAACATTTGGGACACGAATTACACGCTGCTATTTTGAGCAACTCTAGGGAAGGAATTCAATATTACAGAAGCATCAGAAGGTTGCAGTAAAATAAAACAATTTTTTGCCATGGAAGGTAAAGGATGGTAGGAGGGCATTTTCTCTCGCCTAGCTAGCCACCAACATGTTATCAAAATCTGTCGCCATAAATATTCCAAGCAAGAGTGAAAAGATATCCAGTCCCTCAGTGGGTTGGGGGGTTTCGGTTGCAGCTCACAATAACTTCACTAGGTGGTAGACCCATATGTAGGGTCATCTGGGTAGGTACTACCGCCTTTCTGCCGTGAAGCAGTTCGCTGTGTTTCGGATTGAAGGGAAAAGTAGCCATTGTAATTACTGAGCATGGAAGGCATATCATCTCAATCCCCAGGATGGCAACGCACTTGCAGTGTTAAGTGATTTATCCTTAATTTTGCAAGTGCCCATTGGTGACGGTAACCACTTAAGACCAGGTGAGCCGCAGGCTTGTTTGCCATTTCGTAATAATATATAAAAAACACTCGCTATCACCTTCAAAGTTGTCATGACTTAAGATGAGATGCAGATCAAGAGCTTCACCGTGAAAGATAAAAATGGTTGCAGGATTGTACGCTATTGTGTATTGAGTCAGGCATTGATAATATCCGTGTTGGTCTACCTAAAGACATAGTTACCACGGGTGCAGTATCAACGCTAGTCATAGTTAAAAATCTCACCTGCATTCAGGGTCTTCGCGGCAGGCATGAGCTAAGGTGTGGCAGGCTGGTAGAGGCGATCCCGCGGGAGGCCGCTGAGCGCAAGATGGATGAAGACGTTCCTGAGCGTTCATACATGAATCTTCGCGATTGTCAGTTTTCCTGCAGACATATTTTTGTTATTAGCTGCATTAATCGAACTTCCTAAATTGCCAGTACTGCAAGCAGGAAGTTGTCAACTGATGTTTTTTTCTCTCTTTAAGAATAATAGTTAAATTGATAGATTTTTACTATCGATAGGCCTATGCTTGTATTACAATTTTAACAAACACAAGTTTTGGAATTGGACATTCATAAACATTCAAATTGTAATAATTCTTTTGTTTTTAAATTTGCTACAACTGTGGATTAATTTGATTGTGGAAGTCAATATTCTATTTTAATTTCCGCAGTTGGTCACCTCATGGGCCATGCATCATCATAAAAAAGGCTTTAACTTAATTACGCTGTCCATTATTTATTGGTAAGTATAAGTTGCAAGTCAATATTATGTATTTTCTTTGTTAACAATTGAAGCATATGAGCTTATAATAATATTAGCTCTGTGTTTCAGAAGGCCATACCGTGCCTTCTGAAACACAGATTAGCTTTAGATAAGATATTCTTGATGAATGACCAATATGAAACCTATTTGAAATGTTTCGAATTGTATGCAGTCGTTTGGAAGATTCTGAATAGTAAAACTCGTGAAAATTGTGCGAATCGTCAAACTCTCTTTACTCTTAACTAGCACTAGGTTGTCAGATCAAACCGATATTTGATATACTCACTTGCAGAGACAGAAGGCGATCTCAGTATTCCAGTGCACACCGGGCTTCCTGTAGAACCCTCGTAGAGCAGCCATACACCCCTCTCTATCGCACTCCACAGAGTGGCACTTTTGCAGCACAGGAGTCAGCGATGTCATGCATTCACCATCCTTGATGCAGGAGTCCAGGGCTACGTGGCAGGTAGACTGCAGCGCCACCTTCTCATCACCTGATTTACCGTTCTCTTTGCCAATCCTCTCTGTTGGTTTGTTTGTTTTGTGTTAGTTGTGTGTGACAAGTGTTTTAAGTTCAGCATCGTTGTGTATTCTTTAATTGATTACCAGATTATTTTCATTTGTTTTAACGACAATGTTGTTATTGGAATTAACGATAATAACGTTTAATATAATCGGATATTATTGTAATCAAAAGCAGAGAATTTATCAGTTTTATAGCGTACACCGATTCCTGCAACGAGTTTAAATTCATTATCACAAGCACGATATATAACAACGGATACATCTTTTCATTCATTTACTAAAATATTTCGTTAGCTTTGTGTCGAATTTTTTTCAATAGACCCGGACTATGAAAACCTGCAGTGGAATTATTCCTATAATCCTTGACAATTATAATTATAAAGCATTATTTAAATACACCGTATAAGTAATTAAATTGACACCATAAAACAAATAAGTACATATATATACGGGAAAATAAAACAACATAATGCAAATATACTGAAACAAACCAAAACATATTAGGTATAATATTCAAAAGTGATATTATACATACAGATAATTACAATATGCTCATGCCAAGACAAGTATAATTTACAAATAGTGGTAAAGTTGATAAATATGACACATGTGAAGATAATCTTTAAAAAATGCTCATTGTGAAAGACACGATGATATTGCCAATGATCACCTCATGTAGAACGAAATGTACTTTGAAATAACTAAGCGATATTAATACTCAATCATGCTTCAACTCTCAACTGTCGTAAAACTTAATGTTGTACTAGAAATTATTTAATCGAATCACGCAAAAGAAATAAAAACGAAATCTACCAATACTTGCGTTGAATTCCATTAAACAATCTCATTCTTTCGTCATCATGGAAGATAAATTGAAATTCAAAAATGGCGAAAGCTTCCTTTTCATTGTGACTAAGCGTAAGACTAAATTTTTCCTTTACATCTAAATCTTCTACCATTTTACTGTGAATCACGAGGGGAGGAAGCAAATCTCAAGGGTTCTAAAGCATTTGTACTAGAGGATCCCTGCTAAGTCCATTGGCTACGCCAAGCTTACTCCGTGTTAGCTTTGTAACGGTATTTCAACTTTAATCTTTCTAACTTTGAAGTGAAAAAACTAAAACTATGTGCTCCATACGGGGATTCAAATAAACAGGGGTAGAGCACTTCAAATCATTATGTGCTAACAATATAAAAATCACCCGTGGCAGAATTAAAACAATTAAGAACTTTAGAGTCTTAAGCTCAAGTGAGTGTAAATACGATATCTATGGTTGTACTGTCTGTTGAAGGTGTTGTAATTCAATCACCTAATTTAAAGACGTTAACTAATTCCTCGCTAAGTAAATCTGCAAAAATATGTTTTAAGGACATGGCAACATTGACATATAAATATATTAATGGTGTACATATACATATAAACATCTAATATAATAGGATAGATATTACAACATCAAAAGTTTTCTTTATCTTTAATCAAATACATGCCAAACCACCTGCCAAAAATATGTAATCATGTGATCACGCGGATGTTGAATAATTGAAGTAAAAAGGCGCGTGATCACGGTAGATTGTCTAGTATGTTTTTGGTATTAAGAGTAATGTTTTTTATATAGATCCAAACAGATAATATTTGAGACTGAGAGATTAGTCAACGTCTGTTACTAAAGGTCCATACGTACGGTTTTCATCAATGTATCCAAGTCCATAGACTGTCTTGGTCGCGTAGAGGGGGTCTTCGCTCCCCCCTGGCTCATGGTTCCAACGGTGGTAATGGTGGTGAGGGTTGTAGTGAGGGCTCGAGTATCGGTGAACGTGGGTCTTAATTTTGTCCGGTGCTATCAAGTTTCCATCCTGAGTTATGGACATACCGCCGATCCACGATGTCACCGCGGTTCCGGTGCGGTTTGCCATTCGTCCATCCAGCATCAGCTTTGCTGGAATTGCATCCATCGAATCGCTTAGCTTCGGATTGCTCAACGACCGAGCCAAAGCGCGACGGGACTCCTCAGAGGATCGCGCCGGTCGATCGAACGCATACATCAATAATAAAAAAAAACCCTATAACGTAAAACGACAATCCAAACAACAACGATATCGGCAAATACGACACTGATCGGGCAGTAATTAAAAAATAATTTTATTGTTAAAAAATATCGAAAAATTTGATCCCGGTAAAAATTAGCAAAGCCTCTTATGGCAGTCCCGTTCGAACTATCAAAGCCAAGTCTATGCCGCGCAGTAACCATAGAGATCGTAGAAAAATAGAATGCAAGAAAGAAAACATGCACACATGCTTATTCAGGAGTAATCCCGCGGACTTCCAATATACAAAGAAAAAATATGATTAACGTATAATGAAAGTCATCGGTATCGTGATATAGAAAAAGGAAAATGGAAATGGCAGAAATTGAAAAGCATGCAGGTATAAAGTAGGAGCGAGAAACGAAGCCAAATCTGGGTAGAGCTATACATAAACCTTGCAGGTACTAATCGTGATATCGGGTCCACCTTTCTTGAAACTAGTACTTATTACTAACCGTTACCCAGTTGAAATTAAATTAAAATAGTAATATAAAACTGTAATATTTGATAGTGATAAATATTTAGTGAGATTGATGAGCCATCTGTAGTTAACGATGGTGAAGCGACGCTCCTACCTTACGAAGCTGTGCGAAGCGTGCAGTGCTAGAGGCGACGGATTCCGACAGAGACACATAGAGAGAGAGAAGAGAGAGAGAGGGTGCGGCGCGGCTCACCGTGGCGGGGCCGAGGGGGTCGCGGGGAGAGGAGGGCGGCGCGCAGGAGGCTGGCGGCGGCGGCTCGCGTCATCAGCCTGGTGCCATTCTCGGTGAGCAGCAGGATGGTACCGTCGGGCGCGGCGTACCGGGTGAGGGGAGGCGCGCGGACGGGCGCCCGCCGGGGCGGCTCGAACAACGCGCGGACTGCCGGCGGGCACTCGCCCCATGTCGCCGCTGCCCCACAACAACGTCACCAACCGTGCTCGGGAGCCGCACATTAGATGCTACCCTTAAGGGAACTTCGTGTCTCCAGTGTTTAGACAATAATTTCTCATAAACAACACATTTCAGTATGTAGAGATAGTTAAAAACATGTTCTTTTAATTAAGGAATGTCTTTTCGGAATACAAGTTATCAAAATGTCCTTAATCCGATGACTGAAATGGTGCAAATGTTCACTTAAGAGTAGCAGAAAGACGAGGTAGATGTAAGGTAGTTCGCCGCCCAATGAGAATCTATGAATAGTCCATTGACCACCGAAGGCCGAAGGTGTTGGAAGCCAAGAGTTGAGGTAACTGCGGGCATTTGTACGTGTGTGAGGTCAGGAGTACACTAAAAAGAAGCTCAGTGTCTGTGAAACATAAAGGTAACAGCCTTGTGTGGTAAAGTAGTGATCTAAGTCAATCCTAAGGCCTAGGCATCTAATCAGTGTTGAAAATAAAGAGGCACGAATAACAAAATAATAGAAAAACTAAAAATAAATACGTAAAACAACTAATAAACACGTTGACGGCTATTTGAAGTGAGTCTAGTACTCCTCAAAGCGTTTTATAGTGTAGTGTTCCTGTTTCGTAGTATTTTTTGTTTTTGTCATTTGATTGTTAGTTTTGTTTTATCAGGTAGCAATAATGTTATACAATATTGATTAAAATACATTAGTTACATTAACAAAAAGTTATAACTAGGTTCATTATAATTATGGTGTCCTGCAAGGTACTGCTCTGGGTCACATAGTTCTTATTTCTTATGGTATAAAAAACTTCTTGAATATGGTGTTACGATACTCGTGTACCTATATTTGCATTGCATTTAAACACTTAAAGCTACAACTATATGAGATGTTTTACAACATCAGTTAAGCGGATTCTGAGTGAGAAAATCTTTCTTGAATATTCTAAACTTCGAAACTGTACAAAGTCCCAAAACTAAGTACAAAATCAACGTGAAGTACTTTTATTTGCCTAAAAGGTTGTCAAATCGACATTGAAGTAAGAAATTTGTAAAAAGCTTTATTGTTGTTGTAATTTATAGGAAGTTTAATTCATTACTTTCATTAGTATCTTAAATTATAGTTTTATTTGGTAATGACTAATGACGTCTGTTGGCTTTTCTACCGGATGCTACCAATAATATGTGAGGTTCATTTGAATTTTCAATATTGAAAGATGGGCTTTTCGGTAATCGAACGGTAATTCATTTTGCCATTCGCCGCTGAATTTTAGATTATAACTACCAAAGCAATCTAAAATGGCTTCGATTATATTTTGGAGTAAGATTAAGACTAAAGTAGTAAGGAATTACCAGCATTAGATTGATGATTATGAGAACTAAGCCACGCTTTTGAGTTGGGATGATCGCATATTCTTTGTAAAGAAAATCTTACGTCTTTCTCAATAGGTATAAGATTCTGTTAGAGAGAACGCTTTGAATAGCTTTATAAATAAAAATAATTCATCCATTAGAACACTCAGGGTTAAAACAAACAATGAAAGAGTAAATTTTAAGGCGTATCAATATTATGGAGCTCGAACATAACAATGAGTTGAAAAGGTATTTTTCAGAGGCGTTGGGTATATTTTTCCTGGGGCCGACAACTTACAGAAACCAATTTGGACAGGTGTGAGCGTTCACACAGTGTGAAAGCGAGCGAGTGTAGGGTTGTCGAATTAATTATCAAGTCAAATTAAAGATTGTGATAGCAATAACTCATTTTGGAAATCACTTATATTTTTGACCTTCTAGATAAAATTACTGAGAGAGTATAAGATGTGTAAAACATTTTTTTGTAACTTAGAGGCCCTGACTGGTAAGACAAGGGCCTTAGTGGGTCTTCTAGCCTGTTAGACGAACCTCCCAATAGGATGTCTAATCAGCTTTCCCAAGATCCCGCTCGGGACCGAGGCTCTAGAGTAGAATAGCCTCTGGGTCCACGTTCGGAAGCCTCCTCGTGGCGGACCCTTGTAACGTAAAAAACTTTCTCGGCGGGTATGTGGCTTTTGATGTCAAGTGTGTCCCCTTGGGATTCGAAGACACATGCCATCGTCAAGTTGTTTTTGTTTTCCTACCACGGCTAGCTCTGGACGGCCCTTTTCAGGGCCACGAACGCGCCCAAGTCTTCCCGTGTGCGGTCCGATGGCTGCTCCCGGTGTCCTCGTCAGGAGGATGCGCCAGGTCGAGCAGCCGTCGGTAAAGGAGAGTCTTTGCTGCGGCTCCCACCCAGCGTAGGCGGAGGAGGGGTAGGAAAAGGTAGGTCTTTTTCCTAGGATCCAGGGATGGCCAGCCTATAAGGCCGGCGTCGGCCAGCTGCCCACAGGGGCTGGCGTTAGTCGGTTGCCCCTGTGGGCTGCTGGCTACCAATTGATGGAAGAAGTGCCTAGACAGGCAGCGTTGGGACGGTCTCAGTGTAGTTGCGCTCACGTGCGCAGATCGAGGGCCGTCCCGTAATAGCGCACTGAAGGTCAGGCCGGGGAGGTTGTTTAGTGGGTATGGAGGGAGCACCTTTACTTCGAGTCCCACATATCACCTGCGGTTGGCACCACCCCGCAGGGACGATGCGTAAATGAATTTGACGAAAAAAGAAGAAAAGAATAGTCTCTAGGATGTAAATCAACAAACATTAGTCAGCAACCAGGAAAGATGTTACTTTTTAGAACATCTTAGCAGTCCGCACTGAATCTGATTATGGTAAATATCGAAAATTAAATATTGTCCTAGAAAAATCATTCTATATACATCACAAAGGTCACATTTTGATTTGCCTCGTCTCAAACCCCTGCTAATCTCCTAAAACGAATGAATTTAACAAAAAGAGTTCCTCTTATCACTTTAAAGAACTGTCTTTTACTTTCAGGACTCTCCCGAGGGGGATGATCTTCACAGTAATATTTCAAGCGAGTGACATCCCTTACTGGCGCGATTCGGGATCATTGTTCGCGCTTTCTATGGCTTTGTTAAAACTAATGTTGCCAGCTAAAGGCGACAAGGTTGGTATGTCGTTTGGTGTGTGACCCGAAAAGCTTTTAAAACTAAAACAAGACAGTGTTTTTAAAATGTATATCAATCTCGATATAAAATTTCTAAGTGAGCAGATTTGTGGAAGTTACTCAGATCGCTTCACCAAGTTAATAGGGCTGAGGATTTTGAAATGACATAAAAGATATTCTTGAATCATAGGTAAGAGCACTCCTTATCAAATAGTCTTTCAAACCAAAAGAGACTCAGATAATCCGTTTGGGAGCTACAATGTTAACTATTAACACACTTCAAATTTATGCGTCGATGGATAAAAAATCCAAGTAGAAATCTCTCAAAGCGATAGTCTGATATTGAAATTCGATAAATGTTCGTTCGTCGGTAGTGCATAATGCAGTTAATCGATCGAACTTTTAACCGCCTTTGCATGATGATACACTAGGTTTTTTTTTTAAAACAAGTTTAAAATTTTAATCATATGAAATCGCCGACTTGGTAGTTAGAATCTCTCACAATTTTGTTCTCAGTACTTTCTCCTCCTCCATTACGAGACTGATCTCTACCTATCTATCTATCTATAAGCCATTTGTTACGAGCGATCCAATGAGCCCACGGCATCTCTCATGTAATTTCTTGTATTATCACTAGCTCTCGTCATATTTGAACACCATTTCTTCTTAACGTCAGGTGCTTATTTGATAGTTTTTATATAAAAAAAGATCTTGGGCTGGTCGAAACTGGCTGGATCATTCAAAAGAGGTGTGAGGAAGCACTTTGCAGGTTGCATCTGTCCTTTTCTCTCTTTAAGATCTGTGTGAACCGAAGTGAACGGAGATGCACGGCGGAGAAGACGTTTATCGATCAAATCGAAAATATCTTGAAAAAGGACCGGTCAAAATCGCCATGCATGTGTAGAAGAAATATATAAGGACCGTAGCAAGTGGAAAGTAGTAATCTCTGCGTACGAGATAACTTCCGAGAAAGGCGTGAGTTTTAGTATGTAAGAATATCTGTCAGTGAATCGATTTTTGTCGATTGTCGAATTTTTACTGTCAAATTTTGTTTATTGATAATACGGTGCTCGCACTGCTGATGCGTAGGCGTCAATTGCTAGACGTTTCTATGAAAATAAAAAGAAATCGACATCAACTTCGAATCCCATTTTTATCAAGTTTGTAAATGAATATTCAAATAGACAGATCCAACTATTTGCTCAGAGCCAACATCAAGATCTAAATAGAATTTGCTGGCGTGATAAATTGGAAATTCCTTTGTAAGGCGAGCGACCACTAAAAAGCGGTATCATCTATAGAGGGTTACGATGAAATCTCCAGTTTTTAGGCCTCAAAACCAATAACATCGATGGAATATTAATTTAAAGGTAAGTGCCGAAACAAAGGGCCGAAATCCATTCAAGGCCTTTGTGCGAAAACCTTTGAAGAATTTCGTTCCCCTTGACACGGCGGTTTTCCCCCAATTGTGATTATGTTAATATATTGCCGACAAGTGTACCTTTTGAAGGCGAATATATTTTTTTAAATAATAATACGCAGGCGTTTTGTCCACTCTCACACACGACAAACTTTCAGCCAAATCTTCCTGTAAAAGACATGAACAGTCAAACGAAAACTATGTATTCTGCTCACTACTTCGATCATCTACAACCGATGATCGAAGGCTCACTATCATAACATTTTTTTTTCTTTTAGACTATACCTGGGAAATAGATAGTTGCGATTTTATTGAAGGTCAAAGTCATAATTTTTTTTTTCATTTTTTTATGAAAACGTATTCTATACGTTATTTCTTAATTATTAAAGAAACATTATCATTTTTTTTAGTATTTCATAACAAAAAATGGCTTCAAAACGTTAGCGTTCAATGTAGCTCACTCGATGGGCACGGACACTAACGAACGGGGCCGCCGTCAAGCAAAAATATCGCGGTTTTGCGAGTTGCGTGCTACTTGAGCCCTTTACATTGCGCGGTACAATTTGCAATTTTTTTTAACACCAAAAAATAAAAATCATTTCCCAGCAATAATTTTTTTGAAATATGTCTTATTTTGATGTATAGAATACATGGTTCTCGTTTGACTGTTCATGTCTTTTACACCCAGTATATAGAGAGAGGAAAACTTATGGATAGACTGTGAAAGATGATGATGACACAGGAGGTTGTTAATGTTGAGATGAGCTGATCGAGGGGAGTTGAAGAAGAAAACATATACCGAAGACTACACTTATCCTTTTAACTGTGATCAAGTCACTGTATCTTTAGTCTGCCATATTTTCTTCTGGCTGAATTGCCACCTCACAGGAAAGAAGCTAATAAAATTGAGAGCGAGCAGGCAAATGATTGTCCACTGTCCATTGATGAGTACGATGCATAGAAGAAGCCTATCCACTCCAGCAATAAGTCAACCAAATCATAACGTTCAGGGAACATCAGGATAGAATGAGATCCTTAAAATAGATTAACACTCAAGCACCATGTCACAGCAACGCCAGTGATTGTAGAGTAAAAGTTGCCACCATTTTGCATGAATGATTATGATGACAAGGTACTACATTGTCAATCTACTTCTCGAGTCAACCGTACCGCACCACAACTTCGTCAAGCTATTGTTACTAGCTGTGTACACATTTGTTTAAATAAATCACTCTCCACTCGATGTGAGCAAACAGACGACACGCGCGTTTCCAATTCAGCAGGAAATATCACAATTTTCTATGAAAACAACGGATGGTCGAAATCACACCAGTGCACAATATTTTCAATAGTGTACCTGTTTTCTTTCCGATTGTAAGTTTGTTCTTGTCTTCAAATATTTGATATGTAGTAATTGGAGTGCAGAATAACTCCCCTTCATAGTAGGGGGACAACACTGCACTTTTGGTATTAGGATATATTAAAAAAAAATATGCGTTTTTGTATTGGTTGACTGTTTATCACCTTTTGGTATAACGAAAGAGTGGGCAAACACTTTGATCCAGAAGTCCCGGAAGTGTTTGGTGATTTCTAGGAAATACAAAAGAGTCTACGATATACAAACGAATCATAGAAAATTTGCAACTAGTCTAAGTCGCTAGGGTGACTAGACTAGTTGCAAACGATACAAATCGTTTCTACGAAAAACAACGCCAACTCTAACATTTGACACGATGATGGCCGCTAATCGCCATAGTGTTTTCCCAGAATTATGTCAGTTTCAGTACATTATATCTTTTTTGTCAAACGTTAGATGCAATTGATTGGCTACTTGTTTCGGCACTCTGGTCATCTATATTATCTCTTTTTTATTGTTTCCAAATTCCGCGTTGTCATCACACGTGGGATGATGCTTAAGAACATCTACGCCCCAAAACAAATTCATATTAAGGTCGAGGTGGCTAATTCCGGCATACTTTATTTAAATCTGAAGTTGATCAAGCATAATAAAGAAACCTTAAAATAGATGCC
Source organism: Elophila nymphaeata (assembly GCA_955850985.1). Lineage (NCBI taxonomy): Eukaryota > Metazoa > Arthropoda > Insecta > Lepidoptera > Crambidae > Elophila > Elophila nymphaeata. Next base: position 5,940,407 of record OY039091.1, on the reverse strand, counting down.
AAATATTATGTGGCTATCAAGATTGGATTTTAAGTGACTTTTTATCAAAGTATAATTTATCTGAATCTCTATTAAGATTTTGAAATAAATGCCATTTTTTAAAAACCTTCTCACTAGACGGATTTTCCCGCATCTCGGGGGCAAGTCCGTCATGTAGCGATATTTCTATGAAATTCCAAGCAATTTTAATATTACACCAAGTTGATTATTTGTTGGTGAACGACAGTCTATAATGTGTCCTACACAGGTCAAAATAGAGTCTAGATATCATTTTAAACGCATAAACATTTTTTGGGGGCTATTCCGGCATACTTACAAAGCCAGGGGTAGTAAACCTAGTTTATGCGATGTACGAAGTGGAATAAATCAACTTTACATTTTAATTTTAAGGCATTTATTATATATCAATGAGATTTCAAGCGCCTGGTTGAATCTACATTAGTCTTGACTTATAAAATTTAAGACACAACAAATAAAATAAAAACACATTATTTATGAATTTAAAACAAATCACGAGATAGCTTCCTAAACATAATAATATTATGAGGAATAACTATTTTTCAACAAATAACAAACTATAGACTTATTAAAGTAGGAACTGAACTAGCAAACTTTTATCATTAGTTAGATGAGCTTCATGAAAATCATTTTTGTCGTAAGAACCTTTACTGGTTTTCCTTTTGTAGTTTCGCATTATAATGGTGATATAGGTAAACCGTTCTGAAACAAATGATAATAATGTAAATTGTAATAATACACCATCTTATATTTTTTGATTAGTACATACAAAAACAATAAGGTATAGTAGTACTCATAAAATCTATCAACTTTTTCTACGAACACTTCAAAATCTAAAAAAATAAAACAAATGTTGCATACATTTTGAGTACGTATGTATTATAAAAAGTTTATCATCCCATTAAATGTTTGTACTAATTTAATCAAATGTGGTGTAGGTATAACCTATAAATCTCAAAAGATTACGATTAGTAAAAAAAGGTTTACAATATCTGAAATAGGGAAATTCCGGCACATGACGAAATTGCCCCGTTAAATATAGACGGGATTCGCCACTTCACGATTTTGTGGTTAGAAATATTTCAGATACGATTAGTAACTTATTAAACGTTTTATTGTAAAGCAATAACACATAATCGTTTGAGCAGGCTTTGAACTATAAATGTATTACTCTTTTATTACTACAAATGTCATAATATTATATTTACCTTCGATAAAAGGTGACACGTCTTACTCACTTGGCACTTTCGAAACTCAACTGAACTTCTAACGACGTTTGATTCATGTCTATGTCAACTTTCGCCATCTGTCTGGCATAATTTGAACGACGATGTTATCCTGTTTTACCGACGTTATATAAAAAAAGCATAGGATTATTCCGTCAAAAGTAAATCGAAGCAGACGGTGACGCCCCCTAGACGGATTTAGCCACCTCGACCTTATTGACATTTTTATTCGTCATTTTCTAAATGCTATCTGGCTTATAATTGAGCGATCCTGATTCCCGACTGGCTTAAAAACGTTTAACAATTAACAGCTCTTTTGCAACTACTTTGAACACAGGCTTCCTTTATAGAAATTGAGAGTCGCAACACCACTATGACATCTCAATGCGGTCTATGCAGCTGGGTCGAATATGAGGTCATTCACCTCACTCAACCTTTGTTATGTAAATACATAATCGACCCTCCAGGCAAAACTCGGGACGACAGTTTATTGTAAGTAAAATATGAAGAAAACTACTTAAAAGGCAAAACTGTCGTCTTTCAAGCGATGGCGATAGATTTGAATAATTGGTTATAATTGCTGGAGTTTGGTGCGAAAATTAATCTTTGAAAGGCTTTGACTTCAGTCAATTATTAATCGTTGAATATTAGCTTAATAACTACCACACAATTATCTAGTTAAAATTTTGGAAATTTATAGATATTACATTGACGGGTGTGTTGCCAGGGATGACCTTAGGAACAGAAACGTGACCGCCCACCGGGAGACACTGTGTAGAAGTTTTTATTTAATGTTAAGTGGTTGTTATATAATAACATAAGAACTTTAAAAATTTTCACTATACCTGTTATCTATGGTTAATTGTCAAATTCATTTTAACGGTTGTAAAAGCATATATATATTTTGTTAAATAAAAAATGTTTTATTATATTTCTTTGTTATTCTATTAACAAAAGTGGTGCCGAAACCCGGGACTGAACCGGGGACCTTTAAATGGCAAGCATACGGCCTGCCTGGTGGTAAGCTACCGTAGCCTATCATCAAATCGATTTTCGCAACTCATTTATGAGAGTTTTATATAATAGACTAGCTTCCGCCTGCGAATTCATCCACGTGGACATTTTACCCCCTTAGGCGTGGAATTTCCAAAGATCCTTTCTTAGTACTACCTACACTGTATAAGGTATCTTTATGCTAAATTTCAAGTCTCTAGGTTCAGCGGTTTGGGCTGCGCGTTGATATCTCAGTCAATTAGTCAGGATTTTGAATTTTATATATACAAGGTGTTTGGTACATAAATACTATGGTGATATTATAAATTCAAAATTGTAAAAATACCCCATGTACCAAACACCTTGTATAGATGACTCGCCACACCTTGTTGTCGTTAATTTGAAAAAAAGAAAAATCTTTAAAAGTACATCATTTAATCATGCTAATAATTTCCAATGATGTGTGAATATATATATAGATACTTACACGAAAGTAAGTATCCGAAGTAAGTATCATTAAGAACTTGTGTTACGGATACTAGATAACTGTCATTTTTTTAAATGTACATAATCATTTTAGATATTTCTATAAATAAACTTAAATAAATATATAAACAACCATGACTCGCAAACAAATATTCGTATTCGTCACATAAATATTTGCCGCTACCAGGATTCGAACTCGGACCGCTTGATGTGTAGGCAGCTACACTGACCACTCCACCACGACGGCGTCGAATTATTGGGGAATCATTGGAAATTGTGAGCATAATTAAATGATGTACTATTATATAATGTGGTTCCATTTGTGTTGAGAATTTTTATGCGTTCTCGTTGCATAGCAACGGTTGTTTGTGTCACTTGTCAATATATTTTCGCTCTGTAATAATTTCAGTAAATTTTCTAACTATCCAATTTTCTGCGCAATTTTCTTAATTTTTCTTTCCGTAAGAACCTTCTACAAAGTATTAGAAAACGTATTTTAAAAGAAAGCTGAGTTCTTTAATCAATTTTCTACCTTATTCCATATTCATTGAGTTCAAAGAACGTTGAGTTGCCGACGTTTCTTTGAAAATGGTTTTATCCTACACCTCCCAAAACCATAGTCACCCCAGCTAGACAAATGAAATCATTCGTACGTAGCTGAAAATTGTTGTGTGCAAATGTTAGAACAATGGAATTGTGGACTAGCTGGGGATAAGCAAAGTTTGCGCGCGGCCATAATTTTATGTGAATTACATACGAACTGAAAGAAATAGTGTACAATGTTCGGTGATTGTTAAAGTTTTGAGTTATGGTTAGCAAATTCTGTACTAGTTTTATCTACCCTGCTCCTATTTGCGGTAGGTCTTCGACAATACTGTGTGATGCCGGCAGAGTAGAATAGCATCACCCCATATCCTCCAATGGGTGTCGTAGAAAGCGACTAATGGATCAGCAAAGGGGCATTGATCACTTATACTCCGTCCATCAATCCGCATTAGGCAAGCGTGGTGGACTACTGCCTAAACCTCCTTCGATGACAAGGAGAGGCCTTGTGTCCCAGCAGTGGGTCGAATGTAATGATGATGATGATTGACAATACCGCTATAGGTTTTGCCATTAGGTTTTACGGCCAGCCGCTTGCCTGCCACCAACCCTCATTAGGATGGCCTGATGTCAGTGTTTATTAGTCGCAATTTCAGACCTTAGCCGTGCGATTCTGTAAGAATCTGACTTCTCACCTCACATCTTATTTTGAATGTAGCTGTCAATTCAAAGGAATATTTCAATAAAAGGATTATTTTTAATCAATATGCATTCTAAATTAAATTTAATGTCGTTATACTCTACCATGCCTTACTTCGTTTTCAGTTTACTCAACAAAACAAAGGATTTTCCATAAAATTTTACAGCTAACTTCGAAAGCAGATGTGAGATCTTTACAGAATCTCACGACTGATTACGACTGCTTTCTTGCGACAGTAGATAGGACGACTAGCTTAATGTGTCTTCTGGAACAGCTTCGGGTTGCCAACTACTTTTACAGTCCAGCTTACGTCAATCGAGGTTTTGATGCATCTTTGTAGTGAACGAGACAGTGACATCGACTGCGACGTCAAGTCACGCAATGCTGCCGCATGGGTCAAGTGGAAAAGATGACTGCTGTCATTTGTAACCCCAAAATGCAGGTGAGGCTTAAAGGACAGGTCTATAAAACCATCATCAGGCCTGTCCTTTTACATGGCAGTGAAGCATGGACGATTTTAGAGCTACACAAGCAAAAGCTGCGTATCACGGAGATGAATATGGTGCGGTGGATGTGGAGTCACGCGTTAGGACCGAACCTTCATGTCCGTGATATTGCAAATAAGTTGTAAGAGCGTCGCCTTCGTTGGTACGGCCACGTTTTGCGGCAACTGCCTGGCTAAGTGGGAACAAATGTCTGGCCATGATGCCTCCACTGGGTCTCGGTAAGAGAGGAAGACCCCAAGAGGGGTTGATTTCAAGCACTATTGTCAAATGTACCTAATTAACTTTAAAGAGTTTATCATTTTACGCGAGCCACTAATTTACTATTAAAACTAATTATTACTTCTGTAAGTCAAATACAGTTAACGTATAGTTAAAGTGACGCATACGGTTGACATTTTACAAATATCAATTCCTATTATGGTTTAACTGAGTTACAAGTTTTAATTAACTCTACTAGTTTAAAATTTTGTAAGTACAGTGGCTATTTAACAGCAATTACAATAATTAGTTCACGATTTACGTTGGTAGTGTTCATAAAATAGTCACACGAAAATTAAAGATAATGATGCTTAATTTAGGATTTACGTATATTTAGTAATTTAAATACCGCTGTAACAATAATTTTTATTTGTTTATTAAACTTTGTTCCGCACAAAAAGCTCAGACCAATAAAAAAGTCATAAAGGTACATAATAAATGGCGGGATTAATGTCATAACATAACATAAGGCATCTAGCAGTTAATCGGAAAACTGGATACAGAAATCGATATATTTAAAGCCATGTTATAGCAACAATAAAGCTTGTACAAAATGCTAATAGTCATTATGATCACTACATAGTATAAAACAAAGTCGCTATCCGCCGTCTGTCTGTCCCTATGTATGCTTAGATCTTTAAAACTACGCAACGGTTTTTGATTCTGTTTTTTTTAATAGATAGAGTGATTCTTACGGATGGTTTATATGTATAATACATGCATATTTACATAAGCATTATACCCGTGCGAAGCCGGGGCGGGTCGCTAGTAAGGTATAAAAAAAGAAAAGATATCCGGGTCGAAGCACCATTAGTACATACAAACAACTCAAGTTTATTGTAAAGCTAACGCAATGTACGATGTTGATAGTTCATTATGAATAAACTGGCTTATTTTGTTAGTTAACTTTAGCCTAAGGGTTGGAAGCAGAGCAATTCGCGAAACATTACACTAAGTCTAAGGTATACAACGTGTTTGAGGAATTGAATATTACATTCCGACGAACATAGAAACCAGATTTCTCGGAACTAGTTAAAGTACACATATGTTCAGTTATATTTACATTACTTTGAACAAAACTTAAATGGTTGTCAACCTTGCGTAATTTGAAGGAAATTTGTGTAAAGCAACGTCAATTGCGGAAATTTGAGGGTAGGAAGATAAAAAAGACACTAGTTTAAAAACAGTGGTAACCAATCTATCCGTTTTTACAACAGCACTTGAAAACGATAAGCTAATAAATCTACTAGAGCAGTCAAATCCGAAACTGCCAGCAAACGAAATTAAAATTACCAATTAATCTGAGGCAAATACTGACTTTGAACGGGTTTGATAGAATTGGCTCATTGTTATTAAACTTGTGCTCTGTTTTCGAAATTCCTGGTGAGTGCTGTCTGAGTTTGACGGCGGCGATATTACCTCTTCATAGTAAATGTAAGGGATTGCGGAAACCAGTTGAATTATAAAAGCCCTTTGTATTTTGTAATATTATGGCTATTACTTTGATGTTTAGGTTCGATTCAAACTCAAGAAGTGACGCAGCGCGTCATGCTTGAAACTTTGTTTTAATCAACTGTGTAAACGAGTTTCTCCTGAGTTCTTGTCGTAAAAACACGTGTTGAAAGCTCAGACCAAATAAAAAGTTTGAACAATGGGGTTTTTGTTTATCCAATCGTTCATCGAGAATTGTTTGTAAAGTATAGAAATTTAAACCGGAATTTTAAAAATCACAATTTAAATGTCACCATTAAGGAATCCTGTGATCATCATAACAGCCTTTATAATTCGACCCACTTCTGGGACACAAGGTTTCTCCTTGTCATCGAAGAAGGTTTCGGCAGTAGTCCACCACGCTTGCCCAATGCGGATTGATGGACGGAGTATAAGGTGATAAGCCTTATACTCCGTCCGTCGGTAATTATGTTGATTGAAGTGTTTGCTTGCATGGTGGTAGGAGCAGCTTCTATCGTTATCGTTACCTTTTCAACCGACTTCAAAAAAGGAGGAGGTTCTCTATTCGACTGTATGTTTTTTTTTTGTATGTATGTTCCGCGATTACTCCGTCAATTATGAATCGATTTTGAAGATTCTTTTTTCGTTAGGAAGGACATACTTCATACTCCGATATATTTGGAGTCGGTGCCAGCCTAAGCAAAATAAACTTACCTAATAGATACGAACTTAATAAATAAGAAATAATCCGCCGCTCCGTGAAGTTCGAAAATTGCAAACACTATCCTCCTTGGCTAGCTGGCACCGGCTCCAAATATATCGGAGTATGAATTATAAATCAAGAATTATTAATGTGTATCAATACTTTCCTTGGTTTTCTATGACGCTCTTTTCAACTAATTCATAAAAATATTATTTATTTCTTACTTTTTAGTTTAAATTTGTACGCATTGAAGTCGGTTGTCCTATTTTTTTGCTAAAAATATTTTATTCTAGTTTCCATCCACATTAATTTTATATCGAGTAACACATTATACCAATCTGTGGATAACGGTGTGGACTTCACAATAAATAACATTAATGTTTACAATATTTGTAACTTGTAAATTTGTAACTTGGCATAAACGTCTAGTAATAGTTAAATTTATGTGTGATTGTGAAAGCTGTTTGTTATTCCTAATAAATAAAATAAAAATAAAGCCCGATTGTGCAAGTTTTGTGTGTCGAAGCGACGATGGGAATGAAAATATTTATCAGAGTGCGAGGGTGGAAGAGGATCACAACGAGAGCGTGGGGCAACAGTTCGCTCGAGACCATACGGCCGCAACAAGGCGGCCGAAACGTCGAGTCCAAGGGATATAGGATTCTGATACCTACTATGTTTATATTGTGTTAATCTAGACATACATAATTATCCAAGTGAAAAAATATTTAATTACAATATAATTATGAAGTTTAAAAACGACGTGGCGTCAATGTGAATTGACCCTTACTCTATTTGTTTTTAAGCCTTTGTTGAATTAATTGGCTTTCAGTAGCTATAATAACTATAAAGACGATTCGTAAGAGGAATATTGCTTTTATTAAAATGTCGATAGCGATCAAAGTGATCGCTTAGATTCTCATTAAATGTCCTTGCCGTTTTTGTTGTTGTTATAAATTGTACCTATTCAGAGGAGGCAATGGAATGTTGTCCATACACGCCTTGTTTTTAATGACTATTTTTCTTTTTATTGAAGTCAGCATTAAAAGGGTTTCACATATTTTTATAGGTTTTAATAGAAGTTCGACGAGAAATGAATGGAAATAAAATATTTAGTAGATGTAAACTTTGATAATTCGTTTTACTAGTCCTGGTGGCCAAAGATGGCCTTATCAGCGTCACCGGGGTTTTTTGAGAAGGCGAGGCCTTCTCTACCTGTAATTCAAACCCTCAAGCGAGAATTTGTAGTCGGCGCCAGCGTCAGCGGGGGATTTAGTCTCCCACATTAGTTTCAAGGGTTTTTGAATTGGAAGGGAGTGAGACGTCTGAAGGTGCTTCTAAGGGCTCAGACTTCGGCTCAGGCAGTGGCGTGGAGGGATAGGTGAGAAACGCCCTGGTACATAGCGAGGGTATAGAGCGACGTAGGTATCGTAACCGCTTGGTCTCGGTGCTAGTTGTGCTTGCACAGATCCCGAGCCGCCCTGTAATAGCGCACTGAAGGTGAGTGCGGGGACGATGTTTAGTGGGTATGGAGGGAACGCCTTTACCTCGAGTCTCACATACCCCCTGCGGTTGGCACCACTCCGCAGGGACGATGCGTAAATGCATTTGACCTCCCCGACAAAAAAGGCCTCCTCTTCCCTGTAATTCAAATCACTAAGGAAGAATTTGTGGTTGGGGGGATTTAGTCTCTCAGATTAGTTTCTAGGGCTTTCGAATCGGAAGGGAGTGAGACGTCTGAAGGTGCTTCTAAGTGCTCGAACTTCGGCTCAGGCAGGACGTGGCGAGCTTTAGGTAACACTTGGTTAGCACAGAAAGCAACGTACAGGCTATGCAGTGTTACAAGATAGTGACCTGTCGCTTGCAAAAAAGGGGCAACAAAGCCGAATAAGTAACCAAACTTCAGTAAACTATCGAACAAATGCCAGCAACCAGAACAGATGTTACAGTCTGAATCCCCTTAGGGATCTATTCCGGCACCTCTGCATCTGTACTAGTGAGCAAAACACTAGGGGTGAGAATAAAATATTGGCAAGTTTTTAGCACGGCGACAATAGATCTGTTCAACAAGTGAGCAAAGTTGTTTTTTGCTGCGAGTGCCGATATTAAATCACGAACCAGCGAAGTAGTCTAGAATTACTGAGCGCAGTGATTGAAAGGCACGAGACAAAGAAAAATGCTCTTGTGTGAAACATACAACTTTTCACCTCTCCAGTAAGAAAATATATGTTTATTATCTTAAAAATTAAAAGTAAGATTACTAAAATAATTTACATTGAATGTTACAGTCTTGTTCAGGGTTCGCAGCAAAAAGCATTTTTCCTTCGAGATTTTACGCAGCAAAAGAGGTCTTTTGGTGCTGGAGAGGTGAAAATTAATTTGAACTTAGGATTTTTAAAAAATTAATGCCGGTACCAAAACTAAGTAGGTTGGCAACAAGTCTTTGATTGGCAGCTACAGTGAAGGATAACTTTAAGTGGTAAGTAGCAGCAGAAGTTGTAAATTTTTGCTTAATTTAAACTGGCATTGATTCCCAAAACACACTCCGTTTGGTCATAAAAATAACCATAACCTACCATTCACAGTAATAAATAGTTAATCAATTACTTTACTCGTATGGAAGCCTATAGTTGCTAATGTTAATACTATAGTCGCCATGAGATATTTATAGTTCCTCACCAAAGATTTCATTGGCCCTGTTTAAACATTGCTTGTTACCTTAAAGTAGCAGCCATTTTAGTTTTTATAAATCCTTGCATTTGGAAGCTCAATCACGTGTAACGTTGTTTGTTCGCGATGGACTCCTAAACTACTTAACCGATTTTAATCAAATTTGTACACCGTGTGCAGTTTGATCCAGCTTGAAAGATAGGACAGTTTTTATCTTGATACGTAGTCCTCATTTTTTTTTAAACTGCAAATTCAATGTTATAGGACAGTAGTATGAAATTAACACAGCAACGCGTGGCCGGGACAACTAGTATAATATAATTATTGCTAAAATATTCAATCGCTGTCAAGTTATGTTTTTAATAACAAAATAGTTACGAATTCTATACATTTTTAAAATCCTGTCCATCCTAAGGTTACCTGGAAGAGATCGCTTTCAGTGATGAGGTAACCCTTTGTACAAATCTTTCTTAATTGTTTTGTCAAATGTCTATGTCCAATTGGTTGATGTACAATAAAGCTATATTTTATTCTATTATACAACATGTAAATTAAATAACCAACACCCTGAATACTTGGTTTGGGACCGGCTCTGAGTTGATTTCAAATATTATTTTTTTAAAGAAACGATAATTTTTATTAAAGAAAAAAGTACCCAGGAAATGTTGTACAATATCTTCTGGGTACTTTTTTTTTTTTTTAATCAACTCAGAAGCCGATCCCAAACCACCTGTATTCAGGGTGTTGGTTATTTAATTTACATGTTGTAAAGTTAGTTGTTAGTCACCTCAAAAATAATTAGCCCAAAATATTTGGCCCTGTCTATTAATATATGATCTATGTAACATTTGCATCTGATAGGAAGATGAAAGATTTTGATTTGCGTTTTCTATTTATATTTGTTCGTTAAATCTTGCTAATCCCTAATCCGTCTTGCGCTTCAATCCCCTGAAGGGTGGTACAAGTGAAAGGAGAAAGACCACAGAACAGATTATTTGTTCTGTGGGTGTAACTCATAATATATATTAATACTAGCTGTCCCGGCCACGCGTTGCTGGTAATTTCATACAACTGTCCTATAACATTGAATTTGCAGAAAAAAATATGAGGACTACTTATCAAGATAAAAACTATCATATCTCTTAATTTCGAACAAAACACACATTCGAACAAAGTTAAAATTGGATTGAACAATCCAATTTTAACTTTGTTCGAATGTCCTATAACATTGAATTTGCAGTAAAAACGAGGACTACTTAACAAAATAAAACTATCCTATCCCTCAAAAAAGGGTCTGTGGCGTAGGTTGTGTCGACTTCACACACAGCCTGAGAACAATATCTTCATAGGTGTGTCCAGGTTTCCTCACGATGTTTTCCTTCACCGTAAAAGCATCGATTAAACGTACACATGAATTAAAAATTTGAAAACACATTGGTTCGCGGCGGGGATCGAACCACTGCCTCCAAGGTGGGAGACAACGCCCTTACACACTACGCCACCGACACTTCCTGAAAAATAATAATATAACAAGCCAAGTGATGCCAGCAGGTTCACAGCATATTCACCCCATATCCTCCAATGGGTGTCGTAGAAGGCGACCAATAGATCAGCAAAGCTTATAGTCAGTCCACCAATCCGCATAGGGAAACCGTGGCGAACTACTGCCTAAACCTCCTTCGATGACAAGGAGAGGCGTTGTGTCCCAGCAGTGGGTCGAATTAAAAAGGCTGCTATGATGATATGATGAAAATGAAAATAACTAGGAAATGCCCAGTCATGTCATTTCTTACGTTTTCTCGCCAGAAATCTATGAATTGCGGCGCTGTTCGTTAATGGATTCAAACAACCAGTTTTTCTTACAAACCAGACTCCGCTTGTCGGATTCCCAAGACAGATGAGGTAATTTTTTTACTTTTCCGGCTCTATTTTTTTATTATAATCGGTTTACCTGATCTAAATTAATAATTTCAATATCTACACTAATATTATAAGGAGAAAGATTTGCATGCTAGTGTTATAATAATAAATTTTGAAGCGTTCGGTAGCCGAACGCGCAGACAGGTGGAATCGGTTTCTGTGTGAACGAAGATCGAAACCCGGCCGCTGTTACACTACCGACGCCGTCGTGATGGAGTGGTCAGTACAGATGCCTACACATCAAGCGGTCCGGGTTCGAATCCTGGTAGCGGCAAACATTTGTGTGACGAACACGAATATTTGTTTGCGAGTCATGGTTGTTTATATATTTATTTAAGTTTATTTATAGAAATATCTAAAATTATTATGTATATTAAAAAAAAAATGTCCGTTATCTAGTATCCGTAACACAAGTTCTTAATGATTACCACAGATAATATAATACTTGATACTTACTTCGGGCTAGATAATTGGTGTGAGCGTGAAAATTTATTATTATTATTATAACTTACTCCTAGCACAAGCGGCGCGCTTAGTTGGATGAGTTATTATAATTATTTAGACACCAGACGATCGAGGCGATACGTCCAGTGTTGGAGGAGTGGGTATGGCGCCAGCAGGGCAGCCTTACCTTCCACCTGGTACTGCCCGACATGGTTGTTTCGGCCACTACCTGCACCATGGCGCAGAAGGATACCGCGGAGAGGGAGCGGGAGAACGATCCTCTAGCCGCTCCCATCCGGCGTAAACGGACGGGTCGGAGAAGGCAGGCAGCTATGACCGCTGCTCTTGTCTAACACTAAGGTGTGGCCTGCCACGGGTCGGACCCCGTATGCCCTGGTGCAGTGCACAGGACCCGTCTAGGGATTGTCTAGTACTCTAGCGCAATCCCCTAGTGGGGCGTCGCCCGGCTCACTGTTGGGCCGGGCCAGCCGGGGGACGTTTTGGTGAAATGGCGTACGTAATAAATACGTACGTAATAAGTTTAACGTCTGTCTGTGGGATTGGCTCACAAAAATATGATCTAATTTTGCTTTATTTTTGTTTGAAACGTATTTTGTTCAAGTGTTCTTAGCTAATATTCAAGAATATGTGTTAAGCCATTTAAAGATCAGGTCTTTTATAGTTGATGTAGGGATCTGAGTAACATTCACAGGTCTGATTGATTCGCAATTAGGCATGATGTGACTTTAATTTTGGTGCTTCAGCAAACCTGGAAACCGCGACTTCTGCGTTTGTATGGCACTGGGAGCGTTACATGTAAGCAATAAGGCTCGTTAAGTGTCGTCTAAAGGCAGAATTCGCGATCCCTTACAAGGCATATTACATTACATTACACGTTACAACCGTCTGGACCCGGTTTTTAAAGCTCTGTTCAATATTTTTTTGGATTATGTGCGTCATATAATGTTCTCTTAGATTTGCGCGAGCACTACATATTACAAATAAAACAACTTTTACGGATTTAACTCGCGTGTAATTGGATTTGTCGCGTGGAACGCTGAAAAGTGCTACGAAACGTCGGGCAATAATAACAGAATGTAAAATCTAATTACACGCGAGTTAAATCCGTAAAAGTTGTTTTATTAAAATATGTGCGTCATAGTATGTATGTAGGTAGGGACTAGATTTCGAAGCATGTTAACACGAAAAATTGTTTCTACGGGTTTCGCAGTGAACATCTTTTGTGGTAACTTGCATCATTTTGTAATATAGCATTAGTATTCATGATATTTTGTGCATTGAGAATCCGTGATACAAACTTTATAACAAAACACAACAATCAAGTAAATTCGCAAGAAAAGTCAGGATCAATTCATAGAATTAAAGAGGCTTACATTAGATTGAAAGTTGACGCCTCAGCGTCAGGATGAGCGCGGGATTACATCGGGATTACGATCTCGTCCGGGATTAGCATCCTGACTCCGGGATTGGTGGAGCAATAAGAACTTTGAGATTGTAAGAATGAATCAAACGCGTTATTATATTCGGCAAAGTCACTATCGATTTGGGGTGTCATGGGTAGGGTTGCCTTAACTTGGAAATTTTATGGATAAAGTTTACTATAGTTAAAAAGTTGAGAACTCGAAAACATCACAGAAAAATACTGAAATTAAAAGATAATTGAAAAAACAATTTAGATATCTTTTTTTCCGAAGCAAAGTAAATATTAGTATTTAAGAGACTTCACAGAAAGAGACTGTCGGATTTCCAAATAAAAAAAAAATGTCAGAAACCGTAGCCTAATCTGATATCTGATATAGTTTCTATAATTTACTAACTAAATACTTAGATTACAAACGGTTTGATATTATACAAAATTTAATGTAATCTAATGAGAAACAATATTGGGGACTTGGCGCTCAAACGGTTCAATGCAAATGCAAAAGTTTTCAGTAAAGGGAAAATAGTTCTCTTAGAATTGCATGGCATAATGCATACGAGGTACTCTAGCACGAGGTTCTCTAGCACTCGTTTAATGAACTTCCGATGAACAAATGTTCCCACATGTAGTGTATTTCAACACGTTTAGTCCACATCAAGGTCTTGACGGACATTTTTCTGTACATTATACACATATTTGCACTATTGTAACGTATTGCAGAATATACAACATCATGTGGATCAGTTTTTGTTACAATTATGAACATTGCATACGGTCACTGTCCAATGTACAATATCGATGTACTACCGCGGACACATTATGCTTCAGCACCCATAAGGTCAAAATCGCTTGCGTACTCGTAGTAAAACCTAGTCAAATACTATAGTACAACAGCGAGCACATCAATGGAAACTGGTTTTGAATTGCTTGAGCACAGAAGTCCGCCCCTGTACACCGTGTCGGTTTTTGAAACAAAAGCACGTCGCAACAACACACAGCCCAAACCAATAAAATTTAAATTTAGCACGCAGATAGTTATTATGCCTCCGTCATCAACCAGGAAAGGATTTTCCAAAATTCACCCCCTATGGGGGAGGAAACGGGGCCCAATGTTTGTATGGACCACGTGGACGAAGTCACGGGCAAAAGCTAGTTTATTTATGTGTTCAAATTTAGGTACTTAAATATGTATTTATTCATGTAGTTTATAAACATATATGTTTTAAGTATTAGTTACCTATTAATTAGTTAGACCTGTCTTTTATACCTTTATTTTGCATTTATATATCGCCAACCATGCCATGAGTATGCCTGCCTGCCGTCGTTTGCAGAATCTATTAGTTATTTTTTATTAGTAGTAGTTATATTTTTTTAAAGTTTAATCTGAACTTAATTATAAATTTATAAAAAAAAAACCTCAAATAAAAATTGTTAACCCCAACACAAGTATTGTATAACTTTCTGGGGTTGTCTCAACACTAGATTGTTATTAATTATTGCGCAATAAACGATTTTTTTTTATTTTAATAATAATATAACACATATTTATGGGCTGACTGGAAGTTAGTTTTTCTAGACATAAATTTGCTCTTTCATACTATGTAATTGTCAAAGAGTATTATTAACTGGGCTGAAGTCGCGGTCAAAAGCTACTAGTAGTACATATTTAAAGTAGATCCAACACAGCTGACTATAAATATTAGAGTTAGTTTTAAACAAATCCAAAGCTTTTACAGAACAAGGACTGAGTGCTTTAGTTCGTATTCGGTCTAGACTAAAGGGTGAACCGTCCGCCTGACCTCAAATGTAATCTGGCCCTATTGTTTCTTAAAAGCTGAATGGCGTGTGGTCACCCTAACGTCCATTTTATTAGGTTGGAGTGCTTATTGGGGTTCAGTCCTAATGGTTTAATGAAAATAGTTCTACCAATAAAGGGTTGTCGGACTCTCTTTGAATTGTAATACAGAAATCTTTTAGTACCTATAGGTTTAATGACAAAGTATACGCACCTTTGGGAATAAATTGTCACATCTGCATGTTTCCGAATGATGAAGATTGGAAATAATCCGCCGCTCCGTGAAGTTCGAAAATTGCAAACACTATCCTCCTTGGCTAGCTGGCACCGGCTCCAAATATATCGGAGTATGAATTATAAATAAAGAATTATAAATGTGTATCAATACTTTCCTTGGTTTTCTATGACGCTCTTTTCAACTAATTCTTAAAAATATTATTTATTTCTTACTTTTTAGTTTAAATTTGTACGCATTGAAGTCGGTTGTCCTATTTTTTTGCTAAAAATATTTTATTGTAAAAAACTTAAAACATATTATTGCTGGAAGTTTTTAGAACTTTTGTTCAACATAGTGTAATAAACTAAAAATATAAAAATGAATAAAGAAAAAAAAACTTAAAAAAACTCGCGTGCATAAAAAGACAATTACTCGACTAAAACTATGGCATAATGAATGATTTGACTTATTATTAAATTCTACGCATTAAATTCTTGAACAAAGGTTCTAAAAACTACCATCAGTATGTTTTAAGTTTGCCTTTGATATTCTTGTTTACAGGCGGGATTTTTTGATATTTAAATGTATTAATTTATATCTTTTTAGTTTATTATACATATAATACGGTCACGATATATCTACATTTTTAAAATCCTTATGATAAGCCCTTTAAATTGAATGCGATATTGATGAATTCTAAAGAAAAAAAAATCAGTTCTAATAATAATAGCACCTCACAGCCGTTATGTTGTTTTTTTAACATCACGTACCTAAGAACACTTGGGGGTGTGATACTCAATCACGAAACTTGGAACACGAATAACTCCATCCCAAAATCACGCCACCACGAAAATAGTTTAAGTACACGAACAATGTCTACCCAAATCAATGTACCACGAAATCTCAACGACCATGTGAGAAACGCCCTTAAGTCGCCTCTGGCACTGTGGTCTGAGATGTACACCCACAGAACATAGATATTTGGGTTCTGCTGATTCTTCCCATTCTTTTAAGGTAGCCTATGTGTGAGGATCCTAAAAATTTCTTTGAGTGTGTCAGTCGGGGAGTGGACAACCATTCCCTGAGGTGCCTCTTTTGACAATACTCCTTTAGTGCCATTTTTATGGTACTTCTAGATAATCCTACAAAAGGCTCGGGCCCATTGATGTTTTGTTGATGTTTTGACGATCCTTTCCTTGCTAGTTTGTCAGCATTTTCGTTACCTTCAATCCCTACATGTCCCGGTACCCACACTAGTTTGACTAGGTTGTGTTTGCCTAGATTATTTAGTATGTGTATCGCATTCAAAACTAGTTTTGAAGTGACTTTGTAGGTAGTTAAGGCTTTAAGTGCCGCTTGGCTGTCACTAAGAATGTAAATAGTCATTCCTTTGGTGCCCATTTCTAGGTTCTTCTGAGCACAGGCAATTATTGCATATGTCTCGGCCTGAAAGACCGTTGCATATTTGCTCATGCTTTGTTGGTACTCATACCGGTTGGCGTAAATACCTGCCCCTGTACCTGACTCCATTTTTGATCCGTCAGTGTACCATATAAGACTGTTCGCTCTTCGCTAACCTATGCGAATGTGTTTACGTCGAACCGTTCCATCGGCCAAGCATTTTTTAGATCAACTAACCGTCGGAGTACAGTATTATTGATTTAATTCGTGGTTATGTGATTTCGTGGTACATTGATTCGGGTAAACATTATTCGTGTAAACTATTTTCGTGGTGGCGTGATTTCGGGATGGAGTTATTCGTGTTCCAAGTTTCGTGATTGAGTAATAATGCCAACACTTGGGCTATCAAGAAAAATATCTAACGATACCTTAATTAAAGAAATCCATTCAGCCGTTTGAAAGATATAAGGTAATAAAGAATATTATACAAATATACATACATACAAGATACGCGCGAAAAATATAACCCTTTCCTTGCAGTCTGGTGAAAATTGCACAAGTGAACCTTTGTCGAATATGTAACATGATAAATAGCTATACAACATGAAAAAGAAATGACGCACACCCGGAAAGTCTGTTACAAATATATGTATACAAGAATTAATTTCGGTCATTTTTATTTTAATATAGACCATTCCGTGATTATTTATAACAAAAAATCTTGTTACAGCAAGTTAAAGTATTCGTAAAACGTATTTTTAAGTACACAGCTTCCGCATAGATACCTACGCAAAAGGAAAAATCGAAAGTAAACTCAGATACACTAATTAAGGGCCACTTAGTTTGAATTTGGGAGAAATCATTATTGGATCTTCCGCCTGTCCGAGTGTGATATTACGAGCATAATTATTTTGGCATGGAATTTCTTGAGCCAAGGTTTTTAGCAGTAATGATCTGAACTTAATGTCGTTTCTTCTATATATCTTAATATACTGGGTGTAAAAGACATGAACAGTCAAACGAGAACCACGTATTCTATACATCAAAATAAGACATATTTCGAAAAAAATTTTACTGGGAAATGATTTTTATTTTTTGGTGTTAAAAAAAATTGCAAATTGTACCGCGCAATGTAAAGGGCTCAACTCGCACGCAACTCGCAATACCGCGATAATTTTGCCAGACGGCGGCCCCGTTCGTTAGTGTCCGTGCGCATCGAGTGAGCTACATTGAACGCTAACGTTTTGAAGACATTTTTTGTAATGAAATACTAAAAAAATGATAATGTTTCTTTGGACAATAGTTAAAAAATAACGTATAGAATACGTTTTCATAAAAAAATGAAAAAAAAAATTGTGACTTTGACCTTCAATAAAATCGTAACTATCAATTTCCCAGGTCTAAAGGAAGAAAAATGTTATGATGGTGAACAGAATACATGGTTCACGTTTGACTGTTCATGTCTTTTACACCCTGTATATAAATTACGTGTCACGTTGTTTGTCCGCGATGGACTCCTAAACTACTTAACCGATTTTAATCAAATTTTGTACACCTTGTGCATTTTAATTCAACTTGAAACATAGGATAGTTTTTATCTTGATAAGTAGTGTTCTTTTTTTTTCTGCAAATTCAATGTTATAGGACAGAATGAAATTATTTTAGCAACGCGAGGCCGGGACAGCTAGTTATATATAAAAATTATAACATAAAAAATCTTATTACAAGATAAATTATTATTTAAATGATCCAAATGCGTGGGAGTAAAATCTGACCAAAATTTACGCATTTCAAATTATAATTTATTCATATTGATGTATCTATTGACCTGTAATGATGTTTAGAAATCATTACGAAATTTCATTGCGAGTTTCTTTCGTCATTCTCCGTGCCAGCATGATAATAATTATTTGTCCCGAAATGGTGGTAGGGCTTTTGACGATTTAAAAGTACTTAGCAAAGAGCTTTTTCATTTCACTAGGGGCAAAGTCCTAGTTATGCCAATTTTTTGTTCGAACTACTTTTCATTCTATTTCATTTCTGTGCTCGGTGCCAACAAAACAAATAATGTTTCAGATCGCAGTTATAAGACGAGGGCGATGAATATGCGATCTGAGGCTTTTGTAAGTACAAAATTTTATGTTAACTCCTGTCCAAGAAATGGGATTTGTCACTTTCTGGCTGTGGCATAAAAATATATACATATATTTTTATAAATAGGTCAAGCCAATGACTCCATTCCACCCTCAATTCCACAATGGTAAGCAGAATTAGAGTCCAAATGCGAAGATAGCTGGTGCGAGAGATAAACAGCCGCGCTAGCCACCCACGCCTTGCTGACCTGCAAGGTGCTTCTTCACGCCTTTGAATAACCCAGGATTGTAGGAAGAACATATATTTTTGGTATATTTAATAAACGTACTTAATGAATACTTTCATTTTGTCAATTACCGTATTATCAGGCTTGCTGGCGGGACGACTCCCAATAATATTTGACCTGATGTGAATATGTGCTAACTACTGGACTGTTTACCCAAATTTATTTTAGTTTTTGATGTAAGGGACTGTACGGTATTTTACGAGAAATAAATATTGTTTAAACCAACAAAAATCAATTAAGATAAAAGTTTATTAAAACTAATACACGCCAAATTAACATTTAACACCAACAGAGAGAAGGGCAAGCAGTTGCTTCGCGGACTAATTAAGGCAAGAAAAACATATGTTTTAAAGGAGCACAGATTTTCAATGGTTTGCCAGAGATTATAAAAACTGCTTAAAAACCCACATTTTAAATAATTTCGATATCTACAAATGAAAACCGATTAACATATTGATGTTGTTCTTGCTCGCCGTAACATCGAAATTAGTTTAAGTGCATGATTTAGCTCAGTAAATGAAATGTAACATTTCTTAGGAGTTAAATAATAATCTCTTTGAACCGAAGTTAGTAACTATTTTCTCACTCAGGATCCGCGCTGTGGCCGTAGCTAGAAGGGTGCTTACTTACCAACACAGGGGTTATGGTTGACCACAGCAAAGATGCGATCGCACCGTTTCTTCATATGAGTGTTGGGGCAGATGCAGCCGAAGAGTGGTGAGAGACGAAGACCAGCCCAGGCTTCGCGGCACGCCTCCCTAGAAGAGATAGTATTTATTTATTTTTTGCAAGTCACAAGTTGAAGAGATGTTACAAAGAAAATTGGTCCAGTAGAAGTGACGCCCTGTTAGGGCACAGCATACATGAAGAACAACTATTGTCTCTTACTTATTAAATCAAATTTCACATAATTAAATTTCCTTAAATGTCTAAATGTTTTTTTATCATACACTAGTTGACCCCGCGAAGGTTTATTTTTTATTTTTAGCGGTATGAAATATATTTTATGACTTATTCTCATTTACCAAATATACCCAAAAAAAGCATAAAATCGGTCGAGCCGTTTCGAAGAAGTGCGGCCACAAACAGTTACGTTTCTTTTTAAATGTATGGATTTTTTTTTACGAAATTGTATTAAGTAATAGCCGTTAGAATTTATTTTGTGCAGTTTTAGAAATATTCTCGGAATCCTTCTAACATCCATTTAAAAAATTCTTAAAATACATATAAAATTTTGTTGACTAACATGCAAGGAGACTTTGCGTAGTAAAAAAACACAAACGGGTATTCCGAAAATACAGTCGAAATACACACGCGCCACGCCACCATTTTGATATACAGATAAAAGGAAAACCCGTTTCGGACAACATTTTTTCTTTGACAAGAGCAGCCCGCCGCTGTCGCTATGTTACAGACATTATCAAAGAGATATAAAATATAAATGAAATCGAGTTGAACCTCAACCGAGAGTTGAGGCAATTTCTTCAATCCATGTTTGTTACCTATTTTACGAGAGCTTGCGTTTGCTTTTGAAGATTCTTTTAATAACATTGTCATGTCAGCCGAGAGACGCCCACTGTTGGACAGCTGCCCCACAGATCTCCTACCCGATTGGTACTGTGTTAGTCTTGCAAAAACATCGAAAAGAAAAACCATGAAAAACATTTTTTTTACGTCACCTTAACTAGTTTGATTACATTATTGTGTTTTATGTAGTGGTAGTAAAGTCTACTTTACAATAAAGGTGTGATTTAAATATAAATCTACATGGACCACAACGACTTATTTTGAAATAAAGATACTTAGCTGAAATTAATTTGAATCTTAGTAGATATTGGATTAAATTGAATCTTAGCAGATACAAACTGCGTCGGTGGCGTAGGAAGCGTCGGTGGCGTAGTGCGTAAGAGCGTCGTCTCCCGCCCGGGAGGCACTGGTTCGATCCCCGCCACGTACCAATGTGTTTTCAAATTTTGAATTCATATATACGTCTAATCGACGCTTTTACGGTGAAGGAAAACATCGTGAGGAAACCTGCACACACATATGAAGAAATTCTTAGATTGTGTGTGAAGTCGACCAACCCGCACTTGGCCAGCGTGGTTGACTAAGGCCTCATCGCCCGTAATATGGGGTCGGCTCTCAGGGTCGGCTCGAGCCCCTCGGTGGGGACATTATATGAGCTGTTGATGACGATGATGAGATACAGATGATGAAAAATACCTACTGCAATCTGACAGTTGCTGTCTTTTCTACGTGACTGACAGGCCAACTTGGGCCGTCTGTGTGTACATGAAATGGTCTCGTTTATCTATCTCGCTCTAATATACGCGTTAGTATGCTCTTTCTCTTTCACAATGCCGATCTACAGTTCCCATATCTATGGTTCGAACATTTGATAAATACGGCCATGTGAAGTGCCAGCATTAGATATACGTTGTAAGCTAATTTTACAATGTATTGTGTCAATTTTTTTATCTATGTCTGCGGGCAATAAGCACTCCCACACTGTCGCACATATAGACAATGTGCATGTAAATTTGACACAGCCGTGGCTCTCCCACGTGTGTGTGAGATAAAATTACTGTGCCTATAGTAGAACTCATCATAGCAGCCTTTATAATTGGAGCCACTGCTGGGACACACGGCCTCTCCATGTTATCGAAGGAGGTTTAGACAGTAGTCCACCACGCTTGTCCAATGCAGATTGGTGGACGGAGAATAAGGTACCAATACTCCTTTGCTGATCTATAAGCCTTCTACGATACCCATTGAAGGATATGGGGTGATGCTATTCTACTCTGCCGCCATCACATGGCTAACAGTAGATCTAGAGTAATCTTTGGAATAGTCAAAAAAGTCTTTATTACAAGTGCATTAAGTCAGAAAAGGCTGAAGTTTTCACCATCCCGGCCACCATTTCTCTTCCTTTTAAGGACTGCGCGTGCTGGTTTATGTTGTCACCAACAAACTGTGGCTAACATTCCAACGCGAAAAAAGAAATTCGGCAACTCAATTCTATGATGCACAATCAAAAAATGGAATTCACTGCCAGCACATGTGTTGGATCCTCCTTATAATCTTGGACCGTTCAAGCACCTTGCAGGTTGGTAAGGCGAGGGTGACCAGTGCAACACATTATCTCTCGCACATCTTCCCATTTGGACTCCACTTCTGCGTACCATTAGGTGGAATGGAGGCATTTGCTAGACTTTCTTTTAGAAAAAAGTTGCAGCCATGTCAAACAGATAAAAAATATTTTACTTATTTGTGAAAGTCACGGGAAATATTCGCCGGTCAGTTTTTATTTATCTCTGACCCGGATTCCATGTACGTACATTTTAAAACGACTCGTTTAAAATAAAAAAAACTGGAACACTGTACTCATGGGTGTCGAAAAAGCGACTAAGAGAAGTTTGACCTGATGTCACACCTTTTGTCATGATAGGTCATCGCGTATGGGGAGGGTATTATGTTGTATTACTATATTTAGGCAATGTATTGATTTATGTTTATAGAGTACCTAGTCAAAATGAAATAGTTGTCTAAATTCTATCCCGCGCCGAACCTCATATGGCTATATGGCGCGTCTCCAGTTAATTTTCGAATAATGAACAGTTTATATTAACATTGTGCGATTCGTGCATCCTTAAAGACAATTTAAAGCATGAAGTTATTACTTAGCCACCACGCTTGCAGTCAAGCTGTTGGTTTTATACTGCCACGATAATGAAAAACGTTTCAAACATGGGGGATCATCAATCTAAGCAGGAGGAGGAGGTAATTGCGCAAACTGTAGCTGGGATTTCAGCTTCGACACAGATGCTGCACCACACCAGCATTACCACATATGTCCTAATTACGATTACCAACATTAGATGCACGAGGATTGACGTCTGGTAGGTGGCCGGTCGTAAACTTCTAGCAATACTGTCTGTGTCTATATCCTTATATACTTTATTCGCTTCATCTTGTCTCATCACTGCCCTCATACATACTCGGCGATTTAGAGGACTTTTGACCCGATCCTTTTTTAAGATGTTTTCGTTTTGATTGATAAATGTCTGCCTAGGTCTGCCACGTCGCTCATCTCTGTTCACTGCTGATTGATATATTATTTTCGTCATTGTCCATTCTACATGACCGAACCATCTGAGCATCTCTTTTTCAATTCATGCCACTATATCTTCTTTCAAACCACAACTCTCATAAGACTTTATTGTATAACTGGCCACCAATTTAACCTCTACAATATCCGGACTGCTGAGATGATTGGGAGTGGAACACCTGTCCTGCAGGCTTATTCGCTAACTCCATTGACAGTTTGAAGTGATCATCACCGAAGCAAATTGCATGTCCATTGCTTTTTACAGGACAAGTATCACAAGCGTTATAGTAAAGCAGAAGTGGTTCAGTAAATAGCTCGGTGATTGTCACTTTCAGGTGTTAAAATAAGTTAGCGAATATACCAGCTGGTTGTTGACTTTTGTTTGTTAGTTCACTCAATATTTCGTTACTTGGGTTTGAGTTTGATGCTTGTTTTATGCCCCTTTATGTAGACATGAAGACGACAGATTGGCAACCTGTCACTGTCACAAAAGCCTCTGATATGCTGAATGGCAATATTCTTCGGGGATCAGTAAGCAGAGATCCAGCAAGAAAACTGCGAATAACTTTAAAAATAAAACAAAAGCCGTCTCAGTTTTTTGGACAATTAACACTACGATAGCCACAGTAGTCAGTAACAGCAGCCACCCTATATTTTATCTTGTTAATATACCATAGAGACACAAAAATCAAACACAATTTTGTATAATTTACGTGGTCAACAGAATGTGAATGTTATGTAATACGCAATTTGATTTGATATGAATCTCAAATAAAACACTATAAAAAGAATGAATAAATGTTTCTAATCTATTTATTTCACAATTTTGCTTATGAGAAAAAAAAACCTCAGCGTTCGACATTTTAAAATCTCTGTTGTGATTAACAGAAGCATTTGCGGTGAAATTAGGAACTACACCGAGGTCGTTCAAAAAGCATATTCTAGAGACGGCTCAACCAAAGTTCTCTAAATAGTTCTAACTAGCTAAAAAAAATATCTGAATAGGTGGTAACTGAACTACCAAGACTGAAAGAGTTAACCTACATAAAGTTCTGCTGAAGATTATGAGCGTGATTTAAAAAATCAGACACCTTTCAGAAATAGACTGATCAATTACAAAAGTGGGAAAGGCTTATGTAACAGGATCTAACTTCAACCCCCCACATTTTAGTATGAAGCTAGACGTGAATCGATTAGCATAGGCGGATGAACGCGCCGAGCTAATTCCATTCAATTTTATTTCAGGCAATCCCCAAATAACGTGAACTCCGTGACCCTGGCGAATTAAAACTTCGCGCTGATGACGCAAAATTATTCAGGATCTGCTTTGCAGGAGAGGATATTTCAGTATAAATTCTAATTTGTGTTGACGGCGCCATTTTACAGATCTGCAGCTGCGATTTATAAAATATGGATAGTATTACCACAGCGTTGAGTTGACGAAAATGGCGCTTTTGTATAGACAGCGTGCATTAGACATAATAGTGGACCAGCGTCTACCGAACGAGTGTATGGCAGTTTGGGAGCGACACCGGCCTCTCTAGTCCCACGTCTCTCTCACGATTGCCCTGTCTAGACGTGCTCGTTGGCTGACTGTGACAACTTTTGAAGACTGTGCTAGTACATATAATACTGGAAAACACGCATGTTTCCTGTCCGACGGTTAGTTTATAAACGAATAATAACTGTGCTAATGATGATTTTCCTCCTTGTTTCGGAAGCACGTTAACAGCCTTTTTAATTCGATCCGATGCTGGGACACGAGGTTTTTTCTTGTCATCGAAAGAGGTTTAGGCAGTAGTCCACCACGCTTGCCCAATGCGGATTGGCGGACGGAGTATAAGGAGAACAACACCCCTTTGGTGATCCATTAGTAGCCTTCTACGACACCCATTAGCTATTCTGCTCTGCCGGCATCACATGGCTAAAAATTTAATGCTAAAATCTATTAGTGTTGATAGCAGATACTGCAGCAACTCCGAATAAATTGAGAGCAGTGTAGGAGAGAATCGCTGTACTTATAATACTAATTTTTGACAGCGAATATGCTTGTTAATCTTTGTTCTCTACAATAATGTTGAAACTTAAATTTATTATTACTGACATTGTCATGAACAAATGATCGTGTTCATCACACTAACACTTGCCACTACCAGGACTCGAACCCGGACCGCCCGATGTGTAGGCAGCTTTACTGAGGCCCCAGTATGCTGCCTTGTGGGACGCCGTAGAGATTGGCAATGAATCCATTCGGGTGAGACCAAAAAAATACACCGATGTGTGCGTAATGCGCATGTGTGCATGAAAAATAGTAGGTACTGAAGTCTGACAGTTGCTGTCTTTTCTACGTGACTGACAGGCCTCCTTAGGCCCCCTGCGTGTACGTGAAATGGTCTCGTCTATCTATCTCACTCTAATATACGCGTTAGTATGCTCTTTCTCTTTTATATTGCCGATCTACAGTTTCCTATATCTATGGTTGAAACTATAATTGTTTTGTGTACTTCACTGGCTTCACTACGTCTGATAAAATTCACATACGATATTATATTAGATTTTGTAAAGCGTTAATTGATAGCCTGAAGCCCCTCGATTTCAGGAAAGTGATCGCCAATATATTCAGTTTCATACTCATCTAAGGGATTAATATTAATAAGTAGATGTGTAATGTAAGTTGAATACAACGAATTTTCTTATTCAACGTCATTTTAAAATCTTTTAGTATACGTAGCATAAGAGAAAATCTTGTAATCGTCATAGTGGAGTTTGATAACCAGAAGTAATGATACTGGTTGATGATGCAAAAACCAGGGCGTGCGTAAACCTATTTTTCCCTTTCAGTTCTTCTTTAATCCTTCTTCGCACAAAGGAACAAAAGAGAGGAAAGGTAGAAGACCTACCGGACGTCAAGGCAAGATACCTGTTAATTGTATTGTATGTATATTTAGTTTGCAAGCGTTGTAACTGTATTAGTTTTTTTTATGGCTGACTATATCTTAATATATGGTTATTGTGTCGCATCTTCTATCTACCTTCTACTGTCTTGTAGTGTACCTATTCTCTATTACCCAAATAATATTTTTCTTTTTAGCATACAGTATTTTATTTATATTAGGCGCTTTTTCCAACCTCAACATCAAAAGCGAGTTATTTCTCTATGGCCGAGCGCTATAGTGAATGTTGTAATGTGAACCAATGAACGGTTCATGGAAATGTCCTGAGTAGTTTCTTCAAATAGCAGTCAAATATGTTCCATTTGGTCATAAAAATAGCCATATACCAATAACGAAATTGCTTCTATTCAATTATTCAAATTAATATTAGGAGAATCGACAGAGGACTTTTCGTCGAAATGTTTATGGGTTATCGGAAATTCAGTAGACATTGCGTGCAGAAGCAAACTCAAAGACGTTTTTAGTTTTACAATACGGGTTAAATCGTGAAACATCGTGTGTTTGAGATTCTTCTATAGCTTTTACTAAAAATGTCTTATAATACAATGAAGAAGGTTTTTTTTTGATTGACTACTGCAGATTGTCTCTGATGACATTTTCTGTGTCATCGCGTTTTTAAGAAGGCGAAGACCTTGGAGGGTCTTCAAGCCTGTAAGTCGAACGTTCCTAGGAGATTACTGGGCGACCGAGCATCTCCTCCATGGGGAGTCTCTCGACCGCCTAGCGTCCCTAGGGCATCCGAGTCGTAAAGGAGGTTGGAAGTAGGTACATTATAAAGCACCTATAAAGATTAAAGTTGTAACTTTATGTTATTGAAATTAACTTCGTTGTGCAGTATTTATTGCCGCTGCGTGCAATTAAGTCATTCAAACTATTGCATTTCATTGGATTGAGTCTCTCTCTTTTTCCTACCTTCCTCCCAATCTATTTTGGGGTTGCTGCAGTATGTCAACATACTGCCATAGGATTATTATGGCCGGCCACCTGCCTAACACCAACC
The DNA here is from genome assembly GCA_955850985.1 of Elophila nymphaeata. Classification (NCBI taxonomy): domain Eukaryota; kingdom Metazoa; phylum Arthropoda; class Insecta; order Lepidoptera; family Crambidae; genus Elophila; species Elophila nymphaeata. The sequence continues at coordinate 5,913,192 of OY039091.1, read as the reverse complement.
CTCCTTGCGAACAATCTAATTCCATTGTATTCCTAATATTCTTTCTCGCGTTGAAAAATTGCTGTATGTGTCCAAATATTTGCTGTATACGCAAATACGACAAAAGGTGTCATTCAGACATGGACTACCTATTTTGACGGCTTCTGATTTGCGACGAAAACCCGACAGTGAACCGCGTGTTTTTGGCTTTATTCGACTTATTAATGCAAATATAATCAAAAGACCAGTACGTTCACGCTGGCATGTTTCAATAATCAAAAACGTACCAAGTGAATATTATTGCTGAGAACCTTAATTCTAATCTGACCAACAATGAAATCTTAGTACTTGATTCGAAAATAATTTAAGAGTAACTGTGAGAGGCACCGAGTCGCGCTTACCACAAAACAATGGAATGTTGGAAAACTTTCAGAAGACTATTCTCGGAGGTATCCTGCTAATGATAATTTTGCTCGAAATGAGAATCCAGGACAACTATTCCATAATAATTACAGGTGCTAGCTAACTGAATAATGCAAACCGTTACTCGTGTTGAATTTTTATGTCGGTTGAGGATGAAGTTCCTGAATAATTTAAGTTGCTAATTCATTTTAATCCATTTTATCCCAAATCCGATTCTGTAGTAATAGTTTACATGAGGTAAGTCCAGACTGCTGAGTTATTTTAGAATGTAGAGGCTGATTTACACAACGTAAGTAAAGAGTCAGTAACAGGTGTCGGTATATGCGCCGAGAACTGACCACACTGCATGTAGCAGTCAGTAAGCTGGAATATTTGAAGTCAGTGCTCAAGCGAGATCGTTGTACTGACTCCAAATAAATATACTAGGTCAGTGCCGAGTTTTACCCGGACTGCTGAGATATTTTTGAGTGTAACATCTATCCTGGTCGTTGTCTTTAGTATACTGAAGGATTGTAAATTTTTTAAACAATCCTTCAGTATAGGGTTTGGTGCTCCTTTAGTGTAGGCGATAGACTCGAAACCAGTCACTATTTTGGGGTATTATCTGACCGATACTGTGGCTTTGTGTGTAACCAAATGTTACTTGAAGCTCTGCTGAACTCGTTTTGGGATGTATGTATGCAGTACCGAGTCAACATTGACTTTTATAGAATTTGCAAGCCAGTTACTTTCTATGGGTAAATCTGCCTTAACATCTGTCCTGGTTATCGCTTTTGTTTGTTAGATCACTAAGGTTAAGTTACTTTATTCTTTTTTTTCCCCTAGGCCCCTCCGTTGCTTTCCCTTTCCTTCCCCTACAGGAAGGAGAGGAAAACAGTTAATAAGACCTTCCGGATCCTGAGGGAAGGAGAGGTGCAAAGCTATATAGACACCCGGAGGTCTGCCCCCGGGTTATATCGTACTTCTACCGACTGAGCACCCCCTTGCCTAGTGCTAAAGTTAGATCACTAAGGTTTAGTTACTTTATGGGTATGATGCCCTTTTAAGGCGACAGGCTGGCCACCTGGTCTATGCCACTTCTTTAACGTTTAATAGGCTGTGCGTTTGACTATAATCACGCCTGATGGAAAGCGATGATGACGCCTAGGATGGTATACGCTGGCCTAGAAGATGCTTGTTCTCTCTGGTCTTGAAGATCTCCAGATTATACTGATCCGGGAAAACAGACCTCGGCAATGAGTTCCACTCCTTAGCTGTTCGCATAATGATAGCGGAAGCAAATCGTCCCTGCGGATGGGAGGTATCCACAATATAAGTGTGAAAGTCTGGTCGCCTGTTCGGTCAGTGGTGGCAAGGGTCAAGGGGGTTACCTTAAACTCTGTAACTCTTTGAGGATCATGAGCGTTTTCAATCAATAAACACTTTTGCAACTTCATGTGGTGATTAAATTTTGTATATGGATAGTTAGTAACTTATTATTAAAATTGTTTTGGCTCCACAACCAATCAAAAATCACCATGAATAACGGTGATTCGTGAAAAGGCAGTTGAGGAATCAAGGAAGATACTTCGTAATTAACTTATGCTAGTTCCGCAAATTCATTAATAATTACATCTAAGTCGAGACAGGTACATAAACGTGCCACTCCGAATAATTAGTTCTATTTTGTTGTCATTAGGAAATGTGCTGTACAGTTGGCACCAGATACGCACCAGAAGTTAATTAATAAAAGCGTATTTGATACTGTATGTGCCAATAAATTGATTACTAAAGAAGGATATGTACATCTTTAGAAAAAAAAACCTTTAAATATATTTTTTATAATCTATTACCCTTAATATGGAAGTAGCAAAAAATATTGCTAGGATCTGATATTAACATCACCCATTTTCAAACTGGAATACTGGAAGTGTTTAAAAATGGGTGATTCCTGAGAAAAGTGTTCTGAACATCAGTTCCTGGCAATAATTTTTGCTACCTAAAATTACAAGGGAATAAACAAAAAAAAACTAATATGTAGGATATCTGTTCATAAGGCACACATGCTCAAAGCTTATAAATCGTCTAGAAAAAATATATAAAATTTTTGGAGCGATGGATCTGATTTGATTGAAGCGTAAACAATACTAACTAGTCCGCCATCTTTGATTTCTTTAGACACCATTTTAATTTTCGTACTTTTCTCAGCAAAGTCTTTCAATCGATTCCACTATTTCCACTATTTTGAATCACTGATGGGGTTGCGAACATAATAGTATGCCTATAAATAAATTCGAGCGACTCTGGGTCGACTGCAAAGTGACAATTGAGTAATAAGTGAACAGTAATCGATATGTTATGTGGCTATACTTGAAAGTAGGTCAGATGGAGATGAGCTCTGATCTGGTGGAACTTTAGAAGTATTCAATTAAGAAAACAAGCGAAAACTTAGTAGATCGCAAAAATAGGTACAGCTAAGGTAAAACTCATATTACAGAGCTAGTCAAAATCGACTCCTATTACGGTGCTAATTTACGGGTCCTTTTTTTAATCATCCGTGTACCAGGTGGCTAAAAGTCTCATTCTGTAGGTACTAGGTAGGGATCAACCCCAAAATATAAAAGGGTCGAAAATGGCAGTATAACTTTTTTTTAGATGAAATTAAGTATTTAGTACCTAATTATAAATAGATCTTGTGAACTCGGGAGAAACTCCGGATCGGTTATTGCTTCAAACTTTAAACTCAGTCTACTGTACTATTATTGTTACTTTTGACAGATTTTCACTCGAGATTGGTTAAATGCTTAAACGAAGTCATAAATAAGAAGAAGAAACGCTTTATTTCATATAGCAATGATTTTTACTTACAAAAGTATTGTTTGTGTGTTGTGTGTCGTAGTTGTCTATGGAAAGAACACTGTAAGAAGTTACCTGTCATCCATACGGCATTCTCCGTCGCGAGCCTTGCAAGCATTCTTGAACCGATCGAAGAGCACGGAGCAGGCTTTCTCGTTGTGACATACGCTCAGGGCGTAGGTGCAAGTCGGCAGGGTCTCCACGGGGTAGGGGTCTTTTTCTGTACAATATAACAAGCATTTAATACAATAAAGAACAAAGTGACGAATTAATTATTAGAAGTAGTCGGAGTTCTTTCTGAAAGTAACACCAGTGGCAGATATCATCATCAACAGCTGATATAATGTCCCCACCGAGGGGCTCGAGCCTACCCCACATTAGGGGCGATAAGGCAATGTGTTTTCAAATTTTGAATTCATATGTAAGTTTAATCGACGCTTTTACGGTGAAGGAAAACATAGTGAGGAAACCTGCACACACCTATGAAGAAATTCTTAGGTTGTGCGTAAAGTCGACTAAGTACTTGGCTCGAGTCTCTCGGTAACACCAGGTGGGCCACAAGCTTTTTTGCCATCTCGTAGTATATAAAAAAAATCATACCCTTCTTCATGACGAAGACGCAAGGATGGTCGAACAGGAAGTCGCGAAACGAGTTGCACTCAGGATCCACGTTCGGTTCTCGACAGAGACAGGTCGGCTTAAAGAACGGGAACGCTTGCAGGGTCTTCAGAGCAGCCTGGCATTTCGTCACGGTCACCGTAGAGCAGGCCACTGAAACAAGAGTAGAGGAAATCCGTTAGCTTTTCGGGGTCGTAAAAGTGCTCCCACTGGTGTGGTTCCCGTCATGAAAGTCTGCCCTTTCTCATCCCGTTGATGTTGTAAAAGTTGACGGAGGAAGATTCTGAACCCCGTAAAACAACCCTTAAATGTAATAGAAAACATTTCAAAGAACAAGTTATGATTATTACGTAACCATTTGGAGCTTTCGTCATCTAGAACACTATATATTTTTTTCAGAATTTATTACCTACTAAATTATGAGATATTTAAAAAAAAACGCAAATGCACCCAAAAGTCGACAATGGGAGATTACTAACAGAAAATGTCTTTGAAATCCTTCTTTATTAATTTATGGCCTATTCTTAGATTACAGGTGTATAATCTAAGGTTTAGATTCTAATTAGATTATATCTAATGGCAGGTATATAATCTAAGATCTAAGGGCCTACGGCTTAGATTATACACCAATCTAAGGCCTACGGCCTACTTATCCAAACATAACGTCAAAGATTTGACAGTCCACAGTGTCCACAGAATGTGTCAGCTTTTGTTTAAATTTTGTAGAGCCCACTGCACCCACAAAAATCATACAGTTGCACTTACGTCGCTTTAGAATGAGTAAATTTTGAAATTGTAAATTTAAATCCTTAGAAGCGAAATTAAAGAAAGTAAAAAATACCTCTTGAGTCTTTTAATCTCCATTTGCCATCCATATAATAAAAGAATACTATTAAAAACATGTAATGTTGTCAATTGTATTCAATCGTATTATAACAGCCTCCGTGGTCTAAGGTGTTCTCCCACCGGAATTAACATTCAGAAGTCCAGGATTCGATCCCCTGGGGAGTAGAAATTTGCACTCTGTTCGGTTGGTGGTAGGGATATTTTTCATATCCGCCTGGCTAGCTACCACCATCTTATCAAAATCTGTCGCCATAATAATAATGTTAACAGCATTATTGTGTTCCGACAATTAATGATAAGATATCCAGTTCCTCTGTGGTTGAGGGTTCAGGTGAAGCGCGATTCCATCTTCGACGTTATCGTCACTTACCATCAGGTCAGATGAAGGCCAAGAACTTCCCTATCAAGCATGAAAGAAATATTTATTGTAATACATATTTACGTATCTTTTTCTGCACTTCTACTTAATATGAACTTTAATTTTGCCAAATTTAACGCCCCGGAATATGCTTAAAAGGCGTTACGAGCTGGTTACAGGGTTTTTTCTTTATTATTATTTTGATTTTTAAATCAAAGATTATTTATTGTTCCATCTCCCTAACAGTATATAAAAACTAGAAGACGTGACAAGATCAGGTGTAACTCAATTACAACCCCTACAAATGTGGGCGCCGCAAAAAATCCTATCAATCCGAGGTCCAAGATCGACTTTTTCATTTCGCCCTAACAAGCCACAATAGTCGGAAGCCCGACAAAAACTGAACACGAAATTATCCGTTCGATTGAACATTTTTTTCTGATACACATTAAGGAACATTCTGTATTAGGGGCGCATGGGCAAAACGAAGAAGGGTGAGCAAAAAGAATAATTCCGCTTTAGCAAGTTATTTACAATATCAAAAGTAGCGCTCAGTTTGACGAAAAAGCTGATGGCGAATTAATTCCTCTTTCGATTTGACTAAACTTTATAGATGAAGCTAGTAAGTCATCGCTTGGTAAGAATCAGGTCGCCAGGTTCACTGTTTTGTTGGGAAACCCAAAGGCATCTAAGAGAAGTGACGTACCTATGTCGTTCAGCCATATTCAATGATTTTTTAGCGTTCCATGAATTCACCACTTGCCTCCGGCGCTTTGCCAATACGCCCTGGGCGTCTAAGAGGGTATTCAAAGATCCCTGGATTGTCCTCTTTACTCCAATAGTGGGAGGAGAGGCCTGGCCAACCGCAGACAGTGCGGATGAATAAATAAAGAGGGCACCCGACAGTTTTCGTGGGTTTGCCAGCTTTTACGACTGGAGTCCTTTTTCACGCCTAAGATACGGCAACGATTTCTACGGTAAAAAAGCCTATTGTTCATAGGGTAACCCAAGCGTAGGCTTAAGGGACGATGATGCATCAATACTCACATCCCTGATTTCTCACTATGCGCAGTCATTTTGGTTAGATTCCGGGAGAGCCGCTTTAGCCAGGTGTGACGCGTACCAGTACTGCGAGTCCAGAACTTAGGGATTAACCAACTCTACCGTAATGCCCAGGAATACCCCTTCGAGACATTAGTGGGTTACAAGCACGCCTCACCGTCTTACCCATGGTGCGAGGTTCGTATCCCAATTGCCCGCCTTCCCGTACAATTTATAACGTCTATTCGTTTATTGATTGCTCATAAAGAGGTCTTATTTCTGGAAAGTCTACCGAAAATAAGTACAAGCAATTTAACGCTAAATATAGTTAAGAAGATTGAATATAAAGGTTGTTATTGTAAATCAATCATTCACGATAAAATATAGACGAGTTTATTGCTTCTTACAACGTGTTCTGGAATAAAAATAGAGATGAAAGGAGCTGGTTTGGAAATGTGATTATGAAGAAAATGTTTTGTATGAAGCTATGAACTTGCTTTCATTGAGATTAAGCTATTTTAGAATACAATTAAATAGACCTCATAAGAAGCTAAAGGAGGTTCAAATGGAAATGGAGAATTGCGAATCTTTTTAAGCGTCAGTGGGCAAGGCACATCGCGAGGACAGACGGCCGTTGGAGCGGAAAGCTAAAAAGTGGCGGCCACGTACCGGAGAGCAGCGTTGGTAGGAGCCACAAGGTAGATTATTGATCTGGTAAAGCAGGAAGCCACTGAATGCGGGCAGCGTAGGACCGATTGAAGATCTTTGGGGTAAGCCTATGTACAACATACAGTGGGCGGTTCTCGGCTGATGATGATGATAGACAAGTAATACATCACTTCTTTCCAATTGCTATGATCCTGACATAATTTTTGTTGGCACGCAAATGCCCTCGGATGGCATTGGCGTCGCTCGGCGATTCTCAGTTGGAGATTGCGGGTGCGCGGGCGACAATGGTCCTTCGAGCCGGATTTTTTCGCTAATTTTCTTTTGCTTTATCTACTCTCTTTACAGTCCTTATGTATGTCAAAGACGTCGACAGCATTCGTCGACGCGTCAGAGGAGCCGTCGACGTGTTTACAGCACCCCACGACATGGCAACTTCAGAGCTCAGTAGCATTATTCACGCGGCATGCTACAACTGCAAGCGTCGCTGTAGGTTGACCACTACCACTGACTCATCGACGGTTGCAGTTGCCTCAGATGTCGTTGGATACGTGCCATTCCTATATAAAAGCGCTTATCCAAACAAATCGAGCACTTTGTACTCGTTGAACTGTCGAACCTGGGACCTCATTCTGGGATCTTATTCCGGTCTTTAAAATGTTTTCGATTTGGTCGAATAACGTTCGCCAAAGTCATTCCTATGCATCCTAGTTCCGCAGAAGATATCATCTCTTTAAACGAAAGCCGTTTAAAACATTCAAAACTCGCTTCTCAACGTATCGTACCGAAGCATTGTCAAATAAATGCCACAGATTACCCAATTTATTATATTTAAGCCGCCTCAAAAGTAAGGGTTAGTGTTCACCCGCGGTCTCATTATTACGTGACGGCGACATCTGTGACGAGGGTCTTATCGACGTTGATGCTTAAAAATTCCGACGGATTCCTCCTAATTTGCCTCTTGCCCTTTTGAGCCTGTGAAATATTGGCCCATTTCTCATTTCCCCATAATTCCTCTCCTCTCATATTTTTCGTAAGTAAAGTGCCAAATCGCAGTTTAATTCGTTCCTATTAATGGTTGTTGATTACATGCTTTAAGACATCGAAACTACTATGCAATGTTTCTTTATTTTATCGCTATTAACAGTGCTTGGTTGATTGATGATTAGTCGTTCAAAATTGGCATTTTTGTAGCTGATTTCATGTGCTGTTTTCATCTGTTATTGCGTTCTTTCTTTTCCAGCCTGTATATCTTTTTTATATTATTTAATTTGCAGACAACGGAGCAGTCCCTATAGCCTATAGTCTAAGGCACGTATTATAGAAGGAGTCTCAAGAATGAACGCTGACTTGAGCGTCGTACGTCTCTATCACTTTGTGCTTGATAGAAAGTGACGAACGATTCTTAAGACATGATTGATTTCTGAGTATCATTCTGTAATACGGGCCTTAGAGACCATAGTTTCTCAAACTTATTTCGCGTAACGCCCACTTACAGAATGTTTGTTTACTAGAGTCCCAGCTTAATTTTACTTACCATTTGTCGCGAATTTAAAACGATTATTTTTGTGTGATATTATAAATTACTTTTTTATGTCTTCATATTATTGATTTTGGATGTAATAGAAACTAATACTTAATCGTTTTGTTCGAGTACCTTTAGGCGCTGTCCCCACATATCCGAGTTCCCGTCTCTGACGGAACACGGCAGGGACGATGAAATAATCGGTTACATAATGATTTGTACGATCTTGTTCACACACCTCCGTATCAGGGGTATCCGGATCGTCACAGTGTCCCGGAGCACGCTCGGAATCACGGACGTTCCGTCAGTGCTATTCGATTTTCATCCGGTCCGGTAGTCGGGACGCTTTTATGATAATTTTGACACACCTGCGAAGATATGACTTTGAAGATGCGTACAAATTGCAACATTTTTTATTCCACTAATATGCATTATTGAAATTTAGTATTTTTTGAATGAAGGTGATTACTTAGGAAAGAAGTGACACGGACACCGCTTTCCCTAATATGTGTGAGTATGGGTGATGGATAGCACGTCCCTGGCGGGAACACTGAAACGGTCAACTCAGAGATCGAATAAACCTGACACGGAAATGTGTGGACAACCCTTTACTCAATTATTTCTTTTTTAACGACACTTTTTCCTAATGACCGATACACACTTAAAACTCTGTGTCTTAAAAACTACTGAAACGATTTTAATAACATAAGTCCCTAAGTTGTACTATACCTAGTCTAACTAAAATATATATTCTTACTTATAGTTTCTGAGATATGCCGGAGCAAACATACATACACTTAAGAAATTTGACACCCATGTTTACAAGCTGGTATAGACGAACAATACGAACATACACAAAAACTGTGCAATTCTGACAATATTAACTACCTCCTTTTTTGAAATCGGTAAAAACCTAAATTTACCTTCTGAATTAATTCTGTTTTGTAGCTCAAGTCCTTAAAATGATGATTCATTATAAAGCCAAAATACAAACATTCATTGTTTGGAGTCAGCTCCACCTCTCGCTGTCAAGTCAGGCTAAGTAGACAATGTTGGCATTATGGTGGCGTGACTGCGCCGATCTTTTGTACCTGCCCTTACTATTATAGTGAAATAGATTAATAGCGTGCGTAATAATTAATCATATACGTGAACATAATCGAGCTTCATGTATGTGGAATGACCCCAAATTCACTTATGGGTAAAAAGGGGGTCGAAGAATACATTGATCTATAAGAGACGACTAAAGGAATTGCGACTTTTTTGAAACTAGAAAAAATAAACTGAAAACAAATCGACCTGCCGCTGCTTTTGACTGCTGCGACTTTTTTCTCTTTGAGGCTCAGCTTTGAGGAAACTACAACCAATACCTATGACGTTTTTCCTTATATTTTTAACCGATTTCAAAGGAAGGCGGTTGTTCTCAATTAGTTTAATTCTTTTTTTTGAGGTTCGCCCCCTGATTACTTACTCAAAGGCGCCTGGATCGATTTACAAATTTACAATCCCATGAAAAATTTACATGAATCAGTTTTAGTTTTTTTAGAATCGTCAAAATATGCATCCGAAACGTAATACAGATTTCTATAAATTTATGCGTTGATATCTTCGAAAGTTGTACACCAATTTCAATAATAATAATAATAATAATATATTTCCACGCTCACACCAATTATCTAGCCCAAAGTAAGTATCATTAAGAACTTGTGTTATGGATACTAGATAACGGACATTTTTTTTTTTTTTTTTTTAGTATACATAATAATTTTAGATATTTTTATAAATAAACTTAAATAAATATATAAACAACCATGACTCGCAAACAAACATTCGTGTTCGTGACACAAACATTTGCCGCTACCAGGATTCGAACCCGGACCGCTTGATGTGTAGCCAGCTGTACTGACCACTCCACCACGACGGCGTCAAGCGTCTGCCTCAATGATTCTATTTCGTCTTAAAGATCAAAGTCTCGAGGTAGTTTCCTGAACATTTTAAAGTATTGAGACCTGTAGTATAAACAGGCAAAATCCTGTCTTAACTTTATAATCATCTTTAACTTTGAGATGTGATTAAAACCGATTTTGATTATTATCCAACGTACCTATTGTACCTTGTCGTGAACCCGTCATTCGATATATAGCGTTTTTTGATTCGTAGATTCTTCGAAAGAGCGTCACCTTTTGTAATGAGTTGTGATCTTAATAAATAAAACAATATTGTTAACTCACTGTTTACTCGATAATCTTTTTACATTTTAGATTTTTTTTTGTGTTTCATGGCAATCGCTCGGGTTAACAACCACTAGGTACTGTATCACAAGATAAGAATTATGAAGTAGTGACATCTGATTGACACACCCAATCATAATAGCGATGCCAAGTTCTTTTACTAAGCAATCCTGCTCATACAACCACTTATAAATTTAATCAACTATACTACACCTTTGATTTTTTTTCGTAACTACGTCGCGACTACAGCTTTCGAATCTGCATATTATACCCCATGAGAACCATACATAAGTCAGTAATATAATTACTGACTATGAAGAGAGCTCATATTTTCAATAATTCAATACAAGCCACAACCACGAACATAATTTCCTCACTAAATATTTAGCTTACAATCATTGTCATTAAGGAAATGAAATTTTGAGCTATTGTCCTATTGAAAATACTCAATAGAAACAGTACAATAGTACAATGTTTAATATTAAATGATACGAGTAATGCCCGTAGCAAACGGTCTCAAACTAGTTTTCAGTTAGCAATGGAAACAATGTCTAGAAAGTGCTTTTGAATTTTAACATTATTTATTTTCGAACTACAAACACATCCTTAGTGTGTAGTTGTTTAGTGAATTTTTGGCGTGTAATTTTTAGAAATTTTGTGGAAAATAACAACAAATATCATCATCATAACAGCCTTTATAATTCGACCCACTGCTGGGACACAAGGCCTCTCCTTGTCATCGAAGGAGGCTTAGGCAGTAGTGCACCACGCCTGCCCAATGCGGATTGGTGGACGGAGTATAAGGTGACCAATACCACTTAGCTAATCCATTAGTCATCTTCTACGACATCCCTTGGTGGATATGGGGTGATGCTATTCTACTGTGCCGGCAACACATGGCTAAACTAAACCAAATAGTTTGCATGTAATTTATTTAAAATCTTTATTGCACAAAGAATGTACAGTCGAACCAACTGAATCATGACCCACTTGGCCGATCATTCCTGTAGAATCATAAATTTAGTTAGGATATCTTCGCTATTATGCGTGTTGCACTTAGTACGTTTTAAATATGAATAAAATTGCGGCATTACTGGTCAGAGATTTATGCAATTTTAATCTTTGTTATCATTGCACTAAAGTCTCAATTGGAATTTTAAATAAGATGTCGTTCATAAACTAAACTCTTTTCACTACTGAGAAAAATGAAAACCTATAATATTTTTAAAAATAAAATGACTTTATGTGTCAGATGTCAAGTAGTAGTCTGAAAAAATTTTAAAAAGCCATAAAACAAAATTGAATTGAATAAAATAAAAATCTTAGACAATATTATAAAAAACAAATCGTATAATGTGTAATGGCCAATTTGGCAGAACAAAGAGCTCGGATTGTAGTGCTCAATTGGTACAAACTTTTTCGTGCAATACTCAAATACTCCGATCTATTTATCATAGCTATCATAGCCTTGTCAGTGACTGTCAGTGTCTAATAAATTGATAACAGGTTCGTTAAGATTATGTATGTTCAAGCGAATTTCAACCTACTTTGTATAGAATAACTGTAGGAAAATGATTTTAAGGTGGGTCATGATTCAAATTGGTCGACTGTACAATGGGCGGACTTAACGCCCAACGGCATTCTCTTCGTATGGCATGATTTAAAATGTCAAAAGTACTAGAACTACCTATATTTTTAATTTTAAATCAAATTCTTCGTATCTTGAGCTAGCAGTGTTCGTACAAAATCGCTTTATAATAAAAATAGGAAAACTTAAAAGAAGCCTATTTAATATATTAGACAAGATTTTGTATAATAAAAAGCATACAATACATAAGGTTCCTTAATTTGATACCCATTTATTTTCCTTTACTCGTAACCGACAAGGGACTGACCTCTGCCACGACGCCATTTTGTCAAAGCGATTCATTCAAGATGGCCGCTCTTTTATGTAAGACCTCAAGAATGGAAACAATGGAGTCTGTCTTTGGTGTCACTCTTAATTATCCGGTTTTTAAACGTCTACTTATCAATGTCAAGTGCGGTAAAGATTTTAGATTAGAATATTTTTACACCTACCCTCATACTACTTCAATAGGTGTTTTGTTATGTGGCTATTATAACTACTATTGTACGCCTTATATTTTTGTCAGATTTTGCTTACTCGAAAATTGATTAAAGTTCCGTAGCAGATTTTCAATAAAAGTCATTTTACTGCTAAGTGAAATGTATCTCTATTCACAAGGGTTTCTTTCTAAGATGAGTTACATCCAAGCTCTCCACGTAATCAAGTTAAATCTTGTTCAATGAATACTTTCTAAACTTAACAACCTTAAATTTCACTAAAAATAAGAAGGTCGCCAGGCTGATAGCCTGTTCGTGAATGGTCTTCTCTACCTATCTCTCTCTAATATACGCGATACTATGCTATTTCTCTTTCGCATTGCCAATTTAGTCAGTATTATTTCAATTTCATTTTAGCATGTGTGTGTATATTGTGATGCAAATAAATTTATTATCTATCTATCTATGGTCAGTATTCTATTCGCTTGAACGCTCTACGATTAACATAATTCTGATTACGTCGTTCTTTGCAGGACTCGTGAAAGATTTTTATACAACTTCACGGACAATAAAAAAGAATTGAGGAGACGAAGGAGAGAAGACCCACTTGTCCTTGTGCTCGAAACTTGAGGAACAATGGATCTACAACAATAGTGTTATTCAAATCCAACTTTTACAAACTAGATAGAATGCTTAACAAGTTGAAATAATAATCCTTATTTCAGGCCTCACGAATCTGTATAAATTGTTAGCAAATGGATTCTTACTAAAGATATTTAAATTACTAATTCTTGTTTATCATTAAATATGTAACATATACATCTATATGCGAAGCGCGTCGGCGGCGTAGTGTGTAACAGCGTCGTCTTTCACCCGGGAGGCACTGGTTCGAACCCTGCCATGTACCTATGTGTTTTCAAATTTTTAAAACATCGTGAGGAAACCTGCACACAACCATGAAGACATTCTTAGGTTGTGTGTGAAGTCGAAAAACCAGCACTTGGCCAGCGTGGTTGACTAAGGCGTAATCGCCCCTAATGTAGTAGGCTCGTGCTCCTCGGTGGGGACATTATATGAACTGTTGATGAGATTTCGAATGGCACAGATAGAGACAAAGATTATAACCGAGAGCGAGCACTTCCGGATAACTTTGTAAAGACGCAGATAGTTATAAAATCGTGCCATTTAGTGGACCTCTCAAGACATTCGGGTCACAGCACCTTATAATAATTTAAAAACAAATGATATAAGATGAGCTTTCCCGTGAATTAAAAAAAATCCATCAAAGATTTCGGTTCTTAAACAATTTATGTACGCTCAATAAAAATGTTGTTTCATATTTCTAATATCCCTTTGCAGTCTTTATTTATAGCCAGGGGAAATCTTAGAGAGTGTTCACAAAAAAGTATACAAGAAACATGGAGCCATCACTTCCTCTAACCCAGATTTTATGGATAAATTTGTCTTGAAGCACCCTCCACACTCGAGTCCACTTTAAGATTTTTCTTCGAGTACCCTCAGAATATTAATTTAAAAAATTGCGGCCTAGACGGCGCGGGCGTTATGAAAAGGAATGTTTATATCTTTTATTGTAACGCGTTTTGTGGTCAATGGATGTATGTAATAGAATATTGTTACGTTACATACACAGACGCAGAAATTGTCTAAGCACAGACGGATACAGACAAGATGCATTTTGCATTTTTTTTAATCATTTCAGTCGAAAGGCTGGCTACGTCTCAGAATTTTGGGGCACTACATACTGCCAGATATCTGTAACCAAATGTTACTTGGCCACACCTTCAGTGCGCTATTACGGGATGGTTCGGGATCTGTGCACGTGAGCGCACCTACACCGAGACCGTCCCAACGCTGCTCGTCTAGGCACTCCTTGCACCAATTGGTAACCAGTAGCCACTCCTCCACCGACGGCTGCTCGACCTGGCGCGTCCTCCTGAAGAGGACAACGGGAGCCGCCATCGGACGGCACCTAACCTAAACCTATCTAAATCCGGAATGAGCGTCTGAATGAGCGACTAACAAATGATTACTATTTTTAGTCGGTTATTCTGAAATTTTTAGTTGCTGGGTTTATTATTTCCCGTTAAGTAACACGGTGTGCCAACGTGAAATATTGTAATATTTTTAATTTTATGAATTTAAATCTGTGCCCCACCAAAATCTCGATTTAAGATTTAGTGTCTATTTTTGTAGTTTTATAAAGTGTCAATTATTTTCGTTGGATACCACTTTTGAATCCCAGTTCAATATTTTTGGCGTTGAATCCCACAAAACATTATTACCGTTGAATCCTGATTTTGCGAATCCTTCAAATGTTATGCTTTCTATTGCATCTAATTTTAGATGGTTTGCGATGGTCGAGGGTCAAGTTAGCTTCACCAGGAACTTCTAAATCAACAACTTACTACACCGCCCCTAGATAAATCAAGAGCAGGTTAGGAGGACGTTAAAAACAACGAGAACCACTGGGCCATTGTGTATAACTATGCTTTATAACTATAAGAATTAATATTCTTATTCACAGACAGAAATATTGCTACCATCATAACGATGAAAACTCGCATATTTCAAGCGGAATTATCTCAATACAGGATCGATAGCAAACCAGTGACCTCTTTCCGGCTATTGTTAGGTTCACCTGACGCGCTCAATATAAGGCGTACACACGGTAGGTTGGCCAGCCATTGTGCCTTTGTCGAGTGTACAGTTGTCGATGAAAAGTTGATTGCCTGTTAATTATTTAACATAGTACACACGCCACTGATTATTTTCAGTGCCGGAAGGAATTGAGCAGTTTGGTTCTAATTTGTAAAATAATACAACTGTCTCATTAGTCAAGATGGGTGACCTGATAATTTGTAACGTCTTGTTTCTGTGTTCGTTATTGGTTGCTGCAACCAGCATTGGGTTGATATTGTGGTATAAAGACCCTATATTCCTTAAGTGAGCGACGCCATAGATTAATTTCACTACCTTTCTGACATTTCACTACACTTAGAGCAGTGGTGACTTTTGTCACTGTGACTATTTCATTACTCTCGTCGAATGTATGGCGATGCACCAAATGTCACCCACTTGTCATGTCGTAACTTGCGCGCACCTCCATACAAATCCACGGACTTGATAAGAGTGACGACAAAGTGTTCTGATGATGAAGTGACCTGTGATGTTCTGGGATATTTATGGTATTTTATTAGCATCATATGCCGTTTTTTGTCGGGGAGGTCATATGCATCCTGCGGGGTGGTGCCAACCGCAGGGGATATGTGGGACTCGAGGTAAAGGCGTTCCCTCCATACCCACTAAACATCCTCCCCGGTCTGACATCCAGTGCGCTTTTGCGGGACGGCTCGGGATCTGCGCACGTGAGCGCAACTACACCGAGACCAGCATCATATGCCCTTCCCGTTGGTAGACTTTCTTACCCGGATCAGCCCGGTTCGAGCCCGGATGGGTTCGAATCCTGGTAGCAGCAAATATTTGTGTGATGAACACGACTATTTGTTGACGAGTCATGTTCGTTTATAATATATTTCATCATCATCATCAACAGCTCATTCAAAGTCCCCACCGAAGGGCTCGAGCCTACCCACATTACGGGCGATGAGGCCGGAGACTCAACCACGCTGGCCAAGTGCGGGTTGGTCTACTTCAACTCAAAATAAGAATTTCTTCATAGGTGTGTGCAGATTTCCTCACGATGTTTTCGTGTCGATTAAACCTACATACTCAAATTTAAAATTGTAAACACATTGGTACGTGGCGAGATTCGAACCGGTGCCTCCCGGGTGGGAGACATCGACCTTACGCACTACGCTACCGAAGTTTCTATAATATATTTATTTATAACGACATCATACATGAATGTAGTGCTTCGTTATATAAAGAACTCTTAAACTGAAACTCTTATTTAATCTAGATACTTAATCTGGCCTAGAAAATTGGTATGAGCTTGGAAAATTATGTATTATTATAATTCTGTCTCCTTTTATTTCATGCCACGAATACAACCGCTTAAAATTAAATATAATAAAGTCATACAAGAATACGAGAAACGTGTATATTAACGGGGCGAGTGACACGCGCGCCATACATCACTTGTGATTATTTGATGAGTCTACGCTCAGCTTGTAATGTTTTATACTCCCGCTCTTGAGTCCCAGTAAAGGTCAGAAACGGCCGCCTGTTACACCAAAGAGCGCACGCGAAGGAGTGCATTAGGAAGATGCAAACGAAGTTAATTTGTATACATTATTTTTTAAATTAATTTTATTTATTTATTTATTATAACAAAAAAGAAAAATACATTGAACTATTAGTAGTATTTTAAAGCCTATGTTAGGTTGTCTAGATACTTATGAGTTCTCACATCATCTCAATGGTATAGTACTAAATTACTAGTAAAATTACAATTTAAACGGGACGGGCGCCCAAACAAGCAACGAAACCCATCTACCGTCATCAATGCGAATTTTTATACCCGACATTGAAAGATGCTAAAACGATCGCTAGTGTGCGCATGCGCCCGTATAGAGGCTGCTTCTATTTACGTATGGCTACTGGGTCATTAAAGGTGAAGTATTTTATAAGGATTTTTTAAAAACAATTTTTGTTTATATTGTTCTTTGCTCAAATATCACAATCTACGTTTTATGAAGACCTTCTGATACAAATATTTTTATGCTTAAAAGGAGACTGGCCACTTTGCTGATATAAAATGATAAAAAATATTTTTGTTTTTTTTTTCAATATGTGTTTTTCAGGTCTATCTTTCTTGGGAGGCTTGAATTACAGCTTTGATATCCTCCAAGGGGTGTCGTAGAAGGCGACTCATGTATGAGCAAAGGGGTATTGATCACGTTTTACTCCAATTTACAATCAATATCATTTCAGTCACACGATGTCCACTGCTGAACATAGGCCTGAACATAACTACTAATCCTGTGCTCCTCGCATCCAGGCGTGACCAGCAACCCACTAAACACCCTCCCTGATCTGCGCACGTGAGCGCAACTACACCGAGCCCGTCCCAAAGCTGCCCGTCTTGGCACTCCTTGTGCACCAATTGGTGGCCAGCAATGGCTGGCGTTAGTCGCTGTGGGCACAGGAGCTACCGACTAACGCCAGCCCCTATGGGCCGCTGGCTGACGCCGGCCTTATAGGCCGCCTCCTCACCGACAGCTGCTCAACCTGGCGCGTCCTCCTGACGAGGACACCGGGAGTAGCCATCGGACCGCACCCGAGGGACTTCGGGCGCGGTCGTGGCCCTGAAAAGGGCCATCCGGAACTAGCCGTGGTGGGAAAACAAAAACAACTCGACGATGGCATGTGATTTCGAATGCCAAGGATACTTGACATCAAAAGCCACACACCTCCCGAGAAAGTTTTTAGTTTACCACGTTACCAGGGTCCGCCACGAGGAGGCTTCCGGACGAGGACCACCTTGTGGGGGGCTTACCCACACTGCGTCGTCCGGTGCGTGGTCGCTACTCGAGAACTGTTCTGCCCCATCGGCCATCCGCTCTCCCAACAATGTGCCCCGCTCACTGCCAGTTAAGCTTTTAAATTCTTTGGGCTATATATATTAATAGAGTAAGATCCCAAATCTGCCAGACGTTACTCATTTTCTCAGAGTTGAAATGTGTGTTATAGAGTAGTATTTCTATGTGCGTTGAATACACGCATAGGTACTTGCTAAGTTGGTCAGATGGCCAATCGACAGATAGCAGGTGCTAAAAGTCAGTAAAAATCGGGCACACTTCACTTAAATTCTGAAGGCTGATTTTTATACATATTATTCAGGGGAATTTTCATAAATTATAAACAATCAGCCAGACAAATTTAACAATGTTATCTCATAACTCCTGCACTAATCAGCCTAGCAATGTCGTTTAAAAACAACAGTTTGTATATTGAAAATTAGAAGTGATATTAATTTGTGTAATTTATTAATTGTTGTGGCCAATAGAACATTGTAACATGATTCAAACTACGTAACACACTGACCTCTATTATACAAGTAATATTAGAGGTGAGATTTTAAGTACCGTGAGTCCGATTTTTACTCACCTTTAGCACTTGATATCTGCCGATTGGCCGTCTGACCAACTTAAGAAGTCAGCGTGCGTTCAACGTACATAGAAACACTACTCCATTGCATTCATTTCATCTTTCAGAAAATAAGAAGTGTTTAGCATCTCTGGGATCTTGGACTATAATATAAAGATTTTTGTTATTTCCTTCGTGACAATAAATGGTCGAATAATCTATTTGCCTAATAGACACAGTTCGGTGTAACAGCGTGCCGTCAGTTCTCCGGGGCCGCGCTCTGCGGTTCATCCTCGCATGTATCTTTATGCATAATGGCTTCTACTTAACAAAAGACATCCTTTGCTTTGCCGTTTTCTTGACAAACCGCTTCTAAGCCCCACAAACTTTGCACCGTAATGAGATGAGACCTCGGAAACTTCGCTGGAGCATTGTAAAAATGTTGTCGGTTGTTTATTATTTATTTTAAGCTTGGTTTGGTAAAAAACTTAAATACACTACTACTTAACTACACTAACTATCTTTCTAAGAAACCATTCGATCAAAGAAATTTGGCTACTAATTTCTCTGTAGTTCTATTACAGATAATATAATACGTTCTATTAAGAAAATGAAATTCTCTGCCCCGAACTTGTGTTAAGTTTGTTTTTTCTTACGGCCATGTATCAATTAAACAAACCGCCTTCAAAACTTAAAACGGAGAAATAAAAATTCTGTTTAATAAAACCCAAATACTTTCTTGAGGTCGGTTCCAATTACAAGTGACAACGTTTATTTTAAATATGACACCGAGCTCAAAAAACATTTAGATTTTTATAAATAAAATTTTTATTGCTCTGTTTTTAGTTTTGCAGGCGGATTTTTATTAAAAAATAAAGCATTTTTTGCTTTTTAATGTTTAATTATAGTGTAGAAATATCCAGGAAACTATCTAGGAATCTTTTAGTTAGACACACTAATGATAAGTTTACGATATCATCGATGTCAATTAAATAGGCATTATTAGGGGTAACTCAAAAACGGTCAGAGGTCGATCAAAATTAAATGGAACTACACGACAAGCATCAGCTTCCAAAGGTTGAAAGAATCTTCAAAATCGGTACACCCAGTACTGATCTAAGAGTTATGAGGTAACAAACATTAAAAAAACATACAACCGAATTGAGAACTTCCTCCTTTTTGAAGTCAGTTAAAAAAGAAGAAGACTTACCAAGTTCAGAACCACAGACACGCGGGATGATTTCCAAGATGGCAGAGCAGGAGGCGTCTTCGAAGCAGAGTTGTCGGGCGAGCAGGCAGTTCAGGATGGCCATGGTACCCTTTATACCGGGCCCTGAGGACAAATAAAAGTAATTTTTAATTTCAGAACAACAAGTTTTATATTTGTTAAATATATAAGGAAAAAAATTAAATATACAACATGTAAATTAAATAACCAACACCCTGAATACAGGTGGTTTGGGATCGGCTTCTGAGTTGAACTCAATAAATTAAAAATAAAAACATTTTTTTTGAAAAAAAAAACAAAAGTGCCCAGAAAATGTTGTACGGTCACCATCAAAAGTAGATGATCACTTTAGTACCTTGTTATAATAATAATTCATACATAACTGTCGCAACTATTACTGCACAAACGCTGGCGTTGCTATGACATGGTACTAAAGTGATCATCTACTTCTGAAGCTGACTGTACAATCAACTCAGAAGCCGATCCCAAACCACCTGTATTCAGGGTGTTGGTTATTTAATTTACATGTTGTATATGGAAGATGGCCATTAAAACGTCGCCGCTGATTTTTTTAGTGCAGCAGCAATGCAAGGCTATTGGTGGTCACAAGTTGCTGGTGACATTTTTAGTTTCTTTTTTGTTTGAAAGGTAGCTTGATCGAGAATGGTAGCTATGATTCAAGAATATCGTACCAAACATGGCTGGACAGAGAGAGATCTCATTCATCATAAGCGGGATCCTTCAAACTACACCTGGATCACAACTCGCAGGTATTGTTCCTGACTCGTCTCTGCAATCCATCTCCATCCATCCAATGCTAAGAGTTTTTGTCTCATATGATTAATTCTTGGTAAACTAACATGTTGCGGACGACATTTTTCATACATTTTAAATACCATTGGCGCAAACCGAGCGTTCGAAGCGTTTGAGCTACAAGATGTGTCAGTCACCTGCGGTCGCTACTAGTGGCCGCTACTGGAAGCCCGTTAAAAAGGCGAGGATCTCCGTGGGTCCTCTATCCTGTAAAGCGAACTATTCGTTGACGGTCTCTAGTCGATAAGGATCTCACTATCATCTAGTGTCTGATCTGAGAGCTCTAAAACCTCGGACTTAGGTTCTGGTGTGAAGCGAACTATTCGTAGACGGTCTCTAGTCGATAAGGATCTCACTATCATCTAGTGTCTGATCTGAGAGCTCTAAAACCTCGGACTTAGGTTCTGGTGTGAGGTGACATTAAATATAATTAAGTTTATTGTTGACGCTAGTTAGCTTGTGACAGACCCTTAAAGGTGGATTTAGACTAGAGCATTTTCGAGCATCCATTTCTAAGCGGACATATCGATAGCCTTGCAGTTCTATTTTGGCTGCTCTAACGATCGCTCCCAATTATACTTAGCTTCCCCCCATTTGGTTGGTTAATGCGCTGGAATATTCTACGTTAGTAAAGATAAGCGAAGGGAGATAGAATTCGGCATTGTGAGGTGGCGTTTAGCAAATTCTCCTGAGATTAGCGAACCAAACAAACAAAGTCTTCAGCTTTATAACATTAGTATAGATTAATGGTGGTACGTGTACATGGTAATTGGTAATGGAGAAACATCGGCCGTTTTAAAGTATACCTATTGAGGGAAGCAAAGGGATCTAGCCCACACATCCACGTCGTTATTTAATATTTTTGAAGAAACCGTGTCATACCGGGATGAGGGAGATGTCATGAAATTTAGGCAGTTACTAAAAGAAATAAGCGGTCCCTCAAGAAAGAAGCATTTGGTTTTAAGACATGTGGGAAAAAATTAAGATTCCTTTGCCTTTAGAGAGAGTTAATAACCTTTTCTGGCGTCAGCCCCAGTCAGATTTCACTACATAGTATAAAACAAAGTCGCTTCCGTCGTCTGTCTGTCCCTATGTATGCTTAGATCTTTAAAACTACGCAACGGATTTTGATGCGGTTTTTTTTTAATAGATAGAGTGATTCTTAAGATAGGTTTATATGTATAACACATGCATATTTACATAAGCATTGCACCCGTGCGAAGCCGGGGCGGGTCGCTAGTATTTAAATAATTTAAAAATTGTTTCCGCAGGGAAAGCTAGCCAAATAGTTTCTCAAAACACATTCCGTTTAATAATATAATCGTGATGGTTACGTTATAGGAAGATTGCCATGTAGCCGGACGGCTCGTGGCTACACGCGCAATCTTATTTGCACAAACCAGATAATATTGTACCATATTCACAATTGAAGACACTCAGACGAGCTAACATAAAATATCAAAGGGAAGATACGTTACCCGAGTAACGCGCGTGTGCCTTCAAAACTGAGCCCTACTACGTCTTAGCTGCATTGTTAGGTGAGCGAGATAAAAATGCAAAAGTCGTGCGAGAGCGACACGTTCAGCATAGTTTGTGTATGTAGTTGACGAGGCCTGCTTTTTGAAAGATGCGATTAGGAGGATGCCGTATCTTCCCTTTTGATGTAATCTAAGATGCACACAGTGACATTTCATGCCAGGGGCATCTTTAATGGTCAGATAACAGTGGACAGTGTACATGCTTAATTGTGCAAATCAATTGCAAAATAGCATTTTCTGCAAGCCATTTTTGCGGTGTACCGTTTTGCCGTCTTAACGCATATTTCCTGTAGGTACTAAGTAATAAGAATTCGTGCAAATAAGATTGAGCATGTAACCGGGAAGCATTTAGTACGACAAATATTATTCTTCTATAAGGAAGCTAAAGTATTGTACAAATCTAAGGCGAAAATCCTAATTAAAATGTTTGTAACAATTTAATTATATTTCGCGGTGGTTTGTGGCTTTTGCTTGTGACACGGCAAGAGTTGAACTTAACGTGACGCTGTGGTTTTCTGTTTAACGGAATTATGAGACGTATTTTGTACTATTCTTTTTTAAGCCTATATTATTCCTACTGATACTGACATTTAATTATTTTTATCATGAGTAGCATTAGTAGGTTCATACAGTGTGTCCGGCGATAATCTTAATAAAAGAAAAAGCTGGCTAGGCGCACGATGTGTGTGGGACTCCCCGACGAGGAACAGCGCCGGTCCTACCCACTTACAACCACTGGTACCCTCCTAAGCCCTTCTGGGGGCGTTTTGGGCTCGGCGTACATTACGTACACCATTCCCAAAACGTCCGCGGGCTGGCCCGGCCCAACAGTGAGCCGGGCGATGTGCCACTAGAGGGTTGCGCTAGGGTACTAGGCACTTGCGGAGGATACGGCCCAACACACCCTTGAGGTGTGTCCGGCGTGGTCTGAGCGGCGCCGTAGTCTTGTCACGGTGGTAGGACCGGATCTCTCGCTTCCCAGTGTGGTAAATGCCATGCTGGAAGGCGAGGGGGCTTGGGCGGAGGAGGCGGAGCGCGCGCGGGAGGATGATCCCGACGCAAGAAAAAAAAAAGGGTACTAGGCAATCCCCAGACAGGGAGACCTGTGCACTGCACCAGGGCACACGGGGGCCAAACCGTGTGCAGACCACACCTTAGGGACGGACAAGAGCGGCGGTCGTAGCCGCCTGCCTTCTCCGACCCGTCCGTCTACGCCGGATGGGAGCGGCTAGAGCATCCTCCTCCCGCTCCCTCTCTGCGGCCTCCTTCTGTGCCATCACAGATTCGCAGAAGGAGGCGACAGTCTTCCAGACTCTCTCATTACCAAGCATGGCTCTGACCATACTTGGGGGTAAAATAGGGAATGAAAGTTTGTAGGGGTAAACAAGATTAGACTATTTTATTCAGAAGTTTACAGAAGTACTCCTATCCATAATTGAGAGAACATGTGTTTCAGCACTTTTCGAAATTCCACTCCCATGAAACTATATCAAAATAAAACCATGAAACTTTGACTTTAGGCACTTGATAATAAATTAATAAAATAGCCATGTGATGCCGGTAAAGTCATAATATACAGAGAGAGTTTAGAGAGAATAGCATCACCCGATATCCTCCAATGGGTGTCGTAGAAGGTGACTAATGGAGCAGCAAAGGGGTATTGATCACCTTATACTCCGTCCACAAATTTACATTGGGCAAGTGTGGTGGACTACTGCCTAAACCTCCTGCGATACCAAGGAAAGGCCTTGTGTCTCAGCAGTGGGTCGAATTATAAAGGCTGTTATGATGAAATAAAATAAACTTGTGTATGATTAGTAAAAAAATTTGTACCTTAATATTTTTTTACGCTGCCTAAAGTAAATATTCCACGCAGACGAAGTTGTGGACGAAAACAAGTACTAGTATATTTTTTAGCAAAGATTGTTCACGTCCATCGTGTCCAAATGGTGATGACAGACTGTGCACTTTCTCGCAAAAATCGGGTAATGCGTTCTCGCGGAGTACGGTTTTCCAGGACCGTGTGGTACAGTATTCTTCAGAACTGGGCGACCATGTAACACACTATCCGGTTTTGCAGGATTCGATAACCGATAAGATTATGTAGGTTTCACAAGGTTTCGCCCGGTTACTGTAATAACGCGTGTTGCGATACTCCACATTTTTTACTATGTCTAAGGCACGCAATGATATTATATTTAAAATTTTTAAAAATATAATATCATTGAAGGCACGTATTATTTAATGAGTTTCAAGAATCAACGCCGACTTGAGCGTCGTACGTCCCTATCACTTTGTGCTTGATAGAAAGTGACAAACGATTCTAAAGACATGATTGATTTCTGAGTGTCATTCTGTAATACGGGCCTAAGTCTTTATCTGAATGTATTTCTACCTTACAATTATGATCAGTAACACGTCGTTGTTCGCTTTTGTGTTAGATTGTTTACTGAAGGATTGTTACTTTTTGTATTAGGTGTCCCCACAGATTTATAATTACTGACAGTTGCTATTTTCTATGTGATTGACAGGCCGACATAGGCCGCCTACAAGGGATATATAGACGAGACCATTTCACACAGACATAAAACATACTGTATATTCTATGTCTATGATTTCACATATGAAAAGGTCTCGTCTATCTGTCTCTTTCTAATATACTTGTTAATATGCTCTTTCTCTTTCACATTACCCATCTACAGTTTCCTATATGAGCTCCCCATAGATATAGGATAATATGGGGTGCCCCCATAGATTTATTATTACTGACGTTTATAGATTGGCAATGAATCTTAGACAAAAGCAATGAATCGACTAGGGTGAGACCAAAAAATACACCGATGTGTGCGTAATGCGCATGTGTGCATGAAAAATTGTACTGCAGTCTGACAGTTGCTGTCTTTTCTACGTGACTGACAGGCCTCCTTAGGCCCCCTGCGTGTATGTGAAATGGTTTCGTCTATCTATCTCGCTCTAATATATCCGTTAGTATGCTCTTTCTCTTTTACATTGCCGATCTACAGTTTCCTACATCTATGGGTTTTTTTACGTAGGTTAGGAGACAGGCTGGCCAACTGTTACTGCCAAAAGTGGTTTTATGTGGAAACCAAATGCCCAAGGATCTGCTCAACACAGATTATTTATAATAACCTTACTGGTTCCCTGGCGCAACCCATCTGGGATTACGAGCGCGTGATCGTATATGTAAGTATTTATCAGATTTATCATTACTGACGTATGGAATAGGGGAAAAAAATCATTTGTATAGGAATAACAAGAGGAGTGCGATCATAGATATAGGATAAAAGTGCAGTAATGATACATCTTTAGCGAGAAATAACTACAAGTTGTGTACATAGTACTACCTACTGGCAGTTAATTATTCAGTTCGCGTCCGCAGAGCGAGCAAGCCGGAAATAAAGCCACTTATTTTGAGCTCGTCTGTACGGCAGCGAGATCGTGATAACTAGTACAGATTCAAAACCCTAGCTTACATCGAAACTAGCTGAGCTATCTGCACAATGAATAATAAAACGACTAGTAAAAATACACAGTATATTGAAAAACTTAACAAAAAATAATCTAGTCTCCTTCATCACCACCCTCTTCTTCCTCGTCGAATTCTCCCTCTTCTTCGGCGGTGGCGTCTTGATATTGCTGGTATTCAGACACCAGGTCATTCATGTTGCTCTCAGCTTCAGTAAATTCCATCTCGTCCATTCCCTCTCCAGTATACCAATGCAAGAACGCTTTACGTCTAAACATAGCAGTGAACTGTTCAGAAATACGCTTGAACAACTCCTGGATAGCCGTAGAGTTGCCAATGAACGTAGCAGACATCTTCAAGCCTCGCGGAGGAATGTCGCAGACAGCAGTCTTCACATTATTGGGAATCCATTCCACAAAGTAAGAAGAGTTTTTGTTCTGAATATTCATCATTTGCTCGTCAACTTCCTTCATAGACATTCTGCCTCTGAACACAGCGGCTACAGTCAAGTATCTGCCATGACGAGGGTCGCACGCTGCCATCATGTTTTTCGCATCGAACATCTGCTGTGTCAGCTCAGGAACAGTCAAGGCGCGGTACTGCTGGCTACCGCGAGACGTCAACGGAGCAAATCCAGGAATAAAGAAGTGTAGTCGAGGGAACGGCACCATATTCACGGCCAACTTCCTCAGATCCGCATTCAACTGTCCAGGGAATCTTAGACAAGTGGTGACACCTGACATGGTTGCGGAGACGAGGTGGTTCAGATCCCCGTACGTCGGTGTGGTGAGTTTCAGCGTTCGGAAGCAGATATCGTAGAGGGCTTCATTGTCGATGCAGTACGACTCATCAGTGTTTTCCACCAGCTGATGCACAGAGAGAGTAGCATTGTAGGGCTCTACAACAGTATCAGACACTTTCGGAGAAGGCACTACGCTAAACGTGTTCATGATGCGATCGGGGTACTCTTCTCGAATCTTCGAGATGAGAAGTGTTCCAAGCCCGGCTCCCGTGCCTCCGCCGAGGGAGTGAGTCAACTGGAATCCTTGCAAGCAATCGCATCCCTCCGCCTCCTTCCTGACAACGTCGAGGACGGAGTCAACCAATTCTGCGCCTTCTGTGTAGTGTCCTTTAGCCCAATTATTTCCTGCGCCTGACTGGCCGAACACAAAGTTGTCGGGACGAAATATCTGCCCGAATGGACCCGAGCGAACCGAATCCATGGTTCCTGGTTCCAGATCAACAAGTATAGCTCTTGGTACGTACTTGCCACCAGTGGCTTCATTGTAATATACGTTAATTCGTTCCAGTTGAAGGTCGGAGTCTCCGTGGTAAGTGCCCGTGGGGTCAATGCCATGTTCGTCTGATATCACCTCCCAGAACTGCAATAGAAGATATTTTATTAGTGGATTAATGCACAACTTACCTAAGTACTTTGCCTATTCTGTTCACAGCGTTGCGTGTTGTAATCTATGTCTATTTATGGCAAAAATGGAGCAATTTGAGCGGGATAAAAGCCGTTTAAAGACGAGCGTCGAACATATTGTTTTTTTAGCTCTCGATTTTGTCGCGTCCGAACTAACGCATTACCTCAAACCTATTTATATAAAATCCAAATCCTGACTAATTAACCGAGATATCAACGCACAGCCCAAACCGCTGAACCTAGAGATTTGAAATTTTGCACATAGAGACCTTATACAGTGTAGGCATCCGCTAAGAAAGGATTTTTGGAAATTCCACCCTTAAGGGGGTAAAAAGTCCACGCGGACGAAGTCACGGGCGGAAGCTAGTCTCACACAAAACCAATGTCAATTACTTAATGCTAATTTTCGTTGTATTGTTTGTGAAGAAGAATAAGGTTACTACAGCTCCACAGAGCAGGGGATGGTGCCAGCCGCACATTGGATGCATTTACATTCGAATTTGACTCGTACGAACACGCACGAACGATCCAGTCTCACCTAGTACTATGGTGCATCGTATACTATCTACGCACGACTAGTTCACAAAGTGTGCGAGTCACCGTGGATCGTGAAATTCGTACCTACGAATTTGACGCTACTGTCTATAGGCTACCTGGTAGGCTGTAAGCTTTTTTGCCAACAACATACCATAAATCAAAACTTGTAACAAATAGAGTATCTCGCATGCAGCGATATATTCTTGATCACTTTAGATATTATGCAAGTCTTGACTTCTATTCTAATCGACTTTGCTTTGTACTTAATAAAAATAACAAATAGTGTTTACCTTAGCACCAATCTGGTTGCCGCACTGCCCTGCCTGTATATGAACTATTTCCCTCATTTTGCTTTTCTAAGTAATTAAAACTAAAATAATTCAATGTTTTTACCACAGAAATAGTGAGACCGACTAGACAGTTGTGAAACAATTGCGATCTATCAAACCAGACGGCTCAATCGAACGGAATTTGAAATTCGGCAAATTTGACATCACCAAATTACTAAAAAGGTTTATTAAATACATAATGTCGGAAATTTAAAACTAAAAAAAATTGTTTTAGTACTATATACCAATTATCTAGCCCAAATTATGTATCATGAAGAACTTGTGTGATGGATACTAGATAACGGACCATTTTTATATACATAATATTTTTTAGATATTTTATAAATAAAAATATTGTATTAAGTATTAAGTTGAATTGAAATATGGAAATGATAATAAAATTGCATGCATCCAATTGTGTTGATAAATTAATATTACTGTTGTACGTCCGAAAAGGGCACACTGTTGTTTCTAATTACAACTTATTTATAAGACCACATTTGTACACAGTGAACAATAAACTATTATTCTATTCTATTCTATTCTATTCTAAATAAACATAATAATAACTATATAAACAACCATGACTCGTTAACATCTATTCGTCTTCGTCACACCAACATTTGCTGCTACCATGACTCGAACCCGGACCGCTTGATGTGTAGGCAGCTATACTGACCACTCCACCAAGACGGCGTCAATCTTTCAGTTACTCTAGTAAATTTTTTCACAGTGGATTTTGTTCCGTAAAAATGGTGTTGTTTTGATGAACAAGCATTCGTGTTGACGAGCAGTTATGAGGAATAATTGAAATAAAGGTGTGTTGACGTTGAGGATTTTATAGGTAGTGGGATTTCCACCTATTCCGTCACTATCACAAGCTCTGTTGCAATTCATTTCTCGCCAAGCACTACCTAGATGCATTAAAATGTTAGACTTCAAAATTTAAGTGCGACCATCAAGAAAGAAGATGCAAAACTGAAGACATGGCTGTATGGCTAGATTGCTTTGCCGTTCCGTAATAGAAAGAACTAAAATAAACAGCACTCCTCCAGCACTCCTCCAGCACTCAGTAAATCTTAGATTATACCTGAGCAATAAATAATGTGACTTGGGCCTAACTTGGTCTGAGAAAAGCAGAAAACAGCACTATTGTATCTGAAAGAATTTTTAACGTTTATGAGTTAATTCATTTTGAATTTCAAGACGGATATTTGCGCTTAAACATATCGACTTTCACTACACAAAAACCACACAAAAAAAAATTCAGTTATCGAAATAAAAATCTGTCTTTCGCCATGAAAGCACGCAGGTCATGGGCATGACACCAAGAAATTTATAAGTAAAACTGGAAGGAACACTACCAATAACAAAGTGAAGACAAGAAATTTGTCATTCAAACCGCTCACTTCCTATTTGTCCCTTTCTAAACGTATGACGTATTAAACGGTCACGTGAGCGTGTAATACTTGTAATACGTGTGCTCTATAAGTTATAAAGGGACAACTAAGAAGTAAGCGGTTTCAATTGGTTTCAAGGACAAAGTCTTTGACTTTACTTTTTTATTGGTAGTATTTCTCTAAGGTTTCTCTGTTTTACCCTTTGAGCATGTTTTACTCATAAATATCAGTAATAATAAATCTAAAGTTTTAACGATAAATTTCTTGAATGACACTGACCTGAGACACCGACTGTGTTTGCAGGACCCCGAAAAGAAAGTAACACTTTTGTTTTATCAAGGAAGGCAAAGAGATTCACACAGTGCAGTTGTTTTCCGCGGATTATAAGTAATATTGAAAAAGAATAACAACTTATAATGTCGATTCACTTCATTACGACATAGTTATACGGAACACGAGAGTCGCTAATAGAAGTTTATTACGTCCATCATCAAAGTACGCGCAAGCCCTTGATTCGAACATACCGAATTATACCGAGACCGCTGTTCGCGGGTATGTATGTGTGCGTAGGCCTGTTTGGGTCACGACCGCGCCCTAAGTCCCCCGGATGCAGTCCGATGGCTGCTCCCGGTGTCCTCGTCTGGAGCACGCGCCAGGTCGAGCAGCCGGCGGTGAGAAGACGGCCTACAAGGCCGGCGTCGGCCAGCGGCCCACAGGGGCTGGCGTTAGTCGGTAGCCCCTGTGGTCTGATGGCCACCAATTGGTGCACAGAGAGTGCCTAGACGGGCAGCGTTGGGACGGTCTCGGTATAGTTTCGCTAACGTGCGCAGATCCCGAGTCGTCCCGCAATAGCGCACTGGAGGTCAGGCCGGGGAGGATGTTTAGTGGGTATGGAGGGAACGCCTTTACCTCGAGTCCCACATATCCCCTGCGGTAGGACCTCACACAGGCACAGGTGTAAGTAGCCGACGGTGCACGTAGCTGCTGAGCCGTGGAAAGTTGTTCGTAAAGTTGTTGGTTGCCTCGCTGCTGACCACGCAGAGTCCAATGTTCAGCTTGTGGCTCGAACATACTTTAAGATTGAGATCTAAGCAACTATATTCCTAATATCTCTAGCTTGAAAGCATGCTTAACCAACTCACTGTAATTGATATTACCGTATCCAAATAAATGATTCTCCGGTCAATTTAATCAAACTTATGATATACTGAACTTTCCATTCTCTAGGGAACTTAAAGTGATGGTTGAACGACTAGTGGTCTGTTTAAGTAAAGTTTCAAAATTCTTATTTACTAATTGAAGTAATAGAACGTGGCCGGTAGAAATTTCTGCTCTTAACCAAATATAGAATTTCTATTTCAAAGCTCTCGAAAGTTCTTGTGAATTCTACATTAGCGGAACCTTTTGCAGTCATGCAGATAACCGCCGGTGCTGAATTATTTAAATATTTGACTACCTGACTTGGAATTATGTTATTTCAGTGCTATCTTTGATAGGAAATGGATATGAAAGAGTTTTACGAAAGTTCAGTGCGAATCGGAATTGCGTGATGTCATGGTTGAGGGTTGTTTTTGGGCTTATCATCACGGAGTGTCTAAGCACACAATGCCAAAAATACGAGACCGAAGTTCGGCGTAATTGCCTGCAATACTATTTCAATAGCGTCACGTTTTGGTTGGCGTATCGGACGTAAGTTCCTCGGTAAAGTATTCTTTATAGCAACGCACTATACACGATGGATGTTCGGTTCAATTGATTCAATTACTGGGGATGTACGTTGCACAACCGAATTTCTGTCGCGTGATTTACGTGCTTTAGTTTTGTCATATCAGCCTAATACGTTGGAACGTAAAATCAACCATGGAACTTAGGTCGCGTATGTTCAACATAGTGAGCCAAGAGCTTTCTTGTAAAGCATAAAACAATTAAACAGTTATCCAGAAGCTTATTGTGATCCGTTTAAATGTTAAATGCTTTCAATACGATATAGCGATAAAATATTGCGGTTCAAATTTAACGTTGTTGCAGGATTGAGATTAATTTTGTGCTGGCTTAATTAAAGCCTGGTACCGTGCAATGTTAAGGTGCCGTTCGGTTACGCACGATATGCGACTGCGTTCATGATAATACCAGTCTATAAAAGTTCATACAGTCGTTCGACGAGCCCGTCTAGACAGGTCAATCGTAAGGAGGACGTGGGATGCAGGACGAGCCCGAACTTCATACACTCACTAGGGACATTGTGGTCAAGGTGTCGCATTACATCAAACGCGTATTCAACGCCTTCAGTTTTTAGTCCGATTTATTTATTTTTCGAGAAAGCCATATCTTTTTCTTTTCTTTTTTTAATTAGGAACTTTTATCATGCAGATATGTCAGTTCCATCATAGCCTAATCCTTTACATTTTAATACAGTAATACATACATCAAAGCGTCATATTATGTATACATGATTGACAGACACACCGAGCGAAATCATCTAATGATAACTGGGGCATGTGACGCTAAAAGGTGACAACGAGCTTCATCTAGAACTAGAAATCTTTTAGTGGTCGCCTTACAGTTTAAAGGACCGACTAAGGTCCATGACTTCTAAACAACAGCGGTGGTTCTAATCCTTGACAGGGAAGCCTTTATCTCACCTGATGGTAAGTGACGATAAGGCTGAAGATGTAATCGAGCTTCACGTGTAACCCTCAACCACCGAGGAACTGGATATCTTATCATTAATTGTCGGAACACAATAACGCTGTTAACGTTATTATTATGGCGACAGATTTTGATAAGATGCTGGTAGCTAGAAAACGGACTTGAATAAAGTCCAACCACTAACAAAAACAAGTAAAAATTTTAAAAATATACTTTAAATTAAATTTAAAAAGTAAAAATGGGTTGCAGAGCATTTGGTAACATTTGTACAGTGCTTCAAAATAGTAACAGGATCCCAGCCTGTCGCTTATAGAAAAGGTGCAGCAAACCCAAAAAGTAACAAACTGTGCCATTGTGAAGTCTGAAGAGCTTTTTCTTTCCCTTTAAGGACTAGGCGTGCTGGCTTACGTTTTCACCAACAAACTGTTGCTATGACCACCATTCTTACGCGAACTAAGAAATTCGGCAACACGTTTCTTTGTCGTACAATCAAGAAATGGAATTTTAGAAACGTTTAAATATTTTTAAACGAGGTTTGCTGGTTAGGGTTCGAGGGCCCCCGAGCCAGGGGGGTTTGCCCAATGTAGCTACGGCACTGAATTCACAACCACAATTCACACCTAAATATTCATTTAACCTACCATTCCTGGGTCATTCAAAAGAGGCGTGAAGAACCTTGTAGGTCGGCAAGGTGAGGGTGGCTCGCGTAGCGGTTTATCTCTCGTACTAGCTATCATCGCATTTGGTCTCAATTTCTGCTTACTACAGGTGGAATGGATTCATTTGACTTTTTTTAAAAAAAAAAGCCTTCTGTGAACCAATGAACCAAAACCAGCAACCAGGACAGATGTTACGCTCTTAATCCTTTTAGCAGTTCGGTCTTACTAAGGAATACTTTAATCAAGTATGTTTTATAAATGAATTGATGTTAACTTTTATGCAACTCTTTTAATGTGTTGTAATTACGTTCGTGATAATGGAACTGCGACTTAACCGAGGTTCAATATTAATATGAAAATTATGTTTCCTTTAAACAATGTCGTTTACTGTGTGCATGTATTTGCATTTACATTATTAGCTGTATAAATAAATGTCACTGACGAACGATTAAGTACTGAAGTAGCAACAAGCCAGCTGTCCTGACCACTCCACCATGACGCCGTCGTGGTGGAGTGGTCAGGACAGCTGGCTACACATCAAGCGGTCCGGGTTCGAATCCTGGTAGCGGCAAATGTTTGTGTGACGAACACGAATGTTTGTTTGCGAGTTATGGTTGTTTATATATTTATTTAAGTTTATTTATAAAAATATCTAAAAAATTATTATGTATATTAAAAAAAAATGTCCGTTATCTAGTATCCGTAACACAAGTTCTTAATGATACTTACTTCGGGCTAGATAATTGGCGTAAGCGTGAAAAAAAAAATACATGAATTCAGTAGTGCCTTCAAAATAATTTAGTTCAATAGGGATTTTGACACCATTCTCAGAGGAATCATTCACAAATAATTACAAGGTGTTAAATTCGTAAAAGGGTCGCCTCTTTAGAATTATAATTTGAAATTATCTCTAGAATTTGAGCGCATCAAACCATTTAATATTCAGTTGACTATAAGAATTTATGACGTTACAAATTCGTAATGCCATACAAAATCCAAGGAAGTTATTATGTTTTGACAGCTAATAAAATGTATCTAAACTTATTTGAAAGGCAACATCCCTAATACACAGGCCAAACCAGGTACGGTTAAAGACTTCCACTTTTCTATCACTAAAGCGCAGTTAAAACTATCAGACGACTTACTGATGTAGACACAGAGAGAATTGTATACTTTAGCTATTTCTATAGTATTACCTAAGTCTTATGGAATTCTTCTCTTTTAAGGAAATGCGCGGACATTCTCGCCATGTTTTTGTTTTGCTAAAACAGGCAGTAATAGCTATTTACCAACTTGGTTCTTAGGTTTCACTCAGGGAAAAGTTCAGTGAGATAAATATTCTAACATTCCTAATCTATACTAATATTACAAAGCTGAAGAGTTTGTTTGTATGAACGCGCTAATCTCAGAAACTACTCGTTCGAATTGAAAAATTCTTTTTGTGTTGGATAGACCATTTATCGAGAAAAGCTATAGGCTATAAATAATTACCAACATTAACACGAGCGATACCGTGGGCGACCACTAATTGAATATATGTAAGAAAAAACTTAACATTTTTTTCGAAAAGTGTGTCACTCTTATATGAATGCTAGGAATAAACATAATCTTCTGTTACATTCTACTGTTCAATGACAGAAAGAGAAATATTTATGTAACAGTAAAATTACGATACGTTAGAATCGCATAGACCGCAATGTCTCAAGACTCTCAATGTCTTTAATAAAGTATGATTTGCCAGTGCAACAGTGATGACCTATGGAGCTGTGGCCGTCTATATTGGGCCTCATAAGAAGGCCCAAAGCCACTCAAAGGGCAATGGAGAGGGTTATGCTCGGAGTTTCTCTGCGTGATCATAATTCAGAAATGATGAGAACCACAGGAGAACTTAAATCACAAAGACTTGGTAGGCAGAGCACATTGCGAGGAGGACTGACGGCCGTTTTGAACTAGCGTCATACTACGACACTCGTCTCCAGATTGTCGTGTTCTATTTAAATTAAAATCATGTATAAAGATTGTCCGCAGAAAAGCAGTCTCTACAGAATAACATTGCACCCCTTGCGTTGTAATCACAGCATAATGTCACATGTCAGAGGCAAAGCAAAACAAAGCAAGCACATTCTCATAATAATTGGAGCACAGAAATAAGCTACAATTTTAGCGCACAAAAGATGTCACCCTAAATACTTTTTTCATATCTTTTCATGGTCTCAAAGACATTTTTCAGTGAATTAGTCGTGTGGCTGTACGGGACGCTTTTGAATAGTGTATGAGAGTCCATGTGCTTGGAGAAAGCTTTTGAGAGAGCCGCCGTGGTTGTAATTATATAGAGATGATGTTACTAGTCATCTAGACACGCGGCAGCCTGTCAACTCGCAGCCATCTGGTTCAATTATCCAGTCCTAGTAATTGGTCGCCTAGGCGTTTTTATACTTAGGTACTTCCGCTCAAAGAACATAGTTCCATTCTTTGAGCGCCCACCAAACGTATGTTGGTGCACGCTTTATTGGGCGTTCAAAGAAAGGAACATTGTATTGTTTTCAAAATCCGGATATCTCTTCATTTAACTTTTGTATTTAATTTGCTTTGTTTTGGACTTGAATCGTTGTAGTTAATTTCGTCAGGAGTACATGAACTCTATATAATTCCCCAATTACTCGAGTGGGCAAATTCAACGGGCTGAAAGTCGGCTTGTGCCAAAGCCAGTCATCTGATGTGTAAATGATGTGTCAAACGGCCGTTTCTTTCACTCTCGCGGTCGTCCTAATATTCCTATCCCTTTCGTTTACCACATGACCTTTCGGCGGTTCGCGTTTCGTAATGAATTAACAAAGAGAATCCTTTAGTTCTGTTTCGTGGGGACTTTTAATATCTTAACGTATCTGACTTTTGAGTGCGTCTTAGTTAGTTGCTGCTGATAGGTCAATATACTTAGGTCAGCGCTGACAGTTTTATAAGGACATACACCAGCGACTTTGTTCCAGACATTAGTTTCTTTGTCAATTGGGGCAACTTATTTACAAGGGTGTGGTTGGTTTGGAGAAGAAGCACCTAGGAGGTTGGCAAGGCGAGAGTGATTATTGCAGCACTTATTATCTCTCGCCCTAGCCTTTCGCCTCTTATTATCTATCATTGCGTTTGAACTCCACTTATGATTACCATGAGGGGGAATGAAGTTCTTTGCGAGGCCCATTCTTTGAAAAAAGAGAATATTAAAATGATCAACTAAAATACCGAAAATCTGCAAAATACTAGGTCTAGGCGTAAATTTAAATTAATACACATTTAATAGCTAACAAAAAAATTATAGGTACCTACTTAATATAAATTTGTGATGCCAGAGTGAAATTTGCATGACTCCATATCCTCTGAAGAAAAGTGTGATGCCAGAGTGAAATTTGCATCACTCTATATCCTCTAATGGGTGTCGTAGAAAGCGACTAATAGATCAG
The DNA here is from genome assembly GCA_955850985.1 of Elophila nymphaeata. NCBI lineage: Eukaryota > Metazoa > Arthropoda > Insecta > Lepidoptera > Crambidae > Elophila > Elophila nymphaeata. Next base: position 5,877,016 of record OY039091.1, on the reverse strand, counting down.
CAAAGGGGTATTTTCACCTTATACTCCATCCACCAATCCGCATTGGGAAATCTTTCCGAACTACTGCCTAAACTTCCTTCGATGACAAGAAGAGGCGTTGTGTCCTAGCAGTGGGTTGAAATAGCTGTAATAAGCTGTGCTTGTAATAGGCTGTTCTGGTATCCTTCGTAGATGTTTAGGCCTTGTGTCCCAGCAGTGGGTCGAAATATAAAGGCTGTTATGATAAGTTCACGATTGTACTGAGAGTTTTCTCATGCCATTTTAATATTCATTCTTGGTAGTCACAGTGGAGTCGAAACATAAGATTGGGGGAGATAACCAAGTGCCACTCCAACAACCCTCGACTTGCCGACCTGTAAGTTGCTTCTTTATATGTCTTTTGAAGGATCCAGAATTATAAGAAGGAGGAAACACGTGTGGCTGATAGAAAATTATAATTTCTTGACCGTGCAGCATATAAATGAGTTCCCGAATCTTTGCTCGCGTTGGAATTGGAGTCACCTCAGATCACATAAGTTACATGATCTGAGGTAGCCACAGTTTGCCGGTGATAACGCAAGCGACGATGCGTGGTCTAAGAAGACAGCACGAAGGTGCGATTAGCAAAAAAATTTTTCAGTCATTAGCCACTGACATAGCGGTCTTGGTCGTCATGAGGGAGTGCTACGGTCTGTTACGGCTCGCTTCAATTTATTTACCCGGTTTGTAGCACTTCTTGTGCATTCATGAACAATTTTTTCTGGTCGTTCCATCGCATGGGTGATCTGCCTCCTCTGGTCTAGTACCATCCACTCTTCCCTGATCAATCATTCGTGCGAATGGTTTTACCGTCTTGAGACATGGCTGAAGAACTTCAGTATGCAATTACTACACATTAAGTAGTCGCTGCTTGATGCAAAGTTCTTGAAGTACGGAAAGATTTTTATGAAATTCGGTCCATGAAATTGTAAGCGATGGAAAGTATTTAATGACGCAATTATTGGTCGATCTGGTTGTATATAAAACTCGTCTCCACAGAATAAACAATTCCTTTGTGGGCCAATGTATACGTTTTTACAATAAGCTTCCGATGAATATTAGAGATTTGCCTGTTAACAAATTTAAAAAGAAATGTTTAATCTAAATTATATAAAAAAGCATAATGCGTGGGAGTAAGATCTGCCCAAAATTTACGCATTTAAAATTGTAATTTATTTATATTGAAATATCTATTGACTGTAATGATGTTTTGAATTCCTTACGAAATTGTAATCTGTGGAGTTTCTTTCGCCATTTCTTCTCCATATCAGCATAATAATAATTATTTAAGTAAAATAATTATTTCGTCGAAATGGTGGTAGGGCTATAATTATTTCGTCGAAATGGTGGTAGGGCTTTTGACGATTTAAAAGTACTTAACAAAGTCCATTTAAATAAATAGCTTTTTCATTTTCATTTCATTTCAAGTGGGAATGCGGGATGGAGATGACCTGGGCTGATCAATCAAATCGAAAGTCTACTCGCAATATCCAAGCATTTATGGGGACTGTGTATGCGTTAAGAAGATGAAGCGAAAGGAAAATGTAAAACTACATAGACAGGAGATCGATCAACGATCAGAAACACCGCATTCATTTGAGCAATGAAATCCGTAAAAGTCCCATTATTCTGTACAAAGCGAATGCTCTGATTTTAACATTGCTAAAAAGCGACGAGTCCTTATAATGAATACAGGCTCTCATTTTAATTAACCTTTCAAAAGCCGGTGTTGTGGCGCTTATCTGATTAATCCCAGTAAGTGCATTCGGGATACTATTTGTAGATTTCTGGACCAATAGGGATTGGGCAAACGCTATAGAGGAAAACGGGGTTTGCTCAAAAATTACAAGGGTTCTGCTTGATAAGCTATTCTAATTATAAGGGTCTGCATGTCATACGCGGCAGTTTGAATTTTTTATGAAGGTTTCGAGATATTTTTAGAGGTACCTTAAAAGTTACCAAGTTTCGTTGTAAGGGACGCTTGGCCTTATTAAGAGATGTAAGTGATGCTTGTATAATGAATTCTGGGGCCTGTGGTTTTCATGTCACACCTTTGGTTTCGTGTTCTTTCAACATAATAACATTAGGCACTAATATGGAATGACAAAATTTTTGAATAATGTACACTGAAACGAGAAATAGCATAAGTAATGAAATGTTAATTTCAAGAAAAATAAGTATTACATTTTGCTGTTAAGTTATTTTTTATTTAGTATGTTTTGAAAATGTTTATAAAGTCAGACTAGAGAAAATTCATTATGTATTCTTCCAGTCTTGTGTAGCACAGTTGGAAGCGGATTTTTTTATTTTATTTTCTATAACGTACAATTACAGGTAACAAACTAAGATACACACAAAAGACCTTAAAGTTACATATTATAAACAAATCTGAAGCCCTATTCCAAAAATGCTCAACATTTGCAACAAAAAAATAGATAGTAACACTAGTAAAAATACAGGTAGACCTAAGTACATAATAACACAGTACAGCATACGCTAAATGGAAAATCACCCATATCTCAAAAAACGCGGGTTAAATCGCGCCGCAGTAAATGATCACGGATTTTTCCCAGTTTTTTTTGTTCTCTAATTTTATAAAGCTTTTAATTGTTATAAAATAAAAATTTTCAAGTATTTCCGTATAATTTCTGCACATAATGGAAACAATAAAATTCTACAACATAACAAAAAATTGTACCACAGTATCTTATCACGATATTTATTCCAGTTTTTTTTGTTCCCTAATTTTGTAGCTTTTACTTGAACACAATATTCTATTTGGGGCTATTGGGGCCAGCGTAATATGTTTATTCCACCATTCTCCATCAATAATCGTCTTAATATTAACTTTTGTATATTAGTCGAGGTAGGGCACAGCAGACAAGCCGCTTGAATCGGAACCCTAACTGGGGTACTACCTCCACCTTGCAGAAGACCACAGGCCAATAACACTTCATTTTTGAGGTGTTGTGTTTCTGTTGGTTAATAGTAAGGTCGTCATCTCTACACCGCGTCGTAGGAAAGGGGAGGAGGGTCACGTCAGTATTGCAAGCTTACCACGTGGCAGACAAAATATATCCATTTTTCTACCCACATTTGTTCTCCATGCATCTATAAAGTTGTGGCGAGCAATGCTGCCTCCTCATAGAATACATAGATGGCGCTATACAACACTGCTCATACAAGCGCGATAGTTAGCATGGGAACCTGAATCGCACAAACGAAGTTTCCAAAGGTGCTCGCTCGCTGTATATAGAACCAACTACACTCAGTTGGACCGCGGTCCCTGGGCATAAAACACTTGCCCGGAGGAGGTGCTTATTGACTAGCCGCCTCTCAAACCCTCATTGAGCATGCTATTATTGGTGGCCTCCGGCATATGGGCTATGACCTATGAGGACAGATGGTATGACATCAGCTTAAAATTCTCTTATAGCGGTTTTAATATTCAATCACAGTTACAGATACCAGAGTTTGGTTGTCAAACGGAACCCTGTTATTTTTAGTAATTTAACAATAATTGCATGGCAATTAACCTTAGTAAGCTTATTTTTATTAGCTGGTAGAATATTGAAGCCCGTTGGCCACCTGTTACTACTCATAAGTTGTTGAGGCAGTTAGTAATGTTTATGGCCGCTACAACACTACGCATTATTAAAAAGCTTTGCTAGGATGCTGCATTGGTAAGTTAAAGTATACTCAAAATGTCTTTATTTATTTAAGTACAAACCTACACTTATGAAAGTCTAATTCTAAATTCGTAAGTATTACAAGAAAATTTTTTTGTTGTTGTGATTTTTCCACTTGACCCTCTCACTTTCTTTCTCTTTCTTTCCCTTACGAGAGGAGCAAAGGAAAAAGGCACGAAAGAGCTAAAGACCCTAGGGAAGGAGGAGGTGTAATCCTCATGGATAACCGAAGGGTGGCTCTCGGGTTAAGTCGGACTCTTACCGACTAAGCACTACTTGCCTAGTGCTTTGCCTATCGGAAGCAGCCTCAGGAGAGAAGAGATGCAATTCGGTGTAGAAGTATGTAGTCAGTTTTGTAATAATAACCAGGGGGCTTGGACAAGTGGCAATCCTTTTATTACAATAAGATATCGAAATTCGTCATCATAGGTCATTTTGCTCGGTTATCTATAGCGTTTTAGCTTGCGCTACCAACTTACTTAGAGCTACGATTGGCCACGTGATTTAACGACAGCTTAAGTCAATCCCATACATTTTATTCTTATCGAACTTCGTTATCGTTTTTACTTTATTTACGGGCCCTGCTACCTTACCACCATATTTATCGCGAAACAATTTAACACCTAAACTGAATAGATTCGTCAATTCGTACTATGACGTCATCTACGCGACTCAGTTTTGGCGCTGCTTTCGAAGAGATTTAGTTCAGAGTTGAGACTGATACAACCATAAGTCATAGAGTTGTAGGCAGACTGAGACCATAAGTCATATTTATACAGCGCTCTCCATTTCACTGAATAACAGACCAGCGACAAAGTTAATTCATTCTTTCGCTTTCTTTCGTAAATTTTAAGCTTCTTGATTCTTTCTATTCTATTTTCTATCCCATTAAGCGTACGCATTTTGCCAATGACAAGTGAAAATGTAACTAAAGTAAGAATAATTGTACGGTGTCTCTCAACACGTGTTTTTAGAACAAGAACTAGGGAGAAACTCCTTGATTCTTTCGATGCAAACGCGAATCAGTAATATCACAGAAGATGATGGTACGAAGTAATACGATTCAGTTTTCGAACCTATACTCAACCGTGTGGAATTTGAATCGCTTCTATAAAGATGGTGCCAGATTACCTCTATCGTCTCAGCGGTCCGGGTGGTAACTTAACTTAATCAATATTAGACAACTAAACCTACTTTTTTCCATTAATAAGTCAACATTTTGTGACACTTGAAAAGGTGTTTGAATCGAAATAATTTACTCGAACTATGCTCAATATGTAACAAGTAACACGCCATCCGAACATTAACTTACGTTTATCATCAGCTAGATCAGGTACAACTATAAATAATAAATATTGTTATCAATCAAATCAAAACGTAACACTTGATTTATCGACCTCTGAAGTTTAAAGGTTAATTTGGTGACTTTGCCTTTTTGTGACCTTTTTGAGTCAATCGGCCACTCTCGCGAGTAGTTGCTTATCTACGAAATGGAAGGTTTTCGTTTTTTATTTAATTTTTTTTAATATTACATACATCAGATCAAAACGTAAAACTTCATCTTTTATGATTTAGCCCTAATATTTAATTGAAATCGATGATATCGTTTTCATTTTATTACTTGTTTGTCTTAGAGATCTCGAGATATTGTCCTGAAAATTTCTATACATACAACACCAAAAAGCAAAAAATAAATTATTTAAAAGAAACCGCCTTCAGAACTAAAATCGAAGAAATCAAAAAGTTATGTTTACATATATATGACCCGTTTCTAAACAGCTCGCTATTTACAAGCCCGATAAAAATTCATTTTGTAAATATATTAAATGAAGCTAAAAAATAATTACGAAAAAATTTTGTTTTTTATACTTTCCCCGTTTTAGTTATGTAGTTTACATTATCATTGAGAAGGGTTTTAGGCGGCGTTACCTCAATTTGTACAATAAATTCGTACACCTATTCTCACTTTATCCGTACGCTAACCTTTGCCATATCGGGCGTAATATGTGATACAATCTGTGCGTCTATAATATCTACTCATAGTGCTTCCTTCGGCGTAATCGATAAAATAATTATCGCAAAATAATAGACTGTGCCGTATTTAATTATGTTAATTACGGTACACGGTAAAATTGTCGGTGGCGTAGTGTGTAAGAGCGTCGACTCCAGCCCGGGAGGCACTGGTTCGATCCCCGCCACGCACCAATGTGTTTTCAAATTGTAAATGCGTAAGTACGTTTAATCGACGCTTTTACGGTGAAGGAAAACATGGTGAGGAAACCTGCACACCCTTATGAAGAAATTCTTAGGTTGTGTGTGAAGTCGACCAACCCGCACTTGTATGAGTTGACTTTGTATGAGCTGTTGATGATGAATTACGGTTAAGTGTGTTTTAACCATTAATAATGGAAGAATTTAATATGTTTAATATTTTTTTTTATGTTAAATGGTAAGCAGATAAGCGCCGTATGCTTATTACTATCTGCGCTTGCAACACAAACTCACATTCACATCACCATCACCCCATATTGCAGTGGGTGCGTAGAAGATGACTTATAGATCAGCAAAGGGGTATTGATCACCGAAGAGGACGATGGGGTGACACAAGACGTCCGCTTCGGCGTGAGTGGGAGTACGAAGCTCTCCCTCGCGATAAGGGGTCGTTCCAGGCATTGTCAAACACGGTACCGGAACTTCTTCTAGATTGCATTTAGGCGTCATCCTAGGGTTTAGTGGGTAGGGTCCGCTACACGGTCAGTCTCACACTACTAGTCTGCTGCCCCGGAGAGGACGAGGGTGCCATGAAATGCTCATGGCACCCTCGTCCTCTCCTTAGGTTAAATTAAGAAAAGACTTGAATGGAAGGTTGCAGGAGGCCATTGCCGACTGGCAAACAAATGTCTAGAAATCAAGCAAGAATCAAAATACATATAGGTTTTACACGCGAAGGTGTATATGACAGGTTTGCCTGTACAGTTTACCTGTACAGGCAAGCCGGAGCGTGTATGACGCACAACTGTACAGGTTTCCTATACATAGATGCTCCGGTTTGCCTGCACAGGTGAACTGTTCAGGCATACCATTACGTGTATGACCACATACATAAATATTATTATTATTCTTGACGTTTACAAGTGAAGGTGGAAGTAAGTATACATGGTGGAAGCGAGCTTCACCCACCACCATCACCACCAAGGAACTGGCTATCTTATCACTATCTGACAGACATAACAACCACCTTGGTGGTTCGCCCACCAGAATTAGATCTGGTCCTTCAGTTCTCCTCACAATGTGTGCTACCACTTGAGGTTCGCAATTTTTTGTGCTATGTCGGTGACCTTAGTTTTTCAGCGGCTTTCATCATTGCTGATAAATGATGAGAGCCGCTGAAAAACTAAGGTCACGCAGAGAGAATCCGAGCAAAGCTCTCTTCATTGACCTTTGCGCGGCCTTGAGCCTTATGAAACATATTGTAAGGCTTTTATTGCTTGGTCTTTTCTCGAAACTTGTTTACGAACAAACTGTTTACTTACTAATAATTTGGCACAGTGCTCTCCTCAGCTTAATCCAATATCTTAGTTCGTCGAATAAGTCCAAGAAACACTCGCTGTTTAGTTTCAACGTTTGCCGCAGTTTCCCTTACGCAGCGCTTATTCTTTGAGAATTTTGCTATTGGAAAAATATCAATAGTTATTTGTTCAACAAGTGAGCAAAGTTACTTTTTGCTGCGAGTGATGATATTAAATCACGAACCAGGGAAGTAGTCTAGAATTGAATGAAGAGCATAGCAAGTGATTCAAAAATAGACTACTGGGCGCAGTCAGTGTGTTTGGGCCGTTCGTTTTTTGGATCTGTGACAGCCACGCACAGCCACGGCTCAAGTGAGAAAACGCCGGAAGAGGGCGCCACATCGACAAGTGTGCGCCGCGAGTGTCTTCTGTAAGATGGCTGTGTTGTAGTACGTTTTCGTTATCGCTCCGCATACTCAACTTGTTACCGCTATAGTTGATTTATTAAAGAACAATTCCCAGTGACCAGTGTGTGGACTCAAGTGCAAGTGCATTACCTACGGGATTATCGTCAGGGCGCGCCCGACCTGAAGAACTAATCGAAGAATTTATCAGGTGAACCAATTCATGTGGATTTTGCGCAGTCCAATTTTCGGACGGTCGTTTTTCTTACTCCTCATCTTAATTTAGTGATATAGGTACTTCTCATTTGTTTCTTTTCCTAAACTGCTCCTGAAGTTTGCGCAGCGGCCGGTGGCTGCAGTGCCGCCACCGGCAGGAGACAAAAAAATTTGCTCTTGTGAAACATACAACTTTTCATAACTCCAGCGAGAAAATTGTTTTAGGTGAAACTAAAACAAGACAATACTTTTACACGTGTAAAATATCTTTAAATTAATAATAAAAATTAAAAGTACATTACTACAAATACTTAGATTGAACGTTACGGTCTTGTTCGGAGCTTGCAGCAAAAAACGTTTTTCCTTCGAGATTTTACGAAGCAAAAGAGGTATTTTGGTGCTGGAGAGGTGAAAAATATTTTCCATCCGAGTAGTTATTTGGTAGGCGTAGAAAATATATTGGAAAAAGTAGCTTGGAAATACCTGAAGGTTTTCGTACCTGACTGTACAAGAGTAGTACCACAAGGAATCGTTAAATCACTAATGTTAATACCATTAAAAGGGGATTTTTCTGTGACCTTTTCATGTACTCCTAATATTTCAAAATCATAACTTAATATTGACAGAATGAGTTCATGACGTTGATTATGGGCTACAATTTTAAAAGCTTCATATTATTCTGATCAAGTCCCAATCGGCTTTCGAGGCAATCAATGTCAAGTAACTCGTAGCCGGCTGAATTATATATGGAATCAATAATGGTCGCGCACTTAACAAAGCTGGGTGGTAGGGCTGTCGCCTTTTTTGTTTACGGTTGATAATAAATTAAAAAATCGGGTGGTCTCCCCTTGACTTTCTCGTATACCGAAAACGTCTCAAAAGTTGATAGAAACCTTATATTTTGATAGCATACATGCTTATTAAATTATTTTGGTCACCCATACGAGTAAAGACCGCGCACTTGGTGATCGACGACTGAAAAGTTGATAGTAACCTTATATTTTGATGTTATACATGCATTATAATTTGGTTGCAATAAGTTAAAGCATACTCGAGTTAACGCATGCTAACGCACAGGCATGCAACACACAGACATAATTCCAAAAACGGGTTTTTTGAACTCAGGGACGTCCAAAACGTGTAAATCCATCAAAATCTCGGGGTCGAATTTTTTGACGATTACAAGACTTCCTCTATACTACGTATACGAGAAAGTAAAAAGAAAGGTATGTAACTATCTTAATAAAACAGTGCCAATTACAACGAGTGAAACATCATGTCCGTAGTTATTCGTCCAAAATATTGATTTGCAATTAAGTTTATTATATTCTGTTCTATGCCCCAACTCCAGAGGTGTCTTTGAGATGTGGTGGAGAAAGATGCTTGGACAGCATTTCGAACTAACGTCCCCATATTGCGAGAACTCAAAATCTCGCAGCTCACAAGTGCCTATCCAGAACCCTAAAATACATCGATCACATTGCAAGAAAAGACGATGACAGCCTCAAGAAGCTTGTCGTGACCAGCAAAGTAGATTGGAAATCTCCTAGTGAACACAGCAGTGTGCCCTCGCGTCCGCACGTCACTTGGGGTCCGTACTGAAAACCAGCGCTGTGCTGCGCCTGGCCGTAGCATAGCAATAAGCTGAGTATGGACCTCGTTGCCATGACCTACGACGTGCGATCGCAACAATTTACAATAGGCGTTTACTTATTTACTTTAATTTTTTACTTTTAGTTCTTTCTTTGTTTTAATTTGTTTGTAAGTATATTTTGCTGTGTAACCGCGTCGTCTGTTTTATGGCAATAAATGTATTTCTACTCTATTCTATTCTATTCTACCGTCCTTCCAATTTATTGGGGGTAAGTTCAGTATGTCTTATCATCGACATGATGCTATAGGTTCTATTATTGTATTTTACGACCTGTCTTCCTTGCCCGACCAACCAATAGAACCTCCATAGATTTAGATGTCTATTTTAGAACAGACACGGTCTACCACTCACAATTATTTGTGTAAACTCATTATATTAAAAACTAGCTGTGCCCGCGACTTCGTCCTCGAAGAATTTACCAAAGGAAAAAAAGAAAAGTTACTCCTTATTACACCAGCTACCTGCCAAAAAAGTCCCGTCAAAATCGGTCCAGCCGTTTCAGGGATTAGCCGGAACAAACAGACAGACAGACAGACAAAAATTGTAAAAAATGTTATTTTGGTGTATGTACCTATGTATATATATGGTATATGCATGTAGTAAAAAACGGTTATTTCAATATTACAAACAGAGACTCCAATTTTATTTATATGTATAGATGTATAGATAACAAGCATCCCGTAGGGGCCAACCCTAGTAATATTTGTGACAGAAAAGATGATTGTATTGACACAAGGAATTTCGTCTTTACGAATCAATATATCCAGGCTTTTGATTGAGAAAGTGCTCATAAAATGACAATAAAGTATGGATTTTCATTAAAAAGTTTCATGTATGTTTTCCTTTTTTAAAACGTAGAATTGCAGCACCCAATATCCTCCAATGGGTATCGTAGAAAGCGACTAATGGATCAGCAAAGGGGTATTGGTCTCCTTATACTCCGTTCACCAATCCGCATTGGGCAAGCATGGTGGACAGTAGTCCGTAGTAGGAGGCATTAGCCTAAACCTCCTTCTATGATGGCATCAAAATTGACTTTCATAAGTGTACAAATTGTACCTAAATGAATAAAGAAATTTGTGTTCCAGCTTTGGGTCGAATTATAAAGGCTGTTATAATGAAATAACGCCATCCCCCTTTTGGAAATAATAGTTTGATAGTTTGTGCTGTGTAATTTAGCTTAAACAATACCTGAACTGCTGTGTAATTCAGGGTGTCCTAATCTCTTCTGTTTGTTGACTTTTGTTTCTTGGTTCACTGAACTTAAAGATGCTTTTGCGTCTGATTTCCCCATTTATGTAAGCGACAGGCTGGCAAACCTGTTAACTTTATTAGGGTTCTTATGACCCATACTGCTAGAGTGGCAGTAGCCGTAACAAAATATTACGTAAAGCTCTGCTTTCAGGGTAATGTATGTTAAGTATTCAAGGATTAACAATTTTTAGCACAATTCCTCGTCGCCTATAATTCAACCGGAATCTCCGATAAAGCTGTGACTTGCCGCAAACACGTAGCGCTATCTCAAAGGCAGTGAAACTAGAAATGCTGCTATCACTGATTTCTCTAAAACTGCAATGCTATCGCTTCTACGGGGTATGGTGCCATTGTGAACGACAAACGGTTTTAGAAATTGAAACAGCATTCTCTACCAGTCAATCAGTAAGGATAGAGTGATATAGGTAAGATTTATAGATATCACTATTCATGCCATACCTAAAATTTGTGTTTCAAATATGTCGCGTAACGAATATGTTGAGAAAAATAATAAATTTATTCCTCTCTATAATGTAAGTATGTATCTGTTTACTAGGTGGTAGACCCATATTCTATTTCTGCTGTGAAGCAGTTCGCTGTGTTTCGGATTGAAGGGAAAGGTAGCCAGTGTAATTACTGGGCATGGAAGGCTTAGCACCAGGATCGCAACGCACTTGCAGTGTTAAGTGATTTATGTTTAGTATTGCAAGTGTCTACAGGCGACGGTAACCACTTAACCTCAGGTGGACCGCAAGCTTGTTTGCCATCTTGTAACAAAAAAATGTGTAAAATAAAAATAATTTCGAATACGTGAGTGAAAGTTTACGATATAATAAGTTTAAACTACTGTACTTACTGGCAGCTAGAAAGATAAATTTAGTTGAATTTTATAGTTGGCAGTATATATCCGAGAATAGAGTTTCTCTATCACAAAGTGTGTGGTGCAAGTTATTGATACACTCATAAATTTAATTTGCAAGAGTTCGTGGTTATTAACGGGAAAACATCGTAATAATCGTAGAATAGAATAGAATGGAATCTTTACAGGTAACCTTTGGATGGCTAGCATTTAGAATTAAAGAGTTCGAGGAAAGATGGCGTAGAATATTGGCATAAAATTTAGAGTTTACCTTTTCATATTTTTCACCAAACACGTGAAAAATTTTTGTAATTCCCACTTTATTCCTGCCATCTTAAGACCACACTTTGTGGTTTGCGTTTGTTATCTATGAACTATATATGGTTACATTTCAATGGAAACAAATTTACGGAAGTTGGATCAACTTCTACTTCGTTGGTACTATCTTCTCAAAATACTGACAGATTTACAGCCTGTCGCCTACATAATAGAGGCATCAAACCCAAAAAAGTAACAAACTTTTAGTGAAAGATAAAACAAATGCTTTACAGCCAAGACCAATGTTACACAGGACCGATTTATGCAAAAAATATCCAACCTACGTTAACTACATGTGGAGATATTCAATGTGAAAGTATTTCTTTTTATCAATACCTATAGGTGCTATATTTGATTATGCTTATGTATCCTTTACTTTAAAATTTAAAGTAAAGGGTACATAAGCATAATTAATTACGTTTAGTACGCCGACCGGTGAAAAAACCCTTGACGAAACTGTCACCGCGCAGCCCGCTGGTAGGTTTTCATACGGTGCGCACACGAGTGACAAAATTGTCACTATCCGCATCGTTAATTCGGTTTATTTGTCACCCTTTGTGAGCGTTACTCCGCTTTGGAGACGTGACGTGACACTAACAAAAAAAAATATGTCACCCTGACAAAAGTAACTTGTGAGCGCTAGAGGCGCTAGCTCTTAATTCCATTTCCTCTTATAGCTTGTGCTTCATACCACACGCATACACGGATAGTTCTCCAGGTGGTTCCGAATTCTACCGTCCGTCCCTAAACACCCCGTTAGATTCGACCTAGTTTGATACCTACGTGAGACCTGTAGTGCAGTTTTATAAGTAGTATTAAGTATCTATCTATTATTACTTGTATCTTTATACGTATTATATGATCCGTTTGGTGGTATATTTTAATTGGATCAGATCCATTACTAACAGATAAAGTACGTGAAGCAACATGAAAAGGCAAAGAAGCTAAAACAAGAAATTTTCGAATGATTTTACTGTTGAACCATGTGATGTCGCCAGATTAATAGCATCACTACATATCTTCGTAATCAATGGGTATCGTAGAAGGCGACTAACTTTTTTTGTTTGATAGGCTGAGTGTTTGGTCACAATCTCAACTGATGGAAAGTGAAGATGAGGCCTAAGATGGTACACGCTCGCCTAGAAGATGCTTGTGCACTCTGACCTTAAAAATATCCAGATTATATTGATCCGGAAAAACAGACCTCGGCAACGAGTTCCACTCCTTAGCTGTTCGCATAACAAAATATCAAGCAAAGCGACATGCACAACGTAAGGGTCTTCGCCAGCCCTGGTCGCCCGGTGGTGGAAAGGGGCTTGGGGGATCTAATTATAAAGAACCTCCGCACCCTCACCGATATGCAACCGATAACAGACTGAGAGGCAAGCTACATTCCTTCGGTGGTTAAGGCTCTGGAGATTAGTCTCAGCGAGTGCCTCACTGCCGATGAGTCTCCTCGCTAGGTGCTCAACCGAATCCAGTGCATCCAACTGAGAGCGTGCAGATCCGTGCCACTTTATAGAACAGCAAAGGGGTATTGATCACCTTATGACCTCCACATCCTTCAATGACAACGAGAGGTCTTGTGTCCCAGCAGTTGGGTCTAATTATAAAAGTTGTTATGACGGTAGAAATGAGAACCTAGAGGAGCATGGCCGAGGTAACATTCAGTGGCAGTTGGTTATACAAAGACTTGAAAAAAGAAAGGTGTGGTTTGAAAGAAGGCATAGTGATTAGATTGGATAAAAGCATGTTCGGTCATGTAGAACCTTGGGGCAACATTTCCGATATCTATGTGTAGAATGGATGACGAAATGTGGATAAACTGTATGTGAGTGTGGCTGAGGATGTGGCTCAGGGATCACCTAGGCGACCGCTTATCGATCAAATCACAAACATCTTGAAGAATGGTTTAGTTAAAACTACTTAAATTCGCCGCACGTATGATGATAGTAGACGAAGCGTAAGAAATGAGTAAGGATCTTAGCAAGTGGAAAGAAGTGCCCTCTGTCTACGCCTATGAGAGAAAAGCGTGACTTTACGTATATGTACATAAAGTAAATAAATTAAAGCGTCCTTATTTCTGATCTGTGGGCCCGTCTAATCAATACTTAGTCGAGTTGATCCAAACGGACCGTCCAACAAGTAATTAAGCGAGTTTACAGAATCCCGACCAAAGTTATGGCACTAGCAATTCCCCGCTTTCAAATTCACTAATAATCAAGTCGTTGTTACCCTCGAGGCATGTCCAGAGACACCGAGCGTCGTGTCTTATGCTGGAGTCGAGAGAAGTCATATGTTAATATATTATTTTTATGAAAGTAGCGGAGATGCAAACGTTAAAATTGGAAATGAGAATGTATGAGGTAGTTTTAAAGTGGCTCTGGTGACAAAGAAAGAAAATGAAAGGGAATCGTTTGGCTCGGTATGGACACGTTATATGAAGGCATGAAACGTATGTGACTAGGAGAACGAAGGATTTGAAGGTTGACGGATAGAGGGAAAAGGAAGACCGCAGGAGAAATTGATAAATTGTGCGAAGAATGACTTGAATGAAAAAGGAGTTTATAAGTTTATTTAATAATATGTATATCGTACGTATATGTTGATATATTATTTATTCCACCCGGACTGCTGAGGTTATTTTGAGTGTAACATCTGTTGTTAGCCTTACGTGGTGTGTTTACTGAAGGATTGTTCATTTTTGTTTTGGGGTTTGGTGCCCCTTTTATGTAGGCGACAGGCGGACCTGTCACTGATTGGTAGCACTGCATAGCCCATACTGCCAGATGTGGATTTATGTGTAACAAATATTGCCTCGTCATGTTCGTTATCCCATGAGGGGTTAAGGCTCTGCTCAACCCCTCATGGGATTAAGAGCGTGATCGTATGTATAACAATAATAATAATATATTTCTACGCTCACACGAATTATCCAGCTCAAATTAATATCATTAAGAACTTGTGGTATGGATACTAGATAACGGACAATTTTTTATACAACATGTAAATTAAATAACTAACACCCTGAATACAGGTGGTTAGGGATCGACTTCCGAGTTGATTTCAAAAAAACTTTTTTTAAATAAACGATTTACTTTTTTGAAATAAAAAAAAGAAAGTCTATGAAACATTGATACTCCCAGTGTTAACATATGGTTGCCAAACATGGTCTCTTACCAAGAAACAAAGACAAAAGATAAAAACCTGTCAAGGTATGGAGAGAAGCATGCTCAGCATCAAACTTAAAGACAGATGTAAACTAACAGCTATCAAAACGCGCACAAAAATCAAAGATGTTGGAACGGTAATAAAACAATTAAAATGGCGATGGACAGGTCACATGTTGAGATCTGCAAAGAACAAATGGAATAAAAACCTTACAGAGTGGTATCCCCGCGATAGCAAAAGAAATAGAGGCAGACCACTGAAGAGATGGGAAGATGATATGCCAAAGGGATGGAGGAGAGTGTGGCATAAAAGGAAGGAATGGCATTATCCCCTGATACGCCGGCTGCCCTATTAAGGCTTCGATTGTCATACGCTATTCGGGCGGATGGCCATAATATGGCATGCTGTCATACATAAAAAAAACATAAAGTACTTAGAAAATATTGTACAATATTTTCTGGGTACTTTCGTTTTTCTTTTCAAAAAAAACCGTTTAAAAAAATTGTATCTATCCGATCCCTAGCCACCTGTATTCAGGGTGTTGGTTATTTAATTTACATGTTGTCGACATAATAATTTTTAGATATTTTTATAAATAAACATAAATAAATATTATAAACAACCACGATTCGTCAACAAATATTCGTGTTCGTCACACAAACATTTGCCGCTACCAGGACTCGAATCCGGACCGCTTGATGTGTAGGTAGCTATACTGACCACTCCACTAAGACAGCGTCAATGTATGTATGTTTACCTACTTTCGAGCGATTTCGCTTCGGACCATGTTGTGTGTTTTAGTGTCGTGTTTTAGTTACTAGTGCACGTACTTGTTCAGCGCTCTTAGCTTGTTAATTAAATTTTAGACACATTTGTCGTTAGTACTTTAGTGGGTTTTAACTTTATTATCATTTTTGTAGGTGCTAAAGCTTGCTGAAGTCCGCCTGACTAGACCTTATAAAAGTCCGTCAACATAACGACAGTTGTTGGGGACTGTATTTGATTTTCTTGAATAAAACTTCTTCGATGTTTTGGTATCTCTTGGTTTATTCTTCTGTGACAATATGTGCCGATCTGACATTTTTACAATTTTATATATTCAATTACCTAGTGTCGCAACTCGTACCGGTTGCGACACTGTGTTTGTGCCTGTCGCGTGTCAGTGCGGAAGAGAGATGAACATATTTGCTTTCTGAG
The DNA here is from genome assembly GCA_955850985.1 of Elophila nymphaeata. Taxonomy (NCBI): domain Eukaryota; kingdom Metazoa; phylum Arthropoda; class Insecta; order Lepidoptera; family Crambidae; genus Elophila; species Elophila nymphaeata. The sequence goes on along the minus strand of OY039091.1, from coordinate 5,860,727 downwards.
AAGATGTGTAAATTAATATGGAAACATATCATAATCATTAAATCACAAACTTATATCTAAATGTAAAACAAAGCAGTTAATCAAACAGTAACTTAAATATTTTAGGGAAGAGTCGCCTTGTCGACGTCAACAACAGTGTTCACAGTAGTGTTGCGTTCCGATAGTTATGATAAAGGTTGTGGCACAGTTATTAACTTGGAAAGGGATCATAAACGTATTGCCTTTCGCCTTTCGTATTGACACGTCTTTGCTACAGCGACTTGGCTACGGCAATACGACGTAAGCGTGGCGTCGGTATTTCGGTGGAATCTCGCTTCTTTAATGGTGACTCTCCGACTTTGTGAGTCACTATCGACTTGTCTTTTTGGCGTTTAAGCCCAAGGTCAGCCAAGTCTTTTTTTCTTCTTCATACGAGATGCTTCTGCAACTTGTGTACTTTTCAACCGACTTCAAAAAGGAGGAGGTTATCAATTCGACTGTATGTTTTTTTTTTTAATGTTTGTTTCCCTATAACTCTTTACTGGGTGTACCGATTTTGAAGATTCTTTCGACCTTTGGAAGCAGGTGCTTGTCATTTGGTCCCATTCAAATTTAATCGACATCTGATGAGTAGTTTTAAAATTATCCCTAATAATACCTATTTAATTGACATCGATGATATGGTAATCTTATCACTTGTGTGTCTAAAAGATCTCGAGATCGTTTCCTGAAAATTTACATACTTAAAACACTAAAAAGCAAAAAATAAAATTATTTTTGAATAAAAAAAAAACCGCCTTCAAAACTAAAAACGAAGAAATAAAAATTCTGTTTATAAAAATCTAAATGTTTTTTTTTGAGGTCGGTGCCAACCTCAATATTTGGATTAAACGTTGTTACTTGTATTTGTGACCGACCTCAAAAAAACATTTAGAACGTTTTTCAATTACTTACTGTTGCATTCGTTGAGTTTAGATACATGCGTTTGGAACATACATATCTTTTCATCATCATCATAACAGCCTTAATAACTCGACCCACTGCTGGGACACACGGCCTCTCCTTGTCCTCGAAGGAGGTTTAGGCAGTAGTCCACCACACTTGCCCAATGCGGATTGGTGGACGGAGTATAAGGTGATCAATACCCCTTTGCTGATCCATTAGTCGCCTTCTACGACACCCATTGGAGGATATGGAGTGATGCTAATCTTTTACTATGCAATAATTTAACAATTAATTACTTAAACTTAAAACAACATTAAATACGGATTTACCAATCTAGATAGACCAGTTTTGTTCAGTTTCACCGCAAAATTTTCGAGAATTGAAAATCGATAATGCTCGGTCTGAATCCATTCCGGCACAAAAGGTCGCTCCGAGAATTTTCTTTGACCAGTCCACATAGTTCCTACTCAATAGCTAGACGTAAATTCTACTTAGAGATGTTGATTAAATGAGTGCCTAAAGTTCTATTGAATAGGATTCAAATTACTTAAAAATATTGGCTGGATAGAAGATTAATGATTGAAGGAAACCAAATGAGTGTGAACTTTTTCACTATTTTGTACTTAGCACCTTTGTGCAATGAAGAATTACTGGGAATAATTACTTGATTATATCTTTTTACACCTGTAATTCATATACGTAACTATTATTATTAATTCAAAGTGACCTTTTTGTTATGCTTTCAGCTTATATACCCTAAACCGATTATCACATTGTTTTGCCAAAAAAAAAAATAACGAAATCGCAGCCACAGGTATAAACTTATGTTAACTTATTATTATTCTCATAAGTCACACCAGTACAGCCTTCATAATTTTGTCTTAACCTTACGGATCAAACGCTTTCAAGTTATAGAGTAAATAAAAAAATTGGGAGTGGTCTCCCCTTGACTTTCTTGTATACCGCAAAAGACTCAAAGGTCGATAGGAACCTTATATTTTGATGTCATACATTTTTGTTAAATTTTAGTCACCCATCCGAGTCCGGACCGCGAACACTTGATTGCTTAACTTTCGTGATCGATGACCCAAAAGTTGATAGAAACCTTATATTTTGATGTCATACACGCATGTTCAATTTGGTTGCAATAAGTTAAAGCATACTCGAGTTATCGTCACAGACATAATCACCAAAAACGGTATTTTTGGACTCAGGGAAGTCCAAAACGTGTAAATCCGTCAAAATCTCAAGGTCGAATTTTTTGACGATTACAAGACTACCTCTATACTACGTATGCGAGCAAGTAAAAAACACATAAAAGCAAATAAAAGTTATTTTTTATATATTTTAGGATATGTCTATCAAGAAATCTCTACATCATGACGGACTGGTCAGACTTCACACAGAGCAATACTCCATATCACAAAAAGTGTGATATGGAGTATTGCTCTCAATTATGGGCTGGAGCTCCTAGAGGCCAGCATAGGACCATTCGACGCGTACCATAGACGAGCTGTGAGAATCGTTGCCGATTCAATGCTCATAGCCAGTATTGTACGCCTTTATGTTGGGAGAGATTTTTTCTTTATGCGTTTTTTAACGGAATGTGTTATGAGGAGCCATTTGACATGATGCCAACAGCTTCTTTCTATCACCGCGCAGGGTATTCATCCTCACACACTGAACCGAGTTGGTCACATGCTTTACGTTTCAAAAGAAATTTCTTCCGCGTACGCTTCGGTTGTGGAATGAACTCCCTGTAGAGGTTTTCCTTAAAGACTACAGCATGGTTTTCTTCAAGAAAGGGGTCAAAACAGTTTCTGCAAGGTCGGCAACGCACGAGTGATTCGCCTGGTATTGGAAGTGGCTGCGGTGCCCACTTATCATCAGGCGGACTCATGTTTATTTGCCAAAAATGTGGTATAAAAAAACTTATCTGTTAGAAATAAGTTACAGTATTTTTTCTACGCATGGTTGATCTCTAAAGCACAGCTTTTAAACACATGACGTGGAACGATATCGTAAAATTCGAGAATTGCGAAAACATTGTAGCTAATGAACCGTCAAAATGGCGGCCCTTCCTCTTAACAGCTGTTTACATATGCATGAGAGTAAAATTGGAATCCAATTGAGTCCGACATCCCACGTTCTGTTTAACTTCTATACCTTCGTTTGCGTTCTGATGACATTCCGTATTTGCGACAAAAACCGGTGCTTTGACGCATTTTTTGTCTGTATTTGATTGTGTTCATAATAGTTTTAAAATGCACGATTATTTCCAGTATTAGACAGTTTCATAGGTTCGGATTAGGAGATAGCTGGCTGTAAAATTATAGTATTGAATGGAATGTCTGTTAGACAAACTCCAGTGAGAACTTACTTTAGAGAAAGCTAATCTTAATGATTTAAATATTCAACGTTTATTTACACTATCTATTATACCTAATCCCTAATCGCCCCTAGGTAGGTAGGCTCGAGCCCCTCGGTGGGGACATTATAATGAGCTGTTGATGATGATGATTATACCTATCAATCTAAGTAATCTTAATTTACCTATCTATTATAATTTCTATACACCGATTGAGGGACATATCCTTCTTGGGTCTCAAATATTTACTAATATTTTAAAGCACAACTGAATATTATTTGTTGTATAATATAATCTTGACTTGAAGAAAAAAATCTCCATAAATATTTTAGCCCTGTAAAACAGGCAAAAAAAAATTCACAAGTATTGTAATTCAACCTTCTGTGCAATACATAAAAGAAGTAAATATCTCCTTCTTTTCAGAAGGATTTTTTTAAGTTGTGTAGAAACAATGCTGAGACTTAAAAAAATTGCTTCAGTTTTCGCCATTTCATATATTACCTACTTTATTATTATTACTCGCTATAAGTATTTTATTTTACTGCTAGTATACGGCCGCAATCCACCGGGGTATTGAGTTTACTACCAATAATTGGTTTATCACGTAATTACCTTCCACAGCGTTCATTGCTGCCCGCAAAGTGAGCTACCAAAACATATACTTAATAGCACAGCAATGGATTTTTCGATAACATAATTACCTACACGAAATGTAACTACCACAATTTAGATTCCGCTCCATCCTAACATAATCCTTTTAAGGTTTCTACGGAATTTGGCTAGTGATTAAAAAATGTTTCTGCACTTTTCACCCGTAAAATATAATGGTCGTAGATTAATATATACAAAAAACCAAGCCGAATTGAGAGCCAGCCAAATTAAATTACAGCCCACCAAAGCAGATGGTTAATAAAATTGAAACCGGACATAATTTTCTGTTGAATAAAGATACTGGATGTGGCTAGTATCTATACACTTATACAGTAGTAGTATTTATATATTTATATTTTTTTCTTATTCATAAAAAAGGTTAGTCAAGGTAGGGCACAGCCGATTGGTCCACGTTCGGAAGCCTCCTCGTGACGGACCCTGGTAACGTGGTGGGGAAACTTTCTCGGCGGGCTTTTGATGTCAAGTCCCCTTGGCATTCGAAGTCACATGCCATCGTCGAGTTGTTTTTGTTTTCCCACCACGACTAGAACCGGACGGCCTCTTTCAGGGCCACGCCAGGTCAGGAGGACGCACCACATTTGGCGGGGCGTCGAGAGGCGATCCACATAGATTGGGTGCCTGGGTGATGCGAGCGAAAATAAATGTAGAGAAAGAGATGATGGTGGTGTTTCTAAACTTGAGCTCCGTTTTGTGAAGCTATGCTCAGAAAAGCATGCACGTATTTTTCATTAGTAGCCAGACAACAAAGTAAAATACACTTTATTTATTTTTTGTACGGGAGTAAGGAAGTCACAAAAAATGGCAAATCTCTAAAAAGGCGTCACAATAAAAATAATTTTGCGATGCCTGAGTTAAGTAATTATTTATAGGTTCTTAAAATCACTTGGATTATATCTAAGACTTACAACCTCTTTATTAGATGAGTACAGTAGTATAACTCCTAGCTCCAGCAAAGCCCTCCTTTAAGATGTACATACCTGTAACAAAGTGAAGAATTAATTATTATCATGAGTTGTAAAAACAGTAGTACAAATGTCGTTACGATACAATGTGACATCGACAATGTTCCCCGTGTACCACCTTTAGGCGATAATCGCGTGGCACTGAGCTTGAGCCGGACGTCGGCCACGCTAGGGCGACTTGCGTAAGCGGAATGAAGATGTTGAGCCTTATTGGCTGCGCGATATTACGTTAATATTCTATTGGCTGAAGTAAAAAGTAGGCGGGGCTTGATGCAGGGCAGTCGTTTAAAACATTCTGTTTGCTAAATAGAATACTGTGAACTTTATCTACTGTACGTAATATAGAATAATATTTAAATAAAAAAACCGCCTTCAAAACTAAAAACGGAGAAAAAAAAAATCGAAATGTTTTTTTGAGGTCGGTCCCATATACAACTGACAACGTTTATTCCAAATATTGAAGTTGACACCAACCTCAAAAAAAAAAAATTTTTTAAAAGCTAATAATTTTATTTCTTGGAAGGCGGTTTTTTAATTTAAAAATAACTTATTTTTGGCGTTTTAGTGTTTTAAGTATATAAATTTTCAGGAAACTATCTCGAGATCTTTTAGACACACAAGTGATAAGAATACGATAAGTATCATCCATGTCCATTAAATAGGCATTATTAGGGGTAACTCAAAAACTACTCGTCAGATGTCGATCACATTTATGTAAATGGGACCACATGACAAGCACCAGCTTCCAAAGGTTAAAATAATCTTCAAAATCGGTACAACCAGTATAGAGTAATGAGGTAACAAACATAAAAAAAACATAGGTACAGTCGAATTGAGAACCGACTCCTTTTTTGAAATCGGGAATTCTTATTTCTCTCCCTCCTTCCCTCCTCCTTCCTACCCTCCTGTCAATTTATTTGGGGTGTCCTGATATCGACAATAATGCTATAGTTTTGGCATTTGATTTTTACGGCCAGCCGTCTACTAGACACCAAACCTAGGTCCCAAACCTTAACAAAGACCTTCGCATACCACAAATTTAGTATTATTATAATTAACAACTCGCTTCAAAAAACCGGACTCGCGTACACTTGCTTATTCTGGTGCGTCTGCTGTTCGAATAGGAAGTGATGAGTCAGTATCGACATGCATTGTACGTGCTTATAAGAGGGTCAGTGGCGTAGTGCGTAAGAGCGTCGTCTCCCACCCGGGAGGTAATGGTTCGATCCCCGCCACGTACCAATATGTTTTCAAATTTTGAATTCATATGTACGTTTAATGTACGTATGTACCTGCACACACCTATGAAAATTCTTAGGTTGTGTGTGAAGTCGACCAACCCGCACTTGGCCAGCGTGATTGACTAAGGCCTAATCGCCCCTTATATGGGGTAGGCTCGAGCCCTTCGGTGGAGCTGTTGATGATGAAGAGGGTCAACGCTGGTACGAGTTGCGCTTTTGGCACAGGGCGCGCTCCCAAAAACGAACTTATATTATAAAATGCAGGTCTGCAACCGCTCTAAGCATTTCTTTACATTATCTGACAACTATCATGTTGCTGTCGAAATATATGAAAACAAAAGCGGTTTGGATTTGGTTACACGCGAAAAGTACCTACCCAATTTGTTTTATAGAGCTTTTTAAAGTAGGTATTGACAAAAACTGACACATCCAGTTGCTTGAAATCCTTGTATCTTCTCCCCCCGCTAAAGCAAAGGTCAATAATTTGTTAAGTCCATTTCCTAAACAAGCTAAGCCGTTTTTACAGGTAATTTTCTCGCTTAAGCCCCAAGGAAGGTGATTATGGCTATTTTTAATTAATTTCTGATACGCCTAATGGCTTAATGGGGTTTCTGATATATTTTACGGCATTATAGAAATGGTATTCTGAGACAGAATAGTAATGAGGTTGTTTGAGAAACCAGATGGCACCACTTAAGTAAGAGCAAACTTGGAACTTGACTGCAGCAACAGTTTAAATAATTGCGAAAATTTAATTAACTAGCTTAAAGCATTTTAAGACATAAAATAAATACGAAAATAATGATATGCAAACCAATAAACAAAAAAAGACCACCAGGACCCTCTAAAACTCAAAAAGGTCACTCAAAGGGCAATCGATGGGTCTACTCACAGTTTACCTGTGCGATTGCGATCACATCAGAAATAATGAGATCTGAGGAGAACTTAGGGCGACGACTTAAAGCAAAGAATCGCGAAGCTGTGGCAGTTCGCAGGGCACATTGCGAGGCGGACTGACGGCCGTTGGAGCGGAAAGGTCTTCGAGTGGCGACCGCTTACCGGGCGATGCAGCGTTGGTAGTAAAATCCCACAAGGTTGACTGGCAATCTGGTAAAGGTCGCGGGATGCCGCTGGATACGTGCAGTGCAGAACCGATCAGTTTCAAAATCCTTGAGAGAATGTCCAACAATGGTCGTCTGTCGGCTGACATAATGATGAGTAGCTACAGGTTCATGATACAAACATTTGTGCTTACCAATATTCGAAACTGGACCGCTTGATATGTACGTAGCATGACTGACCACTTCACCACGGCACCATCGAATTTGTTCTCGATTTTAAATCTTATTTATATACAGACGAGGGCAGCTCTCCCGATCTGGTTTCTGTCAATTTAAATCAATAAATTAAGAACTCTATGAGAGTAGAATAAGATTAAAACATGAAATATTCCCAGTACAAATTGAAATGTAGTACACTGAAACTTTAAGTAAATTGTAATTTACGTAAGTATTTACTTAGTCATAAAAGATTTGGATTTGGATCACTCGAGACATGTTCAGCTTGCTCGTACCAAATATTTGTTGAAGGTTGAAGCGCTTCTAGTGGTTGAATAATAACTTCATGGTGAACAAACTCTCGGTTTATTCGAATTATTCGGTATCATGACTCGTTGTCTCTGTATTTCTTAAGTTACGCGGTGACTTCTGCGTGGTTTTCTTGTCAAAGAATGGCGAGTTCTTGGAACTTTACCTATGGTGTTTTGACCCTATAAAGGACCTAACGTTACAATTCAATATCTATATTTGAGCTCAAATAAACAAAAGTCGTCATAACCATTTTGCGTCCATTTTGAGCTAATTTGAGGCTTAAAATCTTAGTCTTTCCACCGTTGTGTTCTATGATATGATAGTATATCACTCCACACCGATAAACAAAAATTACTTGTTGAGATCAAAAAGTGTACCTAGTCACTGAAAACATCTTTTGTCAAATGTCTTCAATCCGAACTATTCCGAACAAGCGCATTACTCAACCCATTGTTCTTAAGAGTCAATTTTCCTAAAACAATCGGGAATACCAAATCTGATATTCGAATGCACAAAGTTTTAACGATGGATCGACTCAATCGCCCCCAATTTGCGTCTCTATGCATTTTTAACTGCAGTACAATTAAGTTTGGTTGCCATTGTAACGTGAGCTGTTTTAATTACAGCATTAAAGCACAGTTTTATTTGAGCGATTTTTCGTTGAAGAACTTGGGATTTATTTAGTTTTAGTTGAGGCGAATTAAAATTTATTTTTCTTAAGTACTGTCGATCAGTACTATATGCTTGTATAATAATAAAGCCTTTATTACCGTTAGCATTACAGTTTTGAAAATATCACATTTAGTATAACATGCAGTAGCCTTAGCCAACAGTTTGTCTTTCGACAAAGCTCTCCTCCAAGGCTTTCCATCCATTCCTGTCCCCAGCACTTCTGGTCCACAGCACTCCTGCGGTCCGCCGCCATCTAATGTTCTGTCGGCCTCTACTTCTCCTTCAGGCTTTGGGACACCACTCCGTAATAGCCTTTCGTCCATTTTGGTTCATCATGATCCTCATAGCAGTCTTTATAATTCGACCCACTGCTGGGACACAAGGCCTCTCCTTGTCATCGAAGGAGGTTTAGGCAGTAGTCCACCACGATTGCCCAATGCGGATTGGTGGACGGAGCATAAGATAATCAATACCCCTTTGCTGGTCCATTAGTCGCCTTCTACGACACCCATTGGAGGATATGGGGTGATGCTATTCTATTCTGCCGGCATCACACGGCTAATAAGGCCCTTCTTTGTGTGTATTATCCTGGTACAGTTCAGCCTGGTATTAGCCTTTTTATGGCTGCTTTCTTTCGACAGTAGCATGGAACACCAGCTGAATGTGCCTTCCGAAGCACAGAAGTAAATAGTCGAAACATTTGCTTGGTTACCCATCAAAGTATCAACCGCGCACTTAGTAGCCTAATTTCTGCGATCATTGTGAATTGCGGTGGCAAAGACCACAGAAGCAGTCTAGTGAGAGATGACCCTAAATTTATATCTTAAGAAAAAGGTAGCATAATACCTATATTTCAATCATTAAGGATAATGATTGGTTCTCAATTTTTATGAGATCGCATAAAACTAGGAAATTGTATATGAAAGAAATTGAGGGAAGATAGAAATGTTATAATAATATTTCTATTGCAATAGTCGAGGGTTTATTTTATCTAGAACCCATGTCTCTTTAGATGAATACTATAGATATAAATTAGGGTTCTGTTACATTCAAAAATGTGCATTGAAAGTTGTGAGAAGACTTTTTGAAATGATTCTTATCTTTTGCTTGCGTACATGACACGGTATTCGAGTTGGTTGTAAGCATTGATTTTTGCTTCCAAGAAGCAAAAGCAGACTGGCAAAGAACGCCTGGGTTAACACCCAAAACCACTAATCGAACCATACGATTGTAAGCGCACTGACGAGCTACTAAATCTCACAGGGGCAACCTGAGTGTGATGCTTAGGTCTCTGATTGGTCACTGCAAGCTGAACAGACATCTCTATAACATCAGACTCAACTAGAATTGCAGATTCTGCGAACTGGAGCGTGATACACCAATGCACCTCCTGTATTTTTGTGAACCTCACATTTACAAAAGAAACCGACATTTGGGGAGACACATTCTGGAGCCAGATGACATCAAAACAGTCCAAGCTGGGAATATCTTATAATTTTTAGACAGTGCCATGCTAAAGGAGTACATGTAAGGCCTCAATAGGACTTACTTGGAGGGTAGTCACAATAGATCTTTATAGGTTGCAGTGACGTACATAACCCCGAAACAATGAAATAAAAAAACTGGACAAATGCGAATCAGACTCGCCCACCGAGGTTTTCGTAAAGCTTTGTAGGTACTTAATATTATAAATAGTCCGGAGAACAAGTCTCGCGGTTTTCCGGAATGAATCTTTTATGATTTAATTACAAATGTGTAGTTTTCAGATTTTTCCCTATACTTGTAGTATATGACGGTGTCTTATGTTTTTTGCGACATATACTGTCGTATCTTTTTTAACATAAACTTAGAAGTTTGATTTTTTTACATCTTCAAAGGACTGTACACATAAGTATGGTTTTAGTTTCAACTCGATACTCAACGCGTTCCTGAGATAAAGATGCACCCAATTCCGAACATCTCTTTAAGTTAATAAGAAAGTCATCCAGCGATTTTATTGATCATTGTCATCATCTACGTACTAAATAGAGACCTTCTTTTTTACAATTCGGGTTAAAAAAGATTTCATTTGCTCGTTTTTTCCGGCCAAAGAATTGACGTCAATATTGAAAGTCACGGAAATGTGCGTGACTAAGCCTTTGTTTTTGAGACGAAAAACGCCAGTTATGCACCTTTCGTAGACTTTATTAGTATAGAATTAAGAGTCATTATCGTTGTAAATTTCACATATTGAAACCGCAATGCGGTGCCCATTACTGCTCGGTATGAGGTATGAGCTAATGGTTAAGAAGTACGCAAGAAAAAGTCTAAGAATACAGCGTTATTGAGCGCTCTTGTTATGATAATATTTATGTTAGAATACAATGTAATATGCAATATTCCTTATAAGTTTGTATAAGTCAGTATAACCCACAGTCTGTAGAAGTTCATAGTTAGCCGACGAGCAGAGCATCCTTCTCGCTCCTGCGCAATTATGTACCTGTCACGCTCACACAGGCATAGTGACCGTCCGAGATTCTAAATATTTGAACATAGTAATACGGTATTATGAATAAAACAACTTTTACGGATTTAACTCGCGTGTAATTAGATTTTACATGATGTTATTATTGCCCGACGTTTCGTAACACTTTTCAGCGTTCGTGGTCACGGGATGACTATAATGTGTAGTGCTCGCGCAAATCTAAGAGAACATTAGTAATACGGTGCTAACCTGTGCACGTGTTAAGAAAAGTTGCGAGTTAGAATTCTCTAAAATAATAAAAATATTACTTATTAATTAGAGTTTAATTTCACTTGGAGAATTTGAAATTAATCGCTAAGTAACGAAAGTATTTTATGTCTTAATTATCAGCAAATAGGTGGAACAAATGACCAACTATGGCTAGTTGATTACAAGCCCGAGCTCCGCATAACATTGTGAATAATGCTAATAATAAAGAATGTATTTATTGAGCCGGTAGCGAATATGCCTGCTACAAATTAGGGCGCGACTCCTCAGGTTATAAGGCACTGCAACACTTATTCTGACATAAGTGGCATTTTTTTCTACTCAACCCCGTTTGGGATTTTCAACGTGAATAAATGTACCTATGTATGTAGTCTTTGTACTCTTAACTAAATTATTGGCCAATCAGTTTTCCCTGGTATTGTCTATTGCGTGTAGTAGGGTTCAAAGGTTAGGCACGAAATAAATCAGCTGTGACTTTGGACAGACGGCGAGATTTATAGTCAGACAGAATACAAGATAACCATACAGAGTCAAGAATAAGTTAATTTGTGCACTGCACTCGAAAACAGCTATTATGCTCAACTTCGTAAGGTCTATTTCATAAAATTACTCTTTGCAAGACTTCTTCAATATTACTCGTCCCTCAGAGTGCAGTATCCCATTTAGGTTTATAATGCCTTAAGTTGTATTTCTGATAGAAATGTCTAGAAAGTCTCCAGACAAAATATTGCCTTATAACACTAGAGCCAAGTTTTGTTGCTAGTCTTTGTGAATTTAATTATATGTGAAACATTTTATTTTTCATAGATACATACATGACGTTCATAATCACAAAAGCCTTGAGCGGATCTGTTAGTGTGGGTTATGCAGTGCCACAAATAGTGACAGGTTGTGAACCCATCGAACAAAAAGTAACTAAACATTTAGTGAACCAAGAAACCAAAGCAAACAACCTAACAGACAGTTAAACTATAAATCAAGCATTCAGAATATTTTACTATACTTATGTTTAATAAACTCAACTTTAAATACATGTTACGGATTTTGCTTGTAAATCTTATCATTGACTTGAGATCGGCTAGTACCATCTTATAAAATAAAAAAACCGCCTTCAAAACTAAAAACGGAAAAATAACATTTTAGTTAAAAATCTAAATGTTTTTTGAGGTTGGCACCGACCTCAAAAAAACATTTAGATTTTTATAAACAAAATTTTTATTTTTCCGTTTTTAATCTTGATGGCGGTTTTTTTTTTCATTTAAATATTATTATTTTTTTGCTTTTTAGTGTTTTAAGTATAGAAATGCTCAGGTAACTCGAGATCTTTTAGACACACAAGAATTACGATATCATTGATGTCAATTATATAGGCATTATTAGGGTTAACTCAAAAACTACTGGTTTAAATCTGATCAAGTTTAAATGGGACGACATGACAAGCACCAGCTTCCAAAGGATGAGAGAGTCTTTAAAATCGGTACACCCAGTAAAGAGTTATGAGGTAACAAACATAAAAAAACTGTCAAATTGAGAACCTCCTTCTTTTTGAAGTCAATAAAAAAACTGAAGCGGTGAAACTCGCTTCTATCTTTTTCCCTTGTTATTACTTACCATTCTTCACCAAATTAAAAGCAAAAAGCAATTGTGTGTACTTTAAACACAGATTGTTTATTGACATGAAACTTATACCAACCCATATTAAAATTGCATGAGTATAGAACTTCTTTTGAGTACATTATACGTGTCAATATCTGCTGACTTTGAACGCCTTGAATGGCCTAGACGCGCATTTTGATCAAAGTCGTCTAGGGGTAACTTTGAATAGATATTTACAATGGCGACACTGGTTCTCAAACTTGAAAGTGACCTTTTCTCGTCTTTCACATTGGATCGAAGTGTATTAGAGTGGCTGAAAGGGTGATCAATACTTGTTAGGTATGTTAAGTAATAAATATTGAAAGGAGTAAGTACTAAGAATAGTGTAAGAAGAATCAACTTGAAAAGATATTAATGATGTTGTTATACATATTATAATCACGTTTCCTTCCGACAATAAATTCACTGTCTTTAGAGTAATATATAGGTATAGATAATGAAGTAATATTGCAAGATAGTGTTCTTTATAGTGATGAAATGAGCTTTTCTTATTGAAGATAGTAATGCATGTCACAACAGACCTGCTTGAACAATAAAAGATTTACCAAAGAATCTGGTGGAAATCACCGGGATTGCAAGCCTTAGGTTCTCCGATGATCTCAATGATCGAGAATGGGTGTCATTCACGAAATTAAACCGATCCTTGAGATAGGGAGGGGTAGTAAGAATAAAAAGGATGCTTTAAAGAAGGTAGAAGATAATGACAGGTTGCCAACTTATCGTCTACATAAAAGCACATACCCAAATACAGTGCCACTAACTTAACTGATCCAGTGGCAAAAATTAGAATACAATTTACATATAGATATTTTAACATTACGATGACACATTTATTCACCACTAGCGACAACCGCACAGGATCAGATATGTTTATGGCACTGTACCTAACTAATCATTCAGTGAACTAACAAACTAAAGCCAACAACGCGAGAGATCTTACGCTTTAAAACAACTCAGCATTCGTAGCATCCTTCATCTGGTGGTTGAAGCTAGCTTCAACCGCCATCTTATCATTAGTACAAAACATTATTGCGTTCAAACTAAAATCGTGGGAAAAGTAGGAAAGCGGACCCTGGGCGGACACTAGGCGCAACTGGCATTAACGCTCGGATGATGATGATGATGTTTTATTCCGTTTATAAAGTATTCGATGCTGTGAAAGTATTTACATAGCGAATGTATTGATATTGACATTAAAATATTCAACATCATTAAAATTATATTTGCAGCCGTAAATTTCTGAGCAGAGATGCAGTTTGATAATTATGCTGGATTCTCCTGTAACTTTTTCTAGTATAATATTCATTATGTGTGTAGCATTTATTAATATGGGAAATAATAAACTGAGCAACTAAAAATCCAGAATGAGCGACTAAAAATACTAAATGAATGATTTTTTTGTCGCCCACTTAGTATTTGCCGTTTAGGTTAGGTTAATCTGCTGACCAGTTAAATACGATCCTTATTATATTACGAATGGTAGGACAGTACAAAGTAAATAGAACAATTTGGAGCACTAAGATCATTACCCAAAATTATCATGAAATTTTTAATTTTTGAATCTATTGACTTGTAATGATGTTTTGAAATCATTTGGAAATTGTAAGATATGGAGCTTCTTTCGCTTTTACTTTTCCAACTCAGTATATAATAATTTTATTTCATCCCAAAACGCTGCTTTTTGACGATTTAAGGTATAGATATATTATATTATTTAGTGAAGGAAATTACATCAATATCATCTTTCTTTCTTAACGTGTCAATCTGTACTTACTAAATCTAGCTTTCTGTGCAGTTGCATGTTGTGGTCATATTTTATTACACCCCTGTCTGGGGCAATCACTCGCAGTTTGAGAGCCACTGTCTCAGACATAGGTTACCAACCTTTTGAGTTACGAGTTGTCTTATTGTCATTATTTATGTCGTGACAATTTGTGGCGGATTTATTAAAGACGATATCTCGTTTCGTTTCACATATAGTTTGGAAAAATACGGTTGTCTGCGAGTCTTTATCAATCCTTGAGCAAAGACCATTGAACGCAGAAACATTTTTACTTTCTCGTATACGTAGTTTAGAGAAAGTCTTGTAATCGTCAAAAAATTCGACCCTGACATTTTGACGGATTTTACACGTTTTGACCTCCCTGAGTCCAAAAATACCGTTTTTGGAAGTATATCTGTGTGTGTGTCTGGGCGTTAGTTCGATAACTCGAATATGCTTCAACTTATTGCAACCAAATTTAACATGCATGTATGACATCAAAATATAAGGTTTCTATCAACTTTTGAGTCGTTTCCGGTATACGAGAAAGTCAAGGGGAGACCACTCCCGATTTTTATTTTTTCTAAGTATCGTGACTTATGACGGGATTCAATAACATACACAGTTTCCCTTGTCTCAGACATATGATATATTTTTAGAATTATGATATATTTTGTATAAAATCTTAAGCTTGTAAGTGTAGGTAGATTTATGGAAACTGGCCATTATACTATAATCAATTAAGGTACCTACACTAATGTAGATACCTATAGATTATGGAATGTTCTCAAAAGTGGCGACTTCTAAAACTCTGATCTGTCTCAAGACGTAAGTCTTCAATACGTGTGTGTTGCCAGTGATGGCATACGGAACAGAAACATGGCCGCTTATAATGGACCTCATAAGAAGGCTCAAGGTCGCTCAAAAGGCAATGGAGAGGGCTATGATCAGAGTTTCTCTGCGTGATCATATCAAAAATGATGAGATCCGCAGGACAATCAAGGTCACCGATATAGCCCAAAGAATTGCGAACCTTAAGTGGCAGTGGACAGGACAGATTGCGACGATGACTGACAGCCATTGGGGCAGAAAGGTCCTGGAGTGGCGATGGCGTACCGGGAGACGCAGCGTTGGATCGACGATCTGGTAAAGGTTGCTGGATGCGAGAGGGGCAGTGTCGATCGGGTTGGAGATCCTTGGAGGAGGTCTATGACCAACAATGATGATGAAACTGATACCTGAACTATCCGTACCAGTTTAACCAAATTCTCAGAAAAAAAGAGAGTATATTATAGCAAAGAATAACTTTCATCTAGGTACTAGTTACATCAGGATATCATACCTTATTTAAAATGCAAGTAGTAACTTCAAACCAACATAAAGTAAGCTCTAAGAACGAACTTAGCTTGAAAATACAATCGTAACTTTACCCGAGAACTGTACCTCTGAAGTTTGCATCCAAATTAAATGTATATCAAGCTCTGACTCATATGCAATGTGTAAGAGAAGCAATAATTCCGAAAACTGATATGTTATGTTAGGACTATTACCAACTATAACAATAATTCAGTCACCTCCTTCTACAAAACGTCTAGCAGAAGGAAAGGAAAGCCGCTCCCTTCTGGCTTAGATGTATGGACAGGAGAAGACAAGTGGAAATAACCGCTAGTCTTCTCAAGCTGAGGAAGAGGTGAAGTTTGCACATGGAAGCTTAAGCCGCCCCATGGGATTTTGCACATGTTCTCGCCTGTGGATTGCCCAAGTCCGTTAAGATAATCCCTCGAGGCACGGCACCTCACTTAGGAGCTAGGGTGTGTTTTGGAGAAAATGGTTTGCCGTTTTCGAACCGTCTCTACAAAGGGTAGAGGGATTGACCAAAGTGAGTCCCACCCATACACGTACGGTCTGTTAAAGGGATTTTCTACCAACAAAAAATAAAAACATATTAGGGCATTAACAATCAATTATCGCGGATGCGTGTATTCTTATATAAAATGTCACGTTATCTATACGATTTGCTTCTGTGGTTCCTGATTCCGTGGTCTAGTGGTACGCTCAGATCACCAGAGGAGAACCAAATTTTGTTTTTATTGGATTCAAAAGTTAGTCTGCTATATTAATATTTTTTTTAAGAATTACAAGCTGATAAAATTGGGAAGCTGGTTCAACATCGTCACTCTCTTAACAATTTTGCAAACGTGGTGGGTAACACATACGTTTTATAATCGTAATCCTGTAATATCTATTTTCTGCTACAATCCCAACAAAAGGTCAATCAGTCCTTGCATTAACTGTCTGCCGGTTAAACCGGGCCGGTTAAATCGCGTCCACTTTGGCACGTAGAGTCGAGGGTGCTCCGGTAATGCCCTAATTCGCTCGGTTGCGGTCGCGTCGATCGCTCTACTGCTGTGAAGGCCATTTAGATTCTGTGATGGCCCCATTTGTAATGCTAGTGTTTTAACTGTTGAAGAACTTATCGATGGAAACTTATCTTTGGAAGCTTTATTTTATAAATTATAATTATATCAGTCTGTCGCACAATTGGAATATGGAATTAATTATGTGCCAGCACACGTTTTCCCTCCTTCCTGCTATCTGGGGTCCTTTAAATGAGGATACACCTCGTTTTTTTTATAAAAAGGGCAAGAAAAAGACTCCATTACCCTTAATGGTAAGCAGAAGTGCAAACCCACAACCTTCCCATGGTCTTAGGCAACCTTGGGATCCACGTTCGGAAGCCTCCTCGTGGCGGACCCTGGTAACGTGGTGGGAAAACTTTCTCGGCGGGTGTGTGGTTTTTGATGGCAAATGGCATTCGAAGTCACATGCCATCGTTGAGTTGTTTTTGTTTTCCCACCACGCCTAGTTCCGGACGGCCCTTTTCAGGGCCACGACCGCGCCCGAAGTCCCCCGGGTGCGGTCGGATGGCTGCTCCCGGTGTCCTCGTCAGGAGGACGCGTCAGGTCGAGCAGCCGTCGCTGGAGGAGGTGGCCTATAAGGCCGGTGTCGCCCACAGGGGCTGGCGTTAGTCGGTAGCCCTTGTGGGCTGCTGGCCAGCAATTGGTGCACAAGGAGTGCCTGGACGGGCAGCGTTGGGACGGTCTCAGTGTAGTTGCGCTCACGTGCGCAGATCCCGAGCCGTCCCGTAATAGCGCACTGAAGGTCAGGCTGGGGAGGATGTTTAGTGGGTATGGAGGGAATGCCTTTACCTCGAGTCCCACATATCCCCTGCGGTTGGCACCACCCTGCAGGGACGATGCGTAAATGCATTTGACCTCCCCGACAAAAAAATGGTGTGACCCAACCTTAGGTTATACAGGTCGAATCACGGGAGAGTGCGTTGCTAATTGCTGGAGGCTCTGGTTTCACAGCGCACCTTAATCAGAAGCGCAGCAGCGTGCGCTGCTACTTGTCACTGCCCGGTCTTCTGCTTCTACTGAGGCGTCTTCTCTCTAACCCCCTCCCAATCTTGTACCACTGTCGCGCAAAATCACTGTCTGTAGTTCACCTCTTTCCCCACAAGATCCGGATAGTAAACCGGGCCCACCTCAAACGTTTTCACCTTATCCAGAAAATCCCTATGCAGCTTAATCAGATGAGCAGTCCAAATACTTGCTAGTGTAAGAGATAAAGGCCCGCACTAGCCAGCCTCGCCTTGCTGATCGGCAAGGAGCTTCTTCACGCCTCTTTTTAATGACCAAGAATTGTAAGACGGATAACACGTGTGTTGGTAGTAAATTTCATTTCTTGATTGTGGGCCACAGAAATGAGCTGCCATATTTCTTAGTTCGCGTTCTAACGCGAACGGACAAATGTGGCTACTATTCTAATGGTTTACCCTTGTTTGGTATAACAACGTTTGCTCGAAAATCGTTTCGTCTAATTTCAGTTGCAATAAAGTCATTTCGCATAATTATTCATTTGACCGAATATTCAATTGGTAGAATTTTATTTAGCATAATTATTTATTTGACATAATGTCATTTCACCGAATTTTCATTTGCACTAATTTTATTTAACCTAATGTTTAATTGGTAGAATTTTATTTAGCATAATTATTTATTTGACATAATGTCAGTTCACCGAATTTTCATTTGCACTAATTTTATTTAACCTAATGTTTAACTAGACTAATAATGATTTGGTCGAAAGATCGAATCGAATATAGTTCAGTTCAGTAATAATTCAGTGAAAACGCCCTAAAGTCGCTTCTGGCACTCGCCGGCCGATGCCGCGGCACGCTCGCTTCGCTCGCTCGGCTCGTGCGCTTTGTTCATGTCGACCTAACTCGCTCGTCGCTTCGCTCCTCGCTAACCTATTGTTCAATTGGACATTCGATGAAATGAAAATTATACCACCTGAATAATACATCAAATGAACATTATACTTTTTGATCAATAGCGCAAATGTTGTTATCGCAAATGAACATTCGATGAAATGAAAATTATACCACCTGAACAATACATCAAATGAACATTATACTTTTTGATCAATAGCGCAAACGTTGTTATCGCAAATGAACATTCGATGAAATGAAAATTATGTCAATCGATATTATACAAAGTGATTATTTTCTTAAACGTTGTTCGAAGAAATGATTTTCGACTAAACGTTGTTATACGAAACAAGGGTGAACCATTCTAATAGTAGCCACATTTGTTCGTTGGCACCGTAAGCCAGCACGCGTAGTCGTTAAAAGGTAGAGAGATGGTGGGATTAGGGGAAAAAGCTCCTCAGAGCACTCGCCGTGGTATAGATGATAGAACATTACTTTAGAATATTGGATGTACACAACTGATTTATAGCGACTGTTGGCTTGTGGAGCGTCATTTCCAATTTATACAGGTCACCTTGCTTACTCCGAGTGCCTATCAGTTTCGTTATTACATCAATCTAAAGTGAGCATTTCTTCGTTGTTGACTCAAAGACGCTGTTATCTGCAATGCCGTGTCGTTATTTTTCATTTTATTTTATTTTTTAGAACGCGCTTAATGACAATTGAAGCGTCGATAGCGGTGCGCGCAAGCAGTTGCGCTCAGTTTCTGTGTGAAAGGACATTGTTCCCTCAGTGTTGACTACCGACGCGAACCCACTTCTAGCGCAAGCGCATTAGCTTAGTTGATGGTGTTAACATGTTAAGAACTTGTGTTGGGTGGTTAATTGGTCTTATCTTTATTATAATTAAGATTGTCTACCCCGGTTTGAATCCACTGAGCGCTGAATAGCTTACTGAGAGTTGGCAATAAACGGTTCGCTGCAAAATCCACATTCCTGAGTACGAGAAGCGTATCATACGACAGACAAGTATACTCCTTTACGGTTCCCTGGTTGCAGATGAAAATAAGTCGTAAGTCCACTTATTTCAGTTCAAATTGCACTCAAAACTCGTAACAAAACTTGAAGTAATATTAATCTACGAGTGTTGCGTCTCGTTAATTCCTAAGAGCTCTTTGTTGGAACTTTCTAGATCTCAACTTGAAGAACTTCAAGATGCGGAAACACTAACTATTCTCAAATGCCTCAGTTTAGGCATTTCGAGCACGTACCAAGGAACTGGGGCTCAGACTTCAAGACTTCAATGCTTAGTGAACAATGGAAGCCCGATTTTATTCCGTTCCAAACATTATAAGATGGATAAAACAATATATCTATATTACTTTGTTTCACTCTAAAGACAATCCTCACACTACTAAGAATCTGTTCCTGCAAGGTGCTACTTCACGCATCTTTTGAGTGACTCAGGATTGCAAGAAGGTGTGCTGGCAGTGAATTCCATTTCTTGATCGTACAAATTTAATCCAATACCATCTCCTGCTTTATCACGGTTCCCTGCTCAATTCACTAGCTATATCCATTTTTTGTGATTATTCCAAACACGAGTACCAACTCTCCTGTAATTTTGCGAGTTGGTACATTTCAGGTGATTTTAATATCACAGTATCCCAAAATAGGGTCAGGTTCCATCCTATCGCCTATACTATTGTATGTTCAAATCAAATCTAAGCTTGTGCGAATTATTTTCTTCCTAGTCTTTTGCGTCATTTTATTAATATTTGACAGTTAAGTAGCTTTTTTATTTAATATTGTTTTAATGTGAGTTTTAAATTGATTAATGGGTAACTGTAGTACAATAATGTTGCACTATTAGCAATAATAAAAAAAATAATCCTTATTGCTATGTAAAATTATAGAGGCAGTGGCTACAACTTCGGGATACAAAAAAAGAGATCCATGAAGTTAACTTAGAAACAATACCAAAATCTGATCATCCGTTTGAGAGTTACGATGCTATAGCCAAATACAGATTCACAGCTAAACACGGCAACTCCCGAAGCATGGTAAAAGTTCTTCCTAATGGCATTTCTAGTGACTAATATTGGACGCTACTTATCTCATCAGGAAATCTCAAAGAAATCACCCGATATTTACATACCGGTTATCTAAGCCGGATTAGATATTTTCGAGCACGTACGTATCATATTCCACAAAATTGCACAGACCTGTTTCGAATCTGCGCGCAATATGCACGTTTGTGAATACAATATCGTATTTGGAATAAATCCAAGATGGCGTGTGGTATGATAGCTATGACCTCGATTGACCCTAGGTCAGGTTTCTGGGCTTACGCCAAACAAACAGGCACTGGCCAATTAAAATAGGATTTAAATGCGTTTTTGGGTCACCTATTCTTGTCTATTAATTTTTAAACTTTAAAGATTAAAGTGGGAAAAAGAGCGGAAGATTCTGAACCCCATCCAGAACATCGCACCGAAGGGTGTCGGCCAAATCGCGTGGTGTCGAGTATTACGCACAACAGCAAACTCCAGGAGGGCATAGAACTATGATGCCGCTAGTCTCATGTAGCGGCGCATTTGCAAGATCGGGCGTTTGGACAGAGCTGTTGAAACACGTGACTCTGAAATCAGCCTAACACCTTAAGGCGGGTCCAGATATGATCATTTGCCCGATCTGATCAGCGTATCATGTATCAAGCCCCGTATCAGTTGTGGACGCCTCGATTCGAGGATCGGGCAAATGATACATACCTGGACCCGCCTTTAGGGTTTCGACAAAAATTCGCCTAGGTCTTCCCCATCCCGTATTATCCCGCTCACTTCCGATTCCGATCCTTTTCATCAACTCTCTTTTACTCTTCTTTTTCTCTTTGTGTTTCTCTACTTTAACACATCGTTTTTAAATGACCAAACCACATCTTGGACAGAGAAGCTCTAGACTTTCATTTCAACTGATGGTACGCTATGATATGGCCGAAGGCTTAGCAGAAACTTATCCAGAACAGCCTCCACCAGTCCACCACCCACCACCAGAAGCATCGGTGGCGTAGTGCGTAAGAGCGTCGTCTCCCACCCGGGAGGCACTGGTTCGATCCCCGCCTCGTACCTATGTTTTTTCAAATTTTGTAATCATATGTACGTTTAATCGACGCTTTTACGGTTAAGGAAAACATCGTGAGGAAACCTGCACACACCTATGAAGAAATTCTTAGGTTGTGTGTGAAGTCGACCAACCCGCACTTGGCCAGCGTGGTTGACTAAGGCCTAATCGCCCCTGATGTGGGGTAGGCTCGAGCCCCTCGGTGAGGACATTATATGAGCTGTTGATGATAATGATGAGCTGGTGGAGACCAGTAAGAGACTGGCTATCTTATCATTAAACCGTCGGAACACAATAATGTTTCTCTGCGTGATCATATCAAAAATGATGTGATCCGCAGGACAACCAAAGTTACCGACATAGCCCAAAGAATTGCGAACCTTAAGTGGCAGTGGGCAGGGCACATTGTGAGAAGTGACGGCCGTGGGGTGGATAGATCATTGAACGGCAGTCGCGTATCGGGAGACGCAGCGTTGATAGGTCCTCCACAAGGTGGACAGTACAGATAGTCATCTGGTAAAGATCGCGGGAAGCCGCTGGATGCGGGCGCCGCAAGACAGTTCGAGAAGATCCTTGGAAAGGCCTATGTCCAACAGTGGACGTCTCTCGGCTAATATGATGATGATAATGACACCATAACGCTGTTAAGACTTATGACGACACACAGGCGCATTCTAAAATGTAACTAGTGAATTATTACCGAGAACTAGGTCAGATATTGCACTGTAAAACATCTGAGCAGTCTGTCCAATTTACACAATTATAGTTAAAAATCGTGTACGTTACATACGAATAAAGGGCTTTTAAAACTGCGAAATAAGATTTATTTTTTAAATCGCCTATCGTGTAACTACAGAATAGCAAGTTGGATCGTCGCCAGTTTTCATCTGATAGGCCAGGATCCGCAAAAGTGGGTTAAAAATAGAACTTTTACAAGCTGAAAATGGATACATTTCAAGAGTTATTCACACTAGTTTTGGGAAAATATCACTAGTAATTTAAGAAAAAACACATGAGCGTAATAAAAATGAAAACGTACATACAGGGTTGAGCAGAGCCTTAGAAAATATTTAGTTACACATAATCACTTTTAAACTTTCGCGTTGCATGATTACGGTAGCAGAAGATACATCCTGTGGGTAGACGAGTGTGAATCTACCTCACATACGGAGTGAATCGCAGTTCTCCAGTCCGCCTGTGACCACGGTCGGTGCAACCCGGCTGAAACGTCAGGCATTTAAAAGGTAATTTTATCGCGTTAATTCCCGTTTTTACTCGTATAGTTACACATAGAGCCACATCTGGCATGATGTATGGGACATTTAGAGCTCCAATTTTACCATCATGTTTTTCAAAAACGCTTTTATTGTTAACGCGTGATGATTATTCGGAAATCGGTAAATTCAGTAAATCGGTATTGGCTATCGCTGTGGGTAGCGAATACCGCTGCGGTGCGGTATTCTCACTGTTCAAACCTAAGCGGATTTCGCTACCTCGATGTAGATCAGCGAAACATGACTAATGACAGCAGTCACTTTCATGCCATCCGTGAGTGCACATCAGCGTATCGTGCGTGGTCAGTGAAATAAAACATCTTATTTTCATAATGGATAGCGATGAACGAACGGTTCCTGGCGAAACCCAAATCAAGCAAAACGATACTGCCTACCCAGCCCGCCTAGCATGAACACCGAAACACCGAACCACATATGATATAGCCATTTATCGATTTGAAAGGTCAAAAATCATTGGATATAACTGCCAACTTGAAATTTTATCGAAACTGCGAACATGTTTAGGGCTCATACATGTTCGCAGTTTAGATAAAATTTCAAGTTGGCAGTTATATCCAATGATTTTTGACCTTTCAAAGCGATAAATGGCTATATCATATCGTTTTTCGGTGGTCATGCTAGGCGGGCTGGCGATATCTGAATAGGCCTTAACACCTAGGACCTTCATAGAAATCGCGAAAAAATCAGCTGTTTCATACATTTCGTGTTGCACTTTTGTATGGAACAGATGATTTTTTTTCACTATTTCGATAATGGTCCCATAGCAAGAGTTGTTTGTATTGGCTGGCACTTGCACACCTTGAATTATATAAGACGGTTAAAAAAACATACAAGGTACAAAAACTGAGCAGTTCTAACAATATTATACATACAAGTTGAATTCATAACCTCATTTAATTTAATAGTTTTTTTACGTAGCAAAAAAACATTGTTGATAGCTACGAAAAAATATTTTTCCTTGAACCTATATAATATAATCAGTTATCAAACTTGCTTATCTACGAGGAACAAGGGATTTTTGTGTAGGCGACAACTTGTAACTATTTTTGGGTACTGCATGGCCATTCAGCCAGATGCGGCTTTATGTGTAACCAAATCTTACCTAAAGCTCTGTTAACCTCTTTTGGGATTATATGCGTGATATGATAAACGCTTTCTAAAATATTATCTTCAAAAGTGAAGTCATCTAGTATACAAGAAGCATTAAGGCTGGATGTTTATGTCAAGTTGTTGAAACTATTCGCATTAACGGTATCCTTTCATCCGTTGCTACGGACAAATCTGCCGAACCCTC
The DNA here is from genome assembly GCA_955850985.1 of Elophila nymphaeata. Taxonomy (NCBI): domain Eukaryota; kingdom Metazoa; phylum Arthropoda; class Insecta; order Lepidoptera; family Crambidae; genus Elophila; species Elophila nymphaeata. The sequence continues at coordinate 5,836,166 of OY039091.1, read as the reverse complement.
CCCCCTTCCGATCTTAAGCTGGATTTACAACAGCGAATCTCCGCAACCGTTTTTGTTGTGTTCGAAATTGAACTCTTATGTTGAGCATCCCTTTGCTCCTGGTGTCAATTTTATTAGACATAGTTTTATAGAAGCTCTTTTATCAGAGTTGGAATATAAACTGTTTATTACATTCGGTAAATTCTTAAGATGTATAATTATATCAAACAACAGCTCTGAAAAATATGTAGATAGGAAATTTTCTTTAAAATATACAATAATGTACTGTTTATTGCAATTGAAATATACATCAAATTCACAAAAATAGAATACCTAGTTTACAAGGGCGGACTCTGGTGGAAAGGCACCCTTAACTCAGTTGGACGGGTTAACAATATTGTTAGCAGAAATGAAGAATGAATCGTTGCGAATCATGACGTCACCACAACGCCGCCATAAAAGCAATCGCTAGTTCGCTCTCAGCCCATTTGCTTGTCGGACGTTGTAGAGTGAGGTCGGTTGAAGTGGTAATCGATGTGATTTGCAGTTAGTCATTTGTTTCATCCTTATTATTCGGTTATTGTGTAAAGAGTTGTTTTCTGTGCAATCGCTTGTTACTTGTTGTGAAAATCTAATTGAAAGTAAAATTGTTTTAAGTTACGATGATAATTCTTTATTTTTATTTTATTCCATTCCTGATTCCTAAAATCAGAAGTGGGATAATACTTCCTACGCCTACATTAGAGGTTTTTTTAAGTTTAAAAGAGAAAATAACAAGCGGTTGCAGGGATTCGATTTATTATGCCGCTACCGTCACAAAAAAATTGGAAAATACGCCACCGCGCCATGAGATTAAGCGTGGTACAAGCAAATCACATCGACACCATCATAGATCTCGTTTTTGTAGTTGTGAGTCGCGTTCACGGTTGTCTAGGAGTGAAAATCTTTCACGGTTTTCGTAGGAGTGATACTCGTGTGTCTACTCGGCACGTAGAATGTAGTTCGCGGTCTCAACGCATCACGCCTCGATACAGTAGGTGCCGTACTCATTCACGATCTTATCACAACCGAACCGATTCACAACCTCATTCTAGAGACCGTCGCGGGTCTCAAACGTGTTACTATTCGATGGCGGAGACATTAAACGCGATAGTGTCTAGACTAAATGCCATCGAGGAAAATACGGCGAGTGTAACGCCAACCCTGTCTGACCGTGTTTGTGTTAGAAATACTGTGAGTGTACCGCCAAACTCGCCTGACCGTGTTCATGTTAGAAATACTGCGAGTGTAACTCCAAACCCGTCTGACCGTGCTCGTATTAGAAATACTGCGAGTCTAACGCCAAACCCATCTGTTAATAGTGTTAGTCCTACCCCCGATGCGAGGACAGCAACCTAATCGCAGCGCAGGTGCTTGCCGATGCTATCATTAAATAAAGCAAGGGGCCACAGTAACTTCGTATCTAACTTTGATCTATCGTCTATCAATAATTTTGGTGCGAGGAGGTAGTTCGTTTCTGGCCATTTATGTCAAGCCTAACCGCAGTAAATTAGTCAGCCATACACCAGCTAATGCTTTTAAGAAACGCTACACTACTCCACTAGATGTGAAGTGTAACTGCGGTCAGACTGGACATTTAAGTGTAATGTGTACCAAAAAACAATTAAGGATATAGGTAGCTCAAAAGGTTGGGTACATGTTCTTTGTGTAAAAAGACAGGTCACAAGGAAAGTGATTGTTTTGCCAAGGTTCGCTCACAGGGGCGTGGTCGACGCACAGTTGATTTGTATAGTGAGTTAAATAATTCTTCAAAAATATTGACATCACCACCGCAGTGATTCAGGGTACACCTGTGGACGTTTTGATAGATAGTGGCGAGCGCGATTTCTCTAATAGGCGATTCGGCTCTCACTTTTCTTCTATTCTATTCTATTCTTAATTAATGGCGTCGCTATACATTTACGTTACGCGTTTTGCCAATGTCAAGTGGAAGATTAATTAAGTAACTAAGGGTTGTACGGTGGATTTGAGTTGGAAGTGGAGTCTCTCAACGCGTGTTTTAGCAGCGAGAACTCTGGAGAAACTCCAACACTATTCTTGTCGGCGTAATCTCATTGCGTATGTCACAATTACAGTGGAGTTCAGTAACATTGCTTTCGATATTGATTTTATGGTTGTACCCGCAACTTGTATGAATGAATACCCCGATTATTATCATAACTGACGTTCTCAATAGAGATGGTGTAATGCGATGTATTGAAAACATTATCTGAGGCGGGATTCTCAATAAATCTTCGAAAGTGTACCTTCCTAACTACCGAGGTAACCTGGGCCGAGTTAGGCCGAGTGTCAGGTTAGGCCGTGTGTCAGTTTAGGCCGAGTGTCAGGTTAGGCCGAGTGTCAGTTTAGGCCGAGTGTCAGGTAAGGCCGAGTTAGGCCGAGTGTCAGGTTAGACCGAGCGACTGACAGATGGAGGCGCAGAGTGGGTGCGCTAGTTCCTGAGCTGCGTGGCCGGGTCCGTCGCAGTCTGCGTGCTGACCTACCCGGCAGTCGCGCACCCTCCACGTGCGTGCCTTTACTTGCGTGCCTTGACGTGCGCGCCCTACCTGCGCGCCCTGTTGCGCGCCCTACCTGCGCGCCCTACCTGCACGACTCACCGAGCGGATGTCTCAGGGCTTGTTAAGGGGGGCGTGAGGTTTGAGTTGGGACTTGGACAGGACGGGGACCGTTGGTGCATTGTCGAGCAATTGACAACAATTGAGTGCCCCCATACTTGCAATTTTCGATCTTCGCTGGCCAACCGAACTGCACATGGACGCCTGTGGCGCAGGCTACGGTGCTGTATTGATGCAGAAACACGCTGATGAAAGGAGAATGGTGTCCCGAGAATTGTGCAGAATTTTTCGAAAATAAGTTTGTGGTTTACCTAACGCTCTTATGTTACAGTTCTTACTTGCGAACGTCTATGTGTGCGTGTGTATGTTTGCAAGTCACGTGGCGCTCTGGCGTGGATCAAAGGAGCGTTTACCCAGGCGCGAAAGGTGCCGTGCAGAGATGTCGGCGGACTAGTGGGTGGCATACCTATGTAGTGGGATGGACGAGCGGCACTGGGTTGCACGTCTTATGACGTGGTCTCGCTTTTGCGAACCGGCAGACGTATCATTCGATGCGTGGTCTCGCTTTGCGAACTGGCAGACGTATCATTCGATGCGTGGTCTCGCTCTTGCGAACCGGCAGACGTATCATTCGATGCGTGGTCTCCCTTTGCGAACTGGCAGACGTATCATTCGATGCGTGGTCTCGCTTTTGCGAACCGGCAGACTTATCATTCGATGCGTGGTCTCGCTTTTGCGAACCGGCAGACGTATCATTCGATGCGTGGTCTCGCTTCGGCGAACCGGCAGACGTATCATTCGATGCGTGGTCTCGCTCTGCGAACCGGCAGACGTATCATTCGATGCGTGGTCTCGCTCTTGCGAACCGGCAGACGTATCATTCGATGCGTGGTCTCGCTCTTGCGAACCAGCAGACGTATCATTCGATGCGTGGTCTCGCTCTTGCGAACCGGCAGACGTATCATTCGATGCGTGGTCTCGCTTCTTCGAACCGGCAGACATATCTTACGATATGTGTTGGGCTTCGGCCTTGCAGACATATCTCACGATATGTGTTGGGCTTCGGCCTTGCAGACATATCATTCGATGTGTGTTGGGCTCCGGCCTTGCAGTACCTTCTTAATTACCGATGTAGGGCCGAGCCAGGCCGAGCGTCTGACAGATGGAGGCGCCGAGCGGTTGCGCCAGTTCCTGAGCTGCGTGGCCGGGTCCGTCGCAGTCTGCGTGCTGCCTACCCGGCAGTCGCGCACCATCCACGTGCGTGCCTCTGCCTGCGCGCCCTGCCTGCGCGCCCTGCTTGCGCGCCCTACCTGCGCGCCCTGCATGCGCGCCCTGCTTGCGCGCCCTACCTGCGTGCCCTGCCTGCGTGCCCTGCTTGCGCGCCCTACCTGCGCGCCCTGCTGCGCGCCCTAATTGCGCGCACTACCTTACAGACATATCTTTCGATATATGTTGGGTTTCGAATTTGTATCCATATCCATTGATATGTGTTGGACTTTGGTCCTGCAATCTCGTATGGCTTAGCCTTGTACGTAGAATTGTGAGAATAAGCGATGTGTGTGGTCGATGAAGCTTGTAATACGATGATTGTTAGTGAAGTAGAAGAAGTTAAGAAATAGAATCGTGTGTATCATTGAAAGAGGGCCTTGATTGTGTGAGGAATGAAAGAATAGGCAACTTTACAAAAAAGTTTTGTTTTTGTGTTCATGTTGTTTCTCATCGACAGATTCCGAAGCTGAAGACAATGATGACACCGGTGCTGAGCCCTGGTCTGCTCAGGTTGACCCTGTTGAGGTCTTCCATGAAGATATCTTGTGAAATGCGGCCGAGGACGGCGCATGATCAGGATAGGCCGTGTTAGCAGAAATGAAGAATGAATCGTTGCGAATCATGACGTCACCACAACGCCGCCATAAAAGCAATCGCTAGTTCGCTCTCAGCCCATTTGCTTGTCGGACGTTGTAGAGTGAGGTCGGTTGAAGTGGTAATCGATGTGATTTGCAGTTAGTCATTTGTTTCATCCTTATTATTCGGTTATTGTGTAAAGAGTTGTTTTCTGTGCAATCGCTTGTTACTTGTTGTGAAAATCTAATTGAAAGTAAAATTGTTTTAAGTTACGATGATAATTCTTTATTTTTATTTTATTCCATTCCTGATTCCTAAAAATATTATTATTAATGTGTTTCAAGGACATTAAAAAGACACATTAAGAAGGCTTAGAAAAATATTTTGTGAATAACAATCTAAAACTTCCCTAATTTAAGCGAAATTTATTATTTAACTAACGTTAAAGAATTTCGAAACTAATTTATATTACAGCTAAGAACGAATCTTGAATACAGCTTTTGTTTTACAATATTTACGAGTTTCTCCAATTGAGAGCGACGTTTTATTTTTCTTAATAAAACATTTGTTGCTCCTTTGCTTCTGAACATGTTAAGCAGTAATCAGTTGAACAGTCTCGTTTGACAACTGAAATTGTTACATCGACTTTTGAACTTCGTTTTCGATGTTTGGTTACTTTAAAATTTTGTAATTAAACAGTGTTTGTTCGGAGACTTGAATCTTATTTATTGAATTCAATTATTAACGTGACTTCTCTTAAATATTTGCGGATGAAATAGGGTAAAACCACTTAAGAGTACACACTTCTTTATGCATAGGTCCCATACCAAAAAAAAGGTAAACACGAAACTCTTTGAAGAAGGCAACTGAGGCCGGTAAACCAAAACCAGGCTCCACCCGTCACCCGTGTATGTACACAGTAGGTACACGCACACAAATGTGCCGAAATTCGAAATTCGAAAAAAACACCAAGCGTGATCCAGCGTTTGTACCGTACACTAATTATTATTGTGAAATCCTGAAATACGATCTAGAGAAAACCTATCGCCGAGCGAGCCTACGAACCGAGCAAGCCATTGTGACGGTGCTGGTTAAGGCAATAGGCCATTTTTTGATTTATTACCTATCTCCGGAGGTCAGAACCAGGATTCACAATTTGTAGAAAATAAAAAAACGCCTTCAAAACTAAAAGTGTCTACACGAGTAAATAGCAAGAGTATTAGAGTAATCTTGCATTGTCCAAATTTTTTAGCTTTAGGTTTCCTCATATTATTATAAGTTACTAACCCTTTTATTTGTTTTCTTTTGTTATTAACACTTATATATGGGCTGTGTCTATAGTTGCCTAAAATAAAGTAATTTTATTTTATTTATTTTATTTTTTTAAAAGCGGAGAAATAAAATTTTGTTTAAAAAGAAACTTAAGTGTTTATTTGAGGTTTGTCCCATATACAAGTGGCAACGTTTATTCTAAATATCGACGTTAGCACCAACTTTCAAAAAAAAATAGATTTTTTAAACATAATTTTTATTTCTCCTTTTTTAGTTTAGAAGGCGGTTTTTTTTGTTGCTATTTAATGTTTTATAGAAATTTTCAGTAAACTATCTCGAGATCTTTTTGACAAACAATGAATAAGATTACGATATCATCGTCAATTAAATAGGCATTATTAGGGATAACTCAAAAAGTACTCGTCAGATTTAAATCAAATTTAAATAGGACCACACGACCAGCACCAGCTTCGAAACTTTAAGTGAATCTTCAAAATCGGTACACCCAGTAAATAGTTATGATGTAACATACCTAAAAACATACAATCGAATCGAGAACCTCCTCATTTTTTGAAGTCGGTTAAAAATTAATTACAGTCAACTTTAAATCAAACCGTTGTTATGGCAACAGACAAATACCATTTTGTAAATCGTGTGTCTTCAGCTTAGCATTGACTCCACAATGCGCATAAATCCTAAACTCTTGATAAATCTGTGCTGTTTTAGTTGGAATCACGTAGTGTGAAAGACTTGGACCGGAAGGGTGGAAATCCATTAATAAGATATATAATAGAGTAATCTCAAAGTAGAGTAAGGTGCCCGTTATTTAGTTAGTTGAATACAACTAGGTAGTAAGTTGCTATTCATGTATGACTTTAAAGCGAGCTGTCGTACTTATTAACATTTTTGAAACCCGCTTTTCAGCAGAACTATTTCCATCAGTGGATTTCAATTTATCCTAAAGTTTGTATGGATGGATGTGTATGGATGAATAATTTAACTCATACATCAGAATAACATATAGGCTTTAATTTATATATACTAACCCTGCGCAGACGAAGTCGCGGACAGAATCTAGTTGCTACTAGAAAATCAACATCAACATCAACATCAAACATCAATTTTCAATATTTAGGCGACTTGCCCCACACAGGGGTAACTTTTTTTTTAAAATAAACCGGACAAGTGCGAGTCGGACTCGCCCACCGAGAGTTCCGTAGAAATTTGTAGTTACAACATATTATAAATAGTTCAGGAATCGAATCTCGCAGTTTTTTACGAGCTTAGTTTCCAAAACCTTATTGTGGTTATTATATATTTATAATTCTGGTTATACTAACAGTTCATACCTAAATTAGTTAGGTAACATAATTAATGTTGTTTTTAGGGTTCCGTACCTCAAAAGGAAAAAACGAAACCCTTATAGGATCACTTTGTTGTCCGTCTGTCTGTTTGTCAAGACCCTTTATCTCAAGAACGCGTGGACGTATCAAGCTGAAATTCACATGAAATACTCAAGTCTATTGTCCCTTTAAGCTGTGAAAATATCAAACTTGTAAACCAAGCCAATCAAAAGAAACAGCCGATTATGTCGATATTTTCAACAAATTTCCGACACTCGCAAAGGAATCAAAACCTACAGGATACTTCCCGTAAACTCAGAATCTTGAAATTTGGCATGAAGCATTGTCATATAATGCAAATATAGGAAAAATTGCGAAAATCACATTTTTTAGTTATATAATATTATAAAAATATTTTAATAAAATGAAACTTACTACCTTATTTCTCACGAACGAATAAAGGTATCAAATTGAAATTTATGCCAAATACCTAGGTCTATTGTCCCTTTAAGCAGTGAAAAAATCAAACTTCTAAGTTAACGCGATCAAAAGATACAGCAGTTTATAAATTGTAAACCGCTATGTTTGTACGGCGGAACCCTCGGTGTGCGAGTCCGACTCGCACTTGGCCGGTTTTTTTACTTAAATCTCAAATTTAATCCCGATTTGTAAGTGGTGACTGCAAAAAAGAATGAATAGTAACGCATTGTACATCAAAGAGCCATGTAGAATTGTCGGGTTCAGTTCAGCGCCACCTATTAGCGACGTTACGAACCTAGCACCTTGAGAGTCGAAATCGTCGAAATATAAGTTTTTTGCGGCATAAACGACCGTATCTTTTTTGCGTTAACTTAGAAGTTTGATTTTTTTACAGCTTCAAGTAACTGTAGACTTGAGTATATGATTTTAATTTCAACTCGATACCTTCACTCGTTCCCGAGATAAGCGCATACCTCGATGATTTATTACGTACTTTAAATAAAGACTATATTTTAGATGCAAATGATTTGATATCGACAATACTGTTATAGGGTTCTTCTTCTTCTTTAAATAAATGGCGTTCGCGACACACAAAGATACGCATTTCGCCAATGTCAATTGAAAATATACTTAAATTAACAGACAATTGTACGGTAGATTGAGGTTAAAAGTGGAGTCACTCAACAGGTGTTTTTACAATAAGAACTCATGAGAAACTGCTGTCATAGGGTTTGGCATTAGAAGGAACTATAGTCTCCAAATAGTGACAGGTTGCCAGCCCCCACAAAAGAGGCACTAAACCCCAAAAGTAATAATCCTTTAGTAAACAATCCAACGCAAAACCAACAACAGTGTCCAGATGTTACACTCAAAATCATCTCAGGAGTCCGGACAATATCGACACTAGTAAGATAATCCAGGACGCAACTACACAGCGTTTCATGAACTGAAATTTCCCGTACACCCGGCCACTCGTTATAAGTGATTGCCAATAATATATTTCACACTGAAGGTGGAAGAAACGAAGGAAAGTGTTCTAGGTAACTCTCGCGAACTATTTTATTGACGCTATAAAAATTGGCCGTATTTCTTTCTACGCCAGCTCTCGGTACCGGCGCTATCGTGCCATACAAGTTTGGAACTTACGAGCAGTGAATCAATGTCCAGAGTTGTATCCAGGTTGTGCAATCTTGTCTTCTCGATTTGGATAAGTTGCATTTTATCGTTTAGAGACGAAATACAATTTTGTAGGAGTCGATTGCTTGTACTGTAAAAAAGTATGTACATACTTTTTTACAAGCAGAGCTTTAGGTATTACATATTTGGCTTCACGTAAAGGGAGCATTCAAGTATTACGTAACGCAATTTTGGAAGATTTTAGACCCCCCCCCCCTCCCCTCCTGTAACGCACCGTAACGTTTTTCTGTAGTTTAACTGCCTTTGCGGTAATAATACTAAATAAAACAAGAGGTTTTTAATCCGCAACACCTGCGTATTTTGTTTATTTTCAACCGACTTCAAAAAAGAAGGAGGTTCTCTATTCGACTGTATGTTTTTTTTCTTTTTTTTTTTTGTATGTATGTTCCGCGATTACTCCGTCAATTATGAATCGATTTTGAAAATTCTTTTTTCGTTAGGAAGGACATACTCCAAAGGTGGTCCCGTATAAATAATACCGAAATTGGTTTAGTACTTTTTTGTTAAAATGATAATTTCATTGGGGATGAAATAATAATATCGTCCACGAACACAAAAATAATGTCAATTTTTTTTTTGAACTTGCCATTATCTAATATGCAATAGTCAAATTTTGGTTAGTAGGTCCAATAGTCAACACATAAACTATGACAAATTATTTTATGAACTTAAGTTAAATAACTAGGTTCATAGTTCATTAACATACCATTCATTTTGAATTAATGGCAGGCATTTGTAATGAGATATAGGTCTGAGACGTGATATTATTTGTTAACCGACTTAAAAAAAGAGGAAGTTCTCTATCCGACTGTTTTTTTGTGTTTGTTACCTGATTACTTCGTCAATTATGAGTATTACGACTCGATTTTAATGATTCTTTTTTAGGTACGTCAAGATCAGAGATGGCCCCTATAAATTTTATCTATATAAATTCGACCCTTTTTGAACAAATCAGTAATAGCAAAAAAAACGTTTTAGTTAAAGTTTCCATTAAGTTTTAATGAGCGCCTAGTAGGCCTATCCGTTTTCAATAAAATATACTTAATTTCCACTAAAAATAATAAAATAAAATATTTTTAGCAAAAAAATAGGACAACCGACTTCAATGCGTACAAATTTAAACTAAAAAGTAAGAAATAAATAATATTTTTATGAAGCAGTTGAAAAGAGCGTCATAGAAAACCAAGGAAAGTATTGATACACATTTATAATTCTTTATTTATAATTCATACTCCGATATATTTGGAGCCGGTGCCAGCTAGCCAAGGAGGATAGTGTTTGCAATTTTCGAACTTCACGGAGCGGCGGATTATTTCTCATCATCATTCATTATTATTTATAGTTAATGGATTAATCAAGTTCGTATCGATTAGGTAAGTTTATTTTGCTTAAGCTGGCACCGACTCCAAATATATCGGAGTATGAATTATAAATAAAGAATTATAAATGTGTATCAATACAAAATTTACAAATAAAAATATTTTATTTGTAAATTTGGGAGTTTTAATTCCCTAATTTTTTATTCAAAGAAAGAAACAATGTTACGTAATACGTGTTAGAAAGACCCCGTCCCGCCCCTGTAACGCATCGTAACGTTATACGAGACCCCCCTCCCCCCCAAATTGCGTTACGTAATACTTGAATGCTCCCAAAGCCACGTCTGGCAGTATATGCAGTTAGATGATGACAAGAAAACCAACAAAAACAGAAGTACCTAATAAATTAACTAAAAGAAAAATCATCGCAAAACTGCTAAAATTATTAAAAGTACTTACACCAATTTTAGCTGTGTGAGTAATTACGTACTTTCCCCATACTGTTCTTTTTTTAATTTTTGCTGTTGACTAATGTTCCCAACGTTCTATTGCGTACCAATCTGGTAAAAGATCTCTTGCCATTATCATTTCAGTAGAAAGAATATTGGACAATACCTAAGCTAAGGGCGTAAGCAACTCCAACGCGATCGTTCGATGTGCTGTCTGCATCCAGCGGCTTCCTGCGACCTTGTGAGGCCTACCAACGCTGCATCTGCATTGCACACTGAACCCTTAATTGCTAAGGGACTGCCTATGTTATCATTAACGAACAGTTTTTGGTTTCTCTAGTTGGTTTCGTAAAGGCGTCAAATAAGGACAATATTTCAGCTCACTCTGCTGCCACTGATACGTCCATCGTGATTAGGAAAATATTTTGATACTATATGCAAATTTTTTTGGTGCCATTCATTACAATGGGCTGTTTAAAATGGCACTTAAAGAGCAATGGAGCGGTCTTATCAGAAATTATGAGATCCGCAAGAGAACTAAGGTCATTGGCATAGCCAAAAAATTTTGAACTTTATGTGGCAGTAGGCAGAGCACGTTGCGAGGAGGATTGACAACCGTTGTAGCGGAAAGGTCCTTGAGCAACTGCGTACCATGAGACGCAGCATTGGTACGCCCCCCACAAGATGTACCGAGGATCTGGTAAAGTTCGCGGGAAGCCGCTGGAAGCGGGCAGCGCAGGACCTATCAGGTTGGAGACTGAGATGTTGATGATGATGACATTTCATGTGTATGTATGAAACGTTTGTCAATAAGGCGAAATCGCGACACGTAGAAAAGTTAAGTGCCATTAGATTTAATTTTCTTCATTCCTAACTGGCCCTCTTAATGCGGCCCTGTGAAGCTCCCCCTTTAACAACGGCGATACCAATCCTTTAGAGAAAAGTACATTATTTATCTTTGAGGATCTAATTTTCTGCCAAGCGAATTTACCAATTGTTATAATGAATTAAGAATCATTTCACCTCAATGGAATCGTCCTTGAGCCGAATTGGGTTAACGTCGGTTTTAAAAATGTAAACCGATATTTTGTTTGATTCCAAATTGAAATCAAATTTTGTTATACAAATAGCTACGAGGGATTGGAAATATTTTTCCGTACTGTAAAAATTGAGTTGTAAAAACATTGAATTGTTTTTTAAACAGATGATGATAAAACTGAATCCATTGTTAGTTACTAAAATAATATGCCCAAATTGTAATAAACACAATTACATTTACCGACTCTGGGAACTAGTGGTTCGCCCTCCGGCATGAGCCCCGGGTTCAATCGCCGTGGAGTAGGATGTGCTTGGTTTGGATAACATAGTCGATGCTATGGATAAGTTGCAGCGTCAGGTGACCCGCATCATCGGTGACGAAAAGGTGACCAACCATCTTGAGGCTCTCCAATTGCATCGCGATGTTGCGTCATTGAGCGCCTTTTACCGTCTATACCGTGGTGAGTCAATGTCAACGTCAAAATTTCTTTATTCATTTGAATACAATTTGTACACTTATGATAGTCAACTTTGATGCCAACGGTTCAAGAGTCTACCAGGAGGCCTTGATCTGAGAAGAACCGGGAAGAAACTCTGTGAGAGTCCAAGAGTGCTGTGAAGAGCTTTTTTTCCATAATCCCACCATCTCAAGGCGTGCTTAGGTTGGCTTAGGGTACCACCGAGAATCTGTGGCTATCATTCCAACGCGAACTAAGTTTGGCAACTCATTTCTATGTCACCTGCAGCACAGCACACGTGTTCCCTCCTTCTCACAATCCTGGGTCATCCAAAAGAGAGATAGAGAGAAGAGTTGATAATTCCGGGTGAAGCTAGCTTTCGCCTTCAAACTTAAGATCAGATACCATCAGGTCAATGATGGTCAGGAGTTTCCTTGTTACTATTTCAGCAGGAGCTTTTCTGCTTCCACACAGGCCTCCTCCAAGGATCACCAAACTGATCGGTCGCATCCAGCGGCATTACCAAATCGTTGATCCATGTTGTGGGGGGCCTTTTTGCGTTGGAAATCCATTATGGACCATACCGCACAGTGCGGTGTGTGTCGGACTCGCCCGGGAATTCCCAGGAATGCCCACTAAAACCATCGGTACCTTCACAACGTTCACAACCCTTTGTGGGGACGCTTTGGAAACGGCGCACAGTCTACGCCTCGGCTCCGAAACGTCACCGGACTGCCTGACTCCACAACAAACCGGGCTGCGTCTGAGGGCGATTACCCCAGGGTACTAGAGTGATCCCCAGACTAAGGGCCTCCCTTGTGCACATGGGGAGCCACTCTATGTGCAGGCCTCACTTAAGGGTTGAGAAAGACTGGCGGTCTTTGCCGCCCACTTTCTCCTGATTGTATCTTATGACGCCACCCGAGGACTTTTCCGGTCAAATAAAAAATGTTTCACCACATTGTTGGGTAAACAAAAACTTGAACATTAACACTCCACGAAAACTCGGGACACGATAATGTACATTAATTATCTCTACCTTTACAAAGTTGCCCCTCAAAAGAACTGAAAGCAACAAAATAATAGCGATTTCCATCATTAGCATATTCAAATGCGAACTTAGCGACTAACTTCTTGAAAATACGCCGCGGAAAGAACGCGGCGAAAAAATAAACATGGCGTCAATCGGATTAATGATAATTACTAAGATTTCCGACTCCCAATGAGACATCATTTGCATACTTTAATAATTTTGTCTCTCTACCTCCCTTTGAGACGCATAATTGTCTAGAAAGGACGAGGATCGCCAATTTATTTTTGTATTCTTTCATTTTATTGTCCTTAGATATTTTGAAGAGAGGTCGAGCTTGAGAAAGATTGTTTGATCTTTGTAGCGCATGACGGACCGTCATTGTGTGGATAAGACACTGTGACATTTTTATGGACCTTTTCCATGATGCCAATAGCAGAGACTCTACTGAGCCAAGACTTTGTCTGTTTATGATGGGTTTCCATGACATAACTACAGACAGTTTCCCTTTGTAATGGTAGAATATTGAAATATTTTGTAAAGGATATCTGTCTAAACCTTACCCAGTAAGCAAAAGTGTAAAATAGAGAGATATGTTATTGAAACCGAGCATTAGATCATGTGGTTCAGTGGATTGACTCAGACATTGTTCTTCTGTATATGGGGTATTATTATTAATGATGGTGATTTAAGTTTCGATTTCGATCAATTAAAAATAACCTCGACTAGTTGGTAAAATGCCTGTTCCATTACGAGACTCTGATCACTATCTAAAAACCAATCCAGGCGAGAGAACAAGTGGCCCCAGCCGATAGTCTCTTCAGATCCGCATCTCACTCAGTACCTCAGTCTAGAATGCTCTTAACGTTTTACTATGCAGAAGAAAATTCTGGGAGGAGAGGTTCAAGACCCAGACTTATGTTCGTATTATAGAATAAGTTTCAAGAATGAACGCCGACTTGAGCGTCCTACGTCTCTATAACTTTGTGTGTGATAGAAAGTGACAGACGATTCTCAATGTCTTGAGTCCTGTTTTGAGTTCCAGTTTGACTTTTTCTTCTCTCCGTGTCCACGAGAGATATCCATGTGTGCGTTACTCAGAAATGTAACTTTTCCATCTCTTCTAGTCCCACGAATACTCGACATCTTATAATTCCTATCAACTGAAATGTTTACACGATTTTTCCGAAGCTTTTCACGAAGCTCTCCAGTGAAGGGCGCTGGAGTCGCACGTGAAAACATTTGTATGCAATAAATCATCATGACTGGATTTTAAGTGAAACTTTTTGAAATCTAATTCGGATATTCTTTCACTTTTCAATGTATTCTTGTGACGCCAAACACTTGGAGGGAAGCTAATTTGCATGCCAATTGTTGATGAATATGATGATTATGAGTGCGCTTAGTTGTTACTAGAAGAAAAAAATCAGCAGTGCACGTATACAGCTTAAACGTCGCTGTATTATTCTCTTCCCTTTTTATTTTGACTAACGCTTCATCGCGACTTCGTTCCCCTAGGATTTTTAATCAAATTTAGCCTATGTCACTCAAGAATAACGCAGCATTTTAATTGTGAAAGAATTTTGAAATCGCGTTGGTACTTTTTGAGTATATTCGTAACAAACATACAAATGTTTTCTCATTAAAATAATAATAATATAAGTTTAAAGATGACGATTGCTGACATATTTGAAAAGGGTGCCTTATTTTATAACGGACCCGGCCCAGTGTGTCTTCTAGTCCAGCGCGTAAGAAAATTATAGCCTCCAAATTTTATATTAAATTGAATTAGTTAGCCAACATTCACAACACGAACACTCCAAGCTTTGTCAACTAAGTAATGCGTGCACAAGTTATACTTTAACTGGTTTTTTATAACATCAGAATGTATTATTAGTGGGGGAATAAGATTGGGCGATAAGACGCGGGTTTTTTACAGATTTCTTCGTAATAAAAGGGCATTTGCGTGTTGGCGGGAATCGATTGGAGTTGGTCACTTTGTTGGGGACTGAGTCAGATTTGAGACAAGGTACAATTAGCAGCATATAAGACATGGACAGTTTTTAAACCTCTTAAAACAACAACTTTATTAAGAGTTGGTCTCAGGCAGCCGTTCACAAAATCCAAACCTTCCGAAGAAGACTTTATTAAAAATCGTTGAACAAGTATTTTTATCTCTATTTGTTTTATGAGACTTCTATTTACGGCAAATACGTAGCTTGCTATTAATTTACTGCATCTTCAGGCAGAAAAATAAGTCGGTCAAGTGCAAATCAGATTCTTGCAGCAGAGGTTCCGGACAGTTGTAGAAAAATAATTATAGTGCTACCTAACTACATGTTGATTGTTTTCGGGCTTTTTAGTGACTTTCACTATTAAAAGATAGTACTTTTAGAACCTTTTAATATTATATTCCCACACTCATATCAATTTATCATAACAGCCTTAATAATCGAAGGAGTTTTAGGCAGTAATCTACCACGCTTGTCCAATGCGGATTGGTGGACGGAGTATAAAGTGATCAATACCCCTTTGCTGGTCCATTAGTCGCCTTCTACGACACCCATTGGAGGATATGGGGTGATGCTATTCTACTCTGTCAGCAGCACATGACTAGGGCATGACTCGCACCAATTATCTAGCCCAAATTCAGTATCATTAAGATGTTGTGATAAGGATTTCATCACAACTTCTTTATGTGTATTTGTTGTGTCTCGATCGTTGTGGATTTCATTTTCATCGTCAAAATACATAATAACTTTAAAAATGAAAAATGAAAATGAAAAAGCTCTTTATTTAAATGGACTTTGCTAAGTACTTTTAAATCGTCAAAACCCTACCACCATTTCGAGACGAATAATTATTATTATGCTGAGATGGAGAAGAAATGGCGAAAGAAACTCCACAGCTTACAATTTCGTAATGATTTCAAAACATCAATACAATTCAATAAATAATTATCAATATAATTTAAGTTCCATTTTAACATGCGTAAAGTTTGGGTAGTTATTACTCCCACGCATTTGAATTATCTATCTTGTGAAAAGCTTTTCTATATAATTTAATTAATTATATTATTGAACTAAGCAATTTAAATTTTGATACCCACCACCATTTTATGTTATTGTTAGATAGGTACTTACAGACATTCCTTTCAATATAAGTGGTAAGCATACATTTAAGATCCTCCGGTTAACAATGTTATAAGAATACAATGTGTGGTATACATAAAAAAAACAATTATTACATATTATTATTGCATGTGTCATACAATTGTTCATCTAAAGATAACAACTAATTATAAGACCTATGTTTACATCAATCAAGAAAACATGAGATGACCAGGCCCCGCTGGCGGCACCTTAAACTTAAACAAATATATAATACCAATCCCATTTTGCCCAATAGTGTTGTATTATTTACATTTTGAACATTCGATGAGATATTTTTACAAATAACCTCAATTTAGGCTATACTTTATGGAAAAAAAAGGAACTCGTTTATAATATGAGTTCGAGACCTGTCTCAGCACTTATCTTGATCACGACAGAACTTTTTCTTGTTTTATTTAATTTGGAACAGTTTTCAAGGTTTATTTTTCCTTTTGAGTTAAACACAGAACCCCAAAAAGATAAATTATGTTCACTCCGAGATCTCTCGAGTAACTGGTGCAAATAAGAACGAATAAACGATGCTTCTCTATGATTCGGGATAATACAGTCTCAAAGGACTCAACATGGAGATTGCACGGGATTACTATTTATTGTGGAATTGGCAGTTAATTTCAACACCATCGCGGTGGAGTGTTTAGTAACGCTGGCAAATGTGACGATCGACGGGGTTCGACTTGGGCGTAGCTCAAAGACCTAGATTTAACTAATTCTTCCATATTGACATGTATTTAGAGAGATACTAGCGGCTCCACAGACGTTTTACTGTTTAAAATAACACGTGCTGTGCTATAGGGTCGAATTGTAAATCTAAAGCATTCTGGGATCCGCTTGAATACATACAAAAAAATCATCAAAATTGGTCCAATCGTTTAGGAGGAGTTTGTGGACAACGCTGCGTCTCTCGGTACGCGGCCGCCATAGGAAGCCCTTTACGCCCTATGAACATCAGTCCTCCTCGCAATGTATGCTTTAGGGCTGCTCACTGTCACTTGGGGTTCGCAATCATCTGGGCTGTGTCGGTGAACTTCTACCTCTCTCATCATTTCTGATATGACTGCTTACAGAAACTCCTATCATAGCCCTTTTCACTGACCTTTGTGTGACCTTGAGCCTTCTTATGAGCCCACTGTTAGCGGCCATGTTTCGGTTCCATAGGTCATCACTGGCTGGAATATTTCTAGTTTTATTGTCCTTCATTTGATACAGTTTTCTAATAATAACAATAATAATGTAATAAGCGCTAACCTAACAAATCCACCTTTGGCCCGCTAGTCTTCATTGTAATCACGTCCGAATCCCGGGTCCCGCAAATTCCGGGAAAACTTGTCCTCTAAGAAATTAGCCATTGCTGTTTGGATCGCGCAAAGAGATTTCTGGAAACTGCTGTTCTGACTTCACAATGTTGTTACGTCTGTAGTTTTATTCTGGGATTTGGATATTAGATTAAGGTATTATTCTAATGCTAGGGCCGCACCTGCGTCTATCGTCACGAAGCTTCGTGCTAGGACATAATACGCGCAGATGTGACCGGCCATTATCGGTTATCGTCGCGAACATTCGGGCTGCGTGTGCGTTATCGGCCGGGAGGCGGTACGTCAAAGGGTTTTAGCGCACTAACCTATCGCGCAGCGTGATCGGACTGGCGTTTTTCATTTCGGAGGTTGTTCTCGATTAGTTCAGACGCGTACGGGTGACTTAGTTTACGATACGGCTGAGTTATTTTAATAAATGCATTACGTAATTATTAGCACACAATTTAGAAGTAAAGAAAGTGAATAACCATAGTTAAACGTAAAAAGGATAATAATACTACGCAAGTTACAAGTATGGAAATTATTTGGACCATCTTGGATTATTGCACTATAGTTCGTGCAAATTTTTGTTTTTTTTTCACTTGCTCACTCCAAATAACTAGCCCGAAGTAAGTATCATCTGAGGAGACAGCGTTGAGTAACACTCACCATAAGTCACACTCACACTTACACAACGTCGCCTTTCATTGGTTGCGTCGGCATTATGGCTGTTATCATGTCCGTCCGTATCGTGTCTGTACCATGAACTTTTGTGCTAGAGAGAAGGGATATCGAAAATCACAATACATTGCTGCAAATATTTCAAAACGCTCTGCGTTTTTAAAGGCATGAGCAGCAATGGTTATAAACTTTTTTGTTAATAACGTATACCTAGACCAATATTTCATAGTGAAAGATTTGCTCAAGGTGTATTTTGATAAAACAGCATTATTGCATTAAAATAATACATTCCAATGAAATGTGAACCTCTTATTGGTCTAATTACACACTCTGGATGAGTTTCCACAATCACTAATACCTCAAAACACCATTTTAAGGCATTTTTATCACACCGACGGTTCGAGCAGCACTGAGCCACAAGACGCAAGGCATCAAGGTCACGCGACTAAGGCGCTTCTATCCTCTTTATTATTATTTCTATGGACCTGACCAATTACTCAACATTTCTTATTTAGTAGCAATAAAATTAAATCAAATGGTGGCGCGATTCTGATTCGCCTTCGACTGAAGTAAAGAAATATCACCTTACAAGGTTCAACCTGATTTTATCACCGGCCACTTCAATTTACATTATTTATTTACTCAAAAGGCCCGTGTATATTGTGACGGATATTCTTATGCTTCAAAATACATTGAAATGGTCGTACGTCATTACGATAAAAGCATCTATTGTGTACACGGACTATGTATTTTTTATTGTTGCTTATCGTAGTACGCGGCCATTACTGTTACTGTATTGCTATATTTTTGTTGATTTCGTGGGGAAGTAAGTGCTCATGAATAACCGGAATTACTTTAGAGATTAAGATGAAAGAGTCTTATACTTTTAAAGGCTTGTTTTTTGAACATTGTAACGATCATGAAAGCACGCTACCAAGACGCGGTGAATTTTTCTAATCTGGTGATGTCAGCTTTTTATAAAAAGGTCAAGCAAATGTCTCCCTTCCACCTGATGGTAAGAAGAAGTGGAGTCCAAATGCGAAGATAGCTAGTGCGAGAGATAAACCGTTGCGCTAGCCAATCTCGCCTTGCCGACCTGCAAGGTGCTTCTTCACGCCTCTTTTGAATGGCCCAGGATTGTAGGAAGAAGGGAACACGTGGGCGGGCAGTGAGACAAAGAAACGAGTTGCCAAATTTCTTAGCTCGCGTTGGAATGGTAGCCACAGTTTGTCGGTGGCACCGTAAACCAGCACGCGTAGTCCTTAAAAGGAAGGGAGATGGTGGGATTAGGGAATAAAGCTCCTCAGAGCACTTGCTGCGGTACAGACTGTAGAACGCACTTAATGACGCAACATCGCGGCGCGATTGGAGAGGCTCAAGATGGTTGGACACATCTTCATCGCCGAAATTGCTCGTCGCGCGAAGCTGCAACCTATCCAAAGAATCGAGATGTATCATCCTACAATGCTCGCACTTGTAGGACATTCTATGCAGGACCGTACTTGCGTCTTGTATAGCATGCTCTCGTTTCAAGGAGGATTGGTGTCAGGCCAGCAGCGACCAATACAACTTCTTCATGATATTTAATTCCAAATAAAATTAGGAGTGAACGTCAAACCACATTTACTTACTAAGGTGAACATATTTCCCCAGTATTCACGCTCCAAAAGGCTAATCTTCTGAAACAAACTCTCTTCTTAGTAAGTAGTAACGAGTAATTAATTCGTTTCAACATTAATGTGTTAATTATTATTAATGTGCTATTAACACGTGTCGGCAGTTGGACTATTGGATGTTAGAAGACTTTCGACACTTCTTGTCATACGTCAGCATAAGACCAATGAGACACGGTATTACTGATGTATTTATGTCATACTGTTATACTGGAACCAGTCCATTAGATCCTAAGTCCTGATTACCTAGTCCTTGTTGTTATCGGTTGGTTAACCTAATACCGCTTACAATATGCTTCATGAGAAAGCTCAAGGTTCATAGGGCAATGAAAAGGGCTATGCTCGGAGTTTATCTGCGTAATCATATCGGAAATGATGAAATCCCCAAGAGAACTATGGTCGCTGACATAGCCTAAAGTATTGCGAATTTTAAGTAGTAGTGGACAGGGTACATTGCGAGGACTGACGGCCGTGGGGCAGAAAGGTACTCGAGTGTACAAGATGAACTAATGATCTGGTTAAGGTCGCGGGCAGTCACTGAAAGCGGGCAGCGCAGGACCAATCCGGTTGAAGATTCTTGGGAGAGACCCAGATTACAGACAAAACCACCGCCTTTTTGGCGCCATGGTACACATGGATCGACACACGATTTCATAGCGCTCCGCAGAGTGGCAGCGCTAAAGGCCGTTGTATTTATTTAGCTTTGTGTAAATAACTTTTTTAACTCATAGTTTCAGCTGGATTACACCGGATGCGGTCAGGAGCAGACTATAACAATGTTATAAAGTTGATGTTATGAGCCTCTATACGAAACTAAAAGTTTTGAGAACGAAATAAACTATTAAAGTATGTTCCATTTAAATTTTTAAATATTTTTTTGTTCTTGGTTAAGATCATGAAAGCTAAACTACCAGTGCGCTGTTACCTACACGGATGGGTGACCAAAAATTTTCCTTTCGATTTTTCTCGGTGCTTCAGAAGGCACATTAAGCTGATGGACCTGGCTTCATGTACCAAACCCTGTGAAATTAGTATGGTTCACCGAATTACTCTTCGCCGAGGAACGTTATGCCGAAAAGTCTATAGTCTCTAATGCTCTACTCCGCTTAGCAAAAACAAGAACCTGGTCCTACCATTACCAAGTTTAGTAATCTCTATAGTATACGATTATTCCCACTAATATTGAAAGATTCTATTAGGGATTTTTGAATAGATAACGAATAATATTGTGTCAACTTGTTGTCACTCAATAGCTATTGTTACCAAGCAGTATTGAAGTGTTCTTTTTCTGTGTTACTGAAGCAAATTCTTTGCTCCCATAATAAACAAACAAACAATAAAATAGGAAAAAAAAACGTAAGTACAAGTCGGCACTGCTTTGTATTCATGACTTTCAATAAACAACGGCGCCTACCCGGTGAGAGAGACATCTTTGTTACTACTGGTTCTCGATTGTAACTCGATTTGTTTTAATGAAATAAAATATACCTATCGGTAGCGGTGGGTGAGCGACCACGATATCATCTTCTTAAGAAAGTTATATGTACCAACAAATATTTGGTTGGAGGACTTAAAAAAGCCCTACTTTTTAAGTCCTCCATTAGGGTAAACAACATTATTGTGAGCCGACAGTTAATGATAAAGTCAGTGGTGATCTTAAGTTATCATTAGGCGAGATGAAATCAAAGAGTTTCTTGTCAAAGATAGGTAATAATAAAAATCACAAAACTACCGAACAACAAGTTGCCGATTAAAGGTCTTTCCACACACGTCTTTATACTGGGTATAAAAGACATGAACAGTCAAACGAGAACCATGTATTCTATACATCAAAATAAGACATATTTAAAAAAAAATATTGCTGGGAAATGATTTTTATTTTTTGGTGTTAAAAAAAATTTGCAAATTGTACCGCGCAATGTAAAGGGCTCAACTCGCACGCAACTCGCAAAACCGCGATATTTTTGCTTGACGGCGGCCCCGTTCGTTAGTGCCCGTGCCCATCGAGTGAGCTACATTGAACGCTAACGTTTTGAAGCCATTTTCTGTTATGAAATACTAAAAAAAATGATAATGTTTCTTTGGACAATAAATTAAGAAATAACGTATAGAATACGTTTTCATAAAAAAATGAAAAAAAAAATTATGACTTTGACCTTCAATAAAATCGCAACTATCAATTTCCCAGGTATAGTCTAAAGGAAAAAAATGTTATGATGGTGAGCAGAATACATGGTTTTCGTTGGACTGTTCATGTGTTTTACACCATGTATATGCCTCAAGCACGAATATTTAAAGTATCCGTAATGTTATCGTTTCGAAAAACTTTCTAAAACTACAAAAATTAGGATTTTATTAAATTTCTTCGGAAACTTTAATATAAACATTGTAAACACATACCTACTTAATTATGTATTAAATTCCTTAAAATTAAAATTTTAAATCTACGTTGATGGCTGATGTAAATAAAAAAAAAATGTTGCTTTTAAGAATTATTATAGGTTTCAGATGGTTTTGAAATGAGATTTTTACAGTTGGGCGATTCCCTGACACCAACTCTCTTTGAGAACGACTTCTATCTTTAAATTTTCGTTATCGGATCGCCTACTTAGTAACTACCTACGCTTTCGTTTGCTTACAGTATAAACATTCAGTCTAATAGTATATTAAGCAGTACCCTTTCAATTACACCTTTTGTTCCGTTAACGAAAACCTAAAAATTTTATTCCTATTTAAATTTTAAAACAATTATCATTCGAGAAACATTAGTAGGATATTTGTACATAAAAAGGAAAGAGGGAAATTTTTCTCAGACCTCTCTCCGTTTTCGATGACTGTGGATTTTTTAAAATTTCCGCCTTTGTGAGTGAGAAATGTATTATATTTTAGTAGAAATCTTCTAAGTGGTCGGTAATTTATCTTTCCAGCTCTTAATAGCTTCATTAAGGTAAAAAAATTATACAGTATTCGTTCGTAATTCTGATAAATAAGTTAAATTCTAACTAATGCTGCGAACATTATTCTTATTTCTTGGGTTCGATGTTATATACCGCGTTCCCAAAGAATCGCTTCAATCAAGTAGGTAGGTAACTAAGATTTGTTTTGTAAACCTAATAACGCAGATCTTTTTACATAGGTTGTTTTCTTTTTAATTTCTTTAGCACGTCCAGATGGGATTATTATTTACTGCACTAGATAAAAAAAAACAAAAATAACGAGTACGTATTGCTACAAAACTTCCATTAAAGTATTTTTTTCAATTAATTACTTACTTATTTTCATATTATATTAATGTAGGCATACATTTACTAAATATTTACAAAGAAATTAATACATTATTTAAAGCTTAGATTTCAATGTTTTTGTAATTTTATTTTTAATTTACACTCAAGTATTCTATATTAAAATGAAAAATTGGACATGTGCGAGTCGGACTCGCCCACCGAGGGTTCCGTTCATTTAAGCGGCATAAACGGCCGTATCTTTTTTTGCGTTAACTTAGAAGTTTGATTTTTTCACAGCTTCAAGTAACTGTAGACTAAAGTATATGGTTTTAATTTGAACCCGATATCTCCACGCGTTCCCGAGATAAAGGCAAACTTCGATAATTGATTACGCACTTAAAATAAAGACTATATTTTTTATGATTTTATTACAAATGTATAGTTTTCAGAGTTTTTTTCTGTGTCTGTGGTATACGACGGTATTACTTGCCTAATTTCATTAGTCTAGGTCAACGAGAAGTTCCCTATGAATTTTGATTCCATTGAGAGTGTCAAAATATACGTATTTTGCGGCATAAACGGCCGTATCTTTATTTGCGTTAACTAAGAAGTTTGATTTTTTCACAGCTTCAAGAGACCTGAGTGTAAGTATGGTTTTAATTTCAATTCGATACCTCCACTTGTTCCGAGATTAAGGGTCTTGACTGACAGACGGAGAACAAACTGGTCCTCTAAGGGCTGTGTTTTTTCCTTTTGAGGTACGGAACCCTAAAAATTAAAATTATCACAATGAAAAATGACGAATATTATGGTCTGAAATGGGTCTGAATTCTGAATAACACGAGAACAATAATAGAATTGATTTTTTATTGGAGGTGATTGTTGATTCTTTCTTAGGCCCGTATTACAGAATGATACTCAGAAGTCAAACATGTCTTGAGAATCGTCTGTCACTTTCTATCACGCACAAAGTGATAGAGACGTAGGACGCTCAAGCCGGCGTTCATTCTTCAAACTTATTCTATAATACGAACATTAGTTTCTTAAGATCCGCCTTCAAAACCAAAAACCGAGAAATAATTTTTTTTTTTATAAAAATCTAAATGTTTTTTTTAGGTCAGTCCCAAATACAAGTGACAACATTCATTCTAAATATTGAGGTTGGCACCGACCTCAAAAAAAATTTAGATTTTTATAACCAAAAATATTTATATTTAAAAAAAAATGTTTTTTGCTTTTTAGTGTTTTAAGTATTATAAATTTACAGGAAACTGGCTCGAGATCTTTTAGACATACAAGCATTACGATATCATCGATGTCAATGAAAAAGGCATTATTAGGGATAACACAAAAAGTACTCGTCAGATGTCGGTCAAGACCACATGACAAGCACCAGCTTCCAATGGTTGAAAGAATCTTCAAAATTAATACACTCGGTAAACAGGTATGAGGTATATATAAAAATACAGTCGAATTGAGAACCTCCTCCTTTTTTGAATTCGGTTAAAAACATTGTCACAATCAGCATTTCTAATATTTAAAAAATTCTTGTTAAAAAATTAAAATAAAATCTACCAACTCCTTGGGACCATTGAAAACCCATTACTAGTAGACACTTCAAAATAATCCCTAACGTCAGCCATTCGATTTTTCTCCATTAAACAAGGTGTTAGAAGGCGATAAATCAGGCTATCCGCGAAATATCTACTTCGCCCGTCTGCGTTGCTGCCGCGGCGAAGCATGCTAATGAGTTGGAAGGCCGACGCAAACGACCGACAAAGTCGCAGAAAGAGTAACGCTAGGTTTCACAAATATCGACACGGCTAAGCACACACTAATGGTGTGCATTATACTGGCACTTCGCATGACCGTATTTGTCAAACATTTGTGCTGCAGCCCTCTCATACTTTATACAGAATGAAAGAGATGCAGATGCAGCACAATATGTTTGGCTAATACGGACATGTGGAGTGCCAGCATTAAGGGGCGGTAAGTACAATATGATATATTTTTACGCTCACACTGATTATCTAGCTATGTGATGCCGGCAGAATAGAAGTCTCGTCATCCCACACACGCCGCACTGCCTAACCCAAAGTACGGTATGGTTCATAAACAGAAAAACCATCCCGTCGAAAAAAAGGTATCTTAGAGATACCGGAATTTGTTACCAAGGAAAGTTCAAAATAAAGAAGATTTTGTCAATTATTGCTGACATATTCCCTGAACTTTATATTTGGGTACCTTCAAGGTTAGAGTGAATAGGCTACTTCTAGTTAAGCATGTAATCGTAGTCCAAATCTTCACATAAGCAGAACTAGCGCCATCTATTAATTTATTTTATTACAATGAAATTACTTAGATATTTTTTCAAAAATTGGGCGACGAAGACTTCTTGGAAAATACCTACACTCTACGCCTTCACTCGTTATGCGACAGGCAATCTTAATCCACTTATACAAAAAATGAAATAAGCGACGTTATCAGAATTACGTCGCAAGTCTGCAGCCACCCTAACTAGAGGTATCGATCACAGTCTTCCATTGGCGGGCAATAAATCGACATCGACGGAATTCGTTTTAAAAAAGTTAAAGCGAAGATGAGAAAAACAAAACGCTGAGCGAGTTAAATAGAGTTATATTATAAAAAGTTTTTAGTGCTGTATAGTTTGAAGTTTTCCTATTATTTTTCTTGCCCTGATTTAAGTCAAGTCGTTTTTATAAACTTGTACGAGTTCGAGTCATAAACAGTAGTTTATTTGAAAAAGTACCAACCATTTTAGTGTCACCTGAGTAATATTTGGATTTTCTAAACTTTTGTACAAGTTTAGGAAGTTTTTAGTACTGAAAAGGAGGAAATGGAAATATTAAAGAAAGAAATATATTAATAATAACGGATTTATTACTATATTTCTTTTTTAATATATAATAATAATAATTGTTTATTCATAAGTAAAGTACATGATTTTTCTTAAATGTAAACAAATATTAGTAGTTTCTGATATTAACGTGGTCATCTAGACAGCAAAACAGAGGGTCATTAGATATAATGTAAAAAGCTTGGTGCATCTGGCTGGTAGAGATGATGATGTAAAGATGTAAATTTTCTTCTTCTTAAATCTGGTCCCAATTTATACAGTTATTTAAATTATATTATTTATCTCCTTTATTTAATTTAAAATACATACAAAATTATATTTCTAAATATTAAATTTTTACTATGTGTAACATTAAAAAATACAATATTTAAAAATACAAAAATGCAGTTGCCCATCTGCAGCAAGATCAGGGTCCCGGCTACCGGTGGTTAAGGTTCCAGAGACAGGAACCTTCTCACTATACGGGCCGTGATATATTTTACGTCCTTGTGATATATTTTAATGTAACTGAGACGTTCATGAAAATAAAAGACATTGATTTCGTATACCCATTTGCGTCACATGTGATGCATGAACGTGGGATTGGGTATATAATTGTATCATATGTGATGCAGGGACAGTTGACGTGTTAAGGTGTTTATCGAGACTCTTAGCTATCAGACCATGGGCAGATGAGACGGAACAAAAAATGCTGAATATTATTTATATTATTAGTATTTGTAAATTATTTTTTTTGTCTCCGTTTACACACTGTCTGCCATTATTGTCATGTTTTCCTGTCGCAGGTGTGCTGGCGGAGATTTCATTAGAAATAAACAGGACCTTTGTAATGAGTTATCTTTGTAATGTATAATTTGTCTCAATTTTGTGTGCACATAAATAAATAATAACTTTTCAAAAGCTGCGACGCAATTTTCTTTACCATAACTCAGTCTATTGACAATAAAATGCCAAGGTGAGGTCATATGCTATAAAAGCCGTGATTTTTACGTCACTTTCATAGAAACTCATAATCGGCAAGCCGTAATCGATTCCAGTTAAACCCCCACTATTGTCACGTAAAACTAACATTCGATGCTATCTCGAATGGAAATCGAATACTCATTTCAACTTCATGGTAATGTGACCTTTGCTAAGGCATTGAGGTGCAGCTGATGTAAGACTAAAGGCTACGCAGATAAGGACTATATTTGTTTGTCTATAATTAGCAACGCGATCAATTAGCCTCAACTAAATTTAGCAACGTGTAATCGATTTAACACTTCGCGTTGAGCAGCCAAGTTTCACGCATTGTGGGTCTATTAGGTCCTGTTTTTAATTTTATTTTACGTAAAAAATCGTCGGTAGCGAAGTGCGTTAGAACCCCGCCACATACCAATGTGTTTTCAAATTTTGAATTCATATGTACGTTTATTCGACGCTCTACGGTGAAGGAAAACATCGTGAGGAAACCTGCACACACCTATGAAGAAATTCTTAGGTTGTGTGTGAAGTCGACCAACCCGCACTTGGCCAATCGCACCTAATGACACTCTGTCACTGACCCATTGGTCACATGAGCGTCTATTACGTGTGCTTTAGAGGTTAGAAAGGGGCAAATAGGAAGTAAGCGATTTCAAGGACAATTTTTTTTAATTTACTTTCTTATTGGTAGTGTGGCTTCGAGTTTTACCTATAAATTTCATGGGTGCCAGGCAGGTGATCAGCCATTGACCTTGCACCAAAAATATAATGTCACATCCTTAGGCAGCATTGTCAATATCACTATATTCTGATACAAGATAACCCATAATGTATTTGTTCGATATTTGTAGGTACTAAGGAAGCTTTTGTGCTAATGAAGGAAAAAATTAAGTAGTATACTCACAATATAAAGACGAAAATACCAGTAACGCTTTTCGGCGTTCTGTAGCACTTACCTGAAAAAAAAACGAAAAAAAGTTTAATGGGTATGATCGGAATAATTTATTATATGCGAGTTTCGTAAGGTCAGACGCTTTCATCTTACGAATATGGCCGGTGCTTTGTTGTACATTCATCGAAGTACCAATAATGTTTTCTTCGCCGTATTATTGTAAGATATACGACCCTATGTGACCCCATGTACACATAGACATTGCTCGTAGAGCGCTAGGTCCACTAGCTGGGAGGACGCGAGGTGTACTATTGAAAAATAGCTGGCTGCAAGCTCGAATATAGACCAATTTTCAGATAATTATAAAAAATATCTGATTGCGTTTAACATTGTTATAATATCTTTATTGTATCTAGCATTATATGTATTATAATACAGTAAGTTTATTAAATGAGCATACTTTCAACAACATGGAAAAACCTCATTACAATTTACCAATTTATAAATTTGTTTGTTATCCCTTTTTAATACTTAATCTCAATGTTTTAATTATTAAAATAATAAAACACTATTGCGGTTTATAATAGTATATTATTTTCGTATTGTTTGCCATTATAATAATAGGTTGGGGAAAAAGTTTCTTCGCATTTTTAAGAAAATTCAAAACATTTTTAATATAGTTTATTTACATTTAACTAAAGTATGTAGGTACCATTTTGTTCGATAACTTTTTGCCATCTTGTAGGTAGGGACATGATCCCATTGCTATAGAAATTTTGGGACTTCTGGTCAAAATACCGCGACAAGTGGTTTTGGCAGTCCTTTCGTGATGTTAACCTGACGCTGCCTAAAGAATTCTGAAGAGACCGAAACAGGTGGAAATCTGAAGGTGCAAGGTCAGGACCCTTCCAGCCAATTTCTCTTAATTTTTGCTGAGTGGCTAAAGATGTGTGAGGTCTAGCGTTATCACGATGAAAAACCACACCCCTCCTGTTGATTAATTCCGGCCGCTTTCTCTCAATTTCTTGCTTTAATCTCATCAGTTGTTCGCAGTAGAGTTCAGAATCGATGGTCCTGCCTGGTGGTAACAGCTCATAATGAATAATGCCCTTCCAATCCCACCACACACACAGCATCACCTTGTTGCGAGTTAACCCGGGTTTCACCACAGTCTGTGAAGCCTGACCGGCCTTTGACCACGACCTTTTTCGCACGTTCTTGTCGTACGTGATCCACTTTTCATCACCAGTTATCAGCTTCTTCAAAAATGGTTCGGTTTCATTACGTCGTAATAAAGAATCACAAATGAGTACACGGTTCATTAGGTTTCTTTCAGTGAGCTCGTGAGGTACCCAAATATCGAGCTTTTTTGTGTACCCAGTTTTTTTCAAATGCGCCAAAACTGTTTTGTAGTCAATTCCCAGTTCTTCAGCTACGTCGTAACTACTGACATGCCGATCTTGCTCCACTTTTTCAAAAATGGCATCCATTTTATCTGTAATAGGGCGACCAGAGCGACGTGCATCTTTGACATCAAAATTTCCGGATTGAAAACGCTTAAACCAAATTTGTGCTACTCTCACAGACACTGCACTAGGTCCATAAACATCGCAAATTTTTTTCGCGGCTTGCGTTGCATTTTTACCTTTTTTGTAGTAAAATTTTAAAATGTATCGAATTTCTTCATTAGATTCACTCATCTTGGCGGTACGAAAAACAAATGAAAATCACACATTTTCCTAATTTGAATTTGGAATTATATTCTTTAAAATTTTAACTTTCAATGATACCAAAACCAGCCAGATACAAATAGTATAGCCAAAGAGATTTTATTACAAGTTTATACATACTATAATGCGAAAAGACTTTTTCCCCAACCTAATACTTGTATTTCATCTGAAAGATTGCTCTAAACAGTATTTTCGTAAAACTCCGCCATTAGATTCTCCTCGCTTTACAAAACTATAAGTGTAATTTAAAATATCTCTCTGTAGCGGTTTTTATCAAGAATTAATCTCCCTATAATATATAATTTCTTTGCAAAGTCTGTTCACATCGCTTCAAAATTACGTCTGAAAATTCCGTAGTTTACAAACAAAATTAGCACTTTGTATGAAATTTTTAACAGAGTTCACTGAGAAACCTAAAGCCCAAATACACAAACACACAACATTAACTTTACTTATTAGTTTCTTTTATTTTACTACTTTTATTATATTTTATTTACTTATGTTTTTTCAATTTGTTATTATTACTTTTACGTTATGTGTATTTACTCTCCCATTGCTATTCCTATCACTGATAACCCAAGGCCACCAGAAGGAACAGACGAACAAATTAATTCACCATCTACTGAACCTCACAATTTGTATTTTGCAGCTTTAACGTATATTCATTCATCTCACGGTTTATTCCCGGTTTTTGTTTTATTACTAACCCCTCGACCTTTTCCGGGATCAGTCATCTATCGTGCTATCAAATCTTGGGGTGCGTATGGTATCCCTTTGATTGCATGAGGGGTACGTCTAGTTTTATGGGGGTAAGAAGTGTTGCCGAAATAATTGGGATGAGCGAATGGTTTTGGTATATTGTTTATGCTGCCGGGCTCTGTGCTCGGGTTTTATATCTCACTATTCCGTCGAAATGTATTCGTATGCATTCAACAGTAGAGTATTTAATGAAAAGAATTTAATGTTCAGGAAGCTACGCGGCACCGCCCGAAGTCCCCCGGATGCGGTCCGATGGCTGCTCCCGGTGTCCTCGTCAGGAGGACGCGCCAGATCGAGCATCCGTCGGTGAGGAGGCGGCCTATAAGGCCGGCGTCAGCCAGCGGCCCACAGGGGCTGGCGTTAGTCGGTAGCCCATGTGGGCTGCTGGCCACCAATTGGTGCAAGGAGTGCCTAGACGGGCAGCGTTGGTCTCGGTGTAGTTGCGTTCACGTGCGCAGATCCCGAGCCGTCCCGCAATAGCGCACTGGAGGTCAGGCCGGGGAGGATGTTTAGTGGGTATGGAAGGAATGCCTTTACCTCGAGTCCCACATATCCCCTGCGGTTTGCACCACCCCGCAGGGACGATGCGTAAATGCATTTGACCTCCCCGTCAACAAAAAAAAAGGAAGCTATGCGGCATATTCTCGGCTCATCTACCGCAGTGTCTCAAGACGAAAGACTGTGTGCTGCCAGTGAGGACCTACGGAACTGAAACTTGGCCGCTTACAATGGGCCTCGTAAGAAGGCTTAAGGTCACTCAAAGGAGAGGGCTATGCTCGGAGTTTCTCTGCGTGATCATATCAAAAACTATGAGATCCGCAGGAGAACCAAAGCCACTGATGGCATAGCCCAAAGTATTGCGAACACAGTATTTTTGGATTCAGGAAGTTCCAAAACGTGTAAATCCGTCAAAATCTCGAGGTCGAATTTTTTGACGATTACAAGACTTCCTACGTAAAAAGTAAAAAAGACCATTATTATAATCTTCTTCTTGCATTTATTATACAAGACCAATAGTAACGCGCGCGCCGTTAATTTGGGTGTACAAATACAAGGAAATTGGTCTTTTCATATATATCGATTCCGTTATACAATATTCGCTACTCAGGGATTTGTACAGACGTGAGCGGATTCACAAAGATTCATATTGATTGTGAGGGTAGATGGTTACAGATTTATAGTTGTACCCACAAATGTACCAATTTAGGCGCTGTAAAGGGACCTTAAAGACTGTTTGTCAATTTTTTTAACGCACAATGGCTTAACGAATTAATAATAAAAAAGACAAACGATTTTTTTTATATTACGAGATGACAAACAAGCTTGCGGCCCACCTGGTGTTAAGGGGTTACCGTCACCTTTAGACACTTGCAATATTAATGGTTAAATCACTTAACACTGCAAGTTCGTTGCTATCCTGGGGACTAACACCCGTCACAAACATTACTATGAGATCTCTCGACTCTTGAATAAGAAACGAAAAAATCACACATGGCATTGAATAGAGCTCTCTGATAGGTTTGTTTCTTATCCAGGAATCGAGAGATCTCATAGTAATATTTGTGTATACGGGTGTAAGATGATAATATGCCTTCCATGCCCAGTAATTACACTGGCTACCTTTCCCTTCAATCCGAAACACAGCGAACTGCTTCACGGCAGAAATAAGAAAGGCGGTGGTACCTACCCAGACGACCCTACAAATGGATCTACCACCTGGTATCGAACGCGATGCGACGAACAAACCAGAGTCATTGTGTTAACGTGATTCGGTATGTGAAGCTGCTTTTCCACTTGCGAGGAAACGAGAGACGAGAATAGAAATCGCACCGGCCCATTTACACCAACTAGCTATCGCGAGTTGGCGATTGAATATTACTATCCATCGCTTGAGCATATAGGCCCATATAAAAAATTCAAAGACAATTAAGTACCTATTGTGGGCTATAGGCAAATGGACTGTATAGAAAATATAGGCGAAATTAATATTGGAAAAGAAACGAAAAGAAAAGGTGTTAGTCAAGGCAAACAGCAAACTTATGTTCCTTTTAAAAACATACGAAAAACATCCATCAAAAATATAAAATCCATAAACAAAGGTAAAAAAGCTGTGCTATCCGGCACAACCTATAATCCTACACCATCTCAAAATACATAAACACAGATGAAGAAGACACAGCGAATAAGATAATATGAGTAATTTTGATAACAATAGCTATGAAGTCATAGGTGGGAAAGTTTTCTCGACACTGCAAAAGTTTTCATTGCGAATGTTTGATAAGCCCGTTTGAAGTTTAGCTATTCAAGATTTCTAGATGACTGCATTATATGTTTGTGTATTACAAAACAGAGAACGTCAGCTGTATATAAATTATCTCTTTATGTTAAAGAAACATTAATTTGATCACTGTAGTGTGTGATGCACCTCTCTTGACTAAGTATAAATTAGGCTAAGCATTAGTTGTAATTAGTGTTAAGATCTGGAGTAATAAAACGGACGCAGTGACGAACACATGTCTTTTCTTTACAATACTCCCCACATTGCAGCACAAAGCACAATGATTTTGATTAGTTTTCTAGGTGGTAGACCCATATGTAGGGTCGTCTGGGCCGGTGCCACCGAATTTTTTATTTCTGCCGTTTAGCAGTTTGTTGTGTTTTGGATTGAAGGGAAAAGTCATCAACAGCTCATATAACGTCCCCACCGAGGGGCTCGAGCCTACCCCACATTAGAGGCGATTAGGCCTTAGTCAAACACGCTGGCCAAGTCGACTTCACACACAACCTAAGAATTACTTCATAGGTGTGTGCAGGTTTCCTCACGATGTTATCCTTCACCGTAAAAGCGTCGAATAAACGTACATATGAATTCAAAATTTGAAAACACGTTGATACGTGGCGGGGATCGAACCAGTGCCTCCCGGGTGGAAGACAACGCTCTTACACACTACGCCATCGACGCTATTAAGGGAAGGTAGTCAGTGTAATTACTGGGTATGAAAGGTCTCTAGGATAGCAACGCATTTGTGTTAAATGATTTACTGCAAGTGTGTATAGGCGACGGTAACCACTAACACCAGGTGGGCCGCAAACTTTTTTCTATCTCGTAATATTAAAAAAAAACATATGTTATTTGGTTGGCAGGCAAGCTACGGTCTACGTTCACTGCCTATAGACGCTATAGCCTATAGACGCTCAAAACACTGACGTGACACTCGGGCGCTTATAACCGTTGTTCTCTTACCTACTCCGTGGAGCTTTGGGAACCTAACTCACCAAAAGAAATAGAAAACCACAAAATTGTAATGTTATTTGAAAGCGGTCTTCTGTAAGGTGCACTTCATATCCGGGCGGCTAGTTCGCTGTACCCTAACTCGAGTTTTGAAATTCTCTAAAACACAACTTTATCATTCAATAACGTAAGTGCCGAGTTGAAATCACGTAAAGAGATGACTTTAAAACATCCCTCCTAATTGCAAAGTTGAGAATCTCCCACGAACTGAATATTTCAAAGCAGATGAGGCTACTGCTGAATTTATTAATGCTAAATTTAGGGTTCCTTTTGATAGTGTTGATAAAGCTTAAAAGCATTTTAAGATTAGACTATCTTTTGGGTACGAATTTGTCGTACGGTTTTAACATCATTGACAATTTGTATAACGTCAAACGCTAAACTACAACATCGATTTTACTGTATTTCCTTTTGAGTTTCCTTTCACAAATTGGAAAAAAGAATCGAAATCAGAAAAAATATCGATTCTTTTTCCAATTATTCTTAGGGTTAGTTTCAATTGTTTTTCGGGACAGAGACAATGGTCTCGAACCCGCAAGCTTTCGGTATCTGGGCGACTGTTTCTCCAAACTGAAAAACAGTTTTTGCAAAGTATTGTTTGCCATTATAATGCTTGCACACCTGTGCATAATAGGCAAAGCTGATGACCCCATCTGTAGAATGTGTGGTGAGGATGAAGAAAGCATGGAGCACATACTATGTGACTGCGATGCACTAGCCAACAGGCGACTAAGGGTCCTAGGTTTAGCTTACCCTAAACCAGAGGATTTTATAGACCTTATTCCCGCCAACATCGTGAAACTCATACAAAATGTTTTCGATGTTGGCGGGGATGGGTGATAAGGAAAGGGGAAGCACAAAATATCCCATAGGGTCGAAGTGCTCTGAGATACTGCCTCAGCCCCTTATTAAAGAATAAGAATGCTTGTATTTCATCTGATAGCTCTCAAGATAGCTCCGAACTGCATTTACGGAAAACTGTGCTCTAAGATTCTCCTCGCTTTACAAAACTATAAGTGTAAATTAAAATAATATCTCTATAGCGGTTAAATCAAGAATTAATCTTCCTGTAAATAATTTCTTTGCAAAGTCTGTTCACATCGTTTCAAAATTTGGTCTGAAAAATCCACAAAATGTGACAATTTTGACGTTTTTCGAGTGCACGCTCTTAAATCCCAAGGCATATTGCAAGGAGGAGTGATGGCAGTTGGGCGGAAAGGTCCTCGAATGGCAGCCGCGTACCGGGAGACGCAGTGTTGGTAGGTCCCTCACAAGGTGGCCCGACGATCTGGTAAGAGTCGTGGGAAGCTTTTGGACCGATCGAGCTGAAGATCCGTGGGGGAGACCTATGTCCAACACTGGACGTCTCTTGTTAATAATATGATGATACCAACGGTTACGGGGTACAACAATTTCAAAATTTATAAATACGTTGTTGGTTTTCTTATAAATTTTCTTGTATCTAATTTTGGTATTTCCCTTAACAGAGAAGAATAAAAATATCTATCCTAAATATGTAACCTGTCATGCTATTTAAATAACATCATTTGGTTATGTAACTGACACCAATTTTTTGCTCCAAGACGCTGAACAATTTGGATGGATCTACGCAAATTTATTTATTCTGAATACAGTGGAATTAATTGGAGGGGAGCCTCGATGTAATGATTGAAGGTTACCGTATAATTTTTGCGCTTAATATTTTTCAGTATTCTTTCATATTTTGAAGAAATGTTCGAGATCTTTGTCCTTGTTGAAGTTGGGAGCTATATCAAAAAGTAGTAAGAATATTTTTACCCTCTGTCTGGTGCTGGCAGATATGTGGTATTTTGAACTTTATGTCTTTGTGATAAGAATAAAATACAATGAAAAATATTTTTTTCTTTACCAGTCAAAGGGTTAAAGCATTTAGAATATTTACATAAGTTAACCACATTAGGGTTATCAGAAACTGTCAAATCTCAATAAAGTTTGCTCTTTATAACAGACGCGCTTAAGGTTGAAAATCAATTATGGTTTGATAGTTTTTGGTTCAATCTGCTGTCATCTGTACATACATAAAACTTATTTCCTCATAAACAATTATCTATTGTGTATTTATAACGGATATATTTACAACAGATGTCTGAATAACAATATGAATTTGGCTATTACCAAATTTAAAAAACAATAAAAGCTAAATTATATAGGAAAGCTTCTTACAATATAAATAAACGAACGAATATAAACGAAAGCGCAATAAAAATATTCTATCCATAATTATATAATACCCATTCAAACATCCGAGCCAACATGGTTGCCTTATTTTCCCCGTTGAATATTCAGGCAACTACGGTGGCCTCGCCGAATTAGTTCGATTTAAAAAAATTACAAACAGTATGAAAGCTTCATTAACCATAGATTATATGGAACTACATATAGATATTAAAACAAACACAAATTAATTATTATTTTATTTTAGTTGTTTTTCTTAGATTATAGCAGGTTAATACCGCAATGTTCTCTTAGATTTACGCGAGCACTACACATTGTAAATAAGACAACTTTTACGGATTTAACTCGCGTGTAATTAGATTTTACATGTTATTATCGCCCGACGTTTCGTAACACTTTGCAGCGTTCGTGGTCACGGAATGACTAAAGATGTAGGTTGTCATATTTTATGAAATAGTTAAATCTACCGTCACTTTAATTATTAATTTGGAGTGTTCCGGTCCACGCAAACGGAGCTCAAGGTGTCTTTAGGTCTTGCTGTGTGGTGGTTTGTTTGAGTTTTAATAATTTTAATTACTGGATCCCAAGCAGGTCGAAACGTCGGGCAATAATAATATGTAAAATCTAATTACACGCGAGTTAAATCCGTAAAAATTGGTTAATACAATGATATTATATTTAAAAAGAGGTAGATAGGTTACTTGCTTGCAAAAAGTGGCACCCTAAAAGTAAGCTAATTAGCACACTCAAGCATAGCACAACATATATCTTTCTCGTTTACTCTATTGCTAGATGTCATGTTGTCTTACTCACAACTTACAATACGGCCATGTTAGCTCGCCACATACGACAACATGAAATCGTAGACTTTAGGTGCCTATAACTATAAGTAGGTAT
Source organism: Elophila nymphaeata (assembly GCA_955850985.1). Lineage (NCBI taxonomy): Eukaryota > Metazoa > Arthropoda > Insecta > Lepidoptera > Crambidae > Elophila > Elophila nymphaeata. The sequence goes on along the minus strand of OY039091.1, from coordinate 5,799,476 downwards.
ACACAATAACATTTTGGACCATTTTTGACTTTGAATTAGTATGAAGGTACACACTTACGGGTGTTACCAAGTAAGTGTGGTGTATGTGAAATTAAGTTGTAAGATGAGCAGGATTTTATGGGATATGCGGAGCTCGTCTATTTGCATGAACATCCAACTTGTTATTATTATAATAGACTTAGGCACGTATTATAGAAGGAGTCTCAAGAATGAACGCTGACTTGAGCGTCGTACGTCTCTGTCACTTTGTGCTTGACAGAAAGTGACAACCGATTCTCATACGGGCCTTAAAGTTAGTTAGACTGAGATAACTTCTTTCCACTTGCTATGAACCGTCTTCATAGATATATGCCTCGGCGATTTAGAGTTATTTTGACACGTCCAGTTTACAAGACTATTCTTTTATTCAATTTTATCTGCATGCTATTCCCAAGCCATTGGCTTTCTCACAGATTTCAATCAAGTATTTATTCTGCTTTTTCCCCTAACAAATAATTCTAAAAGACCATTAGCACGGTCGCCCAACATAAAAGTTCCTTACATCTCACGTCGATAAAGAGAGGATTTTCCGGGTTCTAACACGCGACGGCAAGAAGCCGCTGCGCCCTTGACATAAATTTAATCGAGACCCACTTTTGGAGTCGAGGGCGAATAGTTTGAAAGTATCGCTCTTAAGATAAACGGGCTTATATAAACTAGTCAAGGAGGTCGATGGTGTCAATCGATCACAAAAGCTAAGTTACCAAGCGCGCGATCGATACTCGGATGGTTGACGGAAAAAAAACACCTTGTATTGGAAGGGGTTACGCGCGCGGTGATCCATAGCAGCGTCGTAAAATAATGATAATAATTAACACTTATATCGCACACAAAATAGAAAAATAACACAAAAAGCCTAAAAAAACAGTACAATGAAGCGGCCTTATTGCTAATAAGCAATTTCTCCCAGCAACCTTGGAAGAAAGAAAAAGAAGGGAATATAAATGTGATATGAGTGCAGGAAAGTGAAAAGAATATTCTTATAATCTAATACAAACAAATAAAAAAAACCTTTAATTAGTCGCGTGGGGTCCATTGGACCCCAAACAAGTTAGTTTGTAGCATATTTCGGTAAATATTAGACTTACGCGTCTAAACGTTCTAGTAGCTTCCTAGCTCACCCGGACCTTCTGTCTGAGTGTTCCTGTTCAGAGGTGCATGTTGCTGTTCAGAGGTGCTTGGGATCCAACGAACCTCGTGCGACTAATAGTGTAAGTACTTAGACGCGATTAGCTAAAGGTTAAATCATTATCATCATCATCTTAAGCCTTCCTCAACCAATTTGGTGTAGGCTCCTTCAACCCCCTCCACTTTCCTCTGTTTTGGACTGTCAGTATCCAATTTTGGCCCGCTACTTTTCTGATGTCATCTTTCCATCTCAGTCGCGGTCTGCTTACTGGTCTTTCAAAAAACAGAGCAAATATTTCAGATATTGTGAAGCGAATAGCCAAACTGAAGTGGCAAGTGGCAGGTCATATAGCCCGTAAAACAGATTCGTGGTGCAAGGCTCTTATAGAATGGAGGTCGTAGGGCTTTAAAAGACCCGTTGGTAGACCGCAAAAAAATAAATGAGGAAGACAATATTGTATAGGGGCAGGTGACAAGGAAGTGACTCCAAAATTGACTTTTAAAGTAGTTCAATGAGCGAGCACACCTAATACTCTCAGGTAGAGCATTCCATAACCGAACTGCATGCAGAGGTTTACCAAGATCCTTAACATACTGCACCGAAAGCAAGAATACATAGAATGAGGATATTAGGAGAGCCCTCCTAATATCCTCATTCATGTATCGGACATTGGATTCCTTCAAGAACCAAGTTAGGAGTCATTTTTTTCATGCCTCTCCTTAGTCTATTTTATTTTATATATATTTATCAATTTACTGTATTTTGTTCTTCATAACAAGTTCTCCTTCAATTGGTATTATATTTAAATAAAAAATTAATAAGTCCTCATTTTTGCACCCGTTACTTCACTTCATTTTTATTTCACAGCCGAGAGACGCCCACTGTTGGTCACAGCCCCCCCTCCTCTCCAAGGATCTCCAATCGGATCAGTCTGCGCTACGCATCCCGCGATCTTTACCAGATCGTCGGTGCACCTTGTGTGGTCTACCAACGCTGCGTCCCGGTCCTAATGTTGATGCATAGTTAAATAATCTGCGTATTATTTATTTACATTTTTTACCTTTCCTCATCGCGGCAACGCGAAGTGGAGAGGATATTAAATATTTACGACGGATGGGACACGCGACATAAACTAAAAATTCTTATACAACAATGTTGCAAACGTCAACATGTCCATCGTAAACAGCGTTTTATGTTAGTCCCCTGAGAATACCAGACTAATGTTGCTATGTTAAAATTAGAGGTAGCATACTGGTGTTGCCAGCCTCTTTTGGTTGTGACTAGTGGCGATTCCTAGTCTGTAGTCTAGGCTCCAGGCTAACGTTAGGTAACTACTTTTTATTAATTATTAAACTGAAATACGAATCAACAAGGATATGTTATATTATTTGTATATCTATACAACATGTAAACTGAATAACCAACACCCTGAATACAGTTGGTTTGGGATCGGCTTCCGAGTTGATTTCAATAATTTTTTTTTGAAAAAAACGATTTTTTTTAAACAAAAACAAAAAAAAAACAAAAAGTACCCAGAAAATGTTGTACAATATTTTCTGGGTACTTATTGTTTTTTTTTAAATCGTTTTTTTTTTAAATTTATTGAAATCAACTCGGAAACCGATCCCAAACCACCTGTATTCAGGGTGTTGGTTATTTAGTTTACATGTTGTATATATAAAAATGAATACTGACTGACTGACATATCAACGCACAGCCCAAACTGTTGGGTCTAGAGATTCCAAATTAGGCACGTAGGTTCCTTTTGAGGTCTAGGGGTGCATTAAGAAAGGATTTTTGGAAAATCACCCTCTAAGGTGGTGATCAGTTTTAAAGCTAAATCGATAAAAATTGGTATTTAGCTACTTAGTTAGAAATTAAGAATGACGTATTTTAGGTTTTTTGAAAATTTAATCCCTAAGAGGGCAAAATAAGGAATGGAAGTTTGTATGGAAATCAGTCATTTTTTAAAGTAAAATCCATGAAAATCAGTAATGGCGCTTGGTTTATAAGAAATAATAAGAAAATTTAAATGCTCCCCGAAGTAACTATTCTACGCGGACGAAGTCGCGGGCCAAAGCTAGTGATATACAAAAACAAAATAGCTTATCAAAATCTGTCGCCGTAATAATAATGTTAACAGCATTATTGTGTCCTGACAGTTCATGATAACATACCTAGTTCCTCTGTGGTTAAGGGTTACAGGTGAAGCGCGATTCCATCTTCAGCATTGTCGTCACTTAGCATCAAGTAAGGTGAAGACCAAGAGCTTCTCTGTCAAGATTCAAAAAAATATAAAAAGGTCACCTATGGTATTGTCCTTTGTGTACTACGTGTTATGTAGTCTTTGTTTTCTATTTCTGCAATAAACTATTTGTATTTTAAACTGCAGATTCCAGGTGATGCTGCAGCGTCAGCAATATCACTTACTGTGGATGGCACTCAGTTGCGACAGGGTTTGAAATAAACTTGTGGAAGTATCGAACTTATTTGTCACGTTCATAATAGCAACGTAATAATTAAACAATGATATTTTGTGTTTGATCAGTCAATAAATGAACAGTACAGAAAAAGATTGTCTGATTTATCTTTGGCTACACCCTGCATCCGCCAAAAATCTCACTAGTGGTGACCCTGACGTGATTTGTCGCGAACCTTGATACGCCTACGGGATTTGTCGTGAATCCCGATATCTCGACGTGATTTGCGGTGGTTCCCTATATTCCGACTATTGGAAGTGCACAATGACCACGCAACAGCAACCGTTGGATATACCGATTAGTTGACCCCAATCATTGACTCCTGCCGATAATCAAACGAGTACTGTCCAGGTACCAGACATGGCATCACAGTCTCGTCGCGCATCCCAGAATTTTGGTGTGACGAGCCACGCTTATGGTTTATACAATGCGAAGCCGTTTTAGGTCCACAAAAATTAAGTAATGACGCCAGATACATGCCTGCCACTTCAGGGGATAATAAACTACGCATGTATGCTACAATGGCTAAAGACGTAGTGCTTAATTGTAAGTGCAACGGTCTGTAGCAACGTGTATAACTGTAGCTTTTAATTATTAATGCTACGATGCTACGGTCTGTAGCAGAAACCGTAGCAACCTCGCTCGTAGACGGAATAATTGTTTAGGACGAGGTCCCTTAAACTTTTTTGTCTCGTAGTGGCCTCGCTTTGTTTTTCTGTTTTGTTAGAGCACAGATTTAGGGCCGGTTTCACATGCTATGGTTAGGAGATATCTGGCAGTTAAATTGTCAGTTTTATAAAGATAATCTCTTAGATAAACGTTAATGGAGACTAAGAATTCCGTAGTCGTACGTGTTGAATGATAAAGTGATCTGTGCGACTTCTCCAATATATGCTTGGTAACTAGATAACTAACATGGTTACAAGAAAATAAAAATACATGTGTATGGCTAAAACACACAGAAATGATGTGTGCAAAAACAAAAGCTTACCTTAAGTTGGAAAAAATATTAAATCTCTAAGAAAGTTAATCATTATGTGATTAGCATCATCAAGGTGCAAGACTGATCTTGCCAAAAGTGTTCTGTGTAATGTTTTGTTACAAACGACAATAGTGACTAATGAGTGACTAACAAAAGCCGACATTAGAGGGGTTACACTCTAACATCTCGGCTGTCCAGGTACAACTCACATTTACAATATTAGCAAAGGTAGGTAAAAATGTTGAAGCGCACTCATAATCTGACATCATACATCTTTTTACTGCTCGTAAATATAATATTTGCCGGGGTTAGGCGTTCGAACCCATGTCAAAGTGACGCAAGCTTTTATGACATACGCACTAGTCTAACAATCTTTTGATGTATTAAAATATCAATGGATATGTTACTATGCTATTTTTGTTGATTACAAATAAGACGTTTGGTAATGGAATAAAGCAAGTTTTGGTTAGGATAATTGTATTTTACAGGTGTACGAGGAAAAATGATTTTTTTGTGTGGGACGTCTAAATTGTACAGATTGGGTAAGAAAAGGTTAGTCACCTTAAAGGTCTCTGCCCACGGCACGATAATAATATGCCCAGGTAATCAACACCGTATTATACTATGACCGGAACCACAGATTTAATAATACAAGCAGATAGGCCAAGCCGGCGTTTAACTTGTAACAAGTGTATGCCCAGCAAATAGTCCGACTTTTATTCATAAAAACATAATCGCTTAAAATTATGCGTTACTATCTTACAAATTGTATTACATTGCGGCTGTGCTTAACTTTCATTGCTTCGAAATCCTTAAGACGCGCGCAATGAATAGTGTATATTACGGCATGCTCAACCAGAACCATGTTATGTAGTACGGCCGCTGATCGCGACACTCGGTTATCCTATAAACTCAGCGATTTGACCGATCTCCTTAGATTGATATATCTGTGACCGGAACCGATTCTTTGTAACAACGCCCACTGAACCATTCCGTCACCAACCATACACGGAGCGCCACCGGCAAAATATTCTCGCCGACTGTTGTTGGCATAAGACGCTACATGAATGGTCGGTGATGGAACGGCTTAGTGCGAGTTGTTTCCATAGATTTATAATGACTGACGCTTGTACATTGGCAATGAATCATCTAGGGCAAAATCAAAGGATGCACCAATGTGTGAGTAATGCGCGTGCACGTGAAATGGTCTCGTCTATCTATCTCGCTCTAATATACGCGTTAGTATGCTCTTTCTCTTTCACATTGTCGATCTATGGATATTTTATATTAATTCATACAAATATTATTTTTGTTCGGTGTCGGTACGATTACGGTCATGGTATGATAAGGTAAAGCGGACAGAGACCTTAAAGTCGACATTTGCTTGTACCTGGAATTGCCCAGGTACAAGTAATGTCTATAATTTATTTCATAAAAACATAATATTGTTCTTATGCGCTATACAGACTGAACGAATTAAGTTGAAGAAACTATCAACTTAGTTGAAATTACTATCAACTTTTTAATATTCTTCGTCAAAGCAACAACGATTCTAAATAACCTTTTCAAATCCATGGTCATCTATCAGTGCTAGGCGCGGCGGGGAGGGAGTGAAAACGCTCGACTCCAATAGGCAATCTGCTGCGATTGCCTATTGGAGAAACCAGCAACTTGACACAACTAGTAAAAAATTGACAGTTGTTAATTGCATATATTTCAAACTGATTCTGTCCTTCGAGTGCAGCAACTGAAAACTGATACGATTATCGAAACTCAACTAGAGTTGTTATCTCTGCGCAGTTTCTTTAAGATACAGTTGCGGGTCACCTGTTGCCGCAATACGGAGATCAATGCTCTGTCTGCTAAGCGCCTTAATTTATCATCATCGTAACAGCCTTTATAATTCGACCCACTGCTGGGACACAAGACCTCTCCTTGTCTTCGAAGGAGGTTTAGGCAGTTTTCCACCACGCTAGCCCAATGCGGCTATGTGGACAGAGTATAAGGTGATTACTAATAGACCTGATAATAGTGACGACTAATAGACCTTTGCTGGTCTATTAGTCGTCTTTTACGACACCCATTGGAGGATATAGGATGATGCTATTCTACTCTGCCGGCACCACACGGCTAAATTATACTAATACTAATTTATACTAAAATTATAAAGCTGAAGAATTTGTTTGTTTGGTTGAATGCGCTACTCTCGGGAACTGCTAGTTCAAATTGAAAAAATATTTTTCTGTTGGATATCGAAGAAGGCTACAGGCTATATAACCAACATTAACGCGAGTGCAGCAGCGGGCGACCACTATTGCATAATATGTATGACGCTAATAATTTAATAAAACATTATTTTATTCGAATTTTGTAATGTCTAGGCCATTAGGTTTGATGTTGTTAAAAAACTGTATAAGTTCTAAGTTCTATCTACACTATATTGATCTTTGTCGTTATATCAATTAAGTTTAATTGTAAATGACTGCTTAGAATACGATGAATACAACGACGACTGCACATAAACGGAATTAAATGTCTTGATTTTAAAATATTCATAAGTTTATGTAGTTATGTGTATTTTAAAAATCTAGTCCATATTAAATACGACTCGTGCCTTTAAAATTCCGTTCTTCTTTTTTTAAAACAAGTTTACCATATAAGACCGAGTGCACAGCAATCAGACAATTCCAGCATAAGTAGGTCTGCACTCAAAGGAAAATTTTCCTTACAGTGAGTCCAGTTCAGACTGGAGTTATTCTAATACCACGAGAAAATAATGATTTAATTTTTTTTCTCTTCCGGAAACAGGGTCGAGTATAATTCTAAGTTTCTGGCTTCTCGTATCGGGTTTATAATAAATAATAAACGTTTATTTCTCACCATTAAGACGATTATGTGCTGTTGTCTGTACTATTGTGATAAACAGATGCTTTGATGCTTAATAGCTGAACTAGGACGGTTCCTGTATCTCAGGGTATAAACCCCATAATAATAATAATAATAATAATTCATTTATTTCAGGCAACACAATGCTTACATAGATGTTAAATAAACAAAGGGCCCATAGATTTATTATTATTATTACAATTACATGCAGGCTTACAGAAGTTATATTCCAACACACCAACAAGTCATGTTATCTGAGCATCTGAACTTAATATAATAGTATACTCAGAAATATAAATATCAAAAATATAAAATAAAATAATAATATGTCAAAAATAAAGATGCCAAAAGTAAATACAATCTAAAACAATGTCAATATTAATATTATGTCTGAATTACATTAAAACCATACGAATACAAATATATGAATAAATTAAAATTAAATAAATCAAAATTTAAATTAATATTTAGCTATGGCGCAATACGACGCACAGATATTTGGCATTTCTCTAATTCTACGAATTTAAGAGCCTCCGCACAAATGTACCTAACACTATCAGCAAATATGTCAATATTATCACAATGAGCGAGTATGTCCCCAATCAGACGTAACGCGCGAAAGGTCGGTGCGTTAGCGGCATGCACCGTGCGCGTGACAGGTTTACGCAGGAGCCGCGGCCGGCGGCGCGGGGCCACCGCCCCGTCCTCATCTCTCGGTATACGTGCGGGAACCAGTAAATCTACGCACGATATTATGTCGGTGTCAATTTTGTGGTGGAACGCAGAAATGAAGTGGCTGAGAAGAAGCATCTTACGCCTGTGACTCAATGTCTCCAGTTCCACCATACCTGCGACAAATTGTGATGGATATAAGTATGGGTAGTACCCATAGCACCTCCTATATAGCCAACGCGCGAACTTGCGCTGAATCCGTTCAACCATAATATCATATTTGTCTTCATGAGGATCCCAAACTATAGCTGCGTATTCTAGTTTACTACGTACATAGGCGTTATATAACACTTTTGCCACAGCCACGTCATTGAACTCATAGGATGTCCGTATGATAAAACCTAATACCTGATTGACATTTTTGCAGGTAGTTATCACATGGAGATGAAAATCTAGCTTAGTATCTAATATCAATCCCAAGTCACGAATGTCATAAACTCTATCTAAACAGGCGTCAAATAATTTATATTTTATTAGAAGAGGACTACGTTTGCGAGTGTAAGTGATTACTTTGCATTTGGACTCGTTAAAAGGCAGAAGATTACCTAGACTCCATTCAGATATTACATCAATATCCGCTTGCAGAGCGGCTGCATCAGCACTGTTCTTTACTTCCATAAACAACTTAAGATCGTCAGCAAAAAGAAGACACTGAGCAGAATTTACGATTTCCGGCAAATCGTTGATCATCAGCAAAAATAGAGTCGGACCTAAGGTACTTCCCTGACTCACACCAGACCTAGTGTAGTATTCTGTCGACTCAAACCCTTGGACCCTTACAAACTGGCGTCTACCGTCAAGATAACTGGCAAAAAATTTTAACAGTCTAGGTGTAAATACCTTAAAACTAACATATATAATATAAAATATAACTTATAAACTAAGGCACACGTAGAGTCGGCGACGTGTAGCGCAGCTCATTAGGGAGTCTTCTATAAAGTGGTCTTCCAAGAATTAACATTAAAAATCAATAAAATCCTTTATAACTTAGAGAGCTTTTTTTGACAAAATTTTACTGTCGTCTACTAAAGTGCTTTTTAGCGCCACTGGTTTTATGGTATAAAAAGGTCTAAGAATTACTACATCCGATGTAAGCGTGCTGTGCACATGCAAGTTGTAAGAAGTGGCGTGGTCCCTTCTTCTTAAAGGTTTTGTCTTGGTCCAAAGAAAGAAAGCTCACCGACAGGGCCCAACTTTCTACTGCGAGCTGCGATACCGACTACGCCGATGTACCTGTCACGCCTGCACTACACCATGACCATGCAGGACGTCGCAGAGTACATTAAGATGAAGACCAACTTCCTTCTGAGGGTGGAGCCGTTGGAATCTCGACATGACGTCAGTTTTAAGTCGTTTGTTGTACGAGTCCCTACAGAAAAGCTGGACACATTTATGAAGGAGGACTTCTGGCCGAAAGGGGTGGTGTACCAGCGTTTCCGCGGTAGATTGCCTGTACTCACTACCAGAACAGTGCAACATAAATGAATGCATTTTTTATATATTTAATAGTTGATATGTATGTTAGTCCGTAAGGTATTTATCTATGGGTCATGGTTACCTGAAAATAAAGATTGTTATTATTATTATTAGGATTAAGGCTTTTTAAATCAAACTGAGATTTTCTAACACTTATCGTACAGCCATACAGCCAAAACTATACAGCCTAGTTGCATACTAATAAAATTCATAGTCAATAATTATATTAAAGTTTGTGTGCTGGCAGATAATTCCAGTTCTTAATAAGTCATGGTCAGTTTTTTAGTCTGTATCAGCACAACAGATCACATTACCGCTAGTGCGAGAGATAAACCGCCGCGCTAGCCACCCTCGCCTTCCTGACCTGCAAGGTACTTCTTCACGCCTCTTTTGACTGACCCAGGATTGTAGGAAGGAGGGAACACGAATGCTGGCAGTGAATTCCATTTCTTGGTTGTGTGACAAAGAAACGAGTTGCCAAATTTCTTAGTTCGCGTTGGAATGGTATCTCAGTTTGTCGGTGACACCGTAGACCAGCACGCGTAGTCCTTAAAATAAATCATAATAAATCATAAATCATTTATTGATTTTTCTCATCACAACAGGTAACATAAAAGCATGATAAATATAAATTAATTAAGTTTATCCTATATCCGTGGTGAGAGAACTGGTGCCTGAGATAGGTTTACGGTGTAAACCTGTAGTACAAGTCACCAGGCCGCTCCCTTTGGATTATGGAGGGTCTAATTTTAACATTTCAATTAATTATGTTGTTACAGTAAGATAGGTGGTGGATAAAACATACAATAAATGACAAAAATAATAAGTTTATAATAAATATCTACCTAAGAGAAATGATCGTCTGCAGAACCCAGGTCCCAGTGTGTATTGCAGTGTATTATGAATGTATACTATGCTGGGGTGTGTGCTGTGTGTGTGTTTGAGTGTATATGTATGTGTGTGTCTTTTGTAGCTAAGAATTAAATGTACCACTAGTTTATGGCCTTTTATCTTAATATCTTTACTAGAAGGAGTGGAATGCAATAGAATAATTGGTATTGTTAAATAATATTTTCTGTAAATATAGTCTATATAGATAAGCATAGATAAAAGGAATGAAGATGGTGGGATTAGGGAAAAAAGCTCCTAAGAGCACTTGCCGTGGTTTAGACGCTAGAATGCGCTTAATGACGCAACATCGCGACGCAAATGGAATGGCTTGAGATGAGTCACCAGTGATGCGGGTCGCGTGACGCTGCAACCTATCCAAAGCATCCAGTAAGTACTTGGCGAAGCCATCCCACAGGTGCGAGCAATACTCCACGCAGGACCGCACTTGCGTCTTGTATAGCAAGCACAGTTGATCAGGCGTACAAAACGCCGCACCTTTTTCAGGATTTCGAGTTTCCGTGAAACTGTTTTTATCACGCTTTCGATGTAATCCTTCAGATTCAAGTCGTGCTAACCTCCATACCGAGCAAAGCGATACTGCTCTCTAGCGTTGTGCTTATGGTTGGCCTATGGCAGTTCTAGAATGAAATTTGCATACATCGATTCCTAAGGAGAAAACAATCCACCGAAGCACAGATGATATGAAATGTGCGGTGATAAGCGAACGATCGCTACGATCAAAGCGGAGACGAAAGAACGATCGCGGAAACCGCATTGCCCCGTACATCTCCACGAGACGCATCTCGGCGTGACACATCTTTTCTCGACGTCACTTTGCTCAGTGCGACGTATTTTGTATGGAAACTCCATGGCTCCTTTCTACTGAAGGTGAGCGTTGCTTATAACACATCAGATTGCCTACACAAGTGGCTAATCAGTTCCATCGGAGGCACAACGAAAAGAAAGGTTGTGTAGCGAATGTAACGAAAAGATCTAATATTCGCGTATTTTCTTTGGTGAAAAAGGACCGTATACGTTTGAAACATACTTACAATCACGCTCATAATCTCGAAAGGAGTTGAGTGGAGCGCTTAGTTAAAATTTTATCACACATAAAACCACATCTGGCAGTATAGGTCATGCATTGCTTCAAAATAGTGACAGATTGCTAGCCTGTCGCCTAATCCATAAAGTAACAAGTCTTCAGTGAACCAACAACCAGGGACAGATGTTGCATTTTAAATCATCTCATCAGTACGGGGAATTAAGGAGTTTTAAAAACTATAAATAGTCTGCATTTTCCAAAATAAACTATTACAAAATATTTTTGCTGGTACATAGTAAAGTAAAAAATATATTTAGTTGCACTCCCGATATACGAGGTAAGTCACGTTTCAGTTAGCTGGCAACATTGCAGCTTACTAGCTTGCTCGAATCGCTATGTCACTGACAATTTTACACGCGACGTGATCCGAACCGTTAAAAGATATGAACTACGTCTTGGATCTAAGTGTCTCTCTTGCATTATATTTAAAAAAAAGTTATACTAGAACAGACGACAGCATTAAAACAAGAGTTATGTATAAAGGGCTACTTATCGCTAAAAAGATGGACAGGATCTAAAAATCGGGAGTGGTCTCCCTTTAACTTTCTCTTATACCGGAAACGACTCAAAGGATGATAGAAACCATATATTTTGATGTCATACATGCATGTTACATTTTGGTCACCCATCCAAGTACCGACTGCGCACTTGGTTGCTTATTTGTGATCGACGGCTCAAAAGTTGATAGAACCCTTATATTTTGATGTCATATCATCATCATCATCATCAACAGCTCATATAATGTCCCCACCGAGGGGCTCGAGCCTACCCCACATTAGGGGCGATTAGGCCTTAGTCAACCACGCTGTCCAATTGCGGGTTGGTCGACTTCACAAACAACCTAAGAATTTCTTCATAGGTGTGTGCAGGTTTCCTCATGATGTTTTGATTGTCATATACCTACGCATGTTAAATTTGGTTGCAATAAGTATATACTCGAATTATCGTGCTAATGCACAGACACACACAAAGATACAATTCCAAAAACGGTATTTTTGGACTCAGGGAGGTCCAAAACGTGTAAATCAGTCAAAATCTCGAGGTCGAATTTTTTGACGATTACAAGACTTCCTCTATACCACATATGTATACGAGAAAGTAAAAATTAGAGTTCAAGTATCTTTCGTAACTTCAACGTATGTTCGAAGCGGAGACGAGAAGAGTTGTTTTTTTTTAAAAGTGTATCCACTAATGCTGAGATGCGCACTGACTAGACTGTAACGGAGATGTGTGCGATGTTTGTTAAGATGGCAGTTTAGTTCGATCCGACACGAAAGCCGACGCTCATTACACGCCGCTCACATCTCTTCTCGTCTCTGCTGCGTTCAGTCGGCCGGCGCCAGCTTGCGAGGCACAGATTCTATTGGTTGTTTAATATACAGCTCCTCACCTCTCGTCTCGTCTCCGCTTTGGTGGAGTCCGGGTCATATCTGTAAGAATTCCATGGATTCACAGTGTGGGTGCCGTGTCTAATGCGTTGCAGAGAAGAGAGCCAGAAACAGTGCACGGGACTGGTGACCCAGGTGCAGGGTTAAGAAGGGCACCTTATAATGCATTGGCACCCATCTGCACAACCTCGGGTTCTCTCCCGCCTAACTAACCTAAATATTTGATATGATCCTGCTAGAGCAACATCCCCAAAGACCACGCTATAAAATCCTCAAAATCATTGTCTTGGACTGAATACGCGTCTTATGTTTTTTTGGTTACATATCCGACAGACTTAGGGCTGATTTTTCAATCCCTAGATAAAACAGACGGATAAGTTATTAAGATAACCAAAGGAAAATTTCACTTGCAAAATACGTAATGAAAACTGACAACCTAATTTTTATTTGTCTGAGTAGTACGTTAACCGACGAATAAAAAATATCTAGGTATTGAAAAATCAGCCCTCAATAGAATTATTCTATTTTTACCGACCTAATTGTGCTACTTACGAGTGTACAAACCAAGAAGCTTATATTTTATGGTACACACCAATTCCAAGTCGATAACGATTCATATATTTTGACATCTGACAGCTGTCAAGCTGTTACGGAATTTTATTTTTGCGTTTACAGTTTCATCTTAATTGGGCGTCAAATATTTGCAAAAATATTTCGTTCAGGTCTTGGAAGTGCAAATTTCAAAGATTTGATAAAACGATGTTTACCATAAAAACATAAGCACTAAGCACTGACAAATTTCGACAGCGAAAACCAGTGTCTCGGTGGCGTAATTGGTCAACGCATCCGCTCGGATTGTGGAAGATGTTCGAGTCCCGCCTGAGGCAAGTCGATTTTTTTCAGTGCATTTTTCTAGTGTCAAGCTGTTGTTAAAATGTATGAAGACGTAAGCATTTTGGATTTGCTAAACGTTGTAAATGGAATTTTCCTAAAAAAAATAGAATCAGGCAAATGATTTTCATACGAATCTAAATATTAATGGGAAAGGCAAGTATTTCTTAGCATGGAAACTATTCTTTTAACAAATCCGATAATCGAATTCCAATACATATAAAATCACAAGATCATCAAAAAGACATTAGCATATCATCAAAACATCCAACCAATGTAGACTCCTTTGCACGTTTCCAATCTCTGAGCAGGATTACTCCCAAATGGCGCCTAGGTCATTCTCTATCGGTTTCGTGCCCAAAGCCATTTATTCTAAATGCTTCGCCAACGGGCTTCGAATTAAGATTACATCCGATCCCTTTCCCCGGCATAGCTCTGTCTCTCTCTAAAACGTGTAAAAGTAAGCGGAATCAGATAATGATCCGTTGATTGGTTTGTAAGGGAACAATGTGAATTGTTTCGATTTTCCGTGGTAGGCTATTGGGTGAAACTTCGCTCGGTATCTAAATGTAAGTCAAAGGCTAATAGTTTCTTGCGTCTAGTAATCTAGAAAATATTTAGTCTCATGTCTTCCTATCGTATGTCGTGTATTCTAAGGGGTAGCGTATTCATACAACTTTTATTTTAACAACTGTTTATGTGTAGCAAAAGTTTATAGAAATATATGGCAATCCTAAAATACTATCAACTCGATAGTTGTCCGACAAAAAAATCAAAACGTTGGACAACTATCGATCAAGGCGTCAATTTGTATTGTAGTGCATTAAAATTCGCATACCATCGACTAAACAACATACACACTAGCTTTTGAATCGGCACCACGTATACACAATCCGACTCGAAGAAATGTAAGAGATGCTACCCTTACAAGTAATGTTGATAAGTTGATAAGTATGTACATAGATTAATATAAGTACCTACGTAATGGGTAAAGCAAACGTCCCCTAAAGAGAGTTTATTTCAAAGTTAAAGTAATACATTTGTATACAATAAAAGAAGTTTGTACGTCAGCATAATATTGATAAATACGATACAATAATTAAGTCACGTGAAGTGCTTGTACACAAAACAAGCACAAGGGGATCAAACCAGTAACCTCTTGATCTATGGATCTTGATCGGTACGAACACTTATGTTTAGCAATGCCAATATTTACCGTCACGTGTGATAGACGGTGTGGTAATTAGGCCATCGGCGGTGGTATTGCTTAATTTTTATTAATTAAACTTTAGTGCATATCTCGCCGTCGTAGAGTGCGCTCATGAACATGAACATTCTAGGATAACATTAACATTTAAGAGCATTTTGTAGAAAGTGAAATACAATCGTTTTGTGTTACTATAAACTTTCTATCATTCAAACATTCATCCCCAAAGCTCATGCACCAACAGATCTAAAACCGATAGGTGAGTCACTAGACGAAGATGAATGACAATTGGTAAATTTCAGTTAAAAATCATGTAAAATACACAAAACTAAAACCGGTTCAAACGAACGACAAGAAAAAGAAGTTTTACAAAATCTCATAAATTTCTTTTCCAATTCTTATTTATCTTATAAGTATCCAAATTGATAAAGAGAACATTTAAATAATAATTACTTTGCAAAGTAAAATGAGATTTTTAGCCATTAAAATGGTAATACCGACTTGCAAATAACAACTTAAGCCGCCTCTCCAAAAGGTCCATTTCCCTTCACAAGCTATCCTTGTACCAAAATTAACCAAGAAACTTTGACATGAAATATTCCATTAATACGGTTATTATTAATTCAACTTAGTCTTAGAAGGGGGAGATAATCTGGTCAATTTTGGGCCAGAGAAGCTTACCGTTTACTTTATCATGGCCCTGATCTATTACAAATTTTGTTTGAGATATTTTTCGCAAAACTGTTCTTTAGCTTTTTACGGTTTTGCAAGATCTCGTAACAATGAAAGAAGACGTAAAACTTAATAAAATAACCCTACTCAAGTTTCATTCTAACGCTTTCCAAACTTATTTCTTTCTTGACGCATTTTTTGTTGCCGCATTCGTTCAATTTACTATGTGGAAGACCCATATGTAGGATCGTCTGGGTAGGTACCACCGTTTTTCCTATTTCTGCCGTGAATCAGTTCGCTGTGTTTCGGATTGAAGGAAAAGTTAGCCAGTGTTATTACTAGACATGCCTTCCATGCCTAGTAATAACACTGGCTAACTTATATCATCTTAGTGCCTAGGATGGCAACGCACATGCACTGTTAAAGTCATCATCAACATAACAGCCTTTATAATTCGACCCACTGCTGGGACACAAGGCCTCTCCTTGTCATCGAAGGTTTAGACAGTAGTCACCACGCTTGCCCAATGCGTATTGGTGGACGGAGTATAAGGTGATCAATACCCCTTTGCTGATCCATTAGTCGCCTTCTACCACACCCATTGGAGGATATGGGGTGTCGCTATTCTACTCTGCCGGCATCACATGGCTAGATCTTAAGTGATCACTGCCACTTTATGACTTTATGCCACTGTTAAGTGATTTATCCTTAATATTGCAAGTGTCTATAGGCGACGGTAACCACTTACCACCAGGTGAGCTGAAAGATTGTTTGCCATCTATGTAGTTTCCGGTCATTTTATCATCCTTAATGCCGCAGCAATTTAACAGCTTAGAAAGGCAACGCCTCTCTTTTTCTATAAATGACACGAAATGGCGGCTACAAAACGACTGAGGAGCGTAGCGCATCGCCTATTTTTCATAGTAAAAAGAGGCGGTATGGTTCTGATTTGACCTTTGGTCTCATCTCCTCTGTCGTAAAATCCGACTGAGGGATTGTGAGAGATTGTGAAGTCATCATCGCACCGTGGGTCACTCGCGCAGAGGCGAGTATATTTTCATGGGTTTACTCGCCGCCGCGCGAGTGCGCGAGTTCAGTTGTATCACGAAGCTTTGTAAAATTATATTAAAAAAAGAAATTATACTTACCTACCATAAACATTTCTTTTCATTAAGTGCGGTGATGTATGATGTTTCGTGATGTAAGTTTCCTATGTTCTAAACACGTGAAGCCTAAGTAATTGTGTATTTGTATTTATAATGTGTATCATGACAATATAGCCCAGTATTATTCAAGCAGTCGTTGGTTTTAATTTCGAACCTTATCCGCACCACTGCGCGAGTGAACCAAGTGGGGTTGGTGTCAGGAAGACGGCCGGTCTTAAAACTTTGCTAAAACATAACTAACAGTATGGTGACATATTGCAACGACCCCAGGGTAGGAAGAAGGAAGTATTCAATGTATGTGTCCCGGTCGTAAAATTGTGCAGATCATGAAATGTGCGGCATATCATAAAATGCTATTGGACCATAAAAATCTCGAACACTGGTCGAGTAGCCCATTATCTAAAACTTGGTAGTGGTCAGGAGTCAGTCAGTCTGGTTGAAGGTTAGTATAATCTCCGTATCTGTGTGATCGGTAGGTAGACGATATGCCCAAGCATTTCTGATCTGGCCAATTATACGATCGAGCCACGAATGTATGCATGCGTTATGTATGCGCCATGCAATAATATCATGAAATTTCAAACAAAATATCCTACTTTGACTGTGATATTTTCAATGTCTCTTTCATAACTTTTGGGAATAAATTACTGCATTTCCTGCGGCCTTTCAGTTCACACTCAGCGTAATATTTGTTTCGGATTTATGTAAGTTAGTTATAACTACTTGGTAAATAAGAGAAATATTTGGATACCTTTAAAGCAAGTGCTGTATATATCTGTAATTGGCAAACATGTATTGTAAGTGTTCAACGTGTCATTCTGTTGATGTACCTTATATTAATAAATGTATAAATTTTCTGTAGGTTCCCTTCCTATGTACAGAAAATCTAAAACCAACTTTAAATCCCATTCTTTAATGATATCAAACCAAAAATGAAGGAAACGTCAATATCCTTTAAAAAGAGTGTTAAAAAGTTATTATTCAATGCCGGAGTATTTCCGTATCCGCATTAAAACTTTACACATCAGTGCTTCTTGCTTTCTTAGTCTTGCATTTTGAACTTTATTCCTTACATCGTAGAACTCAGAATTGCCTGCGAGTATCTAAAGTACTTATGGTAAAATCGCTGCGTCAGGCCTTATCGTGATATTGAATCGCTTGAATTCTAAACGCCTTCCTCCTATTAGTTTCTTTAGCTATCTAACCTAAGTAGATATCTTCATTTACTTTGAATGGAATAAATTATACCTTATCTACACAGGAATACAGTTCAATATACATTTCTAGTTGAGAGAGTCAATATCGGATATTTCGGTCCATAGTTTTTAAAAGTGATGACGCAGCAATCGAAGGCTTCAATTCGTTCCTCTGGAACCGCAAGATTATTAAATATTTAAAAGCGAAATTTCGCAGGGGATAACTTTGCATCCAGCGTTACTTTACAGCGACCTCATCCCGATGTATTAAGAACGAGTTTTGCGAAGATAATAATAGCAACCGGTCTAATAACCTTAACAACTTTTGGCACATAAATTGCTATCAGACTCATTCCCTATTCCTAATGATAACTGCGGCTAGGAAGTTGGAATAAGCTCATAATCTAATAATCCATAAACCATATTTGCCTGACAGAACTAATTCCAAACTTGGGCAGTTATACAGAACATCATACGAATTTGAAACAAAAAGATGGCACACACGCCAACATCCGTTTAGGCTGCGAAAAGATAACCACATTGAAATCCTTCAACCCCTGTATGACTGAAGTCAACTTTATTCCGTTTTGCCTAAAGCTCAATTCAGTTAAGGAGAGCTCGGCGATCTGTTAACGAAATTTCGCCCTAAAGCCATAGGCCTAAAGCTCAAATTCGAGGTTGCTTCTGAAACCGCAGCAGTGCGCATCTAGGGGAATGTAAGCAATTAGGTAGTTTTTTTCACTGCGGATGCTAAAATGTTTCAATCTATCAACAATGTGCACTCACCGTCCGTCGTAGAGGTTATATTCATCTTGGCTACGAACTTCTTGCTTCAAACTGTATGCACAATTTTCTTATAAATGAGTATAAAAGAAAAAAAAGTTGATTTTTGAATCTGTATGAGATTCCTTCTCCAATAATTTATATACTTTTAATGTCAACAGTCTATCACTTTTGAGAGTGCGTTCCCCTAAGGGAAGCAGCAATTTACGCTAATGCAGATAAAAATGCGTCTCATAAAACACCCAATTCACACTCACAAATCACTTGTTAATGACACCGATGTACTTGAATTTCGAACGCACGCGGTCAAACGTCAACTATTGGCGCGAACACTTGACAGATCGCTGATTGATTCCGAACAATCGGGTACGCGACAGTTTATCCGTGGATAACACTGGAGGACACTCAGAATGCGATCGAATACACCACAATTAGGAAGGAAGATCCTACTTTGCGAGCAATCCGAAGCTTTTTGATAGTGTAACGACAAAACAAATAGTCCGGAATGAGTGAGGCTCGGGCATGCGCGATAGGCACTGCCGTATGCGTACATTGTTAAGCCGCGGTTACTGAACTTCCTAACTTTGATATAAGGCATTAATTGAATAAATAAAAGGGTGTTAAAAATAAAAAAAATAATATATACATATCAACTTAGAAAGAACTGCTATAAGAACAGAAAAGGCCTTCGGAATCATAAATTGGATGTGAAATATTTCCTAAGGACTCTTTTCCTATAAATAAACAACTGAAATTTTGTTTGGGAGATTAATACAATATTTAAAAAATATATAATAGTTTTTTTTTTAAATAAAATATTTTAATACTTATAGTGCGGACTAAACTATAGATAAAAAAAATTACAGTAAAAATAGAAACAATCTACAGAAAACAATTAATTTAACAGATATTCTCGAAAAAAAGCGGGTTTTGATCGACATAAAACGTCTTTCAACAACTTTATACTTTAGAGATGATATTAGAAATTATTATCTACAACTTACAATATTAAACGCCTGGGCAGGACCTGTGTCACAGATTAAAATACTAGATACAAGATAAAACTGTCAATTTAAATGTCAGATATTTCCTAGTCAGAACCTTTGAAACCGGTGCTAGAAATATTACCTAATTATTTTTAACTTTTAGCGTTGCAACTCAAAAATGCATGTAGCGGTCGAAAAAAAAGAACACGCGTTTTTTTAATTTGAAAAATTCCAAAATGGAATAGTAGCGGTAGTTAATTCCATTACCCAAAACTCTCCTGTGGACGTGTCCCTACATCTGCAGCGAACTAGGTAGGCACGTACCGCGCAGGGCCCGCTACTCTTGAGATATTTATCCGCGAGTGACGGATACCTGACTTGTGTCCGTATACGTATACCTAGGTACCTTTGTTCTCGCACTTAGATTTATGACGTAGATACGCGATGTACTGTGCAGGAACTTTGTAATTGTGGTATGATGGTTACGTTTTACGCACGGGTACCGTTGTCTTGTAGATTAGGGTTTTGGGTGCTGGAAAATAATTTGTCAGGTGTTCATTATTTCTTGCTCTTCCTGCCCTGCTACTAATTTCATTTCTTCTCTTCGTCGTTTCGCTGTATGTGTCTTTTCGGAAAATATGAACGCCACGCTCTCCCATTGCTCATCATTTCAGCCGAGAGACGCCCACTGTTGGACATAGGGGAGGCCTATGTCCAACAGTGGGCGTCTCTCGGCTGGAATCTCCAAACCGGTCGGTCCTGTGCTGCCCGCATCCAGCGGCTTCCCGCGACCTTAACTAGATCGTCAGTCCACCTTGTGGGGGGCCTACCAACGCTGCGTTTCCCAGTGCGTGGTCGCCACTCGAGGACCTTTCCACCCCAACGGCCGTCAGTCCTCCTCGCAATGTGCCCTGCCCACTGCCACTTGAGGTTCGCAATTCTTTGGCCTATGTCGGTGACCTTGGTTCTCCTGCGGATCTCATCATTTCTGATATGATCACGCAGAGAAACTCCGAGCATAGCTCTCTCCATTGCCCTTGCCAATCCCAATGCTCGTATAGTTTCAATTGGGATCTCATCCTTCCCTGTGGTTTTTCAATTCTTAAGATGTTGAATGGCGGCTCTTACTTCTGACTGAAGAATATCAGGCTCCAACATATCACTCGCAGGCTCCGTAGGTGTGAAATTTTGCGACTGAGGATCTTGAAACAAGGTCTGACAGAAATTCCTCCACACTTCCGAAATTTTGTCCAGTTCAGTGACTACTTGGCCATTCTGATCTTCGATAGCCCAGTCGATAGCCCAAATTCATTTGGGGTAGTGTAATATGTGAACATAATATCCTTTTTTTATGAAAAGGTCTACCAAATGACTCCATTCCACCTGATGGTAAGCAAAAGTGAAGTCCAAAGGCAAAGATGCTAGTGTTAGAGATAATCTAAGTCCAGCACTAGCAACCCTCGTCTTGTTTACATCTAAGCTGCTTCTTCACGCCTCTTTTGAATAACTCAAGATTGTAAGAAGGAGGAACATGTATGCTGGTAGTCAATCAACCAAATTCATACTAAACAAGAGTAGTACTGCGGCTAGAAAGTTGGAATAAGAGTCGTCGGTGGCGTAGTACGTAAGGGCGTTATCTCCCACCCAGGAGGCACCGGTTCGAACCCCGCCACGTACTAATGTGTTTTCAAATTTTGAATCCGTTCGTCGCCCCTAATGTGGGGTAGACTCGAGCCCGTCGATGGGGACATTATATGAGCTGTTGATGATGATGATGAAGAGTAGTACTAACCAAGAGTTGGCTGAAAGTTTGGGGCAGAGTTTTCAATAGTGGCGCGTGGATTATGAAACACATGACTTCAACAGGACACTTCAAAGAAACAGGAAAAAAAAAAGCTTAAAAAGGCTTAAAAAGTCTATTACACTCCAGGACAAACACCAGGTCCGTCAGAAGAGCTTTCAGAAAAAACGGGACCGTTGTGAAACTTATTTAGACTGACTTATACTGTTGTCCATAGGCGTCCTTTCCAGCATCGCCGGAGATTTTTTAAGCAGTCGATCACCTTAGTGGATTGTCTAGCCAATAGGGCGAACTTTCCGTAGAGAGTTTAAGCTCACAGATTTCTCCCGTGATTACAGGCCATGGTAGTTAGGCAACCTAATCCAAGGAGTGACAAGAGTAAAAGGGGCGACACAAAAGATCCTAATGGGTCAAAGTGCGTCATGAGGAGACTCACGGACTAAGATAAGAGTTCCAGTGATCTTCGTCTCACTGTTGGTGTCGTCTAGTCTCTTCAGGGCTCGGATCGAAAGGAAGCGGGAGACCCAAGAGTCCGAGCCCTTAGATGCTTTTTTTGTCAATAGAAAATCCTTTATGGACCGTATCCCACGTCACTGCAGGCTAGACAGTTAGACGTGTGTGGGACTCTCCATGGAGTTTCTGGGAATACCCTCTAAAAACCATCGGTGCCCTCACAGCCCTTTGTAGGGATGTTTCGGGAACGTATACAGTGTACGCTTCGTCCCAAAACGTCTCCGGGCTCGAGCCTTTAGGCCACGTCCTCAAAATTAGCGGCGACCGGGGCGACGGCAGAGGCGGCGAGGCTATGGTATTCGAATCCATGGCCTTAAAGGCCTAAAGGCTCGGACCTCAGCTCGGCTGAGATGGCATCGTAACCCTCAAATGGATGATTCCATTTTGATTTTTTCTCGTTAACTTCATCCGGAGTGTTTTTAGCTATGATTCAAGAATATCTGTTAATCTGCTTGAAGATCATGAGTGCTTTTATAGTTGATGTAGGGATCTGAGAAACTGCCACACGTCTGATTGATTTGAAAATTGGTATACTGCAACTTTGATGTAATTGCTGATGCTGCAGCGTCTCCTGGAAGTTGCAGTATACTTAACCTCATGATATTACAGGAGAGGTATTGTGTTTGAGCTCTTTGGATTAGTCACAATAAAAGTTTTATAGGTAGTGCTCAAAATCTTGTTATATAAAAAGTGGGATGATAAACTTAAATTCACATTTCCTACTTCTTGTGTACATTTAATTTCAGAAATCTGAATTTATTTCGATGAGCAACACAGTCCGTCCCTTACCGTCTAGTAACATAAAAGTAACGAATTATGGCTCTTGTGTCTCTAATAATAAATGATCATATTATTATTTATAAAGACGTAATATTAAGGCATATATGTATAATAAATGTGAATAATTTCATTAGCGATCTATTGTAGTTTCTATAGGACGTTAAGGACAAATACTTAATTAAGCCTTTGAGAAGGCTTTTCGGTACCAATTTCCTATGTCATTGTACCTCACATTAGATCGTAAAGAAAGAAGACCTTATTAATTAATAAATAAGGTTGAAAATATAGCGGCAGACTTATTGGGGGACGTATATTAAGTTTCGCCACAAAGACAAATAATTTTGACAAGGAACACACAAGGAACAACAGGTAAAAATATTATATTCTATAACAAAATTAGATCGGTCTTTGAGAATAACATTACATTATAATCACGATCGAAATCCCATAAGGGGTTTAGCAAAGCTTTAGGTAACATTTAGTTACACCTAAATCCTCATTTGGCAGTGCCTCCAGTACTGACAGGTTGGTACTCCTACCTACTTTCTTCTCCTAAAATTGTTTGTCCAAAAATCAAACTTTGTAATACAAATTTGAATTTAGGATTATGGAACAATTTTCGCGTTTACAAACGCTAGAATATTTCTAATACTAGAAAAAATACACTGAAAAAAATCGTCCTGCCTCAGGCGGGAAACGAACCCAGCATCTTCCGCAATCCGGGCGGCTGCGCTAACCACTACGCCACCGAGGCTCTGCTTTCGCTGTCGAAATTTGTTAGTGCTTGGTGCTTATGTTTTTGTGGTAAACATATGGCTTTTTCTTGAATTTAGGAATAATAACTTTTATTGAAAATGGTTTTAAGTCATTTGTATATTATTGATTGTTATATTTAAAACAAACAAATGTAGGGTATGCTGTATTTAGGGATTTTAATATTATGACATGATAAGTTAAGTGATTTTAACTTCGGGCAAGGTATCATTCGGACAAATGATGATTAGGATAAAAAAGTGGCACTTTAGATTATGGCAAAAAAAGTTAAGGAACACAATAGAGAACCCACTCTAAAATATCTCTGCAGTTCGGGTATTAATTAAAAATATTAATATTAATTATTAGTATTGTCAAAAGAGCAGAACCCAAATCTGCTGCCTCATAGGTGCTCTCACTGGCCACTTTGCCACTAGAAGACACCTGTGCACAATACCCAAAGCTGATGACCCGATCTGTAGAATGTGTGGAGAGGAGGAAGAAAGCATGGAGCACATACTATGTGATTGCGATGGACTAGCCAACAGGCGACTAAGGGTCCTAGGTTCAGCTTACCCTAAGCCAGAGGACTTCATAGACCTTATTCCCGCCAACATTGTAAAACTCATACAAAATGTTTTCGATGTTGGCGGGGATGGGTGATAAGGAAAGGGGAAGCACAAAAGATCCCATAGGGTCGAAGTGCTCTGAGATAGTGATATTATTTGTTAACCGACTTTAAAAAAAAGAGGTAGTTCTCTATCCGACTGTTTTTTTGTGTTTGTTACCTGATTACTTCGTCAATTATGAGTATTACGACTCGATTTTAATGATTCTTTTTTAGGTACGTCAAGATCAGAGATGGCCCGTATAAATTGTATCGATATAAATTCGACCCTTTTTGAACAAATCAGTAATAACAAAAAAAAACGTGTTAGTTAAAGTTTCCATTAAGTTTTAATGAGCGCCTAGTAGGCCTATCCGTTTTCAATAAAATATACTTTATTTCCACTAAAAATAATAAAATAAAATATTTTTAGCAAAAAAATAGGACAACCGACTTCAATGCGTACAAATTTAAACTAAAAAGTAAGAAATAAATAATATTTTTATGAATGAGTTGAAAAGAGCGTGATAGAAAACCAAGGAAAGTATTGATACACATTTATAATTCTTTATTTATAATTCATACTCCGATATATTTGGAGTCGGTGCCAGCCTAAGCAAAATAAACTTACCTAATAGTTACGAACTTGATTAATCCATTAACTATACATAATAATGAATGATGAAGATAAGAAATAATCCGCCGCTCCGTGAAGTTCGAAAATTGCAAACACTATCCTCCTTGGCTAGCTGGCACCGGCTCCAAATATATCGAAGTATGAATTATAAATAAAGAATTATAAATGTGTATCAATACTTTCCTTGGTTTTCTATCACGCTCTTTTCAACTCATTCATAAAAATATTATTTATTTCTTACTTTTTAGTTTAAATTTGTACGCATTGAAGTCGGTTGTCCTATTTTTTTGCTAAAAATATTTTATATATTATTTGTTTTAAGTTATACGTTACCATCTTCCCTCGAGTACTTTGTTTTTTAGTTTTGTCTATAAGAGATCGCTCTTAGCGATAAGGTCGCTCTTTATATTTACATATAATTGTAATTAGTATTCGTATTTTTGTATTTGTTGGTTAATGTATGTATGTACAGTCACGAGCAATAATATGTGTCCACTTCTGCCATTTCAGCACCTGTACTTCCTACGCAATAAGAGTCAAATATGGGTACTTGTTAGTGCTCGTGACTGTACAATAACGATATATTCCATTCTATCCTTTAGTTTAATTTAGACCAAGCAAAACACATTTACAAAATTGCATTAAAAACGGTTCAGCGGCTTCCGAGATAAGCCCGGACAAACAAACAGACAGACAAAAAAAAATCGATTTAAGGTTTTTGCTAAGTAGCGAGTAATTATAATGAGCTCAGAAAAAAGCATTTATTTGGAAATACCAGACATACACTATAATTTTATTTATATAACATGTATCGATTTGTGAAAATTTTCGGAGTGAATGTTGCATTGAGAAGTAGGTTAGTTCTTTACCGAAGAGCACGGCTACTGTAACTGCTGAAGTCACATCTTATCAATAGGGATATTGACGCCATTCACAAACATCACGTATCTAATAGAAAAAAATATCAGAAATTTTGAGATCCTCCAGCGAACTAAGATCACCGTCATAGCCCAAGGAATTGAGAAGCTTAGATAGCAGTGGGCAGGGCACATTGCGAGGAGGACTGACGGCCGTTGGGGCGGAGTGTTGGTAGCCCCTCACAAGGTGGACCGACGATCTGGAAGCAAGACCGATTGGATTGGAGATCCTTGGGGGAGGCCTAGGACCAACAGTCTCTTGGCTAATATGATGATGGAAAGAAAAATTATATGTCATGCCAAAAAATCTCCATGGTTTAAAATTAGCTTTAGAATATTATTTTTAACCGTAACAAAGGCATAAATCTGTCAGTTCACTTTGGAGCATTGACTCACTTCATAGACTCACCTCACGACATAGAATAGCATCACCCTTCATCCTCCAATGGGAGTCGTAGGGCGACTAATGGACCAGCAAAGGGTTAATCACCTTGTACTCCGTCCTCCAATCCGCATTGGGCAACCGTGGTGGACTACTGCCTAAACCTCTTTCTATGACCAGGAGATGCCTCGTGTCCCAGCAGTGGGTCGAATTATAAAGGCTGTTATGATGACTTTGGTTCTTTGAATGCCATACAAATTTAAAACATATTTTGACAGCTTAAAGGTCTCAACTGACTAGTCAGGTTATTACTACCTGAATACACATAATGCCGGATGCATTTTAGCAGCAAAAACCTCGTAATTTCAAATTACATCTATCACAAAGAGACCCTTACACAGAATCGTCGCGAGGAGCCGTCATGTTTACTAAGCAGGCTCCTAATAATGCTGTATTGATGTTGTCAAACTGCGCCCGTAATCAGGGAGCGTGGTTAATTAGACAGGGCTCCATTGGTGAATGCTAATGCATATAGATCGGACACTTTACATACAATGCATTTAGAGGGCTAATCTTGGGACGGTGTTTTGAAGTGACGAGAAGCAGAGGCGAAAGTTTTTTTGTTGCAAGAAAAGTCTTTAATAATAAAATCCGCGATCGACCCACCATACGTCGTTGTGGTAAATTTGCAAAAAAAAATTGAGAGCGACATTTTAAGCTAAAGACTCTATATTCTAATCTAAGTTGTACCAAGCAGAACACATTTATAAAATTTCATTGAAACCGGCTCAGTAGTTTTCGAGATTAGCCCGGACAAACAAACGGACACACATACAAAAAAATACAAATTTTAGTATGCGAATAATCACAATTGGGCTTAGAAAATAGCGTTTATTTTGAAATCACAGACATTAAATTTTTTTTGTAGATTTTAGCACCAAATCAAAAAGTTATGTGTATAAATACTTTTCTTGCTGGACAAGAAATAATGCAAGTGACAAATTAAACACAGAAGGTTGCAAATCCTTGAATTTTTATTTCGCATTATTTGAAATATTTGATACCTTTCTTATATCATTTTCGTAACAATTAGTTATAAAAAAGTTTATGAGTGTGTGTATTATTCGAAACGTTTGAAGAATCAGTAAAAGTACTTAAATGTAAATATTTTCCCCACAGCTGAGATGATTTAAGAGTGTAACATCTGTCTTGTTGTTGGCTTTTGTTTGTTTGTTTACTGAGGGATTATTAATTTTTGGGTTTATGTAGGCGACAGGCTGGCAACCTGTCACTATCTGGAGGCACTGCATGGCCCACACTGCTAGATGTGGATTTATGTGTAACAAAATGTTACCTAAGACTCTGCTTAAGCCCTCTTGGGACTATGAGCGTGATATGTATAAAAACTGTGGAGTTTCTTTCGCCCTTTCTTCTCCATCTCAGCATAATAATAATTATTTCGTGCCGAAATGGTGGTAGGGTTTTGACGATTTAAAAGTACTTAGCAAAGTCCATTTAAATAGAGAGCTTTATCATTTTCATTTTTCAAAAAACAATTCGAATAATATATAATACTTCTAAAAACGCACAATAATTTGAATTTATTATTTATAAAATTAAACATTACATTTCGTAGAAAAAACAAAATTTTATTCTGCTTTTTGTTCTAAGCTCAGCAAAAGAGTTACGAGTTGAAAGCAGCTCTACGTGTTAGTCCCGCCATGTGTAACGAGATGGCAGGACAAGTCACTTTTAGGACAAGAATATTTTTTCAGCAAACACTTTTCATAAAGGCTGGAATATTTAAAAATTGTAATGAATAATTTTTTTGATTAATTGGATAAGAAAATAATGTTAGAAAAAATCTTTGAGAAGATATCTTTGATTGAACTGGTCTAAGGGAAATATGTTTTCCAGTTTTTACGTTATTTTAAAAATAGAAATTCTAAATAAATTAAAAGAAAAATCATTAAATAAATCTTTGAACGATAACAATTTTAAGTACTCATACGTGTGAGTAAACATATTCAGTACATCATTTAATAAGCTTTCTTTGAGAAAACTAGTTTTCAATTTAACCTGCTGTTGATCAAATACCTTAGTCCCTTGCCATAATAATTATTCATATATCATCTTAGCAACTGCATAAGCGCTGTCGTTGCTATGACACGGTTCTAAAGTGATCTGGTAAATTTTCGTTTTTGTAACATATTACCACAAGAGCGCTAAGCAAATTTTGCAAATGTAGAACTGTAATACATTCAAAATTATGTTAACGCATTCCGTCAACTGTTGAATTCGTTTGCGATATTCAACTCTATGTTGTGGTAATAAGTGTTACAGGGTCTGCTGTAATGCCTTGATTAATTCATTCTCCCTGGCATGTTTCTATAGACAAACATGACGAGGCAGGATCCCGGAATATAGGTCAAGACGGCATCTTAAATGTTATTATATTGGTCATGTATTTCTTGTGGTTGAATGTTAGACGAAAATATGCCGCAGGTCAGCTTTTCCATCCCGACACCTGTGCACAATAGGCAAAGCCGAAGACCCCATTTGTAGAAGGTGTGTTGAGAGGAAGAAAGCATGGAGCACGTACTATGTGACTGCCATGCACTAGCCAATAGGCGACTAAGGGTCCTAGGTCTAGGATACCCTAAACCAGAGGACTTTAAAGACCTTATTCCCGCCAACATCGTAAAACTCATACAAAATGTTTTCGATGTTGGCGGGGATGGGTGGTAAGGAAAGGGGAAGCACAAAAGATCCCATAGGTTCGAAGTGCTCTGAGACAGCCTCAGCCCCTTACATAAGAATAATAATAATAATAATAATAATCCCGTTTTTGTATCGCAAGAAGACTGAGAGCATCTATGACGCCTGTAGCACAAGGTCAAGCGAAACATTACTAGTTTCGCTATGACTTATACGTTGTAAGAAAGAAAAGAAAAACAAAAGATGAGCTGACTAACCATCTTGAGCCTTTGCAATTGCGTCGCGATGAATTCTTTGGCGTGTTCTGCCGTCTAAACTACGGCGAGTGCTCTGGGCACCTTTTTCCCTAATAGCACCATCTCCCTTCCTTGCGTGTTGGCTTATAATTCTGAATATAATATTCAATCAAAATTTGAAATGTATTATTATTCTAACTAATTTCAAAACATTTATATATCTAAAATTGTAATATTATTGTTAAAATCATCTCATACTAATCCATCATCATCATTACAGCCTTCAAAATTCGACCGACTGCTGGGACACAAGACCTCTCCTTTTCAACGAAGGAGGTATAGGCAGTAGTCCACCACGCTTGCCCAATGCGAATTGGTGGAAACATATAAGGTGATGAATACCCCATTGCTGATCCATTAGTCGCTTTCTACGATACCCATTGGAGGATATGGGGTGAGGCTATTCTGCTCTACCGGCATCACACGGCCATCATACTAATTATTAATTAATTAATATTGCTGTGCCCTAACAGGGTTCATGTTGATACCAAAAATCATTATCAGACCATGATCGCAATAAAGCCTTTGAATTTGGATTAGGAGCACAGCGTATGCAGTGGCTTGATGCCGGCATTCGTTGAGAAATATGCCGATTTTGTCTAGGCAGCGTACAGCAGACATACATTGGAGCAGCGTCGACCAAACGAGTGTATGGCAGTTTGGTGGCGCCACCGCGCTACCTCACCCCTCTCGTCCCGCGTCCCCCTCACGATTGCCATGTCTAGACGTGCTCGTTGGCTGACTGTAAGAACTTAATAGGCTGTGCTAGTAGTATATTTCTAAATAAAGTTTTAAAATTATTACAGATATTTTGTTTGAAAGCGTCGTTTAAATTTAAATATCAGATTGAAAACACGTTTTTTATCCAACACTTCAACCTCACTTCAATTATATCGTGACAGATTTAAATAAGTTAAAAGTATCAAGTTGAAATCATTAAAATGAATGCCATCAGAAGAAAATCATTAGACTTTCTTAATGGAAAGTTAAGGTGTAATAATTGGTTGGAGTCACGGCACGCAACGAATTTAATTAGTTAAATCACAGGGGCTTTAAATTGTTACTTTTGTTTGATTTAAAATAGCAATTATAATAATCTTATTCAAAATAAAAAGTTTATATTTCAATTATTTTAATAGAATATTTTTTATGCGTTATTCAGAGTTTTATTTCGATAATCCAAATAGCGGATTTTGTTCAATGAAAGGGGTGTTATTAGATGCACAAACATTTAAGAGCCATTTCACGTTTTTGCACGAATTTCGGAGATTTTGGAGTCCTATATCACAATCTTAAGGAATACCCAGATATTATTTAATAATTGATAAAAATAGGCCAATCTATGTTGTTGACGTTTAATGAAACAAAATTACTAAAACTTATTTGATTAATTTGTAATGTTCGATCTCCCACAACCGTTTTGCTGAAAAACATTCGCAGACTCAATTTCAAAGTCCTTATTCTAATAATAATGTTAAAATGATAAACGTAAAAAAATATAGGAATCATCGGACATATGTTCCAGTCGGTACTTAATGAAATAGATTCTTGAATTTCATTACCATTTATGAGTAAAAAAATAAATCATTTGGCAAATTTCTAACATTAACATAATAATTTCATCGCCAATTTTGGTTAAAATACATCGTAATAACTAAAATAAAATTATCCCAAAATAAACAATATTCCTTCGACTTTTGATTTCTAAAGTTATTTGGTCAATATCAACAATAAATTTGTCAATATATTTATATGAAATGTGTAATAAATTAGTATAAATCACGATGCACAAGCGTGCTCCGATTAGTCTGACGCGAGCGTCCGACCAGGTAGGACCTGTGCTATTTTTTCCCGCGTCCCGATATGCGTTCGCTCGTATCGAGTAGTCATAATCATACTGCGACAAATAGTTTTGATCTATTTTGAGTTTTGTTTTTGGATTTAAGTTTTGTTACTTATTAAATATGTTGGTATGAATTATACTAGTAGTTTGTATAATAATAACATTCTTTTTATTTATTTATTTTTAGCTATGGGTCGCAAGGATAGTTATTACCGTTGCGTTAAAAAAAAAGGAAACGCGATAATTCTGCAGCCTTAAAAAAAGCAAATAATTTATTTTTCAACTTGGCCGAAATAACGATATACTTGAGCAATATTATGATGTCCTGAAGCTGATTTGATGACGAAGCTGGTTATAAACATACACATAAACATATCATCACGCTTTTATCCCCGAAGGCATAGGCAGAGGTGTTAACACCCACATTTCGCCAGATATGATTAGGTCCCCATGTATAGGTGGCGAGCCTGTTGCCATGCACCGGGCACAATGTAAGGCAAGCAATATTCACAATCCTTACTTCCTTATAATATTATAAATGCGAAAGTAACTCTGTCTGTCTGTCTGTTAAGCTTTCACGTCTAAACCACTAAACCGTTTTTGATGAAATTTAGTCCAAATATAGATTTAATCTCGGGAAAGGACATAGGCTACTTTTTATCTCGAAAAAAAGGTTGAATGTTTTGAAATAGGGGATGAAAGTATGTAGAAATAGCTAAGTGGTTTTCTTGTTACAATCGAAATCAAAAATATTGAACGAAGAAAAAGCGAAGCTATATGACACTGTGATTTTATATTATTATTTTATTTTACTGGTATTTGTTATGTTTGCACTAAAACTAATAAATGAACGTAACTCAAAAATATATATAATCCCGAAATCCTTGGCAATTTGTCTATTAAATTAAATCGTAAAACCACTAAAATATTACGGGATCGCAATGATATGCGTGGATGTATTACGGATAACGAAATTTAGTGAAAATTCCCTTGATAGAAAACGCGACAACAAACTGATTTGAATATTAAATCACTGATATTTGTTATGTTTGCACTAAAACTAATAAATGAACGTAACTCAAAAATATATATAATCCCGAAATCCTTGGTAATTTGTCTATTAAATTAAACCGTAAAACCACTAAAATATCACGGGATCGCAATGATATGCGTGGATGTATTATGGATAACGAAATTTAGTGAAAATTCCCTTGATAGAAAACGCGACAACAAACTGATTTGAATATTAAATCACTGATATTTGTTATGTTTGCACTAAAACTAATAAATGAACGTAACTCAAAAATATATATAATCCCGAAATCCTTGGTAATTTGTCTATTAAATTAAACCGTAAAACCACTAAAATATCACGGGATCGCAATGATATGCGTGGATGTATTATGGATAATGAAATTTAGTGAAAATTCCCTTGATACAAAACGCGACAACAAACTGATTTGAATATTAAATCACTGATATTTGCTTTATTTGTTGCACATATAAAACACAAATACATAACTATCCCGAAATCCACGATAATTCGTCATTAAAATGAACTCTTAAAATCACTAAAATATCACAGGATTGCATGGATATACGTGGATGTATTGTGAAGTAGTTTGACGTGATAACGTCTTATAAATCAACGAAAGCCGACTGCACAAAAAGACATGATTCTTTGTCACGTTCCGCCTGAGGAGAGTATGCAATCGAGAACGCGGAATAGGCGATAGAGAAGCACGATGGGTATTTACGTTAACACGTAAAATTATCGTCCGTAAACAGACTTTAAAGAAAACCATTTTTTTCAAAAATATTCACCATATCAAAGCCTTTCGTAATATCTGTTTAAGATTAAATCTTTAGAAATCAAAAATATCTACAGATCAAGTAGATATCCGTGGATATAGGTACGTGAAATCGTAAACGTCATTTAATACTAAAGGGTAACGGCTTTTTTTTAAGCAAGTGGTTATTTTAAAAATACATATCATCTCACTTTTTTTTGTAATATAGCTTTAAGAATAGAGCGATAAGTCATTGAAATATCTTGGGATCACCCCGATATCCATGGATGTAATATGGAATCAAAAAATTCACATTAGTTACCATAGCCATTTAACCAATAAAAAAAAAAGTATCGGAGGAATATATAAAAACATATGGTTAGTTATACTGACCGCTCCACCAACGGCATCTTCGATGTGTGTCAATGTGTGTGACGCTGTATGATATTTTTTTATTCTTATTTTATTCAGAGTTCCCTACCCATAGGGAACTCTGAATAAAACAGGATGCCAACGGGACCCGATTAATATGCCTCCGCTATGTGTCTGTCTCTCTGTCATATGGCTATATCTCTTACCATAATAGGTAGGCACTTGAAATATTCACAGAATACCTTTATGCTTTTGTGGCCGCCATAACAATACCACCTTCACCCATCTCTCATTGATCAATAACTATTGTGCTGTAATACGTTCTTTAGTATGAGTATCATGAAACACGGACAGTAGATAGGTATCTATAAAAAATATCTTTAAAACACATTAAATATGTACTAACCAATACAAAAAAATACATTAAGGATCAAGATTATTTCGCAGAATATAGTTCTACTCACGCTGCCAAGTACGCGCACACAAGCGTACAGCGCGTAAAAAACCTAAAGTCGAGCGCTTACGATCGGTGAAATGGCTCTTAAAAGCGTCCACAAGTCTTCAAGTTTAATTATCCTACTAATAATATAATTATTGTAATATTAGTAGGATAAACGTAGTTTGGGACCGACCTCAAAAACATTTAGATTAATTGAAACAACATTTTTTTAGTTTTGAGTACGGTTTTTTACTTTCTCCTATAAGTACGTAGTATAGAGGAAGTCTTGTAATCGTCAAAACATACGACCTCGAGATTTTGATGGATTTACACGTTTTGGACCTCCCTGAGTCCAAAAAACCGTTTTTGGAATTATGTCTGTGTGTGTGCTGTCTGTGCGTTAGCACAATAACTGGAGTGTGCTTTATCTTATTGCAACCAAATTTAACATGCATGTGTGACATCAAAATATAAGGTTTCTATCAACTTTTGATTCGTCGATCACGAAAATTAAGCAACCAAGTCGCGCGGTCGGGTGACCAAAATTTAACATGCATGTCAAAATATAAGGTTTCTATCAACTTTTGAGTATTTTAGGTATATGAGAAAGTCAAGGGGAGACCACTCCCGAATTTTTTAATTTAAAATAATAGACAAACAGTAATAAAATAATGACGATATCATCGATGTCAATTAAATAGGCATTATTAGGGATAACTCAAAATTTACACCTCAGATTTCGATCAACTTTAAATAAGACCACATAACAAGCGCCAAAAGTTTATTCTTCAAAATCGGTACATACACCCAGTAAAGAGTTATCAGGTAACACACTTAAAAATCTCTGATTATATCCCTAAGAGAAACTCCGGAAAGGGCTATGCTCGGAGTTTCTCTTAGGGATAAGATCAGAAATGAGGTAATCCGGCAGAGAACCGAAGTTATCGACATAGCCCACCGAATTAGCACGCTGAAGTGGCAATGGGCCGGCTATATTAGCCGCAGAACCGACAACCGTTGGGGTAAACGAGTTCTTGAGTGGAGACCGCGTCTCGGCAAACGTAATGTGGTACGCCCTCAGGCCAGGTGGAGTGACGATTTGCGCAGGGTGGCTGGCAGGAGCTGGATGCGAGAAGCCGAAAATAGATCGAAGTGGCGAACATTTGGAGAGGCCTATGTCCAGCAGTGGACTGCGATAGGCTGATGATGATGATGCCACATAAAAAACAGTCGAATTGAAAATCTCCTCCTTTTATGAAGTTGGTGAATAATAATGTAAATAATTGATTATAAACACGGATAAAACATGTTTATTACGTATTTGACGTCATTTCATACGACGTGAAAATTTTTATGCGAGTGATATTGTATTCCAGAAAATCTGTCCTCGTTTTTGATAGTTCTGTCGATTTTTGATTTTTTTTCAAGAATTTTATTCTGAAGAAAAATGTCATTATGATTTAAAAAAAAACTTTTTTCAATGTCCTTATACTACGTGACCTTGTCTTTACATCGTTAATTATTGCAATTTAAAACATCAAATAAATACATAGCGATACTATTTGGCCTATGTACTCAATGACTAAGCTAGTATAAAGAATATAAATAATAAGCATAACATTAGAAAATACATACATACAATCACGCTCGTTATTCACTGAGGGGTTGAGCAGAGTCTTAAAACCACATCTGGCAGGATGGACCATGCAGTGCCTCCAAACAGTGACAGGTTTCCAGCCTGCATAAAAGGGGCACCGAACCCCAAAAGTAACAATCGTTCAGTAAACAATCAAACGCAAAAGCCAAAAACCAGGACAGATGTTATACTCAAAACTATTTAAGCGATCCTTGTAATTATTATTTTAATAGAAAATGGGGTAAGCAAATAGAATAGAAGCACAAAACATATAGTGCTTTTCTTTAAGGAATGGGACTAGTGTTGCCCAAATGCAAGAACAAGACGAGACTTGGCTAGTCTTGGTCTTGGTCTTGCGCCAATACACCTGGTCTTGGTCTTGGTCTTGCGCTCCCAGTCTTGGTCTTGGTCTTGGTCTTGCAGCAAGAGTCTTGCAAGTCTTGCAATTACCTATTAGACTATTGCTATTTATTACAGTTTACTTTAGATCTTAGGAATTAACATAGCCATAGTAAAGACCAATCAGATTAATAAATGTCTGAAGATTTGATAAGAAATTCGATAACTGCCTTATGGTTATCAACTGAGCTATATGCCGTTTTCCATGGGAGTAACTGTTTCTTAATAAACATTTACGCTTTATAAGCTTACATATTGTGCTAAAACATGTAAAAAACAAATTAATTACAATTAATTGACTGTATTTTAAAGAACAATATCTCTCTAGAAAGAGATTGAAACCTCAACTTATATGAAATTTAATAAAAGAATTTTACGATTAATCATTTATTTCAATAAAAAATAAAATACAATAATGTATTCGTTTCCATTCTAAGCACACTGAAACTTATTTATTCTTTGGAACACCTGTGCTCTTAAAACTAGGTATACCTAGGCCCTGTGGCGGCAATCAATTAGTGTCAAATGTTGTGATTTCGGCGCGGCGGCACCGATTGTTGTATGTGATTTCAAAAGAAGCCGCCGGCGCGTGTATCATCACCATGTACTTCCGAAAAGCGGCAAATTTCTTTGAGAAGTCAGTACAAAACCTTTGATGCCGCATTATCAAAGTGCCGATGGTTAAAACAAAACTATGCATGCACTCTGTTTGATTTTAATGGATATTTTTTTATTCGCTATGTATGTTTATGGTAGGTATTGGTCGTAATATATATATATAGGTCCAGTTTTTCATATTCTTTGATACAGTTTTTTGCGTCTCATAGAATTCCTAAGCGTACCTATACACAGAACTGTTAATACCTAACTACTCCGTGAAATAGCGCTAAGTCCTAGCTGCAAGACGCAAGAGTCTTGCGGGATTAGTCTTGTTCTTGCTCAAGTCTTGCACGGTCAGTCTTGGTCTTGGTCTTGCTAAAAATACGCGGTCTTGTTCTTGGTCTTGGTCTTGCATTTTTGCAAGACCAAGACCAAGACTGCAAGACCAAGACTGAATTTGGGCAACACTAAATGGGACACAGTACTCATAATTAATTAGAAACGGAGAATGAAAAAAATCGGGAGTGGTCTCCCCTTGACTTTCTCGTATACCGGAAACGACTCAAAGGTTGATAGAAACCTTATATTCTGATGTTATACATGCGTGTTAAATTTTGGTCACCCATCCGTGTACCGACCGCGCACTTTACCGCGCGCGGTTGCTTAACTTTCGTGATCGACGGCTCAAAAGTTGATCATCATCATCATCAACAGCTCATATAATGTCCCCACCGAGGGGCTCGAGCCTACCCTACATTAGGGGATTAGGCCTTAGTCAACCACGCTGGCCAAGTGCGGGTTGGTCGACTTCACACACAACTAAGAATTTCTTCATAGGTGTGTGCACTGTGCAGGTTTCCTCACGATGTTTTCCTTCACCGTACAAAAAAAAACCGTCAAAGGTTGATAAAAAACTTTCATATTTTGATGTCATACACACATGTTAAATTTGGTTGCAATAAGTTAAAGCATGCTCGAGTTATCGTGCTAACGCACAGACATAATTCCAAAAAAAATATTTTTGGACTCAGGGATGTCAAAAACGTGTAAATTCATCAAAATCTCGAGGTCGAACTTTTTTACGATTACAAGACTTCCTCTATTTTATTTTATTTATTTATTCAATAATTACACTTGTAAACTTACAGATTAAAATCCAAGTCGCCTACAAGCTTAGTCAATAGCGAAATAATTACACTTTATTAAAATCATGTCAACAATAAAATAAAATTAAGAAAATAACATTTAACAGTCAGTACGAAATGTCAAATACATTTTAAATATTACCGAATACAATCCAAGTCAACAATAACAATCCGAAATGTCAAATTCACAATAAATAAAAATACTTTAATTAAATGTCATGATGAAAATATATGTACTTAGTCAAATAATATACAGTTAACATTATACAATAACAAAAAACAATAAAATAAAACAATGTGGCCAAACCCATGGGGTTAATATAAGAGCAAAATATTTCAATTATCCTAGTCGGTCAATAATATTCACTATTTAAATACAAACAAAATTTAGTAAATATATGTCCTAAATGATCAAAAAAAATGTCAATGTTGTTATGCTGGGCGAGCAAGTCTCCTATGCAGCGTAATGCGCGGTTGGTGGGTGCATAAACAGCCCGTTTGGTACGCGTCGCTGGCCGGGCCAGCAACCGTGGTCTGCGACGTGGTGCAATGGAACCTTTCTCATCACGCTGAATCATCCTTGGGACTAACAGGCGAACTTGTTCTATTATTTCCGGGCAATCAATTTTATGGTGGATTACTGACAGATAGAATTTTAAAAGCAACATCATCCTTCTAAATTTTTGTGTATGAATGCCTACCATTCCAGATACAAACATCGACGGATATAGATATGGATAGTATCCATATCTTTGTTTGTACTGCCAGCGGGCAAACTTGCGTTGCACCTTCTCTATCATCAGCGTATACGTAGCGCTCTATACTACCAGCCTTATTCATAAACACTCAATAAACCTTTTTTAGTTATTACCTAGTCAAAAAGTGTTTTGTCTCATTCATCTCGTGCCAGAGTGACAGGGACAAACAATTTGTAACTCTCTAATAAATTCACTTGTACTTATGAATAAGGGGGTACGTATACGAGAAAGTAATAAATAGAAACAGCCAAATATATAATATACATAAACATACCGCAAGAAACCGAAATAAGACGAAGCCACTCTCCGCCGAAAATTCAATAAACCAGCTATTGACCTTACCAGAAAACTAGGTAACGCTTACCGCATGTTTGGACTCGGCCTAACACGCATACCTGTAACAAACAAGTCAATATTATTATCAAAGTCACGTAAGAAGCCAAGTAAATACACTTTTTCTACTCGAAAATAGTAGACAGTCACCGACACGGCTCACAGAACTAGAAAATTGAAGAGACAGCGAGCTATGTCTGTCTCGCGCGATGACTGATGAGGCGGACGAGTGCTTTAGGCTGCGTTTAGAGAGAGGAGCGAAGCGTGTTTATTACTAGCAGTATGATTTTTTTATAGATATAAAAAAAAAACTAGAAAATGACCCGTTCCACCTGATGATGGTAAGCAGAAGTGGAGTCCAAATGCGAAGATAGCTGGTGCGAGAGATAAACTGCCGCACTAGCCACCCTCGCCTTGCTGACCTGCAAGGTGCTTCTTCATGCCTCTTTTGCATGACCTGGGGTCGAAGGATGGGAATTGTAAAAAGGATGAGAACATGTTCGTGTTATCATGATGATGATAACACGAACATGTTCTCATCCTTTTTACAATTCCCATCCTTCGACATAAACAACTTTTAAATGCAGAATGTACAGTCGACCAAATTGAATCATGACCCACCTTAAGATCATTTTCCTACAGTCACTCTAAACAAAGTAGGATGAAATTCGCTTGAACGTACTTTCTAAGTAACGAACCTGTTATCAATTTGATAGACACTGACAATGTCTAATAAATATGGCTTTTTAAAATTTGTTCAGACTACTACTTGACATCTGACACATAACGTCATTTTATTTTTAAAAATATAATAATTATTCCATTTTCTCAGTACTGAAAAGAGTTTAGATTATGAACGACATCTTATTTAAAATTCCAATTGAGACTTTAGTGCAGTGATAAGAAAGATTAAAATTGCATAGATCTCTGACCCGTAATGACGCATTTTTATTCATATTTAAAACGTACTAAGTGCAACACGCATAATAGCGAAGAAAACCTAACTAAATTTATGATTCTAAACGAATGATCGGCCAAGTGGGTCATGATTCAGTTGGTTCGACTGTACAAATAAAAATCATTCCTTAGAATTCTTAGTAACTGTAACTCGTTGCATGCGGTGTATACCTTTAATTGATTGTGCAATTAGTTTTCATCTAATTAACTATCCTTAAGAGTTTGTATTGTTGTAACAATCGTTGGTATACCTAATAAATAAATTCGACCCACTGCTGGGACACAAGGTCTCTCTTTGTCATCGTACGAGGTAGGCAGTAGTCCAACACACATATAATATAAAAGTTGTATTTTTTCCATTGCTGACAACATTGCCCTCTCTCTCCCCGGTCATCCGTGAAGCTTGGGCGTATCGATTCTGTGTTACGCGTTTAATTAAGATAATTAATGTAACAATTGTACTGAAAAGTGTATAATACACCAATAAACAGTGTTTGTTATTCAAAAGAGTGTTTTTACTAACCAAACAGCCCCTACATATATACAGTCCATTACGGCATCCCCACAATAGTCGATCGGCAATGTGAAAGAGAAAGAGCATACCAACGCTTATATTAGAGCGAGATAGATAGACGAGACCATTTCACGTACACGCAGGCGGCCGACTTAGGCCTTGTGTCCCTGCAGTAGGTCGAATTCTAAAGGTTGTGATGATGTGACAATATCAAGGGCTTTTAGTTTTGGTGCTGAAAACTCAGGATGGAGGAAAACGCACTTATAAACTTTCTTAGTAACTGCATCTTCTCTTTACTACATGTCCTATGTATAATGGCTTTCCAACTTTATGTATTAGAGTGACAAATTGAACTGGCATTTGACGCGATAGTTTTGTATTTAACACTATTCTAATCTAAATTTCATCCAAGCGTTTAATTAAATTTTCTTTAAAAATATCAACATTCGAGTACCGCTTTCCGCACAACTCGTCTCTAAGCGCGGCCTAAATGCTGAGGGTGGTTGCAAACTTGTGCGAAGTACCCACATTTCCTGGTTCGTAAAATGCGGTAAGACAAACTAGTTGAAAATGTTTCTGTATTAATGAAATAAGAGAGAGCATGACATCTATTTGTCTTCGCGAACACGAGGCAAATTAATTATTGTAAGACGACTAGGAAAAACAATATTGGACAAAGAGTTATATACTTACGAGTATGATTAGATCTTTCATATAAAGACAAAAATTGGTTGTCTGTAAAGTCGGTTTACTGACGATAGTTGAGCGTGACAACGTCTTAAGAAAATACTGATGGAATGGTAGCATTTTTCAAAGGAAAAATTTAATTTCATTTGTTTAATAGATTTCGCATTATAGTATGAATAAACTTGTAATAAAATCTCTTTGGCTATACTATTTGTATCTGGCTAGTTTTGGTATCATTGAAAGTTTAAATTTTAAAGAACATAATTTCAAATTCAAATTAGAGAATTAGATTCAGAGCGAGGTAACGCCGCATGACGTCATGTTTTTTCGTGCGTGCAGCCGGCTCTATCGAATTATAAGACGTTATCACGTCAAAAATCTCGTATTGAATTAATGAATACTAATTAAGATGGTGCCTGGACTGCTGATATGATTTTGAGTGTAATATTTGTCCTGGCATTAGCTTCTGTGTGTTTGCTTACTGAAGGATTCTATTCTTAATTAATGGCGTCGCGTCGCATTAAACGTACGCATTTTGCCAATGTCAAGAGAAAATGTAACTAAAGTAACAAAATTTTACGGTCGATTTGGGTTAAAAATGGAGTCTCTCAACACGTATTTTTACAAGAAGAACTCGGGAGAAACTCCTACTGAAAGATTATTACTTAATCAGATTTAGTGCTCCTTTTATATAAGCGACAGGCTGAAAACCTTTGCTTCCTTTAGCCCTGAAAGGCCCATTCTCCCATGTGTAACTTTATGGTAACGATATGTTACCTAAGGCTCTGCTCAACCTCTCTTGGGACTACAAGCATGATTTTATGTATATGTAAGATGACGGGCTTGTGGTGGACAGGCAGCCATAGTTAATAGATGATAAACAGCCCAAGAGCTTGTCCAGCGAAGCACCCCCGAGTAAACTAGATGTGCGTTTGAATTTTCTGTTCTGTCCAGAAAACGCGTTTACCTTGCGAATTACGTGCGTTCATTTTGGAACGAATTCAGGCAGTAAGCGATATTAATTCCGAAAAAGCGATTCATTTTCAACTATCTCTTTTTCAAGTTTCGATTGGAATAAGCCAGAGATTCCGTGTACCATAACGCAACTTTTCTCTACTTCATCAATAAAAAATTTGGAATCGAAGGTATCGCGCTCCATTTTAAATATTTTAATTACGTCCACTCGCGGCAACTATCGCGCGTGTACTGGACGCAGCAATGGTGTCCAAGTACCCCGACTCGCGCGCTGTTCTTGCGACTAGCAAGCGATTTTTTTTTACTGATAATAGGAGTAAGACTCATACGGTAATAGTTAAAGAAACATTTCGGATATATCAAAAGTTTATAATGTCTCGTATGAAACTGTCCTGATATAAGTTTGTCACTGTATATAGGATAGATCCAAAATTCTCTCAACATTTTCCTTTTCTTTTTTCTGCGTAGTACTAAAACAAGGGCCATAATTTTTTTACTGTACATTGTGGACATTCTAACCCTGGAAATCTTGAATACAGCCGTCTACGTATCTCAGACCGACATCATCATCATCAACAGCTCATATAATGTCCCCACCGAGGGGCTCGTGCCTACCCCACATTAGGGGCGATTAGGCCTTAGTCAACCACGCTGGCCAAGTGCGAGTTCGTCGACTTCACACACAACCTAAGAATTTCTTCATAGGTGTGTGCAGGTTTCCTCACGACTTACCTAATAATATGTAATAATTTTAACATTATACTTTAAACTTTTTAAAGACAGTTATTATTATAATTAGGGTGTGTAACAAGATATAAATTTAAAATATCATCTCTCTTAATAAATGGACATCTTGCAAAATATCGTAAGGTACGATGTATGACGATGTTTTCCTTCACCGTAAAAGCGTCGATTAAACGTACATATGATTTCAAAATTTAAAAACACATTGGTACGTGGCGGGGATCGAACCAGTGCCTCCCGGGTGGGAGACGACGCTCTTACGCACTACGCCACCGACGCTTTTTCTCAGACCGACAGAATGTAGTCAATCGTATGCGCACCTAGTCAACTAAACTGTTTAGTTGAACAAAAAATTGGTCGTGTAGCTAA
Organism: Elophila nymphaeata; assembly: GCA_955850985.1. Lineage (NCBI taxonomy): Eukaryota > Metazoa > Arthropoda > Insecta > Lepidoptera > Crambidae > Elophila > Elophila nymphaeata. The sequence goes on along the minus strand of OY039091.1, from coordinate 5,756,502 downwards.
GCCCTTTACGCACGAGCTGCAAAACGCGCGACGTCATGTGGACGGAATGTATGAACCTTTAGTATATTACGATTGCGAGATTCGAAACTCGTGTACACGTGGTGTCTACTCGCGCGTAAACCGCTTCATCTGGAGGAGCTCTAGGTTTGAGTTTTATCTTAGCTTGAGGCCGGCAACTTCTCATTACCTTTATGTACAGTCGAACCAACTGAATCATGACCCACTTGGCCGATCATTCCTTTAGAATCATAAATTTAGTTAGGTTTTCTTCGCTATCATGCGTGTTGCACTTAGTACGTTTTAAATATGAATAAAAATGCGTCATTACGGGTCAGAGATCTATGCAATTTTAATCTTTCTTATCACTGCACTAAAGTCTCAATTGGAATTTTAAATAAGATGTCGTTCATAATCTAAACTCTTTTTACTACTCAGAAAATGGAATAACTATTATATTTTTAAAAATCTAACAAATTGATAACAGGTTCGTTACTTAGTACGTTCAAGCGAATTTCATCCTACTTTGTATAGAGTGACTGTAGGAAAATGATCTTAAGGTGGGTCATGATTCAATTTGGTCGACTGTACGTTGATTCATACTGCCAGAATGTGACTTTATGAGTAACCAAATAAACCTATAGATTAGACAGCCTATGGACACTTGCAATACTAGGTGTATCACACGTGCGTTGCCGACCTAGCAGAAACTTCTTGAAAAAGCCCATGTTCTAGTCTTTAGGGAAAACCTCGAAAATTTATATACTCTTTGTTGCACATAAAAATTTACAAAAATATTATTTCATAAAAACATAGTTTGCAAGGGCGAACTTATTTCTAGAAGAGATCTCTTCCAGTCAACCCATGAATGTGTATTATAGCGTTAATAAAGTAGGCAGTATAAATTCAAAATAAAGGTTGTAAATATACAGCAGTATCATTACACTATAATAATAATAAATATATACTTATATAGATATCCTCATAAAACATATACATATATACCTACATATGTTTATATATAATTAATAAACACATATTAATAAAATACAATTACACATGATGAGATAAGCTTGCAATGATTAATTTGATGTTTATTGATAGATAGTACTTCTTTATTCTACTTTTAAAAGAAGTAATGGATGGGCTGTCTTGTACAACGGCTGGAAGACGGTTCCACATTTGAGCAGCACGAAATGAAAAGGAGTGAAGAAATAAAATAAATATTCTCCAGCTGAAGCGTACGCGGAAAATTTCTGCTCAAACGCACAGTACGTGACCAACTCGGTTCCAGTGTGTGAGGATGAATACCCTGTCGATAACGAGCGGTGCTGGCTGAAGAAAGAAGCTGTTGGCATCATATCAAATAGTTCCTCAGAACGCATTCCAGTATAAATTGTATTGTCCTCAAAATCTCAACCACATACAACAGCCTAAATCCTTTGCTTACCGAGTATTTTCCTAAAAAAACACTGGCATATTTATTTACTTCGATGATTTGTTATTATTGCCGCAGACACATTCAGGTTACGAGTGTCACGCTAGCCGCTGGTGACCCGCTAATTTGGTTCGCGTGACGTTTGCTGGGTTACATAAGTGTGTGTGGACGTTAGTTAAGGATCCTTTATGGTCGTAATTGCAAAGAATTGTGCGTACTGTTACGTCGCTTATAAATGCTGTACTAATATTGAAAGAAAAAGAAAACATATTTATTAGAAGCATCAAGAAAGCATAACACACACATAGAAACACACACAAAATCAATATGGTAATAATGCAAGTAAATGGTCACCTCTCAGTTTTATGCCGCGACATTAAAATGCCTCGGCGCTGATTTTCAGTGGGACCATAAAAAAGAGAGAAAGTACGTTACCTACGGACACAGGCAAATAGAAAATAATAGAATAAATATGTAATATTAATACGATACGAAATAAATAATAATATATATTGCTGACTTGACCCTGGTTTCTACCTGCCGGTAGGCCTCCGCAAGGAAGCTGTGAGATTAGAACTTCTCGCCGTGTTATTTTGACCGCCTACAATGAAAGAAGTATTTAACAATTAAAGTTTATAATAAATAAAATCGGTGGACTAAAGTTTTTTTTTTACAAAATTACTGCCCAGTGTAATAATTTCAATGAAAGATTAGAACGATCTAATGGCGATAATTTTCACTTTTATAGAGACTGACTATCACTCAGCAACAGCATGTGACGTGTCCCCATGACACTACTGGTTTCTGACGCCGTCGTGGTCCTCATTCAGGTTAGTTTGGCCTTGGCACCTATGAAGTGATATCGCGTTCTAGACTGACTGTAGTATTTTTTTTCACTTTGCATTTGAATTACCTACATATATTGTTTTCTAAACAGAAAACAAAGTTATGAACAACGAACACGCGCATTCACGCGCGTAAGAACGTATATAAGCCTGCACGATTGCGCGCGTGCAATCCCGTTACGTGTTTGTAATATAAATAATCACACTCAACTTCGCTTTTACAATATTTACGGGTATTTACATTTAAAAAAACTTTGTAAGCCTACTAACAAACTAAATATTATCTTTCACAAGCACAAGCTCGGGTCAATTAAAAAATGCATGCAAAAACTTACTAAGGAAAACGAGTCACGTAAAATTTCAACTCTAATCTACAACATGAGATCAAAACAGGCGCTGGCCAGGACGTTGAAATTATGAAAAGGTAAAATAAAAAAAGTAATTACCGTTCCGGCTTCCGGCCAGTGCCGGTGATTCGATTCCACGAAAAACTGGACAAAATATTTAAAAGAATAACGCTTTTAATCGTCTTGCAACGAGCGTGTTCTATGTTTGAATTGCTTTTTTTCAATTTCCGTATTGCTTTCTTCGGCGCGAATAGAAGTTTATTTTTAACCGCCTATTAAAATGGAGGAGGTTCTCTATTCGACTCTGTGTAGTATTTTTGTCAGCTGAGGCAAAAATAACCTTGATAGAATACCGAATAATATATGACAAACAATTCGCCACTCCGCAAAGTTCGAAAGTTTGTTGCTAATGCTAAAGCTACACAAACCTCTCTGGCTGGCATCGACTTCAAATAAACAGATTATAAATTGTACAAGGGTTAATAATAAATATGTTTAATCAATAATTTCTTTGATTTTCCTTTAACGTTCTTTACATTAAAGAGATTAAAAAAATCCTACTTTTAGTTGAAATTTGTACTCTTGAATTTAGTTTGTGTTATTGTTGTCTCAGAATATTTTTTCTAATAAGAACTTTCGGCCACCCATCGGAGTACGTAACGCGGCGCCATCGACCTCCTCAAATAATCGATTGACTATGGACTTTATTTTGAACAACATTCGGGAATTCAGAGGTTTGTCTCATTGCCTTTCATCTGTCGGGAACAGATCCCTACACATTGATTAAGGCTCGATTGCCCAAAGACTTTTATGTTGTGTTCAAACGGTTATGTCCGAATTTTGTTTACATTGTGAGGAAAATAAAAGAAGCTAGCTATTTCATAATTATGATGAGGTCGATCGAGAGCGCCGTATACAAAAACTAAGCTTACAAGACCGCGGTCGGTACTCGGATGGGTGACCGAAAATGAAAAGTCAATTTATATACGCAAATATTACTTACGTGAAGCTCAGCTAAAACCCTTTTGGCATTTTGAGATATTCTGATTTTGACGACGTCTTGGTGGAGTGGTGGTTTGCCTACACATCAAGCGGTCCGGGTTCGAGTCCTGGTAGCAGCAAATATTTGTGTGACGAACACGAATATTTGTTGACGAGTCATGGTGGTTTATATATTTATTTATAAAAATATCTAAAAAATATTATGCATACCAAAAATTACCGATATCTGGTATCCATATTACAAGTTCTTAATAATACTTAATTTGGGCTAGATAATTTGTGTGAGCGTAGATCAGCATCTTTATTTATTTTATTGGTACGGAGACAGACAACAGGATTACATAAACTCTAACCCCCTTATTCATAAAATACATGTGAATTTATTAGAGATTTACAAATTGTTTGTCCCTTTCACTCTGGCACGAGATGAATGAGAGAAAACACTTTTTAACCAGGTAATAACTAAAATAGGTTTATTAAGTGTTTATGAATAAGGCTCTTATGCTTTCCCTCCGTGTGGCATGGCAGTGGGACGCCCTGTATAATATAATATAATTAACTGTATAATATAATAAACTAAATATAAATATATTCTTATAAATAAGGTGACTCCTCGCCTCGCCTACTTGCCGTGCCCTGCAGGGTCCATAATTGTTCCTACATATATTTATTACCATCTTGTAACTTATGGAGTGCAATAAAGATATGAATATGAATATGCTCTTAATTATAAATTAAACAATACATTATTCGCGAACCTCAAGTCCAATTAACACCGTACACAGTATTAAAAGGGCGATAAGGATTAATTAATTATAATATACACAATCATCATCATCATCAACAGCTCATATAATGTCCCCACCGAGGGGCTCGAGCCTACACCACATTAGGAGCGATTAGGCCTTAGTCAACCACGCTGGCCAAGTGTCGTAAAAGCATCGTAAAAGCGTCGATTAAACGTACATATCAAATCAAAATTTGAAAAACACATTGGTACGTGGCGGGGATTGTACCAGTGCCTCCCGGGTGGGAGACGACGCTCTTACGCACTACGCCACCGACGCTTTTTTATATTTTTATATACACAATATCACACTCAAAATCGATACTAATAATTTATGGATTTTTTACGAAGTCTGAAATAAAGTTTATTCTATTCTATTCTAAAATCCAAAAAGGCCAAACTTATCCTCCCACTCTTAGCTAAAGAAATACTGCGTGGGAGGGAGAAATAGACATAAATTACCGCAACTGACGAAGTTAAAAGCCGAGATTTATATCGACAATTGCCGAGATCAAGGTTGCCGAGACTTTAACTTATCATTATGTGACCTTTTGGTTCCAGCCTTAATCATTAGTTATGTGGTTGCTTAGCCAGTAGCTCTTAAGTACTTATCCTCCTAAAAGGGTATTAGTCTTTGCACGTTCGTGACCTATAAGGTTTTTGGTTTTACGAAATTGAATTACCACAAAATATCACGATTAAATGTCCATGAGTAAACCTTTTCGTATTGATCTAGGATTATGTTTGCTAAGTGGAACATCGAGGAACTTTGACGAATACAACAGCACGCTAAGTTACCAAAAACTGTCTTAAATCATCAATCAGATATCAGCTTTGTCAAAGTGTGCAAGGTTTTCAACCTCATTAAAAACCCATTCATTGTTGATGCCTGATGTACTGTTGATGATACTAATGTGAAGATTATTTATTTATTGAGATCACCAACAAGATTACATTAATACAGTTATTGTAAAAGACATCGAATATCATTGGATGCTAAATGTAAACTCAAGAATAGGTGACAACCACATGCATTATACAATAGCAATGTCATCATCATCATCATCATCAGCTCATATAATGTCCCCACCGAGGGGCCCAAGCCTACCCCACATTAGAGGCGATTAGGCCTTAGTCAACCACACTGGCCAAGTGCGGGTTGGTCGACTTCACACACAACCTAAGAATTTCTTCATAGGTGTGCATGTTTCCTCACAATTTTTTCCTTCACCGTAAAAGCGTCGACTAAACGTACGAATTCAAAATTTTAAAATACATTGGTACGTGGCGGGGATCGAACCAGTGTCACCCGGGTGGGAGACGACGTTCTTACGCACTACGCCATCGACGCTTCTTAATCTAATTGTAAAGTACATTACAAAACAATGATTTTTTTAGTGTCATGTTAAATTTCAATGTTAGTAATGGACTTGACAGCGAATTGAGCTGATTAAACATTCTGTTTAATGGAGAAATTAAATATTTGCTATACTATTTATACAGGCTTATTTTTTTTTCAAGTGAGCCTTCAGAGCCAATTCATAAACTATTAGGAATATCCAAAAATCCTCAAATGAGTCGCCGATTTTGACGAAAACAAAAACTGTAAACTTGGATTTTTCGAAAATATAACCCTAGCCAGGAATCGAACCAATGATTTTGAAAAAAAAAACACGCACACAACCTGTATTTATGCCTCTACACCAATCGATAGTGTTGTTAATAAGGATCAATTTCTGGGAAGTAATGCTAAACGGGAAACTAATGGAAAATGTTAAATTTTAATAAAATATATCTTGTTCCACCTTGGTTGACGCGATAATCAAAGCGATGATCATTATTTTTTTCAAAAATCCAATGATGCAGTTTTTGTTTTCATCAAAATCGGGCTCGCGACTCCTTTGAGCATTTTTCGACATTCCTTATAGTTTAGGATTTGGCCCTGAAGGCCCTCTTGAAAAATTCAGCGTGTACACTATACTGCGTTCCTTAGCTCCACGGGAAAGGGAATAGGGATGGTAGCACACGAGTGTTACGTTTGTGTTGCAAGCGTCTATAGGCTACTATGACTGATTGTGCGCAGTCTTCGCAAATCTGCATTCAAAAAATATAGAAAAACAACTTCTATACCTTGGACTTAAGGTGCATACAACGCAGCTATATCACCTCAGTAGTAATCCCTATAGAAGCGAGACAAACTAGGAACCGCTGTTGACTCTGCAAGTTATGAGGTCCCTATTGTTTGCTAAGTTGTTTATAAGTTGATCGTGTGCGATGCCAGCCAATATGTACATAAAAAGATGGCCGACTATGTAACTTAAAAACAATATAATGTTTCTTAGAACGCAGTTTCTTATGACACCGTCGTGGTGGAGTGGTTAGTACGCTGCCTACACATCAAGCGGTCCGGGTTCGAGTCCTGGTAGGAGCAAATTTTGTGTGATGAACACGAACATTTTTCACGAGTCATGGTTGTTAATTTATTTTTTTATAAATTGTCAGTTATCGAGTATCCATAACACACTTACTTGGTGTTGGAATGGCAACATTAAATATTTTATACTTGTTGGTAAATCTTTTATAATAAGTGCAACACTGTATATCGCCATCTCTCTCTCTGTGTGTCAGGATTATTGGGAGTAAACGCGTGTTGGCAAAGTCTACTTTTTTATTTAATTTCCCAAAGCCAGGGGCCCTCCAGCATCTACAAAAACCTACAGTCCACAACACTTCGGTTAGTGAAAATATATCCATTATGATATATCCATATCTATAACTAGATGACCCGGTGTACTTCGTATCACCTATTCACGGAGTACTAAACGTCTTTGCACCTATCCTAACGACATTAAAACGCTCCCTTCGCTAAAATGGCGGAACGTCAAATGTTTGACAGGAAAGTAGGTAGAAAAGTTTATATGGGAAATTGAAATTGTTGTTTTTACTTTCTTTCTCGCAATTTTTCCATAATTTCTCACCGTTTAAACCTTCCCTGGACTACGACAAACATTTCAAAACCATAATCAGCTAAATCGATCCAGCCGTTCTCGAGTTTTAGCGAGACTAACGAACAGCAATTCATTTTTATATATATAGATTAGAACGAGTATGAAAGCCATTGAGCTATTGTTACTAGCATATGAAACCGACTCGCGACGCCGCAAACCGGTGCTTGGCGCCATGCTTTGTTGCCAATCGGAAAACTTATCATTTTTAAAACTAGAAAAAATACACTGAAAAAAATTGACCTGTCCCAGGTGGGAATAAACCCAGCATCCTCCGCAATCCGGAGGGCTGCGTAAACCACAACCACAGCAACCAGGGCACTGCTTTTTTTGAGATTGTGAGCGTTAGTACCTGCAATATGTGCGTATATTCTTTCTTTTATGTTCACGTAATTAACTACATTCTATTAACATAACCCTGCATAAGCAATAAGTGACTTAAATTAATACTTCTTATACCAAAACCATAACTCTCCCAGTTTTATAGAACGACACCCATTAATATACCTTGCTATATAATTTTAGGGAGCAATTACGCAGTTAAGTGTATCGCGATAAGATCTAGGCTTCTCCTAATTCTGGAACAGTAAAAAATTAAGGCTTTTATGGCAAAGATATCATTTAGAAATGAAAGCTTAGCGGGTATTACAATCGTTGCCCATTCCACGATGGTAATCGAGAAACGCGAAACCTAAGTAGTCATACAAATAAAGCAAAACTGACTTACAATGAAACTGCTCGATAATTTTTGTAGTTTCTTCATATTACGAACGGTTTCAACTCATCTGGGCATCGTTCGGGAAGCTACGTGGCATATTCTCTGTCCATATACCGCAGTTTCTCACGACGAAAGTCTTAAATAAGCGCGTGTTGCCAGTGATAACCTATGGAACCGAAACGTGGCCGCTTACAATGGACCTTTTAAGAAGGCTCAAGTTCACTAAAGGGCAATGAAGATGGCTATGCTCGGTGTTTCTCTGAGTGATTATATCAAATATTATGAGATCCGTAGGAGGTCACCTAAGGTCACCGACATAGCCCAAGAATTGCAAGCCTTAAGCAGCAGTAGGCAGAGCACATTCCGAGGAGGACGGCCGATGGGGTGGAAAGGTCTTCGAGTTGCGACCGCGTATCGATAAATGGAGCGTTGGTAGGCCCCCCACAAGGTGGACCGACGATCTGGTTCGCAGGAAGTCGCTGGAGGATTGGAGATCCTTAGAGGGGGGAAGGGGGGGGACTATGTCCAACAGTGAACGCGGCGGGCACTTGTGACTTTTGTCGCGGTGACTATTTTGTAACTTTCGTGGATTGTATGATGGAGGTGCACCAAATGTCACCCACTTGTCACATCGCAACGTGCGGGCACCCATGGACTTGATAAGAGAGAGCAAAAAGTTACCAATGCGCGCCTGCTCAGTGAAACAGCAAATAAAAGCCGACAACCTTGTCACACTCAAAATCTCAGCAGTCCATTCAAAATACTTGACAATCTTTGAATTTTTTTTCGAACGTGTTCTATTCAAGTATTCGTAAATCTACGACAAGGAATTACTTTGAAATCACATAAAAATGGACGCTATCGGTTTGAACATAAAGCACACTTTGACCCAGATTACCCTATCAGATCCTAAAGTCTGAACGTTAACGCCCACTGAAGTTTATATCTAGAACGCTAAGGGCTCACTCACACTTACTATATTCGAATGCTGCTGATAAAAATAATTTATCACAACATAAAAAGTTTTATCAAGAAATATGCTAAGCTCCTCGGAAAATAAATATGGAAGAATTTTCACGAAGCGAATTCTTTTCAAGTGGTTTTTTGTATTAAAACTATCTTGAACGAGGTAGAATAGTTTGAAGAATTGTGAACGCTAAAAGTATTTTTGCTTGATTATAGAGAAGAGTAGCTAATATTGAAGTGACTTATGAATTGTACCAGCCTTATATGTATAATTTCTGAAATAATAAGTCAGAACAAAATGGCGGTACGTTAGTAGCGTTATCAAGAGTCGCCACTAAGAAAGCCCACCGGATTTTTAGGTTCCACATACATTCACATACCTTTGACACAGTTCTTTGTAAATCTTTTATGTTAATTTTCTTTAATACCTGCTTATTAAAAAAAATATATTATCTCCTAGTTATAAACATCATCCCTTAGATTCTTTCACTTATGCATAGTACGGTCTGAGGGTGTGGCCTGGTGACCTGCAAACAATAGTACATACATGGTTGTAGCCTAAATAAAGAGGTCACTATTTAGGCTACAACCATGTATGTGTTGACTAAAGTAATAGAATAGAAATAAACTTTATTGTCCACCATTGAACCACTCTTTACACAATAACCGAATAATAAGGATGAAATAAATGACTCAATGCAAATCACATCATCACCACTTCAACCAACCTCACCCTTCAACGTCCGACAAGCAAATGGGCTGAGAGCGAACTAACGATTGCTTTTATGGCGGCGTTGTGGTGACGTCATGATTCGCAACGATTCATTCTTCATTTCTGCTAACACGGCCTATCCTGATCATGCGCCGTCCTCGGCCGCATTTCACAAGATATCTTCATGTTAGACCTCAACAGGGTCAACCTGAGCAGACCAGGGCTCAGCACCGGTGTCATCATTGTCTTCAGCTTCGGAATCTGTCGATGAGAAACAACATGAATAAACAAAACCAAAACTTTTTTTGTAAAGTTGCCTATTCTTTCATTCCTCACACAATCAAGGCCCTCTTTCAATGATACACACGATGCTATTTCTTAACTTCTTCTACTTCACTAACAATCATCGTATTACAAACTTCATCGACCACACACATCGCTTATTCTCACTATTCTACGTACAAGGCTAAGCTATACGAGATTGCAGGACCAAAGTCCAACACATATCAATGGATATGGATACAAAGTCGAAACCCAACACATATCGAAAGATATGTCTGTAAGGTAGTGCGCGCAGCAGGGCGCGCAAGCAAGGCGCTCAACCAGGGCGCGCGGGCAGGGCGCGCTGGCAGGGCGCGCAGGCAGGGCGCGCAGGTAGGGCGCGCAGGCAGGGCGCGCAGGCAGGGTGCGCAGGCAGGGCGCGCAGGTAGGGCGCGCATGCAGGGCGCGGAAGCAGGACGCGCAGCAGAGCGCGCAGAAGGGCGCGCAGCAGGGCGCGCAGGTAGGGCGCGCATGCAGGGCGCGCAGGTAGGTCGCGCAAGCAGGGCGCGCATGCAGGGGCATGCACGTGGAGGGTGCGCGACTGCCGGGTAGGTCAGCACGCAGACTGCGACGGACCCGGCCACGCAGCTCAGGAACTGGCGCACCCGCTCGGCGCCTCCATCTGTCAGACGCTCGGCCTTACTTGGCCCAGGTACTCTACGTCGGTAGTAAGGAAGGTACTGCAAGGCCGGAGCCCAACACATATCGTAAGATATGTCTGCAAGGCCGAAGCCCAACACATATCGTAAGATATGTCTGCAAGGCCGGAGCCCAACACATATCGTAAGATATGTCTGCAAGGCCGGAGCCCAACACATATCGTAAAATATGTCTGCAAGGCCGAAGCCCAACACATATCGTAAGATATGTCTGCAAGGCCGTAGCCCAACACATATCGTAAGATATGTCTGCAAGGCCGAAGCCCAACACATATCGTAAGATATGTCTGCAAGGCCGTAGCCCAACACATATCGTAAGACATTTCTGCAAGGCCGTAGCCCACCACATATCGTAAGATATGTCTGCAAGGCCGAAGCCCAACACATATCGTAAGATATGTCTGCAAGGCCGGAGCCCAACACATATCGTAAGATATGTCTGCAAGGCCGAAGCCCAACACATATCCTCAGACGTCTTTGCACGGCACCTTTCGCGTGCGCCTGGGGTAACGCTCCCATACACACACACACGCACACATAGACGTTCGCAAGTAAGAACATAAGAGCTTTAGGTAAACAACAACTCTCGGGACACCATTTCCCTTTCTATATTCGATATAAACAAAATCCCGTAGATAAATCATCCAGCGTGCAACCCTTGGCAGAAGATCTCTCTTGCCCTCGGCGGCCCCCAGAGCATTGCAATCGGTTACGACTTTGAAAGCCATCCCAATCAAATAATGCCCAAAACTTCGCAACGCTATGACGACCACCAGCGTCTCCAACCCATATGAGCAGCATCGGCCGTCCGCGCCCAGGGAGACCCCATTAAATAAACACCAACACGTTTCACACGATGCAACGGCGGAAACAACCGGCCAGGTCCAGAAATTGGAGCGCCCGCTTTGCGCCTCAGTCTGTCAGACGCTCGGCCTAACCTGACACTCGGCCTAACTCGGCCTTACCTGACACTCGGCCTAACTCGGCCTAACCTGACACTCGGCCTAACTCGGCCTAACCTGACACTCTGCCTAACTCGGCCCAGGTTACATATCCAGTCTGATCGCAGTTGCACTCGAAATCTAGTGGCGTAGTGTGGCGCTGCCCAAAAGCACTAGCTGGTCCATGGCAGACCAATTTGCTGCGGCTAGGCTTGACACAAATGGCCAGAAACGAAACTATGCCTTCCGCAGCCAAGCCGGCACCTGCGGCCGCCACCCCCACCTGGGCGTAATTAACGCCACGCATCACCACTTGAACCATCAGATCCTCACTCAAACCCCGAACCATACGCAAACAAAGCAGAGATCGACGCGCGTACTCGGCGTATGTCGGAAATTTGTCGGACGTTGTGTTCATAACCTTAAAAAGTATTTGCGCCTGAACAATTTTATGGCACATAGACTTAAACTCTCACGAATTTTTACCATTATGTGGTCGTTGGTTGACCATTCACCTAACTAGGTTTTGGCGTCTCGTTTTAGACAATGAGAAACTCCAGCAAGACACTAAATCATACCAACGGTTAGCCAATTTTGCGCGTTCTACCCCCTCGCATCAAAGTTATTGATAGACGATAGATCAAAGTTAGATACAAAGTTACTGTGGCACCTTGCTTTATTTAATGCTAGCATCGGCAAGCACCTGCGCTGCGATTAGGTTGCTGTCCTCGCATCGGGGGTAGGACTAACATTAACATGATCAGACGAGTTTGGCGTTACATTCTTAGTATTTCTAACACGAACACGTGCAGACGTGTTTAGCGGTACACTCACAGTATTTCTAACCCGAACACGGTCAGATGGGTTTGGCGTTACACTCGCAATATTTCTAACACGAACACGTGCAGACGGGTTTAGCGGTACACTCGCAGTATTTCTAACACGAGCATGGTCAGACGGGGTCGACGTTACACTCGCCGTATTTTCCCCAAATGGCATTTAGTGTAGACCTCAGGTGTAGACACTATCGCGCTTAACGTCTCCGCCATCGAATCGTTACACGTGACCCGCGACGGTCACTATGATGATGTTGTAAATCGGTTCTGTTGTGACGAAGTCGCGAATGAGTACGGAATCTACTGTATCGAGACACGCTACGTTGAGACCGCGAACTACATTCTACGTGCCGAGTAGACACACGAGTATCACTCCTACGGAACCGTGAAAGATTTTCACTCCTAGACAACCGTGAGCGCGACCCACGACTACAAGAACGAGATCTATGATGGTTTCGATGTGATTTGCTTGTTCATACCACGCTTAATCTCATGGCGCGGTGGCGTATTTTCCGATTTTGTGACGGTAGCGGCATAATAAATCGAATCCCTGCAACTGCTTGTTATTTTCTCTTTCAAACTTAAAAAACCTCTAATGTAGGCGTAGGAAATATTATCCCACGTCTGATTTTAGGAATCAGGACTGGAATAAAATACGATAAAGAAACAATTTTACTTTCAATTAGATTTTCACCATAAATAACAAGTAAATGCACAGAAAACCACTCTTTACACAATAACCGAATAATAAGGATGAAATAAATGACTCAATGCAAATCACATCATCACCACTTCAACCAACCTCACCCTTCAACGTCCGACAAGCAAATGGGCTGAGAGCGAACTAACGATTGCTTTTATGGCGGCGTTGTGGTGACGTCATGATTCGCAACGATTCATTCTTCATTCCTGCTAACAATATATATAACTCAAAGTTGACTGACTGACTGACATAGTGATCTATCAACGCACAGCCCAAACCACTGGATGGATCGGGCTGAAATTGGCATGCAGGTAGATGTTATGACGTAGGCATCCGCTAAGAAAGGATTTTTGGAAATTCCATCCCTAAGGGGGCAAAATGTCCACGCGGACGAAGTCGCGGGCGGAATCTAGTTAATTATATGTTCCTAAATTGTGATAGGACGATTAATATATTTTTGATTTTATTTTTGAGTTTCTTTTTTCATAATTGGCATCAGTCGGTTATTGGTTAGTTTTTTAATCAAGCGGAGAGTTGATTAAAGTCATATTGTGTAAGTTAGACATTTAATGTGTTTTCTTAGTCTCTTAGTCTCATGCGTTAATATTTGTCTTGTAAAATTACATCGTTATATTTATAACAAAAATCTAGCTAAATAACCACTTGATGGTAAGCAGGAGTGGAGTCCAAATACCTACAAAGATAGTTCGAGAAATAATGTAGATGCCACACTACTACTTCATAGCGCTTCTTCACACCTTCTTTGAATAACCCAAGATTGTAAGTAGGAGACATATGCTAGCACTGAGTTCCTTTTCTTGTTTTTGCTAATTTTACTTTAATTATGATATAATTTGACTTTAATTATGATGATATAATTAAATATAAATATATATACTATATATATTTATATTTAATATATATACTATATATATTTATATTTAATTATGCAAATCTGAAATTGTAAAAAGTCATGTGAAGAAAATTTTATGTCTAATGTCATGAACATTAAATTACACCGTTGTAAACACACTCTTACTTGTTGGAAACTTATTACGAAGCATTTAACGAGGAAACCAACTAATAAGTAAGCCGAACCTGGTTTGAGTTGCCGTTTACTCACGTGCGGTGCTTCTACGCAAATAATGTGCTTTCTATACCTAAGCCGTAGTTTAAACTAGCTGGATGAGGAGTTTGAAGCATGCTTCCCTTATTGACATGCATACATGCATAAAGTTACGGCTTTCTCTCATAGCGATAGGCAGAGATTACTTCTTTTCACTTGCTACGATCTTTACATAACGGGTGTAAAGAGACCTATGACAAAGTCGAGAACTTCGTATTCCGCTCATCATTAGGACCATTTTTTTCTTCTAGACTATACCTGGGAAATTAATAGTTATGAAGTTATTGAAGGTAAAGTTAGATTATTTTTTTTCAACATTTTTATGAAAACAAATTGAAATTATTATTTTTTATTTTTTGTACTCAGAAATATTATCAAAATTTTAAGTATTTCATACCAAAAAATGGCTTTAAAACGTTAGCGCTCAATGTAACCACTCGATATCGGGGCCATTCACCTCAGCCGACCGAACGTCGCGCACGTCTCTAAGTTGCTAAGCGCCGCTCGACTTGCGCGCTCTATACATTGCCTGGTATTTTTTGGAGTCTATTTAAAATCTAAAATGAAAACCGTTACCCAGCAATAATTTCTTTAAATGTTTCTTGTTTTGATGTATAAAATGCGTCAACTTCGGCCTCAGACTAAACTTAGGTCTTTTTACACCCTGTATATCTTTCGCTTCATCCATCGAGAATACAACTACACTGCCCCGTAGAACAAAACGGAACTCGAGTTGGGGGTAGATCAAGAAATTTATATTTGTCTGTCCAATGTGCATGTCACAGTCTCAACGTAACATAAACATTTCTTTACCGGTAGAGTAAGTTTTTTCGTTTAAAATACGTAACTATTGTATTTGCGTTAAGAGCTCGATTTTTATAAGAAACGTGAATACTAGCGGCAAGAAGTGCGAATCATGTTTCCCATATAAATTGAGCTCTTAACGCAACTACAATAGTTGCGTTTTTTATACTAAAAACTTTCACTACTGTTACTGTTCTCCAGGAACACAAGGTCAGGTAAACATTTTTGGTGAGTCACTCTCAAATTTTGAGCTACATCAGCCACATGACCAAGAGAGACAATGTTATGGAGACTCATTGTCTGTGGTATAATGGCTCCCCTTGCCATGGACTGACTAAAGAAAAGCCCTCACTGATTCGTCACTAAATATGTGTGTGCGAAGGGACACAGTTGGAGAGAGGCGGCGAGAGATTGAAAAAGAAGGTTCGCAATTCTTTGAGCTGTGTCGACCTTGGTTCTCCTGGCGATTACATTTAAAGCGATGAGATCCGCATCATTTTTGATGTGATCGTACCGATAAACTCCGAGCATATCCCTCTCTATTGCCTTTTGAGTGACCTATTTTATTCAATTCTAAGCAAATCACCGTAAGCTGAATTAAGTATATAGTATAATATAGCATAGCAACACCCTTATGACAAATTAATGAGCCATTAAAGATTAAGCGAACGTATAAACTAATTTACTCGAAGCTCAACATAATCAAATTAAGTCTAAACTGCCTAAAACACATTATAATGATAAGGAATCACTCAATCAACAAAATGTTCCTCAACTCCCACGGCGAAACGCTTTTTCTTGAAAGTTAAAATTACTCTCCCCTCTTTGGTAATCAGTTAAAGTTCTGCTTGTAAACTCGACGAAGTTCTACTGGGAATATTTGTGTAATAAGCGTAGGAAGTGCGACATTATTTCTCTATAGAAGTTTCTAGAGATTGCCTTCAGTAGCCTTGGAGTTGGCAAAAGACTTGTAGTGTCCATGCTGAACATTTTTCATCACATTGTCATCAACAGCTAATATAATATGTCCCCACCGAGTTGCTTGAGCCTATCCCACATTAAGGGGCAATTAGGCCTTAGGTCAACTACGCTGGCCAAGGGCAGGCTGGTCGACTTTACACACAACCTAACCTTTTCTTCATAGGTGTGTGCAGGTTTCCTCATAATGTTTTGACCGTAAAAGCGTTGATTAAACGTACATATGAATTCAAAATTTGAAACACATTAGTACGAGGCGGGGATCGAACCAGTACCTCCCGGGTGGGAGACGACGCTCTTACGCACTACGCCACCGACGCTTCCCGATGAATAGAAAAATACTAACTGGAAACCATAAGACACAAAAATTAAATATTTACAACATATCTCAAATAAAAGTAGCATCTTGACACACGTCCCCAAAGAACAAGATAGAGGAAAAAAATTCACTTCATGGATTCGAAGTATCATATTCGTCACATGATATCATAAGGAAAGGAGTACTCGAGACGCGCCACGAAATAGGCCGTAAATGGAGTTAGACGATGTGTTAAAAAAAATAAAGCTAACACAATATGGCGGCTCTAATAAGGCAAGAGGCATGACGGGGGCATGAGTGGCATAAGAATGAAATGCTGCTACCAATTTTGCGGATATAAAGTTGATGGAAGGGCCGTGACCGTAGTTTTAGTAACATTATGTATGTTTTATGAGCTTTGCATGAGTGACAAAATTTTGGTAGTGATCTGGTATCCAGGCGTATATGTAATCTTACGCCTGTATTCACAAACAATACTTGTATAAGTAAAAAAACAATGCTATGCAAAATAAGGAATTTCTCAGTGCGTCGGTGAATGGAGTTCTGTGATTGGTTTTTGTTAACATTACAGACGTGGAAATTTATTAGTCCTGGCGATTCTAATCAGAATATTGGGATATTCTTATCGAATTATTGTAATTTCATCGGTCTTTGACAATTCTATGAAGTTTAAATGAAATCTGACCGTTTAAAGTGGGTTAAAATTGCATACAAAGGAGTCGGTTACAATCATACAAGCAAGCAAACATGGAGGTGAAGCTTTATAAGCGTGTTAAAAAGTAATCTTTCAGAAAAAAATCCTTCCTTCCTTCCTTCAGAAAAAATTCGAAAGTCGGACCAAGACTGATGTCATATTATTCGTCTCAGCAGCCCGGGGATTATTTATACATCACAACTTAGTATTGAATCAGTTTAGACTATTAATTGCACTGTTTATTGTTTGTGTTTACTCCGCTATTGACGAACATCTTGTTTGGCAATCCAATCATCGAGTTCAAGCATAAAAGCAATATTAATTAAGTTCCAAATGGTAACTGTGTATAAACGTAACTTGAATCCACTTATTACCATTGTCAAAAGATATATTAATTACAGTAAAACCGCCTTCAAAACTAAAAACGGAGAAATAAAAATTTCGTTTATAAAAATCTAAATGTTTTTTTGAGGTCAGTCCCAAATACAATTATTATAGTATACATTTTTTATTACAAAAAATAAACTTCTCCGTTTTTTGTTTTGAAGGCGGTTTTTAAATTTAAAAATAGTTTATTTTTTGGCTTTTATTGTTTTGAGTATATAAGTTTTCAGGAAACTATCTCGAGATATTTTAGAGAAACAAAATATTTATAAAAAAAATAAGGTAATTAATCACCTTATTTTTTTGCTGCTCCATTAGTCGCCTTCTACGACAACCATTTGTGGATATGGGGTGATGCTATTCTACTTTGCCGGCATCACCTGGCTATGGCGTAACGAGAAGTAACGCCACACAACGTTTCTGCGAATAAAAACGCCAACTGAAACATTTGACACGACGGTCGCTATTATATTTTCTCAGTAATGCGTAAGTTTCATACACGTTCTTTTCGTTACGTTCGACGCTATCGATCGGCCACTTGTCTTGGCACTCTGAATCGTAACAAAATTAAATGACTGAAAAACCACATTCCAGCAATCCCCTACTAAGCGTATCCACTAAACACTGACTTTATTACTCATCCCGTCCCAGAATACGTGAGCTAATCACGAAAGTGCCGAGGCCACATCCAGTATAAAATTTATAACAACGTCCGAAGAAACGTGAAATAGTCTCCTTGAAATTAGCCGCTGTGACGTCTGTGCGTTTTTATTGCGGCCCTTTTAACACGGAAATTCATCTAGGGTTGTCGCAAACAACTACGAAGTCTACAGATTTATCTCAAATGCCAAAAGCTATTAGTAGATAGCAAGACATAATACACCAATCCCAAATTAATAGTCAGTAGAATAAAGATTTATGTTCCCAAACATAAATCCTTAATTGCACACATAATATATTCATAAAATATACAAAGAAAGACGTCTACAAAGGTGGACTTATCTCTAAAAGAGATCTTTTCCAGTTAACTATAGCATTAGAGAATAAATTCACAAGCGGGAATTTAGTGTACAAGTGAATGACTACACAAAAGCATATAACAGTTCTAATTAAAATATACATACATGCAATACATTATCTACATGTATACATAATAATATACTTATGACAATTTTGAGAGGTAGTGCCCTTTCAACTTATGTTTGATAGAAGTGACCGATGGACTCTCTCTAATCTCCACTGGAAGTTTATTCCACAACTGGATATCAGTCACAGTGGATGATCTCGCAAAAAACTTAGATTTGGAAGCAGGTTGAAGTAAGGTTTTGGTAACACAAGCACGCTTGGGACGAGAACTGGACGGAATGAGGTTAAAACGCGAACGCAAGTAATCTGGATGGTGAGGATTGTAAAGGATTTCGTAAAGTAGGATAAGGATGTGTATATTTCTGCGAAGTCGGATGAGCCGCAATAACTTTGCACGAAATTCAGAAACATGGTCATAATTATTTCCGCAAACCAAAAATAAAATTAATTGCCAGATTTTGAAGGCATTCCAGCTTGTTAAGTAGCTTTTCTGTTGCTTCAAGTAACAGACGTCAGCATAATCGAGAATTAGGAGTAGGAGAGAGCTTGAACAAGCATAACTTTAGTTTTAAACGGTAGGGGTTGAGCAGAGCTTTAGGTAACACTTGTTTACACAAAAAGCCACATCTGGCATTATGGGGAATACAGTACCCCAAAATAGTGACAGGTTACCAGCTTATCGCCTACACATAAGGGGCACCAAGCCCAAATATTAACAGTGATTCAGTAAACAAACCAACTAAATCCAACGACCAGGACAGATGTTAGACTCAAAATCATCTCAACAGTCCGGGCAATGTCTCTGTGTTTACGTCACTGAATAGCACTTCCAAAGAAAAGATAACTTTATCATTGTGCAGAATAGAGCCTTAATTCGATCAATGTTTACTCGGCTATTTAAGGTGACAACCCTGAGTTATATAAGCCGCCATTGACGTAAGGGTCTCTTTCTAATTCCCGTCGTCTACCAGACAAAACCAGCTTGGATATTATGGAGTTACACAGAATGTTGGTTGACAGTGATAATTTGAAGAAGTATTTGTATATATTCGACGAGGACGCTCTTTCTCTTGATTCTGATAGCAAATTGGCCATATGATGCCTGAATAGCATCACCCATGTCGTCCAATGGGTGTCATAGAAGGCGACTAATGGATCAGCAATATTACCTTATACTCCGTCGACCAATCCGCATTGGGCAAGCGTGATGGACTAGTGCCTTAAACTCCTCCGATGACAAGGAGAGTTAGTCAAATTATGAAGGCTGTTATGATGATGAAGCATCGTTGGCGTAGTGTGTAAGGGCATTGTCTTCCACCCGGGAGGCACCGGTTCGAACCCCGCCAAGTAGCAATGTATTTTCAAATTTGAATTCATATGTACGTTTAATCGACGCTTTTACTGTGAAGGAAAACATTATGAGGAAACTTGCACACACCTATGAAGAAATTCTTAGGTTGGGTGTGAAGTCGACCAACTCTTGGACAGCGCGGTTGACTTAGGCCTAATTTGGGGTAGGCTCGAGCCTCTCGGTGGGGACATTATATGAGCTGTTGGTGATGATTATGATAGCAAATGAAATAATGACGCCGGTGTAGGTCCCGATCACGAATAGGACTGTCCCTTAGGACTGTTCTTTCTCATTGTCATAAAAGCCAACTGTGGGAGATTTTGTACCCCGTGCAGAATATAGTATCAAATAGTCCCTCGCGTGGGGTCAGTAAACCACCCAATTCTCAAGGTGTCACTCAGGCGTCCAGACATAGAAATATAATAATATATAATATAATATATTTCTACGCTCACGCCAATTATCTAGCCCAAATTAAGTATCTTTAAGAACTTGTAATATGGATACTAGATAACGGACAAATGACCAAAACCAAAAAAATATGTAAGAACTTTGAGTTTTTAATATCATCATAGTATTTTTATCATAAGTGGGTGCGCGCATGATACCCATGTACCAAATACCATATACATATGTCTATTTAGGACTGTTTATAAAAATAGTCATAGTAGTATTAAGATAAGATAAGATAAAGATAAAATTTATTTCTTTATAAACTTAGTCTAGAGAACATAGTTAACAACTAAATAATTTACATAAGTATTCTTCTTCTTCTTCCTCGCTTCCTCATGACTGAGGGTCGTCATTTTGTACACCAAGGCTCTCCACTCCACACGGTTTTCCGCCTTCCGGATTGACGTCTGTAGAGTTCCCTGGCAGGCTTCCTTCACTGCTTTCATATAAGTATAGTGATATAGAGAATAATAATTAATGCTGAGTAAAGAATTACTTATTGTAAATTAGTAAGTTCATTTGTCTTTCAAGTGCTAAATAATACTTAATTTGGGTTAGACCGTTACTACCGTTACCGTAACTTTCGTGATCGACGACTCAAAAGTTGATAAAAACCTTATATTTTGATGTCAATTTGGTTGCAATAAGTTAAAGCATACTCGAGTTATCGTGGTAACGCACAGACACGCAGACATAATTCCAAAAACGGCATTTTTGGACTCACGGAGGTCCAAAACGTGTAAATCCGTCAATATCTTGAGGTCGATTTTTTTGACGATTGCAAGACTGAGGAAGTTTTACTTTCTTGTATATTTGATATATACGAGAAAGTAAAAGTAATTATAGTGCATATTATTTGCCTATCACTTCACTTCTTTTCTTCTTCACTTTTTTCCAACTACATAACCTAGCAGGTGTCCAAATCCGTGGTAATGGCTACCCGTTAATATTCCGTGCCGCATCACAACAATGCCGATATTATTACAAAAAGTATCCCGAAGCCAAGCCCCAATTCGCGAAAGATCTCCTTTAAGCCTCGCAGATGTCTACAACGTTTTCGAAGCCTTTATTAATTCCGTCCACGTCCGCGCGGACATAAGACGTCGATTTTACTACGGATTTGTCCTCTACAAAATTATCCCGTATTCCCTGTGGGTCTAAATCGAATCAGTTATGTCACCGTATCTTAATTAGCTCTAGGATAGTGGAGTAGTATGTAGTTTACTGTATTTTTTGTATAAAAAGTTCAAGCAATGACTCCTTTCCACCTGATAAAAAGCAGAAGTGGAGTCTAAATGCGAAAATAGCTAGTGCGAGAGACAAAACCGCTGCTCTAGCCATCCTCAGTTTGCCAATTTACTTCACGCCTCTTTTGAATGCCCCAGGATTGTACGAAAGAGGTTATAGGAAGAAGCATTTTTTGGCCCATTTTCTATAATGTCTTCGCTAGACGAAACGTGATTATCAGTGACTCCGGCATTGCGAGGACTTTTTCGTTTTCCAGTAAGAAAGAATATTAAAAGATTAGAATCACACACTAATTATAAGAGTATTGCCATGCCCTAACAGGGTACATGTGTAGGTAATGTTTTGTAAAACCTAGCAATAAGACATATGTATTATGTATGCATAATGGAAATAAAGAAATAAAGAGTATAATATAGAGAAGGTGGATGGCGTCGTGATTTGACAAGTACATGGAAAGGATGCTGAGCCAGGGTGTAAGGCTGGTCAGCAAGGATTTGGTTTGGTATTAGGAAATGCCCCAGGGAGTAGCCCTGGCAGGCAGCATAGATATGGTGAAAGTAACTGTCCCAGAGAGTAGCCCTGACAGGCAGCAGCGAGGAGGTAGTGAGACACCGCGAACGGTTGTAATCTGATTTATTGGTAATTTGGTTGGTGTTTTATATTACAATAAAACACATGGAAAGGTTTATGCTCTCACAGGTGTAACTTGCCGACGGTGCACGTAGCTGCTGACTCGCGGAATATGATTGTAGTCTCGCTAGACCACCCAGCCGCAGAATTCAATGTTCAGCTGATAGCTCGAACACAACTATAATACTATAAGAATTTAATAACACAAACTTAAGAGTGTATTTGTGAGAAATATACAAGGGAGCATTCTTAAGTATATGTATAACTGTAAAAAGAGCGAAATCATGGTTTTTAAAGCCAACAGTAAGGAACCCGCTAGTGTACCATTGATTATGTTAAATGGCATTGAGTTGAAGCGGGTCTCGAGTTTTAAATATTTAGGTCTTATTATTAACAGTGATTTGAATGATGACGCTGATATAGAAAGGTAGCGCAGGGCGCTGGTAGTCAGGGGCAACATGGTGGCGTGCTGATTTGCTGGTTGCACAGACAGTGTAAAAAATACCATTTTTAAAGCCTTTTGACAAAGCTTTTACACAGGTAGTCTGTGGCTGCAATATACACGCCGGGCTGTTAGTGACCTGCGAGTCGAATACAATAACAACTTCAGGGTGTTGATGCGGCTACCCCGATATTGTAGCGCCTCAGGCATGTTTGCAGAAGCTCGAACTGATGGATTTCATGCGATAATACGCAAAAAAGCAGCAGCTCTTTTACGGTGTATGAGGGCAACACCATCCTTAGGTTAATTGCGTCACATTTCTTTCAATTAAAATTATATTTTTAATAACATAGTTTTTAAGTAAACATTGTTACTAACATTTATATGGATTCTACGAAATAAATGACTTATTATTGTTATTAAGTATTCCGATCAAGTTACGCGAGCAGCAAGTTTCCGCAGTCGTCCAGTTTTATGAGTATACAAAAATTATTATTGCTACAACGGCTAAATTAGGTAAGATGGCGGTAACTAAAAACAAACTACCAATCCAAATTATTAATATGTGATATCCTGGAAACAGAAAATTCTTATGACTTACAATTGCAATACCAAAGGTGGTAATTTATAGAAAAGAATTGGCGAATCCGTTGAAATTTTGGAATAAAGCTGAATTTTTATGTATAAAAAACTAGTGGCCCGACCGACGTCAAAAGAACATTTGTGCTATCGGATCAAATTATGAATCTACCTTAGCCATTCTCGGATCCGCTAGAAGGCATACAAAAATTTTCATCAAAATTGGTCCAACAGTTGAGGAGTTAATTGACAAACAAATTTTATGTATAAAGATACATTCAACTGTCAATATCACGTTATATCCAACCAATACCAAATTGTTAAATTTCTGTAGTTGACTTGTTTTACCTTAATTATTTAAAAAAAAGTCAAATTAGATTGAAAATATTTGACTGTTTGTAGAGCTTGATGTGCTACTGACTGTACAAGTATTTCAAGCTTGATAATGTTTCTTTTGTTTGGTATGACAATAGAAAATCGTTATTATAATTTATTAATCAGAAACTATTGATTTTCCACAAACGAATTTTTCCAGTTTACTTAACAAAGTAAATTTCAATTGGAGAAACACATTACAAGACGTCGACCGTGAAACGGTTCAAAGTCAGAGAAAAAGTAAAACAAAACAAAAGACGATCACGATTATTCCCGACTAAAAAGATGTATCGATATGACATATCGATAAAACAAAAATCTGGTGAGCGTGCACCTGCGAAATGGGATTAGAGGGCGCCACTTGTGCGCGTTGCTTGCTACATCGCATTGTGTGGGGCGCAGTTATGTCGGGGCACGCTATGCAATTGTGTATTTCTTGTAGTGATGTGAAACTAGCATCTGGTTTGTTGTTGAAAACAATTTTGTTCCATCATCTATCGGACTTCTGAGTTCTTGTTTTAGAGTGTATCATCTCATCTGTCCTGGTTGTTGAATTTTGTTTGTTGATTCACTGAGCCTAAGAACTCATGGAGCATTTCTAAACTCAGGAGACCGCAGTTTTGTGCGGTAACGTAGCCGTCGCGGTTGCGATTATCGCCCGCAAGCTTGGCCGGCGAATATCTCAAGACAGACGGTTCTTTACGATCCGGATTATTATTAGTTGAAATCCAGTCCGCCATGGACACACACCAGATATATATCTTCTTAACGGAAGAATTTAAAAAGAAGGGCTTAAATGTTCTGGGTGCGTCCACTGACTCAAGAAAGCGACGCCTTGAAAACCATAGCCTCTGCGAGTGCAACCAGCAGAGCCTGCGGTTGACTGTGGCCCGTGCGATTTCACAAGTTGCCCGCTGGTGCAGCGGGAGCCGTAAACATTTTTAAAAAC
Source organism: Elophila nymphaeata (assembly GCA_955850985.1). Lineage (NCBI taxonomy): Eukaryota > Metazoa > Arthropoda > Insecta > Lepidoptera > Crambidae > Elophila > Elophila nymphaeata. The sequence continues at coordinate 5,731,807 of OY039091.1, read as the reverse complement.
AAGCTTTTATTTAAATGCAAATAAAAATATTGTTTTTAATAGGAATTTTTAGTATGGTACAAGAGCAGTCGAGGGGCACATTTTGGTAGGGTAGAAGTACTTATAGGTAACAACCAAGAAATATGGTTTAATTTTCACAAAATTGTGATATGCCTCTCCTAACTCGAGCCCACTGTACCTTCTTTTATTGTGTTGTTCTTGTACGTCACCTATTGCTTATATGATTAATTTTGAATCTTATTTTCTACTTCGTCTATTCTATTTGCTTAAATTATTATATCTCCTTAATTTTTATCTTAATTCTACTGAACGTTTTTATTATTTTCTAGTCTATACATTTTGTTTGCTTATTTGTTACATTTTGGTTCTGCATTATGTTATATAATATTCCGCAATATTTCTTTATAATTTTATTATAGCTATATTCTATCGACATCGACTATTACCCCATCACTAGCTAGCGGACTTGGAGGGCGCTCGAGCGGGTCGTGGACTATGTACGTTTCATTTGTCTCGCGTCTGGCTGGATTGTCTCCAGCTTGGCCTGCCTACGAGTTTATCTAGACTTAGCGCGAACTAGATTATGCTGAGTCGTTTGTTAGGACTCGCATGTATTTGTTAGGGAATTTACGAGTGGATACGTATTAGAATACCGACGATCTTAATTAATGGCGTCGCGACACTTATAGATTACGCATTTTGCCAATGTCATGTGAAAATGTCATCATCATCATCACAGCCTTTATAATTCGACCCACAGCTGGGACACAAGGACTTTTCAACGAAGGAGGTATAAGTAGGTAGTCCACCACGCTTGTCCACAAAGTTGCATAAAAAACGCTCAGTGATGGATTTCCAATTTCCTATATGGTAGGGATAAAATTGAAGCTTATTGCGGGTGGTATGGTGGAGGAAATTTCTTGTACCTTATGTAGGTAGAGAAAGAGTAAAGTCTTGAATAACACGTTTGTTTCATCCGGGAAAAACATACGTTTCCCGTGGGATAGATTTTGAAACGCTAAAATCTCCACGTGAACGAAGTAACAGGAAACAGAATTGCCTCATATTTATTATGTAGAATTCGTAGTTATTATATAGATTTTTTATGTTCAACGTTTCTCAAAGACTAACGCTGTTATGAATACCGGGAATTCACGATTGGCTCTCAAAATACGCTTGATAGCGAGCCGGTTGTTTTAAACAGGCAATTAATATTCTCTTTAGACACATAACACAAGGCTTATTGTAAATCGTAATTAAGTTTACTACAAAAGGACTAACATAATTACAATCACAGTGCTCATGTTTACCCCAAACCTTAGCACAAAGTAAAATAAAGACAGAAGGAAAACTTTGTAATTTCCTTTGATCAGGCTACCATAAACTGCATTTCATCTATAGATTTTGAACACTTACTTTTATTAATTACTTAGGTTGAAAAGTTCAAGAAAGTGGTATTAGGTGGTAGACCCATTTGTAGGGTCGTCTGGGTAGGTACTACCGTCTTTCTTATTTCTGAGGTGAAGCAGCTTGCTGTGCTTCGGATTGAAGGGAAGGTAGCCAGTGTAATTACTGGGTACGGAAGGCATCAAAGAAGAAAATATTATCTTAGTCCCCAGGATGGCAACGCACTTGCAGTGCTGCGTGATTTACCCTTAATATTGCAACTGTCTATAGGCGACGGTAACTTCTTAACACCAGATGGGCCGTAAGCTTGTTTGCCATCTCGTAGTATAAAAAAATTAAACAGTTCTTTGTAGCTAGAGCTTCTAGCTGGACAAGTGGTCAGTCTATTCCATCTAACGCTTTACGAATAGAATTTAGGCTCCGCGTAAACGGGCCACTGACCACAGCCACCGGTGGCTGTCGCGTGCCACTTACTTTGGTACCACGACATAGGCATTCGGTGGCTGCCCCGAGTATTCGGTGGCCGGCATTGGCAGTCAGTGGCCACTATAATTGTTAACACTGCTGTACATTTTTAAGATGGATAGGGATCTTATACTGATTCAGAGATAGGCATCTGATTCTGATATCAGATCGGATAATGTGAAAACGCTCTGAGAGGGGGTACTCCAGTGTCGTATGAGTGGCGAGTGTCGGCGTTCTTTAGTAGCGAGTGGCTGCCGCCCGTGGCATGTCGCGGATACTGAGTCGCGAGTGGCCGCCACTATATTATACATTAAGCGTGTTTTTTTAGTATTTTTAAACTTTTATTTATTTTTAGTGCAATTTATAACCACCGATACTAGAATAAGCCATAACAATGACAACGCCATCTAGTGACGAACAACTGAACTAACATTACTAACGGAAAATTATTAGTCCCGGTGATTTTAATAAGGATATTGGGATATTCTTATAGAATTAATGTAATGTGATCGGTCTTTGATAAGTCTTTAAAATTTAATGAAATCTGACCACAAAGACTACAAAGGAGTCGGTTACAAACATACGAGCAAGCAAGCAAGCGAACATACAGGTGAAGCTTATTCCTTTGAGTGGCACCCCCAAAACCCAAAAATGCAATTAACAAGCAGACATAATATGCCTGCGTGCCACACGCGCGATATAAACTGTCAGACATATTATGTCTGCCTGCCACTTTTGGGGTTATACAGGGTGTAAAAGACATGAACAGTCAAACGAGAACCATGTATTCTGCTCACCATCATAACATTTTTTTTTTCTTTAATCCTGGGAAATTGATAGTTACGATTTAATTGAAGGTCAAAGTCATAAATTTTTCTTTCATTTTTTTATGAAAACGTATTCTATACGTTATTTCTTAATTATTGTACATTATATTTTTTTTGGTATTTCATAACAAAAAATGGCTTCAAAACGTTAGCGTTCAATGTAGCTCACTCGATGCGCACGGACACTTGCAATGCGGGGAGTTCCGGGTAGAAATAACGAACGGGGCCGCCATCTGGCAAAATTATAGCGGTTTTGCGAGTTGCGTGCGAGTTGAGCCCTTTACATTGCGCGGTACAATTTGCAATATTTTTTTAACACCAAAAAATAAAAATCATTTCCCAGTAATATTTTTTTTGAAATATGTCTTATTTTGATGTATAGAATACATGGTTCTCGTTTGATTGTTCATGTCTTTTACACCCAGTATAAGTGTATAATAAAAATTCATTGCAAGATCTTGCCTTCTGAGGTCCTCTTATTTTGCGGCCTTAGTTACCAGGTTTCTAGAGACTTGAATTGTTAATGAGGGAGTCAAGCCGTCAACAAATCAAGAAACAGACCGTTTATTTGAGTTTGGCTTTAAAACTTGGCCGCTTCCTAGTGACACGAGAAATTGGGTAGCTCCAAGCTTCTAATTAGCGTTCTTCAGCATATTTTTCAAGATATTTAGTAGCTAAGGCTTTCAAGCCTACTAGTTACTCACTACATTATTAAAGTATGTTGTATATTTGAAGTTATTGTTATTGATTGTAGAATTTTTTATAAGCAATGTTAGTAGCTGACACTACTACAAACAATACCACTTCATTAATAACAATATCCGGCTCGAAGGACCAAAATATTCACACGACAGTTTTACTTTCAAATTAAACGTCACGCTTAAAAAATTGGGTGGGGCTTTAGGCTTGACTAGTTACCCACTATCTTATCAAAGTAACCTGTAATAACAATGGTTGAAAATATCGCAATTCTAATCGTCATTTTGTAATAAGACAATCCCTTGTCATCTAGTGGGTATCATAAAAGCCAACTATGCGTGAATCTGTACTCCGTGCAGTAAATCCCAAGGAGAGTTTGTGTCAGGCAGGAGGCTGACCGCGTGATGCCGGCAGAGTAGAATAGCATCACCCCATATCCTACATTGGGTATCGTAGAAGGCGACTAATGGATCAGCAAAGGGGTATTGATCACCTTATTCTCCGTCCGCCAATCCGCATTGGGTAAGCGTGGTGGACTACTGGCTAAACCTCCATCGATAGCAAGGAGAGGCCTTGTGTCCCAGCAGTCGAATTAAAAAGGCTGTTGTGTTGGGAGGTGGCTGACCAGAAAACTATACCAAAAGTTAGGGATGCTGTTTTCAGTGGTTTGCTCGCTGGCCTCTTAGTGTGAGTCTACGCGGAAATGAAAATATGTATAAGACTCCCTCAGTGAACTTCATAGTAGTCTTATTCATGAGCGGGGACTACATCGGTATGAAAACTAACCACATATTATATAAAAAACAAAAACAAATAATTGAATGTGTTCCCCTAGTTAATATCTGGTATCCGTGACACACGTTCCTAATGATACGTAATTAGATAATTACTGTGAGTTAGTAGCGATTACTCCTATAATTACTGGCTTGTTGAGCAGTCCTAGATTTTTTTAATTGAAGCCTAACTAAAGCCTATACTTAAAATGTATGTTTATAACGTAAGCTAGTGAAGAACCCTGGCTTCGCGCGGATGTAGTTTAGAAAAAATGAGGTGAAAAATGAGTGCTTATTTTCTTAGATTGTAGAACACTTTATAAATAATGACAGCAGCTGACACAATATGAATACCTATTATACAACCACTAACTAATTATACCACTTCACTAATCACAATATCCGGCTCGAAGGACCAAAATGTGTACACGACACTTTTACTTTGAAATTGGACGTCACTTTTTTAAACTCTGAAAAGTTGTTTATTATAACATTCTTTAGAATTTAGAAGACTGCATAAATACAAATGTGGAGAAAAGCAATAGCAAGATGCAACACGTGATAAATCTATACTATATACGAGTATTATGCAAAACTGAACAAATTAAAACAATAAAGGCTATTAGAATAAACATTTATATTAAAAATTATCTTTAAATGTATATTCCATCATAAGAAGAAAATGTCAGGTTAAATACTATTTCAATTTAACCTTTTATTTATTTACATGTAAGTATTTCAATTTCTACCTTTTCTTGCTAGTCTATTTATCATTATATTTTTCAAGCGAGTAGAATCAGACCTGGTAATCCCAACGGAACTATACATTTTTCACGCTGAAAGCACATAAGGCTATGAAAAAAGTATGTATTATCATGAGCGTTAATTGCTAAGCTGTTTGGGGGCCTTTTCATTTAGCAATACTTCTACTTCCTTAAGAAGAAATCACACACACAAAGTCTTGCCTTCCTGCGATAGGGGTACGCAGAAATCAGATCCTTTCCAATTGCTATAATCCTTAGATATTTCTTTCATTTTATCAACTTTAAATAGGAACTTTTGAGCAATGGAGCGGATCCTTTTTAAGATGATTTGATAGATAAACTTTCGCCCCGGTTTTCCCCGTAAAACATCCCCACACACATTCGATTCACTCATTCCTTCTATATGGCTGAATCATTTGAGCATCCCTTCTTAATTCGCTAAATTTTTTCAACCCCATGCTCTTCAATGAGGCAGCAATCATCAAGCTCAATGAGTTTCATAGGAAACTCCTATGTCCAGCAGTGGACGATTGTCAGCTGATTATGGCGAATATTAGACAAAACAGCCTAAATTTCAAAGGATTTAAAACAACGCCTTCACAATTATAAAAGTGAGTAAAAGATTATGAGTTAGAATATTAGGACTATGACTACACATATCCTAGTTCAGCAAAGCTAAGGATAAAATAATATCGCGGAACGTTATAGCAAGCGAGATTTTTGTGGTTCATTATCTGTTTATACCAAATAGCTTTCTAGTAAGGTGGCCCAAGTGAAAAGTTGAAGGAGAGTGGCAATGGTCACTGTAAAATTTGAAAAGAGAGGCAACCAGACATAGTGAAATGGTTTTATGCAACAAAAGAGCAAAGAAATACAGCCACTGCAGTCTTTAGACGCTTGGAACATCAAGGAACAACTCACAAAAAAGGCGACCGTAATTCCAACCTTGTGAGAACTTGCTCACTGACATCGACACAATACTACAATTTGGATGGTGGCTGGGTTCACCACCATCTTCAGCGAAAAGGGAAGATCTTCTACCGAGCTAGGTGAGAGCTTGTATTATACTAAATCCTATCCTTATATTCATATGAAATGAAATGAAAAAGCTCTTTATTTAAATGAACTTTAATAAGTACTTTTAAATCGTCAAACGCCCTACCACCATTTCGGGACGAAATAATTATTTTACTTAAATAATTATTATTATGCTGAGATGAAGAAGAAATGGCGAAAGAAACTCCACAGCTTACAATTTCGTAATGATTTCAAAACATTATTACAGATCAATATAATTAAAATTACAGTTTGGGTAAATTTTGGGCAGAATAGAAACATTTGAAATGGTAGAGTCCCTGCTAAGATTTGAACCCAGGATCTCTCGGTTGTAAGCAGCGTTAATTACCACTTCACCGAGAAAGTACTCGACGAGTACTTTGTGGTAAGGTCACGTAAATAAAGTAGTATAGACATGTAGAGCTCGAGTACAGATCTACGTGTTTTTTAAATAAATATAAGTTGGCGCCCTGAGAAGCCAGGGTAGTGGAAATGAGTGGTAGTGCATCATAAGGTGACGGTTCCGATATGCATTTCGGTCGCAACTGTCACTGTTGCCGGTTCTCTCTGCAACACACGGCCCCGGCAACCGCAGGTGGAATCCATAGAAAGCTATAGAGTTGTAGTCTGACTAAATATTTGAATTAAAAAAAATCTAAAACAACGTAAAGCAAATTTTCTGTAACTTTTAGTCAAGGTAGGGGCCAGTAAAAAGTAGTAGCAAATAATTTTATTACTCTTTTCCTTGATATTCCTACCCTGCTCCCACATTATTTGGGATCGGTGCAGCTTGACATTGACAATACTTCTTAAAAAATTGCATTAGATTATTACGGTATTTTTGGACTCAGGGAGGTCCAAAACGTGTAAATCCGTCAAAATCTCGAGGTCAAATTTTTTGACGATTACAAGACTTCCTCTATATCTAAACTTATACGTAGTATACGTATAAGTACGAGAAAGTAAAAAGTTGTTTTACAAACTTTATAAAACAGTAAGGAAATTCCTTCACATTCTCAGAAAGACATTTACGAAGGAGTGAAAATTACCTTTACGTATTAACAAAGGGGCATATAAGAAATAATGAGACACGTGACAAGCGAATTTTCCACGAAAGAACTCGAGACAGGCAGGAGCACCTAAGTCTTTATAAAGGAATTTCTTCACAAGTGGAACAATTATTATGACCTTCTTACGGAATGAAAAAAATGGTGGTGTTTGCGCCGATGTGGATTTTAATTGGCGTACTGCAAAAGACTCGAAGTTTAATTTATGGAATAGTTGGTTTTTACAAGTGGCTTCTTTCCCGTTAATGTAGAGATACTTTCGTGAGTGGCTGCTGTGCTCTCTATTTATCTGTAACTGTAACGAAATCAATAATTTTTGGATTTTTCCTATGGAGTACTCAAGGAGTAGAATAGAAATAAACTTTATTGCAAATATCATCGTAACATAGTCGATTTATAAGAACATGTTTACGTTTAATAATTCAATGGGCCTTATGAAGAGATTGCTCACATGTTTTGATCACTAAATCCTATCCTTAGGATGGTCTTAGTGATCAGAAACAGTCAGGGAAAACGGTGATGTAGCAATTTGCATAGAATTTAACACAAAACATAAACAATAGTAAAATTATATTTTTTATATCATTTGGTTGGCAGACATACGGCCTTCCTGGTGATAAGTAGTAACTTGCAACACCAACGTGACACAGCAGTAGAGAATTATGTCGAAATTCTCAGGCTCGTATTATAGAATAAGTCTCAAGAATCAACGCCGTACTAAGCGTTGTACGTCTCTATGTATTCGTACTTGATAGAAAGTTACAAACGATGCTCAAGACAAAATTGATTTCTAAGGCTCGTATTACAGAATGACACCCATAAATCATTCATGTCTTGAGAATTGTTTGTCGATTTCTATCAAGCACAAATAGATAAATGTGAAATTTTATCAAACATGTATCAGCTTAATGTTCGCAGTTTCGATAAAATTTCAAGATGGCCACTCCACGAGCGAGATCCGTAAAGGACGTGATGACTTAGGGACCGTTTGGTTTAAAAGTCAAAAGACTGGTCGAGGCTGGTCGTTTGTTGGTCGGGTGGAGCTCCGCACGGGCTTAGATCTAGGAGCAACCCCAAATGTTCTGTTTTATCGAAACTGCGAATATGTATCAGCTTATACATGTTCGCAGTTTCGATAAAATTTCAAGATGGTGGTTTTATCCAATAATTTTTGACAGCTCAAAGCGATAAGTGGCTATATTATATCTTGTTTCGTTGGTCATGCTAGACGGGCAGCCAAGGCTAGACTACTCTTTTTTTGCCAACCAATTGGCAGACAAGCATATGGCCTACCTAGTGGTAATCAGCCACCGTAGCTTCTATTCTATTCTTAATTAATAGCGTCGCGTCGCATTAAGCGTACGCATTTTGCCAATGTCAAGTGAAAATGTAACTAATGTAACAAAAATTGTACGGTTGATTTAGGTTAAAAATGGAGTCTCTCAACACGTGTTTTTACAACAATAACTCGGAAGAAACTCCACCGTAGCTTATAAGACGCTTTATCAATGACGAGACACTTGTGAGCTGCCTTCAGACCCTAGCCGTTCCCAGTGGAGCTCTAGCAAACTTTCTCACCAACAGAAACACAACACCACACAAGAATGTAGTGTTATGTGACAGCAATCTTCTGTAAGGTGGAGGAGGTGCCTTGCAGAAGTGTTTGAATGCAGTGTAGAAAAACCGCTACCACCCATGGCTTAGACCACCCCGAACCCCTATTAGAGCAACCAGAGAATTTCCCCGGAGCCCAACTTTAGTTCCCCGCAGCGCCCACGAAAAAATCAACCCTCCACTTCGCACATATGTTTCTTTATGGACATTTCTGTATGAGGGCTCAGTTTTGTTATTGGAGATTTGTTTTTTCAGCCTCCTTTTGGTTGGCAGAAAAAACAATCTGCTATTGCAACTTGTAAACAAAATATTGTTCTTAAGTCCTTGTTTACGATAGAAACTGGCGTTTTGAAGTATTGCCTAGCTCCTTTATCGGATATTAATTCTAATATTTTTCTAAAAGATACCTAGAAAGCGTTTGGGTAAAGGCACTTTACCAGTTTTGGTAGTATTTACAAATCTTTTAAATTTAAAATGTATGCTTATAATTTGATTACTATTTGCCGTGTTTGGTCGCCAATATGATATCAAGTACATGACGTTAAAGGTGCATGGCATTTTGAATGATGTATTTTGTAAACTGGAGGTACTGCCTTAGTTCGAGCTCCAATCGAGCGGCTGATTCACTGTGCCGCTGTGCTCTACCTCTCTCTCTTAAATTAATTTAAGTTTAGCCTGCTAAACTCAAGCTTTCCCGATTGCCATATTCCGAGGCCTCCCCGCGGTGCACCCTGGGCAATGTCTTGTGCCCGATAGATAGCTCAAAATACGATTGGCCAGCTGAAAGGCTAGTGGCCTTGAGTGAAACTGGATGGCCGGTCGCTCCTGACACCCCTCGGCTCTCAGAGGTGGCGGATGAATAGGACTTCTGGATTGGTTTTCCGCCGTGGTGTCACGGGGGCAGTGCCACCCTGTCGAAGGTAGCCCCTGGTGCCTACAAGTCACAGCTGGAATCATTGAGCCTCCCTCAATGGGGATCGGTATTCCGGATGGCTGCTGCCTTAGGTAGGGGAACAGATGGCACATGCTTTAACTGCGCTGAGTCATCATCTCTTAAGCCTCGATGGCACCGCTGTAGGGGACCCAGAAAAATGCCATTTTCAGGGCCAGCAGAGCCTTGTGCTTGATGGAGACCGGTCTCCAGGACAAAGGACGCGATTCAACGATGCACTGGTTGTGCCGGCTTCCTGGTGAAAGTGGTGAAAATTCACGATTCCAGGTCGCTGTCGTAGTGTGCCTTAGCAGGATGCCCGGAAAGAATGTATAGAGGGTGGATAATGAGGGAACGCCTTTACCTCTGAGATACACATACCCCCTATTTGACTCAGAGGTAATGTCGTTCCCCTACTACTTGCAGTTCCATAATACTGCAGGGATGATGCGTAAATGCCTTTCCGAGAAAAAAAGGGCTTAACCAATAGGTTTGGTTTGGTTAGTAACCGGAATTAACGCTGTAAACTCAAGTGTATTTACAGTCCAACATAATTAAAGTATAAATTACTCAGTGCGATTAGCGAGTTTATTCAAATACCTTGGAGCCAAAAATTAATGGCTCAAATAGTAATTACGAGATATCTTTTTTAAAGTCCTGCCTGACCCCAAATTTAACAAAAGGATCTAGCGAAAAGATATTTCCTCCGGAGCCGGATAAAACGTAATTACCTGCATGTAAGTCATTTCTAACAAGGGACCTTCATTATAATTCATTGCTGACGTCTACACGATAATTATTTGGCTTTAAAGCAAATAAAAACTCATTTGCTTAGCTTTGTGAGAGCTTTTATTATTTATTTCTTCGTGGAAAAGGTATGGTCGTAATCATCTAACGTGACCAAAACGAGCTCACGGATAGAAATTCATTGATCTAAGCACAATTTTCAAAACATCTGCGTACCCGTTTTTAAATTTTTTTCAAGCAGTCAGTGCGTTCAAATGTTAGCTGCTTAATTGTATAGAACTTCTTTAAGTTCTGTACTGGAACACGTATCTATAGCGGCTTATGTTTGGCCAGAGAGAGAAGTAAGGATAGTGGAGGTGAGTGTTCATGCATCATAAGGAACCCCTTAAACTTACGTCACAAGTCCCAGACACTGATAGATCCTCTGCAATCTAAAGTATTTTTCAGGCAATGCCTATTTTTTTTTTTTCAAGTTATTAGCGTCCGATATTGGGTGCACTTGTGTTGGGTACACAACGCTACCAAAAGGTGGTGGTTACTTAACTGGGTGACGTCTAATGGTGGATGTTTCCATTTGAAAGATTCCAATTTAGAGTTACTAATTTGCTTTACCTTGCCTTTCATGTATTTTAAAAATCAAGGATTTGAATCCCACAAACATTTGCCTTTACTAGATCCGAACAGATGCTTTAAGACCCTGCAATATCCAGCACTCCACCAACCAAGCAATTTCTAACCTAAACGTAAACGCAATAAGACTCATTCCAATTGACTCGACAGCAGCTGTTGAATATGTATTTTTTTATCCACAGATTGACTCTACTCTATTGATGGATGGCGTACATTTTTCGGGACGCGCCGATGACAGATGGTTTGTTAAAAACCTTTCCACCTTATATTTATTTATGAGAGGCTTAGAGGATCCATACTAATCGCTGGAACTACTCGTTTTTTATAGAGCTGCGGATTTATTGGATTTGGATGAAGTGCGGTTGATACCGATGGAGTTTGAAATTTCGACAAGCGTAACTTCATTAATACATACGATCATAGTTTAATTAATTTCGTAATGTCTCATTCAATTTGTTTTGCTGACCAAACTATTGTAGTTTGTAATGTTTTTGCAAATTTAAATAAATAACAGCATAATATTTTATAAGTACGAGTATATGAGAGTAACATATCTGTCCTGGTAGTTGGCTTTTGTGTTACATTGTTGACTGAATGATTGTTACTTTTTGGGGTTTGTGCCCCTTTTATGAAGGCAACATGCCATATGTGGCTTTATGAGTAACAAAATGTCACCTAAGGCTCTGATCAACCCGTCATGGGATTAGAAGCGTGATCGTTTGTATGTAGGTATTTTATAAGTGTTCCATTTTCCAACAAAAAAATTACATTTTCCTGTATTTTTCATAAAGTACTTGAGTAAAGTGATTTGTTAATTGTTTGAAGTGGCCAGTAAAAGCAAAAACAATTCCATTGTTTTTTTATTAACACGATATTTCGTAACACTTTTCAGCTTTTGTAATCAAGGGACGCCCAAAATAAATCCGCGTTGAATCCGTAAAAGAGTTTACATTTGTTAAGTTATGGGCAAATTCAAAAACACAATTTCTTTAATTAGTCTTTTTTAATTTCATTGCGTGATTTCAAGTCCAAAATAACTTCAAGTCGTAATCTATAATAATAATTGTTACTACAGATATTTAAATAATATAATTATAGAAATTTTATTATTAGTCTTTATTTAAGGATATTATTTTTATTAAGATTAATTATTAAAGACTTGACAATGTGGATTATGACTCTTTCCAAAGCAATACTATGAAAACTGTAAAGGGAGGATAAACTTGTTGAGTTTCTTGCCGGTTCTTCTCAGAACAAGGCCTCCTGGTAGACTCTTGAACCGATGGCATCAAACTTGACTTTCATAAGTGTACAAATTGTACCTAAATGAATGAAAAAATTTGAGTTTAAGTTTGATACATACATACATAACAGATACATACAGACGCAATAGCTTCCTTATTAGGGCAAGTGAAGCATTAAGTAACGCAAATGGATAAATTGATATCTTTCATAATAGCTTTAGTAGCATGAGAAAGGCGCTATTGGGGCATTATTAGTGTTTTAATGTACGTACACTAAGTGATAGACCCATATGTAGGGTCGTCTAGGAAGGTACCACCGTCTTTCTTATTTCTGCCGTGAAGTAGTTCGTTGTGTTTCGGATTGAAGGGAAATGTAGCCAGTGTAATTACTGGACATGGAAGATATATCATCTTAGTCCCCAGGATGGCAACGCACTTGCAGTGTTAAGTGATTTACCCTTAATATTGCAAGTGTCTATAGGCGACGGTCCCACTTAACACCAGGTGTGCCGCAAGCTTGTTTGCCATTCATATATATATTTTTTATATTATTTAATAGTCATTATGTTTTTGTCAAATTTGAAGTTTACACATGGTAGCTTGTCAATGGTTCTTAGATTATGACTGTTGCCGAGCCATCATAGATTTACCTTTTTATATATTATATATGATTGTTATACCTTTTTATAGTTTGTATTTTTTATTTGTCTATTGCCTTATAATGTTGACTTACGGTGTCACAATTCTTTGTCTTGCTCGGCTTTTCTGTTGTATAAAAAAATACCTAAATTAAACCCATATTTTCACGCATATTCTTCGCTCTTTCATTTCATTAGGAGATACCACCACCCATCCACCAGCTCACCGCTTCAATGACAATTGTTGTTTTATTGTATAGTAAGCTGTTAGCTATTCGAATAAAATGAAATAAAAATAAAGCCACGCTGTTTTCACTTGTTTAGTCACTTTTTCTACTTGCTACGATCCTTACATTATTTATTTTGCTTAATTTATTTTCATGACAGTTCTCATATATTAATTAATAAGTTCCATTACTCTGAATAGATTGTAATATATTTAGAGTAATGGAACTTATTATTTATATAAGTACATATTAGGCTTTTCTTAAGAACTATGAATTCCACCTGTTGTTATGGAAACGTATCTAGGTATACACTTCTAGATTAAATGATCGCTTATTCTAGTTATTCTGTACGTGCGAGATGGCTTAAACTTTAAGCAGTAATCTGATGTTAGTCATTACTTACCTATTAGAAATTTGATATAATAAAGAATATAATAAATTGGGGAGTGGATGGCGCGGCGGTCGTGCGTTCTTAGTAACGATCACGAAAGTTAAGCAACCAAGTCGCGGTCGGTACTCGGATGGGTGACCGAAAATTTTTCAACACGATTTTCCTCCGTGCTTCCGAAATCACGTAACGCTGGTGTGGAGGGTTGGTATTAGGCACACGGCCAGCCGTAATAATCTAAAGATTTTTTTTAAGAAGTATTGTCAATGTCAAGACATGCTCCACCGACCCCAAATAATGTGGGAGCAGGGTGGGAAATCAAGGAAGAGTATAATAAAATTATTTGCTTTTTTCTTATCGCTTGGCCCATCACTACGAATTAAGCTTCATTAAGGATAAAAAGGATATAACATTTAATTTTCACTTACACCGGAATCGTGAACATCAAACTGGTGCATCAAAAAGTGAATGCTCAATGTTTTTATTTGAGCCCCTCTTTCAAACGAATATTACATCTATTTTAAAGCCGAAAAAGCTGAAAGTCGCTCGACGACCCTTTCATAACATATTCAAGTGAAGCCAGCCACGGCTTTTGTTTAAAGTAGGGATCATTGAAAACACCGTTTCGTTACTGTTTTAGCTGTTTTTAATTGCACACTGAATTTATTGAGTTCAATATCAGTTTTGAAATAGAATTGCGCCGTCGAATCGCACTTTTTCTCTCGAAATCCGGCTCAAAGGACCATTTTACTCTTTTTTTTGACACGCTTAAATTTTTTTTGACAATAGTTTTTTTGCCATTTCGTTAAGAATTCCAAGAAAGAACATACGAAGCTCGAGTAAAATCGATTGTCATTACCTAAATTAAAAGTTATTGTTCGTACTCGTTAAGACAAAGATCTTTCGATGCAGCCATCAAGGTTTGTTGTTGCGGATAATGGTAATATTATCGACCCAGACGATATCAAAACAATCTAAGCTAGTTATATCTTATCATTTTTAGATAGTGCCCAGCTAAAGGAGTACATGTAAGGCCCCAATAGGACTTACTTGGAGGCTAGTCACAATAGATCTTTACAGGTCGCAGTGACGCAAAAAGCCCCCAATTGTCGAAATTATAATAACAATGGTAATACGGATTATAACATTGGTGATGGATTTTCCGAATGACATTTTTAAGAAACCAATAACTAAATATCTTATGCTAAAGTACCCGATGTTAAACGACAGGAAATGAACCATTTGCTTAACAAATTATAATTTACATCAAACTATAATTTTGCAAAATCTTTTTCCATAACATTAGTTCTGAGAGCGGGTGATAGGGTGGACAATTAAAAAAAAAACATGCCCATTATTCTCTCAACAACTACCATAGTAACGAACTGATGATTTTTATAAGCCTAGAAATCAGACAACATCAGATCAGGCTACCCAAAACTGTGCAATTTCTTCCATAAATTTTAAACCTTATTCCATAATATTTAATAGTCAATTAGGTATTTGTCAAACTTGAAGTTTATATGTAGTAGCTTGTCAATAGCTCAGTTTTGTCGCATCCTTGAGGCGGTTCCAGATATGGTCATTTGCCAGATCTGATCAGCGTATCATGTATCTAGCAAGCCCCGTATCAAGTTGTGGACGCCTCGATTTGCTAGGTATGATAATCGTATGAAACCGACATGTCATGTGACGGGCCGTATCATAACGACGTATCAAGATTGCGTATCATGATACGCGTCGGCGATACGGATACGCTGATCGGATCGGGCAAATGATACATATCTGGACTGGACACGGCTAAAGGTCGCTTTATGATTATGATTAGGTAACCAGTTCCTTAGTGGATTAGGAACATAGGAACAAATGTCTAATCATGCCTCCTCCGCCTAGTGTCCGTAAAAGAGAAAGGCCCAAGAATCGGTGGCTTGGTCGTCAGATTTGGTGAAAAGACCGTTGGTACAAAATCCTATGTGCCAACGATCTCTTCACCAAAGAAGCCAAAAATTGCGCTAAGTGGGTTAGTAAAAGTAGGAAGGCTGCTGTGATGAATGACAGTGATGATTTCTCATCTCACATTATTCTTTCTACTATATTGCTTCCAATTTAGGTAGAGTCGGTGGAGTATGTCTTTCTATAGGTACCAGCCATGTGCCTGAGACCAGGATTGCTTGGGAATCATCCCACCTCATATCTTCCATACCTCTTGAACACCATATAACGTACATTTTTGTTATCCGGTTCACCGACCTCATGACTACTAATAAAATGTCCTTTCATACGTTAAACAATAGGAACATCGGCCTTGAACAGCAAAAAGTCGCAAATAAAAACACAAATGGCCGACGTTATGTGACAGAAGTGACACGGTGCTGCATGACGCGTGGGGCGTGGTTGGCTAATGTGACGGCTGGTATAAGTCACAAGCTGTCCACTATTTTAGTAGTTGTATTGATAAAATAACATTAAAGACTTCGATGATTTATTATTATGAAAGAAAAAAATATTTTATATGAATTTTTAAGCTCTGACATAAGTGCAAGTTGGGCCCATTTATATACTCTTTATACTGTGTCACACAACAGCTTCTTTATTTCGACCCACTGCTGGGACTCAGCATCATCATGTTATTGAAGGAGGTTAGGCAGTAATCCACCACGCTTGCTCAATGTGGACTGTGGAGGACGGAGTATAAGGTGATCAATACCCCATTGCTGATCGATTAGTCGCCTTCTACGACACCCATTGGAGGATATGGGGTGATGCTATTCTACTCTACCGGCATGACACGGAGATTTGCAAATAAATCAAACTATTTATTTGCAAAATGTGGGCAAACGTTTAACTTTGTTTCTTATTTATTTATTTATTGTACACATAGAAACAAAAATGAAAAACACAAAAATAAAAATTTACAAAAGATGTGGCTTATTTCTAAAAGAAATCTCTTCCAACCCACCTAGAATAGGAAATGTGCTGCGAGACGTGAATGTCGTGTGTACCTAACCTATAGGTAAATTCAATACATAAAAAATAAGTTCAAAATAAATACAATATCAAAACCATACAATAAAATACATATTACTATACTATAATTATAATATAATTTATCTTGTATCTTTAAGGATAAGGGTAAAGTAATAGGTATAATGGCTAGTAATTACCGCGGCCGGTCAATTCCAGCACCGTAATGCGAGCCGAATTAAGACGAGACGTAGAGCTAATTGTGCTTTTATACTGTACTTAAAAATACGCCTCAGCTTGGGTGAGAAAAAGTCCCTGACATGTACGCACTTTTCGACCGGTGTAGGTCACGGATAGGACTTCCCTTTCTCATCCCGTAGAGTTGTAAAAGAGCTGAACTTTGGGTCTAGTTCAGGACATCGACGGTCGCTGTATGGAAAACGTTCCATCGATGGGTCACTACATCGACGGTTCACCACATCGATGGTACGTTATATCGACAGTCGGAGAGGACCTTCTGAATGGGTTTTCTGATGCTTCACCGGCCGCTACCGCGGTACCTTCACATCGCACTACTTATCTTTGCATTGATCGCCGCTCCTCGTAGCTAAGACAACACATAGTCTCTCAGACTCTAGAGGGGACTGGAACCTAACTCGCCTTATAGCCTTGCCTGAAAATCTCGCTGACCATAAGCTACCGTGACTGACTTGGAAATTTTTGAACAGATTATTGTTGAGACAAAGCGCTCGCAGTAAGGACAATATTCATGTGTAGGTGGAGCTGCAGTGCACAGTAACAACAGTGAGTGTGGTGCCTAATCGCCAACCATGTTGCCGTTCTAACGAAGGAGGCAGTAAGGAACAAAGATTTTCTTGGTCCCTTACTGCATTCGTCGTTAGGACGGCAGCATGGCTCACTTACTATCTTGCCCTGTGTGCCCAACTAATTAAACGCCTGAACAGTTATGGAATGCTGCTGAATCTGCGATTCATGTGGACGGCGAAAAAAAAATACATCGAAATGATAGAAGAAGAAGATCGCCACTTCTATAAACAGAATCAAAGAAATCATGTGGGATGGGGTAATTTCCTAGATCCTTTTAATAAACAGCAATAAGAATTTTTCCCGCTTCTGATACCAAAAAACAACCAGGATAAGTAAAGAAAAAGTTACTACATTTTAATGTTTTCTGCCATCTTAAGCCTTGGACTCGGAACTTTATTAAAAGTTAATGCGCATTTACCATCAATCCTCGCAATCTCTTGCAACTTACGCCCCGTTCTAATGTCCGCTCGTTTGTCTGTAGCTATCAAATTAGCGGGTAGATTGCCCCTCGCCAGCTAAGGGCCATAGCAGACACGCTACTTTAGCATCGGCGATTAGCGTTTTTGCGATTGCATTGATGCTGCATCACGTTTTGGCGACTTGTTTCCTTCGGTCGCGGTATTGCAAACGCGAGTTTAAGACTAATATAATAGTATAATATATATAGTATAATTTTAATACACCAATACTTTCAATTATTTGATATCTAGTGGAACACTGAGACACTTTCCGCAGACGCCAAAGCTAAAGCCGCAATGTGAGCGTAACGCAGTGTTCGGTCGCTGCAACGAGCCTTCAAAACAGTGGTTCAACCTTTTAGTCCTGGGGTACCATTTGACAATATTTCCGTTATGCCGTGGACCACGCAGTTGGTTTATTGATTTGGAGGTAATATTCAATCAATACTAAACTGAGAAGAGACGGCGGCGCTGCCATAGGTACTGTTCACCCTGTCACCACGCAGGTGTTCTCCCTCGCATTCACGACTCTGTGCATTCACGTGCCTCGAGTCCACTCGAGTCGCAGTCAGTTATGTTATGTGCACTCTTATCTTTATTGGCATGGCTCGCGGACCATTTGAAATGCTTCCAAGGACCACTAGTGGTCCGCGGACCATCGGTTAAGAACCACTGCTATAAAACTAGCGGTGACAGGCATTCACGTATGTTGTTCAAAGCGTCCAGTCACTCCATTTAGCTTTCGTAAATTACAATGATCATTTTTGCGATTGAGATCTATTTAAGCTTTCTCCTGTTTAGTTCAAGAAAGAAATCTTTTTACGCCTAAGTAACATACAAACAAATACTGATGTGTAATTATTTAATAATTGAAGTAAGCATAAATGTGTATTTTAGAGACAATGAAAATCATTGTAAACTGATAGGGTTAAGTCAACTTTATTATATACTAGCTGCCCGGCCACGCGTTGCTGTGGTAATTTCATACTACTGACCTGTAACATTGTATCTGCAGTAAAAAAAAAATGACTACTTATCAAGATAAAAACTATCCTATCTCTCAAGTTGGATCAAACTGCACACGGTGTACAAATTTGATTGAAATCGGTTAAGTGGTTTAGGAGTCCATTGAGGACAAACATTGTGACACGAGATTTATATATATATATTAAGATTATAATATTATCTGCACTTATAAAATTATTTCGTGAATAACGTGTTTGGTTACAAAATTAGTAAATTTCTGTGTATTTAGTTACTTAAGCCTCATTTTGTAATTGTTTGTAATTCTGAATAAAATAAAATAAAACTAAATCGTCGATTGCCGATGCTAAAAGTAGCATGTCTGCAATAGCCCTAACTGGGCTTAATGCGTTGTAGCTGCCTTTACTGCGCGTTCGACCGGCCGTTAAAGTTTTTTCGTTTCCTAGTAGATAAGGTAAAGGGGTGATTAAATCTGCGCTGTGACACGATTCCGTAGTGGATTGATTTTTTCATTAGAATTCTTTTCTGGAGTGAATCGTAATCTTTTTTTTTGCTATTGAGCGAAAGTTCTTTCTTAGCTTTATGGGAATTGAATACTTTAATTGAACGATCTCAGATCTGAGTTACCCATTGGTAATTAGGCTACAGATCTGGCTATTAGGCTACAGATAGGGCGCAAGCAGATGAGTTTCATAAGAACGTGCAGGATTGTCAACTATTTTGATAGGGTTGTCACAATAGGTCATGAAAAATTAAACAAAGCATTTGTTAAATAGTTTTGTTATTCAGTATGATAGAAACTTTACAAATTACTTACTCTAATAAATTTCTTTTTACAGTTTTTGTTTTTTAATAATTCATTGTTTCTTTTAATGGTGTGGTAAATTCACAATCTAACAAATAGTTTTTTCAAACAATCTAACGGGAAACTCTCGCATGGCAAATCAAATTTACAATCTTTTATACGTTTTAAGTATTTCGTTGCCAACATTGACAATATTTATTTCAAGTTCGAAATATTCGCGAAACTTTTGCTCGAGCAACTCAACAAATACGATAAAATTATCAGGAGGTACAAAGAAAAAGCTAAAAACACACCGTAACACACACAAAGTAATAATCAAATATTTACTTACCTATTGCACTCCTTGGGATGGTTAAAGTATGATACATTTTTATTTTTCTAGTATTTTTCATACACACAATATAATAAGCAACCATTATTCAATATAAAATACCACGTTTTGATATTAAATTATTCAAATTGTCAACTGACAAAACAAAGAACGCGCGCTAACCCTGAGATTGTCAACTGGCTGTGCGAGCGTAAACCGGTTTTATCCAGTCTCGACGCGTGCTTGACTAGCGGCCAGTGGTCACGCACACATGTCCCGCGTGCTAGTAGTAGTGCAACCGATTCGCGCGGTTGTATGAAGCTTATTCTCTGTTCCGTTTATTTACTCATGTGGCGCAAGGGCCGAGATTGTTTTTACAAATTAAATTTGGTACCTAAAAAATAATCCTTCATTTACATACGATACGATTTAGATGCGATATACATACGATCACGCTCGTAATCCCATGAGAGGTTGAACAGAACCTTAGGTTACGTTTTTTGTACACGCAAAGCCACATTCAGCAGTATGGACCATGCAGTAACTCCAAATAGTGACAGGCTGTCCTTGATTTCTTGACTTTAAAGGTCTTGCAGGTGAGGGGGGGGGGGGGGGGGGGGGTATATAGTTATCCTAAAGCTGTCAGAACTGTACTCTTTTATTGCACACAAGAAATGAAGCACATATAATAAAAATAACAGAAGAGATGTACAAAATAAGCAGCATTATTGCTGAAAAGCAATCTCTACCAGGCAACCTTGTTCTAAAGGATAATACTGAGACGGAATACACGTGGGTGCAATTTATTTGAACTGAGTAGGATATTAAGAAGATGTAACTTACTTGGAACCTGTGAAACAGCCTCCAAGTAAACTATGTAAGTAAGGAGTGCTCGTACGTTGGAGTCCTTAAGAAATCAAGTTCGGAGCCATTTCTTATCCAGTAGTCCCTAGTTGTGTAATTTTAAATACAGTTATTTTCACTACCTATGGGTGCAAGAACTTAAATAACTAAATTACACTGACTAAGAATTAATTCGAAAAAAACAAGAAATATTATAAGGCTATTGGTTACATAAGCTTCTATATTTCTTGTTCTTTTTTAGAATTAATTCTTAGGTTACTTGGGGCCTGTTTCACAGGTTCCAAGTAAGTTACATCTTATTCATTTCCTACTCAGTTCTCAATTTATTTAGGTGTCAGTGCACTGACACCTAAATAAATTAGTATGACAGATATACCTACTTTTATATGTTTTGGCATGAGATTTTTTGAATTTCTTCATAGGTATGTGCAGGTTTCGTCACGATGCTTTCCTTCACCGTAAAAGCGTCGATTAAACGTACATATGAATTCAAAATTTGAAAACACATTGGTACGTGGCGGGGTTCAAGCCGATGCTTCCCGGGTATAAGACAACGTTCTTACGCACTAACGCAACCGACGCTTCTGTACATAATTTTTTTATTTCTCCGTTTTTAGTTTTGAAGGCGGTTTTTTGTCTAGACAGCATGCAGTAGATATAGAGTGGACCAGCGTCTACCAAACGAGTGTATGTTTAGTTTGGTAGCATCACCGTGCCCCTCTCGTCCCGCTCCCCCCTTACGATTGCATTGTATAGGCCGCACACATCGCGATAACATTCGTGCGATAATCTTCGCCTTCGGCCTACCGCGAATGTGCATAGCCACACATTGCGCGCTGTAAAGTCTGTCGCGATGCGATCGCGATGTTACACAAACGCAAAAAACAAAATGGACGCCGCGGTTGGCCTATATTTTAGGGCAATTATTTTTTATTCTGTCAGGAATTATTGTTTAAGAAAAAAGCAAGGCTAAACAATATTGACTCACACTCCTTTGCTAATAAGTTTTTCCAATTGCTAATAAGTTCTAAAATCCTGTCGTTATTACAATTCATGGTAGAAAACTAATTTAAACCAATACGTCCGATGCGCACGACGTCTGTGCGCCGACTGAAGACCACGAAGTGTGGCCACGCAAGCGAAGGACATCGCGATAAAAACGCTTTGATGTGCGCCAGTTTACCGACAACGGCACGATGTCCTTGCGCCTTCGCACGAAGTGGCGAAGTATTTGCGAATACTTGGCTAGACACATCGCGATAACGCGAATATTCGCGACATCGCGATGTGTGCGGCCGCAGCATAAGAGCTTATATATACTGTGATAATAGCCTATACAATATTGTGTTTTGTTATAACTTATTATCTACCACAGCATTTAATATACCTTATTCTTCTCCAGATTTCCTCATAAGTACCGGGCAGGGTGACGTCACCTCATAACTGTCCAAGCGGACCGCCCTCGGATTTTATGATTTTATGTCCCCGTGTAATTCATGCCTGCGTCTTATTAGTGGTAACGGTACTAAAGCGGGAATCGCAAGTGCAATTTAGTATACAGCCGAGGTTGAAAATGGAGCGGTAATAGGTATTTGTTCAACAAGTGAGCAAAATTTACTTATGTAATATACAACATGTAAATTAAATAACCAACACCCTGAATACAGGTGGTTTGGGATCGGCTTCTGAGTTGATTTCAAAAAAAAATAACAAAAGTACCCAGAAAATGTTGTACAATATTTTCTGGGTACTTTTTTTTTGAATCGTTTTTTTTCCTTTTTTTAAATATTGAAATCAACTCAGAAGCCGATCCTAAACCACCTGTATTCAGGGTGTTGGTTATTTAATTTACATGTTGTATATGTATAATAACTCTTTATTTTTTCTCTAAGCAGTAATCATTTCATGGTTTCTTAAAGTAAAAAATACAAAAGCTAATGTAGACTATGTGAGATACGGGTGGTAGTCCTAAGTTATGTGTGTATGACAGATTCAAAGCCTCTTCACATACGACGCAAGCGAAATAATTTTTACAGCTTCACATCACATGTGAGCTTGAATAATGTTAATAAGGTTTCTTTAAGTATTACATAAGCTATAATTAAGGTTTTCGTGTATGACGTGTGTGACGTGTCAGTACTTTTAACAATTTTTCAGTTGCGTCATAATCCAATGATTTTATCCAAGTAATAGTAATTTCCTTACAATGGTATTTAGTCACCTATAAAACCGACAAACCTTCTTAAAAGATATTTTTTGCTGGTGTACCGTCTTTAAATCACAAACCAGCGAAGAAGATTCATAAATAGAATGCCTACTGAACTCATTGAGTGACATAAAGGCACGAAACGAAAAAAGGAATCCATTCTACCACCGAGGAAATTTTAGGTGAGAAGAACACGACCCTCAGGCGCACCGCTCCCTTCCTACACTGAGACCGTCCCAACGCTGCCCGTCTAGGCACTCCTTGCACCAATTGTGGCAGCCCACAGGGGCTACCGACTAACGCCAGCGCGTGTGAAGCCCGGCCATAATTTTCCCGATTATATGACAAATCTTCAAAAAATTCTACAAAAAATGTCTGCAAAGCGGCTAATAGAAAAATTTGTAATTTTTTGGAAAATAGTCTGTGAAGATGATTAGTAAGCTCTAAATAAAGATTTTTATTTTGATATAAATTATGATTCTTTAGAAGTGTATATTTTTGGTGTGGTTTAATTTTTTTTAATACTACTACATGACATATAAGCAGACGGCCCACCTAGTGGTCAGTGGTTACCGTTATAGAATGCCCGTCCAGAAAATATATTGGCCAGTCTTGCAACTGGAAGATCCACCAAGTTCTTCGACTTCTTAAATACCTGATGACGCTGAGAAGGTCATCGGCAGCTACCAGTAGTAGACAGCCCAACTTAGTTTCATTTCATATTTATATAGTACTCGCACGAATCTAAGATAACATTAAAAGGATCCAACATTTATTTGGCAATAACACAAGCTACGTCTTAAAATGACGAAGCATTAGAATGACGCAGCATTGACCTCATCTGTTCGTTTATCCGTAGAGCAAGTCACCGTACAACAGCACAAATGTCTAGCTATGCATAAATTATTAACCTTATTATTCAGAATGGTTTTTGGTCATATTTTCCTTTTAAACAGTTCTTGGAGAAAGTAAGAATTCCTACATGTGAATTCTATTTGCTTGATGAATCTCCATCTCCTTTTACTAGGTACTTTATTGGTCCGTTTGCTGTAAGCCAATATCCTTTGTTCTCACTAGTTCAATCGGAAATCGGACTAGTCAATCTAGTTCGATCGTCGAACTATTATAGTGAGATTTCTTTTCTCATTTGCTTTGAGAGATATAAAAATAAATAATTTTATCACCTACATTAGATTCTCCTTCAAACGTCTAGCTGAGGAGATCAATGGCGCTATTTATGAAGAACGCGCGGTCGTGAGCTTAATTGAATCTTGATTTAGAATCACTTACTATGTGATAAATGTACCTAGATTATGGAATGTAATATTGAGGACATTTTCCATCGCTTGAACAACAACCACGGCTTTGTCTTATTACACAGCGCATTATCCTGTACAAAGGGTGGTTATTAACTTAAAATATCACATGGCCGCATAATGGACGCGTTTATAGTGGGTTAATAGTCCCAGTGGTAGGCTCGCGCGTTTGAAGCGAAATTAAACCAGTTAAAAGTACGATGCATAGTGATAATATTGTAAACATCTAGAAATTTCTAGCAAAAGTGCTTTTGGTGACTTTTGTTATCTGTCATAAGCTGTTAAATCGTCATTGTTTTGAAGCACTCCATGGCACAAATGTGGCTTTATGTTTAATAACCAAATGCATCCACGATTCGCTCACATTTATATGCAATAAAATTTATTGGAGTTCCGATGGCTCGATCCGTTAGCGAATGATTTGGTGTATGGCTTATCATAACTGACTGAGTACTGAGAATAGATGATGAGTATGTTGCTAGAAAGTGATGAGGATTAAAATGGCTGAGGAAACAAAGACGAAAGAAAAGGCAGTTTTCTGCGAAATATGATATATAAAAAGGGGTTTGGTGGTTCGTTAGGTTCAAAGGTTTCTTCTGAGGCTTAAAAGTATATTTATTTATTTACTGAAGTCAACAGTATAAATAGATACAATAATTTACAATATTCAAAATATTATAAACCATATGTAGCCGTGTGATGCCGGCAGAATATAATAGCATCACCCCATATCCTCCAATGGGTGTCGTAGAAGGCGACTAACGGATCAGCAAAGGGGTATTGATCACCTTATACTCCGTCCACAAATCCGCATTGGGCAAGCGTGGTGGACTACTGCCTAAACCTCCTTCGATGCCAAGGAAAGACCTTGTGTCCCAGCAGTGGGTCAAATTAAAAAGGCTGTTGTGATGATGATGATGATTATTATAGACTATACATAAACCAGTTCTATACCTATTTCTACTGTTACCTTAATGTTCCTTAATGTTATGGGGTATATTAAAAACAAAACAAGAATCTTCGTTTATTTTACACAAAATTACATCAGTCGTCAACAAATTGTGTGATGTATGTGTGTCCAATTAGTAAGGTTTGTGCCTTTGTGTATGTATTTATAGTGTTTGAGCAGTTTGAGAGAGTAAATAGTAGAAATTACAAAAGAAGGATTACATGTCGCTGAAAAACGCTATGTCAATGACATTATTACTGTCAAAATTAATTACAACGAAATCGGTTACTATGAAATAATAATAGCATAAATAATAATAAATTTAGGTAGTTTCAGTCCAGTTCTTGTTTTAATAACACGTGTTAAGACACTCCATTTTAACTTAACATACCGTACTATTTTTATAACCTTAGGATACATTTTCACTTTGCATTGGTTAAATGCGTTATAATTAATATTTTGTGAAGCTATTAGGTACAGTCGACCAAATTGAATCATGACCCACTTTAAGATCATTTTCCTACAGTTATTCTGTACAAAGTAGGTTGAAATTCGCTTGAACATACATATCTTAAGTAATGAACCTGTTATCATTTTATTAGACACTGACAATCACTGACAAGGCTATGATCGCTAAGATAAATAAATCGGAGTATTTGAGTATTGCACAAAAAAGTTCGTACGAATTGAGCACTACAATCCAAGCTCTTTGTTCTACCAAATTGGCCATTATACGATTTGTTTATAATACTGTCTAAGATTTTTATTATATTCAATAAATTTTGCATTATGGCTTTTTAAACTTGACATCTGAAACATGTCATTTTATTTTTAAAAATATTAGTTTTCATTTTTCTCAGCAGTGAAAAGAGTTTAGTTTATGAACGACATCTAATTTAAAATTCCAATTGAGACTTTAGTGCAGTGATAACAAAGATTGAAATTGCATAGATCTCTGACCCGTAATGACGCATGTTTATTCATATTTAAAACGTACTAAGTGCAACACGCATGATAGCGAAGAAAACCTAACTAAATTTATGATTCTAAAGGAATGATCGGCCAAGTGGGTCATGATTCAGTTGGTTCGACTGTACATATAGATAGATAGATAGAATATTCTTTATTGTACATCATCAATATCAGGAACATACATAAAAAAAACACCAGTAACAATAATTAAATGTACAATGGGCGGTCTTATCGCTATATGAGCGATCTCTTCCAGACAACCTTTGGATGGACAGGAAGGACGTGGTATTTATTATGAGGGAAGTCATTGATGTACCGTGCAATAAATAGATACCCTAAATAATATATTAAATACAAAATAGTTATAATATATACAATATACATACGTAAGCTATATTTATAAAAATATATACATATGATAATACGAGTACATTCATATCTTATATTTATACATACTTAAACACATACTTACTATATTTTACTTATAAATATATATACATAAAACTAAATTACATTGCGAGATAGTGATTTTTGACTCTGCTTATAAATATTGCCCTTGACTGGGCTTGCCTTATGCAAGTAGGTAATGCATTCCATAATAGGACTGCCTGAACCGTGAACGACTTACTATAGAACTTAGTAGAATGCATTGGAACTGCTAGTCTTAGATTCTCCGATGACCTCAAAAATCGTAAATGAGTGTCATTCACGAACGTAAAACGTTGCTTGAGATAGGAGGGAGTTGCAGGATCAAAAAGGATATTGTAAAGCAGGGAAAGGACATGTACATTCCGGCGAAGACGGATTGGCAACCACTTGAGCTTACGGCGGAAATCTGAGACGTGATCATATTTGCGTAAACCAAATATAAATCGAATACAAAAATTTTGAAGCCGCTCAAGTTTATCGAGTTGCTCTTCAGTTATGTCAAGGTAACTAGTATCGGCATAGTCGAGGATTGGTAAGAGGAGGGATAGGGCTAACGCAATTTTGGTGGCAATGGGTAGGAAATTACGGAGTCTTTTTAATGACCCAGCAGACATAAAAAGTTTCCTACTTACTTCCTGCAATTGTACATCCCAGGATAGGTTAGCGTCGATAATGAGCCCCAGGCTCTTAACTTGGTCACTGAAATTTAAGACAACCCCATCGAATATTACATTAGGAACAAGCGACCAGTCAATTTTTGAACGCATTTTAGTACTACCTATTATTATAATTTGTGTCTTATTAGGATTAACTGTGAGTCCATAAGATTTGCCCCAATAGCTAATTCGTTCCAAATCTGAATAGAATATAATAAGATATCCTATTCTTAATTAATGGCGTCGCGATACATAAACGTACGCATTTTGCCAATGTCAAGTGAAAATGTAACAAAATAAAAAATCGGGAATGGTCTCCCCTTGGCTATCTCGTATACCGGAAACGACTCAAAGGTTGATAGAAACCTTAGATTTTGATGTCATACATGCATTTTAAATTTTGATCACCCATCCGAGTACCAATCGCACGCTTAACTATCGTGATCGACGGCTCAAAATTTGATAGAAACCTTATATTTTGATGTCATACACGTATGTTAAATTTGGTTGCAATAAGTTCAAGCATGCAAGTTATTGTGCTAACGCACAGACACACAGACATAATTCAAAAAAAAAATATTTTTGGACTCAGGGAGGTCCAAAACGTGTAAATCCGGCAAAATCTCTAGGTAGAATTTTTTGACAACGAAGACTTCCTCTGTACTACGTATACGAGAAAGTAAAAATTGTACGGTTGATTTGAGTTAAAAATGGAGTCTCTCAACATGTGTTTTTACAACAAGAACTCGAGAGAAACTCCGATAATAATGTATTTATGTTTACTACTATTTGTGCTGACGATCTTTTATCTTCAAAAAATATATAGATACTTACTGTAAACTACGAACTGCCACTAACTTAAGGCCGAGCGACCTAAGCGAGTGGATCGAGCGCAGAATCCAAAATAGCCTGCGTTGTAAGCTAAAGTTAGGTGTATCGAATTAGTATATCCAAAACTTTGTTGTTGGTTAATAATATACAAATTGTAATCCTGTTGAGTGGAACTTTGTCACACTTGAGCAATACATATTTGGGGATATTCTGTGTAACATAGCGCAGCGATAATTTATTTTTCATCCCACCACCTCGGAAAGTGTAATTTTGCGCTTCGAAATCTGGCTGGAAAATTCTATTTTATTCGCTTGAGCGGCAAAGTAGATTTGAATTTAGAACATCACATATAATGAGTACTCAATATAATTGTAAATTCAAAACGTCATTAAACCTATTTAATGTAACCTCTATGGTGCCAAATTTATGATTAGAATGAAGATTATTTTGTCATTTCCTCGCTGAGGTGGGATGAAAAGTTACGTATTGCACTCGAGTGGAAAGATTTTTCACCTTGTGCTCGTTTGTTTCCCTCGCTGACGCTCAGGATTCTAATTTAGAATCACTCGCTGCGCTCGTGATTCAACTTTAGAATCCTTCGCTTGCTCGGTCATCCAAATCGAGCACGCGGTTAAAAAGGAACTTTCCACTCTTGTATAATAAATAACTATTGGTCTAGGTACTGTTCGAGTTAGAGCACTTTTTAACCCACAGATCTTTCTGAAAAATCACTATCTTTGAGTTTAGGTACCTACTTTTGCTCAATATATTGCATAAAATATTGATTTGAGGGTGCCTTTATCAATTTATATTTTCTTGACTGATCTTACGGATCAGTCAAATTACTTACGACTGATTTCAATATTAAATCCACAGATATATATAAGATTTAATAAAAAAAATATTTGAATGCGCTGTAATAATTTTGTAGCAAATTTTTAAAGATCAGCTTAAAACCAGGAGTCGCAAATTCTTTCAAATCGTTCAGCCGTGAGGCTTGCCGGAGAGAGGTCGTATTGCCAGTTGCTGGGTTCGTAATGACTTGTAAATGCTCGTCGCTTCAATTCACTTATTCGGTATTATAATCCTGATTTAATTACAAGCCATAAGTACCGAGAATATGTTTCATAGAATCCAATGTAAGTACATTTAAAACAAAAACCAAGTTACGTTTTGTCGCAAACAACAGAAGTAAGGACAAGTAGGTAATTACGGTATATGATCGATATCCTTTATTGCCTACAGTCGCCATGCAGTCCAGTCGACCCTTATTAAACAGGAGCCACGCACGAAAATGAGCCTTACAGCTTAAGTCATAACAGCCATATCTAAAAATCAGGTTAAGTACAACCACTTGTAATCGAATTTGACCTATAATACGGCGGTGTAAGGCACAGTATTGTGGGAAACAGGTACAATGAAGTAGGTTAACCATAATTTCTTGATAAGAGTTACATAACCTTGAGAAGTACTAAAAATAAAGAAACGTCTGAAGGCCGTTTTCGATTGGTTATGTTATTAATCAATATTTATTTATATTAATAGAGTGACTAGTAACATGAATGGTTGTTCTGAATAATTTTCATTCGTATTCGATTAAGGCAGTACATATTTAATTATAAATACTCTTGTGAATTAAGCCAAGGAACTCTTGGTCTGTGATTGCGATTTATAACTAGGTAAGGTTTAGTATCCTGGGAATAGCTTCAAAGATCAAAATACCACAGGATCTTCAAGCCCATGGATATGTCGCAGCCGGATCGTGTAATATGCCGTATTACAAAACGGCGATACGCGGTGGATTGTAGACCATTTCTTTTTTCTAGGCTACTAATTCCCCTAAGTGGTGTTTAATTTTAAAATTAAACGAAGAAAGACGGACACCCCATCTAGCAAGACGTCCAGTAGGATTCGATAATGAGAGAAACCATTTTAAAGCAGAATGATCAGTATACACGGAGAACTGTTTACCATTTTCTAAGTAACACTGCCAGTGTTCTAATGCTGTCAGTACAGCAAGTGCTTCCCTCTCTGTAACGCTGCGACCTACTCATATACGCTATAGGATGTTCAACTCCATTAATTGTTTGGGACAGCATTGCACCAACACCAAAATTACTGGCATCTGTGTGAACTTCAAATAGTAGATCAAAATTAGGGCAGGCTAATATAGGAGATTTAATTAATAAGGATTTTAATTCTAAGAACGCTTTATCAGCTTCGGGCGTCCATAGAAAAGGTGGAGATTTTTTTAATTGGAAGTTAATTTATTGAGAGGACCAGCAACAGTACTGAAGTGGAGAACAAAGCGCCGATACCATGAAGCTGTACCCAGAAACCTTTCAGTCCTGAGGCCTTGTTCGTCTACTACATAACCTAAGTATTTCATCTTATTACAGAAAAATTGGTATTTGCTAAGATTTATTGTTAAATTTGCCTCACGTAGTTTTTTCAGGACACGTTGTAAAAATGTGACGTGTTCCTGACAATCCCTATTTACTATGATTACATCGTCTAAATAACCCTGTTCTCAAACTCAGGTCCAAAGAAAAGATCTACCAAACGCTGTTGTGTAGCTGGTGCGTTGGATAGACCGAAGGCCATTACCTTGGGCTATGGGAAATTAATAGTTACGATGTTATTGAAGATTTTTTTTTTTTAATATTTTTATGAAAACAGATTGAATAAAATTACAGATATTTTTACCTGACTGACTACGGTCAACAAGAAAGGGTTATGTTTTTAACAGTGTATGTGTTTGTGTTTACATATAGAATGCTTAGCGCATAAGTCCATTTAAATAAAGAGCTTTTCATTTCATTCATTTTCATTTTCATTTCATTTCATTACATTTTAACCGACTTTAACTACAGGATTTACTACTATCGAATTTTACCTTGTAAATCTCGAATTTAACCTATTTCATTCCTTTTTTTCTTCCATAGTCGGGTTACACTTTTTAAAGTTTTTTCTTGCTAAAATAAAAAATCGTGGACATCCTACACAAGGCAAACTTAGTGCAGCGATCAGTCGAATGAAAACTGCATATTACCCTGTTATTACAGCCGTCTACCGAGTGAAACAAAATGATTTACGATATCTCTAGATCACATAAATTTATATGGCATTTAAAGTGCTCGGTTTAATTTTGGAAGTAGGCACTTAGAAAAATAGTCCTAAGGCCTTATGCATACGGTGCGTTTTAAATGGGCAGGTAACGCGCGTTTACGATGCCACCCGGCGAACCATAGTCCAATAACAGCTTTGCAGCGATTCAAATGCGTACCTATACAATTGATATTAAGGGAGATTATAGAAAGCGCGTAAGGGGTACGCGGCGTGAAAATGTATGGCGAGTGGGTGCGCGCCCGCGACGCAAGGTATATTTTGTTGGTTGGGCGTCGTGTTTGTATATATGTCGTGGCACGATCGTATAATTGGCCGGACCATGAAATGTGCGGCATATCATGAAATGCTACTGGACCATAAAAATCTCGACCACTGGTCGAGTAGCCCATTATCTAAAAATGGTAGTGGTCAGGAGTGATCAGTAGGTTCAAGGTTTTTTTATGACTAAGCGGAGTGGACTGTTTGTGAGATAGTCTAATCTACGTATCTGTGTGATCGGTAGGTAGACGATATGCTCAAGCATTTCATGATCTGGCCAATTATACGATCGGGCCACGACATAATATAAATCATTGGTTGGGCGGCCATACATTTCATCTTCACTGCGCCCGGCCGTGCGAACAGGGTGCAGTAATAAATAATATTATAATATCTTCCTAACGCGCGTGAGAAGTGCGTTTGCACTGTATGGTCGCCTCAGAAGTACCCGCTGAGTGTAGACATGTGACTGACCATCGAATGAGATGAAGGCCAAAAAACTTTTCCCGTCCACTAAAACTTAGGACCTAAAAACTCATTTTAAGAGATCACTTTAAAACGTTCTCCGTTATAATCTCTGCTAAGACCCTTTTCAGAATTATATTCAGTGAAGATGACTCCACCCTTATTCAAAACCGTGAGGTTTGAATAAAAAAACCCACAAATATAGAACTAGAAATAATTAGGGTACGTTTTACAACCTTCTGGAAGCCTCACTGGAAGCGAAGTAATTGTAATGTCGTAAAAATATACAGCCGGCTACTGTCGACAGAATATCCGGATTAACACTGCCATGAGGAAAACAACTTTTATTTTCCATTGCTTTCGGTAGTTCATCAGCAATAAAGGGTAGCCGCGATGTGTTATCGATTGTACGTAAAAATACAGGTAATCGTCTGCAAAGTACGTAATAATAAAATGTAGTCTGGTCTAATGCGAATCTAATAAAGTATTAATTTGGTTTTATGCCCTTTATAGGGATGTATTTTGATGTGCGGATTTATTTGAATGAAACAGTGTGTTTATTTCGAAGGAAGGATCTCGAAATACTATTTTATCATTGGTTTAATTTATCAACAAGAGTATAGAACCCAAGATTTTATTATCTTTATTTAATCCACGCAACATTTATTTTCCGCCCCAACGGCCGTCAGTCCTCGAATGGCGGTTGCGTACCGGGAGACGCACCATTGGTAGTCTCACAAGGTGGACCGACGACGGGCTGTTAAAGGTCGCGGGAAGCCGCTGAATGCAGGCAGCGCAGGACCCATAGGATTGGGGATCCTTGGGGGAGAAATATGTCTAATGGGCGTCTCTTGGCTGATATGATGTACATTTACTTTTGTTTTTTGCAGATGGCACAAACGAGCTTCACTAAGAACTCTCAATTACTAAGCGACTGGATATAATGTAGCTGTCAGAACCAAGCTTCGGAACCGCTTACCATTAAAGGAATAAAAGGCAAAGTACAAAATGCCAATGTGTTAGCGTAAGTAATTCGCAGAGAATTCTTAGTTTCCCATGGATTCGCCGTGCGGGTGCCGGGTTCATCGTGTTGCAAAGAAGACCATCGTCGAAGAGATCGTGAGCCAGGAAGACTGATTTTTTCCACGTTAGACACGTGAGTTGACAGTTGAGATAACGTATCTCTGTAATACTCCTTGAGCTTATCTCGACCCCGTAGATAAATGAGCCCTCCCCATTTATGGGGCGGCTGCTCAGATTAAATTTCGCTGTCATTCTGGCAACTCCAATCTTATTGCGTCTTATCTGCGAAAATTTGCCCAGGCTGACTTTCATGTATCCATGAGGATTACATCTCCTCCTTCCCCGTGTCCTGAAGGTCTTCTTCTCTCTATCACTCCTCTGTAGGAAGGAGAGGAAGAGAAACTGAAGGGGGAAGGGAAAAAACATTAGAGAACGAGTTGCAATGTCAAATCAATACGGCTCGTAGACAAGGGACACCTAAGTCTCTCGATCTACATCCAACTCGAGTCCTGTGCCTTGTCCATTTTGTGTCAGATTAGAAAAAAGCTGATAGGGATTAGATAACCGGACTCCAAAGATGCTTAAGAGTGGAATATCTGCCCTGGTTGTTTGGTATATGATTGAAAGATTACTGAAGGACTGCTACTTTTTTTGGGTTCAGGTGCCCCATATGCGTAGGCGATCGGCTGGCAACCTCTCTCTATTGTTGGCACTACATGGCCCATACTGCCAGATATGGCTTTATGTGTGGCTATATGTTACCTAAAGCTGTGCTCAAACCCTTTTGAGATTACGAGCGTGAGTATATGTGTGAAGATAAAGGTTAGTCGCGTTTCTGTTGTCGATGTTACAAAAAAAAGTCTTAAATACTTATTATGACGGTCAAACCAATGCAGTTACTTGTCACTAATAAGACTTCTCGTCCTGTGAGTGTCATAAAAGCCGACTGAGGGAGTTTCTGAACCTTGTGCAGAACATCGCACTAAGACTAAGAACTTACGGAGAGGTAATTTTTTAGAAGTTACCCGCGCCCGCAACGGTTGCGAGATCGCAACACTTGTAGCATCACGTATATACATAGTATTATGGAAATGCAGATAGCAAATTTTACGACGCGATTTACGACCTAGGAGGTTACTCGTACTGTGGCAAGTCCACCATTCACAACGGCATTACCAAGGAGGACTCGTTTCAGGCAAGCTATTCCCACTAAACTATTCCAAAATCTATGGCAGTAGCAAATTGCGACCAGGATAGGTTAAATAATAGTAATAAACGTACTATGAATACAAAAAGCTACGTTGCTAAGTGTAGTTTCATCATTTTCCTAAACTCAAAAAGGTCCAGTTCTGAAACCACTCAGCCCGTCCTCATATACGTTCCATATGTTTGTCCTAACAATTTTCGCAAAGCAAACTACTTATAGAGAGCCGTCGAAAGAAAATCTGGTCTCATACAATACCCAAGTACTTAACAGAGCAAAGGGATGAGGGACAGGAGTGGTCCTTAAGAGGTCTTTGTAATAACGAACCGAGGTATTGTCATTTCGCAATATGAGTGAAAGAGATGAAAATGGTTTTGTCGCGGCCAATATGATCGATTATCGGTTTTATTAGTTTGAAATTGTTTTACTGTGATTGTCCACGACTCTTTATTTGTTGGACGAAATGGCGGGAGTGGCCATTTTGCTTACGAGAATATTATGTTACGCAGTTTATGATCATTAAAGAAATGTTTTTTGTAATGCCGATTTTTTGTACAATTTCACCTGATCGTAACCAAGCGTAGACTTTTTTCGGTGGAAAAGACTTTATTTTAGACATTAAACCCTAGTTGCGATAAGGATCTGAACTAGCGCTTTCTGGGGCTCCAGCATGCCCACTAAAAACCGTCGATATTCTCTACGCCTCATGTCTTACGAATCCTGTGTACGTCCGGGATCATCAGGCCCCTACGCTAGTCAGAGAATATCCCGAGAATGCTCAGGACGTTCTATCAGCTTTGAGACTTGCAATGCGAGCGATGGACCCCATCTCATCACTCGCTTGCCTCTACTAACCAAATGTTGTCTAAAACACTGCAGAACCATTTTGGGATTATCATATTATTTTGGGATGCCCTTAAGAGCATGATGTATGTATGATGATAAAGCAGAGGATAGAAACGAGCTTTACACGGAACCCTGATGGTCTATCTTAACACTGACTACTACAGCTATGCTGTGAACACTATTGTTATCGTGAAAGATTTTGATAAGAAGCTAGCCAGGCAGACTGATAGCACTGATAGTAAGACCTTGTCCAGAAAAGCGCATTCGCCGCTAATCTCTACGCGCGAACACACAACACTCGTTGGCGAGGTACTAGTGCTCAATACATTACGTCCACAAGCTTCGCACGAGTATATTCGCGGGTTGAGATTCAGTATGTGTTCGCGCGTAAAGATTCGCGGCGAATTCGCTCTTCTGCACAAGGTCTAAGCCGAGTACGGATCTGTATCCCTCTAGGAATCTAAGCTTTAGGGGTTTTCCGCGACGCGGGGTGAGGTGCGCGGGTCGAGGGATGACAGAAAGAAAAGTTACTGTTGTTGTAATGAAAATAGCAGGAATCCGCTGAATTCGGGCAGCGCATGACCAACCGGTTTGGAAATCCTTGGGGAAGGCCTATGTCCTACATTGGGCGTTTCTTAGCTGAAATGATGAATATAAAAAGAACGATTACGGAGTAACGCATTTGAAATGAAATTAAATGAAAAATATTTATTTGGAGCATAATAAACGGTACAAAAAACAGAGATAAAAAAATACTAATAATATGCATCCAAAATGGCACACAGCTTAATGTCACGGCATGTGACGTTGGTTTTCAGTGCGCTGATTTGCGCTCCTAATATTAATCAGGATATTTATATTTCTCTACACGGGACCAACATCGCTGAACGGAGTGTAACATTTGTAACGTTACATTACATGAGAATGCTCGAGGAAACGCTCTAGTAATTCAGCTAGAAGCTAGACCTAGCAAGGAAAGAGAATTCCTTTAATTAACGTTATTGGTTCACAAATATAATATAAAATGAGTTGTCCGACCACAGATCTGTACTTACGCGGTCTATATTTTAGGACTTATCAGAGGCTCAGGAGTGTAATGCCACTAAGTTGATTTATTGCTTTGTACTTGTATAGAGACGTTACAACCGCGAAATTTTGTACAAAGCAGAGTTGGCTTTATTGTAAAATCAATAATAAAACACATTTTTTATAAGAAGCTTTTATTTAAATTCTTCCAAAAGAAGAAAAAACTTTAATTTGAATTTACCACATCAAGTAATAATATTACACTATGATTTAGAAGTCTGCTGTGGGATTTACTTATGTATATTTTTGACGTGACAACGTCTTATAATTCGATAGAGCCGGCTGCACGCACGAAAAAACATGACGTCATGCGGCGTTACCTCGCTCTGAATCTAATTCTCTAATTTGAATTTGGAATTATGTTCTTTAAAATTTAAACTTTCAATGATACCAAAACCAGCCAGATACAAATAGTATAGCCAAAGAGATTTTATTACAAGTTTATTCATACTATAATGCGAAATCTATTAAACAAATGAAATTTAATTTTTCTTTTGAAAAATGCTACCATTCCATCAGTATTTTCTTAAGACGTTATCACGTTCAACTATCGTCAGTAAACCGACTTTACAGACAACCAATTTTTTTTATATTGAATTTATCTATTTTATAAAATATGAGTACATATTCTTTTTCTTCTTAGATTTTCTCATGACAAGATCAAATTACATAATTATTGTATTATCTTTCTTATTTAGGGCTGCTGGAAGAGGTTTCATATAGGATTCAGCGTCAAACATATATTGTTTAACATATCAGAAGAGCAAATTGAAAACATTAACATGATAACTGCTTTGATAGTGGTTAATTGTAAAGCAACTGTTTCTGTGACTATTAAAAAATCAGTCTTATAACATATCTTCATTAGACCGAATTTATTTCAATATTGAAGAAATAGAAAAACGTGTAGTTGTTTATAACCATTTTATAACATAACAATATGAACCTTCCTACATAAGGGCTTCAATTCATTTTACCTCGTCCATTCTCTGCCCCCTTAATTTCACAACTTGTTGTACACTTCACCAAATAATTTAACACTCTGAAAAATGACGTCACTAAACTAAGAACACCGAATAAAAGAGTGGATCTAAAAGACGTCCAAGCAAGAGATAGGGTAGAAACGAATGCCAGTATACCTCGACCTCCTTTGCCCCTCAAAAATATGAGTAAATAGGACGAAAATGGTAGCGTTCGGTATAAATGGAGGGATCTTTTAAAGCCGGTGCTTAAGTAACGTGGCCTGAGAGAAACTCAATTGCCTGCCACTTTTCTGCTTGGTTGATTTATTTCCTCATTATGGAATGTAACGAGTTGTTATTACCGCACAGCGGTTTTATAAAGTTTATAATTTGTACTGTTACTGAAGAAACTTGCAAGGAGACGCAGTACTGTCTTTTTATTTTTTTTTAAAGCGTTTGGCCGTCGTCTTAGGATTTTAAGGTTGAAGATGGAAATGAGCTTAATACCAACCAAACAGATACTGTTTGAACAATTTGATCATATTTAAGAAAGCCACAGCAATTTAAATATCCGTACCACTCCACTCCACATGGCACCGACTCCAAATATGGTTTTCTATGACGCTCTTTTCAACTAATTAATAAAAATATTATTTATTTCTTACTTTTTAAATTACGTCTTGAAGTCGGTTTTCGTATTTTTTTTGCCAAAAATATCGTATTTTATTATATTTTCTTTTATTTATATATTTTCTTCTTGAGGCTCA
The DNA here is from genome assembly GCA_955850985.1 of Elophila nymphaeata. Taxonomy (NCBI): domain Eukaryota; kingdom Metazoa; phylum Arthropoda; class Insecta; order Lepidoptera; family Crambidae; genus Elophila; species Elophila nymphaeata. The sequence continues at coordinate 5,694,018 of OY039091.1, read as the reverse complement.
TTAAAACTTAACGGAAACTTTAACTAAAACGTTTTTTTTTGGCTATTAATGATTTGTTCAAAAAGGGTCGAATTCATATCGATACAACTTATACGGGCTATCTCTGATCTTGACGTACCTAAAAAAGAATCATTAAAATCGAGTCATAATACTCATAATTGATGGGAACAAACATTCATTTCATATATGTTATACCATTCATTCATGAATGAATGGTATAGTTTTAATGAACCATGAAGGATTAAAACTTAAAGAGAACCTAGTATATTATATGAACTTAAGTTCATTAAATAATTTGTCATAGTTTTTGTGCTGACTATTGGACCTGTTAACCAAAATTTCACAATTGCATATTAGGTTATGGCAAGTTAAAAAAAAATAGTCATTATTTTTGTGTTTGTGACTGATGTCATTATTTATTCTTCAATGAAATTATCATTTCAACAAAAAGTACTGAACAAATTTTGGTACAATTTATACAGGACAACCTCTGAAATATGACCTTCCTTCCTTAACGAAAAATAAATCATCAAAATCGTTTCATTATTGACGGGGAGTAATCGCGGAACATACATACAAAAAAAAAACAACGTACAGTCGAATAGAGTATCTCCTCCTTTTTTGAAGTCGTTTAAAAAGAAGATCACTCACCACCCGTGTTTACGCGCTTTTCTATAGTCGTAATGTTTTGGCTTCAAGTGAACGGTTACATGCACTTATTTTGATACTGGCACTATGCTTCACACGACCTCCTTGGTAGCAGCGTGCATGTAGCCTGTCACGCGGTTGACAAGTCATCTCCGGCACATGCCAAAAAT